>CM061556.1:264355240-266936074 GCA_030864225.1 Capsicum baccatum var. pendulum | reverse complement strand
GGGAAATGACTGGTACAAGAGCGGCCAGGGCCTAAAAAGACTCTCCTTTGAATTATTTTTGATCTCATCTTCCTTTCTTGGTTGGTACTCTATTTCATGCTTAAAAGATTTTTATGGGACCATAACAGGCTTGATAATGTTTTCCAAATCCTTACTTAAGGCGGCAACAACTTCCTTTATCTTCTCCACCTCTTCTGTTTCTTTGAGTCCTTATGAATTTACCTTAGTGATGGCTTTGCTAGACGTCCATTCACCCTCTATTTCAATCATGTTAACTCTAGGTCCCCCATGATTAGGCAATGGATTACTGTTACCATTTGGTGTCGGCGACTGATCAATCAAATCTTGGATCTTATGTTTTAAGTTAATACAATCCTCGATATTGTGCCCCGCTGCTCCTGAATGATAGGCATAATTTTGATCAGGATGATAAAACTGAGAGTTGGGATTGATAGGCTTTGGCTGGATCTGTTATAAATAACCAGCTTTCATCAATCTTCCAAAGAGCTGGGTACGACTTTCAGCTAGAGGCGTGAAGTTTCGGGGAGGTTTCTTTTTGAAGATTGGACGTTGAGGGTTATAATAGTTCTGATTTACAGGAAGAGGTACTTGATGATAATTTGGAGATGTTTGGATGTTTATTTGGTTATTTAGAAAAGTAGCTTGAGTATGAGGCTAATAATTTGGCTGTGGAACTTGGCACTGGGGTAAAATACTTGGAATTGGAGCTTGACATTGGGGGTTGAGCTTAGAATACAGGCTGAAAACTTGATGATGATGGTGAGGAAAGAATATTCCTAGGCTTGAATTTCCTCTTTAACTTATCAACAGAATTAGTAGAGACTACAGTCGCATCCTCTCTTTTCTTCTTTGGGAATGCAGAAAATTCAGATGATGTTGGGGTTTTGACAATTTTTCCTATTGGAATGCCTTCCTCTAATGATTCCCCAATCTTTACTAAATCTGGGAAAGTTGCTCAGACCGCGGATACCATTCTGGTATAAAATTCTCCTTCCTGTGCGTAAGAGAAAATCGATACCATTTTTTCCTCAGACATGAGAGGTTGTACTTTAGCAGCCTCTTTTCTCCAACGAAAGGCATAGTCTCGAAAACACTCATTATTCTTCTATTTGATCCGATCTAGTGAGCATCGGTCAAGGACTATCTCAATGTTAAATGCAAACCTGTCAAGGAAACCCTTGGCCAATACTTTCCAACCGCTCCATCTTTTCAGTTCCTGAGACATGAACCATTTTAAGGCTTCGCCACTTAAACTCCTGCTGAATAAATGCATCAATAATGTTTCATTTTCCCCTACCCCCACCATTTTATCATAATACCTTCTCAGATGGGCCATTGGATTTTTCGTGCCATTGAACACTTCAAATTTAAGGACCTTATACCCTTCTGGTAGATCTATTCCAGGGTGAACACATAAATCATCATACCCTAAACCGTTGTGGTCCCTCAGTCCATGAGATTATTTGATCCTCATGATCTCTTCATTCATAGCTAGCAACTTTATTTCATGCTCGGTCCTCCACTATTTCTCCTTCTTCTCGTAATGTTCTATCTCGAAATTAGGAAGGGGATTATAGATGTCAGAGGATATGATGACATGAGGAGGATTTGGAAGAGAGGCTTGATTTTGATGATGAAAGGAAGTTGGTTGGTAGGTGGGGCAAACATTTTAGAAATTGGAAAGGTTCTGTTGAATTGTGAGTAGTTTGGTGGAATCTGAGAAGAAGGTTTCAAATTTGGAAGCGAATTTAGTGAATTCGAGGATAGATTTGATGAATTTTGCGGGTTTGGGAGTGAATCTTGTGGATTTGGGAATGATTTTCCTTGATTTGAAAATGTGTTCTGGGGATTTGGGAATGGATTCGGAGATGGGTTTTGTGGTGTTAGAGATGGATTTTGTGGATGGTAGGCATCTCGGTTATTTTTACAATTGGTATTTCGAACAAGTGAAAGGGAAGATACGGACGATATGTTATTTGGATGATCCCCGAGAATAGGCGTACTGAGGGAAGGGATTTGGAGTGGAGTCCCGTGTTCTACTGGAGCGGGAGCATTGACAGTGATGGCCAGGTTAGCCAAATCTCGAGTGTGATTTATTTTCTCCTGAAGCATTTCTATCTTTCTTGCGAGTTCCGCAATCATCTCACTCTATTCCGCTATTACATCGTCCCTAATGGTCAATGTATTTTCTTCGTCATTTCCAATCATTATTGAATGATGGTCAAAGGATGAAATTTTGTGCGCTTTTGACCAGGTGAAATAGGGATGCTCTGCCAGCTTATATCAACACGGAGTAGTTTCTATTATCTCTAAAGTAAAACAACTCAAAGGCAGATGTGTTAGTTTCAGTATGTGATAAGTAATGCAAAATATTTGACAAGAAATAACCACGTAGAGTTGTTTGAGTCATAGCCAAATTCATCCATAGGAGCATAGCGGATAAACTTTCCTTTGATCTAGACAAACACACATAAGCACCTAAGATAATTATATTACACAAAACATTATAATAATGCGTATCCTAACTGGGGTGACCCTTTTTGAGCCAAGGGTTAGGCCTAACGATTTTGAAGAAAATATATGCTTCCTTAAAGTCAATACACTATCTCCCAACTTGTATAGACACGAAAAGGGCATAAATGCCTACAAACGATAACAAAAGAGGGATACAATCTTTAGGGAAAAAGGGAAACAACATGAAAGAAGATAAGCTCCCATGCAGGGGATAGAAAATACAAATTCCTGAGTGCTTCTTCTATCAGCCTTCGCCTTCTTAGATTCATCCATTTCTTATATTGGTGACGTCTATAAACTGTGCCTTAGATGCAACCTCCCAAATCGATCAATTTCTTTCTTAACTTGCTTCAATTCTTCTTACGAAATAAGCAAATCAAGCTTTTTCCCGACCCCCAAAAGATAATGGATTGAATTAGAGAGGCATACATTTTCTTCAACACATAAATATGGTTCGTCTATAATTGACTCGGGGTCAATAGACGTAGGGAAGGATTTCTAACGGGTATAATACCCCGCTCAGGTATTGAGTCTTCCTAGGCTCATGCCTAAAATAAGGTTTCAATTTCGTTCTATCCTAGGTGTCTAGAGTGGGCTTGAACACTGGTTTTCAAGTGGACAACTTGAGTTTGAAAATACGAACAACCATCAGATGACTCACGATCTAATAAGCCGTTCACATTTCCAACACATTATTGGAATTGACCAATAGGGGCCGGGACATCCATGAAGCCCCAAAACAGTTTAAATAATGTAGGAATATGCCATGATATGCGATAATTAAACTTTATAGAATCAAAACATATAAACACATAAATAGTTAATCAAAAGACGAAATCAAATATTTGGTTAGAACCTAGTTAAGAGATCCTTAGCAGAGTCTCCATTTCTGTTTTGCGGAAATTTTAACTTTTGAAAGAGAGTCGCCACTTAATTTTGAAAAGGAATTAAGAATCCTTTAGAGAGTTACTTAAAACAATTCAAAACAGGAAAATCATTTTAAGTTAAGGGATTCTAAGTAAGCGGTTCCTATTAACGTTTTAGGAAAGTGTTAGACACCTAAAATGTCTGCTAACTTAAGGTTATCCAACCTGTTTGAAAACGTCTTTTGATAAACCTTGAAAAAGTTGATTTTTGAAAAGAAAAACAATTTTAGGAATATTTTGGTGTTTATGCAAAACCAGTTTTTAGCGACTTGACTAAGGGTTTAACTAGGTTCGCAAAAACACATAAGGCAAACAAGCGTAAAGAAAAAAGGGGGAGGGGAGAAAATAAGGGATTTAGGTCATTGGGCCCAAATCAATAAGACCTGTCCTAGTCTAATTGGGCTTTCGACCCATTTAACCTGTCCTAGTCAAGCTTTCGAGTCGTTGGCTTGAGTTTCGCTTCACCTGTATTAAATACAACTTTGGCTTCGAAGCCCCAAATAAATGAATAAGTAAATGATTAAATGAATAAATAAGAAGAAGACAGTAATAAAAATCGAGACTTTTCCAGTCTCTTAATGACCTCATCAATGGGTTTTGACCCATTTTCCTTCGTCGTCTATCTTGTATCACTCGCACGCCATATAGTTGACCTTGGGTTTAAACTTTAAACTTGACTCGAAGAGGTGAACCTCATTGACCCATTACGAAATGCAAGAGGAGAGGAGTCTATTTAGACTCAACACATTTTTTCCATGCAAAGAAAAGATAAAGAAATTAATATACGTGCAACAATAAAAATGACATATTTAAAAGCAAAAGACAATATCAAGAACCAATCTTAGAATGACAATGATAAGCATACTTGCACACGAATGAGAGTAAACAAATAAAATTTAAAGCAAAGACACCCACTTACATGCCTAATGATTTATGTTCATATAAAAATAAATAAAGGTAAAAGGAAGAATGCCATATTCAATGAATTAATGCGAGAACAAATAATGCATGTTGAGAGAATAAAAGGATGAGGCGATAAGAAAAATACCCATGACTTCTAAAATTGCCCAAACATAGAAACTAATCCATAGAACAAAAGAAAATAAAGGCTAACTTTTCAAGAAAGGGAATCCTTAAATTTCAATTAAGGCGACAGTAATGAAAATTCATACATCAAAGTCATGGCCAACTTTATGAAAAGCACGTAAAGACCTATGATTGTTCTAAGACATCATTGGTTCTCTTTTGATATTATGAATCAAGGAGAGACACGATTAAGTCTTTACACTCACAAAGTGCACATATAACAATCCAAAGGAAGTAAGAAAATTTGAACAAAAGTTTAGCATTTCTAAAAGTGAAATATCGTTTCATAATCATACTATGCATGTCACGAAAATATCTAAATAATTCTATTTAGCCAAAAATACGAACTTTCTCATCATTTTGACAAATTTAAAAGCATGCAAAAAGAAAAGAAAGAAAAAGGAATAAATATCGTGGATGGAAAATAAAGCAAGCACTTCATCTATTACATAAGGATTTTGAAATCCATTAAAATAATTAACAAGAAAATGAATAATTATTGATTTAATCAATTAATATTTTTACTAAGAGAAAATAAACAATAGTAACTATTTTTTTCAACATAAAAGAAACAACTTTCCATGCTAAAAACAAATATATTCGCCAACAATGAATTTAAACATGACATGTGTACATCTTTTGAGCAAAGGTCAAAACTTTATACAAAATAATCAAAGAATAAAGCTAAAAGGACAAAACAATTAATATTAACGATTCTTTTCAACATAAAGGAAATAACTTTACATGCTAAAAACAAATGTATCTACCAACAATGAGTTTAAAAAAGACATGGGTATGTTTTCAAGGAAAGATCTAAACTTTATCCAAAATAATCAAAGAATAAGGTTAATAGGCAAAATAATCAATATTAACTATTATTTTTAACATAAAGAAAATAACTTTACATGCTAAAAACAAACATATCAACCAATAATGAGTTTAAACAAAGTATAAATACATCTTTTAAACAAAGATTGAAATTTTAGCTAGAATAATCAAAGAATAAAATAAAAAAGGCAAGTACAATTATTGCTTGCTCATTTTTTATATCGTGAATACGAAAATAACCATAATATCGATACCACAATGTCCTATGGCCTTCAAGGCCATCTATAGCAAACAATCCCAGCAAAAAGAAAAAAATTACAACTACGAACTACGAGAAGAAAAAAGATGAAGAAGAAAAAGGTAATAAAACTACAAATAAAAAAAAGACAAAGGTGTGTTTACCTTTTTGGGGGTAGCAAAACGAGACTATGAGTTTCATCAGAATCAACCACCATCGAAAAATATCGCCGGCAACTCAAAAATATTGATTAGCCAACCAACTCTATAAAACAAAAATTTTTACTAAATAAAATAACTATTTCGCTCCATAGGATTTTATCGACCTTTCAAGCCTTTTTTTTTGTCTCCCTCTCCCCCTCTCTACCAAAGTAGTGGTAGTATTTATAGGAGAGAATGGGGTCATTCTTTTTTCTTTTCACCAATGTGGGAGAAAAGTATTTATAGGAAAGGATGAGGATTTATTTTCTTGTCATCCACCAATGTGGGAGAAAAAAGCAATTAAGAGTGTTTTTGAAATGTAAAAATTGAAGATAAGGTGAGGTGGATGATAATGTGGAGGGAAATAGTACAATTTAGTACAATCTTTGAATTTCAAAATTGGAAAAGGACAAAGTTGGGGGGAATAGTACAATGTAGTACAATTTGAATTTATTTTTTTGTGGGAATTGGGTAGAAGTTATGAGAGTTCTTGAGAATTTTGGGATTATTTAAAATATAACCCCAATTGAAATTTAAAATTTAGCCATATTTATTTATTTTGACCAAATTAAAAATCAATTGACGAATTGAATTGCAATTATGACCAATTTTTAATTATGGTCAAATCTAATAGATTGGCTAAATTAAATTGAAATTTGATATGAATTAATACTTTTCTTTTAATCCCGAGCTTCTTGATTTAGTAAAATCAAATGTATATTCATCCAAATAAATTATTTTTGAGAACAAATTATATTTAAATCAAGATTTTAATCATTTGAATTTATTTTCAAGATAAGCCTTAATTAAATCCGATATTTTGTAAAATAAATATTTAAGTAACAAATTATATAATCTCGTATAACTGAACACGATAGTATATAATCGCTACTTGAAATGACAAAATCACATATGAAAAATATATATTTTTTTATTTGGATGAAATAATTATTTTGATTTTATTTAAAATTGAAGAAACTCAGGATTAAATTTAATCGTGGAGGGAAAAAATTAGGTGTCAACAATCATATCCAAAACCATATGTGTATTGACCACCATCCTTCAATTTAGTACTAAAATCAGGCAACTTCTTATACTTTCTTACTGCTGGGTTCCATAGGAACAATTCCTTTGCCTCACTTACAAGACAAATCAATCCATTTACAGAACCCTCGGTGACACAAGACATACCAGAGTTTTTCATGTGATAATCCATGTTAGTTTCCTCCATAACAAGAATTTCCTCATGGTTGAGTTCTGGTTGGGCTATCGTTTACGTAACACTATGGTTAGTGTAGCCTTTGTTATTATTATCTAATAAACTTAGATGATATTTGGCAAACTCAGGGCTACTAATCAAAGAACTCCACAATTTTAAAACAGACTTGAATCGCAAGAGAGATTTACCCGGAAGCCTTGAGAGAATTTCAGTGACTATTTCAGGTGGGCAATAAAGGTTTGTGGAGTTTCTTTGATTTGGGTGAAAATGGGAGGCTTCATCAGATACAGGTTGTTTTCTTAATAAGTCAGAAACCTCAGTTTCAGAATTTGTTTGCTCTTTTAGTTCAAGCTTTTCCATGTCTTCTTGATTGATTAATCCATTATCTTGTTCATCAGATTCTGAATTTTCCTACTTTACTCCATTATTCTCTCTATTTAGTTTTTCTCCAGATAGCATTTGGATATGAAAGAAAGAAAGAAAGAAAGAAATGTTGCTAGAATTTATAATTTAGATCATATCTCTAGAATAAGTGAAGTATTATACAAAATCTCACATCTCACTCATTTAAGTCAACTTATGATTAGATTATGATGAATTAACTGAGGATGGAATCAATGAAGCTGAATGAACAGCTACATGTAACGCCCCAGAAGACGGGTCCTGGAGCGTCACACGGTGCTTGAGGCTAGAGTAGCCCCAAGCTAACCTTTAAGCCATTTTCATTCAGTTCAACACAAATCAACGGGGTTTCCATAAATAACCCTCAAATATCAACAGAGTAATCATCATCAGGAATAAAAGAATTTCAGAAAGATAACAAAATACGAATTATTAGTCAATTCCCAACATCTATACTAGTCTGACAAGCCTCTAAGAAAATCAATAAAACCAGCGAGCCATTGAGACATACCCCAACTGACACATACTCATTTATCAAATGTAAACAATTACGTGAAACCAACATCAGACATCGCATCCTCGGAACATGAGAACTCACCACAACAAAGGATATAGAACAGCGTGACCGAAGAATCACTGTCGAACCTAGAATTGAGCACCTGAACCTACATTCCGAGAAAATGCAGTCCACATCCGAAGATGTGGGTCAGTACCATAGAAAGGAACCAAGTATATGGGGGTGTATGCAGTTGTATAAACATCATCATCATAAATATTTATAAGAAATATGCAAGATGTATGAAAGACTCACATAGCCCGAAGAAAATCATCATAATCATGTGAGGATGAAATAAGTACAATAACATATATGAGTCATCATATAATTTGTCAATCACTTTCAGTTCATCCAGAATATCAATTCTCATAATGTAAATATCATTTAAATCTTTTGAAAGAATAACTTTCACAATTCCACTTTCAAATCACTTCACCATTCACCATAGACACAAGGAAATACATACACACTGGGAGATCCTATAATCGACGTAAACCATGTGAGCTACATGGAGTCCAACGTACAACCCACGTTGGGGAGAGCCATCCTATACTTTCCATCGGAGTAGGACTATCGATATCAAATCCACACAAACTAGTGATCACTATATAAATCAGCCTCAGGCTCACTCCTACGAGGGCACGTAGTTCTAGGGAATTAAGGTCACTTTATACCTCCCACTCCGTGCTAAAGATTTCTCCCAGACTTAGCTCAAATTATTTCAAAGACAATCCAAAACAAAATAATTTCAGTAATATATAAATATACATCGGGAGTCATCATGCTTCCCATCTATCAAAATCAACCATGTTGTAGATTTCTTTCACACTCGAGTTCAAAACAACTCCATTAAGACCAAAAGGTCAAATCATTCAAAATATCTCAAATATTCAATATCAACGTGCTTATAACACACACTTTCTCAAAAAAATACAATTTACAATAGGGATTCATGACCCAAATATCAAAATCATGATAAATATCGTTCAAGATTCATGCTTTATATCTCCACACATGTAAAATCAGCTTTCAAAATCATAAACATCAAGATTTCATAATAATCATCATAAGATATGGGTTCATGCTTCAAAATCGTAAAAATCAAATAAAAAATCATGCCACTGTAAAGAAAATTACTTTTGGACACAAGAACGAAAGAGAGTTCTTATTGAAAAACTCCACATACCTTGAATGATGAACTTTAAATCGATACTCATTTTTGAGATGTTAATCGTGCCTTTGAATGATGGTTCTTGGAGTTCTTGAACTAGGAACTTGAAATCTTGAATAAATTTGTAGAATTAATGGTGAACTTTGGAGGTTCTTGAAGTTGGATGTAGGAGCTTAGGGTTTTCTTTTTGAGGGAATTTGATGAAATATAACATATAATGCTTCTAATAGGCTTTAATATAGGGTTTGGACGGATTTTGGGTGAGGGGGAATGACCAAAACGCCCCTAAAAATCAAATAATTCTCGAATTTGTCCTTTGGTGGACTATTTTGATAGTCTGAAGTAGATCAACCATAACGTTTTACTCCGATATCCAAATTGGATGAAACGAATTTCATTAGAAAGAGGACTCTCATATGTTTCCATTGATATATAGTATCTCATCCAGATCATTGTGTACGAGGATTTATGATCATTTGAAGTTGACCCAAAAATTCACTTTTGATAGGCTGAAGTAGATCGACCATAACTTTTTGCTTCGATAGACAAATTGGATGAAATCAATTTCATTGGAAAGAGGACTCGCAGAGATTTCCGTTGATATATAGTAGATCACCCAAATCATTATGTACAAGGAGTTATGATCGTTAAAGTTGGAGAAAAAATATGCCATGCCTCAGTACTTTTTCCTGCACGTTTTATTGTTCACTGTTCGATCGGAATGTTCATAACTCGTCGCTCGGGTGTCCGTTTTGGATGATCCATATATCATTGAAAAGATTATTTGATACTCTACGCAATGGTGGGTTATAATCTAAGACATTCTGCATGAAAAATTTATAATTTATTCTATAAGATAGAACCCAACACGTTTACGCACAAAATTTCAACAAAAACTTTCCCAGGGTATTACATCATCCCCACTTGGAAACATTCATCCTCGAATGACTCTAGACATGCCAAGATTAGATAGGGAATAGAGCATACAGCTGAAAACATTCGTTAGACTCATCACCACATCATTTCTCACTCCGAGTGCAACATAGAATGCATAAATTCAAGAAACTACAGCTGAACACATAATAAATGACAACTGAACTGCTGCAACTTTTATCAAAAGTGCATGATTTAGGAAAGAACGGTACCATCGGCTTGATCGGAGTTCGCGGAAAATAGGTGCGGGTACTTGGATCGCATATCCGCCTCAGCTTCCCAAGTTGCACCCTCAACAGATTGGTTTCGCCGCAACACCTTGACCAAGGGAACTTCTTTTTTCCTTAGTCTTCGGACACTGAAATCAAGAATCTCAATAGGAATATCATCAAAAGAAAGATTTTCTTGAATGTCAGCACTCACAGAGGAATCCACTACCACAACATTGCTAATATGCTTTCTAAGCATGAAGACATGGAATATTGGATGAAAGAGGACAACTCGGAAGGCAACTCGACCTCATAAGCTACCTTACCAACACGGCTAATAATTTTGTAAGGACCAACATAACGGGGACTAAGCTTCCCCTTCTTTCCGAATCTCTTCACCCCCCTCATGGGTGAAATTTTTAGATACACTAGGTCACCAACTTCAAACTCAAGTCCTCTCCTTCTAACATCCGCATATGACTTCTGACGACTCTGTGCAGTTTTCAACCTTTCCCTAATCAACTTAACATTTTCCATAGCCTCAAATACTGAATCAGGACCATTCACAACCGCTTCACCCACCTCGAACCAACCTATGAGTGATCTACACTTCCTCTCATATAAGGCTTCAAACGAAGCCATGCCAATACTAGACTGGAAACTGTTATTGTAAGAAAACTCTATCAATGGTGTCACACCCCTTTTTTAATGCGTACTCCAAAAACATGGAATATATTTTAAAGTTCGAAAGGGTTTAATTATTTAAGTGACAAGAAATGAAAATTTATTTCGAAAAAGGATTATTTGCATTTTTTATTCAGATTCGCCACTTGGCATAATCCGGTGTGCCAAGTAACCTTCGGAGAATCCCTTTTCGAAACCAATTGACTCTTAAACCGGTTTGCGCACAGAGATTCCGGCTAAGACCGAGGGGAAGGTGTTAGGCACCCCTCGATTCCGTGGTTCGACCACGGTCGCTTGGTGGAGTGTATCGACTATTTTGGCATTATGAAGTGTATAAACCACAGAAAATGCACGCAAAACAATCAAACAAAATAAAACAAAACAAACCAAAATGTTAGTCCAGTCCAATTATTACAACCCGAAATAGACAGGGACTAAAAATAAACCTACGCTAATCCTAAACTAATGCTTTACCCGATGTCTCGGGCCTTTATCACGGACTTTATCCGGGTACAAGGTACTTCGGGGCATTCCCCGGATAAATCAATACAAATCCTTCGGGGCATTCCCCGGCCAAATGAGTACAATTTAAACTTTTCGTGCAATAAAGTAGAAATTATCATTCAAGCACATATTCAAAACACTCCAACAAATTGTTATTTCTAAATTTGCCTACCCGGCCTACGTTTGCCTATGCATTCTCGACTAAAGACATAATTCTATCATGATTCATACCAACAATAAATCAAATTAAACCGAATCTATCCTTTTGTCAATTTTTCAATTCCATCCCCCGATTTTCTTTCTATCCATCCATTAGAACATGATCAAGTTTATGCCTTAATCTACCAAAACCAAACAACCAAGCATCACAATCATAACATCAACATAACAAAAATCCAACAAAACCATAATCACCGCTCGCAATCGCAACCAATCAAAACAACCAACCACACACATATATATATATGTATATAAAAGGCGAGTTAAGAAATGGATCTCAATAGAACGTTTTGTCAATAATAAGGAAATCCGAAGACCAAAACTCGATCGGAGAACCTCACGACGAACAACCAAACTCGGTATTAAAATAATAGTCGGATGGCTCCAAAACTAATGAATAAAAACTTTACTATACGAAAACCCACCAAGAACGACGACGAGATTCAATAAAGCTGACTCGAAACCCACTATCGGCGTCGAACCATGAAATAGACGAAACGAAAATCAACCAAAGACAACAGAAAACCAAAAACCAAACAGATCGAGCTCTGGGGAGCTCCGGTGACGGAGAAGCGGCGGTGGATCTGGTCGACGGTGACTGTTGTCACCGGAGGGAGGGAAGGACGGCGTGAGATCTGGTCGGACGGCGGTCGCTGGAGATGGAGAGAGGAGGAAGTTGCGGCCGGAGCTGGCCGACGCGCCGCAGCCGGAGCTGCGACTGCTGGCGGCGGCAGATCTGGCGGTAGTTCTCCGGTTGGTTGGGTCGGTTTACGTGGTTCGATGATGGCTGGTGGTTCAGGTGGTGTATTGGCTGTCGGATTGTTGGTCGGTGACGGCGGCAATGGTGGCGAGTGGATGGAAAGCGACGGTCGCCGGCGAAATTTGTTGGAGGAAAGAGAGAGTGTGAGTTTAGAGGGAGAACAAGAGAGAGAGAGTTTAGATTTTTTTTTAAGAGAGAGAGCCAAAAAATGCTGATGGTTTTTCTCTTTATTTGATTTTTTGTTCCTTCTACTGTTCATCTCTTTGGTGTATGTGTAGGTATATATATTTTTTGAGATTTTCTTTCTTGACAAGAAAAAGAGAGTGGGGGGTGGGGTAATGTGGGGTAGGGGGTAGTGGTGAGGTGTTATGTTTTTATTGGGTAGGTGGTTAGGATAAGATAGGGTTAGTTATTTTATTATTTGTTTTATTATTATTTTTTTTGTATTTTGTGGGGTATAATGACACGGGTGAGGGCACACGGTATGCTATGGTGGAAATGAATAAAACGAACTTTCGAGGGGGGACAAAATTACGTGTCTACAAATGGTAAGTTATCATCCCAACTTCCCTTAAAGTCAAGTGCACAAGCTCTCAACATATCCTCTAAGGTCTGGATGGTCCGCTCAGCCTGACCATCGGTCTGCGGATGAAAAGCAGAACTCAAAAGCACTTGGGTACCAAGACCATTCTGTAAAGCTTTCCAAAATTGCGAAGTGAACTGAATACCCCAATCCGAAATGATAGACAAGGGAACTCCATGCAGTCTGACTAGCTCTCGGATATACAATCTAGCGTAATCCTCAGCAGTATATGAAGTATGAACAGGCAATAAATAAGCAGACTTAGTCAATCTATCAACCACAACCCAAATGGAATCATGATGGCATCGGGAAGGAGGTAAACCAATCACGAAGTCCATATTTATCTCTTCCCATTTTCAGGTGGGAATACTAAACTCTTGCATCATACCACCAGGTCTTTGGTGTTCAACCTTAACCTGTTGGCATGTTGCACACTTAGCTACAAACGTTGCTATATCTTTCTTCATGCCACTCCATCAATAGATTTCCCACAAGTCTCGGTACATCTTGGTGGCACCAGGATGAATAGAATATCGCGCCCTATGCACTTCAGCCATAATCCTCTATCTCAGATCATCAACATTTAGGACACACAATCTACCCTACAATCTCAACACACCATCTCCCCCTTGGGAGAAAACCTCTACTTTTTGGTCCTTGACTGACTCCTTCAGTCTGACCAAACTAGCATCTAAGTATTGCTTTTCCTTCACTTCCGAAACCAAGGAGTATTCGAAACTACTCTGAACCCCTATACTACCTTCAGCAGAGTCAAACAACCTAACCCCCAATCTAGCCAAATGATGTAAATCACGAGCTAACTCTTTCTTACCTTCTACCACATGAGAAACACTACTCATGGACACTCTACTTAGGGCATCCGCCACAACATTGGCCTTGCCCGGATGGTACAGCATACTCATATCATATTCCTTTAACAATTCTAACCATTGTCTTTGCCTAAGATTCAATTCTCTCTGGGTAAACACATATTGCAGAATCTTATGATCAGTGAAAACATCAACATGGACACCATACAAATAGTGTCTCCAAATTTTCAAAGCAAACACAACAGCAGCCAACTCAAGGTCATGGGTGGGGTAATTATTCTCATAGGGTTTCAACTGTATAGAAGCATAAGCTATCACCTTACCCTTCTGCATCAATATGCAACCCAACCCAACTCTCGAAGCATCACAGTACACCACAAAACCATCAACACCATCAGGCAAAGTCAAAACAAGGGCTGAAGTGAGTCGAGTCTTCAACTTCTGAAAACTCTTCTCACAAGATTCGGACCACAAGAACTTCACTTTATTTTGGGTCAACCGAGTCATAGGAGATGCAATAGACGAAAAGAATTTCAGAAAGATAACAAAATATGACTTATTAGTCAACCCCCAACATCTATACTAGTCTGACAAGACTCTAAGAAAATCAATAAAACCAGCGAGGTATTGTACTACATGACCAAACATTCAGATCTTAACGGAGGCTATAAATGCTAAATGTTTCTTTATTCATCAATCAGAGCGTCAAAAAACTTTCAACAAAGCTGGTCTTATTAGGAGAAATGGTCAACAGTGATGTAAATTAATTCTCATCAGTTATCACTCATGGTGAAAATTTCAAAGAAACATAAAATACTACCTCCTCCACATTTTCTACATACTAGTTTCTTTGCACGTGCTTTGCACGTGTAATGTTTGATTATTTTAAATTAAATATTTTTATGTATTGCCAAGATTTTTTAATAAAGTATAAAATAATATTCAAATCAGTTTTTAAATCTCCTTTAAAACTTTAATATAATAATATAAACATAAACATATTATTTAATATAAGCACATATAGTGAGTAATATAATTACAAATTACAGTCTTCTCTAATTTGCAGCTTCAACAAAAATTTGTCATGTGAAACGGTTTAATCCAAAAAGCAACAAAATGAAAATTGAATTTATTCATCCCAAGGTATATACTCCCCCCGTTTAAAAATGAATGACCTACTTTGACTTGACACAAAGTTTAAGAAAATAAAGAAACTTTTAAACCTTGTGGCCTTAAATTAAAGTTGAATCAAATGTACCAAAATGCCCTTTAATCTTGTGGTCCTAAACATGCCACGTACAAATTTAAAAATAATGTATTGCCAAAAAAGAAGAGGGGTTAATCTTTTTGAAACAGACTAAAAAGAAAAGTGGGTCATTTTTTTTGAAATGGAGGGAGTATATGATTTGTAGATTATGAAACTTATATCTCTTGAATTTTCTGAAGTTCCTTTTTATATAGTGACGAGACAATCTTTTATTTCATAATATGAGATGATTGTATAAACATCTCGTTCTCCTATTCTAATTATAGAAAGAACTTGTCGGTACACATTATCTACTATATGGAAGTCAAAAGATTATAAAGGAATTACTCATCTTCAGTTATCTAATAACCATCACGAATAACTATAACTTAAAGTTTGATAATGTCAAAAAATTATACACTAAATTAAGGATGATAGTGTAGATATATCTTTGATGAAATATATGTACCACCAGAAGCACATATATCTTGTTGAACCATTTCACCCTTCCCTTATTTTTAAAATTAATTTTTTACAAAATCATTGATTACATTCTTATCACATATTTAAAACTTTTAAATGTTTGGTATTTCTTAATTTTTTTTTATTCTAACATTTTTATATTTATTTCTAAATTTTTTAAATCTTCTTAATATCAAATTTAGTTGATTTAGAATGATTAAAACTAATTGAAAAAATATTAGTTGTCATTAATTCTGACGACTTCTAATAAGAAAAGGTCTTGCCATAAATATATTTAATAATTTGCAGCACTTAAATATTAGAAAAAATAGTAAAAAGACAATTTTGTCTAAAACAAAAACTTTCAATGAAGAACAAAAAGTTCAAAACAACATTTCTAAGGACATTCAAATTTTTAATATATTATAGATTATAGATTATAGATAGATATAGATTATAGATTATCGATTATAGATATAGATATAGATATACATATAAATATGGATATAGATATAGATATAGATATAGATAATAAATATAGATTATAAATTATAGCTATAGATTATAGATATAGATAATAAATTATAGATATAGACTATAAATTATATATATAGATTATATAACAATATAAAAAGAGGTAAATATATGCCCCTCTATTTTTGCAATTTCAAGCGGATATACCACTCGCTGAAAAAAATGATGTATATATATATCTCAGTAATTTAACAAATGGTGTACATATACCTTCAAGCGGATATATCACTCGCTGAAAAAAAATGATGTATATATATCTCAGTAATTTAACAAATGGTGCACATATACCTTCACCATCTTTAATTTTAAACAACGCGACATGATTTTAAAAATTATTTCACCCATTTTATTTATCTCTCGAGACCCAACCTAACTTAAAATAAATCAATTCATCTTTTATTCAGACCTGTCCCAATTTCATTTATTGATTTGCGTATATTATTTGATGTTTTTTAGTTGGATAGGATCTGGAGAGGTAAAATATGAGGTAATTTTTTTTTAAAACTGCATGATATTCTTGAAATTAAAAAAATCAGTTTTTGATTATTTTTTTTAATTTAGTAAATATAGGTCTTTCAAAAAAAATGGAAAATATGTACAACCTCAATCCATGTCATTCTCTCATTGGCGGCATTATATCCTCGGTAGACTATATAAACATCATAACAAAACTGTTTTAGAACTCACATACAAAAGAGCCAAACTAATTTCTACTCTTTCTGGAAAGAAGTCTCAGTCACATAGCAGCAAAGCGGGTCTCCAATTCTCGTTTGGTCGTATCACTTGTTTCCTCAAAGTGGGGAAGTACACCCAACGTATTAGTGCTGATGCTCTTGTTTACCTTCTTGTTGTTCTTGAGTACTTTGTTGCTGAGCTAAAATAAAATATATCACAGTACTCTAATGGTACCACATTAGACATTTCAATAACACAATACAATTATTTACATATATTCAAGGCTATCAACATTCACATAGGACCCCACATGATCACACATATCACATAACATTTCAATTTCAATAATTACATTACATATAGGCCCCTACACAGGCACAACACATAGATAGCCATTTTTCATGATTAGTTCTCACCCTTAACATGCATTTTATATCATAATTTACTACCTAGCTCAGTCCGAAAGAATTAAGCCATAACCTACCTCAAAAGTCAAAATACCACAACCAAGACTCTACTCCAAAGCCTTACTCCTCACGAACGGTCCCAAACTCCACCAAAAATATCAAATATTGAATCTACGTGTTAAACAAAATTAATGACATGCATATTGACTATTTTTTTTTCGGGATCAAAATGGACTCCCGAAACGGATTTTCGAAAAAAGAAAAAAAAATCATAATTTTACTTCAAAAACGTATTCCCCAAATATTTAGGAACCTACAACTGAAAACCCAAGTCAAATCGTGGTTCAAATCAAAGAAAAACTATTTTTAAGCTCTACCGGGTAAAATTTTTAAAATCCGAATTAAATCAAGAATCGGAGTTGTTTTGAAGGTTAAATTAATGAAAAACTAGTAATTATAAAATTAAAATATTATTCAAGTGAAAAAGAGTGAAAACGGGATTCAAAATCAAGCCCTAAGATTTAGGGGGGTTTTAGAAATTAATCAAGAAATTGTTAAGCAAAAGGGTAAATTCTTGCATTAAATCCGTAATAGAATCAAGAAATAGGTGTTAATCTAGTCTTTGAAGCTCCCAAAAGCTTTACTTTATGCCCTCACACTAAATTTAGGGTTTAACTCTTAAGAGGAAGGTCAAAGAATGAGCAAAAATCGGATAAAAAAAGTTATTTATATTGTACCCGAGTACCAGGTAAAATAAGGCATAAATCACATTTTGGGAATGTGATTTACCCTTTAAATTTCCCGATTGTACCAAAATTTTAAGTCCAAACGAACTTCGACGGGGTGTTCGGGATTCGTTCGGGGTTTGATATATGCAAACGAACTATATAACCACACTAAATTCGATGCTCCGGACTCAATGGAAATATCACATTTTCAAAAAATCATCATTTTCACAAAGTTGACCTCCGAAACCCGAAATTGCAAATTTTCAAATCGAGGATCGAAATGAAATTTAAAAGTTGTAAAATCACACCAAACATGTTAACACCCTAAAATCGATATTTCAGATCTGTTGGCGAAGTCAAATTTTTCATTTGAAGTTATTTCAACCAAATGTGGGTCCCACACCTATATTTTTAATTTTCCAACTTTCCGACCAATAGGTCAAAATATGCTCAATTGTGCCGGGACCCGAACCAAAGGTCTGCCTAACCTAAAATCGATATTCCAAAGCTTCTAGCACAGTCCGTTCAGCCATCTATCTTATGGATCAAAAGATATCCATATAACTCTAAAATAAGACTCTCAAAGTCATCAAAAACCACAGTATCGCATTAAAATGGTACCAAAATGCATCAAGATTCATGTCAATCACCCCCACACCTCAGAAATACAATAATATAACTACGAAAGTAGATAAAATAGTCAAATCACACAGAACACAATTCACATATTTCATCAAAAAGCTGGTCGTTACAATTTAAATGAGACATGAACTTGGAGGACTTACAAAAACTTAAATTATAATGGTGGCTTAAGTGCTACCTGGACTAATATTTTAAGGTATTAAAAAGATTTTTTTGGGGTATATTTTTCTTAACACGCCGCTTCATATAGCATATATATGTAAAGATTGTTTTTAATAACTGGTGGTGGTGAAACTGACCTTTAAAAAGGTTCTATATTTCAAATATGAGAATTAATAGTTGGTATGATTAAACTTACAAAACTTTCTCTTATAACGTCTTCTTATACTTAGGGAAAGACAAATCTCAGCTCGTATATAGTTAAGGAGGTGTATGAAATAATCTCAGCTTGTATAATTTATGTAATAGGATCCTAATTAAATTATGTTCTAAAATAGACATCTCAATTATATTTTTGCTTTATATTATTGGAAGATTGATTTAAAAAAAATCAAAGCACAGTAAATTTCATATTGGCATGCAAATAATTACTTGATAGGTGAACAATTAAGTCCAATATAGAATATATTTGTGAAGAGTCCTAAAAAATTATATTAAGTTTTAATTAAGCAAAGTTACTTTTTAATTTACACATCGATTAAGCCTTCATTTTAAGTTTATGAATTCTTGTGTTATTTTTAATTTATATCTAAAATATTTTTTATTATTCATGCTTTATGCAAAATGTGAAATATTTATATCAAACTTCATTTAAATTGAAATTTATAAAAGAATGAATACATTTTTGTGAATACGTTTTTGTTCTGATCCAAAACAATATATATTAATCTCACTGTGATCAGATCATTAGTATTTTTAAATTATGAGTAATGCAGAAATCATCTTCTCATTTATGAATGTAAAAATAAGTAAAGTCATTGACTAGATATTTTAAACAACTGTATTTATTTTGCATATTGGTCAACATTAGTTTTCTTCAATCTCATTTAGAAGCGTTCCATTTAATTTTTTCCCCTCAAGTACTTTAAAAAAAAAAAAAGGTGTTTGGACATAAAAAATGTAAAATTTTGATTAAAGGTTATTTTTTTTAAGTTAAAAGTGATATATAACGAGTGAAATTATGTTTAGACATGAATATAAATGAAACAGAAGGAAGGAGGGAGACCAAATCTTGATTTAGGATATCCTACCTATCCAAGTTATAAGGGAATCAACTGACGGGTATCTCGAAGGATTGGAAGGAAGATGGACTTTACCGAGTTGGAGAGTCGAGTGAGGTCCCGTTGAGGTTTCGGTCTGCGGCTCTGTTATTACATCAAAAATAAAAATTACAAGTTAAAAACATAAATGAAATTACAAAATCCTATCTATACAGCTTCTCTGGACTCTTTACTTGAGTTTCATCGCCCTATTCTTCAGGCAGACTGCTGACTTGCAATATCTTCAACTTGTTGCTTGACTTTTAGTTTCCTCACCCTGTTCTTCAGGTGGGCTCCTAACTTGTTATTTTTTAATTTGTTGACTTTCAATTTCTTTACCTTATTGCTTGACTTTTAACTTCTTCACCTTGTTACTTGACTTTTCATTTATTTGCCCCATGCTTCGAGAGGGCTCCTGACTTGCTATTTTTTGAATTTCGATTTTTTCACCTTGTTGATTGGCTTTCAATTGCTTCACCCTGTTGCTTGACTTTCCATCTCTTACCCTTGTTACTTGACTTTAAATTTCATCACTCTGTTCTTCAGGCGGGCTCTTGACTTTCAATTTTTATTACCCTATTCTTCAGGCGGACTCTTGACTTTCAATTTCATCACCCTGTTCTTCAGGCGGGATCCTGACTTTCAATTTTATCACCCTATTCTTTAGGCGGGTTCCTGAAACTAAAATCAAATCTAAAATGAAAATTATCCCAAATGAAGATTATGGTAAAGAAAGATTTTATTTTTTGAAAGTATGGTCCCATTTTCCAGGAGGATCCTTAATAGAAAGTAAAATCCCACTTTTCAGGAGGGTCCTGAACATAAAGTAAAATCTCATTTTTCAGGAGAGTCCTGAACAGAAAGTAAAATTTTCATTTTCCAGGAGCGTCTTGAATAGAAAGTAAATTCTCATTTTCCAGGAGGGTCCTGAGCAGAAAGTAAAATCTCATTTTCAAGGAGGGTCCTGAGCAGAAAGTAAAATGCCATTTTCTAGGAGGGTCCTAAATAGAAAGTTGTAGACACCTAATTTAGTCCCTTCCCGATATCATTTTTACTTATTTTTACCTTATCGTACTGTGTACCTTCAACCATATAATTATACCCCACAAAAAGACAAAAAATAACAAAATCCTAACCAACTCACCCTACCCTACCTACCTTATACCCCACTCCTTCCCTTTACATTTAATTATCACTAACAGAAAAAAAAGGAACAAAAAAAGGAATACAACAAAAATAGAAGAGGGCCCATTTGGAGAATGCTTTTTGGATCTTTATTTCCAATTGGATAGAATTTTCGAAGAAAGGGGGGAGGGACACGTGAATAGACGGAAAAAGGAAAAAAAAAAAGAAAACAAAAGTGGAAGGCCCCACTGAAAAGTTCTTCTTTTTGGATCTTTTTATTCCATATTCAGAATATACACGTAAGGGGGATTTTTTTTTTCTTTTAGCTTCTTCATCATCATCTTCGTAGAATAATAAGAGGAGAGCAGCCATTGACGCACACCATTTTTCTTTTTCCTCAAGAAATCGAATACACACACTGCATTTCTTCCCCCTTTTTCTTCCTCACCGAGAACACCATCAACACCTCCTCTATCCAGTTTTTTTTTTCTTTTAAAAGACACCATCGGTTTTTCCATTTTGAATCCTCACAATACTCACTGTCACACCACATATACACTCACATACACTGGCGCACGGAAAGAGTGGAGAAACGAGTAGAAACATAGTTGCGGAATAAGGAAAGTTGGAGAGAGAGAGAGATCGGAGTTGGCGTGAGAGAAGAAAAGGATGACGGAGGGGTATATTTTGGAATATGAGGTTGTAAACAGAGAGTTAGGAGGGAATAAAATCGCCCCGTATCACTGTTCTGGCGACCAGATCTCGTTGGAGCTCCGTCAATGATTGAAACCGGCTTCAAAACACCAAAATTTTCTCTGATTTTTTTGATTTTCTGGTGAAACCTAGTCGAGAGACCCCACTCTGTTGACTTCCGGGTCAGTCAGAGCTCCGACTATAGAGAGACAGTTAACCTAACTTTGGTTCATCTCAGATTCCGTCCAATCCGATCTAGTTTTCTTTGTTCCACAATTTTCAATTCGGGTCTAGTTGGTTCGCCGGATTTAAGACCATATTTCTCTCTGCTTTTATGATTTTTATTCAAGTTACGGGTTCGACGTTGAGGTTCCACTTGGGTTGAGGTTCCATTGCTCCGAGAATTTTGACCCATCACTGATTGTTTGGAATAAAATCAACGATTGAGGTCCAATTCTATATCTCTTATCTCTCTTTTTCATGAATATTCTTGAATAGTGTGATTTTTGGTTGAGGCAATTTTTACTCGTCGTTATTTAATTGTTTAATTCTGGTGTGAAGTCTATTAATCACGTAGTTGATTTGGGGTTAAGTTGGATTTTTTGGGAAAAGATAGAAAGTTGTTAAAAGTGAATATTGGTTTATGTTGGTTCAGTGATGATTGCTTGATTTGAAATAAATGTCGACTTTGTTAAAGTTCTATAGTATCATGTTTTAGGCCGTGAATCGTTAGGCAAATGGTAGGGGATAAGCAAACTTAGGGATTGTGAAATTGGTAGAATGTTTGAGATATGTGTTGAGTGGATTTGTTTTATCGCAGAAAAATTGAAATTGTACTCATTTGGTTGGGGAATGCCCCAAGGGATTTGTATTGATTTATCCGGGGAATGCTCCTAAGTATTTTGTACTTAAAAGACGCCCGTGATAAAGGCCCGAGGCAGTGGGTAAAGCATTGGAGCATAGTTTAGGATTAGTGTAGGTTTACTTTTCAGTATATTTTTATTTCGGGTTGTATAATTGGACTGGACATTATTATTTTGATTTTGGATTGTTGTTTGATGTGTTTGTGCTTGTTTTCGTGCTTTGTGTGGTTTATACATTCATAGTGTCAAATTTGTCGATATGCTCCACCAAGCGACCGTGGTCAAACCATGGGACCGAGGGGTGCCTAACACCTTCCCCTCGGTCAACAGAGTTCCTTAGCGAGAATATCTATTCGCAGATCAGTTTTTAGAGTCAAACTGTTTTGAAAAATGATATCCAAGGGTGACTTGGCACACCTTATTTATGTCAAGTGGCGATTCTGAATTTTGAATACAAATAATCCTTTTCGAAACAAACCTTCATTTTTTCACTTAATAAAAACCCTTTCAAAACTTACAATACAATCTTTTTGGAGTCCGAAAAAAAGGGGTGTGACATCTCTGGCGACTCTGCTGGGGACCTTTTTAGAATTCGAGCTTATTTGTTGGAGTCATATCGGCTTAGTTTTTCACTATAGGTGTATAGACATTTTGTTTGTGATTATTATTTGTGTTATTGTTGTGCGTTTTTGTGCTCTTTGTTTATAGTTTTTATTTATTTGTTACCACTTTATATCTGACATCATGTGTATAACCCGAGTCATTTTTCTGCAACAAGTCCATAGTACATGCTGTGTACACAACCTATAGTTGAGTCACCATAATCTTAGAGGGGGGAGCCGTTGGCTGGTGTAGAGTAGGTGGACAGCTAAAGCAGCCACTATCGACCATACGCTCCCCCGAACAGCCTTGTTAGTAAACCTCAGTGCAGGTCAGCCTTTAGGTCATACTTATATGCATCATATTGAGACCTAGTGGGGTCCATTTGGTCCTTTGTAGGAAACTCACCTTTGACGCATTCCTACGTGCTAAATATTGCATCTTTAAGGGTAATGGGGTCATTTGACTGATTGATTTGGGGGAAAGCATGTGCTAGATTCAAATAGAGTGTGTAGGCAAGGAAAAATTGGAAAAAAAAAAAGAGAGGAAAAAGAAAGAAAAAGTGAGTCGAAAAGAAAAAGAAGAAAAAGAGTTTCGTAGTTTTTAGAGTTTTTTATGGCTTTTGTTTTTCACAATTCAAAAAGATTTTTTTACCTTTCGCACTCATTTTCTCAAAAACATCAAAAAGATTTTCCTTTGTTTCGTTTAGCATGCATTCACAATTCGAAAACTTCAAAAAGATTTTTCATTCATAGAAGTTTTTATAAAAGAAGAATGCAAAAAAAAGATGTTAGAAATTTGTTACATTTCGTATAATAAAAATACCAAAAAGATTTTTCTTTCATAGTTGTTGATATCATTTTTCTGTGAAGTGTCAAATGAAAACTCAAAAGATTTTATTAACGTGGTTCATCATCCGTATTTGGTTGTATCTCTTAAATCAGGGTCTAGCTTGTTATTTAATCATTAATTGTCCAATCTGGATGAACTACGCACCCCTGATTCTCCTCTTTCGGGAGTGAGATACGTAGGCAGCCTATTGTTGGTTTGGGGATCTTATTTGAAAAATCCAAAAAGATTTTCTTCATTCTTTATTTAGAGTAAGTGTTTCATATACATCTTTAAAAGAAAACTGCAAAAAAAATTTCCTTTAATAGGTTTAAGTTTCATTTTCATATGAAATTCAAAATTGAAAACCCAAAAAAGATTTTTCTTTGGTAATTATAGATTTCATTTTATATAGGGATGTTAAAGTTGAAAAATTCAAAAAGATTTTCATCAATTCTTTTGACAAATTGTTATTTTCTTTTCTTCTTAAAGTTTCAAGGAATAGAAAAAGAGTTTAATTGACCATTTTGGCAAGACTTCACAAACTATGCACACCTGATTCTCCTCTCTTGCGAGTGAGATACGTAGGTGCCCTTCTTGGGTTCGATGATCTGATCTTTTCAAAAAAAAAAAAGAAAGGAAAAAGATATTTTGAAAAAGTGTTGAACTCTAACACATTTTGAAAAAGTGTTGAACTCTAACACATTTGTTATTTTTTTGTTGAGTCAGTTTAAGGTGGTTGGTTTGTAGCATTCTGGTTGGTCCTTCACATCACACCAAATCCAAAGGCTTAATTGTGTCCTACAAATATATAGAGAGTGATATCATTGATCAAACAAAGAATCAGGAAAATGAGAGTTTGAAGCAAGAGATTACGAGGCTAAGACAACAAATGATAGAAATGCATCGAGTTTGGGCCAGTGGGTTGCCTCCTCCTCATCCATTTTCCTTTATTGATCCTACAAATACCTCGAGTTTTCCACCAAAATCTCAAAGTCAGTTTTCTACTGTTGTTGATACACTGCAACATGACTCAGAATTCATTCCAAGCCAAAAGCATCTCAATACTTCCACCACTTTCCTTTAGCTCCTCAGCATAAGCCTGCTACATTCACAACACAACATATTGTCTGTGATCTTGTTGCTCAATCCTCTACTAGGACTTCCACACTGGCTCGCCCAATAGTTATGCATCCCCATGTTGCCAGTAAAAATATATTTAATACTCTTCGTGGTCATTGTTATACTCCTGAGCCTGATTTTAAGTTAACTGGATCACCAAAATTTCTTTACAAGAAGTCCAGTGTGCTAGAAGAGTCGGAGAAAATGGTTGGAAAAATGAAAAGTGCAGAAAATGCTATGAAAAATTCTCTAGGACTTGCGGGTAAAGAATATGTTTCATACAAAGACTAGGGCATGCCTTCAAGTGCTAACCTTCCTCCAATCCTTGAGATGTCAAAATTTAAAGAGCAAGATGGGCATGAGGAATTCGTGAAACATTTGAGACAATATTGCAATCAATTAAGGGAACATGAAGGGAAGAAGAATGAGAAAGATGACACTGCTATTGTAGTTGGAGAACGGGCACATCCAAGAAGACGACATCATCGCTGCCGTCAGTCTCAAGCCCAAGTTCATACCCAAGCTCTCCATAATCACTTCCAAAATCCATTATACTCTATTTCCCCACCTCCATATCTAGTATATTGCGCACAGCCATATGTTCAACTCCCTTCTTACCCACAATGGGGCGCACCAACTCCTCAAAGTCATTCTCTAATTCCACATGTACACACCTAATTTTGTCCCTTTCTGGATTTAATTTTACCTATTTCTAGCTTACCTTACCACGAACCCTCAAACATGTAATTATCCCTCCATAAAATAACAAAAAATAACAATCCCTAACAATTTTTATCCTATTCTAACCAACTTTACACCTCATCCTAACAACCTACCCCGCCCCATACCCCTACCTATCTTAACCCCCACTTCACATTTTTTCCCTTTGTGATCCTATAATAGAACAAAAGAGGAGGACCCATTGAAAACCAATATACAGGGATACACATAAAAGAATGGGGCTTTCTTCTCCACGGCTGATTCCAGGATAAACACTGACCCTCTCCATTTTTTCCATTGAATACAACACACAAAATTTACAGGCAACTATAGGCAAAGCGAATTTTTCATTCACTAGGAGGAGGAGAATACAAGAATACTCCTCCCATTTTTAATACTCACACTACACACCCACTTCATCATCAACACCATCTCATGCACGTCACTGGATGCACAAATGGAATCAGTAGAAAAGAAGAGGGTGAAGCGGACTGAAGATAGAGAAAAACATTAAAATGGGTAGAGATTAGGAAGTATAGTGAGAGGGAGATCGTAGACAAGGAGAGGGATCGGATACTGGCGAGTCCTCTCTTGAATCTCACCGGCAAAGAGGGTCTAAAAATGGCCAAACTTTCTCTGTTTTCCTTTGATTTCGGATGAAATCCAGCCGGCGACTGGCTGTTCTTGTTATTTTCATCACCGGTGACTCACCGGAGTTCGAATCCTGCTGGTGTTCATTTTCTGCTAGATTTTATTGAGCTTTTGGGATCATCCATTATGGGGTTTGTTATCGATATCAGGTGTATCGGGAATTTTTGAGACCAATTCGAATCAATATTCGGTTTGGGTGTCATATTGCTATTATTTTTAGTTGGAAATCTGATCGGAGGTCGTTTTCCCATACCGAGTTGGATTTTTTTATTAGTCAAGGTGTTCAGTTCGAGATTTTTGGATCGGGCACTGTTCGTTTAACTATCATCAAAAGTTAGAGTCACTGAGGTCCATTTCTTAACTCTATATTTTATGCTATTGCGAATGTCGATCCGATAGTTTTATTTTATTTGTTTGATGATGTTGTGCTTGTCTGTTGATGCTTGTGGACTGGATAAATTTGGTTGATGCTCCGATGCTTTGTAGCTGAATAGTTATTCATTGGCATGAAATCGATGTTTATATTGGGGGTGGATAATTACTTTCATAATTGAAATTCATACGTAAAAAAATGAGGGGCGGGATTGAGGAATCAATGAAAAGGGTAAATTCGGATTAATTTCAATTTATTGTTGATATGAAGCGTGATAGACTTATGATATGTATAGTCAATGTAGGTTGGTTAAGCAAAGTTTAAGACTCATTGTTTTGTTGAATATTTGAGATTTTGTTGAATAGTTTGATTTTCTTGCACTAAAGTGTATTCATTTGACCGGGGAATGCCCCGAGGTATCTGTGTTTATTAGCCGAGGAATGCCTTAAAGTATTTTGTACCCGGAGGACGTTCGTGACGAAGGCCCAAGGCGACGGGTTGGAGTTTAGTTTAGGACTAGTCTAGAATAGAATAGATTTTACCTTTCTGTATGTTTTTATTTTTAGACTGTACATCATTTTGGTTTTGAATTTTGGGTGATTTGTTTGTGTGCTTGAATGTTATGTGTTTATGTGGTTCATACATCCTTAATGTCAAAATTAGCCAATACGCTCTACCAAGCGGCCATGGTCGAACCACGGGATCGAGGGGTGCCTAACACCTTCTCCTCGGTCAACAGAATTCCTTAGCCGAAATCTCTGTTCGCAAAACAGTTTCCAGAGTCAAATGGTTTTGAAAAGGATTTACCATTGGTGACTTTGCACACCAGATTATGCCAAGTGGTGACTCTGATTTTGAATTTAAAAATAATCCTTTTTCGAAACAAACTTTCAATCTTTTGTCACTTTAATAATAAAAACTCTTTCAAACTTAGAATTATCTTTTTAGAGTTGAAAAAAGGGGTGTGACACCACAACATACCAAAGCCCTTCTAGGCCCGATGTTTGATCCAAGTTAAATAATGAAATGAGGCAGAAATTGAGGGATGGTTTTACACTAATTGGAGAGTCGTATGCCAGTTTATTTCAGAGATTGGCACAACAATGCATGATCACTCCTCTCCTTGGGTATACTCCTGACCCACATTCAAGAATTTTTTATCCTAATGTAAGATGTGCATATCATTTTGATGTTCAGGGTTACTGTATTGAAGATTGTCGTTCTTTGAAAAGAGAAATTGAAAAGATGATTCAAGACAAATTGATTATGGTGCAGAACATTGACAGTGAGGAAAACTCTTGTCATGCTGATATGCAAAACAGTGGCTAAGATGTCAGGCTGAGCAATTGAGAAGTCGCCCTCTCCCTTCTAAGAAGAGGTCTGGTAGTTTATTTTGTTGTATTTTCTGTAATTCAAATTATTTCAGGATTGTAGTTCGGGATCTATCTTGTTTTGTCCATTTATCGTTATGTTCAAACCTTTCTATCTTTTATTTTAATTAAATGAAGTGTTCTTTTTTTTCTGTGTTTTAAATATGTGTTGTTTGTTTGTTTTCTTTACACAGTACATTTTAGGTTAATTCTAGTGATATGACATGCTAGTGGAATTTTCAGCCAGATCTTAAAATTTAATTTAAGCATGAACATTGAATCAGAGGGTTAAAGTCAGAAAAAGAGAGAGCATCTGAGAAAATTGGTAGAGTGTTGAGACATTTGGTGACAAGGTCAAGCCTTCTTTGAAAATTCAGGCAATTATTTTGAGAATCACAAGAATAACTTGGTCATCAATTTAAAACATAGCTCAATTAGGTCAAATTGCGGATTTGTGATCTTGAGAAACTGAAAAATCAACTCCATGAAAGCATGAGTCATTCAATGTGAGGGATGTATAACAAATGCGGAGTTGTATTTTGACAAGTGTAGAAGAAGATGGGACACACATGCTCGAGGAAAGTTAGTGTTGCAAAATATGTCATAAGTGATACTGGTTATGCACTTTCACATTGTATGCTATGTACTAGCATCTTCAAGGATTGATATGACGAAGACATTTCACTCTACTATCCAAGTATTGTGTCATCCTTTGTTTACCTCTTTTAAGCTTTAGCTCTCTTTTCTTTCATACCCCTCTTTTCGAATCAAGATAGACTCAGCAAAGCTCAAAAGAAAAGTTTCAAAACTTACAATATAATCTTTTTGGAGTAAAAAAAAGAGTTGTCACACCTCTTTTTTTTCTGACTCCAAAAAGATTATATTGTAAGTTTTGAAAGGATTTTTATTAAGTGACAAAATGAAGGTTTGTTTCGAAAATGATTATTTGTATTCAAAACTCAGATTCGCCACTTGACATAAACTGGGTGTGCCAAGTCACCCTTGGATATCATTTTTCAAAACGGTTTGACTCTAAAAACTGATCTACGAACAGAGGTTCTGGCTAAGGAACTCTGTTGACCGAGAGGAAGGTGTTAGGAACCCCTCGGTCCTGTGGTTTGACCATGGTCACTTGGTGGAGCATATCGGTAAATTTGACACTATGAATGTATAAACCACACAAAGCACGAAAACAAGAACAAACACATCAAACAACAATCCAAAACCAAAATAACAATGTCCAGTCCAATTATACAACCCGAAATAAAAATATACTGAAAAGTAAACCTACACTAATCCTAAACTATGCTCCAATGCTTTATCCGATGCCTCTGGCCTTCATCGCGGGCATCTTTTGCGTACAAAATACTTTGGGGCATTCCCCGGATAAATCAATACAAATCCCTTGGAGCATTCCCCAACCAGATGAGTACAATTTCAATTTTTGTGCGATAAAACAGATCCACTCAACACATATGTCAAACATTCTAACTATTTCACAATCCCTAAGTTTGCCTACCCCCTACCATTTGCCTAATGATTCACGGCCTAAAACATGATACTATAGAACTTTAACAAATTCAACATTTATTTCAAATCAAGCAATCATCACTGAACCAACATAAACTAATATTCACTTTTAACAACTTTTTATCTTTTCCCTAAAAATCCAACTTAACCCCAAATCAACAATGTGATTAATAGACTTCACACCAGAATTAAACAATTAAATAACGATGAGTAAAAGTCGCCTTAACCAAAATCAACCAAAAATCACACCATTCAAGAATATTAATGATAAAGAGAGATAAGAGATATAGAATTGGACCTCAATCATTGATTTTATTCCAAACAATCAGTGATGGATCAAAATTCTCGGAGCAACGGAACCTTAACCCAAGTGGAATCTCAACGTCGAACCCGCAACTTGAACAAAAAATCACAAAAGCAGAGAGAAATATGGATTGAAATTCGGCTAACCAACTAGACCCTAACTAAAAATCGAAAAAAAAAGAAAACCAGATTGGATTGGACGAAATCTAAGATGAACCAAAGTTGGGTTAACTATTTCTCTATAGTCGGAGCTCCGACTAACCCAACAGTCAACCGAGTGGGGTATCTCGACTAGGTTTCATCGGAAAACCAAAAAAATTAGAGAAAATTTTGGGGTTTTGAAGTCGGTTTCGATCGTTGACGGAGCTCCGTGAGATCTGATCGCCAGAACAGTGATACACGGTGATTTTCTTCCCTCCCAAATCTCCATTTACAACCTACTATTCCACGATCTACCCCTTCGTCATCCTTTTCTTCTCTCACGCCAACTCCGATCTCTCTCTCTCCAACTTTCCTTATTCCTCAACTATGTTTCTACTCGTTTCTCCACTCTTTCCATGCACTAGTGTATGTGAGTGTATATATGGTGTGACAGTGAGTATTTTGAGGATTCAAAAATGGAGAAATCCGATGGTTTCTTTTAAAAGAAAAAAAAATGTGATTGAGGAGGTGTTGATGGTGTTCTCGATGAAGAAGAAAAAGGGGGAAGAAATGGAGTGTGTGTATTTGATTTCTTGGAGAAAAAGAAAAATGCCATGCGTCAATAGCTTCTCTCCTCTTCTTCTTTTATGAAGATGATGAAGAAGCTAAAATAAAAAAAAATCCCCCTTACATGTATATTCTGAATATGGAATAAAAAGATCCAAAAAGAAGAACTTTTTAGTGGGGCCCCTTCCACTTTTGTTTTCTTGTTTTTTTTTCCTTTTCCCCTCTATTCACGAATCCCTCCCCCTTTTCTTGGAAAATTCTATCCAATTGGAAATAAAGATCCAAAAAGAATCTTCCAAATGAGCCCTGATCTATTTTTGTTGGATTTCTTTTTTTGTTCCTTTTTTTTCTATTTTGCTGAAAAGAAATTTGCCCCTGTTTCATCAAAGACAATTTTGTCAGTAGTGGTGGCTTGCAGCACTTGGCTGTCCTGACACCTGCTCCAGTGTTTATTCCCTTCATTTTATTTCAATTTGCTAGCATTTTCCCCTGCTTTGCCGCATCATTGACCCAAACTTATATTATTAAGAGTAACTCTGAAATAAACACAGTATCTCTGCTTTGCCATGCTTCTTAAATAAACCCTTTAAACCTTGGTATTTCCATGAGTTCCCAAATTTTCCTGTTGACAAAGCTTTTTGCATGCTCTTATTTCGGCTCATAATCATGTCTCTTTCATGCGCTGGCCTTCCTGTAGTGCTTTGTGCAATTGAAGAAGTTGGTAGCTAGTTTTGAAATCTTTACTCACTTGTTTTGACATGGACTTGACTGAAAAACAAGAGAAAAATAACAATTTTTGTTTTATTTGGATGACTGACTCAAGAAAAATAAAAATATAACTAAAGAAAAGAAGAAAAACAAAAATGACAATGAATGTCCCAATTGAAAAAAATGAAAAAAAAGTTTATCTGAAAATGACATTCAACTCTAATAATTATGACATGCATATCAGATTAAACTGCCTGATCTTTCCATCCAAAACTTTCTACCAATTGTTGTTGAGTTAATGACCTCGAAATTGAGTTGCTTCCTTAGGTCAATTGCATTTAAGACCTCATTCGGCTAGTGGATCCTTGAAGGGTTTTTTCCAACAAGCCTCTCTCATTTTTTTCCCCAGCTCACCATTGCCTTATGGTGTCCGTGAGGGTTTTTCACCAATGGGACTCTCTTATTTTCATTTGTCTCAACTCACCATCGTCTTACAGTGCCTGTGAGGGTTTTCACTGATAAGACTCTCTCATTGTTATCTCTCTCATCTTACCATCGTCTTACGGTGCCCGTGAGAATTTACACCGATAAGACTCTCTCATTTTGATTTTTCTCCTGATTCCTTATGCTGAGGAAGACAAGTAGTTCCCAAAATGTGTCATCGCATCCATTGCATGCTTAGCCTTAACATTCTCAAAGATTAACTTGAAGGTCTTTCTTTGGTTGTAACTTGGCTTTTGGATACGGTTAGAAAGAAAGAATGGCATGGGGCCCAAATGACACTTGAAGTGGATGACTCTGAATTGTTTATCGGGTGGGACATACAATTTTTGGAATCGACTCAAACAATGAGGATTACCTCATGCCCTAGTTTCTTTTGACTGGGTGACTCTAAATTATGTATTTGGTTAGACCGAGTCCTTAGTAGGGTAGCCTACGTATCTCACTCTCGAGAGAGGAGAATCAGGTCATGCGTAGTTCTGGCAGCTTGTTCTTTTGCTTGATTCTGATTTTTTTATTTTATTGACTTTTTTTCTCTTTGAAACTTTCTGACTCTATTTTTCTCGACACTCTTCTTTTTTCTTTCTTTTTGGACATTTTTTTTTCTTCTCTTTTATTTTTTTTGAAATTTTTCTGACTCTATTATTTTGCTCGATACTTTTCTTTTGAGCTTTGCTGACTCTATCTTGATTCCAAAAGAAGGGTATGAAAGAAAATAGGATTAAATCTCAAATGGGATAAACAAAGGATGACACGATGTTTGGATAGCAGAATGACATGCCTTCGTTATATCAATCCTTGAAAATGAAAGTACACATCATGTAATATGAAAGTAAGAGATGAATATCATTTGTGACATCTTTTTAAGCATTAACTTTGATTGAGTCTGTGCTTCATACTTCTTCTGCACTTTTCTAGTGTACAACTCCACTTTTGTTGTACATTCCTCACATTGAATGACTCATGATTGGCTGATTTTCTTTCCCGTTCATGCAGCCACTATTTGACCTAATTGAGACATGTCTTTCAATTGATGACCAAGTTATCTCAAAATAAGTGCCTTAATTTTCAAAGAAGGCTTCAACTTGTCACCAAATGTCTCAGCACTCTACTATTTTCTCAGATGTTTCTCCTAACTTTATCCCTCTGATCCAATGTTTCATGGTTAAATTGGATTATAAGATTTGGCTGAAGACTCCGTAGGTATGTCATATCACTAGAATCAACATAAAGTGTATTTTATAAAGAAAACAAGCAAACAACACATATTTAAAACATAAAGGGAAAGGGACACTTCATTTAGTTGAAATAAAAGATAGAAGGGTTTGAACACAAATGACAAAGGGACAAAACAAGATGGATCCCGAATTTTTTTTTGTATTTTTCTTTTCAAGACATGTATGAAACACCTACTCTAGATGAAGAGTGAAGAAAATCTTTTTGAATTTTTTTAAATAATATCCCCGAACCAACAATAGGCTGCCTATGGATCTTACATCCTGAAAGAGGAGAATCAGGGGTGCGTAGTTCGTCCAGATTGGAAAATTAATGATTAAATAACAGATTGCACCATAACTTGGGACACGATCAAAGACGTGTGTTTTTTGTCTGTTTTCAATTTGACACTTCACAAAAAAAATGACACCAACAGCTATGAAAGAAAATCTTTTTGGTATTTTTGTTATATGAAATGTACAAAACTTCTTCTACCCTTTTTTTGAATTTTTCTTTTATGAAAACTCCTATGAATGAAAAATCATTTTTTTTGAAATTTGCGAATTATGAATGATTACTAAATAAACAAAAGAAACATCTTTTTGATATTTTTTTGTACTTTACGAAGCTGGTGCAAATGGTGAAAAAACTTTTTGAATTTTTAGATTGTGAAAAGACAAAAGCCATAAAAAAACTCTAAAAACTACTAAATTCTTTTTTTTCTTATTTTTTCTTCGACTCACTTTCCTTTTTTTTTTTTCAATTTTTCACTGCCTACGCACTTTACTTCCAACACATACTTTCCCCGAATCAGTTCGTCAAATGACCACGTTACCCTCAAAGATGCTACATTTAGCACATAGTGATGCTGTAGAGGTAAGTCTCCTACAAAGGACCGGGTGGGCCTCGCTAGGTCTCAATATGATGCATGTAAGAATGACCTAAAGGCTGACCTACGTTGTGGTTAACTAACAAGGCCGTTCGAGGGAGTATATGGTCGATAGTGGCTGCTTTGCTTTTCACCTACTCCATACATCCAACGGCTCCCCTCCTAAAATAAGGGTGACTCAACTAGAGTTCGTGCGCACGACGTGCACTCCGGGACTTGTTGCAGAAGGAATTGACTCGGGTTATGCAAATGATGCTAGATATAAAGCGGTAAGGAATTGACTCGGGTTATGCAAATGATGTTAGATATAAAGCGGTAACACATAAAGAAGAACTGTAAACAAAGAGCACAGAAACACACAACAGTGATAACAATAACACAAACAATAATCACAAACAATGTTCATACACCCATAATGCCAAACAAAGCCGATGCGACTCCAAAAAAAGCTCGAATTTTGAAAGTTCCCCAGCAGAGTCGCCAAAGCTGTCACACCCTTTTTTTTTACTGAAAAGATTCATTTTAAGTTTCGAAAGGATTTTTATTATTAAAGTGACAAAAGATGAAAGTTTGTTTCGAAAAAGGATTATTTATGGTGTGCCAAGTCACCTTTATAAAATCCTTTTCAAAACCGTTCTACTCTTTGAAACTGGTTTGTGAACACAGATTTCGGCTAAGGAATTCTGTTGATCGAGGGGAAGGTGTTAGGCATCCCTCAATCCCGTGGTTCGACCACGGTCGCTTGGTGGAACGTATCGGCTAATTTGACACTACGAATGTATAATCCACGCAAACATAATAAACAAAACAAAACAATTCCAAGTTTAGTTTCCAGTCCAATTATACAGTCCAAAATAATAAAAATGCAAAAAATAAATCCTATTCTAACCTACACTAGTACTAAACTATGCTCCGATGCTTTACTCCATCCGATGTTTCGGTCCTTCATCACGAACGTCTTCCGCCAACATAATATGTAGGGGCATTCCCCGGTGAATAAATACAATGTGTCTCAGGGCATTTTCTGGCTAAATGAATACATTTGAATTAAGTACGATAAACTAGAAACAAACATTCACCCGAACATTTAAACATCAGTAAACACATCACTCCTAAATTTTGCCTACCCGAACCTATGTTGCCTATCCATTTCAATGTATCGTAAATCTATCACATTCATGATTATCCCGAATTAAACAAAACAACAACAAACCAAAATTTAACTACATTCAACTTTATCAATTTCTTAATTCCACCCCAAATTCCTTTTTATCAATCACGCCATTAAAACTAATCAAATTCATTCCTCAAACAAACAAAGTCGCATAATCAAGCGCATGGTCATAACATCAACAACATCAAGCATTCATAATCACCCAACACATAATCATGATAGTTTCAACAAATTAAAATAGAGAAGAGGCAATGGGCTAAAGAAATGGACCTTTCAATATCGACTTTTGTTGAAAATAACGTTAAAGAAGCCCGAATCGGAGAACCTCAACAGCGATGGAATCCAAGCTCGGTTTCAAAGAATTGAGACCCAAAACTAAACTCAACGAACAAGTCAGGATGAATCAAAACCTAAATCCTCAAACCAACAACGACTACCGATGAACCCAAGACAGAAATCACAACTGCACAAACCCGACCCATATATGAAAAGACTATCGCGAAGTAAATTCAAAACAAGATCCATTTCAGCGAAGACACCCTTGCTGTTTCAATATTTTCTGACTAAATTCAACATCGCCAGCCAGATCTAACTCAGAAATCAAGAGAAAAATGAAGAAATTTTGATATTTCTATAAATGGGTCAAACGGACGACGAACCAAAGATCAATTTCATGGTAAGTTTTGCCGGAAAAAGCTCGGAGAAAAACTGAACCTCTCACTAGCCCACTATTCCGACCATCCCCTTTCCCTTTTTAGTCCATTTTTATTTTTTTCATTTCTGAGCTTTTCCTGGTCTATTTTTCCTCACAATCTTTCACTCCCTCCCTCTCTCTTTCTGTGTGTCTCGTATATGTATTATGGAGAAACGATGGTGCGTGCTTTTAATACGTTTTTCTAGGTCTGTGGGTGTATGTATAGTATCGTGATATCCAGGAAGAAGAAGAACCCTCTGTGCGTGAGAATGTGATATGTATATATGGTGAGTGAAATGTTATTGTGGAGAAGAGAAAACTAGTGGTCCATCCCGTGGTACCCTCTCTTTTGGAATGTAGTGATGTATATCTTCCTATGAGTGGACAAAAAGTGAGGTCCTTTTATATTTTTTTATTGTTTTGTGAATTGTTTAAAAAATGAAATAAAAGGTGATGGGGGGCAGGGTAGGTAGGGTAGAGGTAGGGTGTGGGGTGGGGTGGGGTGGTGATGTATCAAAAGTTGTTAGAAGTTTGTTATTTTTGTCCTTTTGTGGAGGGATTATCACATGGGTGAGGGTACGTGGTGAGGTGAGCTAAAAATGGATAAAATCAAACTTTGAGGAGGATAAAATTAGGTGTCTACAAATATTAGAAAAAAAAGGTGAAAAGACGATTTTGTCTAAAAGAAATTTTTTTAATGAAGAACAAAAAGTTCAAAATAACATTTCTAAGCCCATTCACATTTTTACTATATTATAGATTATATATATAGATATAGATTATAGATAAATATTATAAATTATACATTATAAATTATAGAGATAGATTATAGATATAAATTATATAACAATAGAAAAAGAGATAAATATATGCCCCTCTTTTTTTGCAATTTCAAGCGGATATATCACTCGGTGAAAAAAATAATGTATATATATCTCAGTAATTTAACAAATGGTGTACATAGTCCTTCACCATTTTTAATTTCAACAATGCGACATGACTTTAAAAATTATCTCACCTATTTTGTTTATCTCTCGAGACCCAACCTAACTTAAAATAAATCAATTCATCTTTTATTCAGACCTGTCTCAATTTCATTTATTGATTTGTGTAGATTATTGAATGTTTTTCAGTTGGATAGGGTCTGGAGGGGTAAAATATGAGGTAATTTTTTTTAAAGCTGCATGATATTCTTGAAATTAAAAATATCAGTTTTTGAAGTTTTTTTTAATTTAGTAAAGATAGTTTTTTTCAACATAAATGGTGAATATGTACAACCTCAATCCGTGTCATTCTCTTAATGGCGGCATTATAACCTCAGTAGACTATATAAACATCGTAACAAAACTATTTCAGAACTCACATAAAAAAGAGTAAAACTCATTTCTGCTTTTTCTGGAAAGAAGTCCCAGTCGCATAGCAGCAAAGTGGGTCTCCAATTCTCGTTTGGTCGTATCACTTGTTTCCTCAAAGTGGGGAAGTACGCCCAACGTATTAGTGCTAATGCTCTTGTTTACCTTGTTGTTGTTCTTGAGTACTTTGTTGCTGAGCTAAAATAAAATATATCACAGTACACTAATGGTACCACATTAGGCATTTTAATAACACAATACAATTATTCACATATATTCAAGGCTATCAACATCCACATAGGACCCCACACGGTTACACATATCACATAACATCTCAATTTCAATAATTACATTACATATAGGCCCCTACACGGGCACAACAAATAGATAGCCATTTTTCATGATTAGTTCTCACCCTTAACATGCATTTTATATCATAATTTACTACCTAACTCAGTCTGAAAGAATTAAGCCATAACCTACCTCAAAAGATGAAATACCGCAACCAAGACTCTACTCCAAAGCCTTACTCCTCACGAACGGTCCCAAACTCCACCAAAAACATCAAATATGGAATCTACGTGTCAAACAAAATCAACGACACCTATATTGACTATTTTTTTTTCGGGATCAAAACGGACCCCCGAAACGGATTTTCGAAAACGAAGAACAAAATCAAAATTTTACTTCAAAAACTTATTCCCCATTTTTAAGAACCTACAACTGAAAACCCAAGTCAAATCGAGGTTTAAATCGAAGAAAAACTATTTTTAAGCTCTACCTGGTAAAATCTTTGAAATCCGAATTAAATCAAGAATCGGAGTTGTTTTGAAGGTTAAATTGATGAAAAACTAGTAATTATAAGATTAAAATATTATTCAAGTGAAAAAGAGTGAAAATAAAATCAAGCCCTAAGATTTTGGGGGTTCTGAGAAATTAATTAAGAAATTGCTAAGAAAGGGGTGAATTCTTGCGTTAAATCTGTAATAGAATCAAGAAATAGGTGTTAATCTAGCCTTCGAAGCTCCAAAAAGCTTTACTTTATGCCCTCACACTAAATTTACGGTTTAACTCTTAAGAGGAAGGTTAAAGAATGATCCAAATTTGGATTAAAAAGGTTATTTATACTGTACCCGAGTACCAGGAAAAATAAGGTATAAATCGCATTTTGGGAATGTGATTTACCCTTTAAATTTCCCGATTGCACCAAAATTTTAAGTCCAAACGGACTTCGACGGGGTGACCTGGATTCGTTCAGAGTTCAATATATGCAAACGAACTATAGAACCACACCAAATTCGATGCTCAGGACTCAATGGCAATATCACATTTTCAAATAATCATCATTTTCAAAAAGTTGACCTCCGAAATCGCAATTTTTTAAATCTAGGATCGAAATGAGATTTAAAAGTTGTAAAATCACACCAAACATGTTAACACCCTAAAATCGATATTTCAATTCTGTTGGCTAAGTTAAATTATTCACCCAAAGTTATTTCGACCAAATATGGGTCCCACACTCATATTTTAAATTATTTTAACTTTCCAACCAATAGGTCGAAATGAGCTCGATTGTCCAGGACCCGAACCAAAAGTCTGCCTTATCTAAAATAGATATTCCGGAGCTTCTAGCACAGTCCGTTCCGTCATCCGTCGTATGGATCAAAAGATATCCATATAAATCTAAAATAAGGCTCTCGAAGCCATCTAAAACCACAATATCGCATAAAAATGGTAACAAAATGCATCAAAATTCATGTCAATCACCCCCACACCCCAGAAATACCATAATGTAACTATTGGGATAGATAAAATAGTCAAATCACACAGAACACACAATTCACATATTTCATCAAAAAGCTGATCGTTACAATATAAATGAGACAGAATTTGGAGGACTTACAAAAACTTAAATTGTAATAGTGGATTAAGTGCTACCCGGACTAATATTTTAAGGTATTAAAAATATTTTTTCGGGGTATATTTTTCTTAAACATGCCGCTTCATATAACATATATATGTAAAGATTGCTTTTAATAACTGGTGGTGGTGAAATTGACCTTTAAAAAGGCTCTATATTTCCGCTTAGTAAATATGAGAATTAATAGTTGGTACGATTAAACTTACAAAACCTTCTCTTATAACGTCTGCTTATAATTAGGGTAACACAAATCTCAGCTCGCATGTATATAGTTATGGAGGTGTATGAAATAATTTGCGTAAGCTTGGTAAATGATATTCTAAAGATGTTGAAATAAAAATAAATTTAATATACTGATATAAATGAAAATTTTCTATAGATTCAAGAGATGAAATATTTTGTGAAAGTATCATGATTTGATGATAAATAAAAATAAATATAACATACTGGTATAAATGATTTTTTTTTTATAAATGCAAGAGATGATATAATCTATAATCTGATTTTGATAAACAATTTCTAAAATCTCATTTTTTTTTTCATATAAAAATCATTGTATAATTTATGTAATAGGAGCCTAATTAAATTATGTTCTAAAATAGACATCTCAATTATATCTTTGCTTTATATTATTGGAAGAATGATTTTAAAAAAATCAAAGCACAGTAAATTTCATATTAGCATGCAAATAATTACTTGATAGGTTAACAATTAAGTCAAATATATTTATGAAGAAACCTAAAATATTATATTAAGTGTTAATCAAGCAAAGTTATTTTTTTAATTTACACATCGATTAATCCTTCATTTTAAGTTTATGAATTCTTGTGTTATTTTTAATTTATATCTAAAATATTTTTTAAAATTCATGCTTTATGCATAACGTGAAATATTAATATCAAACTTCATTTAAATCGAAATTTATACAAGAATGAATACATTTTTGTGAATATGTTTTTGTTCTGATCCAAAACAATATATATTAATCTCACTGTGATCAGATCATTAGTATTTTTAAATTATGAGTAATGCAGAAATCACCTTCTCATTTCTGAATGATAAAATAAGTAAATTCATTGACTAGATATTTTAAACAACTGTATTTATTTTGCATATTGGTCAACATTAGTTTTCTTCAATTTCATTAAGAAGCATTCCATTTAATTTTTTCCCCTCAAGTACATTTTGAAAAAAAAAAAAAAAGGTGTTTGAACATACAAAACGTATAATTTTGATTAAAGATTATTTTTTAAGTTAAAAGTGATATATAACGAGTGAAATTATGTTTGGACATGAATATAAATTAAAATTATTTTTAAATTTTTGAGAGTGATTTAGAGTGAAGGCTATGAAACTATGTCATCAAACAGACATTTAATTTTATTTTTTCATCCTCTCTTTCCCTAATAGGAAATAATATAATGTTAGTAAAAAAATCAAGACTTAATACATAAAAAAATCCTTCAAATTTGTTAATAAATTTTGATTAAACACTTGAACTACTGTTTGCTCCAACTGTCTTCCTATTAGAAAGCTTCAATCCAAACTTAAATTTTTGTTGCGTGTTCTCAATTATTCACAATGCAGATAAGACCAATTAAAAACTTTCACCTCCTTTCATTATGCAAATTAGTCTTAATAAGCTACAAAATTTCCGGCATGTTTCACGATTTGTATAAAAAGAAAATGATATTTTTTTAAGTGATAAACTCATCTGTGTAATGCACATATGCAAAACTATTTTTTTAACATTTAAACTAAAAATATTTAATATATATAATTCATCATATATTCAGGTAGTCAATTGAAACAACTAGTAATTCAAGTGTTCAAATAAAATTTGCTTATAAATTTAAAGGACAATTTAGCAAATATCAAAGGTAAAATTTGACCTAAAAAAGCCTTTGACAAAATTCTAAACTCATTAAATCATCATAATCCTTGACTCAGTTATACGTGTCAACATCATTATCCACCCTTGATCTGCTCTTTCATCCGAGGGCATACAACATCAATCCTCGTCATTCTCTCTCATTGGTCGAAATATCACCCCTAAAGAATACAAAAACACTCATCATCTTCAGTTCACCTCTACAAACCATTTTGCTTTGGAATGAACTGAAGATGATTAGATGTTCCTTCTTTTGCTAGAATTTATTACTTAAACATATCACTAGAATAAATAATGTGTTATTCTAGTGATGTATATTGATTCTTATCACTCTTGGTGAAAATTTGAAAGAAACATAAAATACGACCTCCTCCACACTTTATACACACTAGTTTATTTGCACGTGCTCTACACGTAAAATATTTGATTATTTTAAATTAAATGTTTTTATCCATTGTGAAGATTTTAAAAATAAAGTATAAAATAATATTCAAATCACTTTTTAATGCTCCTTTACATTTTAATATAATAATATAAACATAAACATAAACATATAATTTAGTATAAGCACATATAGTGTGAAATATAATTACAAATTAGAGTCTTCTCTAATTTGCAGCTTCAACAAAGATTTGTCATGTGAAATTGTTAAATTCCAAAGCAACAAAATGAACATTGAATTTATTAATCCCAAGTTATATATATGATTTGTAAATTATGGAACTTATATCTCTTGAATTTTTTGAAGTTCCTTTTTATATAGTGACGAGACAATCTTTCATTTCATAATATTAGATGATTGTAGAAACATCTCATTCTCCTATTCTAATTATAGAAAGAACTTGTTGGTACACATTATATACTATATGAAAGTCGAAAAATTATAAAGGAATTACCCATCTTGATTTATCTAATAACCATCACGAATAACTATAACTTAAAGTTTGATAATGTCAAAAAATTATACACTGAATTAAGGATGATAGTCTAGATATATCTTTGATGAAATATATATACCACCAGAAGCACATATATCTTGTTGAACCATTTCACCCTTTCCTTATTTTTAAAATTAATTTTTTTACAAAATCATTGATTACATTTTTATAACATATTTAAAACTTTTAAATATTTTGGTACTTCTTAAAATTTTTTTATGCTAACATTTTTATATTTATTTCTAAATTTTTTAAATCTTCATAATGTCAAATTAAGTTGATTTAAAATTTTTAAACTAATTGAAAAAGTATTAGTTGTCATTAATTCTGATGACTTTTAATAAGGAAAGATTTTACCATAAATATATTTAATAATTTTCAACACTTAAATATTAGATAAAATAGTGAAAAGACGATTTTGTCTAAAATAAAAGATTTTAATGAAGAACAAGAAGTTCAAAATAACATTTTAAGGCCATTCACATTTTTACTATATTATAGATTATAGCTATAGATATAGATATAGATTATAGATATATATTATAAATTATATATTATAAATTATAGAGATAGATTATAGATATAGATTATATAACAATAGAAAAAGAGATAAATATATGCCCCTCTTTTTTTGCAATTTCAAGCAGATATATCACTCGGTGAAAAAAATAATGTGTATATATCTCAGTAATTTAACAAATGGTGTACATATTCTTTCACCATTTTTAATTTCAAACAATGCGACATGACTTTAAAAATTATCTCACCTATTTTGTTTATCTCTCGAGACCCAACCTAACTTAAAATAAATCAATTCATCTTTTATTCAGACCTGTCCCAATTTCATTTATTGATTTGTGTAGATTATTGGATGTTTTTCAGTTGGATAGCGTCTGGAGGGGTAAAATATGAGGTAATTTTTTTTAAAGCTGCATGATATTCTTGAAATTAAAAAAATCAGTTTTTGAATTTTTTTTAAGTTAGTAAATATAGGTCTTTCAAAAAAAATGGTGAATCTCTACAACCTCAATCTGTGTCATTCTCTCATTGGCGGCATTATAACCTCAGTAGACTATATAAACATCCTAACAAAACTATTTCAGAACTCACATACAAAAGAGCAAAACTCATGTCTGCTCTTTCTGAAAAGAAGTCCCAGTTTCATAGCAGTAAAGCAGGTCTCCAATTCCCATTTGGTCGTATCACTTGTTTCCTCAAAGTGGGGAAGTACGCCCAACGTATTAGTGCTAATGCTCTTGTTTACCTTCTTGTTGTTCTTGAGTACTTTGTTGCTGAGCTAAAATAAAATATATCACATTACACCAATGGTACTACATTATGTATTTCAATAACACAATACAATTATTTACATATATTCAAGGCTATCAACATTCACATAAGACCCCACACGATCACAGATATCACATAATATTTCAATTTCAATAATTACATTACATATAGGCCCCTACACGGGAACAACACATAGTTAGCCATTTTTCATGATTAGTTCTCACCCTTAACATGCATTTTATATCATAATTTACTACCTAGCTCAGTCCGAAAGAATTAAGCCATAACCTACCTCAAAAGCCAAAATACCGCAACCAAGACTCTACTCCAAAGCCTTACTCCTCACGAACGGTCCCAAACTCCACCAAAAACATCAAATATGAAATCTACGTGTAAAAAAAAATCAGCGACACCCATATTAATTATTTTTTATTCGGGATCAAAATGGACTCCCGAAATGGGTTTTCGAAAAAAGAAAAAAAATCAAATTTTACTTCAAAATGTATTCCCTACATATTTAGGAACCTACCGCTGAAAACCCAAATCAAATCGAGCTTCAAATCAAAGAAAAATCATTTTTAAGCTCTACCGGGTAAAATCTTTGAAATCTGAATTAAATCAAGAATCGGAGTTGTTTTGAAGGTTAAATTGATGAAAGACTAGTAATTATAAGATCAAAATATTATTCAATTGAAAAAGAGTGAAAATGGGATTTAAAATCAAGCCCTAAGATTTTGGGGGTTTTGAGAAATTAATTAAGAAATTGCTAAGAAAAAGCTTTACTTTATGCCCTCACACTAAATTTAGGGTTTAACTCTTAAGAGGAAGGTCAAATAATGAGCAAAAATCGGATCAAAAAGGTTATTTATACTGTACCCGAGTACCAGGTAAAATAAGGCATAAATCACATTTTGGGAATGTGATTTACCCTTTAAATTTCCCGATTGCACAAAAAATTTAAGTCCAAACGGACTTCGACGGGGTGTCCGGGATTCATTCGGAGTTCGATATATGCAAACGAACTATATAACCATACTAAATTCGATGCTCCGGACTCAATGGTAATATCACATTTTTAAAAAATCATCATTTTCACAAAGTTGACCTTCGAAACTCGAAATCGCAATTTTTCAAATCGAGGATCGAAATAAAATTTAAAAGTTATAAAATCACACCAAACATGTGAACACCCTAAAATAGGTATTTCAGATCTGTTGGCGAAGTCAAATTTTTTATTCGAAGTTATTTCGACCAAATGTGGGTCCCACACCCATATTTTTAATTTTCCAACTTTTCGATCAATAGGTCAAGATAAGCTCAGTTGTGCCGGGATCCGAACCAAAGGTCTATCTAACCTAAAATCGATATTCCGGAGCTGCTAGCATAGTCCGTTCAGCCATCCATCGTATGGATCAAGAGATATCCATATAAATCTAAAATAAGGCTCTTAAAGCCATCAAAAGCCACAATATCGCATAAAAATGGTACCAAAATGCATCAAGATTCATGTCAATCACCCCCACACCCCAGAAATACCATAATGTAACTATGGAAATAGATAAAATAGTCAAATCACATAGAACACACAATTCACATATTTTATCAAAAAGTTGATCGATACAATTTAAATAAGACATGAATTTGGAGGACTTACAAAAACTTAAATTATAATGGTGGCTTAAGTGCTACCTAGACTAATATTTTAAGGTATTAAAATGATTTTTTTGGAGTATATTTTTTTTAACACGCCGCTTCATAAAACATATATATGTAAAGATTGTTTTTAATAACTGATGGTGGTGAAACTGATCTTTAAAAAGGCTCTATATTTCTGTTTAGTAAATATGATAATTAATAGTTGGTACGATTAAACTTTCTCTTATAACGTCCTCTTATAATTATAGAAACACAAATCTCAGCTTGTATATAGTTATGGAGGTGTATGAAATAATTTGTGTGAGCTTGGTAAATGATATTCTAAAGATGTTGAAATAAAAATAAATATAACATACTGATATAAATGAATTTTTTTCTATAAATGCAAGAGATGATATATTCTATAATCTGATTTTGATAAACAAGTTCTGAAATCTCATTTTTTTCATATAAAAATCATTGTATAGTTTATGTAATAGGGGCCTAATTAAATTATGTTCTAAAATAAACATCTCAATTATATCTTTGCTTTTGATTATTGGAAGATAGATTTTAAAAAAATCAAAGCACAGTAAATTTCATATTGGCATGCAAATAATTACTTGATAGGTGAACGATTAAGTGAAATATAGAATATATTTGTGAAGAGACCTAAATTTTTTTTTAAGTTTTAATTAAGAAAAGTTATTTTTTAAGTTACACATCGATTAAGCCTTCATTTTAAGTTTATGAATTCTTGTGTTATTTTTAATTTATAGCTAAAATATTTTTTAATATTCATGCTTTATGCAAAACGTTAAATATTTATATCAAACTTCATTTAAATTGAAGTTTATAAAAGAATGAATACATTTTTGTGAATACGTTTTTTTTTCTGATCCAAAACAATATATATTAATCTCACTGTGATCAGATCATTAGTATTTTTAAATTATGAGTAATGCAGAAATCACCTTCTCATTTATGAATGATAAAAATAAGTAAAGTCATTGACTATATATTTTAAACAACTGTATTTATTTTGCATGTTGGTCAACATTAGTTTTCTTCAATTTCATTAAGAAGCGTTCCATTTAATTTTTTCCCCTCAAGTACATTTTGAAAAAAAAAAAGAAGGTGTTTGGACATAAAAAATGTAAAATTTTGATTAAAGGTTATTTGTCTTAAGTTAAAAGTGATATATAACGAGTGAAATTATGTTTAGACATGAATATAAATTAAAATTATTTTTAAATTTTTGAGAGTGATTAGGAGTGAAGGCTATGAAAATTTGTAGTCCAACATACATTTAATTTTATTTTTTCATCCTCTCTTTTCCTAATAGGAAATAATATAATGTTAGTAAAAAAATCAAGACTTAATACATAAACAATCCTTGAAATTTGTTTATAAATTTTTTTTAAACACTTGAACTACTGTTTGCTCCAATTGTATTCCTATTAGATAGCTTCAATCCAAACTTAAATTTTTGTTGCATGTTCTCAATTATTCACAATGTAGATAAGACCAGTTAAAAACTTTCACCTCCTTTCATTATGCAAATTAGTCTTAATAAGCAACTAAATTTCAGGTATGTTTCACGATTTGTATAAAAAGAAAATGATATTTTTTTTAAGTGATAAACTTATCTATGTAATGCACATATGAAAAAATATTTTTTTAACATTTAAACTAAAAATATTTAATATATATAATTCTTCATATATTCAGCTAGTCAATTGAAACAACTGTCACACCCCTAAAAATATTATTTTAAATTAAATATTTTTATCTATTGTGAAGATTTTAAAAATAAAGTATAAAATAATATTCAAATCACTTTTTAATACTCCTTTACATTTTAATATAATAATATAAACATAAACATAAACATATAATTTAGTATAAGCACATATAGTGTGAAATATAATTACAAATTAGAGTCTTCTCTAATTTGCAGCTTCAACAAAGATTTGTCATGTGAAATTGTTTAATTCCAAAGTAACAAAATGAACATTGAATTTATTAATCCCAAGTTATATATATGATTTATAAATTATGGAACTTATATCTCTTGAATTTTTTGAAGTTCCTTTTTATATAGTGACGAGACAATCTTTCATTTCGTAATATGAGATGATTGTAGAAACATCTCATTCTCCTATTCTAATTATAGAAAGAACTTGTTGGTACACATTATATACTATATGAAAGTCGAAAAATTATAAAGGAATTACCCATCTTGATTTATCTAATAACCATCACGAATAACTATAACTTAAAGTTTGATAATGTCAAAAAATTATACACTGAATTAAGGATGATAGTCTAGATATATCTTTGATGAAATATATATACCACCAGAAGCACATATATCTTGTTGAACCATTTCACCCTTTCCTTATTTTTAAAATTATTTTTTTACAAAATGATTGATTACATTTTTATACTGCATTTAAAACTTTTAAATATTTGGTACTTCTTAAATTTTTTTTGATTCTAACATATTTATATTTATTTTTAAATTTTTAAACCTTCTTAATATCAAATTCAGTTGATTTAAAATTCTTAAACTAATTGAAAAAGTATTAGTTGTCATTAATTCTGATCACTTCTAATAAAGAAAGGTTTTTACCATAAATATATTTAATAATTTTCAACACTTAAATATTAGAAAAAATAGTGAAAGACGATTTTGTATAAAAGAAATGATTTTAATGAAGACCAAAAAGTTCAAAATAACATTTCTAAGGCCATTCACATTTTTATTATATTATAGATTATAGCTATAGATATAGATATAGATTATAGATATATATTATAAATTATAGATTATAAATTATAGAGATAGATTATAGATATAGATTATATAACAATAGAAAAAGAGATAAATATATGCCCCTCTTTTTTTGCAATTTCAAGCGGATATATCACTCGGTGAAAAAAATAATGTATATATATCTCAGTAATTTAACAAATGGTGTACATATTCCTTCACCATTTTTAATTTCAAACAATGCGACATGACTTTAAAAATTATCTCACCTATTTTGTTTATCTCTCGAGATCCAACCTAACTTAAAATAAATCAATTCATCTTTTATTCAGACTTGTCCCAATTTCATTTATTGATTTGTGTAAATTATTGGATGTTTTTCAGTTGGATAGGGTCTGGAGGGGTAAAATACGAGGTAATTTTTTTTTAAAGCTTCATGATATTTTTGAAATTAAAAAAATATTTTTTGATTTTTTTTTAATTTAGTAAATATAGGTCTTTCAAAAAAAAATGGTGAATCTGTACAACCTCAATCCGTGTCATTCTCTCATTGGCGGCATTATAACCTCGGTAGACCATATAAACATCATAACAAAACTATTTCAGAACTCACATACAAAAGAGCAAAACTCATTTCTGCTCTTTCTGGAAAGAAGTCCCAGTCGCATTGCAGCAAAGCGGGTCTCCAATTCTCGTTTTGTCGTATCACTTGTTTCCTTAAAGTGGGGAAGTACGCCCAACGTATTAGTGCTGATGCTGATGTTTACCTTGATGTTGTTCTTGAGTACTTTGATACTGAGCTAAAATAAAATATATCAAAATACACTAATAGTACCACATTAGGCATTTCAATAACACAATACAATTATTAACATATATTCAAGGCTATCAACATTACATAGGACCCCACACGATCTCATCACATACCATCTCAATTTCAATAATTACATTACATATAGGCCCCTACACGGACACATCACATAGATAGACATTTTTCATGATTAGTTTCCACCCTTTACATGCATTTTATATCATCATTTACTATCAACCCAGTCTGAAATAGTTAAGTCATAACCTACCTCAAAAGTCAAAATACCGCAACCAAGACTTTACTTCCAAAGTCTTACTCTTCCCGAATGATTTTGAACTCCACTAAAAATATTAAATATGAAATCTACGTGCCAAAATAAAACCAACAATACTCATATTGACTACTTTTGGTTCGGGGTCAAAACAGACCCCCCGAAACGTGTTTTCAAAAAAGAAGGAAAAAATCATAACTTTACTTCAAAAATATTTTCCCCAAATTTTTAGGAACCAACTACTGAAATCCAAGTTAAATAGAGTAAAAAACGAGGTTGAAAATCGATGAAAAATTACTTTTAAGCTTTAGCGGGTAAAATCTTTAAAATCTGAATTAAAATCAAAAATCAGAGTTGTTTTGGAGGTCAAATTAATGAAAAACTAGTAATTATAAGATTAAAATATTATTCAAGTGAAAAATGAGTGAAATTGGGGTTTATCTCAAGACTTTAATTAACTAAAAACTGTTTTAAGAGTGGGGGACATCTATTTGTAAGGTTCTTCTAACCGACATGTACACCATGTGAGCACCCATGGTGTCCCACGACTTGCCTCCATAAGGTTAGGGCTGTTCTACCATTGCCATCAGAATAGAACAATCTCATCTTAGTGATCACAATCTCAGTCATCCACGTAGAAGTGAGAATAATCTAAATCCTACGTTGGCACGTAGTTTTGGGGTATGAAATCGTAGTAACGTACCCATCTCGGTGCTAAATACTACTCCCAATCTCATGCTCAAAATCTCAAGAAAAATCTACTTTAAAAGTAATCTAATAGTTTATAATGAAAACCAACTATAAATTTGTAATCTGAATCTGTAAAGTGGATTTTAAATCTGTTCTGAGACCAAAAGGTCAAATCTTTCTCAATAATCTGAAAGCATTCTAATCACGGGGTGCTTATAGCACAACAATTCTTTGAAACAACAATCTTTAAATGGGATATATTGACCAAGCATCAATCTCATATTAAACCATCTCAAAATTCATTCTTGGTAATGTAAGCATTCATAAATTATCTTAAAATCTGGAAATTTCAGCAATATGCATGGAATCATAAACATAATCATGTAATTCAACTTCTAAATCATGAAAAATCTCATAATCTTGCAAAGAATGATAATGGGTATAAACCCTAACTTGAATTTCATGGAAAATCTCATAAACTATAGTAAATTTATAATTAAAATAAAGTTTTGGGCACAAGGATGAAAGAATTTTCCTTGTTTAAACCCTACATACCTTAATAGATGATCTTTGATGAAAGACTTGAATCTTTGATTCCTATTGATGCGTTGGAGATTATTTCTTAGTGTTCATGTATTGAAATCTCAATCTTGAGTTATCTTGGAGAGTTAATGGAGGAATCTTAGATTTCTTGGGGAGGAAGTTGATGAACTAGGTTTTTTTTTGCTTTGAGAGGGAATGATGAATAATGCATAATATGCTCTCAAATATGAGTGATCTTGTGTTTTTGGATGAATTGGGGGTTCGGGGTTTTACCAAAATACCCCTTTTAAACCCTTAAACGGAACTGAAAAACGTACATTTTTCTCGATTTGGATGGCCACCGCGATGCGCCACTATCGCGGTGGCTTACTGAAAAAAGGACGAGAGGGAACTGGGCACTCACCGCGATGCGCCACAATCGTGTTGCCCCTTGAATTGCCATTTTGACCCTTCGCGCGACGCACCAGAATCGCAGAGTCTCACTAGAATGGGACAATCGGGAAAATGGGCTTCTTCACAACGCCGGGCTATCGCAGAGGGCCACTGGAATTTGACAATTGCCAATTTGCTTAGCTCCATGACGCGTTGAGAGTTCAGGTGACACACTGTCAACTTAAAAATGTCATAACTCCTTCACCGAGGGTCAGATTTAGGCGAAGTTGATATCGATGGAAAGCTTATTCAATTTCCCACACAATAAAAGTCGAAATCTTGAAAATACCACATGAAATAAATGGTATTCATCTTTAAAGAAAATTCTTGACATTCTAGGGACGAATTTAAGATTGGAAAAATATGGGGTATTATAGTAAAATAACGCATAAATCGCCCTTGGGGAATGCGATTTACCCTTTAAATTTCTTCATTGCACCAACAACCTGGTGCACTAGATTTTTAAGCCCAAACGAACTGTGTAGATAGGTAGGAGCCTCTAGTTAGGAGAGACTGGGTGTGGTGGGTGGCTTCGGTCTGTGAGTGTAGGTTACTACTAGGCGGGTACCCTATTCCAAATTTCGGTTTTCTTATTTCTTATAGCTTATGGCTCTTAGTTCCCCTATCCTGTATTGCTCTGAGTTCTATTATACTATTTTTAATTCTTTACTTCTCATAAGCTACCCATCCTGCTTCACGTTTCATTATAACTTTTTTTTCTTGAGCCGGGGGTCTATCAGAAACAACCCCTCTACTTCTTCGGGGGTGGGGGAATGGAATACGTACATTTTACCCTCCCCATACCCCTACTATGTGGGAATATACTGAGCTTGTTGTTGTTGTTGTTGTTGTGAACTGCGATGGGGTGTTTGAAATTCATTCGGAGTCCAATATACGCAAACGAACTATGTAACAACACTAAACTCGATGCTTCGGACTCAATGGAGATATCATATTTTTGAAAAAATATTATTTTCATATAGTTAACCCCCTAAATCTGAAATCATAAATTTCCAAACCGAGAGTCAAAATGAGATTTAAAAGTTGTAAAATTACAGCTAATATGTTAACACCCTAAAATGGACATTCTGAATTTGCTGGCAAAGTCGAATTTTCCATCCGAGGTTGTTTCAATCAAATGTGGATCCCACACTCATATTTTTATTTTTTCAACTTTCCGATTGTCACACCCCTTTTCACAACTAAAAATATTATATTTTTAAAGTTTGAAAAAGGTTTTTATTATGAAGTGACAAAATGAAGAATTATTTCGAAAAGGATTATTTTTATTTAAACTCAGAGTCCCCACTTGGCATAATCTGGTGTGCCAAGTCACCTTTCGAAATTCCTTGCCAAAATGATTTGACTCTTTAAGACTGGTTTGCGAACAAAGATTTCGGCTAAGGAATTCTGTTGAGTGAGGGGAAGGTGTTAGGCACCCCTCGATCCCGTGGTTAGACCGCAGTCGCTTGGTGAAATGTATCGGCTAATTTTGATACTATAAAATGTGCAAACCACATAAACAACCAAAACAAAACAAATCAAACAAAATTCAAAATTAAAATAATGTCCAGTCCAAATTATACTGTCCCAAAAATAGAAAAATGCAGAAATGTAAATCATATTCTAAACTAGTCCTAGACTGATGCTCTACCTGACGCCTCGGGCCTTCATTGCGAACGTCCACCGAGTACAAGATGCCTTGGGGCATTCCCCGGTGAATAAGTACATAAAACTTTGGGGCATTGCCCGGCCAAATGAATACACTTGAATCGAATTCATAAAATCAAGACCATTCAACAAACATTTTCATCATTCAAAATCAGAAGTCCTACTTTTTCCTACCCGAACCTATTCTTTGCCTATTCAATTCGATATAAATGTGATATTATCAAACTTAGCAAATCCAACGCCTACTTTGCAACAAACAAACATCAATCAATCAATACAAACCAATCACATTAATTTTTCTTTCCGTTTCCAATTCTCACCCGATTTTGTTAACTAATTATCGATTTCAATTATCCATAAGATATCGTTTTCATAAAAATTGCATCGTTCGAGATCAATCATTCAACACAAATACATATCAAGCGACAAATCACCCAAAAAAATCACAAACACAATCACATGAAATTTAAGAAAAATAGAGTTAGAAATTGGACCTGTCGTGATCAAAGTGTTTTTCAATTAAATAAGATGAACCAATGGGCCAAGAACCGGGCAAAACTCAACTCGAGAAATATCAACCTTGAACAACATCCTTTAACTGATTTTGGTCATTTTCCCCATAATTTGGTCAAAAACAGACTGGAATGGCTGGGGTTTTATGCTCTGATCGCTGGTTTGCTATTTTCGGTGGATTCCTGTGTGTTTTGGACTTTTTTTGAGGAGTTGGTCGCCGGAACTACTATCTTCGCGACCCCGAAGCTCCGGTGAGCTCGGTGATGGTAGAGATCGAAGAAAACGGGTAGGATTTTGAGCTCCCTTATTGACCCTGTTCTCTACCTATCTGTTTTCTCTCTATACTCTCTCAATCAATCTCTCCCACTTCAATTTTATTCTCTCCGTCCACCTTACTCCTCAATTTTCACTCTCTCTGATCAACTCATTTTTTTTGATTTTTTCTTTTTCACTGCTTTTCTCCCTTCCAACGTGTATATATGCGTATACCACTATGTGGGTGTATAAGTTTCCAATGAGGTGTGTGATGTGTTCAGTGAGAGAATATATAGATGAGAGGATGGATTTTGTTTGTGTCCCCAATTGTTGTATGGTGAATCTTGTATATCTATGTGAATTGTGAGCAAATATGGAAGATGATGGTCTCCTTTCTCTTTTCGGTGGAGTTGGATCCCTGTATATATGTTGTTTCATTGTTATTCAATAAGAATAATTGAATCTTAGCCAAAATCCAATGGTCCTCACCTCTATTTGTGTGTGATATGATTATTCTGTTAGTGATGAGAAGAAAAAACGTGACCAAGATAGGGTACGTGGATGGGGTAACGTGGGTTATGGGGTGAGGTAGGTGGTTAGGATAAGGTAGAGGGTGTTGATATTTAATTGGTTGAGTGGTTAGTTTATTATTTTTTGTATTTTTGTGGGATATAATCACACGGGTGAGGGCACGCAGTAAGACGAGGGTAAAATGGTAAAAATATTTTTGGGGAGGGACCCTCTTTGCATGTAAACACAAAGTGTTTTCATACAAAGAAGTAGAAAACGAGATGGAATTTTGGCCCGACCATTATTCAAAGAAAGAAACAAAAGGAAGAAGACAACTGAGTTGGAGAGTCGAGTGAGCGACTAAAAGGTATGTCTTCTAAGAGTGAAGGGGAATGACTCGACTAGAAGGTACATCTCCTAGGAGTGAAGGTTCAATTTGAGAAGTGTATTACCTAGCAAATGAAAACTGAAATCCCTGGACAAGTGTGTCTCCGAGGGATATAGGATGATGAATTTTTAACATGATTTTACTATCAAACCTGTGCAGCAATATTGCTTCTTGCTTTTGTAAAAGTGAGGCATTGCATCCCTAATGTTTATGCTCTAAAGTCCCTTCTTTGAAGGTAATATATTTCCTGTTTCATCAAAGAAAACTTGTGAGTTTAAAACATGGTGGCTGGTTTGTGGATTTAGCTTTCGCGATGATCGCTCTTGCCCTTGTCACTTTTAACCTTGCTTCCAACCATTAGCATATATCATTTACTTGTTGAATTATTGACCCGAACTCAGATTATTAAGAGTGACTGAAACAAACACAATATCTCTGCTTTGCCATGCTTCTCAGATAGACCCTTTGAACCTTGGTATTTCATGAGTTCCTCGACTTGTCTGTTGACAAAACTTTCTGCATGCCCTTTTTTTTGGATCACAATCATGTCTCTTTTATGTTCTAGCTTTTGTCTTGCTTTGTGCAATTAAACAAGTCGGTAGCCAGTTTTGAAATCTTTTTTTTTGTTTTGATACGGACTTGACTCAAAGACAAGAAACGAAAAAAAGAATGACAATTTTTGTTTGGATAACTAACTCAAGAAATATAAAATAAAAATAAAGAGAAGAAAGAAAAGACAATGAATGTCCCCTTTTGAAATAAAGAAATGAAAAATTCATCTAAAAATGACAGTCAACACTAATGATTATGCCATACATTTTGGATTAAGCAGCTTAATCTTTTCATCCAAACTTTCTACCCATTGTTGTTGAGTTAATGGCCTTGAAACTGAGTTTCTTCCTTAGGTCGATTGCATTTAAGACCCCATTCGGCTAGTGGCGCCATGAAGGGTTTTCGCCAACGAGCTTCTTTCTTTCTCTCAGCTCACCATTACCTTATGGTGTCTGTAAAGGTTTTCCACTAATGAAACTCTCTTATCTTTGTTTCCCTTAACTCACAGTCGTCTTATGGTGCCCGTGAGAGTTTTCACCAATAAGACTCTCTCATTATTATCTTTTTTGACTTACCATCGCCTTATGGTTCCCGTGAGGGTTTTCACCAATAAGACTCTCATTTTTACTTCTCTCCTGATTCCTATGCGGAGGAAGACAAGTAGTTCTCAAAATGTTTCATCATATCACTTGAATGCTTAGCCTGAACATACTCAAAGATTGATTTGAAGGTCTTTCTTTGATTGAAACTTAGCTTTTGGACAGGGTTAGAAAGAAAGGATGGCATGGGGCCCAAATGACACTTAAAGTGGTGTAGGACTTACAACTTTTGGAATCGACTCAAACAATGAGGATTAAATCATGCCCCAGTTTCTTTTTACTAGGTGACTCTAAATTTTTTATTTGGTTGGACCGAGCCCTTAGTAGGGCAGCCTACATATCTCACTCCCGAGAGAGGAGAATCAGGTTATGCGTAGTTCTGGAAGCTTGTTCTTTTGATTGATTCTGATTTCTTTTTTCTCTTTTCTCTTTGGGATTTTTTTTGTGAACCAATTTTTGACACTCTTCTTTTTTATTTATTGGACACACATTTTTTTGACACTTTTCTTTTGAGTTTTACTGACTCTATCTTGATTTCAAAAGAGGGGTATGAAAGAAAATAGGACTAAAGCTCAAATGGGGTAAACAAAGGATGACACAATGTTTGGATAGCAGAATGAAATGCCTTCATCATATCAATCCTTAAAAATGCAAGTACATATCATGCAATATGGAAGTGAAAGATAAAAGATCATTTGTGACATCTTTTGCAGCATTAACTTTAACTGAGTCTGTGCGTTACTATTTTTCTGCACTTTTCTAGCATACAACTCCACTTTTTTTGTATATTCCTCACATTGAATGACTCATGATTTTGTGGAGCTGATTTTCGTTCTATTCACGCAGCAACTATTTGACATAATTGAGAGATGTCTTTAAATTGATGACCAAGTTATTCTTGTAATTCTCAAAATAAGTACTTTAATTTTCAAAGAAGGGTTCAACTTTTCACCAAATGTCTCAGCACTCTACCTATTTCCTCATATGCTTTTCCTAACTTTAGCCCTCTGATTCAATGTTTCATGGTTAAGTGGGATTTTAAGATCTGGCTGAAAATTCCGCTAGCATGTCATATCACTAGAATCAACATAAAATGTTCTGTATAAAGAAAACAAACAAATGACATATATTTAAACACAAAGGGAAAGGGATAATTAATTTAGTTGAAATAAAAGATAGAAGGGTTTAAACATAAACGACAAAGGGACAAAAGAAAATAGATCCCAAACTACAATCCTGAAATAATTCGGAAAACAGAAAAGAAGACAAAACAAACTACCAGACCTCTTCCTAGTAAGGAGAGGGATGACTTCTCAATTGCTTAGTCTGACGACTTAGCCACTGGTTTGCATATCAGCTTGACTAGAACTTCCCTCACTGTCAATGTTCTGCACCATAATTGATCCATCTTGAATCATCTTTTCAATTTATCTTTTCAAATCTCGACAATCTTTAATACTATGACCCTAAGCATCAGAATGATACGTACATCGTATATTAGGATCCAAATTTATTGAACGCCGATTAGGAGTGCACCCAATGAGAGGAGTGATTATGCCCCATTGTACTAATCTCTGAAATAAACTGGTATACGACTCTCTAATTAGTGTGAAGCTATCTCTCGACTTTTACCTCATTTCATCGTTTGACTTGGATCAAAAATCAGGCTTAGAAGGGTTTTGGTATGTTTGTGGAGTTAGAGAATGACTTTGAGGAGTTGATGTTTTCCACTATAGGTAAGATAGGTGTTGAGAGTGATGACGACGGGGTCTTCTTGACCGTTCCCGCTGTCCAATTACAATAGCAGATGCATCTTTCTCATTCTTTGTCTCCCCAACACTTGTTGAACCCTTTTGAATTGCTTAAGTAGTTGCTTTCAATGTTGCCAAACTAACAATACGACCAGTCTTAATTCCATCCTCTATCATCTTTCCCATTTTGAGGACCTCAATAAATGGCTTGCCTAATACAGGCAACAAGTGTTGATAATATATTTCATCTTGCAGTTGAATAAACACCTCCACTATCTTGATTTTTTTCATTGGCGGTTTCACCCTAGATGCTTGTTCACGCCATCTGATCGCATAGTCCCTGAAACTCTCAGTATTCTTCTTCTTCATACTAATTAGGAATTTTTCATGAGGGATCAATTCCACATTATATTGAAATTTTTGCACAAATTCATTAGCTAAATCATCCCAACTATTCCACCTATCAATATCCTGATCAACAAACCACTCTAAGGCTAGACCCGAAAGACTCTCACTAAAGTAAGCCATGAGCAGTTCTTCTTTGCCTTCGGCACCTTTTAGGTAGAGGGTGTTGAGATTCAAGATTCTCATTTTGAATTTCCAATCTTTGAGGATTTTATTTTTGACCTTTCCGACGTTTGTTTCTTGATTTTTTTTGTTGATATACGATGGGGCAAGTCAATAGTACATCTTGGGTGCATTTTAGGGGAAAAACACACTGGTTTGAAATGCCTTTGAAATGCTCTAACATTTTGGGCGCATTTTAGGGGCAGATTCAGATTCAGGATCAACTTCAAATGATCATAACTTCCTGTACATAATGAACTAGGAGAGCTACTATATATCAAATGAAATCTCTTTGATTTTCTTTCCAATTCCACTTATTTCATCCAAATCCAACATCTCAGTCAAAAGTTATGCCGGTTTTACTTCAACATATCAGCCTATCAACAGACAAAAATTTTTGTGATATTTTTATTTCTTTAGGGGTAAAATGGACATTTTCCATATCCTATCATACACTAACATGAGGTTTAAGCCTCAATTGACCAAAAGATAGTCATTTTCTTCCAATTTCTCAAGAACCAAACCCCTTAGTCCCAAAATAAAAATCAAGATCCTCAAAATTCAACCATAAAATTTTGAAATTTATTTAAGATTCAAAATCCCCACTGCAAGGGATACAAGAAACACCCATCAATTGTTTGTATAACATTCCTAATGCTAGAGTTCATTCGAAAGCTTCTAATTTAAGGTACGCGGGGTTTTCCTAAAAATCTCATGGGCATAGAAATCATGATTTTAAGAAAATGATTTCGGATTCATGAATATATTCATGTTTTAGAAACATTGATGATATTGTTTTGGTCTTTAGGCGTTCCCCAAATTGATTTGAAGTGATATATGTATATATGTACGTGTTTTAATGTTAATGACTGAATTGAGAGCATGATTCATGTGTAAATTCCTCTCTTGTTATGATTTTCTTTACTTATCATATGCTATGGATTATCTTGAATGCATCATTGAAAAGCATGATATGAAATGCCTTATGTATTGTTATAGTTGGATTATGATTTTGATTTCAAAAGAGAGGGTCGTTATGTTGATAAATGTAGAAAATATTCATATAACGAAAGAGTGCATGATTTTGCCAAAAGCACATGACCACTATATGTTTGAAGAATTCTTGCATAGTTTTGACTTATGTTTTGGAGCATGATATCTCTTAAACTATTTGCATGTTTGGGTGGTCTGAATTGAATTTTCATGAAAGAATCATGCATGGTACAATGTGGCTCAGAATTAGGACTTGCAAGTCTTGGTGTGACGACACCAACTTAGTTAAAGACATAATAATTCAGAACAGAATAGAACACATGTTTGAAATCAGATTTTCAGATGTTGAAACTAGAAATATGCATGATTCAGAACAGGATAAAATTGGGCATAAAGAAAGATTAGGTGGTTCCCCGAAGAAGGCATGAGTTCAGATAACTGATTGTTCAAAACCGTGATTTGCCGGTCGAATATATTATTATACGCTTGCCTAGTGCCCTATGGCGTATCAGACTTAGACACTCCAACCCTTGTGGTATGTAGACACGTAATTTTGTCCTGTCCCAAAAATATTTTAATTATTTTTATTTTATTTTTATTTTTATTTTATTCACCTTACCATACTTTTGTTTAATTGATAATTTCTCCCCCCAAAAAAAGAGAATTAAAAATAATTAAATACATAGCATATTTGCCACCTCACTATGCCACCTCAACACCTCACTTTCAATTTTTCATTAGATACATGCAAAAGACACACGCCCTACTCATTTTTCCACACGCCACCCTCATCTTTCCACATGCCACACTAACTTTTCCACATGCCACACACTTATTCCCACAAGCCACCAATTATATGCTTCCACATAAGATAATAAATAAAGAAAAAAAATAAAAATATAAAAGAAAAATTCTAAAAGGGAAAAAGGGGGAGGCTCATTCTTTCACCATCATCTTCTCCACAATAACAACTATCACCAAATCATCTTTCTCACAAGAAGAACAAGAAAAAAATGAGGGAGAGAAGAAAGAATCGCGCGAGAGAGAAAAAAAATTGAGAGAGAAACAGTGAAGCGGGGGACCTCCATTTTCGGCTCCATTTTCTTGGAAATTAACAAAAAAGACACCTGTACACATTCATCACATATCTTTTCCTTTTCCTACACACAAAAATCGCACACACAGAGAGATTGAGAGGGAGAGAAGAGAAATTAAGAGTAGTGAACAGAGAAAGATAGGAGAGATTGAGAGTGATAGATGGAGAGAGGCATAGCGAGATGAAACACAAAAAAACAAGATGAGAGAGAGAGAAGATCAATGAAGAAAAGGGAAGAAATTGGAGTGAATCGTGAGAGGGATAGAGGAGGTTTAACGGAAATAGGAAAATTTGGTGGATTTTGGGGTTTTCCATTCGTTTCTCACCGAAAACAGTGTTGCAACTAGATTTGGGCCTCATTTTCGTTACCACAAAGTTCATCGGAGTTCTGGCGAGTTCAAATCTCACCGGAAATAGTAAAACTGTCATCCCTCAACAATACCCAACCCGCTTTCCATCGATTTCGATGAGGTTCGATTGAAACAGAGAGGATGGGTTATTTGTTTTTTCTTGAAAATTAGTTTGGTTTTGGTTTTATTCAATTCACGAGTTTGAGTTCGAGGTCTGTCCGTGGTTCATTGGTCCACAAGGTTTCTGTCGTCATTGAAATCAGTTCAAGTTGGTGATTAAAAGCCACAATTTCAGGTCCAACTCTTTTATCTTATTCTTAATTTTAGTTAATTTTTATTATTATGTGTGGTGGACTGCTGTCATCTCGACTTTCTCTTATCTTATATGTGATGTGAATGATGAATGTTCGTTATTCTTGATTGGTGGATTGTGTATTGAAATGGGTTAATCATGTAGTTGAGAATGAATCGGGACGGGGATTGAAAATTGGTAAGAGGTGAATATTATGGTATTTTAGTTCATTGTTGATGTTGAATGTGATATGTCGTCGAGCGGGCAGACAAACATTAGGTCGGGTAGGCAAATTTAGAATTGGTGGACTATTGGAATGTTGAAAATATTTGTTAAATGTCTTATTTACCGCATTTGAAAAGTGTATTCATTTGGATGGGGAATGACAAGAAGTACTATGTTGGACGACGTTCGTGATGAAGGCCCGAGGCATTAGGTAAGGCATTGGATCTTAGTCTAGGATTAGTTTAGAATAGGATTTACATTTTTGTATTTTTCTATTTCGAGACTGTATATACTCATACTGGACACTAGATTTTTGATTTTTTTGTTTGTTTGATTATTTTACGTGTTTTTGTGTGGTTTGTACATCGTAGTGCCAAATTAGCCGATGCACTCTACCAAGCGACCATAGTCGAACTACGGGATCGAGGGGTGCCTAACACCTTCCCCTCGATCAACAGAATTCCTTATCCAGAATCTCTGTTCGTGGATCAGTTTTATAGAGTCAAAACTATTTTGAAAAAGGATATCCACGGGTGACTTGACATACCTGATTTATGCCAAGTGGTGACTCTGAGTGTAATACCTTATATTTTTGTGCTAGAATTCTAATCGTCGTTCCTGCGTGTCTAAGATATAATCCAAATGATTTGAATGTGAATACAAGTTTCGTGATCTTTATCCTAGTATGTGAAGTGCTCTTGAGGTCAACAATGTTCATATAAATCATTTAGAGCCAAGTTGAGCTAAGACCATTTGATTTATCTAATATTTGATATTCGATTCTACAAGGGTCTACTTCAAACGTGTATATATATTAATATACATGAAATTTTTCATCCCAAGACCTATCAAATTGTATATAATTGAATTAGCTTTCCAACGATACCAACTTCGCAAAAATCCAATACCTGAGTGATGAGTTATGCCCATTTTCGTGAGAGGCAGTATGGATGTACGATAAGGTATGCGACGCATACCTTAGCTTGTGTGATAAGGTGTGCGGAGCCCTAGTATATGCGATCAGGTGTGCGACGCACACTTAGGGTTTCAGCAATGAAAACACTCTATTTTTGAGTTATTTCGAGGATAACTAAGCCTTTTAACTTTCCTTACACGTCCCTAAACATAACCCTACGAGTGTAACTGCTCCTAAACACATCATAACCCTATTATCAGTCTAAGCACATCATTCAACAGCACAATAAGAGCAAAACAATTAGGTTTGCACAATCAAGATTTGAAGGTCCAATCTTTCAACAATTTCATTACTATAGAGGTATGTGGGGATATCAATAAGAACATCCTTTAGTTCTTGTGCCCAAAATTTATATTATTTTATGAAGACACATGATTTTACATGCTTTACTTGTGAATTTGAGATGGAAATATTCTTGTTAAAGAAACTATGATATTTTGATGTTTTAAAGATTAATTCCACGAGCTTAATGTGAATATTCATGATTTAAGTTGAATTTCCAGATTTTGGTATGAATTATACATGTTGCCACATAAAGTATAAATCTTGAAATGTTTTGCCCAAGTGTTGAATTATGGCTTTTGAACCCCCTATTCGAGATTATGAATTTTTCAGAAGTTATGTGTTATATACACCTTGATATGAGAATGATTTGACCTTTTGGTCTTGAAAGAGTTGGTTTGAACTATAATGAGAAAAGAAATCCACATTTTGATTGATTATGAAAAAGGGGTAGCATGATGGCTCCCGTTATGAATTGTTGAATTGTGTTGTTGTGGATTTTCTTGTGAAATGATCTGAGCTAAGTCCGGGAGTAGTCTTTAGCACCGAGTAGGAGGTATAGCTATGATTGGTACTTCCCTAGAACTACGTGCCCCCATAGGATGTGAGCCTAAGGTTGAATGATATAGTGATCACTAGTGAATGAATGATTAAGGTCCTACTCCGATGGCAAGGATAGGACAGCTCTCCCCAATGTGGGTTGGACATTTGACACCATGTAGCCCACATGGTTTATGTCGGTTGTAAGAGACTCCCAATGTGTGTGTGTGTGTATTCTCCTATCTAATATGAAAAGTCTTATTCTTCTATCTGAGATGAAAACATATTTGTTTGAAAGGCTGAGTTTGAGAAAGTCATTGTTTTCGAAAGATTTAATGAACATATATTCCAAAGAGAATTTTTGTAAGATTTGATTGCTTTGATGATTTGGAATCCAGATGGAAGTGAATTGAGATTTATTATGATGACTCACATGTTTCACCTGATATATTTTACTCTCTTATGATTATGATGATTTTAATTCGAGCTAAGTGAGTCATTTATATCAGTATGCATAATTTTATAATATGTGATGATATTAAGCTATTATTTTATATATGCATTGCACCCCCATATGCTCGGTACCTTTTCATGGTACTGACCCACATATTCGTATGTGAGCTATATTTTCTCGAAATGTTGGTACAAGGTATAGTGTACATCTTCAGATCCAGTCAGTTCGCGGCATTCAGTCAGCAGGTGATGAGTCCTTTTGATTCAAGGGCTTGAGTTAGTTATATAGTTCGAGAAGTGTTGTATTTTCTTTATTAAGTCGTATTGAGTTGGATTAGTCGGGAGTCATGACCCAGCTACCTATAGTCAGTACTAGTAGAGGCTTCATAGACAGTCAGTAGAAGTTGATGTATTCCATTTTAGTTTTGGTTGTAAAAGTAGAGTTGTAATCTTGTAAATTTAGTTTTGTATCTATCATATTCAGAAAAGAGTTATTTTCCGCAGATTTGTATAGATTTATACTTTTTGTTCAGTTGCTTATGAGTTATGCCAGTAGAAGGGTTAGCTTGGGGTCACTTGTGATCCTAAGCACCGTGTGACGTCTCCGGACCCAATTTTGGGGTGTTAAACTGAGTTTTGAAACTAATGAATCATTTTTTGAAATAATTTTCATCTTTTGTTACTTTAATAATAAAACCCTTTCGAAACTTAAAAATCAATTCTTTTTGGGAGTGAAAAAAAGGGGTGTGATAGCTCTGGCGACTCTGCTGGGGATCGAACCCAGAATCTCTGGTTTATTTTTTGGAGTTGTATTGACTTAGTTTGGCACTATAGGTGTATAGATATTTTGTTTGTACTGTTTTGTGTTATTGTTTATCATTGTTGAGTGACTTCGTACTCTTTGCTTACAATTTTTATCATATGTGCTACTACTTTATATCTGACATCATGTGCATAACCTGAGTCATTCTTTCTGCAACAAGTCCTGGAGTGCACGTCATGTACACAAACTCTAGTTGATTCACCCTTATTTTAGGAGGGGGAGCCGTCGTACGTATGGAGTGGGTGAAAGCAAAGCAGCCACTATCGACCATATGCTCCCCCGAACAGACTTGTTAGTAAACCTCCGCATAGGTCAGTCTTTAGGTCATGCTTATCTGCATCATATTGAGACCTAGAGGGATCCACATGGCCCTTTGTAGGAGACTCACCTCTAAAGCATCTCTATGTGCTAAATATTGCATCTTTAAAGGTAATATGGTCATTTGACGGATTGATTTGGGGGGAAACGTGTGCTATAATTAAAGAAAGTGTACAGGCAAGGAAAAATAGAAAAAAAAAATCGAGTGTGTAGGCAAGGAAAAATTTAAAAAAAAAAAGAGGAAAAAGAAATAAAAAGTGAGTCGACAAAAAAAAGAAGTAGGTTACGTAGTTTTTAGAGTTTTTTATGGCTTTTGTTTTCCACAATCCAAAAATTCAAAAAGATTTTTTTTACCTTTCACACTCATTTTTCTCAAAAACATCAAAAAGATTTTCCTTTTGTTCCTTTACCATGCATTCATAATTCAAAAATTTCAAAAATATTTTTTTTAATTGGAGTTTTTTATAAAGAAAAAAATGCAAAAAAGATGGTAGAAGTTTTGTACATTTCATATAACTAAAATACCCAAAAAGATTTTTTCTTTCATAATTGTTGGTGTCAGTTTTATGTGAAGTGTCAAATTGAAAAACTCAAAAAGATTTAATTGACATCTTTTATCGTTTGTCTGTAATCACGTCTCTCAGGTCAAGTCTTAGTTCGTTTTAATCCTTAATTGTCCAATCCGGATGAACTACGCACCCCTGATTCTCCTCTTTCGGGAGTGAGATACGTAAGCAACCTATTGTTGGTTCTGGGATCTTATTTGAAAAATCCAAAAAGATTTTCTTCACTATTTACTTAGAGTAAGTGTTTCATATACATCTTTAAAAGAAAACTGCAAAAAGATTTTCCTTTAATAGGTTCAAGTTTCATTTTCATATGAATGCAAAATTGAAAATCCAGAAAGATTTTTCTTTGATAATCGTAGGTTTTATTTTGTATAGGAATTTTAAAACTGAAAAATGAAAAAGATTTTCGTCAATTCTTTTGACAATTTATTATTTCCTTTTCTTTTTAAGGTTTCAAGTAATAGAAAAAGAAAGAAAAAAGAGTTTAGTTGGTCATTTTGGCAAGACTTGACGAACTACGCACCCCTGATTCTCCTCTCTCGGGAGTGAGATACGTAGGCAGCCTATTGTTGGTTCAGGGATCTTATTTAAATTCAAGAAATTTTTTTTCCTTACTCTTTATTTAGAGTAGGTGTTTCACATATGCCTCGAAAAGAACACTACAAAAAGATTTTCCTTTATAGTTGTAGGTTTCAATTTTGGTTGATCTTATTTAAAAATTCAAAAAAAATTTCTTCAGTCGTTATTAGAGTAGGTGTTTCATATACATTTTTAAAAGAAAACTATAAAAAAAATTTTCCTTTAAGAGCTTCAATTTTAATTTTCATATAAAATTCAAAATTGAAAATTCAAAAAGATTTTTCTTTGGTAATCGTAGGTTTCATTTTTGTATAGGGAGTTTAAACCTAAACAAATGTAGAAAAGATTTTCGTCAATTCTTTTCATAATTGTTTATTTTCTATTTCTTCTTAAAGTTTCAACAAAAAAAGAAAAAAAGAGGAAAAAGAGTTTGGTTGGCCATTTTGGCAAAACTTCACGAACTACGCACACCTGATTCTCCTCTTTCGGGGGTGAGATACGTAGGCGCCCTTCTTGGGTTCGGTGATCTTTTCTAAAAGAAAAAAAGGTTTTGAAGAAAAAATGTTGAACTCTAACATATTTGTTGCCTCTTGTTCAGTTATTTTAAGGTGGTTGGTTTGTGGCTTCCTGGCTGGTACTCTATATCACACCAAATTCAAGGAAGGGTTAATTGTGTCCAACAAGGATATAGAGAGTGGCAGCATGGATGAAACAAAGAGTCAGGAAATTGATAGTTTAAAGGAAGAGAATTTGAGACTGAGACAATAAATGATGGAAATGTACTGAGCTTGGTCCAGTGGGCTGCCTCTATCTCAATTCCCCACTTTTGATCCTGCAAATACCTTAAGTCTTCCACCAAAATTGCAAAGTCAGTTCCCTACTATGGTTGATGCACCACAACATGCCTCAGAATCTATTCCACGTCAAATGCACTTCAATACTTCCACCACTCTTTCTTTAGCTCCTTTGTATAAGCTACCGCATTCATATCACCGCATACCATTTGTGCTTTTGTTTCTCAACCTTCTACTAATGCTTCCACTTTGGCTATCAATCCAATAATTGTGCTTCCCCAGTCCACTAGTGAATCCACGTTCAATACTCGTGATGATCATTTTTATATTCTTGAGCCTACAGTTGTAACGCCCCGTAAAAGTCACGCATGTATTAGACTGTAATTTCTGAGCTTTAGACTTAAGTTTTAAATTCTTCTAAGTGTTGAAATGACTTAGACTCATTCTTAGCTGGCAACCTTCGGGATACAACTTCTCGACCTCCCCGACCTTTATTTTTGGATTTTTTGTTGCGTTACGATGGGGCAAGGTTGTAGTACATCTCGAAGAAAATTCAGAATTTTTGGACGAGCCTAAGGCCTCGTTTGGATTTCGATCCAGTGGCAGCGCACGATTAGCCCGCGCCGCCTGCTGGATCGCGCCCGGCCAAAATGTTCAGTCCATCCGGATTTTAATGGCATTTCCGTAAATACTCATTCTCCTATCAACTTAAACACGGGATTAAATCCCTAAAGAGCCAAAATATCATTATATTCTTCAAATTTGCTCAAGAACTCTCCCTAGGGTTTCAACATTAAAACCCAAGCAACTCAAGATTTAACCGCGGGTTCGTGAAACAAATTACAGATTTGGAATCCTCTCGACGTAGGCTTCGATAGACACTCAAAATTCGTGGAGAACAAGGTACGCGGGGTTTTTTCCTAAATTCTCATGGGCATAGACAAATCATTTTTTGAATGGGGTTTTAAATTATGTATATATATTTATGTATAAGATGTTTTAATATCATTGTTTTGGTCTTTTGACCATATCCAAAGCGATTTGACAGTTTATATACATATATGCATGAATGTGTTTCAATTTTGAATACATGAACTTGCTAAAGACATTTGACCGCCAGGTGTTTGATGAAATTTCTGCATGAATTGAACTTTAAGTTTCGGAATATGAAATCCTTTACATCAGTTATATGTTTTGGTGGTCTAAACTATGTTTTGAATGAAAGCTCTTGATTAATACATTATGGCTCAGAAAAATCATGACTTGCAATGTCTTGGTATGACGATACCAATTCAAACTAACGCCATATCAGACTCAGACTAACAGACATTTCAGACTTTCATGATTTTTGACATTCAGAATGTTGCATGTACAGAAAAGGTTAAAAATGGGCATACAGAGATGTTAGGTGGTTCCCCGAAGAGGGCCTGAGTTCAAGCGACTCATTGCCTAAAACCGTGGTTTGCCGACCCGGGTATACTATTATGCGCTGACTTAAATGTCCTGTGGCGTATCAGACTCAGACACTCCAATCCTTGCAGCACACTTGGGTTGGGGGCTTCCCCGCCGAGTCAATACCGGATTCCATACAGCCCGTAGAATATCAGACTTGTAGGGGAATACCACCTAACTCAGAAGTAAAACACAGATCTTGATTTGAAATGAACAGGCAGGTTACATGTTTTCAGAAAGTGCCCATGTATTTTTCGGAAACAGTTTTATACATGATGTCTTGATGAAAAATTGCTTTCACTTAATATATATATATATATATATATATATATATTTATATATATTTGTATGTTCCATTATACTATTTTTGGATTGCTTTGCGTGCCAGTACTTTTGTGCTGACTCCCCCCCCTCTTCAAGGTCCTGAGGCACAGTCTAGGGGTCCAGCTACTCAGTAGACATTCTCAGATTTGCAGACTTGATCTCGCAGTGGTGAGCCTTCTATTATTCGGAAGGCCTAATTATGTCAGACATTATCTTATTTGTTATGTTTTTGGTTTACTGGGGGCCTTGTCCCAGTTTCTTTTCAGATAGATGTTTGTGTTCTTAGTAGAGATTTCGCAGACTGATGTCAGATAGTATTATTCAGAAATATTGCAGAACTTGACCATGTATTCCGTACTCAGTTTCAATCCCGCATTTTATTATGATTACGAATGTTGTGCATGATAACCAGATAGAGAATGGGTGTTCCGGGCCTTCATGGTTCGGGATGCTCGTCACGGCTAGGGCCTAGGCTCGGGTCGTGACAACAGTTAAGTTAAGTAGACTGCCAAAATTTCTTACTAAGAAGCCTATCATGCTAGAAGACCCAGAGAAAATAATTGGGAAAGTTAAGAGTGTAGAAAATGATATGAAAAGTTCCTTGGGACTTGTGGGCTATGAAGATGTTTCATATAAAAATTGGGGTATGTTTTCAAGTGTTAACCTTCCTCCAAGCTTTGAGACATCAAAATTTGAGGAGCTTGGTAGACAAAATGATTCTGTGAAACATTTGGGATGATATTGCAATCATTCAAGGAAAACTGAAGGAAAGAAGAAGGAAAACATATATGTTGTCGTGCCTGGGCCAAAGTAGAATTTGAGAGGTCCAATTCACCAATACTGTCATCCTAAATCCCGATCTTACATATTGAATCCACTTATTCATCTGCAACAAGGTTCCTCTTTTCAAAATCCAAGGAGTTCCATTCCACTTCATTAATGTCCTTTGAACAATGCACAATTGTGTACCCATCCGTTTTCTTATCCACAATGGAATGCTCCTGTCCCTCACATCATCCTCGACCCCCAAAAATTTACCAAGGAACCTCTAAATTCAAGTTTCATCTGAGGCCAGAGTTCGCAAAGAGGAGGAAGGAAAAGGACAAAATTTGGTGTCCACATTATGCCCCCTTTGAATGTAAACACGAAGTGTTTTCAGGCAAAGAAGTAAACAACGAGACAAAATTTTGACCCAACCAATATTCAAAGAAAGAAACAGAAGGAAGAAGGACAACCAGGCCTTGAATTAAGACATCCTACATACCCAAGTTATGAGGGAATCAAGTCACGGGTATTTCAAAGGATTTGAAAGAGAAGGACAATACCGAATTGGAGAGTCGAGAGAGGTTCCATCAAGGTTCCATTTCACGGCTCTGTCATTACATCAAAAATGAAAATTACATGTTAAAACATAAATGAAATTACAAAATCCTATCTATACAGCTTCTGTTGGACTCCTGACTTAAGTTTCATCACCCTATTCTTCAGGCGGGCTCCTGACTTGCAATTTCTCACTTGTTGCTTGGTCTTCAATTGCTTCACCTTGTTGCTTAAAGTTTCATTTATTCGCCCTGTGCTTTGGGCAGACTCCTGACTTGCTATTTCATCACCTTGTTCTTCAGGCGGGCTCCTGTCTTGCAATTTTATCATCATGTTGTTTGGCTTTCAATTGTTTCACCTCATTGCTTAACTTTCAATTTCTTTACCCTATTCTTCAGGCGGGTTCCTGACTTGCTATTTTTCAATCTGTTAACTTTCAACTTTTCACCTGGTTTCTTGACTTTCAACTTCTTCACTTTGTTGCTAGACTTTTCATTTCTTCACCCTATTATCCAGGAGGGCTCCTAAAATCACATCCAAACTAAAAAGAAAATTATCCCAAACAAAGATTATTATAAAGAGGTTTCATTTGCCAGAAAAGTGAAGTTCCAAACACAAGAATTAAATTTTGCCCCAGTTTATCATCAAAAGACTTTTGTGAAAGTTACATCATTATAGGAATCAAAGGGAATGACTCGACTAAAAGGTACGTCTTATAGGAATCAAAGGGAATAACTCTACGAAAAGGTACGTCTTATAGGAATCACACGGAATGACTTGACTAAAAGGTACGTCTTCTAGGGGTCAAGGGGAAGGACTCGACTAAAAAGGTATGACTTCTAGGGGTCAAGTGGAATGACTCGACTAAAAGGTACGTCTTATAGGAATCCAAGGGATGACTCAACTAAAAGGTACGTCTTATAGGAATCAAAGGGAGATGACTCGACTAAAAGGCATGCCTTATAGGAATCAAAGGGAATGACTCGACTAAAAGGTACGTCTTATAGGAATTAAAAGAAATGAATCGACTAAAAGGTACGTCTTATAGGATTAAACGGGGATGACTGGACTAAAAGGTACGTCTAATAGGAATCAAAGGAAATAACTTGACTAAAAGGTACATCTTATAGGAATCAAAGGGGATGACTCAACTGAAAGGTACGTCTACTAAGAATCAAAAGAAATGACTCGATTAAAAGGTACGTCATATAGGAATCAAAGGGGATGACTCGACTAAAAGGTACGTCTAATAGGAATCAACGGAAATGACTCGACTAAAAGGTGCGTCTTATAGGAATCAAAGGAAATGACTCGACTAAAAGGTATGTCTTCTAGGGGTTAAGGGGAATGACTCGACTAAAAGGTACGTCTTATAGGAATCCAGGGATGACTCGACCAAAAGGTACCTCTTATAGGAATCAAAGGGAGATGACTCTACTAAAAGGTATGCCTTATAGGAATCAATGGGAATGACTCGACTAAAAGGTATGTCTTATAGGAATAAAAGGAAATGACTAGACTAAAAGGTATGTCTTATAGGAATCAAAGGGTATGACTCGACTAAAAGGTATGTCTTCTAGGAATCAAAGGAAATGACTCTACTAAAAGGTACGTCTTATAGGAATCAAAAGGGGATGACTCGACTAAAAGGTACATCTAATAGGAATCAAAGGAAATGACTCGACTAAAAGGTACGTCTTATAGGAATCAAAGTGGATGACTCGACTAAAAGGTACATCTAATAGTAATCAAAGGGAATGACTCAACTAAAAGGTGTGTCTTATAGGAATCAAAGGAAATAACTCGAATAAAATGTACATCTTCTAGGGGCCAAGAGGAATGACTCGACTAAAAGGTACGTCTTATAGGAATCAAAGGGAATGACTCGACTAAAAGGTACGTCTCCTAGGAATCAAAGGGAAATGACTCAAATAAAAGGTACGTCTTCTAGGGGTCAAGGGTAAATGACCCGACAAAAAGGTATGTCTTATAAGAATCAAAAGGGATGACTCGACTAAAAGGTACGTCTAATAGGAATCAAAGAAAATGACTCAACTAAAAGGTACGTCTAATAGGAATCAAAGGGAATAACTCGACTAAAAGGTACGTCTTATAGGAATCAAAGAAAATGACTCGACTAAAAGGTACGTCTTCTAGGGGTCAAGGGGAATGACTTGACTAAATGGTACATCTTATAGGAATCAAAGGGAATGACTCAATTAAAAGGTACGTCTCCTAGGAATCAAAGGGAAATGACTCAACTAAAAGGTACGTCTTCTAGGGGTCAAGGGGAATGACTCGAATAAAAGGTACATCTTATAGGAATTAAAGGGAATGACTCAACTAAAAGGTACTTCTTCTAGGAATCAAAGGAAATAACTCGACTAAAAGGTACGTCTTCTAGGGGTCAAGGGGAATGACTCGACTAAAAGGTACGTCTTCTAGGGGTCTAGGGAAATGACTCAACTAGAAGGTATGTCTCCTAGGAGTGAAGGTTCAATTTAAGAAGTGTATTACCTAGCAAATGAAAACTAAAATTCCTGGACAAGAAAGTGTGTCTCGAGGGATATAGGATGATGATTTTTACCATGATTTGATTATCAAACCTGTGCTGCAACTTTGATTCCTGCATTTTTTGAAGTGGGGCATTGCATCCCTTGTTATTTGTGCTCTGAAGTCCCTGCTTTGAAGGTAATATGTTTCCTATTTCATCAAAGAAAACTTGTGAGTTTAAAAAATGGTGGCTGGTTTGTTGCTTTAGCTTTTGCGGCGATCGCTCTTTCCCTCATCACATTTAACCTTGCTTCCAAGCATTAGCATATATCATTAACTTGATGAATCATTGACCTAAACTCAGATTATTAAGAGTGACTAAAACAAACATAGTATCTCTGCTTTCCCATGCTTCTCAGATAGACCCTTTGAACTTTGGTATTTCCATGAGTTCTCTGACTTCTTTGTTGACAAAACTTTCTGCATGCCCTTTTTTGTCTCTCAATCATGTCTCTTTTATGTGTTGACTTTTGTCTTGCTTTGTGCAATTGAGGAAGCTGGTAGGCAGTTTTGAAATTTTTTCTCACTTATTTTGACATGGACTTGACTCAACGACAAGAGAAAGATGACAATGATTTTTTATTTGAAAAACTGACTCAAGAAAATAAAATAAAAATAAAGAGAAGAAAGAAAAGACAATGAATGTCCCCATTTGAAACAAAGAAACAAAAAATTCATCTAAAAATGATAGTCAACTCTAATGATTATTTCATTCAGATCGGATTAAACTGCCTGATCTTTCCATTCAAAACTCACAAATTGTTGTTGTGTTAATGACCCTGAAACTGAGTTGCTTTCTTAGGTCAATTGCATTCGGAGACCTCATTTGGCTAGTGGCGCCTTGAAGGATTTTCGCCAACAAGCCTCTCTCATTTTTTTTATCAGTTCACCATTGCCTTATGGTGTCTGTGAGGTTTTTTCACCATTGAGACTCTTATTTTCATTTCTCTCAACTCACAGTCGTCTTATGGTGCCCGTGAGGGTTTTCACCAATAAGACCCTCTAATTTTTATCTCTCTCAACTTACCATCTCCTTATGGTACCCGTGAGGATTTTCACCAATAAGACACTCATTTTTTTTTTCTCCTGATTTTTTATGCTGAGGAAGGAAAGTAGATCCCAAATGCATTATCATATCCCTTGCATGCTTATCCTTAACTTCCTCAAAGATTGATCTAAAGTTCTTTCTTTGGTTGTAACTTGTCTTTTGGTTAGGGTTAAAAAGAAAGGATGGCATGAGGCCCAAACGACACTTGAAGTGGGGTAGGACCTACAATTTTTGAAATCAACTCAAACAATGAGGATTAACTCATGCCCCAGTTTCTTTTGACTAGGTGACTCTAAATTGGTCATTTGGTTGGACCGAGCCCAGAGTAGGGCAACCTACATTTCTCACCTCCGAGATAGGAGAATTAGGTCACACGTAGTTTTGGCGGCTCATTCTTTTTTTTATTCTGATTTCCTTTTCTTTTCTTTTATTGACTTTCTTTTTGGGATTTTTCTGACTTTATTTTGATTGACACTCTTTTTTTTAATTTTTGGACACATTTTTTCTTATTTTTTATACCTTTTGACTCTATTTTTTTGCTCAACATCTTACTTTTGAGCTTTGCTGACTCTATCTTGATTCCAAAAGAGGGATATGAAAGAAAATAGGACTAAAGCTCAAATGGGGTAAACAAAGGATGACACGATGTTTGGATAGCAGAATGAAATGCCTTCGTCATATCAATCCTTGAAAATGCAAGTACATATCATGCATATGAAAGTGAGAGATGAAGATCATTTGTGATATTTTTACAGCACTAATTCTAACTGAGACTGTGCGTCGCCACTTCTTCTGCCAACTCCATCTTTGTTGTACATTCCTCATACTTCCGTGGAGCTAATTTTTCTATTTCTTTTGATGTAGGATCACACATCCACTATTTGACCTAATTGAGATATGTCTTTCAAATGATGACCAAGTTATTCTCACGATTCTCAAAATAATTGTCTTAATTTTCAAAGAAGGCTCCAACTTGATCACCAAATACCCCAGCAGTCTATCTATTTTCTCAGACGCTCTATTTCTAACTTTAACCCTCATATTCAATGCTCATGCTTAAACTGGATTTTAAGATCTGGCTGAAAATTTCTCTAGCATGTCATATCACTAGAGTCAACATAAAATATACTATGTAAAGAAAATAAATGAACAACACATATTTAAAACACAAAGGAAAATGAGACACTTTATTTAGTTGAAACAAAATATAGAAGAGTTTGAACATAAACGACAAAAGGACAAAACAAGATGGATCTCGAACTACAACCCTAAAATAATTCGGATAACAGAAAATAAAACAAAATAAACTACCAGACCTTTTCCTATTAGGGAGAGGGGTGACTTCTCAATTTCTCAACCTGATATCTTAGTCACTGGTTTCCACATCAACATCACTAGAGTTTCTCTCACTTTCAATGTTCTGAACCATAATTGATCCATCTTGAATTATCTTTTCAATTTCTCTTTTCAAATCTCGACAATCTTCAATACTATGACCCTGACCATCATAATGATACGCACATCGTATATTAGGATTAAAATTTCTTGAATGTTGATTAAGAGTGTGACCAAGGAGATGAGTGATCATGCCCTCCTGTACCAATATCTAAAATAAACTGGCATATGACTCTCCCATTGGTGTAAAGCTATCTCTCGACTTCTGTCTCATTTCATTATTTGGCTTGGATAGAAAATTTAGCCTAGAAGGGTTTTGGTATGCTTGTGAAGTTAGAGGATGACTCTGGGGTATTGGGGTATGCCATTGTGGGTAAGATGAGGGTTGAACATGTGGTTGTGCATTATACACTGGATATAGATGTAGAGGAACAGAGTATAATGGATTTTGAGAGTGATTATGTGGAGCATGGGTATAAACTTAAGCTTGAAAGTGATGACAACGGGTACAATAGAAGATGTATCTTCCTCATTCTTTGTCTCCCCGACACTTCCTGAACCCTTTTGAATTGCTTGATTTGTCGCTTTTAATGTTGCAAAACTCACAATGCGACCAATATTAATTTCCTCTTCTATAATCTCCCCCATTTTAATGACCTCAATAAATGACTTACCTAATGCAGGTAACAAGTGTTGATAATATGTTTCATCCTGCGCTTGAATAAACACCTCCACTATTTTGCTTTCTTTCATTGGCGGTTTTACTCTAGCAGCTTGTTCGCGCCATCTGATCGCATACTCTCTGAAACTCTCAGTATTCTTCTTCTTCATACTGGTTAGGGATTTTTCATCAGGGATCAATTCCACATTATATTGAAATTGTTGCACAAATTCATTAACTAAATTATCCCAACTATTCCACCTATCAATATCCTGATCAACAAACCACTATGAGGCTAGACCCGAAAGACTCTGACCAAAGTAAGCCATGAGCAGTTCTTATTTGCCTTTGACACCTTTTAGTTGGTTACAATAACATCTCAAATGCGCCACCGGACCCCCGTGTCCATCATACTTCTCAAAATTTGGCATCTTAAAACCGAAAGGGAGATGAACACCTGGAAACATGCACAGATCTTTATATGAGACACTTTTGTACCCCAGTCCCTTGGAGATTCTTCATATCCAGTTCCAAACTTCTCCATTTTTTGGTCATTTCTTCTTGTTCTTCTTTCATAATAGGCTTTTCAGCATTAAGAGAAAATTCAAGAGGATGAGTGTAGCCTTAAGGATCAGTCGACTTAAATGTGAGCTCGGGAGCATAATTTTGATCACTTGAAATATCAATACAGGGTCGCTTTTAGTATGAGGAATCACAACCATTGGATTGGCATTAAAAGTAGGAGCTTCAGGTAGGAGTGGCGCTGCAAAAGCATGAACAACAGATGGAGCCGAGTAAGTGGTAGCTTTGTGTTGAGGAGTGAGGAAATGAACATTGGAACTAGTTGGATATTGTTTCCCCAGAGTCGATCCTGATGCATGTTGTGTCATATCAACAAAAATGGGAAATTGTGCACGTGACACGTGAGGCAAGCTAGAAAGATATTCTAGATTATCAGTGGGAACTGGAGGAGGCAGCAACCCATTAGCCCAAGCTCAATGCATTTCTATCATTTGCTGCCTTAATTTTCGAATCTCTTCATTAGCTCCTAAATTCTCATTTCCCGAACTCCATATCTGATTAGTGACAACAAACTCGGTATCCTTGTTGGCCATAACCTTCTCAGTGACTTGGTGCAATATGAAGGACCAACCAAAATTTCACAAACCAACCACCTCAAACTAACTGAACAAGAGATATAAAATGCGTTAGAGTTCAAAACTTCCTCAAATGTTTTTTTTTCTTTTTGAAAAGGTCACCGAACCCAAGAAGGGTGCCTACGTATCTCACCCCCGAGAGAGGACAATCAGGTGTGCGTAGTTCATGAAGTCTTGCCAAAATGGCCAATTAAACTCTTTTTCTTTTTCTTGAAATTTTAAGAAGAAAAGAAAAATGACAAATTGTCAAAAGAATAGACGAAAATCTTTTTGAATTCTTCAGCTTTAATAACCTATACAAAATGAAACCTATGATTACCAAAGAAACTCTTTTTTTAGGTTTTCAATTTTGCATTTCATACGAAAATGAAACTTGAACCTATTAAAGGAAAATCTTTTGTAGTTTTCTTTTAAAGATGTATATCAAACACTTAATCAAAATGACGAGTTAAGAAAATCTTTTTGGATTTTTGAATAAGATCCCCGAACCTATAATAGGCTGCCTACGTATCTCACTTCCGAGAGAGGAGAATCAGGTGTGTGTAGTTTGTCCAGATTGGACAATTAATGATTAAATCACAGATTGCACGCTAACTTGAGACATGACCAAAGACACGCGATGAACAACATAACAAAATCTTTTTTTTTTTAGTTTTCAATTTGACACTTCACATAAAAGATGACACCAACAACTATGAAAGAAAATCTTTTTGGTATTTCCTTTATATGAAATGTATAAAACTTCTACCATATTTTTTTGAATTTTATAAAAAGCTCCTATTAAAAGAAATCTTTTTTTGAAATTTTCAAATTACGAAAGCTTATTAAAGAAACAAAGAAAAATCTTTTTGATATTTTTGTCTTTGACAAAATGAGTGCAAAAGGTAAAAATAAATCTTTTTGAATTTTTGGATTATGAAAAACAAAAGCCATAAAGAATTGTAAAAACTACGAAACTCATTTTTTTACTTTTCAACTCACTTTTTTTTTTCAAACACACCTTACTTCTAACACATGCTTTCTCCGAATCAGTCCATCAAATGATCAAGTTACCCTCAAAGATGCAACATTTAGCACATAGGGATGCTTTAGAGGTGAGTCTCCTACAAAGGGCCACGTGGGTCCCACTAGGTCTCAATATGATGCAGATATACATGACCTAAAGGCTGACCTACATTGGGGTTTACTAACAAGGCTGTTCAGGGGAGCATATGGTCGATAGTGGCTGCTTTGCTTTCCACCCACTCCATACGTCCGCTGACTCCCCCTCTTAAAATAAGGGTGACTCAACTAGAGTTTGTGTGCACGACGTGCACTCCAGGACTTGTTATAGAATAAATGACTCGGGTTGTGCACATGATGCCAGATATAAAGCAGTAACACATACGATAAAAACTGTAAACAAAAAGCACATAGGCACTCAACAATGATAAACAATAACGTAAAACAACTCAAATAAAATGTCTATACACCTACAAACTAAGCCGATACAACTCCAAAAATAACCAAGCCAATACAACTCCAAAAATAAGCTCGAATTCTGAAGAGTCCCCAGCAAAGTCGCCAGAGCTGTCACACCCCTTTTTAACTCCCAAAAAGAATTATTTTTATGGGTTTCGAAAGGGTTTTCATTATTAAAGTGAAAAAAAATGAAATTTTATTTCAAAAAGGATTATTTAAATTTAAAATCAGAGTCGCCACTTAACATAAATCAGGTGTGTCAACTCACCCGTGGATATCTTTTTTCAAAATGGGTTTGACTCTATAAAACTGATCCACGAACAGAGATTCCGACTAAGGAATTCTGTTGACCGAGGGGAAGGTGTTAGGCACCCCTCGATCCCGTGGTTCGACCACGGTCGCTTGGTGGAGCATATCGGCTAATTTGACATTACAAATGTATAAACCACACAAAAACACGTAAAACAATCAAACAAACAAACAAATCAAAACAAATCAAAAATATAATGTCCAGTCCAATTATACAGTCCCGAAATAAATAAAAATGCAAAAATAAATCCTATCTAACCTATACTAATCCTAACAACTCCCAGGTTTTACCCGATGCCTCAGGCCTTGATCACAATTCGCCTTCACCAACATGATACCTCGGGGCATTCCCCGATGAATAAATACATCAATCTTCGGGGCATTCCCCGGCCAAATAAATACATTTCAATCCGAAAACATAAATCAACACATTTCAACAAAACACTTTCATCATTCAATGATTGCAAGTCCTACTTTTGCCTACCCGAACCTACTCTTTACCTATCCAATTCGACCTATCATGATACTATCACATCAACAATGTTCAATGAATCAAAATAAATTAACGCTTACATTTTATCAATTTTCGATTCCCACACTCCAAAATTCAATTCAAGGTTTCCACATAATCATTCACAGTTATGATTTTTCAATAATCCTCAAACACTATCAATGAAATCAAACGACAAATCGAAATCACAAAGTATTCATATCATATCATGCCTCACACAAATAATAACATATAATGAAATTAAAAATGATAGGTGATAGAATTGAACCTTCGATCAAGCTTTTTTAAATTGGAATAATCCTTCCGACTAAAAACACAATCAGAACCTCAACTCAACCTTCAACAAATGAGAACCCCAAATTGATAATGTCCCCTCGAATTCCACCTGTACCCGCTCCTATTTTTCACTAATCCAAGTCCCGAAGTCACAAACTAACTAAAAACCCACACTGGACAGTAAAGTTGGGTCGGTTTTGGTAGTTTCCCGATAGTTTTCACCGGAGCTAGGAGGGGATAAAGCCAGTGGCGTTCACTGGCGGAGAGGGTGTTTTACGATGAGTTTGGCCACGTTTCCCGATGGGAAATAGTCACTAGAATAGTGCCAATTTTTCTCTCTGTTCTTCTTCGATTTCACTTCATTTTTCCACTTTCCCAATTGATTTCATCTCGCCATTACCTTTTTCCCTCTCTCTCCGATCTCACGTGTTCGGTGTGTGTATACGGTGTGTATGTGAAAATTTGATGGAGTGTGAAATTTTGTGTGTGCTGTGCCTATATGGATTTTTGTCAATAGAAAAATGGAAGATGAAATGGAGAATCTCGTGTGTGCGTGTGTTTTTTGTGTTTTCTAGCGAGTGTGTATGTGTGTATAATGTGAAGAAGCAAGCAATGAAGTCTCTGTGTGCTGTGCATTTCTTCCCTTTGTTCAGTCCGCCCACTTTCCCTGTGAGTGTGTATATGTAGCATATGAAAAATCAAGAATGAATACTGTGAGGTGAGTGTTGTGTGATGGTATGTGGGACCTTCCTTTTTTTTGTTGTATTTATCTTTCTGTTATTAAAACAAAAGATGGAAAAATGTGAATTGGGGGTAGTCACGTGGCAAGGGTAGGGATGGTGAGGTGTCTTGTTTTGATTGGATAGGTTGTTAGAATAAAAATAAAATTAGTTAGGGGTTGTTATTTTTTGTCATTTTATGGAGGGATGATTACATGGTTGAGGGTACATGATAAGACGAGATAAAAATGGTAAAAATGCTTTCGAGGAGGGAAAAAATTAGGTGTCTACAGCCCCCTAGAAGACGTACCTTTTAGTCGAGTCATCCCCTTTGATTACTATAAGGCGTACCTTTTAGTTGAGTCATTTCTCTTTGACCCCTAGAAGACGTACCTTTTGTCAAGTCTTCCCCTTTGATTCCTATAAGACGTACCTTTTAGTCGAGTCATTTCCCTTTGACCCCTAGAATATGTACCTTTTAGTTGAGTCATCCCCTTTGATTCCTATAAGACGTACCTTTTAGTCGTGTCATCTCCCTTGACCCCTAGAAGACGAACCTTTTAGTCGATTCATCTCCTTTGATTCCTATAAGACGTACCTTTTAGTCGAGTCATTCCCTTTGATTCCTATAAGACATACCTTTTAGTCGAGTCGTTCCTTGACCCCTAGAAGACATACCTTTTAGTTGAGTCATTTCCCTGGATTTCTATAAGATGTACCTTTTAGTCGAGTCATCTCTCTTTGATTCCTATAAGACGTACCTTTTAGCCGAGTCATATCCCTTTGATTCCTATAAGACATGCCTTTTAGTCGAGTCATCCCTCTTGATTCCTTGAAGACATACCTTTTAGTCGAGTTATAACCCTTGACCCCTTGAAGATGTACCTTTTAGTTGAGTCATTTCCTTTGATTCCTATAAGACTTACCTTTTAGTCGAGTCATTCTCCTTGATTTCTAGAAAATGCACTTTATAGTCGAGTCATTGCACTTAATCCTTATGAGACACACTTCTTTGTTAGTTTTCATTTGTCAGGTGACACACTTTTTAATTTAAACTTCAATCTCTAGAAGACGCACTTTCTAGTCAGAATTCCTCACTTTAATTCTTAGGAGACACACTTCCTAGTCTTGTTCATTCAATTTTACTCTCAAGAGATGCATTTCTTGGTCGGAGTCTTGATTCATTACTGCAACATGCAAGTAGGTATGATCTGACTTTCTCAAAAGTCTTCTGATAGTAAACTGGGGAAAAAAAATAATATCTTTTTTGGAACTTTACTTTTTTGGCAAACGATTTTCTCTTTACAATAATTTTGTTTGGGATTTCTTTCTAGTTTTGATGTGATTTCAGGAGTCCACCCGAAGCACAGGGCGAATAAATAGAAAGTCAAGCAGCAAGGTGAAGAAATTAAAAGTCAAGCAACAAGGTGAAGAAGTTGAAAGTCAAGTGGCAAAGTGAAGAAAATGAAAGTCAACAGATCGAAAATAGCAATTCAGGAGACCGCTTGGAGAACAGGGTGATGAAATTGAAAACCAAGTAACAAGTTGAAGAAATTTCAAATCAGGAGCCCACCTGAAGAATAGGGTGATGAAACTCAAGTCAAGAGTCTAACAGAAGCTGCGTAGATAGGTTTTTTTAATCTCACTCGACTCTCCAACTCGGCATAATCCATCTCCTTCCAATCCTTTGAGATAATTGTCACTCAATTCCCTCATAACTTGGGTAGGTAGGATGTCCTAAGTCAAGATCTGGTTTTCCTCCTTCCTTGTGCTCCGTGCTTTTGAATAATGGTCAGGACAAAATTTTGTCTCGTTGTCTACTACTTTGTATGAAAACACCACATGTTTACATCCAAAGGGGGCATGATGTAGACACGTAATTTTATCCTTTCCCAAAAATATTTTAATCATTTTTATTTTATTTTATTTTATTTTATTTTTAATTTTTATTTTTATTTTATTCACCTTATCATACTTTTGTTTAATTGATAATTTCTCCCCCCCCCCCCCAAAAAGGAGAATTGAAAATAATTAAATACATAGCATCTTTGCCACCTCACTATGCCACCTTAACACCTCACTTTCCATTTTTCATTGGATACATGCAAAAGGCACACGTCCTACTCATTTTTCCACCCGCCACCCTCATCTTTCCATATGCCAAACTAACTTTTCCACATGCAACACACTTATTCCCACAAGCCAACGATTATATTCTTCCACATAGGATAATAAATAAAGAAAAAGAAAAAAACCAAATAAAAAATATAAAAGGAAAATTCTAAAAGGGAAAAAGGGGAGGCTCATTCTTTCATTACATCTTCTCCACAATAATAACAATCACCAAATCATCTTCCTCACAAGAAGAACAGAAAAAATGAGGGAGAGAAGAGAGAATTGCGCAAGAGAAAAAAAATCGAGAGAGAAACAGTGAAGGGGGGACCTCCATTATTGGCTCCATTTTTTTGGAAATTAACAAAAAACACACTTGCATACACTCATCACGTCTCTTTTCCTTTTCCCACCAAGGTCATCGGAGTTTTGGCGAGTTTGAATCTCGCTAGAAATAGTAAAACCATCATTCCTCAACAATATCCAACCCGTTTTCCATCAATTCCGACGAGGTCCGATGGAAACAGAGGGAGTGGGTTGTTCGGTTTTTCTTGGAAATTAGTTTGGTTTTGGTTTTATTCAATTTGCGAGTTTGAGTTCGAGGTCTGTCCATGGTTCATTGGTCCACGAGGTTTCTGTCGTCATTGAAATCAGTTCAAGTTGGTGATTAAAAGCCCCAATTTAAGGTCCATCTCTTTTATCTTATTCTTATTTTTAGTTAATTTTTATTATTGTATGTGGTTGACTGCTGTCGTCTTGAATTTCTCTTATCTTATGCATGATGTGAATGATGAATGTTCGTTATTCTTGATTGATGGATTGTGTATTGAAATGGGTTAATCATATGGTTGAGAATGAATCGGGACGGGGATTGAAAATTGGTAAGAAGTGAATATTATGGTATTTTAGTTCATTGTTGATGTTGAATGTGATATGTCGTCGAGCCGGCAGGCAAACATTACCCCAGGTAGGCAAATTTAGAATTCGTGGATTATTGGAAATATTTATTGACTGTCTTGTTTACCGCATTTGAAAAGTGTATTCATTTGATCGGGGAATGCCCCGAGGTATTTGTATTTATTTACCGGGGAATGTTCTGATGTACTATGTTGGAGGACGTTCGTGATGAAGGCCCGAGGCATCGGGTGAGGCATTGGAGATTAGTCTAGGACTAGTTTAGAATAGGATTTACATTTTCGTATTTTTCTATTTCGAGACTGTATAACTCGGGCTGGACACTAGATTTTTGATTCATTTTGTTTTGTTTGTTTGTTTGATTGTTTTACGTGTTTTTGTGAAGATTGGAGATCGTAGTGCCAAATTAGCCTATTCACTCTACCAAGCGACCGTGGTCTAACCACGGGATCGAGGGGTGCCTAACACCTTCCCCTCGGTCAATAGAATTCCTTAGCCGGAATCTCTGTTCGCAGATCAGTTTTGTAGAGTCAAAACCATTTTGAAAAAGGATATCCACGGGTGACTTGGCACACCTGATTTATGCCAAGTGGCGACTCTGAGTTTTGAATCTAATGAATCCTTTTTCGAAACAATTTTCATCTTTTGTCACTTTAATAATAAAACCCTTTCAAAATTTAAAAATCAATTCTTTTTGGGAGTGAAAAAAAGAGGTGTGACACGGTACACTTGGGTTGGGGGCTTTCCCGCCAAGTCAATGGCGAATTTCATATAGCCCGTGGAATATCAGACTTGTAGGGGAGTGATACCTAACTCAGAAGTAATACAAAGATCAGAAACGGTATTGTCAAGAATGGTTTATGATTTTCAGAAAAGTGCCCATGTGTTTTGAAACTATTTTATGCATGATGTTTTGTAATCCGCTCTCTACTATTTTATATTTATGCAAACTTGTTAGTTTGGATTTCTTCGTGTACCAGTACATCTGTATTGACCCCCTCCCCCTACCTCTCAGGTTCTGAGACTCAGTCTAGAGGGCCAGATAAGCAGTAGATTTCATCAGACAGAGTTGCAGTGTTCAGTTGGTGAGCCTTCTATATTTCAGAAGGCCTGTTTACTTTGTGAAAATTAATATTAGTTATGATTTTGTTCTACTGGGGGCCTTGTACCAGTTTTTAGATTGTGTTAGTGATCATGTAGTAGAGATTTCGCAAACGGCTTGCAGACGTTGTTGAATGGTTTTGGATTTCATTCTCCATTGCTAACTTTATATCAGATTTATGACCATGATTCCTATTGTAATATTTTTTGCATTTCCTTATTTGTGTATGAATGGTGTATATGATTTCAAGTTAGAAGGGTGTCTGGGCCTTCATGGTTTGGGATGCTCGTCACGGCCAGGGCCTCGGTTTAGGTCGTGACACAAATGCTAATTGGTAAGATGTTGTACCTAACTATGACAAGGCCAAACATAGCCTTTTGTGTTCAGACATTAAGTCAGTTCCTTCAGGATCCTAAGAAGTCTTACATAGAAGCAACACTTAGAGTTGTGAAGTATGTTAAAAATCAACCAGGTCAAGGTGTGCTACTGTTTAGTAATGCAGATGACATAATAAGTGCCTATTGTGATGCAGAAAAGGCATCATGCCCCCAGAAGAGAAGTTCTGTAACAGGCTACTTTGTGAAGGTTGGAGAATCATTAATTTTCTGGAAATCAAAGAAGCAAACTACTATCTCCAAGAGTTCAGCAGAAACAGAGTTTAAGAGTCTTGCTGCAGTCACAACAGAGTTGGTTTGGATCCTAGGCTTGATGAAAAAAGTTGGGAATGAAGTAGTTCTACCAGTATATTTATTCAGTGATAGCAAATCTGTTCTGCAAATAGCAGCAAATCCAATATACCATGAGAGAACAACACATATTGACATTGACTGCTTCTTTTTAGAGAAAAACTTGTGCAAGGAATGATCAGAACTAACTACATTGCAACCCAAGATCAGCTTGCAGACATGCTGATTAAGGGACTGACAAGAGCACAACAAGTTCATCTCATTGCTAAGATAGGAATCTGTGACATCTTCACACCTTCCTAGCTTGAGGGGGAGTGTTAAAGTATGAAGAGGAGAGTGGATCAGAATCTAGAAGAAGCAGTAATAGACTAGTTGGTTTTTTGTTAAAACTATTTTTCAGTTAGTTACACTAGTACTAACGGCTAGTTAGTTAACTAGTTAGCCTAATCCCTAGCCTATAAATGTATATGACTATACAAATTGAAGAATTAATGAATACAACAAATCTATTCACTCTCTAATAATATCTCTCATATATTCATCTCATTCTTCTTCTTCTTCTTCTTCTTCTTCTTCTTCTTCTTCTTCTTCTTCTTCTTCTTCTTCTTAATGAATACAACAAATCTATTCACTCTCTAATAATATCTCTCATATATTCATCTCAATATGAAATTTCTTGTATCTTTTTGGATTATCAATATGAAATTTCATAGTAATTAGTATGGTTATTATGTTTTCTCTTGTAGAATTGCAGTGCGAAAATTTTAGACTTAATATTGGATATAAGTCGGCAAAAAACAAAAGCAATGAAGGAGTTTCATATCTTTTCTTCCTCGGGTTAAGTAGAAGTGCAAAGTGAAAAGAAAGTCCTTTTCACTATTTCACAGGTCCTTTCAGTTCTCCCTTGTCATATCCTTAGTATCAGATTCCTTAACGTCAACTAGTGAATAATTGTTTTAGTCTACTAAATAATATAATCCTATAATAACATCAACAACTTTCATATTCACGGAATGTAACAGTAATTTGTATTTTTAATGAGTTAAAACTTTACTTAAAAAAGATGTGCAATGTGTTAAAGTTTTCCTTAAAATATGTCCTTTGAAAAATACATAAAATAAAACTCATACAAATCATCACTTACACAGTTGCAATAATCATAATATTTGCCGCCTTCAATCTTGTAGTGTCCCTTGTTCATTTTGTGAAAGCGGACAGACTAGGGTTGGAAATAATTCCGTCAAATGACCATAATAAAATTCATTGATATGTGAACAGTTGCTTACGTTATTCTTTGGATTGTAATCATGATAGTATCATGAAATATAAGCAAAAATTCACCTCTTTTTGACAGAAAAAAAGAGTGAGAAAATAAATAATCCACGGGATATAGAGAGTAATTTATAGTAAAAATCTTTCTCCAAGATTCTTTATTTTCATACTCCTTAATTCATAACCCACACATCTACATGAGTAGTCAAATTATTATAAATCATAGATAGATTACTTTCCAACACTCCCACACAAGAATGAAAAGTGGTTATGCTCCAGCCACTTTTTATATCAATACTAGTAGTCCAATAAAATTTTCCATTCACAAATTTACCTGAACCAATTAACCGCGTCACAATCCGAGAACAAGGTATTGTAGCGAGTAACAGAAAAAATACAAACTATCTTATAATCATCATGAATATCATCATATCCAAAACCATATGTGCATTGACCACCATCCTTCAATTTAGTACTAAAATCAGGCAACTTCTTATACTTTCTTACTGTTGGGTTCCATAGGAACAATTCCTTTGTCTCACTTACAAGACAAATCAATCCATTTATAGAACCCTCGGTCACACAAGATATACCAGAGTTTTTCATGTGATAATCCATGTTAGTTTCCTCCATAACAAGAATTTCCTCATGGTTGAGTTCTGGTTGGGCTATCGTTTACGTAACACTATGGTTAGTGTAGCCTTTGTTATTATTAGCTGATAAACTTAGATGATATTTGGCAAACTCAGGGCTACTAATCAAAGAACTCCACGATTTTAAAACAGACTTGAATCACAAGAGAGATTTAACCGGAAGCCTTGAGAGAATTTCAGTGACTTTTTCAGGTGGCCAATAAAGGTTTGTGGAGTTTCTTTGATTTGGGTGAAGATGGGAGGCTTCATCAGATACGGGCTGTTTTCTTAATAAGTCAGAAACCTCAGTTTCAGAATTTGTTTGCTCTTCTAGTTCAAGCTTTTCCATGTCTTCTTGATTGATTAATCCGTTATCTTGTTCATCAGATTCTGAATTTTCTTACTTTACTCCATTATTCTCTCAATTTATTTTTTTCTGCAGGTAGCATTTGGATATGAAAGAAAGAAAGAAAGAAAGAACTTTTGCTAGAATTTATAATTTAGATTATATCTATAGAATAAGTGAAGTGTTATACTAAATCTCACTTCTCACTCATTTATGTCAATTTATGATTAGATTATGGTGAATTAACTGAGGATGAAATCAATGAAGCTGAATGAACAGCTACATAACCAAATGTTCAGAACTTAACGGAGGCTATAAATGCCAAATGTTTCTTTCTTCATCGATGAGAGCGTCAAAAAACTTTCCACAGTAACAAAACTGGTCTTATTAGGAGAAATGGTCCACAGTAATGTAAATTCATTCTTATCAGCTATCACTCTTGGTGAAAATTTCAAAGAAACATAAAATACGACCTCCACTTTTTCTGCATACTAGTTTATTCGCATGTTCTTTGCACGTGTAATGTTTGATTATGTTAAATTAAGTGATTTTATCTGTTGCGAAGATCGTTTAATAAAGTCTAAAATAATATTAAATTCAATTTTTAAAGCTCCTCGACACTTTAATATAATAATATAAGAACAAACATATTATTTAGTATAAGCACATATAGTGTGAAATATAATTACAAATTACAATCTTCTCTTATTTGCAGCTTCAACAAAGATTTGTCATGTGAAATGGTTTAATCCCAAAGCAACAAAATGAACATTGAATTTATTAATCCCAAGGTATATATATGATTTGTAGATAAAGGAATTGAACTTATATCTCTTGAATTTTCTGAAGTTCCTTTTTATATAGTGACGAGACAATCTTTCATTTCATAATATGAGATGATTGTAGAAACATCCCATTCTCCTAATCTAATTATAGAAAAATTTGTCGGTGCACATTATATACTATATGGAAGTCGAAAAATTATAAAGGAATTACCTATCTTAATATATCTAATAACCATCACGAATGACTATAACTTAAAGTTTGATAATGTCAAAAAATTATACACTAAATTAAGGATGATAGTGTAGATATATCTTTGATGAAATATATGTACCACCAGAAGCACATATATCTTGTTGAACCGTTTCACCCTTTTCTTATTTTTAAAATTAAATTTTTACAAAATTATTTATTACATTCTTATTACGCATTTAAAACTTTTAAATATTTGGTACTTCTTAAATTTTTTCTATTCTAATATTTTTATATTTATTTCTAATTTTTTAAAATCTTCTTAATATCAAATTTAGTTGATTTAGAATTCTTAAACTAATTGAAAAAGTATTAGTTGTCATTAATTCTGATGAAAGGTCCACCATAAATATATTTAATATTTATATATTAGAAAAAATAGTGAAAAGACGATTTTTTCTAAAGCAAAAACTTTTAATAAAGAATAAAAAGTTCAAAACAACATTTCTAAGGCCATTAACATTTTTAATATATTATAGATTATAGATTATAGATTATAGATATAGATATAGATATAGATATAGATATAGAGTATAGATATAGATTATAAATTATAGATATAGATTATATAACAATAGAAAAAGAGATAAATATATGCCCCTCTTTTTTTGCAATTTCAAGCGGATATATCACTCGGTGAAAAAAATGATGTATATATATCCCAGTAATTTAACAAATGGTGTACATATTCCTTCACCATTTTTAATTTCAAACAATGCGACATGTCTTTAAAAATTATCTCACCTATTTTTTTTTATCTCTCGAGACCCAACCTAACTTAAAATAAGTCAATTCATCCTTTATTCAAACCTGTCCCAATTTCATTTATTGATTTGTGTAAATTATTGGATGTTTTTCAGTTGGATAGGGTATGGAGGGGTAAAATATGAGGTAATTTTTTTTAAAGCTACATGATATTCTTGAAATTAAAAAAATCTGTTTTTGAATTCTTTTTTTAATTTAGTAAATATAGGTCTTTCAAAAAAAAATGGTGAATATGTACAACCTCAATCCGTGTCATTCTCTCATTGGCGGCATTATAACCTTGGTAGACTATATAAACATCATAACAAAACTATTTTAGAACTCACATGCAAAAGAGCAAAACTCATTTCTGCTCATTCTGGAAAGAAATCCTAGTCACATACCAGAAAAGCGGGTCTCCAATTCTCGTTTGGTCATATCACTTGTTTCCTGAAAGTGGGGAAGTACGCCCAACATATTAGTGCTAATGCTCTTGTTTACCTTCTTGTTGTTCTTGAGTACTTTGTTGCTGAGCTAAAATAAAATATATCACGGTACACTAATGGTACCACATTAGATATTTTAATAACACAATACAATTATTTACATATATTCAAGGCTATCAACATTCACATAGGACTCCACACGATCACACATATCACATAACATTTCAATTTCAATAATTACATTACATATAGGCCCCTACACGGGTACAACACATAGATAGCCATTTTTCATGATTAGTTCTCACCGTTAACATATATTTTATATTATAATTTACTACCTAGCCCAGTCTGAAAGAATTCAGCCATAACCTACCTCAAAAGCTGAAATACCGCAACCAAGACTCTACTCCAAAGCCTTACTCCTCGCGAACAGTTCCAAACTCCACCAAAAACATCAAATATGAAATCTACGTGTCAAACAAAATCAACGACACCAATATTCATTATTTTTTATTCAGGATCAAAATGGACCCACGAAATGAATTTTCGAAAAAGAAGAACAAAATCAAAATTTTACTTCAAAAACGTATTCCCCATTTTTAGGAACCTACAGCTGAAAACTCAAGTCAAATGAAGAAAAATAATTTTTAAGCTCTACCGGGTAAAATATTTTCAAATCCGAATTAAATCAAGAATCGGAGTTGTTTTGAAGGTTAAATTTATGAAAAACTAGTGATTATAAGATTAAAATATTATTCAAGCGAAAAAGAGTGAAAATGAAATTTAAAATCAAGCCCTAAAATTTAGGGGTTTTGAGAAATTAATTAAGAAATTGCGAAGAAAAGGGGTGAATTCTTGCGTTAAATCTATAATAGAATCAAGAAATAGGTGTTAATCTAGCCTTCGAAGCTCCCACAAGCTTTACTTTACACCCTCACACTATATTTAGGGTTTAACTCTTAAGAGGAAGGTCAAAGAATGAGCCAAAATCAGATTAAAAATGTTATTTATACTGTACCCGAGTACCAGGTAAAATAAGGTATAAATCGCATTTTGGGAATGTGATTTACCCTTTAAATTTCCCGATTGCACCAAAATTTTAAGTCCAAACGGACTTTGACGGGGTGCTCTGCATTCGTTCGGAGTTCGATATATGCAAACGAACTATATAACCACACCAAATTCGATGCTCATGACTCAATGGCAATATCACATATTTAAAAAAATCATCATTTTCACAAAGTTGACCTCCGAAATCACAATTTTTTAAATCGAGGATCGAAATGAGATTTAAAAGCTGTAAAATCACACCAAACATGTTAACACCCTAAAATCGATATTTCAATTTTGTTGGCGAAGTTAAATTTTTCATCCGAAGTTATTTCGACCAAATGTGGGTCCCACACCCATATTTTAAAATTTTCAACTTTCTGACCAATAGGTCGAAATGAGCTTTGTTGTCCAGGACCCAAACCAAAGGTCTGCCTAGCCTAAAAGAGATATTCCGGAGCTGCTAGCACAGTCCGTTCAGCCATCCGTCGTATGGATCAAAAGATATTCATATAAATCTAAAATAAGGCTCTCGAAGTCATCAAAAACCACAATATCGCATAAAAATGGTACCAAAATCCATCAAGATTCATGTCAATCACCCCCACACCCCAGAAATACCATAATGTAACTAAGGGGATAGATAGAATAGTCAAATCACACAGAACACACAATTCACATTTTCATCAAAAAGCTGGTCGTTACAATGTAAATGAGACAGAATTTGGAGGACTTACAAAAACTTAAATTATAATGGTGGCTTAAGTTCTACCTGGACTAATATTTTAAGGTATTAAAAAGATTTTTTGGGGTATATTTTTCTTAAACATGCCGCTTCATATAACATATATATGTAAAGATTGTTTTTAATAACTGGTGGTGGTGAAATTGACCTTTAAAAAGGCTCTATATTTCTGTTTAGTAAATATGAGAATTAATAGTTGGTATGATTAAACTTACAAAACTTTCTCTTATAGCGTCCTCTTATAATTAGGGTAAAACAAATCTCAGCTCGTATATATATAGTTATGGAGGTGTATGAAATAATTTGCGTAATCTTGGTGAATAATATTCTAAAGATGTTGAAATAAAAATAAATTTAATATACTGATATAAATGGAAATTTTCTATAGATTCAAGAGATGAAATATTTTGTGAAATTATCATGATTTGATGATAAATAAAAATAAGTATAAAATACTGGTATAAATGAATTTTTTTCTAAAATCTCATTTTTTTTCATATAAAAATCATTGTATAATTTATGTAATAGGAACCTAATTAAATTATGTTCTAAAATAGACATCTCAATTAAATCTTTGCTTTATATTATTGGAAGAATGACTTTAAAAATATCAAAGCACAGTAAATTTTATATCGGCATGCAAATAATTACTTGATAGGTTAACAATTAAGTCAAATATATTTATGAAGAAACCTAAAAAATTATATTAAGTGTTAATTAAGCAAAGTTATTTTTTAATTTACACATAGAATAAGCCTTCATTTTAAGTTTATGAATTCTTGTGTTATTTTTAATTTATATCTAAAATATTTTTTAATATTCATGCTTTATGCAAAACGTGAAATATTTATATCAAACTTCATTTAAATTGAAATTTATACAAGAATGAATACATTTTTATGAATACGTTTTTGTTCTGATCCAAAACAATATATATTAATCTCACTGTGATCAGATCATTAGTTTTTTTAAATTATGAGTAATGCAGAAATCACCTTCTCATTATCAATGACAAAAATAAGTAAAGTCATTGACTAGGTATTTTAAACGACTGTATTTATTTAGCATATTGGTCAACATTAGTTTTCTTCAATTTGATTAAGAAGCGTTCCATTTAATTTTTTCCCCTCAAGTACATTTTGAAAAAAAAAATGGTGTTTGGACATAAAAAACGTAAAATTTTGATTAAAGATTATTTGTTTTAAGTTAAAAGTGATATATAACAAGTGAAATTATGTTTGGATATGAATATAAATTAAAATTATTTTTAAATTTTTGAGAGTGATTTGGCGTGAAGGCTATGAAAATATGTGGTCAAACAGATATTTAATTTTATTTTTTCATCCTCTCTTTTCCTAATAGGAAATATTATAATGTTGTTAAAAAAATCAAGACTTAATACATAAACAATCCTTCAAATTTGTTAATAAATTTTGTTTAAACACTTGAACTACTGTTTGCTCCAATTGTATTCCTATTAGCTAGCTTCAATCTAAACTTAAATTTTTGTTTCATGTTCTCAGTTATTCACAATGTAGATAAGACCAATTAAAAACTTTCACCTCCTTTCATTATGCAAATTAGTCTTAATAAGCTACAAAACTTCAGGCATGTTTCACGATTTGTATAATTAACGAAACTGATATTTTTTTAAGAGATAAACTTATCTGTGTAATGCACATATGCAAAAATATTTTTTAACATTTAAACTAAAAATATTTAATATATATAATTCATCATATATTCGGGTAGTCAATTGAAACAACTAGTAATTCAAGTGTTCAAATAAAATTTGCTTATAAATTTAAAGGACAATTTAGCAAATATCAAAGGTAAAATTTAACCTAAAAAAGCCTTTGTCCAAATTCAAAACTCATCAAATCATCATAATCCTCGACTCAGTTATACATGTCAGCATCATTATCCACCGTTGATCTGCTCTTTCATCCGATGACGTACAACCTCAATCCGCGGCATTCTCTCTCATTGGTTGAAATATCACCGCTAAAGACTATAAAAACACTCATCATCTTCAGTTCACCCCTAAAGGCCATTTTGCTTTGGAATGAACTGAAGATGATGAGATGTTCCTTCTTTTGCTAGAATTTATAACTTAAACATTTCACTAGAATAAGTAACGTGTTATTCTAGTGATGTAAATTCATTCTTATCAATCTTGGTGAAAATTTGAAAGAAACATAAAAGACGACCTCCTCCACATTTTCTGCATACTATTTATTTGCACGGGTTTTGCACGTAAAATGTTTGATTATTTTAAATTAATTATTTTTATCTACTGTGAATTTTTTTTTTAATAAAGTATAAAATAAAATTCAAATCACTTTTTAAAACTCCTTTACACTTTAATATAATAATATAAATATAAACATAGTATTTAGTATAAGCACATATAGTGCGAAATATAATTACAAATTAGAGTCTTCTCTAATTTGCAGCTTCAACAAAGATTTGTCATGTGAAATTGTTTAATCCCAAAAGCAACAAAATAAACATTGAATTTATTAATCTCAAGATATATATATATATGATTTGTTAATTATGGAACTTATATCTCTTAAATTTTCTGAAATTCCTTTTTATATAGTGACGAGACAATCTTTCATTTCATAATATGAGATGATTGTAGAAACATCTCATTCTCCTATTCTAATTATAGAAAGAACTTGTTGGTACACATTATATACTATATGAAAGTCAAAAAATTATAAAGGAATTACCCATCTTGATTTATCTAATAACCTTCACGAATAACTATAACTTAAAGTTTGATAATGTCAAAAAATTATACACTAAATTGAGGATGATAGTGTAGATATATCTTTAATGAAATATATATACCACCAGAAGCACATATATCTTGTTGAACCATTTCACCCTTTCCTTATTTTTAAAATTAATTTTTTACAAAATCATTGATTACATTCTTAAAACGCATTTAAAACTTTTAAATATTTGGTACTTCTTAAATTTTTTTTAGTTCTAACATTTTTATATTTATTTCTAGATTTTTTAAATCTTCTTAATATTAAATTTAGTTGATTTAAAATTCTTAAACTAATTAAAAAATTATTAGTTGTCATTAATTCTAATAACTTCTAATAAAGAAAGGCTTTACCATAAATATATTTAATAATTTTCAACACTTAAATATTAGAAAAAATAGTGAAAAGATAATTTTGTCTAAAACAAAAGATTTTAATGAAGAACAAAAAGTGCAAAACAACATTTCTAAGGCCATTCACATTTTTACTATATTATAGATTATACATAGATATAGATTATAGATATATATTATAAATTATAGATATAGATTATATAATAATAAAAAAAAATATAAATATATGCCCCTCTATTTTTCCAACTTCAAGCAGATATATCACTCGCTGAAAAAAAAATGATGTATATATAGCTCAGTGATTTAACAAATCGTGTACATATACCTTCACCATTTTTAATTTCAAACAACGCGACATGACTTTAAAAATTATCTCACCCATTTTATTTATCTCTCGAGACCTAGCCTAACTTAAAATAAATCAATTCATCCTTTATTCAGACCTATCCCAATTTCATTTATTGATTTGTGTAGATTAGTTGATGTTTCTCAGTTGGATAGGGTCTGAAGGGGTAAAATATGAGGTAATTTTTGTAAAAGCCGCATGATGTTCTTGAAATTAAAAAAATTGTAAATATAGGTCTTTCAACAAAAATGGTTAATATGTACAACCTCGATCCGTGTCATTCTCTTATTGGCATTATAACCTCGGTAAACTATATAAACATCATAACAAAACTATTTCAGAACTCACATACAAAAGAGCAAAACTCATTTCTACTCTTTTTGGAAAGAAGTCCCAGTCGCACAGCAGAAAAGCAGGTCTCCAATTTTCGTTTGGTTGTATCACTTGTTTCTTCAAATTAGGGAAGTACGCCTAACGTATCAGTGTTGATGCTCATGTTTACCTTCCTGTTGTTCTTGAGTACTTTGTTGCTGAGCTAAAATAAAATATATCACAATACATCAATGATACGACATTAGGTATTTCAACAACACAATATAATTATTCGCATACATTCAAGGCTATCAACATCACATAGGACCCCACAAGGTCACACATATCACATAACATCTCAATTTCAATAATCACATTACATATAGGACCCTACACGGGCACAACACATACATAGCCATTTTTCATAATTAGTTCTCACCGTTAACATACATTTTATATTATAATTTACTACCTAGCCCAGTCCGAAAGAATTAAGTCATAACCTACCTCAAAAGCCGAAATACCGCAACCAAGACTCTACTTCAAAGTCTTACTCCTCACGAACGGTCCCAAACTCCATAAAAAGCATCAAATATGAAATCTACGTGTCAAACAAAATCAACGACACCCACATTGACTATTTTTTATTCGAGATCAAAACGGACTCCCGAAACGGATTTTCGAAAAAGAAGAACAAAACCAAAATTTTACTTCAAAAACGGATTTCCCATTTTTAGGAACCTACAGCTGAAAAACCAAGTCAGATCGAGGTTCAAATCGAAGAAAAATAATTTTTAAGCTCTACCGGGTAAAATCTTTCAAATCCGAATTAAATCAAGAATCGGAGTTGTTTTGAAGGTTAAATTTATGAAAAACTAGTGATTATAAGATTAAAATATTATTCAAGCGAAAAAGAGTGAAAATGGAATTTAAAATCAAGCCCTAAAATTTAGGGGTTTTGAGAAATTAATTAAGAAATTGCTAAGAAAAGGGGTGAATTCTTGCGTTAAATCTGTAATAGAATCAAGAAATAGGTGTTAATCTAGCCTTCGAAGCTCCCACAAGCTTTACTTTACACCCTCACACTATATTTAAGGTTTAACTCTTAAGAGGAAGGTCAAAGAATGAGCCAAAATCAGATTAAAAAGGTTATTTATACTGTACCCGAGTACCAGGTAAAATAAGGTATAAATCGCATTTTGGGAATGTGATTTACCCTTTAAATTTCCCGATTGCACCAAAATTTTAAGTCCAAACGGACTTTGACGGGGTGCCCTGCATTCGTTCGGAGTTCGATATATGCAAACAAACTATATAACCACACCAAATTCGATGCTCAGGACTCAATGGCAATATCACATATTTAAAAAAATCATCATTTTCACAAAGTTGACCTCCGAAATCGCAATTTTTTAAATCGAGGATCGAAATGAGATTTAAAAGCTGTAAAATCACACCAAATATGTTAACACCCTAAAATAGATATTTCAATTCAGTTGGCAAAGTCAAATTTTTCATCCGAAGTTATTTCGACCAAATGTGGGTCTCACACCATATTTTAAAATTTTCAACTTTCTGACCAATAGGTCGAAATGAGCTTGGTTGTCCAGGACCCAAACCAAAGGTCTGCCTAGCCTAAAAGAGATATTCCGGAGCTGCTAGCACAGTCCGTTCAGCCATCCGTCGTATGGATCAAAAGATATTCATATAAATCTAAAATAAGGCTCTCGAAATCATCAAAAACCACAATATCGCATAAAAATGGTACCAAAATCCATCAAGATTCATGTCAATCACCCCCACACCCCAGAAATACCATAATGTAACTAAGGGGATAGATAGAATAGTCAAATCACACAGAACACACAATTCACATTTTCATCAAAAAGCTGGTCGTTACAATATAAATGAGACAGAATTTGGAGGACTTACAAAAACTTAAATTATAATGGTGGCTTAAGTTCTACCTGGACTAATATTTTAAGGTATTAAAAAGATTTTTTGGGGTATATTTTTCTTAAACATGCCGCTTCATATAACATATATATGTAAAGATTGTTTTTAATAACTGGTGGTGGTGAAATTGACCTTTAAAAAGGCTCTATATTTCTGTTTAGTAAATATGAGAATTAATTGTTGGTATGATTAAACTTACAAAACTTTCTCTTATAGCGTCCTCTTATAATTAGGGTAAAACAAATCTCAGCTCGTATATATATAGTTATGGAGGTGTATGAAATAATTTGCGTAATCTTGGTGAATAATATTCTAAAGATGTTGAAATAAAAATAAATTTAATATACTGATATAAATGGAAATTTTCTATAGATTCAAGAGATGAAATATTTTGTGAAATTATCATGATTTGATGATAAATAAAAATAAATATAACATACTGGTATAAATGAATTTTTTTCTATAAATGCAAGAGATGATATATTCTATAATCTGATTTTGATAAACAAGTTCTAAAATCTCCTTTTTTTTTCATATAAAAATCATTGTATAATTTGTGTAATAGGAGCCTAATTAAATTATGTTCTAAAATAGACATCTCAATTATATCTTTGCTTTGTATTATTGGAAGAATGATTTTAAAAAAATCAAAGCAAAGTAAATTTCATATTGGCATGCAAATAATTACTTGATAGGTTAACAATTAAGTCAAATATAGAATATATTTATGAAAGAAACCTAAAAAATTATATTAAGTGTTAATTAAGCAAAGTTAATTTTTAATTTACACATAGAATAAGCCTTCATTTTAAGTTTATGAATTCTTGTGTTATTTTTAATTTATATCTAAAGTCAACAACAACAACAATAAACCCAGTGTATTCCCACCTAGTAGGGTCTGGGGGGGGTAAGATGTACGCAGTCTATACCTCTACCTCTAAAGAGGTAGAAAGGCTGTTTCCGATAGACCCCCAGTTCAAGACACGAGATACCGCACAAATACATAGTAAAGCACAGAACAAGATTTCATAACATAAATACGGCACCCATAAGTAATAAAACAGAGAAAAGCACACAGATTCGTAATAAAACATGGAACAAGGTACCATAACAAGAATAATACCCCCACCAAGTAATTCCCTACACTAGCGACCCAAACTTACCCTAGCCTTCTGCCCTAATTCGCGTCCTCCAGATCTTCCTATCTAGGGTCATGTCCTCGGTGAGCTGTAACTGCTCCATGTCCCGCTTAATCACCTCACCCCAGTACTTCTTCGGCCTACCCCTACCCCACCTAAAACCATCCAACGCTAGCCTCTCACACCTACGAACCGGGGCATCCATGCCCCTCCTGATCACGTGTCCGAACCATGTCAATCGGACCTCTCGCATCTTATACTCCACTGGGGTCACACCAACCTTCTCCCTGATAATCTCATTCCGAACTCTATCCCCTCTAGTCAGCCCACACATCCAACGCAACATCCGCATTTTTGCCACCTTCATTTTTTGGATGTGGGACTTCTTAACTGGCCAACACTTCGCTCCATACAACACGGCCGGACGGACTACCGCCCTATAGAATTTGCCTTTAAGCTTGGGCGGCACCTTCTTATCACACAACACCCCCGACGCGAGCTTCCACTTCATCCATCCCGCCCCAATACGGTGCGAGACATCCTCGTCAATCTCGCTATTACCCTGGATCACGGACCCGAGATACTTGAAACTATCCCTCTTACATACCTCCTGTGATTCCAACTTCATTACCACTTTATTCTCCAGCCTCACGTCATTAAACTTACATATCTAAAGTATTTTTTAATATTCAAGCTTTATGCAAAACGTGAAATATTTATATCAAACTTCATTTAAATTGAAATTTATACAAGAATGAATATATTTTTGAGAATACGTTTTTGTTCTGATCCAAAACAATATATATTAATCTCACTGTGATCAGATCATTAGTATTTTTAAATTATGAGTAATGCAGAAATCACCTTCTCATTTATCAATGATAAAAATAAGTAAAGTCATTGACTAGATATTTTAAACAACTGTATTTATTTTGCATATTGGTCAACATTAGTTTTCTTCAATTTGATTAAGAAGCGTTCCGTTTAATTTTTTCCCCTCAAGTACATTTTGAAAAAAAAAATGGTGTTTGGACATAAAAAACGTAAAATTTTGACCAAAGATTATTTGTTTTAAGTTAAAAGTGATATATAACGAGTGAAATTATGTTTGGATATGAATATAAATTAAAATTATTTTTAAATTTTTGAGAGTGATTTGGCGTGAAGGCTATGAAAATATGTGGTCAAACAGATATTTAATTTTATTTTTTCATCCTCTCTTTTTCTAATAGGAAATATTATAATGTTGTTAAAAAAATCAAGACTTAATACATAAACAATCCTTCAAATTTGTTAATAAATTTTGCTTAAACACTTGAACTACTGTTTGCTCCAATTGTGTTCCTATTAGATAGCTTCAATCCAAACTCAAATTTTTGTTGCGTGTTCTCAATTATTCTAGATAAGACCAATTAAAAACTTCCACCTCTTTTCATTTTGCAAATTAGTCTTAATAAGCTACAAAATTGCAAGCATGTTTCAGGATTTGTATAGTTAAAGAAAGTGATATTTTTTAAGTGATAAACTTATCTATGTAATGCACATATTGAAAACTATTTTTTTAACATTTAAACTAAAAATATTTAATATATATAATTCATCATATATTCAGGTAGTCAGTTGAAATAACTAGTAATTCAAGTGTTCAAATAAAATTTGCTTATAAATTTAATGGACCATTTAGCAAATATCAAGGGTAAAATTTGACCTAAACAAGCCTTTGTTCAAATTCAAAACTCATCAAATCATCATAATGCTTGACTCAGTTATACGTGTTAGCATCATTATCCACCATTGATATGCTCTTTCATCCGGTGGCGTACAACCTCAATCCGCGTCATTCTCTCTCATTGGTTGAAATATCACCCCTAAAGACTATAAAAACACCATAACTAAACCGTTTTAGAACTCACATACAAAAGAGCAAAACTCATTTTTGCTACTTCACTTCTCTCTTTCAATATCAAAATCATTACTTCCCATTGTTTTTCGTCGCGAAACTATAATGGCTGCCAAAGGAAAAACACTAGCTTCCGATTCTGCTGCTTCCGGAAAGAAGTCACTATCCCGTAGCCAAAAAGCCGGGCTCCAATTTCCCATTGGTCGTATAGCCCGTTTTCTGAGAAACAGAAAGTATGCCCAACATATCGGCACTGAAGCTCCAGTTTTTCTTGCTGCTGTTCTTGAGTATCTTGCTACCGAGGTACATAAATTTCACCAACTTTTTTTCGATATCTCAAGTTTTATGTTTACTTGTTTTGTGATTAATACTTTTACATCTGTAGGTCCTTGAAATAACTGGAAACGTGGCGAGGGATAACAAAAGGCTGAGGATTATTCCAAGGCACATTCAGTTAACTGTAAGGCATGACGAGGAATTGAACACATTACTTGATGACGTGACGATTTGTTCTAGCGGTGTTATACCAAAAAATCATAACAATCTGTTACGTATACAGAATGTCTGCTAGCTCTTCAAAGACGCCTGCTGGTGTTGCTGCTGCTGATGATGATGAGAACGAGTAGAGTGATGATCTTGTTTGCTAGCTCTTCAAAGACGCCTGCTGGTGTTGCTGCTGCTGATGATGACAATGATCTTGTAAACTACTTGCGCCTGCTGGTGTTGCTGCTGCTGATGATGATGACAATGATCTTGTAAACTACTTGCTTTGTTTCGTCTAGATAAAAAAATATTAGGTCATAAAATTATATAGTTCTTATATTAATAGAAAATTTTATGATTGAAAATTTGGCCAACCTTGGTATAAAAGCTTTGATTGTTGTTCCTGAGTCCTTCTAAGCATAAAACTTAATTTGAAATTATTTGCACCATTATTTCTTTAGTGTGCTCTTGATTTTTGAATTGTCGAATGTCTCATTATGATTGTGTTTATGCTTTTTCTAAGCACCAACAACTTTTTTGGTGTGATTGAGATTAGATAAATGTGTAACTTTTTTTGGATAATATGTAATTAAGTGTTTTTTTTTTAATAACTGGTAGTGGTCAAACTTGCATTAAAGTTTGTATATATATATTTCTATTGATACAAGTAAAAGTTTTCCTATAAATGCAAGAGATGAATTACTTTGTAATCTGAGTAATATGATCAAGGTTTCATGATAAACAAATTCTAAAATATCTCCTTTTAATATAAAAATAATAGCACTACTATATATGTAATAGAAACCAAACTAATTATTTGTCTTATAAAATAGGCATCTCAATTGTATCTTTGCTCTATATTTATTAGAAGAATGCATGAGAAAAAAAATAGAAACACAATTATCAGATCCATGTTGGCATGAAAAATAATTGCTTGATAGATGAATAATAATCAAGTCCGATATAGAACATGTTTGAAAAGTGACTGTCACACTCCTTTTTTTTTAACTCTCGAAAAGATTGTATTGTAAGTTTCGGAAGGTTTTTTATTAAGTGACAAAAGATTAAAATTTTATTTCGAAAAAGGACTATTTATATTTTTATTCAGAGTCGCCACTTGACATAATCTAGTGCGCCAAGTCACCATTGGAAAATCCTTTTCAAAACCATTTGACTCTTTAAACTGGTGTGCGAACAGAGATTCCGGCTAAGGAATTATATTGATCAAGGGGAAGGTGTTAGGCACCCCTCGATCCTGTGGTTCGACCACGATCGCTTGGTGGAGCGTATCGGCTAATTTTGACACTACGAATGTACAAACCACACAAAACACGTAAAACAATCAATCAATCAAACAAACAAAACAAAAATGAATCAAAAGCATGGCGTCCAGTCCAATTTATATAGTCCAAAATAAAAAAAATGCAAAAATAAATTCTATCTAACTTATGCTAATTCTAACTACGCTCCCGTGCTTTACCTGACGCCTCGGGCCTTCATCATGATCCTCCTTCGCCAACAAGCTACGTCGGGACATTCTCCGGTGAATAAATACAATGTGTCTCGGGGCATTCCCTGGCTAAATGAATACATTTTTCAAATGCGAGAAAAGAAAACATTCAACGCACAACTTTCACACATTCAACAGTATCTCAAAATTCAACAAAATCACAAATTTTAAACCTTGCCTACCTAACCTGCGTTTGCCTAAACCAAATGGTGAATCATGATACTACCAAGTTCAATTAACGTTCATTTCAATTTTAAAAAATAATAAAATCAAACTAACCAAAATCACTAATTACATTAAGTTTTCAATTTTCGCCCCACTTCTTTTTTATCAATCACCATCAAGATTACTCAAATTCATTCACATATCACTGAAACCAAATCATCTAGCACATAATTATAACATCAACGAGGTCAAACAAACATAGTCAAACCACGTATAATCATGGCCCATTCAACAAATTAAAATAAAGAATAGAGAACGAGTTAAGAAATGGATCTTCCGGTAATTGATCTTGATAATAATTATGAAGAAGACCCGAATTTGGAATCCCGAACAGAAAACCTCGACGACGAACTAATTCAAATACGAAACCCAAACTCGTAGTCTGATTAAATACCAAATCCATGAAAAAAACGACTTGGGGGTATTCAACACAAACACCGAACAAACTAAAGCTAGCCCAAACTGACCGGAATAAACCCCCAAAAGACTGAAACTAACCTCGAACAAACTAAAATCAAACTCGGAGAGACCGGAATCAACCCAAAACAGGATGATATTAGACTGTTTTAAACTATTCGATCTTGGTTTTCAGCAATGGAGATGGTTTAGATCGAGTTTTTGATGGATTTCAAAGTCAAATCGGAGCCAGGGAAGTGATTTCCGGTGAAAAGTGGCCGGAAAACTTGATCTACGGTCGAATTCTTCTCTTTTGGTGTCTCTCTTGTCCTTCCCATCTCTCTTCTTCTCTATTTCTACACTTGTATCTGATTTTGGGTGTGTGGGTGTATGTGTGTCGCAAACTAGAAGAAAGGAAAGGCCAAAAAACTGGCGTCCCCCTGTTGTTTTTTCTCTAGAAAAATGAGTTTCCTGGTGGGTATTAGTATCTTCTCCCAATGCCAAAAAGGTACCCAATTCTGTTATGGTGTCCAAAAATGTGTAAAGGCGTAGGGAGGTTGGGTAGAGTAGTGGTGAGGTGTAAAAATTAGTTAGGATAAGGAAATATTTTGGGATTGGGGATTTAATTTGTTAGGATTTATTGTATTTGTTTTCTTTTGGGGAAAATATAGAATGATTGAGGGTACATGGTAAGATATGAACAAAATTCAACTTCGGGAAGGACAAAATTAGATGTCTATAGCATGCCCCCTTTGAATGTAAACACGAAGTATTTTCAGACAAAGAAGTAGACAACAAGACCAAATTTTGACCCGACCATCATTCAAGGAAAGAAACAAAAGGAAGTAGGGACACCAAGTCTTGACTTAGGACATCCTACCTACCCAAGTTATGAGGAAGTCAAGTGATAGGTATCTCAAAGGATTGGAAGGAGATGGACTATACCGAGTTGGAGAGTTGAGTGAGGTCCCATCTAGCTTCCAGTCACGGCTCTTTCATTACATCAAAAAATGAAAAATTACAAGAGTTAAAAAGATAAATAAAATTACAAAAGTCCTATCTATGCAGCTTCTTTTGAACTTTTGACTTGAGTTTCATCACCCTATTCTTCAGGCGGGCTCCTGACTTGCAATTTTTCAATTTGTTGCTTGGTTTTCAATTGTTTCACCTTGTTGCTTGACTTTCCATTTATTCGCCTTATGCTTCAGGCGGGCTCTAATGTTGCTTGAGTTATCAAAACAAGGAAGTGCGTCTCCTTACAGATTTTGCTTGAATTACCAAAACAAAGAAGTGCGTCTCTTTACTAATGTCGCTTAAATTACCAAAAAAAAGAAGTGTGTCTCCTTACCAATGCTACTTGAATTACCCAAACAAGGAAGTGCGTCTCCTTACAAATGTTGCTAGAAATACCCAAACAAAAAAGTGCGTCTCCTTACCAATGCCTCTTAAATTACCAAAATAAGGAAGTGCGTCTCCTTACCAATGCCGCTTAAATTACAAAAACAAGAAAGTGTGTCTTCTTACCAATGTTGCTTGAATTACCCAAACAAGGAAGTGCGTCTCCTTACAAATGTTGCTTGAATTACCAAAACAAGAAAGTGCGTCTCCTTACAAATGTTGCTTGAATTATCCAAACAAGGAAGTGCGTTTCCTTACAAATGTTTCTTGAATTTTCCAAACAAGGAAATGTATCTCCTTACAAATACCGCTTGAATTACCAAATAAGAACTTACGTCTCCTTACAAATACCATTTGAATTACCAAACAAGGAAGTGCGTTTCCTTACAAATGTTGCTTGAATTATCAAAACAAGGAAGTGCGTCTCCTTACAAATATTGCTTGAATTGTCCAAATAAGGAAGTGTGTCTCCTTACAAATACCACTTGAATTACCAAACAAGGAAATATGTTTCCTTACAAATACCGCTTGAATTACCAAATAAGGAATTGTGTCTCCTTACAAATACCGCTTGAATTACCAAACAAGGAAGTGAGTTTCCTTACAAATATTTCTTGAATGAAACAAACAAGGAAGTGCATCTCTTTATAAATGCCGCTTGAATTATCCAAATAAGGAAGTGTGTCTCCTCACCAATGTTGCTTGAATTATCCAAACAAGAAAGTGTGTCTCCTTATAAATGTCACTTGAATTACCTAAACAACGAATTGCGTCTCCTTACAAATACTGTTTGAATTACCAAACAAGGAAGTGCGTTTTCTTACAAATGTTGCTTGAATTATAAAAACAAGGAAGTGCGTCTCCTTACAAATGTTGCTTGAATTGTCCAAACAAGGAAGTGCGTCTCCTAGAGATATTGGATGATGAGTTTTACCTTGGTTTTGATTACCAAACCTGTGCAACAATATTGTCTCCTGCATTTGTGAAAGTGAGGCATTGCAACTTTTGATGTTTAGGCTTTGAAATCCTTGATTCGAAGGTAACATGTGTTCCTGTTTCATACAAAGAAAACTTGTTAGTTTAAAAACATGGTGACTGGTTTGTGGACTTGGCTTTCGTGGCAATCTCTCTTGACCCTGTCACATTAATATTGCTTTCAACCATTAGCATATGTTATTAACTCGCTGCATCATTGATCCGAACTCAGATTATTAAGAGTGACTCTGAAACAAACACAGTATTTCTGTTTTGCCATGCTTCTCAGGTAAACCCTTTGAACCTTGTTATTTCCATAAGTTCCCAGACTTGTCTATTGATAAAATTTTTTGCATGCCTTGTTTTAGCTCACAATCATGTCTCTTTCATGTGCTAGCCTTTTGTCTTGCTTTGTGCAATTGAAGAAGTTGGTAGCCAGTTTTAAAATCTTTTCTCACTTGTTTCGACATAGATTTGACTCAACGACAAGAGAAAAATGACAATGAGTTTATTTGAATAACTGACTCAAGAAAGATAAAACTAAAATAAAGAGAAGAAAGAAAAGAAAATGAATGTCCCCATTTGAAACAAAGAAATAAAAATTTATCTAAAAATGACAGTCAACTCTAATGATTATGCAATGCATTTTTGATTAGGCTGCCTAATCTTTCTATCCAAACTTTCTACCAATTATTTTTGAGTTAATGGCCTTGAAACTAAGTTTTTTCCTTAGGTCAATTGCATTTAAGACCTCATTCAGCTAGTGACACCTTGAAGGATTTTTGCCAACAAGCCTCTCTCATTTTTCTCTCAGCTCACTATCGCCTTATGGTGCCCGTGAGGGTTTTCACCAATAAGACTCTCTCATTTTATTTCTCTCAACTTACCATCGCCTTATGTTGACCTTAAGCGTTTTCACCAATAAGACTCTCTCAGTTTTATTTCTCTCCTGATTTCTTAAGTTGAGGAAGACTAGTAGTTCTCAAAATACATTATTATATCCATTGCATGCTTAGCCTTAACATTCTCAAAGATTGATCTAAAGGTCTTTCTTTGATTGTAACTTGGATTTTGGATAGGATTAGAAAGAACGGATAGCATGAGTCTCAAATGACACTTGAAGTGGGATAGGACTTACAACTTTTGGAATCGACTCAAACAATGAGAATTAACTCATGGCTCAGTTTCTTTTGATTGGGTGACTCTAAATTGTTTATTTGGTTGGACCAAGACCTTAGTAGGGCAGCCTATGTATCTCACCCCCGAGAGAGGAGAATCAGGTCATGCGTAGTTCTGACAACTTGTTTTGCTTGATTCTGATTTTTTTTTTTACTTTTTTTTTCTTTGTGATTTTCCTGACTCTATTTTTCTTAACACTCTTTTTTCTTTTTGGACACATTTGTTTTCTCTTTTTTTTTGAAACTTTCTAACTCTATTCTTTTGCTCGACACTTTTCTTTTTTTGCTAACCCTATCTTGATTCCAAAAGAGGGGTATGAAAGAAAATAACACTAAGGCTCAACATGACCTTTTAATTTGCAAAAATCATAGGTAGAATTCCAATTTTTCTTAGATTTATAATGACCTGGTCCTCGTTTAGCCAACAATGCTGCAACTTCAGTACCTTCTCTCGTCATACACATGTCTTTCATAGCTCTTTGACTCTCTCTTTCAACAAGCATAGCATATGCTTGATTGAGATTAGGAGTAGGAGTTGTTATCAATATTTGACTGTAAGGATGATCGTAGTTCTCGTTTAACCCCATAAGGAATTGCATCAACTTCTGTTGCTAAATATGTGTGCAAAATTCCTTGGATTTTGCACAATCATATGCAGCCGGCACCATTGACTCATATTCTACCCATAAATTTTGAAGTTTCACAAAATAAACAGCACAACTGTCAGTACCTTGCACTAATGGTGCAATCAATTTATGTAAATGATAACGTTTCTTCAAGTCATCCCAAACTAATTTCGCATCAACTGCATTGACTATTTCAGTATGTAATTCCTTTAAAACTGAACTCATAATCTAACCTTGAACGATAGCATTGTATCTATCCCATTGATGTGCCAGCTCAACTGGAAAATCCTCCTTCTTCTAGGTTCCATCAACCAGACCTAACTTCTTTTTACCCAGGAGCTGAATTCGCATTACTCTGCTCCAAATTGAGTAATTTTCAGATCCAATAAGCTGTATAGGGATAATAGAAACTCCAGTAGTATCTGAAGGATAAAGAAACAATGCGTGATTGTGATCGAATTTCACTCCCGCCATTGTTGAGTTTTTGGGTTTTCTTCAAGCTTTCTAAAAAAAATGTAAAAGCAGTAATGTTCGATCGCACAACTCACAATAGTGGTTGAAGCTCTGATACCATATTAAATTTATCACTGATGAGTGATCATTATCTCAATGAAATAGTGAAGCTCCATTGAAGCACATATGGAAGCTTCTAGATATAAGATTTGCTCATAATTGAAACCGAAAATATCTTGTTATTCTGTTATCATCTATAACTAACATGATGCTAGATATACAACTTGCTAATTGACTTGTACAACTGGATGCCACATCAACTTATTCTAACTGTCTAACTAACAACCTCACACCTATTTACAGTAATGCCATTGACTACCCTGCATCTATACAATTCTTATTCTCAACGGTAATAACTAATTCAGCTTAGTGAAATAAAATTGGGAACTATAAACTAATGCTCCAAAAAATTATTTAAAATACTGCTATGAAGATTTCGACCTTGTAAATCAAGAATAGATCAACAACTAAAATTTCATCTTATTGTTCATCAACATATAATAATCTCCGAAATTAACTCCATAAAACCATACACAAGAAGAAGATTTGCTGAGAAATAGGGTGAATCATCTCAGGGTAATACCCCATACGTGCTGCCATATTCATAACAGTTAAGAAATATTGTTCTAATGTAATGATCTTAGTTTCCAATTCTTGGCCATGACATTTCATGTTGGGAATTGAAGTTTCAATGTAATCATGAAATTTCTCGGAATAAGGAGGATATGGAACTATCCCATGATTGGAGTGGTAATGATAGATAGACTTCAAGATTGCTAAATCTTGATTATAGTCATAGTCATCTTCAGTTTTCAATTCATTTTCTGATGTTCCTCCTTGTTTGAAATTAGAAAATGTAGGCACATTAATGGGCTTCAATTCATATAATTCGGGAATTGGACACTTTTCTTTTTCTTCAGTTTTTGAAAATACATTCTTCATTTTGTAGATTGTTGTTGAACTGGGGTTGATGATGATCACGTTGAGAAAGAATGAAAAGATGACTCCTTTGTTGCTATATTTATAAGTTATTTAACTAAATTAACTAAAATACTGTACTTCACTTTAGATTATTTTCCCATAATGTCAATTAATGAATGGATTATGGAGAAGTAATTAAAGATGTAAATAATGGATTTGGAATAACTTCAGCGTTATCAAAATTAGTCTTACAAGGAGTAATGGTCAACAATGATATAAATTCAGTCCTATCTTGATTACTCGCTCCATTTCAAAATAGTTGTCATGTTTCACTCTTTGATAGTCAACTGTCAAGTTGACTAATTTTCAAGAGATAAGGCACAAGTACCCTCCCCCACCCCCTCCCCCCTGCCCCTAAAAAAAACTACATCCGAAATCTCAGTGACACACCTTGTTAGGATTCGAACAAAATAAGCAAACCACAAGTAAAAGAAAACAAGAACAACACACAGATTTACGTGAAAACCCTTGCGGGAAAAACTATGGGCAGAGGCAAAGGAGGTTTCACTATAATGGAGAGAGAGTACAATGTGGAGAAGGCTGAATTTTATGAATAATAAAATAACCCACTAAATCGCACCTATATATTACGTGCGTACAAATAGGTCCTAGGCCCAAGAACATAAAGGTCCATCAATAAAATTTGGGTCACAACTCTAACAATCTCCATCTTGACACGAATTCTAATTCAGAACTCAAATCTATTTCAAGGCATAAACTCTCCACCTCTTCCACAAAAGCCTCTAAGGGCACATCTTAACAACTAACACCAACCAAGTCCAAGCAATGCTCAAACTTGACACTTGGTAGTGTCTTAGTCATCATATTAGCAGGATTATCATGCCTACTAATCTTGCTTACCATAATATCACCACGAGCAATAATTTCACGCACAAAATGATACCGAACATCGATATGCTTTGTTCTCTCGTGAAACATATGATATTTCGTAAAGAATATAGCACTCTGACTGTCCCAAAAGACCCTAGTAATCTGTAAGTCTTTGCTAAGTTCACCAAACAGACCCCTCAACCAAATACCTTCCTTGAAAGCCTCTGTAATAGCCATATACTCTGCCTCAGTAATTGACAAAGCAACCGTAGTCTGTAAGGTAGCTTTCCAACTAATAGCACAACCACCAATGGTGAAAACATAGCCTATAAGGGATCTCCTTTTATCCTGATCTCCTGCAAAATCAGAATAAACATACCCGATTACTCCATCTCTATTTCACCCAAACTGCAAACAAATATCAGCAGATCCATACAAGTATTTGAAAATCCACTAAACTACTTTCCAATGTTCTTTGCCAGGATTTGCCATATATCTACTAACTGCACTGATGGCATAAGATAAATCTGGTCAGGAACACACCATCGCATATATAAGAGACCCAACAGCCTTAGAGTAGGGAACTCGAGGCATATAGTATCGTTCATCATCTGTCTTTGGAGATAAAGTGTTTGAGAGTTTGAAGTGAGTTTCCAATGGAGTACTTATAGGTTTGGCATTTTGCATATTGAACCTGTGAAGCACTTTCTTAATATACCTTTTCTGACTCAAGTATAACTTACATTTCTCTCTATCCCTCATAATTTCTACTGCAAGAATCTTCTTTGCAACTCCTAGATCCCTCATCTCAAACTCCTTGCTGAGCTGGGCTTTGACTTTTATTATCTCTCTTATATTTTTTTCTATAATCAACATATCATCAATATAAAATAGAAGATACACGAACGAACTATCACTTACCTCTTTGAAGTATATAGAGCTATCATAACTACTCCTCCAAAATATATGAGAGGTCATAAAAGAGTCAAACCTCTTATACCACTGCCTAGGAGACTGTTTTAAGCCATAAAGAGACTTTTTCAGCAAGCATACATAGTCTTTTTTTCCTGAGACTACAAAACCCTCTGGTTGCTGCATATAGATATCCTACTCAAGTTCTTAATGTAAGAATGCAGTTTTGATATCCAACTACTCAATCTCAAGATCATGCGTGGCAACAATACTAATCAAGGCTCGAATCGAACTATGCTTTAAAACTGGAGAAAACATATCTATGAAGTCAACACCTGGGACCTGACTGTAACCTTTAGCAACTAGTCTTGCTTTGTACCTTGCATCTTCAACTCCCGATGTTCCTTCTTTCTTTTTGTATATCCACTTACAACGGACAACTTTCTTATCTTTAGGCAATCTCACCAAATCCCATGTGCCATTCTTATGAAGTGATTCCATCTTCTACTGCATAGCAATCATCCATCGGCCAGAATTATCACAACTAACTGCCTCTGAGTAAGAAGAAGGTTCTTCACCGAAATTAAAACCTTCTGCTACATTCAATGCATAAGCAACCAAATCAGCTTCAATATACTTCTAAGGAGGTCTAATATCTCTTCTAGGCTTGTGTTTAGCAATAGAATATTGTGGCGTCACTGGTGGTAAAGAAGAAATAGTACCACTTTGTATCTCCAGGCTAGACTGAGAAGTAGGCACTGGTGTAGACCCTGCTCCAATTTGCAATTCAACGTGGGTGAATGACTTTTGTTGATTCATGTCGCTAAGCTCATCTGGGGGCAAAGCACTAGATTCGGAGGGAGCCCGAAGCATAGTAGTTTCATCAAACACAACATCCTTGCTAATTATAATATTTCTGCTTTCTGGACACCAAAGCTTATAACCTTTAACACTAGGCTTATAACCCATAAATAAGAACTTGACAAATCTAGGTTTCAACTTTTCAGTATCAACATGAGCATACACAGGATATCCAAATATCCTTAAATCAAAATAACTAGAAGGAGTACCAGACCATACCTCTTGTAGAGTCTTTTTATCAATCACAACTGATGGAGAGCGATTAATAAGAAGACAAGTTGTGGAAGCAGCTTTGGCCCAAAAAGACTTGGGTCAACCAGCATTAGAGAGCATACAATGCACCTTCTCCATTATAGTCCTATTTATTCATTCGACCACACCATTCTGCTGCGGAGTATAACAAACTGTCAAGTGTCTCGCAATTCTTTCTGACTTGCACAAAGCATTAAATTCATTAGAACAGAACTCTAAACCATTATCAGTCCAAAGGCATTTTACCTGCTTCCCTGTATGCTTTTCAATCATAGTCTTCCACTCTTTGAAAGTAGGCAACACATCATTCTTTTGCTTCAGAAAGAAAACCCAAACTTTTCTGGAGTAGTCATCAATAATAGTCAACAAGTAATTAGTGCCTCCTCTAGAAGGTACTCTTGCAAGACCCCAGAGATCAGAATGAATGTAATTAAGTATGCCCTTAGTTGAGTGGATGCCTTTACTGAATCTGACTCTCTTCTGCTTCCCAAAAACGTAGTGCTCATAGAACTCTAATTTGGTAATACTCTGCCCATCAAGAATTCCTCTCCTCCCAAGTTCAGTCATCCTATTTTCACTTATATGCCCCAGGCGCATATGCCAAAATTTAGAAACATCACTTTCTGATATAGAAGAGCTAGAAACAGTTTCATCACCTATAACAGTAGAGCCTTGCAAGACATATAAATTTGCAGAATTTCTCTGACCCTTCATCATAACAAGTGCACCTTTAGTAATCTTAAGGACTCCACCTTCACCAGTTTACAATGAAATAAGATTTCTCTTTAGGTCTGGGACATACCGCACATCACCGAGTGTCCTCACAACCCCATCAAACATCTTGATCTTGATTGTTCCAATACCAGCTATCTTACAAGGTATGTTATTTCCCATCAACATAACACCTTTAGAGACTATTTCATATGTTGTAAACCAATCCCGATTACAACACATATGAAACATGCAGGCTGAATCAATAATCTAATCCTTACAGGGTTTGGAGTTAGCATCAGAAACTACTAAGAGTTCTCCATCACTGCTGCCATCTTCCATAAAACTGGCTTCATTGGACTTCTTTGGTTAGTTTTCCTTCAGTTTTTGAGCTTTTCTTTTCTCTCTATTCTATAACTTTCAACACTCAGATTTGATATGGCCCTTCTTCTTGTAGTAATTATAGGTTTTATTTCTATTTCTGGATTTCGTCCTATTCTTGTCATCACCCCCAAAATTTCTCTCATGAGTTCGTCTTCCTCAAATAATGAGACCATTTTCTTGAGTCTCCGACCAATTCACAAGATGCTTCATCTTCTCCTTAGAGAACAATGCATCATAGACTTTATCAATCGTCAGGGTATCACGACTATATAAAATCGTATCCCTAAAGGTCATGTATGATACGGGCAGCGAACACAACAAACTCAACCTTAAATCTTCCTCATCGTACTTAACCTCCAGAGGCTCTAAATCAGAGATGATTTCTTTAAAGACAGATAGACGATCTTTCAAAGATGCACCCTCAGACATACAATGGGAATAAATTCGTTGTTTGAGATACAACTTACTTGTTAGTCTCTTTGTCATGCATACAAATTCAAGTTTTAACCACAACGCAGCGACAATGGTCTCCTTCAAAATATCCTGTAGAATCTGATTGGATAAATGAAGGTGGATCTGAGATAAAGCCTTTTGATCCTTACGCTATTTGTCCTCGTCCGTCCAAGATGAGGGCATCTTATCAAACCCTAATAGAGCATCGTCCAAATCCATCTGCAAGAGCACAACCCATATCTTAACCTGCCATAATGAAAATCTGGTGTTACGATCCACCAATAGAATACCATACTTCATGGTTGCCATCCCCGAGAAAACAATCAACCAAACTCGGATACCAGTTTGTTAGGATTCAGACAGAATAAGCAAACCACAAGTAAAAGAAAACAAGAACGACAGATAGATTTATGTGAAAACCTTTGCGGGAAAAACTACAGGCAGAGGCAAGGGAGGTTTCACTATAATGGAGAGAGAGTACAATGTGGAGAAGGCTGAATTTTCTGAATAATAAAATAACTCACTAAATCATACTTATATATTATGTGCGTACAAATAGGTCCTAGGCCCAAGAACATAAAGGTCCATCAATAAAATTTGGGTCACAACTCTAACACACCTAAACTTTATGGAGGTCCTATTACTTCCTAAACTCATTTATTTGTATTTTTGTACTCCTTTTGTGCTCAGATGAATGTCAAGTTAAACATAAATTGAGCATAAAATATTTTGCTACTTGGCAGCCACGTCAGTACAAAAGGAGCAAAACACAACAAAAAATGAGTTCAAGGGTGTAGTAGGACTCCGTAAGGTTTAGGTGTGTCACTTGAATTTCGAGTATAGTTTGGAAGATACTTGTCCCTTATCCCAATTTTCAAAGCTAAATTATTTTATATTAACTCAAATTTTAATATTAAAATTAGATATTCAAAAATTATAAGAGAAGTACTATAAATTGCATTTTTTATCATATCAATATGATGAAAAAGTATATCTTAAAACATTGATAAAAAATCATATCATCTACTCTCAGAAAAGAAAATTGTGACAAGTAAAAACTAACGAAAAGTTTACTATATACTACTCATAATATCAATCTTGACAAAGATTTCATAGAAACATTAAATAAGACCTCCTACACATATTTTATGATAATTTTTAGAGATAAGCATCCAATACTCCTTAGAGTTATGACCAAAGTTGCAACGACACACTCTAACTTCACAGGGGTCCTATTACCCTTGAAATTTTTTTTAGCGTGTTTTTGTCATCCTTTTGTGATGACGTGGCCCCTTTGTTACATGAAAGTGGGACCCATGACAAATATGTCATGTCAGCTAGAAAAGGTGACAAAAATACGCTAAAATTAATTGAGTACGGGGGGTTAATAGGACCCCTATGAAGTTGGAGTATGTCGTAGAAAATTTGATCATAGTTCAGGAGGTACTAGATGCTTTACTCTAATTTTTAATTATGTATAATATGATATTAAATAATAATTAAGTCATGTCATTCTTACATCTAATTATGATATATAGATTATGGTAAATATTTATCGTGCTATGTCTACTTAATTATTTTTTGAGAAAATGCTTTAATTCCACCCTGAACAATACACAAAATTGCTGAGACACATCGAAACTTTAGGAGGGTTCTATTACCTCTAGACTAACTAAAACCGTATTTTTGCAACCTTAGTGCCTACGTGGTATATCACTAAATCAACAGACTGAAGGTCCATATAGGCACACGTATGTGCCATGTAGGAATTAAGATTGCCAAAAATATGATTTTAATTAGTCCCGGAATAATTAACCCAAAAATGGCCTGTTCTCGTTGTTTCACCTGTTTGACCACTCAAATAGCCTATCCCACCCAAGGTCCCACACTAGGCCGCTCCACAGTATGCCTGGGGCATCCTGGTCAATTTTTAGCCAAAAACACGCCCGAATCCCTAGCCCACCCCGGAAACCATGGACTATAGCACACCAATTTGGCCAGAAAATGACCCATTCGCGTTGTTTCGCCCGTTTGACCACCCAAATAGCCTATCCCACACCAAGGGCCTACACTAGGTCATTCACCAACTTTATTGGGGCATCTCGGTCGATTTTTGACCAAAAACACATCTGGCCCCCGAGCCCACCCCAAAAACTGTGGATTATAGCACACCGATTTGAACCGAAAATGGCCCATTCCTGTCGTTTCACCCGTTTAACCATCCAAATAGACTATCCCACCCTAAGGGTCAACACTAGGCCTCTCCCCAGCATGCCTGGGGCATCCCGGTCGATTTTTGGCTAAAAACACTCCCGGCTCCCGGGACCACCCCAAAAATTGTGGGCTATAACACACTGAATTGGCTTGAAAATGGCCTGTTCATGCCGTTTCACCCATTTGACCACCCAAATAGCCTATCCCAATAAGAGGGCCCACACTAGGTCGCTCCCCAGCATGCCTGGGGCATTCCAGTGGATTTTAGGCCAAAAATACGCTCGGGCCCACTCCAAAAACCGTGGGCTATAGCATACCAATTTGGCCAAAAATGTCCTGCTCGCGCTGTTTCACCCATTTTACCACCCAATAGCCTATCCAGCCCCAAGGGCCCACACTAGGCCGCTCCCCAACCTGCTTAGAGCAGCCTGGCAAATTTTGGGCCAAAAACACGACTATCAGGCCCACCCAAAAATCGTGGGCTATAGCACATCGATTTGGCCCAAAAAGGCCTGTTCACCCGTTTGATCGCCCAAATAGCCTATCCTACCCAAAGGCCAAAACTAGGCCGCTCCTGATACAAAAATGACAACGGAAACACGAAACACACTCCAAATCAGTTCACTAATCTTAAGGATTCGAGGACCAAGATGGAGACCACACTCAAATTCGCTACCAACAACAAGAATACAAGATACAAGGGTGTATTTCAAAACCAAAACAGCTATAAAACATGATGAACAATATGAACAACAATAACACAAGTTTCAGATTCAATAAATGACCCAAAACAGTCCACTACACAAGATAACAACAACAAAAGTAAAGGATAGATAGTGAGACCAAGATTATTAAAAGATTAAGAACTAAAGAGTGTATTAAACTCAAAAACCCCTAATGAATATAATAATCAAAATCACACTCTTACGGACCGCCAAGGGAATCAACTCACCTCAAGATCTACCGTTTCCAAATAAAGAACAACTTAGCTTTTCCAAGCCCTATACTAAAACTACATTAAGTTGGTCTACTCTCAAGAGAGAGGATTTTAAGTGTTTCAATATTTCATCTTTCATAAACTAAAGAGAAAAGACCTATAATGTACTACTTATAGTATATTACAAAAGTAGACAAAAAGACCATATTACCCTTAATGACCAAGGGTGGCCTTGGTGTGTTGGAAGACAATATGAATTGTCCAAAATGCCCTTAAGGCTAAGTGACCAAAATGCCCTTAGTAAAGGGAACCAAAATCGTAAACCAACAAAGGTGGTCCAAATTCGAGAGTCCTTAAGACTTCAAGGCTCCAAGAAATCTTCCACACTCGGGTTTGATCAATGGTAGGCTCAAAACGGCCCCTCCAAGTATGATCCTGTACTCTCCATCTGACCAAAGCTTGATTCTTCACATAGTGACTTTGAATGATGTCGTCAAAAGCTAAGGCGGCCATTATTATTGTATCATCTCCCTAGCCTACCCGGTCAATTTTTGCCCAAAAACATATGCGACCCCCAGGCCCACCCTAGAAACCGTGGGCTATAACACACCGATATAGCCCCAAAGTTGCCCGCTCGTGCTGTTTCGCCCGTTTGACCACCTAAATAGCCTAGCCCACTTTAAGGGCCCATACTAGGCGACTCCCCAGCCTTCCTAGGGCAGCCCAGCTGATTTTCGGCTAAAAACACGCCCGAATCCCGGACCCACCCCAAAAATCATGGGCTATAGCACACCGATTTGGTCCGAAAATGATCCGTTGGCGCTGTTTTGCCCGTTTGACAACCCAAATAGTCTATCCTACCCCAAGGGCCTACACTAGGCCGATCCCCGGCTTGCCTGGGACAACCCATCAATTTTAAGATAAAAACACACCCGACCCCCGGGACCACCCCAAAAAATGTGAGCTACAGCACACTAATTTGGCCTAAAAATGGCACGTTCACGCTGTTTCACCCGTATGACCACCAAAATATCCTATCACACCCCAAGGGCCCACACTAGGCCATTTCCCAGCCTGCTTGGGGTAGCCCAATTGATTTTCAACTAAAAACACTCCTGACCCCCGGGCCCATCCTGAAAACCATGGGCTATAGCCTATCGAATTGTCCCAAAAATGGCCCGTTCACGCCGTTTTGCCCGTTAGACCACCCAAATAGCCTATCCCACCCAAGGGCCCATACTACGCTGCTCCCCACCCTGCCTGTGGCAGCCTGATCAATTTTTGATGAAAAACATGGTCGACCCCCAAGCTCACCCTAAAAGCCTGGGCTATAGCACACCAATTTGGTTCAAAAATGGCTTTTTCATGCCGTTTTGCCCATTTGACAACCCAAATAGCCTATCCCACCCCAAGGGCCCATACTAGATCGCTCCTCAGCCAGCTTGGGGCAGCTCGATTGATTTTTGGGCTAAAAATACGCCCGGCCCTGGGGTTTACCCCGCACACCGATTTGGCCCAAAAATGGCCTACTCGCGTCGTTTCGTCGGTTTGACCACCTAAATAGCCTATCCCACCCCAAAGTCTTACACAAGTCCACTCTTCAGCCTGGCTGGGGCAGTCTGATCAATTTTTTACAAAAAATAGGCTCGATCCCCAGGACCACCCTAAAAACCGTGGACTATAGCACACCAATTTGGCACTAAAAATGGCCCGTTTGCATCATTTCGCCCATTGGACCACCCAAATAGCCTATCCCACCCAAATGGCCCATACTAGGCCGCTCCTCAGCCTGCCTGGGGCAGCCCGATCGATTTTCAACCAAAAATACGCCTGGCCCCGAGACCACTCTAAAAACCGTGGGCTATAGCACACCGATTTGGCCCGAAAATGGCTCGTTCATGCCATTTCACCTATTTGAACACTTAAATAGCCTATCCCACCCCAAGGGTCCACACTAGGCTATTTCCCAGCCTGCCTGAGGTATCCCAATGGATTTTCGACCAAAAATACGCCCGGTCCCGAGCCCACCCCAGAAACCGTGGGCTATATAGCACACCAATTTATCCCAAAAACTATCCGTTCACACTGTTTCGCCCATTTAACCACAAAAATAGCTTATCCCATCCCAAGGGCCCATACTAGGTCGCTCCCCAGCCTGCCTGGGGCAGCCCGATTGATTTGTGGTGAAAAACATGCTCGACCCCTGAGCCCCCCCCCCCCCCGAAATCATGGGTTATCGCACACCGATATGGCTCGAAAATGGCCTATTCGCGCCGTTTCATCAGTTTGACTACCAAAGTAGCCTATCCCACTCTAAAGGCCCATACTAGGCCATTCCCCAACCTTCCTTGGACAATCCGCTCAATTTTTGACCAAAAAACTGCCCGGACTCCGGGCCTGCCCAAACAATTATGGGCTATAGCACACCGATTAGGCTTGAAAATGGCCCATTCATGTTGTTTCTCCCGTTTGACCACCCAAATAGCCTATCCCACCCCAAGGGCCAATACTAGGCCGCTCCTCAGCCTGTCTGGGATAGCCCGATTGATTTTCAGAAAAAACACGCCCGACCCCCTAGCCCACCCTAAAAAATGTGGGCTATAGCATACCAATTTGGCCTGAAAATGGCCCATCCATGCCGTTTCGCTCGTTTGACCACCCAAATAGCCTATCCCACCCTAAGGACCCACACTAGGCTGCTCTCTAGCCTGCCTGCGCAGTCCAATCAATTTTTAACCAAAAACATACCCTACCCCAGGTCCACCCCAAAAACCGTGGGCTATAGCACACCAATTTGGCCCGAAAATTGTCCGTTCACACTGTTTCACCCGTTTGACCACCCAAATAGCCTATCCCATGTGAAGGGCCCACACTAGGTCGCTCCCCAGCCTTCCTGGGGTAGACCGGTCAATTTTTGGCCAAAAATACGCCTGGCCCTCGATCCCACCCCGAAAACTCTAGGCTATAGAACACCGATTTGACCTAAAAATGGCCCGTTTATGCCGTTTCGCTCGTTTGACCACCTAAATACCCTATCCCACCCCAAGGGCCTATACTAGGCTGCTCCCTAGCCTGCCTGGGGCAGCCCGATCGATTTTCAGCCAAAATCACGCCCCACCCTGGGCTCACCTTAAAAATCGTGGGCTATAGCACACCGATTTGGCCTAAACAATAGCCCATTCACGCCGTTTCATTTAGTTAACCACCCAAATAGCTTATCCTACCCCAAGGGCCCGCACTAGGCTTCTCCCCAGCCTGCCTGAGGCAGCTCGGTCAATTTTTTGCCAAAAACACGCTTGGCCCTAGCCCACCCCAAAAATCGTGGTCTATAGCACACCGATTTGGCCCAAAAATAGTCTGTTCATGCTGTTTCGTCCGTTTGACCATCCAAATAGCCTATTTTGGTATGTGCAACGTGGTCTTATATTGGTGTTATGGTGTGTGGGTGCCGAATACATAGTGTGCTCGTGGCTGGTCCATGGGTGAGTGGGTGCCAAACACATAGTTTGTAGTTTAGTATGCATGGGTAACATGGTGATCATTGTGCTCATGGTTTCTTGGTGTATTCGTGCTCTTGGCACATGGTGCACCGGTGCACAAGGTGTCCATTGTACCCATGGTGCCACTGGTGCATGGTACCCATGGGTCGTGGTTCCTTGGTGCACAGATGCCCATGGTGCCTTGGGGCCTTTGGTGAATGGTGCACGACGCCTGTGGCCCGTGGTGCCTTGGTGCACCAGTGCCCATGGTGCCTTGGGGCCATTAGTGCCTTGGTGCACCGATGCCTATGGTGCCATGGTGCCTTGAAGCCATTGGCTCCTTGATGCACCGATGCCCATGGTGCCTTGGGGTCGTAGGTGCATGGTGCATGATTCCCATAGTGCCTTCGGGCCATTGGCTCCTTAGTACACCGGTGCCCATGGTGCGATGCTGCCTTGGAGCCATTGGTGCACGATGTCGGGTGTCCGGTGCCCATGGCCCATGGTGGCTAAGGACGTTGTTCACCTATGCTATATACCTCATTTTAGAAAATTGACTTTTAAATGTTGAAATTGACATTTACATCCACCTTACCATTCTATTTTGATCTTGAAATCATTTACTTTTCATTACTTTTTTTTTGCCTAAAGAAGAATTAAAATTACGTGTCAAATTGGGGAAAGTGTCGATTGAACGGGATAAAAGTTATTTTTAAAAAAATTGGCTCGACCCAACCGCCTTGCGGCAGTTTGTCCATATAGATCTCGAAAATATATGCAAATTCAAAAAGAAAATTGCCTCAAATGGATATTTGAGCGCAAAGGTACAAAAATTTAATGTTTCACCAATTTGCAACTACTTTTTCTATCTTCTTTCACTCCCTATTTTTGGTTGACCCTTTTATCTTACTTCTTTATATGGATCGGACTTCCATGATACCTCGATTAGAAATTATTAATAACTTGTCATTTGGTCGAACCAATTTTCTAAAAAAAAAAAAAAAGCTTTTATCTTATTCAATCGACACTTTTTTATAATTCAGTACGCAATTTTCATTCTTCTTTAGCACAACAAGTAATGAAAAGTATATAATTTGAAAATCAAAATTGCATCGTAAGGTGGATGTGATTGTCAATTTCAACCATTAGAATTTAATTTTAAAAAACGAGGTAGATGGAATAAGTTAAAAATATAAATTTAAACAAGCGTTATTTACCACAATACAAGCGTTATTGACTAATTCTCTATTTTACTTGATTTTGTTACTTAACGAAAAAGAAAAAAAAGAAAAAAACATGCAATTTAAATTTTATCAAGTATTAATATTTTATTGAGTAACTTTCTTATTTTTGTTTACTCTTATGTTTTCTTATAAAAAGTAAAATTTTAATAAGGAAAACATGCATTTTTAATATAGTGAAAGAATAGAAAAAACATGTAATTTAATTTTATAAAGTTTAAATATTTTATTGAGTAATTTCCCTATTTTTGTTAATTTTTATGGTTTTTTTAATGAAAAATAAAATTTTAATAAGGAAAACATGAATTTTTAATATATTGAAAAAATAGAAAAATAAATAGAGAAAACATGTAGTTTAAATTTTAGCAAATGTTGATATTTTTTGGGTAATTTCCCTAGTTTTGTTTATTTTAATTTTTGTATATAAAATTTAAAATTTTAATAAGGGAAACATGCATTTTTAATATAGAGAGAGAAAAGGGAAAAAAATACAAAAAAACATGCAATTTAAATTTTATCAAGTATTAATATTTTGTTGAGTAATTTTCTTTTTTTTTTTTTTTTTTTTATATTTTTTTTATATAAAGTAAAATTTTAATATGGAAAACATGCTTTTTAATGGGGAAAATTACCCGGATTAGCTATTATTGGGCTTTTATTACCACTTAAAGCCTAATTTTTAATTAATTACAATTCATATACCCCTCTTGCCTACTAATTATTCCTAATTACAATTCATAGTCTTTCTCATGTGTTTTCTCTCTTTTTCCATTTTCTATTATTCTTTTTTTTTCCTTTTTAAGTTTTTTTTTTTTTGCAGTTTTTCTTTTCCTTTTTTTTGTTGCTTTCTCTCTATTTTTTCTTTTTTCATTTTTTTTGCATTTTATTTTTTATTCATTTTTTTCTTTTTCTTCTTTTTTCATTTTATTTTTCTCCTTTTTTTTTCTTCTTCCTTTTTGTATTTTTTCTCCTTCATTTTTTTCTCATTCTTTTTCTCTCATTTTTCTTCTTTTTTTTTCTTTTCAATTTTTCTGTATCTTTACATTTGTGCAAACTAACAAACACAAATACAAGTGCGAACCATAAAATACAAATAAAAATGCGAACTATAACATATAAATACAAGTGCGAACTATAAAATACAAATTCAAATGCGAACTATAACATATAAATACAAGTTTGAACTACAAAATAAAAATACGCGAACTATAACATATAAAGACAAGTGTGAACTATCATTTGTATTTTTTTAATTATTGAAAGGGAACGATTGATTTTCTTTCTACGAATACTTGTTTGTATTTAATGATACTAGTTGTATTTATTTATTCAAATAAATACAACTCAAATTTTTATACAAATACATATTGTATTTATATTTATAAAATCATTTGTTTCATTTGTTTGTCATTATATTTGTATCAAGTGATATTTGTTTATTTACAAATATGAATGATAATTTTGATATACAAATACAAAATGGTACATTTGTATCAAATGATACATTACATATTTATATATTTTAGAATCACGAAAATACAATTAATGCACTTACTTTTTTGTATACAAATACAAATGATAAATTGTACATAGTCATGACTAAATACAATATGCAATCAACTTACAAATACAATTACAAAATAATTTCTTAAAAATAAAAAGGTAATAAAGAAAATAGAATACAAATACAAGTATAATCTAAATATATAAATACAATAAAAGCATAATATAAATATAATCCAGTATAATATGTAATGAATTATAAAATACAAATACAAAATAGTTCTTTAAAATACAAGTGTGAATTATATAAAATATAAATCATAGCACAAACTAACAAATACAAATACAAGTGTGAACTATTAAATACAAATACAAATACAAATTCGAACTATAAAATATAAATAGAAGTGTGAACTTTAAAATACAAATACAAATATAAATATAGTTGTATCAATAAATACAAAAATATAAATGACGGTGTGACTAAAAATACGATAAACAACTGTGGTATTTACGTTATCATCCATGACTGTACTCAACTAGTCATATTTTTCGAAAATACAAAAAATATAAAATAGAACAAAAAAATAATAAAGAAAATAAGTACAAAAAAGAAAATAAAAAGAATCAAAGAAGAAAAGAAAAGAAGAAAGAGAAATAGAAGTTAGAGATTAAAGAGAGAGAAAAGGAAAAAAAACAAAAAGAAAGAAACGAAAAAAATAAAAGTAGGAAAAAACAGGAAAAAAAAAGAAGAAAAAATGGAAAAAACACAAAAAATAAAAAATATAAAAAAAAGATAATGGTAGAGTTATGCCAGAAAATATTCAGTTCAACGAGATAAGCGTGATTGAGATTTTTTTCTTTTTTTTAAATATTGAATTTCATTTTTGGCACGACTAAATAGGGACTGTATTCATATTTTATATGAATACATACAATCTGTAAAATCGAATACAACGGGCATAAATCGAATACAACGGCTATAAATGATAATTATGTAAAATGTGGCTATAGAAGATGGGTTTTATAGCAAAATGTTGCTATTTTTGAAAGATCCCCTTTTTAATATAATCAGTGTTAGTTCTCGATAATATTTAGTACAGAAGAGGTTTTAAGTAAACAAGAGGCACCTTATTTTTTCATGTAGTTTCATTTTCAAATCATCAATGTGTGAATGTCTTGCCAACTCGAGGACGTGCGTTTTGCTTTGTGGCACATAAAATTCGGCGTAGGTGTATATTGTAAATGTAGTGCATAGGTGCTTAATACATAGTACACCCGTGGTGCGTACCAATGCCCACTGTGTCGTGGTGCTTTGATGCATGTGATCTTGGAACCCATGCCGCCCAAGTGGCCCATGGAGATCAAAAGACCCGTGCCACTCATGCGACCCATGCCGCATAATTGGCTCATGGCGATACAGCGGCCTATGCCGTTTATGTGTACCATGACAATCAAGCAACCCATGCCATCCAAGCGGCCCATGCAACTAATGGCGATTAAGTGACCGATGTTGTCGGTCACCCACGGCTGATAAGCGGCACATTCTGCCTATGGTTGCCAAGCGACCCATGTCACCCAGGACTTCGGAGCGACCTATGTCGACCATGGCTGCCTAGTAGACTATGCCGTCGAAGTCTCCAAAGCAACAGATCGTCCCATATGATGTGGCATGAAAACAAGACACTTTTGATGCTTAAAACTGTAAATTTATGTGTGCACTTAGGGTATTTTGTTGGATGTGATTCACTTTAGTGTGAATTACAAGTAAAACAGTTTTACAACAGTGTTTCAATGAAAAGAGAAGAAAAAGATCTGAAAAACACCAAATTTCATCAGTATACGAGTCATTCTCTGAGTCGTAACCAATCGATACTGTAGACACGTGATTTTTTATCCTCCCTAAATTTTAACTTGTTCATCGATATTGAATATTTATATTTATATTTAATCATATATTATTTTGACTATTATTTTATTTTTAATTTATAAAATAATTAAATGAAGTTAATTTTAGAATATTATTTTATTTTATTCCTTATAAAAATAATAATACAAAAATTAAAAAAAATATATAAAATAAAAATATTTTTCTTTTTAAATAAATAAATTAGTAGTTTTTGTACTATCTTAATTATATAATTTATTTTTTGACTATTTTTAGACTTTTATTGTATTATTTGAAATATAAAAATTAATTAATTATTATTATTATTATTATTATATTATTATTATTATTTTATTTATTATTTTTTGTTATTATTATTATCTTTTTTTAAATATATATATATATAAATAAATAAAAAATTTTTAAAAAAAAAATCTCCTATCCTATCCTAAAAAAAAAAAACTACCCCATCCAATCCCTAATTCCCCCACGTTTCTCAACTCCCCACTCCCACTCCCACTCCCACTGCAACTCCCTCAACTCAAACTCTTTATCCCCACTTTATGTAAACTACCCTATTACGGATAAAAAGAAAAAAAAACCCAACTCGTATAAACAATACATAGGGACGGATACACTGACCAGAGAAAGAAACGAAAACAAAAGCCAAAGAAAACAAGAAACAAAAATGAGACAAAAACAAGAAACAAAAGCCAGAGAAAACAAGAAACAAAACAGAAAAAAAAAAAAACAAGAAACAAAACTAAAAAAAAAAAAAACACAAGGATAGAATCAAATGAAAAGAAGGAAGAAAAGTTGTAGAGGATTGATTTCAAGTTTCCGTTCAAGTCTCCGATGGCTTAATTTGTGCTTCTCGTTTAGTCAATTCATTATACAGGTTTTTATTTAGTTGCATATTATTTTTTTTCTATGAGTTTTGTTGTAAATTAAAGCATGAACAAAGTTATTTTAATGACTTTCTTTGCTTAGTATGTGTAGTTTTTTTGTTTAGATGTAGTTTGGTGCTTTACATTTTTATTTATAATTCATTTGTTGTTTCAAAAATCATATTAATTAGATTGGTTTTGAGTTTTAAATGTGGTCATTTTTAATGTTAAAAGATATAAAATTGACACGCAATTAGTATGTAGTTATGTTTTTAAACCACAATTAATGATTCATGAATGTATGCATGCAAGAACCAAAAAAAAAAAAAATTGTGAAATGAGAAACATAACATGTTAAGAATAAAGGTTTTTTTTTTCCTCTTTCCTTTCATGGATTTAGAGTAATGATTTGTAGTTTTCTTTTTTTAAAAAAAAAATAAAAAATAAAAAAAAATGACCAAAAGAGTTAAAAACAAAAGAACGGAATTTTGAGAAATAAAAAAAGTAGGTCAAAAACAACAACAAAAAAAAGCAGTAGTATAATTAAAAAAAAAAACTTGCATGATTTTATATATATATATATATATATATATATATATATATATATATATATATATATATATATATATATATTTCATGTTAGTTTAGTTATGGAAATTTTGTTAAAAAGAGTTAAAAACAAAAGAACGGAATTTTGAGAAATAAAAAAAAAGTAGGTCAAAAACAAAACAAAAAAAAAAAGTGGTATAATTAAAACAAAAAAAAAAAAAAACTTGCATGATTATATATATATATATATATATATATATATATATATATATATTTCATGTTAGTTTAGTTATGGAAATTTTGTTAAATGTAACACGTGATTTTTTTTATTTTTTATTTTTTATTTTTTATTTTTTTATTATTTTTTTTTATTTTTATTTTTCTTCTTTGTTGTTGTTGTTAATTTCGTTATGATAATTTTTTTAAATATAAATTTATTAATTAACTTTATGATGTGATTATGTTATTTTGCTTTTCATTAGTTTTGTTTAGCCTATATATAATTTTGTTCACCAAGCATAAGATTAATCTGTTTAGGAAGATTTATTTATATAGATATATAATATCCATAATTCATAAAGGAAAAGAAAAGAGAGGAAAAACCCATTTTGTAAAGGAGTGAGGCGAGTTGCAAAATAATTCAGAACTCGTTGCAAAAATAAAATGTGAAAAAGAATAAAAATGGATAAGATAGAATTGTCTCAAGTTTACAAGAGACAAAACAAATTCCTTTAACGCTAGACAAATTTTAGGCACGTTTAAAATTTTTGTTTCAACTAAGAATGCAGCGCACGCATCTTCCTGAGACATTTAAAAATAATTCAAGGATGTAAAAATACACCTTGGTAAATATTTTTCTAAAATTTACTTGACAAATATTTTTCAACTTGTCATCAATTTATTTAATAATAAACGAGATTTTAGATATATAAAATGAGCGATTTAGGCCTTAACATAATTTTTTAAAAATAATTGAAGCTAAGATAAGTCAATAAAAGCGACCGTGCTAGAACCGCGGGATTTGAGGGGTGCCTCACACCTTCCCCTCGATCAACAGAATTCCTTACCCATTTTTTGTTTTCGCAGACTAAATAAGAGTCATTTCCTTTTGATTAGGGATTCAAAAAAGGTGACTTGGAACACCAAAACTCAATTCCAAGTGGCGACTCTGTAAATAATTTAATCCCTATTCAATATCGTCACTTTAATTGGAAAAACCCTTCAACTCGGCTTTCGAGCGAAGAAAAGGGGTGTGACAGATACGACTAGTATACTGAATCATATGAGTAACAGAACCAAAAGCCAATCATAAGGAAGATACAACTCAAGTACCCCAGTCGTAAGCCAGGGTATGAGTTGTATGCAGAAGTTGTGAGCATAATAGAGCCTGAGCTACTATCTAGGAGGTGAAGTGTCAGAGCTATATTTGTCGGAAGTCTGAGTACGACTCGTATAGGGATGTCGTATACAAACCAGTGTTCGAGACTTGGAAAGGAAGAAGTCCCAGGTGGATATGGATAAAGGACACGAGTTGTATACGTAGTTACGACTCATAAGCCAAAGTCGTAAGCTGAACAGAGAATTGAAGCCATAGGAAGATTAGACACTGTAACAGTAACGACAAGGCAGGGAATAGCTCGTAAGCTGAGGATATGAGTAAAGACCGAGTCGTACCGACTGCCGACTTAACTTTACGTTTTTTGATTTTAATAGGATTTTTATGTTATTTTGAGATACTATAAATATCCTAGGGTTTATCTTTTATTAGGTTACACATTATGACATTCTTTTATGCGTTGTTACATATTATTACATACTTTCATAATTGTTCTGGAGATTTTAGGGTTTTATTCAATTAAAGACTTTGGAGTTTATTCATCTTATTCTTGTGCAATTGATTTTATGTGTTCTTCATTGATAATCATGGTTCCTTGCACAAACATAAGCGGCTAATTGTTAGGATTGATTAGCAGTTCACACACACTAAATCTATGGAGAGGATGAAGAAAACTAGATCTTAAGGAGAGAGAGAGAGGTAATTTCATGGTAATACCCGTGGGTAACCTCCACAGCGGACGGGCTATTTATATTAATGAATCGGAGTATGTACAATTACACAGAGAAATGAGAATAAAAGGTACAGCCTAAAATCACACACCCCCGCATCCTCACCGTAGAGGTTGAACCGCGTAAACATTAATATATAACAGTACGTCACATATTAATTAGGCTTCACAACCTAACAATTCTCCCACTTGGAGACAGATTCTGTCATCCAAGGATTACATTCTAAAAAAAATAAAAAAGATATTCCTCCATCATCAATATGTTCACCACACCGCAACATCTGTAGACACAACTACAGAAAGCCAACTAAGGTTTTGCACCCTCTATCTTTTCCAAACATATATCACCTTCTTCCACTGCTCTGCGAGTGAAATAGTACCGTCTTTTAATATGCTTCGTCTTCGAATGATAGACCGGGTTCTTCACCAACTGTATGGCACTCTGGCTATCTGTGTAAAAAATCTTCTTAAGCTGTTTCTTTCCCTGTTCTTCTAGATAATCTTCTAGCCATATCATCTCCTTTCCAGCTTCAGCTATTGCCACATACTCAGCCTCAGTAGATGAAAGAGCAACGCACTTCTGAAGCCTGGACATCCAACTTACTGCTGTACCACCTACGGTTTAATGTATCCGAAAGTTCTCATGCTCGAGTCCACATCCCCACTAAGATCAACATCAACAAAACCTTGAAAAATTACTTCACCATTGCCAAAACAAAGTGAAGTACTGGATGTACCTTTCAAATATCATAGAAGCCACTTCACAACTTTCCAATGCTCTTTCCCGGGGTTTTCCATGTACCTGCTAACAACTCAAACTGCATGTGCTATATCAGGTCTAGTGCAAACCATAACATACATCAGACTCCCAACTGCAGAGGTATATGGAACAAGTGCCATGTGCTCCCGCTCCTGAGCTGTCTTTGGTGACTGCTCCTTTGACAATTTTAGGTGATTTTCCAATGGAGTTGTCCTGGGTTTAGAATCATTAACTCTAAATCTGGCCAACACCTTCTCGACGTACTGCTCTTGGGATAGATTCAAAGTGCCAGCAGATCTATCCCAAGAAATCCTCATCCCAAGAATCTGCTTCGCTGCACCTAAATCTTTCATCTCAAACTCAGAAGATAGGCTTTCCTTCAGAGAGTTTATCTCCTTAATACTGGATCTTGCAATCAATATATCATCCACATACAAGATTAAAAATACATAAGAATTAGTGTATTATTTAAAGTAGCAACACTGATCCTTTTCACTCCTACGGAAACCACTCTTGCTCATAAAGGAGCCAAACTTCTTATACCACTATCTAGGTGCTTTCTTTAGCCCATACAAACTCCTGTTGACCTTAGACACCATGTGTTCCTTTCCTGTAACTACAAACCCCTCTGGCTGCTGCATATAGATTTCCTTGTCCAAATCTCCATGTAAAAATGCAGTCTTTACATCCATTTGCTCAAGATGCAAATTCTCCGATGCAACAATGCTCAATAAAATTCAAATAGTAGTTAATTTCACAACAGGAGAAAATATTTCAGCATAATCAATACCTTTCCTTTTTGAATATCCTTTAACTACCAACCGAGCCTTGAACCTTCTTTTGCCATCTGGTTTTGCCTTGATTCTGAACACCCACTTGTTCAACAAGGCTCTTTTCCCTGCAGGTAACTCAATTAACATCCACGTGTTATTCTTCTCAAGTGATCTCACCTCATCATCCATGGATTGCTCCCACTTGATTTAATCCTCCACCTTCAGGGCCTCAGCAACAAACTCTGGTTCCCCTTTATCAGTCAGCAACAAATAATGTAATAATGGTGAATACCTATCTGGTGCCCTAATGGTCCTGGATGATCTCCTCTCAGCCTGCTCAGGTGTCACTTCTTCCACCTCTGGTTCCTCAACGACAGTCTCTGGAATTTGTTGAGTATCTGCTGCAACATATTTAAGTGTACTCTTCGACAACTCAAGCTCAACTCCCACTTGCTTTGTAGTTTCTTGAACCTTTTGCTCTCTGTCCTTGTACAAGACATTTTCATCAAATGTCACATCACAGTGTCTTAGGATTTTTTTGTTCCTGTCATCCCAAAACCTATACCCGAACATATCAGAACTATAACCTATAAAGTAGCACTTTATAGCTTTAGCATCAAACTTATCTCTCTTCTCTGGATCAACATGAACATAAGCAGTGCAACCAAAGGTTCTCAAGTGAGAATACTTGAGCTCTATTACTGTCCATTCTTCTTCAGGAATCTTGAACCCCAGAGGAACTAATGGTCCCCTACTGATCAAGTGTGAAGCTGTGCTCACAGCATCTGCCCAAAATGTCTTAGGCAGCCCATAGTGTATCCTCATGCTCTTTGCATGCTCATTCAATGTTCTGTTCATCGTTTCAACAACTCTATTCTGCCTTGCCTTCTTGGGAACTCTCCTCATCAATCTGATTTCCTCAGCTCAACAGAATTGTTTAAATTCTAAATTGTCATATTCTCCTCCATTATCACACCTCAGGCTTTTGATTTTCAAGCCAGTCTAATTTTCAACTTCAGCTTTCCACCTCTTAAAAGTGGCAAACACATCGTACTTATGTTTCAAGAAGTAAACCCATACCTTCTTGCTGAAATCATCAATGAAGGTGACATAGAATCTGGATCCACCAAGTGATGAAATAGGAGATGGTCCCCAAACGTATGTATGGACCATTTCTAGCCGTACTTGCTTCGTCTCTCTCACAGTCTTCGTGAAGCTTACTCGCTTCTATTTACCCATAACACAAATCTCACAAAGACCCATATCAACATATTCCATCCCCTCTAAAGCTCCTTTTGCAGCCAGAATCTTCATTCTTTTAGCACTCATGTGTCCAATTCTGTTATGCCATAGACATGAATCAGAAGCACCCTCAGCAATAACAACCATATTTATACACCCTGCAGTAGTGTACAAAGTTCCAGATTTTGTACCACGTGCTACAACCATAGCACCCTTCACAATCTTCCATGAGTCTTTCCCAAAGTCTGCTGCATATCCTATGCTATCCAACTGGCCAACAGAGATCAGATTCTTCTTGAGACCAGGAATATATCTGACATCCTCCAATGGCCACTGGTTTCCTGCTGGATTTTTTATGCAGACATCCCTCTTTCCTTCAATTGCCAATGGCTTGTTGTCAACAAGATACACCTTTCCAAAATTTCCAGACTTCAAGTTTTGGAACAATTCCTTGCTAGGAGATGAATGAAAAGATGCACCAGAATCCAATATCCAGGATTCAACCAGACTGTCCACACTAAGGATTAGAACATCCCCAATGTATTCTGCTGAATTAACAGAATCATTATCATTTCCATATTTCTGATTCTTCTTCTTCTTGGGTTATTCTGCTGAATTAACAGAATCATTATCATCTCCATATTTTTGATTCTTCTTCTTCTTGGGTTTCTTGCACTCTGTCTGAAAGTGTCCTTTCTCTCTACAATTCCAATATGTCATGTTGGATTTTTGTGGAGATTTTCCATGATTCTTCAATTTTGATCTGTCATGTGTATTCTGACCCCTCAATTTGTCTCTCCCCCTTTGGTCAACACTGAGAGCACTACCAGATGATTCCTCAATTTCTCGTTTGCAAATGTTTTTGCTAAGAACAACATCTTGGATTTTATCAAACTTCAGTTTCTCAGATCCACGGGAACTGTTAATCGTAGCAACAACAGTATCCCAAGACTTGGGTAGAGAAAACATTAAAATCAGTGCTTTAGTTTCATCTTTGAAATTAATATCCACAGAACAAAGTTGACTAACAATCATATTGAACTCGTTTATATGATTAGCAATAGATCCATTTCAAGCATCTATAAATTGAACAATCTACGCATTAAATACACTTTGTTCATTGCAGATGGATTTTCTACATATTTGATAGTGCCTTCAACAGATTGGATGTGGTTTTCTCCTTGACGATGTTGAACGCCACGTTTCTCGACAAAGTCAACCAGATCGGCCCTAGAGCCTACTGATCCTTGAGCTTCTAGTCCTCCTCCTTCATGGACTCCGGCTTTACCCCGGTTAAGGGTTCATGAAGATCTTTATAGTACAAATAGTCTTCAATCTGCATCTTCCAAAAACCAAAATCGGATCCATCAAACTTCTTGATTCCAAACTTTGATCCTTCCATCTTCAGTGATTGTGATTAAGCTCTCAAGCTCTAATACTAGTTGGTAGGATTGATTAGCAGTTCACACACACTAAATCTATGGAGAGGATGAAGAAAACTAGAAAGAGTTCTTGAGGAGAGAGAAAGAGAGGTAATTTCATGGTAACACCCATGGGTAACCTCCACGGTGGATGGGCTATTTATATTAATGACTTGGAGTATGTACAATTACACAGAGAATGAGAATAAAAGGTACGACCTAAAATTTGGAGTATTAATGACTTGAACCGCATAAACATTAATATATAACAGTACATCACATATTAATCAGGCTCCACAACCTTACACTAATCTCCTTAGGATTGTGGGAACCCTAGCGGATTAGCTATGTAGAGGAAGTGTAAGACTCAATTTTTTTAGGATTTCTACATATATCTTAATTCTTTTTCATAATAATTAGCCTCAAGTAGTTGCAGTATCTTAAGATTGCCTGTATTTGCATTCATTCGATAACCAAGAAGCTTGCGATTGGGAAAAGAAGATTAAGACAGTGATACGATAACCAAGTATAACTGAGGTTGCATCAAAGGGCAACAAGGTGACACCCTAAGACGATAACCAACAAGTCAAAAAGGGTGAAATTTATCTTCTAAGCAGCAGTTAATACCTATCTTGTAGGCTTTGCATGCAGAACAACAGAATAATTGGGTTGATCATGAGAAATTTACGCAGTTAAGAAGCCAGGGGGAATACAAACCTAGTGTCTGTCTAATATTGGTTACAACTCAAAAACTCACAAGTCTTGGGCACTATTTGCAATTGACAATAAAACCCCTCATTTACTTTCCAGTACTATCGTGGATTACATCAAGGCAAGAAACTATTCATGTTTTCACTGCGGGATCGACTCCAACCTTGTTGGATTATTATATTTGCAATCGGCCACATTATACTTCTAGTGGAGGTGTAGTTTTGGGCGACATCAAAATTTTGGCTCCATTACCAGGGAAGACGTTTGAGTAGTGAATTGAATTGGTAAAGTTCACGGGTTATTATTTTCTATTTTTTCTTTAGCACACGCTGGTATATGCAAATTACTAGGAATAGAGGCAATCCCTTACTCTCTTTTGATCCATAGCCAGAAAGAATTCCTTCAAATACCTAGAAGGATGTCAGGACAAGTTCGTGATGGTGTGCAAGATCCCCTACCTGTGGACCCTAACGCGGCACTCCCACATAATCCATTACATCCACAGAATATTATAGACTTATAGATACAACAACTATTGGAGCAAGAGCGTAGAGAAGTATAAGAAGCTAGACTTGCTGCAGAGGCGGTAGTAGCTCAACAGGGAGGACTGGTACTGTCGAGACGAGTTGTTGAATGTCGAGTTTAGAGATCCATTTATTCCAGCATATTAGCACTTAGACCCATCTGAGGAAGATAATGAAGATCTAGGTTATGTTGAGCCTATGGAGTCTGAAGCCATTGTCCCTCCTCCTTTAGCCCCTAATGTGAAGTTTGATATTAAGAATTCTATGATCTAATTGTTGAATCTGAAGGGTGTGTTTTTGGGTTTATAGTTATCCAGTAATAGGTATTTCCTGGAATCAGAAGACTAGGAGAGAACTTGTGAGCTTTCTCTGATTTTACCGGCATAGTCATCGTACGGATAAGAGAAAAAACAACATAACATCAAGGGCATGCTCAATAAACATCAGAGCTAAAAGCAGTTTGCACGCAGTTGATCTGTTAGATTTTGGCATGGAATTCGTGAGAATTGTAATCTTTATACAGACATTTCAGTGTAGCTAACAGAAAGTTTATCAGGAGAGGCTCCAACTTGCAACATGTGATATCAGGCTTTTGTATACTGATAGCAGAATTGTAATCAATTTTTCTACTTAGTACAATGTGTATTTGGATGTTAGGAATTCAGTAAAACATAAGATCATTACTACAATATAATAACTAATTGTCATGAACAATACATCTTTTATTCTATAAATGGAAGAGAAGATATATCGAACAGTCTAACAAGAATAGGCCATACAACATATTCATTTACAAAAATCAATTTTTTAATGAGTTGAAGAACTCTTGGTCCGAAATATCCTAATGTTGTTGTAAAGTTTATGTCCGAACTATCAGAAATATCCTAATATAATTTTCCTACGGAATATATTTATATATATCAAACAGTAATGGATTATCTGTGGCTGATTACCCCATAATTGCATGCACAAGTAGAAAATTTCTTGATCCATCTATAGGCCGGGGCATCTGTTATGAATTCGGTCATGGGCTTTGGACTTGGGCCAACAAAAGAGTGGATTTCCTTTGGGATACGGGTTAGGCAAACACCTTAAATGGGAGAAGTTCCCTACTGAAGAGATTATGCAAATTATGTTGAAGCTTGGCTTAGTCTATATCCTCTCATCTCCCCTTCAATGGTCTATTATCTCATCTCCTTCTAATTACCTTCTCCCTCTGTTACTCGTAGATTTCCCATTAGTGTTTTTCCATTGTTACTTTGTTAATCGAATTCTTATTTGTATTCGTATTTGGAAGTATAATATATATATTAGAGTTGTATGAAATTGAGGTTGTTACATTGGTGCTTTCATCGATCGTACTCCTATTGCAGTGATAGTCCTCGATAAGTTTAGCGGCATTGACCCAGACAGGTGGATTCGTCATGCCGCACAGTATTTTGCCAACCTCAGCTTCCCCGAGAAGGACTGGCTACCTCTTGCTCCCTTCTATCTCAATGGTGCAGCTTATGATTGGTTCCAATGGTTGTATCGCAACAAGAAATTTTTTATTAGAAGCATTTCACCGAGAAATTGAGAATTCATTTTCAAAATAGCTCTAGCATAAGGCATAACCATGTCGACATTTCCCTTCATTTGCTGTAAAATTTTGATAAGAGTTACTTTTCTATGCTCAGCAAACTTGACAATGTGCACCGCGCACTATCGGCTTTCTCCCAGCTAGCCACTACAAATATCGGGCTTTCAGGTGTGCACTCTTCTTACAAAGATAAGGAGGACTTCGACTTGTCTAAGCCTGTCAAATATTCTCCTACCTCTACAGATCTAGTTACCGAGATTGACGAGTCAGTAAAGGGCTTTTCCGCAAAACATGAGGGCCAGGTGTTTGATGATTTGTCTCAACGAATTGAGCATATATTTCCAAAGTTATCCCTTACGGATGATAATTTCGGGAATATGGGTTGGGTTTTCAACAAACATCAAGAGTCAGAGATTGAATATTGTGGGAAATTAGATTTTAATATTGGAACCTGTGAACTTCCTTTGATGATTGAGAATGAAAAAGGCAATGTACAACATACCACGATGAAGAGAACTCCAACACTTATGTGGGGCAGGTATTTGCTATTTTTTATTATGGACCTGAGTACTCTTTGGTTGAACATGAAGTGTTTGAATCACTTTGGGAAAGAAGTCCTCAATTTTTGTTAGTATCTTGATGCCTGATCATATATCTATACACATTCTCTTTGATCCCGGTGAACCTATTTCTCCACCTATTTTGTTCGAGTGAGGGCTTCGGCAATTTGGTATACGTCGTAGATATACAGGAACTCCACTAAATTTGGAAACAAAAATTTCCAACAAATGGAGGATAGACTATGTAGCTAGTGTGTTTGACAAAATTGCTTATCCAATTGCTGGTATATTAAATATCTTCCTTAGCTACTTGTCTAAGTATGAAGTGGGCTGGAATATTGGTTCTTTCTCTGTTATACTCTATTGTTTGTCCAGAACCATCTAGTTGTGCAGTACTTTAATGGTGCAACTTTATTGGATAGTTCAGTTGTCCATTTGAACCAACTTGGCTCGGGAATGTTCCAGGAGATGCTTGAACTTTTCTTAGTTGGATTAGAGTTACCATTTGATCCTTGCTCTAATTTACTTACTATATTCCTTAGAGTTATAAGAAATTCTGTGTATTGTATTGCTTTGGGCGATTTGGATCATGATAAGTTAACTATGTCAACCTTGTGGAATTCTTGCAATTGGATTGATACGGGATAGAAGCGTAATCTTCCTGGTATCTTGTTGTCTAAATCGAGAAAGCTTGGTAATGAGGAGAAAATAAAGGTGGTGTTCAAGACATTTGTTGCACGATACTCAAAACGGATGCAGCATATTTTGGTCAACAAAGATTATGGGCTCTTATTTTCTATGTTTGGTGTAGTTCGTATATCAAGGCGAACTTCGTCGTATCTTATTTTGGGTCTCGGTCCTTTTTTTTATTCTAATATTGTTGTGAGGTTTCCTGGATTCATTCATGTTATGCTTTCAGCATATGCTCCTCTACTTGTGCATGTCAATGAATTTCTCAAGGTTATTTGTTGTTGCTTTTGGCCACACAAATATGGGTTGGAAAAGGCAGTGGGAAAAGGCATCATTTCTACCCCATACTATACAAGAAAAGTCTAAGCCACACCAAATTATATAAGTGACCTATTACACACCTTAACTATATAAAAGTGATATTATTACCTCCCCGTGACCCCCATTCTAAGGCGCGTGTGTTACACTTATTTTAGGCGCGTCCAGCCTATTAAATAACAAAAGTAAACGGCTAAAAACATTAAGTGAAAAAGCATCGTTTCCACCCCAAACTATAGTCGAAAAGTCGAATCCACACCTAAACTATATAAGTGACCTATTACACACCTTAACTATAAAAAAGTGATACTTTTTACTGACGTGGTGCTGACGTGGCAGCGCGTGTAAAAAACTATACCACATGCAAGTGGTGGTAGCCTGACAGGGCGTAAATAGTTTCACTTTATTATTGTTTAGGTGTGTAATAGGTCACTAGTATAGTTTAGGTGTGGCTTCGACTTTTTGGGTATAGTTTGGGGTGGAAACGATGCCTTTTCACTATCATGAAGATGTTTAACACACTACTCACTGGTTCTGGCAATTATTCAAGGGAGTTGCAAGCTGTTTTTATATATCAATTGTGTTGTACGATGCTTGCAGCGTTTGGATCAAAAAGATTTCCAAACCAGCATCACTCATATGCTTTTACAACAACAGGAACTGAGGAGTCCTATGATTATTGCATGTTGCTACCTGGTGAACATCAAATCCAACTATGCACCATCAAACTTTGGTCACAATTTAACTTACTTTTTGTTGGATTCCTTGTCTTGAACCTTGAGGACAAGGTTCTTATTGAGGATGGGAGTATTGTTATGAATTCGGTCATGGGCTTTGGACTTGGGCCTGAGGTGAAGTTACAGCCCAACAAAAGAGTGGATTTCCTTTGGGATCCGGGTTAGGTAAACACCTTAAATGGGAGCAGTTCCCTACTGAAGAGATTATGCAAATTATGTTGAAGCTTCGGCTTAGTCTATATCCTCTCATCTCCCCTTCAATGATCTATTATCTCATCTCCTTCTAATTACCTTCTCCCTCTGTTACTCGTAGATTTCCCATCAGCGTTTGTCCATTGTTACTTTGTCAATCGAATTCTTATTTGTATTTGGATTTGGAAGTATAATATATATATTAGAGTTGTGTGAAATTGGGGTTGTTACAGCATCTCGGGATTATCTCCATCCATTTGCCTAACTTCATAGAAAGTGTCCTCAAATTCTTTGATCTTTGCCCTAACTTCTGCTCTGGAGATTTTCAAATTGGGGATTGAGTTCATGATGTGATTGATTAGTTGAACTGAGGGTGGATTTGGGAAACTCCCACTGTTGCGCTTGAATTTCCACATGGCCCTTAAAATCGACAAATCCCGATGATCATCATCAGAATAATCAGGAGTTTGTTCTCCTTCAGGTGTTTCAGACGGTTCTCCTTGTACGATATCGTCAAATTCATGCACGACAGATTCCAATGTGCATGTTTCAGACATTCGATGTTTTCCTTTTTCAGCAGCTCTTCTTCTTCTTTCTTCTTCGTCCTCTTCTTCTTCATCTTGGACATCATTTTCTTCTTGATTATCATCATTTTTTTCTCCTTCATCTCCTTCTGATTCTTGATGTCCACTTTCATTTTGTTCAGAATTTTGATGATTTGAATTATCTTCTGATCCAGCATTCTGTCTGTTTTCTTCTTCATCATCGTCATTTTCATCCAATAATAAGTGTCTTCTTTTTCGTCCTCTATTCCGATCTTGATTCCCTCCAGGTTCTTCCTGCTCTCCTTCATCCAATTGTTCTGTTTTTCTCTCTTCTTCCTCTTTTCCATCTTCTGCTTCTTCGTTTTCATCGTCTTCTTTCTTATGTTCATCTCCGTTGTTGTTTTCTAGATTTCCATTTTGTTCATCAACCACCTTTTCCCCTTCTTCTTCTTCTTCTTCATTACGTAATTTATTCGCGTTACCATCTTCTTCTTCATCAGTACGTAACGTCTTACGTCCATTTCCAGGAACTGGTTCTTCTGCAGGTAACATTTTTGCAGAGAGAGAAAAAACGAGTAGAGATTTTGGACTTATGAAGTGACTCAAGATATGGTTATCCGCAGCTATATATAGTAATGAAATCAATTTTAATTAGATAAAGATTATCTCCAACTATATTGGTTTAACATAAATTTTATCCGCCTAATTCAAATATAGTGTCTTAATTTTTTAGCTTATTCAATTTCTTTCCACATTAACCTAAGCAAAAATAATGATAAAAGTTTATCTTCTCTATGCTGAAATCTTATATTAAAACCCCCATGAATTTTCCGGAATTGTACTATCGACTCTGTTTGAGCTCAAATTTTGTGCGTAAATTGGTGACGACTTATTAAAAGATACTCATTGTTTCTGAAAGGCGGAATATAATTAATTATACATTTTCACCTTTGCCCTTAATAAATGTGTGGATGCAGATTAATGCGGTGAAAAATAGAGTACCACACCCTCCATTCCAAATAGTTGTCATGTTTCGCTTCTCAAGAATCGTTTTGACTAATTTTTAAAGCTAAATTAGATTAGATTAGTTCGATATTTTAAAATTAAATTTTAGATATTCAAAAAATTATACAAAAGTAAATTAAAATTACAATATTTCTCATATTAATATTAATATGATGAAAAATCATATGTTAAAATGTCGTTCAAAGTTCACATTGTTTGACTTTAAAAAAAGGAAATTGTGACAAGTATTTTGGAACAAGAGTATTGAACAGGAGTATTCTTGGAAACAGCCTCGTGCAGGAATGCAAGGTAAGGCTACGTATAATACACCTTTGTTGTGGGGACCTTCCCCGGACACTGCACATAACGGTAGCTTTAGTGCACCGGGCTGACTTTTTTTTTTTTAGTATTGAATTCCATGAATAGCTTCTCACCTGGAAATCTTATAAACTTCTCACTGTCACGAGATAAGCTTCTTGTGCAATAAATTCAAAGTAAACCTAATAAAAGCATGCGGGAAGGCAACGAAGCTCAGTTCATAAGATCGCAGTGCAGTAAAATAGAGTAGTCGCGACATGAAAATACATAAGCTGGTGGCGACCTAAATGATAGGTAGGCGATGAATGTGTGAAGTTTGGAGTTAAATATTATTGAACCTAAATTTTTCCAGAAATAAAAATAAGAACTAGATGTTTTGTTTTCCCAGAAATAACTCTTAAGTGAAGCACTAGATGTTTTGTTTTCTTTGTCTATTCTTATAATATGAAACTCTCAGACCATTGATAATTTGAGCTTCTTGTGCAATAAATTCTTGAATTGTCACAACTGATCACAAGAGCTCCTTTAATTCCAGGAAGAGCTCTGCGTGCAACAAATTCAAAGTAAACCGAATAAAGCACCCGGGAATGCAATGAGGTTCAGATCGTAAGATCGCAGTGCAGCGAAATGGAGCAGTCGCGACATGAAATTCCATATGTTAGCTAGATCTCACCGGTGCCACCAAAATGGTAGATAAGTGATGAATGTGTGATGTTTGGAGTTATCCTTGATCACCTACCCCAATGAAAGAATGAGTAATCTAATCCCCTACCAATCATGACCTTGCCACTCAGTCCTCGATTGCCCACGGGGATTTTGTTTACATTCTCTATTCCTGTAATATGAAACTCACAGACCATGGATAATTTGAGCTTACAAGAAACTAAGTGTCCAAGAACACTTTTAAAAGACGAATTCAAATAATTTTCTGTGGAGGAAAATCTACGTTTTCTTTCTTGTAAACATCGCAGATAAATAATGCACATGGACTTGCATCCGAACAAAGAACTATCAGCAATATTGGCAAAAATAAATATAAAGAAAAAAAAGAAATGATCCCTAAGCACCTATCAGACCAGGAGAATATAAATCGAGCGACATGAACAATGAGGACTCATATAGAACAATTGAGGCATAGTTGTTGTTCTCAGATCCCTAATAAAACATAACATCAAAACAAATAAATAAGTAGGTTACTCTAGGTAGCAGATATCATAACCTCAACATCCTAGAAACAAACAATGACAGACGGATTGATCAGGTCATGTATAAATAGTGTCATCATCTGAACTAAGATCATGAATTCGCCTGCCTACGATAGCCAGGAAAAGCTTCTGATGCAGATCAGGTCTTTGTTAAGGGACGGCTTGATCAGGTCATGGTGAAGAGACGGATTGATCAGTCATGGTGAATGAGTGAATTGATCAATCTTAATTTCTATCTGACTTTCTCCTTCCTAGCTCAAAAGAGTTAATGTCTCTGATCGTATAATTATGTTAAAGAGAAGATATCAAACTAAAGTGGAAAGTGAAACAATTTCAGAATTCAGATCAAAATTACATTTCATGATCTCTGATTCAACAATACACAAATTTCAGGTGAACTGAAACTGCAGTCGAACTGATAATGCCAGCAAACCACAGCACGATGATCTGATTATCTACTTTAAAGGTATTGTAACAAACTATAAATGTAACATATACTAACCATAGAATGCATATCATAATATATGGATCAGCAGCTCCAGTTTCTCAGATTCTCATAAACTGCATCGTGATCTTCGTTGTCAATTTGATATGCTAACTAATTGTCTTTAACAATACTCCAATAGCCCATACATCAGATGAACTCATAAAATCAACTTTCCAGTGAATCTATATCCAGCTTCAGTCATCAGCAGCACCAGCAGCCTGATTTTGTCGTTCAGCATCGTCATCACCAGCATTGTCTTCGGTATTTCCCCATAACCGCATAGACAAGTCGAAAATTTCTCGATTAACTGGCTGTTCCATTTCAGGATTATCTCCCTCCAGCTGCCTAACAGTATTGAAATTATCCTCAAATGCTATGACCTTTTCTATCAAATCCTGTTTGAGGATTTTCAACTTAGGAATTGAATCCCTGATGTGCTTGTGTAGTTCATCTGAATGTGAATCTGGGATATACCCATTGTTGGAGTAGAAATTCCAGATGGACCTTAAAATCGCCAAATCTTGATGAAAATAGTAATCGTCATCCTTGTTTAGCTCATGATCAGTTAATTCAGTTTCATTTACTACATCTATTTCTGATGGTCCTCCTTCGATTTTGGAAAATTGAACCTCGACGGATTCCAATTGGTATATTTCAGACATTGATCGTTTTCCTTTTTCAGCAGCTCTTCTTCTTCTTCTTTCTTCTTCATCATCATCAACCTCACCATCTTCTTCCTCTTTGTCGTCATTTTCTTCTTGATTTTCATCATGTTCTCCGTCTTCTGCTTCTTCTTTTGCCTCCTCCTCCCCCTCCACTTCTTCTTCTTCAGCATCAACATCACCATCTTCTTCCTCGTTGTCGTCATTTTCTTCTTGATTTTCATCATGTTCTCCGTCTTCTTCTTCTTCTTCTTCTTCTTCCTCCTCCTCCTCCTCTTCTTCTTCTTCATCATCATCGTCCTCCTCGTCTTCTTCTTCATCATCATCATCATCAACCTCCTCTTCTTCTTCATCATCATCATCATCAACCTCCTCTTCTTCATCCTCCTCATCCTCCCCCTCTTCTTCTTCTTCCTCATCTTCCTCTTCTTCTTCATTTTCTTGTTGATTTTCATCATTTTCTTCATCTTCTTCTGCTTCCTGATTTCCACTTAAACTATTTTCCGATCCTGCATTCTCACTGTTTTCTTCTTCATCATCGTCATCATTTTCTTCTTGATTTTCATCAGACAATGGGCGTTTTCTTTTTCGTCCTCCATCTGGAACTTCCTCAGTCTCTGCGTATATTTCAGACAATAGGCGTATTCTTTGTCGTCCTCCATTTGAATCTTCATCACTCTCTTCGCTTCGTTCAGACAATGTGCGTTTTCTTTTTTGTCCTCTGTTTCGATCTTCATCTGGATCTCCTAATTGGTTTTCTCCAGGTTCTTCCTCTTCTCCTTCATCATCTGATTCCTCTGTTTTTCCCTCTTCTTCTGCTTCTTCCGCCTTTTCTTCTTCTGCTTCTTCCTCTTTTTCTTCATTTTTATCTTCTTCTTCACTGTTGTTTTCTTGACTTCCATCTTCTTCTCCATTGTTGTTTTCTTGATTTCCATCCTCTTCTTCTTCATCGGGATCAGATTCTTGATTACCATTCTGTTGATTTCCATGGTCTCCACTTTCTCCTTGTTCCAATTCTTGATTCTCATTCTGTCCATCAAGCTCCCTCTGCCCTTCTGCTTCTTCTTCATCAGTACATAATCGCTCACATTCATTCAACTCAAAGCCAGTGCAGTTCGTCGAACATTCATCCGACATAAGACCTTTATCTTCTTCTTCTTCTTCGTTGACCTCCTTGATAATTTCAGTCAGTGATTCATCACATTGTAGCTCCGTTTCAAGAATATCAATAGCAGCTAGTTGATTATCAGTATTTTCGTCCAGCTGTGGAGGAGGAGGATCAGGAATTGGCGATGATGAAGTCGAAGACGAAGATGAAAATCCTCCATTTCCAGGAACTTGTTCACCTGCACCTAACATTTTTTTAGCAGACAGAAAAAAAAAACGAGTAGAGATTTTGCAGTTATGAAATGATTGAAGAGATGGTTAACTAACTGCCAGTTATATAATGAAATTAATTTTACTTATATACCCCTTGATAATATTATCTGACCACAGTTAAAAAATTTGCCTGTAACAAAATCGTTTTTAATTTTTACTTGCTATATACTTCATGGACACCTACATTTTACCTTCGCTAATTCAAAATCAATCTTTTATTTTTAGGTTTTTTTTTAGATTACTTTCAACTTATTTTTAAGCAAAACTAAAGGCAAAAGATTATTTTGTGTATATCTTTTTTCCCACAATCTAGTATAGTATAGGTATTCGGACAACAAAATACCCAGTGTATTGCTATAAAGTGAAGTCTCGAGACTTGGGATGGTAGAGTGTATAAAGTCCATACCACAACCTTAAAGGAGAGTAGAGAGACTGTTTTTCGATAGACCCTCGACTCAAGACAAAAACAGTAAGGAAAGGAGAGTAGAGAGACAGTTTTTCGATTGACCCTCGACTCAAGACAAAAATAGTAAGGATGTAACAGAGGTACAAACGACAATTAGAATTGGTAGAGAGGTTGTTTCAAAAAAAAAAAAAAAACCTCAGCTCAAAAGAAACAAATCAAAGAAGGCAAAAAAAAAGCAGTGAAGTACCCGACGCTCGACTAAATTTGGATTCCAACCTTCCTGGGCCCATTTATGGCGACGAAGTTTCCAATAAAATATTTTCTATTCTCAAGACTTGAATTCGAGAATAAAAAATCTTATATTCTTAGGACTTGAATTTGAGATTTTAATTAAGGGCGGAGAGATCGCAATCTGCATCACAACCTATGGAAGAACATTGGAAACATTCAAGCACATTTCTCTAGTTTTTCATTTTAGTACATTTGTTTAACAAAAGGATTTATCATTTGTAATTTGCTTAATTTAGTTATAAAAATAGAAAGTTAGAGGGAAAATTACTTTATGGATCTTAAATGTTGTCAAATACTTAAATGTTGTCAAATACTCCCTCGTCCCATTTTACCCCTTCAAAATTGGCTAAGTTGATGTCCCATTTTACTTATCAAGATAAGACAAACTTTTCTTTCCATATTTTACCTTTTGCATTAATTACCTTTTCTTTAAATTAAAATGTAAACATCATTTTATAGGGGTACTTTGGTAAACTAACCATGTTATTTATTATTTTTCTTAATTGTTGTGTCATCCTAATTTGGGACAAGTAAAATGGGACGAAGGGAGTATAAGTCAATTTTGTAATTACTATTTAGTTCCTTGTATTCCTCATGTCTATTTGTTATTCTTGTGTGTGTTTATATATACAAGTGTTATATTTTTGTCATATTTATATTTCCCAAAAAATTTTCTCCTCTCAAGAAATCTATTTCATCATTACCTTTCATCACCTTTATGTCTTGCTTATTAATTTTTCTCTTTTCAAGAAGTCTGTCATTATTACATTTCTATCACCTTTATGTTATTTCAAAATCTCTTCTCTTCTCAAGAAATCTTCCCGTCATCATTACATATCTGTCACATTTTTATCTTGCGTAATTATTTTTGTCTCTCAGCAAACTCTCTCGTCTTCTATCACAATTTTTTAACTCTCTCCAATCCATTTTAATTGTTGTGTTTACTAAAAAATAACTCGCTCAAAATAGCTATTATTTTACAAAAATCAAAATATAATTAATTATTTATTTCCACATTTACCCTAGCTAGCCCAATAAATGTGGAGAGATTAATGTGTTGAAAAATATAGTATTAACTTGAATTGAGACGTCAACTTACTCTTTTAGTCAGTAATATTTTCTTAAGGGACATACAAAGAAAAGCATAACAAGTAAAATAGACCGGTGGGAGTAACTTTTGTCCTCCTAAAATCTCCCTTGATCACTTAATTACAACCCCAAATCCAAGAGCTTTCCATGTTGATATACCTTTAATTCCATGAAGAGTTTCTCACCTGGAAATCTTGTAACTTCCCACTGTCACTCACAGGAGAGCTTCTAGAAAGCAACCGGGAAGACAATGAAGCTCAGTTCATGAGATTGCAGCATAGTGAAACAGATCAGTCGCGACATGAAATTACGTATCTTAGCTAGATCTTGTAGGTATCTGTTGTGAACCAAGTCAACTTTGTAAGGGGCTATGGGTTAGAAGTGGTGAATTGGGTTGATCCAGCTGAGATTATTGGACCTATTGAGATGTTGGAGTGTTTTATTTGGGATCCAGGCCCGATTGTCAATTGGTTAAATAGGAGATAGAATGTTCATGCAAATTATGTTGAAGCTTCAATGATCTATAATCTCATCTCCTTCTAGTTACCTTATTCCTCTGTTACTCGGTATTTGTCCATTGTTACTTTGTCGCTCGAAGTCTTATTTGTATTCGGATTTGGAAGTATAATATATATATTAGAGTTGTGTTGTGAAATTGAGGTTGTTACATTGGTGCTTTCATTGTCGTAGTCTAATGGCAATAATGGTATTAGATTGCTTCAATGGCACCGATAATCCAGAGGATTGGATTTCTAGGGCAGAGCGATACTTCACTTTCTTGGTCTTCTCGGAGGAACACTGGCTACCTCTTCCTTCCTACTATTTGGATGGTGAATCCCTCGAGTGGTTCCATTGGATGTTTCTCAACAACCAATTTTTTGATTGGAAGCATTTCAAGGAGAAGTTAGCGTTGCGTTTTCGAAAACGGACCTATGCAAAGTCTCTTTTGGTGGATGCTCAAATTACCAGTTTTCTAACTTTGCTACAGAAGATCGAGGAGAAATATTCATGTCCGTCTCATCAGCTTATAGTAGCAGATGCACGGATTAGTGCTACTACAATCTGTAGCGGAGAGATTGCTTCTCCTTTGGTCGAAGAAAACTCAAGCCCTGTGGATATTGTTGTGGGTCATCGGGGGCTACTTGATACTTTCATCGATGAACATTCAGGCCATGTGGACAATATGTTCGATGAAATGTCTACCGGAGTTTTCACTGAAGAAGTGGGGGAAACCTCTTCTGCTCCTGCCTCTATCTTCCTAGGTGATTTGGACGATATTCAATCAACTAGGGTGCTCGACGAATTTGTTCATAGTTTCTGCCACAAGGTAGTTGCGGAGGTGCAACTCGATTCTCCAATCAAAATGCTTGATGAAGAAGCATTATGCCTTGAATGCAGCAAAGTCCAACTATTCGATGAATGTTCCCTAAGGAGTATGTCAAAGAGGTATGTTACTACTACTTCTCTGGATCGTAGTTTTAGTAAACAGAAAATTGAATTTGAGACCCTTGACAACATGTATCTTGCTGAGTTTTTCTTGGAGCCTCAGACTATTGAGGATCTATATATTGGTGAATTTTTTCGGAAGATTGAGGATAGAATTCCACAAAGTAATATGCCTTTAGATGAAATGATGTTTGATGGAAAATTTACTGAGGAATTTAATGCTCACAATATTTTGTGTCACTTTTCATTTACTCCTGGTATGAATTCCCTTGGTGTCGATGTTCACGGAGATGCAATGAATCTCTCTGTATGGGATCCAGGTATAAGTTCCAAGTTCAAGGCTCTCATCGATTATATAGTGAACACGAAGCCACTAATATTGTTGGGCTCTACTAGTACATTTGGCTTCATTGCGTATGCTAATTCTGTGACTCAAGTGTGGGATCCCGTACAACAAAGATATGAGTTGGTAGTGAGGAAATTAAAAGTGGATGATACATACTCTGATGTGAATCATGTATTTGATGACAGTTTTCAAGGAGCTGCGTTGAGAGAGCTATAACCAATTGTACCTCTGCATATTATACGTCTTCCCAAATTATTCCAATTCCTTCAACAACTATTAGCTCAACTCATTTTTGTTCTCCAAGCCCCAAAGAGTAAGGTATGGTATGCTGCAATAGGAGATGATTTCTCTTTTAGAAAGAAAATAACTGAGCAGACTAGTGCATTTAAAATGGAGGTACAAGGAAAGGAAGTTGCAAAAACTATTTGTATTGCATTGCTTCGAGGTTGCATCAAGTTCATGGCCGACTTGATTGAGCAGGAGTTGTGAAATTTCTCTACGCTTGCGGTTCTGTTTTCCTACATTGACGCGAAGACAAATATAGCTTATTTTATCAGGCATCAGGATACCATTTTGGCGACAAGAGGGGTTGATTTTGTTGGAACACAAACTGCGGTGCAGCTTCTACCAAAAAATGTACCCAAATCTATTAAAATAGATGCTGAAGCATGTGACTACAAGATTATTGAGAGTGTTTTAAGATATCTACTGAAGCAGTTTGTGTTTGTTGGAACCAAAGTTATATTAAGTGTACTCAATCCTGCAATAAGAATGGATAAAGACATAAAGCAGGAAGCTCTTGTCTTTGGAGCGGTGAACAGTTTAATAGAATCATTGAACTTAATTGCAATTAAAGCCACTAGTGTTATAATTTTTCTTTTCAAAGAATACCTAGTTTTTCTTAGCAAGTCCTAGGGTCATGCGACTAAGGTAGATTTTTCAAAGGAATCATCAAAGGTTGCAGGTGTTGTGTCACGACCCGAACCGGGGCCCTGGCCGTAATGAGCATTCCAAATCATGAAGGCCCGAAACACCCGTATCTATCTAGTAATCATGCACATAATTCATATGATAATAGGATATGTAGAAGATTCACAATATTACGGAAACATGGTCATAAATCAAATGAAATCAACAAAGGGGAAATAATGTCCCACAACATCTATCGAAATCTGAACACCCGTGTGCGAAATCTCTACTACATGACTGAAATAAACAACTGTCTGAAAACTGGGGCGCCCAGTAGATCCAAGACTACTAAATAATACTTAATCTGCCAGACATTACGCCTTCCAAAAGATAGAAGGCTCACCACCCGACTCTGCAAATCTGTCTGAAGAATCTACTGATTATCTAGACCTCTAGACTGTACCTCCGAACCTGGGAGGGAAGGAGGTCAATACAAAAGTACTGGTACGTAGATAAATCCAAAACAAAATATAACATTTTTACAGAATATAAGTGAGAGCCATTATAAAACAGTTTCGTATCAAATCATTTGAAAAGCACATGGGCATAATGTAATAATTTTCCAACAACAATGCAATGCAGCTGAGCTAGGTGGAATACCCTACATATCACATTTACACCAACTGTCAAACCTCGGTTGCTGTCGAGATTAGAGTATAAGTGAGGGGAAGACACACAAGATCGCACAGCAGGGTGTCTCGGACCAATAAAGTATGGTAGTGCACAAGATCACAAAGTAGGGCTCCTAACCATAGTCCCAATTTGAAATGACATAAAGTCAGGTACACAGGATCACAAAGTAGGGTACCAAATTCCCATGTCGGCAAACATGGTTTCCAGTGATGAGCCCTTACACTCAAATGCCTTCTTCGGGCATCCACCTATATCATGTAAAATCAATGCATTCAACTCCATTTAATTCAATCACATATCATATTCTGTAGTGTACCGTCATACCCGACTTGCAAGTCATCAGTATCACATCATTCTTTTCATTCAACCATTATATTGAACATATTTAAACATAAAAAAACCCCTCCTTGCAAGTCAAAATCATATCCAATCATAACAATTTTCAAATATTTCATGGCATGCTTTTCAAGATGATTTTCAAACGATTCACATCATGTGAAAATTTAAAACAAAATCATATCAAGAGAGGGATTTTATATGATTCATGCTCTCAAGTTAACATCTTTTCGGAGTACATGAACATACATATATCATATATCAAATCACTTCGGGAATAGGCCTAAATCCCAAATCAATATTGCAAAAACGTTTAAAACGTGATTTATATTCATAATTTCAAAACCTCCATTATTAAAACATGAATTTTTAAGCCCATGAGATTTTTAGGATAACCCCACGTACCTCTATATGCGAAAATAATAGGTGCTTCTTGAAGCTTACGATCTGGGGATTCCAAATCTCCAGTTTGTTTCGAATTCCCATGTTTGATCTTGAGTTACTAGAGATAATTGGATTGGAATTATAGGGAGGAAACCCTAATTCTTGCAATGGAAGAGAGAAAAAATGAGATTTTTCCCTTTACTAGGACATATATAGAGGGTAGGAATGGGTAGAAAAGACCAAAATACCTTTGAGTGAAATTCTGAAACTGGAGCCCTATTTTTGGCCCCAGCGCGAAGCGGAGCTTGAAAAAATGCCAATTATTGAGACTTGGAAGTTTGGCACGAAGCAGAACTATCGTGGAGGCTTGCTGGAAATTGACGAGTGCCATTTTGGCCTCTGGCGCGATGTGCCATGTACTTAAATGGCATTCGTCTTACAGCTGAAACTTAAAATAGTCATAACTCCTTACCCGGTTATTGGATTTCGACAAATCTTATATCGTTGAAAAGCTTATTTAATTATCTAAAATTTGGTATATAGTAGGATGCCCAGTTCATCATATACAATGAGTTATGGTTGATTGAAGTTGACCCAAGTTTTGATTCTTACTCAACTCGAACGATTGGAAATCTTTCAATTCGTCCTTGAGTTAGGGGACTTCTATGATCTTAATTCATACTCAAATAGATTTCCACACTACATAATTAATCAACACACTAAATTTGCATTGGATTTATGGCTTTTGTAACCTTTATGAGAAGAAATGACGGTTTACGTTCTAGCCCAAAAATGCGGGGTGTTACATTATCTCCCCCTTGGGATCATTTGTCCCTAAATGATGGGCAGAGACTTTGAAGCTTTAAAATATGGAATAACGCGGACATGATATGTTCTCTAAGAAAGAATACACTGATTTGAAACATGACTAAAAGACTGGAACTACTGATGTTCTAAATTCTTATACCGGACGTGCAATGGAAGAGAGAAAAAAATGAGATTCTTCCCTTTACTAGGACATATATAGATTGTAGGAATGGGTAGAAAAAAACAAAATACCCTTGAGTGAAATTCTGAAACTGTAGCCCCATTTTTGTCCCCAGCGCGATGCGGAGCTTTGCATAATGCTAATTATTGAGACCTGGAAGTTTGGCGCGAAGCGGGACTATCGCGGAGGCTTGCTTGAAATTGACGAGTGCCATTTTTGCCTCTGGCGCGACGCGCCATGCACTGAAATGGCATTTGTCTTACATCTAAAACTTAAAATAACCATAACTCTTTACCCGGTTATCGAATTTCGACAAATCTTATATCATTGGAAAGCTTATTCAATTATATACAATTTGGTATATAGTAGGCCACTCAGTTCATCATATACAATGAGTTATGGTTGATTGAATTTGACTCAAGTTTCGATGCTTACTCAAACTCGAACGATTGAAAATCTTTCAACTCGTCCTTGATTTTGGGGACATCTATGTTCTTAATTCATGCTCAAATAGATTTCCACACTACATAATTGATCAACACACTAAATTTGCATTGGATTTATGGATTTGTAACCTTTATGAGAAGAAATGATGGTTTACTTTCTAGCCCAAAAATGCGGGGTGTTACATTATCTCCCCTTGGGATCATTCGTCCCCGGATAATGGGCAAGGACTTTGAAGCTTTACAATATGGAATAACGCGGACATTATATGTTCTGTAAGAAAGAATACACTGATCTGAAACATGACTATAAGACTAGAACTACTGATGTTCTAAATTCTTATATCGGACGTGCATATCTGATGCATGGAATACATGACTGAAGCTACTCATAAGTTGAATTCTCATAATGAACATGCATATCTGATGCATGGATCTGTGACTGAGTTGTTCTCATGAACGCAGGACTAAATACACTGATAAGCTGAACTTTTTCTATTGAACATTCATTTCTAATGCATGCGTATCTGACTGAACTAACGTATGAATGTATGATTGAATACACAATAATAACTTATGCAAAGCTTTAAATAAGAATCTATGCATGCAACTGAATGGGGGTATCTCCCCCTTGGGACACTATGTCTTTCTATGAATGCTCAAATCACTAAGATACTCGGAAAAATTAAGGCGATGCACTAGGCACTTGCGAATTGAATCATAACTGAACATCTGGAATCTGAATCTAGTACATGAAGCATGAACTGAGTTATACTCACAACTACTAGTATACTCTATCTTGGAATAGTAACATATCTGAGATTTTTGGGTAGCATTATTAAATGAAAAGACGAAAAAACAAGTCATGTGAATCTGACGGCTAAACTGATTTGCTGGCCACATAGACTGAACTATACTGGAAACTCATACGCAATCTGGAGTATCTTATCAACACTCTTCCTTACGAAGTCCTGGTAGCATTAGATAGCAAAAGATTTGGGCATGAGTCACACAAGACATACGACTATAGGATCCCAACATTGACATTACTCTGCAGCCTGGAATATAGACATATAACTCATAAATCAGGATGGAATTGCCTGGCCTTCGGCAATACAACTTCTTAAATACCATATTCATTCTATTCAACTTATAATTATCATATGGGCATTGATAAATCTTTCTACTAATGTCTATAGTAGCTTAAATCCTTTCACTGCGATCACACCTAACTCCAAGTCACAAAAATACATCATGTCATACCACGCTATTATTCTAAACCATATGATGCAACCTTCTATATCTCTTTTAAAGATCACAACCTAAGCATAACATGCCTTACCACTTCAATGGCTACTCTGAATTCTTACTATGAAGTCGCTAGCGCATATAACATTCCTTAACAAAAATCCTAACATGTCATTCAAGCCTATCTTTATAACCACATATGAATTTCAAAAAAAAACACTCATAAGGACATGCGTCGCATATTCCCTATACCACTGTCAATATCACTCCCACGCGCTACCTCAAAAAATATATGTACACACAAATTTCCACTAACCATCACATATATCACAGACTTAGCCCCAAATCTTACTTCACACTCATAGACTTATCTAAACAAGCATAAAATGATCTTTTATCAACAGGAAGCATTTATTAAACGCCATTATCATTACATAAGGAGGGTATTATACGAGACTTGGCACTTAACTGAGGTCTGAGGGATAGCCAAACAACATCAGGGATTCATCAAAGTGATCTGAGTTGAGAGTACACCCATCTCAAAGCTGAATCTCGCCAATTATTTGGCGTATAGCATGAGTTATGGGAACTGAGCACACTATAAAGCGTGAGTACATGAGTCATGAGCTGTATGACCTCAATTTGGAGTTCATAACTTATGGAATGTGATCCCAACTATTGAATGAATTGGAATTTCTCATTTAGGAACTGGAAGAGCGCATGATTCTCTATCGTATGCATGAACATGAACTATGATCATGGAACTGTAATGTAAGGCATGAGTAGGCATTGGGGTAACTAAAAAACACTGAGATAAGAATAGGTGGAGTCTCACCCTCACTTTTTGATGCTCTATATCATACTGACATTACTACTAGAATCTGAGTTCAGAGTCTGACTTGGTCACTTATACTATAATCTCCTTCTTAGCATTAAGCCATCATCTTAAGCTTGAGAGATCCCTTAGTAGACTCTAAACAGAACTACCCTTACTGCACTCTGGGGTATGAAAAATGACAATACACATAATTAATAGAAATTAACCCGAATGACTACATCTGGAAGTGGAAAACCCACTACTAATACCACCTTCTGAGACACACTTTATCATTCTATAGCCCCAATAGTCATCACATAATACTAGAACACTTACTTACTTCAAATCCTCGTGAGTGTCCCCTTAGTTGGAGTGCACACCCTCTAGCGCTTCAACTCTTATTTCTAATAGCTCAACCCTCAAGGACTCAAACTTAGATTCTAACAATTAACATGGATGTCACCAAGTCTTTAATGAATCACTCTACTTCTGTCATAGCCTACCAATATAGCTACCTTAAAATTATATTCCTCTACCATGAGAATCAGGATCATATAAAAAAGGCTCAACACTATCAACTAAAGTTCCGTAACTTGTCTATTTAGAATACCATATACCATCTAACTAGTCCTTTTCCCCACCTAGAAACTCAACGGTACCACTAGCCACACATAATATGTAATAGCCTTAGAATAAATACCGCAGCTTTAAACCACCCTGGGCATATTTCTACATCATACATACACCGTCATACTTCATTACGAAATCAAATAAACTTAGGCACTCGCATACACTGTTCAAGCGTATAGATCACTTCCTTATAACTAGTATCATTAATCAAGAAATCAACACATCCACCTTCATGGACATCAATTGTTTCAAACTTAATGTTTAGTGCTAAACATGATTTACAACCCAACCATACACACAAATTTTTCACTTAGAAACTATGAAATAAATATCACGAAAAAACTAGTGCACTAGAACTTCATAACAATAATAATCGATCATGACCTAACGGTTTTCCTTATCATAATCCATTAGTATGTACTATTTCAACACATCAAGAGTACTAATTTAATCCCACAAAACATGCATCATTAAACTCTTGCCACTATTTACCACCACACCATTTAAATTCAAGCCTATAGTTTCGTATCAATCATTTACCACCAATGAAGAATGCAACGTAATATAAATATACTAATCCATCAAATTGGGACATTCTACCCAAATATCTCAAAAATCTACTACATACCTTCTCACAAGTAGTACTAGTTTACAACTACCAATGAAAAGAGGAGAAAAGGGGGGGGGGGGGGGGGGGGGGGGGGGTGTTAAAGCCTCATAATAGACATGGTCAACCTTATCCTTAAATTATAACCCCGCACAATCGTATCTACTTATACTACTTTCTCACATCACAATTACTTACCCAAGCGTACATTTACACAACCTTCAAAGTCTACAACAACCATGAGTCTATACTTATAACCTACTGGCTAATCAGGCCATTTCCATACTTCAAGCAAGGACAATTCACCTCTCCTAATAACTCCTCCTTTATCTTCTTCTAATAAACTAACACACAAGGATGAATCGTTCATTACCAAATCTATCTCATGCAAAAAGATTCATCTATACATATATTCAACCAACAAAAGAATAACACATTGAACGACAAATTGCTAGTGAATCGAAATAGGCCTCACACGGCTTCACTAGACTTTGATTTTGTGGTTTGAACAAGAAAATGAAATGAATGACAAGACAACTATGCTAGTGAATCAAAAGAGCTCCACACGGCTTCACTAGACTTTTTAGTTTCATCAACACGATGATAAAATATTTTCAAGAGATGAAAACTTATCACACAATATTCCATAATCTGAGAATACACATCTTACTTTGTATAGATAAAAAAATCTGAGTCAAATATTTCCCCCATAGATTATCATACAATCCACACACGCTACTAGCTACCAATAGGTCATGACACCGACACTTTAACTTATACGACTATTTGGATGGAAATACAATTCCAACACTTCTACTACACATCTTTTTCCTTAAGCATGACATCTGCAACATAAATTTTTGAAAAGGGCCGAATATACTCAATACAGAAGGCTGAAAAACATGATTTCATCAAGATCAAGGTTCACACTAGAACCAATACACTCTGAAGCAATAACGGAATCTTCTCAAGTCCTTGCACAATTTTAAGATCTTATATAACACGATCCGAAGGGACCATACCATTTAGACTCTAAATTTCTGCACTTGAATCACCCCAGTAATGTGATGGGTCTGAGAACATCAGAGTAAGAAAAGAATTTGGGATGATTTTACTTTCTTATAGACGTCACCATAGCACGAATTAGAGTATGAAAGAGGAACATTCTGACTCTATTGTACGAACTAGAACATGAAGAAAGAGAGACATTCGTAAATGCCTTGTAGCCTCCTACTTATAAGTGTAGCGCGCTACACACCCATAAATAAGACTCTACCCAACGCGATTTTGTAGACACCCTAGGACCATGAACCATGCTCTGATATCAAGTTTTTCACGATTCGAACTGGTGCCCTGGCCATGACGAGCATTCCGAGCCATGAAGGCCCGAAACACCCCTATCTATCTGGTAATCATGCACATAATTCATATGATAATAGAATATGTAGAAGATTCACAATATTATGGAAACATGGTCATAAATCAAAAGAAATCAACAAAGGGGAAATAATGTCCCACAATATCTATCGAAATCTGAACACCCTTGTAGGAAATCTCTACTACATGACTGAAATATACAACTATCAGAAAACTGGGGAAAGACCCCAGTAGACCTAAAACTACTAAATAATAATTAATATGCCAGACATTACGCCTTCTGAAAGATAGAAGGCTCACCACCCAACTCTGTAAATCTTTCTAAAGAATCTACTGATTATCTGGACCTCTAGACTGTGCCTCCAAACCTGGGAGGGAAGGGGGTCAATACAAAAGTACTGGTAGGCAGAGAAATCCAAAACAAAAATATAATATTTTTATATAATATAAGTAAGAGCCATTATAAAACAGTTTCGTATCAAATCATTTGAAAAGCACATGGGCATAATGTAATAATTTTCCAACAACAATGCAATGTAGCTGAGCTAGGTGGAATACCCTACATATCACATTTGCACCAACTGTCAAACGTCGGTTGCCGCCGAGATTAGCGTATAAGTGAGGGGAAGACACATAAGATCACACAGCAGGGTGTCTCAACCCAATAAAGCATGGTAGTGCACAAGATCACAAAGTAGGGCTCCTAACCATAGTCCCAATTTGGGATGACATAAATTCAGGTATGCAAGATCACAAAGTAGGGTACCAAATTCTCATGTCGGCAAACATGGTTTCCAGCGATAATCCCTTACACTCAAACGCCTTCTTCGGGCATCCATCTATCTCATGTAAAATCAATGCATTCAACTCTATTTAATTCAATCATATATCATATTCCGTAGGGTACCATTATACCCGACTTGCAAGTCATCAATATCACATCATTCTTTTCATTCAACCATTATATTCAACATATTTCAACATAAACAACCCTCTCCTTGCAAGTCAAAATCATATCCAATCATAACAATTTTCAAACATTTCATGTCATGCTTTTCAAGATGATTTTCAAACAATTCAGATCATGTGAAAATTTAAACAACATCATATCAAGAGAGGGATTTTATATGATTCATGCTCTCAAGTTAACATCTTTTCGGAGTACATGCACAAACATATATCATATATCAAATCACTTCGGGAATAGGCCTAAAGACCAAATCAATATCGCAAAAATGTTTAAAACGTGATTTATATTCATAATTTTAAAACTCCCATTATTAAAACATGAATTTTTAAGCCCATGAGATTTTTAGGATAACCCCACCTACCTGTATATGCAAAAATAATAGCTACTTCTTGAAGCTTACGATCTGGGGATTCCAAATCTCCAGTTTGTTTCGAATTCCCATGGTTGAATTTTAAGTTACTAGAGATAATTGGATTGAAATTATAGGGAGAAAACCCTAATTCTTGCAATGAAAGAGAGAAAAAAATGAGATTTTTCCCTTTACTAGGGAATATATAGATGATAGGAATGAGTAAAAGACCAAAATACCCTTGAGTGAAATTCTAAAATTGAAGCCCCATTTTTGGCCCCAGCGCGACGCAGAGCTTGGAAAAATGCCAATTATTGAGACCTAGAAGTTTGGCGTGAAGCGGAACTATTGCGGAGGCTTGCTGGAAATTAATGAGTGCCATTTTGGCTTCTGGCGTGACACACCATGCACTAAAATGGCATTCGTCTTATAGCTGAAACTTAAAATAGCAATAATTCCTTACCCGGTTATCAAATTTCGACAAATCTTATATCGTTGGAAAGCTTATTCAATTATTATACAATTTGGTATATAGTAGGCAACCCATTTCATCATATATAATGAGTTATGGTTGATTGAAATTGACCCAATTTTTGATACTTACTCAAAATCAAACGATTGGAAATCTTTTATCTCATCCTTGAGTTCGGGGAATTCTATGATCTTAATTCATGCTCAAATAGATTTCCACACTACATAATTGATCAACTCACTAAATTTACATTGAATTTATGGCTTTTGTAATCTTTATGAGAAGAAATGATGGTTTACGTTCTAGCCCAAAAATGTGGGGTGTTACATGTTGCCTTTTACATGGACTCAAATAGTGGCACAGAGACAAGAATGAGTCTGAATAATATTTTTTCCGCAATGTTTGCTCGAGCAACGACTTATTTCTCATGTCCCAAACTTATGTCTTTCTACTCGAACCTTGAGGACAAGGTTCTTTTTCAGGATGGGGGTATCGTTGTGAACCAAGTCAACTTTGTAAGGGGCTATGGGTTAGAAGTGGTGAATTGGGCTGGTCCAACTAAGATTGTTGGACCTATTGAGATGTTGGAGTGTTTTATTTGGGATCCAGGCCCAATTGTCAATTGGTTAAATAGGACCTAGGATTAGATAAAACGTTCATGTAAATCATGTTGAAGCTTCGGCTTAGTCTGTATTGTCTCATCTCCCCTTCAATAATCTATTATCTCATCTCCTTCTAGTAACCTTTTTCCTCTGTTACTTGGAGAATTTCTATTACTATTTGTCCATTGTTACTTTGTCGCTCGAATTAGTATTTGTATTCAGATTTGGAAGTATAATATATATATTAGAGTTGTGGTGTGAAATTGAGGTTGTTACAATATCACCTAAATGATAGTATGTGATAGATGTGTGTGACGCTTGGAGTTATCATTCATTCACCTATTCACAATGAAAGAATGAGTAATCTTATCACTTATGGATCATGACCTTACTACATCTCTGTCGTCGATTGACAATGTGGATTTTGATACAGCAGTTCAAGTTCATTTCTGTTAGACATAGCACATGTTAGTTGTTGGTTATGTTCTTAATTTATTTTATAGGGGAAAAATTAAAAGAGTGGCCTCAACAATCACAAATGCTTCTGCTTCCTGCTAAAGCAACTTGATGTGTTCATAATTATCAGATAAAACTTATACATTGAAGAGAGAGGCCTTGTGCTCAATGAAGTGTGAAGAATCATGAGGTATCGGTAAATTACACTAATTGAGCCTTGGGCCAGCTGAGTTATCTGATACTTGTACTAGTAAGAGGTATCAAGTGTATGGTGGAATAGTTGAGGTGTGCTTAAACTGGCCTATACCATTGTCATAAAAAGAAAAAACAGATAAATTTGCTACTTTTCTCCAGCTCCTATTGAGCCTGTTTGTTTTTTGGAATAGATGATGTACATTCACCTTCTTCAGCTCATGCTGCTCTCTAGTGGCCCTTGTACACTGAACATCGGTGCAAGACAAAGATAGAGGCATTGCAATCTTGCATTTTTTTGATGATTGATGATGCCTTGGAAGTGTCTTTCCTTCTCCTCTTAGCCGCCTTGATCTCTAGTGGAGTGTCTGGATATGAAATCCTCTTTGATGGAATGACACCCCTCTTAGATGTCATTTCCTTTACAGAAGCAGTTAGTGCATTAATAATATTAATCACTCTGTCGTGTTTTGCTTTGCAGTCTTGACATTTGCATGAAGAACATTTGCTAGGTACGGCAAAATCTGGAGAAAAATTTGTACAACCATTATGATCATAATCATAATGGCTTGCTGTTTCAAAAACTGTAAGAGGAACATCATTAGCCCCACCCTCCAAAATTATTTTTCTTGTGATGATTGTTGCTTCAAACAATTCTATTTTTATTCCATCAACGACCTTAGGGTCCGATAAAATTTGCACAGACCATAAAGTAAGAAAAAATGGCATCTTCAACTCTCGGTTGGTCAGAACAAGCCATGGATGGACAATCTAAAATAAATCGGTACATATATTAAGAATGGTGATGAAATCATTTAATCATTAATTAAAACAAAAAACTTGATTAGAATTGGACTTACTGCTTCCGTGGGGGGATTGAAAAGATCAAGAAATTTTACATTTTTATCAGTTTTGGCCGACAACCATCTCAAAATTCTTGGACAGGAAACTTCTTGTTGTCTCAAATAAGGAATGGTTTCAAATTCCCAAGCCTATAACATAACACCAATAGATCAAAAGCATTATTGAATAAAAAAATAATGAATCATATCATGATAAAAGAAATATTTACCATGAAGGCCCATGGAAATCCATATAAGTTAACTGTTTTTGGCATTAACGGAGTCAACAAATATTCGACAGTCATTTTGAAGCTTTCATAACTGCAAGGATAGCTATTAAATGCCTCAAAATCCTCGGAGAGATTTATTAAATCGAGGCCTATGTTGTTGTTAACGTCTCTTGCCCAAAGAACATTATGTACAAACCAAACCAAGCATAATGATTGTTTGTGCTTCTTTGAAAGCCCTTTACCTTTCAACGCTTCTATCAGATTTGTATTTTTGAAGCTTGGACCAACAATGGACACCAGGTCATCACGATCACTCAAGTTGCCTTTTTTTTGGGGTGTGTGGGGTGTTTTTTTGTGTCAGAGTAGGTATAACTTGAGAAGGAGAAGGAGGATAAAATTTTAGTCTGGTAACTATGGAAAACTCCTCCAACCAAAACAAACAGGCATGCCACAATAATTTATCCACACCTCATCCATATTATCTTTGTTTTCATACATAAACCTACGCTTGAGAAGATCATATACCATTTTCATCTGGAAACAAGCATTGTTGTCCTCCGACAAATCAGGATATTGCCCAAAGCAGCTTTCCCTGAAATAAGAATCCAATTTTTCTGCTCGAAGTATTTTCTAAAGGTGTCAAAATATTTTCCCATGGATGACTTAACCACGAGATCACCCATTAAATCTGTGGCACTATCGCACTGCATTCTCACAGGATAACGATCAATGCTGAAGGTTTTGACCAACTCTTCGGCGGAAGGACTATTAGCATTTAGATCATATCTTTTGAAAGATTCCTCCTCCCCGTGTTCATTATCTTCTGCTCCTAATTGAGATAACGCTTGTAAAACAAGCTCATAGAGTGGTGGATGTAGCTGAGCTGCTTTACTTATTCCTTTACTTAGACTTGATTCGATTTCTTTTCTTTTGGGAGCCATGTTATCTTAAATTAACAGGAACACAACATATATTATAATTGATTAATGCATAACAGTAATATAACAGTTCTAATAGACAACTAATCTATTGCACTAGGTATGTTATCTATTGCAATATATAACCGACCTGTTGCAATGGATGAGTAATTCGTGAAAATCATAAAAACAGTACTAACCTGTTGTAACTGGTATTTTATCTGATGCAACATATAAACAACCCGTTGCAATGGATGAGTAATCAATTGGAAACCATAAAAATAGATCACTAATCTATTGCACTAGGTATGTTATCCGTTGCAACATATAACCTACCTGTTGCAATGGATGAGTAAACCATTGGAAAGAATAAAAATAGATCACTAATCTGTTGCACCAGGTATGTTATCTATTGTAACATATAACCGACCTATTGCAACGGATGAGTAAACTATTGGAAAGAAGAAAAACAGTCACTAATCTGTTGCAAAATGAAGAGTAAACCATTGGAAAGAATAAAAATAGATCACTAATCAGTTATCTGTTGGATCAATATTGTTTAGATTTCTTCCAAACAGAAGAGTCATTTGTCGCAACAGATGAATGATCTGTTAGATTGTTCACCTGTTGCATCAGATTTTCATCTGTTACATCAGATTTTCATATATTGCAATATCATTTTTATCAAGACAAAGAACAAATCAACCTAGCAACACCAACACATCACACACACACACACTAAGAACATCAACTATGACCAAAAATCACCAACAAATTTGAATCAACAGTACGACAACAACAAGAAGAAATGCCAAAAATTAGGATTTTATTCAGTCCACATTTCAATACTAGAAGAGTAGTTGGCTCAAGTTTCTCTGTTTCTTCATAATTTTTTACCTATGAAAAAGGAAATGGGATGACGAAGAACTAGAAGTTGTTGTCGCCGGAGAAGTCTTCACGTCGATTAACAGTTGAAAGTCGAAAAGGAACTCGCCCGACTATTTGTCGCCGGAGGTTGAAGGGAGAAATTTTGTAGAACTATTGGTTGGGAGAGAGTTGAGAGAAGCTGGTGAGATAAAGAGAGTGGTTGATTTGGATTGAAGAGGAGTGTGGTGTGGGTTGGGTTGATTTGTATTTTGAAAAGATTAGAAAGTTTTAAAAATATTAATCAAGTCCACAATTAACTTAATCAAGTTTTCTAATGATGTTTGACCCTTTAAGTTGATCAATGTCACCAATCCTTCATTCAAGACTTAAAAGACACCTTTTCTTCAATTTTCTCAAGTTAGTTTCTCTAGCTAATGGTTAGTCTAAAAGGGTAAGAAAAAACTTTCTAAGTTAATCAATTACTCATGGTCGTTTTAAGGCATTACTACTTGTGTTATCAGAATACCTAATTGAAGCAATAATGATGAAAAGGGCTAATATAACAAGTGAGATGAAAGTGATTCGGCATTTTGTTTGTCTAGCGGAAACAAACAGCTCATGGCATGTTGTTTTCCTTTAGTATTGCAGTGCAGAAACAAGTCATGAGAAGAAAATTCAACACCTGAGAATCCGTGTGTGTCATGTTTCATGAAATCTTTGAACTTTGGGTACACCATATTTAACTGATATATGTAACACCCCAACTTAGGAAGGAGTCCCACGTCGGTAAAATACAGGAGGGATACTGGGTATATAAGTAAGAAAACCTTACTACGTAGTGATGTATTTTAAAGCAGTGCAGGCGTGGTCCCAGAGTGGACAAAATCACTAGTGGATGGGCTAAGGGGGTCTCTCAGGCCTTTGTAGTTCGAGATTCCCACGCGGCCAGGGCCTCGGGTCGGGTCGAGGACGCTGAGTCCATAAGGGGGGGTGTATGTAACACTCCAACTTAGGAAGGAATCCACATCGGCAAAACACATAAGGGATGCTGGGTAGATATAAGTAAGTGCAAGCCTGGGCCCAGAGCAGACAATATCACTAGTGGACGGGCTAAGAGGGGGTGAATCTTAAAAATAGTTCGGGATGCCCATCGTAGCTAGGGCCTCGGGTCGGTTCGAGGACGCTGAGTCCATAAGGGGGGTATATGTAACACCCCAACTTAGGAAGGAGCCCACATCGGCAAAACACATAAGGGATGTTGGGTATATATAAGTAAGTGCAGGCCTGAGCCCAGAGCGGACAATATCACTAGTGGACGGGCTAAGGAGGGTGAATCTCAAAAATAGTTCGGGATGCCCATTGTAGCCAGGGCCTCAGGTCGGGTCGAGGACGCTGAGTCCATAAGGGGGGTGTATGTAACACCCCCAACTTAGGAAGGAGCCCACATCGGCTAAACACATAAGGGATGCTGGGTATATATAAGTAAGTGCAGGCCTTGGCCCAGAGCGGACAATATCACTAGTGGATGGACTAAGAGGGGGTGAATCTCAAAAATAGACTCAAATTAGGGTGGCTTTCAAATTTTAGCCCCAAATAAAAAAGCTTTCTTAAAATAGCCTTTACCTATTAATTAATATTTTTTGGACAAAATTGTCTCTAATCAATGGAGTAAATTACATAAATGATCATCATAATGGATAATAACTTCATATTTGTATCTTTCAACTTTTATTTTTTTCTCTTTTTAATTTTACTTTGATTTTTAATTTTTTTTTCTATTTTTAGTTTTAATTTTCTCAACTATTATTTTTTTTCCTCTTAACATTTTTTTCTTTTTTCTTTTATATTATTTTTCTTTTTTGTTTTTTCTTTCCTTTGTTTTGTGTTTTTAGTTTTTCTCAACCCTTACTTTTTTCTATACACCTTTCAACATCTACTTTTATATAATAAATCTTTGTTTTTATTTTTCTTTAAAGAATAAGGGATACTGGGCATATATAAGTAAGTGCAAGTCTGGGCCCAGACCGGACAATATCACTAGTGAACGGGCTAAGGGGGGAAGGGGGGGGGGGGGGGGTGAATCTCAAAAATAGTTTGGGATGCCCATCACGGCCAGGGCCTCGAGTTGGGTCGAGGATGTTGAGTCCATAAGGGGGGTGTATGTAACACCCCAACTTAGGAAGGAGCCCACATCGGCAAAACACATAAGGGATGTTGGGTATATATAAGTAAATGCAGGCCTGGGCTCAGAGCGGACAATATCACTAATGGACGGGCTAAGGGGGTGAATCTCAAAAATAGTTCGGGATACCCATCGCGGCTAGGGTCTCGGGTCGGGTCGAGGACGATGAGTCCATAAGGGGAGTGTATGTAACACCCCCAACTTAGGAAGGAGCCCACATCGGCAAAACACATAAGGGATGCTGGGTATATATAAGTAAGTGTAGGCCTTGGCCCAGAGCGGACAATATCACTAGTGGACGGACTAGGGGGGGGCGTGAATCTCAAAAATAGACCCAAATTAGGGTGACTTTCAAATTTTAGCCCCAAATAAAAAAGTTTTCTTAAAATAGCCTTTACCTATTAATTAATATTTTTTGGACAAAACTGTCTCTAATCAATGGAGTAAATTACATAAATGATCTTCATAATGGATACTAATTTCATATTTATATCTTTCAACTTTTTTTTCCTCTTTTTGATTTTACTTTGATTTTTAATTTTTCTTTTCTATTTTTATTTTTAATTTTCTCAACCATTTTTTTTTCCTCTAGATTTTTTTTCTTTTTTCTTTTTTTTTTCTTTCCTTTTTTTTTTGTTTTTTTAGTTTTCTCAACCCTTGCTTTTTTCTATACACCTTTCAACGTCTACTTTTATAAAATAAAACTTTTTTTTATTTTTCTTTAATTTTTATTTTTCTTTTCTTTTTAAATTTTTCTCGACCCTTATTTTTATTTAATCTTTCTTTTTTTTATCAACCTTTATTTTTTTTTTTTGCTATTCTCTCTCAACTTCTACATTTTCTTTGATTTATATTTTTTTAATATTTTTCTTCAATGTCTTCTTTTTCTGTAATTTTTATTATTTTTGTTCTTTTCTTTGATTTCTTCCATTCAAGTTACATCTCATGAGCAAGAGTTGACACTATCACATTATAAAGGCAAGACTTACAACTTTCGAATAATAAGCTACGTTTTATGGGTAAGAATTGACACTACTACATTGTAGAGGCATGACTTATGACTTTCAAACAACAAGTTATGTTTCATGGGCAAGAGTTGACACTACCACATTGTATTTTAATTTATGAGATGTTTTATAACTCTTACCTTAGAGGCAAGACTTAGCTCAGGGACTTTCAAACAACAAATTATACCCCATGGGCAAGAGTTGACTCTACCACGTTATGTTTTATTTATGAGATGTTCTACAACTATTGCCTTAGAGGCAAGACTTGACTCAAAGACTTTTAAACTACAAATTATGCCCCACGGGAAAGAGTTGACATTACCATATTATGTCTTTATTTCTGAGATATTCTACAACTCCTGTCTTAGAGACACGACTTATCTCAAGAATTTTTAAAGAACTTCATAACAACAATTCATGCCCTTAAATTTGCTTTGATGTCAAAAAACGAAGATTTCTTTGTGGATTATCTATTTTTTTTAATTTATTAGTAAAATATAATAGAAGTTGAGAAAAAAAAATGATCAAACAAGATAGAGAAATAGAAAAAAGATTGAGAAAAAAAAAAGAAAGAAAAAAATAAAGATCAAGAAAAAAGCGAAGAATTAAAAAAAATGTGAAAAATATAAATGAGAGGAAAAATAAAAATAAAGTTTGAGAAAATGAGAGAAAAAAAGAGAACTGGAAAAAGAAAAAACCTATCAAACAAAATAGAGAAATAAAAAAAAAAAGTGAGAAAAAAAGGCAAGAAGAAAATAAAGATTAAGAAAAAAATAAAGAATTAAAAAAATTGAGAAAATAAAAAATATAAGGAAAAAATAAAAATAAAGTTTGAAGAAAATGAGGGAGAAAATGAGAACTGATAAAAAACAAAAATAAAAGAAAAATCAAGGTTAAAGACAAATGAATTTAAAAAGGAAAAAAAAAAAGAAATAGATAATGCTTGAGAAAAAAGAAAAAAAATAAAGGTTGAGACAAATGAATTAAAAAATGAAAATAAAATTAAAGGAAAAATTAAAAAGTGAAAATAAGGAAAAAATAACATAATAAAATTAAAGAAAAAAATAAAAAAGTAAAAATAATAAAAATCAGAATAAGAAAATTAAAGAAAAAAATAAAAAGTGAAGATATTAAAAAATAAATTTGAGAAACAAATATGTATGGAAAATTTTAAAAATATATTTGAGGTGTAGACTTGTAATATACTTAAAAATCAAGAAAGGTTATTTTTTGAAGGCATTTCTTATTGGGGTCAAATATTTAAAGCCACTCATATGGGTCCATGCAATTTCCTGGCTAAAGGGGTCTCTCGGGCCTTTGTGGTTCGGGATGCCCGTTGCGACCATGGCCTCGGGTCGGATCACGACAATTGTGCCTCCTGGTTTTGTGGTGAATCATATTGTAGAAGAATGAAAACACACATTGACCTACCATGCACATGACAGCAATGGGAGTAGCAGTGTAGTTTCCCCCAAGTGCAATGGGGAAATTGAGAACAAGAATCTATCTATGATGGTCTGTCAAATGGTGGCTTGCGACATTGTGCCTCCTGGTTTAATGGAGAAGCGTAATGCAGGAAAAAGCATTTACACATCCATTGAAGCACATGACAGCAATGAGAATAGCAGCGTAGTTCCTCCTGATTCAATGGGAAAATGAGAAGGAGAATTTATCTATGGAGGTCTCTCAAACAGTGGCCTGAGACATTGTGCCTCCTGGTTTAATGGAGAAGCGTAATGCAGGAAAAAGCATTTACACATCCATTGATGCACATGACAGCAATGAGAATAGCAGCGTAGTTCCTCCTGATTCAATGGGAAAATGAGAAGGAGAATTTATCTATGGAGGTCTCTCAAACAGTGGCTTGCGAGACGTGCCTCCTGATTCAATGGAGAAGTATACTGACTGTGAACATGATAGAAATGACAGTAATAGTAATATAGCACACAATCCTGTTGTTTACAAGCAGAAAAGAGGGGAAAGAAACAGCTGTGATGATCTTATAATGTCTATAGAACTTCGTCTTAGCAGGCTTGAGAGACAAGCTGCTTCACGCAGGAGATGCTAGATTTAACATAGTACGATTTCCATTGCCTGTTTATTTTCCTTTTGTATAGTTTACTTGCTCCAGAGTTGTTGCTTGGTTTACGTATTTCAATTTTCCGTTTACATACTGTCTTTTGATTAGTTTTTGTATGCACTACTTGAATACTCCATTTCTAGTAGAATTGTTGAGGCAGAACTTCAGTCCTTATCTTATGAATATGATTTCCGTTCAGCGCTTTGGTTTGTTATTTATGCTGAATTTGGCAAAAGATTTAAGTCGCTGCTTTATTTCAAAGAGAAATTCAACCGGACATAATTTCAAATGCAGACCAGAAAAGCGAAGAAAAGTAGCATTATCCTACACTGTGCTTGGACTTCTGTATGAATATCTAATATACCTCTCTTGGAACCAGATTCGGTTTGGCTGATGTTTGCTAGTAAATACCGGATTCCAGAGGTCCGTTCTCAACTACATAATAATTTGTACAAAAAGAATTGGGTTCAGTAATGTTAACAATGCTGGACCTTTGAAAAAGTGATGCGATTTGCTTTGCAGGCCAATGATATGCTTGAAAGAACTATAGCTGATTCAGCATCTATATTGCCTGCTTGTTCCTGCTGCAACAATCATGTTGTTAAATTAATCATTTCATATCGATTTTTTGATTTTTTGATCTGTGCTGGGACTGTTTTTGTTCCTTCCAAGCTTGCTGTTTTGCAGCGAATTCTTGAATTAGGACTAAAACTACCATTGATGAGTTGTTGCGATCTCTTGATATTTGTGGGAAAGAGATGGAAATTAGGAGAGAGAGGAGAAATGGAAGAAGAGCTTGAGAATTTTCTCTATAAAAGGTGTATTTATGTGGTATCTATATTGTATCAACGTGGTATAAAAGTGTATCAGTCTACCATAAAAGTGTATTAATGTAGGATAAAAGTGTATCAATGTAGTATAAAAGTGTACCAATATGGTATAAAAGTGTATCAATTAGATATAGAAACTGCATGTGGCCGACTGGGTCAATGGCTAAAAGAGGGAAATAAATTGGCCGACTGGCTACAGTTGTCCACATTTTCAAATTGTGGGTCATTTTTATCAAAGTGATCAGCCCACGTCCTTTCCCCTTAATTTATTGAGAAAATTATCCCCTATAGTATTATTAGATCTAAAATAACAAATTTTAGCAACACTTTTAGATAATTGCATTAATAGCAATTTAGTTACAAGTTATAGCAACTTATTAAAAGATATATTATTTTAATTATATTTTCAAAATTCGTTTTTAATTATATAATTTAAAATCAGTTCCATATTTATAGGATTGTAATCAATATTTTTCTTAAATTGTATATTGATAATTATGGTAAATATATGTTACTTTTTTATTTAAAAGATTACACACTTTTAATTTATCAGATAACTTTATTGAAAGAAGATTACATGTAAATCAAATTAATGCTCCAAAAAATTATCTGAATCACCTCTCTCTCTCTCCATTCAAATTCTCTAATACTTAACCTCAACTCTCTCTTTCTCTATTATAACACTCAACCTTTCAAAAACTTTATTGAAATTCTCTAATACTCAACCTCACCTCTCTCTTTCTCCATTAAAATTGTCTTCATATTATATTTATCTTCTTTGTTGAAAAAAGTGAATTTCATAGTTAATATTCATCTTCTTTCCGAAAAAACACTAATTGATATATTTATTTTTTTCATTCTCTATTATGAATCATGTCTAAACCAAAATTCGATTCTACTCTTTCGCGTGGAAGTTCTAGAATAATCGAAACAGTAGCCCCATTCATCTTTCTAGACTTTCGTTTGATTTAGGTTGCTTCACTCCTTCACCTTTATCGAAGTGTAAAAAAAAAATTGTTGAAAGTCAGTCTTACAACAAGAATCAAAATCAGTGCTTACAACAGCTTAAAGTGCAGCCCCAACTTCTTCGAAATCTGTTGCAAGCCGAGACGGAGAACAACAGAGATGATTTGTTCATCTTTAGGTTGAATGGCAAGTTGTTGCATTTTGGTAAGAGGGAATTTTGTGTTATAACTGGTTTAAGGTTTGACAAAAAAAAGTGATTTTTATTCAGATTCCAAAGCTCCGAACAAGCTTATGTCTAAGTATTATCCTGGTATTGAAAAGGTGAAGAGAAGTGATTTCTATATTGATTTTGCTGTGACTGTGATTTTTTTTTAAGGAAGATGATTTGTATGAAATTGGTATGGTTTATTTCATAATCAGGTTTTTGGTTCCTAATTTTTCAAGAAAGTACATACCAAAATTATATTTTGATCTAATTGAATTCGGTGAGTACTTGAATTATGATTGAGACAATGAGTGCTTTAAAATATTGTATAAATTTAATAGTCATGGTTTGAAGATCAATCTCTCATCATTTACCTTTGATGGATTTCATTTGGCTCTTCAAATATGGTTTTATGAATATTGTTTGAACATGGACAAAGTTGTTGCTATTCAAAGTGAATCAGTTATGAATCCTCGAATTCTAAATTGGAGGTGGTCGGAGGATCTCATTTTTAATGAGTATTTGAAGACAACAATGTTTAGGCATTATTCTAAATCAATATCTATTTCATTCTCATTTTGTACTTGTTATCTATTTAAACTCATTTTTTTAAAACTAGTATCAATTCAAAGATATTGTCTTTACCGATGAGGAAATGGTAAAGTACAACCTTCTTGCAATACATCAAGATAGTTTTGTTCAACAAGAGCAAGACAACTTTGTTCATCCAGATGTCGATGGTGAAAAAATATCGTCATCAAATGTGAAAGATGAACAAAGCTTCGATATGAAGAATGAATTAGCAAATGTAAACCATAAATATTCTTATTACATATTCAATAAATATTTTCAAATTTTAATTACGACTGTACTAACTATGTATTCTATATATATGTCATGTATTTTCTAGGTCTGAGTTGAAATGTTGAAATTTCAGAAAAAAGGTATTTTTTTTTGTATTATATTTATATGATTATGGTTGTTATCATACCAGCAGTAACGCACCGGATTCCATCAGAACTTCGAAGTTAAGCATGCTTGGGCGAGAGTAGTACTAGGATGGGTGACCCCTTGGGAAGTCCTTGTGTTGTATCCCTCCTTTTACCCGGACATTGCACATAACGGTAGTTTTAATGCACTGGACTGCCCCTTTTTATTTTTATTTATATGATTATGTATGTACAGGTCATACTCATGATGTTATTAAAATTATATGTTTATGTATGTACAGGTTCTTGATGAAATGTCTAATAATCAAAAAAAGGTCAGTAATAAAGTTTAAATAGTTTAATTGAATTAATGATTTTTACTTTATACAGAATATATTGTTTTACATAAAACTATTATATGCATTTTTGTGTTATGAGTAGGTTGATAAGCAGTTTACGGAGATAAAACAATATGTTGTTGAGTCTGTCAAGACTATTTTAAATGAATGAAGGTCTGCAGGAATCAAGTCTAATGAATTCAATGAAGATCGGGTATGCATATGTAAAATTTTTGACAGTTTTATTTGGATTTATTTTCAAATTTTTTTTTTTATGATTATTAGAAGAATGATTCCCGGTCTGTGGATGATTTATTGCAAACACCACATGGAAGCAAGACATGTGAAGAAATTTCTAATGAACCTATCAACATGAAGGATGAATTGTCTGGTGATATGGCTTCTGAAAAGGATGGTAATGTTACATTAACTTGATATCAATTTGTTAATCCTTAATACATACAGTTCTAACTTATGCATTATGTACCCTTACACTTAATAATGATTTTTTTTTTTAAATGTAACAAACTGATCTCTACATGACTTTTTGAATGTATTTATATGTATAGTGTGTGGTGACATTGTTGGTGCAAAATCGAGCGACAATCTTTCTCCGTTAAAAAAATTATCATTTTTTACTGAGTCTCAACTGATCGCACTAGAACCTACATTTAGGATGCTTGAAACATCAAAATTCCAATCTCAAACTTTATCACCGGTCATCTTTGATAAATCTCTAGTAATAATGCACCAACATTATGGTTCTAGCCATGAAAAATTCATCGTTTACTTCAACAAAAAACATCCATTTGAAGACTATGTTGGATTTGAGGTTCCAGATATATTGGTTGACCAATTTACAAATTGGTGTTACGCGAAGAATGTGCGTGAGAGGCAACACTTTATTTTTTACCTTAATTTACTAATTCATACATTCAAGAGTTTAGTATATAACATCATATATAAATATTATGTATTATTAAATAATCATAGGAATACAAAAAGCAATGTTGAAGATGTCATCATAAATTCTGAATTTGAACTCGATGGATTGAAAATTAATAAGAAGAGTTGGTTTTACAATGATTCACATTGGTCGTCCATGAAACGATGAGTTATGTTTCAAATTTAATTTAATACAAACTCCATCTATTATATATTGTGTATGTGTATGGCTAACATTTGGACCAAAAATTTATATTTGAAGTTAATTTTTTAAATATCACAAAAAAGAATTGTATAATTATCTTAATGTTCTATAAGTGTCATTATAAAAGTGTATGTCTGTTTGTGTATTGATTTTTATATATTCTATTTGGCGTCTATATTCTATTAGTGTTTATCAAATTAGGAAGCACCAAATCAGCAATAACTTTTGTCATTCCTTGCCGTCTTGCATAAATTTGATCTCGTGCCGAACATGTATGTATTTCACAATACTTTCTTATTTTGAAAACCTTTGTATTATTTGTACTTGAAACTCTTAGAAACCATGTACATTCTTCCACATGAAAAACTAGGTAGTAGCTGTTTAATATGTTTAAAATCAAACAAAGAGTTTTAGAACATACAAACAACATACCAAAGAAATATACTCTTTTCAGAAAGTAAGTTATAAGTTGGAATAACTCGTACCTCTTTGCATGATACCTCTCAGTTCTAAATGTAAACTGATGCAGGAAAGCGTGCAAATCCATAACTTATGAAATCGTTTCTTTGTTGATGTAACTCTGGTTTACTTCAATTACCGGATTGGTAACTTCTTCGATTATTTCAACTCTATCTTCAGTCATGATTTCATTATTTGGAGTTAATCCAAGCAACCAAACTGAATTTCTTGAGTATAACTTCTGCCGATCTAGATTTGATTCGATAATCATGTTGTTACCAACACAAATATCAGAATGTTCAAAATTTTCGTTAACATCCATTGACATATCACCTGTTGTCACATACAATGGATAACTAGCAAAAAAAGCCGCATTACTTCTTTTTTAATCTAGATACATCATTACTCTAGTGTCATTATGTATGAGCATCGGTGGACATCTATCATTTATTAAAAACTTAATCTCAATTTTGGTAGAATTAATACCAATCTTCAATTGTTTTGTTATTGCAGCAATCAATCCTTTATACTTTGTATCTACGGTATACATTATCTCATCTACAACAAAATCTCTAGATCTACCTATAAGCACAATACAAATTTCATTATCAACAATCCATTGACATATTTTCAACAACACTTTCATAATTTCAACATTTCAAATAAATACACAAACTTTCTTATGTTACTGGATACAACTTTAGTAATTTCGATGTTTCAAAGTTCATACTTTACAACAAAATATTTTCATACATTCAACATATTCAACAAAAATATCAAACAATTTCAATATTTAAACTACCACATTATAATTGTTACCATCACCTGAATAAAAATAAGTTTAAAAGCATCAATCAAATGCTACATACGATATCATTAGGGGCGGACCTACGTGGTAGCAAGGGGGTTCACCCGAACCCCCTCGGAAAAAAATTATGACGTATATATAAGGTAGAAAATCTATATTTATGTATATATATTAATTTTGAACCATTTGACACAAGGTTGTTGCATAGCTTAGTGGTACTTTCTCTCCTTCTTAGGGCGCTACTACAACCCTTGTTGCGGGTTTGATCCCCATCAGGCTTCATAATTTTTATAAATAAATTATTTTGTACAGCTGCTTCTTTAGTTCTGTATAACTATAACAAAAAAAAAAAAAAAAGACACCTACAACCATTAGCTATTAAAAAATAGATGCATACCTCACCTGCTATATATAAGAATTTTTTTTTTTTAATAAGTTAAAATATAAAATTGACAAAAAAACTTAAAACCCCTTTTTTCTTTTTCCTATATACTATTACGTCCCTTGAAATTATATTTTGTTGACTTATTCACATATTTATATTTTTATTTTTCGAACTCTCTGAAGAAAATTTCTGGATCCACCTCTGGATATCATAACAACATTGAAAGCACAATCTTATTTCTGAAATCAGAGTAACATAACCAATCATAAAAAAAATTAATTGGATAAAACTTCAAGAACAACATCATACTATCAACATTTTTAAAAAATACACAAACCAATATCTGTAACTGGATAAAAGGTTCACAGTTACTCCTTTACAAAAATTCATAGATTACAACAAAAATACTACCATAAATTCAACATGTATATATAAAAAAAACACCAATCAATTATAACAATTAACCGACCACAATCAGATTGTTAACATTCCATGAATGAATAAAAATAACATTCAAACCATCAACCAGCTACACCATATGACATCACAATCAGATTGAAACCCCAATCTTATTTATGTAAAACGAGCAACTGTAATAATCCTCACGGTCATTTTTATGTATTTTCACACACTTTCGATATCCAGAGATTTTCTATAACTGTCCCAAGTTATTTATAACTTGCTGGAACTGATAATTTGCTTCCCAGGCAGTTCTTTGATTAATTTTAGTGATATCTAATTATATTGTGGATTACTTAATTTAAATTAGCATTTAGTAGAAATATAATTTATTACATTTCTTGAATAATTTCAATTTGTATAAAATTCTTTAAGTTAGGTTATATTAATATTACTTTATGATAATTTTTATAGTCTATTAATATTTTAAGTGGAGATAGTAAATCTAGAAATATTAAAATAATATTATTATATAATAGAGATTTTGTTAGAAATAATTTTCTACTAATTGTTGTATATTTTAAAAAATAATTTTTATTTTATCACGAACTTATACAATATCTGAAATATATAGTAAAAAATTATTAATTGTGGCCAATGTCATGACACGTGGAGAAGAAATATGAGCAACAACCTATTGCGTGGTTGCAACCATACATGTGTCCCTTGTCCTTGCCACTTGGATAAAGTTTTATCTTCTTTTATGCTGTACTATATCTATACACTTGGTAGTAGTTTTATTCAAAAGAAAACTCTTTTTAACAAAAAGGCAAATCAACGTGCTAGTGCTCTTATGTGTGTATATATATACTGCTCGTTTATATATATACTCTATAATAACAGTTTTTGGGTGAAGAAAATATATTTTGGCGTCATTTGAGCATCAAATTAATATTAATTAATTATTCATATCAAATTATTCAAGTTTGGGTTCTAGTAATATTATTTTGAGGCTTAGCGAAAAGATTTTTTTAGCTTTGATATTCAGGTAGGCTAGATTTATCCTACTTTTATATTGAGCTTATATATTGAAATTGTGAATTATTATACTAGTTTTGAATAAATACTTGTAGTGGCATATCATTTGATGACAAAGGAACAACAACAACAACAACAACAAACCCAGTGTATTCCCACCTAGTGGGGTTTGGGGGGTAAGATGTACGCAGTCCATACCTCTACCTCTGAAGAAGTAGAAAGGCTGTTTCCGATAGACCCCCGGCTCAAGACAGTCGCCACACAAATATAAAGCTAAATATAAATATAAATATAAATATAAATATAAATATAAATATAAATATAAAGTAACGCATGGTAGTAGGAAACATCGGGAAGCACTCAGATACATAATAAAACATGGAACACCGGAATCGTAACAAGAAGAAGAATAGAAATAGGAATAAAAATAAGAGTAGGAAGAATAACAGGAATAATCCCCCACTCCCTACCCTTGCGCCCCCAAACTGGCCCTAGTCTTCTGCCCTAATCCTCGCCCTCGAGAGTAAGTATATAGGCAGTGCCAGAGCCCCAGACCATGAACTAATATGTGGTAGTTAAATATTACTCTAGAAAAATACATTGCATGAGATTGTAACTTGATATCTCTTCTAACTCCATCTACGTCACCTAAAAGTTTCTTCCTTTCATAAATAGCTCTATTATTAGTGTAGTTACTTTGTTATCCATCCTTACGAGAAATTATCTCCATTACTGATTGGCATGCAGTTCTTCCCTTTCCCCATTTACAGGTATAAAAACAATGTCTCGATCAACATACATTGGATATTCTAGATTTCTGAGCATAAAGATTAATATATTGATCTAGAATTTCGATTTAATGCCCATCTCAAGCTCCATTTTATTGAAAAATTTCACATGCAATTTTTTTTTTTTTTGTTCCTTCATCAAGTTTCATTAAATTCAAAAGTTTCCTCGATTAATGCTGCTGCATAAAAGTTAACTATGAGAAAACCACAACATGTGTGTCAAACTATTGATCGAACACTCTCTTTTGTTGGATTGTAATTTTTTCTTTATCTACTTTCGAGAGAAAAAATAAATAAATAAAAACATAATTATCACTTCTCCTAAAATTCTATGTTCACGAGTTTTTGCATCTATTCCATAATCATAGCAATCAAATATTTCCTCTTGCTTTCTCTAATTAATTCAACCCATTCTTGCTAATATTATTGTTATTACTAAAGTGAAAGAAGATACAACCTTCCATTGGACAAATAACTAAATTAATAGAAGGACAAAGCCAAATAACTTTTTTTCATGAAAATAGTAGCTAGAAAGGAAAGGTCAAATGAAATATCCACGAAGATGTTAGTAAAGTTCTCCTTAAAATATGTCCTTTGCAAAATACATAAAATCAAACTTATACAAGTCATCACTTACAGTAAGTTGCAATAATCATTATATTTGTTGCCTTGAATCTTGTAGTGTCCCTTGTTCATTTTGTGAAAGCGGACAGACTAGAGTTGGAAAGAATTCCGTCAAAAGACCATAATCAAATTCATTAATATGTAAACAGTTGCTTACGTTATCCTTTGGATTGTATATCATGATTTTATCGTGAAACATAAGCATTTGACAGAAAAAAAGAGTGAGAAAATAAATAATCCACGAGATATAGAGAATAATTGATAGTAAAATCTTTCTCCAAGTCCAAGATACTTTATTCTCACACTGCATAATCCACACATCCACGTGAGTAGTCGAATTATTATAAATCATAGAAAGATTACTTTCCAACACTCCCAACACGAGAAATTTATCCTCTTCTCCATAATAAGGTCGCTCTATCTTTCTCCATTTTTCATTACTAAAATCAAAAGAGGTTATGCTCCAAACCACTTTTTATATCAATACTAGTAGCCTAATAAAGCTTTCCATTCACAAACTTACCTGAGCTAATTAACCGCGTCACTCTCCTAGAATAATGTATCGTTCTCCAAGAATCATCCTTTAGGCTATAGATATTGATCTCTTGAAAGTTACATGGATAGCGAGTAACAAAAAAACTACAGACTGCCTTATAATCATCACGAATATCATCAGATCCAAATCCATATGTGCAATGACCATCATCCTTCAATTTAGTTCTAAAATCACGCAACTTCTTATACTTTCTTAATGCTGGGTTCCATAAAAATAATTCTTTTGCCTCATTGACAAGACAAATCAATCCATTGACAGAACCCTTAATCACACAAAATATACCAGAGTTTTTCATGTGATAATCCAAGTTAGTTTCCTCCATAATAGGACATTCTTTAAGGTTGAATTCTGGTTGGGCTATACTCCACATAACACTATGGTTAGTGTAGTCTTTGTTATTATTAGCTGATAAACTTAGATGATATTTGGTAAACTCCAAGATTTTAAAACAGACTTGAATCGCAAGAGAGATTTAATTGGAAGCCTTGAGAGAATTTCAATAACGATTTCTCTGATTTGGGTGTTGATGGGAGGTTTCACCAGATACCACTAAATGTTGGAGCCGATAAAGAGAGAAAGAAAGAAAGAAAGAAAGGAATGAACTGAAGATAGAAGTTTCTTTTGCTAGAATTTATAACTTGATCTCACATCACTAGATTAAGTGAAGTGTTATTCTAAATCTCACATCTCACTCAGTTATGTCAATTTATGATTAGATTATGGTGAATTAATTAAGGATGGAATCAAGTTGAATGAACAATTATGATCAGATTATGATGAATTAATTAAGGATGGAATCAAGTTGAATGAGCTATTCCATGATCAAATGTTCAAATCTTAACAGAGGTCAACAAACTTTCAATTAGCTATCACTTCGTGAAAATTTCAAAGAACCATAAAAAACGACCTCTTCCACGTTTTCTACATGCTAGTTTAATCGCATGTGTTTTGCACGTGTAACGTTTGATTATTTAAAATTTAATAACTTTATTTATGGTAGAGATTTTCAACGATGAAGTGCAAAAATATCAAATCACTTTTCAAAAAAAAATTCTTCACACTTTAATTTAATAACGTAAACATAAACATATACTTTTAAAACATATATTCTTCACACTTTAACTATAATATATACGTGCTTACACTAAAATGTATGTTTATGTTTACACTATTATATTAAAGTGTGAAAGATATTTGAACAGTGATTTGAATTTTTTGTATTTTATTACATATCTCCGCAATAAATAAGACTATTTAATTTTAAATAATCAAAGGTTACACGTGCAAGACATGTGCGGTTAAACTAGTTTAACTAAAATCACTAAAATACTGTACTTCACTTCAGATTATTATTCCATAATGTGATTTAATGAATGGATTATGGAGAAGTAATTAAGGATGTAAACAATGAATTTGAAATAACTTCAGCGTTTTCAAAATTAGTCTTACAAAGAGAAATGCTCAACAATGATATAAACTCATTCTTATCTTAATTATTCGCTCCATTTTAAAATAGTTGTCATGTTTTACTGATTTTGAAAGTCAAGTTGACTAATTTTCAAGAGATAAGGCACAAATACCCCCTCCCCTCCCCCGCCCCCCCAAAAAAAAAACTATATTCAAAATCCTAGCGACACAGCTAAATTTTACAGGGGTTCAATTACCCCCCTAAACTCATATAATTGTATTTTTATACTCGTTTTGTGCTCATGTGGCTGTCAAGATAAACACAAAATGAACATAAAATATTTTGCTACTTAGCAGCCACGTCAGCACAAAAGGAGTAAAATATAATAGAACAATGAGCTTAGGGTGTAGTAGGACCTCGTAAAGTTTAGGTATGTCACTTGAATTTCGGGTATAGTTTGGAAGATATATACTTGTGCCTTATTCTATTTTTCAAAGCTAAATCATTTTATATTAACACAAAATTTTAAAATTAAATTTAGATATTCAAAAATTATATGAGAAGTACTATAAATTGCATTTTTTCTCATATCAATATGATGAAAAACATTTCTTAAAACAATGATAAAAATTATACCATCTGACTCTCAAAAAGAAAACTGTCACAAAGTAAAAAGAAATGGTGAAAATATTACTATATGCTACTCATAATATCACTCTTCACAAAGATTTCATAGAAACATTAAATAAGACCTACTATTCATATTTTATAATAATGGTAAATTATGTATAATATGTTATTAAATAATTATTAAGTCATGTCATTCTTACATCTACTTATGATAAATAGATCATGGTAAATTGGCTATTAAGCCTTTTCAAGTTTTCAATTAGCAAAATGACCTACTTTTATTTTCTCATATGCCGAATTGATAATCAATCTATCCATATATAGGTCGGATTGATAATTGATCTGTCGGACTGATAATCGATCTATCCATATATAGGTCGGATTGATAATCGATCTGTCTATATATCGGTCGAATAGATAATAGATCTATCTAAAAAATGGGTCATTTCTCTGGAAAAAAAAACTTGTAGTCTATTTAATTAAAAATAAAACTTGAAAAGACCATTTAACAAAAGATCTCATGCTATGTCTACTTAAGTGTTTCGTTGTTAAATGAAATTTATTCCTTTTAGTCTTCAGTTACTATTTTCTACTCATTGTTTGTTATATTCATACCAAAATTTATTTTTTCACGTTTGACCTTGACAATTTCAAATGCAACTTAAAGTTGGATTTCAAGTTTGAAAATTACTTTATAACCTATTTTCTGATTACATCTTCATAATTTCATATAAAATGCTCTCTTCTCTCCTTTGCAAAAAGGTATAACCAAATACAACTCCAACTTCACAAATTTTAATCTAAGTGAAAAATATTTAATTTTTATGGCTAAACGCCTACTTAGAATGATAACATGGTACTCGATACTTAAATAAGTAATAAAAAATAGTGTCATTGTGACTGTTACATTCTTTCGAAAAAGTTTAGTGTTTAGAAAATAATGGTTTTTGAAAGATCTTTTATTGAAGTTATGAATTAGTTATTCTATATTAAAATAAAACTAAAAAGGATAAATTTGTAACATCTTGATTGATTTAGCAGAGTGTGGACAAACTTCACTAATCATTAATTTAACACGTGTGCCTACGTGGACCTTCAGTGTGTTGATTTACTGATGTGCCACGTAGACACTAAGGTTGTCAAAAATACAATTTTAATTAGTCCGGGGGTAATGGGATCCTTCTAAAGTACGAGTGTATCTCAGCAATTTCGTATATAGTTCAGGGTGGAAATAAAACATTTTTCCTCAAAAAATTAAAAACCCGTCGTGAATGGGTCTTAATCCCAAGACCGCGAGGCCCTTTGTGTGAAAGTTTACACCCCTTTTTCCATTGAACCAAGTTTTTTGCTTGTGTCAAGGGGGTTCAATTTATAAATATATATACACAGAGAAAAAAGAATATATATATATATATATATATATATATATATATATATATTGTAATTTTTTAAGGAATGGGGTTCGAATGAACCCCTGAAGTCCACGTAGCTCTGCCTCTGGTTGAGATGACACAGTAATCTCAACCATTTAAGTTAATAAAGTACAAAAGATTATCTTGATCGTATAAATTAATTTAGACAAAATTAATATCAATTTAAATATATGTACTTTAAGTTAATTATTATGGACAAGAATCTCGAGTGTATAAATTAATATGGTACAAAAGAAATCAATTAAAATATCAACACATTAAGTTAATAAAGTACAGAAAAAATCTCAAATATATATATATATATATATATATATATATATATATATATATATATATATATATATATTATGAAAATAAAATAACTTTAAACATAATACTCTTAATTAAAGGTTGACTGGACGAATTAAGTAATAAGAAAATAAAAATAATCTAAATTTTTAAGGACAAGATAAAACATATCAATCATAATATATAGACCAATCACGTATAAGATAAGAACCTTTTTTTACTTGAAGTAAGTGAGGATAGTACTAAAATCAGTTCTTTGTTATTTTACCCCTAAATGTGTATTTTTGTTTGCAATTTGCATCCTATTCTTTTAATGATTCCTAATATACTCAATTTCTTGTAACTTATGAAGAAAGCAAAAAATAAAGAAAGTATTGGAGTTGGTTGAAAAGAAAGTAATTTATATACTATATCTCACTTCAAAATACCACCCAAAAAAAATAATAATTCACATTTGGAAAGAAAATTATATGTTATTATCTTTTTCAGAATAAGTTAATAATTTTATTCACCGAAAGTCTATTCTTTTAAATGTCACTGCTAGATTTTAAATGTCAATTATTTTTAAATACCTTAGAAATAAAGCAAACATTCAATATAAATTAATAGGTCAAATTACACTATCATTACAAAAATCACCTATATAGGCTAAATCCTACAATAAATAAATATGTACAAATTCTTTACACGATTAGTTAAATTATTCATTGATATATCTTGTTAAAAGCAGGTTAAATAAGAAAAACTTAAAATTTATAAATATTCTTTAAATGATCTGATAGTAAAAAAAAGACTTTTTATACTAATAATGTATATAACTTAATGTAAGTGTTGTTTGTCATTTCAATAGTTAATCACTTCGAGGAGAAAGTGAAATTACTAATTAATCTTCTGATCCTAGGATTTTGGTTACGCACCGGATTATATACACACACATAATATTAATTTCCTTTTTTGGACAAAATGATGACGTTCTCGTGATTTCGCTCACTTTTCTGCTACTTATTAATTAGGGGAGTAGTGTTACTCTTTATTTCTAAGCTTTCACACAATTGATTTTTAGTATCTGTTGGTTTAGTTCTCTCTTAAACTACATCATTCCAGCTATGAAATCAATCCATTGATAGAACCTCAATCACACAAGCTATATCGGAGTTTTTCATGTGATAATCCAAGTTAGTTTCCTCCATAGTAGGACATTCCTTAAGGTTGAATTCTGGTTGGGCTATCCTCCAGAATACCGGAGTTTTTAAATTATATTATGCACTTATTGATAAAATATATTAAAAACTAATTTAAGAAGTACAAAAGTAAAAATAATTGGAGGCCTATTAATATTTCATGTAAAAAATAAGGACTATTTAAATTCAAATTTCAAACTTGATGGACTATTTTGGTCATTTTTTGAGTTACTTTTAATAATTATTAGTTTGTAAGGAAAATGCATAAACTTGAATGATATTATTGGAATAACAAAAGGATAAATAACTTTAGTGAAACATTTTGCTAAATTGAGTGACAATATAAGAAATTGACTCAATTCTTAGTTAATATTAAATGCTAAACAACTCCAACACTAGCAAATACAATTAAGGAAAAATTACGTGACAAAATAAATTAAGGGTATAGTTTATTTGAAATAGCAGTAATTCAAACATTATATAATATGGTGATAGTTTGAGCTTTTTATAACTAATATATAGGGAATATACATATTATTCACGTGGATATAGTTAACTAGAGAGTGTATGTACATGAATATAATGCATTTCATTATTATCAATTCGTGAAAATACAATATATTTCGCTACAAAGATATTATATTTCTATAGATACACTTATTGTGTGCACGAATATAATGTGTTTCACTATTATTATGCAAGTGGATATATTTTAGTTGCTCACAAATATAAATTATTGTTGCATTTAGTAAAACTATAGCTATAAACGAAAAACTAAGACTACCAAAACATAGATTATTAATTTTTTGCGCCTTTAATTCTTGAGATGATAAGGGAGAAGGGAACTTACAACAACAAACCCACTATATTCTCATATAGTGGGTTTGGGGAGGGTAAAATGTACGCAGTTCATATCATTACTTTCGAAAAAGTTGGGAGGTTGTTTCCGATAGACCCACGGTTTAGAGAAGAAGTAGAGAGGTTAGTTCTTTTTGGCATGTTAAAAAAAAATGAGGCAATTAATGCAGCTATATAATTCTTTTCCAACAAAATAATTTTTGAGAGTGAAGATTATTTTTTTTACTCTCCCGTCTCATTTTATGTGACACTTTTCATTTTTCGAGAGTCAAACAGTTTAAGTTTAATCGTGAATTGGGACATAGAATTTTTAATTTTTTTGAAATAAAATTTATATATTAAAACAACATAATAAGCACTATAAGACATAATAATTGACATTTCAAATTATCTAAAATATATATGAGAAAGTAATGATCAAATATAAACTTAATTGTTTGTTTTATGATTCGGACAGAATAAGCAAACCACAAGAAAACGGAAATAAGAACAACACAGATTTACGTGAAAATCCTTGCGGAAAAAACCACGGTCAGAGGCAAAGGAGGTTTCACTATAATGGAGAGAGAGTACAATGTGGAGAAGACTGAATTTTCTGAACAATGAAAATAACCCACTAAATCGTACTTATATAATACATGCGTACAAATAGGTCCTAGGCCCAAAAACGTAAAGGTCCATATCGCGAGGACTTTGCCCCCGCACCTCATCTGAATTAGTGGTATGCTTCGGAATCGGGCCTATTGGCCCGATCCCTACGTTACCACCACAAATCTCATTGAAATTCACAAACATGGGTCGCACCGCAAAACTTTTAGGTCGGACCAACAAAATTTTGGTCACAACTCTAACAGTTTGTTCTCAAAATCTAAAAGGTGCCATATAAATTGGAACGGAAGGAATGTAAAACAAGAACCTTTAAGTCAAGTCAAGACATGTGTCCAAAGTCAAATTCAATTTTTAAAAACTTAAAACACTTTTCTGTTAAATGACTGAAAATGTGGCTTACTATATATGTCCCTTTGCTGGTTTGTTTTCCACTTTTGGCATGTCCAGATAAGATAAAAGTTACAAAATGCACCAATATTTACAAATAGAATTTTGATACTGACCCTATTTGCTTGTTTTCCTTACTCCTGCAAAAAATAGTACAAGCCTAATAAAAATCAGAAACTTTGACCCATACATTTTCATGCAAATACTTTATTGTTGCATCACACAGATAAAAGCTTTTTAAGCAATTGAAAAATAGAGGATTGTCCTTTATTCTGATTTTGTATCATTATTTCACTAGTGAATGACTTAAAGTTAAAAGCAAAACATCAATGATTAAGGGCTAAAAATCAATAAGTAGAATCGCTAATGCATAAAATCAAACCGAACTAGCTGATGTGTCCGTAAAAACAGGTGAACCTAAGAATAAACTTTGTTACTAGTAAAATACTGATTCCATTTCAACTAAGAACTTTTATAAAATAAGAACCTTAAGTCAACTTACCATATTGCAACTATTTTCTTACAAAAGTAGAAAGAAAACAAGAGTCAAAGTCAAGACAACTTCAAGTTTTAATAACTTTACTCCTTTCCTTTCGTCCCAATAATTTACGTGATACCTTTTTCTTTTTAGTCCGTTGTCACGACCCTAACCAAGGTCCTGGCCGTGACGGACATTCCGAATCATGAAGGCCCGAGAGCCCTTCTAACTTGTAATCATATACACCATTCATATATAAATAGGAAATGCGGAAATAAAATTTGCTACGGAAACATGGTCATAATCTAAATTTAGTTTAACAATGAGGAATAAAATTCAATATCAACTAAACACCATCTGAAAATCGTCTGCGAAATCTCTACTACATGATCAAATAACAACTGTCTGAAAACTGGGACAAGATCCTCAGTACACCAATACTATAATAAATAATAACTGTCTGAACTTCACTCCTGTCTGATGAAATCTACTGCTTATCACGACCCCTAGACTGTGCCTCAGAACCTGGAGGGAGGGGGGTCAATATAGATGTACTGGTACGCAAAGCAATCCAAAATAAAACTTTTATGTAAATTAAATATTTGAGAGCTAGTCATAAACATCATGAAGTATATAATTTTAAAAACACCTGGTCATTCTTGAAAAAACATAAAAAACCTTTTTGTCAAAAACAGTTTCTGATCTTTGTATTACTTCTGAGTTAGGTGGCACTCCCTTACAAGTCTGATATTCCACGGGCTATATGGAATCCGCCATTAACTCGGCGGGGAAGGCCCCAACCCAAGTGTGCCGCAAGGGTTGGAGTGTCTGAGTCTGATACGCCACAGGGTACTAGGTCAGCGTATAATAATACACCCAAATCGGTAAATACTATTTTGGACAATGAGTTGTCTGAACTCATGCCTTCTTCGGGGAACCACCTAAGCTCTCTTTATGCCCAATTTTATCCTCTTCTGAATCATGCATTATTCTAGTTTCAACATCTGAAAAATCTAACTTCAAACATGCATTCTATTCTATTCTGAATTACCATGACATTATCTGGATTAGTGTCGTCACACTAAGTCTTGCAAGTCCTATTTCTGAGTCATAATGTATCATGCATGATTCTTTCATTAAAACATAGTTTAGACCACCCAAACATGCAATTTAACAAAGGGAATTCATGTTCCGAAAACATAAGTCAAGACTATGCAAAATTCCCATCCTTTCAATAAACAAGTGGTGGTCATGTAATCTTTAACAAACCATGCAACCCTTCTCATTATATAATTATGTTCAACATTCATCAACATAAACAACCCTCTCTCTTTTGAAATCGAAATAATAATCCAAATATAACATTATTCAAGACATTTCATAATATGCTTTTCAAGTTGCATTCAAACGATTTCATAGTATATCATAAGTAAATGAAAATCATGACAAGAGAGGGATTTTTCATGAATCATGCTCTCAATTCAATCATCAACCTTAAAACACATGCTTACAATATATATATAATTTTAAATCAATTTGGGGGAAAGCCTAAAGGCCAAAACAATATCATCAATGCTTCTAAAGCATGAATATATTTATAAATCTGAAAAACCCTTTCTTAAAATCAAGATTTCCATACCCATGAGATTTTAGGAAAATCCCGCGTACCTTAAATTAGAAGCTTTTGAATGAACTCTAGCATTTGGGATGCTATACGTACGATTGATGGGTGCCTTTTGTAGCCCTCGCAATGAGGATTCCGAATCTCGAAGAATTAAGGAAAACCCACGGTTAAATCCTGAGATATTTAGGTTTCTAGTTTGAAACCCTAAGGTGAGTTCTTGAAGAATTTGAGAGAAAAGAATCATATTTTGTTGTTTTGGGAGTTTAATCCCATGTTATATGATAACGCTCAACTTACACCTCAAATAAGTGCAAGTCGGTCGTCGTCAATATATTTATCCAACTTCGAAGTCGGGGTCGAATCCACAGGTAACAATGTGAGTAGCGATTAAACTAGTTCGAAACTATAGCTACAAGTTAAATTCAAATAAATAATAAGAAAAGACAAAATAGGGGTTTTTATCAATTAAACAAATTTTAACGTTTCAACTTATTTTAGAAATCAAAACTTGGATTTCAATATTTCGAATCAATGATATAGAGAAGCTAGGGTTGTGATCACTATGACTATTAATCTCCATTGAATAATAACTGTTCCTGATTCTCGTGATAGGTGGGAACAACAGGTTATCCCTGCCGATGATACTATCTGACTTATCTCTCGACCTCACCAGATAATTTATTATCTAATTCTCTCGAACTTAGATAACATATCTATTTCCAACCGGATGTTATCTCCGGTAGATTGATCCAGTTATGGCATCAATCATTAAACAGAAGGTTGGTAGCTTTTGAGTCCCTGTTGATAATTCACGACCTCTAGTCTATTTCTCCGTTAGAAGCAAATAAAACCTAAGGCATAACCTAATGTTTGCAACCAATAGATTCAAGTTAAAACAACAGAATTTCAAGACGTTCCCACAATCACTCAAACCCTAATCCAACTATTAAATCAATGAAATAATAATCATAGATCCCACAACCGTAATTGTGGGTTTTAGTTGCTCATAAGATATAAAGAGATAAAAAAGATTAAATTCATAACTTAAAGCAAGTGAATTTACAAAATATAAAATTCAAAGTTGTTTCTCCTTCAAGTACAATAAGAATTTCCCACAACTAAATCAAAGGATGTAAAATTGAATTCTAAGTTAAGAGAGTAAAAAACAAGTGAACTCCCCTTTTCTAAGTTACAAGATGTCAAAAGCTGCTTCCGAAGTTGTGAATGAAACCCTAAAAGATGTATTTATACTAAAGCCTAATTAAGGTAATAAAATAACAAAATCACAGTTGGGCTCGGATTTAAGTGACGGCATATTGGTGTTGATCTTCAGGCTTCTGATGGCGTCTTAGATATGTCGTCAGAAGTCGTGCCTTCTTAACCTGTTTTGACTCACTCTGACGATGTCCTCTAACGGCTTACCGGAGGGGTGACGGCATGTAGCAAATGTTGTCAGACCTTCAGCTTATTTCACCATGTTCTGTCCTACTTGACGGCATCTTCTGGCGGCTTACCACACTTGTGATGACATATTGAGAATGTCTTACCTTCATCCAACAACTCTTCTTCACTGTTCTTCCTGATGCCTTTTTCTGGTAGCTTACCACATCTCTGATGGCTTGCAAGAAATGCCGTCAGACTCATATCAGCTCACTTGTACCAGATTTTACTCTTTTGCTCCATTGTTATTTATTTCCATGCATCTTAACTTTCCTACAAAATCTTAAGAAATAACATCAAAAACACCAATAATTACTTAAGAACTTACAATTATTTCAAGTTAAAAAGTCTTAAATATGCTACAAAAATCTAGCACATCAACACCCTCAACTTAAAACAATTGCTTGTCCTCAAGCAACTATATAACACCATACTATGATGCTTAACCAAGAGACACATAAGATATCTATCACAGTTGATTATCAAGTTTATCTCAAAACTCATGCCACTCTCTATGTTCAATTACTTATAAATCCAATTGTGCATATCAATGAAGATTAACAATGTGACCCAAAGGAATTAAGATATGGCATAAATTCAGCAACAACAACCATACATGTACCAATATTACACTATCCAAACAAGTTAACAGCTAGCAATGCAACCGATGTGCCCTTACAACAAAGAAGTCCCTCCTCACTCATATATGAACTCAAGCATGTCAATGCGGGGACGTTCAAGAGACACTCACTCTTAGAAAGAAATTCCAATCAATGCATGTCAAATACCATATGCTTGCCCTTATTTTCATTACCAAGGTGTCCAGACAGGTAAGTTAGGATCACTATAGGTCTTTTCTTCGGCTTGTAATGTAGGTTAAGGGCTGGTATGATATTCAATGGCATTTAGAGTGACTAAGACTCCTTGGCACTACGTTAACTTTTGGGGTTCACTTATTAACCTTTTTCTTTTTTTTCTCCTTTTCTTTATCACACATTATTCAAGATGGATGTGGCTTTTCTTTTTCATTCTTTTTCTTTTCTTATTCTTCTTCCACACCACCCAGCTTTTTATTTTTTTCACTTATTCTTTTTCCTTTTATTCTACCTTTCTTCATACTCAGTTTACATCACGCACCCCTATGATAGCCACCCTCAACTTAGGTTGTTTACCTAAGTCTAGGTGCACAGTGTCCAAGGAGGACCAGGTCCAAAACAGGTTTATTATGATCTAAATGGGAAGGTGATAGGTGTCATAGAAAGAAATGGTCAATTCAGGCTTAAAATAGGGATCAAGAGATATCATCCATACAGGGAAGGTCATTTAGGCAAAAAGTGACTTAAAAATCAAACAGCCTATGATCCTTTCCTAACCCCTATCTTTCAACCAAGGTAAGACTAATCGGGCAAGTTCTGGATTTAACACACAAAGGGAACTAAGTAGTATCTCACACACACATGGAACAAAGGTGCATCACAAGCTACTACCTATCCGGTTTATGCGATTGTTTAGCAGTGGACATCATGTCACTAGTACTAATGCCATAACAAGATGCACAGTGGTCACACATAAATATATATCACACAGTTATAAAATAGACCAACGGAGAGGTGTTTATCCATCTCAAAAATCAACAAAAATATGTCAAATGCTCTAGATACTTATTTTTCTCTAGTTAAGCACAAAACATCACAAAAAAACACAGTACGCCTAAACATACCGACTCTACTAGGAACAAGACTCTGGGGAAAAGAGGCACAGTAACAAAAACCCCAGGAGGACGTCAACACCCACAAGTAGCCCCACCCTCAACTTAATATCATGCATTGTTTCCAACATGTCAAATAAAAATAAGAGAGTTAGAAACATACCTATGGCACCATGGGTGAGAAGATCTGATGTCAATCACATAATACGAATACAAACAACAAATTACTTTGGGTCTCCTCCCAAGAAGCGCCTAGTTTAACATCGCAGCACAACCCAACTCAGCTTTTTTCTCGACTTTGAGGATATGAATTTCACCCCCAACTTAGAGTCCATCTTCTTGCCTCGCTCATAGGGAGGTGGTACAAAGATTAAGAAGCCGAGTAATGAATGATGCATGGTAAACAACTCGACCTTAAAGTTAGGTGTGTTTTTATGTTGTTTATCAAGTTTAAAATAAAGAATATAGGATTCTTGTTCCTTATCTTCACAGTCTTTCACTAGTTTAGATGATTCCACAGACAAGATATCATCTCAACATAATGTGGAAAAATGCTTCGAGTGTGGCCTAAAAAATCCTACTTCAAAATTTACACTATCCTCTACACACTCACTTTTGTTCATCTTCTCAATATTTTTACTTTGAATTGGGCTAGAGTCTTCATAAGAGATTGACTTGGCTTCTTCTTTTGCCTCTAGCACCATTCCCTCAATCTTGGCATCATCCCTGATGGTTGGCTCGGTTGGTTGGGAAATCTCCAAGGGTTGATCAACATCAAGCTCATCATCAGTATAGGAATCTTGCTCTTCATCGTCACACTCTTTCATTATTTTAAATGATTCCACAGACAAGATATCATCTAAACATAATGTAGAAAAGTGTTTTGGATGATTGACCTCGATATCCATCTCTTCTATCCTTTCTCGTCCCTCATTAAATGCCCTAATGTCTTGATGTATGTCACGTATGGTATCATTCGTTGTGTCTATACGATCCAACATTAGTTGAAGCATAGCTTCAATGTCACTCTTTCCAGTGCTTCGTTCTTCCTTTTCTTGACCATAAGACCTGTCATACTCATAAGAAGAACTAGAACATGGGTTAGCGCAATAGGGGGAAAGGGCATTTGGGAAATCACTCCAATGTCTATCTTGACCACCACATAAAGAACAATTATACTCTCAGTAGGATGGAGATGGTGCACATATCTCTCTCCGGGGAGCATATCTACAATCTTGCCAAAGGTGGAGTCCATCACAATATGGACATGGATCATCAAGATAAGATTTTCAACCATCAAACTTACATTCATTCCATGATACCATAGTAAGAAATAAACAAAAATAAAGAAAATCAACCTAACACAAGAACAACGGAAATCACAACAAATATTTACAAGTTTGACTTCAAGCAAGTAAGCTAAAATTCTAAACTAATTCAATACGCTAAATTGTTCCCCGACAATGGAGCCATTTTTTATAATGCTCAACTTACACCTCAAATAAGTGCAAGGCTGTCGTCATCAATATATTTACCCAACTTCAGAGTCGGGGTTGAATCCACAGGGAACAATGTGAGTGGCGATTAAACTAGTTCAAAACTATAGCTACAAGTTAAATTCAAATAAATAATAAGAAAACACAAAATAGGGGTTTTTATCAATCAAACAAATTTTAAATTTTCAACTTATTTTAGAACTCAAAACTTAGATTTCGATATTTCGAATCAATGATATAGAGAAACTAGGGTTGTGATCACTATGACTATTAACCTTTATTGAATAATAATTATTCATGATTCTCGTGATAGGTGGGAACAACAAATTATCCCTGCTGATGATACTATCTGACTTATCTCTCGACCTCACCAGATAATTTATTATCTAATTCTCTCGAACTTAGATAACATATCTATTTCCAACCGGATGTTATCTCAGGTAGATTGATCCAGTTACGGCATCAATCATTAAACATAATGTTGGTAGCTTCCGAGTCCTTGTTGATAATTCACGACCTCTAGTCTATTTCTCCGTTAGAAGCAAATAAAACCTAAGGCATAATCTAATGTTTGCAACCAATAGATTAAAGTTAAAACAACAGAATTTCAAGACGTTCCCACAACCACTCAAACCCTAATCCAACTATTAAATCAATGAAATAATAATCATAGATCCCACAACCGTAATTGTGGGTTTTAGTTGCTCAAAAGATAGAAAGAGATAACAAAGATTAAATTCATAACTTAAAGCAAGTGAACTTACAAAAGATGAAATTCAAAGTTGTTTCTCCTTCAAGTACAATAAGAATTTCCCACAACTAAATCAAAGGATGTAAAATTGAATTCTAAGTTAAGAGAGTAAAAAACAAGTGAACTCCCCTTTTCTAAGTTACAAGATGTCAAAAGCTGCTTCCGAAGTTGTGAATGAAACCCTAAAAGATGTATTTATACTAAAGCCTAATTAAGGTAATAAAATAACAAAATCACAGCTGGGCTCGGATTTAGGTGACGGCATATTGGTGTTGATCGCCAGGCTTTTGACGGCGTCTCAGATATGTCGTCAGAAGTCGTGCCTTCTTAACCTATTTTGCCTCACTCTGATGATGTACTCCAATGGCTTACTAGAGGGGTGACGGCATGTAGCAAATGTTGTCAGACCTTCAGCTTATTTCACCATGTTCTGTCCTACTTGACGGCATCTTCTGACAGCTTACCACACTTATGACGACATATTGAGAATGTCTCACCTTTATCCAACAACTCTTCTTCACTATTCTTCCTGACGCTTTTTTCTGGTAGCTTACCACATCTCTGACAGCTTGCAAGAAATGCCGTCAGACTCATATCAGCTCACTTGTACCAGATTTTACTCTTTTGCTCTATTGTTATTTATTTTCATGCATCTTAAATTTCCTACAAAATCTTAAGAAATAACATCAAAAACACCAATAATTACTTAATAACTTACAATTATTTCAAGTTAAAAAGTCTTAAATATGCTACAAAAATCTAGCACATCATTATAGCTGGATAAGGGATGGAAGATACCCATTTTGCCTTTAAAAATATGGAAATAGAACCTAAAATTTTGGTGCATGCAATAGGACGTGCGTCGCACGCTTATCACATAATGTTACTATCCCAGTCACTAAAATGGCCATAACTTTTCGCTCGGGTATTGGATTTAGGCGAAATTGGTATCGTTGGAAAGCTAATTCAAAGATGATTTGTATGAAATTGGTATGGTTTATTTCATAATCAGGTTGTTGGTTCCTAATTTTCCAAGAAAGTACATACCAAAATTATATTTTAATCTAGTTGAATTCGGTGAGTACTTGAATTATGATTGGGGCAATGAGTGCTTTAAAATGTTGTATAAATCTAATAATCATCATTTGAAGAACAATTCCTCATCATTAACCTTTGGTGGAATTCATTTGACTCTTCAAATATGGTTTTATAAATGTTATTTGAACATGGACAAAGTTGTTGCTATTTAAAGTGAATCAGTTATGAGTCCTCGAATTCTAAATTGGAGGTCATTGGAGGACTCATTTTTAATGAGTATTTAAAGACAAAAATATTTATGCATTAATCTAAATCAATATCTATTTCATTCTCATTTTGTACTTGTTATCTATTTAAACTGACTCATTTTTTTATACTAGTATGAATTCAAAGATATTGTCTTTACCAATGAGGAAATGGTAAAGTACAACCTTCTTGCAATACATCAAGATAGTTTTGTTCAACAAGAGCAAGACAAATTTGTTCATCCAGATGTCGATGGTGAAAAAATATCGTCATCAAATGTGAAAGATGAACAAATCTTCGATATGAAGAACGAATTAGCAAATGTAAGCCATAAATATTCTTATTACTTATTCAATAAATATTTTCAGATTTTAGTTACGACTTTACTAACTATGTATTCTATATATATATATGTCATGTATTTTCTAGGTCTGAGTTGAAATGTTGAAATTTCAGAAAAAAAGTATTTTTTTCGGTATTATATTTATATGATTGTGGTTGCGATCATACCAGCAGTAACGCACCGGATCCCATCAGAACTCTGAAGTTAAGCATGCTTGGGCGAGAGTAGTACTAGGATGGGTGACCCCCTAGGAAGTCCTCATGTTGCATCCCTCCTTTTACCCGGACACAACGCATAACTGTAGCTTTAGTGCACTGCGCTGCCCTTTTATTAATTTATATGATTATGTATGTACAGGTCATACTCATGATGTTATTAAAATTATATGTTTATGTATGTACAGGTTCTTAATGAAATGTCTAATAATCAGAAAAAGGTCAGTAATAAATTTTAAATAGTTTAATTGAATTAATAATTTTTACCTTATACAGAATATATTATTTTACATAAAACTATTACATGCATTATTATGTTATGAGTAGGTTGATAAACAGTTCACGAAGGTAAAATAATATGTTGCTGAGTCTGTCAAGACTATTTTGAATGAATTAAGGTCTGCAAGAATCAAGTCTGATGAATTCAATGAAGATCGGGTATGCATATGTAAATTTTTTGACAGTTTTATTTGAATTTATTTTCAAAAGTTAATTTTATTTTTTATGATTATTATAAGAATGTTTCTCGATCTGTGGATGATTTATTTCAAACACCACATGGAAGCAAGATATGTGAAGAAATTTCTAATGAATCTATCAACGTGAAGGATGAATTGTCTCGTGATATGGATTCTGGAAAGGATGGTAATGTTACATTAACTTGATATCAATTTGTTAATCCTTAATACATATAGTTCTAACTTATGCATTATGTACCCTTACACTTAATACTGATTTTTTTTTCAATGTAACAAACTGATCTCTATATGACTTTTTGAATGTATTTATATGTATAGTGTGTGGTGACATTGTTGGTGCAAAATCGAGCGACAATCTTTCTCCATTAAAAAAATTATCATTTTTTACTGAGTCTCAGCTGATAGAACTAGAACCTACATTTAGGATGCTTCAAACACCAAAATCTGAATCTCAAACTTTATCACCGGTCATTTTTGATAAATCTCCAGTGATAATGCACCAACATTATGGTTCTAGCCATGAAAAATCCATCGTTTACTTCCAAAAAAGCATCCATTTGAAGATTATGTTGGATTTGAGGTTCCAGATATATTGGTTGATCAATTTATAAATTGGTGTTATGCGAAGAAAGTGCGTGAAAGGCAACACTTTATTTTTTTACCTTAATTTACTAATTCATACATTCAAGAGTTTAGTATATAACATCATATATAAATATTATATTTTATTAAATAATCATAGGAATACAAAAAGCAATGTTGAAGATGTCATCATAAATCCTGAATTTGAGCTCGATGGATTGAAAATTAATAAAAAGGGTTGATTTCTTACAATGATTCACATTGGTCGTCCATGAAACGATGAGTTATGTTTCAAATCTAATTTAATACAAATTTCATCTAGTATATACTGTGTATGTGTATGGTTAACATTTGGACCAAAAATTTATATTTGAAGTTAATTTTTTAAATATCACAAAAAAGAATTGTATAATTATCTTAATGTTCTATAAGTGTCATTATAAAAGTGTATGTTTGTTTGTGTATTGATTTTTGTATATTCTATTTGGAGTGTATATTCTATTAGTGTTTATCAAATTAGGAAACACCAACCCAGCAATAAACTTTGTCATTGCTTGCTGTCTTGCATAAATTTGATCTCGTGCCGAACATGTATGTATTTCACAATATTTTCTTATTTTGAAAACCTTTGTATTATTTGTACTTGAAACTCTTAGAAACCATGTACATTCTTCCACATGACAAACTAGGTAGTAGCTGTTTAATATGTTTAAAATCAAACAAAGAGTTTTAGAACATACAAACAAAATACCAAAGAAATATACTCTTTTCAGAAATTAAGTTATAAGTAGGAATAACTAGTACCTCTTTGCATGAGACCTCTCAGTTCTAAATGTAAACTGATACAGGAAAGCGTGCAAATTCATAACTTGTGAAATTGTTTCTTTATCGATGTAACTTTGGTTTACATCAATTACCGGATTGGTAACTTCTTCGATTATTTCAATTCTATCTTCAACCATGATTTCATTATTTGGAGTTAATCCAAGCAACAAAATTGAATTTCTTAAGTATAACTTCTACCGATCTAGATTTGATTCGGTAATCATGTTGTTACCAACACAAATATCAGACTGTTCAGAATTTTCGTTAACATCCATTGACATACCAGTTGTTGTCACATACAATGGATAACTAGCAAAAAAATCCGCATTACTTCTTTTTTAATCTACATACACCATTACTCTAGTGTCATTATGTATGAGCATCGGTGGACATATATCATTTATTAAAAACTTAATCTCAATTTTGGTAGAATTAATACCAATCTTCAATTGTTATGTTATTGGAGCAATCAATCCTTTATACTTTGTATCTATGGCATACATTATCCCATCTACAACAAAGTCTCAAGTTCTACCTATAAGCACAATACAAATTTCATTATCAATAATCCATTGACATATTTTCAACAACACTTTCATAGTTTCAACATTCCAAATAAATACATCAACTTTCTTATGTTACTGGTGTCACACCCCTTTTTCAACCAAAAAAAGATTCGATTTAATGTTTAAAAGGATTTTTATTATTAGGTGATAAAAATAAAGGTTTGTGTCGAAAAAGGATTTTTTTTTTATATTCAAACTCAGATTTACCACTTGACATAATCCGGTATTCCAAGTCACCTTTGGAAAATCCTTTTCAAAATAATTTTAACTCTTGTAAACTAATCCGTGAATAGAGATTCCAGCTAAGGAATTCTATTGACCGAGGGGAAGGTGTTAGGCACCCCTAGATCCCGTGGTTCGACCACGGTCGCTTGGTGGAGCATATCGGCTAATTTGACACTACGAATGTATAAACCACACAAAACACAAATCAAACAAACAAACAAAACAAAGCAATCCAAAAATATCGTGTCCAGTCCAATTATTACAATTCGAAATAAAAAGGTACTAAAAAAGTAAACCTACACTAATCCTAAACTACGCTCCAATGCTTTACCCAATGTTTCGGGCCTTGATCAAGAACATCTTCTGCCAACATAATACGTCGAGGCATTCTCCGGTGAATAAATAAAATGAACCTCGGGGTATTACCCGGCTAAATGAATACATTTGATGAAATACGATAAAAACAAACCATTCCACAAACATTTCAAATCATTCAACCATACACAATCTCTACTTTTGCCTACCCAACTTAGATTTGTCTATTCCGTCTCGACCTAAAATGTGATAATATCAATTTCAATTAACGTTCGTTTCAAGTCAAACAACAACCAAAGAATAAAATCAACCAAAATTCACCTTTTTACCAAGTTTCAAACCCTGTTCCACTTATTCCCAATCAATTAACCAATTTCAATATAAGAATCAACCAATCAAGGTACGACAATTATAGAAACTCAAACACACTCAAAATTCGTATCATCAACCCATCACGAATCAACAAAAATCACGACATCAAACATCACATCATGAGAAAATAAAAAGAGATTAAGTTGAAGAATTTGATATCGATTATATTTCATCAAATGAATTTGTTCAAACAAATCCAACGAACTTAAGACCTCGATTCAACGAACTCAACACGGATCCCCCAACTTGATCAACCCCCCCCCCCCAAAAAAAAATAACCGAGCAACCCTAAAATAGTTCCCAAAAATACGGTAGTTTCTAAGGATCAGTCGCCAATTTCAGGCATTTATCGATAGTTTTTCAAAATTGATTCAACTGGAGTTACTATTTTCTCGATGTCGGAGCTCCGATAAGCTCCGACGATGTCAATAGACGATGAAAATGGGTTAGATTTTGGCGATGGGTAGCCTTTTCCGATGGGATTTCACTGATTCTTACTATTTCTTCACCCAAACCCTCTCAGATCGCCTTCATTCCCTCCGTTTCATTCTCTTTCTTGTGATTCTCTCTCTCGCTTGGTTTCGTCTCTCACTTCGTAGCTGTGTGTATCGGTGAGGGATTATGAGAGTGTGCAATGGTCTGTGTTATTAATTTTTTAGGTCAGTGAAGAAGAAAAGAAAATCAGAAAATGGCATGTGTGTGCTCTGTTTCTGAGAAAAATGGAAATTTCAGTTCATTGATTGTGACCCCCCATGTATAAGATGATAGATGTGTCCCCCCATTTTTTCCAATGTGTGTAGTGTATATATTATATTCCCTATCTGTAGAAATTGTTAGTGAGTGGAATGTTGTGGAAGAATGGAGTCAATCCCTGGGGCCCTTTTTGTTATGGAAAAGGAATAAAAGTGTAAGTAGGCATGGGTAGGTGGTTAGGATAAGATAAAATTGGTTAGAGATTTTGTTGAATTTTTGTATTTTTGTGGGATATAATCAAACGGGTGAGGGTACGCAGTATGATGAGGGTAAAAATGGTAAAAATGTTTTTGGAGAGGGATGAAATTAGGTGTCTACATCATGCCACCTTTGAATGTAAACACGAAGTATTTTTAGACAAAGAAGTAGACAACAAGACAGAATTTTGTTCCAACCATTATTCAAAGGAAGAAACAGAAAGAAGAAGAACAACCGAGTTCTGACTTAAGTCATCCTACCCACCCAAGTTATGGAGGAATCAAGTGACGGTGTCTCAAAGGATTGGAAATAAATGGACTATACCGAGTTGGAGAGTCTATGAGGTTCCATCGAGGTTCCGTTTCACGGCTCTGTCAATACATCAAAATGAAAATTGCAAGTTAAAACATAAATGAAATTACAAAATCTTATCTATACAGCTTTTGTTGGACTCCTGACTTAAGTTTCATCACCTATTCTTTAGGCGGGCTCCTGACTTGCAATTTCATCACTTGTTGCTTGGTCTTCAATTGCTTCACCTTGTTGCTTAACTTTTCATTTATTCGCCCTGTGCTTTGGGCGGGCTCCTGACTTGCCATTTAATCACCCTGTTCTTCAGGCGGGCTGCTGTCTTGCAATTTCATCACTTTGTTGTTTGGATTTCAATTGTTTCACCTCTTTGCTTAACTTTCAATTTCTTTACCCTATTCTTTAGGCGGGCTCCTGACTTGCAATTTTTCAATCTGTTAACTTTCAAATTTTTACCTTGTTGCTTGACTTTCAAGAGAGATGACTCGACTAAAAGGTACATCTTCTAGGGGTCAAGGGAAATGACTCGACTAAATGGTACGTTTTATAGGAATCAAGGGGGATGACTCAACAAAAAGGTACGTCTTCTAGGGGTCAAAGGGAATAACTCGACCATAAGGTACGTCTTCTAAGAGTTAAGGCTCAAATTAAGAAGTGTACCACCTGACAGATAAAGACTGAAATCCCTGGACAAGAAAGTGTGTCTCCAAGGGATATAGGCTGATGAATTTTACCATGACTGGATTATCAAACTTGTGCAGCAACATTGCCTCTTGCCTTTGTAGAAGTGAGAAATTATGGCCTTTATTGTTTGGGATTAGAAATCCTTAATTTGAAGGTAACCTGTTCCTGTTTCATACTGTAGACACGTAATTTTGTCCCTCCCAGAAAGAATTTTTTCCATTTTTTTACCTTATCCTACCGTGTACCCTCAACCATATAATCATACCCCACAAAATACAAAAAATAATAATAATAACAAACCTATAACCAATCCAATCCAAAAATATTCCTTTGATAACAAAATAACAAACTCCCTAATCCATAATATTCCTCATCCTACCCCACACCCTACCCCCTAGCCTCAATCCCTTTTGTCACGTTTTTACTCTCTTTTGCACTTTAAGAGAATGACCAAAAAAAGAGAATATAGAGATAGCACATAAATTGACTTAAGGGCCCCACAGATTACAAAAAAAAAAAAAGAGATACCAAGGACTCTTTTTCCATTTTTTGGAAAAGAATACAACCAGGGGGCCCCACATGATTTTGGGGGGAATCTATTTTCCCTTTCTAATATACAACCATCAGATACCAAAAAAAGGGAGGACGGGCACACACACAACAATATATGCTCCTTTTTTTCTCTCATCTTCTAGATATAAAGATCAATCATCAACAACACAGAAGAACCACTCTCAACATCTTAATTCTTATACACACCAGCGAACCCACCATCAATAAGCCAGCCAGACGCAAAACACATGCAGATCGAGGGAGAGAGACGCGAGAGAGATAGACGAAGAGAGAGGAGAGTGAAACATAATTGATTGGAGCAACAGAAAGAGCGAAACACTCATCAAAAATTCCCTAGATTAGTCACCAGAACCCACCACTGTTTCTATCGTTACTGCTCTAGAAATTTCTCACCAGAGAACATCTTTGTTCGCCCAAATTCGTTCAAATCCGATTGTTTTCTATCAAAAAATTGCCTGAAATTCCAAAGTTCTGAAGGAAACAGGTACGGGTCTTCTCTATTCGTTTGATATTCTATTTTAGATTAGCAGAAAACAAAGTGACGAACGCATATCAAAGCTGGGTTTTGTTGTTGGGGTCTGATTCGACGTTGCTCGATGCGTTTTTTATCTTTTTGATCGAGTGATATTTGATTTTGATCATCAAGTGAGGTCCAATTGTTCTCTTCACTCATTTTATTTTATTATTTGTCATATTCGATGCATTGAATTGAATATTATGCGTTATTTGATATTTATTGATGCATAATCTTTGTTTGATTCGTGGTTGGGTTCTTTGATTCTGGATGGTTTAAATGATAATCATGAATCGGGGAAATTTGGTGTTAAAGGCAATTTGGGATGGAATTGAAAACTGATAAAAAGGGTAAATTTTGGTTTATTGTTGTTTTGTTTAATCGAAACAAATAGCAAGTTGGTGAATTCAATAGGATAACATTCTAGGACGAAATCTTAATAGGCAAAAGTTTAGTTTGGGGTAGGCAAATTTATGGATTGTTGATTAATGTGGAATGTTTGTTGAATTACTCTTTTATCTCACATTTGGAAGACGTATTCATTTAGCTGGGGAATACCCCTAGGTTTCATGTATTTATTCACTGAGGAATGCCCCGACGTATTATGTTGGTGAAGACGGATCGTGATGAAGGCCCGAGGCATCGGGTAAAGCACGGGAGAGTAGTTAGGATTAGCGTAAGTTAGATAGGATTTATTTTTGTATTTTTTATTTTTGACTGTATAAATTGGACTGGAAGCTGTGCTTTTTATTCATTTTTGTTTTGTTTGTTTGTTTGATTGTTTTACGTGTTTTTATGTGGTTTGTACATTCGTAGTGTCAAAATTAGCCAATACGCTCCACCAAGAAACCGTGGTCGAACCATGGGATCGAGGGGTGCCTAACACCTTCCCCTCGGTCAACAGAATTCCATAGCCGGAATCTCTGTTCGCAAACTAGTTTAAAGAGTCAAATGGTTTTGAAAAGGATTTTCCAATGGTGAGTTGGCACACCAAATTATTTCAAGTGGCGACTCTGAATAAAAAAATGTAAATAGCCCTTTTTCGAAACAAATTTTTAATCCTTTGTCACTTGATAAAAACCCTTTCGAACTTGAAATAAATCATTTGGAGTAAGAAAAAGGGGTGTGACAGCTTTGGCAACTCTGCTAGAGATTTTTTAGAATTCAAGTTTATTTTTGGAGTTGTATCGGCTTAGTTTGGAACTATAGGTGTATAGACATTTGTTTGTGTTGTTTTGTGTTATTTTGTGTTAATGTGTAGCATTGTTGAGTGCCTACGTTCTCTTTGTTTATAGTTTTACTTTATGAGTTATCGCTCTATATCTGGCATCATGTGCATAACCCGAGTCTTTCTTTCTGCAACAAGTCCATAGTACACGTGTGTACACGACCTATAGTTGAGTCACCCTCATTTTTAGGGGGGATCCGTTGGATTGTATGGAGTAGGTGTCCAGCTAAAGCAAGCCACTATCGACCATACGCTCCCTCGAACAGCCTATTAGTGGGCCCCAGTGTAGGTCATCCTTTAAGTCATATTTATTTGCATCATATTGAGACCTAGCAGGACCCACGTGGCCCTTTATAGGAGACTCACCTATAAAAACATCCATACGTGCTATATGTTTCATCTTTGAGGGTAATATGGTCATTTGACAAACTGATTTGGGGAAAGCATGTGTTAGAAGTAAGGTGCGTAGACAAGAATGTTGAAAAAAAATAATAGAAAAAAGTGAGTTGAAAAGAAAAAAAGAGTGTTTCGTAAGTTTTTAGAGTTCTTTATGACTTTTGATTTTCTTTCACAATTCAAAAATTCAAAAAAAAAAAAAATTACCTTTCGCACTCATTTTTCTCAAAAAACATCAAAAAGATTTTCCTTTAATTCCTTTACCATGCATTCATAATTCAAAAATTTCAAAAAAGATTTTTCTTTCATAGTTGTTGGTGTCATTTTTGTATGAAGTGTCAAATTAATAACCCAAAAATATTTTATTTTCATCGTGCAGTCGTGTCTCTCAAGTCAAGGTTTTGTTTTTGTTCTATAATCCTTAATTGTCTAATCTGGGAGTGAGATACGTACCCCTGATTCTCCTCACTCGGGAGTGAGATACGTAGGCAGCCTATTGTTGGTTCGGGGATCTTATTTCAAAAATCCAAAAATATTTTTCTTCACTCTTTATTTAGAGTAGGTGTCATAGGAATCAATAAAAGAAATGTACAAACAGATTTTCCTTTAATACGTTCAAGTTTATTTTCGTAAGAAATGCAAAATTGAAAACCCAAAAAAGATCTTTCTTTGGTAATTATAGATTTCATTTTGTATAGGGATGTTAAAGCTGAAAAAATTCAAAAAAAAATCTCATCAATTCTTTTGACAAATTGTTATTTTCTTTTCTTCTTAAAGTTTCAAGGAATAGAAAAAGAGTTTAACTGGCCATTTTGGCAAGACTTCGCGAACTACGCACACCTAATTCTCCTCTCTCGAGAGTGAGATATGTAGGTGCCCTTCTTGGGTTCGGTGATCTATTCAAAGAAAAAGAAAAGCAAAAAAAGAGGTTTTGAAAAATTGGTGAACTCTAACGCATTTGCTATCTCTTGCCCAGTTAGTTTAAGGTGGTTGGTTTGTGGCATTTTGGCTGGTCCTCCATATTGCTCTAAGTTACAGAAAAGTTATGGCCAACAAGGATACTGAGTTAGGTTTCACTAATCAGATAGGGAGTTCGAGGAATGAGAATGTAGGAGCTAATGAAGAGATTCGGAAATTAAGGCAGCAAATGATAGAAATGCATCGAGCTTGGGCTAATGGATTGCCGCCTCCTCCATTTCCCGCTGATAATCTGGAATATCTTCCTTGTTTGCCTCTAGTGTCACATATTCAATTCCCTATTTTGGTCGACATACCACAACATGCATCAGGACCTACTCCGGGGCAACAGTATCCAAACACTTCCAATATTTATTTCCTCACCCCTCAATACAAAATTACCACATGCTTGGCTCCGCCTACTATTCATGCTTTTGAAGCCCCACTCCCGTCTGAAGCTCCTGATTTTAAGGTCAATCCAACGGTTGTGATTCCTCACTCTACAAGCGACCCTATATTGAATATTTTTAGTGATCAGCATTATGCTCCCGAGCCTCCATTTAAGTCGATTGGTCCTTGCGACTGCACTAAAGCACTTGAATTTTCTCCTAACATTTAGAAGCTTGTTATGACAGAAGAACAAGAGAAAATGGCCAGAAAATTGAGAAGTTTGGAACTGACTATGAAAAACTTCCAAGGACTCGGGGGTACAAAAATGTCTCATATAAAGATCTGTGCATGTTTTCAGGTGTACATCTTTCTTTTGGTTTTAAAATGCCGAAGTTTGAGAAGTATGATGGACATGGCGATCCTGTAGCACATTTGAGATGCTATTGCAACCAGCTAAGGGGCGCTGGAGGGAAGGAAGAATTACTCATGGCATATTTCAGTGAGAGTCTTTCAGGTCTAGCTTCAGAATTGTTTGTTGACGAAGACATCGACAAGTAGAACAGCTAGGATGACCTTACTAATGAACTCATACAATAATTTCAATAAAATATGGAGTTGATTCCTGACAAGAAATCCCTGAATATTATAAAGAAAAAGAGTATTGAAACTTTCAGAAAGTATGCGATTAGATGGCGTGAACGTGAAATCGACAATGAAAGAAAGTAAGATAGTGGAGGCATTTATTCAAGCGCAGGATGAAACATATTATCAACACTTGTTACCTGCATTAGGCAAGACATTTATTGAGGTCCTCAAAATGGGGGAGATGATAGAGGATGGAATTAAGACCGGTCGCATTGTGAGTTTTGCAACATTGAAAACGACTACTCAAGCAATTCAAAAAGGTTCGGGAAGTTTTAGAGGAAAGAAGAATAAGAAAGATGCATCTACCATTGTAGTTGGACAATAGGCACGGGCGAGAGGACCACACCATCATTACCCACGGGCTCAATCCCAAGTTTATGCCCAAGCTCCACAGAATCTTTCCCAAAATCCATTATACTCTATTCTCCCACCTCCATATCAAGTGTATAATGTGCAACCATATGTTCAACCCCTATCTTACCCACACTGGCGCGTGCCAACTCTGTCGAGTCATCCTCTAACTCCACATACATATCGAAACCTTTCTAGGCTTGGTTTTCAATTTAAGCCAAATAATGAAATAATACAGAGGTCGAGGGACAGCTTCACACCAATCAGAGAGTCATATGCCAGTTTATTTCAGAGATTTGTACAGCAGGGCATGATCACTCCTCTCCTTGGGTATACTCCTGACCCACATTCAAAAAGTTTTGATCCTAATGTATGATGTGCATATCATTCTAATGTTCAGGGTCACAGTATTGGAGATTGTCGTTCTTTGAAAAGAGAAATTGAAAAGATGATTCAAGATAAATCAATCATAGTGCAGAACATTGACAGTGAGGAAAGCTCTAGTCATGCTGATATGCAAACCAGTGGCTAAGATGTCAGGCTGAACAATTGAGAAGTCACCTTTCTCCTTAATAGGAAGGGTTCTGGTAGCTTGTTTTATGTTATTTTTTATTGTCCAAATTATTTTAGGTTTGTAGTTGGGATCTATCTTGCTTTGTCCTTTTGTTGTTTATGTTCAAACCCTTCTATCTTTTATTTCAACTAAATAAAGTGTCCCATTTCTCTTTGTGTTTTAAATATGTATTGTTTGTTTGTTTTCTTTACATAGTACATTTTATGTTGACTCTAGTGATATGACATGCTAGTGAAATTTTCAGCCAGATCTTAAAATCCAGTTTAAGCATGAACATTGAATCAGAGGGTTAAAGTTATAAAAAGAGAGCATATGATAAAATAGATAGAGTGCCGAGACATTTGGTGACAAGTTAAGGCGATTATTTGGAGAATCACAAGAACAACTTGGTCATTGATCGAAAGGCAGGTCCCAATTAGGTCAAATAGTGGACGCGTGATCCCTATATCAAGAGAAACAAGATGATAATCAGCTCCACAAAAGCATGAATCACTCGATGTGAGGGATGCATAACAAAGGTAGAGTTGTATGCTGGACAAGTATAGAAGAAGAAGTGACACATGTTCAGTTTAAGTTAGTGTTATTAAAGTGTCACACATGATCTTTATCTACCGCTTTCCAATTACATGTTATGTACTTTCATTCTTAAGGATTGATATGATGAAGACATTTAATTCTGCTATCCAAACATTGTGTCATGCTTTGTTTACCCCATTTGAGCCTTAGTGTTATTTTATTTCATACCCCTCTTTTGGAATCAAGATAGGGTCAGCAAAGTTCAAAGAAAAGTGTCGAGTACAAAGATAAAGTCAAAAAAGTTTCAAAAAGAGACAAAAATGTTTCCAAAAAGAAAAATAGAAGTGTCAAGAAAAATAGAGTTAGAAAAAAAATCGCTAAGTAAAAAGAGCGAATAAGAGAAAAAAAAAAGAAAATCAGAATCAAGTAAAGGAACAAGCTCTCAGAACTACGCATGACCAGATTCTCCTCTCTCGGGGGTGAGATACGTAGGCTGCCCTACTAAGGGCTCATAAATAATTTAGAGTCACCCAGTCAAAAGAAATTGGGGCATGAGTTAGTCCTTATTGTTAGAGTCGATTTCAAAAGTTGTAAGTCCCACCCCACTTCAAGTGTCGTTTGGGCCCCATGCCATCCTTTCTTTCTAACCAAAGAAAGACTTTCAGATCAATCTTTGAGAATGTTAAGGCTAAGCATGCAAGGGATATGATGACGTATTTTGTGAACTACTTGTCTTCCTCAGCATAAGGAATTAGGAGAGAAATAAAATGAGAGAGTCTTATTGGTGAAAACCCCCACGGACACTATAAGGCGATGGTAAGTCGAGAGAGATAAAAATGAGAGTCTTATCGATGAAAATCCTCACGGGCACTGTAAGATGTCCGTGAGTTGAGAAAAATGAAAGTAAGAATCTCATTGGTGAAAAACCCTCACGGAAACCATAGGAAAATGGTAAGCTGAGAGAACAAAACTAAGAATCTCATTGGTGAAAAACCCTCACAGACACCATAGGAAAATGGTGAGCTGAGAGAACAAAAATGAGAGAGTCTCAATGGTGAAAAACCCTCACAGGCACCATAAGACAATGTTTAACTGGAAAAAAAAATGAGAGAGGCTTGTTGGCGAGAACCCTTCAAGGCATCACTAGCCGAATGAGGTCTTAAAAGCAATTGACTCCATTTCCAGTCCATTAACTCAACAACAATTGTTGAGAGTTTGGATGGAAAGATCAGGAAACCTAATCCAAAATGCATGGCATAATCATTAGAGTTGACTGTCATTTTTAGATAAATTTTATTTCTTTGTTTCAAATGGGGACATTCATTATCTTTTCTTTCTTCTTTTATATTTTTATTTTATTGGGTCAGTTGTCCAAATAAAAATCATTGTCATTTTTTTTCTTGTCTTTGAATCAAGTCCATGTAAAAACAAGTGAGAAAAAATTTCAAAACTGGCTACCAGCTTCTTCAAATGCACAAAGAAAGATAAAAGCTAGCACATAAAAGATACATGATTGTGAGCTGAAAAAAGGGCATGCGAAAAGTTTTTTCGACAGACAAGTCTGGGAACTCATGAAAATACCAAGGTTCAAAGGGTGTTTATCTACGGAGCATAATAAAGAAGAGATATTGTATTTGTCTCAGAGTCACTCTTAATAATCTGAGACTAGGTCAATGATGCAGCAAGTCAATGACATATGCTAATGGTTGGAAGCAAGGTTAAATGTGACTGGGCAAGAGCTATTGACTTGAAATCCAAAGCCATAAACGATCCACCATGTTTTTAAAACTCACAAGTTTTATTTGTATGAAATAGGAACACATGTTGCATTCAGATCAGGGATTTCAGAGCCTAGCATCAGAGGCCGTAATTTCTCACTTCTACAAATGTAAGAGGCAATATTGCTGCATAGTTTTGCTAATGAAAAACATGGTAAAACTCATAATTCAAGATTTCTAGGAGACATACTTCCTTCTCAAGGAGACACATTTCCTTGAAAAATGCAAGTGGCATTTGTAAGGAGATGCATTTCATTGTCTGGATAATTTAAGTGATGTTTGTAAGGAGACACATTTCCTTGGAAAATTCGTGAAACATTGGTAAGGAGAAGCACTTCCTTGTTTTGGTAATTCAAGCAACATTTGTAAGGAGATGCACTTTCTTGTTTGGTAATTCAAGCGGTATTTGTAAGAAGACACACTTCCTTGTTTGGGTAATTCCAGCAATATTTATAAGGAGAGGCACTTCCTTGTTCGGGTAATTCAAGCGGTATTTGTAAGGAGACTCACTTCCTTGTTTGGTAATTCAAGCAACATTTGTAAGGAGACACACTTCCTTGTTTGGTAATTCAAGAGGCATTTGTAAGGAGACGCACTTCCTTGTTTGGTAATTCAAGCAACATTCGTAAGGAGACATGCTTCCTTGTCAGGTAATTCAAGCGGTATTTGTAAGGAGACACACTTCCTTGTTTGGTAATTCAAGCAACATTTGTAAGGAGATACACTTCATTGTTTGGTAATTCAAGCAATATTGGTAAGGAGATGCTCTTTCTTGTTTGGTAATTCAAGCGGTATTTGTAAGGAGACGCACTTCCTTGTTTGGGGTAATTCAAGCAACATTTGTAAGGAGACGTATCCCTTGTTTGGTATTTCAAGAAACATTTATAAGGAGGCGCACTTCCTTGTTTGTGTAATTCAAGAGACATTTGTTAGGAGACGCACTTTCTTGTTTTGGTAATTCAAGCGACATTTGTAAGGAAATGCACTTCCTTGTTTGGTTAATTCAAGCAATATTTGTAAGGAGACGTACTTCCTTTCTTGGGACAATTTGAGCAACATTTGTAAGAAGACGCATTTTCTTGTTTGGTTAATTCATGAAACATTTGTAAGGATATGCACTTCCTTGTTTGGTTAATTCAAGAAACATTTATGAGGAGATGCACTTCCTTATTTGAGTAATTCAATCGGCATTGGTAAGGATACGCACTTTCTTGTTTGAGTAATTCAGGCGGCATTGGTAAGGAAACGCACTTCCTTGTTTTAGTAATTCAAGCGGAATTGGTAAGGAGATGCACTTCCTTGTTTTGATAATTCAAGCAACGTTGGTAAGGAGATGCACTTCCTTGATTGGGTAATTCGAACTTTGCTTTTTGGGTAATGCACTTCCTAACTTAAGTCTTGATTCCTAGTAGATATACCTCCAAGTTGAGTCAGTCCCCTTGATTTCTAGATAATGCACTTTCTAGTCGAGTTATTGTACTTAATCCTTAGGAGACGCACTTTCTTGCTAGTTTTCATTTGTCAGGTGACACACTTTTAACTTAAACTTGTATCTCTAGAAGATGCATTTTCTAGTTAGAATCCCTCACTTTAATTCTTAGGAGACGTACTTCCTAGTCTGAGTTATTCAATTTTACTCTCAAGAGATTCATTTCTTGGTCAGAGTCTAGATTCATCATTGCAACGTGCAAGTAGGTATGATGTGAATTTTCCAAAAGTCTTCTGATTATAAACTGGGGAAAAAATTCAATTTTTGTTTTTGAAACTTTACTTTTCTGGCGAACAGAATTTCTCTTTACAATAATTTTTGTTAGGGATAATTTTCTTTCTACTTTTGATGTGGTTTCAGGTGCCCGCCTAAAGAACAAGGCGAATAAATGAAAAGTCAAACAACATGGTGAAGAAGTTGAAAGTCAAGCAACAAGGTGAGGAGGTTGAAAGTCAAACAATAAGGTGAAGAGTTTGAAAGTCAAGCAACAAGGTGAAGAAAGTGAAAATCAACCGATTGATGAAATTGCAAGTCAGGAGCCCGCCTGACAAATAGGGTGATGAAACTCGTGCCAAGAATCCAATAGAAGTTGTATAGATAGGATTTTTGTACTTTCATTTATGTTTTAACTTGTAATTTTCATTTTTGATATAATGACAGAGCCGCAGACCGGAACCTCGATGGAACCTCACTTGACTCTCCAATTCGGTTGTCCTTCTTCCTTTTGTTTCTTCCCTTTGAATAATGGTCGGATCAAAATTCTGTCTCGTTGTCTACTTCTTTGTATGAAAACACTTTGTGTTTACATGCAAAGGGGGGCATGATGTAGACACATAATTTTGTCCCTCTCAGAAAGCATTTTTTCCATTTTTTACCTTATCCTACTGTGTACCCTCAACCATATAATCATACCCCACAAAATACAAATAATAATAATAATAATAACAATATTATTAATAATAATAATAATAATAATAATAATAACAAACCTCTAACAAATCCAATCCAAAAATATTCCTTTGATAACAAAATAACAAACTCCTTAATCCATAATATTCCTCATCCTAACCAACTCACCCTACCCTACATCTTACCCCTAGCCTTAATCCCTTTTGTCACGTTTTTACTCCCTTTTGCACTTTAAGAGAATGACCAAAAAAAAGAGAATATAGAGATAGCACATAAATTGACGTAAGGGGCCCACAGATTACAAAAAAAAAAGATACCCAGGACTCTTCTTCCATTTTTTTGGAAAAGAATACAACTAGGGGGACCCACACGATTTTGGGGGGACTCCATTTTCCCTTTCTAATATACAACCATCAGATACTAAAAAAAAATGAGGACGGGCACACACAGAGCAATATACGCTCCTTATTTTCTCTCATCTTCTAGATACAAAGATCAACCATCAACAACACAGAAGAACCACTCTCAACGTCTCAATTCTCATACACACTAGCAAACTCACCACCAATACATCAGCCAGATGCAAAACACATGCAGATCGAGGGAGAGAGATGCGAGAGAGATATACAAAGAGAGAAGAGAGTGAAACAGAATTGATCGGAGCAACAGAAAGAGCGAAACACTCACCAAAAATTCCCTAGATTAGTCACCAGAACCCACCTCTATTTTTATCGTTACTGCTCCGGCAATTTCTCATTGGAGAACATCTTCGTTCGCCCAAATTCGTTCTAATCCGATTGTTTTCCGTCAAAAACTTTCCTGAAATTCCAAAGTTTTGAAGGAAACAGGTACGAGTCTTCTCTGTTCGTTGCGTATTCTATTTTAGATTAGCGGAAAACAAAGTGACGGGTGTATATCAGAGCTGGGTTTCGCTGTTGGGTCTGATTCGTGGTTCTTCGGCGCGGATTTTATCATTTTGATCGAGTGATACTTGATTTTGGTCATCAATTGAGGTCCAATTCTGCTCTTCACTCATTTTATTTTATTATTTGTCATATTCGATGCATTGAATTGAATATTATGCGTTGTTTGATCTTTATTGATGAATAGTGTTTGTTTGATTGGTGGTTGGGTTCTTTGATTGTGGATGGTTTAAATGATAATCGTGAATCGGGGAAATTTGGTGTTAAAAGGCAATTTGGGACGGAAGGTAATTTGGGATGGAATTGAAAACTAATAAAAAGGATGAATTTTGGTTTATTGTTTTGTTTAATCGAAATAAATAGCAAGTTGGTGAATTCAATAGGATAATATTCTAGGCCGAAATCTTAATAGGCAAAAGTTTAGTTTGGGGTAGGCAAATTTATGGATTGTTGATTAATGTGGAATGTTTGTTGAATTACTCTCTTTTCTCGCATTTGGAAGATGTATTTATTTAGCCGGGGAATACCCCGAGGTTTTATGTATTTATTCACCGGGGAATGCCCCGATGTATTATGTTGGTGAAGGCGGATCATGATGAAGGCCCGAGGCGTCGGGTAAAGCACGGGAGTGCAGTAAAGATTAGCGTAAGTTAGATAGAATTTATTTTTATATTTTTTATTTTAGACTTTATAAATTGGACTGAACGTCGTGCTTTTGATTCATTTTTGTTTTGTTTGTTTGTTTGATTGTTTTACGTGTTTTTGTGTGGTTTGTACATTCGTAGTGTCAAAATTAGCTGATACGCTCCACCAAGTGACCGTGGTCGAACCACGGGATCGAGGGGTGCCTAACACCTTCCCCTCGGTCAACAGAATTCCTTAGCCGGAATGTCTGTTCGCAAAACAGTTTAAAGAGTCAAATAATTTTGAAAAGAATTTTCCAATGGTGACTTGGCACACCGGATTATACCAAGTGGAGACTCTAAATACAAAAATGTAAATAGTACTTTTTCGAAATAAATTTTTAATCCTTTGTCACTTAATAAAAACCCTTTTGAACTTGAAATAAATCATTTGGAGTACGAAAAAGGGGTGTGACACATACAAAGAAAACTTCTGAGTTTAAAACATGGTGGCTGGTTTATGGTTTTGGCTTTCGAGGCAATTGATTTTGCCCCAATCACATTTAACCTTGCTTCCAACTATTAGCATATGTCATTGGCTTGCTACATCATTGACTCAAACTCAGGTTATTAAGAGTGACAGAAACGAACACAGTATCTCTACTTCGCCATGCTTCTCAGATAGACCTTTGAACCTTGGTATTTCCATGAGTTCCCCGACTTCTCTGTTGACAAAACTTTCTACATACCCTTTTTGGCTTACAATCATGTCTCTTTCATGTGCTAGCTTTTGGCTTGCTTTGTGCAATTAATGAAGCTGGTAGCTAGTTTTGGAATCTTTTCTCACTTGTTTTGACACGGACTTGACTCAAAGAAAAGAAAAGAAAACAGAATGACAATTTTTATTTGGATAACTGACTCAAGAAAGATAAACAAAAATAAAGAGAAGAAAGAAAAGACAATGAATTTCCCCGTTTGAAACAAAGAAAAGACAAATCCATCGAAATGATTATGACATGCATTTTGGATTAAGCAGCTTAATCTTTTCATCCAAACTTTCTACCAATTATTGTTGAGTTAACGTCCTTGAAACCGAGTTACTTCCTTAGGTCAATTGCATTTACGACCTCATTCGGCTAGTGACGCCTTGAAGGGTTTTCTCCAACAAGCCTCTCTCATTTTTCTCTCGGCTCACCATCGCATTATGGTGCCCGTGAGGGTTTTCACCGATAGTACTCTCTCATTTTTATTTCTCTCAACTTATCATCGCCTTACGGTGCCCGCGAGGATTTTCACCAATAAAAATCTCTTATTTTTATTTCTCTTTTGATTTCTTATGCTGATGAAGACAAGTAGTTCCCAAATGTATCATCATATTGTAACGCCCCGTAAAAGTCATGCATGTATTAGACTGTAATTTCTGAGCTTTAGACTTAAGTTTTAAATTTTTTCTAAGTGTTGAAATGACTTAGACTCATTCTTAGCTGGCAACCTTCGGGATACAAATTCTCGACCTTTCCGACCTTCATTTTTAGATTTTCAAGTTGCGTTACGATCGGGAAATCTCATAGTACATCTCGGATAAGTTTTGGAATTTTTCGGAATGCATAAGGCTGCGTTTGGATTTCAAAACAGTAGCAAAACGCATAGCCTATTGCCCAGTTTTTCAGCATTTCAGGGTCAACTTCAAACGATCATAACTACCTGTATATAATGAACTGTGTGAGCTATAATATATCAAACGAAAGATATTTGAGTCCTCTTTCAAATTCATTTGGTTTCATCCAATGTGAATATATGAGTAAAAATTTATAATCGATTTACTCCAGCCTATCAAACTGTCAACTGAGGGACAGATTTGACCTTAATTGTTCCTTAGGGGTATTTTGGTCATCCTCCACCCATATATATACCACCAACACGGGATTTAATCCCTCAAACACCATAATACACATGCTTTCCTAAAAATTGCTCAAGAATTCTCCTTAGGGTTTCAAAATAAAAACCCAAATAGTTCAAGATTCGACCGTAAGTTTTCAAAGATAATTACATATTCGGAATCACCAATCCGCAAGCTTCAAGAAACATCTATTATCCTTGGAAATAGAGGTACGCGGGGTTTTTTCTAAAATCTCATGGGCATAGAAATCATGTTTTAAGTATCGGGTTTTCGAATTCATGTGCATACTCATGTTTTAGAAGCTTTAATGATATTGTTTTGGCCTTTTGGCTTTCCCCCAAAGTGGTTTGAAAATTATATATATATATATGTATATATGTGTTTGTCCTGAAATATATGAATTTAAAGCATGATTTTCATGGAACCCCTCTCTTAATGTAAATTCTTCCATGTTTCACGTAATATAAATTGTTTTGAAAGACATCTTGAAGAAAAGAAATTATGATATGAAGTGCTTTGACTTTTGCTATGTTTGGAATACGATTCTTGAACACGAAAGAGAGGGTTGTGAATGTTGAAATGCATGTAATGAAAGAATGCATGGTTTTCCCAAGATGCACATGACCACCATATGTTTGATGAAATTTCTGCATGAATTGAACTTTAAGTTCGGAATATGAAATCCTTTACATCAGTTGCATGTTTTGGGTGGTCTAAACTATGTTTTGAATGAAAGCTTTTGCTTAGTACCTTATGGCTCAGAAAAATCATGACTTGCAAGGTCTTGGTATGACGATACCAATTCAGACTAATGTCATATCAGACTCAGACTAACAGACATTTCAGACTTTCATGATTTAGAAATTTCAGAACGATGCATGTTCAGAAAAGGTTAAAAATGGGCATACAGAGATGTTAGGTGGTTCCCCGAAGAGGGCATGAGTTCAGACAACTCTTTGCCTAAAACCGTGGTTTGCCGACCCAGGTATATTATTATGCGCTGACTTAAATGTCCTGTGGCGTATCAGACTCAGAAACTCCAACCCTTGCGGCACACTTGGGTTGGGGGCTTCCCCGCCGATTCAATGGCGGATTCCATACAACCCGTGGAATATTCAGACTTGTAGGGGAATACCACCTAACTCAGAAGTAAAACACAGATCATGATTTGAAATGAACAGACAGGTTGTATGTTTTCAGAAAGTGCCCATATATTTTTCAGAAACAGTTTTATACATGATGTCTTGATGAAAAAAATTTCTTTCACTTAATATATATATATATATATATGTATGTTCCATTATACTATTTTTGGATTGTTTTGCGTGCCAGTACTTTTGTGCTGATCCCCCCTCCTTCCAGGTTCTGAGACACAGTCTAGGGGTCCAGCTACTCAGTAGACATTCTCGGATTTGCAGACTTGATCTCACAGTGGTGAGCCTTCTATTATTCGGAAGGCCTAATTATGTCAGACATTATCTTATTTATTATGTTTTTGGTTTACTGGGGGCCTTGTCCCAGTTTCTTTTCAGACAGATGTTTACGTTCTTAGTAGAGATTTCGCAGACTGATGTCAGATAGTATTATTCAGAAATATTGCAGGACTTGACCATGTTTTCCGTACTCAGTTTCAATTCCACATTTTATGATGATTATGAATGTTGTGCATGATAACCAGATAGAGAATGGGTGTTTCGGGCCTTCATGGTTCGGGATGCTCATCACGGCTAGGGCCTAGGCTCGGGTCGTGACAAGCTTGGTATCAGAGCACGGTTCATGGTCCTAGGGTGTCTGCGAAATCGTGTCGGGTAGAGTCTTGTTTATGGGTGTGTAGCGCGCTACACTTATAAGCAGGAGGCTACTAGGCGTTTAGGAATGTCTCTTTTTCTTCATGTTCTAGTTTGTGCAATAGAGTCAGAATGTTCCTCTTTCATACTCTAATTCGTGCTATGGTGTTGCCCATACGAAAGTAAAAAGTCATCCCACGTTCTTTCCTTACTCTAATGTCCTCAGATATGTCTCATTATTAAGGTGAATCAAGTGCAGAAGTTTAGAGTGTAAATGGTATTGTCCCTTCGGATCGCGTCATATAAGATCTTAAAATTGTGCAAGGACTTGAGAAGAGTCCGTTATTGCTTCAAAGAGTGGATGGGTTCTAGTGTGAACCTTGATCTTGACAAAATCGTGCTTTTCAGCCTTCTGTATTGAGTATATTCGGCCCTTTTAAGAAATTTATGTTGCAGATGTCTTGATTAAGGGGGGATGATGTGTAGTAGAATGTTGGAACTGTATTTCCACCCAAATAGTAGTATGAGTCAAAGTTTTGTTTTCATGACCTATTGGTAATGAAATTAGACCAAGAAGTTGGTGATGTAAAGTCACAAAGTTAGAAGTGAGAGTGAGGGTGATTTACCCCTTTATAGTGATAAACTAATGTGGTAGCTAGTAGCATGTGTGGATGGTATGGTAGTCCACGGGGGAAGTGTTTTACTCAGATTTTTATTTATACAGAATAAGATGTATATTCTTAGACCATTAAATATTATGTGTCAATTTTCTATCTCTTGTAATATGTAATCTTGTTATCATGGTCTTTTTGAAAAAAAAAAAATTTAAGTCTAGTGAAGCCGTGTGGGGCTCTTTCGATTCACTAGTATAGTTGTCTTGTCATTTTGCTCGTTCAAAATACGAAAAAAAAATCAAAGTCTAGTGAAGTCGTGTGAGGCCTATTTCGATTCACTAGCAACTTGTCGTCCAACTTGTTGATTTTGTGTTGGTTTAATATATGTATAGCTGAATTTATTTGCATGAGATTGAGTTGGTAATGAATTGATACGTCTTTGTGTGTGATTAGTAGAAGGTAGAGAAGGAGTTGTTAGTCAGGGTGATTTGTCGGTTGCTCGATGTGTGAAAATGGTTGTATTAGCCATTAAGTTATAATTATAGACTCATGGTTGTAGTGGAAATTGAAGGTAGTCTAAATGTATGTGGTGAGAAATCCGTATAAGTAGAAAAGATTGTATGGGGTAATAATATAAGGATAAGGTTGACCATGTCTATTATGAGGCTTTAACCCCCTTGACCCTCTTTTCATTGGTAGTTGTAAACTAGTGCTACTTGTGAGAAGGTATGTAGTAGATTTTTGAGATATTTGGGTAGAATATCCCAATTTGATGGATTAGTATATTTATATCATGTTGCATTCTTCATTGGTGGTGAATGATTGATACAAAACTATAGGCTTGAATTTAAATGGTGTGGTGGTAAATAGTGGCACGAGTTTGATGATGCATGTTTTGTGGGATTAAATTAGTAGGCTTGATGTGTTGAAATAGTACATGCTAATGGATTATGATAAGGAAAACCGTTAGGTCATGATCGATTATTGTGGTTATGAAGTTCTAGTGCACTAGTGTTTCATGATGTTTATTTCATAGTTTCCAAGTGAAAATTTCGTGTAAGGTTGGGTTGTAAATCATGCATAGCACTAGATATTAAGTTTGAACAGTTGATGTCCATGAAGGTGGATGTGAAGATTTCTTGGTTAATGAATTCTAGTTGTATAGAAGTCATCTAATAGACTTAAACGGTGCATGCAATAGAGTAAGTTTATTTGATTCGTAGTGTTGTATGATATTGCATGTATGATGTAGAAGTATGCCTAAGGTGACATGAGGTTGCGGTATTTTTCTAAGGCTATTACTTGTTGTGCGTGGCTAGTGGTACCATTGAATTGTTAAGTGGAGAAAGACTAGTTAGATGGTACATGGTGATCTAAATAGCCATGTTAAGGTGTTTTGATTGATAGTGTTGGGCCTTTTGCGGTGATCTTGATTCTCATAGTAGAGGGATATAAATTTGGAGTCGCAATAGTGGTATGCTCTATAGAAAGAGATATGGTTCATCAAAGGCTTGGTGATATCCATGTTAAGTGTTAGCATCTAAGCTTGACTTTTGAAGGTTGAACCGATAGAATAAGTGTGCAAGCATTATACTATGACTATTGGTGGCTAGAGAAAGAGTGTATCCCAGAAGGTAGTCATTCGGGCTAAGTTCTATGATATGCATGTATTGTTATTTTTTTTTTCAGACCCTAGAGTGTAGTAAGTGTAGTTCTGTTAGAATCTGGTAAAGGATCTCCCAAACTCTAGATGATGACTTGAAGCTAAGGGGGAGATGACAGAACGAATGACCAAGTAAGGCTCTCAGATTCTAGTAGTGATGCAGTATGATTTAGAACGTTAGAAAGTGAGGGTGAGACTCAACCCATTCTTATCTTAGTATTTTTCAGTGATCCCAATGCCTACTCAAGCTTTACGTTTTAGTTCCGTGATCATAGTTCGTGATTCCTGTATATGATAGAGAGTCATGTACTCTTCCAGTTCCAAGATAATGAGTTCTACTTCATTCAAGTAGTCGGAATTACATTCCTTATGTTAGGAACCCTAGTTGAGGTCATGCAACTCATGACGCATGTACTCACTCTTTATAGTGTGTTCAGTCCCATATAAAAATCTTCTCATGCTTCAGGGTCTTATGTTTTAACCTTTTGGTGACCTCCCTATGCAATGATAGTGGTGATGATGTAAATGTTCTTGTTGATGGAAGATCATAGTACGTTTGTTTAGATAAGGCCATAAGTATGAAGTGAGATTTGGGGCCAATCATTGATACATGTGATGTTTAGTGGAAAATTTTGTGTGTGTATGTTTTTAGGATAGCGCGTGGGAGTTATATTGATAATAGTTTAGAAACTATGTGAAGTATGTATTTATGGGTGTTTGCCTTGAAGTTAACATGTGGTTATAAATTAGGCTTGAATGACGTTTTGGGATTATAGTGGAAGGTTGCAATATGCATTAGCGACTTCATATTAAGAGTTCAGAGTAGTCATTAAAGTAGTAAGGCATGTTATGCTTAGAATACGATCTTTAAAAGAGATATAGAAGGTGGCGTCATATGGTTTAGAATAATAGCGTAGTGTAGCATGTTGTATTTTTGTGACTTAGAGTTAGGCTTGATCGCAGTGTAAGGATTAAGCTATTTTAGACATTAGTAGAAAAATTTGTCAATGCTCATATGAGAAATTTAAGCTGAATTGAATGAATATCATATTTATAGGGAATAGTATAGTTAAGGGATATTTGGGAAGTGCGCTAAGCCTGAAAGTAAGAAGTCGTATTGCCAAAGGTCTGAAAATTCTATCCTAATTTAGGAGTTATATGTCTATATTTCAGACTGTAGAGTAGAGTCAATGTTGTGATTTCCTCAGTTGGATGTCTTGTGTAATCCATACCCAAGATTCGTGGCTCCCTATTACTGTTAGAACTTCTTTAGAGAGAGTGTTGAAGAGATACTCCAGTTAAGTATGAAAGTTCAGCTTAACAGTGTATTTAGTCCTACGTTCATGAGAACAACTCAAGGACAGATCCATGCATCAGATATGCATGTTCATTATGAGAATTCAGCCTATGAATAGCTTCAATCGTGTATTCCATGCATCAGATATGCCTGTCCGATATAAGAATTCAAAATATCAGTAGTTCCAGCCATATGGTCATGTTTCAAATCAATTTATTCTTTATTAGAGGACATGTCATGTCCGCGTTATTCTATATCTTTAAGGCTTCAACAAGTTCCTATCCATCATTCGAGGACGAATGATCCCAAGGGGGAGATAATGTAAAGCTCCGTAAAAGTCATGCATGTATTAGACTGTAATTTCTGAGCTTTAAACTTAAGTTTTAAATTTTTTCCAAGTGTTGAAATGACTTAGACTCATTCTTAGCTGGCAACCTTCGGGATACAAATTCTCGACCTTTCCGACCTTCATTTTTAGATTTTCAAGTTGCGTTACGATCGGGAAATCTCATAGTACATCTCGGATAAGTTTTGGAATTTTTCGGAATGCATAAGGCTGCGTTTGGATTTCAAAACAGTAGCAAAACGCATAGCCTATTGCCCAGTTTTTCAGCATTTCAGGGTCAACTTCAAACGATCATAACTACCTGTATATAATGAACTGTGTGAGCTATAATATATCAAACGAAAGATATTTGAGTCCTCTTTCAAATGCATTTGGTTTCATCCAATGTGAATATATGAGTAAAAATTTATAATCGATTTACTCCAGCCTATCAAACTGTCAACTGAGGGACAGATTTGACCTTAATTGTTCCTTAGGGGTATTTTGGTCATCCTCCACCCCTATATATACCACCAACACGGGATTTAATCCCTCAAACACCATAATACACATGCTTTCCTCAAAATTGCTCAAGAATTCTCCTTAGGGTTTCAAAATAAAAACCCAAATAGTTCAAGATTCGACCGTAAGTTTTCAAAGATAATTACATATTCGGAATCACCAATCCGCAAGCTTCAAGAAACATCTATTATCCTTGGAAATAGAGGTACGCGGGGTTTTTCCTAAAATCTCATGGGCATAGAAATCATGTTTTAAGTATCGGGTTTTCGAATTCATGTGCATACTCATGTTTTAGAAGCTTTAATGATATTGTTTTGGCCTTTTGGCTTTCCCCCAAAGTGGTTTGAAAATTATATATATATATATATATGTATATATGTGTTTGTCCTGAAATATATGAATTTAAAGCATGATTTTCATGGAACCCCTCTCTTAATGTAAATTCTTCCATGTTTCACGTAATATAAATTGTTTTGAAAGACATCTTGAAGAAAAGAAATTATGATATGAAGTGCTTTGACTTTTGCTATGTTTGGAATACGATTCTTGAACACGAAAGAGAGGGTTGTGAATGTTGAATATGCATGTAATGAAAGAATGCATGGTTTTCCCAAGATGCACATGACCACCATATGTTTGAAGAAATTTCTGCATGAATTGAACTTTAAGTTCGGAATATGAAATCCTTTACATCAGTTGCATGTTTTGGGTGGTCTAAACTATGTTTTGAATGAAAGCTTTTGCTTAGTACCTTATGGCTCAGAAAAATCATGACTTGCAAGGTCTTGGTATGACGATACCAATTCAGACTAATGCCATATCAGACTCAGACTAACAGACATTTCAAACTTTCATGATTTAGAAATTTCAGAACGATGCATATTCAGAAAAGGTTAAAAATGGGCATACAGAGATGTTAGGTGGTTCCCCGAAGAGGGTTTGAGTTCAGACAACTCTTTGCCTAAAACCGTGGTTTGCCGACCCGGGTATATTATTATGCGCTGACTTAAATGTCCTGTGGCGTATCAGACTCATAGACTCCAACCCTTGCGGCACATTTGGGTTGGGGGCTTCCCCGCCGATTCAATGGCGGATTCCATACAGCCCGTGGAATATTCAGACTTGTAGGGGAATACCACCTAACTCAGAAGTAAAACACAGATCATGATTTGAAATGAACAGACAGGTTGCATGTTTTCAGAAAGTGCCCATGTATTTTTCAGAAACAGTTTTATACATGATGTCTTGATGAAAAAAATTTCTTTCACTTAATATATATATATATATATATATATATATATATATATATGTTCCATTATACTATTTTTGGATTGCTTCGCGTGCCAGTACTTTTGTGCTGACCCCCCCTCCTTCCAGGTTCTGAGACACAGTCTAGGGGTCCAGCTACTCAGTAGACATTCTCGGATTTGCAGACTTGATCTCACAGTGGTGAGCCTTCTATTATTCGGAAGGCCTAATTATGTCAGACATTATCTTATTTATTATGTTTTTGGTTTACTGGGGGCCTTATCCCAGTTTCTTTTCAGACAGATGTTTATGTTCTTAATAGAGAGTTTGCAGACTGATGTCAGATAGTATTATTCAGAAATATTGCAGGACTTGACCATGTTTTCCGTACTCAGTTTCAATTTCGCATTTTATGATGATTATGAATGTTGTGCATGATAACCAGATAGAGAATGGGTGTTCCGGGCCTTCATGGTTCGGGATGCTCGTCACGGCTAGGGCCTAGGCTCGGGTCGTGACACATATCCCTTGCATGCTTAGCCTTAACATCCTCAAAGATCGATCTGAAGGTCTTTCTTTAGTTGTAACTTGGCATTTGGATAGGGTTAGAAAGAAAGGATGGCATAAGGCCCAAACAACACTTGAAGTGGTATAGGACTTACAACTTTTGAAATCGACTCAAACAAGAAGGATTAACGCATGCCCCAGTTTCTTTTGACTGGGCAATTCTAAAATTTTTATTTGGTTGAACCGAGCCCTGAGTAGGACAACCTACGTATCTCACCCTCGAGAGAGGAGAATCAGGTCATGCGTAGTTCTGGCAACTTATTCTTTTTTGCTTGATTCTGACTTATTCTTGTAGAGAAAGGGGTGACTTCTCAATTGCTTAGCCTGACAACTTAGCCACTGGTTTGCCTATCAACATGACTAGAGATTCCCTCACTGTCAATGTTCTGCACCATAATTGATCCATCTTGAATCATCTTTTCAATTTCTCTTTTCAAATCCGACAATCTTCAATACTATGAATTTGAGCATTAGAATGATATGCACATCATACATTAGGATCAAAATTTCTTGAATGTCGATTAAGAGTGAACCCAATGAGAGGAGTGATCATGCCCCATTGTACCAATCTCTGAAATAAACTGGCATATGACTCTCCAATTGGTGTGAAGCTATCTCTCGACTTCTACCTCATTTTATCATTTGGCTTGGATAAAAAATCAGGCTTAAAAGGGTTTTGGTATGTATGTGGAGTTAGAGGACGGCTCTGAGGAGTTGATGTGTTCCACTGTGGGTAAGATGGGGGTCAAACATGTGGTTGTGCATTATACACTGGATATGGATGTGAAGGAATATAGTATAATAGATTTTGGGAGAGATTATGTGAAGCTTGGGCATGAACTTGGGTTTGAGCCTAAGAGTGACGACGACAAGGTCTTCTTGACCTTTCCTGCTGTCCAACTACAATAGCAGATGTATCTTCCTCATTCTTTTTATCCCCAACACTTCCTGAACCCTTTTGAATTGCTTGAGTAGTCGCTTTTAATGTTACAAAACTCAATATGAGACCAGTCTTAATTCCATCTTCTATCATCTCCCCCATTTTAAGGACCTCAATAAATGGCTTGCCTAATGCAGGTAAAAAGTGTTGATAATATGTTTCGCCCTGCGCTTGAATAAATACCTCCACTATCCTACTTTCTTTCATTGGCGATTTCACCCTAGCAGCTTGTTCACGCCATCTGATCGCATCCTTACTGAAACTCTCAGTATTTTTCTTTTTATACTAGTTAGGGATTTTTCGTCAGGGATTAACTCCACATTGTATTGAAATTATTGCACAAATTCATTAGCTAGGTCATCCCAACTAATACACTTATCAATGTCTTGGTCAATAAAACATTCCGAAGCCAGGCCTGAAAGACTCTCCCCGAAATAAGCCATGAGTAGTTCTTCCTTTCCTCCAGCGCCTCTTAATTGGTTATAATAGCGCCTCAAATATGCCACTGGATCCCCATGTCCGTCATATTTCTCCAACTTTGGCATTTTAAATCCAGGAGGAAAGTTGACACCTGAAAACATGCATAAGTCCTTATATGAGACACTTTTGTAACCCCCAAGCCCTTGCAAGTTCTTCATAGCCAGTTCCAAACTTCTCAATCTTCTGGTCATTTCCTTTTGTTTTTCTGTCATAACAGACTTCTTAGTGTTAGGAAGAAATTCAGGCGGGTGAGTGTCACCTTAAAGATCAGTCAAGTTGAATGTAGGCTCGAAAATGTAACGCTGATCACCAGTAATATTCCATGCAGGCTCTCTTGTAGAGTACGGAGGCACAACTTGTGGATGAATATCAAAAGTAGGAGCTTTGGGTGGTGGTGGCGCCGAAAAAGCATGAACAGCAGGTGGAGCCGAGTATGTGGTAGTCCTGGATTGGAGAGTGAGGAAATGAACATTAGAAGTGGTTGGATATTGTTGCCCCGGAGTCGATCCTGATGCATGTTGTGCCATATCAACAAATATGGGAAATTGTGTATGTGACACGGGAGGCAAGCTAGAAAGATATTCCAGATTATCAGTGGGAACTGGAGAAGGCGGCAACCCATTAGCCCAAACTCGATGCATTTCTATTATTTGTTGCCTTAATTTCCGAATCTCTTTATTAGCTCCTAAATTCTCATTTCCGGAACTCCCTATCTGATTAGTAACAACAAACTCGGTATCCTTGTTGGCCATAACTTTCTCTGTGAAGGTGCAATATGAAGAACCAACCAAAATACCACAAACCAACCACCTTAAACTAACTGGACAAGAGATAGCAAATACATTAAGAGTTCAACACTTTCTCAAAACCTCTTTTTTTTAAAAAGATCACCGAACCCAAGAAGGGCGCCTACATATCTCACATCTCGAGAGAGGAAATCAGATGTGCGTAGTTCGTGAAATCGTGCCAAAATGACCAATTGAACTCTTTGTTTTCTTTCTTTTTTTATTCTTTTTCTTGAAACTTTAAGAAGAAAAGAAAATAATAATTTGTCAAAAGAATTGACGAAAATGTTTTTGAATTTTTCAGCTTTAACATCCCTATACAATGTGAAATCTATGATTACCAAAGAAAATCTTTTTGGGTTTTCAGTTTTAAATTTCATATGAAAATAGAACTTGAACCTATTAAAGAAAAAACTTTTTGGAGTTTTCTTTTAGAGATGTATATGAAACACCTACTCTAAATAAAGAGTGAAGAAAATCTTTTTAAATTTTTTAAATACGATTCCCGAACCAATAATAGGCTGCCTATGTATCTCACATCCCGAAAGAGAAGAATCAGGGGTGCGTAGTTCGTTCAGATTGGACAATTAAGGATTAAATGACAAACTAAACCCTGAATTGAGAGACACGGCTAAAAACAAACGATGAAAATAAAAAATCTTTTTTGGGTTTTTAATCAGAAACTAACACCAACAACTATGAAAGAAAAAATCTTTTTGATATTTTCGTTATATAAAAATGTACAAAACTCCTATTTAAAGGAAAAAATATTTTTGTAGTTTTCAAATTGTAAATACTTACTAAAGAAATAATCCTTCGCCCCTTATCTCCTCATCTTCCTATTTATAAGCCACAGCTTACTTCGACGTTTTCAATTTCCCATAAAGGAAAATCATTTTAATGTTTTTGACTTTTCGGGAAATGAGTGTAAAAAGTAAAAAAATATATTTTTTTTAATTGTGAAAAGCAAAAGCCATAAAGAACCCTAAAAACTACCAAATCTCTTTTTTTTTACACTCTTTTTTTCTTCCTTTTTTTCTCAACAATTTCTTGTCTACACACTTTGCTTCTAACTCATGTTTTTGCCCAAATCAGTCTGTCAAATGACCTCCTTACCCTCAGAGATGCAACATTTAGCACGTAGGGATGCTTTAGAGGTGAGTCTCCTACAAAAGGGCCTTATGGGTCTCACTAGATCTCAATATGATGCAAATTAGCATGACCTAAAGGCTGACCTACGCTGGAGTTCACTAACAAGGCTATTCAAGGGAGCGTATGATCGATAGTGGCTGCGCTAGCTTTCCACCCACTCTATACCAGCCGACAGCTCCCCCTCCTAAAAGTAAAGGTGACTCAACTATAGATCGTGTACACAACGTGTACTATAGACTTGTTGCAGAAAGAATGACTCGAGTTATGCACATGATGCCAGATATAAAGCGATAACACATAAGATACAAACTGTAAACAAAGAGCACGAAGGCACTCAACAATGAACAAACAATAACACAAAACAACACAAACGTATATACACCCACAATGCCAAACTAAGCCGATACAACTCCAAAAATAAGCTTAAATTCTGAAATGATCCCCAGCAGAGTCGCCAGAGCTGTCACAACCCTTTTTCAACTAAAAAAAGATTTGATTTTAAGTTTAAAAGGGTTTAATTTTTTTTACATTCAAACTCAGAGTCGGCACTTGGCATAATCCGATGTGTCAAGTCACTTTTGGAAAATCTTTTTCAAAACAATTTTGACTCTTTTAAACTGGTCTGCTGATTCCGACTAAGTAATTCTATTGACCGAGGGGAAAGTGCTAGACACCCCTCGATCCTGTGGTTTGACCATGGTCACTTAGTAGAGCATATCGACTAATTTGACACTACGAATGTATAAACCACACAAAACGCATAAAACAATCAATCAAACAAACAAAACAAAACAAAACAATCCAAAAATATAGTGTCCAGTCCAATTATTACAATCCGAAATAAAAAGGTACTGAAAAAGTAAACCTACACTAATCCTAAACTACGCTCCAGTGCTTTACCCGATGTTTCGGGCCTTGATCACGAACATCTTCTGCCAACATAATACGTCGAGGCATTCCCTGATGAATAAATACAATGAGCCTCGAGGCATTCCCCGGCTAAATGAATTCATTTGATGAAATACGATAAAAACAAACCACTCCACAAACATTTCAAATCATTCAACCATACACAATCCCTACTTTTGCCTACCTAACTTAGAATTTGTCTATTTCGTCTCGACCTAAAATATGATAATATCAATTTCGATTAACGTTCGTTTTAAGTCAAACGACAACCCAAGAATCAAATCAATCAAAATTCACCTTTTTATCAAGTTTCAAACCCCGTTCCACTTATTCCCAATCAATTAACCAATTTCAATATAAGAATCAACCAATCAAGGTACAACAATTATAGAAACTCAAACACGCTCAAAATTCGTATCATCAACCCATCACGAGTCAACAAAAATCACGACATCAAACATCACATCACGATAAAATAAAAAGAGATTAAGTTGAAGAATTTGACCTCGATTTTATTTCATCCACTGAATTTGTTCGAACAAAGCCAACGAACTTAAGACCTCGATTTAATGAACTCAACACGGATCCCACAACTCGATCACCCCCCCCCCCAAAAAAAAACCGAGCAACCCCGAAACAGTTCCCACGAAATACGGCGGCTTCTAAGGATCAGTCGCCGATTTCAGGCATTTTCCGATAGGTTTTTGAAATTGATTCAACCGGAGTTACTGTTTTCTCGGTGCCGCAGCTCCGGCGAGCTCCGACGATGTCAAGAGACGACGAAAATGGTTTAGATTTCGGCAATGGGTAGCCTTTTCCGATAGGATTTCATCGATTCTTACTGTTTCTTCGCCCAAACCCTCTCAAATCGCCTCCATTCCCTCCGTTTCACTCTCTTTCTCCTGATTCACTGTCTCGCTTGGTTTCGTCTCTCACTGTGTAGCTGTGTGTATCGGTGAGGGATTGTGAGAGTGTGCAATGGTCTGTGTTGTTAATTTTTGAGGTCAGTGAAGAAGAAAAGAAAATCAGAAAATGGCGTGTGTGCAATCTGTTTCTGAGAAAAATGAAAATTTCAGTCCCTTGATCGTGACCCCCCTTGTATAAGATGATAGTGGTGTCCCCCCCTCCCCTTTTTTTCCAATGTGTGTAGTGTATATATTATATTCCCTATCTGTGGAAATTGTTAGTGAGTGGAATGTTGTGGAAGAATGGAGTCAATCCCTGGCCCCTTTTTGTTATGGAAAAGGAATAAAAGTGTAAGTAGGCCTGCGTCGGTGGTTAGGATAAGATAAAATTGGTTAGAGATTTTGTTGAATTTTTGTTATTTTTATATTTTTGTGGGATATAATTAAACGGGTGAGGGCACGCAGAGTAAAAATGATAAAAATATTTTTGGAGAGGAATAAAATTAGGTGTCTACAATTGGATACAACTTTAGTAATTTCTATGTTTCAAAATTCATACTTTACAACAAAATGCTTCCATACATTCAACATATTCAACAAAAATACCAAACAATTTCAATATTTAAACTAACATAATAAACTACTACATTATAATTGTTAGCATCACCTGAATAAAAATAAGTTTAAAAGCATCAACCAAGTGCTACATATGATATCATCAGGGGTGGATCTACGTGGTAGTGAGGGGGTTCACCCGAACCCTTAGATAAAAAGTTACGACGTATATATAAGATAAAAAATCTATATTTATGTATATATATTAATTTTGAACCATTTAACACAAGGTTGTTGCATAACTTAGTGGTACTTTCTCTGCTTCTTAGGGCGCTACTATAGCCCTTGTCGCAGGTTCGATCCCTACCAGGCTGCATAATTTTTATAAATAAATTATTTTGTATAGCTGCTACTTTAGTTCTGTATAACTATACAAAAAAATGACGCCTATAGCCATTAGCTATTAAAAAATAGATGCATACCTCACTTGCTATATATATATATATATATAAAACTTTTTAATAAGTTAAAATATAAAATCAACAAAAAAACTTAAAATCCTTTTTTTCTTTTTCCTATATACTATTACGTCCCTTGAAGTTATATTTTGTTGACTTATTCACATATTTATATTTATATTTTTCGAACTCATTGAAGATAATTTCTGGATCGACCACCAGATATCATAACAACATTGAAAGCACAATCTTATTTCTGAAATCAGAGTAACATAACCAATCATAAAAAAATTAATTGGATAAAACTTCAAGAACAACATCATACTATCAACATTTTAAAAAAATACATAAATCAATATTTTTAACTGGATAAAAAATTCGCAGTTACTCCTTTACAAAAATTCATATATTACAACAAAAATACTATCATACATTCAACATGTATATATAAAAAAAACACCAATCAATTATAACAATTAACCGACCACAATCAGATTGTTAACATTCCATGAATGAATAAAAATAACATTCAAACCATCAATCAACTGCACCATACGACATTACAATCAGATTGAAACCCCAGTCTTATTTTTGCAAAACGAGCAATTGTAATGACCCTCACGGTCATTTTTATGTATTTTCATGCACTTTCGATATTCAGAGATTTTATATAACTGCCCCAAGTTATTTATGACTTGCTGGGACCGATAGTTTACTTTCCAGGCAGTTCTTTGATTAATTTTAGTGATATCTAATTATATTATGGATTACTTAATTTAAATTAGCATTTAGTAAAAATATAATTTATTACATTTCTTGAATAATTTTAATTTGTATAAAATTCTTTAAGTAGGTTATATTAATATTACTTTATGATAACTTTTATAGTTCATTAATATTTTAAGTGGAGATAGTAAATCTAGAAATATTAAAATAATATTATTATACAATAGAGATTTTGTTAGAAATAATTTTCTACTAATTGTTATATATTTAAAATACAATTTTTATTTTACTACAAACCTATATATACATAATGTAAAAAATTATTAATTGTGACCAATGCCATGACACGTGCGGAAGAAATATGAGCAACAACTTATTGCGTGGTTGCAGCCATACATGTGTCCCTTGTCCTTGCCACTTGGATAAAGTTTTATCTTCTTTTATACTTAACTCTATCTATGCAACTTGGTAGTAGTTTTATTCAAAAGAACATTCTTTTTAACAAAAAGGCAAATCAACGTGCTAGTGCTCTTATGTGTATATGCTCGTTTATATATATACTCTATAGTGACAGTTTTTGGGCGAAGAAAATATATTTTGGCGTCATTTGAGTATCAAATTAATATTAATTAATTATTCGTATTAAATTATTTAAGCTAGGGTTTTAGTCGAAAGATTTTTTTAACTTTGACATCAAAATAGGCTGATTTGTCCTACTTTTATAATGAACTTATATACTGAAATTGTAAACTATTATGCTAGATACTTAGTTGCTTATCATTTGATGGCAAAAGAAGAAACTTCATTTTCCTAGTAAGTATATAGGCAGGGCCCAGAGCCTCAGACCATGAACTAATATGTGATAGTTAAATATTACTCTAGAAAAATAAATTGTGTGAGATTATAACTTCATATCTCTTCTAACTCCATATACGTCACCTAAAAGTTTCTTCCTTTCATAAATAGCTCTATTATTAATGTAGTTACTTTGATATCCATTTTTACGACAAATTATCTCCATTACTGATGGGCTGTTCTTCCCTTTCCCCATTTACAGGTATAAAAATAATGTCTCAATCAGCATACATTGGATATTCTAGATTTCTGAGTATAAGGATTAATATATCGATCTAGAATTTCAATTTAATGCCCATCTCAAACTCCATTTTATTGAAAAATTTGACGTACAATTTATTTTTTCTTTTGTTCCTTTATCAAGTTTCATTAAATTCAAAAGTTCCCTCCTCAATTAATGCTGCTGCATAAAAATTAACAATGAGAAAACCATGTGTCAAACTATTGATCGAACACTATTTTTTGTTGGATTGAAATTTTTTCCTTATTTATTTTTGAGAAAAAATAAATAAATAAAAACATAATTATCACTTCTCCTAAAATTCCATGTTCACGAATTTTTCCATCTATTCCATAATCATAGCAATCAAATATTTCCTCTTTTGCTTTCTCTAATTAATTCAACCCATTCTTGCTAATATTATTGTTATTGCTAAAGTGAAAGAAGATACAACCTTTCATTGGCCAAATAACTAAATTAATAGAAGGACAAAGCCAAAGAATTTAATTATCTAGTAGCAACAATGAGATTCTTTTTTTTTTTTTTTTTCATAAAAATAGTAGCTAGAAAGGAAAGGTCAAATGAAATATTCATGAAGATGTTAGTAAAGTTCTGCATAAAATATGTCCTTTGCAAAATACATAAAATCAAACTCATACAAATCATCACTTACGGTACAGTTGCAATAATCATAATATTTGTCGCCTTGAATCTTGTAGTGTCCCTTGTTCATTTTGTGAAAGCGGACAGTTTAGGGTTCGAAAAAATTCCGTCAAAAGACCATAATCAAATTCATTAATATGTAAACAGTTGCTTACGTTATCCTTTGGATTGTAGTTCATGATTTTATCATGAAACATAAGCAGAAATTTACCTCTTTTTGACAGAAAAAAAGAATGAGAAAATAAATAATCCACGAAATATAGAGAATAATTGATAATAATTTTTTTTCCAAGATTCTTTATTCTCATACTCCTTCATAGTCCACACATCCACGTGAGTAGATGAATTATTATAAATCACAGATAGATTACTTTCTAACACTCCCAACACCAGAAATTTATCCTCTTCTCCACAATAAGGTCACTCTACCTTTTTCCATTTCTCATTACTCAAATTAAAAGAGGTTATGCTCCAACCACAATAAGCCCAACAAAGCTTGCCATTCACAAACTTACCTGAGCCAATTAACCGCGTCACTCTCCGAGAACAATGTATTGTTCGCCAAGATATTGATCTCTTGAAAGTTACGTGGATAGCGAGTAACAGAAAAACTACAGACTATCTTATAATCATCATGAATATCATCATATCCAAAACCATATGTGCAATGACCATCATCCTTCAATTTAGTTCTAAAATCAGGCAACTTCTTATACTTTCTTAATGCTGGGTTCCATAAAAACAATTCTTTTGCCTCATTGACAAGACAAACCAATCCATTGATAGAACCCTCAATCACACAAGATATACCAGAGTTTTTCATGTGATAATCCAAGTTAGTTTCCTCCATAATAGGACATTCTTTAAGGTTGAATTCTGGTTGGGCTATCCTCCACATAACACTATGGTTAGTGTAGTCTTTGTTATTATTAGGTGATAAACTTAGATGATATTTGGTAAACTCAGGGCTACAAATCAAAGAACTCCAAGATTTTAAAACAGACTTGAATCGCCAGAGTGATTTAGCTAGAAGCCTTGAAAGAATTTCAGTAATGACTTCAGTTGGCCAATAAAGGTTTGTGGGGTTGCTTTGATTTAGGTGTTGATGGGAGGCTTCATCAGATACCGGGTGTTTTCTTGATAAGTCAAAACCTCAGTTTCAGAACTAGTTTGTTCTTCTAGTTCCAGCTTTTCCATGTCTTCTTGATTGATTAATCCATTATTTTGTTCACCGAATTTTGAATTTTCTTGCTTTATTCCATTGTTCTCTCCACTTAGTTTATCTGCAGGTAGCATTTGAATCTTTGTAAATGTTGTAAAGAGAGAGAGAAAGAGAAAGAAAGAAAGAAAGAACTTTAGTTGCTTTGGAATGAACTGAAGATGATGAAAATTTATAACTTAGATCATATCACTAGATTAAGTGGTGTTATAGTATATCTCACATCTCACTCATTTATGTGAATTTATGATTAGATTATGCCATTATGGTGAATTAATCGAGGATGACATCAAGTTGAATGAACAAGTTACATGACCAAATGTTCAAATCTTAACAGAAGTTATAAATGCTAAATGGTTCTTTTTTCATGGATGCGAGAGTCAAAAACCTTTCAACATTAACAAAGCTGATCTCATAAGGAGAAATGGTCAACAATGATGTAAATTCGTTCTTGTCAGCTATCACTCTTGGTAAAATTTCAAAGAAACATAAAAATAAAATATGACCTCCTCCACATTTTCTACATATTACGTATAACAATAGAAAAGAGATAAATGTACAGTCTTCTATTTTTGCGATTTCAAGCGGATATATCATTCATTGAAAGATTGCTTTGGAATGAACTAAATATGGTGAGATGTTCCTTCTTTTGCTCGAATTTATAACTTGATCATATACCTAGAATAAATAAAGTGTTATAATAAATCTCACATCATATTATCACTCATAATGTCAATTTATGATTAGATTACGGTGAATTAATTAAGGATGAAATCAATGAAGTTGAATGAACAGTTACATCACCAAATGCTAATCTTAACAGAGGCTATAAATGCTAAATGTTTCTTTTGTCATCAACGAGAGCGTCCAAAAACTTTCAACATTGACGAAGCTGGTCTTATTAGGAGAAATGGTCAACTTTTATCTAAATTCATTCATATCTGCTATCAAATTCATTCATATACGCTATTACTCTTGCTAAAATTTTTAAAGAAACATAAATACGACCTCCTTTTCATTTTCTACATATTATATAACAACAGAAAAAGAGATAAATATATGCCCCTCTATTTTTGCGATTTCAAGCGAGTATATCACTCGTTGAAAAAAATGATGTATAGATATACCCCTGTAATTTAACAAATGGTGTACATATAGTCATATACCCTCGTTATCTAACAAGTTAAAATTAATTCTTTTTAATTAATTTCAAACAATACGACATGACTTTAAAAATTATTTCACCCATTTTATTTACCTCTCGAGATCCAACCTAACTAAAGAAAATCAATTCGTCTTTTATTCAAATCTGCCCCAATTTCAGTTATTAATTGTGAAGACGGATTGGATTTTTTTTCCAGTTGCATAGGGTCTGGAGGGGTAAAATGTGAGGTAATTTTTTTAAAGTTGCATGATATTCTAGGAATTAAAAAAAATAAATTTTAGATTTATTCCTTTAAATCTAGGTCTTTAAAAAAATGGTGAATATGCATAATTTGTTAGACGATGGTGTATATATGCATAAGTTTTTCTAATGAGGCATATATTAGCTCTAAATCACAGAATTAAGGAAATATTTTTCCCTTTTCTTGCTATAACAATTGTTAATTATGCATAATTTGTTATTAATTAAATAAGTATTAAGTGATATGCATTCTTATATCAACTTATGATTAATTATCATGGTAAAATATCGTGCTATGTCTAGTATACAAAAGTTATTTTTGTTGTTGTTAAATCAATTTACTCTTTTTAGTGTTTGATTATTATTTTCTACTCAATATTTGTTATATTCATATCAAATTTATTTTTCACTATATTTGGAAATTAATATTTGGCCTTGAAATTTTAAATTCAACTTGAAGCTAGATGCCAAATTTGAGAAATAACTTATAACCTGGTCTCAAACTCCATCTTCATAATTCCAAATAAAAATGCTCTCTTCTTTTATTGTTAAAAGTATAACCAACACAACTCTATCTTAAACTCTAGCTTCACCAGTTCCAAATAAAAATATTTGATTTCTGCGACCAATTGCCTACTAAGAATAATGGCATTAGAAGAAAGTTTAGCTATAATAACTTTTTACCCTCTTTTGTTGCTTATCAATTTCAAAAAAGGAGAAAATGCAGTAAATGGCTTTTTCTATTTGCAGAAATTAATCTAGAAATTTATATTATGTTTTCAACCCTAGAAATTAATCTGAAAATCAATTTATAATTACCCAAAACGTTTCAAATCTTTTGTTGTGCCAGTGTTTCAAAAAAAATGGCGAGGTTTGGTCCAAGTTATAGTTTAGTTTTTAGAAATTAATGTTTTGTGAAATACCTTGACTAAATAGATCATCAAAACCCCTTTAATTTGGCGAGTTTTAAATTTTTCGTTGACCTAATTATCCTCAATGCGACAATCTAAGTCACAACCTAAAAAGTATTACTAGGTAAATATTTGTTCAAGATTTGACCTAATATTTTTACACTCTTTCGTAAAAATTTCTAGTTTCACCACTGTCTTTTAAATGTCATTGTGACGTTGGAATTTGGATACAACAAAACCATTATCTTTGGTTTGGAACGGATATCATGAGAACACTTAATTTGGGAAGTCAAAATGTAACAAACGTTTATATAAGATGAGCGAAGGGTCTAACTAAGGGTGTGTTTGGTATGATGGAATATTTTCCATGTTCGGTCGATCAAATATTTTGGAAAATATTTTTCCTTGAAAAACAAATTCCTTAAAAATGAGAAAAATAACGTTCCTAATGAAAGTAGCGAAAACAAGCTCCATAGTGACATTCAAAGTTTATTATCTCCTTCCCACCGACCCAATGCCCCCAAGGGAATGTAATGCACTAAGATTCTTTACGAAGTTTGGTAGCTCGGATGAACTGTAACAAGGCGCTTTAGGAACGTTAACGTTTCCTTTCAGTTGCACGTTGTTATAGCTGATAAACTCGTATAGTCGTATGAGACTTGATAAACTCAGGGCCAAACTAAACCAAGTCAAGGTTTCATAACAGACCCTAGTCATTAGAAATTAAACAAACATTTGCAGCTTTCATATTCATATAATGTAGGTTTCGTTTGTATTTTCAATAGTTAATCACTTCGAGGAGAAAGTCGAGTTACTAATCTTCTGACCCTAGGATTTTAATTATCCACAGAATTATAAAATGATAACTAAAAAATGGAATTGGTGTGCTGAATTTTATACCTAGCAAATAAAATGTTATGTATCAGTATTTTTTCTTCTTCTTTTACATAGCAACTAAAATGTTATGTATCATTATTTTTTTTCCTTCATTGAAAGAAGAGAGGAGTAATGAAAATATTTGATTCTATTAGTGGAAAACATGATATCAAACTTTGAAAAAGGAATCATTTTTATATTAAATCAAAATAACCTTTCACGGTCTCTAATCCCAGAATGAAGATTCAGCTGAACTGAAAAATTAAAGCAAACCAATTTACAAACTAATAATCCATATAATTATTGAATTTATCACTGATGAGTGATCATTATCTCAATGAAACAGTGTAGCTCCATTGAAGCACATATGGAAGCTTCTAGATAAAAGATTTGCTCGCAATTGAAACTGAAAATATCTTGTTATTCTGTTATCATTTATAACTAACATGATGCTATATATACAACTTGCTAACTAACTTGTACAGCTGGATGCCAGATCAGCTTATTCTAACTGTCTAACTAACAACGTCACACCTAATTACAGTAATGCCATTGACTACCCTGCATCTATACAATTCTTATTCTCAACACTCCCCCTCAAGCTAGGTGATATAAACACATTCAACACACCTAGCTTGCCAACTAGAAACTCATGTTGAGCCCTTGCTAGACCTTTTATCAGAATGTTCGCTAATTGATGTTTAGACTCCACATGTTCTGTCTTCACTAGTCCTTCAACTTGCCATACTTTTGTACTCAGCTTCAGCTGAGCTTCTTGACAACACACTTTGCTTCTTTGATTTCCATAAGATCAAAGAATCTCTATGTTTTACTAGGAAGCCTGAGACTGACTTTCTTATATTAGGACAAGAAGCCCAGTCTGCATCACAGTAAACGTTAAGAGCATTGGATTGTTTGCTGCTAAGTAGGATTCAAAGTCCTGGTTCTCTTTTAACATACCTCATGACCCTCACTGCTGCTTCCCAGTGTGTCTTTAGGATGTTGTAAAAACTGACTCAGCAATTGAACCGAGTAAGCAATATTTTTTTTGGTTAGAGTACGATATAACATTTTACCAATGAGCCTTTGGTATTTCCCAGTATCTTCCAATATGTCATCATCTATTTTTCCTGTTGTATTATCAAGCTCTTGAGTAGTAAGTTTAACATTAGATTCCAAAGGAGTTCCAGCCATTTTAGCACTTCCTAACCCTAAATCTAAGAGTATCTCCAATGCATATTTCCTTTGATTAATCAGATTACCTCTTGCCGATCTTCTAAAATCCATTTCAAGGAAAATTTTTAATTCACCTAGATCCTTGATTTTGAATGCTTTATGTAATGAGGTCTTAGTAGCTTTTATAAGATGCAGATTGTTTCCTGTGACTAGCATGCCATCAACATACACCAAGATGATCACCGCACCACTTTCTACTTTTCTGATAAAAAGAGAATGATCCAAAGCACTTTGCACAAAACCAGACTTCAACAATGCTTCAGATAATTTCAAGTTCCATTGTCTGCTAGCTTGTTTAAGCCCATAAAAGGATTTTTGTAGCCTACATACAAGACTAGACTCGCCCTGGCTAGAAAAACCCTGAGGTAACTCCATATAAACTTCATCATGGAGATCATCTTAAAGAATTGCATTATGGACATCAAGTTGATGAATATGCCAGGCGTGTTGAGAAGCTAAGGATAACACAGTCCTTACAGTAACAATCTTAACTACTGGAGAAAAGGTCTCAAGATAATGAAGACCTTCTTACTGACTATATCCTTTAGCAATTGGCCTAGCTTTAAACCTTTCAACCTCACCATTAGCCTTCAGTTTAACCTTGTACACCCATTTATAGCCAATAGGGTATTTAACCTTCGGCAAAGGGACTAAAACCCAAGTACCATTATCTTGAAGAGCTTGAATCTCTAATTGCATAGCCCCAAGCCATCTGCTATCAGTTGTAGCCTATCGATAGGATTGAGGTTCTTGAATAGAAGACAAGGAGCTCAGATAAGCCTGATATGGAGCAGGCAAATAACTATAAGAAATAGATTCAACAATGGGATATGTCACTAAGTGAGCTGAACCTTTAGTGACAAAATCAGTCAGCCATAATGGAGCTTTAGTAAGTCTCTAAGATCTTTTATGAGCTTAAGGTGATACATGTTCAATAACAACCAAGAGATGTAAAGAGGTGGAAGTGGGAGAAGAATCAACAACAGGTGAAGAAGACTAAGGAGAGGTAGGAGGTGGTGTTATGAAAGTGGTGTCATCGAAAAGCAAATCAGGAAAGTCAAACGAAAAGGAAGTAGAAGAACTAGGAGGAGAGATAGTATCTTTGAAGGGAAAAACATGTGCCACAAAATGAACATCTCTATTGACAATAAACTTTTTATTTAGTAGATCAAAGATGTAACTTTTAGATATAGAGGAATATCCCATAAAGGCAACCTTGATTGCTCTTCGGGAAAATTTATCAACCTTGGGCAACACACTCCCATAACAAAAACAACCAAGAGTTGTCAAATGAGTAAGTTGAGGTTTCTTGCAAAAGAACACCTCATATAGAGATTTAACTTTTAAAACAACAGAAGGTAACCTTTAATAACATAGAAGGATGCTAAGATGCAATGACCTCAAAACGATAGAGGGATATGCCCTTGAAATCTGAGAGCTCTGTCTACTTCAAGTAAATGTCTGTGTTTCCTCTCAGCCACACCATTCTGTTGAGGGGTATAAACACAAGTCCTATGAAGTACAATCCCTAAATCTACGAAGAAATCCTGCATGAGATTACTAGTAAACTCTCCTCCATTATCAGTTCTCACCACCTGAACTACAGCCTTGAATTGAGTCTAAATCAGTTTAAAAAACTGTTTTAACATGATCAACACATCAGACTTGAATTCGAGTAGAAAAACCTAAGTAATCCTAGAGAAATCATCCACTATAGTCAGAAAGAATCTGTTATCATCAAATTTTTCTGCATTATATGGGTCCATATATCCAAATGTAAAAGCTAGAAAGTGGAACTAGATTTACTATCACTGTAAGAGAAAGGTAATCTGGTGTGCTTGGCTAAGAGGCAAACATTACAACCAACTAAAGTAGATTTACAGACATCTAAACTATAACCAAGCATGTTGTGCAATGATATACCGGAAGCATGAGCCAGCTATCTATGCTATAGCATGAAGTCAGATTTCAATTTATCTTCTTGAGCAGTCAACACGAAGTCTGAATTATTAGACATACTTTCTACTTTGTTGGTGACACAATCAAAATCAGTAGATATATGAGGAGTCAGGAGATATAAACCATCTTGTTCCCTATCAATCCCCTTCAGCTTCCCACTGAAAAGGTCCTGGAACAAGCAGAAACCAGGATAAAAGGAGACAAAGCAACTAAGTTTTTTAGTTAGCTTAGAAACTGACAAAAGAATGTATTTAAACTCGAGTACAAATAACACATATTTTATTTCTTGGGAACTCATCACCATGCATTTTCCAATATGTATTACTGTGGCTATTTCTCCATTAGGCAAATGAACTCTCTTATTATCCCCTGTACTGAACCTTTTAACATCATGTAATAGACTTAAACTGGAGGCCATATGATTAGTTGCACCGGTATCTACTATCCAATTGGTTTGTTCTATACTAGTCATGAGAGAATGAGCAATACCTTCCATATTAGCCATATCCATCTGTGGCATCTTTATATCGAGCATTAATATCAACTTATCATGTTGGTCCTGAGTCAGCTGTGGATCCCTAGGTGTGTAACTCTTTGAGCAGATTAGACCTGTATTAGTAAAGTCAGTTTTACCTCTTGCTCTATTAAGTTTGTTCTGAAGAGCATTGGTAGTATCAGTGTGGACATTATATGCTTTATTTCTTCCTGTGGTTGACTTGTAGGTTGGCTTTTATGGATGAAAATACTCCTCTTGAGAATGAAAGTTTCCTTTCCTTTGAACATAATCTTTAGGATAACCATGAAGCATAAAACAGTCATCCTCAACATGACCTTTTAATTTGCAAAAATCATAGGTAGCATTCGAATTTTTCTTAGATTTATAATGACATGGTCCTCGTTTAGCCAACAATGCTGCAACTTCAGTACCTTCTCCCATCATACACATACCTCTCATAGCTCTTTGACTCTCTCTTTCAACAAGCATAGCATATGCTCGATTGAGACTGGGAGTAGGAGTTGTCATCGATATTTGACTGCGAGGATGATCGTAGTTCTCGTTTAACCCCATAAGGAATTGCATCAACTTCTATTGCTAAATATTTGCATAGAATTCCTTGGCTTTCATACAATCACATGCATCCAGCACCATTAACTCATATTCTACCCATAAATTTTGAAGTTTCAAAAAATAAATAGCAATACTGTCAGTACCTTGCACTAATGTTGCAATCGATTTGTGTAAATGATAAATCCTAGATACATTGACTTTGTTGAAAAATTTCTTCAAATCATCCCAAACTGATTTTATATCAACTGCATAGACTATTTCAGTATGTAATTCCTTTGCAACTGAACTCATAATCCAACCTTGAATGATAGAATTGTATCTATCCCATTGATGTACCAACTCAACTGGAAAATCCTCCTTCTTCCAGGTTCCATCAACCAGACCTAACTTGTTTTTACCCAGGAGCTGAATTCGCATGGCTCTGCTCCAAATTGAGTAATTTTCAAATCCGGTAAGCTGCATAGGGATAATAGAAACTCTAGTAGCATCTGAAGGATAAAGAAACAATGCATGATTGTGATCAAATTTCACTCCCGCCATTGTTGAGTTTTTGGGTTTTCTTCAAGCTTTCTCATAAAAATAATATAAAAGCAGTAATGTTCGATCACACAACTCACAATAGTGGTTGAAGCTCTGATACCATATTGAATTTATCTACCATATTGAATTTATCACTGATGAGTGATCATCATCTCAATAAAACAGTGAAGCTCCATTGAAGCACATATGAAAACAAGAACAACACATAGATTTACGTAGAAATTTTTGTGGAAAAAACCACGGGCAGAGGCAAAGGAGGTTTCACTATAATGGAAAGAGAGTACAATGTGGAGAATGCTGAATTTTTTGAATAATAAAATAACCCACTAAATCATACTTATATATTACGTGCGTACAAATAGGTCCTAGGACCAAGAACATAAAGGTCCATCAACAAAATTCGGGTCACAACTCTAACACACCTAAACTTTATGGAGGTCCTATTAATTTCTAAACTCATTTATTTGTATTTTTGTACTCCTTTTGTGCTCATATGACTGTTAAATTAAACACAATTTGAGCATAAAATATTTTGCTACTTGGCAGCCACGTCAGCACAAAAGGAGCAAAACACAACAGAAAATGAGTTCAAGAGTGTAGTAGGACTCCGTAAGGTTTAGGTGTGTCACTTGAATTTCGAGTATAGTATGGAAGATACTTGTCCCTTATCCCAATTTTAAAAGCTAAATTATTTAATATTAACTCAAATTTTAAAATTAAAATTAGATATTCAAAAATTATAAGAGAAGTACTATAAACTACATTTTTTATCATATCAATATGATGAAAACGTATATCTTAAAACATTGATAAAAAATCATATCGTCTAACTCTAAAAAAAAAATAAATTGTGACAAGTAAAAACAAACGAAAAGTTTACTATATACTACTCATAATATCAATCTTGACAAAGATTTCATAGAAACATTAAATAAGACCTCCACATATTTTATGATAATTTTTAGAGATAAGCATCCAATACTCCTTCGAGTTATGACCAAAGTTGCTATGACACACTCAAACTTCACAGGGGTCCTATTACCCTTGAACTTTATTTTAGCGTATTTTTGTCATCCTTTTGTGCTGACATGGCTCCTTTGTTACATAAAAGTGGAACCCATGACAAATATGTCACGTCAGCTTAAAAGGGTGACAAAAATACGCTAAAATTAATTGAGTACGGGGGGTAATAGGACCCCTGTGAAGTTGGAGTATGTTGTAGAAAATTTGATCATAGTTCAGGAAGTACTAGATGCTTTACTCTAACTTTTAATTATGTATAATATGATATTAAATATAATTAAGTCATGTCATTCTTACATCTAATTATGATATATAGATCATGGTAAATATTTATTGTGCTATGTCTACTTAATTATTTTTTGAGAAAATACTTTATTTTCGCGTTGAACAATACACGAAATTGTTGAGACATACCCGAACTTTAGGAGGGTTCTACTACCTCTGGACTAATTAAAATCGTATTTTTGGCAACTTTAGTGCCTACGTGGCATATCAGTGAATCAACAAACTGAAGGTCCATATAGGCACACGTATGTGCCAAGTTGGCACTAAGGTTGCCAAAAATATGATTTTAATTAGTCTAGGGGTAATTAACCCGGAAATGGCCCGTTCTCGCTGTTTCGCCTATTTCACCACCCAAATATCCTATCCCACCCAAGGGTCCACACTAGGCCGCTCTACAGTATGCCTGGGGCAGCCAGATCGATTTTCAACTAAAAACACGCCCGGCCCCCGAGCCTACCCCAGAAATCGTGGACTATAGCATACCGATTTGGCCAAAAAATGATCCGTTAGCGTTGTTTCGCCCATTTGACCACCTAAATAGCCTATCCCACCCCAAAGGCCCACAATAGGTCATTCCCTAACTTTCCTGGGGAAGCTCGGTCAATTTTTGACCAAAAACACGTCCAACCCCTGGGCCCACCCCAGAAATCGTGGGCTATAGCACACTGATTTGACCCAAAAATAGCCCGTTCCTGTCGTTTTGCCCAATTAACAATCCAAATAGCCTATCCCACTCTAAGGTCCGCACTAGGCCACTCCCCAGCCAGCCTGGTGCAGCCCGGTGAATCTTTGGCCAAAAACATGCCCGACCCCAGGGACCACCCCAAAAATCGTGGGCTATAGCACACTAATTGGCTCGAAAAATGGCCTGTTCACGCCGTTTATCCCATTTGAACATCCAAATAGCCTATCCCAACCCAAGTGTAACACCCCATAAATTTTTTTTCGTACACTTATCGCGATTATATGGAGTCCTAAATGCTTGCGTATGGGTTAAATTAAGTGTATGGTGTTCGGAAGTATCCCGTCAATAGTTGTATGTGTAGGTATTGGAATAAGCTTTCCAACGATATAAAGTTTGCCCAAAACAGAGGAGTATTTCATATAAGCGAGCACATTCGAAATTTCAAATCGGTGGCCGGGAAGCCTGTGAACAGTAAATCTGCAAGAAAATTTCTGCAGCTAGGCAATTATTTTTTGGATCAACTTTAGACGATCATAACTCCTTGTACAAAAAGAACTGTGTGAGCTGCTATATATCGACGAAAATCTCCGAGAGTCTTATTTCCTATGAAATTGGTTTCATCCAAATCCAATGTCTGAGAAAGGAGCTATACCCGTTTTACTGAGCCTATCAAAAAAAAATAGAATTGTGGGACAGATTTTTGGGTCAACTTTAAACGACCATAACTCCTTGTACAGGAAGAACTGGGTGGTATACTTTATATGAAAATAAAATCCCTTTGCATTATCTTTCCAATGAAATTGGTTTCACCCAAATACGATACCGGAGCAAAGAGTTATGATCGATTTACTTCAGCCTGTCAAAACTGTCCACTGGGGACAGATTCGGGATTTATTTAAATTTTTAGGGCAAAATGGTCATTTTCTATTACCTCTTGGACGAAAATTGGTCTTTATAAACATACACTTAGCCTCATATATATCATATATCATCCAATTATTAAGAGAAGGTAAAACCCTAGCCTAATTTCAACTTCAAATATTTTGTGATTCAACCGTAGAAAATTCGAATTGGTTCCGTAGTTGTGTTCACCATCTCGAAAGCTTCGGGAAGCACCCCATGGTTATGTAAGGAGGATTCTAAATACAAGAGTTCATTGTTAAGGTATGAATATTGTTTATTCTTGATTCTTATCCATGAATAAGTATTGATAAAGGATTATGAGTATTGTCGTGATGTTGGAAGATAACTAGAAACATAGTTATGAATTGTTTTGTATACATTGTTAGTAGTAAATTATTGAAGTTGTTGTATTGGATTATGGAGGATGAATTGTGGTGATATATCATTATATTAGTGGTTATGTATGCCTAGTGATCATGTTGGTATTGGATGGTGACTAAGAAGGGAAATAAAGGCTAAGAGTGATGTTGAGGGATATTTCATGAAAATGCATGATATGTGAATGTAACAAGAGTATAAGAGGATGTATGTAGCACTCTTATTGATGAGTTAAAGGATTACTTCCTAGACATTATTTGGTGAAGTTAATACCTAAATGGTAAGGTTTGGGTGCTAATACTAGTTTGCCACAAATGACTTATTGTAGATAAGTGTTCGAAGAGTACGGGAAGTCAAGTTGGACTTGTATTGAAGTGGTTATATCAAGGTATGTAAGACATACTCTATATAATCTTTGGCATGAATAATGACCCATGGCACTCTCAAGTAAGCTTCCAACATTGTCCTACGACACATGACACATAATAACATCATATGATCTTCGACACTACCAATTGAACTTGTTTTCACTTTTAAGATGTCCGGCTAGTAAAAAAAAATGTCCATATACTATTGTTGACTCCAAAATGGTTTAATGAGGTATCCATGATTCTCTACCTCATTTTCATGATATTTATTACCTATTTACATGTTTTCCTATTGAGGTATCATGGTTTCAAGTTCCATAAGGTGTGACCACAAAGTAACCAATCGCAAAGATTAATTGAATTAAGGAAATAGAATGTCTTTATTTTAAATTGATGATATGATGTATTGTATTAGTACCACTGATCAGTTGGCCATTGTATTATAAAGTTTATGTATATATGCTATTCCAGGGGTGGTCCCTGATGTATTGTATTAGTTCCACTGATCAGTTGGCCATTGTATGACATATGTTATGTATTGATAAGCATTACGGGAAGTAATGATATGAAAGTAATATGCAGGTATCCCATCAGCTCTTTTAAGTGTGGTCTACTCATACTGTTTATTCACTGGTATCTGGGTTCTGTTGATCTTTTGTATCTCATCTTGATACTCTCTGCCTTACATACTCAGTACATATTTCCGTACTGACGTCCCTCACGGGGGACCTGTATTCATGCCTGCAGGAACAGGTACTTCAGGTCGTACACCTCCGCAGTAAGAGGTAGGACATTCTGTTGTTAGTGGTGAGCTCCAGTTGTTTCGGGGCATCCCAAGTCGTTTCTATATGTACTTTTTGGTATTGGTATAAAAGTCTTTTGTGGGCGGGAGTTTGTCCCGACCCTAACTCAGTTGTGTATCTATGTAGAGGCTTTTGTAGACATATTGTACAGCCATAGGAGTGTTTGGTTGATAGATGTGATGGCTCTGACGGCCAATTACTGTTCATATATATATTTATGCGTGTTTGCTGGGCTGATACAGGTACTGTTTTCTTCTATTTACAACGAAGTGCTGCCCAAATTTCTAATTTTCATAAGTAATGTAAATGTGAAAGTATAGCTTATGAACGGGTTCTCCCGGGCCTCCTCGGCTAAGGGTGCCAGTCCGCTCCAATGGGATTTGGGGTATGACACCAAGGGCCCATACTAGGTCATTCCCAAGAATGCATGTTGCAGCCCAGTGGATTTTTGGACAAAAATACGCCCGGCCACTGGGCCCACTCCAAAAACCATGGGATATAGCATACCAATTTTGGCCAAAAATGGCCTGCTCATGCCGTTTCATCCGTTTGACCACCTAAATGCTTATCCCATCCCAAGGGCCCACACTAGGCCACTCCCTAGCCTGCTTAGGGTAGCTTAGCTAATTTTTGGCCAAAACTACGACCGTTGGGCCCACCTCAAAAATCGTGGGCTATAGCACACCGATTTGGCCCAAAAATAGCCCGTTCACCCGTTTGACCACCCAAATAGCCTATCCCCCCCGAAGGCTGAAACTATGTCGTTCCCTAGCCTACCCGATTGATTTTTTGCCAAAAACATGCGTGACCCCAGGCCCACCCCAGAAACTGTGGGCTATAACACACCGATATGGCCCAAAAGTTGCCCGCTCACGCCATTTTGCCCGTTTGACCACCTAAATAGCCTAGCCCACCCCAAAAACCATGGGCGATAGCACATTGAATTGTCCCATAAATGGCCCGTTCGCACCGTTTCGCCTGTTAGACCACCCAAATAGCCTATCCCACCCAAGGGCCCATACTAAGCCACTCCCTATCCTACCTGTGGTAGCCTGATCGATTTTCGAATAAAAACACGACCGACCCCCTAGCTCACCCCGAAAGTCGTGGGCTATAACACACCAATTTGGTTCGAAAATGGTTTGTTTGCGCCATTTCGCCTATTTGACAACCCAAATAGCCTATCCAACCCCAAGGGCCCACACTAGGCCACTCCTCAGCCTGCTTGGGGTAGCCCAATTGATTTTTGGCAAAAAATACACTCGGCCCTTGGGTCCACCCCGCACAACGGTTTGTCCTGAAAATGGTCCGTTCACACTGTTTTTGCCCGTTTGATCGCCCAAATAGCCTATCCTACCCCAAGTTCCCATACAAGGCCACTCCCTAGCTTGGTTGGGGCAGTCTGATCAATTTTCAGCCAAAAATATGCCTGGCCCCGGGCCCTCTTTAAAAATCGTGGGCTATATAACACAGCGATTTGGCCCCCAAAATGGCCCATTTGCATCGTTTTGCCTATTGGACTACCCAAATAGCCTATCCCAACCAAACGGCCCACACTAGGCCACTCCTTAGTTTGCCTGGGGTAGCCCGATCAATTTTTAGCCAAAAATACACCCGGCCCCAGCCTTCTTTGAAAACCGTGGGCTATAGCATACCAATTTGGCCTTAAAATGGCTCATTCACGCCATTTCACCTATTTGACTACTCAAATAGCCTTTTCCAACCCAAGGGCCCACATTAGGCCATTCCCCAGCTTACTTGAGGCAGCCTAATGAATTTTTGACCAAAAACACGCCCGGTCCTGAGCTCACCCCAGAAATCGTGGGCTATATAGCACACCAATTTCGCCCAAAAACTTCTCATTCGCACTATTTTGCCCGCTTGACCACCAAACTAACTTATCCCACCCCAAGGGCCCATACTAGGCCGCTCCCCAGCCTGCCTGGGGCAGTCCGATTGATTTTTGGCCAAAAGTATGCCCATCCTCGAGACCACCATAAAAGTTATAGGTTATCGTACACCGATATGGCCCAAAAATGGCCTATTCATACCATTTCATTCGTTTGACCACCCAAATAGCCTATCCCACTCCAAGGGCCCACACTAGGCCGCTCCCTATCCTGTCTGGGACAACTCGTTTGATTTTCAGTCAAAAATACGCTCAGACCTCGGGCCTACCCCAAAAATTATGGGCTATAGCACACCAATTTGGCTCGAAAATGGACCGATCACATTGTTTCTCCTATTTGACCACCCAAATAGCCTATCCTACCCCAAGGGCCAATACTAGGCCGTTCCCCAGCCTGCCTGGGATATCCCAATCAATTTTTAGCTAAAAACACGCCTGGACCCCTGGCCCACCCTAAAAAACATGGGCTATAGCATACTAATTTGGCCTGAAAATGGCCCATCCACGCTGTTTCGCTCGTTTGACCACTGAAATAGCCTATCCCATCCTAAGGACCCATACTTGGCCGCTCCCTAGCCTGCCTAGGGTAGCTTAGTCAATTTTTAGCCAAAAACATGCCCAACCCCAGGCCTACCCCAAAAACCATGGGCTATAGCACACCGATTTGGCCCAAAAATTGTCCGTTCGCACCGTTTCACCTGTTTGACCACCCAAATAGCCTATCCTATCTGAAGGGCCCACACTAGGTCTCTCCTCAGCCTGCCTGAGGTAGTCCGATCGATTTTAGGCCAAAAATACGCTCGACCCCTGGGCCCACCCCGAAAACCTCAGGCTATAGTACACCGATTTAACCTAAAAATGGCCCATTTATACCATTTCACTCGTTTGACCACCTAAATACCCTATACCACCCCAAGGGCCTATACTAGGCCGCTCCCCAGCTTGCCTGGGGTAACCCAGTCGATTTTCAGCCAAAATCACGCCCGACCCTGGGCTCACCTCAAAAACCGTGGGCTATAGCACACCGATTTGGCCCCAAAAATGGCCTGTTCATGTAGTTTTATTCGTTTGAACACTAAAATAGCTTACCCACCCTAACGGCCCGCATTAGGCCGCTTCCTAGCCTGCCTGAGGCAGCCTGATCGATTTTTGGCCAAAAAATTGCTTGGCCCCCTAGGCTACCCCAAAAACCGTGGGTTATAGCACATCGATTTAGCCCGAAAATAGTCCGTTCATGCCATTTCACCTATTTGACCACCTAAATAGCCTATTTTGGTATGTGCAACGTAGTCTTATGTTGGTGTTGTGGTGTGCGGGTGCCGAATACATAGTGTGCTTATGGCTGCTGCATGGGTGCGCGGGTGCCAAACACATAGTTTGTAGTTTAGTATGCATGTGTAACATGGTGACCATTGTGCTCATGATTTCTTGGTGTATCCTGGTGTATCCATGCACTTGGCACATGGTGCACAAGGTGGCCATTATGCCACTGGTGCATGGTGCACAGTACCCATGGGTTGTGGTTCCTTGGTGCATAGATGCTGATGGTGCCTTGGGGCCTTTGGTGCATGGTGCACCGATGCCCATGTTGCCTTGGGGCTGTAGGTGCATGGTGAACAATTCCCAGGTGCATTGGCTCCTTAGTGCACCGGTGCCCATGGTGCGATGGTGCCTTGGGGCCGTTGGTGCATGGTGTCGGGTGCCCGGGCCTATGGCCCATGGTGGCTAGGGGCGTTGTTCACCTATGCTATATACCTCATTTTAGGAAATTGACTTTTAAATGTTGAAATTGACATTTACATCCGCCTTACCATGCTATTTTGATGTTCAAATTGTTTACTTTTCATTACTTTTTTGGCTAAAGAAGAATGAAAACTACGTATCAAATTGGGGAAAGTGTCGATTAAACGGGATAAAAGTCATTTTTCTTTTTGAAAATCGGCTCGATTTAACCGCCTTGCGGCAGTTTGTCCATATAGATCTTGAAAATATACGCAAATTCAAAAAAAAAAAAAATTGCGTCAAACGGGTATTCGAGCGCAAAGTTACAAAGATTTAAAGTTTCACCAATTTACAACTACTTTTTTCTATCTTCTTTCACTCCCTATTTTTGGTTGACCTTTCTATCTTACTTATTTATATGGAGAGGACTTCCATGATACCTCGATTAGAAATTATTAATAACTTGTCATTTGGTCGAGCCAATTTTCTAAAAAAAAAAAGTTTTTATCTTATTCAATCGACACTTTTCCACAATTCAATACACAATTTTCATTCTTCTTTAGCACAAAAAGTAATGAAAAGTAAATAATTTGAAGATCAAAATTGCATCGTAAGGTGGATGTGATTGTCAATTTCAACCGTTAAAATTTAATTTTAAAAAACGAGGTAGATAGAATAAGTTAAAAATATATATTAAAACAAGCGTTATTTACCACAATACATGCGTTATTGACTAATTCTCTATTTTACTTGATTTTGTTACATAACGGAAAAGAGAAAAAAATTTAAAAACATGCAATTTAAATTTTATCAAGTATTAATATTTTATTGAGTAATTTTCTTATTTTTGTTTACCATTATGTCTTCTTATAAAGAGTAAAATTTTAATAAGGAAAACATGCATTTTTAATATAGTGAAAGAATAGAAAAAACATGTAATTTAAATTTTATCAAGTTTAAATATTTTATTAATTAATTTCCCTATTTTTGTTAATTTTTATGGTTTTTTAATAAAAAATAAAATTTTAATAAGGAAAACATGAATTTTTAATATATTGAAAAAATAGAAAAATAAATAGAGAAAACTATAATTTAAATTTTAGCAAGTGTTGATATTTTTTGGGTAATTTTCCTAGTTTTGTTTATTTTAATTTTTTTATAAAAATTAAAAATTTAATAAGGGAAACATGAATTTTTAATGTAGAGAAAAAAAAGGAAAAAAAATACAAAAAACATGCAATTTAAATTTTATCAAGTATTAATATTTTGTTGAGTAATTTTCTTATTTTTGTTTATTTTTTTTTATAAAAAGTAAAATTTTAATATGGAAAACATGCATTTTTAATATAATCAGTGTTAGTTCTTGATAATATTTAGTGCAGAAGAGGTTTTAAGTAAACAAGCAGCGCCTTCTCTTTTCATGTTGTTTTATTTTCAAATCATCAATGTGTGAATGTCTTGCCGACTCGAGGACATGCGTTTTGCTTTGTGGCACAAGAAATTCGGCGTAGGTGTACGTTGTAAATGTAGTGCGTAGGCACTTAATACATAGTGCACCCGTGGTGCGCACCAATGCCCACTGTGTCGTGGTGCTTTCATGCATGTGATCTTGGTACCCATGCTACCCAAGTGGCCCATGGAGATCAAAAGACCCGTGCCACTCATGCGACCCATGTCGCACAATTGGCTCATGGCGATAAAGCGGCACATGCCGCTTATGTATACCATGACAATCAAGCAACCCATGCCATCCAAGCGGCCCATGCAACTAATGGCGATTAAGTGACCGATGTCGTCAGTCGCCCACGACTGCTAAGCGACACATTCTGCCTATGGTTGCCAATCGGCCCATGTCACCCAGGACGTCGAAGCGGACTATGTCGACCATGGCTGCTTAGTGGCCTATGCCGTTGAAGTCTCCCAAGTGGCAGATCGGCCCATATTATGTGGCATGAAAACAAGACACTTTCGATGCTTAAAACTGTAAATTTATGCATGCACTTAGGGTATTTTGTTGGATGTGGTGCACTTTGGTGTGAATTACAGGTAAAACAGGTTTACAAAAGTGTTTGAATGAGAAGAGAAGAAAAAGATCTGAAAAACACCAAATCTGATCAGTAAACGAGTGAGTCTCTGAGTCGTAACCAATTGATACGACTCGTATACTGAATCGTATGAGTAACAGAACCAAAAGCCAAGCATAAGGAAGATACAACTCAAGTACCCCAATTGTAAGCCAGGGTACGAGTCGCTTGCAGAAGTTATGAGCATAATAGAGCCTGAGCTACTATCTAGAAGGTGAAGTGTCAGAGCTATACGAGTCAGAAGTCTGAGTACGATCATATAGGGATGTCGTATACAAACTAGTGTTCGAGACTTGGAAAGGAAGAAGTCCCAGGTAGATATGGATAAAGGACACGAGTCGCATACGTAGTTACGGCTCGCAAGCCAAAGTCGTAAGCTGAACAGAGAATTGAAGACATGGGAAGATTAGACACTATAACGGTTACGACAAGGCAGGGTACAACTTGTAAGCTAAGGATACGAGTAAAGACCGAGTCGTACCGACTACCGACTTAACTTTACCTTTTTTCGATTTAATAGGATTTTTATGTTATTTTGAGATACTATAAATACCCTAGGGTTTATCTTTTATTAGGTTACGCGTTATGACATTCTTTTACATGCTATTACATATTATTACATACTTTCACAATTGTTCTGGAGATTTTAGGGTTTTATTTAATTAAAGACTTTGGAGTTTATTAATCTTATTCTTGTGCAATTGATTTTATGTGTTCTTTATTAATAATCATGGTTTCTTGCACATAATTTCCTTATCTAGGGTTGTGGGAACCCTGGCGGATTAGCTATGTAGAGGAAGTGTAAGACTCAATTGTTTTAGGGTTTCTGCATGTATCTTGATTCTTTTTCACAATAATTAGCCTCAAGTAGCTGCAGTATCTTGAGATTTCCTGTATTCGCATCCATTCAATAACCAAGAAGCTTACGATTGGGAAAAGAAGATTAAGACAGTGATATGATAACCAAGTATAACTGAGGTCGTATCAAGGGGAAACAAGGTGACACCTTAAGACGATAACCAACTAGTCAAAAAGGGTGAAATTTATATTCTAAGTAGCACGTAATACCTATCTTGTAGGCTTTGCATACAGAACAATAGAATAATTAGGTTGATCATGAGAAATTTACACAGTTAAGAATCCAGGGGGAATACAAACCTAGTGTCCGTCTAATATTGGTTACAACTCAAAAACTCGCAAGTGTTAGTGTAACATCCCGATTTTCTGAATCGAAATGCTACACGGTGATCATGACCTCGAAGGACCACAAACAAACCTATGACTGATATCTGTACCTGTAAATTGCATAATATACATATAAAATGCGGAAAATATGAAAAATAGGCTATAAATTTCAACTGAATATAGTATCTGATAAGAACAATGTCTGAAAATGGTATAACAATACCACAAAAAAAAATCTGAAATAACTGTCTGACATGCTATAGTTTGGAAAGCCTCTAAACTGTCTGAATAATGAGTTGATGGGACATGTCCCCAACTAACTCCATCTAACAACTGAACTAAAATAGTAAATGAAGCAATAATCATATTATCCTCAAATGAGAAGGACTCACTGCAAACTTTGAACACTGGAATGCTACTGCTGATCTGGAGCTCGTGCCTCTGAACCTATGGTGTAACATAAGAGAAAGCACCATAGCGCAAATGCGTCAGTACGTCTGAATGTATTGAGTATATGAGTGAGGTAGGCTAAATGCAAAGGGTTATATGCATGAACAATACTGACTGATATGAATGTGAGAATACATACATATATACGTAACTGTAATTAAACTCGTGAAGATACTAACTACTGAGTCTTAATACTGACAACATGAGGGTACTGATACAAATATACTGAATAGATGAATGACTATTTCTGACAGTTCAAATTATGAAGAACTGGTTTGATTAACTATGTCTAACAGTCCTGGAACTGAATACTGAGTATGTAAATCACTAATAAGTGAGGAATTGATACTGCATTAGTAAATACTGAGGGACGAGTACTATGTTACTGATACATAAATAACTATATATGACAGCTCTGATTATGAAGAACTGTTCTGGTTGACTGTGTCTAATAATCCTGAAGCTAAATACTGATATCATGAATTCTGATAACTGATGTGACTGATAACATAAATTCTGAGAACTGATATAACTGATAGCATAAGTGACTATATTTGACAGTCCATAAATCTGAAGGAACTATCTGAGTTCCGTTCTATTTCTGAGTTGACTGTATCTGACAGTCCTGAAATCTAAAGAACTATTTGAATTCTTTTACTGAGAGTAGGACTGAAATTATGGGAAGTAGTTGTCTAACCGACATGCCCCAATAACGTATATAACTAAGTTGGGGTCCAATCTCTGCCCCAACTAGAGGCGTGTCAATACCGCGCCACTGGTAAGGACAGATGTGAGTGACCCTTATCTGGCAGGTACTTAAATGAGAACGGTGGGAACCCTAAACTGACAGGTTAAGCCACCTCATCAACCCTAATCTGACAAGTTAAGATGTCTCAACCTACACTGGCTACGTAGTTCTGGAACACAAGGATGACTGCTAAGAATCACACCCTGAACTGGAAGGTGAGTTCCCATCCTTGGGTTCACTCGGTGCTAACTTCTACTCCCATCTGAAGGACACTGAGCTGAATAACTAAGCTGAATTGAATAACTGAACTAAACTGATTAGATGAACTGATACTGATTAACTGGACTGATACTAGTGGTATTGTTTAGTGGAGCTAAACTAAGTTTACTGGATTCTGATGACTAATAGAATGTACTGAGTTCTGAGGACTGCTTGAGAGTACTGAAGTTACTGAGATTAACAGTGAATACCGAGGTTGCTGAGGTTACTGAGCACTAAGATTACTGAGATTACTGGACTACTAAGATTACTGAGATTACTGAGTTTTCCTGAGTCACATGGCTGACTGAATTCTATAGATCATGGCTCGACTGAGAGTATCGTGATAACATGACATGGCTCTAGGCACACAACTATATTTTTTGGGTACAACTAACCCCAGGACTCGATGGAAGAAAACTGAAACAACTTGACTTTCTTGAGTACATGACCATCAATAACAATCCATAATACATGAATGAGGGATTTCATGAAGTACATGGTCATCATAATATCTAACTTGAATAGGAATGCTTATAATCAAGTCATAAATCTCATATTCTAATATCATGGGCATTCCGACAACATATACTATTCATAACAATGGCATGGAAACCATTTAAGCATAAGGGAATGGCAAACATGTAACATTTAGTTCATATTGGAATAATTTGGGGATAACTCATGTGATACTTCAAAATCATGATCTTGTTCATAGCATGGAAGACATATAGACACACTATGAATCCATTCCCCAATCATCATGTACATTCCATTAATACATATATTGCACAACAATGACAAGTGAGCTCTTTGAACATAATAGACTAGCATGAATTTATCATATAGTTCACCCCTAAGTTATAATACATGATTTTTATCATTCTAGGCATTTTATCAAACACCTTACATGCATAATATTGATCATAGGTGTACTTAACAAATTTAGAAATCTTGAACCACCCAAATTCATGGGTTTCCAACTAACATGCCCATACACTTGTTGGAAACACATTTAGATACCATCTTAAAGCACAATTAACAACCATCAACATGAACATAATCACACAGCAACAGATAGATCATAATTTATTATTTAAACCGTGGTTCTTGAGCTCCACGGATGAAAGGGATCCGTGGATGAACACTACGCATACCTTATTTCTTAATTACATGAAGATTTATGGAAAGAATTGATTGAACTTGAATCTTCTATGAAAACCCTAGCTTGTGTTCTTGAGAGGATTTTGAGAGAAAGAATATGTTTTGGTGAAATAAGGGCTTAATTTCGTGTTTAGGCATTATATAGAGGTGGAAAAATAACCATTTTGCCGCAAAAATGGACTGTTTAAGTCACCTGGACTACAACATGTGCGGCGTACACTTTATCGCACACATTAGGGTGTGCGTCGCACACCTTATCGCACAAATTAGGCGATGTACTCCACTTTGCAAAGTCATAACTTCTTGCTCAGGTGTCGGATTTGTGTGAAATTGGTATTGTTAGAAAGATAATTAAAAGATATTTCATTTGATATATAGTAGGCCATCTAATTCAATATATATAAGGAGTTATGACCGATTGAAGTTGACTCAAGTTTTGACGCTCACTAAAACTTGAATGATTGGAAAGCTTTCAACTTGTACTTAAGTTAGGGAAACTCTATGATCTAAATTCATGCTCAAATAGATTCCCACACTACATAATTGATTAAGACACTAAATTTACATAGGATTTTGAAATGTCTATGTATAGGAATGACGGATTTTTATTCTAGTCCAAAATGAGGGGTATTACAATATCTCCCCCTTAGGAACATTCGTCCTCGAATGAGACTGGCTGATATGAGAGAAAATACAACTGACATAAATATAGAGCATGAACGACTGGTCATGATTTCATGGCTGACATGATTGATAAGCTAAACATATCATACTGAACATGCATATATGATGCATGCATAACTTATTCATAAGTACTTGAGGGAGAGTACTAATAAGCCGATCACGCATATCTGATGCATGAATATATGATTGAACTGGCTCATGATCATGCAAATGAATATGCAATGGTAAAGATACCAAGTGTGAACTGGGAACTGAGCATGGAGCTGAATACCAAGTTTGTACTAAAATTTGAACATGAGAATGAGCAAGCTCAAAGAAGACTGCTACCATGAACTGAAAATACCGATGAGTCTGAGATTGATTACTCAATATGCATGAGCAGAAATATAAGAACATAACTGAGTCTGGAACATGATACATGAACTAAACTGAGTCTGTAATGCGTGACATGGTCAGAGTATTGTATTGTGGCTACACTGAGCCATTGAGTACATGGCTTACTACTGAGTTTTGAAGCTAGAGGTTTGGCTCATAAGTAATACTTCCTCTAAGATAGATTTATCAAAGAAAATGACATGGTTAAATCAAGGAAGTTTGGGGGCTATCGTGTATCTCCCCCTTGGGACACTATGTTCCTTGAAGGATACTGGACTAACCTTGATGAGATATTGAGGAAGTTGAGGCGATGCACAAGGAACCTAGGTACAAAATCGTGACTGATTATCTGAATTCTGAAACTGAAGCGTGATGCACGAATGCATAGACATACTGACTTATCTGATTAACTAAGTAACTGGTAACTGAATGCTAGGTATGAAAGACTGAATTATACTTAATCTGAGTAGATGGGCTAAGTCTATAAGGTATTATGCATATAAGAAGGGATTGACTGAGTAATATGAGGTAACTAATCATGGATTTCATGAAAGCTATATTGTCTAAAAATGCTGGACCAAGCGTATCACATGATTTGGAAACATTCCATAGATTGAGGTATTGGAATACCTATAACTTAGTAGCTGATAACTGTATGTTATGGTTAAGCAAGTCTAAAACTAAACTGAATTTCTGAGTTGGATACAGATCTGAAGCTGACACTATAACTTAAGACTGTAACTAGGATCCATACTGGAACTAAATGCTAGGTCCCGATAACTGAATACTAAAACTGAGTTTTGACTGATACTGAAGTTCTTAATTCTGAGACTAAGCACTAATTACTGAGTGTTGAGTACTGAAACTGTAACTGAGATGGCAACTGAGTTATAATAGTCACATAATGAAGGCTGACATAAGTCAAGGATCTGAATATACATTCACACTCTGAATTTTTTCCCAATTTCTAAGTACTGCCTCTTTCTATCCCTTCGATTGCATATTGATAGGATATTCAAGCCTATCTTCGTATCTACACCCTCGTATAAAACATGCAAGCAATAATCTGCTCTTAACATAAAACATTAACTCTCTCCCATCTAAGAAATTTCTCAACACTACACTATTCTCATAAAGAGATCTTACTGAAAGGTTAAATCAGGAGAACCTAAAATATGAATGGATATTGACTGAACTTGACAGATGACTGAAACCTGAGGAATAGAATATCAACAACATGGATTTACCAAAAAGGTCTGAACTGAGTATATACATGATATAGTCTGAATATATCTGATCTGTGGGGACATAGCATGAGTCATGGAAACTGAGTATACTGGGGAGCATGATACATTTACATGAGTCATGAGCTGCATGACCTGAGTCTGGAATTTCTGAGTTCATGGAACATGATTTGTAACACTGAGTGATCTATAACTGAACTTTCTATACTGGGAACTGAAAGCACATACAATTCTATGGAATACGTGTGAACATAAGCTATATCCATGGAATCTGAGACATGAAGCATGCATAAGCACTATTCTAACTGAAGTACAAAGCTTTACGCTAAGATAAGGATGGATCGCGAATTGCCTTCCCTAACTACTTTTCTGTACATACTGGCACTATTACTGGAATCTAAGAGCCTGACTTGGTTACTTGATCTATCATCTCTCCCTTAGCTTTAAGCCATCATCATAATTCTGTGAACACTAAGCTAATCTTTGAACTGAACTACAATCATCATCACATGCTTACACTCTGATCAACACATGATCGCCTTACTAAACACATTATCTGCCTCTGTTTTCTTACATACTACTAATATCACATTCACACCTTCATGCTTAATTTTAAGTCAATAAACTTAAATTTCTAACTCGTACTGTTCAAGCCTATTGATTCATTCTAGCACAACTATCCCCATGAATACATAATCTATTCAATCTGAATATAGTATCCCAACTTGTCTACTGCTAGAATCCTGGGTTCATGCTTTTAACTTTGGGTCACATGCTATCATAGAATTTTGATAAGGGATCTGATAGCATATCTAAATTTGGATTTGAGAACGAGTTCTCATGATCATGAATGAGATCCGTACCACTTTGGAACATAACTTAACTGATGGGATACTGTCTGAGAAAGCCCTATCTTTAGGACTTGAGCTTCACTATTTTTGTTACCTTGAAAGTAAGGTGGAATTAACATGAGTGAAGCATGATGAGAATCTACATGAGTTTTCTTAAAAAAAATTTCTATAGCAAGATCTAAGACATGAAAGAAGAGAAACTGTTCCTAAAACATCTCATAGCCTCCTGCACATAAGTGTGGTGCACAATACACGGATGTACAAGACTCTACTAGATGTGGCTTTCAAACTTCCTAGGACTTTATTGAACCTTAGGCTCTAATACCAAGTTTGTAACATCCCAATTTTCTGAATTGGAATGCTACACGGTGCTCATGACCCCGAAGGATCATAAACAAACCCATGAATGATATCTGTACCTGTAAACTACATAATATACGTATAAAATGCAGAAAACATGAAAAATAGGCCATAAGGTTCAACTGAATAAAGTATCTATTAAGAACAATGTCTAAAAATGTTATAACAATACCAAAAAAAATCTAAAATAACTGTCTAACATGTTATAGTCTGGAAAGCCTCTAAACTGTCTGAATAAAGAGTTGATGGGACATGTCCCCAGCTAACTCCATCTAGCAACTGAACTAAAATAGTAAGTGAAACAATAATCAAATCGTCCTTGAATGAGAAGGACTCACTGCAAACTCTGAACACTGGAATACTACTGCTGATCTGGAGCTCGTGCCTCTGAACCTATGGTGTAGCATAAGAGAAAGCACCATAGCGCAAATGCGTCAATACGTCTAAATGTACTGAGTATATGAGTGAGGTAGGCTAAATGCAAAGGGTTATATGTATGAACAATACTGACTGATATGAATGTGAGAATAAATACATGCATACATAACTGTAACTGAACTCGTGGAGAACTCGTGGAGATACTTACTACTGAGTCTGAATACAGACAACATGAGTGTATTGATACTGCGAGACTGAATAGATAAATGACTATTTCTGACAGTTCAAATTATGAAGAACTGGTCTGATTGACTGTGTCTAACAATCCTGAAACTAAATGCTGAGTATGTAAATCAGTAATAAGTGAGGAACTGATACTGTATTAGTAAATACTTAGGGACTAGTACTATGTTACTAATACATAAATAACTGTATATGACAATTCTGATTATGAAGAGCTGGTCTGGTTGACTGTGCCTGACAGTCCTGAAGCTGAATACTGATATCATAAATTCTGATAACTGATGTGATTGATAACATGAGTTCTGAGAACTGATATAACTGATAGCATAAGTGACTATTTCTGACAGTCCATAAATCTGAAGAAACTATCTGAGTTTCGTTCTATTTTTGAGTTGACTATATCTGACAGTCCTGAAATCTGAAGAACTATCTGAGTTCTTTTACTGAGACTGGGATTGAAACTGTGGGAAGTAGTTGTCAAACCAAAATGCCCCAATAAAGTATATAGCTAAGTTTGGGTCCATTCTTTGCCCCAACTGGAGGGGTGTCAATACTGTGCTACTGGTAAGGACAGCTGTGAGTGACCCTTATCTGGCAGGTACTCAATTGAGAACGGTGGGAACCCTAAATTGACAGGTTAAGCCACCTTATCAACCCTGTTTGACAGTTTAATATTTCTCAACCTATGCTGGCTACGTAGTTCTAGAACATAAGGATGACTGTTAAGAATCACACTCTGAACTGGCAGGTGAGTTCCCATCCTTGGATTCACTTGGTGCTAACTTCTACTCCCATCTGAAGGACACTGAACTGAATGACTAAGCTGAACTGAATAACTGAACTGAACTAATTAGCTGAACTGATACTGATTAAATGGACTTATACTAGTGGTATTGTTTAGCGGAGCTAAACTAAGTTTACTGGATTCCGCTGACTGATGGAATGTACTGAGTTCTGAGGAATGGTTGAAAGTACTAAAAGTTACTTAGATTAACAGTGAATACTGAGGTTACTGAGCACTGGGATTACTGAGATTACTGGACTACTATGATTATTGAGTTTTCCTGAGTCACATGGCTGACTGAATTCTATAGATCATGGTTCGACTAAGAGTATCATGATAACATGACATGGATCTAGGCACACAGCTACATTTTTCGGGTACAAGTACCCCCAGGACTCGATGGAAGGAAACTGAAACAACTTGACTTTCTTGAGTACATGACCATCAATAACAATCCATAATACATGAGTGAGGGATTTCATGAAGTACATGGTTATCATAATATCTAACTTGAATAGGAATGCTTATAATCAAGTCATAAATCTCATATTCTAATATCATGGGCATTCCGACAACATATACTATTCATAACAATGGCATGGAAACTATTTAAGCATAAGGGAATGGCAAACATGTAACATTTAGTTCATATTGTAATAATTTAGGGATAACTCATGTGATACTTCAAAATCATGATCTTGTTCATAGCATGGAAGGCATATAGACACACTATGAATCCATTCCCCAATCATCATGTACATTCCATTAACACATATATTACACAACAATGACAAGTGTGCTCTTTGAACATAATAGACTAGCATGAATTTATCATATAGTTCACCCCTAAGTTATAATATATATTTTTATCATTCTAGGTATTTTATCAAACACCTTACATGCATAATATTGATCATAGGTGTACTTAACAAATTTAGTAATCTTGAACCACCCAAATTCATGGTTTCCAACTAACATGCCCATACACTTCTTGGAAACACATTTAGATACCATGTTGAAGCACAATTAACAACCATCAACATGAACATAATCGCACAACAACATAAAGATCATAATTTATTATTTAAAACATGGTTCTTGAGCTCCATGGATGAAAGGGATCCGTGGATGAACACTACGCATACCTTATTTCTTAATTACATGAAGATTTATGGAGAGAATTGCTTGAACTTGAATCTTCTATGAAAATCCTAGATTGTGTTCTTGAGAGTATTTTGAGACAAAGAATATGTTTTGGTGAAATAAGGGCTTAATTCCGTGTTTAGGCATTATATAAGGGTGGGAAAAGGACCATTTTGCCGCAAAGACGGACTATTTAAGTCACCTGGACTACAACATGTGCGGTGCACACTTTATTGCACACATTAGGGGGTGCGTCACATACCTTATCTCACACATTAGGTTGTGCGTCGCACACCTTACGTTTGGCGACGTACCAACTTTGTAAAGTCATTACTTCTTGCTCGGGTGTCGGATTTGGACGAAATTGGTATCGTTGAAAAGCTAATTCAAATATATTTCATTTGATACATAGTAGGACCTTTAATTCAACATATACAAGTAGTTATGATCGATTGAAGTCGACCCAAGTTTTGACGCTCACTAAAACTTGAACGATAGGAAAGGTTTCAACTTGTACTTGAGTTAGGGAACCTTTATGATCTAAATTCATGCTCAAATAGATTTCCACACTACATAATTGATTAACACACTAAATTTACATAGGATTCAAGGCTTTTGAAACGTCTACGCATAGGAATGACGAATTTTCATTCTAGTCCAAAATGTGAGGTATTACACTTGGGTACTATTTGCAATTGACAACAAAACCCCTCATTTACTTTCCTGTACTGTCTTGGATTACATCAAGGCAAGCAACTATTCACGTTTTCACTGCAGGATCGACCCCAACATTGTTGAGTTATTATATTTGCAATCGACCACATTATACTTCTAGTGGAGGTGTAGTTTTGGGCGACATCAAAATTTTGGCTCCATTGCCGGGGAAGATGTTTGAGTAGTGAATTGAATTGGTGAATTTCACGTGTTATTATTTTCTGTTTTTCCTTTAGCACACTCCGGTGTATGCCAAGTACTAGGAGTAGAGGCAATCTCTTACTGCCTTTTGATCCAGAGCCAGAAAGAATCCTTCAAACACCTAGAAGGATGTCAGGACAAGTTTGTGATGGTGTGCAAGATCCCCCACCTGTGGACCCTAACGCGGTACTCCCGCATGATCCATTACATCCACAGAATATTGCAGACTTACAGACACAACAACTATTGGAGCAAGAGCGTAAGAAGCAGAAGAAGCCAGACTTGCTGCAGAGGCAGCAGTAGCTCAACAAGGAGGACTGGTACTGCCGAGACGAGTTGTTGAACATCGAGTTCAGAGCTCTATTTATTCCAGCATATTAACACTTAGACCCATCTGAGGAAGATAATGAAGATCTGGGTTATGTTGAGCCTATGGAGTCTGGAGCCATTGTCCTTCCTCCTTTAGCCCCTAATGTGAAGTTTGATATTACGAATGCTATGATCCAATTGCTGAATCTGAAGGGTGTGTTTTCGGGTTCATAGTTATCCAGTAACAGGTATTGCCTGGAATCAGGAGACTAGGAAGAATGTGTGAGCTTCCTCTGATTTTACCGGCATAGTCATCATACGGATAAGAGAAAAAATGACATAACATCAAGGGCATGCTCAATAAACATCAGAGCTAAAAGCAGTTTGCACGCAGTTGATCTGTTGGATTTTGGCGTAGAATTCGTGAGAATTGTAATCTTTATACAGACATTTCAGTGTAGCTAACTGAAAGTTTATCAGGAGAGGCTCCAACTTGGAACATGTGATATCAGGCTTTTGCATACTGATAGCAGAATTTTAATCAATTTTTCCACTTAGTACAATGTGTATTTGGATGTCGGGGATTAAGTAAAACATAAGATCATTGCTACAATACGATAACTAATTGTCATGAACAATACATCTTTTATAACAATACATCTTTTATTCTATAAATGGAAGAGAAGATATATCAAACAGTCTAACAAGAATAGCCCATACAGCATATTCATTCACAAAATCAACTTTCTAATGAGTTGAAGAACTCTAGGTCCGAAATATCCTAATGCTGTTGTAAAGTTTATGTCCGAACTATCAGAAATATCCTAATATAATTTTCCTGCGGAATATGTATATATATCAAACAGTAATGGATTATCTACGGCTGATTACCCCATAATTGCGTGCACAAGTAGAAAATTTCTTGATCCATAGGCCGGTGCATCGCGGGATTATCTCCATCCATTTGCCTAACTTCATAGAAAGTATCCTCAAATTCTTTGATCTTTGCCCTTATTTCTGCTCTGGAATTATCAAATTGGGGATTGAGTTCATGATAACTGAGGGTGGATTTGGGAAATTCCCACTGTTGCACCTGAATTTCCACATGGCTCTTAAAATCGCCAAAACCCGATGATCATCATCAGAATAATCAGGAGTTTGTTCTCCTTCAGGTGTTTCAGATGGTTCTCCTTGTATGATATCGTCAAATTCATGCACGACAGATTCCAATGTGCATGTTTCAGACATTTGCCGTTTTCCTTTCTCAGCAGCTCTTCTTCTTCTTTCTTTTTCGTCTTCTGCTTCTTCATCTTGGTCGTCATTTTCTTCTTGATTATCATCATTTTTTTCGCGTTCATCTCCTTCTGATTCTTGATTTCCACTTTCATTTTGTTCAGAATTTTGATGATTTGTATTATCTTCTGATCCAGCATTCTGTCTGTTTTCTTCTTCATCATCGTCATTTTCATCCAACAATAAGCGTCTTCTTTTTCGTCCTCTATTCCGATCATGATTCCCTCCAGGTTCTTCCTTTTCTCCTTTATCCAATTCTTCTGTTTTTCTCTCTTCTTCCTCTTTTCCATCTTCTGCTTCTTCGTTTTCATCGTCTTCTTTCTTATGTTCATCTCCGTTATTGTTTTCTTGATTTCCATTTTGTTCATCAACCACCTTTTCCCCTTCTTCTTCTTCTTTAATTAGATAAAGATTATCTCTAACTATATTGGTTTAACATAAATTTTATCCGCCAAATTCAAGTATATTGTCTTAATTTTTTAGCTTATTCAATTTCTTTCCATATTAACCTAAGCAAAAATAATGATAAAAGTTTATCTTCTCTATGTTGAAATCTTATATTAAAAAACCCATGAATTTTCCGGAATTGTACTATCGACTCTGTTTGAGCTCAAATTTTGTGCGTAAATTGGTGACGACTTATTAAAAGATACTCATTGTTTCTGAAAGGCGGAATATAATTAATTATATGTTTTAACCTTTTCCCTTAATAAATGTGTGGATGGAGATTAATGCGGTGAAAAATAGAGTACCACACCCTCTATTCCAAATAGTTGTCACGTTTCGCTTCTCAAGAATCGTTTTGACTAACTTTCAAAGCTAAATTAGATTAGATTAGTTTGATACTTTAAAATTAAATTTTAGATATTCAAAAAACTATACAAAAGTATATTAAAATTACAATATTTCTCATATTAATATTAATATGATGAAAAATCATATCTTAAAATGTCGTTCACAGTTCACATTGTTTGACTTTAAAAAAAGGAAATTGTGACAAGTATTTTGGAACAAGAGTATTGAACAGGAGTATTCTTGGAAACAGCCTCTGGCAGGAATGCAAGGTAAGGCTGCATATAATACACCTTTGTGGTGGGGACCTTCCCCGGACACCGCACATAGCGGTAGCTTTAGTGCACCGGACTGGCTTTATTTTTTTTAGTATTGAATTCCATGAAGAGCTTCTCACCTGGAAATCTTATAAACTTCCCACAGTCACGAGATAAGCTTCTTGTGCAATAAATTCAAAGTAAACCTAATAAAAGCACGCGGGAAGGCAACGAAGCTCAGTTCATAAGATCGCAGTGCAGTAGAATGGAGCAGTGATGAAAATACATAAGCTGGTGGCAACCTAAATGATAGGTAGGCGATGAATGTGTGAAGTTTGGAGTTAAATATTATTGAACCTAAATTTTCCCAGAAATAAAAATAAGAACGAGAAGTTTTGTTTTCCCAGAAATAACTCTTAAGTGAAGCACTAAATGTTTTGTTTTCTTTGTCTATTCTTATAATATGAAACTCTCAGACCATTGATAATTTGAGCTTCTTGTGCAATAAATTCTTGAATTGTCACAACTGATCACAAGAGCTCCTTTAATTTGACGAAGAGCTCTGCGTGCAACAAATTCAAAGTAAACCAAAAAAAGCACCCGGTACGCAATGAGGTTCAGATAGTAAGATCGCAGTGCAGCGAAATGGAGCAGTCGCGACATGAAATTCCATATGTTAGCTAGATCTCACTGGTGCCACCAAAATGGTAGATAAGTGATGAATGTGTGATGTTTGGAGTTATCCTTCGATCACCTACCCCAATGAAAGAATGACTAATCTAATCCCCTACCAATCATGACCTTGCCACTCAGTCCTCGATTGCCAACGGGGATTTTGTTTACATTCTCTATTCCTGTAATATGAAACTCACAGACCATGGATAATTTGAGCTTACAAGAAACTAAGTGTACAAGAACACTTTTAAAAGACGAATTCCAATAATTTTCTGAGGAGGAAAATCTACGTTTTCTTTCTTGTAAACATCACAGATAAATAATGCACAGGGACTTGCATTCGAACAAAGAACTATCAGCAAAATTGGCAAAAATAAATACAAAGAAAAAAAACGAAATGATCCCTAAGCAGCTATCAAACCAGGAGAATGTAAATCGAGCGACATGAACAATGAGGACTCATATAGACCAATTGAGGCATAGTTGTTGTTCTCAGATCCCTAATAAAACAAAACGTCAAAACAAATAATTAAATAGGTTACTCTAGGTAGCAGATATCATAACCTCAACATCCTAGAAAGTTCTACTATAACAAGGCAAAATAGAAGGAAGAAAAAGGGAAACAAACAATGATAGACGGATTGATCAGGTCGTGTATAAATAGTGTCATCATCTGAACTAAGATCATGAATTCGCCTGCCTACGATAGCCAGGAAAAGCTTCTGATGCAGATCAGGTCTTTGTTAAGGGACGGCTTGATCAGGTTGTGGTGAAGAGACGGATTGATCATGTCATGGTGAATGAGTGAATTGATCAATCTAAATTTCTATCTGACTTTCTCCTTCCTAGCTCTAAAGAGTTAATGTCTCTGATCGTATAATTATGTTAAAGAGAAGATATCAAACTAAAGTGGAAAGTGAAACAATTTCAGAATTCAGATCAAAATTACATTTCATGATCTCTGATTCAACAATACACAAATTTCAGGTGAACTGAAACTGCAGTCGAACTGATAGTGCAAGCAAACAGCAGCATGATGATCTGATTATCTACTTTAAAGGTATCGTAACATACTAGACATGTAACATATACTAACGATAGAATGCATATCAGCATAAATGGATCAGCAGCTCCAGTTTCTCAGATTCTCATAAACTGCATCGTGATCTTCGTTGTCAATTTGATATGCTAACTAATTGTCTTTAACAATACTCTAATATCCCATACATCAGATGAACTCATAAAATCAACTTTCCAGTGAGTCTATATCCAGCTTCAGTCATCAGCAGCACCAGCAGCCTGATTTTGTTGTTCAGCATCGTCATCACCAGCATTGTCTTCAGTATTTCCCCATAACCGCATAGACAAGTCGAAAATTTCTCGATTAACTGGCTGTTCCATTTCAGGATTATCTCCCTCCAGCAGCCTAACAGTATTGAAATTATCCTCAAATGCTATGACCTTTTCGATCAAATCCTGTTTGAGGATTTTCAACTTAGGAATTGAATCCCTGATGTGCTTGTGTAGTTCATCTGAATGTGAATCTGGGATATACCCATTGTTGCAGTAGAAATTCCAGATGGACCTTAAAATCGCCAAATCCTGATGAAAATCATAATCGTCATCGTTGTTTAGCTCATGATCAGTTAATTCAGTTTGATTTACTACATGTATTTCTGATGGTCCTCCTTCTTCGATTTTGGAAAATTCAACCTCAACGGATTCCAATTGGTATATTTCAGACATTGGTCGTTTTGCTTTTTCAGCAGCTCTTCTTCTTCTTTCTTCCTCTTCATCATCAACAACACCATCTTCTTCCACTTTGTCATCATTTTCTTCTTGATTTTCATCATGTTCTCTGTCGTCCACTTCTTCTTTTGCCTCCTCCTCCTCCTCCACTTCTTCTTCTTCATCATCAACATCACCATCTTCTTCCTCGTTGTTGTCATTTTCTTCTTGATTTTCATCATGTTCTCCATCTTCTGCTTTTTCTTCCTCCTCCTCCTCTTCTTCTTCTTCATCATCATCGTCCTCCTCTTCTTCATCATCATCATCTTCTTCTTCTTCATCATCATCATCATCATCATCATCAACCTCCTCTTCTTCATCCTCCTCCTCCTCCTCCTCCTCTTCTTCTTCATCTTCCTCTTCTTCTTCTTCATTTTCTTCTTGATTTTCATAATTTTCTTCATCTTCTTCTGATTCCTGATTTCCACTTTCTTTATTTTCTGATCCTTCATTCTCACTGTTTTCTTCTTCTTCTTCTTCATCATCATCATTTTCTTCTTGATTTTGATCAGATGATGGGCGTTTTCTTTTTCGTCCTCCATCTGGAACTTCCTCAGTCTCTGAGTTGCGTGTTCTTTGTCGTCCTCCATTTGAATCTTCATCACTCTCTTCATTTTGTTCAGACAATGCACGTTTTCTTTTTCGTCCTCTGTTTCGATCTTCATCTGGATCTCCTGATTGATTTTCTCCAGGTTCTTCCTCTTCTCCTTCATCATCCGATTCCTCTGTTTCTTCTTCGTTTTCTTCTTCTGCTTCTTCCTCTTTTTCTTCTTCTCCATTGCTGTTTTCTTGATTTCCACCCTCTTCCTCATTTTCTTCTTCTCCTCCATTGTTGTTTTCTTGACTTCCATCCTCTTCTTCTTCGTCGGGTTCAGATTCTTGATTTCCATGGTCTCCGCTTTCTTCTTGTTCCAATTCTTGATTTTCATTCTGTCCATCAAGCTCCCTCTTCCCTTCTGCTTCTTCTTCATCAGTACGTAATCGCTCACATTCATTCAACTCAAAGCCAGTGCAGTTCGTCGAACATTCATCAGACATAAGACCTTTATCTTCTTCTTCTTCTTCTTTGACCTCCTTGATAATTTCAGTCAGTGATTCATCACATTGTAGCTCCGTTTCAAGAATATCAATAGCAGCTAGTTGATTATCAGTATTTTCATCGAGCTGTGGAGGAGGAGGATCAGGAATTGGCGATGATGAAGTCGAAGACGAAGATGAAAATCCTCCATTTCCAGGAACTTGTTCACCTGCACCTAACATTTTTTTGCAGATAGAAAGAAAAAACGAGTAGAATTTTTCAGTTATGAAATGATTGAAGAGATGGTTAACTAACTGCCAGTTATATAATGAAATTAATTTTACTTATGTACCCCTTGATAATATTATCTAACCACAGTGAAAATATTTGTCTGTAACAAAATCGTTTTTAATTTTTACTTGCTATATATTCCATAGACACTTAAATTTTACCCTAGCTAATTCAAAATCAATCTTTTATTTTTAGTTTTTTTTTTTAGATTACTTTCAACTTATTTTTAAGCAAAACTAAAGGCAATAGATTATTTTGTGTATATCTTTTTTCCCCAATCTGGTATAGTATAGGTAGTCGGACAACAACATACCCAGTGTATTGCTATAAAGTGGAGTCTCGAGACTTGGGATGGTAGAGTGTATGAAGTCCATACCACTACTTTAAAGGAGAGTAGAGAGACTGTTTTTCGATAGAGCCTCGACTCCACACAAAAACATTAAGGAAAGGAGAGTAGAGAGACTGTTTTTCGATAGACCCTCGACTCAAGACAAAAACAGTAAGGATGTAACAGAGGTACAAGCGACAATTAGAATTGGTAGAGAGGTTGTTTAAAAAAAAAAAAAAAAACCTCGGCTCAAAAGAAACAAATCAAAGAAGGCAAAAAAAGCAGTGAAGTACCCGAAGCTCGACTAAATTTGGATTCCAACCTTCCTGGGCCCATTTATGGCGACGGAGTTTCCAATAAAAAATTTTCTATTCTCAAGACTTGAATTCGAGAATAAAAAATCTTATATTCTTTGGACTTGAATTCGAGATTTTAATTAAGGGTGGAGAGATCGCAATCTGCATCACAACCTATGGAAGAACATTGGAAACATTGAAGCACATTTCTCTAGTTTTTCATTTTAGTACATTTGTTTAACAAAAGGATTTATCATTTGTAATTTGCTTAATTTAGTTGATAAGAATAGAAAGAAAGAGGGAAAATTACTTTATGGATCTTAAATTTTGTTGTCAAATATAAGTCAACTTTCTGATTAGTGATTACTATTTTATCTTCTTCAACTCTTGTTATTCTTGTGTGTGTTTATATGTACAAGTGTCATATTTGTGTCACTTTTTTGTCATATTTATATTTTTCAAAGATTTTTTTTTTCCAGTTTTCAAGAAATCTATTTTATTATTACATTTCTATCACCTTTTATGTCTTGCTTACTAATTTTTCTCTTTTCATATCATTATTACATTTTTATCACCTTTGTATCATTTCAAAATCTCTTTCTCTTCTCAAAAAATCTTCCCGTCATTATTACATATCTGTCACATTTGTATCTTTCGTAACTATTTTCTTCTCTTTTCAAAAATTCTCTCGTCTTCTATTACATCTTTTTTACTCTCTCCAATCCATTTTAATATGTTTACTGAAAAATAACTCACTCAAAATAGTTATTATTTTACAAAAATCAAAATATAATTAATTATTTATTTCCACATTTACCCTTGCTCAATAAATGTGGAGATTAATGTGGTGAAAAATAGAATAGTATTAAATTAAAATCAACAAGTAAAAACGAATAATGTAGTCAAATTACTCTTTTAGTCAGTAATATTTTCTTAAAGAGACAAGTAAAGAAAAACATAACAAGTAAAATAGATCGGTGGGAGTAACTTTTGTCCTCCTAAAAACTCCCTTGGTCACTTAATTACAACCCAAATTCCCAGAGCTTTCCATGCTGATATACCTTTAATTCTATGAAGAGTTTCTCACCTGGAAATCTTGTAACTTCCCAATGTCACTCACAGGAGAGCTTCTGTCACGATCCGAACTAGGGCCTGACCGTGACGGACATTCCGAACCATGAAGGCCCGAGCGTCCTACTCTATTTGATAATCATGCACAACATTAACATAATAAAAGAAGATGCTAAAATATAATTTGATACGGAAACATGGCAATACTCTGTATTTAGTTTAACAATAAGGAATGAAATCTGAAATCAACTAAACAACATCTGGAACAATCTCCGAAATCTCTACTACATAATCAAATGACAACTGTCTGAAACTGGGACAAGGCCTCCAGTGGACCTAAACCAAAATAAATAACATAATCTGAAAGACACAGGCCTTCTAGAATAAAGAAGGCTCACCGACCAACTGCACACTTCACTGCTGTCTGAAAACTCTACTGTTTAGCAGGACCTCTGAACTGAGCTTTAGATCCTGAGAGTTAGGGAGGGTCAATACAAATGTACTGGTACGCAGAAAAAATTCAAAATAATGATTTATATTCAACATATATGAGAGCAATTTAAAATAGTTCATAAACATATCATATGGTAAGAACTCACATGGGCATTTTTGGAAGACTGAAAAATCATCTGAACTCTGTGACGCTCTTTCTTTTACTTCTGCGCTAGGTGGTATACCCTACAACTCTAAAATTTCATGGGCTATATAGAATCGGCTATTGACTCTGTGGGGAAGCCTCCAACCCAATTGTGCCACAAGGGTTGGAGTCTCTGACTCTGCTATGCCACACGGCTGTCGCCAGCATAAAAATAATATACCCAGATCGGCAAACACGATTTTAGGCTAAGAGTTACTTGAACTCAAATCTTCTTCAGGTAACCATCTAACCCTCTTTAAGCCCATTTTTAACTCTTTAAAATATGCATTCTCTAAAAACATATTCTGAAAATATACTCTGTTATGGCATATATACTTATGGCATCGTCATACCATTGACTTGCAAGTCACATCTCTGAGCCATTATTAGTATATTACAATCTCTATTTTCAAAACATAAATTCGGGACCACCATATCAATAAATCATTTCAAAAAACTCCTTCTCTAATCATGTAAACACATGTATGCAACTCTCTTTGTCAAACTTCCAATGATGCAAGGTGGCCATGTCACTCTTAATCTCATGCAAATCTTTCCTTTTTAACAAAATATATTTACATCAAAAAACTTCCTCTCTTAAATCTCTAAAACATTCTCAAAGTACTATGGTATTTGAGTAAACTATTTTCAAGCCATAAATCATGCATTTCAATCAATCACCACAAGATCGATCATAAACATAAGGTTATCACAAGAGAGAAATTTTCATTATTTGAGCTCTCAAACAAATCTTCAATTTCAAGTTTCATACATATACTTATATGTGTAAATCAATTTAAGGGGATAAGGCCTAGAGGCCAAAACAACAATATCATTAAACATGCAATAAACATAATAAAATCATGGATTTCAAAACCCTTTTAACAATTTCATGCTTGATGATCTTTAAATCAAAATTGAGTGTTTTCAACAAGCCCATGTAGTTTTAGGATAAACCCCACATACCTTAATTTAGAATCTTTTGAATGAACTCTTGTGTTAGAGATGTTATACATACGATTGATGGGTGCTTCTTGTAGCCCTCGCAATGGGGATTCCGATTCTTGAAGAATTAAGGAAAAGATATGGTTAAATCTTGAGATATGTTGATTTTTTTGTGTTGAAACCCTAAGGAGTGTTCTTGGTGATTTTGAGAGAAAATAATGTTATTTTGGTGTTTGGAAAATTTAATCCCGTGTTATGGCTGAATAGGGGGTGGAAAATACCACTTTTACCCTTAAAAATGCGAAAACAAAACTTGGAAATTGGGTGTGTGTGACAGAGCGTGCGTCGCACGCTAATCGCGCGATGCTACTATCTTAGTCACACAAATGGCCATAACTTTTCGTTTGGGTATCGGATTTTGGCGAAATTGGTATCGTTGGAAAGCTAATTCAAAGAGCTTTCATTTGATACATAGTAGGACCTATAATTCGTTTTATACAACGAGTTATAGTCTATTAAAGTTGACCCAAGTTTCGATGCTTACTAAAACTCGAATGATAGGAAAAGTTTCAACTCGTCCTTGAGTTTGGGGACCTCTATGATCTCAATTCATGCTCAAATAGGTTCCCATACTACAAAATTTATTAACATGCCAAATTTGCATAGGATTTATGGCTTTTGGATCATCTACGCTTAGAAACTACAGTTTTCGTTCTAGCCCGAAATACGGAGTGTTACATTATCTCCTCCTTGGGATCATTCATCCCCGAATGATGGGTAGGAATGTTGAATATTAAGGGTATGGAATAACGTGTACATGATATGTCTTCTAAGAAGGGATATAGCATACCAAGTTGTCATCACAACATTCTATCATGAAACTAAATTCTGAGCTGACTTGACTTTACTTGCTTTAAGGAGCTAATTCATGCTGAGAGTTTAGGATTCCCTCTGAAGTGTTTATGCTCAAATCACACACATTAGATTTAAAAGTGATAACTTATGTATGTATGAATAATGAGGCAACAATATTTAGATCGTACAAAGGTATTACACTGTCTGAGCTGAAATACTTGGGAAAATTTGAGATTATGCGCTGAACTCTTATGAACTGAGTTATGACTACATAGCTGAGTCTGAAAGATGATGCCTGGACTGAAATGAATTCGCAATTTACATGGATGGAATAGATTATCTCTTGGGATAGTCATACGCATGAGACTTCGGATAGTAGGCATGAATTGCTGGCTACACAGACTGAATTATACTGGACACTTATACTTAACTGGAGTATCTCTTCAACACTCTTTCTAAAGAAGTTCTGGTAGCATTAGGGAGCAAAGAATCTTAGGCATGATTTACACAAGACATCCAACTGAGAAATCACAACCTTGGCACCACTCTATTGCATGGAATATAGACATCTAACTCATAAGCTAGGATAGAATTTCCGGGCCTTAGGCAATGCGACTTCTTACTTTCAAGGTTAGCCACACTTCTAAAATACTCTCTCAACTATATTTTCCCCTTAAACACTATGCTCATTGATTCCACTTATTTTTCTCACATAGCCGCTGATATTTCCATCTACTAATGTCTAAACTGAACTAAATCCCCTCACCATCTTCAAGCCTAACTCAAAATCACAAGACGCACTACATAATACTGTAGTACTAGTCTGAATCATGAATACAGTACACCCTGCATTTCACACTTCCTCATCTCATGCATAATTTTTATTGTCACTCCAGCAATCACCTTCAACTTTGCATTAGACATTCACAAACACTCAAAGCATCTATCCATAAGTATACAAACATGACATTCAAACCTATCTTCATACCCACATATGCACTTCTAAACAAACACTCATAAAGCATCTTTCTCAAATTCTCTAATACTTCTATCCACAACAACTTTCCTGTACTATTTAGATAATACACATAAAATATTCTCAACTAACCAATCCATACACGAAACTTCACCTCAAAATTCTTTCAACTTATGGACTTACATAAAACAAGCACACAACAATTTTTCCAAAATATAACACATAAAACTTCAACTAACCTTGACATATATCAAAGACTTGACCTCAATCTTACTCCACACTTACTACCTTAACTCAAATACGCACACAACTATCTTTCATCAACAAGAAATGTTTACTCTTTCCCATCTAGACAACTATTCATAATCACTATCTCAACCTAAGGGAAAAGATCACTGAAAAATTAGAATACCGGACTTCGGGACATGAGAGAAGTACTAAGCATAACTTGATACCCTACTGACGCGTGAGGAATAGAGCACTCACGACATGGACTCATTAAAGAGATCTAATCTGAGGACGTACCTGATATAAATCTGAATTTTCACTAATCGTTAAGAGTATCACATGTGCACAAGAGTCATGAACTACATGACCTGAATGTTTGGAATTCATAACTTACAGAAAGTGATTTTGACTGCTGAACAAACTAGGAACTCATCATACTAGGAACTAAGAGAGTACATGATTCCTTATCATATGCATGAACACGGACTATGATCATGATGCAAAAACATAAAGCATGAGTATCTATTGGAATAACTAAAGTAAACTACTGAAATAAGAATAGATAGAGCATCGTTCTTTCTCACGACCAATTCCACCACTTACTGGCACATCTATTAGCATCTGAAAACTTGACTTGGTTACTCGTTTATCATCTCTCCCTTAGATTTAAGCCATTACACTCTGGTATAAACTGAAATCACTTTACTCTAGAGTCGGGGATATAACAATACATATAAAACTAAACTTGCCCTGTAAGACGGTATCTTCATGTATAGCAACCAATGCTAATACCTCCTTCTAAGATTTAACCCTTAGGTTTCTATAACCCCAAAAGTCATCATATAGCAGCTTAAACATTCACCAACTTAGGGTCTCCTAACACTAAAGATGGATATCTCCAAACCTTTGACGGACCATACCACTTCTGTTATAGTCTACCAGAATCATGCCTGCAAACTTATATTTCTAAACCATCAGAATCAAGATTATACAAAAAGGCTCAACATCATTAATCATAACTTCTTAAATGGCTATCAAGAACATCACATATTATCTAACTAGTCTTTCTCCACCTAGCAACTCAACGGTACTACTATGTCTACTAGCCACACACAACATGTAATAGTCTTAGAAAAATACCGCAACCTCATATCACCTTGGCATACTTCTACTTCATACATACAACATCATACTTCATTACAAATCAAATAAACTTGAGCGATTGGATACACCGGTCAAGCCTATTAGCTCACTTCTATATAACTAGTATCATTAACCAAGAAATCGTCATCCGCCTTCATGGACATAAACTGTTCAAACTTAATGTCTAGTGCTAAACATGATTTGAAACCATATTCTACATTTAAATTCAAGCCTATAGTCTAGCATCAATTACCTACCACCAATGAAGAATGCCACATAATATACTAGTCCATCAAATTGGGACATTCTACCCAAATACCTCATTTTATCTAGATACTACCCACGACTAAAACACCTTTATGACATTACTACTATACCTCAAAAATCTACCACATACCTTCTCACAAGTAGTACTAGCTTACAACTACCAATGAAAAGAAGGTCAAGGGGGTAAAGTCACATAATAGACATGGTCAACCTTAATCTTATATTATAAACCCATACAATCTTATCTACTTATATGACTTTCTCACATCACATTTACTTAACCAAACATATATTTAGACTACCTTCAAATTCCACAAACAACCATGAGTCTATAATTATATCTTACTGGCTCATCTAGCCATTTTCATACTTCAAGCAGACAACAATTCACCTTAACTAATAACTCCTTCTCTACCTTCTACTAAATTAACACAGAAGGATGTATCAATTCATTACCAACTCAATCTCATGCAGAATTAGACTTGATTTTGAATCTAGTGAATCTAAATAGGCCTCAATTCTAGTGAATCAAAATAGGCCTCACACGGCTTCACTAGACTTTGATTTTATTTTTTGAATAAGAAAATGAGATAAATGACAAGGCAACTATGCTAGTGAATCGAAAGAGCCCCACATGGCTTCACTAGACTTTGAGTTTCAACAACACAATGATAACAAGATTACAAGAGATAGAAACTTGATACACAATAATCAATGATATAAGACTACATATCTTACTCTATATGAATAAAAATCTGAGTCAAACACTTTTCCCACAGACTACCATACAATCCACACATGCTACCAGCTATCACATTAGTCTATCACTATAAAGGGGTAAACCATCCTCAAATATCAGTTATTCAACTAAAATATTTATTTACACAAAAGTCACCCTCACTCTGACTTCTAGCCTTATGACTTTATATCATCAGCTTCTTGGTCTAATATCACTACCAATAGGTCATGAAAATAATACTTTAACTTATACTACTATTTGGGTGGAAATATAGTTCCAATATTCTGCTACACATCATTCCCCTTTTTAGGCATGACACCTACAACATAAATTTTGAAAAAGACTGAATACACTTAATACTGCAGGTTGAAAAGCACGATCTCATCAGAATCAAAGTTCACACTAGAGTCAATACACTCTGAAGCACTAATGGACTCTTCTCAAGCCCTTGCACAATTTTAAAATCTTATATGGCTCAATCAGAAAGGACCATACTATTTAAATTCTAAACTTCAGCACTTGATTCACCTCAACAATGAGACATATCTGAGAAAATCAAAGTAAGGAAGGAATTGGGACAACTTTACTTTCGTATGGGCAACACCATAGCATGAATTAGAGTATGAAAGAGGAACATTCTGACTCCATAGCAGGAACTAGAATATGAAGAAAGAAAAACATTCCTAAACGCCTAGTAGCCTCCTTCTTATAAGTGTGGCGCGCTACACACCCATAAATAAGACTCTACCCGACGCGATTTTGCAGACACCATGAGACTATGAACCATCTCTGATTCCAAGTTTGTCACGACCTGAACTAGGGCTTGGCCGTGATGGACATCCCAAACCATGAAGGCTCGGGTGTCCTACTATATCTGGTAATCATGCACAATATTCACATAATAAAAGAAGATGCAAAAATATAATCTGATACGAAAACATGGTCATACTCTGGATTTAGTTTAACAATAAGGAATGAAATCCAAAATCAACTAAACAACGTCTGGAACAATTTGTAAAATCTCTACTACATAATCAAATGACAACTATCTAAAACTGGGACAAGGCCCCAGTGGACCTCAACCAAAATAAATAACATAATCTGAAAGACACGCGCCTTTTGGAATAAAGAAGGCTCACCAACTGCATACTTCACTGCTGTTTGAAAACTCTACTATTTAGCAGGACCTCTGAACTGAGATTTAGACCCTGGGAGTTGGAGGGGTCAATACAAATGTACTGGTACGCAAAGCAAATCCAAAATAATAATTTATATTCAACATATATGAGAGCAATTTAAAATAGTTCATAAACATATCATATGATAAGAACTCACATGGGCACTTTCGAAAGACTCTGAAAAATTATTTGAACTCTGTGACATTCTTTGGTTTACTTCTACACTAGGTGATATACCCTATAACTCTAAAATTCCACAGGCTATATAGAATCTGCCATAGACTCGGCGGGGAAGCCTCCAACCCAAGTATACTGCAAGGGTTGGAATCTCTGACTCTGCTATGCCACACGGCTGTCGCCAGAGTAAAAATAATATACCCGGATCGGCAAATCACGATTTTAGGCAAAGAGTTACTTAACTCAAGCCTTCTTCGGATAATCACCTAACCCTCTTTAAGCCCATTTTTAACTCTTTAAAACATGCATTCTCTGAAAACATATTCTGAAAACATACAATGTTATGGTATACATACTTATGGTATCGTCATACCATTGACTTGCAAGTCACATCTCTGAGCTATTATTAGTATATTACAATCTCTATTTTTAAAACATAAATTCGGGACCACCATATCAATAAATCATTTCAAAAAACTCCTTCTCTAATCATGTAAACACATGTATGCAACTCTCTTTGTCAAACTTCCAATGATGCAAGGTGGCCATGTCACTCTTAATCTCATGCAAATGTTTCCCTTTTAACAAAATATATTTACATCAAAAAACTTCCTCTCTTAAATCTCTAAAACATTCTCAAAGTACTATGGTATTTGAGTAAACTATTTTCAAGCCATAAATCATGCATTTCAATCAATCACCACAAGATCGATCATAAACATAAGGTTATCACAAGAGAGGAATTTTCATTATTTGAGCTCTCAAACAAATCTTCAATTTCAAGTTTCATACATATACTTATATGTGTAAATCAATTTAAGGGGATAAGGCCTAGAAGCCTAAACAACAATATCATTAAACATGCAATAAGCATAATAAAATCATGGATTTCAAAACCCCTTTAACAATTACATGCTTGATGATCTTTAAATCAAAATTGAGTGTTTCCAACAAGCCCATGTAGTTTTAGGATAAACCCCACATACCTTAATTTAGAATCTTTTGAATGAACTCTCGCGTTAGAGATGTTATACGTACGATTGATGGGTGCTTCTTGTAGCCCTCGCAATGGGGATTCCGATTCTTGAAGACTTAAGGAAAAGCTATGGTTAAATCTTGTGATATGTTGATTTTTTGCCCTTAAAAATGCCAAAACAGAACCTGGAAATTGGGTGCATGTGACAGAGTGTGCGTCGCACGCTAATCGCGTTATGCTACTATCTCAATCAAAAAAATAGGCATAACGTTTCTCTTGGGTATCATATTTTAGCGAAATTGGTATCGTTGGAAAGATAATTTTAAGAGATTTTATTTGATATATGTTAGGCCCTCTAATTCATTATATACAAAGAGTTATGGTCAATTGAAGTTGACCCAAGTTTTGACACTCACTTAAACTCGAATGATAGGAAAGCTTTCAACTCATCCTTGAGTTTGGGGACCTCTATAATCTTATCTCTTACAGATCATGAACTTAATACCACTCTATCCCCGACTGCCAACGTTGATTTGGCATAATAGTTCAAGTTCATTTCTATTGGACATAACAGATGTTAGTTGTAGGTTATGTTTTTAATTTATTATAAAAGGGAAAAGATAAAAGAGTGGCCTCAACAATTACAAATGCTTCTGTTTCCAGCTAAAGTTACTTGACGTGTTTGTAATTATTGCATAAAACTTATACATTGAAGATTATGGACTTGTGCTCAATGAAGTGCGAAGAATGATGAGGTATCAATAAGTTACACTAGTTAAGCCTTGGGACGGCAGAGTTATGATATGATAAATACTTGGAAATACAAGAAAAGGCACAAAACATACAGCAAAACAGTCCACAAGTTCAAAGAACAGAGGACCCCTTTGATGACCACTCTCGAATTCAACAAATACAACAAGAATACAAGATAAAAGTGGTGTATTTCACACCAAAACAGTCAACAACACAACAATAACGTGAAAAACAAGATTAACAACAATAAAACTAGTTTTAGATTCAATAAAGGATCCAAAATAGTCTAAGATAATAACAACAGAAGTAAAGATAGAAAATGAGACATATATTATTACAAGGCCTAAGAACTAGGGTGTGTATTAAACATCTAAACCCTTAGAAACATGTAAGAAGAACACCTACACTCTTCTTGGACACAAGAGGGACCTCAATCTCCCAAGCACCCAACATTTCAAGCCAAGAACAAACAACACAAGTGATTCCACACTTGGTGTTCACCTAATTTCGGATTTTCCTCTTAGGTAAGAGAGGACTTGTGTTAAAAAGTGTTACACACTCTCAAAATATCATCAATAACTAATGAATAAAACCGTAAAAGGTTTTATTTATAGCCATTACAAAAATAGAAGCTAAAATATCCAAAATACCCCTCTAGAGATTGGTGCCCTTCAAGTGTAATATTGGGGTTGTCTTGTTGTGTTCCAAGGCTCCTCTTTACAATTCAAGTGTGAGATTAGGGTTGGTTTAGTGTGTTTTAAGTCCTTCGCTTGCACACTCCAAGTCTCGGGTTCATTATGCTCTCACATACGTCCATCTTTATGGTTGTACTTGTATCATCCTCCCATTCTTGAAAAGAATTCGACCTCGAATCCATGCCTTGCAAAATAAACAGAAGACAAACAAGCACACATCCTCATAACATGAGGTTTAGGGTTATCAAAATACACATATCAAAATGCCATAACGAGGTGGAAAAAACTTGAAGTATAGCCATGGTTCTTTGTTTTAAGCATAAAAAGATTAGTACAAATGTTACAAAGGAAGTGGCTCAGACAAAAATCAAGACAAAAGGAAAATAGGCCAAGAGTAATCATTTCCCACCTTAAGATAGTACCGGTATCATATGGGTGGAGTAACCAAGGACTTAGGTCTCGGCCACTCTTACTTTCTCCTAAGGTGCCATCCTCAAAATTAGGCATACCATCTATATCCCTATGGAAAATATCATGAGCACAAAGAGGGTAGAGAAAGGTGTTAGCTAATTCAACTTCAACCATGGTGTCCTTATGCAAGTACTTACTAATTTCATGTTCATCGTCATTAGTATGCTCAACATAGAAAACACATGAAGAAGAAGTAGATGACATTTCTAGGCATGCAACACTTTCTATTTCAAAAGAGTAATCCCAACATAGATATAAATCACCATGAGCAGCAAATAGATCACACACAAAACATTTGAACAAGAACAATCATATTTTGGGTTTCCTAAACATTCAAGCTCATCTTCACCCGATTGACTATTCCTTTCCAAGACTTCACATTGTCTACTCTTAAGAGTACTTTCATCTTCCAAGAAGATATTTCCATCTTGAGGAGGAATTTTGTCGCACCATAGTGGGTTGGCATATAGGCTATAGCCTCCGAGGCAAGCTATGTCGTCAACATCACTTGCACCACTAGGTTTATTAGGAAAGATTAAACTATCTTCAAACAAGACATTGTACCTAAAGAGAGAAGGTTCAATCCCGTGGATAGATTTGGGACAAGAAATCTCACTCTCTATCAGTTCATTATCAAGTTTCAAAGATGTTCTAATCTCTTCTCTAAGAGGTAAAGCCACAACTACACCGTTTTGGCCATTAATAGCCATATTATGACATTCCAAGTTCATAGGAGTGTAGGGAATAGTGTTTTTACCTTGTTTCTCACATGACCAACAACCGTTATCTTGACACGTGTTAGGGCAGCCCACGTTCTACCTTTGACCTACCATATGATCCAACCTTTCTGTAACACCCCGCATTTCGGGTTAGAATGAAAACTGTTATTTCTATGTGTAGATGATCCAAAATCCTTACATTCTATGAAAATTTGGTATGTTAATCAATTATTTAGTGTGGGAACCTATTTGAGCATGAATTGAGATCATAGAGGTCCCTTAACTCAAGGACTAGTTGAAAGCTTTCCTATCATTCAGATTTTAGTGAGCGTCAAAACTTGTATCAACTTCAATCGACCATAACTCCTTGTATATGAAGAAATGGGTGGCCTAGTGTATATCAAATTAAATGTATTTGAGTTCTCTTTCCAATGCCACTGGTTTTGCTTTAATTCGGTATTGGAGTAGAAAGTTATACTCATTTTATTTTGAAGTATCTGTCTGCCAAAACGTGATGATGAGGCTGACGACTTATCAGCTGTGTAATGGACCGTCAGACCTGGTCATCATCCTAAGGCAGTGAATGGTGAAAGAAATCCCAAAAGTGATGACCTGGTGATGACTTATCACCTGAGTGATGGCCCGTCAACCCTAGTCGTCAACTGATGCAATTATGCAATTTGTTTGGGTTCCTTAGGGGTATTTTAGACTTTATCTCACTCTAAAAACCTTTCACATGAATTAAATCACCCCTTAAGTGTTATTAATCAATCACTATCAGTTTTACAACATCCAAAACTTCCTCTTCACTCTCAAAATACGATCAAACTAGGGTTTTCTTTAAGAACAAGAAATTCAAGAAAATCAAGCCTTAAGTTTAAGATTTCCAAGGAATGAATCGAGATTTGAGTTCTTCTTTTTCAACTAATTAATTTGAGGAACGCAAAGTTTTTCTAAATTCTCATGGGCATAGAAATCATGATTTTAAGAAAGGGGTTTTGGATTTATGAATACATTCATGTTTTAGAAGTATTGATGATATTATTTTGGCTTTAGGACTTCCCCCAAATTGATTTGAAATTATATATATATATATATATGTAAGCATGTGTTTTAAGGTTGATGATTGAATTGAGAGCATGACTCATCAAAAATCCCTCTCTTGTTATTATTTTCCTTTACTTATGATATGTTATGAATTGTTTTGAATACATCTTGAAAAATATGATATTAAATGTCTTGAGTACTATTATATTTGGGTTAGAATTTTGATTTCAAAAGAGAGGTTTGTACATATTTATAAATGTTGAATATGCATATAATGGAAGAGTGCATGGTTTTGCCAAAACCATGTGACCACCATATGTTTGAAGAATTTTTGCATAGTTTTGACTTATGTTTTGGAACATGAAATCTCTTACACTATTTGTATGTTTGGGTGGTCTGAATTGAGTTTTTGATGAAAGAATCTTGCATGATGCATTATGGCTCAGAAATAGGACTTGCAAGTCTTGGTGTGACGACACCAACTTAGATAATGCCATGTTAATTCAGAACAGAATAGAATGCATGTTTGAAATCAAATTTTCAGATTTTGAAACTAGAATAATGTATGTCTCATAACAGACTAAAATTGGTCATAAAGAGAGCTTAGGTGGTTCTCTGAAGAAGGCACGATTTCAAACAACTCATTGCCCAAAATCATGATTTGCTGATCTAGGTATATTATTATACGTTGGCCCTGTGCCCTGTGGTATATCAGACTCAGGCACTCCAAACCTTGTGGCACACTTGGGTTGGGGGATTTTCTACTGAGTCAATAGCAGATTCCATATAGCCCATAGAATGTCAGACTTGTAGGGGAGTGCCACCTAAATTAGAAGTAATACAAAGATCAGAAATTGCATTGAAAGAAAGGTTTTATGATTATAAAAAATGCCCATGTGTTTTGGAATTTATATCCTATATGATGTTTTATGCTTATCTCTCAACTATTTTATTTATATGAAAAGCTTTATTTTGGATTGCTCTGCGTACCAGTACATTTGTATTGACCCCCTTCCACCCAGGGTCTAAAACTCAGTTTAGAGGTTCTGCTAGGCCGTAGAGTTTTCAGACAGCAATGATGTGTGTAGTTGGTGAGCCTTCTGGTAGTGATGTGTGTAGTTGGTGAGCCTTCTTTATTCCAGAAGGCTAATGTCATTCAGATTATGTTATTTATTTTGGTTTAGGTCCACTGGGGGCCTTGTCCCAGTTTCAAACAGTTGTCATTTTCAGATGTAGTAGAGATTTTGTAGACTGGTTCAGATGTTGTTTTGTTGATATTGGGGTTTTATCCTTCATTGTTAAATTAAATTCAGAGTATGAACATATTTCTGTATTTGTTTATATTTTTACATTTTCTTTTATTATTTGAATGTTGTGCAGGATTACCAGATAGAGAAGGATGTTCTAGCCTTCATGGTTTGGGATGTCCGTCACGACTTGGACCTAGTTCGGGTCGTGACAAACTTGGTATCAGAGCATAGTTCATGGTCCCAAGGTGTCTGCAATATGGTGTGCAGTGTGCCACACTTATACGCAGGAGACTACTAGGTATTTAGGAATGTCTCTCTTTCTTCATGTTCTAGTTCGTGCTATAGAGTCAGAATGTTCCTCTTTCATACTTTAATTCATTCTATGGTGTCGCCCATATGAAAGTAAAGTTATCCCAATTCTTTCCTTACTTTGATGTGCTCAGATGTGTCTCATTATTGGGGTGATTCAAGTGCAGAAGTTTAGAGTTTAAATGGTATGGTCTTTTCTGATTGAGCCATATAAGATTTTAAAATTTTGCAAGGTCTTGAGAAGAGTCCGTTAGTGCTTCAGAGTGTATTGATTCTAGTGTGAACTTTGATTCTGATGAGATCGTATTTTTCACCTTGCAGAATGTTGTGTAGCAGAATGTTGGAACAATATTTTCATCCGAATAGTAGTATGATTTAAAGTGTTATTGTCATGACCTATTGGTAGTGATATTGGACCAAGAAGTTGGAGATATGAAGTCATAAAGTTATAAGTCAGAGTGAGGGTGACTTTTGTGTAGATAAATATTTTAGTTGAATAATCGATGTTTGAGGATGATTTACCCCTTTTATAGTTATAGACTAATGCGGTAGCTAGTAGCATATGTGGATTGTATAGTAGTCTGTAGGGGAAGTGTTTGAGTCAGATTTTTATTTATACAGAGTAAGATATGTATTCTTAGATCATTGACTATTATGTGTTAAGTTTATATCTCTTGTAATCTTGTTATCATTGTGTTGTTGAAACTAAAAGTCTAGTGAAGTCGTGTGGGGCTCTTTTGAATCACTAGCATAGTTTCCTTGTCATTCATCTCATTTTTTTGTTCAAAACACAAAATAAAAGTCTAGTGAAGCAGTGTGAGGCCTATTTCGATTCACTAGCAACTTGTTGTTCAACTTATTGTTCTTGTGTTGGTTGAATATATGTATAGCTGAATCTTTTCTCATGAGATTGAGTTGGTAATGAAGTGATATATCCTTGTATGTTAGTTTAGTAAAAGGTAGAGAAAGAATTATTAGTCAAGGTGATATGAGGTAGCGGTATTTTTCTTCTTCTAATGCTATTACATGTTGTGTGTGGATAGTTGTACCATTGAGTTTGTAGGTGGAGAAAGACTAGTTAGATGGTACATGGTGTTCTAAATAGCCAAGTTAAAGAGTTTTGACTACTAGTGTTGAGCCTTTTGATATGATCTTGATCCTCGTGGTAGAGAGATATAAGTTTGGGTTCGCGATATTAGTAGGCTATGACCGAAGAAGTATGGTTCATTAAAAGCTTGGTGATTTCTATGTTAAGTGTTAGAATCTAAGTTTGAGTTTTGAACGTTGAACTAATCGAAAGAAGAGTAGAAGCATCAGAGGGTGTGTACTTTAACTATGGGGATACTCATGAAGATTCGAAGTTAGTAAGTGTTCAAGTATTATATGGTGACTATTGGTCACTATAAAAGATAGAGTGTATCTCAGAAGGTAGTATTAACAGTGGGTTTTCTACTTTTAGGTGTAGTCATTCGGGTTAAGTTGTATGATATACGTGTATGGTCATTTTTCCAGACCCTAGAGTGCAGTAAGTGTAGTTCAGTTAGAGTCTAGTAAGGGATCTCTCAAACTTAAGATGATGGCTTGAAGCTAAGAGGGAGATGTTAGAACGAATAACCAAGAAAGGCTCTAAGATTCGAGTAGTGATGTTAGTATGATATAGAACATCAGAAAGTAAGGGTGAGACTCAAACCATTCTTATCTCAGTATTTTTAAGTTATCCCAATAACTACTCATGCCTTACATTTCAGTTCCATGATCATGGTCCATATTCATACATATGATAGAAAATCATGTACTCTTCCAGTTCCTAAATGAGGAATTCTAGTTCATTTCAGTAGTAGGAATCACATTCGATAAGTTATGAACTCCAAGTTTAGGTCATGCAGCTCATGACTTATGTACTCATGCTTTATAGTGTGCTCAGTTCCCATAACTCATGCTACACGCCAAATAATTGGCGAGATTCAGCTTATATACAGGTATATTCTCAATTCAGATCACTTTGATGAATCCCTAGTGTTGATTCGCTATTCCTCAAGCCTCAATTATATGTCAATTCTCATATAATATCCTTCCATGTTTCAAGGTCTTATGTTCTAACCTTTTAGTGACTCCTCCTTATGTAATGACAGTGGTGATGAGTAGATGTTTCTTGTTGATGAAAGATCATTGTATGCTTGTCTTAGATAAGACCATAAGTGTGAAGTAAGATTTGGGGTCAAGTCTTTGATACATGTGATGGTTAGTGAAAATTTATGTGTGTATATTATTGGGATAGCGCATGGGAGTTATATTGACAATGGTTTAGAGACTATGTGAAGTATGTATTTATGGGTGTTTACCTTGAAGTTCATATGTGGTTATAAAGATAGGCTTGAATGACATATTGGGATTTAAGTGGAGGAACGTAATATGTGCTAGTAAATCCATAGTAAGAGTTCAGAGTTAGTCATCATTGAAGTGGTAAGGCACGTTATGTTTAGGGTGTGATCTCTAAAAAGATATAGAAGACTGAATCATATGGTTTAGACTAGTATTGTTGTGCGACATGTTGTATTTTGTGGTTTGGAGTTAGGCTTGAGCACGGTGAGAGGATTTAAGTCACTTTAGACATTAGTAGAAAGATTTATCAATGCCCATATGAGAATTTTAAGTTGAATCAATTGAGCATGGTATTTAAGGGGAATAGTATAGTTAAGGGAGTATTCGGGAAATGTGGTAAGCTGGAAAGTAAGAAGTTGCATTGCCTAAGGCCTGGTAATTCTACCCTAGTTTATGATTTATATGTCTATATTCCATGCTATAGAGTAGTGTCAATGTTGTGATTCCTTAGTTAGATGTCTGGGGTAGATTATGCCCAAAATTCTTTTGCTCCCTAATGTTACTAGAAATTCCTTAGAAAGAGTGTTGAAGATATACTCCAGTTAAGCATAAGTTCTCAAGTATAATTCAGTCTGTATATCCAATAATTCAATTTAGTAGTCAGGCAGACAAGTTACTGTGGTTTTCCACCTTTTCACCCAGTCCTACTATTCGAAGTCTCATGCGTATGACCATACCCAATAGATAATCTATTTCATCCATCTAAATTGCAAATACAGTTTAGTCCAAGCATCATGTTTCAAATTCAGCTATTTAGTCATGACTCAGTTCATAAGAGTTTAGCGGATAATCTCAAAATTTTCCAAGTATTTTAGCTCAGACATTGTAATACCCTGGTACAGTCTAAGTCTTGTTACCTCATGATTCATACTTGCCTAAGTTATCACTTCTAAATTCAATATATATGATTGGATCATGAACACTTCAAGGGAATCCTAAATTCTCAGCTTGAATCAGCTCCTTGAAGCAAGTAAAGTCAAATCAACACAGAATTCAGTTTCATGATAGAAGTTTAAATGTTTCAGATCAGTTATATCCTTTCTTAGAAGACACATCATTTCTGCATTATTTCATACCTTTAAGCTTTAACATTCCTACATATCATTTGGGGGCGAATGATCCCAAGGGGAGGATAATGTAACACTTCGCTATTTGTGCATGAATTGAGATCATATAGGTCCCTTAACTCAAGGACTAGTTGAAAATTTTCCTATCATTCAAGTTTTAGTGAGCGTTAAAACTTGGATCAATTTCAATCGACCATAACTCCTTGTATATGATAAATTGGGTGGCCTACTATATATCAGATGAAGCTATTTGAGTCTTCTTTTCAATGCCACTAGTTTCTCTTTAATCTAGTATCAGAGTAGAAAGTTATGCTCTTTTTACTTGAAGTGTTTGTCTACCAAAACGTGACGACGAGGCTGACGACTTATCAGCTGTGTGACGGCCCGTCAGACCTGGTCATCTGCCTAAGGCAGTGAATGGTGAAAACCAGCCAAAAAGTGATGACCTGGGTGACAACTTATCACCTGAGTGATGGCCCGTCAACCCTGGTCGTCAAATGATGCAATTATGCAATTTTTTTGGTTCCTCAGGAGTATTTTGGTCTTTCCCTCACTCCAAAAACCTTTCACATGAATTAAATCACCCCTTAAGCATTATTAATCATTCACTATCAATTTTACAACATCAAAAACTTCCTCTTCACTCTTAAAATACGATCAAACTAGGGTTTTCTCCAAAAACAAGAAATTCAAAAAAATCAACCCTTAAGTTCAAGATTTCCAAGGAACGAATTGAGATTCAAGTTCTTCTCTTTATACTAATTAATTTGAGGTACGCGGGGTTTTTGTAAAATCTCATGGGCATAGAAATCAATATTTTAAGGAAGGGGTTTCGGATTTATGAATACATTCATGTTTTAGAAGTATTGATAATATTGTTTTGGCCTTTAGGCCTTTCCCCAAATTGATTTGAAATTATATATATATATATATGTATATATATATATGTAAGCATGTGTTATAAGGTTGATGATTGAGTTGAGAGCATGACTCATGAAAAATCCCTGTCTTGTTATGATTTTCCTTTACTTATGATATGCTATGAATTATTTGGAATGCATCTTGGAAAGCATGATGTGAAATATCTTGAGTAATGCTATATTTGTTTTATGATTTTGATTTCAAAAGAGAGGGTTGTACCTGTTGATAAATGTTGAATATGCATATAATGAAAGAGTGCATGGTTTTGCCAAAAGCACGTGACCACCATATGTTTGAAAATTTTTTGCATAGTTTTGACTTATGTTTCAGAACATGAAATCTCTTATACTATCTGTATGTTTGAGTGGTCTAAATTGAGTTTTTGATGAAAGAATCTTATATGATACATTATGGCTCAGAAATAGGGCTTGCAAGTCTTGGTGTGACGACACCAACTCAGATAATGCCATGTTAATTCAGAATAGAATAGAATGCATGTTTGAAATTAGATTTTCAGATTTTGAAACTAGAATGATGCATGTTTCAGAACAGACTAAAATTGGTCATAAAGAGAGATTAGGTGGTTCCCTGAAGAAGGCACGAGTTCAGAAAACTCATTGCCCAAAGCTGTGATTTGCCGATTCGGGTATATTATTATATGTTGGCCTAGTGCCCTATGGCATATCAGACTTAGACACTCCAACCCTTGTGAGACACTTGGATTGGGGGCTTCCCCGCCGAGTCAATGACGGATTCCATATAGCCCGTGGAATATCAGACTTGTAGGGGAATGCCACCTAACTCAGAAGTAATACAAAGATCAGAAATTGCATTGACAGAAAGGTTTTATGATTATAAAAATGCCCATGTGTTTTGGAATTTATATCCTATATGATGTTTTATGATTATCTCTCTAATATTTTATTTATATGAAAAGCTTTATTCTGGATTGATCTGCATACCAATACATTTGTATTGACCCCCTTCCTCCTATGGTCTAAAACTCAGTTTAGAAGTCCTGCTACGCCGTAGAGTTTTCAGACAGCAGTGATGTGTGTAGTTCGTGAGCCTTCTTTTCTCTAGAAGGCCTATGTCTTTCAGATTATGTTATTTATTTTGGTTTAGGTCCACTGGGGTCCTTGTCTCTATTTCAAAAAGTTGTCATTTTTAGATGTACTAGAGATTTCGCAGACTGGTTCAGAGGTTGTTTTGTTGATATTGGGGTTTTATCCTTCATTGTTAAGTTAAATTCAAAGTATGACCATATTTTCGCATTTGATTATATTTCCGCATTTTATTTTATTATATGAATGTTGTGCATGATTACTAGATAGAGAAGGGCGTTTTGGGCCTTTATGGTTTGGGATATCCGACATGGCCAGGCTTCAGTTCGGGTCATGACACATACCACCTGATAGGGAGATAGATTTTGGTATTAATTTGTTGCCCGATACCCATCCCATCTGTATTCCGTCATATAGAATAGCTCCTGCAGAACTAAAAGAGTTGAAACAATAGCTAGTAGATCTTCTAGACAAAGGTTTTATCCCTCCCAGTGTTTCTCCCTGGGGTGCACCTGTACTCTTCATGCGAAATAAAGATGGTTCCCTCCATATGTGTATAGATTATCGCCAGTTGAACAAGGTCACTGTTAATAATAAATATCCTCTTTCTAGAATTGATGATCTTTTTGACTAGCTTCAAGGTACTAAATATTTTTCAATGATAGACCTTCTTTCATGATACATTAGTAGAAAGTTAGAGAGTCAAACATTCCCAAAATAGTTTTCCAAACTAGATACGATCATTATGAATTCTTAGTCATGTCCTTCAGGTTGAATAACACCCCTGAAGCCTTCATGGATCTTATAAACAGGGGTTCCATCAATTTATGGATTTGTTTGTCATAGTTTTTATTGATGTATCTTGATTTATTCTAAGAGTGAAGAGGATTATGCCAATCGCCTCTAAATCATCCTTCATACTCTCAAAGATCATAGGTTGTATGCAAAGTTTTTCAAGTGTATATTTTGGCTTAATGCTATTACTTTCTTGGGGCATATTATGTCTAGTAACAGGATTAAGGTTGTTCCCCAAAAGGTTGAGGCAGTGAAAAAATTGCCCAGACCCACAACTCCAGCCCTTGTGGAAATGGGAGATGATCATTATGGACTTTATCACGGCACTTTTGAGGTCCTGAAACCAATATGAATCTATTTGGGTAATTGTACACCGGCTGACAAAGTCATCTCACTTTCTACCTATGAGAACCAACTATTCGGGAGATGACTATGCCTAGTTATACATCGAGGAGATAGTCCATTTGCATGGAGCACCTGTATCCTTCATATCTGACCAAGGTACGCAATTCTCTTCACATTTCTGGAGATCTTTTCAAAGGGTTTAGGCACCCAAGTGAACCTGAGTACGACTTTTCACCCTCAGATGGATGGGTAAGCCGAACATACTATTCAGACCCTTGAAGATGTATTGAGAGCTTGTGTGATTGACTTCAAAGTTAGTTGGGTAGATCACTTGCCATTGATAGAGTTCTCTTATAATAATAGCTACCATGCCAGTATTTAGATGTCTTCATTTGAAACTTTGTATGAGAGAAGATGTAGATCATCGATAAGGTGGTATGAAGTGGGTGAGAATCATTTATTTGGGCCTAATCTTGTTCATCAGGTGATGGAGGACGTAAAAATTATTAGAGAACGACTTAAAATAGCCCAGAGTAGACAGAAATCCTATGCCGATGTTCGGAGAAGGGAGCTAGAATTTGAAGTTAGTGATTGGGTATTTCTCAAAGTCTCCCCTATGAAGGGATTAATGCAATTCGGGAAGAAAGGTCAGCTGAGTCCTCGCTATATAGGGCCATACCAGATTTTAAGAAGGATAGGTGTGGTTGCGTATGAGTTAGAGTTGCCTGCAAGTTTGGGCTCTGTTCATCCGGTATTTCATATATCCATGTTAAAGAAATGTATTGGAGACCATTCGTTAGTGTTGCCTGTAGAGGAGGTCAAAGTGACTAACTCCTTATCCTATGAAGAGGAACCTATTGCAATATTAGATCATCAAGTTAGAAAGTTGAGGAGAAAGGAGATAACTTTGGTTAAAGTGTTGTGAAAAAATTAGAAAGTTGAGGAAGCAACTTGGGAATCAGAAGATGACATGAGAGATAGATACCCAGACTTATTTGATCCGGTGAATGATGAAATGGAAGGTAAAATCCTTGTCTTATTCTTTCATGGCCTTAGTATGCTTGTAATCATATCTGTGTATGCCCCGCGCCATCATTCAGGGACAAATGATCCCAAGGGGGGATAACGTAACACCCCACCAAATCGTCCATGCGTTAGTCTCATTTATTTTGACTTCCTAAGTGAGTAAAGTTTAAACCATGTATATAATTTTTCTAATTTCGACTTTTCATCACATGGGAAATTTGACAAGCTTTCAGCCTATTTAAGATCCGCCCAAACCTGAAACCCGGGCAAGAAATTATGGCTTATTTAAGTCCTAGTAAAAAAACACCATCATTTTAGTGCTTGGCGCATCATGGAGGGGGTCTATTTAACAATTGTCAAATTTCAGTAGCCTAGCGTGATTTTGGCGCATCGTGCTAAAGTTCGAGGTCCCAACCAGTGGGACAACACAATGGCTCCGCATTGCGGTGACCCTAAGAATCTCATTCATCAATTTTCAGTGAGCCACCGCGATTGTGGTGCATCACGGTAGCCCATAAAATCGGGCTCCCAGTTATATTTTATTTCATATCATTAAGGGTATATTAGGTATTTTTCACCCCTTATCATCTTAAACATGGGATTATATGTAACTCCATGTATCGTCCATGCGTTAGCTCGTGGTAACATGCTCTTAGAGTTAAATGACTAGAATAGTGTCAAAGCGACTTAGTCTCATTTTTTCAGTTCCAAAGTAAGTAAAGTTTTAACCATATATAATTTTCCTAATTTTGAATTTTTATTATGTGGGAAATTTAATGAGCTCTCCGTCGATATAAGATTCGCCCAAATCCGATACCTGCCTAAGAAGTTATGGCTAGTTTAAGTCCTAGTCGTAAAACACCAAAATTTTGGTGTTTGGCGCGTCGCGGAGGGGGTCTACTTAGGAATTGTCAAATTCCAGTAGCCTAGCATGATTGTGGCGCATCACACTAAGTTTCAAGTTCCAACCAGTGGGACAACACGATGGCTCCGCGTCGTTGTGACCTTATGAATCCCATTCGTCAAATTCCAGTGAGCCATCGCAATTGTGGTGCTTCGCGGTGGCCCATAAAATCGGGCTCCCAGTTATATTTTATTCCATCTCATTAAGGGTATATTAGGTATTTTTCCACCCCCTTATCAGCTTAAACACGGGATTACACTCCCAAGAGACCACATTATTCTTATTTTCATCAAAAATTCACAAGAACACTCTCTAGGGTTTCAAACTAAAAATATAAATAACTCAAGATTTAACTGTGGATTTGTAAGATTGATTGAAGATTTAGAATATCCAAACCATAGGCTTCAAAAATAATCCATTATTTTTTGTGTTGAGGTAAGTGGGGTTTTCCTAAAAATCTTATGGGCATAGAAATCATGATTTTTAAGAAATGGGTTTTAGATTTCTGATTTATAATCATGTTTTAGAAGTCTCAGTGACATTGTTTTGGTCTTTAGGCCTTTCACCAAATTGAATTGAAATTCTACATATTTGTATGCATGTATTTAAGGATGAATATTCATTTGAGAGCATTAATTATAATGAATCCCTTTCTTGATATGATTTTTCCCATTATTCATATGATATGGATTGTTTTGAAAAGCACGATATGAAAGGTCTTGAATTATACTATGATTTGAACATGATTGTGGAATCAAAATAGAGGGTTGTGCATGTTGATAAATGTTGAATATACATATAATGAAAGAGTGCATGGTTTTGCCAAAAGTACATGACCACCATATGTTTGAAGAATTCTTGCATAGTTTTGACTTAGGTTTCGAAACATGAAATCTCTTATACTATTTGCATGTTTGGGTGGTTTGAATTTAGTTTTGATGAAAGAATCATGCATGATGCATTATGGCTTAGAAAAAGGACTTGCAAGTCTTGGTGTGACGACACAAACTCAGATAATGCCATGTTAATTCAGAACAGAATAGAAAACATGTTTGAAATCATATCTTTATATTTTAAAACTAGAATGGTGCATGTTTCAGAATAGATTAAAAATGGATATAAAGAGAGCTTAGGTGGTTCCCCGAAGAAGGCACGAGTTTAAACAAATCATTGCCCAATTGTGATTTTCTAATCCGGGTATATTATTATACGTTGGCCTAGTGCCCTGTGGCGTATTAGACTCAGATACTCCAACCCTTGCGGCACACTTGGGTTGGGGTCTTCCCCACCGAGTCAATGGAGGATTCCATTTAGCCAGTGGAATATCAGACTTGTAGGGGAGTGCCACCTAACTCAGAAGTAATACAAAGATCAGAGGCTGCATAGACAGAAAAGTTTTATGATTATCACAGATACCCATGTATTTTGGAATTTATATCGTATGTGATGTTTTATGACTAGCTCTCAACTATTTTATTTATATTAAAAGCTTTATTTTTGATTGCTCTACGTACCAGTACATCTATATTAACCCCCCCACCTTTCAGGTTCTGAGGCACAGTCTAGGGGTCCTAATAAGCAGTAGATTTCTTCAGACAGAAGTGCAGGGTCTAGTCGGCAAGCCTTCTACATTTCAGAAGGCCTAGTTATTTTTAGACATTTATTATCAGTTATTGTTTTGGTCTACTGGGGTCCTTGTCCCATTTTCAGATAGTGTTAAGGAAGTGATAAAATGGCCCAGACCCACGACTCCAACCGACATTCAGAGCTTCTTGGGTTTCGCAAGGTATTACAGAAGATTCGTAGAAAAGTTTTCTTCCATAGCTGCTCCACTTACTAAGTTAACCCAGAAAAAGGTAAAGTTTGTATGGCCTGACTCCTATGTGAGTAGTTTTGAGAAGTTGAAAGACAAATTGACTACAACACCTGTTCTGACTCTTCCGAAAGGCATAGAGGGTTTTATTGTATACTGCGATGCATCCCATGTGGGACTTGGGTGTGTACTTATGCATCACGGTAAGGTGGTGGCTTATGCATCCAGAAAGTTGAAGGTGCATGAGCGAAATTACCCCCACCCATGACTTGGATTTAGTGGTTGTGTTGTTTACGCTTAAATTTGGTGGCATTATCTTTATGGGGTGAATAGAGATATTTTCACTGACCATAAGAGTTTATAGTATGTTTTCTCGTAGAAAGAATTAAACCTTAGGCAAAGGCACTGGATAGAATTATTGAAAGATTATGACATGACCTGCACTATCATCCGGGAAAGGCAAACATGGTAGCCGACGCCCTTAGCAGGTTGTCAATGGGCAGCCTTTCTCATGTTGAAGAAGGAAAAAGAGAGATGGTGAAGGATATTCACCGACTTGCAAATTTTGGAGTGCGGCTCTTAGATTCCGAATATGGAAGGGTTATTGTTCACGAGATAGCTAAATCATTCCTTTGTGCGGAAGTTAAAGAGAAGTAGATCGAAGATCCTATATTGATGAAATCAAGAAAGATGTGGGTCAACAAAGGTGATGTCCTTCAAAATTGGTGGTGAAGGTATTTTGAGATATCATGGTAGATTGTGTGTGCCAGATGTAGATGGTCTGTGGAAGAGAATCATTGATGAAGCTCACACTTTGAGGTATGTTGTTTATCCAGGTTCTACCAAGATGTATCATGATCTGAAAACCAATTATTGGTGGAATAATATGAAGCACGATGTGGCTTACTATGTTGCCAAGTGTTTGAACTGTCAACAAGTTAAGGTAGAGCATATGAGGCCTGGTAGTACTCCCAAGATATTGCTTTGCCTTTATGGAAATGGGAAATAATCAATATGGATTTCACTACGGGACTTCCAAGGTCCCGAAACCGGTATGATTCTATTTGGGTAATTGTTGATCGGGTGACCAAGTCAGCTCACTTTCTGCCTGTGAGGACCAACTTTTCGGAAGAAGATTATGCCAAGCTATACATTGAGGAGATATCCATTTGCATGGGGAACCTGTATCCATCATATCTGACAGAGGTAGGAAATTCTCTTTATAGTTTTGAAGGTCTTTTTAGAGGGGTTTAGGTATCAAAGTAAACCTAAGTACTACTTTTCACCCTCAGACGGATGGGCAAGCTGAGCACACCATTCAAACCCTTGGGGATATGTTGAGGTCTTGTGTAATTGACTTCAAAGGTAGCTGGGTAGACCACTTGCCATTAATACAGTTTGCTTATAATAAAAACTACCATGCTAGTATTAAGATGGCTCCGTTTGAAACTTTTATGGGAGAAGATGTAGATCACCTATAGGGTAGTATAAGGTGGGTGAGACTCAATTTTTCGGGCCGGATCTTGTTCATCAGGAAATGGAGGACATGAAATTAGATAATGACTTAAAATAACCCAAAGTAGACAAAAATCCTACGTCGATATTAGGAGAAGAGACTTAAAGTTTGAGGTTGGTGGTTGGGTATTTCTCAAAGTCTCCCTTATGAAGGGAGTTATGCAATTCGGGAAGAAAAGTAAGTTGAGTCCTCGCTATATAGGGCCATACCAGATTTTGAGAAGAATAGGTGGGGTTGCGTATGAGTTAGAGTTGCCGGCAAGTTTGGGTTCTGTTTATCCGGTATTTCACATATCCATGTTGAAGAAATATATTAGGGACCATTCATTAGTGTTGCCTGTAGAGGAGGTCAAAGTGACAAAATCCTTATCCTATGAAGAAGAGCCCATGGAAGTCTTGGATCGCCAAGTTAGGAAACTGAGGAGAAAAGAAATTTTCTCGATCAAAGTGTTGTGGAAAAATTAGAAAGTTGAGGAAGTAACTTGGGAATCAGAAAATAACATGAGAGAGAGATACCTAGACTTATTTGATCCGGTGAATGACGAAATGGAAGGTACAACCCTTGTCTTATTCTTTTATGGCCTTAGTATACTTTAAATCGTGCTTGTTTGTGTTCCGCGTCATCATTCAGGGATGAATGATCCCAAGGGGGATAATGAAATACCCCGTAAAAATCATCCTTGCATTAGCTCATCGTAATATGCTCTTAGAGTTAAATGACTAGAATCGTGTCAAAGAGACTTAGTCTCATTTTTGGCTTTCAAAATGAGTAAAGTTTAAACCATATAAAATTTCCCTAATTTTGACTTTTTATCATGTGGGAAATTGAATGATCTTTCCATAGATATAAGATTCGCCAAAATCCGATACCCAGATAAGAAGTTATGGCTAATTTAAGTCTTAATCGTAAAACACCATCATTTTGGTGCTTGGCGCATCGCGGAGTGGGTCTATTTATCAATTGTCAAATACCAGTAGCCTAGCTCAATTGTGGTGAACTGCTCTGAAGCTCCAGGTCACAACCAGCGGGACGATGCGATGGCTTGGTGACCCTAAAAATCCCATTCGTCAATTTCCAGTGAGCCACCGCGATTGTGGTGTGTCGCGGTGGCCCATAAAATTAGGCTCCCAGTTATATCTTATTTTGTCTCATTAAGGGCATATTAGGTATTTTCCACCCCTCTTATCAGCTTAAACATGGGATTATACTCCCAAGTTCCCACATTATTCATATTTTCTTCAGAAATTCATAAGAACACTCTCTAGAGTTTCAAACAAGAATCCCAAATAACTCAAGATTCAATTGTGGAGTTTAGAAGATAATTAGAGAGTTGGAATCCCCACGCCATAGGCTTCACAAATCATCTATTATTTTTTGAGATTGAGGTAGGCGGTGTTTTCCTAAAATCTCATGGGCATAGAAATCATGTTTTCAAGAAAAAGGTTTCGGAATTATGAATATATTCATATTTTAGAAGCGTTGATGATTTGTTTTGGTCTTTAGGCTTTCCCCAAAATTGATTTAAAATTTTGTATATATATGTAAGCATGTGTTTTAAGGTTGATGATTGAATTGAGAGCATGATTCATGAAAAAATTCCTCTCTTATAATGATTTTCATTTATTTATGATGTACTATGAAATAGTTTGAATGCATCTTAAAAAGCATGTTATGAAATGTCTTGAATAATGTTATATTTGGATTATGATTTTGATTCCAAAAGAGAGAGGGTTGTTTATGTTGATGAATGTTGAACATAGTCATATAATGAAAAGATTTGCATGGTTTGTTAAAGATTTCATGACCACCACTTTTGTATTGAAAGGATGAGAACTTTTGCATAGCTTTGACTTATGTTTTCGTAACATGAAATATCTTATGCGAATTGCATCTTTGGGTGGTTTGAACTATGTGTTAATGAAAAGATCATGATTTTTGCATTATGGCTCAGAAAACATGACTTGCGAAGTATTGGTATGACGATACCAAAATAAACAATGCCATAACAGACCCAGACAAACATAGAAACCAGATTTTCATGACTTAAGATTTCAGAATGATACATATTTAGAAATGGATAAAATTGGGCATAAAGAGATGTTAGGTGGTCCCCCGAAGAAGGCACGAGTTCAGACAGCTCATTACCTAAAACCTTGATTTATCGATCTGGGTATATTATAGTACGCTGGCTTAGTGCCCTGTGGTGTATTAGCCTCAGACACTCCAACCCTTGTGGCACACTTGGGTTGGGGGAATCCCCGCTGAGTCAATGGCGGACTACATATAGCCCGTCGAGTTTTAGACTTGTAGGGGTGTACCACCTAACTCAGAAGTAATACGAAGATCAGACATTGTACTGACAAAAAGGTTTTTATGATTATCACAATGCCCATGTGTTTTAGAATTTATATCGTATATGATGTTTTATGACTAGCTCTCAAATATTTTATTTATATTAAAAGCTTTGTTTTGGATTGCCCTGCATACCAGTACATCTGTATTGACCTCTCCTTACCTTCTAGGTTCTGAGGCACAGTCTAGGAGTCCTGATAAGCAGTAGATTTCTTCAGACAAAAGTGCAGGATCTAGTCGGTGAGCCTTATATATTTCAGAAGGCCTAGTTATTTTCAGACATTTATTATCAGTTATGGTTTTGGTCTACGGGGGGCCTTGTCCCAGCTTTTCAGACAGTTATCTTTAGGTCATGTAGTAGAGATTTCACAGACTGTTCCAGATGTTGTTAGTGGTTTTCGGATTTCATTCCTTATTGTTAAACTTAATCCAGAGTATGGCCATATTTCCATATCAGATTATATTTCCGCATCTTCTTTATTATGTGAATATTGTGCATAATTACCAGATAGAGTAGGATGCTCGAGCCTTCTTGTTTTCGGATGTCCGTCACGTCCAGGCCCTGGTTCAGGTCATGAAATTATTATTTTGGATTTTCTTTGTGTACCAGTACAATTGTATTGACCCCCTACCTCTTAGGTTCGGAGGCTAAGTCTAGGGGTCCGACTAATCAGTAGAGTATCTAGGGAGAAGTAATTCGAGAAGTGGTGAGCCTTCTTTGTTCCAGAAGGCCTATCATTCAAGATTATGTTATTCCTTTATTTTGGTATGCTGGGGGCCTTGTTCTAGCTTTTCAGACAGTTATCTTTAGATCATGTAGTAGAGAATTCACAGATTGTTCCAGAAGTTGTTTAGTTTATTTCAGATTTCTTTTCTTATGGTTAAACTGAATCCATAGTATGACCATGTTTCCATATTAGATTATAACTCCGCATTTTCCTTTATTATATGAATGTTGTGCATGATTACCAGATACATAGAGTAGGAGTCGGGGCCTTCATGGTTTGGGATGTCCGTTAAGGCCAGGCCCTAGTTTGGGTCGTGACACGATCATCCCTGAACTTGCAAAAGTAACAGGAAAAAGAAAGCTCCCAGCATCTGAAGTGTATCAATTGAAGCGTGTATTTCTGAAAATTGAAGAAAAAGGAAAGAATCTGAAGTCTGAATCATATGAATTGAAGCCAATTAATGTGCCTACATTTTCCAATCTTGAAAGAGGAGGAACATCTGAAAGTAAACTGGAAAAAGAGGACGATTATGATTGTGATCATGACTTAGCAATGTTGAAGGCTATATATCATTACTATTTCAATCACGGGGTAATTCCATATCCTCCTTATTCAAAGAACTTCATCGACTACATCAAGGCTTCAATTCCCAACTTGAAGTTTCATGGCCAGGTGTTGGCGAATAAGATTGTTATATTAGATCACCATTTCATAAAGGTTATGAAAATGGCTACACGTGTAGGATATTACCCTTGTTAGGATTCAGACAGAATAAGCAAACCACAAGTAAAAGAAAACAAGAACAACACATAGATTTACTTGGAAATCCTTGCAGGAAAAACCACGGGCAGAGGCAGAGGAGGTTTCACTATAATGGAAAGAGAGTACAATGTGGAGAAGACTGAATTTTCTGAATAATAAAATAACCCACTAAATTGCACTTATATAGTATATGTGTACAAATAGGTCCTAGGCCCCAAAAAATAAAGGTCCATCAACTAAAATTCGGGTCACAACTCTAACAATCTCCACCTTGACACGAATTCTAATTCAGAACTCAAATCCATTTCAAGACAAACTCTCTATTTATTCCACAAAAGTCCCTAAGGGCACAACTTAACAGCTAACACTAACCAAGTCCAAGAAATGCTCAAACTTGGCACTTGGTAGTGTCTTGGTCATCATATCAGCGGAATTATCATGATTACTAATATTACTCACCACAATATCACCACGAGCAATAATTTCATGCATAAAATGATACCGAACATTGATGTGCTTTGTCCTCTCGTGAAACATCTGATCTTTCGTAAGGAAGATAGCACTCTGTCAGTCGCAAAAGACCGTAGTAATATATAAGTCTTTGCTAAGTTCACCAAACAGTCCCTTCAACCAAATTGCTTCCTTGAAAGGCTCTATAATAGCCATGTACTCTGCCTTAATAGTTGACAAAGCAATCGTACTCTATAAGGTATCTTTCCAACTAATAGCACAACCACCAATGGTGAAAGCATAGCCTGTAAGGGACCTCCTTTTATCACGATCTCCTGCAAAATCAGAATCAACATACCCGATTACTCCATCTCTATTTTGTCCAAACTGCAAACAAATATCAGCAGATCTATGCAAGTATCTGAAAATCCATTGAACTTCTTTCCAATGTTCTTTGCCATAATTTTCCATGTATCTGCTAACTGCACTGATAGCATAAGATAAATTTGATCGGGAACACACCATCGCATACATAAGAGACCCGACGGCACTAGAGTATGGAACTTGAGACATATAGTCATGCTCATCGTCTATTTTTAGAGATAAAGTGGCTGAGTGTTTGAAGTGAGATGCCAATGGAGTACTTACAGGTTTGGCATTTTGCATATTAAAACTGTGAAGCACTTTCTCAATATACCTTTTCTGACTCAAACTGTGAAGCATAATTTCCATGCCAAGGATTTTCTTTGCTGCTTCTAGATCCTTCATCTCAAACTCCTTACTGAGCTGGGCTTTGACTTTTATTATCTCTCTCATATCCTTTGTTGCAATCAACATATCATCAACATACAAGAGAAGATACACGAATGAACCATCACTTACCTCCTTGAAGTAGACACAACTATCATAGCTGCTCCTCTAAAACATATGAGAGGTCATAAAAGAGTCAAACCTTTTATACCACTGCCTGGGTGACTGCTTTAAGCCATGAAGAGACTTTTTCAACAAGCATACATAGTCCTCCTTTACTGGATTATGTATGGCCATAATACCAAGCAATGCTCGAATCAAACTATCCTTTACAACTGGAGAAAACACATCTTTAAAGTCAATACCTGAAACTTGACTGTAACCTTTAACAACTAGTCTTGCTTTGTACCTAGCATCTTCAACTCCCGATGTTCATTCTTTCTTTTTGAATATCCACTTGCAACGGACAACTTTCTTATCTTTAGGTAATCTTACCAAATCCCACGTTCCATTCTTATGAAGTGATTCCATCTCCTCCTACATAGCAATCATCTATCGGCCAGAATCATCACAACTAACTACCTTTGAGTAAGAAGAAAGATCATCACCGGAATTAATACCTTCTGCTATACTCAATGCATAAGCAACCAAATCATCTTTAGCATACTTCTGAGGAGGTCTAATATATCTTCTTGGCCTGTCTTTAGTAATAGAATATTGTGGTATCACTGGTGGTGAAGAAGAAATAGTACCACTCTGTATCTCCGAGATAGACTAAGAAGTAGGCACTGGTGTAGACTCTGATCCAATCTGCAATTCAACATGGGTGCTTGACTTTTGCTGATTCATGTCACTAAGCTTATCTAGGAGCAAAACACTAGATTCGGAGGGAGCCTGAAGCATGGCAGTTTCATCAAATACAACATCCTTGCTAATTATAACTTTTCTACTTTCTAGACACCAAAGTTTATAACCTTTAACACCAGGCTTATAACCCATAAATAAGCATTTGACAGATCTAGGTTCCAGCTTTCCCTTATCAACATGAGCATACGCATGACATCCAAATATCCTTAAATCAGAATAACTAGTAGGAGTACCATACCATACCTCTTATGGAGTCTTTTTATCAATCGCGACTGAGGGAGAGTGGTTAATAAGAAGGCAAGTTGTGGAAGCTGCTTCAGCCCAAAAAGACTTAGGTAAACCAGCATTAGAGAGCATATAATGTACCTTCTCCATAATAGTCCTATTTATTCATTCAGCCACATCATTCTGTTGCGGAGTATGATGAAATGTCAAGCGCCTCACAAATCCTTATGACTTGCACTAAGCATTAAATTCATTAGAACAGAACTCTAAACCATTATCGGTCCAAAAGAATTTTACCTGCTTCCATGTCTACTTTTCAATCATAGTCTTCTACTCCTTGAAAGTAGGCAAAACATCATTCTTTTGCTTCAGAAAGAACATCCAAACTTTTCTGTAATATTCATCAATAATAGTCAACAATTAATTAGCGCCTCCTCTAGAAGATACTCTAGAAGAAACCCAGAGATCAGAATGAATGTAATCAAGTTTGCCCTTGGTTGAGTGGATGACTTTAGTGAATCTAACTCTCTTCTGCTTCCCAAAAATACAGTGCTCATAGAACTCCAATTTGGTAATACTCTGCCCATCAAGAAGTCCTCTCCTGCTTTGTGATGAAGGTAGCGAACACAACAAAATCAAACCTAAATCTTTCTCATTGTGCTTAACCTCCATAGTCTCTAAATTAGAGATGATTTCTTTAAAGAAAGATAGGTGATCTTCCAAAGATGGACCCTCAGACATACAATGGGAATAAAGTCGTTGTTTGAGATGCAACTTACTTGTTAGACTTTTTGTCATGCATAAAGATTCCACTTTCAACCACAACGCAGTGACAGTGGTCTCCTTGAAAACATCCTGTAGAATCTGATTGGATAAATGAAGGTGGATATGAGATAGAGCCTTCCGATCCTTATGCCGCTTGTCCTCGTCCATCCACAGTGAGGGCATCTTATCAAACCCTAATAGAGCATCGTCCAAATCCATCTGCACAAGAACAACCCATATCTTAACCTGCCATAAAGAAAATCTAATGTTGCAATCCAACAATGGAATATCATACTTCATGATTGCCATCCCTGAGAAAATAATTAACCAAGCTTTGATACCAATTTGTTAGGATTCGAACAGAATAAGCAAACCACAGTTAAAAGAAAACAAGAACAACACATAGATTTACGTGGAAACCCTTGCGGGAAAAATCACGGGCAGAGGCAGGGGAGGTTTTACTATAATGGAAAGAGAGTACAATGTGGAGAAGGCTGAGTTTTTCAAATAATAAAATAACCCACTAAATCGCACTTATATATTACGTGCGTACAAATAGGTCCTAGGCCAAAAAATATAAAGGTCCATCAACCAAAATTCGGGTCACAACTCTAACAACCCTGAAATAATCCACCCTATTTGCCGCAAAATTTTCAACTTGTCTATGGGTTTATGGGGATAATTTCGGAGACTATTATCCAGTTGGTGAAGATCAAGATGAAACTGGAGTTGTTGATGCATTCTTGTTTTTCAAGGTCGATGTCTTCATTGCGGCATTAAATTATATCTTGGAGCATCAGTTTAAAGTTCTTAATTATCTTTCATTAAACTGAATCTAGCTGTTGTGTGAATTAGTAATTTTGATATTGGTTTGCTCGAAATATTCAGTTCCGCTCAAAGTTTGATCTGATATAAAATGTTTCCTTTTTCCAAGTTTGATATCTTGTCTTCAACTTATAGAATCAGATATGTTATTTGTTCCTCTCTTCTTTTGAGGAAGGAAAAGAATAACGATGAAATGACATAATTTAAGATTTAACATAGAAAGTTACAAAATCAAGTGAACGTCATCATTTGTCCAAATGGGGGGATCAGTAGCTACGGTTAAGTCTAGAAAGGATACATCATACATAAATGTATAGAGAAGTATCACTTAAATGCATCTACTTATGGTAAAGATTTTAGGTAACTATTAAAGGAGAATGAATGAACATGATTTTTCTATCCTTGATTTAGTTTAGCTGCATGATCTATCGAAATCAGCCTCTTTATCTCACCTCGGAGGTAGTGGTATGGACTGGGAACACTCTACCCATGTTTCGTGCATCTTTTCGGATTATCAATATGAAATTTCATAATAACTAATATAGTTATTATGTTTTCGCTTGTGGAATTGCAGTACAAGGGGATGAAAAATTGTAAACTTAATATTGGATATAAGTCGCAAAAAAAAAAAACCAATGAAGGTATTTCATATCTTTTCTTCCTCGGGTTAATATAAGTAGAAGTGTAAAGTGAAAAGAAGGTCCTTTTCACTATTTCACATGTCCTTTCAGTTCTCCTTTGTCATATCCTTTGTATCAGATTAGTCTACTGAATAATATAAGCCTATAATAACATCAACAACTTTCATATTCACGGAATGTAAGAGTAATTTGTATTTTCAATGAGTTAAAACTTTACTTGAAAAAAGATGTGCAAGATAGCAGAATATTAGTTGTATACTTAACTGAGAAACTGCCTTTCCCATTCCTCATCCTAATACGCTAAAACCTCAGTTATTTTCTTCCCTACTCCCTTCCTGCAACCCTCAAAATTCATGTTCCATTGCCAACCTTGTCGTTTGGAGATTTTAAAATCTAGCCATTGTTTTTCTTTTTTAATCCAGAAGATGATTTGGTGCAACTACTGTTAGAATTATTTATTTTATATGGATTGAACATTAACTTTTTGGTGCGTTAAAGTAAAACGGGTTGATGTTATTAGTTGGTGGACAAGACACGGGCGGTGTATTCATGCGAATTCCATATGGGTCATTGTAGGCCTGTAGTAGAACTATGAGCCTATAATGGGGGTGCACTAGGTTAAAGCTTTTAAGCCTATAAATATAAGGCTAGGTCCCCTCTCCTGGCTTCAACACATATAAGACGTATTCTCATAAGCTGTCTGCCGTCATAAGCAAAGGTAAGTACACTTATGTATATATGGCCCAGACCATGAACAAATATGTGATAGTTAAATATTACTCTAGAAAAAAACATTGTATGAGATTGTAACTTCATATCTCTTCTAACTCCATCTACGTCACCTAAAAGTTTCTTCCTTTCATAAATAGCTCTATTATTAATGTAGTTACTTTGATATCTATATTTATGAGAAATTATCTCCATTACTGATGGGCAGTTTTTCCCTTTCCCCATACCTCACCATTTACATATATCAAAACAATGTCCCGATCATCATACATTGGATATTCTAGATTCTAGAGCAATATTCTAGATTTCTGAGCTTAAGGATTAATATATCGATCTAGAATTTCGATTTAATGCCCATCTCAAGCTCCATTTTGTGGAAAAATTTCACATCAATTTATTTTTTCTTTTGTTTCTTCATAAATTTTCATTAAATTCAAAAGTTTCCTCAATTAATGTTGCTGCATAAAAATTAACAATGAGAAAACTACAACATGAGATTATTTAGTAGCAACAATGAGATTCTTTTTTCATGAAAATAGTAGAAAGGAAAGGTCAAATGAAATATCCATGAAGATGTTGGTAAAGTTCTCCTTAAAATATGTCCTTTGTAAAATACATAAAATCAAACTCATACAAATCATCACTTACAGTACAGTTGCAATAATCATAATATTTGTCACACCCCTTTTTCGTACTCCAAAAAGATATGTTTTAAGTTTCGAAAGGGTTTTATTTATTGAGATGACAAAATGAAGAAACTTTGTTTCAAAAAAGGATTATTTACATTTTTATTCAGAGTCTCCACTTGGCATAATCCGGTGTGCCAAGTCACCTTTGAAAAATCCTTTTCAAAATAATTTTTGACTCTTTTAAACTGATCCGCGAACAGAGATTCCGGCTAAGGAATTCTGTTGATCGAGGGGAAGGTGTTAGGCACCCCTCGATCCCGTGGTTCGATCACGGTCGCTTGGTGGAGCATATCGGCAAATTTAACACTACGAATGTATAAACCACACAAAACACATAAAATAATCAATCAAACAAATAAAACAAAACAATCCAAAAATATAGTGTCCATTCCAATTATTACAACCCAAAATAAAAAGATACTAAAAAAGTAAACCTATACTAATCCTAAACTACACTCCAATGCTTTACCTGATGTTTCGGGCCTTGATCACGAACATCTTCCGCCAACATAATACGTCGAGGCATTCCCCGATGAATAAATACAATGAGCCTCGGGGTATTCCCCGGCTAAATGAATACATTTGATGAAATACGATAAAAACAAACCATTCCACAAACATTTCAAATCATTCAACCATACACAATCCCTACTTTTTCCTACGCAACTTAGAATTTGTCTATTCCGTCTTGACCTAAAATATGATAATGTCAATTTTGATTAACGTTCGTTTCAAGTCAAACAACAACCCAAGAATCAAACCAACCATAATTCACCTTTTTATCAAGTTTCAACCCCCGTTCCACTTATTTATTCTAAACATGATTATACTAATTCTTCGACTATCAAATCTACTATCAACCACGTACACACAACAAAGATTCACGCATGCTAAATAAATAAGTTATTCACACCCATAAAAAACAACCAAAATTCCACAATAGAATAGAGAATGAGTTGAGAAATAGACCTCAATGCTTTTTAATTGAAATTGCTCCTTCCGACTATAACCGCGTCCAAGTTTTGGACCAAACCTCAATGAACTAACAAACCAACTCGAATAGATTTCTTTTTTTCTATTTTTTCATCGACCCAGATTGGTAAATCGTAAAACGAAGACAAACCCGTACCAATTTTGCACCCCCCATCTACTGTTTCAACAGATTTACGGTGGGTTTCGAAAATTTTTAAATGGAGTTTGGTTGGATTGGATGGTTGTTTCCGTTTAGGCCCTGAACTGTAGCGATTTTCGGTAGGTTATCACTGGAATCGATGAAGATCGATTGCGTTCAACCGGTTTTTGCTGGTTTCGGTCAGGGGTGATACCTCCGTTGGCATGATGGTGTATTCCGGATGTGGGTGGCGGATTACGGAGAGAAATTCACTGGAAAAACTCAAAGCGCCGAATGACCTCCCTCCGTTCAATGCGTCTCTCTCTCTATTTTACTCTCCTTCATGTGGGTGTATATGAGTGTTGATGGATGGTGTCTAGAAGAAGAAACTGTGAGGTTTTTCTGTGTATGAATAATTCTGTGTGTATGTCATGAATCCTCCTTGGAAGAAAGGAATGAATATTTCAATATCTATTGTGTAAAGTTTTTCTCATGTATGAATTGGTGGACCTCTTTTTGTTGTTACTCAATTGAAAAATCCCAAGAATATTCAAAGTGGGCCCCTCTACTTTTGTTTTTTTTGTCAATTGGTTTTAAATTGAATAAAAACGTGGGGTAGGGGAATTGGTGTGTGACGTGTCTTAATTTCATAAGAGAGGGTTGTTAATTAGTTATCACAAGAATATTTTGGATTAGGTTGGTTGGGAATTTGTTATTTTTGTATTTTTGTGGGATATAATCATATGGGTGAGGGCACGTTGTAAGACGGGGGTAAAAATGGTAAATGTGCTTTCCAGGAGGGACAAAATCACGTGTCTACATCATGCCCCTCTTTGCATATAAACACAAAGTGTTTTCATACAAAGAAGTAGACAACGAGACAGAATTTTGACCCGATCATTATTCAAGGAAAGAAATAGAAGGAAGGAGGACAACTGAGTTGGAGAGTCGAGTGAGGCCCTGTCGAGGTTCCGGTCCGCGGCTATGTTATTACATCAAAAAAAAATTACTCGACTGAAAGATATGTCTTATAGGAATCAAGAAGGGATGACTCGACTAAAAGGTACGTCTTATAGGAATCAAAGGAGATGACTCGACTAAAAGGTACGTCTTATATTAATCAAGGGAATGAATCGACTAAAAGGTACATCTTCAAGGGGTCAAGGGGAATGACTCAACTAAAAGGTATGTCTTATAGGAATCAAAGGGAATGACTCGACTAAAAGGTACGTCTTATAGGAATCAAAGGGGATGACTCGACTAAAAGGTACGTCTTATAGGAATCAAAGGGAATGACTCGACTAAAAGGTACATCTTATAGGAATTAAAGGGGAAGACTCGACTAAAGGTACGTCTTCTATGGGTCAAAGGGAATGGCTCAACTAAAAGGTGCGTCTTACAGGAATCAAAGGGAATGACTCAACTAAAAGGTACGTCTTATAGGAATCAAAGGAGATGACTCGACTAAAAGGTACGTCTTATAGGAATCAAAGGGAATAGGTACGTTTTATAGGAATCAAAGGGGATGACTAGACTAAAAGGTACGTCTTATAGGAATCAAAGGAAATGACTTGACTAAAAGGTATGTCTTATAGGAATCAAAGGGGACGAATCGACTAAAAGGTACATCTTCTAGGGGTCAAAGGGAATAACTCGACTAAAAGGTACGTCTTATAGAAATCAAAGAGGATGAATCGACTAAAATATACGTCTTATAGGAATCAAAAGGAATGACTCAACTAAAAGGTACATCTTTTAGGAGTGAAGGTTTAATTTAAGAAGTGTATAACCTAGAAAATGAAAACTGAAATCCCTGGACAAGTGTGTCTTTGAGGGATATAGGATGATAAATTTTACCATGATTTTATTATCAAACCTGTGTAGAAACATTGCTTCCTGCATTTGTAAAAGTGAGGCATTGCAGTCCTTGATGTCTATGTTCTGAAGTCCTTGCCTTGAAGGTAATATGTTACCAATTTTATCAAAGAAAACTTGTGAGTTTAAAACATGGTGGCTGATTTGTGGCTTTAGCTTTTGCGGCGATTACTCTTGCCCTCGTCACATTTAACCTTGCTTCCAACCATCAGCATATATCATTGAGTTGCTACATCATTAACCCAAACTTAGGATATTAAGAGTGACTCTGAAACAAACACAACATCTATGCTTTGCCCCAACTTGTCTCTTAACAAAACATTTTGCATGCCATTTTTTTGGCTCACAATCATGTATTTTCATGTGCTTGCTTTTGTCTTGATTTGTGCAATTGAAGAAGCTGGTAGCCAGTTTTGAAATCTTTTCTCACTTGTTTTGACATGGAATTGACTCAAAGACAAGGAAGAAATGACAATGATTTTTATTTGAATAACTGACTTAGGAAAATAAAATAAAATTAAAATAAAGAGAAGAAAGAAAAGATAATAAATGTCCCCATTTGAAATAAAGAAACAAAAATTTATCTAAAAATGACAGTCAACTCTAACGATTATGTCATGCATTTAGCATTAAGTTGTCTGCTCTTTTTATCCAAACTTTCTACCAATTGTTCTTGAGTTAACTGGGCTTGAAAATGAGTTGTTTCCTTCGGTCAACTGCCTTGAAGACCTCATTCGGCTAGTGAAACCTTGAAGGGTTTTCTCCAACAAGTCTCTCTCATTTTTTTAGCTCACCATTGTCTTACGATGTTCTTGAGGTTTTTCACCAATAAGACTCTCTCATTTTTATTTCTCTCAACTTACCATCGTCTTACGGTGCCCACAAGGGTTTTCACCAATAAGACTCTCATTTTTATTTCTCTCTTGATTCCTTATGTTGAGGAAGACAAGTAGTTCCCAAATGAATCATCATATACCTTACATGCTTAGCCTTAACATCCTCAAAGATTGATCTGAAGGTCTTTCTTTGGTTGTAACTTGGTTTTTGGATAGGGTTAGAAAGAAAGGATGGCATGGGGCCCAAACGACACTTGAAGTGGGGTAGGACTTACATCTTTTAGAATCGACTCAAATAATGAGGATTAACTCATGCCCCAGTTTCTTTTTACTGGGCAATTCTAAATGTTTATTTGGTTGGACCTATCCCGGAGTAGGGCATCCTACGTATCTCACCCCCAAGAGAGAAGAATCAAGTCATGTGTAGTTCTGGCAACTTGTTATTTTGCTTGATTCTGATTTTCTTCCTTTTTTTTTCTTTATTGATTTTTTTTCTTTGAAACTTTCTGACTCTATTTTTCTTGACACTCCTCTCTTTACTTTCCTTTTGGTCATATTTTCTTCTTCTTTTTCTTTTTTCTTTTTTTCGAAAATTTTTCTGACTCTACTGTTTTGCTCAACACTTTTCCTTTGAGCTTTGTTGACTCTATCTTGATTCCAAAAGAGAGGTATGAAAGAAACTAACACTAAGACTTAAATGGCGTAAACAAAGGATGACACAATATTTGGATAGCAGAATGAAATGCCTTCATCATATCAATCCTTGAAGATGCTAGTACATAGCATGCAATGCGAAAGTACACAATCAATATCACTTATGACATGTTTTACAACACTAACTTGCCCTGAGCTTATGTTTCACCTCATCTTTTACACTTGTCGAACATACAACTCCACCTTTGTTGTACATCCCTCACATTGAATGACTCATGCTTTCGTGGAGTTGATTTTTGTTGTTCCTTGGGAGCACACATCCGCTATTTGACCTAATTGAGCTTTATTTTTTAATTGATGACCAAGTTATTCTTGTGATTCTCAAAATAATTGCTTTAATTTTGAAAGAAGACTTCAACATGGTCACCAAATGTGTCAACACTCTATCAATTTTTTCTCAGATGTTTTTTCTAACCTTAGCCCTCTGATTCCATGTTTCATGGTTAAATTGGACTTTAAGATCTGGCTGAAAATTTCGCAAGCATGTCATATCACTAGAGTCAACATAAAATGTACTATATAAGGAAAACAAACAAATAACACATATTTAAAACACAAAGGAAAAGGGATAATTAATTTAGTTAAAATAAAAGATAGAAGGATTTGAACATAAATGACAAAAGGACAAAATAAGATAGATCCCGAACTACAACCCTAAAATAAATCGAAAAACAGAAAAGAAAAGAAAACAAACTACCAGATCTCTTCCTAGTAGGGAGAGGGGTGACTTCTCAATTGCTCAGCCTGACAACTTAGCCACTGGTTTGCATATCAGCATGACTAGAGCTTTCCTCACTGTCATTGTTCTGCACCATAATTGATCCATCTTGAATCATCTTTTCAATTTCTCTTTTCAAAGAACAATAATCTTCAATATTGTGACCTTGAACATCAGAGTGATATACATATCGTAAATTAGGATCAAAACTTCTTGAATGTGGGTTAGGAGTATACCCAAGGAGAGGAGTAATCATGCCCTGCTGTACCAATCTCTGGAATAAACTGGCATAGAATTCCCCAATAGAAGTTAAATTATCTTTTTCCTTCCTCCTCTTTGCGAACTCTGGCCTCAGATGAAACTTGGATTTAGAGGTTCCTTGGTAAATTTGTGGGGGTTGAGGACGATGTTGAGGGACAGGAGCATGCCATTATGTATAAGAAGATGGATGAGCATACAATTGTGCATTGTTCAAAGGATATTGAGGAAGTGGAATGGGATTTCTTGGATTTTGGGGAAAGAAACCTTGTTACAAGTGGTTATGTTGATCTAATATGTAAGCTCGGGATTGAGTCTGACAGTATTGGTGGGTTGGACCTCTCAAACTCTGCTTTGGCCCTGGCATGACAATAGTTACATTTTCCTTCAGTTTTCCTTGGTTGATTGCAATGTCGTCCCAAATGTTTCACAGAATCCTTCTGTCCATCAGGCTCCCCAAATTTTGATGTCTCAAAGCTGGGAGGAAGGTTAACACTTGAAGACATGCCCCAGTTTTTATATGAAACATCTTCATAGCCCATAAGTCCAGGGAAAGTTTTTATATAATTTTCTACACTCTTAACTTTCCCAACCTCTTCCTCTAGTTCTTCTAGCGTGCCAGGCTTCTTAGTAAGAAATTTTGGCGGTCCACTTAATTTAATGGTAGGCTCAAGAGTATAACAATGATCATCAAGAGTATTGAACGTGGATTCACTAGTGGACTGAGGAAGCACAATCGTTGGATTGATAGCCAAAGTGGAAGCATTAGTAGAAGGTTGAGCAACAAAAGCACAAATGGTATGTGGTGATGTGAATGTGGTAGACTTATACTGAGGAGCTAAAGAAAGAGTGGTGGAAGTATTGAGGTGCATTTGACGTGGAATGGATTCTAAGGCATGCTGTAGTGCATCAACAATAGTAGGAAACTGACTTTGCGATTTTGGTGGAAGACTCAAGGTATTTGTAGGGTCAAAAGTGGGGAACTGAGGTGGAGGCAGCCCAATGGCCTAAGCTCGGTACATTTCCATCATTTGTTGTCTCAGTCTCAAATTCTCTTCCTTTAAACTCTCAATTTCTTGACTTTTTGTTTCATCCATGATGCCATTCTCTATATCCTTGTTAGACACAACTAACCCTTTCTTGAATTTGGTGTGATATGGAGGATCAGCTAGGAAGCCACAAACCAACCACCTTAAACTAACTGAACAAGAGGCAACTAACTAGAAGGGCGCCTATGTATCTCACCCCCAAAAGAGGAGAATCGGGTGTGCGTAGTTCGTGAAGTTTTGCCAAAATGGCCAACCAAACTCTTTTTCCTCTCTTTTTTATTTTTTTTCTTTTTCTTGAAATTTTAAGAAGAAAAAGAAAATAACCAATTATCAACAGAATTGACGAAAATCTTTTTTTGCATTTTATTAGGTTTAAACTCCCTATACAAAAATGAAACCTACGATTACCAAAGAAAAATCTTTTGGGATTTTCAATTTTGAATTTTATATGAAAATTAAACTTGAAGCTCTTAAAGGAAAATCTTTTTATAGTTTTCTTATAAAAATATATATGAAACACCTACTCTAATAACGATTGAAGAAAATCTTTTTGAATTTTTAAATAAGATCAACCAAAAATGAAACCTACGATTATTAAGGAAAATCTTTTTGTAGTTTTCTTTTAAAGATGTATATGAAACACTTACTCTAAATGAAGAGTTAAGAAAATCTTTTTGAATTTTTGAATAAGATCCCCGAACCAACAATAGGCTGCCTATGTATCTCACATCCCGAAAGAGGAGAATCAGGGGTGCGTAGTTAGTCCAGATTGGACAATTAAGGATTAAAACGAACTAAAACTTGACGTGAGAGACACGATTACAGACGGATGATGTGAAATAAAATCTTTTTGGATTTTCAATTAGACACTTCACACAAAACTAACAACAACAACTATGAAAGAGAAAAAAAATCTTTTTGACATTTTTATTATATGAAATGTACAAAACTTCTACCATTTTTTTTTTGCATTTTTTTTTATAAACATCTCCAATTAAAAAAAAATAATTTTGAAAATTTCGAAATGTGAATGCATGGTAAAGGAACAAATGGAAAATCTTTTTGATGTTTTTGAGAAAATGAATGCGAAAGGGTAAAAAAAAAAATCTTTTTGAATTTTTGGATTGTGAAAAACAAAAGCCATAAAGAACTCTAAAAACTACGAAACTCTTTTTTTTTCTTTTCAACTCACTTTTTCTTTCTTTTCCCTTTTTTTTTTTTAATTTTTCCTTGCCTACACACTTGATTTTTCTTTTTTCAATTTTTTCTTACCTACACACTCGATTTTTCTTTTTTCAATTTTTCCTTGCCTATATACTTTCTTTAATTCTAGCACATGCTTTCCCCAAATTAATCCGTCAAATGACCATATTACCCTTAAAGATGCAACATTTAGCACGTACAGATGCTTTAGGGGTGAGTCTCCTACAAAGGGCTACGTGGGTCCCGCTAGATCTCAATATGATGCAAATAAGCATGACCTAAAGGTTGACCAACACTGGAATTCACTAACAAGGCTGTTTGGGGAGCATATGGTCGATAGTGGCTGTGCTAGCTTTGCACCCACTCCATACCAGCCGACGGCTACCCCTCATAAAAATAAGGGTGACTCAACTATAGGTCGTGTACACAGCGTATACTACGTACTTGTTGCAGAAAGAATGACTCGGGTTATGCACATGATGCCAGATATAAAGCGGTAACACATAAGATAAAAACTGAAAACAAAGAGCACGTAGGCACTCAAAAATGAAAAAACAATAACACAAAACAACACAAACGTCTATACACCCATAATGCCAAACTAAGCTGATACAAATCCAAAAATAGCTCAAATTCTGAAATGTTTTCCCCGGTGGAGTCGCCAGAGCTGTCACACCCCTTTTTCGTACTCCAAAAAGATATGTTTTAAGTATTGAAAGTTTTTTATTTATTAAGGTGACAAAATGAAGAAACTTTATTTCAAAAAAGGATTATTTACATTTTTATTCACAGTCGCCACTTGGCATAATCCGGTGTGCAAAGTCACCTTTGAAAATTCTTTTTCGAAACAATTTTTGACTCTTTTAAACTGATTCGCGAATAGATATTCCAGCTAAGGAATTCTGTTGACCGAGGGGAAGGTGTTAGGCACCCCTCGATCCCATGGTTCGACCACGGTCGCTTGGTGGAGCATATCGGCAAATTTAAAACTACGAATGTATAAACCACACAAAACACATAAAACAATCAATCAAACAAATAAAATAAAATAATCCAAAAATATAGTGTCCAGTCCAATTATTACAACCCAAAATAAAAAGGTACTAAAAAAGTAAACCCATACTAATCCTAAACTACGCTCCAATGCTTTACCTGATGTTTCGGGCCTTGATCACGAACATCTTCCACCAACATAATACGTCGCGGCATTCCCTGGTAAATAAATATAATGAGCCTCAGGGCATTCCACATCTAAATGAATACATTTGATGAAATACGATAAAAACAAACCATTCCACAAAAATTTCAAATCATTTAACCATACACAATTCCTACTTTGTCCTACCCAACTTAGAATTTGTCTATTCCGTATCGACCTAAAATATGATAATATCAATTTCGATTAACATTCGTTTCAAGTCAAACAACAACCCAAGAATCAAACCAACCAAAATTCACTTTTTTTCAAGTTTCAACCCCCGTTCCACTTATTTATTCTCAACATGATTAAAACACTTCTTTGACTATAAAATCTACTATCAACCATGTACACACAACAAAGATTCACACATGCTAAATAAACTAGTTATTCACACCCATAACAAACAACCAAAATTCCACAATAGAATAGAAAATGAGTTGAGAAATGGACCTCAATGCTTTTTAATTGAAATTGCTCCTTCCGACTAGAACTGCGTCTAAATTTTGGACCGAACCTCAATGAACGAACAAACCAACTCGAATAGCCTTCTTCTTTTTTATTTTTTCATCGATCCAGATTGGTAAATCGTACAATGAAGACAAACCCGTACCAATTTTACACCCCCAGCTACTGTTTCAACATATTTCCGGTGGGCTATCGCCAAAATCGATGAATAACGATTGTGTTCAGCTAGTTTTTGCTGGTTTCGATCAGGGGTGACACCTCTGGTGGCGTGATGGTGTATTCCGGATGTGGGTGGCTGATTCCGGCGAGAAATTCACCAGAAAAACTCAAAGCGCCGACTGACCTCCCTCTGTTCAACGCGTATCTCCCTCAATTTTACTCTCCTTCATGTGGGTGTATATGAGTGTTGATGGATGGTGTCTAGAAGAAGAAGCTGTGAGGTTTTTCTGTGTTTGAATAATTCTGTGTGTATGTCATGAATCCTCATTGGAAGAAGGGAATGAATATGTCAATATCTATTGTGTAAAGTTTTTCGCATGTATGAATTGGTGGACCCCTTTTTGTTGTTACTCAATTGGAAAAATCCCAAGAATATTCAAAGTGGGCCCCTCTACTTTTATTTTTTTTGTCAATTGTTTTTAAATTGAATAAAAACGTAGGGTAGGGGAATTGGTGTGTGACGTGTCTTAATTTCATAGGAGAGGGTTGTTAATTAGTTATCACAAGAATATTTTGGATTAGGTTGGTTGGGAATTTGTTATTTTTGTATTTTTGTGGGAGATAATCATACGGGTGAGGGCATGTCGTAAGACGGGTGTAAAAATGGTAAAAATGCTTTTGGGAAGGGACAAAATTACGTGTCTACAATATTTGCTGCCTTCAATCTTGTAGTGCCCTTTGTTCATTTTGTGAAAGCGGACAGACTAGGGTTGGAAAGAATTCCGTCAAAAGACCATCACCAAATTCATTAATATGTAAACAGTTGCTTACGTTATCCTTTTGATTGTATATAATGATTTTATCGTGAAACATAAGCAAAAATTCACCTCTTTTTGGCAGAAAAAAGAGTGAGAAAATAAATAATCCACGGGATATAGAGAATAATTGATAATAAAAATCTTTCTCCAAGATTCTTTCTTCTCATATTCCTTCATAGTCCACACATCCACGTGAGTAGACGAATTATTATAAATCATAGATAGATTACTTTCTAATACTCCCAACACGATAAATTTATCCTCTTCTCCACAATAAGGTCGCCCTACCTTTTTCCATTTCTCATTACTCAAATTAAAAGAGGTTATTCTCCAACCACTTTTTATATCAATACTAGTAGCCCAATAAAGCTTGTCATTCACAAATTTACCTGAACCAATTAACCGCATCACTCTCTGAGAACAATGTATTGTTCGCCAAGAATTGTCCTTTAGGCTATAGATATTGATCTCTTGAAAGTTACGTGGATAGCGAGTAATAGTAAAAATACACACTACCTTATAATCATCATGGATATCATCATATCCAAGACCATATGTGCATTGACCATCATCCTTCAATGTAGTTCTAAAATCAAGCAACTTTTTATACTTTCTTATTGCTGGGTTCCATAAAAATAATTCTTTTGCCTCATTGAGAAGACAAATCAATCCATTGACAGAACCCTGAATCACACAAGATATACCATAATTTTTCATGTAATAATCCAAGTTAGTTTCCTCCATAATAGGACATTCTTTAAGGTTGAATTCTGGTTGGGCTATCCTCCACATAACACTATGGTTAGTATAGTCTTTATTATTATTAGCTGATAAACTTAGATGATATTTTGTAAACTCAGGGCTAGAAATCAAAGAACTCCAAGATTTTAAAATAGACTTGAATCGCAAGAGAGATGTAACTGGAAGCCTTGAGAGAATTTTAGTAACGATTTCAGTTGGCCAATAAAGGTTTGTGGGGTTGCTTTGATTTGGGTGTTGATGGGAGGCTTCATCAGATACCGAGTGTTTTCTTGATAAGTCAAAAACATCAGTTTCAGAACTAGTTTGTTCTTCTAGTTCCAGTGTTTCCATGTCTTCTTGATTGATTAATCCATTATTTTGTTCACCGGATTCTGAATTTTCTTGCTTTATTTCATTATTCTCTCCATTTAGTTTCTTTGTGGGTAGCATTTGGATCTTTGTAAATGTTGGAGCCGATAAAGAGAAAGAAAGAAAGAAACAAACAAAGAAAGAAAGAAAGAAGGAAGGAATGAACTGAAGATGAAGTTTCTTTTGCTAGAATTTATAACTTGATCTCACATCACTAGATTAAGTGAAGTGCTATTCTAAATCTCACATCTCTGTCATATATGTCAATTTATGATTAGATTATGGTGAATTAATTAAGGATGAAATCAAATTGAATGAACAATTATGATTAGAAAGGAATGAATGAACTGAAGATGAAGTTTCTTTTGCTACAATTTATAACTTGATCTCACATCACTAGATTAAGTGAAGTGTTATTCTAAATCTCACATCTCACTCATTTATGTCAGTTTATGATTAGATTATGGTGAATTAATTAAGGATGAAATCAAGTTGAATGAACAATTATGATTTGATTATGGTTGTAGACACGTGATTTTTGATCCTCTTCAAATTTTAATTTATTTTTTATATTAAATATTTATATTTGGTATAATATTATTTAATTTCTTATTTTATTTTAATTTTAATAAAGTTTTAGTTAAAAAATCAATAATTAAATAAATTTAATTTTGAGATTTTTTTTTTAATCCTAATTTTAAAAATAATACAAAAATTTTAAATATATATATATATATATACTATTTATTCTAAATTATAATAAATAAATTAGTAGTTTTAATACTATTTTGTTATATTTATTTTTGTCTATTTATAATTTTTTATTATGTTTTGATTAATATAAAATTAATTAATTATTATATTTATTGTTATTATTATTATTATTTTATTTATTTATTTATTTATTATAAAATAATAAATTCAAAAAAAAAATATATATATATATATATATATATATTCAAAATTCAAAAAATCTTATCCTAATAGATAACTACTTCCCCCATTTTATTTCCCTCCAAAATCCCTCTACTTAAAGGACTACCCCCCCCCCCCCCCAAAAAAAAAATATATACGTAAAAAAAAAAAAAAAGAGAGAAAACAGAGTGAATACAATAGAGAAGAAAAAAAATAGAGAAAAGGTTGTGATTCAAGTCTCATATTTCTGTTCAAGATTTCGGTGACAACATCTTGCTTTTGTATTCAATTAAAGTTGACTTACAGGTTTTATTTCAATCATATCTCATTTATGTTGTAAGTTTACTATAGAAAAATATGAATGAAAGTGTTCAAGTGTTTTTTTCTGTATTATTTAGTGTATGAAGTTGAATATGTGAATTATTGTTATTTGTTATGCGATTGTGTTACTAAATATTGATATATTTGTACACTGATTCATTCACACACTACATCAAACACCCATCAGCCGTTGCCGCCGTCAAAATCTACCGGAAAACGATGCCATCCGTTTCTATTGTTCCTAAAACGTCGAAGGAAAATTTAAATGTATATATTTTCTTTAAAAAAGATAATAATTATTTACTATTAGTTAAATGGTAGTACAAACAATTTAGTTTTAATTTTTCCTTTTCAATAATATTAATTCCACGTCATTTTTTGCAAATTGGCTATTAAAATATTAATTTTTAGGTAGTTTTAGAGAATCTGTATTTTGCTTTTACTAGGAATTATATTAATCTCCTAATGTGACAATATCTCTAATACTTATCAACGCGGTGATTAAAATATGACATTAGTTTGAATCTTTATTATTTTTAATAATCGTATTTCATTTATATTTTATGTATTGTTTGTTTTGGGTTACTTGTTTTCTCCGTGAATCTATGTTCCAATCAGATTACTGAAATTTTTGTGTTTAAATATATTTGATAAAAATATGATTTGGGTTTTGTATAAATTTAAAGAGATTAAATTTTGAGGATAATATTAAATTTAGCATAGTATGGGTAAATTTGTGTATTATTTATTTATTTATTTATTATTATTCTTTTATTTTTATATATATTATTATTAATAGAATTTAATGATTATTTATTTATTATTCTTTTATTTTTATATATATTATTATTAATAGAATTAAATGATTATTTATTTATTAAATTAATTAATTGTCTTAATTGAATATTGTTCAAGTATAGTGATAAGATTAAATATTATTTTGAATAAATAAATTTGTTATGAGCTTACAAAAAGACAAATCAATACCTTTAACGTTAGGCAAAATTTAGGTATGTTAAATGATCGTCTCAATTAAAAATGTAGCGTACGCATCTTTTCTAGATATTCAAAATTCAAGGATGTAAAAGATGCACCTTGACAAATATTTTTCTAAAATTAACTTGATAAATACTTTTAAACTTTCACTGATTTATTTAAATATAAAATAATAAACAAGTTTTAATATATTAAAAATGAGCAAATCTAGGCCCTAACATAATTTATAAAAATAGTTTAAGTCAACAAAAGTCAATAAAAGCGATCGTGCTAGAACCACGGGTGTCTAACATCTTCCCTTCAGTAATTCCTTACCCGGTCTTCTGTTTTCGCAGACTAGATAAAAGATTCATTTCCTTTTGACTAGGGATTAAAAAAGGTGACTTGGAATACCATAACTCAATTTCAAGTGGCAACTCTGTAAATAAAATAATCCCTATTTAAAACCGTTACTTTAATTGAAAAAACTCTTCGACTCAAAACCTTTGGGCGAAAGAGGGGTGTGACAATGGTGAATTAATTAAGGATGGAATCAAGTTGAATGAACTATTCCATGAACAAATGTTCAAATCTTAACAGATGTCAACAAACTTTCAATTAGCTATCACTTCGTGAAAATTTCAAAAAAAAACATAAAAAAACGACCTCTTCCACGTTTTCTACATACTACTTTAATCGCACGTGTAATGTTTGATTATTTAAAATATAATAATTTTATCTATTGTAGAGATTTTCAACGATGAAGTGCAAAAAGATCAAATCACTTTTCAAAAAAAATTCTTCACACTTTAATTTAATAATATAGACATAAACAGATACTTTAAAAATATATATTCTTCACACTTTAACTATAATATATATGTGCTTACACTAAAATGTATGTTTATGTTTACACTATTATATTAAAGTGTGAAAGATATTTGAAAAGTGATTTGAACTTTTTGTACTTCATATATCTCCGCAATAAATAAGACTGTTTAATTTTAAATAATCAAATGTTACACGTGCGGTTAAACTAGTTTAACTAAAATCACTAAAATATTGTACTTCACTTCAGATTATTATTCCATAATGTCATTTAATGAATGGATTATGGAGAAGTAATTAAGGATGTAAACAATGAATTCGAAATAACTTCAGCGTTTTCAAAATTAGTCTTACAAAGAGAAATGGTCAACAATGATATAAACTCATTCCTACCTTAATTATTCGCTCCATTTTAAAATAGTTTTCATGTTTTACTTTTTGAAAGTATAGTTGACTAATTTTCAAGAGATAAGGCACAAATACCCCCTTCCCCGTCCAAAAAAAAAAAACTATATTCAAAATCCTAACAATACGCCTAAACTTTACAGGGGTCCAATTACCCCCTAAACTCATATAATTGTATTTTTATACTCGTTTTGTGCTCAAGTGGTTGTCAAGATAAACACAAAATGAACATAAAATATTTTGCTACTTAACAGCCACATCAGCACAAAAGGAGTAAAATATAATAGAAAATGAGCGTAGGGTGCAGTAGGACCTCGTAAAGTTTAGGTATGTCACTTGAATTTCGGGTATAGTATGGAAGATATATACTTGTGCCTTATTCCAATTTTCAAAGCAAAATAATTTTATATTAACACAAAATTTTAAAATTAAAATTAGATATTCAAAAATTATATGAGAAGTACTATAAATTGCACTTTTTCTCATATCAATATGATGAAAAGTATATCTTAAAACAATGATAAAAATTATATCATCTGACTCTCAAAAAAAAAAAAACTGTCACAAGTAAAACGAAATGGTGAAAAGATTACTATATGTTATTCATAATATCACTCTTGACAAAGATTTCATAGAAACATTAAATAAGACCTATTCATATTTTATAATAATTGTAAATTATGTATAATATGTTATTAAATAATTATTAAGTCATGTCATTCTTACATCTACTGATGATATATAGTGTTAAGAATTCGTGCCTTACTGATGTTCTTATTTTCGCCTAACTTTTGCTTATTGATGGAATGTGTTGCCTGACATGTTCCACTGACGTGTTTCAAGGAAGCAGTAAACAAAAACTAAAGACACAATGATTTTTACGTGGAAAACACCGGCTCAAAAGGTGTAAAAAATCACGACCTGCACCTCTACAGGATTTAACCCCAACTTCACTAAAAAACTCTGAGCCTCAACAACGAATGATTACAAAACTCTTGTAACCAACAAATAGGAATTATAAACTCTAATTCCTATAACTCAACAACTAGGAATTATAAACTCTAATCCCTATAACTCAATAACTAGAAATTATAAACTCTAATTCCTAACTACACACACCTCCCAAGGTATGTATTCCCAAAGTCTCTGAGTTTTCCCAAACTCGAAGATTAGCTCCTAATCAGTTTATAACACACTGAAACTAATATTACATGAATAGCTCAAACACAATGAACAAATCTAAAAATCAACGCTAAAACTCTTAGCTGGATTTTGTACTGAGGACCAGGTTCTTCAACGTGTTTCTTCAGTGACTGAGTAGCACTTTGTGAAGTCAATCTGTCGATTGAGCTTTTCTACTTTTTTAAGTGCGTGAATTATTCTGGCTTCTGCATCTTTTATTTAAGCACAACTCTCCAAAGAGTCATTTTTTATTTCAAACTCCTACTTTAATTAGAACTCTCATTGCATAGAGTTCTACTTCAAGTGAGACTCCTTCTTCAATTCTAACTCTTGTCTTGTTAGTGTTGTAGTAAAGCTCCAACTCCTTTGAATTCTTCAATTTTCAGAATCTTTCTCCTTCCACACATTGGACTCTTAAGAATATGCTTAGAAGTGAAACTTCTTCTTCACATAGGACTCCTTTTTTAACTCAACTTGCTTTCCTTTATCACCAAGTATTTGAATCAAATTCAACTTGTTTCATCCATATTGTCATTCATCAAAACTTCAAGGTTCCAACAAATTCTCCCTTTTTGATGATGATTGATGACAAACCTTTTGTCTTTGTGCATTCAAACATCTTCACCTTTTGGCACTAAAGTTTAAAACACTAGAATAAAACAAGTTAGTCAATGGGTTATAAACATTGCATAACCCTCTTATCTTCCCCCTTTTGACATCATCGAAAATCATTTCAATGCAATAACATACTAGCCAAAGTAATTTGTTACGCTATTCATGGCCACTGGGGCAATCACCAAAACAATCAGACAAAGACTTTAGCCAACATAGTAATGTATTAAAGAGAGAAAAAATATGAGTCAATTTAGCAAAGGCAACCATTCCATTTAACTGTCAGAGCATGTTCCTCATTAAACCTAAGCTAGTACTGAACAGGGAAAAAAATGAGCATTAATCAAACAAGAATATAGTATAAAAATGGGACATGGCTAAGGATACAATTAGTGAAGAGCTGATGAGGAAAGTGAAAGAGGTGATATCAACTGTGTCAATTGGCGAATGTCTTCAACATTTTCGTCCATCCATCAATCAAGGTCAAGATTCAAAGTCATGATCCTCACCTTACGAACCTCTTATTACACTTTATGACTGTCTTATGCAGCTTCTAGTTCAGATTTTTATCAGCTAAATCATTTTTTTTTTAAAAAAAAGTATTATCCCTCCTTATTAAAACAGGTAGAGTAACATGATTTATTTGTTCAAGAACATCCATCATTTTTTTATATAAGTCAAACCTGAACTAGGACTGAGAAGTGATAACGCCCAAACTACAGCTCTCGTAAGAATGTAAGCGGTCGATGTCAAATATAGAACCCAACTGGGTTGGGTGTCGAATCCCACAGGGAATACTTGGTCACTAAGTATGCAACTATTAGTAGACTGTTGGTCGAAAATTCAATGAAAGGGGGGATTTAAATTGTGGCGTGAATTACTGTAAACAAAGTAACGAATGAAACGATTTATGTAGTAAGATTTAATAACAGAAAATAATAAGTTAGGGTTATGTCCACCTTATGAGTTCTACGTATTTATTAATTATGAGTTATGCGGAATTCAGACATGCATGCACTTATAGAGATTCGTATTCTAATGGCAAATCCTAGTGTCTCTCGACCATCCAGAAGTATTTCACTTTAACTCTCTCGACCTTAAAGTGTAGCTAACGGTACAAACTCTCCAAGAGGTTAATCCAGTTACGGCACTAACGTGTAAACAGGGGTTGGTAGCCCTATTTCCTTGTCACACTTTCTTTTTCAGACATGTAACTTTTCTCTCGAACAAGTTAATGCTATACTGGCGTATTCTATATGTTTGCAACCACAAGAATTCAATTAAGATGAAGAGAGTAATAATATCAGTAGCATACGTATCAAGAATTCACAAACTCATAGTAATAGATAGAATCTCATAAGGCTTCCATAACCCTAACAGAGAAGTTTAGCTACTCATGATTACAACAGAGTTCACAATAGATATAATCATCATACCACAACCTAGAATAATCTTCGCAATGGATGATGTTAACGTCAACTAGGGTTGGACATTTTTGCTCCTTCCATTGATCAAGTGTTTACCAGCCTTTCTTTGTCTTGGACTTACAGATTCTGTAACGTGAATTCTACTAAAAGTGACGTATGAAAGAAAAATAATGATAATCCGAATCAATGCTGAAAAATTCAGCAAATAGGGTTTTATAACATCTTTGTCCTAGTTCTACTAGGTTACTGCTGCACCCCTAATTATTAAGAAATTCTGCTTTAGCCCGGGACAACTTTTCCATGCATCACATTTAGTCCAGCTTTCAAAAGCTGCCTTCCTTCTTACGTGAAGTTTTCCTTTGCTGTCCAAGATTCCATAAAGTGCTGAAATCTTCATCATTAATACCTGAAAACATGCTAATCACGTTGGTTAGCTCACTTACAGGAAAATGGACTAAAAGTGCAGGAATTATATATTTTGTCCTCTAAACTTAGCCTAAAATATGGGTAAATCATGGTGTTTGGGCGTGTAAATACGCCCAACATCAACACCCCACATTTACAGCTTTGTTCGTCCTCGAACAAAATATGACGTCCATGCAAACATCTACTTAGGATTTCACAGTAACAGCACAAAATGATCAATAAGACATGCACGACAATCATTAACAAAGAGTAGTTTTATTGATCACTACTAGAAACAATTCAACCTCCAACCTAAACTCGTGATGATGGCTAATTCGTATCCATAAGTTAAGGCACAAAGAATCATACACAACTACCCAAAACTCGTCAACCATGTGTGTCTCACACAAGATATTACCCATAATCACTCACAAGTTTTGCCTTTTTCGAAATATGGGTACAATATTCTCCTTGCTCTCACGCTCACAAAGAATTCATATGTTGCAACTGATGACCATAGGCTTGCCCTTAGTGTAATGCTCCACTAATATCAGAATGCTAAGCTTAGGATCAAATAGGTCTTTTACAGGTTGTAATGTAGGCTAAGGGACAGGTAGGACTATTTTGGCTAGAAATAGTGACTATGTTCCCTAAGCGCTTTAATACATCACATTATGCCATTAACACTCTCTTTTAAACAACTCTGCTACCTCTCTTTCATATACCACCCCTTTTCACCTTATTTTGTTATTCAACCATAAACACAATTATCTTTTTAGTTTTCTATTTCTTTTTCTTTTCTTTCTCCCTTTTTTTTTCATATTATAACGCACCTCTATGATAGCCATTCCTTTTCACAACAATTTCAGGTACCAATACACTCTAAGGCCTCACTCTCACCCAATTTCCTCTTATTTTATCACATGACTTTACAATTTAAAACGCTTAGGAATTTGGATCAAATTATGGTCTTGAAAAAAAAATGAATTAGGCTTACATATAAGGCTGTCAAAGAAAATAGCTACAGGCTCAAAGGGGGTTAACTAGGATAATGTACATAGGTAGGTAAAAAGAAGGTAAACAATTACAGGCTGCCAAAGAAATGCCTAAATCATCTCCTAAACTGGCACTCTTTATTTCGCTTTACAGACACACTAGGCAAGTTCTAGCATCAGCCATAACACAGAATATACTATTATCTCACACACACAAGGCACATGGTTAACTTTATTGGGAGCAGTATAGACCCCTAACTAAAAACTACTAACTACGCGACAAAATCAAACAAACACACATAACAAAATATAGGCAAAGAAGTACAGCATACAAATACCAGCACCCCACACTTAGACAGGACACACTGCCCTCAGTGGAAAATAAATAAGAAAAACCTGGATCATTCGGACTCCTCCTCTATGTCTGGGGTCATACCCCCTGTATCGAAATCATCATCGGAGACGTCGGCATCAGAATTTTCCTCCACGTCTGAGTCTGGCATTCGATGATCATCGCCGGTTGGCACGTCATCGTCAAGAGGTTCCTCAAAATATACACCTACTCCACATATTTCCCTCGCATGCTCATTCATTGGGTAGTCATAATCCAATTGCTGGAGCTCTGCAGCGGTTGGAACACGACCCCCGCTCATCATGGTAAACCTCGTCATACCATATAAATGGCGGAAGAAGCTTTCGTCGCGAGCATGTCTTTCTGCAGTGGTCAGGTTGACGCCATGCATAGATTCAGCATCTTTAACCTTTGTCAGATCAACCTTCTTCGGGTTGTGTGGAAGCTTATGATCTGTCGGTTCCTCTTCGATGTCCTCCTTCCTTAATATCGTAGTCAACAGATTTCCAAAGCTGAAGTGGGACCTCTTGTGCAGCCTAGCCTTACGCATTGAAGATCGAATAATTGCCCCAATGTTGATGGGGATGTTCGTCATCAATGCGTACACCAAGCACACTCTATCATGTGTGATCTTTGTGTACTGCATCCCTAGAATCAAGCAAGAGTTGACTATCCGCAACCATATTCGTGCTTCTCTGTTCAAGAAAGCATATGGGAAGGTATTGTGCCGACCGGTGTCCTTGTGTCGACTCCAACGTGCCATTGATCTTGTTCCACATAGTGTGTGTCTGATTGTCCTGTATGGAGGTCTTTGTTGAAGTTCTTTGAGTGGTGATGGATCGACAGATGGAAGACCCAGAAAAGTGTTGAAAAACTCCGCATTTAGTTGCAAGACTTGGCCCCTAATCTTCACCTCACTTCCGGTAGTCTTTGGGGACCAATTTGCATAGAATTCTAGCGTTAGATCAAGATTGCATTCTCCCATATCCCAGAAAATAAAATCAAGATGTAACGCCATTATTTTGGCCAAAATGCGAGGTTCTTTCTTCGCTAGGCTTTCCTTTTGTATCAGCTCCACATGAACATACTTTTTCACTTTGTTGTTCCTGTACCACTCCTTTCCTTCCTCCTCTAGGACCATTTTATCCCAAACATGCGTTGAGGTATTTGCAGCGAGGAGGATTCAGCTTGCTCTTTTCTTTCCCTTTTCTGTCCCTTCTCTGAGGTGGATGCTTTTTCTTTTCTTGGTCGACTTTTTGGTGCCATTGTACCTGAGATTAAAATAAAATCATGTTAGCTTATCTCAGAGGATTTGATCGATACACAACAATAGTGGAACCACCCCACACTTAATTTGTTGGTACAAACTAATTAAGTGAACGATATCGATTACTCAGACTTTATCGACATACGTATAGGTGATATGTTCCAACAATACGTTTTAGCACAGTCATACTTTCATGTTGTCTTTAACTATCCTTTTCAATTCTATTTTGTGTAATCTTGACTATGCTTTCATGTTTGGCTTAATGCATCTTTTGAACAAAACTACTACATGGATATCGTATCAAGTTATTGGCATAGAAATAATCACAACATCCCATGTTTGTAGTCAACCATGATTTTCATCTCGATGAACAATGCATTCAAACATTCAAGCTTTCGAGTTACAAAGTTATGCAAGTAACTTGACCATGTCGATTCCGCAAAAGTATGACAGTGTATCAAAATCAAATACAAGTTGGAAACAAGTCAAGAACACCCACACGTATTCTTTCACTCAACTAGATGTAGCAAAACAAACCAACCATATTCAAATCACCAACATCACTTTAAGATCTAAAATACCATTATAAGCGTAGTATCGTAACACTTACGAAATATAAAAGAAGAACTTACGTCGTGATGTACTTGGAAGATGATCTTGCAAGGTTGAATGAGCAAAAAGAAAAATTTTGAAAGATTTGGAGAGTAAAGGTGGCGCCTAGGTCTAGCAAACAATGTGATTTTGTCTTAAGGTTGGAGTTTTATTTATAGGACAAGGCATGGGTCGGTTTTGACCCATTTAAAATCGGTTTAGGAGACCAAAAAGTAAGCATAGGCGGCGCCTAATGCTTTGCCTATGCTTGGCATAGGCGGCGCCTTTTGCAAAGCCTAGTTGGACATAGGAGGCGCCTATGCTATTGCATTCTAGATTCAGAGACAAAAGGCTTTGGCATAGGCGGCGCCTATGCTATGGCATTGTTGGGCATAGGCGACGCCTATGCTATGGCATTGTAGATTCAGAGAGCTTAGGCCATAGCATAGGCCTTGCCTTGTTCGTTGCCTAAATTTACATAGGCCTTGCCTTGTTCGTTGCCTAGATTCGCATAGGCATGGCCTTGTTTATTGCCTTTACTCCTTCATTCCTAACTTACCACCTTTAACATGGCACTCTTCCAAATCAAAGTTTGAGACCAATCTCCTCCTTTATACGTCTTGCACCTACACTTACTCAAAAACAACAAAAACAATTAGAACAATGGGTTGCCTCCCACTAAGCGCCTTAGTTTTGGTCGTGGCTCAACTACAAAAACAAACTCCTAGTAAAACAAAATAATTAAAGACGATGGGTTGCCTCCCATCTAGCGCTTGATTTATTGTCGCGGCACGACATGGTTATCTGGATTACTTAGACTTCATCGAGATATATGGTGCATCATTTTCTGAATGGATTCAAACGACGCTGATGCTTACTTGTAGGCATGCAATCTTCTTCGAGATGACTCTTGTGCATACATATCCCAGGAGGGATACCAATTATATCATCAATAGTCCATCCCATAGCTCTCTTATACCTCTTCAGAGCAGAGACGAGAGCCTTTACGTGTTGTTTACCTAGATCAGTCGCAACACTCACCGGAAGTGTATTTCCACTTCCCAAGAGTGCATACCTTAGATGACTGGGGAGCTCTTCCAATTCTAGCACTGGTGGCTCTTCAATGGAAGTCTTCACTGTTGGTGAAGGTCGATTCTTAAGATCAAGGTCCAGCTTCTTAAGAGCATGAGAATAGGACCTTATTCCTGTTAGAGCACAAGCGGTTTCTTCATATTCTTCAACCTCCTCACGCTCAAAATTCAACAGCACATCAGACAATGGCTCATCAATAAGCTGCTTCTCTGCAGATGATTCTTCCACATCTTTATAATAAACATCAGCTACAGAGAATACATCCATATCTCTAGGTTGTTTCATCGATTTGCATACATCAAAACGGACCACTTCATCATTCAGCCGAAATAAAAGCTCATTAGCTCTTAAATCAATAAGCACACTTTCAGTTGTGAGGAAAGGACGCCCCAAGATTATGGGAACTTCAGAATCCACCTCGCAATCTAAAATAACAAATTCTGCAGGAAAAATGAAGGTGGAAACCTTCACCAACACATCATATAAGATACCAACAGGTTGTTTTACCGACCTATCTGCCATCACGAGCCGCATATTGGTTGGTGTCGAATCGCCCAACCCTAACTTTATATAGACGGATAGCGGCATCAAATTGATGCTAGCCCCCAAATCACACAATGCCTTAGCAAAATTCATAGATCCCACCGTGCAAGGAATAGTGAAAGCACCAGGATCTGCCTTCTTCTGTACTAAAGACTTTGTGGTAATTGCACTGCAATGATGAACATTATCTGCCAGCTCATAGCTTACTGCCCGCTTCTTTGTCAAAAGTTCCTTCATGAATTTAGCGTACCCAGGCATTTGTTCCAGCGCCTCCACCAAAGGAACATTAATAGTCAGCTGCTTCAACATAGTCATGAATTTACTGAACCTGGTGTCATCAACTTTCTTCTTCAATCTTTGAGGAAAAGGTGGTGGTGGAAGGGGAATCGTTTTCTCCACCACTTCCTTTTTATCTTGCTTCCGATTATCAACCTTTTCAGGAGTTTCATCAGCCTTCTTCTTCAGTCTCTGAGGAAAAGGTGGTGGTGGAAGGGGAATAATTTTCTCATGAATGCTCTCATTCTGATTTTCAGCTTCTACAAAATCATCATAATCTGCATCAATAACATTCTCCTCTGTATTATCAACCACCTGCTTGCCTTTGGACGGATTTTCCAACACTTTACCACTCCTGGTAGTAATAGCCATACATGATCCATCATTCCTTGGATTTTGCACGGTGTCGCTAGGTAAGGTGCCGGCCTTTCGTTGGTTGAATGCCGCCAATAGTTAACTCATTTGTTGTTCTAGTTGTTTTATTACGGTGGAATGCGAGTCAACCAATTGCTTCATTGAGGACAAATCATTTACTACCTCAATTACTCCCGTGTTAGTTGTTTCCACTCCTTTTAACAGCTTAGCCATCATATCTTCCATTGACATCTTCCCAGAGCCAGATGCAGCGGCTTCACGGCTTCCAGGAGGAACATAAAAACAACTCCTATCAGTTTTATTCTTCCAACTCCCTTGATTGCGGTCCTTGTATCCAGATTTATCATAATAGTTCCGACCTTGGTTTCCTTGGGTATTGCCTTGAAAACCCTCCTAATTATTCAAGTAATTTGCTTCTTCTTCATACTCGGAATCATCTCTTCCCTGTGTCACAACAGCCTTGACTTTTTCAGTCTTCCCTGATAATAAATGCTTGGTAATAAGATCCATCTGCGTTTTTATATGCGTCATATCTTGATCACGTTCCTCCTCTCTTCGTCTTTGTCCTGCAGTCATGCAAATAGATATAGTAGAGCTTGCTACCTCAGAATCCCTGGTATGCCAAGCTCTACTTTGCTTTGTCATACGGTCTAGCATATCACTTGCCTGAACAAAAGTAAGGTCCATGAATGACCCTCCTGCAGCATTATCAACCACTGGCTTAGTCACCGAATTCAAAGACTTATATTATATCTCCATCAAGTGGACATTGGTCATATGATAATTTGGGCATCGCATAAGCTTCTTCTTGAACCTCTCCCATGTTTCGTGGAGAGCTTCAGTTGGAAGCTGTTGAAAATTGCTGATCTCATCTCTCAACTGTGCTCTCTTGAATGGCGGAAAGAATCTTTCTAGGAAAGCGTCTTTCAATTGCCTCCAATTAGTAATAGAATCAGGAGTTAGCCCGTTCAACCATAGAGTTGCCTCTCCAGATAGCAAAATGGGAATAAGGGCAGCCGAATTGCATTCTATCCAACTCCTGGATTGTCGAATAACTTGCATGTAGAGATAAAATTTATCAGATGCATATTCGGATCGTCTCCTGCAAGTCCACCAAATAATCCCTTGAGCTGCAATAGTTGAATCATGGTGCTAGTGATATTGAACTTGGCTCCCGGTGCCAAGGATTGAGGAATAATAGCCCCTGTGGCACCAGCCCCATCCAAATCGTCATCATCATCAAAAGGAAACTGCACAGCTCAGCGTTCAGGCCTCAATCTAGCTTGACGATCTCTTCTGTTCGCAGGTGTCGCCGCCTCATCAGCATGCCTTGGGTTTAGTAACTCATCATCACCCAGGTCCTCATCATCAGGATTTGTTGTTCGCCCTGGGTTATCAATATTCTGTTGATGCACTTGAGCAGCAGCCAATGCAGCTAATCTGGCCTGCTCCTGCTGAGCAGCCCTTCTATCAATGTCTCATTGCGCCTTCATCCTGCCAATAAGTTATGGTTCAGGTTTTATGTGTAATAATGGTTGACCCAAACTTCGAGTATTTGGCATGCACTGAACAAAACCTGAATAAACAAAAACAACAACTAAAATTAAAATACAAGAATCTTTGACCAAAGGGTCTAGTAACTATCACAAACTTAGTTGACAACCGTATTCCCCGGCAACGGCGCTAAAATTTGATAACGCCCAAACTACAGCTCTCGTAAGAGTGTAAACGGTCGATGTCAAATATAGAACCCAACTGGGTTGGGTGTCGAATCCCACAGGGAATACTTGGTCACTAAGTATGCAACTATTAGTAGACTGTTGGTCGAAAATTCTATGAAAGGGGGGATTTAAATTGTGGCATGAATTACTGTAAACAAAGTAACGAATGAAACAATTTATGTAGTAAGATTTAATAACAGAAAATAATAAGTTAGGGTTATGTCCACCTTATGAGTTCTACGTATCTATTAATTATGAGTTATGCGGAATTCATACATGCATGCACTTATAGAGATTCGTATTCTAATGGTAAATCCTAGTGTCTTTCGACCATCCAGAATTATTTCACTTTAACTCTCTCGACCTTAAAGTGTAGCTAACGGTACAAACTCTCCAAGAGGTTAATCCAGTTACGGCACTAACGTGTAAACAGGGGTTGGTAGCCCTATTTCCTTGTCACACTCTCTTTTCCAGACATGTAACTTTTCTCTCGAACAAGTTAATGCTATACTGGCGTATTCTATATGTTTGCAACCACAAGAATTCAATTAAGATGAAGAGAGTAATAATATAAGTAGCATACGTATCAAGAATTCACAAACTCATAGTAATAGATAGAATCTCATAAGGCTTCCATAACCCTAACAGAGAAGTTTAGCTACTCATGATTACAACGGAGTTCACAATAGATATAATCATCATACCACAACCTAGAATAATCTTCGCAATGGATGATGTTAACGTCAACTAGGGTTGGACATTTTTTCTCCTTCCGTTGATCAAGTATTTGTCGGCCTTTCTCTGTCTTGGACTTACAGATTCTGTAACGTGAATTCTACTAAAAGTGACGTATGAAAGAAAAATAATGATAATCCGAATCAATGCTGAAAAATTCAGCAAATAGGGTTTTTATAACATCTTTGTCCTAGTTCTACTAGGTTACTGCTGCACCCCTAAGTATTAAGAAATTCTGTTTTAGCCCGGGACAACTTTTCCATGCGTCACATTTAGTCCACCAGCTTCCAAAAGCTGCCTTCCTTCTTACGTGAAGTTTTCCTTTGCTATCCAAGATTCCACAAAGTGCTGAAATCTTCATCATTAATACCTGAAAACATGCTAATCACGTTGGTTAGCTCACTTACAGGAAAATGGACTAAAAGTGCAGGAATTATATATTTTGTCCTCTAAACTTAGCCTAAAATATGGGTAAATCATGGTGTTTGGGCGTGTAAATACGCCCATCATCAAGAAGTCCCCAAAAATAGCTAATTAGGAACTAAAAGGGAGAACATGTCCCTTTTCATTATTAAGAAACATATGCTGCATGTGATTGATGATCAACTTTGGCAAATACATGATCCAAAAACTGATATTTTTGTTGAGGGAGAAGAAGAAATTTCTGATGTAGAATTAAAACATTTGTGCACAACCATTTCTAGAGAATCAAAGAAAGTTTGGTCAACCAATTCATTAGCTTTATTAGATAATGAAAGGATGAACTGTATGGAATTGAAGAGGTGTGCTCAACTGTTTTAACTTAGACACCCTATGCTTATGTTAGTGTAGAACATACCTGATAAGAAAAACTTTGTGGTCACAATTGCTTGCTTATACCTATTTTTCTTCACAATCTAATACAAAATTAGGTTAGAAAAGTTAAAAATCTGGAATTGAGACACACAATTAAATGGACAAGACTGAATAGAATAACTTTTTAGCTAATAAGATCAAAAATAAAAATAGTTATTCTAGTCAATCATTGAGGGGAGTTCATGCAATTTTAATCATCCCCAAGTCTAACCTATTCTTTTCAAATGCTATCTACTTAGTGATAGTGGTGCATTTTCAGTCAATTAAGTAATCCACATAATCAACATCTTTATATCCCTCAAGAGTGAAATTACTTTCATATAAATACTATAGTCTTAAGCTATTGATTCCCGTGAGATATCTCAAGATTCTTGTGACAACACCAATTCTTATGAATTACCAACAAAATTATCATCAGCTTATGTTGGTGTTATTGATTCATCAATTTCTTGATTTGTTGTTCCCCCTGTCAATATGCCCTCAGTCTATACAACAGTTGAAACAGGTGGTATATATTCCCCCTGTCAATATGCCCTCAGTTTGTACAACAGTTGAACCAGGTGGTACAACATGTTCCTGGGCATGTACATCGGTTTCACAGTCATACTTTTTTTTCATTTTTTTAAACCTCTCTTGCTTTCCCCTTACACGAGCACTACAAATCTGGACATCTTTTAAATGATCCATTCTCCCTTTAAATGTGGTGAGTGAAAGAAACTTTATTTTCTTCTAGTCTTATGCCTTGAGTAGGCTTTATCCATGTACAAATTTTTCTTGCCCCCTTTCACTCTCACCTGCAAAACAAATTAGGGGTTAAATTTAGGCACCCAGACAAGCTTGGGTCCTTTCTTATGAGTAAATGGAAGAATCAGATTTCTTCTAGCCCATGCAGGCAATAGGTTATGTAACCTATTTCTCTGACCAGGTTTACTTATCCCTTTCTTGGTTTGAGATAGTTTATTTGCCAAATTTAGCCTGCTAGATCTGCTTTTGGCAGGAACTAAACATTCAGTGGTTGGATGTCCAAGGTTACCACAAATATAACATAAATCTTTAGGAACATCAAAATTTTTGTGGAATCCTAATCCTACCTTTTCACTGTAATTTCTTTCCCCCAATTTGTGAACAATTCTTGAGGAGTTAGTCCACCTATTTACCTTTTCAAGATCAAGTTTTAGTTTAGAAACTTCTGACTCAACTTATTCATTTTTTTTAGTTAGATCATGACATTCTTGTTTGTATCTAACTAGCTCAAGTTCAGCATTTTCTTGATCTTTACTCGTGGCCTTTTTTCCCTTTTCAAAGAGTGTCAATTTTAGAACTTCAGACTTAAGATCATTATTTGAAGAATCAAGTTGCTCAACCTATTTCTTGAGAGTGCAGTTTTCTTGTTCGACAATGTTCTTGCAAGCTTCTAAATCAATAAAATCAAATTTGATGCTTGCAAAACTGTTGAACAGCTCATCCCTATCAGAAGTTGATTCTTGGAAGTCATCAATTAGTGCACTCATCAATGAAATAAGTTTTGTTTTAGAAAACAAATGCAACTTTTCTTTAAGTTCAAGTATACTTACCTCAGAAACATCATCTTCTTCCTCCAAGTCTGAATCTCCAAGAGCCATGAGTGCTGCTTCATCAACTTCATTATCATCTGAGTCAAATCCCCAAGTTGATACCATTGCATATTCTTCCTTTTTTTTTTTCTTTCAATTCCTTTTCAGCCATTTCCTTTCTCCATTCTATTTTCCAGACTGGACAATCTTTGATCATGTGATCTATCTTCTCACACTTGAAGAAACCACCTTGAGACTTATCATTGGAACAACACCTTCTACTTGTTCCTTTCTTTTTCTGACGGTTGTCTTTCTTAAATTGTTTTTTAAAGTTCTTGACAAGCTTTTTATCATCCATATCTGATTCTTCTTTGTCAGACGCCTTTAATACTAGTGACTTATCCTTCGTTCCCTTGTTCTTTTTGAAGTTCTCCATATTCTTCTCATATCTATCCAAAAGAGTATCCCAAATTTGTTTTGTGGAGGTACAACCTGAGATCCTATTGTAGTCATCTATTCCAAGTCCACAAGTAAGAATATACTTGGCTTTAGCATTCTTTCCAAGCATCTTAAAGTCAGCCTCATCATACTTGTTCTTGTCCTTTAATGCTTCCTTCTTTTCAACATCCTTCTTCATGGGGGGTTGAGGTCTATCGATAATTATATTCCATAGTTCGTAGTCCACAGCCTAAAGGAAATCTTTCATCCTTTCTTTCCATCCTAAGTAGTATTGTCCCTTGAACAACGGAGGCCTATTGATGTCTTATCCTTCGTAGTATCCAGTAGGTGGTGTAGAATTCATCTTGGATCTTATCTTAATGTGTTAGCCTTCACAAGATAACCCGCTCTGATACCACTTGTTAAGAATTTGTGCCCTACTGATTTTCTTATTTTTGCCTAACTTTTGCTTATTGATGGAACGTGTTGCTAGAAGTATTCCACTGACGTGTTTCAAGGAAGTAGTAAACAAAAAGTAAAGAACACAATAATTTTTACGTGGAAAACACCCAACTCAAAAGGTGTAAAAAAATCATGACCTGCATCTCTACAGGATTTAACCCAACTTTACTAAAAAACTCTGAGCCTCAACAATGACTGATTACAAAACTCTTGTAACCAACAAATAGGAATTATAAACTCTAATTCCTATAACTCAACAACTAGGAATTATAAACTCTAATCCCTATAACTCAATAACTAGGAATTATAAACTCTAATTCCTAACTACACACACCTCCCAAGGTATGTGTTCCCAAAGTCTCTGAGTTTTTCCAAACTCGAATATTAGCTCCTAGTTCAGTTTATAACACACTGAAACTAATATTACATGAATAGCTCAAACACAATGAACAACTCTAAAAATCAACACTAAAACTCTTAGCTAGATTCTGTACTGAGGACCAGGTTCTTCAGTGATTGAGTAGCACTTCGTGAAGTCAATCTATCGATTGAGCTTTTCTGCTTTTTTAAGTGCGTGAATTATTCTGGCTGTTGCATCTTCTATTTAAGTACAACTCTCCAAAGAGTCATTCTTTATTTCAAACTCCTACTTTAATTAGAACTCTCATTGCATAGAGTTCTACTTCAAGTGAGACTCCTTCTTCAATTCCAACTCTTGTCTCCTTAGTGTTGTAGTAAGACTCCAACTCTTTTGAATTCTTCAATTTTCAGAATCTTTCTCTTTCCACACATTGGACTCTTAAGGATATTCTTAGAAGTGAAACTACTTCTTCACATAGGACTTCTTTTTTTAACTCAACTTGCTTTCCCTTATCATCAAGTGTTTGAATCAAATTCAACTTGTTTCATCCATATTGTCATTCATCAAAATTTCAAGGTTCCAACATATAGATCATGGGAAATTGGCTATTAAGCCTCTTCAAGTTTTCAATTAGCAAAATGACCTACTTCTATTTTCTCATATGCCGGATTGATAATCAATCTATCCATATATAGGTCGGATTGATAATTGATCTGTCAGAGTGATAATCGATCTATTCATATATAGGTCGGATCGATAATCAATCTGTCGGATTGATAATCGATCTGTCTATATATCGGTTGAATAGATAATACATCTGTCTAAAAAATGGGTCATTTCTCTAAAAAAAAAAAACCTACAGTCTATTTAATTAAAAAGAAAACTTGAAAACATCATTTAACAAAAGATCTCATGCTATGTCTACTTAAGTGTTTCGTTGTTAAATGAAATTTATTCCTTTTAGTGTTCAGTTACTATTTTCTACTCATTGTTTATTATATTCATACCGAAATTTAATTTTTCACGTTTGACCTTGACAATTTCAAATGCAACTTGAAGTTGGATTTCAAATTTGAAAATTAGTTTATAACCTATTTTCTGATTATATCTTCATAATTTCAAATAAAATGTTCCCTTCTCTCCTTTGCAAAAAGGTATAACCAAACACAACTCCAACTTCACAAATTTTAATCTAAGTGAAAAATATTTAATTTTTATGGCTAAACGCCTACTTAGAATGATAACATGGTACTCGATACTTAAATAAGTAATAAAAAATAGTGTCATTGTGACTGTTACATTCTTTCGAAAAAGTTTAGTCTTTAGAAAATAATGTTTTATGAAAGATCTTTTATTGAAGTTATGAATTAGTTATTCTATATTAAAATAAAACTATAAAGGATAAATTTGTAACATCTTGATTGATTTAGCAAAGTCTGGGCAAACTTCACTAATCACTAATTTAACACACGTGGCACACACGTGTGCCTACGTGGACCCTCAGTGTGTTGATTTACTAATGTGTCACGTAGACACTAAGGTTGCCAAAAATACAATTTTAATTAGTCCCGGGGTAATGGGATCCTTCTAAAGTACGGGTGTGTCTCAGCAATTTCGTGTATAGTTCAAGGTGGAAATAGAACATTTTCCCCAAAAAATTAAAAACCCGTTGTGAATGGGTCTCAAACCCAAGACCGTGAGGCCATTTGCGTGAAAGTTTACACCCCTTTTGCCACTGAACCAAGCTTTTTGCTTGTGTCAAGGGGGTTCAATTTATAAATATATATACACAGAGAAAAATGAATTCATATATATATATATATATATATATATATATATATATATATATATATATATATATATATATATATATATATATATATATATATATATATATATATATATATATATATATATATATATATATATATATATATATATATATATTGTAATTTTTCAACGAATGAGGTTAGAATGAACCCCTGAAGTCCACGTAGCTCTGCCCCTGATTGAGATGACACAATAATCTCAACCATTTAAGTTAATAAAGTACAAAAGATTATCTTGATCGTAGAAATTAATTTAGTACAAAATTAATATCAATTTAAATATATGTACTTTTAAGTTAATTATTATGGACAAGAATCTCGAGTGTATAAATTAATATGGTACAAAAGAAATCAATTAAAATATCAACACATTAAGTTAATAAAGTACAGAAAAAATCTCAAATATATATATATAAAATGACTTTAAACATAATACTCTTAATTAAAGGTTGAATGGATGAAATAAGCAATAAGGAAATAAAAATAATCTAAATTTTTAAGGGCGAGATAAAACATATCAGTCATAATATATAGATCAATCATGTATAAGGTTAATACAAGAAAATAAGAAAGCAAGAAAGAACTTTTATTTACTTGAAGTAAGTGAGGATAGTACTAAAATCAGTTCTTTGTTATTTTACCCCTAAATGTCTATTTTTGTTTGCAATTTGCATCCTATTCTTTTAATGATTCCTAATATATTCAATTCCTTGCAACTTATAAAGAAAGAAAGCAAAAAATAAAGAAAGTATTGGAGTTGGTTGAAAAGAAAGTAATTTATATACTATCTCACTTCAAAATCCACCCAAAAAAAAAAAAAATCACATTTGAAAAGAAAATTATATGTTATTATCTTTTTCAGAATGAGTTAATAATTTTATGTATCGAAAGTCTATTCTTTTTACACTGTTAGATTTTAAATGTCAGTTATTTTAGATACCTTAGAAATAAAGCAAACATTCAATATAAATTAATAGGTCACTATTACACTATCATTACAAAAATCACCTATATAGGCTAAATCCTACAATAAATAAATATGTATAAATTCTTTACACGATTCATTAAATTATTCATTGATATATCTTGTTAAAAGCCGGTTATTAAATAAGGAAAACTTAAAATTTATAAATATTCTTTAAATGATCTCATAGTAAAAAAAAAAGACTTTTTATACTAATAATGTAAATAACTTAATGTAAGTGTTGTTTGTCATTTCAATAGTTAATCACTTTGAGGAGAAAGTGAAATTACAAATTAATCTTCTGAACCTAGGATTTTGGTTACGCACCAGATTATATATACACACCATAATATCAATTCCCTTTTTTGAACAAAATGATGACCTTCCCTTGATTTCACTCACTTTTCTGCTACTTATTAATTAGGGGAGTAGTGTTATTCTTTATTTCTAAGCTTTCACACAATTGATTTTTAGTATCTGTTGGTTTTGTTCTCTCTTAAACTATGTCATTCCATCGATGAAATCAATCCATTGACAGAACCCTCAATCACACAGGATATACCAGAATTTTTCATGCGATAATCCAAGTTAGTTTCCTCCATAGTAGGACATTCCTTAAGGTTGAATTCTGGTTGCGCTATCCTCGAGAATACCGGAGTTTTTAAATTATATTATGCACTTATTGATAAAATATATTAAAAATTAATTTAAGAAGTACAAAAGTAAAAATAATTGGAGGTCTATTGATATTTCATGTAAAAAATAAGGACTATTTAAATTCAAATTTCAAACTTGATGGACTATTTTGGTCATTTTTTGAGTTACTTTTAATAATTATTAGTTTGTAAGGAAAATGCACAAACTTGAATGATATTATTGGAATAAAAAAAAGATAAATGACTTTAGTGAAACATTTTGCTAAATTGAGTGACAATATAAGAAATTGACTCAATTCTTAGTTAATATTAAATGCTAAACAACTCCAACACTAGCTAATACAATTAAGGAAAAATTACGTGACAAAATAAATTAAGGGTATAGTCTATTTGAAATAGCAGTAATTCAAACATTATATAATATGGTGATAGTTTGAGCTTTTTATAACTAATATATAGGGAATATACATATTATTCACATGGATATAATTAACTAGAGATAGTGTATATACATGAATATAATGCATTTCATCATTATCAATTCGTGAAAATACAATATATTTCGCTATAAAGATATTATATTTCTATAGATACACTTATTGTGTGGACAAATATAATGTGTTTCACTATTATTATGCAAGTGGATATATTTCAGTTGCTCACAAATATAAATTATTGTTGCATTTAGTAAAACTATAGCTATAAACGAAAAACTAAGACTACCAAAACATAGATTATTAATTTTTTGTGCCTTTAATTCTTGAGATGATAAGGGAGAAGGGAACCAACAACAACAAACCCACTATATTCTCATATAGTGGGTTTGGAGAGGGTAAAATGTACGCAGTCCATATCACTACTTCCAAAGAAGTTGAGAGGTTGTTTCCGATAGACCCACGGTTCAGGAAAGAAGTAGAGAGGTTAGTTCATTTTGGCATGTTCAAAAAAATGAGGCAATTAATGCAGCTATATAATTCTATTCCAACAAAATAATTTTTGATAGTGAAGATTATTTTTTTTACTCTCCCGTCTCATTTTACGTGACACTTTTTATTTTTCGAGAGTCAAATAGTTTAAGTTTAATCGTGAATTGGGACATAGAATTTTTAATTTTTTTGAAATAAAATTTATATATTTGAAAACAACATAATAAGTACTATTAAGACATGATAATTGACATTTCAAATTATCTAAAATATATATGAGAAAATAATGATCAAAGATAAACTTAATTGTTTGTGTTATGATTCGGACAGAATAAGCAAACCACAAGTAAACGGAAATAAGAACAACATAGATTTACGTGAAAACCCTTGCGGGAAAAACCACAGGCAAAGGCAAAGGAGGTTTCACTATAATGGAGAGAGACTACAATGTGGAGAAGACTGAATTTTCTGAATAATGAAAATAACCCACTAAATCGCACTTATATAGTACATGCGTACAAATAGGTCCTAGGCGCAAAAACATAAAGGTCCATACCACGGGGGCTTTGCCCCCGCTCCTCATCTGAATTAGTGGTATGCTTCGGAATCGGGCCTATCGGCCCGATCCCTACGCTACCACCACAGATTTCATTGAAATTCACAAACATGGGTGGCACCGCAAAACTTTCAGGCCGAACCAATAAAATTCTGATCACAACTCTAACAGTTTGTTCTCAAAATCTAAAAGGTGTCATATAAATTCAAACGGAAGTGGTATAAAACAAGAACCTTTACGTCAAGTCAAGACATGAGTCAAAAGTCATTCAATTTTTAAAAACTTAAAACACTTTTCTATTATATAACTGAAAATGTGGCTTACTATGTCCCTTTTGGCAATGTCCAGATAAAATAAAAGTTACAAAATGCACCAATATTTACAAATAGAATTTTGATACTGACCCTATGTGCTTGTTTTCCTTACTACTGCAAAAAATAGTACAAGCTAAGGGTGTCAAACGGGCCGGTTTGACCCGGCCCGACTAGTTAACCCGGCCCGGTTTGACCCGGCCCGGTAAGCCCTAGGGCTTTAGGGTTATGGATCCCGGGCCGGTTTTTTTGTTAAAATGGGCCCGGTTAACCCGGCCCGAACCAAGCCCAGTCCAGGCCCGCCGGTTAACCGGCCCGGCTAGGCTTGGAAAAAAAAAAAAAGAAATTTTTGGTTTTTGGGCCAAACTAGCCGTTGGCCCAACGGCTATATAGCCGTTTTTGGGTCCAAACGGCTAGTTTGGGCCCATTTAATAAAAAAAAAACTTTAAAAAATATTTTTTAATCCCCAAAAAAATCTATAAATACCCTACAACTTCAAATCATTTTTCACACAATTTTTCACTCTCTCAAATCTCATTCTCTCTCAAATCTCAATTCTCAATTCTCAAATATTCAATATATTTAATTTCTTAAAGTGTTCACTTTAATTTTTTAATTTTTCGTTTACAAAGTACGAGCGGAAGTTTCTAAAGTCGCAATCTTCGGATACTTCCAAAATTTGGTATTGTCGTTCCATCTCTTACGTTTAATTTTTATTTATTGTATTAATTGTTTAATATTTAATTTTATTATATTTGTGTATTTTGAATATTTTTAGTATAATTTAATTTATATTATGGATAAATTAAAAAACCTCGCTGCTAAAGGTGTTAAAAAATTTTGTCCCGGAAGCGGTAGTGGTAGTAAAAAGCGAATTACTAGCGGTAGAGGTAGTTCAAGTAATAGATATACCCGTGTGCCTTCGCCTCTGGTACCGCTTGGTACACCTTTTGAAGAAGAAATAGGTGTAGGTGCTCACGATATGGATTATGTAGAAGCTCAAGAAAATTACGGTATAGAAGAATAAAATGAAGTAGATGCAGTTAATTTAGACGAAGATGATGAAAATATTGCTGAAACACCCGCAGTAGGAGATGCTAACGTTAGATCTGAATCAGTTAATCTCCCTTCCCGTCCTCCCAGTGCCCCAAAACCTCGTAAAAGAACTAGTATTGCATGGCAATTTTTTGAATGTATATCAGATATTGAGGTGCAGTGCAATATTTGTCAACAAATATATAAGCATAGAAGTGGAGATAAGCAAGGGGGTACGGGTACGTTAATGAGACATATAGCTGAAGATCACAAAAGAGAGTTAAATATTGCAAAACGTGGTGGGGATGTTGGTGGGTCAACACAAACTAGAATGGACCCAACAACCGATCAAGTAGCGAAAAAGTATAATAAATTGAGGGACAGGGAAGAAATAGCTAAAATGGTAGCTGTGGGTTGTTTGCCTTTTAGTTTTCCTTCTTCTGATGCTTTTATTCGTTATATACAAGCAATTTATAATCCTATGTTTAATGGTATTCCTAGAACTACTTGTCGGTCTGATATTTTTAGACTCCATTCACAATATTGTTTTTATTTATCCACATTGTTAAAAAATATTCAATGTAGATTGTCCCTAACTTCTGATCTTGGTCGTGCTGTAAATAAAAATGATTATTTAACCGTTACTTGTCATTGGATGGATAGTAATTTCGTGATGCAAAAACGTATTCTTGCTTTTTTATATGATGAAGATCGTAAACATACTGGACAATTTATTGCTGATTCTATTGTTAAAATTGTCAGATATTATGGTATAGAAAATAAAATTTTATGTATTGCTTTTGATAATGCTTCTAACAACAAGACTGCTATAACAAAAATAAAATCTACGCTATCTCCGCCCTTCCCTGAAATTTTTCATATTAAGTGTGCATGTCATATATATAATTTAATTGTAAAAGATGGTCTTGACTTTTTTGAGCTTTTTATTGAAAAAATTCGTCTTGCCGTTGGTTTTATTCAAGGAAATAATCGTAGATCGAGAATTAAAGAATTTAAAGTTAAATGTCAAGAAAATGGACTTACACCGATTTTGATGCCTGAGGAAGTTGATACTAGATGGAATTCTACGTATGAATTTTTAAAAACTTGTTATAAATATAGAATTCCTATTACACTAGCTTTTAACCAACATTGTGGTTCATTTGCTGATTCTGCTGATTGCATGCTACGTAATTCTGATTGGGTTGTAATTAATGATCTTGTTAAGTTTTTAGAAAAATTTTATGTAGCTACGATTGAATTTTCCGGTGCTTACTATCCTACTGTTTGTAATATTTTGGCATATATAGCCGATATTTCTGGTTTGCTCCAATAATATAAAAATAAAGAAGGTTATAAAGAAGCTGTTGGCGCCATGTTTACGAAATTTAAAAAATATTTTTTCCCGATTCCCCCTATTTACTTGGTTGGTGCTATGCTAAATCCGTGCATGAAATATAATCATATGTGTCACTTTAGTACTCTTATTTATACTAACTTAGAAATAAATACTAACCATGATTCTGAACAAGTACAGCCTGATTTGTGGATGGTTACGGCTGATGCAAAGGATTATATAGAAAAATTATATAATCACTATGCTGATTTATTTGATTCAGCCTTACCTACAAATATCACTCCAACTGTCGCTCCTCATCCTCCCGAGGAGCCATCATCTTCTAAAAGGCCGGCACATAGTGGTTTTTCTGATTCGTTTTATGATTTAAATTGTTGGAACAGTGTTGATGAGAGAGCTTACACATCAACTTATCGGGAAGAGCTGAAATATTATCTTCGGACGGCACCAGAGGATCGCAGACGACGGATCAACACGCTGGATTGGTGGAGGAATAATGAATCACAATATCCTGTACTTTCAAGATTAGCTAGAGATATCTTTAATGTTCCAATGTCAACCGTTGCATCAGAGAGCGCCTTCAGTCAGGGACGCCAGCAGCTTGGAGACAACCGACACTCATTGGGAAGCAACGCAATGAATGTTTTAGTTTGCCTCAGAGATTGGATTAGAGCGGAAAGAAGAAACCAAGGAATGGAACCGGAGCCGAGCGACGAGCTGAAACTTGAAGAAATTATGACTTCACGGGAGAACTCAGCAGAATCAAGTCCAATGCATGGTTTTGCCCCCGTTGACTTCGACTATCCTATGCAAGTTCCCATTAATATTAACATGAATGAGTTGGAAAAAATGATGCATAATTTATAGATTTTTCATTCATGTAAATTATAAATTTTGGATCATTTTGCAATCAATAAAATCCCCAAATTCATTCACTCCTTAGTCGTTGTTTTTTATTTTTTTTTATTTAACGATTTAAAATTTTAAATTGAATTTCTAGTTTTCTACTTTAAATTAAAAACTTACTTCTAATATATTATTAATTTACTACCAAATATTATTAATTTATTATATTAAGTAGCATATGTTTTGTATATTTGTGCATATATCTTCTATAGAAGTGTATATTTAACGTATACATGTGTATATGTTTTATAAATTAGTATATAAGTATATCTATACATATTGTAATGTATATATAATGTAGTATATTTTATAAGTAGTAGTATATATACATTGAATGGTGCGTATACACGTGTATATATCTTCTATATAAGTGTATATTTAATGTATACATGTGTATATGTTTTATAAATTAGTATATAACTATACAAATATATATTGTAATGTCTATACATTATAGTATATTTCATTTAAAGTATTACATATACATAGAATAGAGTGTATATATGTGAATGGATCTTCTATAGACGTGTATATTTAACGTATACATGTGTATATATTTTATAAATTAGTATATAACTATACAAATATATATTGTAATGTATATATATTGTAGTATATCTCATTTAAAGTATTACATATACATAGAATAGAGTGTATATATGTGAATAGATCTTCTATAGACGTGTATATTTAACATATACATTACTTTATGTTTTATAAATTAGTATATATATTGTAGTATATACTTTTTTAAAAGTAGTACATAAATATTGAATGGTGCGTATATATGTGTACATATCTTCTATAGACGTATATCTTTAAAGTATACAAGTGTATATGTTTTATAAATTAGTATGTAACTATATATATATACATATTGTTGTATAAATATATATGTATATTGTAGTATATATTTTATTTAAAGTAATACATATATATTGAATGGTGCATATATATGTGTATATATCTTCTAAAGTAGTATATATTTAACGTATACATGTGTATATGTTTTATAAATTAGTGTATATATATATTGTAGTGTATATATATATATTATACTATTATAGCACATGTTTTATTTAAAGTAGTACGTATAGTCATATATAATTATATATTGAATGGTACGTATATATGTGTAATTGTTTATACTTTATATATTTTTTTAAAAATATATGTTGTATATTGGAGTGTATATAGGAGTGTATATAGTGTATATTGGATTTTTTATTTAATTTTTAAACGGGTTTGACCGGTTTTTAACCGGGTTTGACTGGGTTTTGGTGGGTTTTGACCGGATTGGGTTAAGTGGGCCGGTTTCGGGTGGGTTTTAATTTTTTTACTATTTGGCCTGGCCCGGCCCGAAACCGGCCCGAAACCCGGGTAAAATGGGAGGGCCGGTTCCGGGTTGGCCCGGCCCGGCCCGTTAGACACCCCTAGTACAAGCCTAATAAAAACCAGAAACTTTGACCCATCCATTTTCATTCAAATACTTTGTTGATGCATCACACAGATAAAAGCTTTCTAAGCAATTGGAAAATAGAGGATTGTCCTTTATTCTGATTTTGTATCATTATTTCACTAGTGAATGACTTAAAGTTAAAGAAAAAAATCAATCATTAAGGACCAAAAATCAATAAGTTGAATCGGTAATACATAAAATCAAACCGAACCAGCTGATGTGCCCCTAAAAATAGGTGAACCTAAGAATAAACTTTGTTACTAATAAAATACTGATTCCATTTCAACTATGAACTTTTATAAAATAAGAACCTCAAGTCAACTTACCATATTGCAACTATTTTATTACAAAAGTAGAAAAAAAACAAGAGTCAAAGTCAAGACAACTTCAAGTTTTAATAACTTTACTCCTTTCCATTCGTCCCAATAATTTACGGGATACCTTTTTCTTTTTAGTCCGTTGTCACGACCTGAATCAGGGCCCTGACTATGACGGACATTTCGAACCATGAAGGCTCGAGAGCCCTTCTAACTTGTAATCATATACACCATTCATATATAAATAAGAAATGCGGAAATAAAATCTGCTACGGAAACATGGTCATAATCTAAATTTAGTTTAACAATGAGGAATAAAATCTAATATCAACTAAACACCGTTTGAAAACCGTCTACGAAATCTCTACTACATGATCAAATAACAACTGTCTGAAAACTGGGATAAGGCCCCCAGTAGACCAAAACTATAATAAATAATAACTGTCTGAAAGAAACTAGGCCTTCTGAAATATAGAAGGCTCACCAACTGGTACTCTTCACTCCTGTCTGATGAAATCTACTGCTTATCTGGACCCCTAGACTGTACCTTGTAACTTGGAGGGAGGAGGGTCAATACAGATGTATTGGTACGCAGAGCAATCCAAAATAAAGCGTTTATATAAATAAAATAGTTGAGAGCTAGTCATAAACATCATGAAGGATATAATTTTCAAAACACATGGACATTCTTGAAAAAACATAAAAAACCTTTTGTCAAAAGCAGTTTCTGATCTTTGTATTACTTCTGAGTTAGGTGGCACTCCCCTACAAGTCTGATATTCCATGGGCTATATGAAATCCGTCATTGACTCGGCGGGGAAGCCCCCAACCCAAGTGTGCCACAAGGGTTGGACGCCACAGGGCACTAGGCCAGCGTATAATAATATACCAGTATCGACAAATCACGATTTTGGGCAATTAGTTGTCTGAACTCATGCCTTCTTCGGAGAACCACCTAAGCTCTCTTTATGCCCAATTTTATCCTGTTCTGAATCATGCATTATTCTAGTTTCAACATCTAAAAAATCTGACTTCAAACATGCATTATATTCTGTTCTGAATTACCATTACATTATCTGAATTGATGTCGTCACACCAAAACTTGCAAGTCCTATTTCTGAGCCATAATACATCATGCATGATTCTTTCATTAAAACATAGTTCAGACCACCTAAACATGCAATTTAACAAAAGGAATTCATGTTCCGAAAACATAAGTCAAAACTATGCAAATTTTCCATCCTTTCAATAAACAAGTGGTGGTCATGTAATCTTTAACAAACCATGCAACCCTTCTCATTATATAATTATGTTCAACATTCATCAACATAAACAACCCTCTCTCTTTTGAAATCAAAATCATAATCCAAATATAACATTATTCAAGACATTTCATAACATGCTTTTCAAGATGCATTCAAATGATTTCATAGTATATCATAAGTAAATGAAAATCATCACAAGAGAGGGATTTTTCATGAATCATGCTCTCAATTCAATCATCAACCTTAAAACACATGCTTACAATATATATATAATTTCAAATCAATTTGGGGGAAAGTCTAAAGGCCAAAACAATATTATCAATTCTTCTAAAGCATGAATATATTCATAAATCTGAAAAATCCTTTCTTAAAATCAAGATTTCCATACCCATGAGATTTTAGGAAAACCCCGCGTACCTTAAATTAGAAGCTTTTGAATGAACTATAGCTTTTGGGATGCTATATGTACGATTGATGGATGCCTCTTGTAGTCCTCGCAATGAGGATTTCGAATCTTGAAGAATTAAGAAAAACCCACGATTAAATCTTGAGATATTTGGGTTTTTAGTTTGAAACCCTAGGGTGAGTCTTGATGAATTTGATAGAAAAGAATCATATTTTGGTGTTTTGGTCGTTTAATCCCATGTTATAGCTGGATAAGGGATGGAAGATATCCATTTTTCCCTTAAAAATGCGGAAACAGAACCTGAAATTTTGGTGCGTGCGATAGGGCGTGCGTCGCACGCTTATCGCATGATGCTACTGTCTCAGTCACTAAAATGGCGAAAACTTTTTGCTTGGGCATTGGATTTAGGCGAAATTGGTATCGTTGGAAAGTTAATTCGAATAGCTTTCATTTGATATATAGTAGGGCCTATAATTTATTATATACAAAGAGTTATGGTCGATTGAAATTGATTCAAGTTTCGCCGCTCACTCAAACTCGAATGATAGGAAAGCTTTCAACTCGTCCTTGAGTAAGGGGACCTCTATGATCTCAATTCATACTTAAATAGGTTCACACAATACATAATTGATTAACATGCCAAATTTGCATAGGATTTATGACTTTTGGATCGTCTATGCATAGAAATGACGGTTTTTATTCTATCCCGAAATGCGGGCTGTTACATCCGTACTAGAAAAAATGGCACCTTTCCTTATTCGACAACTATTTAATGTTACGATCCTTATTTTATCCTTTATTAGATTCCATTTAGCAAGAAAAGTCAACCAAAATATAGAATGAAAATGACGTTTTCTCTTATTTCTTAAAGTCTGCGTCTAATCAAATAGTATCGTATAAATTGAGATAGAGAGAATAACACTTTTCTGTTATAAATGAACATGTGGCTTACTGTGTCCCTTTGCTTGTTTGTTTTTCCACTTTCGGCAATGTCCAGCTAAAAAGTAACAGATAAATCAACATGATTCTTTGCTTACAACTGATCATATTTGCTTGTTTTCCATAGTACTGAAAAAAATAATACAATCTTAAAGGAACTAGAAACTTTGACTCATTCATTTTCAGACCAAAAAGATTTGTTTTTTTTTTTTTTGGGACAGTGATTCAATACAGCTATCTTTTCTTATTTGGGTTGTTTTGTTTTACTAAATTCTTGAAAACAGAAAGAAGTTTTTTTTTTTCCAAGAACTTGATACTTGTCAAAAATGGTTGATTGTTTAGATGATTCAAACATCACGGAAGCAAGAGAGGAGCTAATGGTTTCACTTGTTGATGCTGAAGTAAAACCCATTTTTAGAATTGCCCATTTTCTTAAACCAACAATACCCTCTACTAAAAAACTCCCTTTGCTCCCTTCAAGATCCAAAATTTCTTCTTCTTCTTCTTCTTCACTAAAGGTAATGTTTAGGGGTGGTTCTTCATACATGAAGGAATGGTCTAATTGGGTAAGGGAGTTAAAGCCTTTACACCAAGAGTTATGGAAGAAAGCTGGAGTCTTTGAAGCTATTATAGCTTCAACATTCAAGATTTATAGGCACAATGATTTGATTTTTGCTTTAGCTGAGAGATGGTGTATTGAGACTAGTACATTCATTTTTCCATGGGGAGAAGGGACTGTTTCTTTGGTTGATATAGTAGTTTTGGGTGGTTTTTCTGTTTTGGGACAATTTGTGTTGGAACCTGTCAAGACCAATGATTCTGTTGAAGTTGAAAAAAATCTTTGTGATGCTTACAAAGTTGTTCAGGCGCGTGATAAGAATGTAGCTTACCATCCCTGGATGGAACATTTTGCAGGAAGAGGTGACAATTTGGAGCATGTTGCGTTTTTGACCCTTTGGTTGTCAAGGTATGTGCTTCCTTCTAGAAGTTATCAGTGTGTTGAAAGAGCTCTTTTCTCTATTGCAATTTGTCTGTCTCAAGGAGTTCCAATAGCACTTGCCCCTACTGTTTTGCTAGCATTTATAGGGATCTCAACTTGCTTAAACAGTTGATTGTAGATTCGTCTAAGAACGCTGAAAAAAGTAGTTATTCTAGATGTGTAGAAGATGATTCGGATCTTATCCTTCACGCTCCGCTTCATTTTGTTCAGCTATGGGCTTGGGAGAGATTTACCAGTTTGCAGCCTAAGCCTAGTACTGTCATCGACTCCGGGGAGCCAAGGGTAGCTAGATGGCATAAGGTGAAAGAGCTAAATTGTGTGGATCCTAGGAGCGAAATAGATTCTGCAGCAGAACATTTTCTGTGGCGTCCTTATGCTGTTGATATTTTGAAGAATTGGGACATCAACAAATTTTACAAGGACAGAGATGAATATGTGGTGGTTGGACAAAAGATGGGAAGTGAAATCTTGATTTTTGCTCGACTTGTTCGAGCTTCTGAACTAGTTGGAATGGATTGTGTTGAACAGTACAATCCACATAGAGTGTCAATGCAATTCGGATTTGATCAAGATGTGCCCGGTTGTGTGAATCTTGCTAGTGATCATACCCCAAAAATTGCTTGGACCAATTATAACAGACCAATTAAAGATGTCAAGCTCTATATACCTTCTAGGTTCATCGAGATGTCAGCAGACGATACTTCGAGTGGTGGAAGGACCAAAATGTTGCACCTGAGGATGCAGTTCACCATGTAGTAAAGGGAAAGCTGTCTAGAACTCATGATAAGATGAACTCCTTTGTATCCTGTGAATTTTTACAGAATGGTGATAAGGTTAGAGAAGATGGTAAGAGACCAGATTGTGAAACGAGAGTTGTAGAATCATCATCAGATGATGACAATATACCGATTTCGGAATCTTTATGCAGGAGGAAGCTCATGAAGAAAGAAATTACTATACCTAGCAACCAAAGCCAAGCTTCTTCGACCTCTAATGTTGGAACTGCCAGAAAAAGGGAGACTCTAATGGAATCAATCCAATGAGCAAAAACATTGAGGGTTCAAATGGAAAGTCAGATGAGATGGAGATGGGCCATATGTAGTTAAGGAAATGGTGCCTCCTAGTTCAACAGAAAAGCATACCGACTGTGAAAATGATAGAAATGAGAGTAACAGTAACACAACCCACAATCTTGTTATCGTCGAGCAGAAAGGAGGGGGAAGAACCAGATGTGATAATCTTATAATGGATATAGAACTTCGTCTTAGCAGGCTTGAGAGACTAGCTGCTTCACGCAGGAGATGCTAGACTCAACATAGTAAGATTTCTATTGCCTGTTAATCTTCCTTTTGTGTAGTTTACTTGCACTAGAGTTATTGCTTGGTTTACCTATTTTAGTCTTCAGTCCATATCTTAAGTATATGATTTCCATTCAGTGCTTTGGTTTGTTAGTTAATTATAACATGCTGATTTTGGCAAAAGATGTAAGTCATTACTTTATTTCACAGAGAAGTTGTAACCGAACATAATTTCAAATTCAGACCAGAAAACCGATGAAAAGCAGCATACCCTACATTGTGCTTGGACTTTTGTACGCATATCTAATATACCTCTCTTGGATACCAGATACAATTCGGCTCATGTTTGCTGGTAAATACTGCCTTCATAGGTCTGTGCATAGCTACATGATAATTTGTACAAATTGCATGGTCGGGATCTTAACAATTGCTTCCATTCTGCAGCCTGGTATAGCTAAGATATTCCCAACGAGGTGATGTTAGCTTCTGCATGAATTCATCTGTTGGCCATGGATCTTTTTGCTGCAATGTCAATCTCTAGACGTCTATCTTTGTTGGGCTATTTTTCTTTGATTTTTTGTTTGGACAACATTGAGGAGTGAGGAGGATACCATTGTTACACATCTAACTTGAGTATTTCACTTGAAACAGGCAGGTTTATCATGACGTATTGGATAATGATATCGAGACCCGCCATTCTGTGTCTCTGCGCTTGCTGTTTTGCCCTGTTGGGATTCTTACTCACTCCATCGCCAAAGCTCTAACTAGTAGCCCAGAAAAAAGAGTGTAGGACTCATTAACCGATGGTTTAGGCCTTTTTATGTTATCCGTAAACGATCAGCCAGTGTGTGTATAGTGAATTAACCTTCAGGTTATGGAATTGCTGTTACAGTCTACATATCTGATGCAAAATCGCATTCATGCAAATTTTTTTTATATTTATAGTAAATAACTCCAATGTCTGTATCATTACATGAATGCATTTACAAACAAGGATTACGTTCCCCTGCTAATGCTTTCTAAGTAGAGCTCATTGCATCCAACTTACTTCGTGCAATTTACATCTCTGGTGTGATTTGCAAGTTATTGCACATATTCAATAACCTGATACATATTCAAAGAATTGCCTGTGAATTTGTCATGTATGGAGCTATTTTGCAGGATCATTTGGCATAGCCTGTGAATTTCAATGGAGAAACATGGTCGTTAGAATTCATATAGCCGACTGCAACTTGTTTGAAATTGAGTCGTAGTAGTCATTATTGTTGTATAGCCAGACAGGGGTACGCTCTTGGTACAGTACCAGAGATTAAAATGCATTATTTCAAGAATCGCTCATGAAATTATTTTCCACTTAAAGGTGATCTTGATATGTGGTTTTGGAATATAGAAGAAACCATTAGACAATTGGCCTATGATTCTGTGAAAAATCCCACCGGGCTCGCCTGACGCCCTATCTTTGGCCTAGGTGGAGAGGAGGACCATTCGACAACCATAACAGTTGTAATGCAACTGGGAGGACTGTAGATAGAGGCTGAAATGAGTTGGGTTGAAATGGGGGTCAAAACCCAACCCGTTGAACATTTACTAAGTTTAATTGTTTTATTTGTTTCTTTATAATATAAATACGCTCTTTAACTTGACTTCAACTTGCATTTATGTACTCCAACTTTGTGTCTTCACAAGTAGACACTTAAACTTGTACAAAGTTAAACAAGTAAACACACGCGTCCTATGTGATGTCCTACATATGTTTACTTGTTCAACTTTACACAAGTTTAAGTGCCTAAATCAGCACATCCAAAGTTGGAGGATATAAATATCAGTTGATGCCAAGTTAAAACGCATGCAAATAGCATAATACTAATTATAATCAAGCAAGCAATTTTTTTTTTTTATAAAAAGAGTAACTGCTACATTAAACGCAAAGAGTTGCTACATTAAACACAAAAATGAGTTTTTGGTATAATGATCTACTGGAATTCAAAAGGCATGTCATCAGTAGAGGCATTGTATATTATAGGGTACGCCATTATTGTTGAACTTGAACCAATCCCATTATTCGCCAACCAATTTTCTGCCTCAATCATCATAGAATAATCTGCATCGTCAAACTGATAATCATCAATGGTAAGAGGTTGAATATCCATCCCCGTGCCCATTGAATTCACACCACTTTGAATATTTGCTTGAAAGAAGTTGTAGTCGATAGAAGGCCACAAAGAAGTAGCTTGGTTCATCAAGCTGTTGTAGTTGTTGTTCATGAGCTCGGTGTAGTCCCTTATTTCTTGATGAGAAAGTAACGAGGAGCTTCTAGTATTCGTGCTCTTCAAGAATTCGGCTTTTCCTTTTGCATCCTCTATCCTTTTCTCAAGAACACGAGCAAGATTTTGCAATTCTTTTTCAGATAAATAGTCGAATCTTGAATCCCAAGTAGGGTACTTTTCTGCTTTGATCTCAGGTTTTTTCCTTTGGTTATCGAAGAAGTTGGAAAAAGTTTTAGCCCTTTTGCTCCGGCATGTGAGTGGTTGGTTCTTGTAGAGATTTATCAGCTCGTCAACTTCTTTTGGATCATTCGGCCATATTTGATCTCGTTGAGAAGTATCTTGATCAGTAATTCCTCCGTATATGATCATGCATACTTTGATGCCACAAAGTATCGCGAGCTCTGAGATTTTCTTGACTAAGCTAGCCTTTCGCTTCACCAAAGTTGACTTCCTATTCTTATGATCTTGAATAAGTTCCATGTTGATTTTCGCTCTTCCCATATCGAGGATTTTGCCCAACCTACCACGTCTAATTCTCCAAATCGAGGATTTTGCCCAAACCTACCACGTCTAATTCTCCAAGAAGGAGAGAGTGTACAATGCTTTAGGAAATAGATTCCAAATAGTACCTAACTTAGAATAATAACTAATAACGTTCTCCAGTCGTAGACAATGTTTTTTTTTAAACCATGGTTACTAAATTTACACGAATTTTTGTTTAGACATAATTAACCTGAAGAAAAGGAAGGAAGTTCAATTTTATTTCCCAACCTAAAGAGGATTGATTCCTTACCTAGTAAAAGAAATCCAAAATATTGATTCACTTTGTCTCAAATTTATTATGGCACCGTTCGATTCGAGAGTGAAATTTTCAAACATGGAATCTTAAAAAAATAAATAAAAATTGTTTGAAATAAAATTACATATCAAAATATTTCGTATGAATTACTATAAGTCAGTAATTATTAACAAGTCAAAATACTAAAAGGAAATATGAAAAAGGTTAAATTACACAAATTCCAAACTTAAACGCTATATTACCCAATATTTCTTACTTTTTAAAAATTTACATTAAATTTTGATTTTTAACTTTACTCTTGATATATATATTAACAAAACCCCACTTTCTATTTTTACTCCATCATTAACTCTTGCAAGATATATTTTTTTTCAAAGATTACCTTCCCTAAAATCTCTCTCAAATTATACACATATTTTTTAATTTTTTTAAAAATAAGTACTTATATCTAATCAAGGATCTTCCTTCCGGATTTGTTATCCTCCATTAAAGCATACAACTATTTATATTTTTCACAATTTCCTCCCCTAACCAATTTTTCTTTTTAAAAAATCGATTGATACATATATAAATTTGTTTAGTTATTCATACATGTTTAAGTTAATATTAGTATGAAATTCATCGGTGATACATATTTTTTGTTAATCCGATTGTCATATATAAAAATATTAATTTTCTGAATACATTTTCATAGTGTAACCGTGATTCATATGAATGATACTTTTGTTGTCAGTATATGGGTGATACATTTGTTGACAATGTATGAGTGATACATTTTGTTGTTTAGATTATTGGTGATATATTTGTCTTGACAATGTATGAGTGATACATTTGCGGTCAGATTATTGGTGATACATACATTTATCTCAATTATAAAAATGTATCACTAATACAACATATAACCTTTTTAAACTAAAGCAGACAATATTAATATGAATCACAGAACTTTTTTAAACATTTAATATGAATCATATAAAAATCATAAAAATACAATCAAATGTATCACACATTTTTCATATGTATAACATAGTAATAGTGGACGAAAGTGGTAACGGCGGACGAAAGTGGTAGTGACCATCGGCAGCAGCTTCCAGCCGCCGCTGCTCCAGTCAACAAACCCCCAAACTACCATCGTTATCTCATCTTATCCGCTTAGCCGCCACCGCAATAACATCAGCCGCTACCACTGGCAGGCGAAATAGCCGCTAGGCAGCCCAATGACGCCTCATCCTCTTCTCCGTTTAGTCGTCATCCCAACAACAGACGACCAACAACACCAACAGCTGCCTCAATTGGCCACCACCTGCTGAAAAATCAACACTAAACCCGCACCATACTCTGGCTAATTGGCCCCAAAAAAGAAGGAAGAAACTCAATTTGACACGATTTGTTCGCTTGAAATTTGATAGTTGATTGGGGGTATTGCTGATTTTTTGAATCTCATTAATTCATTGTCTGTGATTTGTTCCACAAAATAAAACAGAACCTGTTACTTCTTTCAATAAATATGTATTCAGTTTTAAATGTATCATTTTTTTATATGTATCATCTTATAACATATGTATCACAATTTCAAAAAATCGAAATAAGATGTAATTAACCAAATAGTTGGGATAAAATGTAATATTACTTAAAGATTCAGGGATTTATGTAAGTTATCCTATGAAAAAAATATGAAAAACAAAAAAGATTCAGGAATTTATGCAAGTTACCTTATGAAAAAATTACGAATAACAAAAAACTCGTTTGATTCTCAAAATTCTAACCGAACCACATAAATTTGGACTGAGGGAATAGGACAAATTGATACGGGAATAATCACAGTTATGGACTTAGGAGAGTGCATGTTGGACCCGAGCCTTGGAATGTGCAATTGAAGTGTAAAAGAGACCCAAAATACACCCAAATCAGCCCATAAATTACACTAGATGGGTGCCCATTCTTGAAGGACCTTTTTGGTCATTTTAACTTCTATTTGTTTTGTAATATATAAGGAACATGTTAGGGATTATTCACTTAGTTTTTGGATATTATTGTAAGTCTTGTAAGACTTGAAACACCATAGTTAGGGCTTGGAAAAGCCACCAACTGAAACTAGGATACAAGGATTCTCTTTTGTTGTTGCTTGCTTGGAAACGTTGATGCTAGAGAGGTGCAATCCGATCTTGTGTCACGTAAGAGATAGGTTTATTGTTGTGTGTAGTGTTAAGGGTCCAAGAGTGTCCATTCTTGGGTTCTTAAGATTATACCTTCATGTGGTCTATCTATCTATCCCTTTACTTTCTTGTAACCGTGTTTAGTATTTGTGTTGTAATCTTGTGTTCTTGTTGTTATTTTTAAATCCGAATCTTGTGCTTTTGTGTTCATCTTGTTCTTCACGTATTGTTGCTATTTTGGTGTGAAATACACCTTGTTCACCTTATATTCTTGTTGTATTTGTGAATCCGAGAGAGGTCTTCAATCGGTCCAAGGATCTTAGTGATTTGTGGACTATTTTGGAGTGTATTTGTAAACTGTTTTTGAGTGATTTCGTGTCTTCCAAGTTTCTATCATATCACAAATTCACTGAAAAGTATTTGTTTTTTTGTTCTGTACACTATTTTTCAGTGTGGACATGTCAGCTTAGAATTCCATTTATAGGCAAACAACAATCACGTTGCTGCATTAAACGTGCCAAAAGAAATACTACTATAAGAAAGTGAAATACAATAATAATATTTAAAATTTTGTTCTAAAAAAAGTTATCCCGTGACTTTAAAAAATTATCACACCCATTTTTTTACCACTTCAAACCCGATCCAGCTTAAAAAATATCTAGCGTTAGCAAATCTATGATATAGACAATCTGCTCTAATACAAGTATTAGTGATCACGTGAAGATAAAATTTCCGTCACTCCAAGATTCTCTTTCTTGTAGATTAAAAGAAAATGTAGTCTGATATACAAAAACTCCCGCTATGTGCAGGATCAGAAAAATAATCTAATCACAAGGATATATTTTACACACCTCACCTTGCATTACATTAATACCAATTAATTCTTATTACTACTCCTTCCTTCAAATATTACTTGACATTTTTGCTTTTTGCACAACTGTTAAGGAGAAATTAATAAGGGGTGCAAATCAACTAATATGACACTATTAAACTCACATTTAACTTTTTGTTGTTTCATAGGTATTTTGTCCTTTTTTCCGTACAAAGTCTCTTGTTGCTCCAAAACAAGCAAAAACACACTCTCTTAGTGAAATTTCCATTTTCAAGAACCAATGAAAGATTCAATCTTTGATGAAAGAGAAGAGTTAATAGTTTCACCATTAGGTGGAATTTCACAGCTAAGAAAAGTCCATTTCTTGAAACCCATTGTTTCTTCCATTGAAGGTCCAAATTTGAAGCTTCCTTCACTAATCTTTTCATCTGAATCTGAATGGCCATTGAAAGTTTCCTTCAATGGTTGTAGGCATCAGCAGAACAAATGGAAGAAATGGGTTGAAACCATGGAGTCTGTCCATCATTCTGTATGGAAAGCTGCTGGTATTTATGATGCTATTATGGGTTCTTTATATAAAGTTCATGTATATAAAGATTTGATTTTTGGGTTGGTAGAAAGGTGGTTGTCACGACCCGAACTAGGATTTGGCCGTGACGGACATCCCGAGCGCTGAAGGCCTGAACATTCTACTCTATCTAGTAGTCATGCACAACATTCATATAATAAGAGAAGATGCGGAAATACAATCTGATGCGGAAACATGGTCATTAATTCTGAGATTCAAGACATAAGAATGAAAGCTGCAATTCAAAACATCTAAATAAGATCTGACTCAGTCTGCGATATCTCTACTATATCTCAAAACTGTTCTGAAAACAGGGACAAGACCCCTAGTAGATCAAAACCATAACTGATAATAATGTCTAAAAATAATTAGGCCTTCTGAAATGTAGAAAGCTCACCGACTAGACCCTGCACTTTTGTCTGAAGAAATCTACTACTTATCAGGACCCCTAGACAGTGCCTCAGAACATGGAAGGTAAGGGGGGTCAATACAGATGTACTGGTATGCAGAGCAATCCAAAATAAAGCTTTTAATGTGACTAAAATAGTTGAGAGCTAGTTATAAAACATCATATAGGATATAAATTCCAAAACACATGGGCATTTTTGAAAATCATAAAACCTTTCTGTCAATGCAATTTCTGATCTTTGTATTACTTCTGAGTTAGATGGCACTCCCCTACAAGTCTTATATTCCACGGTCTATATGGAATCCGCCATTGACTCGGTGGGGAAGCCCCCAACCCAAGTGTGCCGCAAGGGTTGGAGTGTCTGAGTTTGATATGCCACAGGACACTAGGCCAGCGTATAATAATATACCCGGATCGACAAATCACGGTTTTTGGCAATGAGTTTTCTGAACTCGTGCCTTTTTCAGAGAACCATCTTAGCTCTCTTTTGCCCAATTTTAGTCTGTTCTGAAACATGCACCATTCTAGTTTCAAAATCTAAAAATCTGATTTCAAACATGCATTCTATTCTGTTCTGAATTAACATGGCATTATCTGAGTTGGTGTCGTCACACCAAGATTTGCAAGTCCTTTTTCTGAGCCATGATGCATCATGCATGATTCTTTCATCAAAACTCAATTCAAACCACCCAAACATGCAAATAGTATAAGAGATTTCATGTTCTGAAACATAAGTTAAAACTATGCAAGAATTCTTTAAAACATATGGTGGTCATGTGCTTTTGTAAAAACCATGAACTCTTTCATTATATGTATATTCAACATTTATCAACATGCAAAACCCTCTCTTTTGATCCCACAATCATGCTCAAATCATCGTATAAATCAAGACCTTTCATATCATGCTTTTCAAAACAATCCATATCTTACGAATAATGAGAAAATCATATCAAGAGAGGGATTCATTATAATTCATGCTCTTAATTGAATATTCATCCTTAGACACATGCAAACATATATATAAAATTTTAAATCAATTTGGAGAAAGGCCTAAAGACCAAAACAATGTCATTGAGACTTCTAAAACATGATTATAAATCATAAATCTAAAACCCTTTTCTTAAAAATCATGATTTCTATGCCCATGAGATTTTTAGGAAAACCCCACGTACCTCAATACAGAAAATAATGGATGATTCTTGAATCCTATGGTTTGGAGATTCCGAATCTTCAATCAATCTTGAAAAGTCACAGTTAAATCTTGAGTAATTTCGGTTTTTAGTTTGAAACCCTAGAGTGTGTTCTTGTGATTTTTTGATGAAAATATGAATAATGTGGTCACTTGGGAGTGTAATCTCGTGTTTAAGCTAATATGGAGGTAGAAAATACATAATATGCCTGTAATACCCCGTAAAAGTCGTGCATGGATTAGCCTTTAATAGAGTGCCCTTAGACTTAAAAACTAGAAATTTTTTTGTGAGTGTAATGAGGACTTAGTGTCATTTTAGCTGGCAATCTTCGGGATACAACTTTTCAACCTTTTCGATATTCGTTTTTAGATTTTCAAGTTGCGTTACGATCGGGCAAGCTCATAGTACATCTCGGATAAGTTTTGAAATTTTTCGGAATGCATAAGGCTGCGTTTGGATTTCAAAACAGTAGCAAAACGCATAGCCTATTGCCCAGTTTTCAGTATTTCTGGGTCAATTTCAAACGATCATAACTCCCTGTATATAATGAACTGTGTGAGCTATAATATATAAAACGAAATATATTTGAGTCCTCTTTAAAATGAAGTTGGTTTCATCCAATTTGAATATATGAGTAAAAAGTTATAATCGATTTACTCCAGCCTATCAAACTGTCAACTGAGGGACAGATTTGACCTTAATTGTTCCTTAGGGGTATTTTGGTCATCCTCCACCCCTATATATACCACCAACACGGGATTTAATTCCTCAAACACCATAATACACATACTTTTCCAAAATTGCTCAAGAATTCTCCTTAGGTTTTTAAAATAAAAACCCAAATAGTTCAAGATTCGACCGTAGGTTTTCGAAGATAATTACATATTCGGAATCACCAATCCGCAAGTTTCAAGAAACATCTATTATACTTGGAAATAGAGGTACGCGGGGTTTTTCCTAAATTCTCATGGGCATAAAAAAATCATGTTTTAGAATGGGGTTTTAAATTATGTATATATATTTATGTATAAGATGTTTTAACATCATTGTTTTGGTCTTTTGACCATCTCCAAAGCGATTTGACAGTTTATATACATATATGAATGAATGTGTTTCAATTTTGAATACATGAACTTGCTAATGACATTTGACCACCAGGTGTTTGATGAAATTTCTGCATGAATTGAACTTTAAGTTTCGGAATATGAAATCCTTTACATCAGTTGCATGTTTTGGTGGTCTAAACTATGTTTTGAATGAAAGCTCTTGCTTAATACATTATGGCTCAGAAAAATCATGACTTGCAATGTCTTGGTATGACGATACCAATTCAAACTAACGCCATATCAGACTCAGACTAACAAACATTTCAGACTTTCATGATTTTAGACATTCAGAATGTTGCATGCACAGAAAAGGTTAAAAATGGGCATACAGAGATGTTAGGTGGTTCCCCGAAGAGGGCTTGAGTTCAAGCGACTCATTGCCTAAAACCGTGGTTTGCCGACCCGGGTATACTATTATGCGCTGACTTAAATGTCCTCTGGCGTATCAGACTTAGACACTCCAACCCTTGCGGCATACTTGGGATGGGGGCTTCCCCGCCGAGTCAATGACGGATTCCATACAGCCCGTGGAATATCAGACTTGTAGGAGAATACCACCTAACTCAGAAGTAAAACACAGATCTTGATTTGAAATGAACAGGCAGGTTACATGTTTTCAGAAAGTGCCCATGTATTTTTCGGAAACAGTTTTATACATGATGTCTTGATGAAAAATTGCTTTCACTTAATATATATATATATATATATATATATATATATGTATGTATGTATGTTCCATTATACTATTTTTGGATTGCTTCGCGTGCCAGTACTTTTATGCTGACCCCCCCTCCTTCCAGGTCCTGAGGCACAGTCTAGGGGTCCAGCTACTCAGTAGACATTTTCGGATTTGTAGACTTGATCTCGCAGTGGTGAGACTTCTATTATTCGGAAGGCCTAATTATGTCAGACATTATCTTATTTATTATGTTTTTGGTTTACTTGGGGCCTTGTCCCAGTTTCTTTTCAGACAGATGTTTGTGTTCTTAGTAGAGATTTCGCAGACTGATGTCAGATAGTATTATTCAGAAATGTTGCAGAATTTGACCATGTATTCCGTACTCAGTTTCAATTCTGCATTTTATTATGATTACGAATGTTGTGCATGATAACCAGATAGAGAATGGGTGTTCCGGGCCTTCATGGTTCGGGATGCTCATCATGGCTAGGGCCTAGGCTCGGGTCATGACAAACTTGGTATCAGAGCACAGTTCATGGTCCTAGGGTGTCTGCGAAATCGCGTCGGGTAGAGTCTTATTTATGGGTGTGTAGCGCGCCACACTTTTAAGCAGGAGTCTACAAGATGTTTAGGAATGTCTCTCTTTCTTCATGTTCTAGTTCGTGAAACAGAGTCAGAATGTTCCTCCTTCATACTCTAATTCGTGCTATGGTGACGTCCATACGAAAGTAAAATCATCCCAAATTCTTTCCTTACTCTGATGTTCTCAGACCCATCACATTTCTAGGGTGAATCAAGTGCAGAAGTTTAGAGTCTAAATGGTATTGTCCCTTCGGATCGCGTCATATAAGATCTTAAAATTGTGCAAGGACTTGAGAAGAGTCCGTTAATTCTTTAGAGTGTATGGGTTCCAGTGTGAACCTTGATCTTGACGAAATCGTGCTTTTCAGCCTTCTGTATTGAGTATATTCGGCCCTTTTCAGAAATTTATGTTGCAGATGTCATGCTTAAGGGAAAAGATGTGTAGTAGAAGTGTTGGAATTGTATTTCCACCCAAATAGTAGTATAATTTAAAGTGTCGGTGTCATGACCTATTGGTAGCAAGTAGCGTGTGTGGATTGTATGATAATCTGTGGGGGAAATATTTGACTCAGTTTTTTTTTATCTATACAAAGTAAGATGTGTATTCTCAGATTATGGAATGTTGTGTGACAAGTTTCTATCTCTTGAAAATATTTTATCATCGTGTTGGTGAAACTAAAAAGTCCAGTGAAGCCGTGTGGGGCTCTTTCGATTCACTAGCATAGTTGCCTTGTCATTCTTCTTATTTTATTGTTCAAACTACAAAAAAATCAAAGTCTAGTGAAGCCGTGTGAGGCCTATTTCGATTCACTAGCAATTTGTCATTCAACGTGTGGTTTTTGTGTTGGTTGAATATATGTATAGCTGAATCTTTTTGCATGAGATAGAGTTAGTACTGAAGAGATTCGTCCTTGTGTGTTAGTTTATTAGTAGAAGACAGAGAAAGAGTTATTAGGCGAGGTGAATTGTCCTTGCTTGAAGTATGAAAATGGCCAGATTAGCCAGTAGGTTATAAGTATAGACTCATGGTTGTTGTGGATTTTGAAGGTAGTGTAAATGTACGCTTGGGTAAGTAATTGTGATGTGAGAAAGAAGTATAAGTAGATACGATTGTACGGGGTTATAATATAAGGATAAAGTTGACCATGTCTATTATGAGGCTTTAACCCCCTTGACCCTCTTTTCATTGGTAGTTGTAAACTAGTGCTACTTGTAAGAAGGTATGTAGTAGATTTTTGAGACATTTGGGTAGAATATCCCAATTTGATGGATTAGTATATTTATATTATGTTGCATTCTTAATTGGTGGTAAATGATTGATACTAAACTATAGGCTTGAATTTAAATGGTGTGGTGGTAAATAGTGGCACGAGTTTGATGATGCATGTTTTGTGGGATTAAATTAGTAGGCTTGATGTGCTGAAATAGTACATGCTAATGGATTATGATAAGGAAAACCGTTAGTTCATGATCGATTATTGTGGTTATGAAGTTCTAGTGCACTAGTGTTTTGTGATGTTTATTTCATAGTTTCCAAGTGAAAATTTCGTGTAAGGTTGGGTTGTAAATCATGCATAGCACTAGATATTAAGTTTGAACAGTTGATGTCCATGAAGGTGGATGTGAAGATTTCTTGGTTAATGAATACTAGTTGTATAGAAGTTATCTAATAGACTTAAACGGTGCATGCAATAGAGTAAGTTTATTTGATTCGTAGTGGTGTATGATATTGCATGTATGATGTAGAAGTATGCCTAAGGTGACATGAGGTTGTGACATTTTTCTAAGGCTATTACTTGTTGTGCGTGGCTAGTGGTACCTTTGAATTGTTAAGTGGAGAAAGACTAGTTAGATGGTACATGGTGATCTAAATAGCCATGTTAAGGTGTTTTGATTGATAGTGTTGGGCCTTTTGCGGTGATCTTGATTCTCATAGTAGAGGGATATAAATTTGGAGTCGCAATAGTGGTATGCTCTATCGAAAGAGATATGGTTCATCAAAGGCTTGGTGATATCCATGTTAAGTGTTAGCATCTAAGCTTGACTTTTGAAGGTTAAACCGATAGAATAAGTGTGCAAGCATTATACTATGACTATTGGTGGCTAGAGAAAGATAGAGTGTATCCCGGAAGGTAGTCATTCGGGCTAAGTTCTATGATATGCATGTATTGTTATTTTTTTCAGACCCTAGAGTGTAGTAAGTGTAGTTCAGTTAGAATATTGTAAAGGATCTCCCAAACTCTAGATGATGACTTGAAGCTAAGGGGGAGATGACATAACGAATGACCAAGTAAGGCTCTCAGATTCTAGTAGTGATGCAGTATGATTTAGAACGTTAGAAAGTGAGGGTGAGACTCAACCCATTCTTATCTTAGTATTTTTCAGTGATCCCAATGCCTACTCAAGCTTTACGTTTCAGTTCCGTGATCATAGTTCGTGATTCCTGTATATGATAGAGAGTCACGTACTCTTCCAGTTCCAAGATAATGAGTTCTAGTTCATTCAAGTAGTTGGAATTACATTCCTTATGTTAGGAACTCTAGTTGAGGTCATGCAACTCATGACGCATGTACTCACTCTTTATAATGTGTTCAGTCCCATATAAAAATCTTTTCATGCTTCAGGGTCTTATGTTTTAACCTTTTAGTGTCCTCCCTATGCAATGATAGTGGTGATAAAGTAAATGTTCTTGTTGATGGAAGATCATAGTACGTTTGTTTAGATAAGGCCATAAGTATGAAGTGAGATTTGGGGCCAATCTTTGATACATGTGATGTTTAGTGGAAAAATTTGTGTGTGTATGTTTTTAGGATAGTGCGTGGGAGTTATATTGATAATAGTTTAGAAACTATGTGAAGTATGTATTTATGGGTGTTTGCCTTGAAGTTAACATGTGGTTATAAATTAGGCTTGAATGACGTTTTGGGATTGTAGTGGAAGGTTGCAATATGCATTAGCGACTTCATATTAAGAGTTCAGAGTAGTCATTAAAGTGGTAAGGCATGTTATGCTTAGAATGTGATCTTTAAAAGAGGTATAGATGGTGGCATCATATGGTTTAGAATAATAACGTGGTGTAGCATGTTGTATTTTTGTGACTTAGAGTTAGGCTTGATCGCGGGGTAAGGATTAAGCTATTTTAGACATTAGTAGAAAAATTTGTCAATGCTCATATGAGAAATTTAAGCTGAATTGAATGAATATCATATTTATAGGGAATAGTATAGTTAAGGGTTATTCGGGAAGTGCGCTAAGCCTGAAAGTAAGAAGTCGTATTGCCAAAGGTCTGAAAATTCTATCCTAATTTAGGAGTTATATGTCTATATTTCAGACTGCAGAGTAGAGTTAATGTTGTGATTTCCTCAGTTGGATGTCTTGTGTAATCCATACCCAAGATTCGTGGCTCCCTATTACTGTTAGAACTTCTTTAGAGAGAGTGTTGAAGAGATACTCCAGTTAAGTATGAAAGTCCAGCATAATTCAATCTGTATAGTCAGTAAGTCAGTTTAACAGGCAGATTCGCATGACTTGTTTTCTCGTCTTTTCATTTATTCATGCTACCCGAAATCTCAGACATGCTACTATTCCAAGATAGAGTATACCAGTAGTTGACAGTATAGCTCAGTTCATGTGTCATGCATTAGATTCAGATTCCAGATGTTCAGTTATGATTCAATTTGTAGGTGCCTAGTGCATCGCCTCAATTTTTTTTTCTAGTATCTTAATGAATTGAGCATTCATAGAGGGACATAGTGTCCCAAGGGGGAGATACCTCATTCAGTTGCATGTATAGATTCTTATTACAAGCCTTGCACCAGTTATCATTGCGTAATCAGTCATACATTCATACGTTAGTCCAGTCAGATATGCGTGCATTAAAAATGCATGTTCAATAGAAATAGTTCAGCTTATCAGTGTATTTAGTCCTGCGTTCATGAGAACAACTCAAGGACAGATCCATGCATCAGATATGCATGTTCATTATGAGAATTCATCTTATGAATAGCTTCAGTCGTGTATTCCATGCATCAGATATGCGTGTCCGATATAAGAATTCAAAATATCAGTAGTTCCAGCCATATGGTCATGTTTCAAATCAATGTATTCTTTATTAAAGGACATGTCGTGTCCGCGTTATTCTATATCTTTAAGGCTTCAACAAGTTCCTATCCATCATTCGAGGACGAATGATCCCAAGGGGGAGATAATGTACCACCCCGTAAAAGTCGTGCATGGATTAGCCTTTAATAGAGTGCCCTTAGACTTAAAAACTTGAAATTTTTTTGTGAGTGTAATGAGGACTTAGTGTCATTTTAGCTGGCAATCTTCGGGATACAAATTTTCAACCTTTACGATATTCGTTTTTAGATTTTCAAGTTGCGTTACGATTGGGCAAGCTCATAGTACATCTCGGATAAGTTTTGAAATTTTTCGGAATGCATAAGGCTGCGTTTGGATTTCAAAACAGTAGCAAAACGCATAGCCTATTGCCCAGTTTTCAGTATTTCTGGGTCAATTTCAAATGATCATAACTCCCTGTATATAATGAACTGTGTGAGCTATAATATATAAAACGAAATATATTTGAGTCCCCTTTAAAATGAAGTTGGTTTCATCCAATTTGAATATATGAGTAAAAAGTTATAATCGATTTACTCCAGCCTATCAAACTGTCAACTGAGGGACAGATTTGACCTTAATTGTTCCTTAGGGGTATTTTGGTCATCCTCCACCCCTATATATACCACCAACACGGGATTTAATCCCTCAAACACCATAATACACATAATTTTCCAAAATTGCTCAAGAATTCTCCTTAGGGTTTCAAAATAAAAACCCAAATAGTTCAAGATTCGACCGTAGGTTTTCGAAGATAATTACATATTCGGAATCACCAATCTGCAAGCTTCAAGAAACATCTATTATCCTTGGAAATAGAAGTACGCGGGGTTTTTCCTAAATTCTCATGGGCATAAAAAAATCATGTTTTAGAATGGGGTTTTAAATTATGTATATATATTTATGTATAAGATGTTTTAACATCATTGTTTTGGTCTTTTGACCATCTCCAAAGCGATTTGACAGTTTTTATACATATATGAATGAATGTGTTTCAATTTTGAACATGAACTTGCTAAAGACATTTGACCACCAGGTGTTTGATGAAATTTCTGCATGAATTGAACTTTAAGTTTCGGAATATGAAATCCTTTACATCAGTTACATGTTTTGGTGGTCGAAACTATGTTTTGAATGAAAGCTCTTGCTTAATACATTATGGCTCAGAAAAATCATGACTTGCAATGTCTTGGTATGACGATACCAATTCAGACTAACGCCATATCAGACTCAGACTAACAGACATTTCAGACTTTCATGATTTTAGACATTCAGAATGTTGCATGTACAGAAAAGGTTAAAAATGGGCATACAGAGATGTTAGGTGGTTCCCCGAAGAGGGCTTTAGTTCAAGCGACTCATTGCCTAAAACCGTGGTTTGCCGACCCGGGTATACTATTATGCGCTGACTTAAATGTCCTGTGGTGTATCAGACTCAGACACTCCAACCCTTGCTGCACACTTGGGTTGCGGGATTCCCCGCCGAGTCAATGTCGGATTCCATACAGCCCGTGGAATATCAGACTTGTAGGGGAATACCACCTAACTCAGAAGTAAAACACAGATCTTGATTTGAAATGAACAGGCAGGTTACATGTTTTCAGAAAGTGCCCATGTATTTTTCGGAAACAGTTTTATACATGTTGTCTTGATGAAAAATTGCTTTCACTTAATATATATATATATATATATATATATATATATATATGTATGTATGTTCCATTATACTATTTTTGGATTGCTTCACGTGCCAGTACTTTTGTGCTGACCCCCCCTCCTTCCAGGTCCTGAGGCACAGTCTAGGGGTCCAGCTACTCAGTAGACATTTTCGGATTTGTAGACTTGATCTCGCAGTGGTGAGCCTTCTATTATTCGGAAGGCCTAATTATGTCAGACATTATCTTATTTATTATGTTTTTGGTTTACTGGGGCCTTGTCCCAGTTTCTTTTCAGACAGATATTTGTGTTCTTAGTAGAGATTTCGCAGACTGATGTCATATAGTATTATTCAGAATTGTTGCAAAACTTGACCATGTATTCCGTACTCAGTTTTAATTTCGCATTTTATTATGATTACGAATGTTGTGCATGATAACCAAATAGAGAATGGGTGTTCCGGGCCTTCATGGTTCGAGATGCTCGTCACGGCTAGGGCCTAGGCTCGGGTCGTGACAATGCCATTAATGAGATGGAATAAAATATAACAGGAAGCCCAATTTTGTGGGCCACCGTGATGCGCCACAATTGTGGTGGCTCACTGGAATTTGACGAATGGGATTCTTAAGGTCACCGCGACGCGGGGCCATCGCGTTGTCCCACTCGTTGGGACCTGAAACTTCAGCGTAACATGCCATAATCATGCTAGGATACTGAAATTTGACAATTTTTAAATAGACCACCTCCGCGACACACCAAGCACCAAAATGACGGTGTTTTATGACTAGGACTTAAATTAGCCATAACATCTTGCCCGGGTATCGGATTTGGGAGAATCTTATATTGACGGAAAGCTCATTCAATTTTCCACACTGCATAATTGATTAACATGGAAAATTTGCATTGGATTTATGGCTTTTGGATCATCTACGCATAGAAATGATGGTTTTCATTCTAGCCCAAAATGTGGGGTGTTACATTATATCCTCCTTGAGATCATTTGTCCCCAAATAATGGGTAGGAACGTTGAAGCTTAAAGGTATGAAATAACTCAGACCTGATGTGTCTTCTAAGAAAGGATATAACTAATCTGAAACATTTAAACTTCTATCATGAAATTGAATTCTGAGCTGACTTGCCCTTACTTGTCTTAAGGAGCTGATTCATGCTGAGAGTTTAGGATTTCCCCCGAAGAGTTTATGCTCAAATCAAACACATTGGATTTGGAAGTGATAACTTTGGTAAGTACGAATCACGAGGGAACAAGATTTAGATCGTACAAAGGTATTACACTGTCTGAGCTAAAATAGCTAGAAAAATTTGAGATTATGTGCTGCACTCTTATGAGCTGAGTCATGACTAAATAACTGAATCTGAAATATGATGCTTGGACTGAACTGAGTTCGTAACTTACACGGATGGAATAGATTATCTTTTGGGAAGGTCATATGCATTGGACTTCAGATAGTAGGACTGGGTGAAATGGTGGAAAACCACAGTAACTCGTCTGCCTGACTATTAAACTGAATTATACTGGACACTTATACTTAAATAGAGTATCTCTTCAACACTCTTTCTAAAGAAATTCTAGTAGCATTAGGGAGAAAAGCATCTTGGGCACAATTTACACCAGACATCCAACTACGGGATCATAACATTTACACTACTCTATAGCACGGAATATAGACATGTAACTCATAAACTAGGATAGAATTACAAAATCATAGGCAGTGCAACTTCTTACTTTCAAGGTTAGCCAGACTTCTAAAATACTCTCTCAACTATATTTTCCCCTTAAACACCATGCTCATTGATTCCACTTATTTTTCTCACATGGCTGCTAATATTTCCATCTACTAATGTCTAAACTGAACTAAATCCCCTCATCGTCTTCAAGCCTAACTCAAAATCACAAGACGCACCACATAATACTGTAGTACTAGTTTGAATCATAAATTTAGCACACCCTGCATTTCACAATTACTCATCTCTTGTATAATTTTTACTGCCACTTCAGCAATCACTTGCAACTTTGTATTAGACATTCACAACCACTCAAGGAATCTATCCATATACATACGAACATGACATTCAAGCCTATGTTCTTACCCACATATGCACTTCTAAACAACCACTCCTAAAACATCTTTCTCATATTCTCTAATACTTTTATCCATAATAACTTCCCTGAACTATTCAGATGATACACATAAAATATCCTCAACTAACCAATCTATACACGAAACTTCACCTCAAAACTCTTTCAACTTATAGACTTCCATAAAACAAGCGCACAACAATTTTTCCCAAATATAACGCATAAAACTTCAACTAACCTTGACACGTATCAAAGACTCAGCTTCAATCTTTCTCCACAATTTCCACCTTAACTCAAATAAGCATACAACCATCTTTTACCAACAAGAAATGTTTACTCTTTTCCATCTAAACAATTGTTCATCATCACTATCTCGACCTAAGGGAAAATATCACTGCAAATTGGAATATCGGGATCAGGAACATAAGGGGAGTACTAAGAATAACTTGATACCCTACTGAGGCGTGAGGAATAGAGCACTCACGAAATGGACTCATTAAAGAGATCCAATATGAGGACGTACCTGATATAAATCTGAATTTTCACTGATCGTTAAGAGTATCACATGTGCACAAGAGTCATGAACTGCATGATCTGAGTTTTGGAATTCATAACTTACGGAAAGTGATTCTGACTGCTAAACAAACTGGGAACTCATCATACTAGGAACTAGGAGAGTACACTCTTCCTTATCATATGCCTAAACACGAGCTATGATCATGAAGCTGAAACATAAAGCATGAGTATGTGCTGGAATAACTGAGGTAAACCGCTGAAATAAGAATAGATTGAGCATCATTCTTTCTCACGGCCAATTCCACAACTTACTGGCATATCTATTAGCATCTGAAAACTTGACTTGGTTACTCGTTCTATCATCTCCCTCTTAGATTAAAACCATTACTCTAAATATGTGGACCACTATATACACTTTGGTATAAACTAAAATCACTTTACTCTAGAGTCGGGGATATAACAATACACATAAAACTAAACTTACCCTGTAAGACAGTATCTTCATGTATAACAACCAATGCTAATACCTCCTTCTAAGATTCAACGCTTAGGTTTCTATTGCCCTAAAAGTCAACATATAATAGCTTAAACATTCACCAAATTAGATTCTCCTAACATTAAACATGGATATCTCCAAACCTTTGATGGACCATACCACTTCTGTCATAGTCTACCAGCATCATGCCTGCAAACTTATATTTCTAAACTATGAGAATCAAGATTATATAAAAAGGATCAACATCATTAATCATAACTTCTTAAATTGGCCATTTAGAACACCATGTACCATCTAACTAGTCTTTCTCCATCTAGCAACTTAACGGTACTACTAGCCACACATAACATGCAATAGCCTTAGAAAATGCCGCAACTCCATATCACTTTGGGCATATTTCTACATGATACATATAACATCATACTTCACTATAGCTCAAATAAACTTAAGCTCTTGCATACGCTGTCTAAGCCTATTAGATCACTTCCCTATAACTAGTATCATTATCTAAGAAATCATCACATCTTCCTTCATGGCCATCAACTATTTAAACTTAATGTGTAGTGCTAAACATGGTTTACAATCCAACCTTACACACAATTCTCACTTGGAAAGAAGAAAAAAAATATAAAATAACATCAAGAAACACTAGTACACTAGAACTCCATAACAACAACAATCGACCATAATCATATGGCCTACCCTATTCACAATCCATTAACACATCCTCCTTCTACACACGATTACTATCTACCCCTTATAGCTAAACTTAGTCCATAACTCTATAAGTTTCAATTAAATTCCCTCTGCAATCTTAGGGATGCCTAAATTAACTACACTCATCCACTAAGTGCCTTCATCAATAACCTATACTCTTCTTGCACAACAAACACTGTTAACAACTCTTTTCATACTTCAAGCAAACAATAATTCACCTTAACAAATAACTCCTTCTCTACTTTCTACTAAACTACCACACAAGAACGCATCACTTAATTACCAACTCAATATCATGCAAAAAGATTCATCTATACATATACTCAATAAATCACCCTTACCAATTTTCTAGCCATTATGCAACTAAACCCCAGTTCCAACCAATACAAGAACAACAAGTTGCTAGTGAAACAAAATAGGCCCACACGGCTCCACTAGACTTTAATTTTTGTGTTATGAACAAGAAATAAGATGAATGACAAGGCAACTATGCTAGTGAATCGAAAGAGCTCCACACGGCTTCACTAGACTTTCAGTTTCAACAACACAATGATAAAAAGATTACAAGAGATAGAAACTTGACACACAATAATCAATGATCTAAGAATACATATCTTACTCTGTATGAATAAAAATCTGTGTCAAACACTCCCCCCACAGACTACCATACAATTCACACATGTCACTAGCTACCATATTGGTATATCACTATAAAGGGGTAAATCATCCTCAAACATCGGTTATTCAAATAAAATATTTATTTATACAAAATTCACCCTTACTCTAACTTCTAACTTTGTGACTTCATATCACCAACTTCTTGGTCCAACATCACTACTAATAGGTCATGACACCGACACTTAACTTATACTACTACTTGGGTGGAAATACAGTTCCAATATTTTGCTACACATTATTTCCCCTGAAGCATGACGTCTGCAACTTAAATTTTGAAAGGGACTGAATACACTTAATATTGCAGGCTGAAAAGCATAATTTCATTAGAATCAAAGTTCACACTAGAATCAATAAAATCCGAGGCACTAACAAACTCTTCACAAGTCCTTGCATAATTTCAAAATCTTATATGGCTCAATCAGAAAGAACCATATCATTTAGATTCTAAACCTCTGTACTTGAATCACCCCAATACTGAGACGTGTCTGAGAACATCAAAGTAAGAAAAGAATTGGGATGACTATTACTTTTGTATGGGCAACACCATATGTCACGACCCAAATCGGGCCCTGGCCGTGACGAGCATTCTCGAACCCGAAGGGCCGGAACGCCCTCTGTCTATCTGGTAATTATGCACATAATTCATACGATCAAATTAATACGAAATTCACACAATAATACGGAAACATGGTCAACAATTTAAAACAGTTAAAGGCCTAAAAACATGCCCAACAATATTTAATAAACATCTACAACAGTCTACAAAATCTCTATCGAAATACTATCTGAATAACTGGGACAAGGCCCCAGCAGACCAAAAGCCATACTGAAATAAATACCTAAATGACTAGGCCTTCCAAAGTAAAGAATCCTCACCAACTGAACTCTGAGGCAAACCTGTCTGTAGACTCTACTGAGGATCTGGACCCCTAGACTGTGCCTTAGTACCTGGGAGGAAGGGGGTGTCAGCACAATTGTACTGGCATGCGAAGTAATCCAAAATAGAGTAATTGAACATATATATATATATATAATACGTGAGAGAAAATGTTCATTAAACATTATGCATAAAACAGTTTCTGAAAAACACATGGGCACCTTCTGAAAACATGTAAACTGTATGTAAATCTCAAACTCTGATCTTTGTATTATTTCTGTGTTAGGTGGTATCCCCTACAAGTCTGATATTCCACGGGCGATATGGAATCCGCCATTGACTCAGCGGGGAAGCCTCCAAACTGAGTATGCCGCAAGGGTTGGAGTTTCTGAATCTGATATGCCACACGACACTTAAGTTAGCGTATAATAATATACCCGGGTCGGCAAACCACGATTTTAGGTAATGAATTTCTTGAACTTAAGCCCTCTTCAGGGAACCACCTAACATCTCTGTATGCCTATTTTTAACCTTTTCTATACATGAAACATTCTGAATGTCTAAAATCATGATAGTCTAAAATATCTATTAATCTGAGTCTGATATGGTATTGGTCTGAATTGGTATCATCATACCAAGACTTGCAAGTCATGATTTCTGAGCCATAATATATTAAGCTAAATCTTTCATTTAAATCATAATTTAGACCACCAAAAATATGCAACTGCTATAGAAGATTTCTTGTTTCGAAAGTCAAGTCAAAATCATGTAAAAACTTCATCAACATATGGTGGTCTAGTGCCCTTATCAAATCCATGCACTCTTTAATTACATGCATTATGAACATTATACATTCATGGTAGATTCCCTCTTTAGTGATTTAAAACCACCTTTAAATCATAACAAGAGTTCAATCATTTCATATAGTACTTTTCAGGGATGCATTGCAAAACAATTCATAGGCTATGAGAAATCTGACAAATTCACTAAAGAGGGAATTCACCAAAAATCATGATCTCAACAAGAATTCATTCTTAAATACATGGTTTCACACATTCATATTCTCAAATCACTTTGGGGAAGGTCAAAAAACCAAAATAATGATGTTAAAACATTTAATACATGAATATATATATATATATATATATATATATATATATATATATATATATATATATATATATATAGATTCAAAAACTCCATTCTAAAACATGATTTTTCTATGCCCATGAGAATTTAGGAAAACCCTGCGTACCTCTATTTCAGAAAATAATGGGTGCTTCTTGAAGCCTGTGGATTGGGGATTCTGAATCTCTAATCAATTTTGAAAACCCACAGTTAAATCTTGATTTATTTGGGTTTTTAGTTTGAAACCCTTGGGAGTGTTCTTGAGAATTTTTAGATGAATGTGGATGTATTTTGGAGAATTGGGGACTGAATTTCGTGTTTATGACTGAATAAGGGTGGGAAAAGGACCATTTTTTCCCAAAAATGGAGTGTTTAAGTCACTTGAAACCATAAGATATGCACCGCATATGATATCACTTATATTTACATAGGCACCGCATATGATATCACCTATATTTACATAGGCGCTGCATATGATATCTCCTATATTTACATAGGCACCGCATATGCTATCGTATATGCTTTCCAGTTTCCATGTGCGATTGGTTAGGCGATGCATACTACTTTGAAAGGCCATAACTTCTTGCTCGGGTGTCGTATTTTGGTAAAATTGGTATCGTTGGAAAGTTAACTCAAAGAACTATCATTTGACACATAGTAAAATCTCTAATTCGACATAGACAGAGAGTTATGGTCGATGGAAGCTGACACAAATTACAACGTCCACTAAAACTTAATCGATCGAAATAGTTTCAACTCGTCCTTGAGTTGAAGGACCTCTATGGTCTAAATTCATGCTCAAATGGATTCACATACTACATAATCATACCAAATTGGAATAGGATTTAAGGCTCTGGGATTATCAACCCATCAGAGTCATGGTTTTTATTCTAGCTTGAAATTTTAGGTGTTACATTATCTCCCCCTTGGGATTATTCATCCCTGAATGATGGATAAAATGTCAAAGTCTTAAGGGTATGGGATAACGCGGACATGATATGTTCCCTAAGAAAGAATACACTTATCGGAAACATGACTATAAGATTGGAACTACTGATGTTTTAAATGCTTATGCCGGACATGCATATCCGAGGCATGGAGTACACAACTGAAGCTACTCATAGGCTGAATTCTCATAATGAATCATGCATATCTGATGCATGGATCTGTGACCGAGTTGTTCTCGTGAATACAGGACTGAATACACTAATAAGCTGAACTTTTCTATTGAACATTCATTTCTAATGCATGCATATCTGACTGAACTAACGTATGAACGTATGGCTAAATACGCAATAATAATTGATGTGAAGCTTGTAATAAGAATCTATGCATGCAACTGAATGGGGTATCTCCTCCTTGGTACCTTATGTCCCTCTATGAATGCTCAATTCACTAAGATACTCGAAAAACTGAGGCGATGCACAGGGCACCTATGAATTGAATCATAACTGAACATCTGGAATCTGAATTTAATGTATGATGCATGAAATGGGCTATAATCATAACTACTGGTATACTCTATCTTGGAATAGTAGCATGTCTGAGATTTTGAGTAGCATGAATAAGTGTAAAGACAAGAAAACAAGTCATGCGAATCTAACTGCTAAACTGACTTATTGGCCATATAGACTGAATTATACTACACCCTCATATTTAACTGGAGTATCTCTTCATCACAATTCTCTAAATAAATTCTAGCAGTAATAGGGAGCCATGAATCTTTGGAATGGATTACACAAGACATTCAACTGAGGAATCACCACATTGACACTACTATGCAGTCTGGAACATAGGCATATAACTCCTAAATTAGGATGGAATTACCAGGCCTTTGGCATTACAACTTCTTACTTTCAAGCGTAGCACACTTCTCGAATATCACTTAACTATACTATTATCCTTAAATATCATATTCATTCAACTCAGCTTAAAATTCTCATATGAGCATTGACAAATCTTTCTACTATTGTCGGAAATAACTTAATCCCTTCACCGTTATCAAGCCTAACTCTAAGTCACAAAAATACAACATGCCAGACCATGCTATTATTCTAAACCATATGATGCAATCTTCTATATCTCCTTTAAAGATCACATCCTAAGTATAACATGCCTTACCACTTCAATGACTACTCTAACCTCTTACTATGAAGTCGCTAGCGTATATAGTGGATTCACAAAAAGTGGCTTACGATGTTGTGCCTCCTAGATTTGTGGTGAAGCATAATGCGGGAGAAAGCATTCACACATCCACTGATGCACATGATAGCAGTGAGAGTAGCAGTGTAGTTCTCCCCAAGTGCAATGGGGAAAATGAAAAGAAGAATCTATCTATGGGTGTTTGTCAAATGGTGGCTTGCGACATTGTGCCTCCTGGTTCAGAAGAGAATCAAACTGACTGTGAACAAGCAATATTATTTCCAGGTGATGCATTCAAAGGATTTTATCATCGATGAATGACTAAAGGATGATTAATACGGATTTTAACTTTCATGATTATCCTAATTTTGCTCCCAAGTTAAAGCTAGTGAAAGTAGACATGCCTTGTCATGTTTTTTATGTTCTTCCTGATCTAACGATTGAATGTCAACTATAAAAAGTGGAGGATTACCTTGATGTTCCTCCTGGTTTTCCTCCCAAGTGTTGTGGGAAAAATGAGAAGAAAAATATATCTATGGAGTTTTCACAAACAATGGCTTGTGACATTGTGCCTCTCGATTTAATGGAGAAGAATAGTAAAGGAGAAAGCGTTTACACATCCACTGATGCACATGACATCAATGAGAGTAGCAGTGTAGTTCCTCCAAAATGTGTAACACCCCACATTTTGGGCAAGAATGAAAACAATCATTTCTATGCGTAGATGATCCAAAAGACATAAATCCTATGCAAATTTTCCATGTTAATCAATAATGTAGTCTGATAAATTGAATGAGATTTCTGTCGATATAAGATTCGCCCAAATCCGATACCCGGGCAAGATGTTATGGCTAATTTAAGTCCTAGACGTAAAACACCATCATTTTGGTGCTTGGTGCACCGCGGAGGTGGTTTATCTAACAATTGTCAAATTCCAGTAGGCTAGCGCAATTATGGCACGTCGTACTGATGTTCCAGGTCCCAACTAGTGGGACAATGCGATGGCTCCGCATCCCAGTGACCACAAGGATCCCATTCGTCAATTCCCAGTGAGCCACCACGATAGTGGCGCATTGCAGTGGTCCATAAAATTGGGCTCCTAATTATATTTTTATTTCGTCTCATTAAGGGTATATTGGGTAATTTTTACCCCCCCACCCTTGTCAGCTTAAACACAGAATTTTTCTCCCAAGTGACCTCATTATTCATATTTTCTTTAAAAATTCATAAGAACACTCTTTATGGCTTCAAACTAATAACCCAAATAACTCAAGATTTAACCGTAGGTTTTTGAAACTAATTTAAGATTTGGAATCTCCAAACCATAGGCTTCAAGAATCATCCATCAAATTTTTAAATTGAGGTACATGGGGTTTATCCTAAAACAACATGGACATGTTGAAAACACCCAATTATGATTTAAAAATCACCAAGCATGAATTTGTTAAAGGGGTTTTGAGATCTATGATTTTATTATGCCTTATGCATGTTTAATGATATTGTTGTTTTGGATTTTTGGACACATCCCCTTGAAATTGATTTACACATATAAGCATATGTATGAAACTTGAAATTGAAGATTTGTTTGAGAGCACAAAAAATGAAAAATTCCTCTCTTATGATAACCTTATGTTTATGATCTTATGGTAATTGATTGAAATGCATGATTTATGGCTTAAAAATAGTTTAATCAAATACCATAGTATTTTGACCATGATTCAGAGATTTAAGATAGGGTGTTTCTTAATGTAAATATATGTAATACCTCAAAAAATTTTTCGTTGAAATTTTGTGCGTAAACGTGTTGGGTTCTATCTTCTAGAATGAATTATAAATTTTTCGTGTGGAATATCTTAGATTATGACTCACCATTGCATAGAGTATCAAATAAGATTTCCCATGATATGTGTATCATCCAAAATGGACACCCGAGCGACGAGTTATGAATATTCCGATCGAACCGTGAATAGTAAAACGTGCAGGAAAAAGTACTGAGGCCTGGCGTATTTTTGCTCCAACTTTAAATGATCATAACTCCTTGTACATAATAATTTGGGTAATCTACTATATATCAACGAAAATCTCTGCCAGTCCTCTTTCTAATGAAATTCGTTTCATCCAATTTGTCTATCAGAGCAAAAACTTATGGTCAATCTACTTCAGCCTATCAAAAGTGAATTTTTGGGTCAACTTCAAACAATCATAACTCCTCGTACACAATGATCTAGGTGATATACTATATATCAACGGAAATATATGAGAGTCCTCTTTCTAATGAAATTGGTTCATCAAATTTGGATATCGGACTAAAACGTTATGGTTGATCTACTTCAGACTATCAAAACAGTCCACCAAAGGACAGATTCGAGAATTATTTGATTTTTAAGGGGAGTTTTGGTCATTCCTCCACACCCAAAATCCATCCAAACCCTATATTAAAGCCTATTTGAAGCATTATATGTTATATTTCATCAAATTCCCTCAAAAAGAAAACCTTAAGATCCTACATCCAACTTCAAGAACCTCCAAAGTTCACCATTAATTCTGCAAAATTATTCAAGATTCCAAGTTCCTAGTTCAAGAACTCCAAGAACCATCATTCAAAGGCACGATTAACATCTCAAAAATGAGTATCGATCTAAAGTTCATCATTCAAGGTATGTGGGATTTTTCAACAAGAACTCTCTTTCGTTCTTGTGCCCAAAAGTAATTTTCTTTACAAAGGCATGATTTTTATTTGATTTTTACGAATTTGAAGCATGAACCCATATCTTATGATTATTATTATGAAATCTTGATGTTTAAGATTTTGAAAGATGAATTTACATGTGTGGAGGTATAAAACATGAATCTTGAATGATATTTATCATGATTTTGATACTTGGGTCGTGAATCCCCATTAGAAATTGTGTTTTTTGAGAAAGTGTGTGTTATAAGCACGTTGATGTTGAATATTTGAGATATTTTGAATGATTTGACCTTTTGATTTTAATGGAGTTGTTTTAAACTTGAGTGTGAAAGAAATCCACAACGTGGTTGATTTTGATAGATGGGAAGCATGATGGCTCCCGATGTATATTCATATATTACTGAAATTGTTTTGTTGTGGATTGTCTTTGAAATGATCTGAGCTATGTCCGGGAGAAATATTTAGCACCGAGTGGGAGGTAAAAAGCGACCTTACTTCCCTAGAACTACGTGCCCCCATAGGAGTGAGCCTGAGGCTGATTTATATAGTGATCACTAGTTTGTGTGAATTTGATATCGATAGTCCTACTCTTATGGCAAGGATAGGATGGCTCTCCCCAATGTAGATTTTACATTGGAATCCATGTAGCTCACATGGTTTATGTCGGTTATAGGATCTCCCAGTGTGTGTGTGTTTTCTTTTGTCTATGGTGAATGGTGAAGTGATTTGGAAGTGGAATTGTGAAAGTTATTTTTTTTGAAAGATTTAAATGATATTTATATTATGAGAATTAATATTCTTGATGAACTGAAAGTGAATGACAAGTTATATGGTGACTCACATGTGTTATTGTACTTATTTCATCCTCTCATGATTCTGATAATTTTCTTTGGGCTATATGAGTCTTCATACATCCTGCATATTTCTTATAAATTTTTATGATGATGATGTTTATACAACTACATACACACCCATATACTCGGTTCCTTTCCATGGTACTGACCCATATCTTTAGTTGTGGGCTGCATTTTCTCGAAATATGGGTTCAGGTGCTCAGTTCCAGGTTCGACAGTAATTCCTCGGGCACGCAGTTCTACATCCTCGGTTGTAGTGAGTCCTCATGTTTCGAGGACGTGATGTATAATGTTGATTTCACAGAATTGTTTACATTTTATAACTGAGTATGAGTCAGTTGGGGCATGTCTCAATGGCTCGCTGGTTTTATTGATTTTCTTAGAGGCTTGTCAGACTAGTATAGATGTTGGTAGTTGACTAATAAGTCATATTTTGTTATCTTTCTAAAATTCTTTTATTCTTGGATGATGATTACTCTGTTAATATTTGAGGGTTATTTGTGTAAACCTCATTGATTTTTGTTGAATTGAATGAAAATGGCTCAAAGGGTTAGCTTGGGGCTACTCGTAGCCTCAAGTACCGTGTGACACTCTGGGACCCATTTTCCGAGGTGTTACAATATAATTTGTTAAAAAAGAAAGATTTACATCAGATTAAGAGCGTTGACATGACCACCTTGCATTATTAAAAGTCTGACAAAGAGAGTTGCATACATGTGTTTACATGAGTTTTAGAGAAAGAGTTCTTTGAAATGATTTATTGATATGGTGGTCTCGAATTTATAGTTTGAAAATAGAGATGGGAATATGTTAAAAATAGCGCAGAGATATGACTTGCAAGTCAATTGTATGACGATACCATATAAATGTATACCATGATAGAGGTAGAGTTTTCAGAGTTTGTTTTTAGAGAATGCATATCTTAAAGAGTTAAAAATGGGCATAAAGAGATCTAGGTAGGTGACTGAAGAGGGCTAGTGTTCAAGTAACTCTTAGCCTAAAACCGTGATTTGTCGATCCGGGTATATTATTTTTAGGCTGGCAATGGCCGTGTGGCGTAGCAGAGTCAAAGACTCCAATCCTTGCGGTATACTTGGGTTGGAGGCTTCCCCACTGAGTTAATGGCAGATTTCATATAGCCCATGGAATTTTAGGGTTGTAGGGTATACCACCTAGCACAGAAGTAAAACAAAGAGTGTCACAGAGTTCAGATAATTTTTACACAGTCTTTCAAAAATGCCCATGAGGTTTTTTACTAGATGATATGCTTATGAACTCTTTTACATTGCTCTCATATATGTTGAATGTAAATTATTATTTTGGATTTGCTCTGCGTACTAGTACAATTGTATGGACCCCCTACCTTCTTGGTTTGGAGGCTCAGTCTAGGGGTCTGGCTAATCAATAGAGTATCTAGGGACAAGTGATCCATGCAACGGTGAGCCTTTTTTGTTCTAGAAGGCCTGTCATTTTAGATTATAATATTTCTTTATTTTGGTCTACTGGGGTCCTTGTCCCAGCTTTTCAGACAGTTTTCTTTAGATCATGTAGTAGAGATTTCACAGACTGTTCCAGAAGTTGTTTAGTTGATTTTGGATTTCATTCCGTATGGTTAAACTAAATCCAGAGTATGACCATATTTTTGTATTAGATTATAATTCAACATTTTCTTTTATTATATGAATGTTATGAATGATTACCAGATCGGATAGAATAGGATGTACAGGTCTTCATGGTCCGAAATATTCGTCACGGCCAGGCCCTAGTTCGGGTCTTGAAAAACTTGGTATCAAAGCACGGTTCATGGTCCTAGGGTGTTTGCGAAATCGCATTGGGTATAGTCTTATTTATGGGTGTGTAGCATGCTACACTTATAAGTAGGAGGCTACTAGGCATTTAAGAATGTTTCCCTTTCTTCATATTCTAATTCGTGCTATGGTGTCTCCCATACAGATGTAAAGTCATCCCAATTCTTTCCTTACTTTGATGTGCTCAAATATGTCACATTGTTGAAGTGATTCAGGTGCAGAAGTCTAAAATATAAATGTTATAGTCCTTTCTGATTAAGCCATGTAAGATTTTGAAATTGGGCAAGGACCTGTGAAGAGTCCGTTAGTGCCTCAGAGTGTATTAATTCTAGTGTGAATTTTGATTCTGATGAAATCATACTTTTGAGCCTGCGGTATTAAGTGTATTCAGTCCTTTTCAAAATTTTTATATTGCAGATGTCATGCTTAAGATGGAATGAGGGTAGTAGAATGTTGGAACTGTATTCCCACCTGAGTAGTAGTATAAGTTAAAGTGTCAGTGTCATGACCTATTGGTAGTGAGACTAGACCAAGAAGTTGGTGATACTAAGTCACAAGGTTAGAAATCAGAGTGAGGATGACTTTTGTGTAGATAAATATGTTTAGTTGAATAACTGATGTTTGAGGATGATTTACCCTTTTTATAGTGATAGACTAATATAGTAGCTAGTAGCATGTGTGGATTGTATGGTAGTCTGTGGGGGGAGTGTTTGACTCAGATTTTTTTATTCATACAGAGTAAGATATGTATTCTTAGATCATTGATTATTGTGTGTCAAGTTTCTATCTCTTGTAACCTTTTTATCATTGTGTTGTTGAAAATCAAAGTCTAGTGGAGCCGTGTGGGGTCTATTTCAATTCACTAGCAACTTGATATCCATCTTGTTGATTTTTTTGTTGGTTGGTACTGGGGGTTTAGAGGCGTAATGGCAAGAAAAATGGTTATGGTGATTTATTGAATGTATGTATAGCCAAACCTTTTTGCATGAGATTGAGTTGGTATTAAAGTGATACGTCCTTGTGTGTTAGTTTAATAGAAGGTAGAGAAGGAGTTATTAGCTAAGGTGAGTTGTTGTTTGCTCGAAGTACGAAAATGGCTAGATTAGCCAGTAAGTTATAAATTATAGACACAATGTTGTTTATGGAATTTGAAGGTAGTCTAAATGTATGCTTGGGTAAGTAAGTGTGATGTGAGAAGGTATGTATAGATTTTGAGGTATAGCGGTGATGTCATGAAGGTGTTTTAGTTGTGGGTTGTATCTAAATAAAATGATATATTTGGGTAGAATATCCCAATTTGATGGACTAGTTTATTATGTTGCATTCTTCATTGGTGGTAGATGATTGATGCTAGACTATAGGCTTGATGTGTTGGAATAGTGCGTGTTAATGAATTATAATAAGGAAACCCATAAGGTCATGATCGATTATTGTAATACCTCAAGAATTTCAACTTATAGTAGAACCCTGTTTCAAGCTCGTTAGAAATAAAATTAGTGATTTGGTAGCTACATGATCTATCTTGATGAGTATTAGGGCCTCAAAAGTGTCCTAGCTATTAGACGAATCAAAACATTCCTTGCCGATTGAATTCTTGAGATGGATATTGGTATGGTCAACTTCAAACAAGCATATCTCTCGTTATACTATGAATTTTTGAGCTGATGACCCACCAAAATATAGATAATTGAATTAGCTTTACAACGATACCAATTTTGTCAAAATCATTATCGGAGCAAAGAGTTATGCCCATTTTACTCCAACGTATCAGCCTGAAAATTTCATGACAACATTTTGTGACGACTCGTCACAAGCCTGACTGCTTGTCACAAAACTCTTCACTATAAGCAGAAAGTCACAAAATTCAACATTTTATGACGGCATTTTGTGATGACTTGTCATATGTTTGACGGCTTGTCACAAAATGTTGTCAACCTTATGCCGAAAATCATAAAATCCACCCTTTTGTGACGATATTTCATGACGACTTATCACAAGTCTGAGGCTGTAACACCCCATATTTTTGGGCTAGAGTTTAGACTGTTGTTCCTACTTATATAGACCCGAACTGAATTATTCTTTATTAACATACGTGTGGTAATCACTCCTATCATAATGCCCCATACAAATTCTTGATTCGATTTCATTTTTAGTGTTATGTTTGAGGGGCTAACAATTAGAACATTGTTCTAAGTGTAGAATAAAGACTTAGTTTTATTTTTAACTCTTAATCTTCGGGATACAACTTTTTAGTCTTCCTGACCTCCAATTTTAGAAATTTTTATTGCGTTCTGATCGGGAAAGTTAAGGGTACGCCTCAGAAGAGTTTTGAAATTTTTAGATGGGATTAAGGACACGTTTGGGATTCCATTCCAGTAGCTGCGCGTGCGATTGGCCCACTCTATGGTGATGTCCATACGAAAGTAAAATCATCACAAATTCGTTCCTTACTCGGATGTTCTCAGACCCGTCACATTACTGGGGTGATTCAAGTGCAGAAGTTTAGAGTCTAAATGGTATTTTCCCTTCAGATCTCTTCATATAAGATCTTAAAATTATGCAAGGACTTGACAAGAGTCCGTTATTGCTTCAGAGTGTATTGTTTCTAGCGTGAACCTTGATCTTAACAAAATCGTGCTTTTCAGCCTTCTATATTGACTATATTCAGCCCTTTTCAGAAATTTATGTTGCAGATGTCATGCTTAAGGGAAAAGATGTGTAGTAGAAGTGTTGGAATTGTATTTCCACCCAAAGAGTAGTATAAGTTAAAGTGTCGGTGTCATGACCTATTGGTAGCTAGTAGCGTGTGTGGATTGTATGATAATCTGTGGGGGAAGTATTTGACCCAGATTTTTGTCTATACAAAGTAAGATGTATATTCTTAGATTATGGAATATTGTGTGACAAGTTTCTATCTCTTGAAAATATTTTATCATCGTGTTGATGAAACTAAAAGTTCTAATGAGGCCGTGTGGGGCTCTTTCGATTCACTAGAATAATTGCCTTTTCCTTCATCTCATTTTCTTGTTCAAACCACAAAAAAATCTAAGTCTAGTGAAGCCGTGTGAGGCCTATTTTGATTCACTAGCAATTTGTCATTCAACGTGTTGTTCTTGTGTTGGTTGAATATACGTATAGCTGAATCTTTTTGCATGAGATAGAGTTGGTAATGGAGCGATTCATCCCTGTGTGTTAGTTTATTAGTAGAAGATAGAGAAGGAGTAATTAGGAGAGGGGAATTGTCGTTGCTTATAAAAATGGCCTGATTAGCCAGTAGGTTATAAGTATAGAGCCATGGTTGTTGTGGCTTTGAAGGTAGTGTAAATGTACGCTTGGGTAAGTAATTGTGATGTGAGAAAGCAGTATAAGTAGATACGATTGTACGGGGTTATAATATAAGGATAAGGTTGACCATGTCTATTATGCGGATTTAACCCCCTTGACCCTCTTTTCTTTGGTAGTTGTAAACTAGTGCTACTTGTGAGCAGGTATGTAGTAGATTTTGTAGATATTTGGGTAGAATGTCCCAATTTGATGGATTAGTATATTTATCTTATGTTGCATTGTTCATTGGTGGTAAATGATTGATACTAAACTATCGGCTTGAATTTAAATTGTGTGGTGGTAAATAGTGGCAAGAGTTTGACTATGCATGTTTTTTGGGATTAAATTAGTAGGCTTGATGTGCTGAAATAGTACATGCTAATGGATTATGATAAGAAAAACCTTTAGGTCATGAACGATTATTGTTGTTATGAAGTTTTAGTGTACTAGTGTTTCGTGATGTTTATTTATAGTTTCCAAGTGAAAATTTTGTGTAAGGTTGGGTTGTAAATCATGCATAGCACTAGATATTAAGTTTGAATAGTTGATGTCCATGAAGGTGGATGTGAAGATTTCTTGGTTAATGAATACTAGTTGTATAGAAGTGATCTAATAGGCTTGAATGGTGCGTGCAATAGATTAGTTTTATTTGATTCGTAGTGATGTATGATATTGTATGTATGATGTATAAGTATGCCTAAGGTGACACGAGTTTGCGGCATTCTTTATAAGGCTATTACATATTGCGTGTGGCTAGTAGTACCGTTGAGTTGCTAGATAGAGAAAGACTAGTAGATGTTATATGGGTTACAAATGGTCAGGTTAAAGAGTTTTGATTGATAGTGTTGAGCCTTTTATATGATCTTGATTCTCATAATAATGAGGCATAAGTTGGGAGTCACGATATTAGTACGCTATGTCGAAAGTGGTTTGGTTCATCAAAGGCTTGGTGATATCCATGTTAAGTGTTAGAATCTAAGTTTGAGTTTCGAAGGTGAACCGATAGAAATGAGTGTGCAAACTAATGTAACCCAGAAGGTAGTCATTCAGGTTAAGTTCTATGATATGCATGCATTGTCTAGTAGTGATGTAGTATGATTTCGAACATCAAAAAGTGAGGGTGGATCTCAACCCATTCCTACCTTAGTATTTTCTTAGTTATCCGTATGGTTACTCATGCCTTACGATTCAGTTCCGTGATCATAGTTCATGATTCTTGTATATGATAGAGAGTCACGTACTCTTCCAGTTCCAAGATAATGAGTTCTAGTTCATTTAAGTAGTCGGAATCACATTCCTTATGTTATGAACTCTAGTTAAGGTCATGCAACTCATGACACATCTACTTACTATTTATAGTGTGCTCAGTCCCGTATAAAAATCTTTTCATGCTTTAGGGTCTTATGTTTTAACCTTTTAGTGACCCTTCCGATGCAATGATAGTGGTGATGATGTAAATGTTCTTGTTGATGGAAGATCATAGTATGCTTGTTTAGATAATGCCATAAGTATAAAGTAAGAGTTGGGGCCAAGTCTTTGATACATGTGATGGTTAGTGGAAAAGTTTGTGTGTGTATGTTTTTAGGGTAGCGCGTAGGAGTTGTATTGACAATAGTTTAGAAACTATGTGAAGTATGTATTTATGGGTGGTTGCCTTGAAGTTAACATGTGGTAAAATAGGCTTGAATGACGTTTTGGGATTGTAGTAGAAGGTCGCAATATGCATTAACGACTTCATATTAAGAGTTCAGAGTAGTCATTGAAGTGGTAACACATGTTATGCTTAGGATGTGATCTTTAAAAGAGGTATAGAAAGTGGCATATTATGGTTTAGAATAATAGCGTGGTGTAGCATGTTGTATTTTTGTGACTTAGAGTTAGGCTTGATCGCGGTGTAAGGATTAAGCTATTGTAGACATTAGTAGAAAAATTTGTCAATGCTCATATGAGAATTTTAAGCTGAATTGAATGAATATGATATTTATAGGGAATAGTATAGTTAAGGGATATTCGAGAAGTGTGCTAAACTTGAAAGTAAGAAGTTGTATTGCCAAAGGTCTGGAAATTATATCCTAATTCAGGAGTTATATGTCTATATTCTAGACTGCAGATTAGTATCAATGTTGTGATTTCCTTAGTTGGATGTCTTGTGTAATCCATACCCAAGATTCGTGGCTCCTTATTACTGTTAGAACATCTTTAGAGAGAGCGTTGAAGAGATACTCCAGTTAAGTATGAGGGTCCAACGTAATTCAGTCTGTATAGCCAGTAAGTAAGTTTAGCAGTCAGATTCCCATGACTTGTTTTCTCGTCTTTTCATTTATTCATGCTACCCGAAATCTCAGACATGATACTATTCCAAGATAGAGTATACTAGTAATTGCGAGTATAGCTCAGTTCATTTGTCATGCATTAGATTCAAATTCTGGATGTTCAGTTATGAATCAATTCGTAGGTGCCTTGTTCATCATCTCAGTTTTTCGAGTATCCTAGTGAATTGAGCATTCATAGAGGCACATAGTGTCCTAAGGGTGAGATACCCCATTCAGTTGTAAGCATAGATTCTTATTACAAGTTTTGCATCAGTTATCACTGTATATTCAGTCATGCTTTCATACGTCAGTTCAGTTAGATATGCATGCCTTAGAAATGCATGTTCATTATGAGAATTCAGCTTATGAGTAGCTTCAGTCATGTATTCCATGCATCAGATATGCATGTCCAGTATAAGAATTCAGAAAATCAGTAGTTCCAGTCATATGGTCATGTTTCAGATCAGTGTATTCTTTATTAGAGGACACGTTGTTTCCGCGTTATTCCATACCTCTAAGATTTAATATATTCCTACCCATCATTCGAGGATGAATGATCCCAAGGGGGAGATAATGTAACACCCCGTATTTTTGGGCTAGAGTTTAGACCGTCATTCCTACGTATATAGATCCGAACTAAATTATTCTGTAACACCCCACATTTCGGGCTAGAATAAAAACCATGATTTCGATGGGTTGATAATCCTGAAGCCATAAATCCTATGCCAATAGGGCATGTTAATTATTTGCATAGTATGTGAATCCATTCAAGCTTGAATTTAGACCATAGAGGTCCTTCAACTCAAGGACGAGTTGAAATTATTTCTATCGATTAAGTTTTAGTGGACGTTGTAATTTGTCTCATCTTCCATCGACCATAACTCTCTGTATATGTCTAATTAGAGAGCCTACTATGTGTCAAATGATAGGTCTTCCAGTTAGCTTTCCAACGATACCAATTTTGCTAAAATTCGACACCCGAGCAAGAAGTTATGGACTTTCAAAGTAGTAGGCGTACCCTATGTAAACATAGGCGATAGCATAGGCAACGCCAATGTGAAGGTTTCAAGTGACTTAAACACTCTATTTTTGGGGCAAAATGGTCCTTTCCCACCCTTATTTACCCATAAAAATGAAATTCAGTTCCCAAAGACCCCAAAATACACCTTCATTCATCAAAATTTTTCAAGAACTCTCTCTAGGGTTTCAAAAATAAAAACCCAAGTAGTTCAAGATTCAACCATGGGTTTTTAAAACAAATTGAAGATTTGGAATCTCCGCAACGTAGACTTCAAGAAGCACCTATCATATTCGCACATAGAGGTACGTAGGGTTATCTCAAAAATCTCATGGGCTTTAAAAAATTATGTTTTCAAATGGGGGGTTTTGAAATTACGAATATGATTATGTTTTAAACGTTTTATGATATTGATTTGTCCCTTAGGCCTACTCCCAAAGTGATTTGCTATATGATATATGTATATGCATGTATTCCGAAAAGATGTTAACTTGAGAGAATGAATGATATGAAATTTCCTCTCTTGATGTGAATTTATTTTAAATGTTCATATGATGTAAATTGTTTGAAACATCTTGAAGAGCATGACATGAAATGTTTTGAGAATTGATATGATTTTGACTTGAAAACGAGAAGGTTATTTATGTTGAATACAATGGTTGAATGAGAAGAATGATGTGATATTGATGGCTTGCAAGTCAGGTATGACGATACCCTATAGAATATGATATGTGATTGAATCAGATAAAATTTGAATGGATTGATTTTACACGAGATAGGTGGATGCCCGAAGAAGGCATTTGAGTGTAAGGGCTCATCGCTGGAAACTATGTTTGCCGACATGGGAATTTGGTACCAGGCTAAGTGATCTTGAGTACTTGACTTTACATCATTCCCAAATTAGGATTATAGGTAGGAGCCCGGTCTAAGTGATCTTGGGCACTACCATTGGGTCGAGACACCATGCTATGTGATCTTGTATGTCTTTCCTTCACGTATAATCTAATCTCAGTGGCAACTGGGGTTTGACAATTGCTGTAAATTATATAGGGTATTCTACCAAACTCAGCTGCATTTCATTGTTATTGAAAGCAATTACATTATGTGGGGTTTTTTAACAAGAACTCTCTTTCGTTCTTGTGCCCAAAAGTAATTTTCTTTACAAAGGCATGATTTTTATTTGATTTTTATGAATTTGAAGCATGAACCCATATCTTATGATGATTATTATGAAATCTTGATGTTTATGATTTTAAATATGAATTTACATGTGTGGAGATATAAAGCATTAATCTTGAACGATATTTATCATGATTTTGATATTTGGGTCATGAATCCCCATTAGAAATTGTATTTTTTTGAGAAAGTGTGTGTTATAAGCATGTTGATGTTGAATATTTGAGATATTTTGAAAGATTTGACCTTTTGGTCTTAATGGAGTTGTTTTGAAATCGAGTGTGAAAGAAATCCACAACGTGATTGATTTTGATAAATGGGAAGCATGATGGCTTCCGATGTATATTTATATATTACTGAAATTGTTTTATTGTGGATTGTCTTTGAAATGATTTGAGCTAAGTCCGGGAGAAATCTTTAGCACTGAGTGGGAGGTATAAAGCGACCTTACTTCCCTAGAACTACGTTCCCCCGTAGGAGTGAGCCTGAGGTTGATTTATATAGTGATCACTAGTTTGTGTGGATTTGATATCGATAGTCCTAATCCGATGGAAAGGATAGGACGACTCTCCCCAATGTGGGTTGTACGTTAGACTCCATGTAGCTCACATGGTTTATGTCGGTTATAGGATCTCCAAGTATGTGTGTGTTTCCTTGTGTCTATGGTGAATGGTGAAGTGATTTGAAAGTGGAATTGTGAAAGTTATTTTTTTGAAAGATTTAAATGATATTTACATTATGAGAATTGATATTCTTGATGAACTGAAAGTGATTGACAAATTATGTGATGACTCATATGTGTTATTGTACTTATTTTATCCTCTCATGATTATGATGATTTTCTTCGAGCAATGTGAGTCTTTCATACATCCTACATATTTCTTATAAATATTTATGATGATGATGTTTATACAACTGTATACACCCCCATATACTCGTTTTCTTACCATGGTACTGACCCACATCTTCGGATGTGGGCTGTATTTTCTCACAATGTAAGTTCAGGTGCTCAGTTCCAGACAGTGATTCTTTTGGCACGCTGTTCTACATTCTCTATTATGGTGAGTCCTCATGTTCCGAGGACATGATGTCTGATGTTGGTTTCACGGAATTGTTTACATGTGATAACTGAGTATGAGTCAGTTGGGGTATGTCTCAATGACTCGTTGGTTTTATTGATTTTCTTAGAGGCTTGTCAGACTAGTATAGACGTTGGGAGTTGACTAATAAGACGTATTTTGTTATCTCTCTGAAATTCTTTTATTCTTGGATGATGATTACTCTGTTGATATTTGAGGGTTATTTATGAAAACCTCGTTGATTTGTGTTGAACTGAATGACAATGTCTCAAAGGGTTAGCTTGGGGCTACTCGTAGCTTCAAGCACCGTGTGATGCTCCGGGACCTGTTTTCCGGGGCGTTACACTTAAACACTTCATTTTTGGGGCAAAATAGTCCTTTCCCACCCTTATTTATCCATAAACACGGAATTCAGTTCCCAAAGACCCTAAAATACACCTTCATTCATCAAAATTGTTTAAGAACTCTCTCTAGGGTTTCAAATTAAAAACCCAATTAGTTCAAGATTCAACCATGGGTTTTCAAAAAAAAATAGAAGATTTGGAATCTCCGCAACGTAGGCTTCAAGAAGCACCTATCATATTCGCATATAGAGGTACGTGGGGTTATCTCAAAAATCTCATGGGCTTTAAAAATTCATGTTTTCAAATGTGGGTTTTGAAATTACGAATATGATTATTTCTTAAACATTTTATGATATTGATTTGGCCCTTAGGCCTACTCCCAAAGTGATTTGCTATATGATATATGTATATGCATGTATTCCGAAAAGATGTTAACTTGAGAGCATGAATGATATGAAATTTCCTCTCTTGATGTGAATTTGTTTTAAATGTTCATATGATGTAAATTGTTTGAAACATCTTGAAGAGAGTGGCATGAAATATTTTGAGAATTGATATAATTTTGACTTGAAAACGAGAAGGTTATTTATGTTGAATTGATATGATTTTGACTTGCAAGTCGGGTATGATAATACCCCATAGAATATGATATGTGATTGAATCAGATGAAATTTGAAAGCATTATTTTTACATGAGATAGGTAGATGCCCGAAGAAGGCATTTGAGTGTAAGGGCTCATCGATGAAAATCGTGTTTGCCAACATGGGAATTTGGTATCGGGCTAAGTAATCTTGAGTACTTGACTTTACGTCATTCCCAAATTGGGATTATAGGTAGGATCCCGGGCTATGTGATCTTGGGCACTACCATTGGGTCGAGACACCATGGTATGTGATCTTGTGTGTCTTCCCCTCATATATACTTTAATCTCGGTGGCAACTGGGGTTTGACAGTTGGTGTAAATTATGTAGGGTATTCCACCTAGCTCCGCTGCATTTCATTGTTATTGAAAACAATTACATTATGCCTATGTGTTTTCAAATGATTTGATATGAAATTGCTTTATAATGGCTCTCACCTATATTGTGTAAAACTATTATACTTTTGTTTTGATTTCTCTACATACTAGTACTTTTGTATTGAACCCCTTCCCTCCCAGGTTCAGAGGCACAGTCTAGGGGTCCAGATAGCCAGTAAATTTCTTCCACCAGATCGCAGAATCAAGTGGTGAGCCTGCTATATTTTAGAAGGCCTGACGTCTTCTATTTCATTTATCATTTATTAGTTTTGGGTCTACTGGGGTCCTTGTCCCAGTTTTCAGATAGATATTTGTTTTAGTTTATGTAGTAGAGATTTCGCAGACGATTTTAGAGATGTTGATTGAGATTGTGGGACATTGTTTCCCCATTATTTTTAGCATATGATTCTTGACCATGTTTCTGTTATATTGTGTATCTTCCGCATTTCTTTTATCATATGAATTATGTGCATGATTACCAGACAGATAGGGGTTTTTCAGGCCTTATGGTTCGGAATACTCGTCACATCCAGGGCCCCGATTCGGGTCGTGACATATTCTTTATTAACATACGTGTGGTAATCACTCCTATCATAATGCCGCATAAAAATTCTCGAGTCGATTTCATTTTTAGTGTTATGTTTGAGGGGCTAACAACTAGAACATTGTTCTAAGTGTAGAATAAAGACTTAGTTTTATTTTTAACTCTTAATCTTTAGGATATAACTTTTCAGTCTTCCCGACCTCCGATTTTAGAAATTTTTGTTGCATTGTGATCGGGGAAGTTAAGGGTACGCCTCGAAAGAGTTTCAAAATTTTTAGACGGGGTTAAGGATATATTTGGGATTCCATTCCAGTTGCTGCGCGTGATTGGCCCGCGATGCCTGCTAAATCGCGTGTGATGGACCTTAGCCCGTGATTGAGCGGGCGATGCTTGCTTAATCGTGGTGCTCTAGACCAGGCGGCGCCTGGTGGATCGCCCTAGGCCTTTTTCAGTGAGTCCTCTAAAATTTTAATGGCATTTTGGTAATCAACCATTCTCCAATCATCTTAAACACGGGATTTAATCCTTCAAACACCATAGTACACATACTTTCCCCAAAATAATTCAAGAACTCTCTCTAGATTTCAAAATAGAAACCTAAGTAGTTCAGGATTCAACCATGGGTTTTCAAAAAAAAATTAGAGATTTTGAATCCCCAGTCCACAAGCTTCAAGAATCATCCGTTATTTTCTGAAATAGAGGTACGTGGGGTTTTCCTAAATTCTCATGGGCTTAGAAAAATTATATTTTAGAATGGGGTTTTTGAAACTATATATATATATATATATATATATATATATATATATATATATATATATATATATATATTCATGTGTTAGATGTTTTAACATCATTGTTTTGGTCCTTTGACCTTCCCTAAAGTGATTTGAGAATATATATGTATGAAAGCATGTATTTAAGAACGATTTCTTGTTGAGAGCATGACTTTTGGTGAATTCTCTCTTATTATGAATTTTAAGATTTTTCATAGCATATGAATTGTTTTGCAATGCATTCTTGAAATGAACTATATGAAATGGTTGAACTCTTGTTATGATTTGAAGGTGGTTTTAAATCACTAAAGAGGGAATTTAGCATGAATGTTTAATGTTCATAATGCATGTAATGAAAGAGTGCATGGATTTGCTAAAGGCATTAGACCACCATATGTTTGATGAAGTTTTTGCATGATTTTGACTTGAGTTTCGGAACACAAAATCTTCTATGTCAGTTGCATGTTTTTGGGTGGTCTAAGCTATGCTTTAAATGAAAGATTTAGCTTAATGTATTATGGCTCAGAAATTATGATTTGAAAGTCTTGGTATGACGATACCAATTCAGACCAATGCCATATCAGACTAATAGATATTTTAAACTTTCATGATTTTAGACATTTAGAATATTGCATGTACAGAAAAGGTTAAAAATGGGCATACAGAGATGTTAGGTGGTTCCCTGAAGAGGGCTTGAGTTCAAGAAACTCGTTGCCTAGAATCGTGGTTTGCCAAACCGGGTATATTATTATATGTTGACTTAAGTGTCGTGTGGCGTATCAGACTAAGACACTCCAACCCTTGCGGCACACTTGGGTTGGGGGCTTCCCCGCCGAGTCAATGGCGGATTCCATATAGCCCGTGGAATATCAGACTTGTAGGGGAGTGCCACCTAACTCAAAAGTAATACAAAGATTAGAAATTGTTTTGAGAATAATGTCTTATGATTTTCGAATGATGCCCATTTGTTTTCAGAAAATATTTTATTCATGATGTGTTGATGAAAATTGCTATCATCTATTATATATATGTTCAAATACTTTATTTTGGATTTCTTCGTATGCCAGTACATTTGTGCTGACCCCCCCTCCTTCCAGGTTCTGAGACACAGTCTAGGGGTCCAGCTAATCAGTAGATACTTTCAGATTGCAGATCGGATTTTGCAGTGGGGAGCCTTTTATCATTTAGAAGGCCTAGTCAAGTCTGAATTTTATTATTGTTTATGTTTTAGTCTACTGGGGGCCTTGTCCCAGTTTTCAGACAGCTTGTTTACTTCAAAGTAGAGATTTTGCAGACTGAGTCAGATGGTATTATTCAGATACATTTTTAGTTTTAGTATTATTATCTTATTCAGATTGACTATGTTTCCATTTCAAATTTCAATTTTCTCATTATCTTTTATTATATGAATGTTGTGCATGATTACCAAATAGACAGAGGGCGTCCCGAGCCTTCACGGTTCGGGAATGCTCGTCACGGCCAGGGCCTCGGCTCGGGTCGTGATAGAGAGTTGTCACGAATATCGTCAGCTATTTTATCCAGTAATTTAATAATGTTTTTTGCAAGGGTATTTTGGTTTTTTTCCTGCACTTTCCATGACTTATAACCCTCAGAGAACATATTTTCTTCTATTTCTCTTTAGTTAAACATCTCAAAAATTCTCTGCACACCTTCAACCATAAGGTTAGGGTTTTAACATAAAAACCCAGTTATCTAGAGATTCAACTGTGAGAATTCAATAATTCTTGCATATTTGAATTCCCCTTTAATAGGGCTACGAGGGACACCCAATAGTTCGTGAATAACCTTCCAAAAATTTGAAGTCATCCAAAATCTCCAAGTTTAAGGTATGTGGTTTTGAACAAAAACACCCTTTTGTTCTTGTGCCCAAAAGTTACATATTTTCATAAAGTATTTTGTAAACACATAGAGAATTCCTATAATGTTATTATATTGTGAGTTTTATGAAACTATGTCTTACCCAAGCTTTGAGTTGTAATATTATTATGCATATTAATGTTTTAAATTGTCAATTTATGGTTTAAGTTGCATAATTCAACGTGTATATCATATTTTGAGAATTTCAAGTCCTATTATTGTGAATTGAACCTTATGGTTAAAGCATGAGTTTGAGAATGAGATGTAAGCAATTTTTAAAGAATATCAAGAAGTGAGTTTTAATTGTAAGTTAAGATAGAAATCTACATTCTTGAGTTTGAAGTAAAGGGGATAAATTTTGGCTCCCATTATATATATATATATATATATATATATATTTATATATATATATATATATATATATATATATATATTGTTGAATTGTTTTAAGGTGGATTTTCTAAAGTTCTGAGCCAAGTAAGGGAGTAGTATTTAGCACCGAGTTGGGCTTGATTCCGAGGTCTCATACCCTAGAACTACGTGCTCCCATAGGTTCTTGATATACCCCAAGTGGGTTAAGATAGTGATCACTAAAGTTAAGGTTTTATCGGATAGCAAGGATAGAACAGCTCTCCCCAACATGGGTAAGACGTTGGACACCATGTATCTCACATGGTTTATGTCGGTTAAGAGAAAGTCCCTAAGTTCCTAAAGTTCTCTAAGTCCTAAAGTCTTCCAAGTTTCAAAGAGTTTTAGTCTTAAAGTTACAAAGTTTTGAAAGTATAAGTGTTTTTTTGAAAGCTATGGTCCTAATAATTTCAGGTGAGGTTTTAAGTAAAAGCCTGATGATTTATGAGTCTTGTGGCATATATTTATTTCAAGCTATGTGAGTATATTTTACACAATGTAGGGTTTCTATAAAAGCTTATGATACTGAGTATTTTAATTGCACACTCCCCCATATGCTCAGTACATTCCCAAAGTACTGACCCATATATTTTGTCTATGTGCCATATATTCTCGTAATATAGGTTCAGGTGCTCAGTCTCAGCCTCACCAGTGATCCTTTCGAGCACTCCTATCTACATATCAGTCGTGGTGAGTCCTTATATTTTTGGGATAGATTATTCTCAGACTTCCAGTTTTATTTTGTAGCTATTTAATTCTTGTCATTTGAGTATAAGTCAGTTAGGGACCTGTCCCAATGGCTCTCTAGTTTGGAGTATTAGAGGTTTGTCAGACTAGTCATCAGATTATCAGCACTTCGAGATTTTCTTTGTGTTGTAGTTTGTTTAGACCAAGTATTTCATTCATATTTCGCATTTTATGATGTCACAATTTTGAGTTCATGCTTTTTATCTTCAATTAAGATAATATATGAAGTAGAAGGCTCAAAGGGTTAGCTTGGGGCTACTTGTAGCCTTAACCACCATGTGACATTCCAGGACCCAGTTGCGGGGCGTTACAAATATTGTGGCTACGGAGTTCTAGTGTACTATTGTTTCTTGATGTTTTATTTCGTAGTTTCCAAGTGAGAATTGTGTGTAAGATTGGGTTGTAAATCATGTTTAGCCCTAGACATTAAGTTTGAACAGTTTATGGCCATGAAGGTAGATGTGATTATTTCTTGGTTAAGGATACTAGTTTTATGGAAGCAACCTAATAGGCTTGAACAGTGCATGCAAGAACTAAAGTTTATTTGATTCATAATGAAGTATGATGTAGTATGTATGAAGTAGAAGTATGCCATGGTGATATGAGGTTGTAGTATTTTTATAAGGCTATTACATGTTGTGTGTGGCTAGTGGTACCATTGAGTTGCTAGGTGAAGAAAGACTAGTAAGATGGTATATGGTGTTCAGAGTAGCCAAGTTAAGGAGTTTTGATAGATAATGTTAAGCCTTTTGATTTGATCTTGATTCTCGTAGTAGAGAGATATAAGTTTGGAGTCATGATGCTGGTAGACTATGATAGAAGTAGTATGGTCCTTCAAGGGTTTGGAGATATCCATGTTTAGTGTTAGAAGAATCTGAGTTGGTGAAAGTTTAAGATGTTGTATGATGACTTTTGGGGCTATAGAAACCTAAGGGTTGAATCTTAAAAGGTGGTACTAGCATTGGTTGTTATACATGAAGATACCGTCTTCAGGGTAAGTTTAGTTTTATGTGTACTATTATATCCCCGACTCTAGAGTAAAGTGATTTCAGTTTATACCAGAATGTATATAGTGGTCCACAGACTTAGAGTAATGGCTGAAATCTAAGGGGGAGATGATAGAACGAGTAATTAAATCAAGTTTCCAGATGCTAATAGATGAGCTAGTAAGTTGTGGAATTGGCCGTGAGAAAGAATGGTACTCAATCTATTCTTATTTCAGCGGTTTACCTCAGTTAATCTGACACATACTCATGCTTTATGTTTCAGCTTCATGATTATAGCTCGTGTTCATGCATATGATAAGGAATCATGTACTCTCCTAGTTCCTAGTATGATGAGTTCCCAATTTGTTTAGCAGTCAGAATCGCTTTCCATAAATTATGAATTCCAAAATTTAGATCATGTAGTTCATGACTCTTGTGCACATGTGATACTCTTAACGGTCAGTGAAAATTAAGATTTATATCAGGTATACCCTTAGATTAAATCTCGCTAATGAGTCCATGCCGTGAGTGCTCTATTCCTCATGCCTTAGTAGGGTATCAAGTTATGCTTAGTACTCCCCTTATGTTCCGGATTCCAATATTCCAATTTGCAGTGACATTTTCCCTTAGGTCAAGATCGTGATAATGAATGGTTGTTTAGATGGGAAGGAGTAAACATTTCTTGTTGATGAAAGATGGTTGTATGCTTATTTGAGTTAAGGCAGTAATTGTGGAGTAAGATTGAGGCTGAGTCTTTGATACGTGTCAAGGTTAGTTGAAGTTTTATGCGTTATATTTGAGAAAAATTGTTGTGCGCTTGTTTTATGTAAGTCTATAAGTTGAAAGAATTTTGAGGTGAAGTTTCATGTATGGCTTGGTTAGTTGAGGATATTTTATGTGTATCATCTGAATAGTACAGGGAAGTTGTTATGGATAGAAGTATTAGAGAATATGAGAAATATGCTTTATGAGTGGTTTTTTAAAAGTGCATATATGGGCAAGAAGATAGGCTTGAATGTCATGTTTGTATGCATATGGATGGATGCCTTAAGCGTTTGTGAATGTCTAATACGAAGTTGAAGGTGATTGCTGGAGTGGCAATAAGAATTATGCAGGAGGTGAGGAATTGTGAAATGCAGGGTGTGCTTAATTCATGATTTGGACTAGTACTACAGTATTATGTGGTGTGTCTTGTGATTTTGAGTTAGTCTTGAAGATGATGAGGGGATTTAGTTCAATTTAGACATTAGTAGATGGAAATATCAGCGGCCATGCGAGAAAAATAAGTGGAATCAATGAGCATGGTGTTCAAGGGAAAAGTATAGTTGAGAGAGTATTTTAGAAGTGTGGCTAATCTTGAAAGTAAGAAGTTGCATTGCCTAAGGTTTGGTAATTCTATCCTAGTTTACGAGTTATATGTTGATATTCCATGTGATAGAGTTGTGTCATTGTTGTGATTCCTTAGTTAGATGTCTTGTGTAACTCATGTCAGAGATTCTTTGCTCCCGAAGGATGCTAGAACTTCTTTAGAAAGATTGTTGAAGAGATACTCCAGTTAAGTATAAGTGTCTAGTATAATTCAGTTTAACAGTCAGGCAGGCGAGTTACTGTGGTTTTCCACCTTTTCACCCAGTCCTACTATCTGAAGTCCAATGCGTATGATCGTCCCAAAAGATAATATATTCTATCCATGTAAGTTGCAAACTCAGTTCAGCCCAAGCATTATTTTTCAGATTCAGTTATTTAGTCATGACTCAGTTCATAAGAGTTCAACACATAATCTCAAATTTTTCCAGCTATTTTAGCTCGTAATACCTTTGTACGATCTAAATATTGTTGCCTCATGATTCATACTTACCTAAGTTATCACTTCCAAATCCAATGTTTGTGATTTGAGCATAAATGCTTCGGGGGAAATCCTAAACTCTCAGCATGAATCAACTCCTTAAAACAAGTAAGGGCAAGTCAGCTCAGAATTCAATTTTATGATAGAAGTTTAATATTTCAGATCAGTTATATCCTTTCTTAGAACACACATCAGGTCCTCGTTATTCGATACCTTTAAGATTCAATGTTCCTACAAATCATTCGGGAACGAATGATCCCAAGGGGGAGATAATTTAACACCCCGCATTTTAGGCCAGAATGAAAATCGTCATTTCTATGCGTAGATGATCCAAAAGCCATAAATCCTATGCAAATTTTCCATGTTAATCAATTATATAGTATGGAATATTGAATGATCTTTCCGTCGATATAAGATTCGCCCATATCCGATACCCAGGCAAGATGTTATGGCTAATTTAAGTCCTAGTCATAAAACACCGCCATTTTGGTGCTTGGCGCATTGCGGAGGTGGTCTATTTAACAATTGTCAAATTTTAGTAGCCTGTGGCGATTATGGCGCGTCGTGCTGAAGTTTCAGGTCCCAAATAGGGGTACAACGCGATGGCTCCGCATTGCGGTGACCCCAAGAATATCATTTGTCAATTCCCAGTGAGCCACAGCGATAGTGGCGCATTGCGGTGGCCCATAAAATCGAGCTCCCAGTTATATTTTTATTCCTTCTCATTAAGGATATATTGGGTAATCAGCTTAAACATGGTATTTTTCTCCCAAGTGACCTCATTTTTCATATTTTCTTCAAACATTCATAAGAACACTCTCTAGGGTTTCAAACTAAAATCTCAAATAACTCAAGATTCAACCGTGGGTTTTTGAAAGTGATTTAAGATTTGGAATTCCCAAACCGTAGGCTTCAAGAATCATCCATCAAATTTCTAAATTGAGGTACGTGGGGTTTATCCTAAAACTACATGAGCTTGTTGAAAACACCCAATTATGAATTAAAAATCACCAAGCATGAATTTGTTAAAGGGGTTTTGAGATCCATGATTTTATTATGCCTTATGCATGTTTAATGATATTGTTGTTTTGGCCTTTAGTCCTTATCCTCTTAAATTGATTTACACATAGAAGTATATGTATGAAACTTGAAATTGAAGATTTGTTTGAGAGCACAAATAATGAAAAATCCCTCTCTTGTGATAACCTTATGTTTATGATCTTATGGTGATTGATTGAAATGCATGATTTATGGCTTGAAAATAATTTACTCAAATACCATAGTATTTTGAGCACGATTTAGAGATTTAAGAGAGGGTGTTTCTTGATGTAAATATATTTTGTTAAAAGAGAAAGTTTTGCATGAGATTAAGAGCTTTGACATGACCACCTTGCATCACTGAAAGTTTGACAAAGAGAGTTGCATACATGTGTTTACATGAGTTTTAGAGTAAAAGTTCTTTGAAATGATTTATTGATATGGTGGTCCCGAATTTATGATTTGAAAATAGAGATGGGAATATGTTAAAAATGGCTTAGAGATGTGACTTGCAAGTCAATGGTATGACGATACCATATAAACGTATGCCATAATAGAGTTAGAGTTTTCAGAGTATGTTTTCAGAGAATGCATATCTTAAAGAGTTAAAAATGGGCATAAAGAGAGCTAGGTGGTTTCCTGAAGAGGGCTAGAGTTCAAGTAACTCTTAGCTTAAAACCATGATTTGCCAATCCGGGTATATCATTTTTACGCTGGCGACGACCGTGTGGTGTAGCAGAGTCAGAGACTCCAACCCTTGCGGCACACTTGGGTTGGAGGCTTCCCCACCGAGTCAATGGCGGATTTCATATAGCCTGTAGAAGTTCAGAGTTGTAGGGTATACAACCTAGCGCAGAAGTAAAACAAAGAGTGTCGGAGAGTTCAGATGATTTTATAGAGTCTTTCGAAAATGCCCATGAGATTTCTTACCAGATGATATTCTTATGAACTTTTTTAAATTGCTCTCATATATGTTAAATATAAATTATTATTTTGGATTTGCTCTGCATACCAGTACAATTGTATTAACCCCTACCTGGTTCGGAGGCTCTGTTTAGGTGTTCGGCTAATCAGTAAAGTATCCACGGAGAAGTGATCCGTGCAGTGGTGAGCCTTCTTTTTTCCAGAAGGCCTGTCATTTTAGATTATGTTATTCCTTTATTTTGGTCTATTGGGGGCCTTGTCCCAGCTTTTCAGACAGTTATCTTTAGATCATGTAGTAGAGATTCGCAGACTGTTCCAAAAGTTGTTTAGTTGATTTCGGATTTCATTCCCTATGGTTAAACTGAATCCAGAGTATGACCATGTTTCCGTATTAGATATTAATTTCGCATTTTCTTTTATTATATGAATGTTGTGCATGATTACCAGATCATATAGAGTAGGAAGTTCGGGCCTTCATGGTTTGGGATGTCCGTCACGGCCAGGCCCTAGTTCGCGTCGTGACAAAGTGCATTAGGGAAAATGACGAGGAGAATTTATCTATGGAGGGTTGCCAAATATAGCTTGCGACATTGTGCCTCCTGGTTTAATAGAGAAACATAAGGCAGGACAAAGTGCTTACACATCTACTGATGCACATGACAGCAATGAGACCAGCAGTGTAGTTCTGCCCAAGTGTGTTGTGGAATATGACACGGTGAATTTATCTATGGGGATTTGTCAAACAGTGTCTTGTGACTTTGTGCCTCCTGGTTCAAAGGAGAACCATATTGACGGTGAACGTGCCAGAAATGAGAGTAAAACTAGCATAGCCCGCAATCTTGTGATCAATGAGCAGAAAAATGGGAAAGAACCAGCTGTGATGATCTTATAAAGGTAATGGAAGCTCGCTTTAGCACGCTCGAGAGACAAGTTTCTTCACGCAAGAGATGCTAGATGTAGTTTGCTTGCTGAGAGTAGTTGTTTTTCAATTTTATATTTACCCTCTCTTTTGTTTAGTTTTTGTATTTGCTACTTGAATACTCTATTTCTAGTTTTTGCAGTAGGGATTTTCTGCACTGCTGCTGCATAGTTGACAAAAGTTTTATGAGTCCTTTGTAAAGATCAAATTAAATAATTCTTGTTTCGTCACTGGTATAAAGGAATGACTCATTCTCTTGTTGCTTACTTACTTCTAACAGGTGTAGCTCCAACGAGCTTAGAAACATGTCTAAAATTTGAACCCCGCATGTTATAATTTGCTTTGCTATTGATTTTTACAATTACAATCTTATTGGGAAAACATCCTTTTTTTTTTTCTAAAATTTAAATGGCAAACGGGGAGGGGATTACAAAGTGGATTCGAACCCTCACCAACAAGGTGGGAGTTCTGGTAGCCAACCAACTGAGCTACTAAGGTTCGCTGAAAAACTTCTCCCCCTCGTCCATATTAAGGAAAAACTTACTTCATTATGCAGATGACTATTTCTCCAGAATACGAAATAATGAGCTAAACAATAGTTAATCATCGCCCCTTGTCCTAGATGTTGCATGGTCATGAAACACAAAGACAGAGGAGTTTGGTGGGATGGGCGAGATTCCATATCCATCCCACCACCCTTATTTTAAAGTCTCGGTTTCGTGCTATGAGAATGGAGAAACTCTCGATCCTAGGGAGTTCTTTCCCTTTTAATGATTCCTATGCTACCAAGTTTGGATAAGTCGAGCTAGTGGGTTCCAGATACCAGATGAAAAACGGAAGGACCAGCTTGAACTAGTGACCCTGAAGAAAAGAAGTTCTATTATATTTCCTAACCTAGAAAGTATTTGATTCCCTAACAAGTAAACAAATCCAAAATATTGTAGGAGTATGTTACGTCCGTATAAATAAATTAGCTTGTTTTATACATACTACTTTACCTGGTTTCTCTAGGTGTTATTCAGAGTCTCGATAAAATTGCTTAGCGTTTTATGCAAATATGAAATATGATATATTTTTCCGATATATTTGAACTGGTGAATCCCCCTGAGATGAATAAATACATCAAGATTTGGTTGTTGCTATAAAGGAAACTCAATAATTGCTATAGGTTACAGTTCAAATTCTCAGCGCGATAGTACTCCTGTAACTTTTTTGAATTCCCTTATACGAATTTTCGGCTCTGCCAATTCTTTTTAATAGGAATATTCTTAAATGGCTACAAACGAGATAGATGTCATAAACAAGATGGATAGAGATGAGGATCTGAACTTTGGTGAGGAAAGTACTAATGTGCCGAGTTTTATTAATGGTAATTTCAACACGAAGATGGCGGCTGGCTCATTTTAGATACAAAATTATTGGAAAGCACCTCGAGGGGAAGATGCGTATTTTATTTGCAAAGGGAAAGAAACCATAGGTAGTGGATGGCATTGGTGTCTGGGCCAAAAAGGTTGCCGGTTATAGCTGATAGCGTACTGCAATTTTCTTACTATACATCATCATTAGTGGTGGCGCCTTAAATCACATTAATCTTTCAAGATTTCAAATAACACATTTGAAAGAAGTTAGTCATGTAGTAATCTTGTGGATGATCTGATAGTGTTAAATATTAATTACTTTGACTGACTGATTTTTTAAGTTACAATTTTATTGGTCAAACAAGCAATTAAAAGCTGTAATCTTGTGCTGATACTTACTATAAAAGACAAAAAAGTTTCAGGCAATACACACTCAGCATAAACCATTTGCAACAGACATTCTCATTGCCAGTAAGCAGCATCACCTTTTCATCTACAACTTCTAAAAAATTGAACCAGGAAAGTTTTCGCCAGACATACAGAAAGTCTTTTCTTGTACTTTTACCTGTCCCAACAGTGAACTCACTCTCTTTCTGCAATTTCCATTTTCAAGAATCAATGGAAAACTCAATCTTTGTTGAAAGAGAAGAGTTGATGGTTTCACCTTCTGGTGGAATCCCGCATCTAAGAAAAGCCCATTTCTTGAATCCCATTGCTTCTTCCTTTGAAGGTCCGAATTTGAAGCCACCTTCACTTTATTTTTCATCTGAAAATCTGAATGGCCATTGAGAGTTTCCTTCAATGGTTGTAGGCATCAGCAGATCAAATGGAAGAAATGGGTTGAAGCCATGGAATCTGTCCACCACTCTGTATGGAAGGCTGCTGGTGTTTATGATGCTATTAAGGGTTCGGTATATAATGTCCATACAGATAAACATTTGATTTTTGGGTTGGCCGAAAGATGGTGTTGTGATACGACCACTTTTGTGTTTCCATGGGGTGAAGCTACTGTCACTCTTGAAGATATCATGATTTTGGGAGGGTTCTCCGTTTTGGGTGGCCCTGTTTGGTTCCTTCTTCAATCCCCTGAGTTGGTAGAAATTGAACAGAATCTTGAAAAAGCACGAATGGAGCTAATCAGATTGAAGGCTAATAATCACAACAGGTGGTTGAATTTTTTCATGAATAGTGGAAGGTATTTCGAACATGAAGCTTTTCTTTCTCTTTGGCTTTCAAGATTTGTGTTTCCAGGTGAGCAGTAAGATAAAATCGGTACGCATGTTTTCCATGTAGCCATTAATCTGGCCAGAGGAAAACGACTTGCGCTTGCTCCTGCTGTTCTTTCAAGCATATATAGGGATTTGAGCTTGTTAAGAGAGGCTATGACAATCTCTACGTCAAGTAGGAATAAAGACGACAGGAACAGATTTCAAATTCTAGGATTTTGTCTTTCATCGCCATTGTTCTTTATTCAAGCTTGGGCTTGGGAAAGGTTGGTAGTTTTGCGTCCAAAGCAGGCTGGCAATTACAATATGGTTGGTGGAGCGAGAATAGGACGATGGCACGATGTGAAAAGATCAGGTGTTATTAATGTGAGGGCTGCAATCGACTCGTCTGCAGAGACGTTTCAGTGGAGGCCATATGCCTTGGCTGTGGAAGGCTGGTCAGTGCCAAAATTTTACAAGGAAACAGAAGAGTGGGAGATAATTGAAGGGAAAATTTTGGACCAAGAATTGGAGTCCTTTATTCGATGCTTGCGGGTGTCGGTTCTTGTTGATTTTGATTGTCAAGAGCCCTATCGACCAAATCGTGTAGCAATGCAGTTGGGATATGATCAGGACTTCCCAAAATGGATTCCTCGCTCGCCTTTAATTCCTCAACTTGCCTGGAAAAACTATAGCAGACCCTCTGATTCTGATTTGAGGTTATTCTATCCATCTAGATTATTTGAGCCGGATGTGTCTACAAAGTATTTGAAATGGTGGAGAAAAGAAGTATTACCACTAGTTGATGCATTCGAAGGCTTGTCTAAGGAACAAAGGAGTAAAACAAGATTGAAGCTGCTTTCTAACAATTCTGATTCTCCTAGTCTACCCACTAAATGTCAACTGAAACAAGTGGAGAATTACCCTGATGTTCCTCCAAAGTACCCTGATGCTCCTCCTGGTTTTCCTCCAAAGTACCCTGCTTCTGCTCCCAGTTTCCTCTGAAGTACCCTGATGTTCCTCCCGGTTTTCCTCCAAAGTACCCTGCTGCTCCTCCTGGTTTTCCTCCCAAGTCTGGTGGGGAAAATGACAAGAAGAATTTGTCTATGGTGGTTTCACAAACATTGGCTTGTGATGTTGTGCCTCGTGGTTTAAGGGAGAAGCATAATGCAGGAAAAGGCATTCACACATCCACTGAGGCACATGACAGTAGCAGTGTAGTTCCTCCCAGCTGCATTGTGGAATATGGCAAGGAGAATTTATCCATGGAAGTTTGTCAATCAGCGGCTCGCGATATTGCGCCTCCTGGTTCAACGGAGTAGCACAATGACTGTGAACATGACAGAACTGAGAATAACAGTACAGCCCACTATCTTGTTATCGGCGAGCAGGGAGGAGGGGAAAGAACAATCTGTGATGAGGTTATAGAGGATATAGAACTTTATCTTAGTGAGCTCGAGAGATCAGCTGCTTCACGCTGGATATGCTAGACTCAACATAGTACGATTTCTATTGTCTGTTTATTTTCCTTATATGTAGTTTACTTGCTCCAGAGTTGTTGCTTGGTTTAGCTATTTCAATTTTCTCTTTACACTCTCTTTTGATTAGTTTTTGCATAGTTCTTCAGATCTTTGTATTGTGAATTAACCTTCATATAATGGAATTGTTGGTGCAATTTTCAGGTAAGGAGCTATATTGCAGATTCCAATGCCTGACCTGCACTGCAGTTGGAAGATGATTCACAAGTAGATAGTTGCTGCTATTTCGTAGGCTCTGATTTACCGCACTTGGAGAGAAGTTTGAACTTATTCAAAGGAACTGCTAGTTAGAATATAATTGCCTTACTTTTATAGTAAAGTTCATAGATGCTGAGGGTTCTTACATAGATTACCAATGTAATTAGTGCTGCTCTTTGACGTGTGAAGTCCACAGCACTCTTCCTAGAATGTGGCTGGTGATCATAAATTCACAGGTGTATTTCTTTGTTTGTTAATGGTAATATTTACATTGTTACCGAAAAAACAGCTGCATGTGTTTTTGTGTGCATTATTTTGGCTGTTTCCATGATCAGATTGGTGATGTTCAGGGGACACTCAAAAAAGATCAAACAAGTCTTACCGTCAGATAATCATTGGAACATCTTCACTTAAATGACAGAATTGCAAGGACTTAAGCATACATTACAATGATATATTTTTGTTTACATGAAATTGAACAGTGGCTTGCAACTGTATTTCAATTTTCTATTTACCCTCTCTTTTGTTTAGTTTTTGTATTCCTACTTGAATACTGTATTTCTAGTTTTTGCAGTAAATATTGTCTGCACTACTGCTGCATAGTTGACAAAAGTTTTATGAGTCCTTCGTAAAGATCAAATTAAATAATTCTCGTTTCGTCACTGGTATAAACGAATGACTCATTCTCTTGTTGCTTAATTACTTCTAACAGGTGTCGCTCCAACGAGCATAGAAACATGTCTAAAATTTGAACCCTGCATGTCATATTTTGCTTTGCTATTGATTTTTACAATTACAATCTTATTGGGAAAACATCCTTTTTTATTTTTTTTAATTTAAATGGGTAACGGGGAAGGGATTATAATGTGGATACGAACCCTCACCAACAAGGTGGGAGTTCTGATAGCCAACCAACTGAGCTACTAAGGTTCCTGAGAAACTTCTCCCCCTCGTCCAAATAACTATTTCTTCAGGACACCAAATAATGAGCTAAACAATAGTTAATCCTCGCCCCTTGTCCTAGATGTTGCATGGTCAAGAAACACAAAGACTAAGGAGTTTGGTGGGATGGACGAGATTCCATACCCATCCCACCACCCTTAACTAGAAATCCCAGTTTCCTGCTATGATAATGGGGAAACTCTCGATCCTAGGGATAGGTTTCCCTTTTAATGATTCCTATGCTACCAAGTTTGGATAAGTCGAGCTAGTGGGTTCCAGATACCAGATGAAAAACGGAAGGACCGGCTTGAACTAGTGACCTTGAAGAAAAGAAGTTCTATTATATTTCCTAACCTAGAAAGTATTTGATTCCCTAACCTGTAAACAAATCCAAAATATTGTAGGAATATGTTACGTCCATGTAAATAAATTAACTTGTTTTATACGTACTACTTTACCTGGTTTCTCTAGGTGTTATTCAGAGTCTCTATAAAATTGCTTGGCGTTTTACGCAAATATGAAATATGATTTATTTTTTCCGATATATTTGAACTGGTGAATACCCCTGAGATGTAGAAATACGTCAAGATTTGGTTGTTGCTCTATAAAGGAAACTCAATAATTGCTTTAGGTTACAGTTCATATTGTCAAGTCCCAAAATAATCCCTAGGCGTGATTGGCTCCCCACAATACCACTTGCCGGGAGAACCAATTTTCTATACATTCACAATATCTACAAACACTGAGATAAAAAGATACACAACTCCACATGCACGAAATAATCATTAACGCAGGTTAATTATCCAATAAGATACCCCATAGCAATTTATGAAAACGACAATAGTTTAGTTAACAAATCTCTAACCCAAGTCCCACACTAAGTTCATGGAGCATCTAAACAAAATTACATGAGTTCAACTAATGGGCATGCAAACCCAACGAAAGGAAATATAAGCTAAAAATAACTAAAGATGAATGATAATGTGAAGGCTCACCTCAATGACAAAGTCCACACGTAAAGACAGTCAGCCACGAGCCTCTCTCCGCAATTGTATCTGCAGGTATGCAAGTAAGGAGTGATCTATATAAATATAACCCAGTAAGATCCTCGATCCTCTACTTTAATACCCCTGGAAAAAGTGTTAGAAAATACAAAATACACAAATAATATGTACATACAATCTATCATAAAGTAATGTCAATATGATCTATAGAAAGTTCGAAAATGTCACTCTATATCTCAATTCAATTCATTCTCACGACTTGTCATAAAAGGCAGTGAAGGAGATCGGCCTAACACCCCAACAAGTCAGCGACAACATATATAATGCCCAAAAAGTCTACTACGGCAGCATGTACAAGCCCCTAACATATTACGGCAGCATAGGTAATGCCCCTAACATAATACGACAGCATAAGTAATGTCTCTAACATATTACGGATGCATACGAAATGCCCCTAACATATTACGGAAGCATAAGTAATGTCCCTAATATATTACGGCAGCATAAGTAATGTCCCAAACATATTAAGGCAGCATAGGTAATGCCCCTAACATATTACAACATCATAAGTAATGCCCCTAACATATTACGCAGCATAAGTAATGCCCCTAACATATTATGGCAGCTATGTATGCCCCTAGACACTATAACAGTAGCAATGAAAATACATTCAACGCCCCAACCTCACCTCACATTTCACCTCTAAATAATTCTCAATAAACTCCCCAAAATACATGTCCACAGCTAGTCAAAGGCCACAAATTCTACCAAGTTCACGCTTGTCCCAATACATGGACTAGGCAGAAAAATATAATTTTTATAAATCAAATTTGAAAAACAAGCATCAAAGCTTAAAGTCTCACTTACCTCGCTAAAGACAAGTTCAACAACCTCACTATGCGCAGAACACCAACCAAATAGCCTTCAATAGCTTCAATCTAAATAAAATATAAATAACAATATTAATTATGTTAGTTTGGGATTAAATCTCAATATTCCAACTTTTAAACTTAGAGCTAAACCTTAATATCTCACACTGTTATATTGAATTAAGAATAATCCAACAAGAAGAAGCTTCCAAAACAAAACTTTAATTTCAAAATACTGGTCAACAATTTCATCACTACTCAATCCTTATGCACCATAAATATTCCCTATTTGATAGTTTGTTCAAGGAAATAGCAGTAGCTTCATCAACATTCTTCACAGCTTCCGGTGGAACATAATTTGGTCTTTCATTCTTAGAGGATTCAGAAGCAATTTGAGAGTTACTACGATAAAGACAACTTATTGTAACAACCAGTGAAATTTAATGGGTTTTCAAACAGGAAATGCTTTCGGACAGCAGCAGATATGCCTCTTCTTTGAATTTTTTGCTACTATTAATCGATGCAAAACCCTACCACCGGAGGGAAGATAAGCTATTCAAAAATCTCCAGTTACTATGACCTAACTCAACTGATGGTACGACTACATACTTTTTTATTTTTATGCTGTTTTGCTTTCTCTTTTCCCAAGGATAAAAGATCTCATATATATATATATATATATACACACCTAGTACCGTGAAACTAAAAAGCTTTTGGCTTGCCCCCTCTTTAATTCTTTAATTAATTGATTATAATTACCAATTAACCCTTCATTAAAAGGAAATAGAGTAATAAGTTGGCTTACACTTTCTATTAACTTAGAGGAGTGGTGTTGCTCTTCATTTCTAAGCTTTCAAGTTTCACCCAATTGATTTTAAGTATCTACAGATTTTATTCTATGTTAAATTATGTCATTTCATCATTATTCTTTTCCTTCCTCGAAAGAAGAGAGGAACAATTAACATATCTGATTCTATAAGTTGAAGACAAGACATCAAACTTGGAAAAAGCAAACATTTTATATCAAATCAAATTTTGAGCTGAACTGAAAATTTCGAGCTAACGAATATCCAAATTAATAATTCACACAAACAGCTAGATTGAGTTTAACGAAATAAAATTAAAAACTTTAAACTAATGCTCCAAGAAATAATTTAAAATACCGCAATGAAGACATTTTACCTCACATTTTACCCCTCCAGACCCTGTCCAACTGAAAAAAATTCAATCCATCTACACAATCAATAAATGAAATTGTGCCAGGTCTGAATAAAAGATGAATTGATTTTTTTTTAGTTAAGTTGGGTCTCGAGAGGTAAATAAAGGGGAAAAATTCAGAAATAACATACTTATCCCCTTAATTATGAGTTTCATAGCAACAGTTTCATAATTATATAATATAGCAAGTTGTATTTTGTATTTTTGCAAACTGTTGCTACAAAAATACAAATACAAAAGATTTTTACTGCCCTTATGATCGATATGTATTTTATATTTTTGCAAACTGTTGCTACAAAAATACAAATACATACAAATACATATTCTACAAAATGTAATTTGATAAAAGTATTGTTATTTTTTGTAATTTAATACTGAAGTATGCTACTTTATGTATTTTTTCCTGAATAAAATGGGTGAGATAATTTTTAAACACGTCTTATTATTTGAATTAAAAAGAAGGCATTAATTTTGACTTGGTAGATGGGGAGGGTATATGTACACTACCCACTTGAAATTACACTAATAGAGGGGCATATATTTATCTCTTTTGTTGTTGTTATATAATATATAGAAAATATGGACGAGATCGTATTTTATATTTATTTGAAATTTTCACCAAGAGTAGTAGCTGATAAGAATGAATTTACATCACTATCGACTATTTCTCCTAGGAAGACCGGCTTTGTACTGTTGAAAGTTTTTTGACGCTCACATCGAAGAAAAAAAGAATCATTTAGCATTTATTGTCTCCGTTAAGATTTGAACATTTGGTCATGTAACTGTTCATTCAACTTCATTGATTCCATCCTTAGTTAATTCACCATAATCTAATCATAAGTTGATATAAATGAGTTATAAATTCTAGCAAAAGAAGGAACATCTCACCATCTTCCGTTCATTCCAAAGCAAGTAAAAGTTCTTTCTTTCTTTCTTTCTTGCTTGCTTTCTTTATCGGTTCCAACATTTACAAAGATCCAAATACTGCGAAAAAAGTAGATCTAGAGAATAATGCAGTAACGTAACGCTGTGAAACTGAGGTTTTCGACATATCAAGAAAATACCCGGTATTGACATGACTTAATAATTATTTAATAACATAATTTACATTTATTATAAAATATGTATAGGAGGTCTTATTTAATATATGTTTCTATGAAATATTTGTCAAGAGTGATATTATGAGAACCATATAGTAATCTTTTCGTCATTTCTTTTTACATGTCATGCTTTTCTTTTTGAGAGTCAGATGATATAATTTTTTATCAATATTTTAAGATATACTTTTCATCATATTGATATGAGAAAAAGTGCAATTTATAGTTAATTTTTTGAGTATCTAAATTTAATTTTAAAATTTTGTGTTAATATAAAATGATTTAGCTTTGAAAATTGGGATAAGGCACAAGTATCTTTCAAACTATACCCGAAATTCAAGTGACATAACTAAACTTCACGGGATCTTACTGCCCCCTAAGCTCATTTTTCTATTTTTTTTTCTCTTTTTGTGCTGGCGTAGCTGCCAACTAGCAAAATATTTTATGTTCATTTTGTGTTTGACTTGACAGCCCGTGAGCACAAAGCGAGTACAAAAATACAATTAAATGAGTTTAGGGATTAATAGGATCCCCATAAAGTTTAGGTGTGTCGCTAGGATTTCAAATATAGGTTTTTTAGGGGAGAGGGGAAGGGGTATTTGTGTCTTATCTTTTGAAAATTAGTCAACTTGACTTTCAAAAAATGAAACGAGTATTAAGATAGGAATAAGTTTATATCATTGTTGACCATTTCTTCTTGTAAGACTAATTTGGATAACGCTGAAGTTATTTCAAATTCACTGTTTAGATCCTTAATTACTTCTCCATAATCCATTCATTAATTCACATTATGGAATAATAATCTGAAGTGAAGTACAGTATTTTAGTTAGGCATAATACATAAACAGGATCTTTAACTTGTCACCAAATTATAACTATGTCCTTTAACTTTATGAGTGCACAAATAGACTCTTTAACTATATAAAAGTTGAACAAAAAAAAAACTCCAATTCTACAACTTACATGCATGAAACTCAATCGCTCCAACGTGGATTAGTGATCTACTTAGATGCTGCCACCTAATAAAAAAGACACATTATAACTATGACCTTTAACTTGCCAGTGCACAAGTAGGACTTTTAACTATACAAAAGCTGAACAAAAAAAACACTTCAATTTTAACTCTGACGCGCGCGATTTTGAATGTATACACGCATTTTTCCAGGTAGGATTGGAGTTTTTTTGGTTCAAATTTTGTATAGTTAAAGGGTTACTTGTGCACTGGTAAAGTTAGGTATGGACTGCTAAATCGATTCCTCTTGGCTTGATTAAAAAAGATCATAGTTATAATTTGGTATCAAGTTAAAAGTCCTGTTTATATATTATACCTTTTAGTTATTTTAGTTTAATAACTTATAAATATAGCAATAGAGGAATCATATTTTCATTCTTTCTCAACGTGATCATCATCAATCCCCACTTCAAGAACAATCTACAAGATGAAGAATGTATTTCCAAAAACTGAAGAAAAAGGAAAGTCTCCAATGCCCGAATCATATGAATTGAAGCGCATTAATGTGCCTACATTTTCCAATTTTGAACCAGGAGGAACATCAGAAAATGAATTGGAAAAAGAATATGACTATGACTATATTCAAGATTTAGCAATCTCGAAGTCTATCTATCATTAACACTCTAATCATGGGGTATTTCCATATCCTCCTTATTCAGAAAATTTATTGATTACATCGAAACTTCAGTTCCCAACTTGAAATGTCGTGGCCAAGCATTGGCAACTAAGATCATTACATTCGAGCAAAATTTCTTAACTCTTATGAAAATGGAAGCACGTACGGGATTTTACCCAGAGATAATCTACCCTGTTTCTCAGCAAATATTTTTCTTGTGTATGGCTTTATGGGATTAATTTTGGAGATTATTATTAGTTGATGAACATGAAGATGAAATTGGAAATTGGAGTTGTTGATCCATTCTTCGATTTCAAGGTCGAAATTTTCATAGCAACATTTTAAATAGGGAAAAGGCTCAAATATGCCACTGAACTATCATAAATGGCTCATTTATGCCATCCGTTAAAAGTTAGGTTCATTCATGCCATCACCGTTATAAAATCGGTTCATCCATGTCATTACTTTTTAACTATGGTTTTTAAAAAGTAACTGTGCCACGTGGCCTCTTATTAGAGGTCCACATCCTTAAATTGGACCCACTAAATTTTTTTGATCCATTAAAAAGAATCCACCCACACCCAACCTATCAATTTAGTTTAAACCACTTTAATATTACTCTTCCAATAGATCTAAGTCCTCATATTTCTGAAAACACATTCATATATACACATAAATAGTGTCTGCGTGAGTAGGTACCAAACAACACTCAAAACTTCACAAGTTGAAGCCAAATAAAGGGTACCAAACAACACTCATACAACCTTTTGTACTCATAGATATAAGATTGAAGGCTACTTTGCCACTTTGCAACACCTTACGGAAACCAAAGTACATTTCCTTCTTCACGCTCTCAACAAAATCACTTCCATGAATAACGTTCCTGCACAATTACGAATGTCCTCAATAATAACGCAACAACCAGTTTGTCGATTCTGTAAGAAGTAACGCAGCAACCAGTTTGTTGATTCTGTAAGAAGTAAACCGAAGTCATTATTGGTATGGAGATTTAAAGCATACGTTGCTAAGACTCCAAGGTTAACCTTTGAGTTGAATTTAGTATTAGAGGATTCAATCATTGTCTAACAGAGTCCTCTGAATATCGAATCCACACAGAGGAGAACCTCAAAGTGTAGTGGTCCAAGCAGGTAAGGGAAGAGACGAGGAGCTTCTCCATGTCCTCAAACTTATGGTTACAAGGCTAATGACAAATAATATCAATACATGAGAGCGGAATCGAAAAGGATCCACATTTTTTCAAGATAACATGCAGACCGAAGTACCTAAAATGGAATATAACTGTTTCCACTCAATCTAACAAGGATGAGGATTGCTATCGGTTATGTTATCTATACGCAGCTAGAGGTCCCGAGACAATGGTAGACTGGCCTACAAGGATGAGGATTTCTATTAGTATAACAAAAGGAATCTGCTTTCTGCATACCAAAGAAAACATAATACATGGGAATCTTACATCAAGTAACATACTGCTTGATGAGCAAAACAACCCAAAGATTGCAGATGTCGGACTCTCCAGGCTTATGACTACTGCTGGAAACAACAACGTGATTGCCACTGTAGGCACACTAGGTTATCGTGCACTGGAACTCTCCAAAATCAAGAATGCAAGTACGAAGACTGATGTCTATAGTCTTGGAGTGATCATTTTGGAGCTCTTAACTGGAAAATCCCCTAGAGAGGCTACAGATGGTCTTGATTTTCCACAGTGGGTAGCTTCCATTGTGAAAGAGGAGTGGACTAATGAAGTGTTTGATGTTGAACTTATGAGGGATGCACCTAATATTGGTGATGAGTTGCTTAATACATTGAAATGGCTTTGCACTGTGTCGATCCCACACCAACTGCTCTGCCAGAAGCTCCGCAAGTACTATAGAAATTTGAGGGGATAAAACCATACCTGATGTTGGACTAAGGGTTTTGGAATTTTAGGTTATTTGATGATAGTGTGGAAAGATAATGTGATATTAAATGGGTGTGGGTTGGATATTTAAAGGACCGGGTATTAAATGGGTTTCATGCTTTTTATTTTAATTAATATTGATTTATTTTACTTAATGATGTGGACCTCTAATAAGAGGCCACGTGGTAAAGTGGTTTTTAAAAACCACAGTTGAAAATTAATGGCATGGATGAGCCGGTTTTATAACGGCAATGACATGAATGAGCCTAACTTTTAACGGATGGCATAAATGAGTCATTTCTGATAGTTCAGTGGCATATTTGAGCCTTTTTCCTTTTAAATAATTTCTTGGAGCAATAGTTTAAATTTCCCAAGATTATTTCACTAAGATGAATCTAGTTGCTACACTTACATGGATTATTAGTTTGGAAATTAGTTTGTTCTTGAAATTAGTTGAAGTTTATGCAAAGTAACATACAAATTGTGTACCCTAAAAACAAAAAGAACCATTTAGCATTTATAACCTATGTAATTGCTAATTCAACTTGATTCCATCCTTAATTAATTCACCATAATCTAATCATAATTGTTCATTCAACTTGATTCCATCCTTAATTAATTCACCATTATCTAGTCATAAATTGACATAAATGAGTGAGATGTGAGATTTAGTATAACACTTCACTTAATCTTCAGTGCATTTCTTTCTTTCTTTATCGGCTCCAACATTTACAAAGATCCAAATGCTACCTATGGAAAAATTAAATGGAGAGAATAATGGAGTAAAGCAAGAAAATTCAGAATCTGATGAACAAGACAACGGATTAATCAATCAAGAAGACATGGAAAAGATGGAACTAGAAGAACAAACAAGTTCTAAAACCGAGGTCATCGACATATCAAGAAAACACCCGGTAGCTGATGAAGCCTCCCATCAACACCCAAATCAAAGCAACCCCACAAAACTTTATTGGTCATCTGAAATCCTTACTGAAATTCTCTCAAGGCTTCCCGTTAAAACTCTCTTGCGATTCAAGTCTATTTTAAAATCTTGGAGTTCTTTGATTTCTAGCCCTGAGTTTACCAAATATCATCTAAGTTTATCAGCTAATAATAACAAAGACTACACTAACCATAGAGTTATGTTGAGGATAACCCAACCAGAACTCAACCTTAAGGAATGTCTTATTATGGAGGAAACTAACTTGGATTATCACATGAAAAACTCTGGTATAGCTTGTGTGATTGAGGGTTCTGTCAATGGATTGATTTGTCTTGTAAATGAGGCAAAGGAATTGTTCCTATGGAACCCAACAATAAGAAAGTATAAGAAGTTTCCTGATTTTAGAACTAAATCTAAGGATGATGGTCAATGCACATATGGTTTTGGATATGATAATATCCATGATGATTATAAGGTAGTCTATTTTTTTACTATTACTCGCTATCCACGTAACTTTCAAGAGATCAATATCTATAGCCTAAAGGATGATTCTTGGTGAACAATACACTGTTCTAGGTGAGTGACGCAGTTAATTGGCTCAGGTAAGTTTGTGAATGGAAAGCTTTATTGGGCTACTAGTATTGATATAAAAAGTGGTTGGGGCATACCCTCTTTTGATCTTAGTAATGAAAAATGGAGAAAGGTAGAGCGACCTTATTATGGAGAAGAGGATAAATTTCTCATGTTGGGAGTGTTGAAAATTAATCGATCTATGATTTATAATAATTGGATTACTCACGTGGATGTGTGGACTATGAAGGAGTATTGTAGACACCTAATTTTGTCCCTCCCCGATATCACTTTTACTCATTTTACCTTATCCTATTGTTTACCCCCAACCATGTGATAATCCCTTACCAACAATACAACAACAACAACAACAAATCCAGTGTATTCCCTCATAGTGAGGTCTGGGGAGGGTAAGATGTACGCAGTCCATACCTCTACCTCTAAAGAAGTAGAAAGGCTATTTCCGATGGATGCCCGGCTCGAGACACGGAATACTAAACAAATTCATAGTAAAGCATGGAACAAGATGGCATAACATAAATACGACACCCACAAGTAATAGTAAACAGATTCATAATAAAGCATGAAACAAGGTATCATAACTAGAATAATACCCCTACCAAGTAATTCCCTACACTAGCGACCCAAACTGACCCTAGCCTTCTGCCCTAATTTGCGTCTTCCAGATCTTCCTATCTAGGGTCATGTCATCAGTGAGCTGTACCTGCTGCATGTCCCGCCTAATCACCTCTCCCCAGTACTTCTTTGTCCTACCCCTACCCCACCTAAAATCATCCAATGCTAGCCTCTCACACCTATGAACCGGGGAATCTATGCCCCTCCTCATCACATGTCCGAACCATCTTAATCAGACTTCCTGCATCTTATTCTCCACTGGAGTCACACCAACCTTCTCCCTGATAGTCTCATTCCAAACTCTATCCCCCTAGTTAGCCCACACATCCAAAGCAACATCCACATTTCTGCCACCTTAATTTTTTGAATGTGGGAGTTCTTAACTGGCCAACACTCCACTCCATACAACATGGCTGGAAAGACTGCCACCCTGTAGATTTGCCTTTAAGCTTGGCCGACACCTTCTTATCATACAACACCCCCGAAGCGAGCTTCCACTTCTTCCATCCTGGCCCAATACAGTTCAAGACATCCTCGTAAATCTCACCATTACCCTAAATCAAGGACCCGAGATACTTGAAAATCTCCCTTCCCAAAAATACAAAAATAACAAACTCCTAACCAACTCACCTTACCCCCTACCCTATACCCCACCCCTTCCCTTCACATTTAATCATCACTAACAGAAAAGGAATACAACAAAAAAGAAGGGCCCTACGGATGACATATATATTCACATTCTCATAATTCATGAAAGGCACACCATTTATTCTTCTTTTTTGATTCTTATAGACAATTCCAAAGGGGCCCACAGGGAAGAAAAGGGCATCAACATATAAAGCAACAAAATAGAAGGTGGAACCCACGGGAAAGGGGACAACTCATCCCTTAGTACAATAATCTCAACTAACAGAATATATATACATGCACTCCATCATTGAGAAGAGGGACCTGACCATCTTTTTCCATTCCATTCACAGAAGACAATTAATCACACACTTATACAACATCCTTCAAACGCAATCAATACATATCCCATAGGGATGATTTCACAATTAATCCATAAAAACGCAATCAATACATATCCCATAGGGATGATTTCACAGGGGAGGGGAGGCTATTATTGAGGACTTCATTTTTGTTCTCCTTTTTTCTGCTGCGTCGCACACACCTAGAGTAGAGAGAGATGGAAAAACACTGATATACTCACCAGTGCACTCCTACAAAAACATTAAACCAAGAAATAAACCAATAAACTCACACTCACATATGGATTAGAGAATTAAAAATAGGGTAAAGTTGAGTAATAACAGAGGAGAGGTCGATTGAAGAAAGGATCGAGAGAGAGAACTGGTCGGAGAGAGGAATAAATAGAGAGGAGAAGGAGATATTTGAGCAAGAGAGGAGATAAAAGGGATTGGGTTTGACTATTTCGGCGTTCTTGGCTGGAAATAGCATCCTTTCGCCGAAAAACGTTTAATTCTGGTCACCAATGGTTTGAATTGATCTCCTTTTTAGGCTGACTTAGGTTAATTCTTATTCAGAAATAGTCATACAGGCTTCTGGTTTTTCCTGTTCAGAGCCTCAATTTAAATTTTTGGTTTGCTCACAATCGAGCTTGAGTAAATTAAAGTTTGGGATCGAAGTTGTTGATTTGGGTTTGTGATTAAGGTTCGACGTTGAGGTTTTGTTTGGACGCGGTTCTATTCAAAAAGATCAATTGATTGAAATAAAGCATCAAATTGAGGTCCATCTCTTTACTCCCATTCTTTCTTCTTTATTTTATTTTGTTGAAATGACCATGATTATGTGTTGGGTGATTGTACTTGTTTGATGTTGTTGATGTTATAATCATGTTCTTGGTGATGTGACTCCGGTGGTACGAGGAGCAAATTTGATTAGTTTTAATGGTGTGATTGATAAAATGGAATTTGGGGCGGAATTTAGAAATTGATAAAAAGGGTGAATTTAGGTAAATTTTGGTTTATTGTTGTTTTGTTTAATTCGGAATAAATTTCAAGTTTGTGAACTCGATAGGAGTATATTTTAGGCCAAAAACTTAATAGGCAAAGTTTATGTTCGGGTAGGCAAATTCAGGGTTTGTGGAATATTGAATGCTTGAAATGTGTGTTGAATGGTTTGGCTTTATTAATTTTTGATCAAATGTATTATTTGGCACTATAGGTGTATAGACATTTTATTTATGTTTCTAATTTGTTATTGTTTATTATTGTTGAGTGCTTATGTGCTCTTTGTTTACAGTTTTTACTTTATGTGTTGCCGCTTTATATCTTGCATCATGTGCATAACCCGAGTCTTTCTTTCTGCAAGAAGTCGTAGTATACCTATGTACACGACCTATAGTTGAATCATCCTTATTTTAGGAGGGGGAGCTATTGGGTTGTATAGAGTAGGTGGACAGCTAAAGCAATCCATTATCGACCATACTGAGACCTAGCGGGACCCACGTGGCCCTTTGTAGGAGACTCATCTCTAAAGCATCCCTACGTGCTAAATGTTGCATCTTTGAGGGTAACGTGGTCATTTGTCGGACTGATTTGGGGAAAGCATGTGTTAGAGGTAAAGTGCGTAGGCAAGAAATGTTGAAAAAAAGTCAGTCGAAAAGAAAAAAAAAGAGTGTTTCGTAAGTTTTTAGAGTTCTTTATAACTTCTGGTTTTTTTTCACAATCCAAATATTCAAAAAGATTTTTTTTTTACCTTTCGCACTCATTTTCTCAAAAACATTAAAAAGATTTTCCTGTTATTCCTTTACCATAAATTCATAATTTGAAAATTTCAAATAGATTTTTCTTTCATAGTTGTTGGTGTCATTTTTGTATGAAGTGTCAAAGTCAAAACCTCAAAAAAATTTATTTTCATCGTGTAGTCATGTCTCTCAAGTCAAGGTTTTGTTTATTCTATAGTCCTTAATTATCCCATCTGGACAAACTACGCACCCGTGATTCTCCTCTCCCGGGACCCCTGATTCTCCTCTTTTGGGAGTGAGATACGTAGGCGGCCTATTGTTGGTTCGGGGATCTTATTTCAAAAATCCAAAAAAAATTTCTTCATTCTTTATTTAGAGTAGGTATCATATACTTCTTTAATAGAAAACTGCAAAAAGATCTTTCTTTAATAGTTCCAATTTTCATTTTCGTATGCAATTCAAAATTGAAAATCAAAAATGATTTTCTTTGGTAATCATATGTTTCATTTCGTATAGGCGCCCTTCTTGGGTTTGGCGATCTTTTCAAAAAAAAAAAAGAGGTCTTGAAATATTGTTGAACTTTGCTATTTCTTGTCCAGTTAGTTTAAGGTGGTTGGTTTGTGGCATTTTAGCTGGTCCTCCATATTGCTCCAAGTCACAGAGAAAGTTATGGCCAACAAGAATACCGAGTTAGTTGTCACTAATCAGATAGGGAGTTTCGGGAATGATAATTTAGAAGCTAATGAAGAGATTCAGAAATCAAGGCAGCAAATAATGGAAATGTATCGAGCTTGGGCTAGTGGGATGCCTCCACCCCCGTTCCCCACTTTTGACCCTGCAAATACCTTGAGTCTTCCACCAAAATCGCGAATTCAGTTTCCTACTGTTGTTAATGCACCACAGCATGCCTCAGAATCCATTCCACATTAAATGCACCTCAATACTTCCAGCACTCTTTCTTTAGCTCCTCAGTATAAGTCTATCACATTCATAGCACCACATACTGTTTGTGCTTTTGTTTCTCAACCCTCTACTAAGGCTTTCACTTTGGCTATCAATCCAATGATTATGCTTCTCCAGTCCACTAGTGAATCCACATTCAATACTCTTGATGATCATTGTTATACTCTTGAGCCTACAGTTAAGTTAAGTGGGCCGCCAAAATTTCTTACTAAGAAGGTTAGCATGCTAGAAGAGCCAGAGAAAATGGTTGGGAAAGTTAAGAGTGTAGAAAATGATATGAAAAGTTCCTTGGGACTTGTGGACTATGAAGATGTTTCATATAAAAACTGCGGCATGTTTTCAAATGTTGTCCTTCCTTCAAGCTTTGAGACATCAAAAATTTGAGGATCTTGATGGACAGAATGATTCTATGAAACATTTAGGATGATATTACAATCAATCGAGGGAAACTGAAGGAATGAATAAGGAAAACGCCCCTGTTGTCGTGCCAGAGCCAAAGCAGAGTTTAAGAGGTCCAAATCACCAATACTGTCAGCCTCAATCCCAAGATTACATATCAAATCCACTTACTCATCTGCAACAAGGTTCCTCTTTTCAAAATCCAAGGAGTTTCATTCCACTTCCTCAATGTCCTTTGAATAATGCACAATTGTTTAATCATCCGTCTTTTTATCCATAATGACATGCACCTATCCCTCAACATCATCCTTAACCCCCACAAATTTACCAAGGAACCTCTAAATCCACATTTCATCCGAGGCCAGAGTTTGCAAAGATGAGGAAGGAAAAGGATAATTTCACTCCTATTGGGGAATCTTACGCCTGTTTATTCCAGAGATTGAGACAGAGGGGCATGATTACTCCTCTCCTTGAGAACAATCTTAATTGGCATTTAAGAAATTTTGATCCTAATGCATGATGTGTGTATCATTCTGACGCTCAGGGTCATAGTATTGAAGATTATAGAGATTTGAAAAGATAAATTGAAAAGCTGATTCAAGATGGATCAATTATACTGTAGAGCATTAACAGTGAGGAAAGCTCTAGTCATGATGATATGCAAACCAGTGGCTAAGCTGTCATGTTGAGCAACTGAGAAGTCACCCCTCTCTCTACTAGGAAGAGGTCTGTTAGTTTGTTTTTTTCTTTTTCGAATTATTTAAGGGTTGTAGTTTAGCATCTATCTTGTTTTGTCCTTTTGTCGTTTATGTTCAAACCCTTCTATCTTTTATTTCAACTAAATGAATTGTCTCTTTTCCTTTGTGTTCTAAAATTTGTGTTGTTTGTTTGTTTTCTTTATACAGTACATTTTATTTTGACTATAGTGATATGACATGCTTGCGGAATTTTCAGCCAGATCTTAAAATCCAGTTTAAGCATGAACATTGAATTAGAGGGTTCAAGTTAGAAAAAGAGAGCATCTGAGAAAATAGATAGAGTGTTGGGGCATTTGGTGATCAAGTTGAAGCCTCTTTGAAAATTAAGGTAATTATTTGAGAATCATGAGAATAACTTGGTCATCAATTGAAAGACATATCTTAATTAGTTCAAGTAGTGAATGTGCGATCCTATGAAAAAAGAAACAGAAAGAAAATCATCTCCATGAAGTCATGAGTCCTTCAGCATAAGGAATGTACAACGAAAGTAGAGTTGTATGTTTGACAAGGGTAGAAGAAGAATTGGCACACATGCTCAGTTGAAGTTAGTGATTGTTAAAGGGTCCCAAATGATCTTTATCTTTCATTTCATATTGCATGATAAGTACTTGCATTTTCAAAGATTGATATGATGAAGACATTTCATTTTGCTATCAAAACATTGTGTCATCCTTTGTTTATTCCCATTTGATCCTATTCCTATTTTCTTTCATAACCCTCTTTTGGAATCAAGATAGAGTTAGCAAGCTTAAAAGAAAGTGTTGAGCAAAACAATAGAGTCAGAAAAAAAAAAGAAAGAAAAAGTATGTTAAAAAGAATAAAAAAGGGGAGAAGCGAGTTTCAAGAAAAATAGAGTAAGAAAAAATACCTAAAAGAAAAGAGTCAATAAAAGAGAAAAATAAAAAAATCAAAATCAATCAAAATAACAAGCTACCAGAACTACGCGTGACCTAATTGTCCTCTTTAGGGGGTGAGATACGTAGGCTGCACTATCCTAGGCTCGGTCCAACCAAATAAATCATTTAGAGTCACCCAGTCAAAAGAAACTGGAGTATGAGTTAATCCTCATTATTTGAGTCAATTCCAAAAGTTGTAAGTTCCACTCCATTTCAAGTGTCGTTTGGGGCCTCATGCCATCCTTTCTTTCTAACCCTATCAAAAAGACAAGTTACAACCAAAGAAAGACCTTCAGATCAATCTTTGAGGAAGTTAAGGTTAAGCATGCAAGGGATATGATGATGCATTTGGGATCTACTTATCTTCCTCAGCATAAGAAATCAGGAGAGAAATAAAAAATGAGAAAGTTTTATTGGTGAAAACCCTCCTAGGGACCGTAAGACGATGGTAAGTTGAGAGAGATAAAATGAGACAGTCTTATCTATTAAAACCCTCACGAGAACTATAAGACGATGTTAAGTGGAGAGAAATAAAAATGAGAGTCTTATTGGTGAAAACCCTAACAGACACCATAATGCAATGGTGAACTGAGAAAAAGAAAATGAGACAGGCTTGGTGACAAAAAACCTTCAAGGTGTCACTAGCCGATAAGGTCTTAAATTCAATTGACCTAATGAAGCAACTCATTTTTCAAGGCCATTAACTCAATAACAATTGGTGAAAGTGTGGATGGAAAGATCAGGCAGATTAATTCAAAATGCATGGCATAATCATTAGTCTTGACTGTCATTTTTAGATAAATTTTCATTTCCTTATTTCAAATAGGGACATTCATGGTCTTTTCTTTCCTTCTTTATTTTATTTTTATTTTATTTTCTTGAGTGAGTTATCCAAAAAATCATTGTCATTTTTTCTTGTCTTAAGTCTATGCCAAAACAAGTGAGAAAAGATTTCAAAATTGGCTACCAGTTTCTTCAATTGCACAAAGCTAGACAAAAGGGCCAGCACATGCAAAAGAAATGATTGTGAACCAAAATAAGACATACAAAAATTATGCCAACAGACAAGTTTGGGCACTCACGGAAATACCAAGGGTCAAAGGGTTTATCTGATGAGCATGGCGAAGCAGAGATACCATGTTTGTTCAGAGTCACTCTTAATAATCTGAGTTTGGGTCAACGATGCAACAAGTCATGACATATGCTAATGGTTGTAAGTAAGGTTAAATGTGATCAGGGCAAGTGCAATTGACTCGAAATCCAAAGCCACAAACCAGCCACCATATTTTTAAACTCACAAGTTTTCTTTGTATGAAACAGGAACACATGTTGCTTTCATATCAAGGATTTCAGAGCCTAAACATCAAAGGCCGTAATTTATCACTTCTACAAATGCAAAAGGCAATGTTGCTACACAAGTTTGGTAATCAAAACCACAGTAAAACTTATAATTCAAGATTTCTAGGAGACACACTTCCTTGTAAGGAGACGCACTTCTTTGTTTGGGTAATTCAAACAATATTTGTGAGAAGATGAACTTCCTTTTTTGAGAAATTCAAGAGACATGGGTTAGGAGACGCACTTCCTTGTTTTGGTAAGGAGACACACTTCCTTATTTTGGTAATTCAAGAAACATTGGTAAGGAGAAGCATTTCCTTGTTTGGTTAATTCATGAAATATTTGTAAGAAGATGCACTTTCTTGTTTGGTTAATTCAAGAAACGTTTATAAAGAGACACATTTCCTTGTTTGATTAATTCAAGAGACATTTGTTAGGAGACGCACTTTCTTATTTTGTTAATTCAAGTGACGTTTGTAAGGAGACGCACTTCCTTGTTTGTTAATTCAAGAAATATTTGTAAGGAGATGCACTTCCTTGCTTGGGCAATTCGAGCAAAATTTATAAGAATACACACTTTCTTGTATGGTTAATTCATGAAACATTTGTAAGGAGATGCACTTCCTTGTTTGGTTAATTCAAGAAACATATGTGAGGAGACGTACTTCCTTGTTTGAGTAATTCAAGCGGCATTGGTTAGAAGACACACTTCCTTGTTTGAGTAATTTAAGCGACATTGGTAAGGAGATGCACTTCATTATTTTGGTAATTCAAGAGGCAATGGTAAGGAGATGCACTTCCTTGTTTTGATAATTCAAGCAACATTGGTAAGGAGATGCACTTCCTTGATTGGGTAGTTAAAACTTTGATTTTTGGGTAATGCACTTCCTAACTTAAGTCTTGATTCCTAGTAGATGTACCTCCTAGTCGAGTCAGTCACCTTGATTTCTAGAAAATGCACTTTCTAGTCGAGTTATTACACTTAATCCTTAGGAGACATACTTCCTTTCTAGTTCTCATTTGTCAGGTGACACACTTTTTAATTTAAACTTGTATCTCTAAAGACACACTTTATAGTTAGAATCCCTCTCTTTAATTCTTAGGAGATGCACTTCCTAGTCTTGATTATTCAATTTTACTCTCAAGAGATGCATTATTTTTGTCAGAGTCTTGATTCATCATTGAAACATGCAAGTAGGTATGATGTGACTTTTACGAAAGTCTTCTGATGATAAACTTGGGAAAAAAATTCAATTTCTATTTTTGAAACTTTACTTTTTTGGGAAACGGAATTTCTCTTTACAATAATTTTTGTCTGGGATAATTTTCTTTGATTTCAGGTGCCCGCTTGAAAAATAGGGTGAATAAATAAAAAGTCAAACAACAAGGTGAAGAAGTTGAAAGTCAAGCAACAAGGTGAAGAGGTTGAAAGTCAAACAATAAGGTGAAGAATTTGAAAGTCAAGCAACAAGGTGAAGAAAATGAAAGTCAACAAATTGAAAAATAGCAAGTCAGGAGCCCGCCTGAAGAATAGGGTGATGAAACTCAAGTCAAGAGTCCAAAAGAAGCTACGTAGATAGGATTATGTAATTTTATTTATATTTTAACTTGTAATTTTCATTTTGATGTAATGACAGAGCCGTGGACCGAAACCTCGACAGGACCTCACTCGACTCTCCAACTCAATACAATCCTTCCTTCTCAATGCCTGAACCATAGGGTACTTGATCCCTACATAATTTGGGAAGGGTAGTATGTCTAAAGTAAGGACTCGGTTGTGTCTATCTTCCTTTTCCTTCCTTTTGAATAATGGTCGTGTCAAAATTCTGCCTCGTTGTCTACTTCTTTGTCTAAAACACTTTGTTTTTACATTCAAATGGGGCATGATGTAGACACCTAATTTTTTCCCTCCCTGATATCACTTTTACTCATTTTACGTTATCGTATCTTTACCCCTAACTGTGTGATAATACCTTTCCAAATATACAAAAATAACAAACTCCTAACCAACTCACCTTACCCCCTACCCTATATCCCACCCCTTCCCTTCACATTTAATTATCACTAATATAAAAGGGAATAAAAAAGGAATACAACGAAAAAGAGGGGCCCCACAGATGACATATACATTCACATTCTCACAATTTATGAAAGGCACGCCATTTCTTCTTCTTTTTTGATCTTATAGACAATTCCAAAGAGGACCACAGGGAAGAAAAGGTCATCAACATATAAAGCAACAAAATAGGAGGTGGGACCCATGGGAAAAGGGACAACTCATCCCTTAGTACAATAATCTCAACTAACAGAATATATATACACGGACTCCATAATTGAGAAGGTGGACCTGACCATCTTTTTCCATTCCATTCATAGAAGATAATTACTCACACACTCATACAACATCTTCCATCGAGAATCCATAAAAATGCACTCAATACATATCCTATAGGGACTATTTCACAGGGGAGGGGAGGCTATTGTTGAGGACTTCACTTTTCTTTTCTTTTTTCTACTGCTGCGCACATACCTAGAGTAGAGAGAGACAAACAAACACCGATATACTCACCAGTGATTACGCACAAAAATAAACCAATATACTCACATGCACATCTAGATCGAAGAATAAAAAATGGGGTAAAGTTCAATGAAAATGGAGAAGAGGTCAACCTAAGAAAGGATCGAGAGAGAGAACCGGTTGGAGAGAGGAAGAAGCAGAGAGAAGAAGGAGATATTTGAGCGAGAGAGGAGAGAAAAGGGATTGGGGTTGACTGTTCCGGTGTTCTTGGCTGGAAATAGTATTCTATCGTCAGACAACGTTTAATTCTGGTCACCAATGGTTTGAATTGATAAATTTTTTAGGATGACTCTGGTTAATTCTCATTCAAAAATAGTCATATAGGCTTCTAGTTTTTCCCGTTCGGAGCCTCGTTTTGAATTATTGTTTTGCTCACAATCGGGTCTGAGTAAATTGGAGTTCGGGATTGAAGTTGTTGATTTGGGTTCATGATTAAGGTTCAATGTTGAGGTTCTGTTTGGACACGGTTCTATTCAAAAATATCAATTGAAGCATCAAATTGAGGTCATCTCTTTACTTTTGTTCCTTCTTCTTTATTTTATTTTGTTGAAATGACTATGATTATGTGTTGGGTGATTGTAATTATTTGATGTTATAATCATGTGCTTGGTGATGTGACTCTGGTGGTACGAGGAACGAATTTGATTAGTTTTAATGGTGCGATTGATAAAAAGGGTGGAATTTAGAAATTGATAAAAAGGGTGAATTTAGGTAAATTTTGGTTTATTTTTGTTTTGTTTAATTCAAAATAAATATCAAGTTTGTGAACTCGATAGGAGTATAGTTTAGGCCAAAAACTTAATAGGCAAAGTTTAGGTTTGGGTACGCAAATTCAAGATTTGTGGAATATTGAATGCTTGAAATGTGTGTTGAATGGTTTGGCTTTATTGCTTTTGGATCGAATTTATTATTTGGATGGGGAATGCCCCGAGGTATTTATATTTATTAGCTGGGGAATGTTCCAAAGTATTTTGTACCCGGAGGACGTTTTTGACAAAGGCCCGAGGCGTTGGGTGGAGCTTAGTCTAGGATTAGTTTAGAATAGGATTTATATTTTTTCGCATTTTTCTATTTGAGACTGTATAATTGGATTGGACATTATGATTTTGGATTTTTTTTGTTTTGATTGATTGTTTTTGAGTGTTTTATAATTCATAGTGTCAAATTAGCCGATATTCTCCACCAAGCGACCGTGGTTGAACCACGGGATAGAAAGGTGCCTAATACCTTCCTCTCAGTCAACAGAATTCCTTAGCCGGAATGTCTATTTGCAAACCAATTTTAAAGAGTCAAATCGTTTTGAAATGGATTTTCCAAAGGTGATTTGACACACCGAATTATGCTAAGTGGCGACTCTGAGTTTTGAATATAAATAATCCTTTTTCGGAACTAATTTTCAATCTTTTGTCACTTTAATATAAAAATCCTTTCAAACTTTAAAATCAATTCTTTTTGGGAGTTAAAAAGGGCTGTGACACCAGGGAGGGAGATGGGTAATTATTCATCAAGTTAGAGCGAACACTCTCAAACACAGAGCGTAACTTCATCAAAAATTGATATTGCTTTCTTTGCTCATGAATTTGTTGAATTACAGAGAGAGATTTGGAAGGTATTTTGGCATAAACAATATCTATAAATTCAGCCCATTAATTATGAAATCTAGAATGATAATCCTGAATAGAAAGACCTCCTTGAGAGTAATTAGCAATTTCATACTCTAAGTGAAAGCACCGGGCACTATTATCTTGGTTGTAAACCTTTTGTAAATAATCCCACATGGCCTTAGTTGTCTTGTAAGTCCTGAGATTAGAAAGAATAAGAGGGTTAGTTGACCGTAAAAGCCATGTCATCACCCGAGCATCTTCAATCTTCCATTCACCTAACTTTGTAGGATCAATAAGAGCAGGATCGGCTCCATCTATATGTCCCCATAGTTCTTTTCCAGTGACCAATAACTAAAACTGAAACTCCCATGACAAAAAATTCTTTCCAGTGAAACAAACACTGAATGATTCAAACTGATATGAACTCATAATTATGAAAAAGAGAAAAACTAACTCAAAAAGAACAACCAAAATGACCAAGATCAAATTCCTAGGTGTTAATTGTCAAGGAACAATCTATAAAAACCAAAATTTTCAAAATAAATTTTGAAATAAACCACAAATGAACTCTATAAAACAAGACAACCAGGAGAAGGCTTTGATACCATGTCAATTTTCTGCTGAATGCCCCTCAATCTTGAGAGTCTTGTCATTAAATAGAAAATATTCAATGATTACATCCCTAAAGATCCGTCTTCCTATCCCTAAAGATCAACTTTTCTATCCCTCTAAATCCGCTATTCTATCCCTCCAAATCTGCTCTTACTAAAGTCACTATTATTCTCTTTAACAACTAAATTAAATCTATGTAATTACACTAATATACAAAAATATATGATTACATTAATATACAATATTTACATCATGCTAACAACTATGCCAACTAAATAGGCACCACTAATAATATTTGAATCAATATTCAATATTCCTCCTTTATTCAAAATTACAAACTCCAAGTTTCTGCTGGAAATTATCAGTGCTTGGCTTGCACCGTAGAACTTCATCTCTATATCACCTTTTGCTGCGTGATCATGAATAAAATGATAACGGATATCGATGTGCTTTGTTCTGCTGTAAAGAAGAAGAACTGCTGAAAAGGAAAACAAGTGTCTGAACAAAGAGAACTAGAATACTCCGTCGACTATGATGCTGTTCATCTGGATATGGTGATTCTAAGATCAATATTAGATTTCAACTACCGCTATGGGGATTTTCCATATCTACCCTAACTTAATCTCATCTATCAGATCATGAATGCAATCCCCAATTTTCAAATCACCAGAGAGTAATTAAGGTAAAATATTTACTTACATATAAGGAATATCTCAATAAAGTTAGGGAACCGGAAGGAGATAACCCCAAGATAGAACGACCTATTAATAAAGATTTTTTTGAGTTGTGTATGCGATTATGGTGTAATCAGCCGAAAGATGATGATGATTACTGGAGATGGAAATATATAGCTTGTAATACTAATTTTCAGAATCACTGCAGTATAAAGTTTACAACAGCATTAGGATTTTCTGGCTAAAAGTTCTTCTGTGCATTTGCAGGTTGATTTTGTGAGTGAATCTGATGTATGGGCTATTCTTGTTAACTTGTTTGACATATCTTATGTATGGGCTATTCTTGTTAACTTGTTTGACATATCTTGTTAAGTCCTCACTTTGATGATGCCAAAAGGGGGAAGAATGAGGTGTAGCTGTGTTGTAATAGTGTATGTGTGGTGTAGTAGTGACTGTTAGTATGAGGTGCAGTGTGTAATGTGGCTGTGTATTTTGTTATTATGTGGTATGAAGAGGGAATAGGCTAGTGCATGAAGATAGGGTTCTCACACTCAGGGGAACCTTAGGTGTTCATGAACAGGTGGAGATAAATGCTTGAGGGCATTTGATACAAGTACGATCACAAAGATGGATGTATGTGAGAATGTAATGAGCCCGGGGCTTGAAGTGTGCGAGTGAAGGACTTAAAACACATCAAACCGACCCTAATATCACACTTGGAGTGTAAAGAGGAGCCTTGGAACACAACAAGGTAGCCCCTAAATACACTTGAAGGGAGCCTAACTCTTAAAAGGGCATTTTGGACATTTTGTATTTTATTTGTAACCTTGTATAAATAAAACATTGTAGGGATTTTAGACTTAGATTATTCATGATGTTTAAGTCTTGAAACATAAAGAAACACAAGTCCTCTCTCCTTGAGGCACCAAAACCAAAATTTGGCATAGAGAGTGTGGAATCACTCTTGTTGATCCCATGGCTTGGAAACGTGATGCTTGAGAGGTGGATTCCGATCGTGTGTCTTTGTAAGATATAGGTGAACGTTGTTTGTAGTATTAAGGGTCAAAGAGTAGAATATGATATTGGGTTCTTAAGATTATACCTTCATTAAGTCTATCTAACTATCCCTTTACTTTTATTGTAATCATGTAGTAGTTTGTGTTCTTGTAACTATTTCTATCTCTTGTTAGTAAAACTGTGTGTTGTTCATATCTTGTTATTGTTGTCCATATTGCCATATTATTGCTGTTTTGGTGTATTTTACACCTTCAATATCTTGTTGTTATTGTGTTTTCATTGTGTTGCAGTGAATCCGAGAGTGGTCACCAAAGGGGTCCTCCGTTCTTCAAACTTGTGGACTGATTTGGTGTTTATTTCGTGTTTCCCTTGTGCTTCTTGTATCATTTGGTATCAAAGAATGGCTTGATCTTGTTCCTACAAGATCAAATCTTGGGCTAGCTCACTTGAAAAAACAAACAAATAAAAAAAAGAGTTGAAATCTGAAAATTCTAGAAAAATAGCAATCTGTCCATTTTGTGTTCTTGGCCGAAATTTGTGTTCATGTGGTGTTCTTGGCCGATATTTGCTCCTTGAGTATAGTTCTATGAGTCTTTTATTTGTCTTGTGTGTTTGTGGTGTTAGTTTTGTTCTTCACTAACACTTTGAGTCGATCTAGATTTGAGCTTTAAAGATTGATGTTATTGTGAACAAGTAAGGCCGTGTGGTAGACATTGTTGTTGAGAAAATTGACTTGGCCATATGTGTGGTTGTTGTTGTTGAAAAGAGTATTTTTGTTGTTCTTGAAGTTCTTCACAACCTTAATATCTTGTTAAGAAAAAAAAACTGAAATGCAACACTAAAGAGACTTGGCCATTGTTGGTGGTTTTGTAGTCTTGGCCGTGTGAAAATATTGTTGTCTTGGAGTTGGCTGTGTGGTTGTATTGTGAATATTGGTAATTATTTTTTTGATTGTTCTTGGTGATGTTGAAGTGTTATTGATGTTCTTCCCAACCTTTATACCTTGTTAAAATAAAGTGAATGTTAGATCTATAAAGGTGAAGGGAAAAAAGTGAAGAATTGTTAGTCTTGAAAGACCTCCAACCACCAAAAGACTTTACATCACATCTCAACCACTTTCCTTGAAACAAGGTTCCATGTTTTAAGGATAAGTACAAGAAAAGTCAAGTCTGGAAAATTGAAAAAGGCTCCGAGACTTATTTTCCCTCCCAAAACAAATTCCACTAATCTAAATTAATTTTTGACCAAGACTTGAACCTTTGAGAATAACCACTTAATAAAACTGAACCAATACGGGGATGCCACATCATCACTGCTACTATTAACGCAATATTTTTGAGCTCAAATTTTAGATTTTTAGTTTCATCTTATTATTTTATTAGTTTTATGTCTTGATTCTAGAATTAATTAACAACTAGTAATCACCTACTTAGTTGTAGATTAATTATTGAATCCGCTTCGTCGTTTCTTCGTTATTTGTATGCTTTTCTCATTTTTAACTCGTAGTAACTTCTTTGTTTCAAGTTCGTAAGTAAATTTTATTTTGTTTCTTGAGTCGATCAAGCAAGAATCCATTTTGGCCACCAAGTAGAATTGACATCTTATTGACTACCGGAGTATAGGCAACTTTCAATATTCGCCTCTCCAATTGTGAGGATCACAAAAGTGACTGAATACGAGTATTGGTGAGGAGGTTTTACTACTGATATTGTTTGTTCATTTTGTTGGTTCAAAAGGTGATATCAGGGTAATATGTCTTTGATAGATGAGGATTATTGTGAATACAACATGGGAGACTATGGTTGTAGTGAGGGGTTTTATGGCTACAAAGTTGAGGGAGATTATGGAGGCTATGAAAATAGCCGTGATTGAAACTTGGGCAGATTTGAAAGTTACTGTTTTGAGGGAGCAAATAAGGTGAATGAAGTGCCTAGTGCTTATGGTGACTTTTGAGATAATGTAGGACCTCATGATGGATCTTATGATGACGTTGGGGCATGTGAGGATTCCTACACTTCTCACTCCAAACCTAGATTTGGTGTTAGGTATAACCCTTTCGTTCGCAAAGCTTATGAGAGTTATGACAAGAGTACACGTGAGGAGTGTAAAGATTCATATTCTCTACCTTGTAGTACTTCTTATCAAGATCAATATAGTGTGAATGGTTATACTAGCTCTAGTGTAGGTTTTTCAACGAGAAGAAGAGGGTATGCATCTCCAAAACCGAGGGGTACTTGTGTCCTTTACAATGTTGATCCAAGAAGGAGTGTAAACTCTAGAAAGGTGACTATTTGTGGGATACCGGGATGCCTAGTTGTGTTAAATGCTAGGTACTATAGAAACTACATCGTTCTATCCATGGTTGACTACTTGGGGTTGTTTTGCTAGACTTTACTCGTTCCATACTTCTTGGATGGGTTTAAGGTTACCAAGAGGGTCAAAGTTGTCTTCTCCCAATTTGAGTACCATGAGGAGGTATGGTGTGATATTCTTCCATTGATATATGGTCATGTATGCTTAGGTTTCGATTGGTTTACACAACATAGACTTCCAAATGTGCAAAATTGGCCTAATGTTGTGTCACGACCCGAGCCTAGGCCCTAGCCGTGACGAGCATCCCGAACCATGAAGGCCCGGAACACCCATTCTCTATCTGGTTATCATGCACAACATTCGTAATCATAATAAAATGCGGAATTGAAACTGAGTATGGAATACATGGTCAAGTTCTGCGATATTTCTTAATAATACTATCTGACATAAGTCTGCGAAATCTCTACTAAGAACACAAACATCTGTCTGAAAAGAAACTAGGACAAGGCCCCCAGTAAACCAAAAACATAATAAATAAGATAATGTCTGACATAATTAGGCCTTCCGAATAATAGAAGGCTCACCACTGCGAGATCAAGTCTGCAAATTCGAGAATGTCTACTGAGTAGCTGGACCCCTAGACTGTGCCTCAGGACCTGGAAGAGGGGGGGTCATCACAAAAGTACTGGCACGCGAAGCAATCCAAAAATAGTATAATGGAACATACATATATATATATATATATATATATATATTAAGTGAAAGAAATTTTTCATCAAGACATCATGTATAAAACTGTTTCCGAAAAATACATGGGCACTTTCTGAAAACATGTAACCTGCCTGTTCATTTCAAATCAAGATCTGTGTTTTACTTCTGAGTTAGGCGGTATTCTCCTACAAGTCTGATATTCCACGGGCTTTATGGAATCCGCCATTGACTCGGCGGGGAAGACCCCAACCCAAGTGTGCCGCAAGGGTTGGAGTGTCTGAGTCTGATACGCCACAGGACATTTAAGTCAGCGCATAATAGTATACCCGGGTCGGCAAACCACAGTTTTTGGCAATGAGTCGCCTGAACTCAAGCCCTCTTCGGGGAACCACCTAACATCTCTGTATGCCCATTTTTAACCTTTTCTGTACATGCAACATTCTGAATGTCTAAAATCATGAAAGTCTGAAATGTCTGTTAGTCTGTGTCTGATATGGCGTTAGTCTGAATTGCTATCGTCATACCAAGACATTGTAAGTCATGATTTTTCTGAGCCATAATGTATTAAGCAAGAGCTTTCATTCAAAACATAGTTTAGACCACCAAAACATGTAACTGATGTAAAGGATTTCATATTCCAAAACTTAAAGTTCAATTCATGCAGAAGTTTCATCAAACACCTGGTGGTCAAATGTCTTTAGCAAGTTCATGTATTTAAAATTGAAACACATTCATTCATATATGTATATAAACTATCAAATCGCTTTGGAGATGGTCAAAAGACCAAAACAATGATGTTAAAACATCTTATACATAAATATATATACATAATTTAAAACCCCATTCAAAAACATGATTTTTTTCTATGCCCATGAGAATTTAGGAAAAATCCCGCGTACCTTGTTCTCCATGAATTTTGGGTATCTATCGAAGCCTACGTCGAGAGGATTCCAAATCTGTAATTTGTTTCACGAACCTGCGGTTAAATCTTGAGTTGCTTGGGTTTTAATTGTTGAAACCCTAGGGAGAGTTCCTGAGCAAATTTGAAGAATATAATGATATTTTGGCTCTTTAGGGATTTTAATCCCGTGTTTAAGTTGATAGGAGAATGAGTATTTACGGAAATGCCATTAAAAATTCGGATGGACTGAACATTTTGGCCGGGCGCGATCCAGCAGGTGGCGCGGGCTAATCGCGCGCTGCCACTGGATCGAAATCCAAACGAGGCCTTAGGCTCGTCCAAGAATTCTGAATTTTCTCCGAGATGTACTAAAACCTTGCCCCATCGTAACCTAACAAAAAAATCCAAAAATGAAGGTCGGGAAGGTCGAGAAGTTGTATCCCGAAGGTTGCCAGCCAAGAATAAGTCTAAGTCATTTGAACACTTAGAAGATTTTAAAACTTAAGTCTAAAGCTCAGAAATTACAGTTTAATACATGCATGACTTCTTACGGGGCGTTACATTATCCCCCCCTTGGGATCATTCGTCCCCGAATGATTACGCGGGAATAGTCACGCACGATTTCAAGCAGATTCATACATAGAAGGAAATATAAAGCAAGAATTGTACCTTCCAATTCGTTATTTGCTGGTTCAAATAGGCTTGGGTATCTCACTTTCATGTCATGCTCCGACTCCCAAGTTGCTTCTTCAACTTTCTGATTTTGCCATAACACTTTAACTGAGACTATCTCCTTACTCCTCAATTTTCTCACTTGTCGATCTAGGATTTCCACGGGCTCTTCCTCGTAAGACAAGGAATCGCCCACCTTGATCTCATCAATGGGCACCACCAAAGAGTGATCTCCGATGCACTTCTTCAACATGGATATGTGGAATACTGGATAAACAGAACCCAAACTTGCGGGCAATTCTAATTCATACGTGACTCCACCTATTCTTCTTATAATCTGATACGGGCCTATATAGCGAGGACTTAGCTTACCCCTCTTCCCGAACTGCATAACTCCCTTCATGGGAGAAACTTTGAGGAAAACCCAATCTCCAATCTCAAACTCTAACTCTCTTCTTATGACGTTGGCATAGGATTTCTGACGACTCTGAGCTGTCTTAAGTCGTTCCCTAATGAGTTTCACATCCTCCATTGCCTGATGAACAAGATCAGGCCCATACATCTGCATCTCACCTACTTCATACCAGCCTATTGGAGACCTACATCTCCTACCATACAATGCCTCAAAAGGTGCCATCTTAATACTAGAGTGGAAACTGTTGTTATAGGCAAACTCTATCAGTGGCAAGTGATCAACCCAACAACCTTTAAAGTCAATCACACAGGCCGTCAACATGTCCTCCAGGGTCTGGATGGTGCGTTCAGCGTGCCCATCAGTCTGAGGGTGGAATGCTGTACTTAAGTCCACCTGGGTACCTAAACCTTTCTGAAACGATCTCCAAAACTGAGAAGAAAACTGCGTACCTCGGTTGGATATAATGGAGACAGGCGCTCCATGCAAACGGACAATTTCTGCAATGAACAGCTTAGCATAATTTTCCCCCGAATAGTTAGCCCTGACAGGCAGAAAGTGAGCTGACTTGGTCAGCCTATCTACAATCACCCATATAGAGTCATACTGATTTCGGGACTTTGGAAGTCCTGTAATAAAGTCCATATTGATCATTTCCCACTTCCACAAGGGCAACGCTATTTCTTCGGAAGTACCTCCTGGCCTCAAATGTTCTACTTTCACTTGTTGGCAATTCAAGCACTTAGAAACAAAGTTAGCCACATCTCGCTTCATATTATTCCACCAAAACATATATTTCAAATCACGGTACATCTTAGTAGAACCAGGATGGACAATATACCTCGAGGTGTGACCTTCAACAAGAATTCTTTCTCGAAGCCCGTCGACATTCGGAACACATAATCTACCCTGAAACCTCAGAACGCCATCACCACCAATTTCAAAAGACATCACCTTCTGTTGACCCACATCTTTCTTGATTTGCATCCAGATGGAATCTTCAACCAACTTCTCCTTCACTTCAGCACAAAGGGATGACTTATCTAACTCATGAACAATCACCCATCCGTCTTCGGAATCTAACAGTCGCACTCCCAGATTCACAAGGCGGTGAATGTCCTTCACCATCTCTTTCTTTTCCTCTTCTACATGAGAAAGGTTGCCCATAGACAACCTGCTGAGGGCGTCGGCTACAACATTTGCCTTTCCCGGATGGTAATGCAGGCTCATATCATAGTCTTTTAGAAGTTCCAACCACCGCCTCTGCCTAAGATTCAGTTCTTTCTGCGAGAAAACATACTGCAGACTCTTATGATCAGTGAAGATATCAACATGAACACCGTACAAGTAGTGCCGCCAAATCTTAAGGGCAAACACCACAGCCGCTAACTCCAAATCATGAGTAGGGTAGTTCCGCTCGTGCACCTTCAACTGCCTAGATGCATAAGCTACCACCTTACCATGTTGCATCAAAACGCAGCCAAGTCCCACACGGGATGCATCACAGTAAACCACAAAACCATCAATACCCTGGGGAAGAGTCAAAACAGGTGCAGTGGTCAGTCTGTCTTTCAACTTTTCAAAACTATTTTTACATAAATCAGACCACATAAACTTTACCTTTTTCTGAGTCAGTTTAGTGAGTGGGGCCGCTATGGATGAAAAACTCTCTACGAACCTTCTGTAATAACCTGCCAAACCCAAGAAGCTCCGAATATCTATTGGAGTCGTGGGTCTGGGCCATTTTCTCACTGCCTCAACTTTCTGGGGGTCCACTCTAATCCCATCACTGGACACAATATGCCCTAAGAAGGCAATAGCATCCAACCAGAACTCACACTTGGAAAATTTGGCATACAACCGATGATCCTTAAGGGTCTGAAGAATGATTCAGAGGTGATCGGCATGATCCTCTTTACTCTTAGAATAAATCAGAATATCATCAATAAATACAATGACAAACGAGTCAAGAAACTGACAGAAAACTCTGTTCATAAGATCCATGAAGGCTGCAGGGGCATTAGTTAACCCGAAGGACATGACAAGAAACTCATAATGACCATATCGGGTTCGAAAAGCTATTTTGGGAATGTCTGACTCCCTAAATTTCAACTGATGATAGCCCGAACGAAGGTCTATTTTTGAAAAACATCTAGCACCCTGAAGCTGGTCAAGAAGATCATCAATCCTAGGAAGAGGATATTTGTTTTTAATTGTGACCTTATTCAACTGACGGTAATCGATGCACATACGAAGGGAACCGTCTTTCTTATGCACGAAAAGTACAGGTGCACCCCAAAGAGATACACTGGGGCATATAAATCCCTTATCTAGGAGGTCTGCTAGCTGCTCTTTCAACTCTTTTAGCTCTGTGGGAGCCATTCTATATGGCAGAATAGAAATGGGACGGGTATCTGGCAACATATCAATACCAAACTCTATCTCCCTATCAGGGGGTATCCCTGGGAGATCTTCGAGAAAGGCTTCTGGAAATTCATTCACCACAGGGACAGACTGAAGAGGAGGATTTTCAACTTTAGAGTCCTTGACTCGAATAAGGTGATACAAGCAACCCTTAGAAATGAGTTTTCGGGCTCTGAGATAAGATATAAAGTGCCCTTTGGGTGCTAAAAAATGTCCCTCCCATTCTATCTTTGGTTCATTCGGGAAAGAAAAGGTAACTCTACGGGTCTTACAATCCAATATGGCATAGCATGAATGGAGCCAATCCATCCCTAAGATAGCATCAAATGCAACCATGTCCAACTCTATAAGGTCTGCCACCGTATCCCGACTACCAACAGTCACCACACAACCCCTATATACCTTTCTGGCAACAACAGAATCCCCTCACCGGGGTAGAAACAGAAAAGGGTTCAGAAATCACACTGGGCTCAAACCCGAAACCAAAAGCCACATAAGGGGTCACATAGGATAAGGTAGATCCGGGATCAAGTAACACACAGACATCACGGGAAAAGATTTGTAACGTACCCGTAACAACAACTGGGGAAGCTTTCGCCTCCTCGCGGTTGGTCAAGGCATATAACCAGTTAAGACTATTCCCGACAGCTGATGTGGCACCCTTCTGAGACGGGGGTGGCGCTGTGGAATTGCCCTGAAACTTCGCACCACCAACACTCCTCCTAGAAGATGGACAATCCCTCTGAAAGTGGCCTGACTGACCACATGAATAACATACAAGTGTGCCCAACTGACATTTCCCCGGATGATTCCTACCACAATTTTCACATCGCGGGTAAGTGCGATGCTGCTGATCCTTACTACCCTGCGACTGAGTATCTGGTGCTCTAGATTCCTGAGGAGTCTGAAAGCTCTGAGTCTGTCTGTCTGCAGGGGGTCTGGGCACTGGGGCGCTGGCTGCTGTGTATTATTCCAAAACCTTGTCTTTTTCGACCACCTATTTCCCCAGTTACCACTCTGCGGCTGACTCTGGTGCTGGTCCGCAGATTTGACTCTTTTGGCCTATCTGTCCTTCTCTCTAGATTCAGCGATCTTTCTATTCTTCTCTTCCACCTGCTGCATGTGGACTGTCAGTCTAGCAAAGACTAACTCCCTATTCAACATTGCCCCTTGGCACTCAAGTACCAGGTTATCAGCAAGGCTGGATGCAAATTTCCTCATCCGGGCTCTTATATTGCTAGTCAATTCTGGTGCATAGCGGGCTAGTTGATTAAACTTCAAAGTGTACTCCTATACACTCATATTGTCCTGCTTCAGATTCATGAACTCTTCTGCTTTGGCCTCCCTCAACTCTAGAGGAAAGAATCTGTCAAGGAAAGCTTCTACAAACTCACCCCAAACTGTAGGCTCAGCACTCTCACCTTTTGCATCTTCCCAGTATGCATACCACTGATTTGCAACATCCTTAAGCTGATAAGTTGCCAATTCCACTCCTTCAATCTCATCTACATGCATTACCTTAAAGATCTTCTCCATCTCATCTACGAACTCCTGTGGATCTTTCTCCACCTTTGTACCTGTGAACTTAGGTGGATTCATTTTCATGAAATGCCCGACTCTAGTAGCCTCAGACGTAACGGATGCAGACCCAACATCTTCCGATCGTTGAGCCTGGTTAGCTACCAGCTGTGTTAGCATATGGATAGACCATCTGAACTCTGCATTTGAGATATGTCTCTGAGCAGTTGGTGGATGGTTGACATTAGTCTGCGGAGGACGAGGTGGACTGGTTGGGACTGGAGGGACTCCCGAAGTAGGGACAGGTTCTGGTGTGGAAGCTGTATTATGGGTCCGCATCCCATGGGTGGGACGGACCACATCTGCCTGAGCACTCTGATTGATGTTGCGACAGAAAGGCATAGTCGTGTTTCTGAAATACAAGAGATCATTGATTAGGGGACAGTTTAGACTCTGAAGCACGAACTAAATCACAAAGAAGGGAAACATTCATAAATAGAACTCTACTCGACGTAATTTCGTAGAGACCCTGGGACAATGAACCGTGCTTTGATACCAAGTTTGTCACGACCCGAGCCTAGGCCCTAGCCGTGACGAGCATCCCGAACCATGAAGGCCCGGAACACCCATTCTCTATCTGTTTATCATGCACAACATTCGTAATCATAATAAAATGTGGAATTGAAACTGAGTACGGAATACATGGTCAAGTTCTGCAATATTTCTTAATAATACTATCTGACATAAGTCTGCGAAATCTCTACTAAGAACACAAACATCTAGCTGAAAAGAAACTGGGACAAGGCCCCAGTAAACCAAAAACATAATAAATAAGATAATGTCTGACATAATTAGGCCTTCCGAATAATAGAAGGCTCACCACTGCGAGATCAAGTCTGCAAATCTGAGAATGTCTACTGAGTAGCTGGACCCCTAGACTGTGCCTCAGGACCTGGAAGAGGGAGAGGTCAGCACAAAAGTACTGGCACGCGAAGCAATCCAAAAATAGTATAATGGAAGATACATATATATATATATATATATTAAGTGAAAGCAATTTTTCATCAAGACATCATGTATAAAACTGTTTCCGAAAAATACATGGGCACTTTTTGAAAACATGTAACCTGCCTGTTCATTTCAAATCAAGATCTGTGTTTTACTTTTGAGTTAGGTGGTATTCTCCTACAAGTCTGATATTCCACGGGCTGTATGGAATCCGCCACTGACTCGGCGGGGAAGCCCCCAACCCAAGTGTGCCGCAAGGGTTGGAGTGTCTGAGTCTGATACGCCACAGGACATTTAAGTCAGCGCATAATAGTAAACCTGGGTCGGCAAACCACGGTTTTAGGCAATGAGTCTCTTGAACTCAATCCCTCTTCGGGGAACCACCTAACATCTCTGTATGCCCATTATTAACCTTTTCTGTACATACAACATTCTGAATGTCTGAAATCATGAAAGTCTGAAATGTCTGTTAGTCTGAGTCTGATATGGCGTTATTCTGAATTGGTATCGTCATAACAAGACATTGCAAGTCATGATTTTTCTGAGCCATAATGTATTAAGCAAGAGCTTTCATTCAAAACATAGTTTAGACCACCAAAACATGTAACTGATGTAAAGGATTTCATATTCCAAAACTTAAAGTTCAATTCATGCAGAAGTTTCATCAAACACCTGGTGGTCAAATGTCTTTAGCAAGTTCATGTATTCAAAATTGAAAAACATTCATTCATATATGTATATAAACTGTCAAATCGCTTTGGAGATGGTCAAAAGACTAAAACAATGATGTTAAAACATCTTATACATAAATATATATACATAATTTAAAACCCCATTCAAAACATGATTTTATTCTATGCCCATGAGAATTTAGGAAAAATCCCGCGTACCTTGTTCTCCACGAATTTCGGGTGTCTATCGAAGCCTACGTCGAAAGGATTCCAAATCTGTAATTTTTTTCATGAACCCGCGGTTAAATCATGAGTTGCTTGGGTTTTAATTGTTGAAACCCTAGGGAGAGTTCTTGAGAAAATTTGAAGAATATAATGATATTTTGGCTCTTAAGGGGTTTTAATCCCATGTTTAAGTTGATAGGAGAATGAGTATTTACGGAAATGCCATTAAAAATCCGGATGGATTGAACATTTTGGCCGGGCGCAATCCAGCAAGCGGCGCGGGCTAATCGCGCGCTACCACTGGATGAAAATCCAAACGAGTCCTTAGGCTCATCCAAAAATTCTGAATTTTCTCCGAGACGTACTACAACCTTGCCCCATCGTAATGTAACAAAAAAATGCAAAAATGAAGGTCGGGAAGGTCGAGAAGTTGTATCCCGAAGGTTGCCAGCCAAGAATGAGTCTAAGTCATTTCAACACTTAGAAGAATTTAAAACTTAAGTCTAAAGCTCAGAAATTACAGTCTAATACATGCATGACTTTTTAAGGGGCGTTACATGTTGTAAGAGACCAGTGGGGAAATCACCTCATGACATACATGCTGCCTGAGCTACAAAGAGAAGTGAATACTTACTCCAATCTGATTGCTTATGAGAGAAAAAAGATTGAGAGGACTAAGGGAGTGCAAAGTGGTAATCCAAGAGTGGAAAAGGAGAGTTTATGTGACGCAAAGCGAGGGGATCACCACCAAACTGAGCTAACATTGTACGTCCTCCTATTTCTAAGAAAATTTGTGTAGGTACCGACATGGCAAGTGATGTAGACCAATGCCAAAGTGAAGTTGCTACCCAATATTATGGAGGACATTCACAACACGGAAAAGGAGAGTGGACTCAAGAACTTCAAGGTAAAATAGCTAACTTTTACACTTTTGTGCATGTGAATAATAATTGTGTGGCTAGTAGCCCATTGAGTGTGTGTAGTAGATTACTTACTTGTGAGTCTAATGATTCTTTGCCTTTTGTTAATGATGTACATGTTGTGAGTGTGGATACACTAGTTGATCCTATTGATGACCAAATTGACTCTTCTTGTAAGATCGATTTATGTGCACCTAGTGTTGAAGCCTATATGTTGAACAAAAGTACATTGTCATGTGTAATTGGTGTTGGTCAACCAATTTGTGAAAATTTTCCACCACTTGAGTATGTGTGTGATGTGATTAAGAGAAATCAAGTGAGTGAAGTAATTGAAAAAGTTGGTCAACAAAAGGGGAGTGAAGCCGAGAGCTATTCTTGGGATAATCTTGTACTTGAAATCTCTTTAAAACGTGATATTGAGCTTTTAGAGAGTGCTGAATGTGTTTGTTCTGAATCTGTCCATGAAATAGATCATGATCTCTTTAGGTATAATGTCTTATTTGAAGATGATAAAAACACTCCTAATGAGTCTAGTGGTGAAAATGAAGGTATAGCTAGCCTTGGAAGTATTTTTCAGTTATCCCAATACCTACTCATTCCTTACATTCCGATTCCATGATCATAGTTCATGTTCATGTATATGATAGAGAATCATGTGCTCTTCTAGTTCTAAAATAAGGAGTTCTAGTTCATTCAGTAGGCGGAATCGTATTCTCTATGTTATGAACTCCAAATTGAGGTCATGTAGCTCATGACTTATGTATTTGTGTCTTATAGTGTGCTTAGTTCCCATAACTCATGCTATAATCCTTATGATTGGCCAAATTCAGCTTCTAGTCATGTATGCCCTAATTCAGATCACTTTGATGAACCCATGATGTTGATTTTCTATTCCTTCGACCTCACTTAAGTGTCAAGTCTCTTATAATATCCTTCCAGGCTTCAAGATCTTATGTTTTAACCTTTTAGTGACTCCTCCTTATGTAATGATAGTGGTGATGAGTGACTATTTCTTGTTGAAGAAAGATCATTGTATGCTTGTATTAGATAGGCCTATCAAAGTGAAGTAGGATCGAGGCCAAGTCTTTGATATATGTTATGGTTAGTGGAAATTTGTGTGTGTATGTTCTTGGGGTATCGCGTGGGAGTTATATTGATAGTGGTTTAGAGAATACGTGAAGTATGTATTTATGTGTGTTTGCCTAGAAGTTCATATGTGGTTATAAATATAGGTTTGAATGACATGTCGGGATTTAAGTGGAGGAATTCAATATGTGCTAGTGAATCCATAGCAAGAGATCAAAGTTAGTCATTGAAGTAGTAAGGCACGTTATACTTAGGGTGTGATCTTTAAAAAGATATAGGAATTTGAATCATATGGTTTAGACTAGTATCGTAGTAAAGCGTGTTGTATTTTGTGATTTGAAGTTAAGCTTGATCACGGTGAAGGGATTTAAGCGACTTTAGACATTAGTAGAAAGATTTATAAGGATTATAACTTGAATCAATGAGTATGGTAATTAAGGAGAATAGTATAGTTAAAGGATACTCGAGAAGTGTGCCAAGCTTGAAAGTAAGAAGTTACATGGCCTAGGGCCTAGTAATTCTATTCCATGCTACAGAGTAGTGTCATTGTCGTGATTCCTTGGTCGGGTGCCTTGTGTAAATCATGCCCAAGGTTCTTTGATCCCTAACGCTGCTATGACTTCTGTAGAAAGAGTGGTGAAGAGATACTCCAGTTAAGTATAGGTATCCATATAATTCCACTTGTATAACCAGCAGTTCAGTTTAACGGCAGGTCAGTTATAGTGATTTTCCACCTTTTCACCCAGTCCTACTATTTGAAGTCTCATGTGTATGACCATCCCAAGAGATAATCTATTATATCCATGTAAATTGCAAATTTAGTTCAATCCGAGCATCATGCTTCAGGTTCAGCTATTTAGTCATGACTCAGTTCATAAGAGTTCTATGCATAATCTCAAATACTTCTAAGTATTTTAGCTCAGGCAGTATAATACCCTGGTACGATCTAATTCTTGTTACCTCATGATTCGTACTTGCGTAATTTATCACTTCTCAATTTAATATGTATGATTAGATCACGAACACTCCAAGAAAATCCTAAACTCTCAGCATGAATCAGCTCTTTGAAGCAAGTAAAGTTAGCTCAGTTCAGAATTTAATTTCATGATAGAAGTTTAAATGTTTCAAATCAGTTATGTCCTTTCTTAGAAGGAACAACATGTCCTCTTATTCCAAAATTTTAAGTTTCAACAGGTTCCTACCCATCATTCGGGGACGAATGATCCCAAGGGGGAGATAACGTAATACCCCGTACTTTTGGATTAGAATTTAGACCATCTTTCCTACGCATATAGATCCGAACTAATAAATTACTTGTTAAAATATGTGATGTTATCAGTCCTAAAGGGTAGGAATACCTTTAAGTATGATTTGAGGTCACAAAACTCCCCTAACTCTAAGAAACGTTGAAAACATTTCTATCGATTAAGTTTCAAAGGATGTTTCAACTTGTGTCAACTTTCATCGACCATAAATCTTTTCATATAATGAGTTATAGGGACTACTATATATCAATTGAAATATCTTCGAATTAGGTTTCCAATGATACCAAATTTGCCTTAATCCAATACCCGAGCGAAAAGTTATCCCCATTTTTGTGAGAGGCAGTAAGGGTGTGCGATGGGCAATGCGCCACCCAATCAAACTTGTGTGATATGGAGTGTGAAGCACACTTAAATTTATTCCATAAGGTGTGCGAAGCACACCTTAAGGTTTTCCATGGGTTGTTGTAATACCCCGGAAAATTTTTCGTTGAAATTTTGTGCGTAAACGTGTTGGGTTCTATCTTATAGAATGAATTATAAATTTTTCGTGCAGAATGTATTAGATTATGACCCACCATTGCGTAGAGTATCAAATAATATTTCCAACTATATGTGGATAATCCAAAATGGACACCCGAGCAACGAGTTATGAACATTCCGATCGAACCGTGAATAGTAGTGAACAGTAAAACGTGCAGGAAAAAGTACTGAGTCCTGGAGTATTTTTTCTCCAACTTTAAATGATCATAGCTTCTTGTACATAATGATCTGGGTGATCTACTATATATGAGCGGAAAGATCTGCGAGTTCTCTTTTCAATGAAATTGGTTTCATCCAATTTGTCTATCAGATAAAAAAGTTATGGTTGATCTACTTCAGCCTATCAAAAGCAAATTTTTGGGTCAACTTCAAACAATCATAACTCCTCGTACACAATGATCTGGGTGAGATACTATATGTCAACGGAAAGATATGAGAGTCATATTTCTAGTGAAATTAGTTTTATCCAATTTGGATATTGGAGTAAAATGTTATGGTTGATCTACTTTAGACTACCAAAACAGTCTACCAAAGGACAGATTCGAGAATTTTTTTATTTTTAGGGGCGTTTTGGTCATTTTCTCTCACCCAAAATCCATCCAAAACCTATATTAAAGCCTATTAGAAGCATTATATGTTATATTTAATCAAATTCCCTCAAAAAGAAAACTCTAAGCTGCTACATCCAACTTCAAGAACCTCCAAAGTTCACCATTAATTCTGCAAATTTCAAGATTCCAAGTTCCTAGTTCAAGAACTCCAAGAACCATCATTCAAAGGCACGATTAACATCTCAAAAATGAGTATCGATCTAAAGTTCATCATTCAAGGTATGTGGGGGTTTTCAACAAGAACTCTCTTTCGTTCTTGTGCCCAAAACTAATTTTCTTTAGAAAGGCATGATTTTTATTTGAGTTTTATGAATTTGAAGCATGAACCCATATCTTATGATGATTGTTATGAAATCTTGATGTTTATGATTTTGAAAGATAAATTTAGATGTGTGGAGATATAAAGCATGAATCTTGAATGATATTTGTCATTATTTTGATATTTGGGTCATGAATCCCCATTGGAAATTGTGTTTTTTTTAGAAAGTGTGTGTTATAAGAACTTTGATGTTGAATATTTGAGATATTTTGAATTATTTGACATTTTGGTCTTAATGGAGTTATTTTGAACTCGAGTGTGAAAGAAATCCACAATGTGGTTGATTTTGATAGATGGGAAGCATGATGGCTCCCGATGTATATTTATATATTACTGAAATTATTATTTTGTGGATTGTCTTTGAAATGATCTGAGTTAAGTCCGGAAGAAATCTTTTGCACCGAGTGGGAGGTAAAAAGCCACCTTACTTCCCTAGAACTACGTGCCCCCGTAGGAGTGTGCCTGAGGCTGATTTATATAGTGATCACTAGTTTGTGTGGATATGATATCGGTAGTCCTACTCCGATAGCAAGGATAGGATGGCTCTCCCCAACGTGGTTTGTATGTTGGGCTCCACGTAGCTCAAATGGTTTATATCGGTTATAGGATCTCCCAGTGTGTGTGTGTTTCCTTGTGTCTATGGTGAATGGTGAAGTGATTTGAAAGTGGAATTGTGAAAGTTATTCTTTTGAAAGATTTAAATGATATTTACATTATGAGAATTGATATTCTTGATGAACTGAAAGTGATTGACAAGTTATATGATGACTCACATGCGTTATTGTAATTATTTCATCCTCTCATGATTATGATAATTTTCTTCGGGATATGTGAGTCTTTCATACATCCTGCATATTTCTTATAAATATTTATGATAATGATGTTTATACAACTACATACACCCTCATATACTCGGTTACGTTCCATGGTACTGACCTACATCTTCGGATGTGGGCTGCATTTTCTCGGAATGTAGGTTCAAGGTTCGACAGTGATTCTTCGGGCACGATGTTCTATATCCTCCTCTGTTGTGGTGAGTCCTCATGTTCGGAGGACGTGATATTTGATGTTGGTTTTGCGGAATTGTTTACCTTTGAGAACTGAGTATGAGTCAGTTGGGGCATGTCTCAATAGCTCGCTGGTTTTATTGATTTTCTTAGAGGCTTGTCAGACTAGTATAGATGTTGGGAGTTGACTAATAATTTGTATTTTGTTATCTTTCTAAAATTCTTTTATGCTTGGATGATGATTACTCTGTTGATATTTGAGGGTTATTTATAAAAACCTCGTTTATTTGTGTTGAACTGAATGAAAATGGCTCAAAGGGTTATCTTGGGGCTACTCGTAGCCTCAAGCACCGTGTGACACTCTGAGACCCGTTTTACGGGGTGTTACAGTTGTGCACCGCATACCTCACTTCCAAGTGCCAAAAATGCCCCTATATATGTCTATAACACGGGATTTAATCCCCAATTGTCCAAAATCCTTTCACTTTCATCAAAAATTGGTCAAGAACACTCTTAAGGGTCTCAACCTAAACATCAAGATATCTCAAGATTTAACCGTAGCTTTTCAATAATTCTTTAAGATTCGAAATCCCCGTTGCGAGGGCTACAAGATGCACCCACCAATCGTACGTATAGCATCCCAAAAGCTAGAGTTCATTCAAAAGCTTCTAATTTAAGGTATGTGGGGTTTTCCTAAAATCTCATGGACATAGAAATCATCTTTTTAGAAAAAGGGTTTTTGATTTATGAATAGAATCATGTTTTAGAAGTTTTGATGGTATTGTTTTGGTCTTTCGACCTTCCCCTAAATTGATTGATAAATTATATATATACGTATGTATGTGTTTATGGATGAAGATTCAATTGAGAGAATGATTTATAATGAACCCCTCTCTTGTTGTGATTTTTTCCACCTTTCATACGATATGAATTGTTCTAAAATTGCATCTTGAAAAGCATGTTATGAAACATCATGAATAATGTTACGTTTGAAGTATGATTTAAATTTCTAAAGAGAGAGGGTTGTTTGTATTAAAAAATGTTGAAAATACATATAATGAATGAGTGCATGAGTTTTGCCAAAAAGTGTATGACCATCTTATGTTTGAAGAGTTCTTGCATAGTTTTGACTTATGCTTCGGAACATGAATTCTCTTTGTTAAATTGCATGTTTGGGTGGTCTGAACTATGTTTTTATGAAAGATCATGCTTAATACATATGGCTCAGAAATAGGACTTCCAAGTCTTGGTGTGACGACACCAATTCAGATTATGCCATGATAATTCAGGACAGAATAGAATGCATATTTGAAATCAAACTTTTTAGATGTTGAAACTAGAAAAAAATTCATGATTCAGAATAGGATAAAAATGGGCATAAAGAGAGCTTAGGTGCTTCCCCGAAGAAGGCATGGGTTCAGATAACCTATTGCCCAAAATTGTGATTTGCCGATACGGGTATATTATTATATTGGCCAAGAGCGGCATATCAGACTCAAAAACTCCAATCCTTGCAGCACACTTGGGTTGGGGATTTCCCCGCCGAGTCAATGGAGGATTCCATATAGCCCATGGAATATCAGACTTGTAGGGGGAGTTTCACCTAACTCAGAAGTAATACAAAGATTAGATTTTTGGATTGGCAAGAATGATTTATGGTTTTCAGAAAGTGCCCTTATGTTTTAGAACTATTTCATGTATGACATTTTTGACAAATACTCTCCAACTATTTTATTTATATAAAAGCTTTATTTTGGATTTCTTTCCATACCATTACATCTGTATTGACCCCACTCCTCCCTCCAGGTTCTGAGGCTAAGTCTAGGGGTCTAGAAATGTAGTAGATTTTATCAGACAGAGTTGCAACATTCATTTGGTGAGCCTTCTCTATTCCGGTAGGCCTGTCTTTTCAGATTTATGTCATTTATTTTTGTTTTGGTCTACTGGGGACCTTGTTCCAGTTTCAGACAGTTGTCAGATTTTCTTGTAGTAGAGATTTCGCAGACTGAGTCAGATGTTATTTAGAAGTAGTTGATTGACATTTTCCATACTTATGATGATTTCAGAATTGACCATGTTTCCGTAGTAGATTATGTTTCTGCATTTTCTTTTATTATATGAATATTGTGCATGATTACCGGATAGAGAGGGGCGTTCTGCACCTTCATGGTTTGGGATGTCCGTCACGGCTAGATCCTAGCTCGGTTCATGACAGTATGTGTTTAAATGCTTATTGTTCATCCGTGAATTCCTTTACATGTGATTCTTTCCTATACTACCTCTTTGCCTATGATGATGTCCATGCTAGTTTTGAATTTATTTTATGTCGACGTAGGAAGTTTGTTGGTCTGTCCATGTATGTGTGTGATAATGGTATATGGATTTTATGGACTTTAGAACCAATCGAAACACCCCCCTTGTTGTGGTATTTTTATGAGGTAAAGAAGCAACGGTGTCTTATGGCTCATAAGATGAAAGAAGTTTTACCTTGTGGATTATTTGATGCCATTAAGACCTATGCAGTTTCTTTATCTCTTGGTGATTTCCGTAACCAAATCCTTTGAGATTTTTATATTTAATTCAAAGGATCCTTGGTTATATTGCAAATATGTACAAGCTAACCCTAACCCTCTTGCCATGAGGAGTTTGTATTTGTTTGGCCTCTCTTCGGTTTTGCAAGGTTTGGATTCGAGGTCGAATCCTTTTCAAGAAGAAGTGGATGATACAAGAATAATGCTACCTTAGCTTTTGACGATATCATTCAAAGTTACTATGTGAAGAATCAAGCTTTGGTCTCATGGAGGGCATGGGATCATACTTGGAGGGGATGTTTTGAGCCTACCATTGATCAAACCCAAGTGTGGAAGATTGCTTGGAGCTTTGAAGACTTAAGGACTCTCGAGTTTGGACCACCTTTGTTGGTTCACGGTTTTGGTTCCCTTTACTAAGGGCATTTTGGACAATTCATATTGTCTTCCAACACACCAAGGCCACCCTTGGTCATTAGGGTAATGTGGTCTTTTTGTCTACTTTTGTAATATACTATAAGTAGTACATTTTAGGTATTTTCTCTTTATTTTATGAAACATGAAATGTTGAAACACTTAAAATCCTCTCTCTTGAGAGTAGACCAACTTAGTGTAGTTTTAGTATAGGGCTTGGAAATGCTAACATTGTTCTTTCCTTGAAAACGGTGGATCTTGAGGTGAGTTGATTCCTTTGGCGGTCACCGTAAGAGTGTAGTTTTGATTATCACACTCATTATGGGCTTTTGAGTTTAATACACACTCTATTTCCTAATCTTGTAATAATCTTGGTCTCACTATCTATCCTTTACTTTTGTTGTTGTTATCTCGTGTAGTGGACTGTTTAGGGTCATTTATTGAATCTGAAACTTGTGTTATTGTTGTTCACATTGTTCATCACATTTTATATTTGTTTTGGTGTTTAAATACACCCTTGTATCTTGTATTCTTGTTGTTGGTAGCGAATCCGAGTGTGGTATCCATCTTGGTCCTCGAATCCTTAAGATTAGTGGACTGATTTAGAGTGTGTTTCGTGTTTCTGCTGTCATTCTTGTATCATGCCATGAGGAAGTGTGCTTGTTTGTCTCTCTTTTATTTTGCAAGGCATGGATTCGAGGTCGAATCCTTTTTAAGGAGGGGAGGATGATACACGTATGACCAAAAAGATGGATGCATGTAAGAATGTAATGAACCCGGGGCTTGGAGTGTGAAAGTGAAGGACTTAAAACACACCAAACTGACCCTAATCTCACACTTGGAGTGTAAAGAGGAGCCTTGGAACACAACAAGGTAGCCCCTAAATACACTTGAAGGGAGCCTAGCTCTTAAAAGGGCATTTTGGATATTTTGTATTTTATTTGTAACCTAGTATAAATAGAACATTGTAGGGCTTTTAGACTTAGATTATTCATGATGTTTAAGTCTTGAAACACAAAGAAACACAAGTCCTCTCTCCTTGAGGCACCAAAACTGAAATTAGGCATAGAGAATGTGGAATCACTCTTGTTGATCTCATGGCTTGGAAATGTGATGCTTGGGAGGTGGATTCCAACCTTGTGTCTTCGTAAGAGATAGGTGAACGTTGTGTGTAGTGTTATGGGTCCAAGAGTGGAATATGCTCTTGGGTTCTTAAGATTATACCTTCATTAAGTCTATCTAATTATCCCGTTACTTTTATTGTAATCTTGTAGTAGTTTGTATTCTTGTAACCATTTCTATCTCTTGTTAGTAAAACTGTATATTGTTCCTATCTTGTTATTTTTGTCCATCTCTCCATATTGTTGCTGTTTTGGTGTATTTTACACCTTCATTATCTTGTGGTTATTGTGCTTTCATTGTTGTTGTAGTGAATCCGAGAGTGGTCACCAAAGGGGTCCTCGGTTCTTCAAACTTGTGGACTGATTTGGTGTTTGTTTCGTATTTTCCTTGTGCTTCTTGTATCAGCATGTGTTGCTGAGGATGCTGTTTATAGTGTGTATGCTTGAAGATGTTAAAGACGAGCATGGGTCTGTCATCAACAAAAAGGGGAAAATTGTTAAGTCCTTAGTTTTGATGATTGATAAATTGCATGTAGAGACCTGATTCTTGAAGTCTATGTGATGACAAAATTGCAGATTACTTGGGGAACAAGTTGAGGTCACACGTCACTGTCACAGTCAACCTCACAGTTGGACGAAAGTACAAAAAGTTGGTGGAAAGTGGCTGCAACTTTTTTGTCTCAGTCATACGTATATTGCTCATTTTCCACAACAAGAAAGCCAAGCTTCCGTATACTTACAATATATCTCTCTCTTAAAGATGTTGGATCAAAAACTCACTTTTGCAACAGGGACTGATAGCTCATAAAGTGGTAATTTACTTTTTGGTTGTATTTGAGTCTTTGTATTGTGATCTTAATCGTCACCTACTATTGCTTGCATGATTATTAGTAGGAATTGTGGTGTAAATCTCATTTCACTGTAATCATCTAGAGTTAGGTGATTTTCAAGCTAGAGTTAGCTTGGATGGTGTGTGGTGCAATAGAGTTACTGTGATATTCTTCTTATAATAGAATTATTACTAGGAGAAGAAGGATTAGGAGTTTAATCCTTGAAGTTTAGAGTCTGTATTCAAGTTTGCTTGGATATAGTGGAGCTTTAGAAATTCTAGAGGAAAGTCCTGTTTTTTCTTCCTTGAGCAAGGAGTTTCCACGTAAAATTGTTGTATTTGCCATTTACTTTCTCCTCTCACTTTATTATTAAGCTTTCTCCTAGTTCTTGCTCGTTGAGTCTTTTTGGGACCAGGTCCCAAAGTTGAAGAGCAACCCACTACAACTCTTCATAACTTTTCTTCCATTTATAGAATAAAAGATGGAGTATCGTTAATGGCAATTAGTTAGCATGTCAATTTGAAATCGAAGAGCACGATGCAGTCTATGAGAATGTGAGAAATTGGAGCTTTTGATCCATTTATTCTGATATGCAATCTATGGTTGGTATATATTACATGTATAATATGTTACAAAAACATTAAAATAGATAATCACATCATCATGGTTTGGTTTGTCTGTATTTTCTGTTTGACTATAGTTTTCAGTTCACCTGAAAACTGCATAATGTTGGATCACAGATCATGAAAGGTTATTTCGATCTGAATTCTGAAAATTTTTCACTTTCCTCTTTAGTTTGATATCTTCTCGTTAACTTAATTACAGAATCGGAGATGCTAATTCTTGTGATGAAGGTGAAAAAAACAGATAGATATGTAGTGTATTTTGAAATGTACAAGAAAATAGTTCTAGCTATCGTATTGATGAAACTCGTAAGCCCTAGAAATGATGAGCAACACCAGCTAATGATAGATGTATCATATAATCTATGAGTCTAACTATACTCTATATATATTTGAAAAATCCTCGGAGATGAATTAACGAAGATTTGAAGATGAAGTTTGTCTAATGTGCTATGCACTTTGCCTCTGGTATAGATGAAATGATTATCATATCCGAATTATAAAGCTATGACACAATCAAATCTGAACAAATAAAATGTTGAATTGGATCGAACCAATTTTTGCCGGAAGTTACCAGAAGTAATCTGCTGAGCACTATTGAGTTCAAGATTAATGGGATCAGAAAACATGCACGGACTATATATTTTTCTTCAACAACTTAGTAATATGTTTGATAACGATCTTTTAACTTGGTGTATAATCTATATTAGAATTGTTACACCCTTGATGTTTTGATGATCCGGATACTATTCCATAAGGGACCTGCTAGACGACATACTATGTGTCCATGGGACCTGGTCTCGTTCACAGTGCTCCTTGACATACTTTATTTGACTACAGCTGGAAGTTATACTTTCTTGCAGAAAGTTGGTGGCACGGCAGTAGAGGAGCTGAACCTTCACCAATAAAAGATGCCTAGGTTTTGTTGCTCACAACCAATAACAAGGATCATTTACTCACAAAAAGTTGAACTTTTAAGAAACAAAAGCCGTTCATGAATACAACTCATTTAATGGACCTGATAACTCATTCATCTTAAGTCTAGTGTATGTGTTGTATTACTGATTCAGTTGATCTTATATTGTAAATCTACTCATGATTACAAAAGATAGTAGATGTGTCTCTTGTCCAAGTCTTAGTTCAAGTTGAAGCAACTAGAGTTGGTTGTTCGAGTCATTTATAAGTTGGTTAAGTATTTGTTCGTCTCATTCGCGAGTTGTGTCCTTGGTAGAGTTATCTAGGATGTGTGAGTAGAGCTAGTCAGTTGTAAGTATGTTAGGCTTACCACACTTTTCTTGTGATAGAGCTATTACAAGAGTTAGTTGGAAATACTGATGGCAGGTTATGGTGTTTACTTCCCTTGGGCAAGGAAGCTTCCACATAAAAGCTTTTGTGATATTTACTTTTATTGCATTGTCTCTTCTTTCTTTATTTTGCACTGCATTCATATCTCAGGGACCAGTTCCTGTTGTGTTAGGTGGACTCATATTGTTGAAGTATGAAGAAAAGAGTGGAGAAGGATCTAGAAGAAGCAATAATAGACTAGTTTTTTTCTGTTATAACTGTTTTTAGTTAGTTACACTAGTTTCAACGGCTAGTTAGTTAGCTAGTTAGCGTAATCTCTAGCCTATAAATGTATATTACTATACACATTGAAGAACAGTGAATACAAGCAGTTACTCTTCCCTCTCATCTTCTTCCTCTCTCAGTTCTCTTCCTTCCTCTCTTGTACAAACACTATCAAACTTTGTACTTTCTCCATTGTTGATAAACAAAAAGCTTACTGATATCTTGTATAATTACATGGTATCAAAGCCATTACTCACTAGAAAACTAGTAGAGCAAGGTTTATTCTAGCGTATTGAATCAAGATCAACAAGTCTTGAATCAAGGTTTACAAATCTGAAACAATGGTGAAACCAAATGTTGCTATTGATGCTGCTGAAGCATCCAAAGTTACTCCCAGTTCATTGGACTACAATCATCCTCTCTTTCTCAGCCCTTCTGATGTAAGTGGCATACAAATCATGTCTTTTCAATTGACAGGACTTGAGAACTTCTCAATCTGGTTTAGATCCATGCGTATAGATTTATTAGGGAGAAATAAGTTAGGCATGGTAGATGGAACATGTTCTAAAGATAAGTTCTCAAATGAGTTGAGTAGTCACTGGGAATGAGTCAATGCAATTGTACTTTCTTGGATTATGAATTCAGTTTCTAAAGAGTTACTTGGTGGAATCATGTATATATCTGTGCTCGTGTAGTTTGGAATGAGCTATCTGAAAGATTTAATAAAGTTGATGGGGGCAAGAACCATTAATTTGCACAAAGAAATAGCCACATTATCTCAAGGAACTGCTTCAGTGTCCGTGTATTTCTCAAAACTAAAGGATTTGTGGGAAGAGTTTGAGGCTCTTATGCTTTCCCCTGGGTGTGAATGTGAGAAATCAAAAGAATATGTACTGGATCTTCTGAAACTAAAACTGTTTCAGTTTCTTATAGGACTGAATGAGACCTACACCAAGCAAGGAGTCAAATCTTTCTTATGACCCCTCTCCCAAATGTGAATAAAGCTTATGCAATGATCATAAGTGATGAAAATCACAAATCTGTTGCAAGTCAGGTTGGAATCTTGGGAATGAATCCTGCAGTTAATGCGAAGAACCTTGAGATAGCCATGTATGCAAGAAATGGTTAAGGTGGAAACAACAATCAGAAGTTCAAGAAAAATTTCAATCTGCAATGTGATTTCTGCAAACTGAAGGGGCACACTTAGGAAACCAGTTTGAAGTTTGTTCTATATACTCAAGATTACAAGGCCAAGAAGAAGTTCAAACATGAAGGAACCAGCTCATCTTACAATATGTCTGTGGGTCTTCATGAGTGTGCAATGGATCAGAATGGTTATGATCTGTGTGCAGGTCAGTACTCTCATTCTAAGTCTATGCAGAATTGGGCTACTAAAGATGCAGGGCAAGCTGTAGTATATAACAACTCTATAGGTTCCTACAAATGTCTCATCTTAAGGGGTTCCTAACTCAGTCAACCAGCAAGAGCAGTTGCAACCAAGTGTGCCTACTATAAGACAACCCATAACCAAAGTGTATCAAAGGATATCAAATAGAGGTCAAGGAGTTGTTCAGAAAAACCAACAAATGCAGAGTTTTTCTACTTCAACAGAAGTTGTAGTTTAACCTTGTGCGTATCAGGATCAAAGGAATTCCACTAGAGAAAGAAAATCACCAGCATGGATGAATGATTTTGTTTCCAAAAACACAAGGAAGGTATTTTATGCTCTTGCTAATCATGTATCATATGACAAACTGTCCCAACCCTACAAGAACTATGTGCTGAAAAAATCATGTATGGCTAAACCTACAAGTTACTCTGAGGCCTGCAAAGATCCAAGATAGGTGGAAACAGTGAAGACTAAAATAAATGCCTTGAATTCCAATCACACTTGGAAAATTGTTCCCTTGCCTAGAGGAAAGAATGTTATTAGTTGCAGGTAGATATATAAAGTGAAATGCAAAGCTTCAGGAGAAGTTGAGAGGTTTAAAGTAGACTGGTAGCAAAGGGATATGAACAAAGAGAGGAGGTTGATTATAAAGAAACATTCTCACCTATTGTGAAGAAGACAGTGAGAACTGTGCTTGCTGTTGCAGCTAAAAAACACTGGTGTGTTCAACAAATGGATCTCTACAATGCATTCCTAAATGGAGATCTAAATGATGAAGTGTACATTGATCTACCTCAGGGATTTTCTAGTCAGGGGAGCATACAGTGTATACACTACTCAAATCCCTATATGGTCTCAAACAACCACCAAGACAATGGAACACAAGCTATAAGAGGTTTTGATAAGGTCTTAGTTTATTCAGAGCAAATATGATCCATCCTTGTATATCAAAAAGACATCATAAGGAATCATTCTTGTGATAATGTATGTTGATGACATGTTGATCACTGGAGACAATCTAAATCTAATAGAAAAGACCAAGACAACGTTGCATCAAATCTTCAAGATGAAGGATCTAGGTGAGCTAAGATATTTCCTTGGAATAGAGTTTACAAGGTATGATAAAGGGATATTGATGCATCAGAGAAAATATGCATTGGAGTTACTATTTGAGCTATGCTTGACAGCAGCCAAGCCTGTAGCTACTCCTATGGACTACAACACGAAGCTGACATCTAGACAGTTTAATGAGCATGTCAAGTAAAACCAGACTGCTGATGATCCACCAGCAAACCAAGAAGCTTATCAAAAGTTGATTGGCAAATTGTTGTACTTAACTATGACAAGGCCAAATATAGCCTTTTGTGTTTAAACTCTAAGTCAGTTCCTTCAAGATCCTAAGAAGTCTCACATGGAAGCAGCACTCAGGGTTGTGAAGTATGTTAAAGACCATCCAGGTCAAGGTGTGCTACTGTATAGTAATACATATGACAGAGTAAGTGCCTATTGTGATGCAGACTGGGCATCATGCTCTCAGACTAGAAGGTCTATAACAGGCTACTTTGTGAAGGTTGGAGAATGACTAATTTCCTAGAAATCAAAGAAGCAAAATACTGTCTCTAAGAGTTCAGCAGAAGCTGAGTTTAAAAGTCTTGCAGTAGTCACAGCAGAGTTGGTTTGGATCCTAGGCTTGATGAAAGAAATTGGGAATGAAGTAGTTCTACCAGTAGATGTGTTCAGTGATAGAAAATCTGCTCTGAAAATAGCAGCAAATCCAATATACCATGAGAGAACAAAGCATATTGAAATTGACTGCTTCTTTATCACGGAAAAACTTGTGGAAGGAATGATCAGAACTCACTACATTGCAACCTAAGATCAGCCTATTGACATGCAGAATAATGGACTAACAAGAGCACAACAAGTTCATCTCAATGCCAATCTAGGGATCTGTGAAATCTTCACACCTTCCTAGATTGAGGAGGAATGTTGAAGTATGAAGAAAAGAGTGGAGAAGGATTTAGAAGAAGTAATAATAGACTAGTTTTTTTTCTGTTATAACCGTTTTTAGTTAGTTACACTAGTGCTAACGGCTAGTTAGTTAGTTAGTTAGCCTAATCACTAGCCTACAAATGTATATGACTATACACATTGAAGAAAAATGAATACAAGCAGTTACTCTTGTCTCTCATCTTCTTCCTCTCTCAGTTCTCTTCCTTCCTCTCTTCTACAAACACTATCAAACTCTGCACTTCCTCCATTGTTGAATAAACAAGAAGCTTACTGCTATCTTGTATAATTACACATATACTCCATCAAGAATGTACGCTATGCTTGAGGACATTCCTATATGTTGTAGTTTTCCATATAAGCCAAGTTTTACCTGCCATAAACCACGACAGATCGGTACACGCCTTACTCGAAAGGTCATTTAATGTCTGCAGGTCAACAAACTAATCTAATGTGAACACTATACATAGAATTATGGACAGTAATCTACAGTGAGATTTAGTACAATTAATATTTTACTGATTTAAGAGAAATGAATTAGCTATAAATATAGCAAGAGAACGAACCATCTTCGCGTACTCAGAAAAACTTCTTTCTTTCTTTCTTTTTTTATCAGCTCCAACATTTTCACAAAGAATCACCATGCCCAAAATGCTAAGTGAACTTGCAAAAGTAACAGGAAAAAGAAAGCTCCCAGCATCTGAAGTGTATCAATTGAAGCGTGTGTTTGAGAAAATTGAAGAAAAAGGAAAGAATCTGATGTCTGAATCATATGAATTGAAGCCAATTAATGTGCCTACATTTTCCAATCTTGAAAGAGGAGGAACATCTGAAAGTAAACTGGAAAAAGAGGACGATTATGATTATGATCATGACTTAGTAATCTTGAAGGCTACCTATCACTACTATTTCAATCGTGGGGTAATTCCCCATCATCTTTATTCAAATAACTTCATTGACTACATCGAGGCTTCAGTTCCCAACGTGAAATTTCGTGGTCAGGCATTGGCAAATAAGATTGTTATGTTAGAGCACCATTTCTTAAAGGTTATGAAGATGGCTGCACGTGTAGGATATAACCCCAAAATAATCTACCCTATTTTCCGCAAAATTTTCAACTTGTCTATGGGTTTATGGAGATAATTTCGGAGACTATTATCCAGTTGGTGAAGATCAAGATGAAACTAGAGTTGTTAATGCATTCTTGATTTTCAAGGTGGATGTCTTCATTGCAGCATTTTAAATTATTTCTTAGAGCATTAGTTTAATGTTCTTAATTTTCTTTCATTAAACTGAATCTAGCTGTTTTGTGAATTATTAATTTGGATATTCATTTGCTCGAAATTTTCAGTTCAGCTCAAAATTTGAGTTGATATAAAATGTTTCCTTTTTCCAAGTTTGATATCTTGTCTTCAACTTATAGAATCAGATATGCTAATTGTTCCTTTCTTCTTTTGAGGAAGGAAAAGAATAATGATTAAATGACATAATTGAACTAATGTATCCCGAATAACTGAAGAAGACACAAAGCTGGGTGGAGCCTGGGCTGCCCCCTGGCCCACCCGCTGATGTGGCAGAATGCCTGGAGCTCTCTCAATCCCCGAAGCTATAACAGGATCAGGTGTTGGATCCCTGGCCTGATCTCGAATAGGGGCTGCTGCTCTACCCTGCCCCTGATATTTGGGTCGACCTCGACCCTAAGCTAGAACTCTAGAAGCTGACCAGGGTTTCGACCCCCTGCTCTCGAACCTCGCATCCTAGCCATCTGCATAGAGAGTGAACCAATAAAAAGAAGATTACAACCAACCCAGATTCAACGCTAAAAATGGATCAAGAAAATGTGATTTTTTTCCTAAAAATGCTCTGTAGCCTCCCAAGGATAGGATACAGACGTATCCGTACCGGTCTGCGAGACTCTACTATACATCGGCTCCAGTACTAACAACACTAGTAAGACCTACACTCTGATACCAATATGTCACGACTCAATTTCTCAAGTCTTGATGGCGCCTACCTTATCCCACCTGTAGGCAAGCCAAACCATAGCTCGGAATGCTAGGTAACGGGCAAATAGGCAGAGACAAAATAAAAGATCGCGTATATATTCGGGTATTGCATAAATTCATGGTAAAATAATTATAATATTTTGAATATATCATAATTAATAGAAAATTATTTCTAAAAAAGCCTCTATTATATAATAATAATATTTTGACATTCCTAGAATTACTATCTCCGATTAAAATATTAATAAATCATAAAAGTCTATTATAAAGTGATATAAATATATCGCCACTTAAAGAATTTTACCAATATTGAAAATATTCTAGAATGGTACTAAATTATATTTCTACGAAATGCCAAATTAAATTAAATAAACCACGATACATTTAGATAGTACTAAAATTACACGAAAATATAGGAAAATGGTCGTAAGGGTCATTACAACTCTACCCATGTTTCGTGAATCTTTTCTGATTATCAATATGAAATTTCATAGTAACTAATATAGTTATTATGTTTTCGCTTGTAGAATTGCAGTGCAAGGGCATGAAAAATTGTAAACGTAAAATTGGATATAAGTCGCCAAAAAAAAAAACCAATTAAGGTATTCCATATCTTTTCTTCCTCGGGTTAATATAAGTAGAAGTGCAAAGTGAAAAGAAAGTTCTTTTCACTATTTCATATGTTCTTTCAGGTCTCCCTTGTCATATCCTTTGTATCAGATTCCTTAACGTCAACTAGTGAATAATCGTTTTAGTTTCAATGAGTTAAAAAGTTTACTTGAAAAAGATGCGCATGGTAGAAGAGTCTTTAGTTGTATACTTGATTGAGAAACTGCCTTTCACATTGCTCTTCCCAATACGCTAAAATCTCAGTTTTCTTCTTCCCTGCTCCCTTCCTGCAACCCTCAAATTTCATGTTCCATTGCCAACCTTGTCGTTTGGAGATTTTAAAATCTCCCCATTGATTTGATTCTTTAATCCAGAAGATGATTTGATGCAACTACTGTTAGAATTATTTATTTTATATGGATTTAACATTAAGTTTTTGGTACGTTAAAGTAAAACGGGTACAAGACACGGGGGGATATTCATTCAAATTCCATATGGGTCTGGCAATAGTGTAGGCCTGTAGTAGACCTATGAGCCCATAATGGGGGTGCACTAGGTTAAGTCTTTTAAGCCTATAAATATAAGGCTAGGTCCCCTCTCCTGGCTTCAACATAAGACATATTCCCATAAGCTGTCAGCCGTCATAAGAAAACGTAAGTACACTTATGTATATAGGGCCCAGACCATGAACTAATATGTGATAGTTAAATATTACTCTAGAAAAATATATTGCATGAGATTGTAACTTTATATCTCTTCCAACTCCATCTACGTCACCTAAAACTTTCTTCCTTTCATAAATAGCTCTATTATTAATGTAGTTACTTTGATATCCGTATTTATGAGAAATTATCTCCATTACTGATGGGCAATTTTTCCCTTTCCCCATACCTCCCCATTTACAGGTATCAAAACAATGTCTCGATAAGCATACATTGGATATTATATCATTCTAGAATTTCGATTTCATGAAAAAAAATAGTAGCTAGAAAGGAAAGGTCAAATGAAATATCCATGAAGATGTTAGTAAAGTTCTCCTAAAAATATGTCCTTTGAAAAATACATAAAATCAAACTCATACAAATCATCACTTAATAATCATAATATTTGTCACCTTCAATCTTGTACTATCCCTTGTTCATTTTGTGAAAGCGGACAGACTAGGGTTGGAAAGAAATCCATCAAAAGACCATAATCAAATTCATTAATATGTAAACAATTGCTTACGTTATCCTTCGGATTGTGTATCATGATTTTATCGTGAAACATAAGTAGAAAATCACCTCTTTTTGACAGAAAAAAAGAGAGAAAATGAATAATCCACGAGATATAGAGAATATTGATACATAAAATCATTCTCCAAGATTCTTTATTCTCATACTCCTTCATAGTTCACACATCCACGTGAGTAGTCGAATTATTATAAATCATAGATAGGTTACTTTTCAACACTCCCAACACGAGAAATTTATCCTCTTCTCCAGAATAAGGTCGCTATACCTTTCTCCATTTTTAATTACTAAAATCAAAAGAGGTTATGCCCCAACCACTTTTAATATCAATACTAGTAGCCCAATAAAGCTTTCCATTCACAAACTTACCTGAGTCAATTAACTGCACCACTCTCCTAGAACAATGTATTTTTCTCCAAGAATTGTCCTTTAGGCTATAGATATTGATCTCTTGAAAGTTACGTGGATAGCGAGTAATAGTAAAAATACACTCTACCTTATAATCATCATGGATATCATCATATCCAAAACCATATGTGCATTGACAATCATCCTTCAATTTAGTTCTAAAATCAGGCAACTTCCAAAATCAGGCAACTTCTTATACTTTCTTATTGCTGGGTTCCATAGGAACAATTACTTTGCCTCATTTACAAGACAAATCAATCCATTGACAGAACCCTCAATCACACAAGCTATACCGGAGTTTTTCATGTGATAATCCAAGTTAGTTTCCTCCATAATAGGACATTCCTTAAGGTTAAGTTCTAGTTGGGCTATCCTCAACATAACGCTATGGTTAGTGTAGTCTTTGTCATTATTATTTGATAAACTTTGATGATATTTGGTAAACTCAGGGCTAGAAATCAAAGAACTCCAAGATTTTAAAACAGACTTGAATCGTAAGAGAGATTTAACGGGAAGCCTTGAGAGAATTTCAGTAAGGATTTCAGCTGGCCAATAAAGTTTTGTGGGGTTGCTTTGATTTGGGCGTTGATGGGAGGCTTCATCAGATACCGGTTGTTTTCTTGATAAGTCGAAGACCTCAGTTTCAGAACTTGTTTTTCTTCTAGTTTCAGCTTTTCCATGTCTTCTTCATTGATTAATCCGTTATCTTGTTCATCAGATTCTGAAGTTTCTTGCTTTACTCCATTATTCTCTCCATTTAGTTTTTCCGCAGGTAGCATTTGGAGCTTTGTAAATATTGGAGCCGATAAAGAGAGAAAGAGAGAAAGAGAGAAAAAAAGAAAGAAAGAAAGAAAGAAAGGAATGAACTGAAGATGAAGTTTCTTTAGCTACAATTTATAACTTGATCATATCGCTAGATTAAGTGAAGTGTTATACTAAATCTTTCTTATGTAAATTTATGATTAGATTATGGTGAATTAATTAAGGATGGAATCAAATTGAATGAGCAATTATGATTAGATTATGGTGAATTAATTAAGGATGGAATCAAGTTGAATGAGCAATTACATAGGTTATAAATGCTAAATGGTTCTTTTTGTTGTTTCGGGTACACAATTTGTATGTTACTTCGCATAAACTTCAACTAAGTTCAAGAACAAACTAATTTCCAAACTAATAATCCATGTAACTGTAGCAGCTAGATTCAGCTTAGTGAAATAATATTGGGAAATTTAAACTATTGCACCAAGAAATTATTTAAAATGTTGCTATGAAGATTTCGACCTTGAAATCGAAGAATGGATCAGCAACTCCAATTTCCAATTTCATCTTCCTGTTCATCAACTAATAATAATCTCCGAAATTAATCCCATAAAGCCATACACAAGAAGAAGATCTGCTGAGAAACAGGGTGGATTATCTCAGGGTAATATCCGGTACGTGTTGCCATATTCATAAGAGTTAGAAATGTTGCACTAATGTAATGATCTTAGTTGCCAATTCTTGGCCACGACCTTTCAAGTTGGGAACTGAAGTTTTGATGTAATCAATAAATTTTCTGAATAAGGAGGATATGGAACTACCCCACGATTAGAGTGTTAAGGATAGATAGACTTCAAGATTGCTAAATCTTGATTATAGTCATAGTCATCATCGTTTTTCAATTCATTTTCTGATGTTCCTCCTGTTCGAAATTGGAAAATGTTGGCACATTAATGAGCTTCAATTCATATGATTCAGACATGGGACACTTTCCTTTTTCTTCAGCTTTTGGAAATGATTCAATTCATTTGCTTGCTTATTAATGAATTAAACACAATATGAATTGCTATGCCAACAATTTTGCTTATATTCTTATTGATCTAATTTATGTTATTAGTTGGATTTATGTTTTATAATGATTTAATTTCTATTCTTTGTTGGATCTATTAATAAGTAATGCGCTTTCTCAACTAAATATACGAAAATGACTCCCACATTCAGGTACAATTTTTTTGAACTCATCAATTTTTTCCTTTCTAAATCATGCATTGTTGTTTTTATAATTTACTTTTTTAGGCTACTATTGCAATGGACCCAAAGAAAAGAGGTACTGCATGGCAAACACAATTTCTGGTGGTAAAATATATGCGTGCTTACACTAAAATGTATGTTTATGTTTACACTATTATATTAAAGTGTGAAGGATATTTGAAAAGTTATTTGAACTTTTGTACTTCATTACAAATCTCCGCAATAAATAAGACTTTAATTTTAAATAATCAAATGTTACAGACACGTGCGGTAAAACTAGTTTAACTAAAATCACTAAAGTACTGTACTTCACTTCAAATTATTATTTCATAATGTCATTTAATGAATGGATTATGTAGAAGTAATTAAGGATGTAAAGAATGAAATTGAAATAACTTCAGCGTTATCAAAATTAGTCTTACAAAGAGAAATGGTCAACAATGATATAAACTCATTCCAATCTTAATTACTCGCTCCATTTCAAAATAATTATCATGTTTTACTTTTTGAAAGTCAAGTTGACTAATCTTCAAGAGATAAGGCACAAATACCCCCTCCCCCCCCCCCCCCCCCCCCAAAAAAAAAAAAACAAAAAAAACTATATTCGAAATCCTAGAGGCACAACTAAACTTTACAAAGGTCCAATTATCCTTCCTAAACTCATGTAATTGGATCTTTGTAATTGTTGGAACCGATAAAGAAAGAAAGAACTTTTACTTGCTTTGGAATGAACGGAAGATGATGAGATGTTCCTTCTTTTGCTAGAATTTATAACTTGATCATATCATTAGAATGAGTAAAGTGTTATACTAAATCTCACATCATATTATCACTCATTTATGTCAATTTATGATTAGATTATGGTGAATTAATTGAGGATGGAATCAATGAAGTTGAATGAACAGTTACATGACCAAATGTTCAAATCTTAACGGAGGCTATAAATGCTAAATGATTCTTTTTTTTAGATGTGAGCGCCTAAAAACTTTCAACAGTAACAAAGTCGGTCTTACTAGGAGGAACAGTCAACAGTGATGTAAATTAATTCTTATCAGCTACTACTCTTGGTGAAAATTTCAAATAAACATAAAATACGACCTCGTTCATATTTTCTACATATTATATAACAACAGAAAAAGAGATAAATATATGCCCCTCTATTAGTGTAATTTCAAGTGGGTAGTGTACATATACCCTCCCCATCTACCAAGTTAAGATGAATGCCTTTTTTTTTTAATTTCAAATAGTAAGACATGTCTTTAAAAATTATCTCACCCATTTTATTTAGGAACAAAATACATAAAGTAGCATACTTAAGTATTAAATTGCAAAAAATAACAACACCTTTATCAAATTACATTTTGTAGAATATGTATTTGTATGCATTTGTATTTTTGTAGCAACAGTTTGGAAAAATACAAAATACATATCGATCGTAAGGGCAGTAAAAATCATATGTATTTGTATTTTTGTAGCAACAGTTTGCAAAAATACAAAATACAACTTGCTATATTATGTAATTATGAAACTGTTGCTATGAAACTCATAATTAAGCGGATAAGTATGTTGTTTCTGAATTTTGCCCTTTTATTTTCCTCTCGAGACCCAACTTAACTAAAAAAAAAATCAATTCATCTTTTATTCAGACCTTACACAATTTCATTTATTGATTGTGTAGATGGATTGGATTTTTTTCAGTTGGACAGGGTCTGGAGGGGTAAAATGTGAGTTAATTTTTGTAAAGCTGTATGATATTCTTGGAATTCAAAAAAAAAGTCAGTTTTAGATTATTTTCTAGTTCAGTAAATATAGGTCTTTCAACAAAAATGGTAAATATGCACAATTTGTTAGACGATGGCGTATATATGCATAACTTTTTTTTAATGAGGAATATATTCACTCTAAATCACAAAATTGATGGGTATATTTACCCCTTATTCCTATAACAATTGTTAATTATGCATAATTTGTTATTAAATAATTATTAAGTGATACTCATTTTTACATCGAGTAATGATTAATCATGGTAAATATCGCGTTGTGTCTACTACGCTTTTCAGTTAAGATTAATGGGATCAGAAAACATGCAGGGACAATACATTTTTCTTCAACAACTTAATAATATGTTCGTTAACGAACATTTAACTCAGTGTTTAGTCAATATTAGAATGTACGCTATGCTTGAGGACATTCCTATGTGTTGTAATTTTTCATATAAGCCAAGTTTTACCAGCCATAAATCATGACAGATCAGAAAATGCCATGCTCGAAAGGTCATTTAATGTCTGGTCAACAAAATGATCTAGTGTGAACACTATACATAGAGTTATGGACTGTAATCTGCAGTGAGATTTATTACAATTAATATTTTACTGATTTTAGAGAAATGAATTAGCTATAAATATAGCAAGTGAAAGAACCATCTCCGCATTCTCATCCAAAAAACTTCTTTCTTTATCAGCTCCAACATTTTCACAAAGAATCACCATGCCCAAAATGCTAACTTCAGGCGAAAATCAAGAATCGATCATCCCTGAACTTGCAAAAGTAACAGGAAAAGAAAGCTCCTAGCATCTGAAGTGTATAAACTGAAGCATGTATTTTTGAAGATTGAAGACAAAGGAAATCATCTGATGTCTGATTCATATGAATTGAAGCCAAATAATGTGCCAACATTTTCCAATCTTGAAAGAGGAGGAATCTTGGAAAAAGAGGATGATTATGATTATGATCATGACTTAGCAATCTTGAAGGCTATCTATCACGACCCGTACTAGGGCCCTAGCCGTGATGGACATCCCAAACCATAAAGTCCCAAGAGCCCTTCTAACTTGCAATCACATACACCATTCATATACAAAGAGAAAATGCAGAATACATAACAAAACGGAATCATGGTCAGTTTTTAATTCAACAACAAAATACTGAATTGAGTTCATAACAATCAACAACATATAACACTAGTCTGTGAAATCTCTAGTGATTGAAAATAACCTCTGTCTAAAAACTGGGACAAGGCCCCCAATCGGACCATGAATCAAAATAAAATAAAAATAACAAGTTCTAATACAGGCCTTCCGAAGTAAGGGAGGCACACCATTTGCAAACTTTTGATAAGTCAATCTTCTGCTTAACGGGACCCCGGGACTGTGTCTCAGAATCCTGAAATATAGGGGATCGATACAAATGTACTGATACGCAGAGAAATCTAATATAATATGTCTACATATATATATATATATATATAACATAGATGAGAGAAAGTATGAAATATCATGCATGAAATAGTTAAAAACAAGTGGCCAGTTTCAGTGATCTTAAAACGATTTTTGACAATGCAGTTCTAATCTTTGTATTACTTCTGAGTTAGGTGGTACACCCTATAGTTCTACAACCCCACGGGCTATATGGAGTCTTCCCTTAACTCGGCGGCCAAGCCCCCAATCCAAGTTTGCCGCAAGAGTTGGATTTTTTGATTCTGATACGCCACAGGGCACTAGGCCAGCGTAGAATCCCTCCAGGGTGATACAAGAATAAGTGTGTATCAAGAGATTCAAGCCAACACAAGAGCAACAACAATTGGACCACTCATGGCTTCACTAGACTTTAGATTTAGTTTTGAGCAAGAAAAGAGATGAACACAAGAACAAAAATTCTAGAGAATCGAAAGAGTCCCACACGGCTTTACTAGACTTCAAAGACCAACAACAATACAAAGTTAACAAAAGAGATGGATAGATAGTTTGACATACAATATTCAAGAATCTAAGAACCCTAACCATATGCAAGGACCCTAAGATTAATGAATGTTAACACTAGACTCTTACATTGACAAAAGAGGGACTTTACCTCCCTAATCACCAACGTATCAAGCCAACGATGCAACACAAGTGATATCCATACTTGGGCAGCCCTAGTTACGGATTGGTGGCTTTTTCAATCCCTACAACTAAGGGGTGTTACACTCCTCACACTAGAGAGAGAGTTTTTATTCCATCAATAGACAACTAATGAGAAAAAGACCTAAAATGTTCTATTTATATTCTATTACAAGACAAGGCAAAATGACAACAATGCCCTTAAAGGGTGGGGTGGCCATGAAGTGCATTTGGACCCAATGAAGTGACCAAAATACCCTTAGTGAAGTGACCAAAATACCCTTAATGAAGATGACCAAATCATGACCCATTAAGTGTTGTCCAAAACCGTGAGTCCTCAAGTCTTCGATGCTCCAAGCAATCTTCCACACACGGCCTTGCTTGTGCTCAAAACGGGTCTTCCTTGCATATTCTTGTGTCCTCGGGGTGACCAAGTCTTGAGCCTTTAAATGATGACCTCCAATCATTTCTTTAAAAATTAAGGTGTCCATTTGACTTGTATCATCCTTCCCTTCTTGAAAAGGATTCGGCCTCTAATCCAAACCTTGCAAGAACAAAGAGAAGACAAACAAGCACCACATCCTCATGACATGAGGGTTAGAGTTAGTACAATAAACAACATCAACATGCCAAGGAGGTACACACTTGAGATATAACCATACATCCTTTCTTACAATCATGAGGGACTTAGAAAAAAATTACAAAGGAGTTGGCGAAAGGAATCACCATCAAGGGGTGGTGTCCTAATTGAAAGTAAAGACCACCTAACATATATAACAATATCACTCAAACAAGTGGACAAACTAACAACTATCCATCCTTCACACCCTAAGAAGTTACCGGGATCGAATGGGAAACGTAACCAAGGGCTTCGGTCTCAGCCACTCTCACTTTCCCCTAGGGTATCATCCTCAAAATTAAGCAAGCCCTCTTTATCACTATTAAAAATATCATGAACTAAAGAGGGTTGAGAAAGGTGTTCCATAAGTCAACTTCAAATAAAGGGTTCCCATGCATGCACTTACTACTAGTTTCAAAATTTCCACTAGGAATATGCCCAACATAAGAAACACATAAAGATGAAATAGATGGCATTTCGAAGCACATATCATCTTCTCTTGCATGAGAGTTGTCCTCACATACATACAAACCATCACGAGAAGCCAAAGGACCATAATCAAAATCATCTTCACAAAGACAATCATAACTCAGATTTTCTAAATATTCAAGAAAATCAAGATCATCTATGCCCGGTTGATCATTTTTCTCATCCTCACTAGTAGTTGGCAATTCACATTCCAACGTAGACTCAACTTTTTTTTCACAAGGGTCAACTAGTGTGTGAATAATCTCGTAACTTGGTAATGGAACCTTAGTCAAATTGTAAGTGCTAGCACCAGATGGACACAAATCATTCTCACGAGGAGAATCAATTTCATCATCTAAAGGATCAACTAGTGCTTGTGTACCTACAACAAGAGTTTGGTCCTCATGTGACCTAACAATATCAAGAGTATCACAAAATGAATACTCAGGCACTCCTACACTAGGTAAAACCGCAACTACGTTTATATGAGTGTAGGGGATAACATTTTTATCTCGTAGCACACATGAGCTACGGTCTTCATCTTGACGTGTGTCTGGGTAGACCACTTGCTCCCTTGGAAATCCCATATGATCCAACCTTTCATTTATCACTTCCCATTGATGGGTAATGGCTTCAAGTTCAGCCAAAATAACACTTGCAGCTGCGGGTTTCATTGTAATTGCATCTAAAAAAAAAAAGAAAAGAACAAGTCTACAAAATAAAACACAAGTTAGTTTGAAACAACCTCACCACACTCTCACACACTTGATCATTTCACACTTGGATTCACAAGTGTTTCAAGTCGGCTTGTAGTTCGTGATGAGTCAAGAAATGAGTATACTCCTTGGTCGGAATGGATTTTTTGTTTGAAGACTCAAGGAAATAATACCCGAACTTGAACCAAGAAATTGTACAATTCAAAAAAAAAAAAAAGCACAAAATAACTCTAACATGAACAAACGGGCACAAAAACTAACTAACAAGCTAGTAGGAGATTACTAGGCCGTCAATTAGTGTTCAAACCAACAAACGAAACTAAGAAACAATAAAATGAAACTAAGAAATATAAAAGTTGAACTCAAAATGTTGCGTGAACAGTAATTTAGTGATGTGGCAGTCCACTATTGGCCTCAGTTTTGTCAAAATTTTACTCTCCAATTTCAAGTCTTGACCAATCTACAATTTGGAAATGGTGGATTTGGTTAATGATGGGAAATTTGGTCTTGCAGCTTCATTTTCAAGTTCAAAACAAGACTTGAACTTCTTGGTACTTTCTCCTTGAAACAAGGTCCTTAAATCAAGGAAAGTAGGTGAAAAGTTGTTGTCAAGTCTTTTGAGTGATGTGATCAAGTCTTTCACAAACAAGTACTACAACTTGGTCTTTCACCTTTTGTGGATCTAATGTTCACTTTTTGTTTTAACAAAAGATGAAAAGGGTGAAGAACAACAAGAACACAATAACAACACCAAGAACAACAATAATATTCTCCAACAACAACAACAAATTCCAATGCCCAACTCCACAACAACAAGGCCTTTAACACGGTCAAGGCTTAGAATGACAACAACATCAAATCAGCCCCACTCTGTTCACATTAATAACTTCAACAAGTTCAAGTTCAAGCCTTAGATTTGGACACTTTTTAGTGTTGGTGAGAAATAAACCAACACTAGAAACACTCTAAACAATAAAAGACTACAAGATCTAGTCACAAAGAAAGATGTCACGAACAAGACAAAAAAAAATAACAACAACTTTCTCGGCCAAGAACAATAAGAACGGGCAGATTACTCCATTTCTGGATTTTTTTTTTTTCAATTTTTCAACTCTTTTTTTTTATTTTTTTTCAAATATTAAGCCCAAGATTGATCTTGTTATAACAAAATAAAAGATGGCTCTGATACCAAATGATAAAAGAATAAGTGTGTATCAAGAGATTCAAGCCAACAAAAAAGCAATAAGCTGGACAACAAGTTGCTAGTGAATCAAAATATGCCACTCACGGCTTCACTAGACTTTAGATTTAGTTTTGAGCAAGAAAAGAGATTAACACAAGAAAAACAATGCTAGTGAATCAAAATAGCCCCACATGTCTTCACTAGACTTCAAAGATAAATAACAATACAATGTTAACAAAAGAGATGGATAGATAGTTTGACATACAATATTCAAGAATCTAAGAACCTTAACCACATGTAAGGACCCTAAGATTAATGAATGTTAACACCAAAATCTTCCGTTGACAAAAGAGGGACTTTACCTCCCTAATCACCAACGTATCAAGCCAACGATGCAACATAAGTGATATCCACACTTGGGCAGCCCTAGTTACGGATTGGTGGCTTTTCCAAGCCCTACAACTAAGGGGTTTTACACTCCTCACACTAGAGAGAGAGTTTTTATTTCCATCAATAAACAACTAATGAGAAAAAGACCTAAAATATTCTATTTATATTCTATTACAAGACAAGACAATATGACAACAATGCCCTTAAAGGGTGGGGTGACCATGGAGTGCATTTGGACCAAAATACCCTTAATGAAGATGAAAAAATCATGAACCATTAAGTGTTTTCCAAAACCGTGAGTCCTCAAGTCTTCAATGCTCCAAGCAATCTTCCACACACGGCCTTGCTTGTGCTCAAAACGGGTCTTCCTTGCATATTCTTGCACCCTCGGGGTGACCAAGTATTAAGCCATTAAATTATGACCTCCAATCATGTATTCAAAAATTAAGGTGGCCATTTGACTTGTATCATAAGGGACATAATAATCCCATATCGACAACGCACGATTTCGGGCAATGAGTTTTCTGAACTCGTGCCTTCTTTGGGTAACTACCTAACATCTCTTTATGCCCATTTTTAGGATTTTCTAAACTTGTATCATTATAAGTTCAAAATCAAAAAATCTAAAAGAAAATCCACATTCTATTCTATTTTGTATTACTATGGTCTAAATTTTGAATCGTCATACCAAGACTTACAAGTCATATCTCTGAGCCATAAAATATCATGTTAAAGTCTTTTAATTTAAAACATCAAGTTTGTACCACCATATCATTCAAACAGTTCAAGAGAATCCATATTTCAATCATATGTCAAACAATGCAAAGAATCTCTCTTTTCAACATTTCAACAAACATGTGGTGGTCATGTATTTTTGACAAACCATGCAATTCTTTCATTATAAATCTTCAACATTTATCAACAAGTCTTAATTCAAACCATAAACAAGTATTAACAATCATAAGACATTTGTAACATACTTCACAGAAATACATTCTAATAAAATCATGACTTACGAAAACAAGCAATCTTTAAACGGGAGAGGGATTTCCAATAATTGATTCTCTTAATTCAACACCCAAACTCGATTTCATACATACATATATAAGATTAAAAATCAATTTGGGGGAAAGGCCTCAAGACCAAAATAATAATATCATTAAAGAATTCACAATGCAAGATTGTAAATATAATTCCAAAACCCATTACAGATCCATGATTTTTCAACATCCAAACATCATTAAAAATGTTTTCACCATGCCCATATAATTTAGGAAAACCCCACGTACCTTAGATTACTTATTTCAAAGAACAGAATCCGAATCTTGATTTGATTCTTGGAAATTTTGAATTTAAGGGATGGATCTTGATCTTGGGGAAGGGAGTTAGGGTCTTGTTCTTGAGATATTTTGATAGAGAATGAGGGATTTTGGCCTTTGAATGGCTACCAAATCACTGTATGGCTATCGAAATCAAGCAAGGAGGTCAACCTCTTACAAATATACAACATGGATGCTTTTTCTTTCTTGTAGTTCTTCTCTTTATATCTACCTCCAAAACAAAAAGGACGATGAAATTTCCATATAAAGAAAGATGTGGACTAGAGATTTTGGATTGAGGTCAATATGCTTAGCACATCGTAGTTAGATAGCTTATCGAAGAAAGGAGAAAAAAAGTCTTTTTTGTCGGCATCACACATATAACATGTGTGCCGTGAGTGAGAGGTTAATCACTTTCACCTTTTCTTTCAAAATTTAACAACATGACGAATCAATTATTTGTTCGAGGCTCAAGAGGAAGGAAAGGAACCACCACCCAATGGTGCTTCTACAAAAGTATGGTTACCGGTGGCTAATACCTTCTCGAGACTATCGGAGTCAAACTTTGGACACAGGTGCGAGTCGAAAGATGCTGCAACCGGGGTAGGTGAACCCTCATAGGTATCAGGTTCCCACATATATATAGTCAAAAGATATATGATGAGGTATTTTGTCCTTTGAATGGCTAAATCCCGTGTGTTTGGGTGAGAGAAAAGACCAAAATACCCCTCAGGAAACAAAAAAGGTCGCAGAAATTTCTGCCAGTTGATAGGCTGATATGCTGAAGTAAAATGGGCATAACTTTTTACTCCGATGTTGGATTTGGACGAAATTAGTGGCGTTAGAAAGAAGACTCAAAGTCCTTTAATTTGATTTATATAAGTCCTCACAGTTCATTATATACAGAAAGTTATGATAGATTCAAGTTGACCCTGAAACTGTAGCGTGAAATACGCCCCATCTGCGCCCAAGATGTTGGATCAGATGAAAGACATCTCAAACCAGTATGTTATGCCCCTAAAATACGCCCAAGATGTGACCAAGAGGCTGGAATATATGAAAGGCATACTTAACCAGTGTGTTATGCCCCTGAAATGTGCCCAAGATTCTAGAGCATATAAAAGGCATATTAGACCAGTTCGGATGGAAAATACTCCACTTTGCAAAGTCATAACTCTTAGCTTTGGTATCGAATTTAGGCAAGATTGGTACCGTTGGAAAGATACTTCGAAGACCTTTCATTCTATATATAGTAGACCTTCTAACTCGTTGTATACAAGAAGTTATGATCAACAAAACTTAACCCAAGTTGGAGTGTTCACTCGTAGACACCTAATTTTGTCCCTCCCGAAGTCTAATTTTATCCATTTTAGCTCACCTTACCACACACCCTATTCAATGTGATTATACCCCACAAAAATACAAAAAATAACAACCCTTAAACAAATTCCTAACAAATTTTATCTTGTTTTATCTAGTCCTAACCAATTCACCCACCTACCCCACCCCACTCTCATGGATTTTCATTTCTTAACCATTTCACAAAGATACAAAATAAGAGGAGGGCCCCACAGAATAATATGGAGACAACACATAATTCATCATCTTTCATGGGGGAAATTTACATATATACACATCACAGTAATAGGGAAAGGGGGGACCGTTAGAAAGAAAAGGGCTCAATTATTCTAGTCTCTTCCTCACATCTATATGCACAATCAAAGACAACAAAAGGGGCTCTCCATTTTTTCTTTTCTGATTGACAGGGGAAGATTCTCAATTGACAAGGGTTATCTTCTTCATCCCATTACTTTTTTTTTTACATCAAATAGACAATCACCATATTCACACCTCATCGGAAAAGCTCACGCGCACCCACCCACCCACCCTGGATGGAAAATGGGATTGAAAGGTGAGAGGAAGGGAATTGATCGATCAAGGAAGTTGAGCAGCAACAGCGGAATCCGATGGATTTTGGATTGTTCTGGTCTTTTATCGCCAGAAAGACGTCACCATCACTGAAATTTGAGCTATTTTCTCCATCTCCCTTTCTGTCTGGGCTCACCGGAGCTCCATTAAAGACGTGACTACTCAACCCAGAAACACTTTATGTCTTTATCGTGAAACAACCCAACCCCATTTGGGGTTTCGAACCCGGTTAAGAATCCCCTTTGAAATTGGTAATTTAGGCTTTGGGTTGAAGATCGCCTATTGATGTTGGTCTTGTCATTCTGTAGAGGTTCGTATTGAGGTTTGTTCAAGTTGCGAGTTCAAGGTCGAGGATGGATTGATTCGAGTCTATTCAAGGTTCATTGGTTCCCAAGGCTTCCGTCGCTTTCCAAATCAATTCAAGTTGATTGAATAAAAGGAACATTGAGGTATAATTCTATCTTTTCTCCCTCTAATTTATGTAATTGTGAATGATTCGTGTGCTTGACATGTTCGAATATTTACTGTGCGTATGTATTTGGTGTTGGTTTCGATTTTTGAAAAGTTGAATTGATAATTGAATGAACTGAGATTTGAATAATTGAATGTGCCATTGTTGAAATTTGTTATTTGGGGGTGAGAATTGAAAATTGATAAAAAGGGGTCTATTTGGATTAATGTTGGTTTCGTTGTTTTTTTGTTTAACGCGGAATTAATATCGAGTTTGTGAATCTTGTAGTATCATGTTAGGTCGAAGCAAAAAAAAGGCAAACGTTAGGGGTAGACAAATTTAGGGATCATGGTTTGTTGAATATTTTGAACTGTGTGATTGAATGGTTTTTGGCTGTATTGCTTTGGGATCATTTGTATCATTTGGCTGGGGAATGCCCCGAAGTACTTGTATTATTTTACATGGGGAATGCCCCAAAGTATTTTGTACTCGGAGGACGTTCGTGATGAAGGCCCGAGGCATTGGGTAAGGCATTGGAGCTTAGTCTAGGATTAGTTTAGAATAGGATTTACATTTCCGTATTTTTCTATTTTGGGACTATATAACTCGTACTTGACATTATATTTTTGATTCGTTTTGTTTTGTTTGTTTATTTGATTGTTTTACGTGTTTTTGTGTGGTTTGTACATTCTTAGTGTCAAATTAGCCGATATACTCCACCAAGTGACCGTGGTCGAACCACGGGATCCAGGGGTGCCTAACACCTACCCCTCGGTCAATAGAATTCCTTAGTCGGAATCTCTACTCGCGGATTAGTTTTACAATTAAAATCATTTTGAAAAGGATTTCCAAAGGTGACTTGGCACACCCAATTTATGCCAAGTGGCGTCTCTAAGTTTTGAATATAAAAGTCCTTTTCGAAACAAATTTTCTTCTTTTGTCACTTAGTAATAAAAACCCTTTCCAAAATTAAAAGAAATCTTTTTGGTGTACGAAAAAGGGGTGTGAAAGCTCTGGCGACTTTGCTGGGGATTTTTCAGAATTCGAGATTATTTTTGAGTTGTATAGACTTAGTTTGGCACTATAGGTGTATAGATATTTTGTTTGTGTTGTTTTGTATTATTTTTTATCATTGTTGAGTGTCTATGTGCTCTTTGTTTACAGTTTTTACTTTATGGGTTACTGCTTTATATCTGGCATCATGTGCATAAACTGAGTCTTTATTCTGCAACAAGTCCGTAGTACACGTGTGAACACGAACTATAGTTCAGTCACCATTATTTTAGGAGGGGGAGCCATTGGGTTGTATGGAGTAGGTGAACAGCTAAAGCAATCCACTATCGACCATACGCTCCCCGAACAGCCTTGTTAGTGGACCTTAGCGTAGGTCGGCCTTTAGGTCATGCTTATCTGCATCTTATTGAGATCTAGCGGGACCCATATGGCCCTTTGTAGGAGACTCACCTCTAAAGTATCTCTACATGCTAAATGTTGTATCTTTGAGGGTAACGTGGTCATTTGATGGACTGATTTGGGGAAAGCATGTGTTAGAAGTAAAGGGCGTAGGCAAGAATTGTTGAAAAATAGAAGAAGAAGTGAGTCGAAAAGAAAAAAAGATTTTCTTAGTTTTTAGAGTTTCTTATTGCTTTTGTCCAATCTGGATGAACTACGCACCCCTGATTCTCCTCTCTCAGGAGTGAAATACATAGGCAGCCTATTGTGGGTTCGAGGATCTTATTTAAAAAAAAATCAAAAATATTTTCTTCACTCTTCATTTAGAGTAGGTTTTTCATATACATCTTTAAAAGAAAACTACAAAAGGATTTTTCTTTAATAGGTTTAAGTTTCATTTTCATATGATATTCAAAACTGAAAATCGAAAAAGATTTTTCTTTGGTAATCATAGGTTTCATTTTGTATAGGAATTTTAAACGTGAAAATTGCAAAAAGATTCTATTATTTTGACAATTTGTTATTTTCTTCTCTTTTTAAAGTTTCAAGAAAAAGAGAAAATAAAGGAAAAATGATTAATTGGCCATTTCGGCAAGACTTCACGAACTACGCACACCTGATTCTCCTCTCTCGGGAGTGAGATACATAGGCGGCCTTCTTTGGTTCTGTGGCCTTGTCAATAAAGGGAAAAAAAATTTTGAAGAAAAAATATTGAACTCTAACATATTTGTTGTCTCTTGTTCAGTTAGTTTAAGGTGGTTGGTTTGTGGCTTCCTGGCTGGTCCTCCATATCACACCAAATCCAAAGGAGGGTTAGTTGTTTCCAACAAGGATATAGAGAGTGGCATCATGGATGAAACAAAGAGTTAGGAAATTGAGAGTATAAAGGAAGTGAATTTGAGACTGAGACAACAAATGATGGAAATGTACCGAGCTTGGGCCAGTGGGCTGCCTCCACCCCCGTTCCCCACTTTTAACCCTGCAAATACCTAGAGTCTTCCACCAAAATTGCGAAGTCAGTTTCTTTCTGTTGTTGATGCACCACAGCATGCTGTAGAATCCATTTAACGTCAAATGCACCCTAATGCTTCCGCCTTTCCTCCTCAGTATAAGCCTACCACATTCATAGAACCATATACCGTCTGTGCTTTTGTTGCTCAACCTTCTACTGAGGCTTCCATATTGGCTATCGATCCAACGGTTGTGCGACCCCAATCTGCTAGTAGATGCATGTTCAAGGCTCTTAATGATCATTGCTATACTCTTGACCTACATTTAAGTTAAGAGGACCACCAAAATTTCTTACCAAGAAGCCTAGCATACAAGAAAAGCCAGAGAAAATGGTGGGGAAAGTGAAGAGTGTAGAAAATGATATGGAAAGTTTCTTAGGACTTGTGGGTAAAGAAGATGTTTCATATAAAGACTGGGGCATGTCTTCAAGTGTTATCCTTCTTCAAAGCTCAAAATTTGAGGAACATGATGGGCAGAAGGATTCTGTGAAACATTTGGGACGATATTGCAATCAACCAGGAAACTGAAGAAAAAAAAAAGGGAAGTACACCTGTGTCATGCCAGGGCCAAAGCAGAGTTTAAGAGGTCCAACTCACCAATACTTTTAGCATCAATCTCGAGCTTACATATCAAATCCACTTAATCATTTGCAACAAGGTTCCTCTTTTCAAAATCCAAGGAGTTCCATTCTATTTCCTTAATATTCTTTGAACAATACACAATTGTGTACCCATCCATCTTCTTATCCACAATGGCATGCACCTATCCCTCAACATCGTCCTCGACCCCCATAAATTTACCAAGGAACCTCTAAATTCAAGTTTTATCCGAGGACAGAGTTCACAAAGAGGAGGAAAGAAAAGGATAATTTTACTCCTATTGGGGAGTCCTATGCCAGTTTGTTCCAGATATTGAGACATAGGGGCATGATTACTCCTCTCCTTGGGTATATACCTGACCCACATTCAAGAAATTTTGATCCTAATGTATGGTGTGCATATCATTCTGTTGTTCAGGGTCATAGTACTATAGATTGTCATACTTTGAAAAGAGAAATAGAAAAGATGATCAGTGGCTAATATGTCAGGCTGAGCAATTGAGAAGTCACCCCACTCCCTACTAGGAAGAGGTATGGTAGTTTGTTTTGTTTTCTTTTCTGTTATCTAAATTATTTCAGTGTCGTAGTTCGGGATCTATCTTGTTTTGTCCCTTTTGTCATTTGTGGTCAAACCTTTTCTATATTTTATTTCAACTAAATAGAGTGTCCCTTTTTCCTTTGTGTTTAAATATATATTATTTTTTTGTTTTCTTTATATAGTACATTTTATGTTGGCTTTATTTATACGACATACTTGCGGAATTCTTCGCTAGATCTTAAAATCTAATTTGAGCAGTAACTTTGAATCAGAGGACTAAAGTTAGAAAAAACATGTGAGAAATAAGTAGCGTGTTAAGACATTTGGTGACCATATTGAAACCTTCTTTCAAAATTAAGGCAATTGTTTTGAGAATCACCAGAATAACTTGGTCATCAATTGTAAGGCATGACTCAATTAGGTCAAACAGTGGATGTGTGATCCTATATCAAGAGGAATAGAAAGAAAATCAGCTTCACGAAATCATGAGTCATTCAATGTAAGAAATGTACAACAAAAGTGGAGTTGTCTGCTAGAAAAGCACACAAGAAGTAGTGACGCACAGACTCAGTCAAAGTTAATGTTGTAAAAGATGTCGCACATGATCTTCATCTCCAACTTTTAAATTGCATGTTATGTACTTGCATTTTCAAAGATTGATATGATGAAGGCATTTTATTCTGTTATCCAAATATTGTGTCATCCATTCTTTATCCCATTTGAGCCTTAGTTTTATTTTCTTTCATACACCTCTTTTGGAATCAATATAGATTCAACAAAGATCAAAAGAAAAGGTGTCGATCAAAACAGTAGAGTCAGAAAAGTTAAAAAAAAAAGAGAAAAAGAAGAGCGTCGAGAAAAATAAAGTCAGAAAAGTCCCAAAGAGAAAAAGAGTCAACAAAAGAAAAAAAATCAGAATCAAGCAAAAGAACAAGCTGCCAGAACAACGCATGACCTGACTCTCCTCTCTCGGGGGTGAGATACGTAGGCTGCCCTACTCTAGGCTTGGTCCAACCAAATAAACAATTTAGAATTTCTCAGTCAAAAGAAACTGGGGCATGAGTTAATCCTCATTGTTTGAGTCGATTCCAAAAGTTGTAAGTCCTACCCCACTTTTAGTATCGTTTGGGCCCCATTCCATCCTTTCTTTCCAACCCTATCCAAAATCCAAGTTACAACCAAAGAAAGACCTTCAGATCAATCTTTGAGGATGTTAAGGATAAGCATACAAGGGATATGACAATGCATTTGGGAACTACTTGTCTTCTTCAGCATAAGAAAGAAAAAGAGAAATAAAAAAGAGAGAGTCTTAATGGTGAAAACCCTCACGGGCACCGTAAGATGATGGTAAGTTGAGAGAGATAAAAAATAAGAGAGTCTTATCAGTGAAAACTCTCATGAGAACCATAAGATGACTGTGAAAAAGTCAGTGAAAGAGTCTCATTAGTGAAAAACCCTCACGGACTCCATAGAAAGATGGTGAGCTGAGAGAAAAAAAATGAGAGAGGCTTATTATCAAAAACCCTTTAAGGCGCCATTAGCCAAATGAGGTCTCCGAATGCACTACGCCCAAGGAATTAAATCAGTTTCAAGGCCATTAAATCAACAACAATTGGTAGAAGTTTGGATGGAAAGATCAGGTAGCTTAATACAAAATGCATGACATAATCATTAGAGTTAACTATTTTTTCTAGATAAATTTTTATTTCTTTGTTTCAAATGGGGACAGTCATTGTATTTTCTTTTCTTGAGTCAATTAACCAAATAAAAATTATTGTCATTTTTTCTCTTGTCTTTGAGTCAAGTTCGTATAAAAAACAAGTGAGAAAAAATTTCAAAACTGGCTACCAGCTTCTTTAAGTGCACAAAGCAAGAAAATAGCCAGCACTTAAAAGAGGCATGATTGTGAGCCGAAAAAGGACATGCAGAAAGTTTTGTCAATAGACAAGTCTTGGAACCCATGGAAATACCAAGGCCCAAGGGGTCTATCTGAGAAGCATGGCAAAGCAGAGATATTGTGTTTGTCTCAGTCACTCTTTATAATCTGAGTTTGGTCAATGAAGAAGCAAGTCAATGACACTGGCTAATGGTTGGAAGCAAGGTTAAATGTGATGACAGCAAGAGCGTTTTCCACAAAAGCCAAAGCCACAAACCATCCACCATGTTTTTAAACTCACAACCTTTCTTTGCATGAAACAGGAACACATGTTACCTTCAAATCAAATATTTCAAAGCCTAAACATCAAGGCCCGTAATTTCATACTTTCACAAATATAGGAAGCAATGTTGTTACATAGGTTTGACAATTAATTAATGGTAAAAATTCATCATCTCATATCCCTCGGAGACACACTTTCTTGTCCAGGGATTTTAGTTTTCATTTGCTGGGTGATACACTTCTTAAATTGAACCTTCACTCCTAGAAGACGTACCTTTTAATCGAGTCATTCTTCTTGACCCCTAGAAGGCGTACCTTTTAGTTGATTCATTCCCTTTGATTCCTATAAGACGTACCTTTTAGTCGAGTCATCTCTTTTGATTCCTATAAGATGTACCATTTAGTCGAGTCATTCCCTTCCATTTTTATAAGACGTACCTTTTAGTCGAGTCATTCCCTTTGACCCCTAGAATACGTACGTTTTAGTTAAGTCATTCCCTTTGATTCCTATAAGATGTACCTTTTAGTCGAGTCATTCTCTTTGATTCCTATAATACGTACCTTTTAGTCGAGTCATTCCCTTTGACCCCTAGAAGACGTACCTTTTAGTCGAGTCATTCCCTTTGATTCCTATAAGACATACCTCTTAGTCGACTCAATCCCTTTGATTCCTATAAGACGTACCCTTTAGTCGAGTCATTCCCTTTGATTCCTATAAGACGTATCTTTTAGTCGAGTCATTCCCTTTGGCCCCTAGAAGACGTACCTTTTAGTCGAGTCATTCCCTTTGATTCCTATAAGACATTCCTTTTAGTCGACTCATCTCCCTTGATTCCTTGTAAGACGTACCTTTTAGTTGAGTCATCTCCTTTGATTCCTATAAGATGTACCCTTTAGTCGAGTTATTCTCCTTGACCCCTAGAAGACGTACCTTTTAGTCGAATCAATTCCTTTGATTCCTATCAGACGCACCTTATAGTCGAGTCAATCTCCTTGATTCTTATAATGATGTGACTTTTGCAAAAGTCCTTTGATGATAAACTGGGGAAACATTTAGTTCTTGTGTTTGGAACTTCACTTTTCTAGCAAATGAAATTTCTTTATAATAATCTTTATTTGGGATAATTTTCTTTTTTAGTTTTGATGCGATTTCAGGAGCTCGCCTGAAGAGCAAGACGAATAAATGAAAAGTCAAGCAACATGGTGAAGAAGTTGAAAGTCAAGCAACATTGTGAAAAGTTGAAAGTTAACAGATTGATAAAATAGCAAGTCAGGAGCCCGACTGAACAATAGGGTGATGAAATAGCAAGTTGGGAGCCCGCCTGAAAAACAGGGTAATGAAATTGTAATATAAGAGCCTTCCTGTTATTATGAAATGGAAAGTCAGGATCCCACCAAAAGCACAAGGTGAATAAATGGAATGTTAAACAACAAGGTAAAGAAATTGAAAACCAAGCAACAAGTTTAAGAAATATTAAATCAGGAGCCCGCCTAAAGAATAGGGTGATGAAACTCAAGTCAAGAGTCCAAAAGAAGCTGCATAGATAGGATTTCTGTAATTTAATTTATGTTTCTAACTTGTAATTTTCATTTTTGATGTAATGACAGAGTCGCGGACCGGAACCTCGATAGGTCCTCACTCGACTCTCCAACTCGGTATGATCCATATCCTTCCAATCCTTTGAGATACTTGACACTTGATTCCCTTATAGCTTGGGTAGGTAGGAGTGTTCTAAGTCATGACACGGTTGTCCTTCTTCTTTCTATTTTTTTAAAAATAATGGTCGGGACAAAAATTTTTCTCGTGTCTACTTCTTTGTTTGAAAACACTTGGTACTTACATTCAAAGGGGGCATGTTGTAGACATCTAATTTTGTCCCCCCCCCCCCCCCGAAGTCCAATTTTATCCATTTTTATCTCACCATACCACACATTCTATTCCATATGATTATACCCCACAAAAATACTAAAAATAACAACCCTTGACAAAATTCCTAACAAATTTTATCTTGTTTTATCTCATCCTAACCAATTCACCCACCTAACCCACCCCGCTTACGTGGATTTTCATTTCTTAACCATTTCACAAAGATAAAAAATAAGAGGATGGCCCCATAGAATAATATGGAGACAATACACAATTCATCATCCTTCACGGGGGAAATTAACATATATACACATCATAGTAATAGGGAAAGGGGGGACCATTAGAAAGAAAAGGGCTCCATTATTCTAGTCTCTTCCTCACATCTATACGTATAATCATAGACAACAAAAGGGGCTCTCCATTTTTTCTTTTCTGATTGACAGCGGAAGATTCTTAATGGACAAGGGTTATCTTCTTCATCCCTTTACTTTTTTACGTCAAATAGACAATCACCATATTCACACCTCATCAGAAAAGATCACTCGCACCCTCTCACCCATCGTGGATGAAAAACGAGATTGAACAGTGAGAGAGAGGTAATCTATCGATCGAGGAAGTTGAGCAACAATAGTGGAATTCTATGGATTTTGGATTGTTCCAGTCTTTTATCTCCAGAAAGATGTCACCATCGCTGAAATTTGAGCTATTTTCTCCATCTCCCTTTCTGTCTGGGACCACCAGAGCTCCTTTAAAGATGTGACTACTCGACCTAGAAACCCTTTTTGTCTTTTTCGTGAAACAACCCAACCCTATTTGGGGTTTTGAACCCGGTTAAGCTTCCCCTTTAAAATTGGAAATTCAGGCTTCGAGTTGAATTTCGCTTGTTGATGTTAATCTTGTCAGTCTGTTGAGGTTCGTATTGAGATTTGTTCGAGTTGCAAGTTTGAAGTCGAGGACGGTTGATTCTAGTCTATTCGAGGTTCAGTGGTTCCCAAGGCTTCCGTCGCTGTCCAAATCAATTCAAGTTGATTGAATAAAAGTAACATTGAGGTCCAATTCTATATTTTCTCCTTCTAATTTACGTAATTGTGAATGATTCATGTGCTTGGCATGTTCGAATATTTATTATGTGTATATATTTGGTGTTGGTTTCAATTTTTGAAAAGTTAAATTGATAATTGAATGAACTGAGATTTGAATAATAGAATCTGCCATTGTTGAAATTGGTTATTTGGGGGTGAGAATTGAAAATTGATAAAAAGGGGTCAATTTGGATTAATGTTGGTTTCGTTTTTGTTTTGTTTAATGCAGAATTAATATTGAGTTTGCGAATCTTGTAATATCATGTTAGGTCGAAGCAAAATATAGGAAAACGTTAGGGGTAGGCAAATTTAGGGATTATGGTTTGTTGAATATTTTGAACTTTGTGATTGAATGGTTTTTGGCTTTATTGCTTTGGGATCATTTGTATCATTTGGCTGGGGAATGCCCTAAAGTACATGTATCATTTTATCTAGGAATGCCCCAATGTATTTTTACTCGGAGGAGGTTCGTGATGAAGGCCCGATGCATCGGGTAAGGAATTGGAGCTTAGTCTAGGATTAGTTTAGACTAGGATTTACATTTCCGTATTTTTCTATTTTGGGACTGTATAACTCGTACTGGACACTATGTTTTTGATTCGTTTTGTTTTGTTTGTTTGTTTGTTTGATTGTTTTACGTGTTTTTGTGTGGTTTGTACATTCGTAGTGTCAAATTAGCCAATCTACTCCACCAAGCAACCGTGGTCAAACCATGGTATCGAGGGGTGCCTAACACCTTCCCCTCGATCAACAGAATTCCTTAGCCGGAATCTTTGTTCGTGGATTAGTTTTAGAGTCAAAATCATTTTGAAAAGGATTTCCAAAGGTGACTTGGCACACCCGATTTATGTCAAGTGGCGACTCTGAGTTTTGAATATAAAAGTACTTTTCGAAAAAAAAATTCTTCTTTTGTTACATAGTAATAAAAACCCTTTCCAAACTTAAAACAAATCTTTTTGGTGTACCAAAAAGGGGTTTGACACCACTAAAACTTAATCGATGAAATTATTTTCAACTCATCTTAGAGTTAGGGGATTCTTTTGACCTCAATTAATATTCAAAGATATTCACCTACTATAGGATTGATCTTCACATATGTAAATGTACTTACCTTTTCTTATGACGGGGAATATGTCTTATGTTGAAGCCAGGAGAGGGGACTAGCCTTATATTTATAGTCTTAAGAGCCTTAACCTAGTGCACCCCCATTATGGGCTCATAGGTCTACTACAGGCCTACACTATTGCCAGACCCATATGGAATTCGCATGAATACACTTCCCGTGTCTTGTCCACCAACTAATAACATCAACCCATTTTACTTTAACATACCAAAAAGTTAATGTTAAATCCATATAAAATAAATAATTCTAACAGTAGTTGCACCAAATCATCTTCTGGATTAAAGAAGCAAAACAATGGGGAGATTTTAAAATCTCCAAACGACAAGGTTGGCAATGGAACATGAATTTTTAGGGTTGCGGGAAGGGATCAGGGAAGAAGAAAACTGAGATTTTAGCGTATGTACGATGTATCCTTTCCAGACTTAACCGTAGCTATTCATGATGCCCCCATTTGGACAAATGATGACGTTCACTTGATTTTGCTAACTTTCTATGTTAAATTATGTCATTTCATCGTTATTCTTGTCCTTCCACAAAAGAAGAGAGGAACAATTAACATATCTGATTCTATAAGTGGAAGACAAGATATCAAACTTGGAAAAAGGAAACATTTTATATCAAATCAAACTTTGAGCGGAACTGAAAATTTCGAGCGAACCAATATCCAAATTAATAATTCACACAAAAGCTAGATTCAGCTTAATGAAGAAAATTAATAACTTTAAACTAATGCTCCAAGAAATAATTTAACATGCCGCAATGAAGACATTGACCTTGAAAATCAAGAATGCATCAATAACTCCAGTTTCATCTTGATCTTCGCCAACTAGATAATAGTCTCCAAAATTATCCCCATAAACCCATAGACAAGTTGAAAATTTTGGGGCAAATAGGGTGGATTATTTCAAAGTAATATCCTACATGTGCAGCCATTTTCATAACCTTTAGGAAATATGCTCTAATATAACAATCTTATTCGCCAATGCTTGACCACAAAATTTCACATTGGGAACTGAAGCCTCGATGTAGTCGATGAAGTTCTTTGAATAAGGAGGATGCGGAATTACCCCATGATTGAAATAGTAGTGATAGATAGTGTAACACTGTAACACCCCATAGTTTTGTTCGCCTTGATGTCACCTAGATCCATGTTTGAGAGTCTAGCATCTTGAAAGTACTCTAAGTGTAAAAAAGGACTTAGTATTTTTGATCTCCTAATCGTTGATGGTCTTATTTTCGACCTTCTAGACCCTCAATAGTTGATATGTTAGATAGTTCATGATCCGGGAGGTCAATAGGTATTCCTGGACAAGTTTCGGATTTTTCGGGCCGCGTTTAGACCTTGTTTGGTGTCCCAAAATAGTGGACCAATGCGATCTTAGCGTGCCGCATCACCCATCGCGTTGGTCAATTTTGTGCAGGAACTTCCAGCCAAAAGTACTGAGGCTTGGCGCGATTAGCGCGCGATGCATCGAGTATCGTCGACGTGCCGCGTCACCAATCGCATCGATGCCCAATCGTTTCAGCTCTTAAAATCCGTATTTTTAAGGGCAATTGGATCATTTTCCCTCATTCTAATATGCCCCAAACACGAGATTAAAACATCATATCAGCACTTTAGGTTGGTTTTCATGAAAAATAACTCTCTTAACATCAATTGAGAACCCTAGCCTCTTCTTGTAAGATCAAGAGCTCATCCTTGGAAGTCAATAGTTTCAAGAACTAAGGTAAAATTTGGAATCCATTCTTCCTCCTAAACAACATAAGGTACATGGGGCTTTCCAAAGAAACAAACTACATGGGCATAGTAAATTCTTTTAATTATGCAAAAGGTTTAGAAATCATGATTTTACGGAAAGAGTTTTGGATTTACAATTATAATCATGTTCTAGAATCCTTGAGAATATTGTTTTGGTCTTTAGGCCTTTCCTTGAAAGTGATTTGATTAGTATTTATGTATGTACACGTTGAAACTTTGAATAGTGAATTGATAGCATGAAATATCGAATCTCCTCCTCTCCTATTACTTTGTTACTAGATTTACAAGTTATGAATCCTTACATTTCATGGTTTTAAAGAAGGAACTAAGATGCTAATTATCTTATGATAATTTTATGATGATTAAGAATGGGAGAGAGGAATGTCATTATGATTTAAAATGTTGAGATTGATAAATCAAGAAACTTCAGGAATGTTTTTGAGAAATTGGCCACTACTTATTTTAATTGTTGAATGAATGGAAAGCCTTTGCACGATTTTGACTTATTATTTGAGATATGAATTTTCTTATACTATATGCATGTTCAAGTGGACTGAACATTGTTTAGAATGAAATAATCAGACATGGAACTTTATGACATAGTTATTCGACTTGTAAGTCTTGGTATGACGATACCAAATTAGACAATGCCATAACAGACACAGAGTAGTATAGAAATCGAATTTCTATCAGACTCATGATTTTAAATTTAGAATAATAAATGTTTACAAAGGGCTAAATTAGAGCATAAAGAGATGTTAGGAGGTTCCCCGAACAAGGCACTAGTTCAGACAATTCATTGTCCAAAACCATATTTTGCCGATACGGGTATATTATTCTACGCTGGCCTAGTGCCCTATGGCGTATCAAACTCAAACACTCCAACCCTTGTGGCAAACTTGGGTTGGGGGCTTCCCCGCCGAGTCAATGGCAGATTGCATATAACCCTTGGAATATCAGACTTGTAGGGGAGTGTCACCTAACTCAGAAGTAATACAAAGAATTGAATTATACTGACATGAACATTGTATGATTATTAAATAATTGCCTAAGTGTTTTGAACTATATCATGCATGATGATTTATGATTAGCTCTCACTTATTTTCAGTATATAACACATTATTTTCGATTTCTCTGCGTACCAGTTCATCTATATTGACCCCCTACCTTCCATGTTCTGAGGCTCAATCTAGGGGTCCTGATAAGCAGTTGGTGAGCCTTCTGTATTTCAGAAGGCCTATTTTCTTTTAGTCATTTATCATTTATTATGGTTTTGGTCTACTGGGGGCCTTGTCCCCGATTCAGACAAGTTTTGATGTCTTATGTAGTAGAGATTTCGCAGACGGAAAAGATGTTGCTTTTATGTTGAAAAATCTATTTTCGTATTGTTGAACAACTTTCAGATTTATGACCATGATTCCGTTTCATTTTGTATTTCCCACACTTCCTTTTTATATATGAATGATTTATGTGATTACAAGTTATATGGGCTCTTTGGCCTTCATGGTTCGGGGTGCTCGTCACGGCCAGGCCCCAGTTCGGATCATGACAAACACCCTGTACTTTCGGGCTAGAATTTAGACCATCGTTCCTATGCGTATAGACCCAAATTAAGTGATTCCTTAGGGCCCAAACCATGAACTAATATGATAGTTAAATATTACTCTAGAAAAATACATTGCATGAGATTGTAACTTCATATCTCTTCTAACTCCATCTACATCACCTAAAAGTTTCTTCCTTTCATAAATAGCTCTATTATTAATGTAGTTACTTTGATATCCATATTTATGAGAAATTATCTCCATTACTGATGAGCGGTTCTTCCCTTTCCCCATACCTCACCATTTACAGGTATCAAAACAATGTCTTGATCAGCATACATTGGATATTCTAGATTGTAGAGAAATATTCTAGATTTCTGAGCTTAAGGATTATTATATCGATCTAGAATTTCGATTAAATGCCCATCCCAAGCACCATTTTGTTGAAAAATTTCACATGCAATTTATTTTTTCTTTTGTTTCATCATCAAGTTTCATTAAATTCAAAAGTTTCCTCAATTAATGCTGCTGCATAAAATTTAACTATGAGAAAACCACATGTGTGTCAAACTGTTGATCGAACACTATTTTTTGTTGGATTGAAGTTTTTTCTTTATCTATTTTTGAGAAAAAAAATAAAAACATAATTATCACTTCTCCTAAAATTCTATGTTCACCAGTTTTTCCATCTATTCCATAATAACAGCAATCAAATACTTCCTCTTTTGCTTTCTCTAATTAATTCAACCCATTCTTGCTAATATTACTGTTATTACTAAAGTGAAAGAAGATACAACCTTCCATTGGCCAAATAACTAAATTAATATAAGGACAAAGCCAAAGAATTTAATTATCTAGTACCAACAATGCGATTTCTTTTTTTTAATGAAAATAGTAGAAAGGAAAGGTCAAATGAAATATCCATTAAGATGTTGGTAAAGTTCTCCTTAAAATATGTCCTTTGCATAATACATAAAATCAAACTCATACAAATCATCACTTACAGTACAGTTGCAATAATCATAATATTTGTCGCCTTGAATCTTGTAGTGTCCCTTGTTCATTTTGTGAAAGCGGGCAGACTAGGGTTGGAAAGAATTCCATCAAAAGACCATAATCAAAGTCATTAATATGTAAACAGTTGCTTACATTATCCTTCGGATTGTATATCATGATTTTATAGTGAAACATAAGCAGAAAATCACCTCTTTTTGACAGAAAAAAAGTGTGAGAAAATAAATAATCCACGGGATATAGAGAATAATTGATAGTAAAAATCTTTCTCCAAGATTCTAATTTATTCTCATACTCCTTCATAGTCCACACATCCACGTGAGTGGTCGAATTATTATAAATCATAGATAGATTACTTTTCAACACTCCCAACACGAGAAATTTATCCTCTTCTCCATAATAAGGTTGCTCTACCTTTCTCCATTTTTCATTACTAAAATCAAAAGAGGTTATGCCCCAACCACTTTTAATATCAATACTAGTAGCCCAATAAAGCTTTCCATTCACAAACTTACCTGAGTCAATTAACCGCGCCACTCTCCTAGAACAATGTATTTTTCTCCAAGAATCGTCCTTTAGGCTATAGATATTGATCTCTTGAAAGTTACGTGGATAGCGAGTAATTGTAAAAATACAGACTACGTTATAATCATCATGGATCTCATCATATCGAAAACCATATGTGCATTGACCATCATCCTTCAATTTAGTTCTAAAATCAGGCAACTTCTTATACTTTCTTATTGTTGGGATCCATAGGAACAATTCCTTTGCCTCATTTACAAAACAAATTGATCCATTGACAGAACACTCAATCACACAAGCTATACCGGAGTTTTTCATGTGATAATCCAAGTTAGTTTCCTCCATAATAGGACATTCCTTAAGGTTGAGTTCTGGTTGGGCTATCCTCAACATAACGCTATGGTTAGTGCAGTCTTTGTTATTATTAGCTGATAAACTTTGATGATATTTGGTAAACTCAGGGCTAGAAATCAAAGAACTCCAAGATTTTCAAACAGACTTGAATCGTAAGAGAGATTTAACGGGAAGCCTTGAGAGAATTTCAGTAAGGATTTCAGCTGGCCAATAAAGTTTTGTGGGGTTACTTTGATTTGGGTGTTGATTGGAGGCTTCATCAGATATCGGGTGTTTTCTTGATACGTCGAAGACCTCAATTTCATAACTTGTTTGTTATACTAAATCTCTCATCTCACTCATTTATGTAAATTTATGATTAGATTATGGTGAATTAATTAAGGATGGAATCAAATTGAATCAGCAATTATGATTAGATTATGGTTCATTAATTAACGATGGAATCAAGTTGAATGAGCAATTACATAGGTTATAAATGCTAAATGGTTCTTTTTGTTGTTTCGGGTACGCAATTTGTTTGTTACTTCGCATTAACTTCAACTAAGTTCAAGAACAAACTAATTTCCAAACTAATAATCTATGTAAGTGTAGCAACTAGATTCAGCTTATTGAAATAATATTGGAAAATTTAAACTATTGCTCCAAGAAATTATTTAAAATGTTGCTATGAAGATTTTGACCTTGATATCGAAGAATGGATCAGCAACTCCAATATTCAATTTCATCTTCCTGTTCATCAACTAATAATAATCTCCGAAATTAATCCCATAAAGCAATACACAAGAAGAAGATCTGTTGAGAAACAGGGTGGATTATCTCAGGGTAATATCCCATACATGCTGCCATATTCATAAGAGTTAAGAATTGTTGCTCTAATGTAATGATCTGAGTAACCAATGCTTGGCCACGACATTTCAAGTTGGGAACTAAAGTTTCGATGTTATCAATAAATTTCTCTGAATAAGGAGCATATGGAACTACCCCATAGTCATCTTCGTTTTTCAATTCATTTTCTGATGTTCCTCCTTGTTCAAAATTGGAAAATGTTGGCAAATTAATGAGATTCAATTCATATGATTCGGACATGAGACACTTTCCTTTTTCTTCAATTTTTGGAAATGATTCAATTCATTTGCTTGCTTGTTAATGAATTAAACACAATATGAATTGCTATGCCAACAACTTTTCTTATATTCTTAATTGATCTAATTTATGTTATTAATTGGATTTATGTTTTATAATTGATTTAATTTCTATTCTTTGTTGGATCTATTAATAAGTAATGTGCTTCCTCAATTAAGTATACGAAAACGATTCACTCATTCAGGTACAATTTTTTTCAACGCATCAATTTTTTCCTTTCTAATCATGCATTGTTACTTTTATAATTTATTTTTTTAGGCTACTATTGCAATGGACCCAAAGAAAATAGGTATTGCATGGCAAACACAATTTCTAGTGGTAAAATATATACGTGCTTACACTAAAATGTATGTTTATGTTTACACTATTATATTAAAGTGTGAAGAATATTTGAAAAGTTATTTGAACTTTTTTTACTTCATTACAAATCTCCGCAATAAATAAGACTATTTAATTTTAAATAATCAAATGTTACACGTGCAAGACACGTGCGGTTAAATTAGTTTAACTAAAAATCACTAAAAAATACTCTACTTCACTTCAGATTATTATTCCATAATGTCATTTAATGATTGGATTATGGAGAAGTAGTTAAGGATGCAAACAATGAATTTGAAATAACTTCAGCGTTATCAAAATTAATCTTACAAAGAGAAATGGTCAACAATGATATAAACTCATTCCTATCTTAACTACTCGCTCCATTTTAAAATAGTTATCATGTTTTACTATTTGAAAGTCAAGTTGACTAATTTTCAAGAGATAAGGCACAAATACCCTCCCCCCACCCCCTCACCCCCCCACCCCCCCCACCCCAAAAAAAAAAATATATATTCGAAATCCTAGTGACACAACTAAACTTTACAAGGGTCCAATTACCCCCCTAAACTCATATAATTGTATTTTTATACTCATTTTATGCTCACGTGGCTGTCAAGTCAAACACAAAATGAACATAAAATATTTTGCTACTTAGCAGCGATGTCAGCACAAAAGGAGTAAAAAATAATAGAGAAATGAGCTTAGGGTGCAGTAGGACGTTGTAAAGTTTAGGTATGTCACTAAAATTTCAGGTATAGTTTGGAAGATACTTGTGCCTTATCCCAATTTTCAAAGCTAAATCATTTAATATTAACACAAAATTTTAAAATTAAATTTAGATATTCAAAAATTATATGAGAAGTACTATAAATTACACTTTTTCTCATATCAATATGATGAAAAGTATATCTTAAAACATTGATAAAAATTATATCATCTGACTCTCAAAAAAAAATTGTGACTAGTAAAAAGAAACGGTGAAAAGATTACTATATGCTACTCATAATATCACTCTTGAGTCTTGACAATGATTTCATAGAAACTTTAAATAAGACCTCATATTCATATAATTTTATAATAATTGTGGATTATGTATAATATGTAATTAAAAATTATTAAGTCATGTCATTCTTACATCTACTTATGATAGATGAAGGTAAATTAGCTATTAAGTCTTTTCAAGTTTTCAATTAGCAAAATGATCTACTTCTATTTTTTCATCTGTCGGATTGATAATCGATCTATCCATATATAGGCCAGATCTTTAATTAATCTGTAGGAGTGATAATCGATCTGTCCATATATAGGTCAAATTAATAATCGATTTGTCTATATATCGGTTGGATAGATAATATATCTGTCTCAAAAATGGGTCATTTCCCCCCAAAAAGACTTGTAGTTTATTTAATTAAAAATAAGACTTGAAAAGACAATTTAACAAAAGATCCCGTGCTATGTCTACTTAAGTGTTTCGTTTTTAAATGAAATTTTCTCCTTTTAGGGTTCAGTTACTATTTTCTACTCATTGTTTGTTACATTCATACCAAAATTTAATTTTTCACTTTATTCAAAAATTAACGTTTCACCTTTGAAAATTTCAAATGCAACTGTTACATTCTTTCGAAAACGTTTAGTCTTTAGAAAATAATGTTTGTGAAAGATCTTTTATTGAAGTTATGAATTAGTTATTCTATATTAAAATAAAACTAAAGGATAAATTTGTAACATCTTGATTAATTTAGCAAAGTGTGGGCAAACTTCACTAATCATTAATTTAACACACGTGTGTCTATGTGGACCCTCAGTGTAGACATATAGTTTTTTATCCTCCCTAAATTTTAACTTGTCTATCAATATTAAATAATTATATTTATATTTAATCATATATTATTTTTATTTTTATTCTAATTTCAAAATAATAACATAAAAATTAAAATATATGTTTTTTCTTATAAATTTTAATAAATAAATTCGTAGTTTAAATACTATTTTATTATATTTAGATTTGTCTATTTATAAATTGTTATTATGTTTTATTAAATTTAAAATTAATTAATTATTATTATATTAAAGTTTTATTATTTCATTTGTTTATTTTTCTATTATCTTATTTATTTAGTCATTTACTTCTTTTTATTATTTATCTTTATTTATTATTATTAATTAAATAATATATAATATATAAATTTGATTTTTAAATTTAATTTTTATCCCCCTTCCCCTTATCTGACTTTTAACCGTTCCCTTTCAAAAGTCCTTTTATAAAAGGATTCCCAATTCAGTTTAAAAAAGGCAGAGACTACGTACTTGAACTCTATAATATCAGATAGAAAGAAAAACAAAGAGAAAAATACAGAGAGAAAAACAAAGTAAAGGAAGAGTAAAAAATTAAATTTCAAGATTCCGTTGAAGTTTCCGGTGACAATCTTTTATTTAATCACTCAATTTATTCATTACAGGTTCATATTCAAACATTTATGTTATCAATTTTATGGTGAAAAAAATATGAATGAAATATTCAATATGTTCTCTGTGGATGAATACATATAATGAGATAATTTATGTTTGATATTTCACAAAATGTATTACCAGAATCCATCTTTTATACTGTATATTCACAACACACTACATCACTGATATTTTAATTTTCTACTTTCATATACACACACCCCTCTAAAAACACATGCATATACTGTAGCGCCCACAAATACAATAATAATAATTGACGAAAAATTAGCGAAACGGAGAAGAAAATCAGTGAAAAATGAGAGAAAGATCAGAAAATAGAGGAGTGAACAGAGAAGAATTGATTTCTTGAATTTTTCGGCGAGTTCTCATGGGAAACCCGCCAGAAAAAAAACCCAAAACTAATGGATCTCTCTCTCCGTTCAACCATCACTGTCCATCAGTAGGTGACGACTCACGCACAACATCACCGCCGCTGTCCTTTCTCCTCTTCTCCCGCCCTTGTCGTTCCATGGAAGGGCTAGATCTAGCCGGAATCGTTTACCGACAAAGCACAAACGGCGCTGCCCCTCCTCTTTCCTTTCTTCCTACACCGGCGAACCTCCTTATCACTGTCGCCGGCAAAATTCTGGCGAATTCCCATCATCCACATGCTGAAAAATCCTAACCCCAATAGCAGATTAGGCTAGTTTGGTTATACGTAAAAAATAAGTTGTTAAAGATTATTTAATGTACTATTTTATATATATTTTTGAATATTTAAATGAAGTTCATGTTTAACTTATATTCTATTTTCCTGTTTAAAGATTTAAATGAAAAGGCTTTACATTTAAATATATATATATATATATTATATTTTATTATTTTATTATTAAACTTAATTATTAAAACTTAATAATTATTTATTAAATTAATTATATGCTTGAATTGAATATAGTTTTAATTTATTGGCAAGGTTAAATAGTATTTCGAAAAGATAAATTCTATGAATTTACAAAAAATAAATTAAAATGTTTAATGCCAGATAATTTTTAGATACGTTAAAATATTCGTGTGAATTAAGAATGCATCATACACATCTTTATGAGACATTTAAAAATTTAAGAATGCAATAATGCACCTCGATAAATATTTTTCTAATTTTTTTTCTCACTGAGTTAGCACGAGAGTATTAAATAGTTTCAGTATATTAATAAAAGGAGCGAACCTAGGACTTAACATAATTTATTCAAAATAGTTTAAGTTAAGATAAGTCAATAAAAGCAACCGTGCTTGAACCACGGGACTCGAGGGGTGCCTCACACCTTCCCCTCGATCAACAGAATTACTTACCCGATCTTCTGTTTTCACAGAACAACAAAGAGTCATTTCCTTTTAATTAGAGATTCAATAAGGTGACTTGAAACACCATAACTCATTTCCAAGTGGAGACTCTAAAAATGATAGAAATTAATCCCTATTAAATACCGTCATTCTAATTGGAAAAATCCTTCGAATCATTCCTGGAGCGAAAAGGGGGTGTGACATCTCTAGCAACTCTGCTGGGGACTAATAAGAATTCGAGCTTTTTATATTGACTTATACTTTATTTAATTATTGTAAATATTGTGTTTTTTGGCCTTATGTGCTACTTGTTGCTTATTTACTGCTTTGATATTTATTGAACTGTATTACATACTGTCTTCTCTTACGCACCCCTCTGAGTCTCTAAAATAGGATAGAAGGAATGCAGCACATGCATTCTACTTTCTTTTTGAGATAGCCGGAGTGTCAAGGCACCTGGTGAAGGATATAGTCACACATGTTAGGCGGAGTTCGGATCAACAACGAAGGCGGTGTTGCCCTACTACCGACTAAGTTGTCCCTTCCTGGTTCGAGTGTCCACTTGGGTAAGCCAGTTTAGACACCTATCCCTATTAGGTTTAAACTTAGAAGAACTGAAAACTCAGAATCTGGTTATCCCTATTAAGTGCCGCTTTATTTGTATCATATGCATTTGACTTAGAGGGACTCGGCACAGGGGTCTGTCTAGGAAAGGTAACCACTTTATTAAAACCAACATGTGCATCCTATGTGCTATTTGACATTTGTTTGGAAGGCAATTTGTTTGTTGACCGGCTTTTAGGCAACATTAAAATGCAATAGATTAAATTATCGTCACAATTAGTTAATCATTTTTGAAAGAAAAATCTTATTTTTAAAAGAGAAAATTTTTAGTAATATAGTTTTATGGTTTTCATGAACTATGAGAGTCTGATTCTCACATCTTAGTGGGATACGTAGGAAGTCCTTCTCAAGATACAACCCTATCTTTTGAAAACTATTCATTGACTTATTGGGGAATATTTTGAAAATATGATTACTTTCATAATTGTTTTTCTAATTTTATCTCATTTTTATGTATCGTAATATATAGCCTTGAATCTTTAGGGATCGTGAGGCTAAGTTTTACAAAATAAAATATATATAAATCTTAACAATCCTGAACCTTTAGGGGTCGTGAGGCTGAAATTTTTATACAACTTCATACATAAAACAATCATTCTTCTTTTTAAGTCATTCTATTTTATTTTCTTTTCTTTTGTTCCTTTTAAGTGTACTTAGGGGGTATTGTCTACAAATATAGTTAAAATTATCTAGAGGTCTATTATTGCAAAGTTTTTGATAAAGTCAATTTAAATAAGTGTTTTTCCTAAAAATATTATCAGTCATGTTTTTCTCACTTTGATTTTGATAAAATTATTCTTTGCAACTAAGTAATGGTCGCACTAGGTCTCACGAGTCAAGTTAAAAATTCTTTTTAAAAAATTAATGAATTTAGTCTTGCCTAAGTCTAGACATTTATTAATCTCATGTCCTTATCAATAGGTATTAAATGTCTCCTCTTGTTCGTGGAAAGAGTCCAAAGAGAAAGAGGGATGAGAGTATACCGCTTCAGGTTTGGGATTGTACCCCTTTGCGGATTTGGTTGTGGTGGAACAAAGTGGATACATTCGATTATGACAAGATACAGAAGTATTTAGGCTTTTTTGATGAGTATTATGTCAATAAAGCCTAATTGGGAGGTGATTGATGCATTACTAACCTTCTGGGACCCGAAGAACAATGTGTTTCTGTAACGCCCAACATTTCGGGCTACAATATAGACCATGATTCCGATGTGTTGATAAGTCCCGAAGTCATAAAATCCTATGCCAATACGGCATGCTAATTATTTGTGTAGCATGTGAATCCATTCAAGCTTGAATTTAGAGCATAGAGGTCCTTCAACTTAAGGACGAGTTGAAACTATTTCGATCGACTAAGTTTTAGTGGATGTTGAAAATTATGTCAGATTCCATCGACCATAACTCTCTGTATATATCGAATTAGGGATCCTACTATGTGTTAAATGATAGGTCTTCGAGTTAGCTTTCCAACTATACCAATTTTGCTAAAATCCGACACCCAAGCAAGAAGTTATGGCCTTTCAAAGTGATATGTGTCACCTAACCAATCACCCATGGCCACTGGAAAGCATAGGCGATAGCCTAGGCGGCGCCTATGTAAACATAGGCGATAGACTAGGCGGGGCCTATGTAAACATAGGCGATAGACTAGGCGGAGCCTATGTAAACATAGGCAATGGAATGGGCGGCGCCTATGTAAAGGTTTCAAGTAACTTAAACACTTCATTTTTGGGGCAAAATGGTCATTTTACACCCTTACTTAGCCCTAAAATACAAAATTCAGTTCCAAGGACCCCAAAATACACCTTCATTCATCAAAAGTACTCAAGGATTCTTCTTAGCATTTCAAAATAAACACCCAAGCAACCCAAGATTCAACCGGGGGTTTTAGGAACTAATTCCATATTTGCAATCCTCTCATCACAGGCTTCGAGAATCATCTAATATTCATAGTAATTGAGGTACGTGGGGTTATCTGAAAAATCTCATGAGCTTTAAAAATTCATGTTTTCAAAATGAGGGTTTTGAAATTACGAATATGATTATGTTTTAAACGTTTTATGATATTGATTTGGTCTTTAGGCCTAATTCCAATGTTATTTGATATATCATATATGGATATGCATGTGTTTCATAATAATGATAAATTGAGAGCATGATTTACACGGAACCCCTCTCTTGATATGATATTATTTTAAGTTTTCACATGTTATGAATTGTTTGAAATCATCTTGAAATGCATGTCATGAAATGTCTTAAAAATGTCATGATTTGGATATGGTTTTTGACTTTCAAAGAGAGGGTTGTTTTGTTCATGTTGAAATATGTTGCATATGATGATTGAATGAAGAGAATGATATGATACTGATGAATTGTAATTCGGGTATGACGATACCCTATAGAGTATGACATGTGATTGATATGAACAAAGTTTGAATGCATTGATTTTCATGAGAAAGGTGGATGCCCGAAGAAGGCGTTTGAGTGAAAGGGCTCATCGCTGGAAACTGTAGTTGCCGATGCGGGTCATATGATATTGTATCCTACATGGGAGGATAATAAAATAATTGGGACATCTCACATGGGGGGATTCCCTGTGGTGTACTCACATGGGGGGTATACCGGCTCCAAATCCTGGTGGCTACTTGGATTGGAGACTTGGCCGCCGAGCACCAGAGGCGGATTCCACATATCCGTGGAATTACAATTGTAGGGTATTCCACCTAGCTCAATCTCATTACATTGGTATTGAAAACTATTACATTATGCACATGTGTTTTCAAATAATTTGATATGAAACTGCTTTATGATGGCTCTCACCTATATTGTGTAAAAATATTATATTTTTGTTTTGATTTCTCTGCGTACCAGTACTTTTGTATTGACCCCCTCTCCTCCCAGGTTTGGAGGCACAGTCTAGGGGTCTAGACAACCAGTAGATTCCTTTTGACAGATCACAGAATCAAGTGGTGAGCCTTCTATATTTCGGAAGGTATGATGTCTGCAGTTTAATTTATCATTTGTTAGTTTTGGGTCTACTGGGGGTCTTGTCCCAGTTTTTAGATAGATATTTGTTTCAGTCATGTAATAGAGATTTCGTAGACGTTATAGAGATGTTGTGTTGAGATTGTGGGACATTATTCCCTATTATTAATTTCGCATGATTCTTGACCATGTTTCCGTTATATTGTGTATCTTCCACATTTCTTTTATCATATGAATTGTTTGCGTGATTACCAGACATATAGGGGTGTTTTGGGCCTTATGGTTTGGAATAATCGTCATGGCCAGGGCCCATTTCGGGTCATGACAGTTTCATTTTTCGAATTTTGAGTTGACTCCTACTTTAGAGGAGATAGCGGCCTATGTTTGAAATGGGGATATGCATCGGAAGAAACTTATCGCCCCAAGACTCATTTCGATAAATAGATTCTACAAGTTCATGAACATACAAAACTCAAAAGAAGAATCAATGAAAAAAGGTTGGGTTTCCTTGCAGTTTTTGTATGACAGATATGGAAGACGAGAGGGGTTTGAAAAGTAAGGTAAAAAGCTTTGTAATAAAGGAAGTTTTAAGGCTTGGAAAGTTCACAGATGATTTGCATTCATGGTAGCCTTTCTAGGCACTATGGTCTTCTCGAGGAGAGAAGAAAAAATTAATATTCGTTTAGCGGGGGTGGTACAGATACTGATTAAGAAATATTACACTGGTACCAATGATCCTGGTAGATATCTACCGTGCTTTGACCCTTTGTTAGAAAGGAAAGAGTTTTTTTTAGGGATGTAATATCTTGTGACAGATGTGGATTGTGGAGCATCTTTACCAATGTCCTACAAGGGCAAGGTTTAATCCTGAATGATTTAATCGCATCAAAGATTACGAAGAGAGGTTAGAGAAATATAAATGCCCAGAAGGAGTTAGATATTGGGATAAGCTTTTTCGTTCTCTGACAACAGATAAAATCACTTGGAATCTCCCTTGGTTTCCTTGGAGGAAAGTCATACATAGTTCTATCATTCGGCCGTTCTTGTTATTAATGGGTATAGGGGTGTTCAACCATATGTTCCATTGGGAGTTCTACGTTAGCTAGGAAGACGTCAAATAATTCCCATAACGGAAAATATGACCGATTTTGTATTTGAGGTCAGACCAGAGATCCCACTTCCGCAGGAATTGGCCCAACAAATTTGGGAGGGTTGCCATATCATGCGGATTGAAACAATGGTCATAGAGCATGATAAAGGAAAAGTGCACCCAGATTACTGTGAATGGTTTGAAAAACGGTCAAGTCCACCTGTCAGACCAGAAAGATCGATTAGGGGACCTATAGATCAGGAAGCTGCAATCATGATAGGGATTGAGAGAGCCATGCGAGAACATCATGAGGCCAACCAAGCTTTGAGAGTAGAATTAGAGCATTCCAGGGAAAAAATAGATGAACAACAAAGGGAATTTACTTAAGAGAAAGCGAAATCTGCAGATATTGAGGTTGCACTTTGGGGACAAATCAAACTGGCTAACACTAGGGGGTCACATGCTGCAGAACTTATCGTATCTTGCTGACAGCAAATACAAGAAATTGAAAAGAACATGCAAGAAGAATTTGATCGAGAGAGATCTCAATGGATCCATGAAATAGGAATATTACGAGAAAAGTTGGAGGTTGCTTCTGCTCGTGAACAACGTGCAAGAGAGATGGTTGATTTCTGAGATTGACAGGCCTATGAATGGAATCAAGCCTTCAGTTCCCTTTGAGGGAAGTTCCGTCGTGTAGAACAGGATACTGCCAGAATGGGTTTGGATAATCAGCAGTTAGATCCTTAAGACTTTTTGGTGCAAGTACCAGCTTTTGCACAACGTCTCACTACTTTATTGGAGGACATATACTTGGGTTTTGGAGGAAATATCAAGACGAAGTCACCTTGAATGGATAGTTGTTTTCTTGGTCATTGTTTCTCATTTTCATCTTTAAAACTTCTTGTTTAGATGTTATGTCTTTTAGTTTTCAGATATCAGTTAGTAGGTTTTATCTTAGGAGTTGGGTCAGTTATTTTGTCGTATTTATATTATAGAATGTAATGAAGTTGATTGTTTATTCCTATATATATTACATATGTTTTACTTCACTTACTTTATTTTCTTCAATAAAAAAAAGACAAAACAATCATTTTGTTAAAATTTCTCCCAAACTACGCAAGATCTGATTCATGTCCTGGCATGATATGTAGAGAACTATCTAAAGGGTTCGATCATAACTTTTGAAAAGTACGGCTAGAAAAGTTGGGATAAAACACAAAGCCTTCCATGATAGGTTGGAAATGCATATAGAAACATGACATACAATGTGGCATTATAATGTGTTAAATATATAACACTCACTTGTTTGGAACTTGATAACAGAAAGATAAAGTAATTGGTGGTTGGTTTGTGGTTTAAACTGGCATCACATCCGTACAACACTAGATATAAGGGAAAAAGAAAAATGACCCACCAAGAAGGTATAGAGTTTGACAGCGAAGAAAAGAAAAATCATTTGATTTCGCAGGAAATAACATCAATGGAAGAACTTAAGTTAATGAAATAACAGATGGCAAAGATGTACCAAGCTTGGTTGAATGGATCCTTGGACTTTCGACTTCAAATGATCCAAATACTGCTCCAGCTCAAACTAATGATCCATTTTACCCACAAGGATTCGGTCCATTTGCTAATATGTCTGGTATTGTTAGTACTTCTGCCCTACGCACACCAAATTTGGCTATCACAAATAATCTGCTTTTTACTTTTATGGCACCAGCTGCTGCGGGTACTCAACCCACTGTACCAAAGAATATGGGGGAACCAAGTCATGATCTTTTATATCCCCCTGAAATAACTTTCAAATCCTAAAATCCTCATTATCATGCTTATCAACATGATTCTCAAATCATGATTGAGAAGATTGTTAAAAATGAGGAATAGGAAGAAATGGCTAGGAAAGTAAGAAGCTTGGAGTTGAGAATGAGAAATATGCAAGGATTAGGTGGACCAAAAAGTGTTTCATACAAAGATTTATGTATGTTTCCTAAAGTCCATTTGCCGCTAGGGTTCAAAATGCCAAAGTTTGACAAATACGAAGGTCATGGTGATCCTGTTGCTTACTTGAAAAATTTCTGCAACCAATTAAGGGGAGCAGGAGGAAAACAAGAATTATTGATGGCTTACTTTGGAGAAATCCTGACAGGAATAGCTTTTGAATGGTTTATTTACCAAGACATTTCCTGTTGGCACGTGTGGGTTGACATGGCTCGAGATTTCATTCAGCAATTTCAATATAACATTGCAATAGTGCCAGATCGCACTACGCTTGCTAACATGAGAAAAAAGATGACTGGAAGATTTTGAGAATATGTGATCAGATGGAGAGAGCAGGATTCAAGAGTTAGACCATAGATAAAGGAATCTGAAATGATTGATTTCTTTTTGCAAGCACAAGAACCAGACTATTTTCATCACTTACTTTCTACTATTGGAAGCACATTTTCTGAAGTTATTAAAGTTGGAGAGATGGTAGAGAATGGAATAAAGTTGGGAAAGATTATCAGCCAAGCCACTTTTAAAGCAACAACACAGGTAATTCAAAGTGGTGCAGGAAGTTTTGGGGGAAAGAAAAGAAAAGAGGACGTAGCAACTGTCGTAACAGGTCCACGACAACATTGGAGAGGTGCGCATCAACCATATGCAAAAAATCCATTATAGTTTGTTCCATTCCCCCAATATTCTATTTATAATGCGCAACCATATGCTCGAGCTCCTTCATACCCGCAATGGCGTGCACCAGCCATCCAAAATCATCCACCGGTCTCGTAAGTTAAAAGAGGCCCTCCTAGGTCTAATTTCCGACCTAGAGCAAACTATAAAAGGGATAACATGGGCAAAGATAATTTCACTTCTATTGGAATATATTACACCAGTTTATTTCATAGGCTGAGGAAAATGAATGTTCTAAACCCAATTGAGAGAAGAATCCTGAACCCTCCTCCGAAGAACTGGACTATTCTAGAAGATGTGAATACTGTTTTGATGCCCCAGGGAATGACACAGAGAAATATTGGTATCTAAAAAGAGCTATTCAAGGGCCGATTGACACCCAAAAGATCATGGTACAAAGTCCAGACGCTCCAAATGTCAATAAAAATCCGCTGCCATATCATAATGAAGCAAACATGCTCGAAGTGATACCTAGTGGTAAAGATGTTGTAATGTCCTTCAAGCCGATCATTAAAATTAAAACTGATTCAGAAAAATCAATAAATGTTGTAGATTTGACAAAATAAAAAACTGTAGAAGCAATGGTGGTGATAACAAAACTTGAATCATCGAATGTTCCCTTGGTGATGGAGAAACAGATTTCAGAAAATTATAGGTCAATTCAAGTAAAGCCAAAACTCATTGTTCCTGGAAGATCCCCTAAACCTCTCTTAATCAGAAAATGAGCTCCTATAGCTCCCATTGTTATTAAACCAGTGTCATAGTTGCCTATGGTTAATACTAAGGCAGTTCTTTGGAATTATGATCACGTTGCGGTAATGCACAAGGGGAAGATAGTGATTGAATATGTGGACAAAGTAGAGGGATTAACTTGATCTGGAAGATGTTATGCCCCAATAGAGTTAAGAAAGAATAAACAAGGCAATGAAGAATGAATGAAGATCAAGAAGCCTTTTACTGATGAATAAGCTGAAGAATTCTTAAAGAAAATAAAATTGCCAGAATATTCTGTTGTAGAACAGTTGAAGAAGACCTCAGCACAAATTTCTTTATTGTCTTTATTAATATATTCAGAAGAACACCACAAGGCTATAATGAAGATTCTTAATGAATAATATGTTCCCAGGGAGATTAAAGTGAATCAGCTAGAAAAAGTTGTTGAAAGGATCCATGAAGCAAACAAGATTACTTTCTCAGACGAATTGCCTGTGAAAGGTACTGGACATAATAAGGGTCTAAAAATTACTGTGAAATATGAACATTCCATCATCACTCGAGTGTAAATTGATGGAGGATCAGGAACTTACATTTGTCCTATGTCAACTTTTCAAAAGTTTAATGTTAATGTAGAAAGAATCCGACCTAACAATATATACGTCAAAGGTTTTGACAGATCAAAAATAGATGTCATTGGTGAAATAGAATTCATATTGACAATTGGGTCTTTGGATTGTGCTATGGATTTCCAAGTGCTGAACATTGATGCTTCATATAATATGTTATTGGGAAGACTATGGATTAATAGGGCTAAAGCAGTCGCATCAACGTAGCACCAAATGGTCAAATTTGAACATGACAAACAAGAGATAGTTGTTCATGGTGAAGGAGACTTATCCATGTATAAAGACTACTCCGTTTCCTCCATCGAAGAAGATACTAAAAATAAAGTATTAATTCATCAAACTTCTGAGGTAGTGGCTGTTGACAATATTATAACACCCCGCATTTTTGGGCTAGAACGTAAACCGTCATTTCTTCTCATAAAGGTTTCAAAAGACATAAATCCAATACAAATGTAGTTTGTTGATCAATTATCTAGTGTGAAAATCTATTTGTTCATGAGTTAAGATCATAGAAGTACTCTAACTCAAGGATGAGTTGAAAGATTTCCAATCGTTCAAGTTTGAGTAAGCATAAAAACTTGGGTCAACTTCATCAACAAGAAGTCATTGTATATGATGAACTGGGTGGCCTACTATATACCAAATTTTATATAATTGGATAAGCTTTCCAACGGTATAAGATTTGTTGGAATTCGATAACTGGGTAAGGAGTTATGGATATTTTAAGTTTCAGCTATAATACGAATGCCATTTTAGTGCATGGCGCGTCACACCAGAGGAAAAAATGGCGCTCGTCAATTTCCAGTAAGCCTTCACGATAGTCCCGCTTCATGCCAAACTTCCAGGTATCAATAATTGGCACTTTTCCAAGCTCAGCATTGCGCTGGGGCCAAAAATGGGCCAAAAATGGTGCTCCAATTTCAGCATTTCACTCAAGGGTATTTTGGTCTTTTCTACCCATTGCTACCCACTATATATGTCTTATTAAAGGGAAAAATCTCTTTTTTTTTCTCTCTTTCATTGCAAGAATTAGGGTTTTCTCCCTATAATTCCAATCAATTATCTCTAGTAACTCAAGATTCAACCATAGGAATTCGAAACAAACTGGAGATTTGGAATCCCCAGATTGTAAGCTTCAAGAAACACCTGTTATTTTTATATATAGAGGTTTGAAGGCACAGTCTAGAGTTCCAGATAATCAGTAGATTTGCAGAGTCGGGTGGTGAGCCTTCTATCTTTCGGAAGGCCTAATGTCTGGCAGATTAATTATTATTTAGTAGTTTTGGGTCTACTAGGGGCCTTGTCCCAATTTTCAGATAGTTGTTTATTTCAATCATGTAGTAGAGATTTCACACACGGGTGTTCAGATGTCGATAGATATTGTGGGATATTTTTTTTCCTTTGTTGATTTCATTTGATTTATGACCATGGTTCCGTAGTATTGTGAATTATAGATAGGGGTGTTTCAGGCCTTCATAGTTTGGAATGCTTGTCATGGACAGGCCTGGTTTAGGTCATGACAATCTTGGTATCAAAGCTCGGTTCATGGTCCCAGGGTGTCTGTCAAATTGCGTTGGGTAGATTCTTGTTTATGGGTGTGTAGCGTGCCACACTTATAAGCAGGAGGCTACAAGGCATTTAGGAATGTCTCTCTTTCTTCATGTTTTAGTCCGTGCAATAGAGTCAGAATGTTCCTCTTTCATACTCTAATTTGTGCTATGGTGACGTTCATATGAAAGTAAAATCATCCCAAATTCTTTCCTTACTCTGATGTTCTCGGACCTATCACATTACTAGGGTGATTCAAGTGCAAAAGTTTAGAGTCTAAATGGTATGGTCCCTTCGGATCACGTCATATAAGATCTAAAAATTCTACAAGAACTTGAGAAGAGTCTGTTATGGGTTCAGAGTATATTGGTTCTATTGTGACCCTTGATCTTGATGAAATCGTGATTTTCAGCCTTTTGTATTAAGTATATTCGGCCCTTTTTAGAAATTTATGTTGCAGATGTCATGCTTAGGGGAAAATATGTGTAGTAGAAGTATTGGAATTATATTTTCACCCAAATAGTAGTATAAGTAAACTTGTCGGTGTCACGACCTATTGGTAGCTAGTAGCGTGTGTGGATTGTATCATAATCTATGGGGGAAATATTTGACTCAATTTTTTTTATCAATACAAAGTAAGATGTGTATTCTCAGATTATGGAATATTGTGTGACAAGTTTCCATCTCTTGAAAATATTTTATCATCGTGTTGATGAAACTAAAAAGTCTAGTGAAGCCGTGTGGGGCTCTTTCTATTCACTAGCATAGTTGCCTTGTCATTCATTTCATTTTCTTGTTCAAACCACAAAAATCAAAGTCTAGTGAAGTCGTGTGAGGCCTATTTCGATTCACTAGTAATTTGTCGTTCAACGTGTTGTTCTTGTGTTTGTTGAATATATGTATAACTGAATCTTTTTGCATGAGATACATTTGGTAATGAAGCGATTCTTCCTTGTGTGTTAGTTTATTAATTGAAGATAGAGAAAGATTTATTAGGCGAGGTGAATTGTCCTTGCTTGAATTATGAAAATGGCCAGATTAGCCAGTAGGTTATAAGTATAGACTCATGGTTGTTGTGGACTTTGAAGGTAGTGTAAATGTACACTTGGGTAAGTAATTGTGATGTGAGAAAGAAGTATAAGTAGATACGATTGTGCGGGCTTATAATATAAAGATATGGTTGATTATGTCTATTATGAGGCTTTAACCCCCCTTTCCCCTCTTTTCATTGGTAGTTGTAAACTAGTACTATTTGTGAGAAGGTATGTAGTAGATTTTTGAGATATTTGGGTAGAATATCCCAATTTTATCAATTAGTATATTTATATTATCTTTCATTCTTCATTGGTGGTAAATGATTGATACTTAACTATAGGCTTGAATTTAAATGGTATGGTGGTAAATAGTGGTAGGAGTTTGATAATGCATGTTTTGTGTGATTAAGTTAATACGCTTGATGTGCTGAAATAGTACATGCTAATGGATTATGATAAGGAAAACCGTTAGGTCATTATCGATTATTATGGTTATGAAGTTATAGTGCACTAGTGTTTTCGTGATGTTTATTTCATAGTTTCCAAGTGAAAAATTTGTGTGAATGGTTGGGTTGTAAATCATGTTTAGCACTAGACATTAAGTTTGAAACAATTGATGGCCATGAAGGTAGATGTGATGATTTCTTGATTAATGATACTAGTTATAGGGAAGTGATCTATAGGCTTGAACAGTGTATGCGAGTCCCTAAGTTTATTTGATTTCGTAATGAAGTATGACTGTGTATGTATGATGTAGAAGTATGCCCAGGGTGGTTTAAAGTTGCGGTATTTATTCTAAGGCTATTACATGTTGTGTGTGGCTAGTGGTACCATTGAGTTGCTAGGTGGGAAAAGGACTAGTTAGATGGTATAAGGTATTCTAAATAGCCAAGTTAAGGAACTTTAATTGATAGTGTTGAGCCTTTTTGATATGATCCTGATTCTCATGGTAGAGGAATATAATTTTAAGGTGGCTATATTTGTAGGCTATGACAGAAGTAGAGTAATTCATTAAATACTTGGTTACATCCATGTTAAGTGTTAGAATCTAATAGTACAACTGATCGAGTCAAACTCTCAGATTCTAGTAGTAATGTCAGTATGATATAGAGCATCAGAAAGTGAGGCTGAGACTCCACCCATTCTTATCTCAGTGTTTTTCAGTTACCCCAATGCCTAATCATGCCTTACATTACAGTTCCATGATCATAGTTTATGTTCATGCATACGATAGAGAATCATGTGCTCTTCCAGTTCCTAAATGAGAAATTCCAATTCATTCAATAGTCGGGATCACATTCCATAAGTTATGAACTCCAATTTGAGGTCATGCAGCTCATAACTCATGTACTCATGCTTTATAGTGTGCTCAGTTCCCATAACTCATGCTATACGCCAAATGATTGGCGATATTCAGCTTTGAGACGGGTGTACTCTCAACTCAGATCACTTTGATGAATCCCTGATGTTGTTTTGCTATTCCTCAGGTCTCAGTTAAGTGACAAGTCTCGCATAATACCCTACTTATGCAATGATAGTGGAGTTTAGTAAATGTTTCCTGTTGATAAAATATCATTGTATGCTTGTTTAGATAAGGCCATGGGTGTGAAGTAAGATTTGGGGCTAAGTTTGTGATATACGTGATGGTTAGTGGAAATTTATGTGTGCATATATTTTTTGAGGTAGTGCGTGGGAGTTATATTGACAGTGGTTTAGGGAATATGCAATGCATGTCCTTATGAGTATTTTCTTTGAAGTTCATATGTGGTTATAAAGATAGGCTTGAATGACATGTTAGGATTTTGTAAAGGAAAGCTAGATGCGCTAACGACTTTATAGTAATAATTCTGAGTAGCCATTGAAGTGGCAAGCATGTTATGCTTAGGTTGTGATATTTCAAAGAGATATATAAGGTTGCATCACATGGTTTAGAATAATAGCATGGTATGACATGATGTATTTTTGTGACTTGGAATTAGGTATGATCGCAGTGAAAGGATTTAAGCTACTATAGACATTAGTAGAAAGATTTATCAATTCCCATATGATAATTATAAGTTGAATAGAATGAATATGGTATTTAAGAAGTTGTATTGCCGAAGTCCTGGCAATTCCATCCTAATTTATGAGTTATATGTCTATATTCCAGGCTGCAGAGTAATGTCAATGTTGGGATCCTATATTCGGATGTCTTGTATGACTCATGCCCAAATCTTTTTCTATCTAATGCTACCAGGACTTCGTAAGGAAGAGTGTTGATAAGATACTCCAGATTGAGTATGAGTTTCTAGTATAGTTCAGTCTATGTGGCCAGTAAATCAGTTTAGCCGTCAGATTCGCATAAATTATTTTTTCGTCGTATATGTTACTATTCCAAGATAGAGTATACTAGTAGTTGTGAGTATAACTCAGTTCATGCTTTATGTACTAGATTCAGATTCCAGATGTTCAGTTATGATTCAATTAGTAAGTGCCTAGTGCATCGCCTTAATTTTTTCGAGTATCTTAGTGATTTAAGCATTCATAGAAGGACATAGTGTCCCAATGGGGATATACCCCCATTCAGTTGCATGCATAGATTCTTATTTAAAACTTCGCATCAGTTACTATTGCATATTCAATCATACATTCATACGTCAGTTTAGTCAGATACACATGTATTAGAAAGACATGTTCAATAGAAACAGTTCAGCTTATCAGTTTATTTAGTCCAGCGTTCATGAGAACAACTCAGTCACAGATCCATGCATCAGATATGCATGTTCATTATGAGAATTCAACTTATGAGCATCTTCAGTCATGTTTTCCATGCATCAGATATGCACGTCCGATATAAGAATTCAGAACATCAATAGTTCTAGTCTTATAGTCATGTTGCAAATCAGTGCACTCTTTCTTAGAGAACATATCATGTCCGCGTTATTCCATATTTTAAATCTTCAAAGTCCTTGCCCATCATTCGGGGACGAATGATCCCAAGGGGAGATAATGTAACACCCCGCATTTTTGGGGTAGAAAGTAAACCATCATTTCTTCTCATAAAGGTTACAAAATCCATAAATCCAATGCAAATTCAGAGTGTTGATCAATTATGTAGTGTGGAAATCTATTTGATCATGAATTAAGAACATAAATGTCCCCAAAATCAAGGACGAGTTGAAAGATTTCCAATCGTTCGAGTTTGAGTAAGCATCAAAACTTGGGTCAAATTCAATCAACCATAACTCATTGTATATGATAAACTGAGTGGCCTACTATATACCAAATTGTATATAATTGAATAAGATTTCCAACGATATAAGATTTGTCGAAATCCGATAATCGGGTAAGGAGTTATGGCTATTTTAAGTTTCAAATGTAAGACAAATGCCATTTCAGTGCATGGCACGTCGCGCCAGAGGCAAAAATGGCACTCGTCAATTTCCACCAAGCCTCCGCGATAGTCCTGCTTCGTGTCAAACTTTCAGGTCTCAATAATTAGCATTATGCAAAGCTCCGCATCGCGCTGGGGACAAAAATGGGGCTACAGTTTCCGAATTTCACTCAAGGGTATTTTGGATTTTTCTACCCATTCCTACAATCTATATATGTCCTAGTAAAGGGAAGAATCTCATTTTTTTCTCTCTTCCATTACAATAATTAGGGTTTTCTCCCTATAATTCCAATCCAATTATCTCTAGTAAATCAAGATTCAACCATGGGAATTTGAAACAAACTGCAGATTTGGAATTCCCAAATCGTAAGCTTCAAGAAGCACCTATTATTTTTGCATATAGAGGTTCGGAGGCACAGTCTAGAGGTCTAGATAATCAGTAGATTCTTCAGACAGATTTGCAGAGTTGGGTGGTGAGCCTTCTATCTTTCGGAAGACCTAATGTCTGGAGGATTAATTATTGTTTAGTAGTTTTGGGTATACTGGGGGACTTGTCTCAGTTTTCAGATAGTTGTTTATTTCAATCATGTAGTAGAGATTTTGCACACGGGTGTTCAGATGACGATAGATGTTGTGGGACATTATTTCCCCTTTGTTGATTTTATTTGATTTATGACCATGTTTCCATAATATTGTGAATCTTCCCCATATCCTATTACCATATGAGTTATGTGCATGATTATCAGATAGATAGGGGTGTTTTGGGCCTTCATGGTTCGGAATGCTCGTCACGGATAGGGCCCTGGTTCAGGTCGTGACACATATCCTCGAGGAGAATCTCATCGCAAGACCACAATTATCCTGTGCATCTATTATGGTAGTGAATGAAATGTTGAAGCATGGTTTCGAACTAGGGAAAGGTCTAGGATTGTTTTTGCAAGGCAGAGTTCATCCAGTAAACCTCCCTGAGAACCTTGGTACTTTTGGTTTGGGATACGTGTCCAATCTAAAGATATAAAGAAGGCTAAAAAGCATAAGAAGGAGTCATGGGAACTTACCAAGAAATACCGCCATTTCACGAATCCTTCATCAAAGTCAATATTGGTAGGTCCTCGATGTTACCTACTGCAGAGTCAGTGAATGATGATGATATAGAGTTTATTGGACTTTTCAAGAATATTTTCATTGAAGCTGATATGGTTGAAATTGGGGAAGGTACCAGGAATGCATATGTGCAGTTTATCAGCCCTGATGTCTAGCTTAACAATTGGGAGGCCACTCCTTACCCTACTATGAAGGAGTCTTGGTAGTTTATTTGTTTTTCTTTCAGTCTTGGTAGCTTGTTTTTATTTCTGTAATTTGAATAATTTAAGGATTGTAATTCAGATCTTTAACTCGGTATTTTAGGTTAAAACTCTTTCTAGCTTTGTTTTTAATAAAGTGCAGTCTTCCTTTATTTTATTTTGAGTCTGATATTTATTTTTTTATTTATTTTCTATCATACAGTTCTTTCTATGTTGATTCTAATGATATGACATGCTTGAAGAATTGTCAACCAGATTTAAAAACCCAATCTAATTATGAAATAATGATTAAAGAAGTTGAATATGATGAAGAAGAAGCATTCGAAGATATAAGAAAAGATTTCAAACAGTTTGAGAACAAGTCAAACCCCAATTTGGAGGAAACTGAAGCAATTAATTTAGGAGATCATGAAAATATTAGGGAGACTAAGATAAGTGTACATGCTCAACCACAACAAAAGAAAGCTATAATTGAAGCTTTGCTTGAGTACAAAGACATCTTTTCATGGTCATATGATGATATGCCCAGTTTGAGCACCGATGTGGTAGTTCACAAGTTGCCAATTGATCCTAATTCCCCACCTGTCAAGAAAAAGTTAAGGAATCTTAAAACCGACATAAGTGTAAAAATCAAAGAGGAGATCACAAAGCAACTTGAAGCTAATGTTGTTCGAGTGGCTCAATATCCTACTTGGTTGGCAAATATTGTCCCTGTTCCAAAGAAGGATGACAAAGTTCAGATGTATGTTAATTATCGTGATCTAAATAAAGCGAGTCCGAAAGATAATTTTCCACTTTCTAATATCCATATTTTGTTGGTCAATTGTGCTAAACATAATCTTGCGTCTTTTGTGGATTGTTATGTGGGGTATCACCAGGTCATTATGGATCCATAAGATGCAGAAAAGACATCATTTATCACGTCATGGGGACATATTATTATCGAGTTATGTTGTTCGAACTAAAAAATATTGGGGAAGCTTATATGAGGGTAATGACTACAATGTTTCACGACATGATGCACAAGGAGATTGAAGTTTATGTTGACTAAGTGATAATTAAATCCAGAGAGCATTCTGACCATGTCAAAGATCTTAGAAAATTCTTTGAAAGGCTTCAAAGATATGATCTCAAACTTATCCCAGCTAAATGTGTATTTAGAGTACTGTCAGGAAAACTCTTAGGGTTTATAGTAAGTCGACGTGGCATTGAGTTAGATTCTTCAAAAATAAAAGTTATTTAAGATTTGCCTCCACCAAAGAATAAAACAGAGATGACGAGCTTACATGGAAGGTTGAATTATATCAGTAGATTCATTGCTCAGCTTATGACAAACTGCGAGCCAATATTCAAATTGTTGAAGAAGAATGCTAAAGTTAAATGGACTGAAGAATGTCAAGAGGCATTTGACAAAATTAAGAGATACTTGTCGAATCCACCTATTTTGGTTCATTCAGAGCCAGGAATATCCTTGATATTGTATATGTCAGTGTTAGAAAATTCTTTTGGCTATGTATTTGGTCAACATGACGTTACAAGTAGAAAAGAACAGGCCATATACTACCTTAGCAAAAAGTTTACCACTTATGAGGCTAAGTACACTCTTTTTGAGAAGACATATTGTGCCTTAACTTGGGTAGCCCAAAATCTCAAAAATTACTTGTTATCTTATACTACTTACCTCATATCTCGTATGAATCCTTTAAAGTACATTTTTCAGAAGCCAATGCCCATAGGCAGACTCGCGAAATGACAAATGTTGCTCACAGAGTTTGATATTGTCTATATCATATGAACTACAATGAAAGCTCAAGCTTTAGCAGATCATTTGGATAAAAATCCAATTGATGAGGAGTATGAACCATTGAAGACTTACTTTCCAGATGAAGAGGTATTGTATGTTGATGAGTTTGTTTCTGGCGATAGCCATTCAGGCTAGAAGTTGTTCTTTGATGGAGCTGTTAGTGTAAAAGGAGTGGGGATAAGAGCAATTCTTATTTTTGAATCAGGACAATATTATCCTATAACAGCCCAACTTCGATTCTATTGTACCAATAATATGGAAGAATATGAAACTTACATTTTGGGTTTGAGTTAGATATGGACATAGGGATCCAAGAATTGTTAGTGTTAGGAGACTCAGATTTGTTATTCCATCAAATCCAAGGAGATTGGGAGACTCGTAATTCAAAGCTCCTACCATGTCGAGGTTGTTTCGAAGATTTATGTCAACGATTTGTATCAGCAAAGTTCAAATACAATCCCAGAGCTCATAATGAGATTGCTGATGCTTTGGCGACCTTATCTTCGATGCTTCAACATCCCGATAAAATTTATATTGACCCATTGCATATACAGATTCATGATCAACATGCATATTGCAATGTGGTTGAGGAAGAACTTGATGGGGAGCCGTGGTTCCATGATATCAAAGAATATATTCAGACTGAAAATATCCTATATATGCTGATGTTAACCAAAGAAGAACCATTTGACGGTTATCTAGTGGATTTTTCCTAAGTGGAGGAATATTGTATAAGAAGACTCTTGATTGGGGACTTTTGAGGTGTGTAGATGCTAAAGAAGCTTCAAAAAATCATGACTGAAGTACATTCTGGGATTTGTGGACCACACATTAGTGGGTATGTTTGGGCAAAAAAAATACACCGAGCAAGTTATTATTGGCTCACCATGGAGCGAGATTCCATCAATTTCATTCGTAAATATCATGAATGTCAAGTACACGGGGGCTTGATACATTCCCCTCCATCTGAGTTGCATACAATGAACCAAAGGCTTCGAATGAACATAGGTTCATCTTAGTAGCCATTGATTATTTTATGAAGTGAGTGGAAGCAGTGACTTTCAAGTCAGTGACCAAGAAAGTGATGGTTGATTTTATTACTCCAACATCATTTGTCGGTTCGGCATTCTAAAGATAATTTTCACGGATAAAGCTATGAATCTCAATAGCCATCTGAAGCAAGAAGTGTGTCAGCAATTTAACATTACGCATCATAATTCAACTCCTTGTCGTCCAAAAGAGAATGGAGCTGTAGAAGATGCCAACAAGAACTTAAAGAAAATACTCCATAAGATGGTGCAGGGTTCCTGATAGTGGCATGAAAATTTACCTTTTTCTTTGTTGGGTTATCGTACTATAGTTCGAACTTCAATTGGTGCAACTACTTACTTGTTAGTGTATGAAACTGAAGCAGTTATACCTGCAGAGATTGAAATTCCATCTCTTCGAGTAGTTATAGAAGTTGAAATTAATGATGACCAATGGGTCAAGACTCGTTTGGAGCAATTAAGCTTGATTGATGAAAAAAGATTAACATTAGTATGTCATGGACAACTATACCAGAAGAGAATGGCACGAGCATATAACAAAAGGTGCGTCATTGACATTTTGAAGTTTGTCAGTTAGTACTATGATGCATCCTACCCCATCAGATTGAAGCCAAAGGAAAATTTTCTCCTAATTGGCATGGACCATTCATGGTGAAGAAAGTGTTACCTAATAGTGTGTTATATCTAACTGATATAGAAGGAAAAATGGAAGAAATACCGATCAATGTTGATGCAGTTAGAAGATATTTTGTATGATATTCATGTACAATTACATTATGTACGTTTTGTACTTGCATTTTAAAAGATTGAAATGATGAAGGCATTTTGTTCTACTATCCAAATAATATATCAACCTTTGCTTACCCCTTTTGATCTTTTATCTTTCTTCATACCCCCCTTTTGGATTCAAATTAAAGAGGAAAAAAAATCAATCAAAAATTGAAAATCAAGAAATTTTTTTCCCTGAACTACGTTTGACCTGATTCGTGCTATAACAAGATACGTAGGCAACCCTACTTTGGGGTTCGGTCCAACCAAAAGAAAATTCAAATTACCCGGAATAAAATGAAACTGGGGCAAAAGTTTATTTCCTTAAAAGGAGTCGATTCCAAAAGTTGTATGTTTTACCTAATGTTGTGTAAATTTTGAGCTTCACGCGGACCTTTCTTTCTAATCCAGTCTAAAAGACAAGTTATAACCAAAGAAAGACTTTCAGATCAATCTTTGAGAATGTTAAGGATTGATCTGAAAGTCTTTCTTTGGTTATAACTTGAGAGAGTCTTATTGGTGAAAACACTTTTGGACACCATAAGGCGTCTGTGAGCTGAAAAAAAATGAAAATAAGATAGAATCATTGGAAAAAACCCATTGAGGTGCCACTAGCCGAAAGAGGTTTGTTATCTAAAGGAACAAGTTCAAGATTGACCTAATTTAAAGTTCAATAAGTTGACAAAAGTTGTAATTGTTAGTGTGGGTAGATCTGGTTGTTTGATTCAAAATACATGTCATAATCACCTGAATCGGTTTTCACATTCAGATAGGTTTTTCTTTTTGTTTTGAAAAAGAGATGCCTATTGTCTTTTTCTTTTAATTTTGATTTTTGATTTTTTGTGTCCTTATTATCAAACGAAAATTTCTTTTGTCTTTTGTGTGTATTTTAGTCAAATTCACGTCAGGTCAATGAGAAAGAACTCCAAACTTACTGCCAACTACTTCAATGGTAAGAAGCAAAACAAAGGGTCGACATACAAAGACAACACTTCAAAGTATAATAAAGTACTCAGAATGATCGTGATTTGACAAATTTTGGCTCGTTGAAAGATAAAAGGTATATGAAAAGTTAAATCTTGAGAAATTATACAAGAGAAATATGTTGTGAGTTGAGAGTATCAGTAGTCAGAATTTTGGGTCATAAGTATGACAAGTCAATGGATATCAATCAAGGAATGAAAAGGAGTTGAGCATGGAAAGTGTAAGAACAGTAAGTTCAAGAGACAAATACCACAAACCAACCACCACGTGTTTTTAAAACTCACAATTTGTCTTTGTTTTGTTTGAAACAGAAACAAAAAGTTTTCAAATAAAGGATTCAATTTCATACTTATATCAATGCAAGAGTCATGATTACATCATACGATGTTGGGTCTCAGTTATGGAACATATTTGAAAAATCAGAAAAAGGAAGTTCAGGAGCTCGCCTGAAGAACAGGGTGAAGAAATTTGTAAGTCTAGGAGCCTGCCTGAAGAACAGGGTGAAGAAATTTGTAAGTACAGGAGACCGCCTGAAGAACAGGGTGAAGAAATTACAAGTCCAGGAGCCCGCCTGAAGAATAGGGTGAAGAAATTTGTAATTCTAGGAGCCCGCCTGAAGAACAGGGTAAAGAAAAAAGAAAGTCCAGGAGCCCGCTTGTAAAAAAGGGTGAAGAAATTGTAAGTCCAGGAGCCCGCCTGAAGAACAGGATGAAGAAAAAAGGAAGTCCAGGAACCTGCCTGAAGAACATGGTGAAGAAAAGAGAAAGTTCAGGAGCCCGCCTGAAAAACAGGGTGAAGAAAAAAGAAAGTCCAGGAGCCCGCCAGAAGAACAGGGTGAAGAAAAAAGAAAGTCCAGGAGCCCGTCTAAAGAACAGGGTGAAGAAGTAACAAGTCAGGAACTCTCCTGAAGAATAGGGTTAATTTTCAAGTTCAAGTCACGAAGATTAGAATCAAGATTTTAGAGATTGTAATTTTCATTTTTATTTTTTATTTTTGATTTTTTGTTAGCCATTTGAATGTAAAAAGCAGAAGTCGTTAACCGAAAAGTCGATGGAATATCATTCGAATTTTAACTCTTTTTCTCTCCATATTACCTTTGAACTATTCGTGACCTGATTCCTTATAACCCAGGAGAGGTAGGATGTCCCAAAATAGGACTCGGTCACATTTTACTTTTATTTTTAATTTTATTTTATCCTTACCTTTCAAATAATTGGAGGGTCATATTTTATCTTTACCATTCAAATAATTGGAGGGTCAACAATCATATCTTGTCTACTTCTTTGTATGAAAACTCTTCGAGATTTCACACAAAGAGGGGCAAAAATGTAGACACGTGATTTTTGATCCTTCCTAAATTTTAACTTGTCTATCAATATTAAATATTTATATTTACATTTAATCATATATTATTTTTATTTTATTCTAATAATAAAATAATATAAAAATTAAAAATATATGTTTTCTTTTATAAATTTTAATAAATAAATTAGTAGTTTAAATACTATTTTATTATATTTATATTTGTTTATTTATAAATTATCATTATGTTTTATTAAATATAAAATTAATTAATTATTATTATATTAATGTTTTATTATTTCATTTGTTTATTTTTCTACTATCTAATTTATTTATTCATTTACTCCTATTTATTATTTATCTTTATTTATTACTATTAATTAAATAATATATAATATATAGGATTTGATTTTTAAATTTTAAATTTTTTGCCCCCTTCCCCTTATCTGACTTTTAACCATTCCTTCCCAAAAGTACTTGAACTCTACATTATCAGATAGAAAGAAAACCAGAGAAAAAAATACAAAGAGAAAAACACAGTAAGGAAAAACTCCGAAGGAGAAAACAATGAAAAGAAAGAGTAAAAAATCAAATTTCAAGATTCCGTTGAAGTTTTCGGTGATAATATTTTATTCCATCACTGAATTTATTCATTACATGTTCATATTCAAACATTTATGTTATCAATTTTATGGTGAAAAAAACATGAATGAAATATTCAATATGTTCGTTGTGGATGAATACATATAATGAGATAATTTATGCTTGATATTTCACACAATGTATTAACAGAATCCATCTTTTACACTGTATTCATAGCACACTACATCACTAATATTTTAATTTTCTACTGCAATACACACACAACCCTCCGAAAATACATACATATATTGTAGCGCGCACAAATACAGTAATAATAATTAACGGAAAATTAGCAAAACGGAGAAGAAAATCAGTGACAAATGAGAGAAAGATCAGAAAATAGAGGAGTGAACTGAGAAGAATTAATTTCTTGAATTTTTCGGCGAGTTATCATCGGAAACCTGCCGGAAAACAACCCAAAACCGCTGGATCTCTCTCTCCATTCAGCCGTCACTATCCATCAGTGGCCGGCAACCCAGGCACAGCATCACCGCCGTTGTTCATTCTCCTCTTCTCCTGCCCTTGTCGCGCCATGAAAGGGCTAGATCTAGCCGAAATTGTTTACCAGGGAAGCCCAAATGGCGTTGCCCCTCCTCTTTCCTTTCTTCCAACACCAGGGAACCTCCTTATCACTGTCGCCGGCAAAATTCTGACGAATTCCCGTCATCCACACGCTGAAAAATCCTAACCCCAATAGCAGATTTGGCTAGTTTGATTGTACGTAAAAAATAAGTTGTTAAAGATTATTTAATGTACTATTGTATATATATTTTTGAATATTTAAATGAATTTTCTGTTTAACTTATAGTCTATTTTGTTGTTTAAAGATTTAAATGAAAAGGCTTTACGTTTAAATATATATTTTATTATTTTATTATTAAACTTAATTATTAAAACTTAATAATTATTTATTAAATTAATTATATTCTTTAATTGAATATTGTTTTAATTTATTGTCAAGATTAAATAGTATTTCAAAAAGATAAATTGTATGAATTTACAAAAATAAATTAAAGTGTTTAATGCCAGATAATTTTTAGATATGTTAAAATATTCGTCTCAATTAAGAATGTGGCATACGCATCTTTCTGATACATTTAAAAATTTAAGGATGCAATAATGCACCTCGATAAATATTCTTCTAAATTTTTTTCCTCACTGAGTTAACACGAGAGTATTAAATAGTTCTAGTATATTAAAAAAATGAGCGAACCTAGGCCTTAACATAATTTATTCAAAATAGTTTAAGTTAAGATAAGTCAATAAAAGAGACCGTGCTAGAACCATGGGACTCGAGGGGTGTCTCACACCTTCCCCTCGGTCAACAGAATTCCTTACCTGGTCTTTTGTTTTCGCAGACCAACAAAGAGTCATTTCCTTTTGATTAGGGATTCAATAAGGTGATTTGGAACACCATAACTCAATTCCAAGTGGCAACTCTGAAAATAATAAAAATTAATCCCTATTCAATACCGTCATTTTATTGGAAAAATCCTTCGACTCGTTCCTGGAGCGGAAAAGGGGTGTGACACTCAGTGTGTTGATTTACTGATGTGCCACGTAGACACTAAGGTTGCCAAAAATACAATTTTATTTAGTCCAAAGGCTAATGAAATCCTTCTAAAGTACGGGTGTATCTCAACAATTTCGTGTATATTTAGGGTGGAAGAAGAACATTTTTTTTAAAAAAAAATAATAACCCGTCGTGAATGGGTCTCAAACCCGAGACCGTGAGGCCCTTTACGTGAAAGTTTACACCCCTTTTACCATCGAACCAAGATTTTTTGCTTCTATCAAGGGTGTTCAATTTAATATATATACACAGAGAAAAAAGAAAATATATATATATATATATATATTGTAATTTTGTAACGAATGGGGTTCGAATGAACCACCGAAGTCCACGTAGCTCCGCCCCTGATTGAGATGACATAATAATCTCAACCATTTAAGTTAATAAAGAACAAAAGATAGTCTTGATCGTATAAATTAATTTAGTACAAAATTAATATCAATTTAAATATATGTACTTTAAGTTAGTATGGACAAGAATCTCGAGCATATAAATTAATATGGTGCAAAAAAAATCAATTAAAATATCAACACATTAAGTTAATGAAGTACAGAAAATATATCAAATATATTAATACACACACATATATATATGTATATATATAGTATGAAAATAAAATAACTTTAAACATCAATACTCTTAATTATATTAAAGGTTGACTGGACGAATTAAGTAATAATGAAATAAAAATAATCTAAATCTTAAGGGCAAGATAAAACATATCTGTCATGATATATAGATCAGTCATGTAGAAGGATGATACAAGAAAATAAGAAAGCAAGAAAGAACTTTTTTTTATTTGAAGTGAGTGAGGATAGGGTATATGTATGAGAATGACGATGCAGCTCTTCCTAGATTCATAGTACTAAAATCAGTGTGTACATATTTCACTAGAACTATTAAGTATTTACTGAATTAATGAGTTCTTTGTTATTTTGCCCTTAAATGTCTATTTTAGTTTGCAATTTGCATCCTATTCTTTTAATGATTCCTAATATATTCAATTCCTTGCAACTTATAAATAAAGAAATCAAAAATAAAGAAAATATTGAAGTTTGTTGAAAAGAAAGTAATTTATATACTATCTCACTTCAAAATACCACCCAAAAAAAATAGTTCACATTTGGGAAGGAAATTATATGTTATTATCTTTTTCAGAATGAGTTAATAATTTTATGTACTGAAAGTCTATTCTTTTACACAGCTATATTTTAAATCTCAATTATTTTTAAACATCTTAGAAATAAAGAAAACATTCAATATAAATTAATAGGTCAAATTACACTATCATTACAAAAATCACCTATATAAGCTAAATCCTACAATAAATAAGTATGTACAAATGCTTTACACGATTAATTAAATTACTCATTGATATATCTTGTTTAAAGCCGGCTATATAAGAAAAACTTAAAATTTATAAATATTCTTTAAATGATCTGATAGTAAAAAAAAAAATCTTTTTATACTAATAATGTATATAACTTAATGTAAGCGTTTGTCTTTCAATAGTTAATCACTTCGAGGAGAAAGTGGAATTATTAATTAATCTTCTGACCCTAGGATTTTGGTTACGCACCGAATTATATATACAGACACATAATATTAATTTTCTTTTTTGGACAAAATGATGACGTTCTCTTGATTTCGCTCACTTTTCTACTACTTATTAATTAGGGGAGTAATGTTACTCTTTATTTCTAAGCTTTCACACAATTGATTTTTAGTATATGTTGGTTTTGTTCTCTCTTAAACTACACCATTCCATCAATGAAATCAATCCATTGACAGAACCCTCAATCACACAAGCTATACCGGAGTTTATCATGTGATAATCCAAGTTAGTTTCCTCCATAGTAGGACATTCCTTAAGGTTGAATTTTGGTTGGGCTATCCTCCACATAACACTGTGGTTAGTGTAGTCTTTGTTATTTTTAGCTGATAAACTTAGATGATATTTGGTAAACTCAGGGCTACTAATCAAAGAACTCCACGATTTTAAAACAGACTTGAATCGAGCCTTGAGAGAATTTCAATTGGCCAATAAAGGTTTGTGGGGTTGCTTTGATTTGGGTGTTGATGGGATGCTTCATCATATACCGGTTATTTTCTTGATAAGTCGAAAATCTCAGTTTCACAACTTGTTAGTTCTTCTAGTTCCAGCTTTTCCATGACTTCTTGACTGATTAATCTGTTATCTTGTTCATCAGATTATGAATTTTTCGGCTTTACTCCATTATTCTCTCCATTTAGTTTTTCCGCAGGTAGCATTTATATAAATGTTGGAACCGATAAATAAAGAAAGAGAAAGAAAAAAAGAATGAAAAAGTTTGACCAAATGTTCAAATCTTAATGGAGGCTATAAATGCTAAATGATTCTTTTTTCTTCGATGAGAACGTCAAAAATCTTTCAAAAGTAACAAAGTCGGTCTTACTAGGAAAAATGGTCAATAGTGACGTAATTTCAAAGAAACATAAAATATGACCTCCTCCATATTTTCTACATATTATATAACATTAGAAAAAAGGATAAATATATGCCCCTCTATTACTGTAATTTCAAGTGGATAGAGTACTTATACTCTCGCCATCTACCAAGTTAAAATTAATTCTTTTTAATTTCAAAAAATAAGACATGACTTTAAAAATTATCTCACCCATTTTATTTACCTCTCGACACCCAACCTAATTAAAAAAAATCAATTCATCTTTTATTCAGACCTGACACAATTTCATTTATTGATTGTGTAGATGGATTGGATTTTTTTTCAGTTGGTAAGGGTTTGGAGTGGTAAAATGTGAGGTAACTTTTTTAAAGCCACATGATATTCTTGGAATTTAAAAAAAGTCAGTTTTAGATTATTTTCTTATTCAGTAAATATAGGTCTTTCAACAAATATTGTAAATATGCCTAATTTGTTAGACGATGGTGTATATATGCATAACTTTTTTTAATGAGGCATATATGTCACGATCCAACCCAAGGCCCTGGCCGAGACAGGCATTTCGAACCACGAAGGTTCGAGAGACCCCTATCTCTGCCAACCCACCAGTGATATTGTCTGCTCTAGGCCCAGGCCTGCACGACTTTAAAACGCGTCACTAGGGGTAAGACTTTCTTACTTATATACCCACATCGGCAAAACACAGGAGGAATGCTGGGTATATAAGTAAGAAAACCTTACTCCCGAATGACGCGTTTTAAAGCCTTTCGGGCCTGGGCCCAGAGCGGACAATATCACTAGTTGGTTGGGCAGAGACAGGGTCTCTCGGGCCTTCCAGGTTCATGATGCCCTTCGCGGCCAGGGCCTCGGGTCGGGTCGTGACAATCTCTCTAAATCACAAAATTGGCGGGTATATTTACCCCCTTTTTCCTATAACAATTGTTAATTTTGCATAATTTGTTATTAAATGATATGCTTCTTACATCGACTTATGATTAATCATTGTAAAATATTGCGCTACGTCTACTACTCTTTTCAGTGGTATCAGAAAACATGCACGGACTATATTTTTTCTTCAACAACTTAATAATATGTTCCATATAAGCCAAGTTTTACCATCCATAAATCATGATAGATTAGAACATGCCATACTCGAAAGGTCAGTTAATGTCTCGTCAGCAAAGTAATCTAGTATGAACATTATACATTGAGTTATGGACAATAATCTGCAGTGAGATTTTGTAGAATTAATATTTTGCTGATTTTAGAGAAATGAATTAGCTATAAATATAGCAAGAGAAAGTATCAATTGAATCACCAAAATTCTTTATCAGCATTCTCATAAAAAATTCTTCTTTCTTTCTTTATCAGCTCCAACATTTTCACAAAGAATCATCAAGCCCAAAATGCTAACTTCAGGAGAAGAATCGATCATCTCTAGACCTGTGAAAACAACAGGAAAAAGAAAGCTCCCAGCATCTGAAGTGTTATGAATTGAAGCATATGTTTGCGAAAATTGAAGAAAAAGCAAAGCGCCCCTTGTCTGAATCATATGGATTGAAGCCAATTAATGTGCCTATATTTTCCAATCTTGAAAGAGGAGGGACATCTGAAAGTAAACTGAAAAAAGAAGACGATTATGATTATAATCATGACTTAGCAATCTTGAAGGCTATCTATCATTACTATTTCAATCACGGGGTAATTCCACATCCTCCTTATTCAAACAACTTCATCGACTACATCGAGGCTTCAGTTCCCAACGTGAAATTTCGTGGTCCGGCATTGGCGAATAAGATTGTTATGTTAGAGAACCATTTCTTAAAGGTTATGAAAATGGCAGCACGTGTAGGATATTACCCCGAAATAATCCACCCTATTTGCCGAAAAGTTTCAACTTGTCCATGGGTTTAAGGGGATAATTTCGGAGACTATTATCCAGTTGGCGAAGATCAAGATGAAACTGGAGTTGTTGATGCATTCTTGATTTTCAAGGTCGATGTCTTCATTGCGGCATTTTAAATTATTTCTTGGAGCATTAGTTTAAAGTTCTTAATTTTCTTTCATTAAACTGAATCTAGTTGTCGTGTGAATTATTAATTTGGATATTGGTTTGCTCAAAATTTTTAGTTCCGCTCAAAGTTTGATTTCATATAAAATGTTTCCTTTTTCCAAGTTTGATATCTTGTCTTCAACTTATAGAATCAGATATGTTAATTGTTCCTCTCTTCTTTCGAGGAAGGAAAAGAATAACGATGAAATGACATAATTTAACATAGAAAGTTAGCAAAATCAAGTGAATGTCATCATTTGTCCAAATGGGGGCATCAGTAGCTACGGTTAAGTCTGGAAAGGATACATCGTACATATGTGTATAGGGAAGTATCACTTAAATGCATCTACTTATGGTAAAGATTTTAGGTAACTATTAAAGGAGAATGAATGAACTTAATTTTTCTATCCTTGATTTAGTTTAGCTGCGGGATCTATCGAAAACAACCTCTCTACCTCACCTCGGAGGTAGTAGTATGGACTGCAAACACTACCCATGTTTAGTGCATCTTTTTGGATTGTCAATATGAAATTTCATAGTAATTAATATTGTTATTATGTTTGCACTTGTAGAATTTCACAGTTATTTCATATCTTTTCTTCTTCGGGTTAAGTGGAAGTGCAAAGTGAAAAGGAAGTCCTTTTCACTATTTCACAGGTCCTTTCAGTTCTCCCTTGTCATATCCTTTGTATCAGATTACTTAACGTCAACTAGTAAATAATCATTTTATTCTACTGAATAATATAAGCCTATAATAACATCGACAACTCATATTCACGGAATGTAAGAGTAATTTGTATTTTCAACGAGTTTATAAAACTTTACTTGAAAAAAAATGCGCATGGTAGAAGAATATTTAGTTGTATATGTTAGATTCCGCCGATACGGGTACGTGGAATCTGTATAATATAGAATCAGAACTTCAACACTAGTTCAAGTACAAAACAAGAACGTTATGAAGTTAAGTAACACCCTCAACACAAGATCAAAATAGATCTTTCAAAGAAGTGTGTTTTTTCAGAAAAATTAGATGAAACAGAAATGTTGTTAAGGACAAGTCGTCCGAATTCACGGACTTTCCTTAAGGAAATAATTCCCCTCACTGTACCCGAGGTTGTGGAATTTTCCTCCCAGGATAAAATGGCCTTCAATCCGACTATAGTGGTACCTCAAATAGGCGGATTCTTCGAACACACTCACGGTTTGAATGATCACACTTGGAATATTTTTAAGACAAGAAGAATGTTTTGTAATCTGAAAATTTCTGTCTCAAAACCTGTGAATCAAAGCAGGTTTTTATAGCCAAGTGATGTCTCTTCCGGAAAGAGACAAAGGTTCATCAAAAAGGTGTTACCTTTTCTGAAAATTCATGTCCATTCGGCCAACCAATGTGACTGTTCCTGAACAGGCATGTCATTTCGGATGAAACAGTGTGTTGTTTCATGAAGAATCGCAACTTTCAGCAGCATCTGTTCATGAAACAGTGCATCTGTTCGTGAAACAGTGCATCTGCTGAAGAACATTACATCTGGAAACATTGCAACTCTTTAACGTTTCTGCAGCAGTTCACTGCATGCATATAAATGGAGTCCAAATCACAGGAAAAAAAAATTTCCTGCGTTTTACACATATTCAGATTTTCGTCAAATAAAATTTGTCCAAAAAATAGATCTAGATCGAGAGCCGAAGCCGAACGACGACGACGACGACGCGAGGCATCTCTATTTCCTTGCCTCACTTACCATGTGAAGTAAGTGTTTCACTTTTAAACACTTTAAAGTTCTCTTCTTCCACCAATGTGGGAGAAGAGTAAACTTTCCTTAGCAAAGAGTACACTTTCCAATTTGGGTGTCTCCTTCCCTTCACTTTGGTTTCTCCATTTTCCATTCAACACACTATGAACCCAACAGTATACTTGACTGAGAAACTGCCTTTCCCATTCCTCGTCCCAATACACTAAAATCTCAGTTTTGTTCTTCCCTGCTCCTTTCCCGCAACCCTCAAAATTCATGTTCCATTGCCAACCTTGTCGTTTTGAGATTTTAAAATCTCCCCATTGTTTTGCTTCTTTAATCCAGAGGATGATTTGGTGCAACTACTGTTAGAATTATTTATTTTAAATGGATTTAACATTAACTTTTTGGTACGTTAAAGTAAAACGGGTTGATGTTATTAGTTGGTGGACAAGACACGGGCGATGTATTCATGAGAATTCCATATGGCCTGGCAATAGTGTAGGCCTGTAGTAGACCAATGAGCCCGTAATAGGAGTGCACTAGATTAAGTCTTTTAAGCCTATAAATATGATTCAACATAAGACGTATTCCCATAAGTTGTCAGCCGTCATAAGAAAAGGTAAGTACACTCATGTATATAGGGCCCAGACCATGAACTAATTAATATGTGATAGTTAAATATCACTCTAGAAAAATAAATTGCATGAGATTGTAACTTCAAATCTCTTCTAACTACATCTACGTCACCTAAAAGTTTCTTCCTTTCATAAATAGCTCTATTATTAATGTAGTTACTTTGATATCCATATTTATGAGAAATTATCTCCATTACTGATGGGCAGTTCTTCCCTTTCCCCATACCTCACCATTTACATACATTGGATATTCTAGAATTTCTGTGCATAAGGATTAATATATCGATCTAGAATCTCGATTTAATGCCCATCTCAAGCTCCATTTTGTTGAAAAATTTCACATCAATTTATTTTTTCTTTTGTTTCTTCATCAAGTTTCATTAGATTCAAAAGTTTCCTCAATTAATGCTGCTGCATAAAAATTAACAATGAGAAAACCACAACATGTGTGTCAAACTATTGGACTCTTTTTCTTTTGGATTATAGTTTTTTCTTTATCTATTTTCGAGAGAAAAAATAAAAAAATAAAAACATAATTATCACTTCTCCTAAAATTCTATGTTCACGAGTTTTTCCATCTATTCCATAATCATAGCAATCAAATATTTCCTCTTTTGCTTTCTCTAATTAATTCAATACATTCTTGCTAATATTATTTTTATTAATAAAGTGAAAGAAGATACAACCTTCCATTGGCCAAATAACTAAATTAATAGAAGGACAAAGCCAAAGAATTTAATTATCTAGTAGCAACAATGCAATTTTGTTTTTCATGAAAATAGTAGAAAGGAAAGGTCAAATGAAATATCCATGAAGATATTGATATTCTCCTAAAACTATGTCCTTTGCAAAATACATAAAATCAAACTCATCCAAATCATCACTTACAGTACAGTTGCAATAATCATAATATTTGTTGCCTTGAATCTTGTAGTGTCCCTTGTTCATCTTGTGAAAGCGGAAAGATTAGGGTTGGAAAGAATTCCGTCAAAAGACCATAATCAAATTCATTAATATGTATGTTAGGTTGTGGAGCCTGATTAATATGTGACGTACTGTTATATATTAAAGTTCACGCAGTTCAACCTCCGCGGTGAGGTTGCCGGGGTGCGTGGGGGCGGAGCCCCCCACCCGAAGGTGGGGTTCGGATAATTGTACCTTTTATTCTCATTCTCTGTGTAATTGTACATACTCCAAGTCATTAATATAAATAGTCTGTCTGCCGTGGACGTTACCCACAGGTGTTACCACGAAATTAATTCTCTCTCTCTCCTAAAGAACTCTCTCTTTAGTTTTCTTCACCCTCTCCACAGATTTAGTGTGTGTGAACTGTTAATCGATCCTAACAATGTAAACAGTTGCTTATGTTATCCTTCAGATTGTATATCATGATTTTATCGTGAAACATAAGTAGAAATTCACCTCTTTTAGACAAAAAAGAGTGAGAAAATAAATAATTCACGGGATATAGAAACTAATTGATAGTGAAAATCTTTCTCCAAGATTCTTTATTTTCTTACTCCTTCATAGTCCACACTTCCACGTGAGTAATCGAATTATTATAAATCATAGATAGATTACTTTTCAACACTGCCAACATGATAAATTTATCCTCTTCTCCATAATAAGGTCGCTCTACCTTTCTCCATTTTTCATAACTAAAATCAAAAGAGGTTATGACCCAACCACTTTTTATATCAATACTAGTAGCCAAATAAAGCTTTTATATTCACTAACTTACCTGAGTCAATTAACCACGTCGCTCTCCTAGAACAATGTATTGTTCGCGAAGAATCATCCTTTAGGATATAGATATTGATCTCTTGAAAGTTATGTGGATAGCGAGTAATAGTAAAAATACAGACTACCTTATAATCATCATGGATATAAACATATCCAAAACCATATGTGCATTGACCATCATCCTTCAATTTAGTTCTAAAATCAGGCAACTTCTTATACTTTCTTATTTCTGGGTTCCATAGGAACAATTCCTTTGTCTCATTTACAAGAATCAATCCATTGATAGAACCCTCAATCACACAAGATATACCGGATTTTTTCATTTGATAATCCATGTTAGTTTCCTCCATAATAGGATATTCGTTAAGGTTGAGTTCTGGTTGGGCTATCCTCAACATAACGCTATGGTTAATGTTGTCTTTGTTATTATTATCTGATAAACTTAGATGATATTTTGTAAACTCAGGGCTAGAAATCAAAGAACTCCAAGATTTTAAAACAAACTTGAATCAAAAGAGAGATTTAACGGGAAGCCTTGAGAGAATTTCAGTAAGTATTTCAGCTGGCCAATAAAGTTCTGTGGGTTTGCTTTGATTTGGGCGTTGATTGGAGGTTTCGTCATATACCGGGTGTTTTCTTGATAAGTCGAAGACCTCAGTTTCAGAACTTGTTTGTTTTTCTAGTTTTAGCTTTTCCATGTCTTCTTGATTGATTAATCCGCTATATTGTTCATCAGATTCTGAAGTTTCTTGCTTTACTCCATTATTCTCTCCATTTAGTTTTTCTGCAGGTAGCATTTGGATCTTTGTAAATGTTGGAGCCGATGAAGAGAGAAAGAGATAAAGAAAGAAATAAATGAACTGAAGATTAAGTGAACTGTTATACTAAATCTCACATCTCACTCATTTATGTCAATTTATGAATAGATAATCGTGAATTAATTAAGGATGGAATCAAGTTGAATGAACAATTATGATTAGATTATGGTGAATTAATTAAGGATGGAATCAACTTGAATGAGCAATTACATAGGTTATAGATGCTAAATGTTTCTTTTTGTTGTTCAGGTACAAAATTTGTATGTTACTTCGCATAAACTTCAACTAAGTTCAAATAATCCTTGTAAGTGTAGCAACTAGATTCAGCTTAGTGAAATAACATTGATAAATTTAAACTATTACTCCAAGAAATTATTTAAAAGGGAAAAGGCTCAAATATGCCACTGAACTATCAGAAATGACTCATTTATGCCATCCGTTAAAAGTTAGGCTCATTCATGCCATCGCTGTTACAAAACCGGCTCATCCATGCCATTAATTTTTAACTGTGGATTTTAAAAACCACTTTGACACGTGGCCTCTTATTATAGGTCCACATCATTAAGTAAAATAAATCAAAATTAAAATAAAAAACATGAAACCCATTTAATACTCGATCCTTTAAATATCCGACCCACACCCATTTAATATCACATTATCTTTCCACACTATCATCAAATAACCTAAAATTCCAAAATCCTTAGTCCTACATCAGGTATGGTTTTATCGCCTCTAATTTCTGTAGTACTTGCAGAGCTTCTAGCCGAGCAGTTGGCGTGGGATCGACACAGTGCAAAGCCATTTCAATGTATTAAGCAACTCATCACTAATATTAGGTGCATCCCTCATAAGTTTAACATCAAACACTTAATTATTCCACTTCTCTTTCACAATGGAAGCTACCCGTTGTAGCAAATCACGACCATCCGTAGCCTTGCTAGGGGATTTTTCAGTTAAAAGCTCCAAAATGATCACTCCAAGAGTATAGACATCAGTCTTGGTACTTGCATTCTTGATTTTGGAGAGTTCTGGTGCACGATAACCTAGCGTGCCTGCAGTGGCAATCACGTTGGTGTTTCCAGCAGCAGTAGTCATAAGCCTGGAGAGTTCGACATCTGAAATCTATGGGTTGTTTTGCTCATCAAGTAGTATGTTGCTTGATCTAAGATTCCCATGTGTTCGTTTTCTGTATTACTTGAGCTAAGAATATGAGAAAATGAAGAAACGGAAGGATTTAGAAAAAGAATCTGAGTTTTACTAACTGAATTCCTTTTCATTGAGTCTCTATAGGCTTCCATTTATAGTGTTGTTTATTAGCTTGATGTGACAGCTGTATAGTGATATCTTTCACTTCTAACTAACTAGCCTCCTAACACATACAACACACCCACTAACTTATTGTAACAACCATCAACTTGATCACTACATTTTCTTAGCTCAACATTCACCCTCAAGTTGATGGCTTGAAAATATTCTTCATTCCCAACTTATTCATAAAGCACTCATGTTGGCTTTTGCCTAAGGATTTTGTGAGAATGTCTGCTAGCTTCTTTTCTGTTGACACATGATCGGTCTGAATCATTTTTTGGTTGATTCTTTCTCTCACAAAATGACAATATATGTCAATGTGTTTTGTCCTCTCATGAAATATAGGATTGGCTATAATCTGTATTGCTGCTTTATTATCGCACATCAGTTCTATAGGTTGTCTGATCTGAACTCCCAGTTCTTGAAACAAACCAAGTAACCATGTGATCTTTGTACTACAAGTAGCCATGCTTCTAAATTCTGCTTCTGCTGAGCTCCTGGATACAGTATCTTGCTTCTTCGACTTCCAAGAGATTATAGCATCTCCAAAATTTACTATATATCCTACAACTGACCTCCTAGTTTGTAGGAAAGCACCCCAATTTGAATCACAGTAAGCTGTCAGCTGGTTTTTAGTTTCTGCGGGCATAAATAATTCCAAGCCAGGATTACCTTTTATGTACCTCAGTACCCTTAAAGAAGCTTCCGTGTGTAAGACCTTTGGAGAATGCATATACTAACTCAACACCTGTACTACAAATGACAACTCAGGTCTGGTCATAGTGAGGTATAGTAGCCTTCCTACTAATTTTTGATATGCTGTTGGATCCTTCAAAGCTGCATCTCTATATGATGTTCCATTGGAGATGTAGTTATCATATTCCACAGAAGTTAGCTTTTGGTTCACTTTAAGTGGAGTGCTAGCAGGTCTTGCTCCACTTAACGCAGCCTCAGATATCAGTTTAAGAGCATACTTTCTTTGATTCAACACTCTCTTTCTCTGACCTGGCCACCTCTATTCCTAGGAAGAACTTCAAATAACCAAGATCCTTCATTTTAAAATTTTGTTGTAGGTATGCTTTAGCTTGATTTATCAAGGTAAGATTATTTCCTATTATAAATATATCATCCACGTAGACAAGAATGATCACTATATCATTTCCTAATTTTTTAGTAAACAAGAAGTAATCAAAGTGACTTTGACTAAATCCCATATATGAAAGAGCATCTATCAGCTTCTTATTCCACTGTCTAGGGGCTTGTTTCAAGCCATACAAGGATTTGTGTAATTTGCAGACCTTCTGAGTCTCCCCATGTCTGCAAAAACCATCAGGAATATGCATGTATACCTCCTCAGAAAGATCACCATTAAGGAAAGCATTATGAACATCAATCTGAAAAATCAACCACTGTCTAGAAATAGCAAGACCAATAAGTGGTATAACAGTTACCATCTTTGTTACAAGGGAGAAGTTATCTGAATAATTCATACCAGGCTTTTGACTATAGCCCTTCGCTAATATTCTAGATTTATATCTTTCAATATCTCCAGAAGCTTTGTACTTCACCTTATACACCCATCTACAACCAATAGGCACTTTACCAGGTGGCAGGTCTACAATGGAGCAGGTGTTATTTTCTTCAAGAGCTGCAATCTCCAGCTTCATAGATGCAACCCAAGAGGGATCTTTGGAAGCCTTAAGGAAGGATAAGAGTTCAGGTATAGAGGAGTATACAGAGAGAACCTTATGATACTGAGGCGAGAGCAGTGAGTAAGTAACATAAGAGGATAAGGGATACAAGCACCGATGTGCTAAGGAAGGTTTAGTGGTAACAAAGTCATGTAGCCAAATTGGAGGATTTTTATTTCTTGTGGATTTTCTTAGTACAAGAGCAGTAGGCTGAGAGAGAGTATGATTATTAATTAGGGAGGGGGCAGGTTTATGTTCCTGCTTAGTGGAAAGAGTATTAGTATGAGTGGATACGAAAGGAAAAGAAAAAGAATTTGAAGATATATCAGTATAAGACAACTGCAGGACAGGAAATAAAGGAGAACCAGTAGAGTGTACTCAAAGGAAAGGAAAGACTGATTCTTTAAACACAACATTCCAACTAATGAAAAAGAGTTTGGTGTGAAGATAATATAGTTTGTAAATTTTCTGAGTAAAGAAATACCCCATGAAGACACAAGGTATGTATCTAGCAGCAAACTTATCTGAACCATGAGTACTAAAGGCATAACCAAGATATCCAAATACCTTCAAATGAGAAAGGGATGGAGGTTGCTGATGTAACAGTTCATAAGGAGATTTATTATACAAAAATTTTGAGGGTATCCGGTTTAGTAAGTACACAGCAGTGTCCATACATTCCCCCTAAAATTTTAGAGGTATACCTGCTTGGAATTTGAGGGATCTAGTAATTCCCAAAAAAGTTCTGTGTTTTCTTTCTACTACTCCATTCTGCTGAGGAGTATAAACATATGAGGTTTGATGCAATATGCCAAGAGTAGACATAAGAGACTTAAATTCATGGCTAAGGAACTCACATCCATTATTAGTTCTCAAGACTTTCACAGATGTAGAAAACAAATTTTGAATTCTAGTTAGGAAATATCTTAGCACAACTATCACTTTAGACTTGAACTGAATAAGAAACAACCAGGTGAATATAGAGTAATCATCAATAATAGTAACAAAGAAACATTTGTTATTGTAAGTAGGTATTCCATAGGGACCCCATATAACACAGTGACGTAGACTAAAAGGATCCTTGGACATAGAGATGCTAGGTTGAAAAGAAAGCTTTGTGAGCTTAGCAAGAGGACAAATAGTACATTCATAATCTTCATACTTCAAATGACTTAGTGCAGCATGCCTCCTAAGCACTTTAACAGGAGCATGCCCCATTCTTTTATGCTAGCAAACACTGGAGTCAAAAAGCAGTTGCACATTATTAGCACATTGTTACACCCCTTTTTTAACTCCAAAAAGAATTAATTTTTAAGTTTGGAAAGGGTTCTTACTAGTAAGTGACAAAAAGATGAAAATTTTGTTATGAAAAGGATATTTTACAATTAAATTTAGAGCCTCTACTTGACATAAATTGGGTGGGCCAAGTCACCTTTGGAAATCCTTTTTCAAAACAGTTTGACCCTAAAAACGGATCCATGAACAGAGATATCGGCTAAGTAATTCTATTGACCAAGGGGAAGGTGTTAGGCTCCACTCGATCCCGTGGTTCGACCACGGTATATTGGTGGAACTTATCATCTAATTTTACATTAAAAATATATAAACCACACAAAAACACATAAGACAACCAATCAAACACACGAAACAAAATAAATACAAAATATAGTGTTCAGTCCAATTATACAGTCCCGAATAATGAGAAATGCGAAAATGTAAACCTATTCTATTCTAAACTAATTCTAAATTACTCCTGAACTAAACTCCACCCGACATTTTGGGCCTTGGCCGCACGCCGTGTTAAAGTACAAAGTACTTTGGGGCATTCCCCGGTGAACAAACATAAACCTTGGGGCATTCCCCGGCCAGATGATACATTTGATCAAAAAGTGAACAAACCAAGACATTCAACGCGGATTTCAAGCATTCAATATTCCACGAGTCCTAAATTACTTACCCGAGCCTAAACATTGCCTATTCATTTAAAGGTATCATAATTCTATCACGTTCCAACAACATTCATGCGTATTCCGAATTTAACAAAATACAATAAACCAAAATTGATCCCTATTCAACCATTTTTATCAATTACTCAATTCCGCCCCAAGTTCCCTCCTAATCAATGATTAGCACGTGCTTCAATTATTGAATTACATTTCAAAATTCGAGATCAACATCAGCCAATACACAATAAGAATTCAAACATTTAAGCGCACAAATCATCTATATCCACAATAACGATCAACCAAACATAATATTCAATTCGATGCACCGAATACCATAAACATTAAAATATAAGAGGAAGAGCATAGAGTTGGACCTCAAGACAAAGCTTTCAAACTCAGTGTTATTTTAATAAAGTATTGCGCCTAAAAACCTCAGATAGAAACTCCAAAGATGAACTCCCGACTTTGACAAACCCAAAATTCGAACTGACCCGTTTCAATTAATAATTTTTTGATTGGGTTTTTGGGTCAAAAATGGGAACTGGTTCGTAAATTTCTCATGTTCAGTGATAATAGAGATTTCGATTTCTCCTGTCGTTGGTTTTGCATTTTTTGATGATATTCAAACTAAAGAATGGGATTCAAAATAGCTTCTCGATCCTAGCGTGGTTGGACTGATATTGGTAAAGTGATTTTTCCAGTAAGATCCACCGTGATAGTACCACTAGTGGTCGCCGACGCTCTCTTGGTTCCGATTTCGATGAGTCTCTAGTGAGACTCACTTAAAATAGTGTAACTAGCCCTCTTTTATCCTTCTCTATCTCTTTTAATTAACCTTTCCCTTGCATCTCTCTGTTTTTCTCCAAGCTCTCTCGATATCTCCATCTCTCACAATTATCTCTTACCATTTGGTTCCCTCTCTCTCCCCAATTATGTGGTGTGTACGTTCAATGAGAGAGTGCGTGTGTATTTGAGTGAATATGTGAGAATGTTCTCTGTGAGGATGACTTTCCAATGGAGAAGAAGATGAATTCCCCTTCCTGTGTGCTCTCTGATTCCCTTTTTTAAAAGATGGAAAAAAATCCATTAGGTTCCCCTTTCATATGTTGATATGTGGGATACGTGAGTGGGGTGATGAGGTAGGGGTAGGGTAGGTGAGGGTAGGGGTATGGGGTGGTGAGGCGTGAGGTGTCCACTTTTAATTGGAAAAGTTGTTAGGATAGGATTAAAACAAGGTAAAGATTTTTAAGGGTTGTTATTTTTGTCATTTTATGGAGAGATAATCATGTGGGTGAGAGTGTATGACAATGCAAGGTAACAATGGATGAATTGGGTTTTTGGGAGGGACAAAATTACGTGTCTACATCATGCCCCTCTTTGCATGAAAACACAAAGTGTTTTGATACAAAGAAGTAGACAATGAGACAGAATTTTGACCCAACCATTATTTAAAGGGAAGAAACAAAAGGAAGGAAGAGAATCGAGTTATAGAGTCAATTGAGGTCACGTCGAGGCTCCGGTCCGCGGCTCTGTCATTACATCAAAAATGAAAATTATAAGTGAAAAACATAAATAAAATTACCAAATCCTATCTATGCAGCTTCTATGGACTCTTGACTTGATTTTCATAAGCCTATTCTTCAGGCGGTCTCCTAACTTGGAATTTTTCAACTTGTTGCTTGACTTTCAATTTCCTCACCCTGTTCTTCAGGTGGGCTCCTGACTTGCTATTTTTCAATTTGTTGACTTTTAATTTCTTCACCTTGTTGCTTGACTTTCAATTTCTTCACCTTGTTACTTGACTTTTCATTTATTCGCTGTGTTCTTCGGGCGGGCTCCTGACTTGCTATTTTTGACTTTTGGTTTCTTCGCCTTGTTTCTTGGATTTTAATTGCTTCACCTTGTTGCTTGACTTTCCATCTCTTACCCTTGTTAGTTGACCCTCAATTCCTTCATCTTGTTGCTTGACTTTCAATTTCATCACTCTATTCTTCAGGCAAGCTCCTGACTTTCAATTTCATCACCTTGTTCTTCAGGTGGGCTCCTGACTTTCAATTTCATCAACTTTCAATTTCATCACCCTGAAACTATTCCAAATAGAGATTATAATAAAGAAGGATTTCATTTTTGAAAGTATGGTCCCATTTTTTAGGAGGGTCCTGAACAGAAAGTTAAAACCCATTATTCAGGAGAGCCCTGAATAGAAAGTAAAGTGCCATTTTTCAAGAGGGTCCTGAACAAAAAGTAAAGTTCCATTTTCAGGAGAGTCCTAAGCAGAAAGTAAAGTCCCATTTTTTAGGAGGGTCCTGAACAGAAAGCAAAGTCCCATTTTTTAGGAGAGTCCTGAACAGAAAGTAAAGTCCTATTTTTGATGAGGGTCCTGAACATAAAGTAAAGTCCCATTTTTCCGGAGGGTCTAGAGCAGAAAATAAAGTCCATTTTTCAGGAGGGCCCTGAGCAGAAAGTAAAAATGCATTTTTCAGGAGGGCCCTGAATAGAAAGTAAAGTCCCATTTTTCATGAGGGTCCTGAACATAAAGTAAAATCTCATTCTTCAGGAGGGTCCTAAACATAAAGTAAAGTCCCATTCTTAAGCAGGGTCCTGAACATAAAGTAAAGTCACATTTTTCAAGAGGGTCCTGAATAGAAAGTAAAGTCACATTTTTTAGGAGGGTTCTGAACATAAAGTAAAATTCTATTTTTCAGGAGGTCCTGAACTGATAGTAAAGTCTCATTTTTCAGAAGGGTCCTAAACATAAAGTAAAATCCTATTTTTCAGAAGGATCCTGAACTGAAAGTAAAGTCCCATTCTTCAAGAGGGTCCTAAATATTAAGTAAAATTCCATTTTTCAAAAGGGTCCTGAATAGGAAGTAAAGTCACATTCTTCAGGAGGGTCCTGAAAATAAAGTAAAATCCCATTTTTCAAGAGGGTCCTGAACAGAAAATAAAGTCCCATTTTTCAGCAGGGTCCTGAACATAAAGTAAAATTCCATTTTCCAGGAGGGTCCTGAATATAAAGTAAATTCCTATTTTTTTGGAGGGTCCTGAATAAAAAGTAACATTCCATTTTTCAGGAGGGTCCTGAACAGATAGTAAAGTCTCATTTTCCCGGAGGGTTCTGAACAGAAAGTAAAATCCCATTTTCCAGGAGGGTCCCAAACAGAAAGTAAGTCCATGGATGTGCATTTTCAATGGTAGCCGAATTAAGTGAAACGAATTTGCCCTTGTTTCAACAAAGAAAATTTGTCAGTTAAAAAGTTAGTGGCGATTTGCAGTACTTGGCTTTCCTGGCACCTGCACCAGTGTTTATTTCCTTGAATTTATTTAAGATTGCTGGCACTTACCCCTGCTTTATCATGGAAATGACTCTGAAACAAACACAGTATCTCTGCTTTTCCATGCTCCTCAGATAAACCCTTTGTACTTTGGTATTTCCATGAGTTCCCAGACTTATCTATTGACAAAACTTTCTGCATGCGTTATTCTAACTTGCAATCTTGTTTCTTTCATGTTCTAGCCTTTTGTCTTGCTTTGTACAATTGAAGAAGCCGGTAGCCAGTTTTAAAATCTTTTCTCACTTTTTTTGACATGGACTTGACTCAAAGACAAGAGAAAAATGACAACAATTTTTTTTTTTGGATAACTAATTCAAGAAAATAAAAATATAACTAAAGAGAAGAAAAAAACCGACAAATAATATCCCCGTTGAAAAACATGAAATAAAAGTTTATCTGAAAATAACAGTCAACTTTAATGATTATGACGTTCATATCGTATTAAACTACCTGATCTTTCTATCCAAAACTTTCTACCAATTGTTGTTGAGTTAATGACCTCAAAATTGAGTTGCTTACTTAGTTCAATTGCATTTAAGACCTCATTGGACTAGTGGACCCTTGAATGGTTTTTGCCAACAAGCCTCTCTTATTTTCCTTTTCTCAGCTCACCATTTCCTTATGGTGTCCGTGAGGGGTTTTCACCAATGAGACTCACATTCTCATTTGTCTTCACTCACCGTCCTCTTACAGTGCCAATGAGGGTTTTCACCAATAAGACTCTCTCATTTTATTTCTCTCATCTTACAATCATCTTATGATGCCTGTAAGGGTTTTCACCAATAAGACTCTCATTTTCATTTCTCTCCTAATTCTTTATGCTGAAGAAGACAAGTAGTCCCCAATATGCGTCATCACATCCATTGCATGCTTAGCCTTAACATTCTCAAAGATTGATCTGAAGGTCTTTCTTTAATTGTAACTTGGCTTTTTGGATAGGGTTAGGGAGAAAGGATGGCATGAGGACCAAACGACACTTGATGTGAGTTAGGACTTACAACTTTCAGAATCAACTCAAACTACAAGAATTAACTCATTCCCCAGTTTTGTTGACTGGGTGACTCTATATTTTATTTGGTTGGAACGAGCCCTGAGTAGGATAGCCTACGTATCTCACTCCCGAGAGACGAGAATCAGGTCATGCGTAGTTCTAGCAGCTACTTCTTTTGCTTGATTCGGATTTCCTTTTCTTTTGTTTTATTGACTTGCTTCTTTTTGAAATTTTTGGACTCTATTTTTCTTGACACTCTTCTTTTTTCTTTCTTTTTGACACATTTTTTCTCACTTCTTCTTTTTTTGAAACTTTTCTGACTCTATTCTTTTGCTCAACACTTTTTTTTGAGTTTTGCGGACTCTATCTTGATTCCAAAAGAGATATATGAAAGAAAATAAAACTAAGGCTCAAATAGGGTGAACAAAGAATGGCACAATGTTGGGATAGCTGAATGAAATGCCTTCATCATATCAATCCTTGAAAATGCAAGTACATATCATGCAATATGAAAGTGAGAGATGAAGATCATTTCTGACATCTTTTTAAGTATTAACTTTGATTGAGTCTGTGTGTTACTACTTCTTCTACAAACTCCAACTTTGTTGTACATTTCTCACATTGAATGACTCATGCTTTCGTGGAGTTGATTTTCTTTTTGTTCACACAGCCACTATTTCACCTAATTGAGCCATGTCTTTCAATTGATGACCAAGTTATTCTTGTGATTCTCAAAATAATTGCCTTAATTTTTCAAGAAGGCTTGAAATTTTCCCCAAATGTCTCAGCACTGTACCTATTTTCTCAAATGCTCTGTTTTTCTAACTTTAACCCTCTAATCAATGTTCATGCTTAAACTGGATTTTAAGATCTGACTGAAAATTCCGTTAGCATGTCATATCACTAGAGTCAACATAAAATGTAATGTGGAAATAAAACAAACACAAACATATTTAAAACACAAAGGAAAAAGGGACAGTTCATTTAATTAAAATAGAAGATAGAAGGGTTTGAACATAATGACAAATGGACAGAACAAGATAGATCCCAAACTACAACCTTGAAATAATTTGAATAGTAGAAAATAAAATAAAACAAACTAGTAGACCTCTTCCTAGTAGGGAGAGGGGTGACTTCTCAATTGCTCAGCCTAACATCTTAGCCACTGGTTTGCATATTATCATGACTAGAGTTCTCCTCATTGTCAATGTTCTGCACCATAATCAATTTGTCTTGAATCATCTTTTCAATTTCTCTTTTCAAAGAACGACAATCTTTAATACTTTGACCCTGAACATCAGAATGATATGCACATCGTACATTAGGATAAAATATTCTTGAATACAGGTCAGGAGTATACCCAAGGAAAGGAGTAATCATGCCTCGCTGTGCCAATCTCTAAAATAAAATGGCATATGACTCTCCAATTGGTGTGAAAATATCCCTGAATTTCTTCCTCATTTCATTGTTTAACTTAGATCGAACATCGGGCCTAGAAGGGCTTTGGTATGTTTGGGGAATTGGAGTGTGACTTTGAGGAGTTGGTGCGTGCCATTGTGGGTAAGAAAGGAGTTGAACATATGGTTGTGTGCAATCTACTATATATGAAGGTGGGGAAATAGGGTATAATGTATTTTGGGAGTCATTATGGAGAGCTTGGATATGAACTTGGGCTTGATACTGATGGCAACAACGACGTCGTCTTCTTGGATGTGCCCATTCTCCAACTACAATAGTAGTGCCATTTTTCTTATTCTTCTTCCCTCTAGGTTCCCTTAAATGATTGCAATATTGTCCCAAATGTTTCATAGACTCCTCATATGCATCTTACTCCTCAAATTTCGACATCTTAAAGATTGGAGGAAGGTTAGCGCTTGAAGGCATGCCCCAGTCTTTGTATGAAACATCTTCTTTACCTGCAGATCCTAGAGAACTTTACATAGCACTTTCTACACTCTTCATTTTTCCAACCATTTTATCCGACTCTTCTGGCACACTGGACTTCTTGTTAAGAATTTTTGGTGGTCCAGTTAACTTAAAAGCAAGCTCAGAAGTGTAATAATGATCACCAAGAGTATTGAATATAGGTTCACTAGCTGCATGGGGACGCCCAACTGTTGGGCGAGCCAGTGTGAAAGTCTCAGTAGAGGATTGAGAAATAAGATCAGAGACGACTTGTGGTTGTGAATATAGCAGGATTATGCTGAGGAGTTAGAGGAAAAGTGGTGGAAGTATTGAGATACTTTTGGCTTGGAATGAATTCTGAGTCATGCTGCGGTGCATCAGCAATAGTAGAAAAATGACTTTGAGATTTTGGTGGAACACTCGAGGTATTTGTAGGATCAGTAAAGGGAAATGGAGGAAGAGGCAACCCACTGGCCCAAGCTCGATGCATTTCTGTCATTTATCATCTTAGCCACCTAATCTCTTGCTTCAAACTCTCATTTTTCTTGATTCTTTGTTTGATCCATGATGTCACTCTCTATATCTTTGTTGGACACAACTAACCCTTTGAATTTGGTGTGAGGTGAAGGATCAACCAGAATGCGACAAACTAACCACCTTAAACTGACTCAACAAAAAACAACAAATGTGTTAAAGTTCAACACTTTTTCAAAACCTCTTTTTCCTTTTTTATTTTTTTATTTTTTGAAAAGATCACAGAACCCATAAAGGACGCCTACGTATGTCACTCCCGAAAGAGAAGATCAGTTGTGTGTAGTTCGTGAAGTCTTACAAAAATGGCCAATTAAACTCTTTTTTTTTTCATTCTTTTTCTTGAAACTTCAAAGAGAAGAAAATAAAAAATAGTCAAAAGAATTGACAAAAATCTTTTTGTATTTTTCAAGTTTAATTCCTTATACAAAATGAAATCTATAATTATCAAAGAAAATATTTTTGGGTTTTCGATTTTGAATTTCCTATGAAAATGAAACTTGAACCTATTAAAGAAAAATCTTTTGGTAGCTTTCTTTTAAAGATGTATATGAAACACTTACTCTAAATAAAGAGTGAAGAAAATCTTTTTGGATTTTTCAAATAAGATCCCCGAACCAACAATAGGCTACCTACGTATCTCAATCTCGAGAGAGGAGAATCAGGGGTGCGTAGTTCATCCAGATAGGACAATTACGGATTAAATAACCGACTGAACCCTGACTTGACAAACGTGACCATAAACAGAAGATGAAAAACAATTAATTTTTTTTTTTAGTTTTTAGTTTGACACTTCACATAAGACTGATACCAAAAACTATGAAAGAATTTTTTTTTTTTTTGTATTTTCGTTATATGAAATGTACAAAACTTCTTCCATCTTTTTTGAATTTTCCTTTTATAAAAGGCTCCTGAAAATATTTTTTGAAATTTTTGAAATATGAATGCATGCTAAAGGAGATAAAGGGAAAATCATTTTGAGGATTTTTTTTGTTTTCGAGTAAATGCATGAAAAAAGTAAGAAAATCTTTTTGAATTTTTGGATTGTGAAAAATAAAAGCCATAAAGAAATCTAAAAAAACTACGAAACTCTTTTTCTTTAATCATTCTTTTTTTTCTTTGATTTTTCCATGCCTACTCACCTTTCTTTAATTCTAGCACATGCTTTCCCTAAATTCAGTCTGTCAAATAACCACGTTATCATCAGAGATGCAACATTTAGCATGTAGGGATGCTTTAGAGGTGAGTCTCCTACAAAGGATCAAATGAACCTCGCTAGGTTTCAATATGATGCACATAAGCATGACCTAAAGGCTGACCTACATTGGGGTTCACTAACAAGGCTGTTCGGGGAACCGTATAGTCAATAGTGGCTGCTTTGCTTTCCACCTACTCCATAACACCGACGGCTCCCCCCCTAAAATAAGGGTGATCAACTAGAGGTCATGTACAACACGTGTACTATGGACTTGTTGCAAAAAGAATGACTCGGATTATGCACATGATGCCAGATATAAAGAAGTAACATATAAGATAAAACTATAAACAAAGAGCACGTAGGCACTCAACAGTGATAAAATAAACACAAACGATAACACAAATAATGTTTATACACCCCTAATACCAAACTAAGCTGATTCAACTCCAAAAATAAGTTCGAATTCAGAAAAATCCCCAGCAGAGTCGCCAGAGCTGTCACACCCCTTTTTTAACTCCAAAAAGAAGTAATTTTAAGTTTCAAAAGAGTTTTTATTAATAAGTAACAAAAAGATGAAAATTTTCTTCTGAAAAGGATCTTTTACAATTAAATTCAGAGTCACCACTTGACATAAATCGGGTGTGCCAAGTCACCATTCGAAATCCTTTTTTAAAACTGTTTGACTCTAAAACTGATCCACGAACAGAGATTCCAGCTAAGGAATTCTATTGACCGAGGGAAAGGTGTTAGGCACCCCTTGATCCTGTGGTTCTACCACAGTCGCTTGGTGGAACGTATCGGCTAATTTGACATTACAAATGTATAAATCATAGAAAAATACATAAAACGACCAATCAAACACACGAAAAAAATAAATCCAAAATATAGTGTTCAGTCCAATTATACCGTCCCGAATAATGAGAAATGCGAAAATGTAAACCTATTCTATTCTAAACTAATCCTAAACTACTCCTGAACTAAAATCCACCCAACGTTTTGGACCTTGACCGTGTGCTGTCTTCAAGTACAAAGTAATTCAGGGCATTCCCCAGTGAACAAACATAAACCTCGAGGCATTCCCTAGCTAAATGATACATTTGATCCAAAAGTGAACAAACCAAGCCATTCAACGTGGATTTCAAGCATTCAATATTCCACGAGTCCTGAATTGCTTACTCGATCCTAAACTTTGCCTATCCGTTTCAAGGTATCATAATTCTATCACGTTCCAACAACATTCATGCGTATTCCAAATTTAACAAAAATTACAATAACCCAAAATTGATCCCTATTCAACCATTTTTATCAATTCCTCAATTCCGCCCCAAGTTTCCTCTTAATCAATGATTAGCACGTGCTTTGATTATGGAATCACTTTTCAAAATTCGAGATCAACATCAACCAATACACAACAAGAATTCTAACATTTAACAACACAAATCATCCATATCTAAAATAACAATCAACCAAACATAATATTCAATTTGATGCACCAAATATAATAAACATTGAAATAGAAGAGAAAGAGAATAGAGTTGGACCTCAAGATGGAGCTTTCACAATCAATGTTATTCGAATAAAGAGCTAAGCCTGAAAACCTCGAACAAAACCTTCGAAGATGAACCCCAACTTCGAAAACCCAAAATTCAAACTGACCTGATAAGTTGATTGACCCGTTTCAATTAATAATTTCTTGATTGGGGTTTTGGATCAAAAATGGGAACTGGGTCACGAATTTCTCGTGTTTAGCGACGATGGAGGTGTCAATTTCTCCGGTTGCTGGTTTTGCATTTTTCAATGAGATTCAAACTAAATAACGGGATTCAAAGTAGCTTCTTGATGCCAGTGTGGTTGGACTGATACTGGTGAAGCAATTTTTCCGTTGAGATCCACCATGACAGTACCACCAGTGATCGCCGACGCTCTCTTGGTTTTGATTCTGATGAGTCTCCAGTGAGACTCACTAAAAATAGTGTAATGAGCCCTCTTTTCTCCCTCTCTCTCTCTTTCAATTAATCTTTCCCTCGTATTTCTCTATTTTCTCCAAGATCCCTCGATCTCTCCCTCTCGCTTAATTCTCTCTTTCTATTTGGTTCTCTCTCTCCCTAATTATGTGGTTCCTCTCCTTGTGTGCTCTCTGATTCCCTTTTTTAGAAGATGAAAAAAATCCGTTGGCTTCCCCTTTCGTGTGTTGATATATAGGACACGTAAGTAGGGTGATGGGGTAGGGGTAGGGGTAGGGTACGTGAGGGTAGCGGTATGGGGTGGTGAGGCGTGAGGTGTCCACTTTTAATTGGAGAAGTTGTTAGGATAGGATTAAAACAAGGTAAAATTTGTTAAGGGTTGTTATTTTTGTCATTTTATGGAGGGATAATCATGTGGGTGAGAGTGTATGACAACGCGAGGTAAAAATTGATGAATTGGGTTTTTGGAAGGGACAAAATTATGTGTCTACACACATCTATTTACACTTCTTGTCGGGATAGCACTATTTCTGAGAATATGTAACCCTTGATCTTCTCTACCAATCCCCAGCACTATGCCACTATAAAGATCCTAGAATATGAAAAAATCAGTAAAAAATCCCACTGAACACTGAAATTCCTTGGTTAGCTTAGATAAAGACAAGAGATTATATTTAAACCCAGGAAGATATAGAACATCAGAAATGGAAGAATTTGTGAGAATTCCAGAGATGCCTTTGTGAGACACTAACACCTCCCCACCTGTTGGTAGATATACTTTACTTTATCATGATTGAGATATTTCATGGAAACTATGCAACAAATCAAGATTTGACACCATATAATTAGTAGCACCAGTGTCAATGATCCAATTATCACTAACAATGAAACTAGTTTGAGCTAGCATAATACCTGCATTTGCTACAGGTGGAGTAGAAGCCTTTTCCTCTTTTCATTTGTTCAGCAGCATCACAATCTGTTGGTATAGATATATTTTAAAATATGGAGTGTGAGGTGATATATATTGTACTGCACTAGACTGAGACAGCTGATCACTTATAAAGTGTGTGTCCACAGAGTATCTTGAGTCAGGATGGGTAGAAGCAGCAACCTTCCCTACTTGGTGTGCATACTGTCATGCTCCATTCTTCTTAGATTTAGGCCAGCCAACGGAATAACCAATCTGCTTAAAACATTATTCCCTTGTGTTACCATTATAAGCAAAAAAATCACAAACCACCGAAGACCTTTTCTGTGGAGCACCTCTATAATTAGATGTAGGTGTCCTACCTTTATAACTTCCTGCAGTCTTAGCTAGATTTCTAGATTCCGAGATAGCAGGTCCCAGATACACTCATTTTCCTTTATGTCTTGGATTGTTAGTAAAAAAGGCTGATGCATCTAATGTATTAGTAACCTGACTGATGGAAGAACTTGAATCTATGAACCACTGACTTTCATGGGCTAATATCATGGAATAGACCTTGTTGATGGATGGAATAAGTGTCATTAGCAGAATCTGTCTTCGAAACTGAGAGTATGTCTCATTAAGACCCGTGAGGAACTGCAAAATCCTTTGGTAATTAAAGTGTTGTGCATAACTTCTAGACTAAGAACAATTACATCTTGGAGAGGGCATAAGTGCATCAAACTCATCCCAAAGAGTTCTCATGCGAGAGAAATAGTCAGCAACAGACAAAGTCCATTGACAGAGGGTAATAATTTCTCTATGCAGAAAAAAAACACTAGAACCATTCACCTTATCAAATTGTGCTTTTAAATCAATCCACACATTATGAGCATTAGAGGCGTATGTGATTCTACTCAATAGATCCTTTCTCACTGAATTCATAATCCATGATGAAACTACTGCATTAACTCATTCTCATTGATCATGTAACGACTCAGCAAAGTGATATTTTGGATATTTACCATCTACGAAACCTACCTTATTTTTTCCTACTAGACTTAATGCCATGGATCTTGTCACACCCCTTTTAAACTCCCCAAAAATTTATATTTTAAAATTTGAAAGGGTTTTTATTATTAAAGTGACAAAAGATTGAAATTTTTTTTTGAAAAAAAATTATTTATATTCAAAACTCAGAGTCGCCACTTTGCATAATCCGGTGTGCCAAGTCACCTTTGCAAAATCCTTTTCAAACTGATTTGACTCTTTAAAACTGGTTTGTTAACAGAGATTCTAGCTAAGAAATTTTGTTGATTGAGAGTAAGGTGTTAGGCACCACTCGATCCTGTGATTCAACCACGGTCTCTTGGTGGAGATTATCGGCTAATTTGACACTACGAATGTATAAAACCCACAAAAACAATCAATCACAACAAAAAAAAATCAAAAATCATATGTCCAGTCCAATTATAAAGTCTAAAATAAAAAAATGCAAAAAAATATAAATTCTATTCTAAACTAATCCTATACTAAGATCCACCCGATGCCTCGGGCCTTTGTCACGAACGTCCTTCGGGTACAAAATTGTAATGCCCTGCATTTTCCTTAGCTAGAAAGCGAACCGTTGTTCGTACATATGAAACCCCTAATTCTGTAAGCCATATTTGGGCACATAAATTACCAAGAGTACCTTAGTTATAAGAGAGCTTATGATGTGTTAAGTGTGGTTATATGAGTCACTTAAGGTAGTACAAGCAAAGAGTTTTGAAATCAATCAAGTTTTAGTGTTTGAATTCACAAGGGTCATCTTTTAATATGAATAACTTGATAAATATGTGGTATTTATGCATATTTATACATACCAAGTTATAGGGAATTGAATTAGCTTTCCAACGATATCAATTTTAGCAAAATCCGACACCCGAGCAAGGAGTTATGGATTTGTGAAGTAGAGTGCATCGCCTAACCAATCGCACATGGCGCATACTTAAATGTATGCGATAAGCAATACGACGCATACTTAAATGTGTATGATAAGCAATGCGGCGCATACTTAAATCTGTGTAATAAGTAATGCGGCGCATACTTAGTGTTTCAGGTAGTAAAAACACTCTGTTTTGAGTTATTTTGAGGGAAATTAAGTCTTTTGGCACTCCTTACACTCCCCTAAACTTAACCTTACGAATTTAATAGATTCTAAACACATCATAACCCTATTATCAGTCTAAGTTCATCATCCAAGAGCACTAAAGGAGAAAAATAGTTAGGGTTGCACAATCAACATTGAGGGTCCAATCTTTCAATGAATCTATTACCATAAAGGTATGTGGGGTTTTCAACAAGAACATTCTTTCATTCTTGTGCCCAAAATTTGTATTATTTTACAAATATATATGATTTTACATGCTTTGATATGAATTTGAGATAGAAACTATTATCCTACGTTCTTGTTCAGAAGACTATTATATTTTTATGATGTCTTGAAGATAAATTCCTTGAGTGTTGATGTTAATATCATGTGTGAAGTCGAATTTCCAGATTTTCATATGAATTATACATGTTTGCTGCATAAAGTGTGAATCTTTAAATATTTTGCTCAAGTATTTATATATGGCTTTTGAGCCCTCTTTGAGAATTATGATTTTTGTGAAAGTAATGTGTTATGCACACCTTGAGATTTGAATGATTTGACCTTTTGGTATTGAAAGAGTTATTTTTAACTCTAATGAGAAAAGAAATCCATATTTTGATTTATTATAAAAAAAAGGGGTAGCATGATGGCTCCCGTTGTGAATTGGTCAATTATTTTATGGTGGATTTTCTTTGAAAAGATCTCAGCTAAGTCCGGGAGTATTCTTTAGCACCGAGTGGGAGGTATAGCTGTGTTGGTACTTCCCTAGAACTATGTGCCCCCGTAGGAGCTAGAATTGAGGCTGATTATATATAGTGATCACTACTTTTTGGATTTGATACTTATAGTCCTACTCCGATGGCAAGGATAGGACAGATCTCCCCAATGTGGGTTGTACGTTGGACTCCTTATGGCTCACATGGTTTATGTCGATTATGAGATCTCCCACTATGTGTGTGTCTTCTTTCTATCTAAGATAATGATATAAGTTTGAAAGGATGGTTTTCCTAAAGTTATTGTTTTCGAAATGATTGCAATACTATATTATAAAGAGAACTGTTATAAGATTTGGTTACCTTGATGGCTTGAAACCGTGATGAAATGAATTGAGAACTTACTATGATGACTCATATGTTTTACTTGATATATCTTATTCTATCATGATTATGATGATTTTATTTGAGCTAGGTGAGTCTTTTATTATATCATGCATGTTTTCTCTAAATTCTTATGATATTGATCATTCAAATTGCATACACCCCCATATGCTTGGTACATTTCCATGGTACTGACCCACATCTTCAGATGTGGGCTACATGTTCTTGGAATATAGGTTTAGGTGCTCAGTCCCAGGCTCGACAATGATTTTTCGAGCACGCTGATCTACATCCTCTGCCGTGGTGAGTCCTCATGATCCGAGGATGTGATATTCAAACTCTTATTTCATTCGAGTTGTTTCTTTTTGGAACTGAGTATGACTCAGTTGGGGCATGTTCCAATGGCTCTCTAATTTTGTTGATTTTTAGAGGCTTGTCAGACTAGACTAGATGGTTGGAGTTGTCATGAGATATCATATTTTCTTACTTTCTGCATTTATCTATTCTAGTGTTTTTGAGACTTGGATGATGACGCTTAGATATTTTGAATATGTTGAACATGAAATAAGCTGGTGATAGTGTTATATGGCAAAAAGGGTTAGCTTGGGGCTACTTGTGGTCTCAAGCACTGTGTGATGCCTTGGGATCCATTTTTGGGGCGTTACAAACTTGGTATTAGAGCCTAAGGTTATTGGAGTCCTAGGGAGTCTGACAAGCCGTGTTAAGTAGATTTTTGATCATCGATGTGTAGCGCGCCACTTCTATGAGCAAGAGGCTACAAGATATTTTAGGAAACTGTTATCCCTTCTTTCAGTACTAATATTGTGCCAGTGAGCAGAATCTCAAGTTCAAATCTCAGCCTAATCTGTATCCTCCTTTCATTTTCAGAACATGTCATTCAGTGAAGCTAGTGAGCAAAGTAATGAAAATCAATCAGCCCCTCAGCCCGTTCAAGAAGATCCATTCGGTGGATATGTCTCTCACGCAGAGTTCAGAACTTCTTTTACTACCTTAGCTAATGCAATAACTACTAAGATCAACTTGCAGAATGTTTTCCTATCTAGGTTTTTGGCTTGTACCCAATAGAAAGAGGGAAAAGAGCATAGGATGAATCAGGAAGCTAGAATCAATCACTCTACGTTAAGATCAAGGGGTAATAATCTCTCAAGCCCCATCAGATATCTTCAACACATGTTCTGCTATCAAAGAAGGCCGCAATAGCTAAGTATAAATATGTCAGTCAAGGTAGAGCATCAAGCTCTAAGTCGAAAAATCGTAATAAGGGTGTTCTCACTTATCCATATTATAGAGAATGTGGCAAGAGACATAAGAGAGTGTGTAGAGAAGGTAGTGATGTATGTTTTTGATATGGTAGTCCAGGCCACCGGTTGTGGGATTGTAGAATCATATCTCAGAAGGGTAAGGATCTGCGTTGGCAGGGTGTCACGTCCGGTACCAATAGTGATCAGCGTCAGGACAAGCTTTATGCACCTCAGATTACTAGTGCCTTGGCTTCTACAGACCATCCAACCCCTACTCAGGGTGCTTCTTCTAACACTATTGGCAGTCAGTGCCAGGGTAGGTTCTATGCTTTGCCATCTCGCCAGGCGCAAGGGGACTCTCCCGATGTTGTTACGGGTATGCTTCGTATATTTCAGTTTGATGTTTATGCATTGTTGGACCCTGGAAATAGATATTTTCATATGTTACACCTCTTGTTGTGGTAAATTTTGAAAAGAGTCCTAAAAATATTCCTGAGCCTGTCTTAGTTTCTACCCCAGCGGGCGAATCGATTGTTACCAAGAAAGTGCATAAAAGTTTCCTATTATGGTCCCTCATAGAGTAAAATGCATATTCTCAGATCATCGATTATTAAGTATAAGTGTCTATCTTTGGAAAAATATTTTTTTCATCGTGTTGATGAAAACTTAAAGCCTTGTGAAGCCGTGTGGGAATCTTTCGATTCACTAGAATAGTTGTCTTGTTATTTGTCTCAATTCTTTTTTCAAGATGTAAAATCAAAGTCTAGTGAATCCGTGTGAGGCCTATTCGATTCACTAGTGACTTATTATTTATCTTGTTGATTTGCCTTATTTTCTTGTGATGGTAGAATGTTTGGGTTTAGAGGTATAGTGTCAATAAAGGTTGTAAGAGTGATTTATGGAATGTATGGGGTAATGTGGCCTTGTTTGTTGGTATGGTGGATGGTCGAGAAATAGAGTTATTAGTTAAGGTAAACTGTTGTTTTCTTGAAGTATGAAAAAAGGGGTATTTATCGATGAAATATAGAGGAAGGAGGTGCTAGCGAGTCTTAATAAGATAGACCATAGGATTTTGATGGATCATTGTCATTATGAGATTTTGGCAGACAAGTGTTTTTGGATGTTTGGCATGTATAAACATAGTGTGAAGTTGTGGTTAACTATTGCTAGATACAATGAGTGACTTGTTGGTGAAGCTTGTTGTATGGAAGTGATCTAGTAGGCTTGAGCAGTTTATGTAGGAGCATGGATTTATTTGACTCGTAATTAGTTATAATGTTGTAAGTATGATGAGGAAGTTGCTCGAGGTGTTATAGGGTTGCACTAATTTCAAGTTAATAAGTGTTCGAGTATTATATAATGACTATTGGGGCTACAGAAAGATAGGGTGTAACTCAGCAGGTAGCATTGAGAGTTAGTTTTATGCCTTTAAGTATAGTCATTCAGGATAAGTTCTATTATGCATAAGTGTCATTATATCCAGGACTCTAAAGCAAGTGGTTGCAGTTCGACTAAGAGTTTAGATATTGGCTCATGGACTTAGAGTGAAGGCTCGAGAATTATTTGATATTTAGGGGCGTTTTGGTCATTCTCCCTAAAACAAAATCCGTCCAAACCCTATATTAAAGCCTATTAGAAGCATTATATGATATATTTCATCAAATTTCCTCAAAAAAAAAACCTAAGATCCTACATCCAACTTCAAGAACCTCCAAAGTTCACCATTAATTCTGCAAATTTATTCAAGATTCCAAGTTCCTAGTTCAATAACTCCAAGAACCATCATTCAATGGCATGACTAACATCTCAAAAATGAGTATCGATCTAAAGTTCATCATTCAACGTATGTGGGGTTTTTCAACAAGAACTTTCTTTTGTTCTTGTGCCCAAAAGTAATTTTTTTTTACAAAGGCATGATTTTTATTTGATTTTTATGAATTTAAAGCATGAACCTATATCTTATGATGATTATTATGAAATCTTTATGTTTATGATTTTGAAAGATGAATTTACATGTGTGGAGATATAAAGCATAAATCTTGAATGATATTTATCATGATTTTGATATTTGAGTCGTGAATCCCCATTGGAAATTGTGTCTTTTTTTGAGAAAGTGTGTGTTATAAGCACGTTGATGTTGAATATTTGAGATATTTTGAATGATTTGACCTTTTGGACTTAATGGAGTTGTTTTGAGTTCGAGTGTGAAAGAAATCCACAACGTGGTTGATTTTGATAGATGGGAAGCATGATGGCTCCCGATGTATATTTATATATTACTAAAATTGTTTTGTTGTGGATTATCTTTGAAATGATCTAAGCTAAGTCTGGTAGAAATCTTTAGCACCGAGTGGGAGGTATAAAGCTACGTTACTTCCCTGGAACTATGTGCCCCTGTAGGAGTGAGCCTAAGGCTGATTTAGATAGTGACCACTAGTTTGTAAGAATTTGATATCGATAGTCCTACTTCGATGGAAAGGATACGACGGCTCTCCCCAATGTGGGTTGTACGTTGGACTTCATGTAGCTCATATGGTTTATGTCGGTTATAGGATCTCCCAGTGTGTGTGTTTCGTTGTGTCTATGGCGAATGTTGAAGTGATTTGAAAGTGTAATTGTGAAAGTTATTCTTTTGAATGATTTAAATGATATTTACATCATGAGAATTGATATTCTTGATGAACTGAAAGTGATTGATAAATTATATGATGACTCACATGTGTTATTGTACTTATTTCATCCTCTCATGATTATGATGATTTTCTTTGGGCTATGTGAGTCTTTCATACTTACTGGATATTTCTTATAAATATTTACGATGATGATGTTTATACAACTACATACAACCCCATATACTCGGTTCCTTTCCATGGTACTGACCCACATCTTCGGATGTGGGCTGCATTTTCTCAGAATGTAGGTTCAGGTGCTCAATTCCAGGTTCGACAGTGATTCTTTGGGCACGCTATTCTACATCCTCTATTGTGGTGAGTCCTCATGTTCCGAGGATGTGATGTTTGATGTTGGTTTCACGTAATTATTTACATTTGATAACTTAGTATGAGTCAGTTAGGGGATGTCTCAATGGCTCGCTGGTTTTATTGATTTTCTTAGAGGCTTGTCAGACTAGTATAGATGTTGGGAGTTGACTAATAAGTCATATTTTATTATCTTTTTGAAATTCTTTTATTCTTGGATGATGATTACTCTATTGATATTTGAGGGTTATTTATGGAAACCCCGTTGATTTGTGTTGAACTGAATGAAAATGGCTCAAAGGTTTAGCTTGGGGATATTCATAGCCTCAAGCACCGTGTGATGCTCCAGGCCCATTTTCTCGGGCGTTACAATCTTAGAATCAGAGTCTAAGGTTTTAAGGTGTCCTAGGGAGTTTGAAAAGCCGTATTAAAGTAGAGTCTTGATCATCGGTGTGTAGCGCGTCACATCTATGAGCAAGAGGCTATAAGACATTTTAGGAAATAGTGTGATTCTTTCTTTCAGAAGTCTATCATGTTTAAAGTGTCTCTCTTTGCTATTGATTCATGCTCTCCTCTTTAAGAAATATGCTCTACGTCGAGCGAGAAGAAATAATGATGGTCAGCAACCTCAACCCGCTGACCCATTGAATGAAAACGTGTATCATGCTAAATTTTGGACAGCCTTTCAGGCGCTGGCCCAAGCTGTTGCTGTAAATGTTTAGGCCAACCCAGCCCCGGATCCATAGTAGCAAGGAGGTGATTCAGCTGCTGCCAGGATCCATGACGTCTTGTGGATGAATCCGCCAAAATTCTATGGTCCAAGTATGATGAGGATCCACGGTTGTTTTTAGAGGAGGTGTGAAAGATTACTCAGGTAATGCATGTATTTGAGGAACATAGTGTGGAGTTGGCTGTGTATAGGTTGAAAGACCTTGCTTATGACTAGGTTGTTGCTTGGAGGAAAGGTAGAGGTGAGGGAGTTGTCCCTACAACTTGGCAAGAGTTCCCGTATGCATTCCTGGATAAGTTTTACCCTTTGGGAATGAGGGAGGAGAAGGTGGAAGAGTTTATGAACCTGCGACAGGGCTCTATGACTGTTAGGGAGTACTGTCTAAAGTTCAATTAGTTGGCCAAGTATGCTCCTGACTTAGTGGCTTATAATCAGGCGAGTATGAGTAAGTTTGTGACTAGAGTGTCTAGTTGTGTGGTTAAGGAGTATAGGTTTGCTATGCGGAATAGTAATATGAATCTTTCCAGGATGATGACTCATGCCCAACAGATTAAGGCAGATAAGATTAAGGAGAGAGATAGAATGAGAGGGAATAAGAGAGCTAGGTCCGAGCAGCACAGATAGGGTAAGACTAAATTACAGGGAGAAAGTCGCCCTCAATATCAAGATCGTTCATCTATGCCAGCACTGTCATCTTCTAGTACTCCCATGCCTAGAGGTAGGTAGGAGAAAGGTAGCACATCATATTCATCCAGGTCCCAGTACAGTGCTGGCAGTAAGCCAAATCATCCCCTGTGTTCTAAGTGTGGTAGGGCTCATTCGGGTGAGTGTTGCAGTCAGAAAAGGGGTTGTTTTTGGTGTGGTGACATGGGTTACAGAGTTAGATATTGTCTACAGGATGGACAATGGCGTCGTGACTATCACCCTCAGACCTAGACTCAGACTGTTAGTGCTCCAGTTTCAGCGACTCGCCCAGCCCCAGCTCAGGGTGCCTCTTCTAGCAATGCTGCCGGGAAGCACCAAAATAGATTTTATGCTTTACCACCCCTCCAGGAACAGGAGGACTCTCCCGATGTTGTTACTGGTATGCTTCGTATATTTCAGTTTGATGTGTATGCTTTGTTGGATCCTGGATCCAGTTTCTCATATGTTACACCTTTGATTGCTGTGAATTTTGAAATGACTCCTGAGATTATTCCTAAGCCTATCCTAGTTTCTACCCTAGTGGGTGATTCAATTGTTGCCTAGAAAGTGTATAAAAAGTGTCCTGTTACCGTTCTTCATAGAGTCTTGTTGGCTGATCTGATTGAGTTAGACATGGTAGATTTTGATGTGATTCTAGGTATGGACTGGCTGTATAGTTCTTATACCTCTATTGATTGTCGGACCTGAATGGTCAAGTTTTAGTTTTTGGGTGTATCCGTGTTTGAGTGGTCTGGGAATTCTGTGTCACCCAAGAGTCATTTTATTTCTTACCTCAAAGCTAGGAAGCTTATTTCCAAGGGGTGTATTTACCATTTGGTTAGAGTCAAAGACACTAAGTCTGAGATTCTAACTATCCAGTGTGTTAACGTCGTCAATGAGTTTTCTAATGTCTTCCCAGATGATCTCCCAGGGATACCTCCTGATAGAGAGATAGAGTTCGGGATTGATCTTCTTCCCATTACTCAACCCATTTCTATTCGTCCTTACTGTATGGTCCCTATAGAACTTAAAGAGTTTAAAGAGCAACTCAAAGATCTACTAGATAAGGGTTTTATGCCCAGTGTTTCTCCTTGGGGTGCTCCTGTGTTGTTTGTAAGAAAGAAAGATGGCTCTTTGCGTATGTGCATTGATTAACGCCAACTGAATAAAGTCACCATCAAAAATATGTACCCCCTTTTGAGAATAGATGATTTGTTTGACCAATTTCAAGGTGCAAGTTATTTCTCAACTATAGAACTTCGTTTCGGCTATCATCAACTCAAAGTTAGGGAGTGTGACATCCTGAAAACCACTTTCTAAACTCGTTATGGCCATTTTGATTTTCTTGTTATGTCTTTTGGGTTAACTAATGCCCCAGCAGCTTTCATGGACCTAATGAATCGAGTGTTCAAACCATATCTGGATATGTTTGTCATAGTGTTCATCGATGATATACTGGTGTACTCCCATAGTGAGGATGAACATTCTGATCATCTCCGAACTGTCTTGCAAACTCTAAGAGATCACAAGTTGTTTGCTAAGTTCAGTAAATATGAGTTTTGGCTAAGGTTAGTTGCTTTTCTGGGTCATATCATTTCTTCCGAGGGTATTAGAGTTGATCCCCAAAAGACTGAAGCTGTTAGAAATTGTCCTAGACCTATTTCTCAGACTGATATTTGAAGTTTCTTGGGTTTAGCTGGCTATTTCTACCATTTTGTAGAGGGTTTCTCCTCTATAGCCTCTCCTATGACTCGGCTGACCCAAAAGAAAGTAAAGTTCTTGTGTTCTGAATCTTATGAGAAGAGTTTTTAGGAGTTGAAGACTCGACTCACTTAAGCCCCTGTTTTGACTTTTCCTGATGGTGTTGATGGTTTTGTGGTGTACTATGATGCTTCGAGAGTTGGGTTGGGTTGCGTATTGATGCAGAAGGGTAAGGTGATAGCTTATGCTTCTATACAGTTGAAACCCTATGAGAAAAATTATCCCACCTATGACCTTGAGTTGGCTCCTATTGTGTTTGCTTTGAAAATCTGGAGACACTATTTGTATGGTGTCCATGTTGATGTTTTCACTAATTGTAAGAGTCTGCAGTATATGTTTACCCAGATAGAATTGAATCTTAGGCAGAGATGATTGTTAAAATTGTTAAAGGACTATGATATGAGTGTGCTTTACCATCTGGGCAAAGCCAATGTTGTGACGGATGCCCTAAGTAGAGTGTCCATGGGTAGTGTTTTGCATGTGGTAGAAGGTAAGAAAGATTTGGCTCATGATGTACATTGTTTAGCTAGATTGGGGGTTAGGTTGTTTGACTCTGCTGAAGGTAGTATAGGGGTTCAGAGTAGTTCTGAATTCTCCTTGATTTCGAAAGTTAAGGAAAAGCAATACTTAGATGCTACTTTGGTCAGACTGAAGGAGTCAGTCAAGGACCAAAATGTAGGGGTTTTCTCCAAAGGGGGAGATGGTTTGTTGAGATTGCAGGGTAGATTGTGTGTCCTGAATGTTGATGATCTGAGATAGAGGATTATCGCTGAAGCGCACGGGGCACGATATTCTATTCATCCTGGTGCCACCAAGATGTACTCAGACTTTTGGGAAATCTATTGGTGGAGTGGCATGAAGAAAGATATAGCAACGTTTGTAGCTAAGTGTGAAACATGCCAACAGGTTAAGGTTGAACACCAAATACCAGGTGGTATGATGCAAGAGTTTAGTATTCCCACCTGGAAGCGAGAAGAGATACATATGGACTTCGTGATTAGTTCACCTCCTTCCCGATGCCATCATGATTCCATTTGGGTTGTGGTTGATAGGTTGACTAGTCTTCTCATTTCTTGCATGTTCATACTTCATATACTACTAAGGATTAAGCTAGATTGTATATCCGAGAGCTAGTCAGACTGCATGGAGTTCCCTTGTCTATCATTTCGGATAGGGGTACTCAGTTCACTTCACAATTTCAGAAAGCTTTTCAGAAGGGTCTTGGTACCCAAGTGCTTTTGAGTTCTGCTTTTCATCCGCAGACCAATGGTCAGGCTGCGCGGACCATCCATACCTTAGAGGATATTTTGAGAGCTTGTGCACTTGACTTTCAGGGAAGTTGGGATGATCACTTACCGTTGATAGAGTTTGCTTACAATAATAGTTTCCACTCTAGTATGGGCATGGCTCCGTTTGAAGCCTTATATGGGAGGAAGTGTAGATCACCTATAGGTTTGTTCGAGGTGGGTGAAGCGGCTATGAGTGGTCCTAATTCAGTATTTGAGGCTATGGAAAAAGTTAAGTTGATTAGGGAAAGGTTGAAAACTGTGCAGAGTCGTCAGAAGTCATATGCGGATGTTAGAAGGAAAGACCTTGAGTTTGAAGTTGGTGACCTAGTGTATCTGAAAATTTCACCCATGAAGGGGGTTAAGAGATTCAGAAAGACAGGGAAGCTTAGTCCCTGTTATGTTGGTCCTTACAAAATTCTTAGTTGTGTTGGTGAGGTAGCTTATGAGGTTGAGTTGCCTTCCGAGTTACCCTCTGTTCATCCAATATTCCATGTCCCCACGCTTAGAAAACATATTAGCGATGCTGTTGTAGTGGATTCCTCTATGAGTGCTGACATTCAAGAAAATCTTTCTTTTGATGAGATTCCTATTGAGTTTCTTGAATATTTGAGATATTTTGAATGATTTTATCTTTTGGTTTTAATGGAGTTGTTTTGAACTCGAGTGTGAAAGAAATCCACAACGTGATTGATTTTGATAGATGGGAAGCATGATGTCTCCCGATGTATATTTATATATTACTAAAATTGTTTTGTTATGGATTGTCTTTGAAATGATCTGAGCTAAGTCCAGGAGAAATCTTTAGCACCGAATGGGAGGTATAAAGCTACCTTACTTTCCTAGAACTATATGCCCCCGTAGGAGTGAGCCTGAGGCTGATTTATATAGTGATCACTAGTTTGTATGAATTTGATATCGATAGTCCTACTCTGATGGCAAGGATAGGAAGGCTCTCCCCAACGTGGGTTGTACGTTGGACTTCGTGTAGCTCACATGGTTTATGTCGGTTATAGGATCTCCCAGTGTGTATGTGTTTCCTTGTGTCTATGGTGAATGGTGAAGTGATTTGAAAGTGGAATTGTGAAAGTTATTCTTTCGAAAGATTTAAATGATATTTACATTATGAGAATTGATATTCTTGATGAACTGAAAGTGATTGATAAATTATATGATGACCCATATGTGTTATTGTACTTATTTAATCCTCTCATGATTTTGATGATTTTCTTCTGGCTATGTGAGTCTTTCATACATCCTGCATATTTCTTTTAAATATTATGATGATAATGTTTATACAACTGCATACACCCCTATAGACTCGGTTCCTTTCCATGGTACTGACCCACATCTTCGGATGTGGGCTGTATTTTCTCGAAATGTAGGTTCAGGTGATCGGTTCCAGGTTCGACAGTGACTCTTCGGGCACGCTGTTTTACATCCTCTGTTGTGGTGAATCCTCATGTTCCGAGGAAGTGATGTCTGATGTTGGTTTCACGAAATATTTTACATTTGATAACTGAGTATGAGTCAGTTGGGGCATGTCTCAGTGGCTCGCTGGTTTTATTGATTTTCTTAGAGGCTTGTCAAACTAGTATAGATGTTGGGAGTTGACTAATAATTTGTATTTTGTTATCTTTCTGAAATTCTTTTATTCTTGGATGATGATTACTCTGTTTATATTTGAGGGTTATTTATGGAAACCCCATTGATTTGTGCTGAAATAAATGAAAATGGCTCAAAGGGTTAGCTTGGGGCTACTCGTAGCCTCAAGCACCGTGTGACGCTCCGGGACCCGTTTTTTGTGGCGTTACAGTTGTCCCCTTTCCTGAGGGTCCTACCTCCTATTTTTTTGCTTTATATGTTGATGCCCTTTTCTTTCCTGTTGGCCCTTTTAAATTGTCTATAAGATAAAAAAAGAAGAAGAAATGGCATGACTTTCATGAATTGTGAGAATGTGAATGTATATGTCATCTGTGGGGCCCCTCTTTTTTGTTGTATTCCTTTTCTGTTCCCTTTTTTGTTAGTGATAATTAAATATGAAGGGAAGGGGTGGGGTAAAGGGTAGGGGGTAAGGTGAGTTGGTTAGGAGTTTGTTATTTTTGTATTTTTGGGAGGGATTATCACACTGTTGGGAGTAAATGATAGGATAAGGTAAAATGAGTAAAAGTGATATCGGGGAGGAACAAAATCAGGTGGCTACATCATGCCCCCTTTGAATGTAAACACGAAGTGTTTTTAGACAAAGAAGTAAACAACGAGACAGAATTTTGACCCGACCATTATTCAAAAGGAAGGAAAAGGAACATAGACACAACCGAGTCCTTACTTAGGACAAGCTACCATCCCAAATTATGTAAGGATCAAGTCCCCTATGGTTCAAGTATTGAGAAGAAAGGATTGTATCGAGTTGGAGAGTCGAGTGAGGTCCTGTCGAGGTTCCAGTCCGTGGCTCTGTCATTACATCAAAATAAAAATTACAAGCTAAAACATAAATGAAATTACAAAATTCTATCTACGCAGCTTCTTTTGGACTCTTGACTTGAGTTTCATCACCCTATTCTTCAGGCAGGCTCCCGACTTGCTATTTTTCAATTTGTTGACTTTCAATTTCTTCACCTTGTTGCTTGACTTTCAAATTCTTTACCTTATTGTTTGACTTTCAACCTCTTCATATTCTTTCTTGACTTTCAACTTCTTCACCTTGTTGTTTTACTTTTTATTTATTCGCCCTATTCTTCAAGCAGGCACCTCAAATCATATCTAAACTAGAAAGAAAACTATCCCAAACAAAAATTATTGTAAAGAGAAATTCCGTTTGCCAGAAAAGTAAAGTTTCAAAAATAGAAATTGAATTTTTTCCACAGTTTATCATCAGAAGACTTTTGGAAAAGTCAAATCATACCTACTTTCATGTTGCAATGATGAATCAAGACTTTGACCAAAAAATGAATCTCTTGAAAGTAAAATTGAATAATCAAGACTAGGAAGTGCGTCTCCTAAGAATTAAATGTAGGGATTCTAACTAGAAAGTGCGTCTTCTAGAGATACAAGTTTAAATTAAAAAGTGTGTCACCTGACAAATGAAAACTAGAAAAGAAGTGCATCTCCTAAGGATTAAGTGCAATAACTCGACTAGAAAGTGCATTTTCTAGAAATCAAGGAGACTGACTCGACTAGGAGGTACATCTACTAGAAATCAAGACTTAAGTTAGGAAGCGCATTACCCAAAACGCAAAGTTTGAATTACCCAATAGAAGAAAGTTTATCTCCTAACCCGTGTCTCTTGAATTGCCCAAACAAGAAAGTGCATCTCCTCACAAATGTTGTTTGAATTACCCAAACAAGGAAGTGTGTCTTCTTACAAGAAAGTGTGTCTCCTAGAAATCTTGAATTATGAGTTTTACTATGGTTTTGATTACCAAACTTGTGCCACAACATTTCCTTTTGCATTTGTAAAAGTGAGAAATTATGGCCTTTGATATTTAGGCTCTGAAATCCTTGATCTAAATGCAACATATGTTCCTGTTTCATACAAATAAAACTTGTGAGTTTAAAAATATGGTGGCTGGTTTGTGGATTTGGCTTTCGAGTCAATAGCACTTACCCCAATCACGTTTAACCTTACTTACAACCATTAGTATATGTCATTGACTTGTTGCATCGCTGCCCCAAAATCAATTATTAAGAGTGACTCTAAAACAAACACGGTATCTCTGCTTTACCATGCTCGTCAGATAAACCCTTTGAACCTTGGTATTTTCATGAGTTCCCAAATTTTTCTGTTGACACAATTTTTGTATGTCTTCTTTCGGCTAACAATCATGTCTTTTGCATATGCTGGCCCTTTTGTCTTGCTTTGTGTAATTGAATAAACTGGTAGCCAGTTTTGAAATCTTTTCTCACTTGTTTTGGCATAGATTTAACTTAAGACAAGAAAACAATGACAATGATTTTTCGGATAACTGACTCAAGAAAATAAAATAAAAATAAAATAAAAAAGGAAAGAAAAGACCATGAATGTCCCCATTTGAAACAAGGAAATGAAAATTTTATCTAAAAATGACAGTCAAGTCTAATGATAATGCCAAGCATTTTGAATTAATCTACCTGATCTTTCCATCCACACTTTCACAAATTGTTGTTGAGTTAATGGCCTTGAAAAATGAGTTTCTTCATTAGGACAATTGCATTTAAGACCTCATTCAGCTAGTGACACCTTTAAGGGTTTTTGCCAACAAGCCTCTCTCATTTTTTTTCACAATTCACCATTGCATTATGGTGTCTGTGAGGGTTTACACCAATAAGACTCTCTAATTTTTATTTGTCTCAACTTACCATAGTATTAAAGTGCCCGTGAGGGTTTTAACTGATAAGACTCTTTTATTTGATCTCAATCAACTTACCATCTTCTTACGGTGCCCGTGAGTGTTTTCACCAATAAAACTGTCTCATTTTTATTTCTCTCCTAATATCTTATGCTGTGGAAGACAAGTAGATCCCAAATGTATCATCATATCCCCTGCATACTTAGCCTTAACATCCTCAAAGATTGATTTAAAGGTCTTTCTTTGGTTGCAACTTGGGGTTTGGATAGGGTTAGAAAGAAAGGATGGCATGAGGCTCCAAACGAGACTTGAAATGGGGTGAAACTTACTACTTTTGGAATTGACTCAAACATTGATGATTAACTCATGCCCCAGTTTCTTTTGACTGGGTGACTCTAAATGATTTACTTGGTTGGACCGATCCCAGGATAGGGTAGCCTACGTATCTCAACCCCGAAAGAGAAGAATCAGGTCACGCATAGTTCTGGCAGCTTAATCTTTTGATTGGTTCTGATTTTTTGTTTTTTTCTCTTTTATTGACTGTTTTCTTTTGGGGATTTTTTCTGACTCTTTTCTTGACACTCTCTTCTCCTCTTTTTTTTTTTTTTGGTTTTTAACATACTTTTTATTTTTTTCTACTCTATTGTTTTTCTCGACACTTTCTTTTAAGCTTGCTGACTCTATCTTGATTCCAAAAGAGGGGTATGAAAGAAAATAGAAATAGGTTCAAATGAGGGAAAACAAAGGATGACACAATGTTTGGATAGCCAAAGGAAATTGCTTTTTCATATCAATATTTGAAAATGCAAGTACATATCATGCAATATGAAATGAAAGATAAAGATCATTTGGGACACTTTAACAATGACTAACTTCAACTGAGCATGCGTGCCAATTTTTCTACTACGCTTGTCAAACATACAACTCCACTTTCGTTGTACATTCCTCATGCTGAAGGACTCATGAATTCGTGGAGATGATTTTCTTTCTATTCCTTTTGACATAGGATCGCACATTCACTACTTGACCTAATTGAGATATGTCTTTCAATTGATGACCAAGTTAATCTTATGATTATCAAAATAATTACCATAATTTTCAAAGAGGCTTCAACTTGATCACCAAATGCCCTAGCACACTATCTATTTTCTCAGATGCTCTTTTCTTCTAACTTTAACCTTCTGATTTAATGTTCATGCTTAAGCTGGATTTTAAAATCTGGCTGAAAATTCTGCAAGCATGTCATATCACTAGAGTCAGCATAAAATGTACTGTATAAAGAAAACAAAGAAACAACACATATTTTAGAACACAAAGGAAAAGGGAAAATTCAATTAGTTGAAATAAAAGATAAAAGGGTTTGAACATAAACGAAAAAAGAAAAAAAACAAGATAGATGCCGAACTATAACCCTGAAATAATTCAAAAAATAGAAAAGAAAACAAAACAACTACCAGACCTCTTCCAAGTAAAGTGAGGGGTAACTTATCAATTGCTCAGCCTGACAACTTAGCCACTGGTTTGCATATCATCATGACTAGAGCTTTCCTCACTGTTAATGCTCTGCACTATAATTGATCCATCTTGAATCATCTTTTCAATTTCTCTTTTCAAATCTCAACAATCTTTAATACTATGAACCTGAGCATCAGAATGATACGCACATCATGCATTAGGATCAAAATTTCTTGAACGCTGATTAAGAGTTTTCCCAAGGAGAGGAGTAATCATACCCCTCTGTTTCAATCTCGAGACCAAAAAGGCATAAGATTCCCCATTAGGAGTGAAATTATACTTTTCCTTCCTCATCTTTGCGAACTCTGTCCTTGGATGAAATATGGATTTATAGGTTCCTTGGTAAATTTTTGGGGGTTCAAGATGATGTTAAAGGAGAGGTGCATGTCATTATGGATAAGAAGATGGATGGGTAAACAATTGTGCATTATTCAAAGGACATTGAGGATGTGGAGTGAAACTCCTTGGATTTTTAAAAGAGGAACCTTGTAAGTAGATTTGATATGTAAGATCGGGATTGAGGCTGACAGTATTGGTGAGTTAGACCTCTTAAACTCTGCTTTGGCCTTAGCTCGACAACAGGGGCCTTTTCCCTCTTCCTTCCTTCAGTTTCCCTCGATCGATTGCAATATCATCCCAAAAATTTCACAGAATCATTCTGTCCATCAAGCTCCTCAAATTTTGATGTCTCAAAGCTTGAAGGAAGGATAACACTTGAAAACATGCCCCAGTTTTTATATGAAACATCTTCATAGTCCACAAGTCCCAAGGAACGTTTCATATCATTTTCTACACTCTTAACTTTCCCAACCATTTTCTCTGGCTCTTATAGCATGCTAACCTTCTTATTAAGAAATTTTGGCAGCCCACTTAACTTAACTGTAGGCTCAAGAGTATAACAATGATCATCAATAGTATTGAATGTGGATTCACTAGTGGACTGGGGAAGCACAATCTTTTGATTGATATCCCAAGTGGAAGCCTTGGTAGAGGGTTGAGTAATAAAAGCACAGACGGTATGTGGTGCTGTGAATGTGGTAGACTTATACTGAGGAGCTAAAGAAAGAGTGGTGGAAGTATTGAGGTGCATTTGATGTGGAATAGATTCTGAGGCATGCTGTGGTGCATCAACAATAGTAGGAAAATGACTTTGTGATTTTGGTGGAAGACTCAAGGTATTTGCTGGGTCAAAAGCGGGGAACGGGGGTGGAGGTAGCCCACTGGCTCAAACTCGATAAATTTCCCTCATTTGCTGCCTTAATTTTTGAATCTCTTCATTAGCTTCTAAATTCTCATTCCCCGAAAACCCTATCTGATTAGTGACAACTAACTCGGTATCCTTGTTGGCCATAAATTTCTCTGTGACTTGGATCAATGTGGAGGACCAACTAAAATGCCACAAACCAACCACCTTAAACTAACTAGACAAGAGATAGCAAATGCGTTAGAGTTCAACAATTTTTAAAAACCTCTTCTTTTTTTTTTTGGAAAAGATCACCGAACCCAAGAAGGGCACGTACGTATCTCACTCTCGAAAGGAGAGAATCAGGTGTGCGTAGTTCGTAAAGTCTTGCCAAAATGTTCAATTAAACTCTTTTTTTTTTCTTTTTCTTGAAATTTTAAGAAGAAAAGAAAAATGACAAATTGTCAAAAGAATAGACGAAAATGTTTTTGAATTTTTTCAGCTTTAATAACCTATATAAAATAAAACCTATGATTACCAAAGAAACTCTTTGTTTTGGGGGGGGGGGGGGGGTTCAATTTTGCATTTCATATGAAAATGAAACTTGAACCTATTAAAGGAAAATATTTTTTGTAGTTTTCTTTTAAAGATGTATATGAAACACCTACTCTAAATGAAAAGTGAAGAAAATCTTTTTGAATTTTTTTAGATTTCTATACGAAATGAAACCTATGATTACCAAAGAAAAATCTTTTTGAGTTTTTGATTTGGAATTTCATATGAAAATGAAAATTGAAACTATTAAAGAAAGATCTTTTTGCAATTTTCTATTAAAGAAGTATATGACAGCTACTCTTAATAAAGAGTGAAGAAAATCTTTTTTGAATTTTTGAAATAAGATCCCCGAACCAACAATAGGCTGCCTACGTATCTCACTCCCAAAAGAAGAGAATCAGGGGTCCCGGGAGAGGAGAAACAGGGGTGCTTAGTTCCTCCAGATTGGACAATTAAGGACTATAAAATAAACAAAACCTTGACTTCAGTGACACGACTGCACGATGAAAATAATTTTTTTGGGGGTTTTTACTTTGACACTTCATACAAAAATGACACCAACAACTATGAAAGAAATTTTTTAAAAAAAATTTCAAATTATGAATGTATGGTAAAGGAATAAAAGGAAAATCTTTTTAATTTTTTTAAGAAAATGAGTACGAAAGGTAAAACAAAATCTTTTTGAATATTTGGATTGTGAAAAATAAAAATCAGAAGTCATAAAGAACTCTAAAAACTTACGAAACACTCTTTTTTTTCTTTTTCAAATCACTTTTTTTCTATTTTTTTCAACATTTCTTGTCTACGCACTTTACCACTAACACATGTTTTCCCCAAATCAGTCTGACAAATAATCATGTTACCCTTAAAGATGCATAATTTATCACGTAGGGATGCTTTAGAGGTGAGTTTCCCACAAAGGGTCATGTGGGTCCCACTAGGTCTCAATATGATACAGATAAGCATGACCTAAAGGCTGACGTATGCTGGGGTCCACTAACAAGGCTATTCGGGGGAGCGTATGGTCGATAGTGGATTGCTTTAGCTGTCCACCTACTCCATACAACCCAACGGCTCCCCCATCTAAAATACAGGTGACTCAACTATAGGTTGTGTACACAGGTGTACTATGGACTTGTTGCAGAAAGAATGACTCGGGTTATGCACATGATGCCAGATATAAAGCAGCAACAAATAAAGTAAAAACTATAAACAAAGAGCACGTAAGCACTCAACAATGATAAACAATAACCAAAAAACAACACAAATAAAATTTCTATGCACCTATAGTGCCAAACTAAGCCGATACAACCCCAAAATAAGCTCCAATTCTGAAAAATCCCCAGCAGAGTCGCTAGACCTATCACACCCCTTTTTAACTCCCAAAAAGATTATTTTTTAAAGTTTGAAAGGGTTTTTATTATTAAACTGACAAAAGATTGAAAATTTGTTCCAAAAAAGGATTATTTATATTAAAAACTCAGAGTCGTCACTTGGCATAATCTGGTGTGCCAAGTCACCTTTGGAAAATCCTTTTCAAAATGATTTGACTCTTTAAAACTGGTTTACGAATAGAGATTCCGGCTAAAGAATTCTGCTGACTGAGAGAAAGGTGTTAGGCACCCCTCGATCCCGTGGTTCAACCACGGTCGCTTGGCAGAGTATATCGGCTAATTTTACACTATGAATGTATAAAACACACAAAAACAATCAATCAAATCAAAACAAATCCTAAATCATAATGTCCAGTCCAATTATACAGTCTAAAATAGAAAAATGCAAAAAAATATAAATCCTATTCTAAACTAATCCTAGACTAAGCTCCACCCGACGCATCGGGCCTTTGTCACGAACTTCCTCCGGGTATAAAATACTTTGGGCATTCCCTAGTGAATAAATATAAATACCTCAAGGAATTCCCCATCCAAATAATACATTCGATCCAAAAGAATTAAAGCCAAACCATTCAACACGCATTTCAAGTATTCAATATTCCACAAATCTTGAATTTGCCTACCAGAACCTAAACTTTGCCTATTAAGTTTTCGGCCTAAAATATACTCCTATCGAGTTCACAAACTTGATATTTATTCCAAATTAAACAAAACAACAATAAACCAAAATTTACCTAAATTCACCCTTTTCATCAATTTCTAAATTCCGCCCAAAATTCCTTTTTATCAATCGCACCATTAAAACTAATCAAATTTGTTCCTCGTACCACCGGAGTCACATCACCAAGAACATGATTATAACATCAACAACATCTAAAAATTACAATCACCTAACACATAATCATAGTCATTTCAACAAAATAAAAATAAAGAAGAAAGAACGGGAGTAAAGAGATGGACCCCAATTTAATGCTTTATTTCAATCAATTGAACTTTTCGAATAGAACTGTGTCCAAACAGAACCTCTACGTTGAACCTTAGTCACAAACCCAAATCAACAACTTCGATCTCGAACTCCAATTTACTCAAACCCGATTGCGAGAAAAACAAAAATTGAAATCGAGACTCTGAACAAGAAAAACCAGTAGCCTGTATGACTGTTTTTGATTGAGAATTAACCAGAGTAAGCCTAAAAAGCGATCATTTGAAAACATTGTTGACTAGAATTAAATGTTTTCCGGTGAAAGAATGCTATTTCCGGCCAAGAACGCTAGAACGGTCAACCCCAATCCCTTTTCTCTCCTCTCTCGCTCAAATATCTCCTTCTCCTCCTTGTTTCTTCCTCTCTATGACCAATTATTCTCTCTATCCTTTCTTAGCTCGACCTCTTCTCTGTTTTCACTCAACTTTACCCAAATTTTTGATTCTCTGATTGTAACACCCCAACGTCTTTGTAGCTAAATTCCTTCCTTAGAAAGTCTAAGAATTAACTTTTAGAATGATGTAAATTAATTTTCATGTGGAATTTCATAGATTTCAACCTTTCATTACATAGATGTCTGAATTAGCTTTCCAATGATATAAGATTCGTTCAAAATGGAGCCTCGGTGAAGAAGTTATGAATAATTTAAAGTTCCAGTCGTAAACATCGTCATTTTGGTGTCTAGCGCATCGCGGAGAGGGTTAAATTGAAAATCGTAAAATTCTAGTGGGACTCCGTGATTTTGGAGCATCGCGGAGGCACTCAATTTCCCACTCGTCGAATTCCAGTGGGCCACTGCGATTGTGGAGCGTCGCAATGCCACCCGAAATCATGTTTTGAAGTTGAAATTTCCAGTTCTGTTTAGGAGTCATTAAGGGTAATTTAGACTTTTCCCTAGCCTTTAAAACCGTCCAAACAAAGGATTTAGGGTATCTTTGAGAAACCTAACCCTACTTTCATCAAAATCATCAAGAATCCTCTCTAGAGCTTCAAACAAGAACTTTAAGAAACTCAAGATTCAACCGTGGGTTTTCAAAATCAATTGAAGATTTGAAATCCCTGGATCATAGGCTTCAATAAACACCCATTGTTTTCCTATTTTGAGGTGCGCGGGGTTTCTCTAAAAATCTCATGGGCATAGAAATCATGATTTTAAGAAAGGGGTTTTCAGATTTATGAGTACATTGATATTTTAGAAATCTTGACAGTATTGTTTTGGTCTTTTGACCTTCCCCAAATTGATTTGAACTTATATATACGTATGCAGTATTAAAAGTTTTAAAAACCAATATCTTAGTAAAAGAATATCATTACTACAATATCATTCACATTTCTGGGCATAGTCTAGAGTCTCTGAGAGGTCATAAAAACCTTTATAAAGAGGTGTTGGGAGAAAATATACTTGCTTCTTTATGACTTGGTTATTTACACTGGACTAAGGACAACGAAGGAGGGAGTACTGAGTAGGACCTTACACCATATAAAAACACAACCGCAAAAACTCTATTTTTGTAATACCACACAAAATCCAAATCACTATTAGCGCCATTTTTCAAGCTTATGAATAGTATATCATGGTTCTTTTATAGTTTTATGAGTAAGTTATATATATATTCAAGCTTCAAATAAGTCCCAGCTATCAGACAAATCAAAACATTCCTTACCGATTGAATTATTGGGAAGGATATTGTTTTAGTCAGATTTAAATGGGCATATCTCTCGTTATACTATGAATTTTTGAGCTCATAACCTACCAACATATATGTAATTTAATTATCTTTCCAACAATACCAATTTTACCCAAATCTGATATCGGAGGGAAAAGTTATACCCATTTTACTCTGGCATGTTCGCCTGGCAAATGAGAGACGACATGAGTTGACGACTTATCATAAGTCTGACAGCTTATCAGCCCATGTCGTCAGGATTAGATAGAAACCCAAAAATTCCAGCTCCCAGGTGACGACCTGGGCTGATGGGCTATCACAGATCTAACGACTTATCAGCCTTAGTCGTCAGCTGATAATTTCAGCAACCGAGAAGTGATTTTGTAGAGGTATTTTGGTCTATTTCCCTCACTCTAAACACGGTATTAAAGCCCTGAGATGGCTATTATCCAATTATTTTCTCATTCTCCTCAAGAATAAGAGCATTCTCTCCTAATAGGGGTTAAACCCTAGTCAAGAAAAATCAAGAACAAGCCTAAGGATTACTTTAAGAACCTTCAAGAAACATAGAACCTTCAAGAAACATTACATCTCTGTCAAGATCAAGCTTTAAGGTCTGCATAGTGTTCATTCATGGACTCCTTTCATCCATAAAACCCAAGAATCCCTTTTCTAAATTCAAGTTTATGGATTTCTTTATGAATTTCATGTTGGGTTTGTTTTGTTTATGATGAGAATGATCAATTGAATTCAAATCCATGTTGGGTGAGAATTTCTATGTGGGTTTAATTATTATAGCTATAGATTCATGCAAACTTATGACTAAACCCTTGAATGATGAAATTAGAGATGAATCATGATGTTTGTTTGTTGTATAATGTTGTTTACATGTACTATGCCTAGAATATGTTTGATTAAATGCCTAAATGAAGGAAAAGTGCCTAACTAGCATGATATCATGAAATCCCCATGTATGTCCAAACTTATGCATATCACATGTTTTTATAAAGTTCTTCAATATATGAATTATGAATTGTGTTGATTGGTCATGTGTTCAAGTAAGCCATGCTATGTCAGTTTCTTTCCATCGAGTCCTGGGGGTACTTCTACCCGATAATTTAGTTGTGTGCCTAGAGTCATGTCATGTTTTCATGGTACTCTCAGTCAAGCCATGATCCATAGAACTCAGTCAGTCATGTGACTCAGGATATCTCAGAAATCTTAGTAATCTCAGTGATTTCAGTATTCCCAGTAAATCACAGAACTTTGTATATACCGTTAGTCTACGAAACTCAGTAAAATCAATTTAGCTCCACTAAACAATACCACTAGTATCATTTAAGTTCAGTTAATCAGTTCATCTCATTAAATCAGTTCAGTGTCTTTAAAATAGAAGTAGGATTCAGCACCGAGCGAGCCTAAGGATGGGGACTTACCCGCTAGAATAGGACGGAGATCTCTAGAAGCAAGCCCTAAGTTCCAAAACTATGTAGCAAGTATATGTACGAGATATCACTCGTTACATAGGACTAACATACTCAGTGATCACCCGTTATCATATTTAAATGTATAGGACTGATCCCAGAGGTCACCCACTAGATTAGGACTGACTCCACAGCAGTTGTCTTTACCAGTGGCACGGTACTGACAACCTTCTAACAGGGGTTACAGGTTGGACCCTAGTTAGCATAGTATGGGGCATATTTGTTAGATGAATACATCCCACATTTCAGTTACAAAACTAGGACTGTCAGATATAGTCAACTCATTCTTAGTAAAAGAACTTAGATAGTTCCTTAGATTTCAGGACTGTCAGATACAGTCAGTCCTTATCATTATAAATAGACTTCAAGATCACCCATTAGATAGGACTAATCTCAACTATGGTCAATCAGTATCAACATAATTAGATTTAAAGATCACCCTCTAGGTAGGACTGATCTCAAACTAAGTCAAATCATCTTTATTATTAGTATCATACAATTTAGAGATCACCTGCTAATAGGACTGATCTCAGATTTAGTTACTCAGATATAGTATGAAACTCATCTAGTTCCATCAGATTTAGGACTGTCAGTTACATTCACTCATGTTATCAGTTATGTCTGTTATCAGAACTCATATTATTAGTATTCAGCTTCAGAACTGTTATGTACAGTCAACCAGACTAGTTCTTCATAATCGGAACTGTTAGACATAGTTATTTATGTATCAGTAACATAGTATCAGTCCCTCAGTATTCAGTAATATAGTATCATTCTTTCTCACTAGTCACTGACTTAGATGTCAATATCAGTAAACTCAGTAGTCAGAACTCAATATTCAGTCCTATTAGGATGTCAGTTATAGTTACGTATGCATGCATGTATTCTCACGTTTATGTTAGTCAGTCAAATAGTTTTCTTATGCATATGAACCCTATTGCATTTACCCTACCTCACTTACATACTAGTACATTCAAAGTACTGATATATTTGCGCTATGGTGTCTTTTACCATAGGTTTAGAAGAATGAGATCTAGAGCGTCGGTAGCATTCTAGGTTTCAGCAGACAGAGTTAGCAGTGAGTCCTCATCATTTGAGGATGATATTATTTGATTATGTTACTATTTCAATTTTTATATTATTTCAGTAGATGGAGTTAGTTGGGGACATATCCTATCAACTCCTTATTCAGACAGCTTAGAGGCTTTTTGACTATAGTATGTCAGACAGTTATTTCAGATTTGTTTTGGTATTTTATACCATATTTTTAGTTATGTATTAGTATTGAACCTTGTGGCCTTTCAGTTTATGTTTCCATATTTTACAGTTTTTTTATTCAGTATACAGGTATAGATATCAGTCATAGGTTGACTTTTGGTCCTTCGGGGTCAAGAGTATCGTGTAGCATTCTGGTTTAGAAAATAGGGGTGTTACAAACTTGGTATCAGAGCCTAAGGTTCAATAGTGTCCTAGGAATTCTAAAAGCCACATCTAGTAGAGTCTTGTACATGGGTGTATTATGCACTACATTTACGTGCAGGGGGCTATAAGATGTTTTAGGAACAGTTTCCCTTCTTTCATGTCTCAGATCATGCTATAGAAGAGTTCTCTAAGAAACTTATGTAAATTCTCATCATGTCAACTCCAGCTTACTTTCAAGGTACTAGAAATAGTAAAGCTCAAGTCCTAGAGATAGGGCTTTCTCAGACGGTCCCTGCAGTCAGTTATGGGATTGTTCTTAGAATAAAAGTATCTCATCAGTCTAGTTCTATCCCAAAGTTGTACAGATTTTATTCATTAACATGACAACTCATTCTTGAACCCAAATTTAGATATGCCATCAGATCCCTTCTCAAAATCCTATGATAGCATAGACCTAGAGTTAGAAGCATGAGCCCAGGAGTTTGGTACCAAATTGAATTAGTAGGCTTGAGCAGTGCAAGCAAGAAATTAAGACTATTGATTTGAAATTAAGTGTGTAGAGGTGGATGTGAATTAAGAAATGTGATATTCATAGTATATGAGGAAATAGTAGCAGAAAATGTATTTAGTAAGGCAAGCATATGTCGAACAAAGTGTGAATGTATATTCGGATCCTTGACTTAGTTGCCATCTCAATTACAATTCCAGTATTCAGTACCCAATAATCAGTGTTCAGTTCTAGAATTCAGTATTTTAGTATCAGTCTGAACCTCAATTATCAGCATTTAATTATTAGAACCCAGCATTCAGTCCCAGTAAGAATCTTAGTTATAGTTTTAGTTATAATGTCAACTTCAGTCCAGTAATCAGATCAGAAACTCAGTTCAATTTCAAACTTTCTTGACCTATGTTATAGCTATCAGTTACTCAATTATTAGTATTTTAGTACCTCAGTTTATTGGATGTTTCCAAATCATACTATACTCTTAGCCTTGCATTCTTGAGGTGATACAGTTTTGCTCTTTCATGATCAGTTACCTCATGTTATCCAGTCAATTATTACTTTCTATGCATAATATTTTACAGCCTAAGTCCAGTTGTTCAGACTAAGTACAAAGCAGTCTCACATGCCCAGTATCCAGCTATCATTTATTCAGTTAATCAGATAAGTTAGTGAATTTATTCATTCATGCTTAGCACCTCGTAAATCTTTCAGTAGTCTTAGTTGCAGTGCATGAAGCTTAGTTACTTCATCGTAGATGATGTTTATAGTCCTCAACTCATCTTATCAAATCTTAATTAGGTTATAATTTTCATACTTACCTGTTTTATACATATAAATTCATACAATTTGGTTTCCATGTCCCCAGCTATGCGCCCTAACCAAAATCTCATGAAAGAATGTAACCATTCTAAGATGAACCAATCAGGTAGATGCAAGCTCAGCTTAGTTTATGTATCAGGCCTCATTCTCAGACCTCAGATAATCAGTCACGATTTAGTTCATAGGTTCCTTGTGCATCATCCCAGTTTTTCCTTGAGATCTCAACAAAGTTGAAATCTTTGAGAGACCTAGTGTCCTAAGGGGGAGACATACCATGAACCCCCAAACTTTCATGACTTAACTATCCCACTCCATTTTTCACGTAAGGAATCAAGTTTGGAGTAGGGTATACTCATAATTTCACCCTCAAGTTTGAATTCGAGTCATGAGCCATGTATTTAGGGGCTTATTTTAGTTCACGAAATTCAGTTTATGTGTCATGTCTCAGTTCCAGTCATGTTCTCAGGCTCCCATCCATGCATACTTCTAGCATAATCATGGGGTCATCAGTACTTTTCAGTTTATGTTATAGTTTCTCTTGAACTTATTCAGTTCCATGTTCAAATTACCATTACAAACTTAGTATTCAGTTTATGCTCAGATCCCCATTACAGACTTGGTACTAAGTACCCTTGCATATTCATCCATGCATTCATATATCAATTCAGGCATGCAATTACGCATCAGACATGCATTCTCACCGTGAGAAATTCAATTCATTAGAATATTCAGTCATGTATTCAAGAGTCAATTATCTATGCATTGGATATACATGAATCTAGCTTATCTGTCATGCATCAGATGTGCTTGTTCAGTATGTTATATTTAGCTCCTCAATTATATCAGTCATGAAATCAAGTTTTGGTAGTGTATGTCTTGTACGTACTTCAATTGATCTTTTCTTCCATCTCCATTAGTCTCATTCGAGGACGAATGTCCCTAAGGGGGAGATATTGTAATACCCTAAAAAATTCAAAGCACTATTAGCGCCATGTTTCAAGCTCATGAATAGTATATCATGGTTCTTTTATAGTTTTATTAGTTAGTTATATGTATATTAAGTCTTTAAATAACTCCTAGCTATCAGACGAATCAAAACATTCCGTACCGATTGAATTATTGGGAAAGATATTATTTTAGTCAGCTTCAAATGGGAATATCTCTTGTTATACTACAATTTTTTGAGCTCATGACATACCAACAGATATATAATTGAATAATGTTTCAAACGATACCAATTTCTCCCAAATCTGATATCGGAGAAAAAAGTTATACCCATTTTACTCCGGCATGTCCTCCTGGCGAATGAGTGATTACAAGAGCTGACGACTTATCACAAGTCTGACGACTTATCAGCCTTGGTCGTCAGCTGATAATTTCAGTAACTGAGAAGCAATTTCATAGGGGTGTTTTTTCCTTTTTCCCTCACTCTAAACATGGTCTTAAAGACCTGAGAAGGCTATTATCCCATTATTTTCTCATTATCCTCAAGAATAAGAACATTCTCTCCCAAAAGGGGTTAAACCCTAGTCAAGAAAAATCAAGAACAAGCCTAAGGATTTTTTTAAGAACCTTCAAGAAACATTAGAACTCTTTCAAGGTCAAGCTTTAAGGTATTCACAGTGTTCATTCATGGACTTCTTTCATCCATAAAGCCCAAGAATCCCTTTTCTAAATTCAAGTTTATGGATTTCTTTATGAATTTCATGTTGGGTTTGTTTTGTTTATCATGAGAATGATCAATTGAATTCAAATCCATGTTGGGTGAGAATTTCTATGTGAGTTTAATTATTATAGCTATAGACTCATGCAACCTTATGACTAAACTCTTGAATGATGAAATTAGAGATGAATCATGATGTTTGTTTGTTGTATAATGTTGTTTACATGTACTATGCCTACAATATGCTTGATTAAATGCCTAGATGAAGGAAAAGTACCAAAATAGCATGATATCATGAAATCCCCATGTAGGTACAAGCTTATGCATATCACATATTTGATGAAGTGCTTCAATATATGAATTATGAATTGTGTTAATTGGTTATGTGTTCAGGTAAGCCATGCTATGTCAGTTTTTTTTTTCACGATACTCTCAGTCAAGACATGATCCATAGAACTCAGTCAATCATGTGACTCAGGAGATCTCAAAAATCTTAGTAATCTCACTGATTTCAGTATTCCCAGTAAATCTCAGTAACTACAATACTCTCAGTTGGTCCTCAGAACTCATTATATTCCATCAGTCAACAGAACTAAGTAAATTCAGTTTAGCTCCACTAGACAACACCACAAATATTTGTTCAATTCAGTTAATCAGTTCATCTCAGTAAATCAGTTCAGTGTCTTTCAGATAGGAGTAGAATTCAGCATCGAGCGAGCCTAGGGATGGGGACTCACCCGCTAGAATAGGACTGAGATTCCTAGAAGCAATCCTTAAGTTCCAGAACTACGTAGCCAGCGTAGGTACGAGATGTCACCCATTAGATAGGACTGACATACTCAGGGATCACCCGTTAGCATATTTAAATGTATAGGACTAATCCCTGGAGTCACCCGCTAGATTAGGACTGACTCCACTGCAGTTGTCTTTACCAGTTAAGCAGTACTGATACCCTTCCAACTGGAGTTACAGGTTGGACCCCAATTAGCATAGTATGGGGAATGTCAGTTGGATGAATACATCCCACAGTTTCAATCACAAAATCAGGACTGTCAGACACAATCAACTCAGTCTTAGTAAAAGAACTCAGATAGTTGCTCAGATTTGAGGACTATCAGATACAGTCAATACTTATCATTATAAATAGACTTTAGGATCACCCATTTGATACGACTGATCTCAACTATGGTCAATCAGTATCAGCATAATCAAATTCAGAGATCACCCACTAGGTAAAACTGATCTCAGACTAAGTCAAATCATCTTTATTGTCAGCATCATCCGATTTACAGATCACCCACTAGATAGGATTGATCTCAGATTCAGTTACTGAGATATAGTACAAAACTCATCTAGTTCGATCAAATTCTATACTATCAGATACAGTCACTCATGTTATCATTTATGTTAGTTATCAGATCTTATGCTATTAGTATTCAGCTTCAAACTGTAATGTACAGTCAACCAAAGCAGTTCTTCATAATCAAAACTGTTAGACATTGTTATTCATGTATCAGTAACATAGTATCAGTCCCTCAGTATTCAGTAATATAGTATCATTCTTTCTCCTTTGTTAGTGACTCTGATGTCAATATCAATACACGCAGTAGTCAGAACTCCGTATTCATTCCTATCACGATGTTAGTTACAGTTACGTATGCGTGCATGTATTCTCACATTTATGTTAGTCAGTCAAATAGTATTGTTTATGCATATGAAACCTATTGAATTCAACCTACCTCATTTACATACCATTACATTAAAAGTACTAACGCATTTGTGCTATAGTGTCTTATACCATAGGTTTAGAAGAACGAGATCCAAAGAGTCAGTAGCATTCTAGGTTTCAGCAGACAGAGTTAGCAGTGAGTCCTCATCATTCGAGGATGATATTATTTGATTATTTTACTATTTCAGTTTTCAGTTTATTTCAGTATATGGAAGTAGTTGGGGACATGTCCCATCAACTCCTTATTTAGATAGCTTAGAGGCTTTCATACTATAGCATGTGAGACAGTTATTTTAGATTTGTTTTGGTATTGTATACCATATTTTCAGTTATGTATTAGTATTGAACCTTATGGCTTTTCAGTTCATGTTTCCACTTTTTACAATCTTTTATGCAGTATACAGGTACAGATATCAGTCATGGGTTAGCTAGTGGTCCTTCGGAGTCAAGTGCACACCGTAGCATTCCGGTTCAGAAAATCGAGGTGTTACAGCTTTAATATCTTAAAATTACTTACCTGCTTTAATTACTTGTTATATATAAATTGCTTTCTATATTTATCTGTCTATAGTGCTATATTAACTATATAATCTTCGATATATTATATCTATATAATCTACAATATATACTATGATACATATACTAAAGGATATATATATATACATATATAAGTAATATATATTCTTGCGTATTATTATTATTATTACTAGTAGTAGTATAAGTTGTCTATATATATGATTATAATATATATTTAATACATAGTATAATATATATACAAATATTTACTGCTTATATATACACTTACTAACATATATATATACTTATACTTATTAGCAATATATAGTACTTACATATATATAAACTAGTTACTATGTATTATTAACTTTGTTTATATATTATTAATATATCCATCTATCCGTCCTGTCAATTATTATTGTTATTATCTGTTTATTATATTCTCTATTATTACTATATTGTTATTATTATCTGCCTATATTACCTATCTATTATCTATATTATAACCACTTGTCTATTTTATTGGTATCAGAGCACTAAGATTCTAGGAGACTTTATTGTATATGGTGTTGTCAAGAAGAGAGAAAAGAAAGACTAGGCCCTATGAACGTTTAATACTATTAGATTTAGAATATTATTGATCTCAGAAAATTTAAAGGAATAACCTAAAAAATTATATAACGTCTTACTCCAACTTAAGCAATTAAGTATAAAATTATTTGAACTTTTCCTAGAATCTAGAGAAGAAGTTTGGAATAAACTACAAGAAGTAGATAATATGTTAAGAGAAGTTAGATAACAAATAGCTTATATTAACCACGAGCTTTGGGTAGATAGGATTTTAAGAGATATGTATCCTTTTTATTTGGCCTAGTGAATACACCACATAAAAATACAAAAACGTTAACAGAAATCGAAAATAATTTGTATAGTTTATACATAGAATATAAAATAGTTAGTACTACTAAAGAAGACCCTATAACCTTAGAAAAACTAATTACTACAATATCCGAAATAGAATATCATTTAATAAAACATCTTAGTTTCAAAATAATAAAAAATGAAAAGACAACCTTTTGCTAATAATATACGACTAAGATATTTGTTTTTAAACGAAGCAATAATACAAAGGGCAGAGATAGAAGAATTAGAAATAGTTTTGAGTAATTATTTGGATTTATTAACAACTCTAGAACCATCACAACCAGAATCATTCAAAGAATATTTAAGTGTAATAAAATGGAAAGTACATGGAATTAGAATCGACATAGGACACGGTAATAAAAGGATAAGTTATTTAAGGAAAAGGTGTGAACTAGTAGATATTCCTTTAGGATAAAATTAAGTAAAAATAAATGAAAATGCATCCTTTTGTGAGACAAATACAAAGAGAATATAATCAATTATATATAGAAATAAGACAAAGAAACGACATTTTAAGAATAGAACAAAGACTAATAAATCAAATAGAAATAATAGAAACTACAGAATTACCAGAAGCAATCATTATTTCAACTTTATAAATTTAGTACATTATATAAGTTTGTTAAAGTGTTGATTGGAAAGTATTAGATATTGTATGGACTATAGAAATTTTAGAATACAAAGAACTAGAAAACAGTGTAGTAACAATACACCCTCATTAGGATAAAGAATAGTAGTGTAAAAATATATAATTTAAAGAAGATAGAATATTTAGATCTAACAATCCCAACTGAAAAAAAATTCAGATGTTTTAAAGATAATTCTCTTATTAGATGTAATTTTCACAATGGAGAACATACTTTACATGGAGAAAATCCACAATTAAATACTATTACATATTTTGTCATAAACCTAGGAGAAAAGACTCAACAAGAAATAAAAAAATATTAAAAACTCTAGAAATATTGAAAGATCTGCAAAACAAGCGAAAGAAATTGTTTGATAAAATAGAATTAAAATTTGATTTCCTAAAGAACCAAAAAGCAGAATTAGACTAAAGATTCAAAGTTTTAATTAATAAAGACTAGGGTAATCTAGAAAATCCTGAAATAAAGCTATTATTACAAGAAGTACAAAAAAAATTAACCAAATGAAAGATATAATACACTCATGAATGATATACTACAAGATAAACTTTATTTAGCAATATTACAGAAGGTTGCGCAAATTCAACCAAGTCCTGAAGGATTATCAGATCATCAACTCCAAGGAAAAACAGACTCTTTAATCATAAAACAAAATAATATTATAATTTATTACTATTACAACTTAATAAAAACTTAAAAGAAGAAAAACAAAGAGACAATCAATATAAAACTATAGAAAAATTAATAGAACAACTAAAAAAGATAGAAATAACCCCTCAAAAAGAATTAAAAGAAGCTAAAATAACTAAACCAACTAAGCCAAAAGCATGGATCTTTTTTCAGCATCCCCAAGTACACAAAGATCAAGTTTTACTAGACAAAGATCAAGTTTTACCCAAAACAGATTAACAAATAGTGTGCTATCTAAAATAACAACTAAACCAAGAATGACTTCAAGACAACAGTTAGAAGAGGTAATAGACGTAGATAAACAAATACAATTGTTCCAACAAGATACATTAAAACTGTTAAATGCTAAAATATTATATAATGAAGAGATGTTTTCAAGAGCACAACTATATAGGCATTATAGAGAAGAACAGATGTGTGTTATCGGAGAAAATAGTTGTAGCATAAATTTAACTCAGACTCTTTAAATGAAATTATAAAATTAAGCATGAGTCTTATGCACATGGGATTAATAGTAATAGGCATAAAAGGATTAACCAAAAAAATTTAGAAATTAAAGTATTAATCACAATATATGATAATAGATGGTCAAACATAGAAAGATCTGTAATAGGAATAACTGAAGTAGACATGACTAATAATGGAGGACTTTCTTATTATAGTTCAGCTTATATGATAAATACCTAAGAATTGGGAAAGCATATTAAGATAGGTGCACAGACTAAAGGATATGAAGAAATGACTAATGGAAATAATTTACTTATATGTGTAGAATTTATCGGAAAACTTGCAACTAATAGTAGTATAAAGTTTAATCTAAAAATAGATAATGTAGAAAGTTTAATGGGAAATAAAGGTATTAATTAATGAAACCCCTAAAAATAAACTCAGAAAAATATGCAGGATTAGAATGGAATTTAGAAAGATTTACTAAGAAAGAAATAATAAAGTCAACCAATCATTTAATGTCTATAAACAATAAAGGAGAAGCTTTAGTAAGATTCACAGAATACCAATATACAAATGAAAAAGAGACTGATGAAGAAATTGAAGAATGTGAAAATACTAATTTTATGAATATAGAAATATTAGAAGAAGGTTTTAAAGTAAATAAAGTTATAATAAAAGTAGAAGCCCTATATGAAATAAATAGCAATAGAGTATTTAAATGCACAGGCTGTAAACTAGGAAACTTAGACATTGAGGAAATGAAAGAGCATTTTAGAAAATGTGAATTAAGAACAGATAATTATGGTTATACACGTAAAAAGAAACTAAAAGGTGAAGACTCAGAATCAATTTATAGTATAGATGAAAGTATAAAAGAATTTATAGAAAGCACGGCAAGTTCCTCAAGCCCTTTCCAAAGAACAACCGGTCTACAAATCATTCCATTAACAACAGGAAATTTATCAAGACATGGAGTATTTAGAACAAACCCAAACACTCTGACAGAACAAGACATAAAACCTAGAAGAAAAAAATATCAATAGAAAAACCCATTAGAGTACAAAAAGGTGGTAATAAAGGAAATATTTAAACTTGCCAGACCATGACCCTCAGACATGGAATAATGTAATAGACATATGGAAAAATGTAGTTGTAGCAGAATACATACAACATATATAGGGTAATCAAGAACCAGATGCAGAAATTATGTATAAATATTTAGATATATTTATAGGAGAAAATACTAAAGCACTTTGAAAAGCTTATAAGATAATATTCCCACAAGAGTTTCAGAAACTAGTAGAACTAGGCTCAAATCCATACAATTTTGTAAACAAAGTAGTTACTCTACTAACAGGACAGGATCCCAATAGTGGATTAGTAGTATTACAACAAGGAATGGTATGTAATAAAGAAAAGAAAATTAGTACAGTCAAAGTTTTAACAAGAATAAAAATTCAAGACTATGAGTTCGAGACTTTAGCTATAGTTGATTCGAGATGTACAAGGAATATTTTAAACAAAAAAGTTTACCAGCAAAACTAATTAAAAAATGGTCAAAACCTCAAGAATCCATGCAAATGGACGGAACATATAATTCTGATACAGACTATATACCAAAAGCAAAAATAATTTTTATTAATGCTTGTGAAAAATTCTACCAACCATCATATACACTTAGTGAAATACTAGTTAGAGATTTAAACATAAAAGAAGACTTCGTGTTACGATTAGACTTTATGGTACAAAATAATGGAGGATGTTTAGTTACAAAAAATTGGGTAATATTCGCTAGTAATATCACTCACTCATCAGTACAGATACAACCTATTTTAACTAAATATTGTTTTCTTAAGGATAAGCCAGTTGAAAACTCAGATGACCAAATAAAACCCAAAATATCACTAGAATGTGACAAAGGAGAAAATTGTACATTTAATGATAATAAAAAGGCAACAATGTATGAAGAATTACAAGATTTATTAGTAGTAGAAGAAATAGAAAAAGACTATACTTTAATAGAAATGGATATAGAATTATACAATTTTAAGAAAGGTATACAGCAGATAGGAGTAATAAAAGATCAAAACGACTTAGAGAAAATAATACAAATCCTAGATAAGCTAGAGATAACCGGAGAAAAACCCTGCAACATTAGGACTCCAATCAAATTACCTGCAAATTAGAAATAATTAATCCAGAATATACTATAAAAACAGAACCTACAGAAGCTACAAATGAAGACCTTAAAGACTTTGAAATACAAATAAAAGAGCTACTAGGGTAAGGAATAATTAGAAGATCTACATCGAGACGTACGTCAGCAGCTTTCATAGTAAGAAACCATAGTGAAATAGTAAGAGAAAAAGCTAGAATGGTAATAAATTACAAAAGACTAAATGATAATACTGTAATGGATGGATATAAGTTACCACACAAAACAGAATTAATAAATAGAATACAAGGAAGAAAAGTATTTAGTAAATTTAATTGTAAATCTGGATATTGGAAGATTAAAATGCATGAAAATAGTATCAAATGGACAACTTTCACATGTCCAAAAGGACATTTTGAATGGCTCGTTATGTCGTTCGGATTAAAGACGGCTCTACCAATTTTTCAAAGAAAAATAGATAGTATTTTTACAGACTATAAAAATTTTGTATTAGTTTACGTAGATGATATTTTAGTCTTTATTAATAATATGAGAGAACATTTAGGACATTTACAACAAGTTTTTAAATTATTTGTAGATAATGGAATAATAATAATAAGTATAAAAAATAGAATTATGTAAAAATAGTATTAATTTTTTAGGAGTAGCCATTGGAGATAATAGAATAAAATTACAATCACACATAGCTAAAAAAGTCTTAGAAATGCCAGATAAATTAGACAAGACTAAGGAACTACAAAAAAAATTAGGACTTTTAAATTATGCTAGAGCTTTTATCAAAGAATTAGGTAAAGTAGTAGGACCGTTATATTCAAAAACAAAATCAACAGGCCAAAAAACTTTTAATACTGAAGATATAAAATTAGTCCAACAACTTAAAAGGATGATACAAGACATCTCAGACTTAACATTACCATTAGAAATAGATTATTTAATAGTCGAGACAGATTGAAGCCTTCAAGGATGGGGAGTAGTATTAAAAGAAAAAACTAACAAATATATTGACAAAAATGATGAAAATATTTGTGCTTATTCAAGTGGAAAGAAATTAAATAGCATAGATGCTAAGACACTAGCAGTAATTTATGGTTTGAATAGTTTTAAACTTTATATATTAAATAAGCCCGAAATACTAGTAAGAACAAACTGCGAGGCTATAGTAAAATTCTTTCAGAAAATAAAAGAGAAAAATAGTAGTTAAAGGAGGTGGTCAAATTTCCTAGATGCCACTCCAATTTATAATATTGTTCTAGAACATATTAAAGAAAAGGATAATAACTTAGTAGATCAACTAAGTAGATTAATCAAATAATATAAGGAACAATTTTTGGCTCAGTATGAATATAGGAAAAGGAAAAGGCAATGCAGAAGCCTCATCGTCCCAAGACTATCTAAAGACACTAATGAGAAACACTCGTTTCAGACCACTTACGATGCTAGAATAGCCAAAATTAGATAGAATAATTGTTGGACCCCACAACTTGGTATGTTACGAACCGTCCAACTTAAATTTCAGATGAAAGCCGGAAGTACAAGTGGATAAGCTGTAGATATGTCTACTAGCATATAATAGAAGAGACAATAGTTATTTTGTTTCAGTTCTAAATGCATTAAGTTATTATTTTACTGAGAAAATTACTATTAACGGGTTTAAATTCTATGTTGTTCTTTGAGGACATCAGCAAGGCCTGTTCCATACTTGGATAGAGGTAATGGATGCCATAAAAGATTATAAAACACCTCTTTATAAAGGTTTTTATGACCTCTCAGAGACTCTAGATTATGCCCGTAGAAATCTGGGACCAAATTATTTTATTACTCCAGCTTTAAGACCAGAAACACCAAAATTCCTCAATATAATGTTAATAAAGGCACAGATAAAATTATATTTTGTGATCATTATTCCTCTATGACTAAAGCTTTTAAAAGACTGAATCAAGTGAAAGAAGTTTTAAGATAAGATAATGAAAACCTTGTAAAAGAAAAAGGACAAATTTTAGAAGATATAAGTATTTTACAAGACCGTATAAAAATCCTTCATTTTGAACTTGCACAATAGACTCAGCCAATTTATGAGGCCCATCCAAAGAGTTCTCCATCTTCTTTAGAAATAGAAAAACCCACTGTATCGGGTAATGATACAGCTATTCCAGCTCAAACGTTAGCTGGTAAAGATTTCTCAAATTCGTTAATGGGTGTGCGCTCCCCAATGAATGCAGAAAGACATATTATATCAGGTAATGATACAGCTATTCTAGCTCAAATGATAGATGGTAAAGACTTATGAAATCCATTGACGACTGACACTTTGCCAAAAAGTGTAGGGAGAATACTCCCAGCTAGTTTTAAAACCACAGGTACTCAGACAACAGATGAAGGAAGTTCTTCTAAGAATAAGAAGGGTTTTTCATTAAGAAAAAAGAAAAATGTAAAAAGAAATATAGAAAAAATAGTAGTAGACTCAATAAAAAAGTTGTTAGCAAAACAGTTGCCTAAGGAGATAGGAATGAATCCAGAACCACTAGAGCAAAGACCTAGAATTTCTTTAATTCCAAGAGAAGAAACAAGATCACCTAGAATTGGAACAATAATAGGATTATCAGATGGAGACAGTGACTAGTATGAACGAGAATACAACTCAGCCATGGATCAATTTGCCCAAGACCCAAATGCAGACGATGATTCTAGAATAGAGTTTGACTCAGAAGCTTTACACAATTTGGATACATAAGAAATGATGATATTTACTAAAGACAAAGTAACAGATGTATTCAATATCAGATAAATAAACGGATGGAGGAGAATTAAAGAAAGACATTAGCCGCCGAGCCTACCTAAGTTGATAAAGTCTTGCTAAAGTCTTTAGAAAGGATTTGAAGTCCACAAAAAAGTTAATATTTGAAGTCCACAAATTCCTATAAATACCCCCCTTTATGGAAGACAAAAACATATACCAAAGAGAGAAAAAAACTAGAAAAAATCAAGAGTCAGAAAGTTCTTTAGTTTTCTTAAGTTAATTAAATTTCTTAGTTTCTAACATTTGTAAGTGTTGGGTTCGAAATCGAGAGGGAATCATGTGGAAGCTATTAGTTGCAAACTATGAGACGATAAATAAGATGACAACGAAAAACAATACTAAAAACATAATTTTATTATATGATTTGGCCAATTGGCCAACATATAAAACCTAATATTAAAAATAATATTAAAAAGCATAAAACTAATGAGAGAGAAAATCTCCCCCTAAATGAAACTCTTAAAAGACTACATTGTGGATGCTATTGTGTTATGGTATGAGAAGCGGGTCTTCTATTTATAGTTATCCAAAACCTTTCCTCCAGGTAAGAGGTTAGACAAATATGGAAAAGAATTATATTTTTTTCAGGAAAAGTAAAAGTAATTATGGTAACTTTTATTTTCCTTCTAAGAAAAAGTAAAACTTAAATATAGTAAGAAAATCAGGGCAAAACCCCTAACAAATCTCCCCTTTTTGGCTTGATTTTCTTCAAAATATTCTTGATCCTCCTTGTTTTTATGCATGATCTTTGTTCTTCATATATATTCTTCATGTATCACTGTTGTTTGGCATGTTTAAAAATGGAGCTTTTGGGGTTAAAAAATATATTAGCCCTTTTCGGGTTAAAAATATTGGAGCCCTTTTGCAGGGTCAAAAGTGAGCTTTATTTTCAAATAAATGACAGCAGGATTGTTAAAAATATGATTGAAAATTATCTCCACATGTAGCTTTTGGACATATATCTTCATTATCATCAAATTGGTTGCACCTTGATTTTGAAACCCCTTTAACCTATTTAATCTCGTCTCACCACACTATTAGACCATTGAACTGTAAGCTCTGATACCACTTGTTGGGTTCAAAATCAAGAGGGCATTATGCAGAAGCTTTTAATTTGCAAACCATAAGACGATAAATAAGACGACACATGAAAAATTAAACTAAAAATATATTATTAGATATTATTTGGCGAGACGACCTACATATTAAAAATAAAATTGAAAATCCTAAATCTTATTGGGAGAAATCTCCCCCTAAACAAAGGCCCTTTAAAGACTACATTGTGGATGCTACTGTGTTATGGTATGACAAGGGGGTCTTCTATTTATAGATGCCCAAAACCTTTCCTCCAAGTAAGAGGTTAGCCGAATATGGAAAAGAATTATATTTTTTCTTTCAGAAAAAGTAAAAGTAATTATGGTAACTTTTATTTTCCTTCTAAGAAAAAATAAAGCTTAAATATAGTAAGAAAATCAGGGGGGAAAACCCTAACAGTAAGTTACTTCAAAAAAAAAAGGAGAGTGTGAAAAGTGTGAAAAGTTTTCTTAGTTCTTCATTTTTCGATAGTTGTCAAGTTTTTAGGGGACTCCTGAAAGGGAAACCTCACTTTTTCCTTAAGGCATGTAAGTAGTAGTTACATAGATCTTTGTATTCCTTCCCCAAGTTTGTAAATTATGTTTGAATAGTCAAATTTATATTTTATTTCGCATGTGTTTTATTAAGATCTGGATCGCCGGCGGTTTACCGCCAATTTTCTGATCTTGTAAAATTTGTAAATTACTTATAAAAATACCCTCAGTATATGGTTATTCTCTCAATGATTTAGCAATAACGATGGATTAATCCGTAACTTCCTAGGGACTTGAAAAGTTTGAAGAAGATTAAAAAATGACTGTTGTTATTCTCCCGGGGTGTGATTAAAGAAGATATTGCTAAAATATCTAAAACTAAAGAGAAATAGATGAATAGGGTATGAATTAAAAATAAAAATCAAAAAACCAAAATGCAAAAAATAATTTATTTTGGGAGAAAATATATTTAGATCTTTATTACTTGGACACTTACACTGGACTAATGACAACGAAGGATGGAGTACTGAGTAGGACTTTATACCATATTAAAACACAACCACGATAACTCTGCTTTAATATCTTAAAATTACTTACCTGCTACTTGTTATACATAATTTTCTTTCTATATTTATCTTTCTATAGTACTATACTAACTATATAATCTATGATATATTATATCTATATAATCTACGTTATATATTATGATACATATACTAAAGGATATATATATATACATACATACATACATAAGAAATATATATTCTTGATTATTATTATTATTATTATTATTATTATTATTATTATTATTATTATTATTATTATTATTATTATTATTATTATTATTATTATTATTACTAGTAGTAGTATAAGTTGTCTATATATAAGATTATAATATATATGTAATACATAGTATAATATATATACATATATTTACTGCTTATATATACACTTACTAACACATATATACACTTATACTTATTAGCATATATATATTACTTATACATATAAATAATAGTTACTATTTATTATTAACTTTGTTTATATATTATTAATTTATCTATCTATCCGTCCAGTCAATTATTATTGTTATTAGCTATTATCTGTTCGGAATTTTTTCAATGGTACAATTACATAAACATTATGGGGAAGAGCAATTATACATAATTGAAAATGATAGTGGTAGTGTAAATTTAATAAGTCCTAACCTCAGAGATCTTAAAAATTCAATAATCAACAAACAATTTAAGTAATTTTAACAAGAAACAACCTGAACCAATAGTTAAAACACAATGTTATCAAGAATCATAAATAGACCCAAAATGAATTCAAGACAACAGTTAGAAAAGATAGTAGACGTAGACAAAGATAAACAATTTTTTTCAACAAAACAAATTAGAATTATTAAGTTCTAAGACTTTATACAATGAAGGAATGTTTTCAATGGCACAACTATATAAATATTATAGGGAAGAGCAATTATACGTAATTAGAAATGATAGTGCTAGTATAAATTTAATAAGTCCAGAATCTTTAAGACAGATTGAAAAATCAAATCTGGGCTATTTATTTTCTCTTCAAAGACTTCCATTCTTCTAATAGAGTATATACTTTCATTATCTGACCTATATTCGCCCACATTTATTAAATTTTCATTTGCTTCTTCTATTAATTGTGCATTCCTAGATTTATTATTGATTCTTCTTGGACAACTATTTGCTAAGTGCTCTATGCTACCGCAGGTAAAACATTCTAATTTATTTTTTTAGGTTCTACTAGTGTTATATTTTCTTATATTTTAATCCTTATCTAGGTTTGTTCTAAATACTCTATGTCTTGGTAAATTTTCTGTTGTTAATGGTACGTTTTGCATACCGGTTGTTCTTTGGAAAGGATTGAGGAACTTGCCGCGCTTTCCATAAATTCTTTTATACTTTCGTCTATAGTAAATCTATGATATATTATATCTGGATAATCTACGATATATATTATAATACATATACTAAAGTATATATATATATATATATATATATATATATATACATACATAAGTAATATATATTCTTGCTGATTATTATTAGTAGTAGTAGTATAAGTTGTCTATATATAAGATTATAATATATATTTAATACATAGTGTAATATATATACAAAGTCTTGAATTTTTATTCTTGCTAAAACCTTGACTGTACTAATTTTCTTTTCTTCCTTACATACCATTCCTTCAGATGGTATATTCTAGATTTTTTAACTTTATTTTCAACCAATGTATTTAATAATTCTACCTAGTTCTAATAGTAATAAAATTATAATATTATTTTTTTTAAGATTAAAGAGTTTGCTTTTCGTTGGGTTTGATGATCTGATAATCCTAATAAAATAGATAAGTGGTTATAATATAGATGACTTCTCAAATCCGTTAATGGGTGTGTGTTCCCCAATGAATGCAGAAAGACCTACTATATCAGGTAATGATACAGTTAGTCTAGCTCAAACTGTAGCTGGTAAAGACTTATCAAATCCGTTGATGGCTGACACTTTGCCAAAAAGTGTAGGGAGAATACTCCCAGCTAGTTTAAAAACCACAGGGACTTAGACAACAGATGAAGGAAGTTCTTAACTTTTTTGTGGACTTCAAATCCTTTCTAAAGACTTTAGCAAGACTTTATCAACTTGGGTGGGCCCGGCGACTAATGTATTTCGTTAATTCTCCTTCGTCCATTTATTTATCTAATATTGCATACGTCTGTTATTTTGTCTTTTGTAGATATTGTCATTGCTTGCGTATCCAAATTATGTAAATCTTCTAAGTCAAACTCCATTCCTGAATCATCATCTACGTTTGGATCTTGGGCAAATTGATCTATGGCTGAGTTGTATTCTTGTTCATACTCGTCAATGTCTCCATCTGATAATCTCAGTCTTGTTCTAGTTCTAGGTGATTTTGTTTCTTCTCTTGGAATTAAAGAAACTCTGGCTCTTTGCTCTGGTGGTTCTAGATTCATTGCTATCTCCTTAGGCAATTTTTCTGCTAACAACTTTTTTATTGTGACTGCTACTGTTTTTTCTATATTTATTTTTTCATTTTTTCTTTTTCTTAATGAAAAACCCTTCTTATTCTTAGAAGAACTTCCTTCATCTGTTGTTGTCTGAGTACCTGTGGTTTTAAAACTAGCTGGGAGTATTCTCCCTACACTCTTTGGCAAAGTGCCAGCCGTCAATGGATTTGATAAGTCTTTACTAGATACTGTTTGAGATGGACTAGTTGTATGATTACCCGATACAGTAGTATGAATGCATACCTATTAACAGATTTGAGAAGTCTTTACCAGCTACCGTTTGAGCTGGACTAGCTGTATCATTACCCGATACAGTGGGTTTTTCCATTTTTAAAGAAGATGGAGAACTATTTGGCTGGGTCTCATAAATTGGCTGAGTCTGTCGTGAAAGTTCAAATTGAAGGATTTTTATACGGTCTTGTAAAATACTTATATGTTCTAACATTTGTCCTTTTTCTTTTACAAGGTTTTCATTATCTTGTCTTAAAACTTTATTAGCTTGATTAGTCTTTTAAAAGTTCCGATCATTGAGGAACAACGATCACAAAATATAATTTTGTTTGTTCCTTTGTTAATATTATATTGAGGAATTTTTTGTGTTTCTGGTCTTAAAGCTGGAGTAATAAAATATTTTTGTCCCAGATTTCTTCGGGCATAGTCTAGAGTCTCTAAGAGGTCATAAAAACCTTTAAAAAAAGGTGTTTTATAATCTTTTATGGCGTCCATGACCTCTATCCAAGTTTGTAACATGCCTTGCTGATGTCCTCTGAGAACAACATAGAACTTAAACCTGTTAGTAGTGTTTTTCTCAGTAAAATAATAACTTAATACATTTAGAACTAAAACAAAATAACTATTGTCTCTTCTATTATATGCTATCCATAAATTGTCTAGTAGATATATCTACGGCTTATCCACTTGTACTTTCAGCTTTTGTCTGAAAGTTATGTTGGACGGTTCGTAACATACCAAGTTGTGGGGTCCAAAAATTATTCTATCTAATTTTGATTGTTCTAGCATCGTAAGTGGTCTGAAACGAGTGCTTCTCATTAGTGTCTTTAGATAGTCTTGGGATGATGAGGTTTCTGCCTTGCCTTTTCCTTTTCCTATATTCATACTGAACCAAAAATCATTACTTGTCTTCTTTGATTAATCTACTTAGTTGATCTGCTAAGTTATTATCCTTTCCTTTAATATGTTCTAGAACAATATCATAAATTGAAGTGGCATCTAGGAAATTTAATCACCTCCTTTTACTACTATTTTTCTCTTTTATTTTCTAATAGAATTTTACTATAGCCTCGCAGTCTGTTCTTACTAGTATTTTGGGCTTATTTAATACATAAAATTCAAAACTATTCAAACCATAAATTACTGCTAGTGTCTCCGCATCTATACTATTTAATTTCTTTCCACTTGAATATGCACAAATATTTTCATCCTTGTTGTCACTATATTTGTTAGCTTTTACTTTTAATACGGCTCCCCATCCTTGAAGGCTTCCATCTATTTTGGATATTAAATAATATATTTCTAATGGTAATGTTTAGTCTGGGATATCTTGTATCATGCTTTTAAGTTGTTGGACTAATTTTATGTCTTCAGTATTAAAAGATTTTTGGCCTGTTGATCTTGTTTTTGAATATAACGGTCCTGCTACTTTACCTAAGTCTTTGATAAAAGCTCTAGCATAATTTAAAAGTTCTAAATTTTTTTGTAAATCCTTAGTCTTGTCTAATTTATCTGGCATTTCTAAGAATTTTTTAGCTATGTGTGGTTGTAATTTTACTCTACCATCTCCAATAACTACTCCTAAAAAATTAATACTATTTATACATAATTCTATTTTCTTTCTACTTATTATTATTCCATTATCTACAATAATTTGAAAACTTGTTGTAAATGTTCTAAATGTTCTCTCATATTATTACTAAAGTCTAAAATATCATCTACGTAAACTAATAAAAAAAATTTATAGTCTCTAAATTTTTCGTTGAAAGTTAAGTTGGATGGTTCGTAACAACCAAGTTGTGGGGTCTAAAAATTATTCTATCTAATTTTTGTTGTTCTAGCATCATAATTGGTCTGAAACGAGTGTTGCTCATTAGTAGATAGTCTTGGGATGATGGGGCTTTTGCCTTGCCTTTTCCTTTTTCTATATTCATACTAAAACAAAAATCGTTAGTTGTCTTCTTTGATTAATCTACTTACCTGATCTACTAAGTTATTATCCTTTCCTTTAATATGTTCTAGGATAATATTATAAATTGAAGTGGCATCTAAGAAATTTAACCACCTCCTTTTACTACTATTTTTCTCTTTTATTTTCTGATAGAATTTTACTATGGCCTCGTAGTCTATTCTTACTAGTATTTCTGGTTTATTTAATATGTAAAGTTTGAAACTATTTAATCCGTATATTACTGCTAGTGTTTCTGTGTCTATGCTATTTAATTTACCCTTTTCTTTATATTTTCCACCTACGAATGTTTAATAATATTAGATTCAAGATATTATTGGTCTCGGAGAAATTTAAAGGAACAACTTAAAAATTTACATAACGTCTTACTACAACATAAGCAATTAAGTATAAAATTATTTGAATTTTCTCCAGAATCTAGAAAAGAAGTTTGGACTGAACTACAAGAAGTAGATAATAGATTAAGAGAAGTTAGAGAACAAATAGCATACATTAACCACGAGCTTCGGGTAGATAAGATTTTAAGAGAATTGTATCCTTTTTATTTGGTCTAATGAATACACCACATAAAAATACAAAAACATTAAAAGAAATTGAAAATAATTTGTATAGTTTTTATGTAGAATATAAAAGACTTACTACTCCCAAAGAAGACCCTATAACCTTAGATAAACTAATTACTACAATATCCGAATTAGAATATCATTTAATAAATTATCTGAAGACTAGAAATAATAATAAATGAAACAATATCCTTTTGCTAATAATATATGACTAAGATTTTGGTTTTTAAACGAAGCAATAATACAAAGGGCAGAGAGAGAAGAACTAGAAATAGTTTTGAGTAATTATTTGGATTTACTAACAACTCTAGAACCATCACAATCAGAATCATTCAAAGAATATTTAAGTGTAATAAGATGGGAAATACATGGAATTTGAATCGACATAGGACACGATAATAGAAGGATATGTTATTTAAGGAAAAGGTGTGACCTAGAAGATATTCCTTTAGGATAAAATTAAGTAAAAATATATGAAAACGCATCCTTTTACGAGACAAATACAAAGAGAATATAATCAATTATATAAAGAAATAAGAAAAAGAAACGACATTTTAAGAATAGAACAATGACTAATAAATCAAATAGAAATAATAGAAACTACAGAATTACCAGAAGCAATCATTATTTCAGGCTTTATAAATTTAGTAAATTGCATAAATTATATAAGTTTGTTAAAGTATAGATTGGAAAGTATTAGGTATTGTATAGACTATAGAAATTTTAGAATACAAATAACTAGAAATCAGTGTAGTAACAATACACCCTCGTTAGGATAAAGAATAATAGTGTAAAAATAGACAATTTAAAGAAGCTAAAATATTTAGATCTAACAACCCCAGCTGAAAATAAATACAAATGTTTTAAATATAATTCTCTTATTAGATGTAATTTTAACAACGGAGAACATACTTTACATGGAGAAAATCCATAATTAAATACTATTACAGATTTTATCATAAACCTAGGAGAAAAGACTCAACAAGAAAATACAAAAATATTAAAAACTATGTAATTTTAACAATGGAGAACATACTTAACATGGAGAAAATCCACAATCAAATACTATTACAAATTTTATCATAAACCTCGGAGAAAAGCCTCAACAAGAAAATAAAAAAATATTAAAAACTCTAGAAATATTGGAAGATCTCCAAAACAAAAAAAAGAAATTGTTAGATAAAATAGAAATAAATTTAGATTTCCTAAAGAACCAACAAGCAGAATTAGACAATAAATTCAAAGTTTTAATTAATAAAGACAAGGGTAACCTAGAAAATCCTGAAATAAAGCTAGTATTACAAGAACTACAAAAAAAAAAACAAATAAGACATATAATATTCTCATGAATGATATACTACAAGATAAACTTTATTTAGCAATATTACAAAAGACTGCACAAATTCAACCAAATCCTAAAGGATTATCAGATCATCAACCCCAAGGAAAAATAGTCTCTTTAATCATAAAATAAAATAATATTATAATTTTATTACTATTAGAACTTAATAAAAACTTAAAAGAAGAAAAACAAAGAGATAGTCAAGATAAAACTATAGATAAATTAATAGAGCAACTAAAAAAGCAAAATTACAAGACGATCTTTGTCGAAAAGCAAAATTACATCCTCAAATTACTTTAAACGTCTCAAAAAGATGTGTTCCCCGTATTCTTATTCGAGATAAATATTTATGGAAAATATATCTAAAATTTTACCTAGTTTTAAAAGAGTTAATTTGTTTTTGTAATTGGAGAAAAATTTTCTTATCTATTTATTTTTATTACTTTCATTTAAACTAGTAATAAATCGAATTATTAAGTAAACAAGCAAAGATCAGTTAATTTAAAAAAAAATCATCCTTCCACGAATTCAATTTTGCTACCATGTAGTTAATAAAAATTTATAATAATATATCAAAATAAAACCCCATTAAAAATAAAAAATAGTAAAGCAGTTTAACAAAAATCCCAAATCTATATCATAATCTTCAATCAATATTTAAAGCCAAACGCTCCCATAAATAGCAAGCCCCCAAAATCGAATCAAATCTAGACTAAAAATATTTACGATTTCCAATTCCTAATATCATCAGCGTTAACAGCAAAAGCTATTTTTGGCGAACAGTTTTAGTTGTCGCCGAAAGAAAGGAAAGAGAAAGGCAGCACCATGGTTGGTGATTGCCAGATTTTAGGACAGCACGGCGTGATGGGTTGGTCAACGGGGGGTTCACGACGTTATTGTTTGTGGTTATTGGTTTTGGGATGACAGGAAAAGGGGAATGGTGACGTAGCAATGGTCACTGGGAAAGGGAGAAGGGCGGCAGCCATGAGCTTCGCCGGTGGATCTGAATGGGAAAAGGGGAAGGGGAGATAGTGCGATGGCGCCGTCGTTCTATCGGCTAGCAGCGGTGAGGAAAGAGGACGGAACGTGGAGCCGGATTCCATGGCTAAGGACGACTCCTACAAAACTTTTCACGAAAAAGAGTGGAAGAAAACTGTTTGGCCATTTTTTTTTCATTCATTGATTTTTGTCTCGATTTTCCTTGCTTTGTTCACTCTCTTTCGCTATTTCTATGTTTATATCAGTATCTGCGTATGTGTACAACGTTGATAAAAATGTGAATTGTATGAATAATGTAAACAGTGAATTCATTTTTTAATAAACAATAATTATATACAATACTTAAGCATTCAACATATTTGCATACAAATATATACATATTCTGTAACTTGAATGCTAACCAATGTTCAAGATCACTTTAACATTCAATTTCATATTTTTCACAGAAAATTTGTAATATAAATAGTACAAAATTGAAATAGAACCTGTTAATATATTAAAGTGAAATCCAAAAGTCGTTATTGGAAATCTCAAGCGGAATATTAAACTTCAACTGTACACTTTCTCTTTTTGCTTTTCTGATCTTTTTCTCCGCCTTTTTTACTCTCAATATCTGGTTCTGATAATGTTTCTATTTGATGATCAATCCCTTTTTTAACTAGGTAGAGAGTCTTTATATAATAGGACTATTGGGAGGGAACGATGATCAATCCCTTTTTTAACTAGGTAGAGAGTCTTTATATAATAGGACTATTGGGAGGGAACGGTTAATTGCAGATAAGTGGAGGGGGAAAATTTTAAATTTAAAAATCTTTTCCATCTTTATTTTTTAGAAAATATTAGTAATAATAATAATAATAGAATTAAACTAAATTAAATTAAATAATAATAATGATAAATATAATAATAATTAATTAATTTTATATTTAACAAAATATAATAACCATTTATAAATAGACAAAAATAAATATAATAAAATAATATTAAAACTATTAATTTATTTATAAAAATTTATAAAAGAAAACATATATTTTTAGGGAGGATAAAAAATCACATGTCTACATTTTTGCCCCTCTTTGTGTGAAATCTCGAAGAGTTTTCTTACAAACAACTAGACAAGATATAATTTTTAATCCTCCGATTATTTGAATAATAAGAATAAAATAAACTTAAAATTAAAATAAAAGAAAAATGTGACCCAGTCCTTGTATTGGACATCCTACCTATCCCGGGTTATAAGGAAATCATGTCACGAGAAGTTCAAAAGTAATTTTGTGAGAGAAAAATTTAAAGTCGAGTGGAATTCCGTCGAGTTTCCGTTTAACAACATCTGCCTTTACATTCAACTGACTAATAAAAATCAAAAATGAAAAATACAAGTAAAAATTGCAATCTCCAGAATTTTGATTCAAGCCATTGCGACTTGAATTTAAAAATTCACCTTATTCTTTAGGCGGGTTCCTGAACTTACAATTTCTTCACCTTGTTCTTTAGGCGGGCTCCTGAACTTACAATTTCATCACCCTGTTCTTCAGGCGGGCTGTTGGACTTCCAATTTCTTCACCCTGTTCTTCAGGCGGGCTCCTGGACTTACAATTTCTTCACCCTGTTCTTTAGGCGGGCTCCTGAACTTACAATTTCTTTACCCTGTTCTTCAGGCGGGCTTCTGGACTTCCAATTTCTTCACCCTGTTCTTCAAGCAGGCTCCTAGACTTACAACTTCTTCACCCTGTTCTTCATGCGGGCTCCTGGACTTACTTTTTCTTCACCCTGTTCTTCAGGCGGGTTCCTGGATCTACAATTTCTTCACCCTATTCTTCAGGTGGGCTCTTAGACTTCCTTTTTCTTCACCCTGTTCTTCAGGCGGGCTCCTGGTCTTCCTTTTTCTTTACCCTGCTCTTCAGGCGGGCTCTTGGATTTATAATTTCTTCACCCTGTCCTTTAGGTGGACTCCTGTACTTTCTTTTTTTTCACCCTGTTCTTCAGGCGGGCTCCTGAACTTACTATTTCTTCACCCTGTTCTTTAGGTGGGCTCCTGAACTTATATTTTCTTTACCCTGTTCTTCAGGCGATCTCCTGGACTTACTATTTCTTTATCCTGTTCTTCAAGTGGACTCCTGAACTTATAATTTCTTCACCATGTTCTTCAGGAGGGATCCTAGACTCAAAGAAAATAGTGAAACAGAAAAATAACATCCTATTCTTCAGGATGCTCCAGGATATAAAATAAATTTCCATTCTTCAGGAGGGTCCTGTCCCATTCTTCAGGAGGGTCCTGAGCATAAAATAAATTCCCATTCTTCAGGAGGAACCTGTCCCATCTTTCAAGGGTGTCCTGAGCATAAAATAAATTTCCATTCTTCAGGAGGGTCCTGAACATAAAATAAATTCCCATTCTTCAGGAAGGTCCTGAGCATAAAATAAATTCTCATTCTTTAGGAGGGTCCTGAGCATAAAATAAATTCCCATTCTTCAGGAGGGTCTTGTCCCATTCTTCAGGAGGATCCTGAACATAAAATAAATTCCCATTCTTCAAGAGGGTCCTGTCCCATTTTTCAGGAGGGTCCTGAACAAAAAATAAATTCCCATACAACACACATAAAATTTTTTCCCCAGTTTGTACTGGAAAAATTTACGTGTCACTGGATCTTAATATATTCGCAAACAATAAAGTTTACCATGATCGAGATCCACAATCGGATTCTGTAACTATGCTTCTTGCATTGAGAGAAGTGTGAAATCACATCCTTTATTTGAAAATAATTATTTCATCTTTGTTCCAAACAAAGAAAAATTATGAGTTTTTTAAAACATGTGGAGGTTGGTTTGTGGCATTTGGCTTTTGAAGTGGCCTCTCTCGCACTTGCCATGCTCAACTCTTTTCCAATCCATGATAATATTCATTGAATTGTCATACTTCTAACTCAGAATTCTGATTGCTACGATCCTCAACTCAAATCATATTTCTGTTGTATGATGCTTCTGAGTTTAGCTTCCAATACATCCCTTAGATTTTCACGAGTTTAAAACGGTCAAATCACAATCATCTTGAGCACCTTACTTTTACTTTGAAATGTTATCTCTATGCATCGACCCTTTGTCTTGCTTTGTACCCTTAAAGGAGTTGGTACTGAGTTTGGAGTCCTTTCTCACTCGACTTGACGTGAATTTAACTCAAAAGACAACAAAAAATTTTCGTTTGATGACAAGGACACAAAAAATTAAAAATAAAAATTAAAAAAAAAAGAAAAAGACAATAGGCATCTCTTTTTCAAAACAAAGACAAAACTTATCTGAATGTGAAAACCGATTCTGGTGATTATGACATACATTTTGAATCAAACAATCAGATCTATCCACACCAATCATTACAACTTTTGTCCACTTATTGAGCTTGAAATTAAGCCAATCTTCAACTTGTTCCTTCTAGATAACAACCTTTCTTCGGCTAGTGGCACCTCAATCGGTTTTTTCCAATGATCCTATCCCCTTTTCATTTCTGTCTCAGCTCACAGTCGTCTTATGGTGCCCGAAAGGATTTTCACCAATAAGACTTTCATTTTTATTTTTTTCATTTTTTAAAATAAACACCCAAAATATGAAATATCTTGCACTCATAACATGTTTAGCCTTAACATTCTCAAAGATTGATCCGAAGGTCTTTCTTTGATTGTAACTTGTCTTTTGGATAGGGTTAGAAAGAAAGGTCGGCATAAGGCTCAAAAATTTATATAACATCGGGTGAAACATACAACTTTTGGAATCGATTCTTTTAAGAAAATAAATTTTTGCCCCAGTTTCATTTCATTCTGGGTAATTTGAATTTTCTTCTAGTTAGACCGAACCCCGGAGTAGGTCTACCTACGTATCTTGTCATAGCAAGAATCAGGTCAAATGTATTTCAAGAAATACCATTGTTTTTCTTGATTTTGAATTTTTGATTGATTTCTTCTTCTTCTTTTCATTTTTTGTTCAATTTATTTTTTCAACCCTTTTTTCAACTTTTTTTTTTTAATCTTTCTGACTTTAGTTTGATTCTAAAAGAGGGGTATGAAGAAAAATAAAAGATTAAAGGGGTAAGCAAAGGTTGATATATTATTGAGATAGCGGAAAAAAATACCTTCATCATTTAAATCTTTAAAAATATAACTACAAAACATACATAACATAATTGTACAAGAACATCATACATAATATCTTTTAACTGCATCAGCATTTACTCCCTCCATTTTGCCTTCTACATCAGTCAGATATAACGTGTCATTAGGTAACACTTTCTTCACCATGAATGACCCATACCAATTAGGAGAAAATTTGCCTTTGGCTTCAATCTGATGAGGTAGAATGTGTCTTAGTACCAACTGACCAACTTCAAAATGTCTATGACACACTTTTTTATTATCTGCTCATGCCATTCTCTTCTGGTATAGTTGTTCATGACATAATGACGTCAATATTTTTTCATCAATCAAGCTTAATTGCTCCAAATGAGTCTTGACCCATTGGAATTCATTAATTTCAGCTTCCACAACTACTCGAAGAGATGGAATTTCAATCTCTGCCAGTATAACTACTTCAGTTCCATACACTAACAAGTAAGGAGTTGTACCAATTGAAGTCCGAACTATAGTACGATAATCCAACAAAGCAAAAGGTAACATTTTATGCCATTGTCGGGAACCCTGCACCATCTTGCAAAGTATTTTTTTTTAAGTTCTTGTTGGCAGATTCTACAGCCCCATTTGCCTTTGGGCGATAAGGAGTAGAATTTCGATGCATAATCTTAAATTGTTGGCACACTTCTTGTATCAAATGACTGTTGATATTTGCAGTATTATCGATGATAATTATCTTTGAAATTCTAAACCAACAAATGATGTTGTAGTGAATAAAATCAACCACTGCTTTCTTGGTCACTGACTTGAAAGTCGTTGCTTCCCCCCACTTCATGAAATAATCAATGGCTACCAAGATGAACCTATGTCTATTCGAGGCCTTCGTTTCAATTGGTCCAATTACATCCATTCCCCAAGCCACAAAAAGCCATGGAGCAGTCATTGTATGCAACTCAGATGGAGGGGAATGTGTCAAGTCTCCGTGTACCTGGAATTCATGACATTTACGAACTAAATTGATGCAATCTCGCTCCATGGTGAGCCAATAATAACCTGCTCGAAGTATTTTCTTTGCCAAAACATACCCACTCATGTGTGGTTGTAACGCTCCGAAAACGGGTCCCAGAGCGTCACATGGTGCTTGAGGCTACGAGTAGCCCCAAGCTAACCCTTTGATCCATTTTCATTAAGTTTAACACGAATCAACAGGGTTTCCATAAATAACCCTCAAATATCAACAGAGTAATCATCATCCAAGAATAAAAGAATTTCAGAAAAATAACAAAATATGACTTATTAGTCAACTCCCCACATCTATACTAGTCTGACAATTCTCTAAGAAAATCAATAAAACCAGCGAGTCATTGAGACATGCCCCAACTGACTCATACTCAGTTATCAAATGTAAACAATTCCATGAAACCACCATCAGACATCACATCCTCGGAAAATAAGAACTCACCACAACAGAGGATGTAGAACAGTGTGCCCGAAGGATCACTGTCGAACCTGGAATTGAGCACCTGAACCTACATTCCGAGAAAATACAGCCCACATCCAAAGATGTGGGTCAGTACCATGGAAAGGAACTGAGTATTTGGGGGTGTATGCAGTTTTATAAACATCATCATCATAAATATTTATAAGAAATATGCAGGATGTATGAAAGAATCACATAGCTCGAAGAAAATCATCATAATCATAAGAGGATGAAATAAGTATAATAACACATGTGAGTCATCATATAATTTGTCAATCACTTTCAGTTCATCAAGAATATCAATTCTCATAATGTAAATATCATTTAAATCTTTTGAAAGAATAACTTTCACAATTCCACTTTCATATCACTTCACCATTCACCATAGACATAAGGAAACACACACACACTTGGAGATCCTATAACCGACTTAGACCATGTGAGCTACATGGAGTCCAACGTACAACCCACGTTGGGGAGAGCCATCCTATCCTTGCCATCGGAGTAGGATTATCGATATCAAATCCACACAAACTAGTGATCACTATATAAATTAGCCTCAGGCTCACTCCTACGGGGCCACGTAGTTCTAGGGAAGTAAGGTCGCTTTATACCTCCCGCTCGGTGCTAAAGATTTCTCCCAGACTTAGCTCAGATCATTTCAAAGACAATCCACAACAAAACAATTTCAGTAATATATAAATATACATCGGGAGCCATCATGCTTCTCATCTATCAAAATCAACCACGTTGTGGATTTCTTTCACACTCGAGTTCAAAACAACTCCATTAAGACCAAAAAGTCAAATTATTCAAAATATCTCAAATATTTAACATCAACGTGTTTATAACACATTTTCTCAAAATAACACAATTTCCAATGGGGATTCACGACCCAAATATAAAAATCATGATAAATATCATTCAAGATTTATGCTTTATATCTACATACATGTAAATTCATCTTTCAAAATCATAAACATCAAGATTTTATAATAATCATTATAAGATATGGGTTCATGCTTCAAATTCGTAAAAAGCAAATAAAAATCATGCCTTTATAAAGAAAATTATATTTGGACACAAGAACGAAAGAGAGTTCTTGTTGAAAAAAACCACACATACCTTGAATGATGAACTTTAGATCGATACTCATTTTTGAGATATTAATCGTGCCTTTGAATGATGGTTCTTGGAGTTCTTGAACTAGGATCTTGGAATCTTGAATAAATTTGCAGAATTAATGGTGAACTTTGGAGGTTCTTGAAGATCTTGAACTAGGAACTTGGAATCTTGAATAAATTTGCAGAATTAATGGTGAACTTTGGAGGTTCTTGAAGTTGGATGTGGGAGCTTAGGGTTTTATTTTTGAGGGAATTTGATGAAATATAACATATAATGCTTATAATAGGCTTTAATATAGGGTTTGGACCGATTTTGGGTGATGGGGGATGGCCAAAACGCCCCTAAAAATCAAATAATTCTCGAATATGTCCTTTGAAGGACTGTTTTGATAGTCTGAAGTAGATGAACCATAACGTTTTTCTCCGATAGACAAATTGGATGAAACCAATTTCATTGGAAAGAGGACTCGCAGAGCTTTCAGTTCATATATATTAGATCACCCAGATCATTATGTACAAGGAGTTATGATTGTTTAAAGTTGGAGTGAAAATACGCCAGGCCTCAGTACTTTTTCGTGCACGTTTTACTGTTCACTAGTATTCACGGTTCCATTGGAATGTTCATAACTCGTCGCTCGGGTGTACGTTTTGGATGATCCACATATTGTTGGAAAGATTATTTCCTACTCTACGCAATGGTGGATCATAATCAAAGACATTCCGCACGGAAAATTTATAATTCATTCTAGAAGATAGAACCCAACACGTTTACGCACAAAATTTCAACAAAAAATTTCCCAGGGTATTACATCATCCCCTCCTTGGAAACATTTGTCCTTGACTGATGCTAGACATGTCAAGATTAGATAGGGAATAGAGCATACAGTTGAAACCATTCGTTAGACTCATCACCACATCGTTTCTCACTCCGAATGCAATATAGAATGCATAAATTCAAGAAACTACAGCTGAATACATAATAAATGACAGCTGAACTACTACAAATTTTATCAAAAGTGCATGATTTAGGAAAGAACGGAACCTTCGGCTTGATCGGAGTTCGCGGAAAATAGGTGCGGGTACTTGGATCGTATATCCGCCTCAGCTTCCTAAGTTGGACCCTCAACAGATTGGTTTCGCCACAACACCTTAACCAAGGGAACTTCTTTGTTCCATAGTCTTCAAACACTGAAATCAAGAATCTCAATAGGAATCTCATCAAAAGAAAGATTTTCTTTAATGTCAGTACTAACACAGGAATCCACTACCACAACATCGCTAATATGCTTTCTAAGCATGGAGACATGGAATATTGGATGAACAGAGGACAACTCGGAAGGCAACTCGACCTCATAAGCTACCTTACCAACATAGCTAAGAATTTTGTAAGGACCAGCATAACGGGGACTAACCTTCCCCTTCTTTTCGAATTTCTTCACCCCCCTCATGGGTGAAACTTTCAGATACATTAGGTCACTAAATTCAAACTCAAGGTCTCTCCTTTTAACATCCGCATATGACTTCTGATGACTCTGCACAGTTTTCAACCTTTTCCTAATCAACTTAACTTTTTCCATAGCCTCAAATACCGAATCAAGACCACTCACAGCCGCTTCACCCACCTCGAATCAACCTATGGGTGATCTACACTTCCTCCCATATAAGGCTTCAAACGGAGCTATGCCAATACTAGAGTGAAAACTATTATTGTAAGCAAACTCTAGGTAAGTGATCATCCCAACTTCCCTTAAAGTCAAGTGCACAAGATCTCAACATATTCTCTATGGTCTGGATGGTCCGCTCAGCCTGACCATCGTTCTGTGGATGAAAAGCAAAACTCAAAAGCACTTGGGTACCAAGACCCTTCTAAAAAGCTTTCCAAAATTGCGAAGTGAACTGAGTACCCCTATCCGAAATGATAGACAAGTGAACTCCATGCAGTCTGACTAGCTCTCGGATATACAATCTAGCGTAATCCTCAGCAGTATATGAAGTATGAACAAGCAAGAAATGAGCAGACTTAGTCAACCTATCAAGCACAACCCAAATGGAATCATGATGGCGTCAGGAAGGATGTAAACCAATCACAAATTCCATATTTATCTCTTCCCACTTCCAAGTGGAAATACTAAACTCTTGCATCATACCACCAGGTCTTTGGTGTTCAACCTTAACCTGTTGGCATGTTTCACACTTAGCTACAAATGCTGCTAAATCTTTCTTCATGCCACTCCACTAATAGATTTCCCACAAGTCTCGATACATCTTGGTGGCACCAGGATGAATAGAATATCGCACCCCATGTGCTTCAGCCATAATCCCCTGTCTTATATCATCAACATTCGGTACATACAATCTATCCTGCAACCTCAACACACCATCTCCCCCTTAAGAGAAAACCTCTACTTTTTGGTCCTTGACTGACTCCTTCAGTCTGACCAAACTAGCATCTAAGTATTGCTTTTTCCTTCACTTCCAAAACGAAGAAGGATTCGGAACTACTCTGAACTCCTATACTACCTTCAGCAGATTCAAACAACCTAACCCCCAATGTAGCCAAACGATGTATATCACAAGCCAACATTTTCTTACCTTCTACCACATGCGAAACACTACCCATGGGCACTATACTTAGGGCATCCGCCATAACATTGGCCTTGCCCAGATGGTACAACACACTCATATCATATTCCTTTAATAATTCTAACTATCGTCTCTGCCTTAGATTCAATTCTCTCAGGGTAAACACATACTGCAGAATCTTATGATCAGTGAAAACATCAACATGGACACCATACAAATAGTTTCTCCAGATTTTCAAAGCAAACACAACAGCAACCAACTCAAGGTCATGGGTGGGGTAATTTTTGTCTTGGGGTTTCAACTGTCTAGAAGCATAAGCTATCACCTTACCCTTCTGCATCAAAATGCAACCCAACCCAACTCTCGAAGCATCACAGTACACCACAAAACCATCAATACCATCAGACAAAGTCAAAACAGAGGCAGAAGTGAGTCGAGTCTTCAACTCCTGAAAACTCTTCTCACAAGATTTGGACCACAAGAGCTTCACTTTCTTTTGGGTCAACCGAGTCATAGGAGATGCTATAGAGGAGAAACCCTCAACAAAATGGCGGTAATAGCCAGGTAAACCCAAGAAACGTTGGATATCAGTCAGAGAAATAGGTCTAGGCTAATTTCTAACAACTTCGGTCTTTTGGGGATCAACTCTAATACCCTCAGAAGAAATGATATGACCTAGAAAAGTAACTGACCTTAGCCAAAACTCACACTTACTGAACTTGGCAAACAACTTGTGATCTCTAAGGGTTTGTAAAACAGTATAGAGATGATCAAAATGTTCATCCTCACTACGGGAGTACACCAGTATATCATCGATGAACACTATGACAAACATATCTGGATATGGTCTGAACACTCGACTTATAAGGTCCATGAAAGCTGCTGGGCATTCGTTAGCCTAAAAGACATAACAAGAAACTCAAAATGGCCATAACTATTTTGGAAAGCGGTTTTCAGGATGTCACACTCCCTAACTTTGAGTTGATGATAGCTAAAACAAAGATCTATCTTTGATAAATAACTTGCACCTTGCAATTGGTCAAAAAAATCATCTATTCTCGGAAGGGGGTACTTATTTTTTTTGGTGACTTTATTCTGTTGGCGATAATCAATGCACATACGCAAAGATCCATTTTTTTTTCTCACAAACAACACAGAAGCACCCCAAGGAGAAACACTAGGCCTTATGAAACCCTTATCTAGTAGATCTTTGAGTTTCTCTTTCAACTCCTTAAGTTCTACAAGGGCCATATGGTAAGGAGAAATAGAAATGGGCTGAGTATCGGGAAGAAGATCAATCTTGAACTTTATCTCTCTATAATGGGTCAGTGGGTTGATGTTACTAACCATCATTATTTCTTCTCACTCGACGTGGAGGCATATTTCTGAAAGAGGAGAGCACGAATCAATAGCAGAGAGAGATACTTTAATCACGATAGACTTCTGAAAGAAAGAATCACACTTTTTCCTATATCGTCTTGTAGCCTCTTGCTCATAGATATGGTGTGCTACATACCGATGATCAAGACTCTACTTAATGTGGCTTGTCAGACTCCCTAGGACACCTTAAAACCTTAGGCTCTAATACAAAGTTTGTAACACCTCAAAAATGGGTCCCAGAGCATCACACGGTGCTTGAGGCTACGAGTAGACCTAAGCTAACCCTTTGAGCCATTTTCATTCAGTTCAACACGAATCAACGGGGTTTTCATAAATAACCCTCAAATATCAACAGAGTAATCATCATCCAAGAGTAAAAGAATTTCAGAAAGATAACAAAATACGACTTATTAGTCAACTCCCAACATCTATACTAGTCTGACAAGCCTCTAAGAAAATCAATAAAACCAGCGAGCCACTGAGACATGCCCTAACTCACTCATACTCAGTTATCAAATGTAAACAATTCTGTGAAACCAATATTAGACATCACGTCCTCGGAACATGAGGACTCACTACAACAGAGAATGTAGAATAGCATTCCCGAAGAATCACTGTCAAACCTTAAACTGAGCACCTTAACCTACATTCCGAGAAAATGTAGCCCAATCCAAAGATGTGGGTCAGTACCATGGAAAGGAACCGAGTATATGGGGGTGTATGCAGTTTTATAAACATCATCATCATAAAATTTATACTACATCATCATAATCATGAGAGGATGAAATAAGTACAATAACACATGTGAGTCATCATATAATTTGTCAATCACATTCAGTTCATCAAGAATATCAATTCTCATAATGTAAATATCATTTAAATCTTTCGAAAGAATAACTTTCACAATTCTACTTTCAAATCACTTCACCATTCACCATAGACACAAGGAAACACACATACACTGGGAGATCCTATAACCGACATAAACCTTGTGAGCTACATGGAGTCCTACATACAACCAACGTTGAGGAGAGCCATCCTATCATTGTCATCGGAGTAGGATTATCGATATCAAATCCACACAAACTAGTGATCACTATATAAATTAGCCTCAGGCTCACTCCTACGGGGCCACGTAGTTCTAGGGAAGTAAGGTCGCTTTATACCTCCCGCTCGGTGCTAAAGATTTCTCCCAGACTTAGCTCAGATCATTTCAAAGACAATCCACAACAAAACAATTTCAGTAATATATAAATATACATCGGGAGCCATCATGCTTCTCATCTATCAAAATCAACCACGTTGTGGATTTCTTTCACACTCGAGTTCAAAACAACTCCATTAAGACCAAAAGATCAAAATATCTCAAATATTCAACATTAACGTGCTTATAACACACTTTCTAAAAAATACTTTCCAATGGGGATTCACGACCCAAATATCAAAATTATGATAAATATCGTTCAAGATTCATGCTTTATATCTCCACACATGTAAATTCATCTTTCAAAATCATAAACATCAAGATTTCATAATAATCATCATAAGATATGGGTTCATGCTTCAAATTCATAAATATTAAATACAAATCATGCCTTTGAAAAGAAAATTACTTTTGGGCACAAGAATAAAAGAAAGTTCTTGTTGAAAAACCCCACATACCTTGAATGATGAACTTTAGATCGATACTCATTTTTGAGATGTTAATCGTGCCTTTGAATGATGGTTCTTAGAGTTATTGAACTAGGAACTTGGAATCTTGAATAAATTTGTAGAATTAATGGTGAACTTTGGAGATCCTTGAAGTTCTTGAACTAGGAACTTGGAATCGTGAATAAATTTGCAGAATTAATGGTTTTCTTTTTGTGGAAATTTGATGAAATATAACATATAATGCTTCTAATAGGCTTTCATATAGGCTCTGGACGGATTTTGGGTGAGGGGGAGTGACCAAAACGCCCCCTAAAAATCAAACAATTCTCGAATCAATCCTTTGGTGGACTGTTTTTATAGTGTGAAGTAGATCTACCATAACATTTTACTCCGATATCCAAATTGGATGAAACAAATTTCATTATAAAGAGGACTCTCATATATTTCCATTTATATGTAGTATCTTACCTAGATCATTGTGTACGAGGAGTTATGATTGTTTGAAATTGACCCAAAAATTCACTTTTGATAGGCTGAAGTAGATCGACCATAACTTTTTTCTCCGATAGACAAATTGGATGAAACCAATTTCATTGGAAAGAGGACTTGTAGAGCTTTCTATTCATATATAGTAGATCACCCAGATCATTAAAGACAAGGGTAACCTAATCATTGGTCAAGAATTAAAGAATTTTTAAATGATTACTTTTATTGTTGTACAATTAGTGGGAACTGGACGGAACATATAATACCTATACAGACTATATACCAAAAGCAAAAATAAATTTTATTAAAAAATGAGCCTATCCTTTTTGGCCTATTAATCCTGTTTTAGAATATAACGGTCCTGCTACTTTACCTAAGTCTTCGATAAAAGCTCTAGCATAATTTAAAAGACCTATAAATTTTTGTAAATCTTTAGTCTTGTCTAATTTATCTGGCATTTCTAAGATTTTTTTTAGCTATGTGTGGTTGTAATTTTATTCTACCATCTCCAATAAGTACTCCTAAAAAATTAATACTATTTTTACATAATTCCATTTTCTTTATACTTATTATTATTCCATTATCTGCAAATAATTTAAAAACTTTTGTAAATGTCCTAAATGTTCTCTCATATTATTACTACAGACTAAAATATCATCTAGGTAGACTAATACAAATTTCCTATAGTCTCTAAAAATACTATCTATTTTTCTTTGAAAAATTGGAGGAGCCGTCTTTAATCCGAACGGCATGACCATCTATTCAAAATGTCCTTCTGGACATGTGAAAATTGTCAATTCTATACTATCTTCGTGCATTTTAATCTGGCAATATCTAGATTTACAATCAAATTTACTAAATACTTTTCTTCCTTGTATTCTATTTATTAATTCTGTTTTGTCTGATAACTTATATCCATCCATTACAATATTATCATTTAGTCTTTTGTAATTTATTACCATTCTACTTTTCCTCTTATTATTTCACTATGGTTTCTTAGTATGAAAGCTGTTGGCCTATGTTTTGATGTAGATTTTCTAACTATTCCTAATTCTAGTAGCTCTTTTATTTATATTTCAAAGTCTTTAAGGTATTCATTTGTAGCTTCTATAGATGATGTTTTTATAGTATATTTTGGATTAATTATTTCTAATTTGCAGGTAATTTTATTGGAGTCCAATGTTGTAGGGGGTTTTCTCTGATTATCTCTATCTTATCTAGGATTTGTATTATTTTCTCTAGGTCTTTTTGATCTTTTATTACTCCTATCTGTTGTATACCTTTCTTAAAATTGTATAATTTTGTATCCATTTCTATTAAAGTATAGACTTTTTCTATTTCATCTACTAATAATAAATCTCGTAATTCTTTATACATTGTTGTCTTTTTACTATCAATACATGTACAATTTTCACCTTTATCACATTCAAGTAGTATTTCAGGTTTTATTTGGTCATCTGAGTTTTCATCTTGCTTCTCCTTAAGAAAACGATATTTAGTTAAAGTAGGTTATGTCTGTAATGGTGAGTGAGTGATATTACTGGCGATTATTACCCAATTATTTCTAACTAAACATCCTCCATTAATTTGTACCATAAAGTATAATTCTAACACAAAGTCTTCTTATATGTTTAAATATCTAACTAGTATTTCACTAAGTGTATATGATGGTTGGTAGAATTTTTCACAAGTATTAATAAAACATTTTTGCTTTTGGTATATAGTCTTTATAGGTATTATATGTTCCATCCATTTGAATGGATTCTTGAGGTTTTGGCAATTCTTTAATTAGTTTTGCTGGTAAAATTCTGCTGTTTAAAATGCTCCTTGAATATCCAGAATCAACTATAGCTAAAGTCTCAAACTCATAGTCTTAAATTTTTATTCTTCCTAAAACTTTGACTGTACTAATTTGCTTTTCTTCATAACATACCATTCCTTCAAATGGTATCATCATTGATTTTTTCTATCTAACTCTATTATTTTCAGCAAATGTATTTAATAATTCTAGTTCTAATAAGTCTTCCTCTATAATTACCTCTTTATGTTTTTCGAGGTTATAAACTCTCATTTCTAATATTTTTAGTCTTCCTTCAAATTCTAATATTTTATCGTTTGGTGTTTTTACTATTGGTTCAAGTTGTGTAACGCCCTAATTTTCTAAACCGAAATGCTACACGATGCTCATGACCCCGAAGGACCATAAGCTAACCCATGACTGATATCTGTACCTGTATACTGCATAAAAGACTGAAAATATGGAAACATGAACTGAAAGGCCATAAGGTTCAATACTAATACATAACTGAAAATATGGTATAACAATACAAAAACAAATCTGAAATAACTGTCTGAACATACTATAATCTGGAAAGCCTCTAAACTGTCTGAATAAGGAGTTGATGGGACATGTCCCTAGCTAACTCCATCTAGAAACTGAACTAAAATAGTAAATGAAGTAATAATCATATCGTCCTTGAATTAGAAGGAATCACTACAAACTCTGAACACTGAAAGGCTACTGTTGATCTTGAGCTCATGCCTCTGAACCTATGGTGTAACATAAGAAAAAACACCATAGAGTAAATGCGTCAATACGTCTGAATGTACTGAGTATATGAGTGAGGTAGGCTAAATGCAAAGGGTTATATGCATGAACAATACTGACTGATATGAACGTGAGAATACATACATGCATACGTAACTATAACTGAACTCGTAGAGATACTGACTACTAAGTCTGAATACTGACAACATGAGTGTACTGATATTAAGATACTGAATAGATGAACGACTATTTCTGATAGTTCAAATTATAAAGAACTTGTCTGATTGACTGTCTAACTGTCCTAAAATTGAATACTGATATCATGAATTCTGATAACTGATGTGACTAATAACATGAGTTCTGAGAACTGACATAACTGATAGTATAAGTGACTGTATCTGACAGTCCATAAATCTGAAGGAACTATCTGAGTTTCATTCTATTTTTGAGTTGACTGTATCTGATAGTCCTGAAATCTGAAGAACTATCTAAGTTCTTTTTCTAAGATTGGGATTAAAACTGAGACTGTGGAAAGTAGTTGTTTAACTGACATGCCCCATTAACACATATAGCTAAGTTGGGGTCCAGTCTCTGCCCTAACTGGAGGGGTGTCAATACCGTGCCACTGGTAAGGACAGTTGTGAGTGACCCTCATCTGGAAAGTACTCAAATGAGAATGGTAGGAACCCTAAGCTAATAGGTTAAGCCACCTCATCAACCCTAATCTGACAGGTTAAGATGTCTCAACCTACACTGGCAACGTAGTTCTAGAACATAGGTATGACTTCTAAGAGTCACTCCCTGAACTGGTAGGTGAGTTCCCATCATTAAGTTCACTCGGTGCTAACTTCTACTCCCATTTGAAGGACACTAAACTGAATAACTAAGTTGAATTGAATAACTAAACTGAACTAATTAGCTGAATAGATACTGATTAACTGGACTGATACAGTGGTATTTTTTAGCGGAGCTAAACTAAGTTTACTGGATTTTGATGACTGACGGAATGTGCTGAGTTCTGAGGACTGGCTGGGAGTACTAAAGTTACTGAGATTAACTGTGAATACTAAGGTTGCTGAGGTTACTGAGAACTGAGATTACTGGACTATTAAGATTACTGAGATTCCTGAGTCACATGACTGACTGAATTCTATAGATCATGGATTGATTGAGAGTATTGTGATAACATGACATGGCTCTAGATACACAACTATATTTTTCAAGTACAAGTACCCCCAGGACTCGATGGAAGGATACTGACACAACTTGACTTTCTTGAGTGCATGACCATTAATAATAATCCATAATACATGAGTGAGGGATTTCATGAAGTACATGGTCATCATAATATCTAACATGAATAGGAATGCTTATAATCAAGTCATAAATCTCATATTCTAATATCATGGGCATTCCGACAACATATACTATTCATAACAATGGCATGGAAACCATTTAAGCATAAGGGAATGGCAAATATGTAATATTTAGTTCATATTGTAATAATTTGGGGATAACTCATGTGATACTTCAAAATCATGATCTTGTTCATACAATGGAAGGCATATAGACACACTATGAATCCATTCCCCAATCATCATGTACATTCCATTAAATTGGTTGAGTCTATTGTGAAAGTTCAAAATAAAGGATTTTTATATGGTCTTGTAAAATACTTATATGTTCTAACATTTGTCCTTTTTCTCTTACAAGGTTTTCATTTTCTTGTCTTAAAACTTCATTGGCTTGATTCAATCTTTTAAAAGCTTCGGTCATAGAGGAACAATGATCACAAAATATAATTTTTTCTGTGTCTTTTTTAATATTATATTAAGGAATTTTTTGTGTTTCTCGTCTTAAAGCTGGAGTAATAAAATAATTTGGCCCCAGATTTCTTCGGGCATAGTCTAGAGTCTTTGTGAGGTCATATAAACTTTTATAAAGAGGTGTTTTATAATATTTTATGGAGTCCATTACCTATATCCAAGTTTGTAACATGCCTCGCTGATGTTCTTTGAGAACTACATAGAATTTACCTATTAGTAGTGTTTTTCTAAGTAAAATTATAACTTAATGCATTTAGAACTGAAACAAAATAACTATTGTCTCTTCTGTTATATGTTATCCATAGATTGTCTAGTAGACATATCTATGGCTTATCCACTTGTACTTCCGGCTTTCGTCTGAAAGTTAAGTTGGATGGTTCGTAACATACCAAGTTGTAGGGTCCAAAAATTATTCTATCTAATTTTGGTTGTTCTAGCATCGTAAGTGGTCTGAAATGAGTGTTTCTCATTATTACCTTTAGATAGTCTTGGGATGGTGAGGCTTCTGCCTTGCCTTTGCCTTTTCCTGTATTCATACTAAAGCAAAAATCTTTAGTTGTCTTCTTTAATTAATCTACTTAGTTGATCTGCTAAGTTATTATCTTTTTCTTTAATAATTTCTAAAACAATATTATAGATTGAAGTAGCATCTAGAAAATTTAACCATCTCCTTTTACTACTATTCTTATCTTTTATTTTCTGATAAAACTTTACTATAGCCTTGCAGTCTGTTCTTACTAGTATTTCAGGCTTATTTAATATATAAAGTTTAAAATTATTCAAACCATAAATTACTGCTAGTGTCTCTGCATCTATGTTATTTAATTTTCCCTTTCCTTTATATTTTCCACTTAAATAAGCACAATTTTTTTCATCCTTTTTGTCACTATATTTGTTAGGTTTTGCTTTTAATAATACTCTCTATCCTTGAAGGCTTCCATCTGTCTCGACTATTAAATAATCTATTTATAATGGTAACGTTAAGTCTGGGATGTCTTCTATTATGCTTTTAAGTTGTTGGACTAATTTTATGTCTTTAGTATTAAAAGTTTTTTTGCCTGTTGATCCTGTTTTAGAATATAACGGTCCTGCTAATTTACCTAAGTCTTTGATAAAAGCTCTAACATAATTTAAAAGTCCTAAAAATTTTTGTAAATCTTTAGTCTTGTCTAATTTGTCTGGCATTTCTAAGACTTTTTTAGCTATGTGTGGTTGTAATTTTATTCTAAGTGCGGCAAGGTCCTCAAGCCCTTCAATTTATAATATTGTTCTAGAACATATGAAAGGAAAGGATAATAACGGTTTAAATTCTATGTTCTCAGAGGACATCAGCAAGGCGTGTTCCAGACTTGGATAGAGGTAATGGACGCCATAAGAGATTATAAAACACGGTCTCAGAGAAATTTAAAGGAACAACTTAAAAATATATATAATGTCTTACTACAACATAAGAAATTAAGTATAAAATTATTTGAACTTTCCCCAGGGATTTTCACTAAGAAAAAAGAAAAATGAAAAAAGAAATATAGAAAAAATAGCAATATACTCAATAAAATGGACCTTTTTTCTGTATCCCAAGTAGACAAAGATCAAGTTTTACCAGACAAAGATCAAGTTTTACCCAAAATAGATTAACAAATAGTGTGCTATCTAAAATAACAACTAAACCAAGAATGACTTCAAGACAACAGTTAGAAGAGGTAATAGACGTAGATAAAGAAATACAATTGTTCCAACAAAATAAATTAAAACTGTTAAATTCTAAAATATTATATAATGAAGGAATGTTTTCAAGAGCACAACTATATAGGCATTAGAGAGAAGAACAAATGTGTGTTATCGGAGAAAATAGTTGTAGCATAAATTTAATAAGCTCAAACTCTTTAAAAGAAATTATAATTAAACATGAGCCTTATGCACATGAGATTAATAGTAATAGGAATAAAAGGTTTAACTATAAAAAATTTAGGAACTAAAGTATTAATCACAATATCTGATAATAGATAGTCAGACTCAGAAAGATATATAATAGGCATAACAAATGTAGACATGACTAATAATGGATGACTTTTTTATTGTAGTCTATATTATATGATAAATACCTTAGAATTCGGAATTAAGATAGGTGTACAGACTAAAGGATATGAAGAAATGAATAATGAAAATAATTTACTTATATGCGTAGGATATATAGGAAAGCTTGCAACTAATAGTAGTATAAAGTTTAATCTCAAAATAGATGATGTAGTAAGTTTAATGTGAAATAAAGGTATTAAATTAATGAAACCCCTAAAAATAAAATCAGAAAAATGTACAGGATTAAAATGAAATTTAGAAAGATTTTCTAAGAAAGAAATACTAAAGCCAACTGATCATTTAACGTATATAAACAATAAAGGACAAGCTTCAGTAAGATTCACAGACTACCAATATACAAATGAAAAAGAGACTGATGAAGAAATTGAAAAATCGTCTGAATTTCTTTTCAGTTGGGATTGTTAGATCTAAATATTCTAGCTTCTTTAAATTATCTATTTTTACACTACTATTTTTTATCCTAACGAGGGTGTATTGTTACAGCACTGTTTTCTAGTTGTTTGTATTCTAAAATTTCTATAGTCTATACAATATATAACACTTTCCAATCTACACTTTAACAAACTTATATGATTTTTGCAATTGACTAAATTTATAAAGTCTGAAATAATGATTGCTTCTGGTAATTCTGTAGTTTCTATTATTTCTATATGATTTATTAGTCTTTTTTCTATTCTTAAAATGTCGTTTCTTTGTCTTGTTTCTTTATAAAATTGATTATATTCTCTTTGTATTTGTCTCGTAAAAGGATGTGTTTTCATATATTTTTACTTAACTTTATCCTAAAGGAATATCTAGTAGGTCACACCTTTTCTTGGAAGTGATATACGTGTTAGAAGATTTAGTTAAAATAGCTATGTTGAAATTAGTTAAATTAGTTAAGTTAGATTTAAATTTAGTTAAGATTAGATTTAGTTATTTATTAAATTAATTATGAGAAGACCATTTAAAAATAGAGAAGCTTTTAGAAAAATTAAAGAATCGTTAGTTAGTAATTATTCAGAATATATAAGTCTAAATAAAACAAAAGAAAATCCACAAAGATTAGCCTATTTAATTACATTAATATCCAGTATTGAAGCAAAATTAATAATCCATTTAAAATCTAGAAGAATGAGGCATATACCACCTAATTATGATAAAATTAGATTTAGATATCCACCAAAATACTATAAATATAATTTAAATGAATAAAGAACAAAAATACAAAGAATTAAAACAATTTATCTCTGAAAAACGTAAAGAATTAAAAATAAGAAAAGAAAGATTACATTATAATATATTTGCCGGAGTTAGTAAAAATTCAATAAATATACAAAAAGATGAAATATCCAAATTAGAATTACAAATAGATAGTTTAGAATATATATATCAACATGAACTATTCACAATAAAATGAATAAAGAAGAATTTATAATAGATGAAAAAATATATGAAAATCACGAAGGATCAAAAATAAAAATAGTATTTTCCAATTTAGGAAGAAGATACAAAAAAATAGGAGAACATTTATATTTAATGTTAGAAAAAGAAGAATTAAAATTAGAAGATAAATTAACAGCAATGGTAAGAATAGAAAATGAAAATGAAGAAATAGATAGAAAAAAGGAAATAGAAAAAATTAAACAACAAACTACGGAAGAAATACGAAAAATAGAAGAAACTAAAAATAGTAGAATTACTGAATTGGAAAAAGAACTACAAATGTTAAAAGATTTATACGAACAAAGACAAAAAGAAAAAGAAGAAATAGATAAAGAACAAAAATTAATAAACGAGATAAATCAATTTAAAGAAAAATTAGAAATAAATAATATAGAGGTAGAAGAAACGGATAATTATGATTCAGAAGATAGTGAAACATATACGGAAATATTAACAAATATAAAAGATTTAGAAATTAACGAAAAACAAGAAAGAATTAATCAAGAAAACTTAGAAAATAATAATACAGAAATAAATACTCTTGACAAAAAAGAAGATGAAAATCTAATACCCAAAACAACAGAAATAAGAAAACCTATATATTATAAAAATAAATTTAAAAGATATAATGAATATGACAAATGGGCACCAAAACAAATAGTTAATAAAAATTATAACTTTTTAGATCTAGACTGTGTAATAGATACAGAAAAAACAATACAATTATGGATAGGATATATGACAAAACAATTATTAGATAATAATATAAACATAACAGATGCACCAGAATACATAGAAAAAACACTAATAGGATCAGTAAAATTACGGTTTACAAATTTAACTGAAAATAGTAAGAAAGTATTAAGAGCTAATAAACCTATGGAAGGAGCAGCATCAACAACAACAAAATTAACACCTATAGAATTATTGAAAAAATATGAAACAGCTATAAAAGATGAATTTGGTAGTATGACAACATTAGAAGAAGAACAAGATGAAGAAAAAGATACAAATAGGAATTTAATGATAAAATTAACAATATGTAATATGTGTTATATAGATGAATATACTTGCGCATTTAAAGAATATTATTATAAAGGAGCATATAGTATAGAAGAAAGTAAAGAAATAAGAAAATTATATTTTAATAAATTACCCGAACCATTTAGTTCAAAGATAATAAAAAGTTGGGAAGAAGCAAAAATAGTAGATACATTAGGAGCTAGAATAAAATTTTTACAACAATGGTATAGAAAGTTATGTGAAAAATATAGAGAAGAATTAAAAATGGAAAAAACATTAATAAGAAATTTAGCATGTTGGAAAAATAAAATAGCACCTCAATTTGGATGCGAAGAAAGATATTATAAGAAAAGAAAAAGACATAAGAAATATAAGAAATATAAAAAATCAAAATATAAATATAAGAAACCAAGAAAAAGATATTATGTAAAAAATTACAAAAATAAAAGACCATATAGAAAGAAAAAATCTATAAAAGAATGTACTTGTTATAATTGTGGAAAGTTAGGACATTTAGCTAGAGATTGTAAATTACTTAAAAATCCAAAAAATAAACAAATATCCGAAATAAAAATAGAAAATACAGAATATATGCAAATAGATTATATAGATTATGAACTAGAAAGTGAAGATAGTATATATGAAATTTCAGAAAACGACACAGATACTGAAATAGATAGTGAGATAGATGAATCAAATGACTGAAGAAGATATAAAAATAATAACAAATGAAGAATATTTAAATGACGAAGGAACAGAACAAAAGATAATATTTGACAGTAATATATTTGATGAAATAAAAGGAAAAGAGTTAGATTTAAGTGTAGAAAAAATATTTAAAATACCAACAATAAAAAATATTTTTAGTAGGAAAAAAGATGAATATTATGTAGTATGCCAAAAAGAACATGTAATAGACTGTAGATATGCAAAAGGAAAAGCTAGTATACCACTAGTAACAAAAAGAATAATTAATAAAGAAATAAATGATATAAAAAGTAAAGGAGATCCAATAAAATACGTACACCTCGGAGGTACAGAAATATTAATAAAAGCATGTTTTAGAGAAGAAATAGATACACCGATAGAATTATATTTAGCAGATGATAGAATTATAAAACCTATAGAAAAAAGCATAATAACTGCCGTAAAAGAAAATTTAATATACCAAAAATTTAAATTTATAATAAGTGCAAATTATTCAGTAGCAGTAACAGATAGAAATATAGATAAATCATTAGTATTATATTGGAAGATATCAGGAATAGAATTAACCCACGGAAGTAAAATATTTACAGCGAGATGTAAAAATTTATATGTATTAACAACAAAACATAAAATAACAGGGAAAAATAAGATTAATAAAATACAAATAGATAGCCCATTTGAGCAAATTGTAAAAACAATAGATTATAATGACTATAGCTATAGAGACATAGATATAGAAGAAAATTTAGAAATAGTAAATGATAGAATAAGTACAACGAAAAGAATAGCTAATGAAAAACCGGAGTCATCAAGCTCATAAAAAAGAATGAGTTATGAAACAAATTCAATAAGTAATTTAAACCAATATTACATAACAGGAAAAATAAATGAAAAAGAACATTTAATACTATTAAACACAGGACAAGAAGAAAATTATATAGCAAAATATCTAGTAAAAACTGAAGAAATAAAAACTGATAATGATATATGCCCAGATCTACCGAGAAGTTTAATAAATAATAAAGATATAGCAGAGAAAGAAATAATAATAGGAGGAATTAGAAAAATAAAAATAGAATTTGAGGTAAAAGAAGAAATGCAAAAAGCATATATAATATTAGGAATAAAATGGTTAGAACAAGTAAAACCATATAATATAGAACATACACAATTAGCCATAACATATAATAGGGAAAGATTATTTCTAAGAAGAGCCTTAACATAAAATGAAAATATATGTATTAATGAAGATAGTAGTGGAAGGATATTACAGTAGATATTATACGCCTATGATAGATACAGGAGCAGAAGCTAATTTATGTAGATATAATTGCTTACCAGAAAGTAAATGGGATAAATTTAAAATACCAATAGTAGTTAAAGGATTTAATAATGAAGGAAGCTTAATTACTTATAAAGCTAGGAATGTAAAAGCACAAATATGGGATAAGATATTGACAATAGAAGAAATTTATAATTATGAACTAACATCAAAAGATATACTTTTAGGAATGCCATTTTTAGATAAACTATACCCACATATAATAACTAGAAACGATTGGTGGTTCACAACACCATGTAAACAAAAAGTAAGAGCAAAAAGAGTTAATAATAAAATAAGAAAGAAAACTGATTGGATAAAAGGAAGTGAAAAAATTACACAAAAGTTAGAAAATATAAGAAACGCTGAAGATACAATAGAATTAGTAGTATTTTCGATAAATAAAACAGAAATAACTATATTTTCAATAAATAAAATAGAAATAGTTAAGAAAAAATTAGAACAATTATATAGCGAAGATCCGTTAAAAGGATGGGAAAAAAATAAAACTACCATAAAAATTGAATTAATAGATAAAAACAGTATAATAACCCAAAAACCATTAACATATAATTTTGACGATTTAAAAGAATTTAAAATGCATATAGATGAATTATTAGAAAAACAATATATACAAAAAAGTAATAGTAAACATAATAGTCCAGCATTTATAGTAAATAAACATAGTGAACAAAAAAGAGGAAAAAGTAGAATGGTTATTGATTATAGAAATTTAAATGCAAAAACTATGACATATAATTATCCAATACCAAATAAGATATTAAAAATAAGACAAATCCAAGGATATAATTATTTTAGTAAATTCGATTGTAAATCAGGATTTTACCATCTAAAGTTAGAAGAAGAATCTAAAGAATTAACCGCATTTACGGTACCACAAGGATTTTACGAATGGAATGTACTACCATTTGGATATAAAAATGCACCAGGTAGATATCAACATTTTATGGATAATTATTTTAAACAATTACCTAATTGCATAGTATACATAGAGGATATATTATTATATACAAAGACTAAAGAAGAACATATAAAATTATTAGAACAATTTACAGATATAATAGAAAATTCAGGAATAAGTCTAAGTGAAAAGAAAGCCGAAATTATGAAAAACCAGATAGAATTTTTAGGAATACAAATAGATAAAAGTGGAGTAAAAATGCAACAACATATAGTACAAAAAATAATAAATTCGAAAGAAGAATTAGATACAAAAAAGAAATTACAATCATTTTTAGGATTAGTAAACCAAGTAAGAGAATATATTCCAAAATTAGCAGAAAACCTAAAACCACTACAGAAAAAATTAAAAAAGGATATAGAATATAATTATAATGAAGAAGATAAAAAACAAGTTCAAAAAATAAAATTACTTTGCAAGGAATTACCAAAATTACAATTTCCGGATGAAAATAGAAAATTTACGTACATAGTAGAAGCAGATGCCAGTGAATATAGTTACGGAGGAGTACTTAGGTATAGATATGAAGCAGAAAAAATAGAACACCATTGTAGATACTACTCAGGTACGTTTAACGAGACAGAAATAAAATGGGAAATAAATAGGAAAGAATTATGTTCATTATATAAATGTTTATTAGCATTTGAGCCATATATTGTATATAACAAATTTATTGTGAGAACAGATAATACACTGGTACGCTGGTGGCTAACAAAGAAAATACAAAATTCAGTTACAACAAAAGAGATTCGGAGACTAGTTTTAAATATATTAAATTTTACATTTGTAATAGAAGTAATCAGTACTAACAAAAATGTTATTGCAGATTACATATCAAGACAAAGCTACACAAACTGAAATGATAGAAGAAAATATACATGAAAAGATACTCAACGCCCTGACTACGCTTTCTTTGAAAGTGGACAGTATGGGTACTGAGATAGTAAAGATGGGGACTGAGATAGAAACACTAAAGCTAAAGACTAGTGAAGATAAACTGAAGTCTATAGCTATGAATCAGCTAACTCAGCAATGTGCAGAGCTATGTCGATCGGAAGACAATAAAATTCCAGAGCTAGAAGGAGATGTTGGGATACTCCATAAAACCCATAACGTTTATCAATCTACTTCTGCAGGTACAAGCAAAGGAGTTAGAAAAAATATGAACTTAAATAAGCTATTTGACAAGCCATATACACCAAATATACCAAAAGACCCCATGTTTACACCCCCACAAGTTACCACATATCGAGATAGCCTAAACCAAGACAAAAAGACATATAACTACACAGCCCACACATATATAGAAAATATCTACAACGTACAAACTTTCTTAAATAGCAACCCCAAAGCTACAAATATCCAAGAACCAGATACGAACTATATAACCCAGAAATTGACCGGATACAACAAGCTAATTGTCTTACCAAAAACTAAACCAAGCCTAGTTAAAACCTGCTATGAATATGGATTACTTAGTACCGTATATACCACGGACGGAACTGAGATATCCACTATACCCGAGATATATGAAGCATTTACCACATTTAAAAGAATAGCCAAAGGTACTTTATTTTTTATAAAAATATACTCGGCACCAGCAGAGATATTATTTGACGAAGTTAAGAAACCTATACAAGTTGTAAAAATAGGAATGACACGAGATATGATTATACCACAAGATATTGGTACACAGCCAGAGATACCCAGAATCGAGATACCAAAATTTTATGCGAACAAAAGAGTTATCGGACTATCTACGATTTTACAAGAACTAGCAAATACATATTGTAATCAAAATCCTATATGGAGTTATTATTCAAGAAACCATGTATTGATATATTCAAATTCAAAAGAGCTACGGGAAACAGATATGGAAACTACTAGGCAATGGATTATGAAGTTGCTTAAACCAGAGACAGAACCTATCGCCAGAGCTATTAAAGAAAAATTTATTTCAGAAGAATTATTGACCAGATATTGCAAAACTATTGGACACAAATATCCAGACCACAGATGTTCAAAATGTAATGGAGGAGATAATGACGTCCCAGCAGTGCAGCTAGAATAAAAGAAGATAAAGACGACAGCTGGAAAGATAAAGAAGAGCAATAATGGAGATACAACAGATACGACAAAAACCACGGAGACAAGTTATTTATTAAAAGTTACGTGAAGTCTTTAGTACTATTAATGTGAAGACTTTTTTTTGTTTTTGTTTGTTTTAGGATTAGACTAGGTACTAGTAGGCTACTATAGCCTTTAAGACTTTTTTACCATTTTTGTTTTTTAGCCTTTAGCCTTTACGTAAAAAAATGTAAAGTGTTTGTAAAAAATCATCTATAAATAAAGAGACAAGAAGGCATTGCAAGGCAAGCCTTCCAACATTCAAGAAAAAACCTCTCTCCATTCCGTTAAAAAATATTTAGCCTAGTTAATGAAATATATACACTGCAATGGAAAAAGCTATGGAGCAACAAACCTCAGAAATATCAAAGCTACCGGAACAGGTATATCTATTTACGATTATGAATAGCTAAATTCATAATTCCCGACAATCATGATATGATAAAATAAATTCATATTAGTTACTTTATAGTAGAATTATTCGAAAAATAATATGTTAAGAAGTTTATTAGCAAAGTGGAAACGGAGAAAAATCCCAAGGAACTATGCCATCCTAAAGGTGAAACCAATGAGGCAAGAAGCCGTGGCGGGGAGTAACCAAAGTCGAGGCGCTGTTTAAGGGAAAAGTATCCGAATTACCATGCTAGTAGTGACCGAAGAACATGTTATTTAAGAATAATCTAGTATATAGTAATCTGAGATGACTATATTTTATTATGTATATGGTTGAAGGGAATATTTTGAAAAAAGCAATTTTATGATAATGAATGATAATATATCTGATGTCATGATAGATAAATTTAAGATACTTATTTTGTATGTACTTAGAGATATAGATGTTGCAGATATAAGAAAAATTATATTAGAAAAAGCATATGGAAAAAATTATACGGATAGAATAAATTATATACCACACATACCTAACTACTCTTATAAATATTTATTATGTTAAAATTACGTAGGATTTTTAAAGATACGCAAAAAATATAGTTACTGGAAAAACAGATAAAAATAAATATAGACAAATACATGGAAAATAAAAAATATATAAAATCTCTTAATAAAAATATGCAAAAACTATTAAGTCTAAGACAAATAGCTATAAAATATCAATTTTAAAAAATAGCCCATTTAGACTACCTTAGAGTTTTAATCTTATATATACTTAAAGATATTGAAATAATAGATATTAAGAAAATGATATTAGAAGAAGTAATAAATTACGAAATTGAAAATGATAAATGCCACAGCACAAATATACGAAGACATTTACCCAGAAGGATATTATTCAGACCAAGATTGTGGATGTTAGAATATATTAGAAAAACTATAGAAAACCAAGATAATCTAAATAACGAAGTTAATTATAGAAACCATATTAGAAAAATAATGGAAGATCTAAAAGAAAAGTTAATATGGATAGAAAAAACCTTAGAAAATTTAGAAAAAAGTACATGTAACAGTTTATATAATATAAAAAACTCACTACGAGAAGAACAACACAAAATAATAAATGACATAGAAAATCTAGAATTAGATATACACTACAGTACAGAAAAAATAAGTTATTACACAGAAATTTGTAACTCAGCAGTTACTACAGGATAAAATAATAAACTAAAAATTAATGAATACATCTCACAAAAAGAATAACTTATTAAAACAAAATCTAAGAAATAACCACGCACAAAAAAGAATAGATTCATCAACTATAATAAATCTATTTATAAATCTATTTATCAGCTTAGTTATCCGCACCCCCCTACAAATGGTATACATAAATTAGCTTCTGCTCTTGTATCTATCATAGGTGTATAATATCTACTGTAATATCCTTCCACTGCTATCTTCATTAATACATATATTTTCATTTTATGTTAAGGCTCTTCTTAGAAATAATCTTTCCCTATTATATGTTATGGCTAATTGTGTATGTTCTATATTATATGGTTTTACTTGTTCTAACCATTTTATTCCTAATATTATATCTGCTTTTTGCATTTCTTCTTTTACCTCAAATTCTATTTTTATTGTTTTAATTCCTCCTATTATTATTTCTTTCTCTGCTATATCTTTATTATTTATTAAACTTCTCGGTAGATCTGGGCATATATCATTATCAGTTTTTATTTCTTCAGTTTTTACTAGATATTTTGCTATATAATTTTCTTCTTGTCCTGTGTTTAATAGTATTAAATGTTCTTTTTCATTTAATTTTCCTGTTATGTAATATTGGTTTAAATTACTTATTGAATTTGTTTCATAACTCATTCTTTTTGATGAGCTCGATGACTCCGGTTTTTCATTAGCTATTCTTTTCGTTGTACTTATTCTATCATTTGCTAAATTACTTCCCATCTTATTACACATAAATATTCTTTGAATGATTCTGATTGTGATGATTCTAGAGTTGTTAGTAGAGCCAAATAATTACTCAAAACTATTTCTAATTCTTCTCTCTCTGCACTTTCTATTATTGCTTCGTTTAAAAACCAATATCTTAGTCGTATATTATTAGCAAAAGGATGTTTTTTTATTTATTATTATTTGTAAAGTTATGATGTTTTATAAAATGATATTCTAATTCGGATATTGTAGTAATTAGTTTGTCTAAGGTTATAGGGTCTTTTTTTGTAGTACTAAGTCTTTTATATTCAATGTATAAACTATACAAAATATTTTTGATTTCTTTTATTGTTTTTGTATTTTTATGTGGTGTATTCATTATGCCAAATAAAAAGGATACATATCTCTCAAAATCTTATCTATCCAAAGTTCATGGTTAATATAAGATATTTGTTCTAATAGGCATAGAAGGATTAACTAGAAAAAATTTAGGAACTAAAGTATTAATCACAATATATGATAATAGATGATCAGACTCAAAAAGATCTATAATAGGAATAACATAAGTAAACATGACAAATAATGGAGGACTTTTTTATCATAGTCTAGATTATATGATAAATACCTTAGAATTCGGAAAGCATATTAAGATAGGTGTACAGACTAAAGGATATCAAGAAATGAATAATAAAAATAATTTACTTATATGTGTAGGATTTGTTGAAAAACTTGCAACTAATAGTAGTATAAAGTTTAATCTAAAAACAGATGATGTAGTAAGTTTAATGGGAAATAAAGGTATTATATTAATGAAAACCCTAAAAATAAACTCAGAAAAATATGAAGGATTAGAATGGAATTTAGAAAGATTTATTAAGAAAGAAATACTAAATCCAACCGACCATTTAATGTATATAAACAATAAAGGACAAGATTTAGTAAGATTCACAGACCACCAATATACAAATGAAAAAGAGACAAATGAAGAAATTGAAGAATCGTCTGTATTTGTTTTCAGCTGGGATTGTTAGATCTAAATATTCTAGCTTCTTTAAATTATCTATTTTTACACTGCTATTTTTTATCCTAACGAGGGTATATTGTTACTACAATATTTTCTAGTTGTTTGTATTCTAAAATTTCTATAGTCTATACAATATATAATACTTTATAATCTACACTTTAACAAACTTATATGATTTATGCAATTTACTAAATTTATGAAGTCTGAAATAATGATTGCTTTTGGTAATTCTGTAGTTTCTATTATTTCTATATGATTTATTAGTCTTTTTTCTATTCTTAAAATGTCATTTCTTTGTCTTATTTCTTTATATAATTGATTATATTCTCTTTGTATTTGTCTCGTAAAAGGATGTGTTTTCATATATTTTTACTTAATTTTATCCTAAAGGAATATCTAGTAGGTCACACCTTTTACTTAAACAACTTATCCTTCTATTATCGTGTCTATATCGATTCTAATTTCATGTACTTTCCATCTTGTTACACATAAATATTCTTTGAATGATTCTGATTGTGATGATTCTAGAGTTGTTAGTAGAGCCAAATAATTACTCAAAACTATTTCTAATTCTTCTCTCTCTGCACTTTCTATTATTGCTTCGTTGTATATTATTAGCAAAAGGATGTTTTTTTATTTATTATTATTTGTAAAGTTATGATGTTTTATAAAATGATATTCTAATTCGGATATTGTAGAAATTAGTTTGTCTAAGGTTATAGGTTCTTCTTTTGTAGTACTAAGTCTTTTATATTCAATGTTTAAACTATACAAATTATTTTCGATTTCTTTTAATGTTTTTGTATTTTTATGTGGTGTATTCATTATGCCAAATAAAAAGGATACATATCTCTTAAAATCTTATCTACCCAAAGCTCATGGTTAATATAAGATATTTGTTCTAATAGGCATAAAAGGATTAACTAGAAAAAATTTAGGAACTAAAGTATTAATCATAATATATGATAATAGATGGTTAGACTTGGACTGAACTACGAAAAGTAGATAATAGATTAAGAGAAGTTAGAGAACAAATAGCTTATACTAACCATGAGCTTTAAGTAGATAAGATTTTAAGAGATATGTAACCTTTTTATTTGGCCTAATAAATACACCACATAAAAATACAAAAACATTAAAAGAAATCAAAAATAACTTGTACAGTTTATACATTGAATATAAAAGACTTAGTACTACAAAAGAAGACCCTATAACCTTAGACAAACTATTACTACAATATCCGAATTAGAATATCATTTAATAAAGCATCTTAAGTTTAGAATAATAATAAATGAAAAGACATCGTTTTGATAACAATATACGTCTGAGATATTGGTTTTTAAACGAAGCAATAATACAAAGGGCAGAGAGAGAAGAATTAGAAATAGTTTTGAGTAATTATTTGGATTTACAAACAACTCTAGAAGCATCACAATTAGAATCATTCAAAGAATATTTAAGTGTAATAAGATGGGAAGTACATGGAATTAGAATTGACATAGGACACGATAATAAAAGGATAAGTTATTTAAGGAAAAGGTGTGACCTAGTAGATATTCCTTTAGGATAAAATTATGTAAAAATATTTGAAAACACAATCATTTTGCGAGACAAATACAAAGAGAATATAATCAATTATATAAAGAAAGAAGACAAAGAAACGACATTTAAGTATAGATCAAAGACTAATAAATCAAATAGACATAAAAGAAACTACAAAATTGCCAGAAGCAATCACTATTTCAGGCTTTATAAATTTAGGAAATTGCATAAATCATATAAGTTTATTAAAGTGTAGATTTGAAAGTATTAGATATTGTATAGACTATAGAAATTTTAGAATACAAATAACTAGAAAACAGTGTAATAACAATACACCCTCGTTAGGATGAAGAATAGTAGTGTAAAAGTAGATAATTTAAAGAAGCTAGAATATTTAGGTCTAACAATTCTATCTGAAAAGAAATACAGATGTTTTAAAGATAATTCTCATACTAGATATATTTTTAACAACGACTAAAAATATTAGAAATAAGAGTTTATAACCTCGAAAAAACATAAAGAGGTAATTACAGAGGAAGACTTATTAGAAGTAGAATTATTAAATACATTTGTTGAAAATAATAGAGTTAGACAGAAAAAATCAATGATGATACCATTTGAAGGAATGTTATGTAATGAAGAAAAGAAAATTAGTACAGTCAAAGTTTTAGGAAGAATAAAAATTCAAGACTATGAGTTCGAGACTTTAGCTATAGTTGTTTATGGATATACAAGGAGAATTTTAAACAACAGAATTTTACCAGCAAAACTAATTAAAAAATTGCCAAAATCTCAAGAATCCATGCAAATGGAAGCAACACATAATACCTATATAGACTATATACCAAAAGCAAAAATAGGTTTTATTAATATTTGTGAAAAAGTTGACTAACTGTCATATACACTTAGTGAAATACTAGTTAGAGCTTTAAACATAAAACTAGACTTTGTGTTAGAATTAGACTTTATGGTACAAAATAATGGAGGATATTTAGTTACAAAAATTGGGTAATATTCTCCAGTAATATCACTCACTCACCAGTACAGACACAACTTACTTTAACTAAATATTGTTTTCTAAAGGATAAGCCAGAGAAAACTCATATGACCAAATAAAACCCGAAATACCACTAGTATGTGATAAAGGAGAAAATTGTACATGTAATGATAATAAAAAGGAAACAATGTATGAAGAATTACAAGATTTATTAGTAGTAGAAAAAATAGAAAAAGACTATACTTTAATAGAAATGGATACAAAATTATATAATTTTAAGAAAGGTATACAGCAGATAGGAGTAATAAAAGATCAAAAAGTCTTAGAGAAAATAATACAAATCTTAGATAAGCTGGAGATAATCAGAGAAAAAACCCCGCAACATTGGGACTACAATCAAATTACATGCAAATTAGAAATAATTAATACAAAATATACTATAAAAATAGCATCTATGGAAGCTACAAATGAAGATCTTAAAGACTTTGAAATACAAATAAAAGAGCTACTAGAATTAGGAATATTTAGAAAATCTACATCGATACATAGGTTAGTAGCTTTCATAGTAAGAAACCATAGTGAAATAATAAGAGAAAAAGCTAGAATGGTAATAAATTATAAAAGACTAAATGATAATACTGTAATGGATGGATATAAGTTACCAGACAAAACAAAATTAATAAATAGAATACAAGGAAGAAAAGTATTTAGTAAATTTGAGTGTAAATCTGGATATTGGCAGATTAAAATGCATGAAGATAGTATCGAATGGACAACTTTCACATGTCCATAAGGACATTTTGAATGGCTTGCCATACCTTTCGGATTAAAGACAGCTCCTTCAATTTTTCAAAGAAAAATGGATAGTATTTTTAGAGACTGTAAAAATTTTGTATTAGTTTAGATAGATGATATTTTAGTCTTTAGTAATAATATAAGAGAACATTTAGGACATTTACAACAAGTTTTTAAATTATTTGTACAAAATGGAATAATAATAAGTAGAAAGTAAATGAAATTATGTAAAAATAATATTAATTTTTTAAGAGTAGTTATTGGAGACGGTAGAGTAAAATTACAATGACACATAGCTAAAAAAAGTCTTAGAAATGCCAGATAAATTAGACAAGACTAGGGATTTAAAAAAAATAGGACTTTTAAATTATGCTAGAGCTTTTATCAAAGACTTAGGTAAAGTAGCAGGACCGTTATATTCTAAAACAGGATCAACAGGCCAAAAAACTTTTAATACTGAAGACATAAAATTAATCCAACAACTTAAAAGCATGACACAAGACACCCCAGACTTAACGTTACCATTAGAAATGGATCATTCAATAGTCGAGATAGATGGAAGCCTTCAAGGATGGGGAGCAGTATTAAAAGCAAAACCTAACAAATATAGTAACAAAAAGGATGAGACAATATGTGCTTATTCAAGTAAAAAATATAAAGAAAGGGTAAATTAAATAGCATAGACGCAGAAACACTAGTAGTAATATACGGCTTAAATAGTATCAAACTTTACATATTAAATAAACTAGAACTACTAGTAAGAATAGACTGTGAGGCCATAGTAAAATTCGATCAGAAAATAAAAGAGAAAAATAGTAGTAAAAGGAGGTGGTTAAATTTCCTAGATGTCACTTCAATTTAAAATATTGTTCTAGAACATATTGAAGGAAAGGATAATATCTTAGCAGATCAACTAAATATATTAATCAAAGAAGACAACTAATGATTTTTGTTTCAGTATGAATACAAGAAAAGGAAAAGACAAGGCAGAAGCCTCATCGTCCCAAGACTATCTAAAGAGTCTAATGAGCAACACTCGTTTTAGACCACTTACGATGCTAGAACAACAAAAATTAGATAGAATAATTTTTTGACCCCATAACATGGTATGTTACGAACCATCCAGCTTAACTTTCAGACGAGAGCCGAAAATATAAGTGGATAAGCCGGAAATATGTGTACTAGATAATGTATGGATAGCATAAAATAGAAGAGACAAAAGTTATTTTATTTCAGTTCTAAATGCATTAAGTTATTATTTTTACTGAGAAAAATACTACTAACATGTTCAAATTCTATGTTGTTCTTAGAGGACATCAACAAGGCGTGTTCCAGACTTGGATAGAGGTAATGGATGCCATAAAAGATTAGAAAACACCTCTTTATAAAGGTTTTTATGACCTCTCAGAGACTCTAGACTATGCCCAGACAAATCTGGGACAAAATTATTTTATTACTCCAGCTTTAAGACCAGAAACACAAAAAATTCCTCAATATAATATTTACAAAGGCACAGAAAAATTATATTTTGTGATCATTGTTCATCTATGACCGAAACTTTTAAAAGATTCAATCAAGCCAATGAAGTTTTAAGAAAAGATAATGAAAACATTGTAAAAGAAAAAGGACAAATGTTAGAACATATAAGTATTTTACAAGACCGTATTAAAATCCTTCATTTTTAATTTTCATAACAAACTCAGCCAATTTATGAGACCCAGCCAAAGTGTTCTCCGTCTTCTTTAAAAATGAAAAAACCCACTATATCGGGTAATGATACAACTAGTCCAGCTCAAACGGTAGCTAGTAAAGACTTCTCAAATCCGTTAATGGGTGTGCGTTCCCCAATAAATGCAGAAAGACCTACTGAATCAGGTAATGATATAGCTAGTCCAGCTCAAACAGTAGCTGGTAAAGACTTATCAAATCCATTGATAGTTGACACTTTGCCAAAAAGTGTAGGGAGAATACTCCCAGCTAGTTTTAAAACCACTAGTACTCAGAGAACAGATGAAGGAAGTTCTTCTAAGAATAAGAAGGGTTTTTCCTTAAGAAAAAAGAAAAATGAAAAAAGAAATATAGAAAAAATAGAAGTAGACTGACTAAAGGATATGAAGAAATGAATAATGGTAATAATTTACTAATATATGTAGGATTAATAGGAAAACTTTCCACTAATAGTAGTATAAAATTTAATCTAAAGATATATGATGTAGTAAGTTAAATGGAAATTAAAGGTATTAAATTAATGAAACTCCTAAAGATAAATTCAGAAGACTATGTAGGACTAGAATGGAATTTAGAAAAATTTACCAAAAACAAAAATACTAAAACCAACCGATCCTTTAATATATATAAACACTAGAGGAGAAGCTTCAGTAAGATTCACAGACTACCCATACATGAATAATAAAGAAATTGAGGAAGAGATTGAAGAATATGAGAACACTAATTTCATGAATATAGAAATACTAGAAGAAGGTTTTGAAGTAAATATGGCCATAATGAAAGCAGAAGACCTATACGAAATAAATAGCAATAGAGTATTTAAATGTACAGGTTGTAAATTAGGAAATTTAAAACTTGAAGAAATGAAAGAGAATTTTATAAAATATGAATTAAGAACAGATAATTATGGTTATACACATAAAAAAGAACTACATGGTGAAGACTAAGAATCGATTTATAGTATGGACGAAAGTATAAAAGAATTTATGGAAACCATAGCAAGTTTCTCAAGCCCTTTCTAAAGAATAGCAGGTATGCAAAACATACCACTAACAATAGGAAATTTACCAAGACATAGAGTATTTAGAACAAACCCAAACACTCTGACAGAACAAGACATAAAACCTAGTGGGAAAAAATACCAATAGAAGAACTCATTAGATTACAAGAAGGAGGTAAGAAAGGAAAAATTTTAAACTTGCCAGCCCATGACCCTCAGGCATGGAATAATGTAATAGACATATGGAAAAATGTAGTTGTAGCAGACTACATACAACATATACAGGGTAATCAACAACCAGATACAGAAATTATGTATAGATATTTAGAAATATTTCTAGCAGAAAATACTAAACACTTTGGGAAGCTTATAAGATAATATTCCCATAAGACTTTCAAGAACTAGTAGAACTAGGCTCAAATCCATACAATTTTGTAAACAAAGTACATACTCTACTAACAGGCCAGGATCACAATAGTTGATTAATAGTATTACAACAAAGATCTTTAATAAATTTAGAAAAACTAAGTATTAATCATTGGTCAAGAATTAAAGAATTTTTAAATGATTAATTTTATTATTGTACAATTAGTGGGAACTCATTTGATCAGACTCTAGGAGCTAGATTATTTAATAAATTACCAGGGGATCTAGGAAGAGAGATAGAAGAAAAATGGTCCAAGAGAGAAAGAGTGATACAAAACCCAAAAAACCCATGGTCAATAGGACAAAAAATACAACATGTAATGGATATATTACAAGAAAAATGTACAAATATATAGATACAAAAACAATTAAAAAGAAGTGATACAAATTTTTGTAAAAACATATATACTACACAACATTATGACTAATATTATAAAAAGAAAAAATATAGAAAGGCATATAAAAAAGACTATCGCCTTAAGAAAAAATATTATTTAAGAAGATCAACTACAAAGAAGTCATACCTAGACAAGGATAAACATGTAAGAAAATATAACACCATTGTGAATAGAAGATGTAAATGAAAATTTAATAAATATAGATGAATATATATCAGATAATGAAAGTATATACTCTATTAGAAGTATGGAAGTCTTTGAAGAGGAAATAAATAAATTTGATTCTTCCTATTCTGGAGAAGAGGAATTTATAAATGAAATAGGATTAGAAAAGACAAACTCGGACTATTATGATTTAGTAAATTTGATAGAAGAATGTGAACATGAATTTGAGGAAGGAAAAGGATTAGACAGTAATCAATGTTGTTTTTGTAAATGGTTTCCAAGTAAAAATAAAAGAAAAAAATATAGGAAATGTTACAAGGAAGGATGCATAAAATGTATAGAAAAAACCTCAGAGATCCTAAAAATTCAAAAATCAACAAAAACTTTAAGTAATTTTCAGAATAAACAACTTGAACCAATAGTTAAAACACCAGATGATAAAATATTAGAATTAGAAGGAAGACTGACAATAGATAAAGGAAGTTCTTCTCAAAATAAGAAGAGATTTTCATTAAGAAAGAGAAAAATAAAAAAATAAATATAGAAAAAATAGTAGTAGACTTAATAAAAAAGTTGTTAGCAGAACATCCTGAGGAGATAGCAATGAATCCAGACCCACCTACCACCTCCTTTTACTACTATTTTTTCTTTTTTATTTTCTGACAGAATTTTACTATGGCCTCACAGTCTGTTCTTACTAGTATTTCTAGACTAAAATATCATCTACGTAAACTAATATAAAATATTTATAGTCCCTAAAAATACTATATATTTTTCTTTGAAAAATTGGAGGAGCCATCTTTAATCCGAATGGCATGACCAGGTATTCAAAATGTCGTTCTGGACAAGTGAAAGTTTTCCATTCGATACTATCTTCATGCATTTTAATCTGCCAATATCTAGATTTACAATCAAATTTACTAAATACTTTTCTTTCTTGTATTCTATTTATTAATTCTGTTTTGTCTGTTAACTTATATCCATCCATTACAGTATTATCATTTAGTCTTTTATAATTTATTACCATTCTAGCTTTTCCTCTTATTATTTCACTATGATTTCTTACTATGAAAGCTGCTGACCCATGTCTCGATGTAGATCTTCTAATTATTCCTAATTCTAGTAGCTCTTTTATTTGTATTTAAAAGTCTTTAAGGTCTTCATTTGTAGCTTCTATAGATGTTGTTTTTATAGGATATTCTAGATTAATTAATTCTAATTTGCAGGTAATTTGATTGGAGTCCCAATGTTGTAGGGTTTTTTCTCCGATTATCTCTAGCTTATCAAGGATTTGTATAATTTTCTCTAAGTCTTTTTGATCATTTATTACTCCTATCTGTTGTATACCTTTCTTAAAATTATATAATTCTGTATCCATTTCTATCAAAGTAGTCTTTTCCTATTTCTTCTACTACTTATAAATCTTGTAATTCTTCATACATTGTTGCCTTTGTATTATCATTACATGTACAATTTTCTCCTTTATCACATTCTAGTGGTATTTCGGATTTTATTTGGTCATCTGAGTTTTCATCTGGCTTATCTTTAAGAAAATGATATTTAGTTAAAGTAGGTTGTGTCTATACTGGTGAGTGAGTGATATTACTGGCGAATATTATCCAATTTTTTGTAAATAAACATCCTCCATTATTTTGCACCATAAAGTCTAATCCTAACACAAAGTCTAGTTTTATGTTTAAATCACTAACTAGTATTTCACTAGGTGTATATGATAGTTGGTAGAATTCTTCACAAGTATTAATAAAAATTATTTTTTTTGGTATATAGTCAGCATAGGTATTATACGTTCCGTCCATTTTCATGGATTCTTGAGGTTTTAGCAATTTTTTAATTAGTTTTGCTGGTAAAATTCTACTGTTTAGAATGCTCCTTGTACATTCCGAATCAACTATAGCTAAAGTCTCGAACTCATAGTCTTGAATTTTTATTCTTGCTAAAAATTTGACTGTACTATTTTTCTTTTCTTTATTACATATCATTCCTTCAAATGGTATCATCATTGATTTTTTTTTTCTAACTTTACTATTTTCAATAAATGTATTTAATAATTCTACTTCTAATAAGTCTTCCTCTATAATTACCTCTTTATGTTTTTCGAGGTTATAAACTCTTATTTCTAATATTTTTGATCTTCCTTCTAATTCTAATATATTATCGTCTGGTGTTTTAACTATTGGTTCAGGTTGTTTCTTGTGAAAATTACTTAAATTGTTTGTTGATTTTTAAATTTTTAGGATCTCTGAGGTTTTTTCTATACATTTTATGCATCCTTCCTTGTAACATTTCCAACATTTTGCACTTTTTTTTCTTGGAAACTACTTACAAAAATAACACTGATTACTGTCTAATTCTTTTCCTTCCTCAAATTCATGTTCACATTCTTCTATCAAATTTACTAAATCATAATAGTCCGAGTTTGTCTTTTCTAATCCTATTTCATTTATAAATTCCTGTGCTTTATTTTCTCATATCCAATAAACCTTCTTTAATAACTTGCTTTGCTTAGAACATATACTAAGACTTGCTTATTAATTTTTTGCTTTGTTTATATATCTACCTAATATTTTTATCTATCCGTCTTGTCTCTATTATATATATTGTTAATATTATCTATTATCTATCTCTCTCTCTATATATATATATATTATATATATTATCTTTCTATATTACATCTATTATATCTACCTATATCTACTTGTCTATTTTTTCTGTCAGCTATTATCTATTATTTGTTTATTATATTCTCCATTATTACTATATTGTTATTATTATCTGTCTATATTACCTATCTATTATTATTATTATCCATTATCTATATTATAACCACTTGTCTATTTTATTGGTATCAAAGCACTAAGATTCTAGGAGACTTTATTATATATGTTGTTGTCAAGAATTGAGAAAAGAAAGCCTAGACCCTACAAACATTTAATAATATTAGATTCAGAATATTATTGGTGTAACGCCCCAGATTTGGTACCTGGAATGCTACATGGTGCTCATGACCCCAAAGGACCAGAAGCTAACCCATGATTGATATCTGTACCTGTATACTGCATGATATACTGTATAAATATGAAAATATGAACTGAAAAGGCCATAAGGTTCAAAACTATAACATAACATCTGGGATGGGATTTAAATACACAAAACAAAACTGTCTAAACATTATAGTCTGAACATGATAGTCTGGAAAGCCTCTAACTAACTAAATTGTCTAAATAAGGAGTTGATGGGACATGTCCCCAACTAACTCTGACTACTGAAATGACTAAGTACTAAGATAATGAAATAACAAATCATATCATCCTCGAAGGATGAGAACTCACTACTGACTGACTGCTGATATCTGGAATCTACTGATGCTCTGGAGCTCGTGTCTCTAAATCTATGGTATAAGACACCATAGCAAAAATGTGTCAGTACTTTGAATATACTGGCATGCATATGAGGTAGGTTGAATGCATGAGGTTCATATGTATGAACAATACTGACTAAATAACTAACATGAATGTGAGAATACATACATGAATACATAGTAACTATATCTGAGATTGTGATAACATGAAATTACTAATAACTAATCATGACTGATAACTGAGTTCTGATGACTGATATAACTGATAACATGAGTAATTGTATCTGACAATCCTGAATCTGATGGAACTAGCTGAGCTCCGAATTGTTTTGAGTTGACTGTATCAGACAGTCCTAAATTCTATAGAACTATATGAGTTCTATTAATGAGATTGAATGACTGTATCTGACAGTCCTAAATTCTATAACTGAAACTGTAGGAAATAGTTATGTAACCAACATGCCCCAAATAATCATTATAGCTGAGTTGGGTTCCAATCTGTAACCCCAATTGGAAGGGTGTCAATACCGCGCCACTGATAAGGACATGATGTGGGTGACCTTCATCTGGTAGTGTCTCTTAAAAATGAATGGTGGGACCCTCATCTAATAGTGTTTATCAACCTCATCAACCCTCACTTGATAGTGTTGATGTCTCAACCTATGTTGGCTACATAGTTCTGGAATGCAAGGATGACTTTTAAGAATCACACCCCTATCTGACAGTGTGTGTTCCCATCCTTGGGTTCACTCGGTGCTAATTCCTACTCCCATCTAAATAGACACTGAACATGGATTACTGAACTGAACTTAATTAACTGAATTAGCTGAATTCTATTGACTGACTGAATATCACTTAGATCTGAAAACTGACTGAGATTACTGAGTTTTTCCTAAGTCATGAGACTAATTGACTTCTACTGAACCTGGCTTGACTGAGAGTATCTTGAAACATGACTCTGATTCTAGTCACACAGCTATATTTTTCGAGTATAAGTACCCGCATGACTCGATGGAAGAAAACTGACAAGGCATGACATTCTTGAATACATGACTAACATCAACAATCCATAATACAATAATTAAAGACATTTCATGGGCATTTGATTATCATAGCTTGATACGTGAATAAGATAGCATGTATACATAGCATAATTTCATAAGGATAACTCATGAGAAATCCAACAATAATTTCAATACATAAGAATAACATGGAAGTTACTTTGGATCATAATTTGTCTATAGTGCATAATTTCTATCCTCCTAGGCATTTTATCAAACACCTAGCATGCACCCTTTGGGCATTGGCCTAATCATCAAATTGACACATTATAAATAACTCAATTTGTGGATTTCATTCACTTTCTAATGTAGTTTTGTGAAAGACACATAAATATTCCAACGTGAGAATCATATAACAAGATAAATATGGTTACAACCAACTCACAACATAAATATCATGATTCATAATTTAAAATAAGGTTCTTGAGCTTTATGGATGAAAGGAATCCATAAATCAATACAACACATACCTTAGTTCTTGATTTAGTAAAGATTGATGGAGAGACTTTCTTGAAATTGAATCCCCAATTGAAACCCTACCTTATTCTTGAGAGAAAATTGAGAGAAACTAGTATATTTTAGGCTCCAAATAGCTGAATCTCGTGTTAAAGGGCTTAAATAGGGTGGAAAAATGAACCTTTTAACCCTAGATACGTCTTTTAATTTTAGTGAAATTTTCCTGAATTGGACCCCTGGCGCGGCGCAGTGCTACCGCACCATGTCACTGGAATTGAAAACTAGGAAATTGAGGGATGGCGCAACGCGGAGCCATCGCGTTGCAACTTTATTTGCGACCTGAAAGTTTTGCATGATGCGCTACTATCTGGAACCCCTACTAGAATTTGACAATTGTCATTTTCTCCTATGGAGTGGCACGCCACTGACTAATATGGCGTTGTTTTACGATGGAAACTTGAAATAGTTATAACTTCTTACCCGGTTATCAGATTAAGGCAAATCTTATATTGATGGAAAGCTTATTGAATTTCTCATATGACAAAAAGTGAAAATATTGAAAATTACTCATGGAATAAATATCATTCAATTTAGAAGCTAAAACTAGACATTCTTGGGATGAAATTAGGTAGGAAACTTTGCGGTATTATAATATCTCTCCCTTGGGAACATTCATCCTCGAATGAAACTGAGTGAGAGGGGAGAAACGATAAGCTAAAGTACATAATGAACATGAACAACTGAAGCAGGACTGACATGTCTGAGATTTATTTTGAGCGTGCATATCTGATGCATAATTTCATGACTTAACTGACTCATGAACACATGACTGAGATTTCTGATATCTGAGTTTCTCAAAAGGAGAATACATGTCTGATGCATGAACACATGACTAATCTGATGCATGAACGTATGAATGAATATGCAATGGTATTTAGTACCCAGTTTAAAAATGGAATCCTGGGCATGAGGATGATATCAAGTTGTAACTGAAATCTAGACATGAAAACTGAAAAACTTAAAGATAACTATTACCTTGAGCTAGATCTAAGTTAGCGGAGAAGAGGTGAGAATACTTGGTATGCATGTATACTTCTGATTCCCAAGTAGCTTCCTCAACAGAATGAATCCGCCAAAGAACTTTGACTAGAGGGACTTCTTTGTTCCTCAGACTACAAGTCTGATAGTCTAGGATTTCCACTGGAATCTTTTCATATGAGAGGTTGTTTCGAATATCTATTCTTTGAATAGGGACTACAACCGTTGGGTTACCTATGCACTTCTTGAGCAAAGAGACTTGGAATACTGGATGAACTGAGGCTAGATCGGAAGGTAATTTGAGCTCATAAGCTACCTTGCCGAAGCGACTGAGAATTTTGAAGGGACCAACATATCAGGGACCGATCTTTCCCTTCTTACTGAACCTCTTCACCCCCTTCATAGGAGAGATATTTAGATAGACATAGTCACTAATCTCAAACTCGAGATCCTTTCTATGCACATCTGCATAAGATTTCTGTCGGCTCTGAGAAGCTCGGAGTCTTTCTCTGATCAACTGGACTTTCTCTAAAGCATCAAATACTAAGTTAGGCCCTATAACTGAGGCCTCACTATCTTTGAACCAACCAATTGGAGATCTTCACCTCCTACCATTAAGATCTTTGAATGGAACCTTCCTAATACTGGAATGATAGTCATTATTGTATGCAAACTCAATTAATGGAAAGTGGTCATCCCAACTACCCTTGAAATCAATTACACATGCCTGTAACATATCTTCTAGGTTCTAAATGGTCCTTTCTGCTTGACCATCTGTCTGAGGATGAAAGGATATACTAAGATGAATTTGGGTACCAAGACCTTTTTGGAATGCTTTCCAAAAATGAGAGGTGAACTGGGTACCTCTGTTTGAGATAATGGATAACAGAACACCATGCAATCTAACCAAATCTCTGATGTAGAGTTTGGCGTAATCCTTGGCTGAATAAGAGGTATGAACTGGAAGGAAATAAGCTGATTTGGTCATTATATCTACAATGACCCAAACTAAATTATGCTGATGACGAGTACGAGGAAAACTCATCAAGAAATACATGTTCACTTCTTCCTACTTCTAAGTATGAATACTGAACTCCTACATGGACCCACTAGGCTTCTGATGCTCTATCTTAAACTGCTGACGTATGGAGAACTTAGCCACAAACTCTGCAATATCTCTCTTCATACCACTCCACCAATAGATCTTCCATAAGTCACGGTACATCTTTGTGGCCTCTGGATGAATAGAGTAGCGCGCACCATGTGCTTCTGTAAGAATCCGATGCCTTAAGTCATGTACATCTGGAACACAAATACAACAGACAATGCAATACACCATCTCTCTCTTAGGAGAAAATCTCTACTTTCGGATCCTTGACTAACTTTTTCAACTTGACTAGACCGAGGTCTCTATCTTGGTTTTCTTTCACCTTAGAAACTAGAGATGATTCTGAACTACTCTTAACCCATATGTCACCCTCCTCTGTATCGACTAAGAGAATGCCTAGTCTGGTAAGCTGATGGACTTCCTGAGCTAACTTCTTCTTACTGTCCTCGACATGAGTAACACTACCCATAGATAATCTACTGAGAGTGTTTCCCACTACATTGGCCTTGCTCGGATGATAAAGGACACTCATATCATAATCTTTCAAGAGATCTAACCACCTTCTAAGATGAAGATTGAGATATTTCAGAGAAAAGACATACTGAAGGCTCTTATGATCTTTGAACACATCTACATGAATTCCATATAGATAATGCCTCCAAATCTTTAAGGCAAATACTACGGCTGCTAACTCAAAATCATAAGTTTGATAATTCTTCTCATGGGGTTTAAGCTGTCTGGAGGCATAGGCTATGACCTTACCATATTGAATGAGGACATAACCCAACCCTACAATGGATGCATCACAATACACTATAAAACCATTTGAACAATCTAGAAGAGCTAGGACAGGAGCTGAGGTGAGTTGAGTCTTCAACTCCTAAAAACTCTTCTCGTAAGGATCTGACCACTGAAACTTGACTTTTTTCTAAGTCAATCTGGACATAGGGGATGTAATAGATGACAATTCTTCAATAAACCATCTGTAATAGCTATCCAAACCCAAGAAACTCCTGATATCTAATGGAGAGACAGGTCTAGGACAGTTTCTTACGGCTTTAGTCTTTTAAGGATCTACTCTAACACCATCATTGGAAATGATATGACCAAGGAATGCTATTGACCTTAGCCAAAATTCACATTTACTGAATTTAGTGAATAACTGATGATTTCTAAGAGTCTGAAGTACAATTCTGAGATGGTCTACATGATCACACTCACTACGAGAATAGACCAGAATATCATCTATGAAGACTATTACGAATATGTCCAAGTACTTCTTAAGCACACGGTTCATCAAGTCCTTGAAAGCTACTGGGGTATTGGTGAGATCAAAGGACATGACCAGGAATTCAAAGTGACCATACTAAGTTCAGAAAGACGTTTACAGAATGTCATATTCTATGACTTTGAGCTGATGATAGCCTGATCTGAGGTCTATCTTAAAGAAATAGATGGCACCCTTAAGTTGGTCAAACAAGTCATCGATTCTGGGAAGTAGATACTTGTTCTTGACCATGACTTTATTGAGTTGACGGTAGTCTATGCATATTCTGAGAGAACTGTCTTTCTTTTTTATGAATAAGACTAGTGCACCTCATGGGGAAACACTGGGTATGATTAACCCCTTATATAAGAGATCTTTCAACTGCTCTTTCAATTCTCTAAGTTCTGCTGGTGCCATTCTGTATGGCGGAATAGATATAGGCTGAGTATCTAGAAGAAGATCGATTTCGAAGTCTATTTCCCTTTTGGGAGAAATCCCTGGAAGATCTTCGTGAAAGATATCTGACTATTTATTCATGAATAGTACTGAATCAAGATAGGAGGTTCAGAACTAGTGCCCTTAAATCGAACAAGATGATAGACACATCCTTTAGATATCATTCTCCATGCCTGAAGGTAGGAAATAAGCTGACCTCTGAAATCAGAAACACTACCCTTCCACTCTAGGACAGGTTCATTTGGAAACTAGAACTGGACTATTTTGTGTCTGCAGTTGACTATGGCATAGCAGGAATGAAGCCAATCCATGCTGAGAATGGCATCAAAATCCATCACCTCTAATTCGACAAAGTCTGCTGAAGTGATTTTCTAAAATATCATAACTGGGCAGTTCCTGTATACCCGCCGAGCTATGATGGTTTTACCCACTGGGGTAGAGACTGAAAAGGGCTCTGCTAAAATTTTAGGACTGACTCTGAAATTAACTTCTATATAGGGCGTAACAAAAGACAAAGAAGCTCCTGGATCTAGCGAAGCATAAATATGTACATGAAAGATCTATAGCATACCAGTAACTACATCAAGAGAATTTTTCTAATCATGCCGGGACTGGAGATCATAGAGTCTATTTGGGTGTTGCCCACTAGTAACACTGGAAGTGGCACCCTGCTGATTCAGGCAATCGGACTGAGCTGAGGAGAGGAGATGAATCTGATAACCTAACAAGGGATAGTCACATAGATTATTTAACATAAGCAATTAAGTATTAAATTATTTAAATTTTCTGCAGAATCTAGAGAAGAAATTTGGACTGAACTACAAAAAGTAGATAATAGATTAAGAGAAGTTAAAGAACAAATAGCTTATATTCACCACGAGATTTGGGTAGATGAGATTTTAAGAGATCTGTATCCTTTTTATTTGGCCTAATGAATACACCACATAAAAATACAAAAACATTAAAAGAAATCAAAAATAATTTGTATAGTTTTTACATAGAATATAAAAGACTTAATATTACAAAAGAAGACCCTATAACCTTAGATAAACTAATTACTACAATATCCAAATTAGAATATCATTTAATAAAATATCTTAAGACAAGAAATAATAATAAATGAAAAGACATCCTTTTGCTAATAATATACGGTCCAGATATTGGCTTTTAAATGAAGCAATAATACAAAGGACAGAGAGAGAAGAATTAGAAATAATTTTGAGTAATTATTTGGATTTACTAACAACTCTAGAACCATCTCAATCAGAATCATTCAAAGAATATTTTTTGGAATTAGAATCGACATAGGACTCGATAATAGAAGAATAAGTTATTTAAGGAAACTGTGTGACCTAGTAGATATTCCTTTAGGATAAAATTAAGTAACAATATATGAAAACTCATCCTTTTGCAAGACAAATACAAGGAGAATATAACCGATTATATAAAGAAATAAGACTAAGAAACGAAATTTTAGAAAAAGAACAAATATTAATAAATCAAATAGAAATACTATAAGTTATAGAATTATCAGAAGCCATTATAATCTCAGACCTTATAACATTAGTAAACTATGTAAACAGTACAAGTTTGTTTATGTGTATTAACAATACACCCTCGTTAGGATAAAGAATAGTGTAAAAATAGATAATTAAAGAAGCTAGAATATTTAGATCTAACAATCCCAGTTGAAAAGAAATACAGACGTTTTAAAGATAATTCTCTTATTAGATGTAATTTTAACAATGGAGGACATACTTTACCTGGAGAAAATCCACAATTAAATACTATCACAGATTTTATCATAAACCTGGGAGAAAAGACTCAACAAGAAAAGTCAAAAATATTAAACAGTCTAGAGATATTAGAAGACCTGCAAAAAAATAAAAGAATTTGTTAAGTAAAATAGAATTAAATTTTGATTTCCCAAAGAACCAACAAGCAGAATTAGACAAAAAATTTTAAAGTTTTAATTAATAAAGACAAGGGTAACCTAGAAAATCCCTAAATAAAGCTAGTATTACAAGAAGTACAAAAAGAAATTAACCAAATAAGACATATAATATTCTCATGAATGATACACTGCAAGATAAATTTTATTTAGAAATATTACAAAAGGCTGCACAAATTCAACCAAATACCGAAGGATTATAAGATCATCAACCCCAAGAAAAAATAGACTCTTTAATCATAAAATAAAATAATATTATAATTTTATTACTATTAAAACTTAATAAAAAATTAAAAGAAGAAAAAAAAAAGAGACAGTCAAGATAAAACTATAGACAAATTAATAGAGCAACTAAAAAGGATAGAAATAACCCCTCAAAAAGAATTAAAAGAAGCTAAAATAACTAAATCAAAACCATAGACCTTTTTGTCAACATCCCTAAGTAGATCAAGACCAAGTTTTACCCAAGAAATATTAACAACAAACATGTTATCAAGAATCATAAATAGACCCAAAATGAATTCAAGACAACAGTTAGAAGAGATAGTAGACATAGACAAAGATATACAACTTTTTCAAAATTATTAAGTGCTAAGACTTTATACAATGAAGGAATGTTTTCAATGGCACAATTATATAAATACTATAGGGAAGAGCAATTATGCGTAATTGGAAATAATAGTGCTAGTATAAATTTAATAAGTCCAGAATCTTTAAGACAGATTGAAAAATCAAATATGAGCCTCATGCATATGGGACTCATAGTAGTAGGTTTAAAAGGCCTAACTAGAAAAAATTTAGGAACTAAGGTATTAGTTACAATATATGATAATAGATGGTCAGACTTAAGAAGATCCATAATAGGAATAACAAAAGTAGACATGTCAACAAATAGAGGACTTTTTTATTGTAGCCCAGATTATATGATAAACTGTGTAGAATTTGGAAAATATATAAAGATAGAAATTAAGACTAAAGGATATGAAGAAATGAATAATGGTAATAATTTACTAATATGTGTAGGATTTATAGGAAAACTTGTCACTAATATTAGTACAAAATTTAATCTAAAGATAGATGATGTAGTAAGTTTAATGGGAAATAAAGGTATTAAATTTACCATAAAATGCAGGACTAGAATGGAATCTAGAAAAATTTACCATAAAAGAAATACTAGAACCAACCAATCATTTAACATATATATATATATATATATATACATAACAATAGAGGCGAAGTTTCAGTAAGATTCATAGACTATCAATACACGAAGAAAAAAGAAACTGAGGAAGAGATTGAAGAATGTGAGAACACTAATTTCATGAATATAGAAATACTAGAAAAAGGTTTTGAAGTAAATAAGGCCATAATGAAAGAAGAAACCCTATACGAAATAAATAGAAATAGAGTATTAAATGTACAGGTTGTAAATTAGGAAACTTAAAACTTGAAGAAAAGAAAGAGCATTTTATAAAATGTGAATTAACAACAGATAATTATGGTTAAACACGTAAAAAAGAACTAAATGGTGAAGACTCATAATCGATTAATAGTATAGACCAAAGTTTAAAAGAATTTGTGGAAAGCGCGGCAAGTTCCCCAAGCCCTTTCCAAAGAACAACCGTTATGCAAAACATATCATTAACAACAGGAAATTTACCAAGACATAGAGTTTAGAACAAACCCAAACACTTTGACATAACAAGGCATAAAACCTAGAGTAAAAAGAATGCCAATAGAAGAACCCATTAGATAAAAAGAAAGAGGTAATAAAGGAAAGATTTTAAACTTTCCAGCCCATGACCCTCAGGCATGAAATAATGTAACAGACATATGGAAAAATGTAGTTGTAGCAGACTACATACAACATATACAGGGTAATCAAGAACCAGATGCAGAAATTGTGTATAGATATTTAGAAACATTTCTAGGAGAAAGTACTAAAGCACTTTGGGAAGCTTAGAAGATGATATTCCGACAAGAATTTCAAGAACTAGTAGAACTAGGCTCAAATTCATACAATTTTGAAAACAAAGTACATACTCTACTAACAGGCCCAATAGTGGATTAGTAGTATTAAAACAAAGAGCTTTAATAAATTTAAAACAACTAAGTATTAATCATTGGTCAAGAATTAAAGAATTTTTAAATAATTACTTTTATTATTGTACAATTAGTTAAAACTCATTTGATCAGACTCTAGGAGCTAGATTATTTAATAAATTAACAAGGGCTCTAGAAAAGGAGATAGAAGAAAAATGGTCCAAGAGAGAAGGAGTAATACTAAACCCAAACAACCCATGGTCAATAGGACAAAGAATACTACATGTAAGGGATATATTACAAGAAAAATATACAAATATACAGATACAAAAAGAATTAAAAAGAACTGATTTTTGTAAAAATATATATACTACACAACATTATGACTAAGATTATAAAAAGAAAAAAATAGAAAGGCATATAAAAAAGACTATCGCCCTAAGAAGAAATATTATTTAAGAAGATCAACTGCAAAGAAGCCATACCTAGATAAGGATAAACATGTAAGAAAATATAACACCAGTAGAACCTACAAAAATAAATTAGAATGTTTTACCTACGGTAACATAGAGCACTTAGCAAATACTTGTCCAAGAACAATCAATAATAAATCTAGGAATGCACAATTAATAGAAGATGTGAATGAAAATTCAATAAATGTAGATGAATATATGTCAGACAGTGAAAGTATATACTCTATTAGAAGTATGGAAGTCTTTGAAGAGAAAATAAATAAATCTGATTCTTCCGATTCTAGAGAAGAGGAATTTATAAATAACATAGGATTAGAAATGACAAACTCAGACTATTATGATTTAGTAAATTTGATAGAAGAATGTGAACATAAATTTGAGGAAGGAAAAGGATTAGATAGTAATCAGTGTTGTTTTTGTAAGTGGTTTCCAAGTAAAAACAAAAGAGCAAAATGTAGAAAATATTACAAGGAAGGATGCATAAAATTTATAGAAAAAATCTCAGAGATCCTAGAAATTTAAAAATCAACAAACAATTTAAGTAATTTTTACAAGAAAAAACTTGAACCAATAGTTAAAACACCAGACGATAAAATATTTGAATAAGAAGTAAGACTAAAAATATTAGAAATAAGAGTTAGAAATAAAATAGAGAAGTGGTTATTATATAGATAATAGATAGGTAAAATAGGCAGATAATAATAACATTATAGTAATAATAGAGTAGATAATAAACAGATAATAGATAATAACAATAAAAATTGATAGGACGGATAGATAGATATATTAATAATATATAAACAAAGTTAATAATAAATAGTAACTAGTATTTATATATATATAAGTAATATATATATATATATATATATGCTAATAAGTATAAGTATATATAAGCAGTAAATATTTGTGTATTTATTATACAATATATTAAATATATATTATAATCTTATATATAGACAACTTATACTACTACTAGTAATAATAATAATAAGCAAGAATATATATTACTTATGTATGTATGTATATATATCCTTCAGTATATGTATCATAATATATATCGTAGATTATATAGATATAATATATGGTAGATTATATAGTTAGCATAGTACTATAGATAGATAACTATAGAAAGCAAATTATATATAACAAGTAATTAAAGCAGGTAAGTAATTTTAAGATATTAAAGAGGAGTTATCGCAGTTGTGTTTTAATATGGTGTAAAGTCCTACTCAGTACTCCCTCCTTCGTTGTCCTTAGTCCAATGTAAGTGTCCAAGTCATAAAGATTCAAGTATATTTTCTCCCAAAATAAATTATTTTTTCAATTTTGGTTTTTTGATTTTTTTTAATTTATACCCTGTTCATCTCTTTCTCTTCAATTTTAGGTATTTTAGCAATATCTTCTTTAATCACACCCCGAGAGAATAACAATGTCCTTTTTTAATCTTCTTCGAACTTTTCAAATCCCTAGGAATTTACAGATTAATCCATCGTTATTGATAAAACACTGAGAGAATAACCATATACTGAGGGTATTTTTATAAGTAATTTATAAATTTTACAAGATCAAAAAAACTGGCGGAAAACCGTCGGCGATCCAGATCTTAATAATAAAACACATGCGAAAGAAAATATAAACTTGATTAATTCAAACATAATTTACAAACTTGGGAGAAAAATACAAAAATCTATGTAACTACTACTTACATGCCTTAAGGAAGAAGTGAAGTTTCCCTTTCGGGAGTCCCCTAAAAACTTGACATCTACCAAAAAATGAAGAACTATGAAAACTTTTCACACTTTTCACACACTCTCTTTTTTTTTCTAGTAACTTACAAACTTTAGAAACTAAGAAACTTAAAGAACTTAAGAAAACTAAAGAACTTTCTCACTCTTGATTTTTTCTTTCTATTTTCTCTCCTTTGTACATTTTTTTGTCTTCCATAAAGGGAGGTATTTATAGAAATTTGTAGACTTCAAATCTTAACTTTTTGTGGACTTCAAATCCTTTCTAATGATTTTAGCAAGATTTTATCAACTTGGGTGGGTCTGACGGCTAGTGTTTTTCTTTAATTCTCCTCCGTCCATTTAATTATCTGATATTGCATATGTCTGTTATTTTGTCTTTTATAGATATCTTCATTGCTTACATATCCAAATTGTGTAAAGCTTTTGAGTTAAACTCTATTCCTGAATCATCGTCTGCGTTTGGGTCTTGGGTAAATTGATCCATGGCTGAGTTGTATTCTCGTTCATACTCATCACTGTCTCTGTCTGATAATCCCAGTCTTGTTATAGTTCTAGGTGATCTCTTTTCTTCTCTTGGAATTAAGGAAATTCTAGGTCTTTGCTATGGTGGGTCTGGATTCATTGCTATCTCCTTAGGCAATTGTTCTGCTAACAACTTTTTTATTGAGTCTACAACTATTTTTTCTATATTTCTTTTTTCATTTTTCTTTTTTCTTAATGAAAATTCCTTCTTATTCTGAGAGGAACTTCCTTCATCTATTGTCTGAGTACCTGTGGTTTTAAAACTAGCTGGGAGTACTCCCTACACTTTTCGGTAGAGTGTCAGCAATCAATGGATTTGATGAGTCTTTACTAGCTACCGTTTGAGCTGGACTAGCTGTATCATTACCCAATACAGTGGGTCTTTCTGAATTCATTGGGGAATGCACACCCATTAACAGGTTTGAGAAGTCTTTACCAGCTACCATTTGAGTTGAACTAGCTGTATCATTACCTGGTGTAGTGGATTTTTCCATTTTTAAAGAGGATGGAGAACTCTTTGGCTGGGTCTCATAAATTGGTTGAGTCTATTGTGAAAGTTCAAAATGAAGGATTTATATACGGTCATGTAAAATACTTATATGTTCTAACATTTCTCCTTTTTCTTTTACAAGGTTTTCATTATCTTGTCTTAAAACTTCATTGGCTTGATTCTGTCTTGTAAAAGCTTCAGTCATAAAGGAACAATGATCACAAAATATAATTTTATCTGTGTCTTTGTTAATATTATATTAAGGAATTTTTTGTGTTTCTGGTCTTGAAGTTGGAGTAATAAAATAATTTGGTCCCAGATTTCTCCGGGCATAGTCTAGAGTCTCTGAGAGGTCATAAAAACCTTTATAAAGAGGTGTTTTATAATCTTTTATGGCATCCATGTAATGCCCCAAATCTGGTACCCGGAACGTTACACGGTGCTTATGACCCTGATGAACCACAATCTAATCCATGACTGATATTTGTACTTGTATACTGCATACATACTGTATAATGTGGAAACATGAACTGAAAGGCCACAAGGTTCAAAACTATAACATAAGATCTGATAAATCATAACATATGGATGGGGTATAAAATACCCAAAACAAAATTAAAATAAGTTATCTGAACATACTGTAGTCTGAAAAGCCTCTAATCATGACTGTCTGAATAAGGATTTGATAGAACATGTCCCCAACTAACTCTAACTAATAAACAAATTAACGAGATAATAAAATAATGATCGTGTCCTCAAAAGATGAGGACTCACTTCTAACTCTAACTGTTGAGACTGGAATCTAATGATGATCTGAAACTTGTATCTCTGAACTTATGGTATAAGACACCATAGCACAAATGTGTCAGTACTTTGAATGTACTGGTATGCATGTAAGGTAAGCTAAATACATAGGGTTCATATGCAAGCACAAATATAATAACAGACTGACTATCATGAGCGTGAGAGTACATGCGTGAGACATAAAAATTGACACTGATACCATGATAACATAATTACTGAATCTGAATACTGATAATACGACATACTAATAACTGATATAACTGAAAACATGAGTGACTGATTTGACAGTCCTGAATCTGATGGAAATAGCTGAGTTTCGTATTGTATTTGAATTGACCGTATCTGACAGTCGTGAAATCTGAAGGACTATATGAGTTCTTGACTGATACTAATACTGAAATTATGGGAAGTAGTAATCAAATCAACATGCCCCAAATGACGCATTATAGCTAAATTGGAGTCCAATCTGTGCCCCGATTAGTAGGGTGTCAATACCGTGACACTGGTAAGGATAATAAGTGAGTGACCCTAATATAACAGGTAACTCTAATGACATCAGTGGGAACCCTCATATAGCAGGTTAAGAAGCCTCATCTACCCTCATATAGCAGGCTATGATGTCTCAACCTATGCTGGCTACATAGTTCTGGAATGCAAGGATTGCTTCTAAGAATCACACCCTCGTATAACAGGTAAGTTCCCACCCTTAGGTTCACTCGGTGCTAATTTCTACTCCCATTTGAATAGACACTGAACATGATTTTCTGAAACTAAAAATGGACTGAGTTACCGACTTCCATTGACTGATGGAATAATACTGATATCTGACAACTGACTGAGTTCATGAAATCATGGAGATTTACTGAGTCATAAAGACTGTTGTGAGTGTAAGGATCATAGCTTGGCTGAGAGTATCATGAAAACATGACATGACTCTAGTTACACAGCTAATATTTTGGGTACAAGTACCCCCAGGAATCGATAGAAGGAAACTAACAAAGCATGACTTTCTTGAATACATATTAATCACCATAATGCATTTACTGAAGCATTTCATCATACATGTTATAGGCATAAGCTTGTACATACATGGAGATTTCATGACAACATACTAGTTAGGCACTTTTCCTTCATTTAGGTATTAAATCAAACATATTGTAGGCATGGTACATGTAAACATCATTGTACAACAACTAAACATCATAGTCACATTCTAATTTCATCATTCAAGGGTTTAGTCATAGGTTTGCATGAATCTATATCTATAAGAATTAAACCCACATATAAATTATCACCCAACATGGATTAAAATTCAATTTATCATTTATCAACATGAACAAAAATAGCCGAAAATCCATAACTTGAAGTTGGAAAAGGAATTCTTGGACTTCATGGACGAAAGGAGTCCATGAATGAACACTATCCATACCTAGGTTAGATTCTTGATGTTCTTGAACTTGAAGAATTAGAAATCCCTTAGCTCTTGAAGAAGATTGGATTTTGTTCTTGGATGTTAATGTTAGAGAGAAACCCTAATATTGGTTAAGTAATAATGAACAAAATAGTTGAAATCGAATATAATTGTGTATATATATAGGTGGGTGGTAAATAACCAAAATACCTTTTTAAAAATGGCTTTAATTTGCCAAATCAGGACCTACAATGGCTCGTGCGATGGTCCATCTCAAGGGCGATGGTCCGTCGTTTTGACCGTCGTATGGGGACCAAGAAAAGGGATTACTGCCTAAGTAACCATGGCCTAGGCGACGGTATGTCGCAAGTTTGACGATTCGTCAGCCTGCCCGTTGCACCTTATCCAGAAGGTGGCCTCACTGTTTCCCTTTCAATGTTCGTGGGCGACGGTCCATCGCTGTAATACCCCAGGAAATTTTTTGTTAAAATTTTGTGCATAAATGTGTTAGGTTCTATCTTCTAGAATGAATTATAAATTTTCCGTGTGGAATGTCTTAGATTATGACCCACTATTGCGTAGAGTATCGAATAAGATTTCCAATGATATATGGATCATCCAAAACGTACACCCGAGCGCCAAGTTATGAACATTCCGATTGAACCGTGAATAGTAGTGAACAGTAAAACATGCAGGAAAAAGTACTAAGGCCTGGCGTATTTTTACTCCAACTTTAAACGATTATAACTCCTTGTACATAATAATATGGGTGATCTACTATATATCAACGGAAAGATCTGCGAGTCCTCTTTCCAATGAAATGTGTTTCATCCAATTTTCCTATTGAAGCAAAACGTTATGGTCGATCTACTTCAGCCTAGCAAAAATGAATTTTTGGGTCAACTTCAAACGATCATAAATCCTCGTACACAATGATCTGTGTGAGATACTGTATATCAACGGAAAGATATGAGAGTCCTATTTTTAATGAAATTGGTCTTATCCAATTTGGATATCGAAGTAATAGTTATGGTTTATCTACTGCACACTATCAAAACAGTCCACCAAAGGACAAATTTGAGAATTTTTTTGATTTTTAGGGGCGTTTTGGTCATTCCCCCTCACCCAAAATCCATCCAAACCCTATATTAAAGCCTATTAGAAGAATTATATGTTATATTTCATCAAATTCCCTCAAAAAGAAAACCCTAAGCTCCTACATCCAACTTCAAGAACCTCCAAAGTTCACCATTAATTCTGCAAATTTATTCAAGATTCCAAGTTCATAGTTCAAGAACTCCAAGAACCATCATTTAAACACACGATTAACATCTCAAAAACAAGTATTGATCTAAAGTTCATCATTCAAGGTAAGTGGGGTTTTTCAACAAGAACTCTTTTTTGTTCTTGTGCCCAAAAGTAATTTTCTTTACAAAGGCATGATTTTTATTTGATTTTTATGAATTTGAAGCATGAACCCATATCTTATGATGATTATTATGAAATCTTGATGTTTGTGATTTTGAAAGATGAATTTACATGTGTGGAGATATAAAGCATGAATCTTGAACGATATTTATTATGATTTTGATATTTGGGTGGTGAATCCCCATTGAAAATTATGTTTTTTTGAGAAAATGTGTGTTATAAGCACGTTGATGTTGAATATTTGAAATATTTTGAATTGTTTTACCTTTTTGTCTTAATGGAGTTGTTTTGAACTCGAGTGTGAAAGAAATCCACAACGTAGTTGATTTTTATAGATGGGAAGCATGATGGCTCCCGATGTATATTTATATATTACTGAAATTATTTTATTGTGGATTGTCTTTGAAATGATCTGAGCTAAGTCTGGGAGAAATTTTTACCACCGAGTGGGAGGTATAAAGCGACCTTGCTTCCTTAGAACTACGTGCCCCCGTAGGAGTGAGCCTAAGGCTGATTTATATAGTGATCACTAGTTTGTGTGGATTTAATATCGATAGTCCTTCTCCGATGGCAAGGATAGGAAGGCTCTCTCCAACGTGTTTTGTACGTTGGACTCCATGTAGCTCACATGGTTTATGTCGGTTATAGGATCTCCCATTGTGTGTGTGTTTCCTACTATCTATGGTGAATGGTGAAGTGATTTGAAAGTGGAATTGTAAAAGTTATTCTTTCAAAAGATTTAAATGATATTTACATTATGAGAATTGATATTCTTGATGAACTGAAAGTGATTGACAAATTATATGAAGGCTCACATATGTTATTGTACTTATTTCATCCTCTCATGATTATGATGATTTTCTTCAGGCTATATGAGTCTTTCATATATCCTGCATATTTCTTATAAATATTTATGATGATTATGTTTATACAACTTCATACACCCCCATACACTCGGTTTCTTTCCATAGTACTGACCCACATCTTCGAATGTGGGCTGCATTTTCTCAGAATATAGGTTCAGGTGCTCAGTTCCAGGTTTGATAGTGATTCTTTGGGCACGCTGTTCTACATCCTCTATTATGGTGAGTCCTCATGTTCCGAGGACGTGATGTCTGATGGTTGTTTCACGAAACTGCTTACATTTGATTACTGAGTATGAGTCAGTTGGGGCATGTCTCAATGGCTCACTAGTTTTATTGATTTTCTTAGAGGCTTGTCAGACTAGTATAGATGTTGGGAGTTGACTAATAAGTCGTATTTTGTTATCTTTCTGAAATTCTTTTATTCTTAGATGATGATTACTCTGTTGATATTTGAGGGTTATTTATGGAAACCCCGTTGATTTGTGTTGAACTAAATGAAAATGGCTCAAAGGGTTAGCTTGGGGATACCCGTAGCCTCAAGCACCGTGTAACACTCCGGGACCCATTTTCTGGGGCGTTACAAACTTGGTATCTGAGCCTAAGGTTTTAAGGTATCCTAGAAAGTCTTACAAGCTGCGTTAAGTAGTGTCTTGATCATCGGTGTGTAGCATGCCATATCTATGAGAAAGAGGCTGTAAGACATTTTAGGAAAAAGTGTGATTCTTTCTTTTAGAAGCCTATCATGCTGAAAGTGTCTCTCTCTGCTATTTATTCGTGCTTTTCTCTTTTAGAAATATGCCTCCACATCAAGCGAAAAGAAATAATGATGGTCAGCAACCTCAACCCACTGTTCCATTGAATGAAAACGTGTCTCATGCTGAATTTTGGGAAGCCTTTAAGGCGCTGGCCTAAGCTGTTACTGCAAATATTCAGGCTAATCCGGCCCCAACTCCATAGCAGCAGGGAGGTGATTCAGCTACTACTAGGATCTGTGACATCATGCGGATGAATCCACCGAAATTCTATGGGTCCAAGTCTGATGAGGATCCACGATTGTTTTTAGAGGAGGTGCGGAAGATTACTCAGGTGATGCATGTATCTGAGGAACATAGTGTGGATTTGGCTGCGTATAAGTTGAAAGACCTTGCTTATGACTGGGTTGTTGCTTGGAGTAAAGGTAGAGGTGAGGGAGCTGTCTCTACAACTTGGCAAGAGTTCCAGGATGCATTCCTGGATAAGTTTTTTCCTTTAGAGATGAGAAAGGCAAAGGTGGAAGAGTTTATGAACCTGCAATAGGGCTCTATAACTGTTAGGGAGTACTGTCTAAAGTTCAATCAGTTGGCCAAGTATGCTCCTGACTTAGTGGCTGATAATCGGGCTAGTATGAGTAAGTTTGTGACTTGAGTGTCTAGTTATGTGGTTAAGGAGTGTAGGTCTGCTATGCTGAATAGTGAGATGAATCTTTCTAGGCTGATGACTTATGTCCAACAGATTGAGGTGTACAAAACTAAGGAGTGAGATAGAATGAGAGGGAATAAGAGAGCTAGGTCCAAGCAGCACGGACAGGGTCAGACTAGATCGCAGGGAGAGAGTTGTCCTCAGTATCAGGATCGTTTGTCTATGCCAGCACCGTCATCTGCTAGTGCTCCCGTACCTAGAGGTAGGCAGGAGCAAGGTAGTAGGTCATATGCATCCAGATCCCTGTACAGTGCTAGGAGTAAGCCAAATTATCCCATGTGTCCTAAGTATGGTAGGGCTCATTCGGGTAAGTGTTGGGGTGAGAAGAGGGATTGTTTCCGGTGTGGTGACATGGGTCACAGAGTTAGAGATTGTCCACAGGATTGGCAAGGGTGTCGTGACTATCGCCCTCAAACCCAAACTAAGACTGTTAGTGCTCTAGTTCCAGTGACTGGCCCAGCCCCAGCTCAGAGCGCCTCTTCTAGTAATGCTGGAGGGCAGTGCCAGAATAGATTCTATGCTTTACCGTCCTACAAGGAATAGAAGGACTCTCCCGATATTGTTATTGGTATGCTTCGTATATTTTAGTTTGATGTGTATGCTTTATTGGATCCTGGATCCAGTTTCTCATATGTTACACCTTTGATTACTGTGAATTTTGAAACTAGTCCTGAGATTATTACAGAGCCTATCCTAGTTTCTACCCCAGTGGCTGATTCGATTGTTGCCCAGAAAGTGTATAAAAAGTATCCTGTTACCGTTCTTCATAGAGTCTTGTTGGCTGATCTAATTGAGTTAGACATGGTAGATTTTGATGTGATTCTGGGTATGGGCTGGCTGTATTCTTCTTATGCCTCTATTGATTGTCGGACCTGAGTGGTCAATTTTCAGTTTTTGGGTGCATCCGTGTTTGAGTGGTCTGGGAATTCTATGTCACCCAAGAGTCATTTTATCTCTTACCTCAAAGCTAGAAAGCTTATTTCCAAGGGGTGTATTTACCATTTGGTTAGAGTCAAAGACACTAAGTTTGAGACTTCAACTCTCCAGTCTGTTAACATTGTCAATGAGTTTTCTGATGTCTTTCCAAATGATCTCCCAGGGATACCTCCTAATAGAGAGATAGATTTTGGGAATGATCTTCTTCCCGATACTCAGCTCATTTCTATTCCTCCTTACTGTATGGCCCCTGCAGAACTTAAGGAGTTGAAAGAGCAACTCAAAGATCTACTAGATAAGGGTTTCATAAGGCCCAGTATTTCTCCCTGGGGTGCTCCTATGTTGTTTGTTAGAAAGAAAGATGGCTCTTTGCATATGTGCATTGATTGCCGCCAACTGAATAAAGTCACCATAAAAAATAAGTACCCCCTTCTGAGAATAGATGATTTGTTTGACCAATTGCAAGGTGCAAGTTATTTCTCAAAGATAGAACTTCGTTCTGGCTATCATCAACTCAAAGTTAGGGAGTGTGACATCCCAGAAACCGCTTTCCAAACTTGTTATGGCCATTTTGAGTTTCTTGTTATGTCTTTCGGGTTAACTAATACCCTAGCAGCTTTCATAGACCTCATGAATTGAGTGTTCAGACCATATCTGGATGTGTTTGTCATAGTGTTCATCGATGATATATTGGTGTACTCCCGTAGTGAGGATGAACATTCTGATCATCTCTGAACTATCTTACAAACCCTTAGAAATCACAAGTTGTTTGCCAAGTTTAGTAAGTGTGAGTTTTGGCTAAGGTCAGTTGCTTTTTTGGGTCATATCATTTCTTCTGAGGGCATTAAAGTTGATCCCCAAAAGACCGAAGTTGTTAGAAATTGGCCTAGACCTATTTCTCCAACTGATATCCGAAGTTTCTTGGGTTTAGCCGGCTATTACCGCCTTTTTGTTGAGGGTTTCTCCTCTATAGCATCTCCTATGACTCGGTTGACCCAAATGAAAGTGAAGTTCTTATGGTCCGAATCTTGTGAGAAGAGTTTTTAGGAGTTGATGACTCGACTCACTTCAGCCCCTATTTTGACTTTGCCTAATGGTGTTGATGGTTTTGTGGTGTACTGTGATGCTTCGAGAGTTGGGTTGGGTTGTGTATTGATGCAGAAGGGTAAGGTGATAGCTTATGCTTCTAGACAGTTGAAACCCCATGAGAAAAATTACCCTACCCATGACCTTGAGTTGGCTGCTGTTGTGTTTGCTTTGAAAATCTGGAGACACTATTTGTATGGTTTCCATGTTGATGTTTTCACTGATCATAAGAGTCTCGAGTATGTGTTTACCCAGAGAGAATTGAATCTTAGGCAGAGACGATCATTAGAATTGTTAAAGGACTATGATATGAGTGTGTTGTACCATCCGGGCAAGGCCAATGTTGTAGCGGATGCCCTAAGTAGAGTGTCCATGGGTCATTATTAAAGGTATGTGGGGTTTTTCAACAAGAACTCTCTTTCGTTCTTATGCCCAAAACTAATTTTCTTTACAAAGGTATGATTTTTATTTGATTTTTACAAATTTGAAGAATGAACTCATATCTTATGATGATTATTATGAAATCTTGATGTTTATGATTTTGAAAGATGAATTTACATGTGTGGATATATAAAGCATGAATCTTGACCGATATTTATTATGATTTTGATATTTGGGTCATGAATCCCCATTGGAAATTGTGTTTTTTTTTAGAAAGTGTGTGTTATAAACACGTTGATGTTGAATATTTGAGATATTTAGAATGATTTTACCTTTTGGTCTTAATGGAGTTGTTTTGAACTTGAGTGTGAAAGAAATCCACAACGTGGTTGATTTTGATAGATAGGAAGCATGATGGCTCCCGATGTATATTTATATATTACTGAAATTGTTTTGTTGTGGATTTTCTTTGAAATAATCTGAGCTAAGTCCGGGAGAAATCTTTAGCACCGAGTGGGAGGTATAAAGCGAACTTACTTTCCTAGAACTACTTGCCCCCGTAGGAGTGAGCCTGAGGCTGATTTATATAGTGATCACTAGTTTGTATGGATTTGATATCGATAGTCCTACTCCGATGGCAAGGATAGGGTGGCTCTCCCCAACATGGGTTGTACGTTGGACTCCATGTAGCTCACATGGTTTATGTCAGTTATAGGATCTCCCAGTGTGTGTCTGTTTCCTTGTGTCTATGGTGAATGGTGAAGTGATTTGAAAGTGGAATTGTGAAAGTTATTCTTTCAAAAGATTTAAATGATATTTACATTATGAGAATTGATATTCTTGATGAACTGAAAGTGATTGACAAATTATATGATGACTCACATGTGTTATTGTACTTATTTCATGCTCTTATGATTATGATGATTTTCTTCGGGCTATGTGAGTCTTTCATACATCCTGCATATTTTTTATAAATATTTATGATGATGATGTTTATACAACTGCATACACCCCTATATACTCGGTTCCTTTTCATGGTACTGACCCACATCTTCGAATGTGGGCTGCATTTTCTAGGAATGTAGGTTCAGGTGCTCTGTTCCTGGTTCGACAGTGATTCTTCAGGCACGCTATTCTACATCCTCTGTTGTTGTGAGTCCTCATATTCCGAGGACGTGATGTCTGATGTTGGTTTCACGAAACTGTTTATATTTGATAACTGAGTATGAGTCAGTTGGGGCATGTCTCAATGACTCGCTAGTTTTATTGATTTTCTTAGAGGCTTGTCAGACTAGTATAGATGTTGGGAGTTGACTAATAAGTCATATTTTTTTATCTTTCTAAAATTCTTTTATTCTTAGATAATGATTACTCTGTTGATATTTGAGGGTTATTTATGAAAACCCCGTTGATTTGTGTTGAACTGAATGAAAATGGATCAAAGGGTTAGCTTGGGGCTACTCGTAGCCTCAAGCACCGTGTGATGCTCTGGGACCCATTTTTTGAGGCGTTACAGTTGCTAGTCCAATGGTCCGTCGGCCTTACCATCGCACCTAGGTGGTTTTTACTACCTTCTGTATTTTTGATATAAATTTCTCCTTTGATGTCAAATTATGATGAAATTGGTATTGTTGGAAAGCTAATTCAATTTCCCACATGACAAAAAAGTGAAAATCTTAAAAATACCACATGTACAAAAGTTGATTCATCTTTCAAAGAAAGTTTCTGACATTCTTGATACGATATCAAGCTAGGAAAAGTATAGGGTATTGTAATATCTCCCTCTTGAGAACATTCATCCTCGAATGAGACTGGGTGAGGGGAAAGAATAACCAACGTACATACTGAACATGAATACCGAAACATGATCTCATGACTAACATGACTGATAACTGAACATATCATACTGAACATGCATATCTGATGCATGTGTAACTAATTCATCAATGCATGACTGGGTGTTCTGATGAACTAAGTTTCTGACAATGAGAATGCATGTCTGATGCATAATTATATAACTGAGCTGATATATAAATGCATGACTGAATATGCAATGGTATTTAATACCAAATTTGTGACGAACACTGAACATGAAACTGGGTAAGCTTAAGCAGGACTATTACCTTAAGCTTGATCTGAGTTGGTGGAGAAGAGGTGAGGAGACTTGGTACGCATATCTACTTCTGTTACTAAAGAACTTTAACTGGAGGGACTTATTTGTTCCTTAATCTACATGTCTGATAGTCTAGGATTTTGACTAGAATCTATTCATAAGAGAGGTTGTTCTGAACATCGATGCTCTGAATAGGGACTACAACTGCTGGGTCACCTATACACTTCTTGAGCAAGGAGACATGGAAGACTGGATGAACTGAGGCTAGATCTGAAGGCAATTCAAGCTCATAAGCTACCTTTCCAAATTGACTGAGAATCTTGAAGGGACCGACAATCGGGGACTGAGTTTTCCTTTCTTGTTGAACCGTTTAACTCCCTTCATGGGAGATATCTTTAGATAGACATAGTCACCAATATCAAACTCGAGATCTTTTCTACGAACATCTGGATAAGACTTCTGTCGGCTCTGAGCAGCCCGGAGTCTTTCTCTGATCAACTGGACTTTCTCTAAGGCGTCGAATTCCAAGTCAGGCCCTATAACTGAGACCTCACTAACTTCAAACCAACCAATTGGAGATCTACATCTCCTACCATAGAGAGCTTCGAATAGAACCATGTGAATACTGGAATGATAGTTGTTGTTGTATGCAAATTCAATAAAAGGTTAGTGATCATCCCAACTACCCTTGAAATCAATTGCACATGCCCTTAGCATATCTTCAAAAGTATGAATGGTCCTTTCTGTTTGACCATCTGTCTGAGGATGAAAGGTTGTACTAAGATGAACTTAGGTGCCAAGACCCTTTTGGAACACTTTCCAGAAATGAGAGGTAAACTAAGAACCTCTGTCTGAGATAATAGATAACGAAACACCGTGTAATCTAACGAACTCCCTAATGTAGAGTTTTGTGTAATCCTCGGCTGAACAAGAGGTATGAACTAGAACAAAATGGGTTGATTTGGTCATTTTGTCTATGATGACCCAAATTTAATCATGCTAATGACGAGTTCAAGGAAAACCCATCATGAAGTCCATGTTCACTTCTTCCCATTTCTAAGTAGGAATAATAAACTCCTATATAGGACCACTAGGCTTCTGATGCTCTATTTTAACCTGCTGACATATAGAGCACTTAGCCACAAACTCTGCAACATCTCTCTTCATCCTACTGCACCAATAGACTTCCCGCAAGTCGCGGTACATCTTTGTGGCCCCTGGATGAATATAGTAGAGTGCACCATGCGTTTTTTCAAGAATTTGCTGCCTTAAGTCATCTACAAAACACCATCTCCCCCTTGGGAGAAAACCTCTACTTTCTGATCCTTGACTGACTCTTTTAACTTGATAAGGCTAGGATCCCTATCTTGTTTTTCTTTTTCCTTGGAAACTAGAGATGATTCTGAACTACTCTAAACCTATATATCACCCTCCTCTTCTTCAGTCTTTTGAGGATCTTCTATAATGCCATCACCAAAAACAATATAACCAAGGAATGCTACTGACCTTAGCCAAAACTCGTACTTACTGAATTTGGCGAATAGCTGATGATCTTTAAGAGTTTGAAGTACAGTTTTGAGATGGTCTACATGATCTCGCTCACTACGGGAATAGACCAGAATATCATCTATGAATACCGTGATGAACATGTCCAAGTACTGCTTGAATACACGATTTATCAAGTACATGAAAGTGGCTGGGGCATTGGTAAGACCAAATAACATAACTAAGAATTCGAAGTGACCATATCGAGTACGGAAAGGTGTTTTTGAAATGTCACATTCTCTAACTCTAAGCTGATGATAGCTGGATCTAAGGTCTATCTTGGAGAAATATCTAGCACCCTGAAGTTTGTCAAACAAGTCATCGATTCTGGGAAGAGGATACTTGTTCTTAACTGTGGATTTATTGAGTTGACAATAATCAATGCACATTTTGAGAGAACCATCTTTCTTGGGAACGAATAAGACTGGTGCGCCACACGGGGAAACACTGGGTCCGATGAATCCCTTATCTAAGAAATCCTTCAACTAATATTTTAGTTCTTTGAGTTCTGCTGGTGCCATTCTGTATGGCAGAATAGAGATAGGCTGAGTATCCGAAAGAAGATCAATACCAAAGCTTATTTCTCATTCGGGAAAAATTTTTGGAAGATCTTCGGGAAAAACATCTGAATATTCATTTACAACTGGAATTGATTAAAGACTGGGAGTCTCAAAACTGGAATCCTTAACATGAACAAGATGATAGACACATCTCTTAGATATCATTTTCCTTTCTCAAAGGTAGGAAACAAGATGACCTCTGAAAATGGATACACTACCCTTCCACTCTAGGATGGGTTTATTTGAAAACTAAAATTGAACTATCCTATTTCTAAAGTTGACTGTGGCATAGCAGGAATGAAGTCAATCCATGCTGAGAATGACATCGGAATCAGTCATCTCTAATTGGACTAAGTCTGTTGAAGCGGCTTTCTGAAATATCATAACTGGGCAGTTCCTGTATACCCACCGGGCTATGATGGTTTTACCCACTGGGGTAGAGACTGAAAAGGGCTCTGCTAGAATTTTGGGACTGACTCCAAAATTGATTGCTATATAAGGAGTGACAAAAGACAAAGAAGTTTCTGAATCTATCAAAGCGTAAATATGCACATAAAAGATCTGTAATGTACCGATAACCATATCAATAGAATTTTCCTGATCTTGTAGGGACTGAAGAGCATAGAGAAAATTTTGGTGTTGCCCACTAGTAGCACTGAAGGTGGCATGCTGATTTGGGTGACCAGACTATGCTAAGGAGCGATTCTGTTGACCCTGAGGACCTGATTGAGGATAGTCCCTGACTTTGTAGCCTACCTTGCCACATCCAAAACAAATGCAACTATCAACTCTGCTAATACCCTAATGGTGCTTGCCATAAGTTTGGCAAATATGATAGGTGCGGGTACTGCTAACACTGCCCTGGGACTTAGAGCCTGACGCTCTATATTTCTTACCCTCTCTGAACTTAGGAACTGGAGCACTGGCTAAAGAAAGAGCTGGAACTGATGACTTATGACAAAATTGAGATAGTTTCCTCCTTCTGACTTAGGCTGAGCAAAGTTAAAACTACTTGTCTTTGCTTTCTTATTGTACTTCTCCCTCATCTTAATTTTCTTCTCCTCTATCTGCTGAGCATGAGCCATGAGCTTGGCTAAAGTCATGTCTCTATTCATCACGGCGGATCTACACTCATTAACCATGTTATCATTTACCCCTGAAACAAACTTACTCATCCTTGCCTTGCTATCTGTAACCACATGAGGGGCATATATGGCTAATTGAGTAAACTTAATAAAATACTCTTTCACCGTCATATTGCCCTTCCTGAGGTTGTTGAATTCTAATACCTTAGCTTCTCTAAGCTCTAGGGGAAAGAATCTATCAAGGAAAGCAGAAGCAAACTCCTCCCACTTACAGGCCCTGCATCATCTGGCCTTTATGACTTCCACTATTTAAACTAGGTGTGAACAACATCCTGCAACTGATATGCAGCTAGCTCATCACTCTCACTAGAAGTAACCCCCATTATGTCTGTAACCTTCTGCACCTGATCTAGGAATTCCTGAGGGTCCTCGTCTATCTTAGACCCAAGAAAGGATGGAGGATTCATTTAGGTGAAGTCCCAAATTCTAGTTGCAGTGGAATTAGCCACTGGTTTGGATGGAACAAAAGCTGGTCATTCATTCTGAGCAGCAACTGAGTTAGCAAGAGTAGTGAATGCAGCTCGAAACTCTACATGAGAAACATGTTCGCCCAAAGGTTCTTCGGGCATAGGGGATGGATGATTCTCGTTTCTTCTTGATGGATGATTCTCGTTTCTTCTTTTAGAAGGAATGTTCTGTAGAAGAAAGTGAGAAAGGGATTAGACTAAGTAATTGACTTGAGATTATGCTTGTTGGCACAACATGAATACTGAAAGAGGGGAAACTGCTCCTAAAACATCTTATAGCCTCTTGTATATAAATGTGGCGTGCAACACACCCATGCACAAGACTCTACTAGATACGACTTTAAGACTTCCTAGGACACTATTGAACCTTAGGCTCTGAACCAAGTTTGTAATACCCCGAATCCGGTACCCGGAATGTTATACGATGCTCATGACCCCAAAGGACCACAAGCTAAACCATGGCTAATATCTGTACCTGTATACTGCATATATACTGTATAATGCGGAAATATGAACTGAAAGGCCATAAGGTTCAAAACTGTAACATAAGATCTAATAAATCATAACATATGGATGGGGTATGAAATACCCCTAACAAAACTAAAATAAGCTATCTGAATATATTATAGTCTGAAAAGCCTCTAATTATGATTGTCTGAATAAGGAGTTGATGGGACATTTCACCAACTAACTCCAACTAATAAACTAATTAACAAGCTAATAAAATGATGATCGTGACCTTAAAATATGAGGACTCACTTCTAACTCTGACTGTTGAGAATGGAATCTACTAATGCTCTTAAACTCGTGTCTCTGAACCTATGGTATAAGACACCATAGCGCAAATGCGTCAGTACTTTGAATGTACTGGTATGCATGTGAGGTAAGCTCAATGCATGGGGCTTATATGCATGAACAAATATAATAATAGACTGACTATCATGAGGTGAGAGTACATGCATGAGACATAAAATCTGAAACTGATGTTGTGATAATATGATTACTGAATCTGAATACTGATAACATAATATACTGATAACTGATATAACTAATAACATGAGTGACTGTATCTGATAGTCCTAAATTTGATGGAACTAGCTGAGTTCTGTACTGTATCTGACAGTCCTGAAATCTGAAGGATTATCTGAGTTCTTGACTGATACTAATACTGAAACTATGGGAAGTAGTCATCTAACTGACAAGCCCCAAATGATGCATTATAGCTGAATTGGGGTCCACTCTGTGCCCTGATTGAAAGGGTGTCAATACCGCGCCACTGGTAAGGACAATATATGAGTGACCCAAATATAATAGGTAACTCTAATAAGAATGATAGGAATGCTCATATAGCAGGTTAAGCCACCTCATCTACCCTCATATAGTAGGCTATGATATCTCAACCTATGCTAGCTACATAGTTCTGGAACGCAAGGATTGTTTCTAAGAATCACACCCTCATATAACAGGTGAGTTCCCACCCTTGGGTTCATTCGGTGCTAATTTCTACTCTCATCTGAATAGACACTAAACATGATTTTCTGAAACTAAACATGGATTGAGTTACTGACTTTCGTTGACTGACGGAATACTACTGATATCTTACAACTGACTGAGTTCATGAGATCGTAGAGATTTCCTGAGTCGTAAGACTGTCTGAAGTCTAAGGATCATAGCTTGACTAAGAGTATCGTCAAAACATGACATGGCTCTAGGCACATAGCTAATATTTTGGGTACAAGTACCCCCAGGACTCGATAGAAGGAAACTGACAAAGCATGACTCGCTTGAATACATAATAATCACCATAATGCATTTACTGAAGCATTTCATCAAACATGTGATAGGCATAAGCTTGTACATACATGGGGATTTCATGACAACATACTAGTTAGGCACTTTTCCTTCATTTAGGCATTAAATCAAAAATATTGTAGGAATTTTACATGTAAACATCATTGTACAATAATTAAACATCATAGTCACATTCTAATTTCATCATTCAAGGGTTTAGTCATAGGTTTGCATGAATCTATATATATAATAATTAAACCTACATATAAATTATCACCCAACATGGAGTAAAATTCAATTTCTCATTTATCAACGTGAACAAGAACAGCCCAATCATGAAATCATAAAGAAAATCCATAACTTGAAGTTGGAAAAGGGATTCTTGGACTTCATGGATGAAAGAAGTCCATGAATGAACACTATGCATACCTGGGTTAAGATTCTTGATGTTCTTGAACTTGAAGAATTGAAAATCCCTTAGTTCTTGAAGAAGATTGGATTTTGTTCTTGGAGATTAATGTTATAGAGAAACCCTAATATTGGTTATGAAGTAATAATGAACTAAATGGCTGAAATCGGATATAATTAGGTATATATAGGTGGGAGGTAAATGACAAAAATACTCTTTAAAAAATGGATTTAATTTGCTGAATCGGGACCTTCGATGGCTCGTGCGATGGTCCATCACTAGAACGACGGTCCATCATTTCAACCGTCGTACTGGGACCAAGAAAAGGGATTACTACCTAAGTAGTGACTGCCTGGGCGACGGTCCGTCCCAAGTTCGACGGTCCGTCAACCTACCCATCGCACCTTATCCCGAAGGTGGCGTCACTCTTTCCCTTACGACGGTCGTGGGAGACGGTCCGCCGTTAGTCCGATGGTCCGTCGGCCTCACCGTCGCACCTGGACAGTTTTTACTGCCTTCTGTATTTTGGCCATAACTTTCTCCTCCGATGTCGAATTTTGATAAAATTGGTATCATTGGAAAGATGATTCAATTTCCCACATGACAAACAGTTAAAATCTTAAAAATACCACATGTAAGAAAGTGGATTCATCTTTCAAAAAAAGCTTCTGACATTCTTGAGACGATTTCAAGCTATGAAAAGTATGAGGTATTATAGTCCATTACCTCTATCCAAGTCTGGAACACGCCTTGATGATGTCCTCTGAGAACAACATAGAATTTAAACCTGTTAGTAGTATTTTTCTCAGTAAAATAATAACTTAATGCATTTAGAACTGAAACAAAATAACTATTGTCTCTTCTATTATATGTTATCCGTAAATTGTCTAGTAGACATATCTGCTGCTTATCCACTTGTACTTCAAAATTTCGTCTGAAATTTAAGTTAGGTGGTTCGTAACATACCAAGTTGTGGGGTCCAAAAATTATTCTATCTAATTTTGGTTGTTCTAGCATTGTAAGTGGTCTGAAACGAGTGTTGCTCATTAGTGTCTTTAGATAGTCTTGGGATGATGAGGCTTCTGCCTTGCCTTTTCCTTTTTCTGTATTCATACTGAAATAAAAACCGTTAGTTGTCATCTTTGATTAATCTACTTAGTTTATCTGCTAAGTTATTATCTTTTCCTTTAATATGTTCTAGAACAATATTATAAATTGAAGTGGATCTACAAAATTTAACCACCTCCTTTTACTGCTATTTTTCTCTTTTATTTTCTGATAGAATTTCCTTTGGCCTCACAGTCTGTTCTTACTACTATTTCTGATTTATTTAATAGGTAAAGTTTGAAACTATTTAAGCCGTATATTACTGCTAGTGTTTCTGCATCTATGATATTTACCCTTTTTTTTTATATTTTCCCCTCGAGTAAGCACATATTTTCTCATCCTTTCTGTCACTATATTTGTTAGGTTTTACTTTTAATACTGCTCCCCATCCTTGAAGGCTTTCATCTGTCTCGACTATTAAATAATTTGTTTCTAATGGTAATAACGTTAAGTCTGGGATGTCTTGTATCATGTTTTTAAGTTATTGGACTAATTTTATGTCTTCAGTATTAAAAGTTTTTTGGCCTATTGATCCTGTTTTGGAATATAACGGTCCTGCTACTTTACCTAAGTCTTTGATAAAAGCTTTAGCGTAATTTAAAAGTCCTAAAAAATTTTGTAAATCTTTAGTCTTGTCTAATTTATCTGGCATTTCTAAGACTTTTTTAGCTATGTGTGGTTGTAATTTTATCCTACCGTCTCCGATAACTAATCCTAAAAAATTAATACTAATTTTACATAATTCCATTTTCTTTCTACTTATTATTGTTCCATTATCTTCAAATAATTTTAAAACATTTTGTAAATGTTCTCTCATATTATTACTAAACACTAAAATATCATCTAGGTAAACTAATACAAAATTTTTATAGTCTCTAAAAATACTATCCATTTTTCTTTGAAAAATTGGAGGAGCGGTCTTTAATACAAACGATATGACCAACCATTCAAAATGTCCTTCTGGACATGTGAAAGTTGTCCATTCTATACTATCTTCATGCATTTTAATCTGTCAATATCCACATTTACAATCAAATTTACTAAGTACTTTTCTTTCTTGTATTCTATTTATTAATTCTGTTTTGTTTGGTAACAGACCCAGAATTTTTTTAATTCCAAGAGAAGAAACAAGATCACCTAGAACTGGAACAAAACTGGGATCTTTTCCTGTATTCATCCTGAAAAAAAATCGTTAGTTGTCTTCTTTGATTAATCTACTTAGTTGATCTGCTAAGTTATTATTTTTTCCTTTAATATGTTCTAGAACAATATTATAAATTGAAGTGGCATCTAAAAAATTTAACCACCTCCTTAAGTTTCTTAGTTTCTAAAGTTTGTAAGTTAATTAAAAAAAAAAAGAGTGAGTTAAAAGTGTGAAAAGTTTTCTTAGTTCTTCATTTTTCGGTAGGAGTCAAGTTTTCAACGAAGTCACGAAAGGGAAACCTCACTTCTTCCTTATGACATGTAAGTAGTCGTTACATAGATTTTTGTATTTTTCTCCCAAGTTTGTAAATTATGTTTGAAATAATCAAGTTTATATTTTCATTCACATGTGTTTTATTATTAAGATCTGGATCGCCGGCGGTTTTCTGCCAGTTTTCTGATCTTGAAAAATTTGTAAATTACTTATAAAAATACCGTCAGTATATGGTTATTCTCTCAGTGTTTTAGCGATAACGATAGATTAATCTGTAAATTCCTAGGGACTTGAAAAGTCCGAAGAAGATTGAAAAGGACTGTTGTTATTCTCCTGGGGTGTAATTAAAGAAGATATTGCTAAAATACCTAAACCTGAAGAGAAAGAGATGAACAGGGTATAAATTTAAAAAACTGTAAAAATATTTTATTTTGGGAGAAAATATACTTGGATCTTTATGACTTGGACACTTACACTGGACTAAGGATAATGAAGGAGGGAATACTGAGTAGCACTTTACACCATATTAAAACACAACTGTGATAACTCTGCTTTAATATCTAAAAATTACTTACCTGCTTTAATTACTTGTTATATATAATTTGCTTATAGTAACTAAATAATCTACGATATATTATATAATCTACGATATATATTATAATACATATACTAAAGGATATATATATACATGTATAAGTAATATATATTCTTGCTTATTATTATTATTGCTAGTCGTAGTATAATTTGTCTATTTAATATATATACGCTTGTTAATATTATATATATTATTACCTAATATTTAATACATAATATATATATACATATATTTACTGCTTATATATACACTTACAAACGCATATATATACTTATACTTATTAGCATATATATATATATTGCTTATATATATAAATACTAGTTACTATTTATTATTAACTTTGTTTATATATTATTAATATATCTATCTATCTATCTATCTATATATATATATATATATATATATATATATATATATATATATATATATATATATATATATATATATATATATATATATATATATATATATAGATAGATAGATAGATAGATAGATAGATAGATAGATATAGATAAATATATACATGAATTATACATATAGTATACATTTAGTGGCTACTTTTAGTTTAAACGGCTGGGCTAGTGTTTCTTGGATCAATTTTGTTGTTGTTTATAAATGGTACTAGTATAGGTACCTGCGCGATGCGCGGAATATTTTTTTTTATGAAAGTATCATTAAAATATAATAACTTATTAATTTAAAATAGTAAATTTAAAATTTCAAATTTGTTATTGTATCATATTAACATACTTTAAATTGATTAAGAAATATAAAAAATAATTGTTCATAGTATAATTGTAATTAATCATTAATATATAATTATAGTCACAATTATTTTAGATATTTTGATATAAAAAGATTGACATTGGTATTTTTATCATATTATATTGATTATTTTAAAAGATAATAAGTACGAAATAATAAATGTAAAATAATTATTATTTTGTATATTTGTAATCTTTAAGATATGTGACTATATTTTTTATCTTTCATTCACATTTTACTTTTCTATTTGTCCATCAATTCAAAATCGACAACTACACTAAAATTACCGATTGTGTTTAATTTCAAAACTTCTTTCTTCAAATTTTTAAATTTACCTCTCAGTGAACAAACTAAGCACATACAATTTATTATTTTTCTCATTAAAAAAAAAAATTCTCCCACCCCTCTCCTTCCCCTACATGTCACACCCTACCCCACACACACTCACCCACCACAGTCTCATGCCCTCCCTCTCCCTACCACAATATTCATCACTTTATTCCTGTCAAATTTTATTATTTTGAATATATATATATACACTGAAAAATATATTTTACTTATATATCGAACACACAAAAAAAAAGTTAGCAAGAAATAACTTATTTTCCTCCATACTAAACACATATATGTGATAAATTATTTCATACGATTAAGAAAAATAGAAATAATATACGTTATATAAAATAACATACGTTGTTATTATATTTAATAACAATGAAAAAAGTAGAAAAGCTAGCTTAACATTATATATAATTATAGAAGTATATATAAGAGATGTTAAGAAGTTATAATTCCATGTCAACTTAAACTTTATTTAAATTTGAATTCAAATATCAAATATTTTTTTTTTCCAAAGAGATCTTCTTTTTACTCTTTCTTCTCCTTGATTTTTTATATACAATGTACGTTAATTTTTTATTTTTTTTTATAATCTTTGTATTTAAATTGAAAGAAATATTTGAAATCATTAAGATTTATCCAAATATTTTTTATAGTTAGCAATATAAATAAAATATGACCACTTTGTTACTCATCCTTATCCTTGTTGTTTTATTTTATTTTTCTCTTTTCTCAATTATCTTTTTTTCTTTCATTTATCTGTTTTTCATATTTCCAACTTTATTTTATTTTGGCAAAATGACTTGATGAACCCTTGTACTATGCCCATTTTATAATGTGGATACTTTTATTTACATGTTTGTCATCTGGACCCTTGCGCCCATTAAAAAGTAATATTTTAAACCCTATTTCAGTGTGTGTAATACACTCACCTCCACATCAGCTGCCACATCATTTTTAAATATTGTGTTAAATTCCACATCAGCTGCCATGTCATTTTTTTAAATATTTAAAATAAAATTCATCTTTTTTTATAATATTATAAAATTTATAAATTTTAATTTGTAGAAATAATTTTAAATTTAAAATACTGAAAAAAATTTATAAAATTAAAAAATTTATTATTTTTAATAAGTTGATTATAAATTGTTTAATACTATAAAAAAATACCCCCTCCGTCTCATTTTATGTGTCATCATTTGACCGTGCACAGAATTTAAGAAATAAGGGAAGACTTGGAAAAGTTTACCAAATTATCCTTTATCAAAAAATGTGTCAATATTTTTTTTTAATTAAGTGGGACCAATAACGGTAAAAGGGTAATTGTGACTTTAAAAAATTGCCAAATAAGGAAAGGCGACACTTATTTTGGGACGGATTAAAAAGAAAATGATGCCACATAATTTGGGACGGAGGGAGTAATTTTTTTCATCACCACCAACCTGAGCAGCAGCTTGTAAGCATTGCTTCCGACGACTGAGTTTTAAAAAATTATATCCCAAAATAATTCTACCAAATTGAGGTGATTACAAGTGGTGGAGTGGATTATACATCACAAAATCCAATTCAATTTCAAATTACAAAGGAATCTAATATCACAATTGCTCAAAAGAGCGTTGGTTGTACCAGTTAAGTCGCGGCAGAACTATCAAAATTGGCCATTCAAATTCGTGCAATTTCTGATGAAATTTGCAATGTTACAACTGTGAAAATGGGTAATAAAGATTAAGCAATGTTTCAATTGCAAGAAATGACTATGGCGACGTGAACAATGCTTCAACCAAATTGTCAAAAAGGAATCTTCAAATTCAAGCAACTGTGGAGCAAATTGAAGCTGATTTAATTGAGAAAAGGGATAGAGGAGACCATTGCGCATCTCTTAGTCCAATTTTGGGCAAAGAAGCTTCGATGAGCTTGAGGTGCGCCTATGGTGTTTGGGTTTTTTATGAACTCAAAGAAGGGTTTGGGTTTGTGTTCATGGTGTTTGGGTTTGGGTTTGTGTTCATGAACTCAACAAAAAAAGGTTCAACCATGGTGTTTGGGTTTGGGTTTTTGAGTTCCTTAGATGAAATCAAAGAAGGGTTTTTGAGTTCCTTCTTTGCTTGAGGTGCGACCTTATTTTCTTATTCGGAGGTCAATGAGCTAGAATCCATCAGTTCTGGGTGATGAGGGTAGCCGGCGACCCGCATCGGAGCAGTGAAATCCAAACAACGAATATGATAAAGAGACGGAGTGATAATTGTTCTTGGGCTTGGACCATTTGGATAATTGTGCTTATTTTGTGTTAATAAAAGGCTGGTTGGACCATCTTTTAATTTTAAAAAAAAATTAAATGTTATAAATATTTTATCACGCGCCCAAAGAATGTGTGTTTACACGCATTTTGCCACATCATCGAGTTAATGCCACGTATACAAAAAAGTGTTTAAAATATTATATTTTAGTGGGTACAAGGGCCCAAATGACAAACATGTAAGTAGAAGTATCCACATTACAAAACGGACATAGTACAAGGGTTCATCGAGTCATTTTGCCTTTTATTTTTCTCTTTTTCTCAATTATCTTCTTTTCTTTCATTTATCTGTTTTATCTAATTTATTTACTATATTCTCAAAGTTAATTCAAAATTCTTATCCCTCACCCCAACCCTCAATATTTGTAAAAAAAAAATACTATATTTTGATTATTTTCTCCATAATACATTGAATTGTTATTTTTTGTTACATTTCATAGGTAGCTGAACTTTTTTCTCTTACATTTCAAAATATAAGATATTGAATTTAAATCTAGATCACTTAAGTTCTTATATTCTAATGTCCATTTAATTCGTTGTTTATTGATGCTTTACATGACATGCAAAATTTAAAATTTTACTTGTTATGATTTAAAAAATACTTTCTCATTTAACATATTAATTGTATTATACTACTACTACACCTACTAAGTACTACTTCTAATATACATATACACTATGTACTACAATTACTGCTACTATTTATGATTAGTAGTAGTAGTATTATGGTCTTATATTTCATTTAATATTTTATTAAATTACATTTAGATATATTTTTTAGTACAACTAATAATTAAATGTATCTATAATTTTTAAAAAAAATTATAAGTTTATCTTTGAGAATATACTGTATCTCCAATTCAAATTTTAAAAAAAGGAATAGACAACATTAAGAACCCAATTAGAACTCTTTAGTATGATAGCTAACTACTTTTAATATGTAATTTCATATATTTTTAATTTATTTTTAATCTTATTTAAACCAAATAACTTTCTTAACTTTAATATTCTACTTCCTCTCCTCACCTACTCATCTCAATTGAATATTTTAAATACCTTTTTCTACTAATCAATATTTTTTTTGTGATTATTTTTTATATTATATAATGTTCTTATCTTCTAATATATATTATGGACTTACATATACTTATAGAATTTTTCAAACATATTATATGTTAGAAATATAAAATAAGTGATCACAGTAATATTTTAATTTGAATGATTTCTTTGTATAAGTAATTTGGACAATAGTATTAATATGTAATTTCATATATTTTTAATTTACTTTTAATCTTATTTTAAACCAAATAACTTTCCTAACTTGAATATTCGACTTCCTCTCTTCCCCAACTCATCTCAATTGAATATTTTAAATACCTTTTTCACTTATTTTATCAATATTTTTTTTGTTATTATTTTTAATTTTATATAATATTCTTCTCTTTTAATATATATTATGGATTTACATATACTTATAGAATCTTTCAAACATATTAAATGTTAGAAAGATTGATCACAATAATATTTTAATTTAGATGATTTCTTTGTATAAGTAATTTTGACAATAATATTGATAATACAAAATTTTATTTACATATTTGATAATGAAACAAAATCAAAAACTATTTATGCCCCTCTCCTCATATTCCCCCCCCCCCCCCCCCCCCCCGGGTGCAAACCCACCCAAAAGAAAAAATCAAATCAAGTATTTTCTATTCTTTTTAAATTTAAATTCAAATATTTCTAATCTTTCAAATTCAAATGCTATTAGAAAATTATTAAAATAAGATTAATTTATTATTCTCTTTATTCTTATTTTTATTAAAAATATGTATTTTTATATTATAAGTTATATAATTGAATTGAGATAAATATTTAAAATAAGTGATTATGATAATAATAAAATAGTAGTATTCATAGTAGTTGTTGTTGTTTTTCTACTACCACTGCTACTACTAAAACTATCACTACTCTAGCATATTTTTTAATTAACTTATTTTTAGACTACAATTTATAAGTAATTAAGTCTTATTATCATATATTTTAAAATATAAAATACTGAATTTAAATTTAAGTTAATTAATTTTTATATTTTAATGCTCATATGGCTTGTTGTTTATCGAGATTTTAGTTGTGTGATTTGAACAAATATAAACGACAAATAAAATTAATAAATATTTTTTATATATAAATAGAAATTTGCAAGTAAACTCATGAAAAGAATAAATCAATTGCAATATTTAAATGAATATAAATTTTTTTTATAACCTTTTTAAAATAGAGTGGATATGTAAATGTGACAGAGAAATATATTATAATTGAACACATAAAAATATTTGCATTCATTCTTTACATAAATAGTCTGATAAAATTTCTTTGTAAATTTTTTTTGCATTTTGTAGATTTACATGCATAAGATTTGTGAAAATTTCAGCTTCCTTAGATACATATGTGACAAAAGATAAATATAGTGTTAATCACAATAACAGTAAAGTTACTATAAAATTAAATCAAGTGTGAGAACATATCTTCCTAATCTATTCAGAAAAATCTTATGAGCATTACCAATAATTTTTTTTAATCCATGATAGGTAGATTTGTTTCAAGAAATAAAATGTTAATCATAAATAACAATAAAATAATACAAAACTAAATTAACCATGAACAATATATCTTGATAATTAATCTTACAAATACGATGAACATTACCTGTAATCTTTTTAACCATGGTAGATATATCTGTGCCAAAAATTAGATATAATGTTAATCATAAAGAACAATAAAAAAAAATTAAAGCTAAGTTAAATATCAACAGACTTTGATAGTTATTCAAAGATAATTTTACAGCAATAATAAAAATAATCTTGTGAATAAAATTATCATATAATTTTTTTCGAGAAAAATACAATCTAAATATAAAAATAATTGTATCTGACAAAATAAAAAGAAGAAGAAGAAAAGAAGAAAGCTTAAATGATACTATATGTATTGAAGGAGATATATATATGAGGTTACAGGTATGGATATTTATGTCAACCAAAATTTCAGTCAAATTCAAAATTTAAATATATCACTTATCAATTTGTTAGAAAAGATAAGATTCTTACTTATCATTATCTAATAGTTTAGAATTTCAAAATTTTAAAAATAGAAAATCATCTGATAAGTTACATTCAAACTTAAAATACATAGTTAGCATTTTATTATGAACTCAAACTCATTTAATTGATTTAAACAAATATTTTTTTTTAAAAAAAAGACACTTGCTCAAAATTGTTCTTATATTTAATTATTTGTTTTAAAAATTCTTAATAATGCTTCTACAGTGTTTTAACATGTATTTAATAGTGTTTTAATTATTATTATTATTATTATTATTATTATTTATTATTATTATTATTTATTATTATTATTATTATTATTATTATTATTATTGTTATTATTATTTCCACTTTTCAATTTGATTTAATTGTTTAATTTTCTTTTTATCCTTTGGACTGGTCACCTTAGACTCGATTTAGTAATAGGTTTGGATTTTTGGACTTTTTAAATAAAAGGGCTGGAGCCCATATTTAATTTTTTTTTAAAAAAGTTATTATTATTATTATTATTATTATTATTATTATTATTATTATCCTACTTCTACATACTACGTACTAACACAATTGCTCCTACCACTATACTACTAATTATTATTATTATTTTAATAATATTTTTATATTTCATTAATATGTAATTAAATTATATATTTTTTAAAATAAATTATTATTATTATTATTATTATTATTATTATTATTATTATTATCATCATCATCATCATCATCATCCTACTTCTACATACTACGTACTAACACAATTGCTCCTACCACTATACTACTAATTATTATTATTATTTTAATAACACTTTATCTTTCATTATTATGTATTTAAATTATGTTTAAATATTTTTTTATTACTTATAGAATTTAAATTTTAAAAGAGATAAGTTTGAAATAGTAAAAGTCTATTAGAACTCTTTAAGCATGAGTTTCTATTTTTAATATAATAATTTATTTTAAAAGAGGAACAATATTTTTTAAAAGAAGAATAATATATTTCAAATTCAATTTTAGAGCTTAGTTAGGACTTCTTTTTTTTCCTGTTTTATTTTAAAATTCAAATTTTAAATATTCTTTATTCCAAAAATTTTATTACAACACTTAATAATTTTGTCCTAAAAATTGCCATGTGTCTTAACAATAGCTTGCCGCGTGGCTTTCTCTTTTGTTTCGTTCTCTACTTTATAATATATATAGAATAATTTTTTCTAAAAGAAGGATAATATTTTTTTAAAGAAGAATAATATATTTCAAATTCAGTTTTAGAGCTAAGTTAGGACTCCTTTTTTTTTTTTTCCTGTTTTATTTTAAAATTCAAATTTTTAATATTCTTTATTCCAAAATTTTTATTACAACACTTAATAATTTTGTCTTAAAAATTGTCATGTGGCTTAACAGTAGCTTGCCACGTGCCTTTCTCTTTTTCTTCGTTTTTTGCTTTATAATATATATAGAATATAGATAGATGTGATATCCATATTAAGACCTAATTAATTTAGACTCGTGTGTGATAAGACCCATTATCAAAGTGAATTGGTAAGAACGGCTTTTGTCTCATTTGTTTGTATCCAACTCGGAAATGGTCTTCAATGGAATATAAGCATTCCATTCTTCTCTTGAATTGGTAACGAAGCTTCACTATTTTGTCAATATTTTTCACGTGAAAAGTCTACCATTTTTCTATAAAATCTAGAAAAAGAATTCGAAGTGATCAAGGAATCAACCTCGAATAAGCTCTTTAATTACACCAAGCATTTGGCAAATAATTTAGACAATTCTTATTTGAAAATTGGGGATCCGAGAAAAGCAAATGTCAAAAGTTTTTTTGTAGGGTATAATCAATGGAATTATCTCTTATTAATTAAAAGTTCTGTTTTTACTTTTATTCTCTAACATTATAAAAAAACTCTTAAACTATAAAGTCGCACATCTAATATTAAGGTATTTCCGTTTCAATTTATTTTGTCTTACTTTCATTCTTAGTTTGTTTTAAAAAGAAAGTCATTTTATATGTAGTAACTCTTTACAACCAAAATTATATATAACATTTTTAAAATCACAGGATTCAAAGGAAATATTAATGCATTACACATATCTTAATTAATTTAACATTACAAGAATAAAAGGTTTTCGTATATTTTTAAAGGATAACTGCATGGTTTAGCCAACATAAATTTTTAATTATCCTATTTAGTCTAAGTTTCAATTAATTATAGTTCATAGTCTCCTCTTACCTATTAATTATACCTAATTACAATTCCTAGTCTCTCTCGTTAATTTTCTCTCTTTCTCTATTTTCTATTGTTCTCTTTCTTTTTCAATTTTTTTCATCGTTTTTTCTTTTCCTTTTTTTGGTTTTCTCATTCTTTTTTATTTTCTATTTTTCTTTTTCTTTTTCTTTTTCTTTTTTTTAGTTTTCATTTTTAATTTTTTTTTTTTTTTTTTACATTTTTGGATGGTGTTGTTGTTGTATTTTAGATTTTATATATTTGTTTATATTTTATATTTTATATTTTATATTTATTTGTATCATACAATATATTTTAAAAATAAATTTATTATTTGTAGTTGAATAGTTTAACCGCGAATATGTACAATTTACCATTTGTATTTATATATAAAAAGTATATGGATTAATTGTATTTGTTTGAGCCATAAATATATAAATATGCAATGTGTCATTCAATGCATGTATCATTAGTATTTGTATTTCACATTTATCATTTGTATTTGTATGTAAGCAAGTATCATTTTGTATGTGTATGATTCAAGTTGTATAAACATGTATCATTTGACACAAATTTGATATTTATATTTGTATAATTTATCATTTTATAAATACAAGTGTTCGTAGCAAGAAAAATAAAAATTCTTTTACAATTATTTAAAAATACAAATGATCTTGTCAGCTGCAAATTCAAATACAAGCAAATGAAACAAATTAAATTACAAATAAAAATACAATATGCAATCAACTTACAAATATAAATACAAAATTATTCTTTAAAAATACAAGTGCATCGATAAAAATAATACACAAATACAAATAAAATGAAACCACAAAATATAAATACAATGTCCAGTCAATTATAAATACAAATACAAAATAATTCTTGAAAATACAAGTGTGAATTGTATAAAATATAAATACAAACTAGCCAGGGGAGGACCTACGCATATTTTCAGGGTGCTCTGGCACTCATTAAATTGATGCAGAATAGGTATAACTACATAAGAAATATACGAAAATAGGTTTAAATTATATCAAAGCACCCACTAAAATAGAAAGTTTGTTGAGTACACTGACATTTAGGTTGATCTTAAGGTTTTTCATTGGTAGGAGTGCCTCGAGTTTGAACCTGGCTGAGGTGATTTTCTTATTTTTTTCTGTAGTAAGCACCCACAATCCTTAAATCTCAGATCCGCCAGTAAAACTAGCAAACACAAATACAAGTGCGAACTATAAAATACAAATACAAATGCGAACTATAACATACAAAAACAAGTGCGAACTATAAAATACAAATACAAATATAATTGTATCAACAAATGCAAAAATATAAATGATGATGTGAATATAAATATGATTAGAAATTATGATATTTTTATTGTTATTTGTGACTTGTACTCAAATAGTCATACTTTTTGAAAATACCAAAAATATAAGATAGAAAAAAAAGTAAAAGAAAAAAGAAAAATAGAAGATATAGATAGAAAAAAAGAAAAAGAACGAAAAGAAAAGAACAAAAAAAGGAAAAACAATAAAAAAAGAAGAAGAAACACGAAAAAGAAAAAAAATACGAAAAATAAATGAAAGAGACGAAAAATAAAAAATAAAATGAAAATAGAAAGAAAAATCAGAAAGTAAATAAAAAATCAAAAAAGAGAAAAGAATAAAATAAAATAAATGATGATAAATACAAATATAATGCACGATTATGATGCTTTCGTCATCATCCATGACTTGTGTTCGATGTACACATATTTTTTGAAAATAAGAAAATATAAAATATAAATAATTAATGTATTTATATTTTTTATGAATACAAACTATTGAGTAAAAGATAATATAATGAATGTGAATCGAATACATCGATTATAAATGATAATATAATAAAGCGTAATTATGAAAGGTGAATTTTGTGTCAAACACTTGATATTTTTAAAACTTCCCCTATTTTTAAACTCCTTGGGAATAAATAAGAGTCTAAGAAAAACATACTAAAAATAGTGGAAAAAATTGAGTAACTATAAATATTAACTTTATATAAAATTGAGAGCAGTAATCTGAAAAATAAAATAAATTATCGATTATAAAAAGTTAAACTATATTGGTGTTGTCATTGTCTATAAAGTTAGCTAATTCTTATCAAAAAGTGGGGGGAGGGGGGTGGGAGAAGGAGGGTTGTGACATTAGAGACCATGCGCCAAAGTACACGCTAAAACCAAAGGGAATAAAGAGTGGAGCCCGAAGGGAATTTTGCACCAGAAGTTAGGACCAATACACCGGTTGTAAAGCAAATGGTATTCGATTCTCCGTCATCTTTTCTACAAGAACTAAACTATAAATATATCCTATAGATAAAAAAGCAAAATAGCATACCATCATTCACAAAAAATCATCTTTATAACTTCTTTCGCTACAAAAAAAGAAAAAAAATGACTCATAGAGCCTCGGATCAATTTCATATTTATCAACCATACACAACTATGTACAAACAAACCGATCACCATTTTGAGAAAGGCAATTCATCAAAGAATAAGGAGGAACTCAAGGTGCATAAACTAATTGATGTTCCTCCATATCCAAGTATTAGTTACACTTCGAATGGATTTGAGGCATTTAGGCACGAAAAAGAAGTACATGTTCGTAAGGAGAAGCCAGAGTATCCATGGAATAACATCGGATACGTTGATCAAGAAGAGAATAGCTATGGAAAATTAGCTTACGAGGAAGAAGATGAAGAAGAAGACGTTAATGCTGAAGCAAATGCTTTTATCAAATAGAAGCATGATAAGTTCAATCGTGCTAAATTGATGTCCATGAAGTCCTTTTACTAGGTTAGAGGCTTCTAGTTTGTTGTATATATATCATGCATGGGCCCTGCTCTTTGTTTTACGTTATATACTATATAACTAAGCCTCAATATTGATGCATTAGCTAAATAAATTGTAGTCGGTTGTATTTGTATTTTCCTTGATAGTACTATCGTACCCAAGATTGATATATGGCAGACTTATAATTTTATGTTTGTGTATCAAAATTAAATTTGCCTTTTCTATTTTATGGCATTATTTTATCCTTACACCTGAGTATATGCTCGCATTCACTCGCTAACCCATCTTTGAGTGCTGTATCCCCACACGATGTAGGAACCAGCCATACTACTCCTGCTATTTAGTGATCTTAGATACCGGAACAACTTTGTGCTGGACTAAAGTTGTGAGCTTCCATACTCCGGAAGTTATGGAATATTTTCATACTTTTGTTTCTTCCTTGGACTTTGGTTTTGGTTATGGTCGAGGGCATGTCCTAATTGGATGTTTTAGGATTTTGGTTAGAGGCATTTTGTGACTACTATAGGAATGTACGGTGTCGGTATTGGTATCAGCTTTGGCATTGGTATTGGTATTGCGGCTGACACCAGTTGGATGCTTGGTTGGATGTTTGGATAGTTATGGGTATTGGGGGCGATCTCCGTTTTGGTTCGGACTTGAGATGCCTGACACGACTAGGCCCTGGTTTGGGTCGTGTCAGATTTGTATCAGAGCCGTAGGTTCATTGTCACTTGGGAGTCCACAAATCCATGTTGAGTAGAGTATATTTTAAGGGTGTGTAGCGGTCCACACTCATAAGGGAGAGCCTACAAGGCATTTAGAAATATTTCTCTTTCATGTGTTCTGTTTTCAAGCTGTAGTGTCTCTTGTCCTGAAATCTCCTCTAATACCTATTTGTTCGCTTTTTAGATCATGCCTCCTTGATGATGTGATGCTCATATAAACTCCTTTGTCCCACTCTTGGACAATGCTGATGGGACCCATTCTACTTTTGGGGTCCAAACCCAATCTAGGGGTCCAGTTCCTGATTTTCCTCCTGGAGTTCCATTGGTTCCCTCTAGTTTTCCTTGAGCTCCTCAAACTTATGTGACAAATGCTGAGTTTCATCATTCTATTCATATTGTAATGCCCCGATTATCTGAACCGAAATGCTACACGGTGCTCATGACCCCGAACGACCACAAGCTAACTCATGACTAATATCTGTACACTGCATAATATTACATGAATATGCAAAAACATGCACTGAGAGGCCGTAAGGTTCAATACTGAACATAACTTAATAGTAACAATAATGTCTGACATAGAGTGGTATCTCGATACCAAAACAAAACTGAAATACTGAAGTCTGAAAAACATGAAAAATACTGTAGTCGTCTGAAAGCCTCTAACTATCTGACTAAGGAGTTGATGGGACATGTCCCCAACTAACTTCGTCAACTAAAAACTAAACTGATATGATAAAATAAGATAACGTTCTCGGAGAATGAGGACTCACTGCTAAAACTCTGAACGCTGGAATGCTACTGCTGCTGCTGATCTGGGAGTCGTGTCTCTGAACCTATGGTGTAAAATAAAAAGAAAACACCATAGCACAAATGCGTCAGTACAAAAGAATGTACTGAGTATACGTGTGAGGTAAGCTGAATACATGGGGCTTACATGCATGAATGCTAATAACTAACTGACTAATATGAACGTGAGAGTGCACATATGAATACATAGTAACTGAGATCGTGAGAACATGATAACTGAATCTATATACTGATGAAATGAATTTATTGATTTCTAGCACGACTGATACTGGTGTTCCAATAACTGAAATAACTGATAACATGAGTGATTGTGTCTGACAGTCCTAAATCTGTTGGAACTATCTGAGTTCCGTACTGTGACTGAGTTGACTGTATCTGATAGTCTTGAAATCTTAAGAACTATTTGAGTTCTTTTACTAAGACTGATACTGAAACTGTGGGAATAGTTATTTAACCGACATGCCCCAAATGTGCTATAACAGCTGAGCTAGGGTTTAATCTGTGCCCTGATTAGAAGGGAATTAATACCACGCCACTGGTAAGGACAACTGTGGGTACCCTTATCTGACAGTGTACCCACAAGACAATGGTGGGGACCTCATCTGACATTACTTATCCACCTCATCAACCCTCATCTGACATTACTTATCCACCTATCAACCCTCATCTGATAGTATTGATGTCTCAACCTGTGCTGGCTACATAGTTCTGGAACACAAGGATGACCGCTAATCTCCATCAGAACAACTTCATGCAAAGTATAATCTGCAAAAAAATTTAACTACTAACAAACAAAACAAACAAACATAAATAAATGCAAATGCAGATAAAGAAGTATAGCATACAAATACCAGCACCCTACACTTAGACGGGACACACTGCCCTCAGTGGAAGATAAATAAGGAAAACCTGATAAGTCGGACTCCTCCTCTATGTCTGGGGTCATACCCCCTGTGTCGGAATCATTACCAGATTCGTCATCCTTAGAAGTTCCTCAAAATATACCCCACTTGATTGCAAGAGTGCGTCAATGTATTTGCAGCGAGAAGGATTCAGCTTGCTCTTTTCTTCCCCTTTTCTGACCTTGCTGCGAGGTGGACGCTTTTTCTTTTCCTTGTCGTCCTTTTGGTGCCATTCTAGCTGAGATTCATGTTAGCTCATCTCGGAAGATATAATCGACAAACAAACTATAGTGGCACCACCCCACACTTAATTTGTTTGTACAAACTAATTAAGTGAGTGATGTCGATTACTCAGACTTCATCGACATACATATAGGCGATATGTTCCAACAATATGTTCAGCACAGTCATACTTGCATGTTGTCTTTAACTATTCTTTTCAACTCTATGTCATGTAATCTTGAACATACTTTATGGTTTGGATTAATGCACTTTTGGAACAAGACGACCACGTAGAGATTGAATCAAGTTTATGGTATAGAAATAATAGCAACATATCATGCTTGTATTCAATCATGATCTTCATCTCGATGGACAGGTTATTCAAACATGCAAGCTTTCAAGTTACAAGATTATGCCATTATCTTAACCATGTCGAAAAAGTATGACAGTGTATCAAAATTAAATATAGGTTGGAACTAAGTCTAGAACACCCATACGTATTCTTTCACTCAACTAGTTATATCATAACAAACTAATCACATTCAAATCACCAACACCAATTCAACATCTAAAATACCATGATAAGTGTAAGATTGTAACAACTTCAGAATATAAACGAAGAACTTACTTGGTGTTGAATTCGGAAGATGATCTTGTAAGGTTAGATGAGCAAAAATAAAAGTTTTGAGAGATTTGGGAGGCAAAGGCGGCACTTAATGCTTTGCCTAGTTGAGCATAGGCGGCGCCTATGCTATGGCATTGTAGATTCAGATACCAAAGGCATTGGAATAGGCGGCGCCTATGCTATGGCATTGTTGGACCAAAGGCTTTGGCATAGGCGACGCCTATGCTATGGCATTGTTGGACCAAAGGCTTTGGCATAGGCGGCGCCTATGCAATGGCATTCTAGATTCAAAGACCAAAGGCCATAGCATAGGCCTTGCCTTGTCCATTGCCTAGATTTACATAGGCCTTGCCTTGTCTATTGCCTAGATTTGTATAGGCAATGCCTAACCGAAAGCCTTTTGCTCCTTTATTACTCACTTACCACCTTTAACATTGCTCACTTTCAAATCAAAATTTGAGACCAAGCTTCTCCTTTATACGTCTTGCACCTACACTTACTCAAAAACAACAAAAACGATTAGAACGATGGGTTGCCTCCCACCAAGTGCCTTAGTTTTGGTCGTGGCTCGACTACAAAAACAAACTCCTAGTAAAACAAAACAATTAAAGAGGATGGGTTACCTCCCATCTAGCGCTTGATTTATTGTCTCGGCACGATATAGTTATCTCGATTACTTAGACTTCATCGAGATATATGGTGCATTGTTTTCTGAATGGATTCAGACGACGCTGATGCTTCATTGTGGGCACGCAATCTTCTTCGAGATGCATCTTGTGCATACATATCCCAGGAGGGATATAAATTATATCATCAATAGACCAACCAATGGCTCTCTTGTACCTCTTTAGAGCAGAGATGAGAGCCTCTACGTGCTGTTCACCTAAATCAGCCACAACACTCATTGGAAGTGTATTTTCACTTCCTAAGAACGCATACCTTGGGTGACTGGGGAGCTCTTCCGATTCTAGCACTGGTGGCTCTTCAACGGAAGTCTTCACTATTGGTGAAGGTCGATACTTAAGATCAAGGTCCAGATTCTTAGAAGCATGAGAATAGGACCCTATTCCTGTTAGAGCACAAATAGTTTCTTCATGATCCTTAACATCTTCACTCTCGAAATTCAAAAGCACGGCAGACAATGGATCATCAGTAAGCTGCTTCTATACAGATAATTCTTTTTCATCCTCATAATAAGCATCATCTACAGAGAACACATTCATATCGTTGGGCTGCTTCATTGATTTGCATACATCAAAACGGACCAGTTCATCATTCAACCGAAATAAAAGCTCATTAGCTCTTAAATCAATAAGCACACTTCCGGTTGCGAGAAAAGGATGACCCAATATTATGGAAGCTTTAGAATCCACCTCGCAATCCAAAATAACAAAGTCTGTAGGAAAGATGAAGGTAGAAACCTTTACCAACACATCATTAAAGATACCCACAGGTCATTTTACCGACCTATCTGCCATCACGAGCCACATATTGGTTGGTGTAGGGTCACCCAACCCCAACTTCCTGTAGACGGATAGTGGCATCAAATTGATGCTAGCTCCCAAATCGCACAATGCCTTGGCAAAATTCATAGATCCAACCGTGTAAGGAATAGTGAAAGCACCAGGATCTGCCTTCTTCTGTACTAAAGACCTCGTGGCAATTGCACTACAATGATGAACATTTTCTGCCAGCTCATAGCTTATTGCTCGCTTCTTTGTCAAAAGGTCCTTCATGAATTTAGCATATCCCGGCATCTGTTCCAACGCCTCCACCAAAGGCACATTAATAGTCAGCTGCTTCAACATAGTCATGAATTTACTAAACCTAGTGTCATCAGCTTTATTCTTTAATCTGAGGAAAAGGTGGTGGTGGAAGGGGAATAGTTTTCTTCACCACTTCCTTTTTATCTTGCTTCCGATTATCAACCTTTTCAAGCTGCAGACGTCTAGGGGTGACGTCATGAACACACTCTTCAGCTTCTTCGGCCTCTTCACATTCTGCATCAATAACATTAACCGCTACATCATCAACTACATGCTTGCCTTTGGACGGACTTTCCAACACTTTAACACTCCTGGTAGTAATAGCCATACATGATCCATCATTCCTTGGATTTTGCACAGTGTTTCTAGGTAAAGTGCCAGCTTTTCATTGATTGAATGCTGCTGAAAGTTGACTCAATTGCTGCTCTAGTTGTTTTATTGCAGTAGAATGCGAGTCAACCAATTGATTTATTGAAGACAAATCATTCTTCACCTCTGTTACGCCCATGTTGGTCGCCTTCACTCCTTTCAACAGCTTAGCCATTATGTCCTCCAGGGACATCTTTCCAGAACCAGATGTAGCGGCCTCACAACTTCCAGGAGGAACATACAAACCACTCCTGTCAGTCTTATTCTTCCAACTACCTTGATCATAGTCCTTGTATCCAGATTTATCATAATAGTTCCGACCTTAGTTTCCTTGGGCATTTCCTCGGAAACCCCCTTGATTATTCAAGTAGTTGTCTTCTTCCTCAGAATCAAATTCGTCTCGTCCCTGTGATACAACGGCCTTAACCTTTTCGGTCTTCCCTGATAATAAGTGCTTGGTGAGAAGATCCATCTGTGTTTTTATGTGAGACATATCTTGGTCACGTTTCTCTTGCCTACGCCTCTGTTCTGCAGTCATGCCAATGGATACAGTAGAGCTTGCTACCTCAGAATCCCTGGTATGCCAAGCTCTACTCTGCTTTGTCATACGATCTAGCATACCACTTGCCTCATTAAAAGTAAGGTCCATGAATGAACCACCTGCAGCATTATCAACCACTGGCTTGGTCACCGAATTTAAAGCTCTGTATAATATCCCCATCAAGTGGACATTGGTCATATGATGATTTGGGCACCTCATAAGCTTCTTCTTGAACCTCTCCCATGTTTCGTGGAGAGCTTCAGTTGGAAGCTGTCAAAAATTGCTTATCTCATCTCTTAATTGGGCTCTCTTGGATGGTGGATAGAATCTTTCTAGGAAAGCGTCTTTCAATTGCCCCCAATTAGTAATAGAGTCAGGAGTTAGCCCGTTCAACCATAAAGTTGCCTCTCAAGATAGAGACAATGGAAATAATCGCAGCCGGATCGCATTCTGTCCAACCCCTGGATTGTCAAAAGCCTTGCATGTTGAGATAAAATTAATCAGATGCATATTCGGATCATCTTCTGCAAGTCCACCAAATAACCCTTTGAGTTGCAATAGCTGAATCATAGTGCTAGTAATATTGAATTTGGCTCCGGGAGCCAAGGGCGGAGGAATAATAGCCCCTATCGCACTAGCCCCATCCAGATCGTCATCATTATTATCAAAAGGACCCTGCACATCTCGGCGGTCAGGTCTCATTCTAACTTGACGATCTCTCCTATGCATAGGTGCCACCACCTCATCAGTACGCCTAGGATTTAGTAACTCATCATCACCCAGGTCCTCATCATCAGGATTTTTTGCTCGCCCTGGGCTATCAATATTCTGTTGATGCACTTGAGCAACTGCCAATGCAGCTAATCTAGCCTGCTCCTGTTGAGCAGCCTTTCTTTCAATGTCACGTTGTGCATCCATTCTACCAATAAGTTCTGGTTCAGGATTTATGGGTAATAGTGGCTGACCAGAACTTCGAGTATGTGTCATGCACTGAACAGAACCTGAATAAAACAAAAACAACAACTAAAAGTAAAATACGAGAATCTTTGACCAAAGGGTCTAGAAACTATCACAAACTTAGCTGACAACCGTATTCCCCGGCAATGGCGCCAAAATTTGATAACGCTCAAACTACCGCTCTCGTAAGAGTGTAAGCGGTCGCTGTCAAATATAGAACCCAACTGGGTTGGGTGTCGAATCCCACAGGGAATACTCGGTCACTAAGTATGTAACTATTAGTAGATTTTTGGTCGAAAATTCTATGAAAGGGGGGGATTTTATGCGTGTAATAAAAGTATCAAAAACAACAAAGTAAAAATGGAATGTTTTGTTTAGCGAGAATTTAATCAATGAGAATTGTAAGTTAGGGTTATGTCCACCTTATGAGTTTGACGTATCTATTGGCTATGAGTTATGCGGAATTCAGACATGCATGCGCTTATAGAGTTTCGTATTCTATGGTAAATCCTAGCGTCTTTCGACCATCAAGGATTATCTCACTTTAACTCTTTCGAGTTTAAAGTGTATGACTAATGGTACGAATTCTTCAAGAGGTTAATTCAGTTATGGCACTAACTTTTAAACAGGGGTTGGTAGCCCTATTTCCTTGTCACTCTCTCTTTTCCAGACATGTAACTTTTCTTTCGAACAAGTTAATGCTATACTGGCATATTCTATATGTTTGCAACCACAAGAATTCACTTAAGATGAAGAGAAGAATGATATAAGTAGCATACGTATCAAGAATTCACTAACTCATAGCAATAGATAGTATCTCATAAGGATTCCATAACCCTAACAGAGAAGTTTAGCTACTCATGAGTGCAACGGAGATCACAATAAGCATCATCATCATAGCAAAACTAGAATGATCTCACGTTGGAGAGGAGTGTGGCGTCACAACAAGGTTGACGTTTTTCCTCTTGGTGTTTCCCACGAGTTAGCGCCTTTCTCTGTTAAAAATTGTAACGTGAATTAGGAGCGGAAGTTGAATGAAAAAGACTTGAATTAATGAATGAGTGAATGCTGAAAAATTCAGCAAAATAGGGGTTTTATAACATCCTTGTCCTAGTCCTACTGAAATAGGGTCTTTATCCTTGTCTTAGTCCTACTGGGTTACTGCATACTTGTCCTAATCCTACTAAGTTACTGCTGATCCCCCAAGTCTTTAGAAATACTATTTTTTCCCTAGACAAGTTTTCCATACATCACTTTCAGTCCATAGACTTCCAAAAGCTGCCTTCCTTCTTATGTGAAGTTTCCTTTGGCGTCCAACAATCCATAAAATGCTGAAATCTTCATCATTTATACCTGAAAACTTGCTAATCACGTTGGTTAGCTTACTTACAGGAAAAAGGACTAAAAGTGCAGGAATTATATATTTTGTCCTCAAAACTTAGCTAAAATATGGGTAAATTAAGGTGCTTTAGGCGTGTAAATACGCCTAACATCATATCACCAGTTGAATATTAGGGAGGTGGACATCCCTAATACTACCGTCCATACCCGATATGGGCACTTTGAGTTTCTGTTAATGTATTTTGAGTTGATCAGTGTCCCTGCAACATTCATGGATTTGATAAATAGGATCTTCCATTAGTTTTAGGATCCATTTTTCATTTTTATAGATGACATTTTTCTGTCCTCTAAGAGTGAGGTGGTTCATACAACTCACCTACGCATTATCTTGCAGACCTTAAAAGAGTAGCTATTGTATGCCAAATTTTCAAAATGTGAATTCTGGTTGAATGCTGTCACTTTTCTAGGCCATATCATTTCTAGTGAAGAGATTATGATTGATCCACAAAAAGTTTTTGTGGTGAAAAAGTGGCCTATACCTACGACTCCAATCGATAGTTAGAGCTTCTTAGGTTTAGCGGGTTACTACAGGAGGTTTGTGGAGAGTTTTTTGACTATAGCTACCCCATTAACTAAGTTGACTTAAAAAAAGGTAACTTTCTTGTGGTCTGATGCTTGTGACAGGAGTTTTGAGAAGTTGAAGGATAAGCTAACTTTAGCTCTAATTTTGACTTTGCCTGAGGTCGCTGATAGGTTTATGGTGTATTGTGATGTGTCCTCTATGGAACTTAGTTTTGTTTTGATGCAGCATGGGAAGGTGGTAGCTTATGCCTCTAGATAGTTGAAGATGCATGAGAGGAATTATCTAACTCGTGACTTAGAATTGTTAGCTATGGTATTCGCGTTGAAGATCTGCTGTCACTATTTTTATGGGGTAGATATGGATATCTTTTCTGATCATAAGAGCCGATAATATGTGTTTACTCAAAAAAAGATTAACCTCAGGCAAAGTAGATGGCTTGTGTTTCTCAAGGATTATGATATAAGTCCTTATTACCACCCAGGTAAAGCTAACGTGGTTGTTGATACTCTTAGTAGGTTGTCTATAAGGAGTATGGCTCATATGGATAAAGGGAAGTGAGAGTTGGTGAAGGACATTCATCGTTTGGCTAACCTTGGAGTTCACCTCTTAGACTCTGAAGATGGTAGTGTGTTTGGGCAGGATGTGGTGCGGTTATCTTTTGGAGTTAAAATTAAAGAGAAGCATATGTTAGATCCTGTCTTGATGAAAATCAAGGGTGATATAGGTGGGCAGAAGGTAATGGCCTTTGAGATTAGTAGTTATGGTACTTTGCGGTACGATAGGAGGTTATGTGTGCCAGATGTAGATGGTTTATAAGAGAGGATCTTGGCTGAAGTGCATTAGTCACACTATGCTGTTCATCCCGATTCAATGAAAATGTATCACGATCTCAAAGAGATGTAGTGGTGGAACAATATGAAGAGGGATGTGGCTAATTTTGTGGCCAAGTGCATGGTGTGCCAATAAGTGAAAGTTAGGCACATGAGGCCCTGAAGATTGTATCAAGAAATTGAGATGCTTGAATAGAAGTGGGAAGGGATCAACATGGATTTCATTACCAATCTCCCTCGATATCAGAATTAATTTGATTCGATTTAGGTCATCTTGGATTGGATGACAAATTCCGCTCACTTTTTTCCAGTAAGGACGAACTTCTTGGCTGAGGATTATGCAAGGTTATATCTCCATGAGATTGTGAAGTTCTATGGGGTACCTATTTTTATCATCTCCAATCGTGGTATGTAATTTTTATCTTACTTTTGGTAGTCATTCCAGAAAAGGTTTGGGACTAAGGTAAGTTTGAGTACTTTTTTCAACTGTAGTTGGATGGGCAAGCAGAAAGGACAATTCAAACATTGGAGGATATGCTTCAGGCTTGTGTGATTGACTATGGTCATAGTTTGGTTGAGTCGTTACCTCTTATCTAGTTTGCTTACAACAATAGCTACCACTTTAGCATTGGGATGACTCCATTAATGTGTTGTATGGTAGGAGGTGTAGGTCTACTATTGGGTGGTTCGAGCCTAGTGAGGAAGATATATTTGGCCTAGATTTTGTTCACCAAGCTATGGAGAAGGTGAAGGTGATTTAAGATAGGCTTAAGGATGCCCAAAGTTGCAAAAAGTCTTATATAAACGTGAGGTGAAGGGACCTAGAGTTTGAGGATGGAGATAAGTATTCCAAAAGGTGTCTCCCATGAAAAGAGTGATGTGGTTTGGAAAAAACAAAAGCTCAGTCCTCAATATATGGGCTGTTATGTGATTTTGAGGAGTGTTGGTAATGTTGCATATGAGTTGGAATTGCCTTTTACTTGGAGCTCCATTCACCCGATATTCCATGTCTCTACGTTGATAAAGTGTATTGTGATCCGCCTCAAATTGTTCCTATTAAGGATATTTGTACTTTTGATTCCCTATCTTATGAGGACATCCCAGTTAAGATCTTGGATCGTCAGGTTCGTCATTTGCGTACCAAGGATGTGGCCTCAATAAAGGTTCTATGGAAAACCCACAAAGACAAAAAGGCTACTTAGGAAGCTGAAGAGGAAATGAAGTATAAGTATCCATTCCTATTTTCTACTCTGGATATTCATGCAAAAGGTATGCGTTCTTCATAAAGTCTTTATTTTCAAACTTTGTTAAGGGAAAGATTGACTTCCTTGGTATCTTTATTAATAACTTGTTTAAAGGTAAGGGTAGAGATATTTGAGAGGTTTTATGATGCTTGTACTGCCTTGTTCCATCGTTTGAGGGTGAATGATACAAGTAGGGGAGAAACACTCTGGGATCTGGTTCTTATAAATTTCTCGAGTCTTGAGCCTTTTATAGATCATACGACTCTCTATACTAGTCGTATGGTGTGGGTACGAGTCTAGGGACCCTAGTCATATGTTGGTCAATGTGATATTGGACAAGTTTTGTTCTTGGTATGAGAAGACTCCATATGAGTCGTATGTATATGATACGAGAGGTAGGATCCATCTGTATGTTGTCTAGTGACTTGCCTAGATGTTTATGCTTAGGGCACGACTTGACGATTACTAGTCGTATGGTTAGGGTACAAATTAGGATGAGGAGTTATATGTTCGACAAAATATGATGTCCAACTTTCTGATCAAGGTATGGTAGAAGATACCACTCATATGATAAGAGTACGAGTGAGGGGTCCAAACCGTGCCCACCTGCGGGAATTTTTACAGTTTAAGTAGGGGGTATTCTGGATATTCCCCCCAATAACTCCTTTTGATCCCACATCATAAAAAACCTTTGGAGGCTTCCTTAATATATTATTCACAATCAAAAACTCTCTAAACACTCTAAACTCTCTCTCAAACTCTTGGTTCAAGAAAGGCTAGGGTTTTCTTCAAAGAAATAATTTAGGCTCTAAAGGGTGGTTTCTCTCCGTCTTCCTTGTTGTATTAGGCATGTTACTCCTCCTCATTGTTAGTTCAACTAAAATCATGTTTTAACAAATGATTTTATGCTATTATTGTGAAAACATTTGGGTTTTAAAATATATGTTGGGGGTTTTGGTTATTCTTGGTTGGATAATATTTTCCCATGATTTTCTTATGGTTTTCATATTATAATGTGATTTGACATGTGGTTGCATGAGAATGGTCAATTGATACTTGATTTTGGTTTTACAAACTCTGTGCCCTCAATATGTTTGTTAAAATGGCTATGAGTGAAACACTTAAAATTTGAACCATCAAAAAATTTCTCCATTTGATGTCACTAGGGGGTACGACTAGGGGCGCGAGTCGTACCCCTTGGATATGAGTCATGTCCTCTTTCCCTTCCTCTCTCGTATCCTAGGTAGTAAGGTAAGGGTTACTCACTATCCTAGGTATGAGTGACCCCCTCCTCAATTGTACCCTCAGTATATGAGTCATACCTAGGTGAGTAGTATGGGTTGAGGTCTTAGCTTGGAGTGGACTATTTCTGTTACAAGTGGAGAATATGATTTAGGGGTGAGTCGTACCCTTTGGATACGACTCAAGGATGTATGGTCGTACCCTTAATAGTATAGGTGACCTAGGAGAAGCCTAGGGTATGAGTCAGTATACCACTCGTACCTTATGGTACAATTTTCCTAGTGAGTGTACCCCAGGATGGGTCAATTTTCCAGCTTTTAACTAAGGGACTTTGGTCATTTCCTACACCCTAAACCCTAAATATCTTCACTATATAAGTGTATTAGGCCTCCTTAAACACATTTTTGAGTGGATCAAACACCTAAAACCCTCTCTCAAACTTATCTTTGAAGAATTGAAGGCTAGGGTTTCAAGGGTGATGTTGAAGAGGCAAAGTGAAGTCAAGTTTCTTGGTGAATCAAATTTTCTATGGAATATACCTATTCACCTTGTTAAATAACTCTAAACCCATGTATTTTTCACTTGGATTAGTAAGTGTACATGGTGATTTATTAAATCAAATGAAAAGGGTTTTGTTGCCTAATAATGAATAATGTTGAATCTTGCTTAGAATTGTGTTTATACATGTTATTGATGATGATTTATATATATGGGTGCTTTTTGTATGTGGTTTAACATGAGGGTCTTGAGTAACCCTAGCCTTGGTGATTCCACTATGAAAATAGGCTTGTTAAAGGTATGCAGGTGTTTTGTGGAAATGTCTAAGTGCATTATCTAGTCACATATTGGTGATGTTTTGAACTAGGGCAATGGACTAACAAGTATGGATGATTGATAAATGGTATGTTAAAAGTATTGTGAGCTATGTATTGTATAATTGATAACCATGATTAGTTCATTGACTAATTGGGGGTGGGGGGTTGAAGTCCCTAAACATGATAATGTATTTGAATTGTGTGTGTCACCAAGTGTGATGAGACTATGGTATAAGATGGTTAGTGAAATGTAAATAGTTATGAGGGTCTTGATGACCATAACTTGAATTTTATGATGGATTGAATGAAGGCAATGACCTATTGAAATGGTTGAGCAATGAAGGCTCCCATAAAGACCATGAGGTTATGCATAGTGTTGAATTAGATATATGGTTAAAGTTATTAAGTGTTATATAGAATGAATATTGATTCATGGGAAAAAGGGTTAAAGTCCTAATGTTAACTAATGATAGTTGTAATGGCTTGAGTTTGAAGTCCCTTGCCTTATGAAATGGATTGAGGTTGGAGTCCTTTGCCCAATGAAATTGCTCGAGGTTAATGTCCCTTTCAGAAAGAGATCTCTTAAGGTTAATGTTTTTTGTAGAATAAATTGACTTGCAGTTAGAGTCCCTTGGCATGATCTTAGAGTCCTTTGTCTAAGAAATGGGAATAAGGTTGGAGTCCCTTTCCTAGATAAATGTGTGTGGTTACAGTCCTTTGTTTGAATTATTGTGTATGCGGTTAAAGTTCTTGTCTAATGAATGTCTGAGCATGGTTAAAGCCTTTTGTCCAGTGGTATGTGATTGTGGTTAAAATCCTATGCCTAAATGGAATTGTTGAAAGTAAGTGTAGATGGTTGAGTCCTCTGCTTCATGCCTAATGAATGAATTTCCAAGGATGTTGTTAAGCCTTTATTTCTTGATTTACATGTTATATACCTATATGTAAGGATAAAGTGTATGAATATGATTGAATATGATATATTGGCCTGTTGGTGAATAATGATGCTAGTTTATCCTTATCCTTGAGTTATATGCTAGAGTTCCAACCGCTAACCATCTCCGGACACTATGTCCCCACGGGACATAGTGGCCAGAACATCATCTTCTCTTCCCACACAGTGACTAGGTGATCGAAGCGGTTCATGCATTGACTATGGAGTGGAGAGCTTCCTTATTTCAGAAGACGTTCATTCTTGGTCCCCTATTTTTAGACTTAGTCTCATACTGACTTGGTTTGCCTATTGTTTAGGGCTTGTTAGGACATATATTTCTAAACATCGGTTTGTATAGAGGTATTGTGGATGACTGTGGACTTAGCTATATTGGCTAGGGTGTTGATATTTATGAAATTGTTAGACATTGTTAAGTTATGACTTCTAGTATTGTATTCGCTGTCTTATTATGCAGTTGGGATTTACTTGAACCTTATGATTGATGTGATGACTATGATGGATTATCGGGGAGACCTCTGATTCATGTGGGCTTGAGGTGCCCAAACTACACAGCCCAATTTTGGGGCGTGTCAAGTTGGTATCAGAGCCTAGGTTCATGGACAGTTTAGTATCCACAATACCATGTCAATTAGAGTCTCTTTATGGGTGTGAAGTGCGCTAAACTTATGAAAGAGGAGCAATGAGTCATTTTAGGAAATGTTTACCTTTCTTGTGTTTCAATCTCAACCTATAAAGTCTAAGGTCTTGGATTCCTCTAATTTCTATTTTCTAGCTTTTAGATCATGCCTCCAAGGAGACCTAAGACTCAGACAAACCCTTCTAAGGGCCCTATAGATGAAGCTCGTCTAATTTATGGAGTTTGGACCCGGGCAAGGGCTACGGAATCTGACAATATTAATGGGGTTCCACATATCCCCACCAACCCCGACTATGAGAGTGATCCTCCTATTCTTTCACCTAAAAGGGATGCTACTAATGCCAGTTTCGTCGGTCTATCAACCTCTTCACTCTATTGGTAGCCGCTCAATTGAATCGCGATGCTCTGACTACCATTTCTTCTGAGGCCACAGGAATTGGCCAATTTATGATGTTGATACCTCCTATGTTCTTCAGTACAAATATTGAGGAGGATATTTGTTGGTAAAATGGAGAAGATCTTCCAAATCATGCATGCTTCAGAGATGGAGGTTGTTGACTTTTTTTCCTAATAATTGAAGGATGTAGAGTACCAATGGTATGAAGGATGGGAGTTGTATAGAGGTGTTGACGATAGTCCTGCCATGTGGGAGGATTTCTCTGAGGCTTTCTTAGACCGCTTCTTTCCTCAAGAGTTGCGGGAGGAGAAGGCAAAAGAGTTTGTTAACATGAACAAGGGAAGATGTTCGTTCAAGAATATGCCTTGAAATTCCATCAATTGTCAAGGTATGCTCCCAAGATGGTTTCTAGCATGAGGGCTAGAATGCATTAGTTTGTCTCGGGATTGTCTCGTGAGTTGGTCCTTAAGAGAAAAGCGGCCTTGTTGATTGAAAACATGGATATTTCTATGTTGATTGTGTATATGCAACTAGTTGAAAAAGAGAAAAAGAAGCAAGTTGAGATTAGTGAGAGGTAAGGAATGAAATTTAGGCCTTCTGAGCATAGTGGTTGTGATGGTGGAAAGTGGACACGAAAGAAGTAAGGGAGTTTGATTTCCTTCTACAACGCTAGTGTTCGCTCTTCTTACCCAAAGTTTTTGGGTGGTCATCGGTCTCAGTTTGGTGGTGGGTCCTGGACATAGGGTGCCCAATTTCGTGCTAGTGGTTCCCAGTAAGCTTCACCTTACAATCCTTGAAGATTCTCTTGTCAGAGTCATCGTGGTCAGTGTGAGAAGGGGAGAAACAAATGTTTCCATTATGGTTAGGTTGGGTATATATAGAGTGAGTGCTCCTCTCTGGCAGCCTCATGGGCTAACAAGGCTTCGAGTGCTCCTCTCTGGCAGCCTTTTAGGACAACAGGGCTCCTATTGTTACTTCCTCTACTCTCACACCGAAGGGTGCTATGTCTGCCACTGCTTCTATTTCTGGCACCGACGCTGGCCGGAACAACTTGTATGCACTTGCTACTGGCTAGGATTCTGAGTCGTCTCCCGATGTTGTCACGGGTATGTTGAGACTTTTCTCCCATGATGTGTATTGTTCACTTGATCAAGGTTCTAATCTTTTTTATGTGACCCTGTATGTGGCTGTGCATCTTGATTGTGGTCCCGAGAGTTTGTCAGTTCCTTTTTTGGTTTCAACTCCGATCGAAGACCCAGTGATTGTTAGAAGGGTCTATTAACACATGCGAAATTGGGTCATGTTGTAGGGGCACCGCAAGCCCACATGAACCAGAGGTCACCCCGATAACCCCTCACAATCTTCACATCAATCACATAGGTCAGGTGAATCTCGACCATATAACGAGATAGTGGAAATCATATTACGAGTAATAACTTAAACAAGTCTAAACACTTCATTAGATTCATCAACTGACCAATATACCCAAGGCCACAGTCATCCACAATATCTCTATACAAACTGGAGTTTATAAATGTATATGTCGGGACAAGCCCCCGACAATAGCCAAACCAAGTAAAAATTGACTACGTCTAAAGATAGGATACCAAGGATGAATGTCTTCCAAAGAAAGAAAGCTTACCACTCCAAAGTCGATGCATGAACCGCGTCGATCGTCTAATCAATGCGCAAGAAGAGAAGAAGATGCTCCGACCCCTATGTTGCAGGGGACATAGCGTACGGAGATGGTTAGTGGTTAGAACGCTATAAAGTAACTCAAGGATAAGGATAAAATAGCATCATAACTCAACAACAAGAAATATATCATATTCAATAACATTAATAACCTCATCCATATATATATATGGACATATCATATGTAAATCAAGGGGACAAGATTTATCAACACTTGGATGTACTCATTCATCATACATGTAATGAAGGACTCCAACCCTACACACTTATAAATTTAAGCATTTCCCATTAGGCATAGGACTTTAACCATATTCACATATCATCAAGTAAGGGACTCTAACCATATACACATCCATTTATGTGAGGGACTCTAACCACATACACATCTAGTTAAGTGAGAGACTCTAACCACACTATCATCTATTCAAGTGAAAGACTCAGTGAGGAACATTAGACACTCACACACATTGATTCAAGTAAGGGACTCTAACTGCTCACGCACATCCATTCAAGAAAGGGACTATAACAACATGCTCACATATTTGGGAAGAGACTCTAACCACATGACATATTAGATGGGGGACTCTAACCCCAAGCCAATTCATTTGGCGAGGCACTTCAACCTCATGAGATTTCACTATGCAAGGGATTTAAACCATAAACGATTTGATTAGGTAAGGGACTTTAACCTCAAGCCATCACGACTATCATTAGTCAACATTGGGACTCTAACCCTTTGTCCATGCATCCACATACATTCAATTCCACGCATAAGGACTTTAACCCATTTAGCTAATTCAACATTATACATGACCACATGGTCCTCATGGGAGCCTTCATTTCTTAACCATTTCGATGATCCAATGCCTTAATTCAATTCATAATAAAATTCAAACTATGTTCCTCAAGACTCTTACAAACCGTTCATATTCTATACCACAATTTATTCCAACACATAATTCATGTTTATTTTCATGTTAGGGACTTTAACCCACTTATTAATAATCAAGCCATTAAGGTCATACATTACACAATACATGGCTCACTTTACCTTCACAATATCATTTATTATGCATTCACACATCTTGGGCCATTGCCCTAGTTCACAACATCATCATCATGTAACTAGGCATTTCACTTAGACATTTTCACAAACACCTTGTGTACATGCCTTTACCAAGACCAATTTAATGGTAGAAACCATGAAGACTAGGGTTACTTAACACCCACATGTTAGACTACATAATACAAGCATTCACATGGGAAAACTGCCACCAATAACATGTATAAACATAAGTCTAAGCAAGAATCATCATTATTCATTATTAGGCAAAAAAGCCCTTTTCATTTAATTTCAAAATCACCATTTACACTTACTAATCCAAGTGTGAAATACATGGGTTTAGAGTTATTTAGAATGGGTAAGAGGTACATGCCTTAAACAAGATGAATCACCAAGAATATTGACTCCTCTTTGCCTCTCAAAGACAACTCTTAAAACCCTATCCTCCAATTCTTCAAAGATAAGCTTGAGATATATATTTAGGGTGTTTGATCTATCAAAATGGATTTTTAGGAGGTTGGACACACTTATATAGTTAGAGGGTATTGGGTTTTAGGCATGGGAAATGACCACAAGGCCCTTAGTTAAAATATAGAAAATAAACTAATCCAGGCGTCCGACTCACCTTGTGACTCACTTAGGTAGTCGTACCCCAAGATATGAGTGGTACCCTGACTCATACCCTTGGCCTCTCCTAGGTGACACACTCTATTAAGGGTACAACCATACACCCTTGAGTTGTATCCAAGGGGTAAGACTCACCCCCTAGTCATATTCTCTAATCATAACAAAAGCAGTCCACTCTAAGCTACGACCTCACTCGATACGACTCACCAAGGTACGACTCATACCCTTATGGTACGATTGAGGAGGGGTCACTCATATAGAAGAAAGACTGCCACCCTTCCTAGGATTCTTAGGGTATGAGAGGGGAGGTGAGGAAGTATATGACTCGTATCCATTGGGTACGACTCAAGCTCCTTGTCGTACCAACACAGTGACATCAAAAGGTGAAGTGTTTCAATTGTTCTAAGTCTAGGTGTTTGAATTCTTCGCCACTTGGATCATTCATCCTCGAATGAGGGGTAAGGCAACTAATAAACAAAAGCCAACATGTCATCACACACAAAAAAACAACATTCAAGCAAGTTAGAACAAGCATACAATAGGGATATAACACACATCATGCTCATTTTCCATCAATTATTCATGTCATCATCTTTGGGACTCATACCAATTATTTATCAAAACACTTGTTCATTTCAAAGCTTAGGGACTTAAACCCTTGCTTATCTACACTTACTTATTTAACAACTTCGGGACTTCAACCCAACTTATCAAGGATATTTACTAAATTCAAGGATTAGAGACTCAAACTCATCACTTACCAAAGACATCAATCAATTCAAGATACTAGGGACTTAAACCCATCACAACAAGGACACATATAGTTTCAAAGCAATAGGGACTTGAACCCATGGTCTAACAAGACACAAGTCACCCAACACATTGGGGACTATAACCCATTTTCTATCAAAGACATAAATTAAAGATAGGAAATCAATACGTACCTCTACCCAATGTTTCTGGAATAGGAAACAAGTGCAGATACTTGAAATTTATGTACTCTTCCGCTTCCCACATAGATCCCTCAGACTTTTGGTTTCTCCATAGAATCTTCATCGAAGTCACCTCTTTAATTCATAATCAGCGTACTTTCTGATCCAAGATCCTCACCGGGATCTCATCATAGGAAAAAGAGTTCAAAATACCGACATCATTCAAAGGAATAACCAATGAAGGATCACCTACATATTTCTGCAACATAGAGACATGGAAAATCAGGTGAATAGAGTTCATACTAGAAGGCAACTCCAACTCATAGGAAATATTGCCAATCCTCTTCATAATAAAGTAGGGACCTACATACCGGGGACTATGCTTCCTTTTTTTCCCAACCACATCACTCCCTTCATAGGATTTAATTTCAAGAATACCCAACTGCCAACACTAAACTCTAAGTCCCTACATCTTGATCCACATAGGACTTTTGGCGACTTTGAGTGACTTTGAATCTATCACTAATCACCTTTACCTTCTCAAAGAATTATTGGACTAAGTCGGGGCCAAGCAATTTACCCTTGCCAACCTCGTAACACCCAATGAGAGATCGACATCTCCTACCATAAAATGCCTTAAGAGGCACCATGCCAATACTAGAGTGGTAACTATTATTATAGGCAAACTCAATCAAAGGAAAGTGGTCATACCAACTACCACCATAATCAATTACACAAGCCCGAAACATATCCTCCAATATTTGGATGGTTCTTTTCGCTTGCCCTTCCATTTGTGGGTGGATATCAGAACTAAGGCATATTCTAGTACCCAATCCCTTTTGGAATGACTTCAAAAAGTGGGATAGAAATAGAGGACCACGATCTAAAATAATAGAGACCGAAGCACCATGCAACTTCACGATCTCTGATGATAGGCGAATTTACACGCCTATATCAATATATTTTGCCCATATTTTAGCCTAGTTTTGAGAACAAGTTATATATTTCATGCACTTTTAGTCCTTTTTCCTGTAAATGAGCTAACAAACATGATTAGGAAAGTTTCAGGTATAAATGATGCAAAATACAGCATTTTATGGCTTACTTGACGCAAAAGAAAGCTCACAAACGAAGTAGAAGGGAGCTGGACGCCTAAGGACCAAATCTGCTGCATGGAAAATCTGTCCCGGGCTAAAACAGCATTTCTAAAGACTTTGGGGACTTACAGACACAAAGCTGGATTTTTACAAAGATACATTAACCTAATACAATTAGGTTATGTATTTCACTATTCTATTTGGATTATGATATTGTAACCTTACCCTAGTACATTTGGGTCAAGGATTTCATTAGTATAATAGGATTTGGCTATTTATTTCATTAGCTTAGTAGGAGTAGGATAGGAGTATTATAAATACCCTATCATGTTAGAGATTTTTATTCATTCTTCACTTAATTCAACAATTAATTTTCTTCCATCCCTCTCATCTTCCACCACAAACACTTCTAATCTACTCTTCTATTCTTAAATTCCACAACAAGAGAATCGTTACTTGCTAGGGAATCACCAAAACCATACGCCTATCACCTACTTCTCACGCCATGAACCATGCAAATCGTGATATCCTTCGCATTCATGGGTAACTAAACCTTTTAGTTGGGGTTATGGAAGCCGAATGAGTTACTATCTATTGCTGTGAGTTTGTGAGTTCAAGACACGTATATTGCTTATATCATTATTCTCTTCATCTTAATCTACATTCTTTGCGGTTGCAAACGCAAGAATACGCCAGTCTAACATTTAACTTGTTCGCGAGAAAGGTTATCTGTCTGGAAAAGAGATAATGTCAAGGTAGTAGGACACCCTTTCCTATTAAAAAGCTAGTGCCGTAACTGGACTAACCTCTTGGAGAATTCGTACCGTTAGATACACTTTAAGATCGCGAGAGTTAAAGTAAAATAGTCCTTGTTTAGGTCGCGAGACGCTTGGATTTACCATCGACTACAATTCTCTGTAAGCAATTGCATGTCAAGACTCTACACACTCATAGCCGATAGAGACGTATACCTCAGAAGGTGGACATAACCCCAACGCTTCAATTCTCATTGTTTCACAACCTACGAAATACTCTCTTTTTACTTTGCTATTTTCAGCTTTTATTTCATTACTTTGGTTACATATTACAATTCCCCCCTTTTTACGAGACTTGCACCAAAAGTCTATTAATTTTGCTTACTTGTTGACCAAGCTATTCCCTGTGGGATCTACACCCAATCTAGGTTGGGTTCTATATTTGCTAACGACCGCTTTACACTCCCACGAGAGCTGTAGATTGAGCGTTATCAAAAATTGGCGCCGTTGCCGGGGAATACGAGTGTCAATCAAGTTCGTGATAATTACTAGACCCTTTGGTCAAAGATTCTCGTACTTTTACGTTTAGTTTTTGTTTTTGTTTCTTGCAGGTTTTTACTTTAGTGCATGCCCCATACTAGAAGTTCTGGTCAACCGTTATTACCAATCAATCCTGAACCACAACGAATTAGAAGAATGGAAGCACAAGCTGAAATCGACAGGATGGCTGCTCAACACGAGCAAGCAAGATTAGCTGCTCTTGCCGCTGCCCAAGTACACCAGCAAAACATTGATAATCCTGGGCGAGCAACAAACCCTGACGATGAGGATTTAGGAGATGACGAGTTGATAAACCCAAGGCATGGCGCTAAAATTGCAACACCTGCCAATAGAAGAGGTCGACAAGCTCGGTATAGATATGATCGCCAACCTGTGCAGCCAGCTTTCGACGATGATGATGATGATCTTGATGGTGCCGGAGCCACTGGAGCTATAATTCCACCACCATTAGCACCCGGAGCCAAGTTCAACATCACTAGCACCTTGATTCAGTTATTGCAACTCAAGGGGTTATTTGGTGGACTAGCAGGCGATGATCCGAATATGCATCTCATCAACTTTATTTCTACATGCAAGTCTTTTGACAATCCTGGTGTTGGTCAGAATGCTATTCGATTACGTCTATTTCCATTGTCTCTGTCTGGGGAGGCAACACTATGGTTGAATGGGCTGACTCCTGATTCAATTACAAATTGGAGGCAATTGAGAGACGCTTTCCTAGAAAGATTCTTTCCGCCATCCAAGAGGGCTCAATTGAGAGATAAAATCAGCAACTTTCGTCAGCTTCCCTCTGAAGCTCTTCACGAAACATGGGAGAGGTTCAAAACAAAGCTAACGAGATGCCCAAACCATTACATAACTAATGTTCACCTCATGGAGATCTTGTATAGAGCCATGAATTCAGTAACTAAACCAGTGGTGGACAACGCAGCTGGAGGTTCTTTTATGGACCTTACCTTTGGTCAAGCAAGCAATATGCTAGATCGCATGACAAAGCAAAGTAGAGCTTGGCATACCAGGGATTCAGAGGTAGCAAGCCCCACTTTATCTATTGGCATGTTTGCAGACCAAAGAAGAAGAGAAGAAGAACGTGAGCAAGACATGGCGCACATGAAAACACAATTGGATCTTCTGACAAAGCACTTATTATCAGGGAAGACCGAAAAAGTGAAAGCTGTGGCGCTGAAAGGAAGAGACGAATCTGATTCAGAAGAGGAGGCCAACTACTTGAACAATCAGGGGGGTTTCCGTGGGAATGCCCAAGGAAACCAAGGTCGGAACTATTATGATAAATCTGGAAGCAAAGACCAAGGTAGTTGGAAGAAAAATAATGAAAAGAGTGGTTTGTATATTCCCCCTGGTAAACGTGACACCACCACATCTAACTCTATGGAAGATATGATGGATAAGTTATTGAAAGGAGTGGAAGCAACGAGCGCGGGAGTTAAGGAGGTAATTGATGATTTGGCCTCCATGAAGCAATTAGTTGATTCTCATTCCACTTCTATCAAGCAAATAGAGCAGCAATTGAGCCAACTTTCAGCAGCATTCAATCAAAGAAAGGCTGGCACCTTACCGAGCGATACTGTGCAAAACCCAAGGAATGATGGGTCATGCATGGCCATCACTACCAGAAGTGGTAAGGTGCTGGAAACTTCAGCAAAAGGCAAGCAAGTGGTTGACGTAGCAGCAGACATTGACGCCACACCTAGTGACGTTACAAGAGAAGAAGCCGCAACAACTACTTCAAACGTCAAGGATGTTTTACCTAGTGACGTGCAGCCTGAAAAAAATGATAAACGGAAGCAAGAGGAGAAGAAAGCCATGGAGAGAACACTTCCATACCCACCACCGCCTTTTCCACAAAGATTGAAGAAGGTGGCCGATGACACTAAGTTCAGCAAATTTATGACTATGTTGAAGCAGCAGACCATTAATGTCCCATTGGTAGAGGCACTTGAACAAATGCCTGGGTATGCGAAGTTTATGAAAGATCTTTTGACTAAGAAGAGGGCAGCAAGTTATGAGCTGAAAGATGATGTGCATCATTGTAGTGCAATTGCTACCCGATCGATAGTTCAGAAGAAGGCCGACCCCGGAGCTTTCACGATTCCTTGCACCGTCGGATCTTTGGACTTTGCTAAAGCATTGTGTGACTTAGGAGCCAGCATCAACTTGATGCCATTATCGATCTACAAGAAGTTGGGGTTAGGAGATCCTACACCAACTAATATGAGGCTTGTTATGGCGGATAGGTCGGTAAAACGACCGGTTGGTATTCTATGCGATGTCTTGGTGAAGGTATCTTCATTCATATTCCCAGCAGACTTTGTCATCTTGGATTGTGAAGCAGATTCAGAGGTTCCCATAATCTTGGGACGCCCTTTCCTTGCTACGGGAAGTGTGCTCATAGATTTGAGAGCTAATGAACTTTCATTCCGAATCAATGACGAAGTGGTTCGTTTTGATGTTTGCAAATCAATGAAGCAACCCAAAGATCTGAGTGTATTTTCAGTGGCTGATGTTGTCTTTGATGACGAGAAAGAGTTACTTGCTGAAGAGCGAATTCTTGATGATCCTTTGGAGGTTTTGCTCATGAAAGGAGAGAATGATGATGCTGAAATTTCTGATGAAGATATTTGTGCTCTATCGGGATTAGGGACATATCGTTATACTCCCAAGAAGCTGGATCTTGATCTCAAAAATCGACCCACACCACCAGCTAAGCCATCTATTGAAGAGCCACCCACGTTAGAATTAAAGGAGCTGCCAAGCCATTTGAAGAATGCATTCTTAGGAAGCGGAAACACTCTTCCAGTCATTGTAGCAGCCGATTTGGGTGAGCAACAAGTTGCAACTCTTATTGAAATCTTACGCAAGTATATTAGAGCTATTGGATGGACCATTGCGGATATCATTGGTATTCCACCTGGGATTTGCACTCATAAAATTCAGCTTCAAGAAAAGTGCACACCCACCATTGAACATCAAAGACGTCTAAACCCACCAATGCAAGAAGTGGTGAAGAAGGAGATTATCAAGTGGTTAGACGCAGGAGTCGTGTATCCTATTTCTGATAGTACATGGGTAAGCCCAGTACAATGTGTTCCCAAGAAAGGAGGAATGACGGTGGTTGCGAATGCAAAGAATGAGCTTATTCCACTCAGGCCCGTTACTGGATGGAGAGTATGCATGGACTACCGCAAGCTGAATTCTTGGACGCTCAAGGATCACTTCCCCATGCCATTTATGGACCAAATGCTAGATCGATTAGCGGGGAAAGGATGATTTTGCTTCTTGGATGGTTATTCAGGTTACAATCAGATTTGTATTGCCCCCGAAGACCAAGATAAGAAAATGTTCACATGCCCATATGGTACGTTTACCTTCAAACGTATGCCATTCGGGTTATGTAACGCACCATCCACCTTTCAACGTTGTATGATGTCTATTACTCTGATATGGTAGAAGACACTTTGGAGGTATTTATGGACGACTTTTCAGTTGTTGGTGAGTCTTTTGAAGCGTGTTTGGCAAACTTGAGCATGGCATTGCAAAGATGTGTAGAGTTCAACCTTGTGCTGAATTGGGAGAAGTGCCACTTCATGGTAAAAGAAGGAATCGTTCTTGGGCACAAGATCTCCGAAAGAGGAATAGAGGTTGATCGTGCCAAAATCGAGGTAATAGAGAAGCTACCGCCTCCAATTTCGGTGAAGGGAGTTCGTAGTTTTCTTGGCCATGCTGGGTTTTATCGTAGATTCATCAAAGACTTCTCCAAAATTTCTAGTCCATTGTGAAAACTATTGGAGAAAGATGCAAAGTTTGACTTTAATGATGATTGCTTAAAGGCATTCGAATGCCTTAAAGGAAAACTCATTAAAGCCCCTATCATGGTAGCACCAGATTGGACGCTCCCGTTTGAAGTCATGTGTGATGCTAGTGGTGTAGCCGTTGGTGCTGTTCTTGGGCAGAGAAAGGAGAAATTGTTTCATCCTATCTATTATGCGAGTAAGGTCCTAAATGAAGCCCAAAGGAACTACACTGTTACTGAACAAGAGCTCCTAGCGGTTGTGTATGCGTTTGAGAAGTTTCGTGCCTATCTACTGGGTACTAAGGTGATCGTTCATACAGACCATGCAGCTCTTAGGTATCTAATGACGAAGAAGGATGCAAAACCAAGGCTGATTCGATGGGTATTGCTGCTGCAAGAGTTTGATTTCGAAGTCAAAGATAGAAGGGGTTGCGAGAACCAAGTGGCTGATCACCTATCTAGACTTGAGAATGAGTATGTGGCGCAACCAGAAAATCAGATTGATGATGCATTCCCTGACGAGGAGATACTAGCGACATCAATGGAGAAATTACCATGGTATGCCGACTTTGCAAATTTCGTGGTGAGTAATGTGTTACCTTCCAATTTATCTTACCACCAGAGGAGGAAGTTTATGCATGATGTTCAGCACTACTATTGGGATGAGCCTTATTTGTTTCGAAGATGCGCGGATGGTATCATTCGACGATGTATATCCCATGAAGAAGTGCCTACTATATTGGAAGCATGCCACACTTCGCAAGTTGGAGGACATCATGCAGGGAATCGAACGGCAAGGAAAGTCTTGCAAAGCGGTTATTATTGGCCTACAATATTCAGAGATGCATACGAATATGTGCGAAGGTGTGACCAATGCCAACGTCAAGGTGCTATTTCAAAACACCATGAAATGCCCATGTCCAAAATTATGGAGGTAGAACTCTTTGATGTGTGGGGTATTGATTTCATGGGTCCATTCGTGAATTCGTTTGGAATAAAGTACATCTTGGTTGCTGTGGATTATGTATCGAAATGGGTGGAAGCTGTAGCATTGGCCGACAATGAAGGAAAGCGTGTTGTAGCATTTTTAAAGAAGAATATCTTCTCTCGCTTTGGAGTACCTCGTACTATCATAAGTGATGGAGGATCTCACTTTTGCAACAAGCTATTCAAATCTGTATTGGCCAAGTATGGAGTCAAGCAACACAAGGTAGCTACGCCTTATCATCCCCAAACCAGTGGACAAGTTGAGGTTTCCAACCGCGAGATCAAGCAAATCCTTGCCAAGACGGTTAATGCGAATAGGAAGGACTGGTCTCGGAAGCTAGATGATGCACTATGGGCGTATAGGACTGCATTCAAGACACCCATTGGCATGTCACCTTATCAGCTAGTTTATGGGAAGGCTTGTCATCTCCCCATCGAGCTTGAATACAAGGCATTGTGGGCATTGAAGCACTTGAATCTGAATTGGGATGATGTGAAGAACCTGAGGTTGGAGCAGCTGAACGAACTAGATGAATTTCGTCTCCATGCATATGAAAGATCAGATTTATACAAGGAGCGGATGAAGAAGTATCATGATCAGCGGATTGTTCGACGAAACTTCCAAAAAGGTGACATGGTACTGCTCTTTAACTCCAGACTCAAGCTCTTCCCAGGTAAGTTAAAATCAAAGTGGTTTGGTCCATTTAAAGTCATCCAAGTCTACTCATCTGGAGTAGTCGAATTGGAAGACAATGACGGTGTTGTCTTCAAAGTGAATGGCCAACGTATTAAGCCATATATCAGTCCTCTTGACTCGATGAATGACATGGCCATCACTTATCTCGACGAAGTCTAAGTACTCGAGATTACTACGTCGAGCCACGACAATAAATAAGGCGCTAGATGGGAGGCAACCCATCATTTTGTCGTTTTATTGTTTTATCGTTTTATCGTTTCGTCGTTTTAGTATTTTTTTTCTTTTTGATAAATGAAAATCCAAAAATAAGAGTCGTGCCACGACCAAAACTAAGGCGCTTGGTGGGAGGCAACCCATCGTACTAATCGTGTTCATTTGTTTTGAGCTAATATAGGTGCAAGAAGTATGCAACGAGGAGATTGATTTCAATTGACGATTTGGTCGCATTGTATGGTAAAGTCGGTAAGTTAGGAATGGTGATGCATAAGGCTATGAATTGAGCCTTTATCACGTCATAATAGGCTTCGAGGAAGGCTAGGCCTTGGTAAAAATAGGCCACGAACGATGCACAACCTATTCTATAGCCTACGGACTCGGAATCTAGTGTGCTATACACTATGCACCGCCTATCCCTAGGTATGCTTTTGACTATGCGCCGCCTATGCTATGGCATTTGAGATACTGAGACCAAATGCCATAGACTATGCGGCGCATATGTCTAGAAATGCCATAGACTATGCGGCGCATATGTCCCATTATGCCATGGACAATGCGCCGCATATGTCATTGATATGCCGAGAGATATGCGCCACATATGTGGTGATTTTGTCCCCAAATCCGATTGTAAATGGGTCATAACCCGACCCATACTCTTCCTATATAAAGGGGACTTGGTTTTATAACACAACCACATTAGAAACAACCCTAAAGGCGCCGCATATCACTCCAAATCCTCTCAAAATTTTCTTCCTTTGTTCTTCCAATTCACAACAACTTCTCCACAATATTCAAGCAAGTACAATGGCACCTAAGGCAAGGCAAGGCAAGGAAATGACTACCACGTCCCAAAAGGGCAAAAAGAGAAGTCGAAAAGACCAAGGAGAATCATCCTCAGCGCACCTACCACGCAGAATGTTCGGAATAAAATGGGTTCTTGAGGAAGAAGCCAAAGCATGGTACAACAGCAACAAAGAAAAGAAATATGTGCACGTCGACTTGATCAACAAGGAGACCTTAGCAAAGAAGGAGCCGCAAATGTTGGCTAAAATAATGGCTTTGAAGCTAGATTTCATCTTCCGCGACATGGGAGAGTGCAATCTTGACTTGACAAGATAATTTTATGCCAACTGGTCGCCAAACACAACAGGCAACGAAGTCAAAATTCGGGGCCAAGTGTTACAGCTTACAGCGGATTGGATCAACTCTTTTCTTGGCCTACCTTCGGTCAACCCTGCACCATACAAAGAGCTGTACAACAGGCCTCCTTACAGAGCGATAAGACACACACTTTGTGGAAGCAGATCGATGGCAAGATGGGGCAGACATAAGGAAACAGGCCGTCACAACACCTTCCCCTATGCTCCACTAAATAGGGAAGCAAGAATCTGGATGCGCATTGTCAACTCATGCCTTATTCCTGGGACGCAATACACCAAGATATCGAGAGATAGAGTGTGTTTGGTTTATGCGTTGATGACGAATGTCCCTATCAACTTTGGGGCAATCATTCGATCTACCATGAGGAAGGCCAGACTCCACCGAAGGTCCCATTTCACATTCGGCAATTTGTTGACAGCAATGTTGCGGAAGGAGGATATAGAAGAAGAACCAGCTGACCATAAACTCCCACATAACCCAAAGAAGGTTGACCTCACAAAGGTCAAAGATGCTGAAACAACTCATGGAGTCAACCTTACTACTGCGGAGAGACATGCTCGTGATGAGAGTTTCTTCCGTCATCTCTATGGCATGACACGATTCACTATGATGAGTGGTGGACGTATTCCAACTGCTGAAGAGCTCCAACAGCTGGACCACGACTACCCAATGAACAGGCATGCCCGGGAGATGTGTGGAGTGGGCGTATATTTTGAGGAACCTCTGGACGATGACGTGCCAACTGATGATGATAGACGCTTGCCTGATTCTGATGATGAGGAGAACTCTGACGACGACTCTTATGATGATTCAGACGAAGGGGGTATGACCCCCGACATTGATGAAGAGTTTGACTAACCAGGTTCTTCGCATTTATTTTCCACTAAGGGCAGTGTCCCGTCTAAGTGTGGGGTGGCAGAATCCGCATGCTATACTTCCTTGTTTGCACCTATGTTTGCTTGTTTACTTTGTTTTTTTTCTTTTTCGTTCAAACGTTCTTTAATTTTTTTTAGGAGTCAAATTTTTCTAGCTACGCATGAAATTATTTTGATAGGCGGCATGAGATTAGAACAAGAGTATGTGCTACAATTGTGACTATTGAGACGTTTAGGCTCTAGTTGTGACTTATTATGTGATATTGTGTGATTCAATTCCTTCAATTGTTGGGACGAGAGTCTATGTTACTTCCAATCAAGTCGACCATGTGCCTTGTGGGTGCGAGATAATAGTATATTCTATGCTTGTGGCTGATGCTAGAACTTGCCTGATATGTATGCAAAGCAAAAATAAGGAATGTAAGTTTAGGATATGATTTAGGCATTTCTTTGGCAACCTATATTTATTTACCTTCAGTTTTACCTACCCATGGACATCATCCTAGTTAAACCCTTTTTGAGCCTTTAGCCTATTTCTTTGACAACCTTGTATGTAAGCCTAATCCATTTTTTTTCAAGACCGTAATTTGATCCAAATTCCTAAGTGCTTTAAAGTGAAAAAGTCATGTGACAACATAAGAGGAAATTGGGTGAGTATGATGCTATAAATTGTAATGGTGCTTGAATGTGCTATGAAAAAGAAAGTGCTATCATAAGAGGTATGTTGTGAAAAGAAAAAGGAAAAGAAAGCTGAAAAGTGAGTTGTGATTAAAATTGAAAAACAAAAGATGAGAACAAGGGTGGAAGAATAAAATAAAGAAAGGTTGAAAGAAAAAAGTGTCAATGATACAATGTGATGTATTAAAGTGCTTAGGAACCTAGTCACTATTCTTGGCCAAAATAGTCCTACCCGTCCCTTAGCCTACATTACAACCATCAAAAGACCTACTTGATCCTAATCTTAACATTCCGACATTTAGTAGAGTACTACATTAAAGGCAAGCCTATGGTCATTAGTTGCTACATATGAATTTTTTGTGAGAGCGAGAGCAAGGACATTTTGATACCCATGTTTGAAAAATATGCTATACTTGTGAGTGGTTATGGGTACTATATTGTGAGACACACATGGTTGATGAGCTTTGGATAATTGTATATGATTCTATGTACCTTAACGTTTGCATGCGAGTTGATCACCATCACTAGTCTACGCTAGAGGTTAAACTGTTTCTACTTATAATCAGAAAGCTACTCTTTGTTGATAATTGTTGTGCTTGTCTTGAAGAATGTTTTGTGTTGTTGCTGTAAAAATCTTAAGTCGATGCTTAGAAGGACATGATATTTTGTTCGAGGACGAACAAAGCTGCAAGTGTGGGGTGTTGATGATAGGCGAATTTACACGCCTATATCAATATATTTTGCCCATATTTTAGCCTAGTTTTGAGAACAAGTTATATATTTCATGCACTTTTAGTCCTTTTTCCTGTAAATGAGCTAACAAACATGATTAGGAAAGTTTCAGGTATAAATGATGCAAAATACAGCATTTTATGGCTTACTTGACGCAAAAGAAAGCTCACAAACGAAGTAGAAGGGAGCTGGACACCTAAGGACCAAATCTGCTGCATGGAAAATCTGTCCCGGGCTAAAACAGCATTTCTGAAGACTTTGGGGACTTACAGACACAAAACTGGATTTTTACAAAGATACATTAACCTAATACAATTAGGTTATGTATTTCACTATTCTATTTGGATTATGATATTGTAACCTTACCCTAGTACATTTGGGTCAAGGATTTCATTAGTATAATAGGATTTGGCTATTTATTTCATTAGCTTAGTAGGAGTAGGATAGGAGTATTATAAATACCCTATCATGTTAGAGATTTTTATTCATTCTTCACTTAATTCAACAATTAATTTTCTTCCATCCCTCTCATCTTCCACCACAAACGCTTCTAATCTACTCTTCTATTCTTAAATTCCACAACAAGAGAATCGTTACTTGCTAGGGAATCACCAAAACCATACGCCTATCACCTACTTCTCACGCCATGAACCATGCAAATCGTGATATCCTTCGCATTCATGGGTAACTAGACCTCTTAGTTGGGGTTATGGAAGCCGAATGAGTTACTATCTATTGCTGTGAGTTTGTGAGTTCAAGACACGTATATTGCTTATATCATTATTCTCTTCATCTTAATCTACATTCTTTGCGGTTGCAAACGCAAGAATACGCCAGTCTAACATTTAACTTGTTCGCGAGAAAGGTTATCTGTCTGGAAAAGAGATAACGTCAAGGTAGTAGGACACCCTTTCCTATTAAAAAGCTAGTGCCGTAACTGGACTAACCTCTTGGAGAATTCGTACCGTTAGATACGCTTTAAGCTCGCGAGAGTTAAAGTGAAATAGTCCTTGTTTAGGTCGCGAGACGCTTGGATTTACCATCGACTACAATTCTCTGTAAGCAATTGCATGTCAAGACTCTACACACTCATAGCCGATAGAGACGTATACCTCAGAAGGTGGACATAACCCCAACGCTTCAATTCTCATTGTTTCACAACCTACGAAATACTCTCTTTTTACTTTGCTATTTTCAGCTTTTATTTCATTACTTTGGTTACATATTACAATTCCCCCCTTTTTACGAGACTTGCACCAAAAGTCTATTAATTTTGCTTACTTGTTGACTAAGCTATTCCCTGTGGGATCGACACACAACCCAGGTTGGGTTCTATATTTGCTAACGACCGCTTTACACTCCTACGAGAGCTGTAGATTGAGCGTTATCAATCTCCACAAAATATAATTTAGCATAATCTTTTGTCGAGAAATTAGTCATCATGGGAAAAAGGTAAGAGGACTTGGTTATCATATCAACAATGATCCAAATGGAATCACATTGATTCCAGGATCTAGGAAGACTTGTAACAAAATCCAGATTAATTGCCTTCAACTTCTATTCGGGTAATAGGATCTCTTAATACAAGTCCCAGGTCTCATATGCTCAATTTCACTTGTTGACACACCATACACTTGGACACATCACGCTTCATAATACCCCACCAATAGAGCTCTCTAAGATCATGATACATCTTAGTGGAACCGCGATAAATAGCATAACAGGATCCATGAGCCTCGACCATGACCTTTCCCCTTAATCCATCGACATCGGGAACACATAGCCACCTTGGTATCTCAAGATACCATCACCACCAATCACAATGTTCACAACTTTATGTTGACCCACATTACTCTTGATATTCATCAAGTCGAGGTTCAATGCTTTCTTTTCTTTTATCTCGACAATAAGAGATTACTGAGATACTATAAGCACAAACAAACCATCATCCTCGGAATCCGCAAGTCAAACTCCAAGATTAGCCAATGGTGAATGTCTTTTACCAATTCCTGCTTATCCCCATATACATGGGCCAAACACCCTATGAAAAATCTACTAAGAGTATCGACGACTATATTTTCCTTACTGGGATGGTAATGAAGAATCATATCATAGTCATTCAATAGCTTGAGCCACCTTCTTTGCTGAAGATTCAACTTCTTTTGAGTAAACACACATTGGAGGCTCTTATGACCTAAAAAGATATCAATATGAACCCCACAAATGTAATGTCTCCAAATATTTAATGCAAAGACCACGACTTAATACTATATGTCATGGGTAGGGTAGTTCTTCTCACGTTCTTTCAATTTTTTAGAAGCATAGGCAACCACCCTACCATGTTGCATCAACACGCAACCAAGTCCGACATGAGAAGCATCATAATAAACCACAAAATCATCAATACCTTAGGGTAAGTCAAAATCAGAGCAAAAGTTAATTTATCTTTTCACTTCTCGAAACAACCCTTACATGCATTGGACCACAAGAACTTTACCTTCTTTTGGGTTAATTTATTGAATGGGGCAGCTATAGTGGAGAAAATCTCCACAAACCTTCTACAGTAATCAGCTAGACCCAAGAAGCTCCTAATATCGGTTGGAATTATAGCTCTAGGAAGCTTCAAAACTGCTGTGACTTTTGGGGGATGTACCATGATTACTTCACTAGAGATAACATGACCATGAAAAGCTATGGTTTTCAATCAAAACTCGTACTTGGAAAACTTGGCATATAAATTACGATCCTTTAAGGTTTGAAACATGGCATAGAGGTAATTTACATAATCCTCCTCACTTATAGAAAACACTAAGATATCATCAATGAAGGAAATGATAAATATATCCAGGAATGGATGGAAGACCTTATTCATCAAGTCCATGAATGGCGTTGGGGCATTGGTTAACCCAAAAGACATGACAAGAAACTCACAGTGACCATATCGGGTTCAAAGGCCGTCTTAGGGATATCTGCATCCATAAGCTTAAGTTGATGATAACAGGATCTAAGATCAATCTTAGAGAAACACTTTGTACCCTAAAGTTGATCAAGAAAATCATCGATCCTAGGAAGAGGATATTTATTTTTTATGGTCACTTTGTTCAACTGATGATCATCAATGCACATACGAAGAGAACCATCCTTCTTGCGCACGAACAACATGGGAGAACCCTATGGAGAGACACTAGGGTGAATAAAACCTTTATCTAAAAGGAATTTTAATTTCTCCATAAGATCTTTTAGCTCTACTAGATCCATTCTATAAGGAGGGATAGAAATCGAATGAGATTTCAAGAAAAAATTAATCCCAAAACCAATTTCCTTATCGGGAGGAACAATGAGAAGATCAACGAGAAATACCTCAAGAAACTCATTAACCACGAGAATAGATTCTAGAGAAGGTTCTTTTGATTTGGAATCTTTAACGCCGACTAAATAATACCCTTTGAGATAAAATTTTAGGCCTTTATATAAAAAATAAACCTTTCCTTAGGAACTACGAAACCACCTTCCCATACAATAATTGGATCGTTAGGGAACTTGAATGTGACTGATGTGTGAGTAATTGCTAACACATTTAAGACCTTTAACCAAGAATAATTATGAAGTTTTAAGCAACTTTTGTTGTTTTTGATTTTTTTATGTCTGATTTTATAGTTTAAGCTGATGGGATAGAGAACCAATAAGAATGGAAGCAAAGAAGTTAAAATCTAGAGGAATTTGAAGAGAAGTATGGATGACAACATCTGTGATAAGTTGTCAGCCTTGTGATAGGATATCATAGTTGTCGTCAGACTTAAGCATGATTTGAAGCCTGTGACGACATCTGGTGATATGACATCAAAAGTGTGATCCACCATAATAAATGTCGTCATCCTTAAACAGAGAATGAGAGTTGAAGACATTTTTGTGATGACGTTCATGATAAGCCGTTAGGTTGGTGATAAGGCATCAATTCCGGCGTCGGCCTTAGATAGTAGAAGCCAAAAGTGCAGAGGAGCTGACGACATCCGTGATAAGCCATCAGACTCCTGATAAGCTGTCATGGATGTTGTTGTCTATTCTGAAAAAAATCTACAACTTTAATTTTATTTCCTTATTTAGGTTGAACTATTTAAATCTTTGTTTTAGGGTTTCATAGGGTAAATTCATTCATTCACCATCATCATTATTCTAAAGAGAGTTCGATACTTTGAGTCTTAGAGAATATTTTTCGATATTTCTTTATCTATCTTTTTGGATTTGAACAATACTACTATTTTGGGGATTTTATTTTGTGATCCAATCTACGATTCATTAATTATTATTCATCTCTTTAAGTAATCTTCTCAATTATGAATTCAATTATGTGTTTCATTCATTACATCATGAGTGGCTAAACTCCATTAACCTGAATTATGGGATCTAAGGTTAGGTCTTGATAAGGGGCTAAGTGTTCAAGATTCAAACAGTGGTAGGATTTCTTGATAATTTTGAGGTTTTAATTAACGTCTTTTTGTTGCAAATAATAGATAACACCTGATTTGATTTTGATTGAGAAAGAAATCAAATATAGTAGGAAGTGAATATCAAAAAGGACTCGAAAATACTTCGTTTAATAATCAGCACTATAACAAGGTTGGTTAACCTAAGGCAAAATCTGGACAGTAAATAGAAATTTCCTACGTCCGAGAGGATTAGGGAATTAAACGCTTATGTAGGTCGAGAGACATTTAAGCATAACATAGATTAAGATAGCTTGTTATCCTACCCACCATGAGAATCTTGAACTACTCTTAGCATCTATCATGTACCGGAAGCCCTAGTGAACATAATTCTGGTTATTTCTTAAACTCTTGATTTACAAACACTGAAACTAGAGTGATCAAAAATTATTTGCTAATCATTAAAAATCCCCACTTTGTCTTTTCACATCATTCGTTTGAATTCAACTTGTAGCTATAGTTTCAAACTAGTTTAATCGCCACTCACATTGTTCCCTGGGGATTCAACCCTGACTCCAATGTTGGGTAAATATATTGGCGACGACTGCCTTGCACTAAATTGACATGTAAGTTGAGCATTATCAAAAAATGGCACCGTTGCTGGGGAACAACTTGGCGTATTAAGTTGGTTTGGAATTTTAGCCTATTTGCTTGAATTCAAACTTGTAATTATTTATTTTTAGTTTTCTTTTATTTCTTGTGTTAGGTAGATTTTTATTTTAGTTTACTTATTACTATAGCATCATGGAATGAACATGAGCTTGGTGGTTGTAAATCTTATCTTAATGATCCATGTCCATATTATGATGGACCTCACTTTTGGCAAGATTATAGCTATGCTACCCGAAGAGAGATGTGTGCACCATCTTCATCTTACCAGGAGTATGATTGTTCGTTATGTGGTCGTCAAGATGAACATTGGAGCGATTTCCCTAACGCCCCCTCCCCCCGGTATGCTAGCCTAAATTCTAGTTCTTCTTATGATTTTGATAGGTCTTATGGTCAAGAATAGGAAAAATAAAACACTGGAAAGAGTGGCATTGAAGCTATGCTTCAACTAATGTTAGAGTGTATGGACACAACAAATTATATCATACATGATATACATCAAGACATAACGACAAATAATAAGGAAAGAAGAACGATAGAGGATATAGATATAGAGGTCAAACATTTAAAGAACTTTTCCACATTATGTTTAGATGATCATTTAATATAATGGATGAGTGTGAAGATGAGGAGCAAGAATTCAATGTTAACTATGAGCTTGATGTTGAGTAACCCTCGGTGATTTCCCAATCAACCGAACCATTTCTGAAGAAGATGCCAAAGACGAGAAGATGGTACTAGAGTCAAAAGAAAAAATCAAGCACAATCCTTGTGAAGACACTAGTCCATTTTGGGGTAGAAATACTAATAGGGATGCTACTCCAAAATTGACAGTTAGTCCTCATTTGAACCCCTTCTCAACGTTATGCTTGGTCGGTGTACTGAAAGTCAATCACCAAGAAAATAATGAATTTTGAAAATAAGGAGGAAGATTATTACATTTTGGAGTTTGTCCTTCCAAAAGGGTATACTACAACCCCAATCTTCAAGGCCAAGAAGCTTAAAGATCGATGTCTATTTAGTGGTTGTTTAATATTCTCACCATTTCCAAATGAGCCCACACGAAAGTTTAATGCAAAATTTGGCAAGCATTTCAAGTCTTCGAAGTGGCGTGATAGAACATTCCTCATCATGCCCTCACATTTGCCCAACACACCCCGAAGATTTATTGATCAAAATTTGGAACGACGTTTCAAATCCTCCAAATGGAGACATAAATAATTATCAACAAGGTATCTTGATGAAGTATGAGTAGTCAAGATAACTAAGTCATGCCGTGACACTAAATTAGGCACTTCTTGGGATGCAACCCAAGGTATTTTGTTGTTTGTATTCATATTATGTGATTGACATCAGATCTTCGCACCCGTGGTGCCACTGGTATATTTCTAACTCTCTTGTTTTGGTTTGATGCATTGGGGACATTGCATGATTTTAAGTTGAGGGTGGGGCTACTTGTGGGTGCTGATGTCCTCTATGGGTTTTTGTTGCCGTGCCTCTTTTTCTCGGAGTCTTGTTCCTTGTAGAGACGGCATATTTAGGTGTATGGTGTTTGTTTTATGCTTTGTTGTGGTTAATTGGGGAAAAAAATAAGTATCTAGGATAACTGGCATATTTTTGTTGATTTTTCTTGGAATGATAAATACCTCTCCAATTGTCTATCTGGTAACTATGTGATGAGCATCTACATGTGACTATTGTGAATCTTTTTATGGCATTAGTATTAGGGACACGATAATCACTGCTAATAATTGCATGAACCAAATGGCTAGTAACTTGTGCTTTACCTTTGTGCCATGTGTTTGTGAGATGCTACCTAGTTCCCATTGTGTGTTAAATCCAGAACTAGCTTGGTTGGTCATGCCTTGGTTGTAGGATAGTGGTTAGGAATGGATCATAGACAGTTGTTGATCATAGTCCACTTTTAGCCTAAATGACCTTCTATGTGTGAATAGTATTCCTTCATCCTGATTTTGAGCTTGAATGCCTATTCTTTTAATTATACCTATCACCTTCGTATTTGTATCACAATGAACCTATTTTGGCCCTGGTCCTCCTTGGTCATTGTGCACTTTGACTGAGGAAAATTGCCTAAGTTGAGGGTTGCTACTATAGGGGTGCGTGACGTAAAATGAGTATGAATAAAGGTAGAATAAAAGAAAAGAATAAAAAGCTGGGAGCAGTGGAAAAAGAATAAGAAAAGAAAAGTTGTGAAAAAGAAGAAATGATTGTTGATAAAAAATTAAAATTAAGTAAAGGAGTATGTGTGATCAAGAAAGGAGAGAATTAAGTAAAAGTTGATAAGTGAGACCCCAAAATAGTGTAGTTCCAAAGAGGCTTAGTCAATTTAAATATCCTTGCGTATCATACCTTCCCCAAGCCTACGTTACAAAGCCATAGAGAAGACCTATAGTGATCCTAACTTAACTATCTGAAAACTTAGGCAATGAAAATAAGGGCAAGCATATGGTATTTAACATGCATTGATTGGAATTTTTTCCTGAGAGTAAGTGTCTCTTGACCGTCCCTGCATTTACATGCTTGATTTCATAAATGAGTGAGGAGGGACTTCATTGTTGTACGGGCACATCGGTTGTATTGCTAGTTGCCTACTTGTTTGGGTAGTGTAAATAGTACATATTCATAGTTATTGTTGCTAAGTTGATACCATATCTTGATTCCTTTCTGTCAAATTATTGATCTTCATGGATATACACAACTGGGTTTAAAGAGATTGAAAATAGAGAGAGTAATGTGTTTTTAACTAAAATTGATGATCAACTGTCATAGGTAATATAAGTATCTCTTGGTTAAGCATCGTAGTGTTGTGTTTTAGTTGCTTGAGGACAAAAAATTATTTTAAGTTGAGGGTGTTGATGTGTGAGCAATTGCTAACACATTTAAGTCCTTTAACCAAGAATAGTTGCGAAGTCTAAAGCAACTTTTGTCGTTTTTGATTTGTTTATGTCTGACTTTACAATTTAAACTGATGGGATAGAGAACCAACAAGAATGGAAGCAAAGAAGTTGAAATCTAAAGGAATCTAAAGAGAAGTGTGGCTGACGACATCTGTGATAAGTCGTCAGCCCTGTGATAGGCTATCACAGTTGTCGTCAGACTTAAGCATGAGTTGAAGCCTGTGACGACATCTGGTGATATGACATCAAAAATATGATACGCCGTCATGAATGTCGTCATCCTTAAACAGAGAATAAGAGTTGAAGACATTTTTGTGACGATATTTGTGATAAGACATCAAGTTGGTGATAAGGCATCAACATCGTCATCAGCCTTAGACAGCAGAAACCAAAAGTTCAGAGGAGCTGACTACATCCGTGATAAGTCCTCAGACTCTTGATAAGCTGTCACGGATGTCGTCATCTATTCCGAGAAAAAGATGCAACTTTAATTTTATTTCCTTATTTAGGTTGAACTATTTAAAGCTTTGTTTTAGGGATTTCTAGGGGGAATTCATTCATTCATCATCATCATCATTATTCTAAAGAGAGTTCGATACTTTGAGTCTTGGAGAATATTTTCCGATATTTATTTCTCTATCTTTTTGGATTCGAACAATACAACTATTTTGGGGATTTTACTTTGTGATCTAATCTATGATTCACTAATTATTATTCATCTCTGTAAGCAATCTTCTCAATTATGAATTCAATTATGTGTTTCATTTGTTACATCATGAGTGGCTAAACTCCATTAACCTGAATTATGGGATCTAGGGTTAGGTCTTGAAAAGGTGCTAAGTGTTCAAGATTCAAAAGGTGGTCGAGATTTCTTGATAATTCTATGGTTTTAATTAACGTCTATTGGTCGCAAACAATAGATAACACCTACTTTGATTTACTTGAGAAAGAAATCAAATATAGTAGGAAGTGAATTATCAACAGGGACTCGAAAATACTTTATTTAATAATCAGTGTTGTAACAAGGTTGGTTAACCTGAGGTAAAATCTGGGTAGTATATAAAAATTCCCTAAGTCCGAGAGGATTAGGGAATTAAACTCTTAAGTAGGTCGAGAGACATTTAAGAATAAAATCGAAAAAGATAGCTTGTTATCCTACCCACCGTGAGAATCTTGAACCACTTTTAGCACCTGTCATGTACCGGAAGCCCTAGTGAACATAATTCTGGTTATTTCATAAACTCTTGATTTACAAACACTAAAACTAGAGTGACCAACAATTGTTTGCTAATCATTAAAAAACCCCACTTTACCTTTTCGCATCATTTGTTTGAATTCAACTTGTAGCTATAGTTTCAAACTAGTTTAATCACCACTCACATTGTTTTTTGTAGATTCGACCCCGACTCTAAAGTTGGGTAAATATATTGACGACGACTGCCTTGCACTAAATTGACGTGTAAGTTCAGTGTTATCAGTGACCCTACGTGTACGAAAATCTAATGAAGCATAGCAAGAGTGCAGCTAATCATCCTAGAATTACATCAAAATCAACCATGTCCAACTCTATCAAGTCTTCAAGAGTATCCCTACCACCAATCGATATCACAACCCCTTATAGACCCTTCTAATAACCACAGGGTCTCTGACCGAGGTTGAAATAGAAAAGGGAACCGACAGACTCTTGAGACCACAATTAAGATGCACAGCCACATATGGAGCCACATAAGAAAGAGTGGACCCTGGATCAAGCAAACAATACAAAACACGGTAGAAAAGTCTCAACATATCCGTGATAATATAGGGAAGATGCTTTAGAATCCTGGTGAGTAGCAAAAGCATACAAGCAGTTTCATCCTGCACCAGTGCTAGAAATAAAAGAAAAGGAAGACATAGCACCCTTCAGTGTAGGAGTACATCGAGTGGCAATAGGGGCCCTGTTGGCCAAAGGTGCTGTTAGAGAGGGGCAATCACAATACATATGCCCAACCTAACTACAATGGAAACATCTGTTTCTAACCTTCTCATACTGAACATAATGACTCTGACCATAAACATGGTCAACCTTATCCTTATATTATAAACCCACACAATCGTATCTACTTATACTGCTTTCTCACATCACAATTACTTACCCAAGTGTACATTTACACTACCTTCAAAGTCCACAACAACCATGAGTCTATACTTATAACCTACAGGCTAATCTGGCCATTTTCATACTTCAAGCAAGGATAATTCACCTTGCCTAATAACTCCTTCTCTATCTTCTACCAATAAACTAACACACAAGGACGAATCGCTTCATTACCAAATCTATCTTATGCAAAAAGATTCAGCTATACATATATTCAACAAACACAAGAACAACACGTTAAACGACAAATTGCTAGTGAATAGAAATAGGCCTCACACGACTTCACTAGACTTTGATTTTTGAGGCTTGAACAAGAAAATGAAATGAATGACAAGACAACTATGCTAGTGAATCGAAAGAGCCCCACATGGCTTCACTAGAATTTTTAATTTCATCAACACGATGATAAAATATTTTCAAGAGATGGAAACTTGTCACACAATATTCCATAATTTGAGAATACATATCTTACTTTGTATAGATAAAAAAAATCTGAGTCAAATATTTCCACAACATATTATCATACAATCCACACACTCTACTAGCTACCAATGGGTCATGACACCGACACTTTAACTTATACTACTATTTGGGTGGAAATACAATTCCAACACTTCTACTACACATTTTTTCCCTTAAGCATGGAATCTGCAATATAAATTTCTGAAAAAGGCCCAAATATACTCAATATAGAAGGCTGAAAAGCACGATTTTGTCAAGATCAAGGTTCACACTAGAACCAATACACTCTGAAGCAATAACAGATTCTTCTGAAGTCCTTGCACAATTTTAAGATCTTATATGACGCAATCCGAAGGGACCATACCATTTAGACTCTAAACATCTGCACTTGAATCACCCTAGTAATGTGATGGGTCTATGAACATCAGAGTAAGGAAAGAATTTGGTATGATTTTACTTTCGTATGGACGTCACCATAGTACGAATTAGAGTATGAAGAAGAAACATTCTGACTCTATTGCACGAACTAGAACATAAAGAAAAAGAGACATTCCTAAACACCTTGTAACCTCCTGCTTCTAAGTGTGGCACGCTACACACCCATAAACAAGATTCTACCCTATGCATTTTCGCAGACACCCTAGGACCATGAAATGTGCTTTGATACCAAGTTTGTCATGACCCAAACTGGGGCCCTGGCCGTGACGAGAATTCCAAACCATGAAGGCCTGAAATATCCCTATCTATCTAGTAATCATGCACATAATTCATATGATAATAGGATATGTGGAAGATTCACAATATAACAGAAACATGGTAATAAATCAAATGAAATCAACAAAGCGGAAATAATGACCCACAACATCTATCGACATCTGAACACCCGTGTGTGAAATCTCTACTATATGACTGAAATAAACAACTGTCTGAAAACTGGGGAAAGGCCCCCAGTAGACCCAAAACTACTAAATAATAATTAATCTGCTAGACATTAGGCCTTCCAAAAGATAGAAGGCTTACCACCCAACTCTACAAATCTGTCTGAAGAATCTACTGATTATCTGGACCTCTAGGCTGTGCCTCCGAACCTAGGAGGGAAGGGGTCAATACAAAAGTACTGGTACGAAGAGAAATCCAAAACAAAAATATAACATTTTTAAAGAATATAAGGGAGAGACATTATAAAGCAGTTTCGTATCAAATAATTTGAAAGGAAAATGGGCATAATGTAATAATTTTCCAACAACAATGCAATGCAGCTGAGCTAGGTGGAATACCCTGCATATCACATTTATACTAACTATCAAACCTCGGTTACCGCCGAGAATAGAGTATAAGTTAGGGGAAGACATAAAAGATCACACAGCAGGGTGTGTCGACCAAATAAAGTATGGTAGTGCACAAGATCACAAAGCAGGGCTTCTAACTATAGTCCCAATTTGGGATAACATAAAGTCTGGTACGCAAAATCACAAAGAAGGGTGCCAAATTCCCATGTCGGAAAACACGGTTTCCAGCGATGAGCCCTTATACTCAAACGCCTTCTTTGGGAATCCACCTATCTCATGTAAAATCAATGCATTCAACTTCGTTTAATTCAATCACATATCATATTCTGTAGGGTACCGTCATACCCGACTAGCAAGTCATCAATATTACATCATTCTTTTCATTCAACCATTATATTTAACATATTTCAACATAAACAACCCTCTCCTTTCAAGTCAAAATCATATCAAATTATAACAATTTTCAAACATTTCATGTCATGCTTTTCAAGATGATTTTCAAACAATTCACATCATGTTAAAATTTAAAACAAAATCATATCAAGGAGGAATCTTATAAGATTCATGCTCTCAAGTTAACATCTTTTTGGAGTACATGCACATACATATATCATATATCAAATCACTTTGGGAATAGGCCTAAAGACCAAATCAATATAGCAAAAACACTTAAAACGTTATTTATTTTCACAATTTCAAAACCTCCATTACTAAAATATGAATTTTTTATCCCATGAGAATTTTAGGATAACCCCTCGTACCTCTACATGTGAAAATAATAGGTGCTTCTTGAAGCTTATGATCTGGGGATTCCAAATCTCCAGTTTGTTTTGAATTCCCATGGTTGAATCTTGAGTTACTAGTGATAATTAGATTGAAATTATAGGGAGAAAACCCTAATTCTTGCAATGGAAGAGAGAAAAAAATGATATTTTTCCCTTTACTAGGACATATATAGAGGGTAGGAATGGGTAGAAAAGTCCAAAATACCCTTGAGTGAAATTCTAAAACTGGAGCCCCACTTTTGGCCACAGCGCGATGCGGAGCTTGGAAAAATGCCAATTATTGAGACCTGGAAGTTTGGCGCAAAGCGGGACTATCGCGAAGGCTTTCTGGAAATTGAAGAGTGCCATTTTGGCCTCTGGCGCGACGTGCCATGCACTGAAATGGCATTCATCTTACAGCTGAAACTTAAAATAGCCATAACTCCTTACCCGATTATCGGATTTCGATAAATCTTCTATCGTTGGAAATCTTATTCAATTATCTACAATTTGGTATATAGTAGGCCACCCAATTCATCATATACAATGATTTATGGTTAATTGAAGTTCACCCAAGTTTTGATGTTTACTCAAACTCGAACGATTGGAAATCTTTCAACTCGTCCTTGAGTTAGGGGACTTCTATGATCTTAATTCATGCTCAAGTAGATTTCCATACTAAGTAATTGATCAACACACTAAATTTTCATTGGATTTATGTCTTTTGTGACCTTTATGAGAAGAAATGACGGTTTACGTTCTAGCCAAAAAATGTGGGGTGTTACATCCCCTATCTTAACACAACTTGAAAATTGGAAAATGGAGGTCGGGAAGGTCAAAAAGAAGTTCCCCGATGATTGAAAGATAAAAATGATTCTAAGTCCCCTTTTACACTTAGAAAAATTTCAAGCTTTTAACTCAATATGCATACTACTATGATATAACTCATGAAGGATTTTACGGGGTGTTACAATATCCCCCGTGGGATCAATCGTCCCCAAATGATGATGCGGAAACACCGATAAGCATGATTTCACGCATACTAAAGCATAAGAAAGAATTACCTTCCATTTCATCACTTTCCGGATCAAATAAGTTTGGGTATCTATCTCTCATGTCATCTTTTGATTCCCAACTTGCTTCTTGAACTTTCTAATTCTTCAACAACGCTTTAACTAAGGCTATCTCTTTGTTCCTCAATTTTCTAACTTGAAGATCTAATATTGCTATAGGCTCTTCTTCATAAGACAAGGATTCCATTACCTTGACCTCCTCTACAGGCAATACTAAAGAATGGTCTCCAATACATTTCTTCAACATGGATACATGGAATACCGGATGAACGATACCCAAACTAGAAGGCAACTCTAACTCATACGCAATTGCATATACCCTTCTCAAAACCTGATATGGTCCTATATAGCGAGGACTCAACTTACCTTTCTTCCCGAATCGCATGACCCTTTCATAGGAGAAACTTATAGAAATACCCAATCACCAAGCTCGAATTCTAACTCCCTTCTTCTAACATCGGCATAGGATTTTTATCTACTCTGAGCTGTCTTAAGTCATTCTCTAATAAGTTTCAAATCTTCCATTGCCTGGTGAACAAGATCAGGCCCAAACAACTGAGTCTTGCCCACCTCATACCACCCTATAGGCGACCTACATCTTCTCCCATACAAAACTTCAAAAAGAACCATCTTAATATTGGCATGGTAGCTATTATTATACGCAAACTTTATTAGCGGCAAGTGATCCACCCAACTGCCCTTGTTAAGAGCACGGGTGATTATTTCTACGAAAATGCTAAGAGGGATGAAGGTTTGCAATTGTTTGTAATTATTAGGGATTTTCAAGTTATTTTGGATAAGGTATGCAAAGAGGTAAAAAATGCTCCAAGAAAGATAAATAGCACACCAAGGAGTTTAGAATCCACTCTTTCACAGTGACCTGATCAATCGATTCCTTCACAACGATCTGGTCGATTCTTCCCTTCACCAAGACCTATTCAATCTATCCCTTCACAACGACCTGATTAGCATTAGAAGCTTTTTTAGGCTATCGCAGACAGGCGAATTGATGATTTTAATTCAAACGATGATAATCCTTAAATACTTTTTTCTAATCAGGTATAAGGTACCTAGCTCTTATTGTTTGTTTCCTTTTAATTCCTTCTATCTTTCCTAGCTACCTAGTGTAACTTTCTTATTTATTGGTTTTCATGTTATGTTTTACTTAGGGATCTGAGCACATCAACTATGCCTCAATATGAATCCTTACTGTCCATATTGCTCCATTTATGCTCGTCTGTGTTTGATAACCGCTGCTTAGGGATCTTAGTGAATGAGGACAATGGGATAAACTATTGTTTCATTTAGAACCCAAGGCATGGTAGATGGAAATCCGGATGATATTGACTCGTTGCTTGGTAGGCCAACTTGATCGGAACAAAAACCTGACAAAAGATTCAGTTCCAGAGATTATCTGCTACCTGGCTCTATATCAATGTGTCCCTTCATTCAGCTCCACTTGTCCTTAAGGAAGTAGCTAGGATCATCCTTTTTGTTCTTTGTAATTATTTGTCAATTTAGCTGACAATTCTTTGTTCAAATAGAAGTAGCTCTGGCATTATTTATCTACGATGTTTATAAGAAAGCAATGTATATAGTTTGTTCCGCCACAGGAAATTATTTGATTCGTCATTTAAAAAGTTCTCCAAATTATTCTTGCTCAATTTTCTTGTCTTCTCTTCTGTGTTTGGTTGTTAAAAGGAGTTCTTGTACACTTCCTCAGTTTCTTGTAAGCTCAAATTATCAATGTTCTGTGAGGTTCATATTACAGGAATGGAGAATGAAAACAAAATCCTTGTTTGGCAATTGGGGACTATGTGGTGAGGTCATGATCCGTAGGGGATTGGATTACTCATTCTTTCATTGGGGATAGGTGAACGAAGGATAAATCCAAACGTCACACATTCATCTCCTACCTACAATTTAGGTGGCACCAACAAGATCTAGCTAACATACAAACTTTCATGTCAGAACTATTCCATTTCACTGCAGTACGATCTTATGATCTGAGCTTCTTTGCCTTCCCACGTGCTTTTTTATAGGTTTACTTTGAATTTATTGCAAAAGCTCTCTACGTTCTAATTTTTGGGAATGGAAAAAAATCCTGTTGGGAGCACCACCCTCAGAAATTGGCCATGCAATGTGGGAATTCAAATTTAGTCGAGTTCTAATGTGGATGCCGCCCGCTGATACAGAGCGAATTGATACAGTTCCAAGCAAACAAATTTAGCCCAAACTCTCGCTATGTATTATGATATATTTAGCATCGCTATTTCAAATAAATACTATTTCACATAATTTTTCCAAAAAGTAGAAGACATACATAAAATAATCTTTGGCCATTAGTTTTGCCCAAGAACTAATAAAAGACTAATTTGAATTTAAAAAAAGAATAAGTTCATTTTGCCTAAAATACATACAGTAGTATTACATATAGCAAAGTAAAAGTCAAAACCGCTTCTGTTATAGACAGTTAACATCTGTTGAGTGACTTGATATTGGAAAGGAAGTGTTAAAATCTCTCCTCTCCTTAATTCTTTCTGTCTGCCAGAAAATGTTAGCTTCATCATCACCAATTCGTGATCCTCCGCAGGCCGACAAATCCATCAGCCATTTTATGAAAGAAGAAAATGTTATCTCTGATGTTTCTTCCACTAATAATTGTACTTGCCTTGCATTGAGTGAGCGTAAGAGATTATGTACTGATGAAGAAGAAGATGGTAATGCAACAGAGGCTGTTTCTGATGTGAATAATGGAGAAGAAGAAGAAGGGCCAAAGGAGGTTGATGGACAGAACGCAAATCAAGAATCAAAATAAGGAGAAAGAGGAAAGCATGGAAATCAAGAAAACAATAATTGATAAGAGGAAGAAGTTGGATGTCACGACCCAAATCGGGGCCCTGGCCGTGACAAGCATTCCCGAGTCGTGAAGGCCTGGGACTCCCACTGTCTATCTGGTAATCATGCACAACATTCATATAATAAAAGATAATGTGGAAATAGAAATCTAATACGGAAACATCATCAGAATATGATCATAATACTGAAAAATTGAAATCCAAAATATATCTGGATAATAATAATGTTTGACTCAGTCTGCGAAATCTCTACTATGAACTAAACAAAACTGTCTGAAAACTGGGACAAGGCTGCCAGTAGACCAAAACATGAATAAAGATAAATATCTGAAAGTAAAAAGGCCTTCTGAAATATAGAAGGCTCACCCCTGCACAAACTGCTCTGCGATCTGAAATATCTACTATTTATCTAGACCCCTAGACTGTGTCTCAAAACCTGCAAGGAGGGGGGTCAGCACAAATGTACTGGCATGTGAAGAAATCAAAAATAAAGTATTTGAACATATATATAATAGATGAGAGAAATTTTCATCAACACATTACGTATAAAATAGCTTCTGAAAACACGTGGGCATCATTCAAAAATCAAAAGACATTCTTGTCAAAACAATTTCTAATCTTTGTATTACTTCTGAGTTAGGTGGCAGTCCCCTAAAAGTCTGATATTCCATAGGCTATATGAAATTCGCCATTGACCCGGCGGGGAAGCCCCCAACCCAAGTGTGCCGCAAGGGTTGGAGTGTCTGAGTCTGACACGCTACACGACACTTAAGCCAGCGTATAATAATATACTCGGATCGACAAATTACGGTTTTGGGAAATGAGTTGTCTGAAATAACGCCTTCTTCGGGGACCACCTAACATCTTTTTATGCCCAATTTTTAACCTTTTCTGAACATGTATCATTCTGAAATTTCTTAATCATGAAAATCTGATAAAATCTCATTTCTGAACTTGTCTATGTCTGTTATGGCATTTGTCTGAGTTGGTATCGTCATACCAAGACTTGCAAGTCCTATTTCTGAGCCATAAAGCATTAAGCATGATCTTTCATAAAAGTGTAGTTTCAGAACATCCAAACATGTAATTTGTATAAAAGATTTCATGTTCCGAAACTCAAGTCAAAACCATGCAAAAATTTTCATCAAACATATGGTGGTCATGTGCTTTTGGAAAAATTATGCACTATTTCATTATATGTATATTCAACATTTAAAACCCTCTCTTTCATGTTCAAAATCATATTCCAAACATAGCAAAGTCAAAGCATTTCATATCATGATTTTTCAAGACGTATTTCAAAACAATCTATATCATGTGAAACATGGTAAAATTACATCAAGTGAGGGATTTCATGTAAATTGTGATTTCTATGCCCATGAGAATTTAAGAAAACCCCGCGTACCTCTATTTAAGAAATTGAGGGATGATCCTTGAAGCCTACGATGTGGGGATTCCAAATCTCTAATTATCTTCCAAAACCCACGATTGAATCTTGAGTTATTTAGGATTTTTGTTTGAAACCCTAAGGGGTTTTCTTGAGAGAAAATTTGAGAAAGTATTATATTTTGATGAATTGGGGGCTAAATCTGGTGTTATAGACGAAATTTGGGTGAGGTGAAATGACTAAAATGCCCCTAAGAAAACAAACAAAGTCGAAACTGTACCTCAGTTGACAAACTGACAGGCTGAAGTAAAACGGGTATAACTCCTTACTCAGATGTTAGATTTGGATGAAACAAGTTGCATTGGAAATAAAACTCAAATAACTTTCATTTGATATGTAGCAGCTCTCGCAGTTCATTATATTCAGTGAGTTATGATCGTTTGAAATTGACCCTGAAATGCTGAAAACTGGGCAACAGGCTATGCTTTTTGCTACTGTTTTGAAATCCAAACTCAGCCTTATCCATTCTGAAATATTCCAAAAAATTCTGAAACATATCCGAGATGTACTATGAGCTTGTCTGATCATAACACAACTTGAAAATCCAAAAACGGAGGTCGGAAAGGTTAGAAAGTTGTATCCCGAAGATTGTCAGCTAAAATGACTCTAAGTCCTCATTAAACTTAGAAAAAATTTCAAGTTTTTAAGTCTAAGAGCACTCTATTAAAGGCTAATCCATGCACGACTTTTACGGGGTGTTACATTATCTCCCCCTTGGGATCATTCGTCTCCGAATGATGGATTGGAAATGTTGAAGCTCAAAGGTATAGAATGACGCTGACATGATGTGTCTTCTAAGAAAGTATATAACTGATCTGAAACATTTAAACTTCTATCACGAAACTGAATTCTGAGTTGACTTGCCCTTACTTGCCTCAAGAAGCTGATTCATTCTAAGAGTTTAGGATTCCCTTGAAGTGTTCATGATCTAATCATAAATATTGAATTGAGAAGTGATAACTTATGCAATTGCGAATCATGAGGCATCAAGACTTAGATCACACCAGGGTATTATCCTAACTGGGCTAAAATACTTGGAAGTACTTGAGACTATGCACTGAACACTTATGAACTGAGTTACGACTAAATAGCTGAATCTGAAACATGATGATTTGGCTGAACTGAATTCGCAACTTAGGATGAAATATATTATCTCTTGGGATGGTCATACACATGAGTCTTCGGATAGAAGGATTGGGTGAAAAGGTGGAAAACCACCGTAACTTGTCTGCCTAACTTCTAAACTGAAATGCACCAGAAACTTATATTCAACGGGAGGATCTCTTCAACACTCTGTCTAAAGAAATTCTAGTAGCATTATGGAGCAAAAGATCTTGGACAATGCAACTTCTTGTTTTTCAAGCTTAGCACACTTCACACCCTTAACTATACTATTTCCCTTAAATACCATATTCATTCCATTCAACTTATAATTCTCATATGGGAATTGATAGCTCTTTCTACAATGTCTATAGTAGCTTAAATCCTTTCACTGCAATCAAGCCTAACTCCAAGTCACAAAACTACAACATGTAATACCATGATACTAGTCTAAACAATATGATTCAATCTTCCATATCTTTTTAAAGTTCACACCCTAAGCAAATCATGCCTTCCCACATTAATGACTAACTCTGAACTCTTACTATAGATTCACTAGTGCGTATTGCGTCCCATCACTAAAATCCCAACATGTCATTCAAGCCTATCTTTATAACCTCATATGAATTTCAAGGCAAACACCAATGAAGACACACTTCACATATTCTCTAAACCACTATTAATATAACTCCCACGCGCTACCCCAAGAACATACACACACAAATTTCCACTAACCGTCACATATCAAAAACTTGCCCCCAGATCTTACTTCACACTTATCATCTTATCTAAAGCAAGCATACTATAAAGCGTGAGTACATGAGTCATGAGCTACATGACCTCAATTTGGATTTCATAACTTATGGAATGGGATTCTGACTACTGAATGAACTGAAACTTTTCATTTTGGAACTTGAAGAGTACATGATTCTCTATCATAAGCATGAACATGAATTTTGATTATTGGACTGAAACGTAAGGCATGAGTAGATATTGGGATAACTGGAAAAAAAATACTGAGATAAGAATGGGTTGAGTCTCACCCTCACTTTCTGACGTTCTATATCATCATGACATCACGACTAGAATCTGAAAGCCTAACTTGGTTGTTCGCTCTATCATCTCTCCCTTAGCTTCAAGCCATCATTTTAAGTTTGGGAGATCACTTACTAGACTCTAAACTGAAGTACAGTCACTGCACTCTGGGGTCTAGAAAACTACTATACACGCATATCATGGCACTTAACCCGAATGACTACACCTGAAAGTGGAAAACCCACTGTTAATACTACCTTTTGAGATACATTTTATCATTCTATAGACCCAGCAGTCATCATATAATACTTGCACACTTGGGTATCCCCATATTCGGAGTGCACACTCTCTAGTACTTTAACTCTTATTTCTATTAGTTCAACCTTCAAAAACTCAAACTTAGAATCTAGCACTCAACATGGATATCACCAAGCGTTCAATGAATCATACTACTTCCGACATAGCCTACCAATATAACGACTCCAAACTTACATCTCTCTACTATGAGAATCAAGATCATATAAAAAGGCTCAACACTATCAATCAAAACTCCTTAACTTGGCTATTTAGAACACCATATACCATCTAACTAGTCTTTCTCCACCTAGCAACTCAACGGTACCACTCGTCACACAAAACGTGTAATAGTCTTAGAAAACACCGCAACCTCAGATCACCTTGGGCATACTTCTACATTATATATGCAACATCATACTTCTCTACGAATCAAATAAACATAGGCTCTTGCGTATACCATTCAAGCCTATTAGATTACTTCCATAAAACTAGTATCATTAACCAAGAAATCATCACATCCACCTTCATGGACATCAATTGTTCAAACTTAATGTCTAGTGCTAAACATGATTTACAACCCAACCTTATACATAATTCTTACAAACATACATCATTAATCTTAAGTCACTATTTTTACAACCACATTGTGACACTCAACGTCACAACCCATTAAACTCCTCACGTTTGGGAATGTTTCGGACTATTCGGGCGCGTTTTCGAGCTTGGCGGGGCTTCGATAAATGCTCCGCATTGCTGCTAATGTTCCAGCACCTTCTAGATGGTCAAAATAGGCTGGCAGCACATTTATTAGACTTTAGGAAGTTCACATGGTCTGGTATGAAAGTGCAGATTTTCCAGCTTTAAAAGATCCACAAAGGTTGGCATGCATGTGCAGGATTTTCAGATTTTCAGCTTGTAGTTGATAATTCTATAGCTTGCATTGTTGTACCTTGTTGACTTAGGGACTTTTAGGTAATATAAATACATGTTGTAAGGCATCATAGGCATCAACTCATACTTGTTTTATTTAGTAAATACCACCCATGAAGAATACAACATAATTTACTAGTCCATCAAATTGAGACATTCTACCCCAAATACCTAATTTTATCTAGATACTATCCACGACCAAAGCACCTTTATGAAATTACTACTATACCTCAAAAATCTACTACATACCTTCTCACAAGTAGTACTAGTTTACAACTACCAAGGAAAAGAAGTTCAAGGAGTAAAGTCACATAATAGACATGATCGACATTAATCTTATACGATAACCCCATATAATCTTATCTACTTATACGGCTTCTCACATCACACTTACTTACCCAAGCATACATTTAGACTACCTTCAAATTCCACAAACAACCATGAGTCTATACTTACAACTTACTGCTAATATATCCATTTTCACACTTCAAGCAACCGACAATTCACCCTAACTAAAAACTCCTTCTCTACCTTCTACTAACACACAAGGACGAATCACCTCTTTACCAACTCAATCTCATGCAAACAAATTCAGCTATACATATATTAAACCAACAAAAGAACAACAAGTTGGACAACAAGTTGCTAGTGAATCAAAATAGGCCTTACACGGCTTCACTACACTTTGATTTTGTATTTTGAACAAGAAAATGAGATGAATGACAAGTCAACTATGCTAGGGAATCGAAAGAGCCCCACACGGCTTCACTAGACTTTATTTTTTTTCAGCAACACCTTGATGACAAGATTACATGAGATAGAAATTTAATACGCAATATCCAATGAACTAAGAATACAAATCTTACTCTGTATAAATAAAATTGGAGTCAAACACTTCCTCCACAGACTACCACACCATCCACACATGCTACTAGTTACCACATTAGTCTATCACCATAAGGGGGGTAAATCATTCTCGAAGATCGGTTATTCAACTAAAATATTCATTTACACAAAAGTCACCCTCACTCTGACTTCTAACTTTGTGACTTCACATCACCAACTTCTTGGTCTAATTTCACTGCCAATAGGTCATGACAACAACACTTTAATGCATAATACTATTCGGGTGGAAATACAGTTCCAACATTCTACTACACATCATCCCCCCTTAAGCAAGACATTTGTACCATAAATTTGAAGGGAACTAAATGCAATTAATACCTCAAGCTAAAATGCACGATTCCATCACGATCAATGTTTACATCAGAATCAATACACAAATTTTAACTCGTATATGGTTCAATCAGAAAGGACCATACCATTTAGATTCTAAACTTCTACACTTGAATCACCTCAATAATGAGACATATCTGAGGACATTAGAGTAAGGAAATAATTTGTGATGACTTTTTATATTAGTATGGGCGACACCATAGCACGAATAAGAGTATAAAAGAGGAACATTCTGACTCTATTGCACGAATTAGAACATGAAGAAAGAGAGACATTTCTAAATGCCTAGTAGCCTCCTTCTTATAAGTGTGACGCGTTACATATCCATAAACAAGACTCTACCCGACGCAATTTTGCAGACACCCTGGGATCATGAACCATGATTTGACACCAAGTTTGTCACGACCCAAACCGGGGCCCTGTCTGTGACGAGTATTCGCGAACTGTGAAGGCCCAGGATGCCCTCTGTCTATCTTGTAATCATGCACAACATTCATATAATAAAAGATAATACGGAAATAGAAATCTAAAATGGAAACATGGTCAGTCAAAATGTAATCATAATACTGAAAAATTAAAATCCAAAATATATTTGGATAATAATAATGTCTGACTCAGTCTGCGAAATCTCTACTATGAACTAAAAAAAACTATCTGAAAACTGGGACAAGGCCCCCAGTAGACCAAAACATGACTAAATATAAATATCTAAAAGTAAAAAGGCCTTCTGAATATAAAAGGTTCACCCTTGCACAATCTGCTCAGCGATCTGAAATATCTACTGTTTATCTGGACTCCTAGACTGAGTCTCAAAACCTGGAAGGAGGGGGAGGGTCAGCACAAATGTACTGGCACGCGAAGCAATCCAAAATAAAATATTTGAACATATATATAATACATGAGAACAATTTTCATCAACACATCACGTATAAAATATCTTCTGAAAACACTTGGGCATCATTCAAAAATCATTTCATTCTTGTCAAAATAATTTCTGATCTTTGTATTACTTCTGAGTTAGGTGGCGGTCCCCTACAAGTGTGACATTCCACCGGCTATATGAAATAAGCCATTGACTTGGCGGAGAAGCTCCCAACCCAAGTGTGCCGCAAGGATTGGAGTGTCTAAGTCTGATACACCACACGACACTTAAGCCAGCGTATAATAATATACCCGGATCGACAAATCACGGTTCTGGGCAATGAGTTGTCTGAACTCACGCCTTCTTCGGGGACCACCTAACATCTCTTTATGCCCAATTTTTAACCTTTTCTGAATATGTATCATTCTAAAATTTCTTAATCATGAAAGTCTGATAAAATCTCATTTCTAAACTAGTCTGTGTCTGTTATGGCATTTATCTGAGTTGGTATCATCATACGAGGATTTGCAAGTCCTATTTCTGAGCCATAATGCATTAAGCATGATCTTTCATAAAAGTGTAGTTTCAGACCACCCAAACATGTAATTTGCATAAAAGATTTCATGTTCCGAAACTCAAGTTAAAACTATGCAAAAACTTTCATCAAACATATGGTGGTCGTATGCTTTTGGCAAAATTATGAAATCTTTCATTGTATGTATATCCAACATTTACAACCCACTCTTTCGTGTTCAAAATCGTATTCCAAACATAGCAAAGTTAAAGCATTTCATATCATGATTTTTCAAGACGTATTTCAAAACAATCAATATCATGTGAAACATGGGAAAATTACATCAAGTGGGGGATTTCATGTAAATCGTGCTCTCAATTCATATTTCAAGGCAAAACACATATATACATATACATATAATTTTCAAGTCACTTTGGGGGAAAGCCAAAAGGCTAAAACAATATCATTTAAAGCTTCTAAAACATGAATATGTACATGAATTCAAAAATCCCTTTCTTAAAATATGATTTCTATGCCCATGAGAATTTAGGAAAACCCCGCGTACCTCTATTTAAGAAATTGAGGGATGATCCTTGAAGCCTACGATGTGAGGATTCCAAATCTCTAATTATCTTCCAAAACCCACGGTTGAATCTTGAGTTATTTGGGATTTTTGTTTGAAACCCTAAGGGGTGTTCTTGAGAGAAAATTTGAGAAAAGAATTATATTTTGATGAATTGGGGGCTAAATATGATGTTATAGACGAAATTTAGGTTAGGTGAAATGACTAAAATGCCCCTAAGAAAACAAACAAAGTTGAAACTGTTCCTCAGTTGACAAACTGACAGGCTGAAGTAAAACGGGTATAACTCCTTACTTAGATGTTAGATTTGGATGAAACCAGTTGCATTGGAAACAAAACTCAATGATATTTCATTTGATAGATAGCATCTCTCCCAGTTCATTATATTCAGAGAGTTATGATCGTTTGAAGTTAACCCTAAAATGCTGAAAACTGGACAACAGGCTATGCTTTTTGATACTGTTTTGAAATCCAAAAGCAGCCTTATGCATTCCAAAAAATTACGAAACTTATCCGAGATGTACTATGAGCTTGTACGATGGTAACGCAACCTGAAAATCTAACAACGGAGGTTGGAAAGGTTGAAAAGTTGTATCCCGAAGATTGCCAGCTAAAATGACTCTAAGTCCTTATTACACTCAGAAAAGTTTTCAAGTTTTTAAGTCTAAGAGCACTCTTTTAAAGGCTAATCTATGCACGACTTTTACGGGGTGTTACATTGGAGAGAGTCAATTACGAAATGCAGATGAAGAAGACCGAAATGGAGAAAACGATGAAAATCAAGAAGAAAATGATAATGAAGAAGAAGAAGACAACAGAGAAAATACAGGAGGGGACGGTAATGTGAATCATCAAAATTCTGAAATGGAAGTGGAAATCAAGAGTGAGAACGAGATGAAGGCGAAGAAGACACAGAAAATGATGATAATCAAGAGAGAAAATGACGACCAATAGGAAGATGAAGAAGAATACAAATTAGTAATAGAAGAAGATGACAATGAAGAAGAAGAAAAAGAAGAAGAAGAAGAAGAGGAAGAAGAATAAGTTGAAGATGACAAAGAAAGAAGAAGAAGAAGAAGAAGAGCTGCTGAAAAAGGAAAACAACAATTGTCTGAACAACTATCAGTTACTGAATACTACGTCGACTATGATGCTGATCCTCTGGATGTGGCGATTTTAAGATCAATCTTGTATTTCAAGTGCCACTATGGGTATTCTCCACATCCACCCTCACTTGATCTCATCTATCACATCATGACTGAGTCCCCAATTTGGAAATCAGCAGAGAGGAATTAAGGGAAAAGATCATAGCATATAAGCAAAATTTCAATAAAGTTAGGAAACTGGTAGGAGATAACCCCAGATGGACCGACCTATTGATCAAGAATTTTTTGACTTGTGTTGCGAATATGGGGTAATCAGGATGATGATGATGGCTTGAGATAGAAATAGCTTGTGATACTAATTTTCAAACTCATTGCAGTATAAATTTTACAGCAGCATTTGGATTTTCTGGCTAAAAGTTCTTTTACTCATTAGCAGGTTGATTTTGTGAGTGGATTTGATGTATGGGCTATTGTTGTTAACTAGTTTGAAATATCTCTGCTTCCATTTATAGATGGAGTATTGTTAATGACAATTAGTTAGCATATCAATTTGAAAAGGAAGTGCACGATGCAGTTTATGAGAATGTGAGAAACTGGAGCTTCTGATCCATTTATTCTGATATAAAATCTATGGTTGGTATATATTACATGCATAGTATGTTACGAAACCTTTAAAGTAGATAATCAGATCATCGTGATGTGGTTTGCCTGTATTTTCAGTTCAACTGCAGTTTTCAGTTCACTTTCCGCTTTTGTTTGATATCTTCTCTTTAACTTAATTACAGAATCAGAGATGTCAATTCTTCTGAGGACGGCGAAAAAAAAAACAGATAGATATATAGCATGTTTGAAATGTACAAGAAGATGGTACTAGATATCGTATTGATGAAACTCGAAAGCCCAAGAAATGATGAGCAACAAAACCTAGTGACAGATGTACACTCTAATCTAAGAATCTAAGTGAACCCGACATTTGAAAAATCCTCGGAGATGAATTAACGAAGATTTGAAGATGAATTTTGTCTAATGTGCTATGTACTTTGTCTCCGCTATAGATGAAATGATCATCATATCCGAATTATAAAGTTATTACACAATCAAATCTGAGCAAATAGAATGTTGAATTGAATCAAACCAATTTCTGCCGGAAGTTAATACAAGTAGTTTGCTGTGCGCTTTTCAGTTCACCAGAAAACTGGAAAAGACTAATGGGATCAGAAAACATGCACGGACTGTATATTTTTATCAATAACTTAATAATATGTTCGATAAAGAACATTTAACTCATTGTTTAGTCTATATTAGAATGTACGCTATGCTTGAGGACATTCGTATGTGAGGTAGTTTTCCATATAAGCCAAGTTTTACCAGTCATAAATCACGACAGATCAGTACAAGCCTTATTCGGAAGGTCATTTATTGTCTGGTCAACAAAATAATCTAGTGTGAACACTATACGTAGAGTTATGGACTATAATCTGCAGTGAGATTTAGTACAATTAATATTTTACTGATTTTAGAGAAATGAATTAGCTATTAATACAGCAAGAGAAAGAACCATCTCCGCATTCTCATCAAAAAATCTTCTTTCTTTCTTTATCAGCTCCATCATTTTCATAAAGAATCACCATGCCCAAAATGCTAACTTCAGGAGAAAATCAAGAATCGATCATCCCTGAACTTGCAAAAGTAACAGGAAAAAGAAAGCTCCCAGCATCTGAAGTGTATCAATCGAAGCGTGTGTTTGCGAAAATTGAACAAAAAGGAAAGCATCCGATGTCTAAATCATATGAACTGAAGCCAATTAATGTGCCTATATTTTCCAATCTTGAAAGAGGAGGAACATCTGAAAGTAATCTGGAAAAAGAGGACGATTATGATTAAGATCATGACTTAGCAATCTTGAAGGCTATCTATCACTACTATTTCAATCACGGGGTAATTCCACCTCCTCCTTATTCAAAGAACTTCATCGACTACATCGAGGCTTCAGTTCCCAACGTGAAATTTCCTGGTCAGGCATTGGAGAATAAGATTGTTATGTTAGAGCACCATTTCTTAAAGTTATGAAAGTGGCTACACGTGTAGGATATTACCCCGAAATAATCCACCCTATTTGCCGCAAAATTTTCAACTTGTCTATGGGTTTATGGGGATAATTTCAGAGACTATTATCTAGTTATCAAGATGAAATTGGAGTTGTTGATGCGTTCATGATTTTCAAGGTCGATGTCTTCTATGCGGCATTTTAAATTATTTCTTGGAGCATTAGTTTAACGTTTTTAATTTTCTTTCATTAAACTGAATCTAGCTGTTTGTGTGAATTAATAATTTGGATATTCGTTAGCTCGAAATTTTCAGTTCAGTTCAAAATTTGATTTGATATAAAATGTTTCCTTTTTCCAAGTTTGATATCTTGTCTTCAACTTATAGAATCAGATATGTTAATTGTTGCTCTCTTCTTTGGAGGAAGGAAAATGTCACGACCCGAACCGGGGCCCTGGCTGTGACGAGTATCCTGAACCATGAAGGCCCGAAACACCCCTATCTGTCTGGTAATCTTGCACATAATTCAAATGATAAAGAGATACGGAAGACAATAACATTATGGAAAACATGATCAAGAGTCATATGAAAGCAAATATAGGGAATGATGTTCCAAAATTTCAAATCAACACCTCTATAATATCTGCGAAAGCTCTACTACATGACTGAAATAAATGTCTATCTGAAAACTGGGACAAGGCCCCAGTAGACTCAAAACTAATAAGTGATAAATGACACTGCCAGATAATCAGGCCTTCCGAAATATAGAAGGCTCACTAAGTGACTCTGCAAATATGTCCGAGGAATCTACTGATTTTCTGGACCCCTAGACTGCGCCTCTGAACCTGGAAGGAAGGGGGTCAATACAAAAGTACTGGTACACAGAGATATCAAAACAAAACATAATATTTTTACAAAATATAGTTGAGAGCCATTAGAAAGCAGTTTCATATCAAGTCATTTGAAAACACATGGGCATTATGTAAGTGTTTTCAACAATAATGTAATGCAGCTGAGCTAGGTGGAATACCCTACAAATCACATTTACACCAACTGTCAAACCTTGGTTGCCGCTGAGATTAGAGTATACGTGAGGGGAAGACACACAAGATCACACAGCAGGGTGTCTCGATCCCATGGTAGTGCACAAGATCACAAAGCAGGGATCCTAACCATAGTCCCAATTTGGGAATGACATAAAGTCAGGTACGCAAGATCACAAAGCAGGGTACCAAATTCCCATGTCGACAAACACGGTTTCCAGCAATGAGCCCTTACACTCAAACACCTTCTTCGGGCATCCACCTATCCCATGTAAAATCAATGCATTCAAATTTTATCTGATTCAATCACATATCATATTATGTAGGGTATCGTCATACCCGACTTGCAAGCCATCAATATCACATCATTCTTCTCATTCAACGATTGTACTCAACATGTTTCAACAAAAATAGCCCTCTCATTTTTAAGTCAAAATCATATCAATTCTCAAAACATTTCATGTCATGCTTTTCAAGATGTTTTCAAACAATTTACATCATTTGAACATTTAAAACAAATTCACATCAAGAGAGGGATTCCATATCATTCATGCTCTCAAGATAACATCTTTTTAGAATACATGCATATACTCATATATCAAATCACTTTGGAATTAGGCCTAAAGACCAAATCAATATCATAAAGATGCTTGAAACATGTTTATATTCATAATTTCAAAACCTCCATTTTTAAAACTTGAATTTTTTAAACCATGAGATTTTTGAGATAACCCCACGTACCTCGATTGCTATGAATATTAGGTGCTTCTTCAAGCCTACGTTGAGAGGATTCCAAATATGCAATTAGTTTCTAAAACCCACGGTTGAATCTTGAGTTTCTTGAGTTTTTATTTTGAAACCCTAGAGAGAGTTCTTGAACAATTTTGATGAATGAAGGTCTATTTTGGGGTCTTTTGGAACTGAATTTTGTATTTAGGGTTAAGTAAGGGTGGAAAAGGACCATTTTACCCCAAAAACGGAGTGTTTAAGTTACTTGAAACCTTTACATAGGCGCTGCCTATGCTATCGCCTATGTTTACATAGGCGCCGCCTATGCTATCACCTATGTTTACATTGGCGCCGCCTATGCTATCGCCTATGTTTACATTGGCGCTGCCTATGCTATCGCCTATGTTTACATTGGCGCCGCCTATGCTATCGCCTATGTTTACATAGGCGCCGCCTACTACTTTGAAAGGCCATAACTTCTTGCTCGGGTGCCAGATTTTAGCAAAATTTGTATCGTTGGAAGATAACTCAAAGACCTATCATTTGACATATAGTAGGCTCTCTAATTTGACATATACAGAGAGTTATGGGTGATGGAAGCTGACACAAATTACAACGTCCACTAAAACTTAATCAATCAAAATAGTTTCAACTCGTCTTTGAGTTGAAGGACCTCTATGGTTTAAACTTAAGCTTAAATGGATTCACATACTACGCAAATAATTAACATGCCATATTGGCATAGGATATATGGCTTCGGGATTATCAACGCACCGAAATCATGGTCTATATTGTAGCCCGAAATGCGGGGCATTACATTATCTCCCCCTTGGGATCATTCGTCCTCGAATGATGGGTAGGAACATATTGAAGCTTAGAGGTATAGAATAACATGGACACGGCATGTCCTCTAATAAAGAATACACTGATCTGATACATGAACACATGGCTGGAACTACTGATGTTCTGAATTCTTATACCGGACATGCATATCTGATGCATGGAATACACGACTGAAGCTACTCGTAAGCTGAATTCTCATAATGAACATGCATACCTGATGCATGGATTTGTTACTGAGTTGTTCTCATAAATGCAGAACTGAATACACTGAATAAGCAGAACTTTCTCTATTGGACATACATTTCTAATACATGCATATCTGACTGAACTGACGTATGAACGTATGACTGAATATGTAATGATAACTGGTGCGAAGCTTGTAATAAGAATCTATGCATGCAGTTGAAAACTAAGGCGATGCGCAGGGCACCTACGAATTGAATCATAACTGAACATCTGAAATCTAAATTTAATGCATGATGCATGAACTGGGCTATACTCGTAACTACTAGTATACTCTATCTTGGAATAGTAGCATGTCTGAGATTTCGAGTAGCATGAATAAGTGCAAAGATAAGAAATAAAGTCGTGCGAATCTGACTGCTAAATTGACTTATTTGCCATACAGACTGAATTATACTACACCCTCATACTTAACTGGAGTATCTCTTCAGCACAATTCTCTAAAGAAATTCTAGCGGTAATAAGGATCCATGAATCTTGGGTATGGATTACACAAGACATCCAACTGAGGAAATCACAACATTGACACTTCTCTGCAGTCTGGAATATAGATATATAACTCCTAAATTAGGATAGAATTTTTAGACCTTTGGCAATACAACTTCTTACTTTCAGGCTTAGAGCACTTCCCGAATATCCCTTAACTATACTATTCCCTATAAATATCCTATTCATTCAACTCAGCTTAAAATTCTCATATGAGCAATGACAAATCTTTCTACTAATGTCGGAAATAACTTAATCCCTTCGCCGTGATCAAGCCTAACTCTAAGTCACAAAAAAAATACAACATATCAGACTATGCTATTATTCTAAACCATATGATGCCACCTTCTATATCTCCTTTAAATATCACATCCTAAGTATAACGTGTGTTACCACTTCAGTGAATACTCTGAACTCTTAATATGAAGTCGCTAATGCATGTTGCGACCTTCGACTACAATCCCAAAACGTCATTCAAGCCTATTTTATAACCACATGTTGACTTCAAGGAAACCACCCATAAATACATACTTCACATAGTTTCTAAACTATTGTCAATATAAATCCCACGCGCTACCCTAAGAAATACACACATAAAATTTTCCACTAATCATCAGGTGTATCAAAGACTTGACCCTAAATCTTACTTCATACTTCTGTCCTTATCTAAGCAATCATACTATGATCTTCCATCAACAATAACATTTACATCATCACCACTATCATTTCATAGGAAGGGTCACTAAAAGGTTAAAACATAAGACCCTCAAGCATGAAAAAATCTTTATACGGGAATGAGAACACTATAAAGAGTGACTACATGCGTCATGAGTTGCATGACCTCAACAAGAGTTCATAACATAAGGAATCTGATTCTGATTACTTGAATGAACTAGAACTCATTATCTTGGAACTGGAATAATACGTGACTCTCTATCATATACCGGAATCATGCACTATGATCACGGAACTGAATCGTAAGGCATGAGTAAGCATCCGGATAACCAAAAAAAATACTGAGGTGGGAATGGGTTGAGATCCACTCTCACTTTCTGATGTTCTAAATCATAGTGCATCACTACTAGAATCTTAGAGCCTTACTTGGTCATTCGTTCTATCATCTCCCCCTCAGCTTCACGTCATCATCTAGAGTTTTGGAGATCTTTTACCAGATTCTAACTGAACTACACTTACTATACTCTAGGGTCTGAAAAAAATAACAATGCATGCTTATAATAGAACTTAACCCGAATGACTACCTTCTGGGATACACTCTATCTTTCCATAGCCACCAATAGTCATAGTATAATGATTGCACACTTATTTCTATCGGTTAAACCTTCAAAACTTAAAATTAGATTCTAACTCTTAACATGGATATCACCAAGCCTTTGATGAACCATATCACTTTCGACACAGCTTACCACTATTGCGACTCCAAATATATATCCCTTTACTATGAGAATCAAGATCACATCAAAAGGCTCAACACTATCCATCAAGGCTCCTTAACTTGGCTATCTAGAACACCATATACCATCTAACTAGTCTTTTTCCAACTAGAAACTCAATGGTACCACTAGTCACATGCAACATGTAATAGTCTTAGAGAAATGCCACAACTCTATATCGTCTTGGGCATATTTACCCACCATACCTACAACATTATACTTCATTACGAATCAACTTAAATTTAAGCCATTTCATACACCGTTCAAGCCTATTAAATCACTTTCATTACCATATAACTAGTATCATTAACCAAGAAATCATCACATCCACCTTCATGGACATCAACTATTCAAACTTAATATCTAGTGCTATGCATGATTTACAACCCAACCTTAAATTCTAGCCTATAGTTTAGTATCAATCATTTACCACCAATGAAGAAGGAAACATAATATAAATATACTAATCCATCAAATTGGAACATTTTAATGCCTCGAAAAATGGGTCCCGGAGCATCACACGGTGCTTGAGGATATGAGTAGCCCCAAGCTAACCCTTTGAGCCATTTTCATTTAGTTCAACACAAATCAACGGCGTTTCCATAAATAACCCTCAAATATCAACAGAGTAATCATTATCCAAGAATAAAAGAATTTCAGAAAGATAACAAAATCTGACTTATTAGTCAACTCCCAACATCTATACTAGTCTGACAAGCCTTTAAGAAAATCAATAAAACCAGCGAGCCATTGAGACATGCCCCAACTGACTCATACTCAATTATCAAATGTAAATAATTTTGTGAAACCAACATCAGACATCACGTCCTCGGAACATGAGGATTCACCACAACAAAGGATGTAGAACAACGATCCCAAAGAATCACTGTCAAACCTGGAACTGAGCACCTGAATCTACATTCCAAGAAAATGCAGCCCACATCCAAAGATGTGGGTCAGTATCATGGAAAGGAACCGAGTATATGGGGGTTTATGCAGTTTTATAAACATCATCATCATAAATATTTATAAAAAATATGCAGGATGTATAAAGACTCACATAGCTAGAAGAAAATCATCATAATCATGAGAGGATAAAATAAGTATAATAACATATGTGAGTCATCATATAATTTATCAATCACTTTCAGTTCATCAAGAATATCAATTCTCATAATGTAAATATCATTTAAATCTTTCGAAAGAATAGCTTTCACAATTCCACTTTTAAATTACTTCACCATTCACCATACACACAAGGAAACACACACACACTGGGAGATCCTATAACCGACATAAACCATGTGAGCTACATGGAGTCCAACGTACAACCCACGTTGGGGAGAGCCATCCTATCCTTGCCCTTGGAGTAGGACTATCAATATCAAATCCACACAAACTAGTGATCACTATATAAATCAGCCTCAGGCTCACTCCTACGAGGGCACGTAGTTCTAGGGAAGTAAGGTTGCTTTATACCTCCCACTCGGTGCTAAAGATTACTCTCGGACTTAGCTCAGATCATTACAAAGACAATCCACAACAAAATAATTTCAGTAATATATGAATATACATCAGGAGCCATCATTCTTTCCATCTATCAAAATCAACCACGTTGTGGATTTCTTTCACACTCGAGTTCAAAACAACTCCATTAAGACCAAAAGGTCAAATCATTTAAAATATCTCAAATATTTAACATCAACGTGCTTATAACACACACTTTCTAAAAAAAACACAATTTCTAATGGGAATTCACATCCCAAATATCAAAATCATTATAAATATCATTCAGGATTCATGATTTATATCTCCACATATGTAAATTCATCTTTCAAAATCATAAACATCAAGATTTCATAATAATCATCACAAGATATGGGTTCATGCTTCAAATTCGTAAAAATCAAATAAAAATTATGCCTTTGTAAAGATGTTAATCGTGCCTTTGAATGATGGTTCTTGGAGTTCTTGAACTAGGAACTTGGAATTTTGAATAACTTTGCAGAATTAATGGTGAACTTTGAAGGTTCTTGAAGTTCTTGAACTAGAAACTTGGAATCTTGAATAAATTTGCAGAATTAATGATGAACTTTAGAGGTTCTTGAAGTTGGATGTAGGAGCTTAGGGTTTTCTTTTTGAGAGAATTTGATGAAATATAACATATAATACTTCTAATAGTATTTAATGTAGGGTTTGGACAGATTTTGGGTGAGGGAGAATGACCAAAACGCCCCTAAAAATCAAATAATTCTCGAATCTGTCCTTTGGTGGACTATTTTGATAGTCTGAAGTAGATCAACCATAACATTTTACTCCGATATTCAAATTGGATAAAACCAATTTCATTAGAAATAGGACTCTCATATATTTCTGTTGATATATAGTATCTCACCCAGATCATTGTGTACGAGGAGTTATGATCGTTTGAAAGTGACCCAAAAATTTGCTTTTGATAGGCTGAAGTAGATCGACCATAACTTTTTGCTCCAATAGACAAATTGGATGAAACTAATTTCATTGGAAAGAGGACTCGCACAGCTTTCCGTTGATATATATTAGATCACCCAGATTGTTATGTACAAGGAGTTATCATCGTTTAAATTTGAAAAAAAAATATGCCAGGCCTCAGTACTTTTACCAGCACGTTTTACTATTCACTACTATTCACAGTTCGAACGGAATGTTCATAACTCGTCGCTCGGGTGTCCGTTTTGGATGATCCACATATCTTTGGAAAGATTATTTTATACTCTATGCATAGGTGGTTCATAATCTAAGACATTCCACACAAAAAATTTATAATTCATTCTAGAAGATAGAACCCAACACGTTTACGCACAAAATTTCAAAGAAAAATTTTCCGGGGTATTACATCATCCCCCCTTGGAAACATTCGTCCTCGAATGAAGCTAGACATGCCAAGATTAGATAGGGAGTAGAGCATACAGCTGAAACCATTTGTTAGACTCATCACCACATTGTTTCTCACTCCGAATGCAACATAAAATGCATAAATTCAAGAAACTACAGCTGAACACATAATAAATGACAGCTGAACTGCTGTAACTTTTATCAAAAGTGCATGATTTAGGAAAGAACAGTACCTTCGGCTTGATCGGAGTTTGCAAAAAATAGGTGCGGGTACTTGGATTACATATCCGCCTCAGCTTCCCAAGTTGCACCCTCAACAGATTGGTTTCGCCACAACACCTTGACCAAGGGAACTTCTTTATTCCTTAGTCTTCGGACACTGAAATCAAGAATCTCAATAGGAATCTCATCAAAAGAAAGATTTTCTTGAATGTCAGCACTCACAGAGGAATCCACTACCACAGCATCGCTAATATGTTTTTTAAGCATGGAGACATGGAATATTGGATGAACAGAGGACAACTCGGAAGGCAACTCGACCTTATAAGCTACCTTACCAACATGGCTAATAATTTTGTAAGGACCAACATAACGGGGACTAAGCTTCCTCTTCTTTCCAAATCTCTTCACCTCCCTTATGGGTGAAATTTTCAAATACACTAGGTCACCAACTTCAAACTCAAGGTCTCTCCTTCTAACATCCGCATATGACTTCTGACGAATCTGCGCAGTTTTCAACCTTTCCCTAATCAACTTAACTTTTTCCATAGCCTCAAATACAGAATCAGGACCACTCACAGCCGCTTCACCCACCTCGAACCAACCTATGGATGATCTACACTTCCTCCCTATAAGGCTTGAAACGGAGCCTTGCCAATACTGGAGTGGAAACTGTTATTGTAAGCAAACTCTATCAACGGTAAGTGATCATCCCAACTTCCTTTAAAGTCAAGTTCACAAGCTCTCAACGTATCCTCTAAGGTCTAGATGGTCTGGTCAGCCTGACCATCGGTATGCGGATGAAAAGCAGAACTCAAAATCACTTAGGTACCATGAACCTTCTGAAAAGCTTTCCAAAATTGCGAAGTTAACTAAGTACCCCTATCTAAAATGACAGATAAGGGAACTCCATGCAGTCTGCCTATCTCTCAGATATACAATCTAGCATAATCCTTAGCAGTGTATGAAGTATGAACAGGCAAGAAATGACCAGACTTAGTCAACCTATCAACCACAACCCAAATGGAATCATGATGGCGTCGAGAAGGAGGTAAGCCAATCATGAAGTCCATATTTATCTCTTCCCATTTCCAAGTGGGAATACTAAACTCTTGTATCATACCACCAGGTCTTTGGTGTTCAACCTTAACCTGTTGGCATGTTGCACACTTAGCTAAAAATGCTTCTATATCTTTCTTTATGCCACTCCACCAATAGATTTCCCGTAAGTCTTGGTACATCTTGGTGGCACCAGGGTGAATAGAATATCGTGCGCCATGCACTTTAGCCATAATCCTCTATCTCAGATCATCAATATTCGGGACTCACAATCTACCCTGTAATCTCAACACACCATCTCGCCCTTGGGAGAAAACCTCTAATTTTTGGTCCTTGACTGACTCCTTCAGTCTGACCAAACTAGCATCTAAGTATTGTTTTTCCTTCAATTCCGAAACCAAGGAGGATTCAGAACTACTCTGAACCCCTATACTACCTTCAACAGAGTCAAACAGCCTAACCCCCAATCTACCCAAATGATGTACATCACGAGCCAACTCTTTCTTACCTTCTACGACATGCGAAACACTACCCATGGATACTCTACTTAGGAAATCCTCCACAACATTGGCCTTTCCCGGATGGTATAGCACACTCATATCATAGTCCTTTAATAATTCTAACCATCATCTCTTCCTAAGATTTAATTCTCTCAGGGTAAACACATACTGTAGACTCTTATAATCAGTGAAAACAGCAACACGGACACCATACAAATAGTGTCTCTAGATTTTCAAAGCAAAGACAACAGCAGCCAACTCAAGGTCATGGGTAGGGTAAAGTTTCTCATGGAGTTTTAACTGTCTAGAAGCATAAGCTATCACCTTACCCTTCTGCATCAATACGCAACCCAATCCAACTCTCGAAGCATTGCAGTACACCACAAAACCTTTAACACCATCAGGCAAAGTCAAAACAGGGGCTGAAGTGATTCGAGTCTTCAACTCTTGAAAACCCTTCTCACAAGATTTGGACCACAAGAACTTTACTTTCTTTTGGGTCAACCGAGTCATAGGAGACGCTATAGACGAGAAACCCTCAATAAAACCATGGTAATAGCCAGCTAAACCCAAGAAACTTTGGATATCAGTCGAAGAAATAGGTCTAGGCCAATTTCTAACAGCTTCGGTCTTTTGGGGATCAACTCTAATACACTCGAAAAAAATGATATGACCCAGAAAAGCAACTAACATTAGCCAAAACTCATACTTACTAAACTTGGCAAACAACTCGTGATCTCTAAGGATTTGCAAGACAGTTCGGAGATGATCAGAATATTCATCCTCACTACGGGAGTACACCAGTATATCATCGATGAACACAATGACAAACATATCCAGATATGGTCTGAACACTCGATTCATGAGGTCCATGAAAGCTGCTGGGGTATTAGTTAACCCGAAAGACATAACAAGAAACTCAAAATGGCCATAACGAGTTCGGAAAATGGTTTTTGGGATGTCACACTCCCTAACTTTGAGTTGATGATAGCTGGAACGAAGGTCTATCTTTGAGAAATAACTTGCACCTTGCAATTGGTCAAACAAATCATCTATTCTCAGAAGGTGGTACTTATTTTTTATGGTGACTTTATTCAGTTGGTGGTAATCAATGCACATATGCAAAGTGCCATCTTTATTTCTCACAAACAACACAGGAGCACCCCAAGGAGAAACACTGAGCCTTATGAAAGCCTTACTAGTAGATCTTTGAGTTGCTCTTTCAACTCCATATGTTCTGTAGGGGCCATACGGTAAGGAGGAATAGAAATGGGTCAGCAGGTTGAGGTTGCTGACCATTATTATTTCTTCTCACTCGACGTGGAGGCATATTTCTGAAAGAGAAGAGCACGAATCAATAGCATAGAGAGACACTTTAAGCACATAAACTTCTAAAAGAAAGAATCTCACTTTTTCCTAAAATGTCTTGTAGCCTCTTCCTCATAGATGTGGCGCACGACACATTAATGATCAAGACTCTACTTATCGTGGCTTGTCAGACTCCCTAGGACACCTTAAAACCTTACGCTATGATACCAAGTATGTAACACCCCGAAAAATGGGTCCCAGAGCGTCACACGGTGCTTGAGGCTACGAGTAGCCCCAAGCTAACCCTTTGAGCCATTTTCATTCAGTACAACACAAATCAATGGGGTTTCCATAAATAACCCTTAAATATCAACAGAGTAATCATCATCCAAGAATAAAAGAATTTCAGAAAGATAACAAAATACAACTTATTAGTCAACTACAAACATCTATACTAGTCTGACAAGCCTCTAAGAAAATCAATAAAACCAGCGAGCCATTGAAACATGCCCCAAATGACTCATACTCAGTTATTAAATGTAAACAATACCGTGAAACCAATATCAGACATCACATCTTTGGAGCATAAGGATTCACCACAACAAAAGATTTAGAATAGCGTGCCCGAAGAATCACTGTTGAACCTAGAACTTAGCACTTGAACCTACATTCTGAGAAATTGCAGCCCACATCCGAAGATGTGGGTCAGCACCATAGAAAGGAACCAAGTAATGGTGGTGTATGCAGTTTTATAAACATCATCATCATAAATATTTCTAAGAAATATGCAGGATGTATGAAAGACTCACATAGCCCGAAGAAAATCATCATAATCATGAGAGAATGAAATAAGTATAATAACACATGTGAGTCATCATATAATTGGTCAATCACTATCAGTTCATCAAGAATATCAATTCTCATAATGTAAATATCATTGAAATCTGTCAAAAGAATAACTTTCACAATTCCACTGAAGTAGATCAACCATAACTTTTTGCAGCGATAGACAAATTGGATGAAACTAATTTCATTGAAAAGAGGACTTGCAAATCTTTCCGTTGATATATAGTAGGTCACCCAGATCATTATGTACAAGGATTTATGATCGTTTAAAGTTGGATAAAAAATACACCAGGCCTCAGTACTTTTTACTGCACGTTATACTGTTCACTACTATTCACAGTTCGATCGGAATGTTCATAACTCGTCACTCGGGTGTCCATTTTGGATGATCCACATATCCTTGGAAAGCTTATTCGATACTCTACACAATGGTGGGTCATAATCTATGACATTCCACACGAAAAAATTATAATTTATTCTAGAAGATAGAACCCAACACGTTTACGCATAAAATTTCAACGAAAAAATTTTCCGGGGTATTACAGACATTCTACCCAAATATCTCAAAAAATCTAGTACATACCTTCTCACAAGCAGCACTAGTTTACAACTACCAATGAAAAGAGGGTCAAGGGGGTTAAAGCCTCATAATAGGCATGGTCAACCTTATCCTTATATTATAACCCCATACAACCATATCTACTTATACTGCTTTCTGACATCACAATTACTTACCCAAGCATACATTTACACTACCTTCAAATTCCTCAAACAACCATGAGTCTATAATCATAACTTACTCGCTAATATAGTCATTTTCACATTCAAGCAACCAACAAATCACCCTGACCAACAACTCCTTCTCTACCTTCTACTAATAACACACAAGGAAGAATCACTTCATTACCAACTCTATCTCATGCAAAAAGATTCAGCTATACATATATTCAACTAACACAAGAACAACACGTTGAACGGCAAATTGCTAGTAATCGAAATAGGCCTCACACGGCTTCACTAGACTTTGTTTTTTTTTTTTGAACAAGAAAATGGGATGAATGACAAGTCAACTATGCTAGTGAATCGAAAGAGCCCCACACGGCTTTACTAGACTTTTTAGTTTCATCAACATAATTATAAAATATTTTCAAGAGGTAGAAACTTGTCACACAATATTCCACAATCGAAGAATACACATCTTACTTTGTATAGATAAAAATCTGAGTCAAATAATTCCCCCACATGTTATCATACAATCCACACACGCTACTAGCTACCAACAGGTCATGACATTGACACTTTAACTTATACTACTATTTGGGTGGAAATACAATTCCAACACTTCTACTACACATCTTTTCCCTTAAGCATGACATCTGCAACATAAATATCTGAAAAGGGTCAAATATACTCAATACAGAAGGCTGAAAAGCACGATTACGTCAAGATCAAGGTTCACACTAGAACCCATACACTCTGAAGCAATAACGGGCTCTTCTCAAGTCCTTGCACAATTTTAAGATCTTATATGATGCGATCCGAAGGGACAATACCATTTAGACTCTAAACTTCTGTACTTAAATCACCCCAGTAATAGGACATGTCCGAGAACAATAGAGTAAGGAAAGAATTTGGGATGACTTTACTTTCATATGGGCGATACCATAGCACGAATTAGAGCATGAAAGGAGAACAGTTCGACTCTATTGCACGGACTAGAACATGAAGAAAGTGAGACATTCCAAAACGCCTAGTAGCCTCCTGCTTATAAGTGTGGGGCACTACACACCCACAAACAAGACTCTACCCGACGCGATTTCGCAGACACCCTGGGACCATGAACCATGCTTTGATACCAAGTTTTTCACGACCCGAACTGGGGCCCTGGCCGTGATGAGTATCCCGAACCATGAAGGCCTGAAACACCCCTATCTGTCTGGTAATCAGGCACATAATTCAAATAATAAAGAGATGCAGAAGACAATAACATTACGGAAAACATGGTCAAGAGTCATATGAAAGCAATAATAGGGAATAATGTCCCAAAATCTCAAATCAACACCTCTATAACGTCTAAAAAATCTCTACTACATGACTGAAATAAATGTCTATCTGAAAACTAGGACAAGTCCCCCAGTAGACCCAAAACTAATAAGTGATAAATGACACTGCCAGATAATTAGGCCTTCTGAAATATAGAAGGCTCACTAAGTGACTCTGCAACTCTGTCTGAGGAATCTACTGATTTTTTGGACCCCCTAGACTGCTCCTCCAAACCTGGGATGAAGGGGGTCAATACAAAAGTACTGGTACACAGAGATATCAAAACAAAACATAATATTTTTACAAAATATAGTTGGGAGCCATTATAAAGCAGTTTCATATCAAGTCATTTGAAAACACATGGGCATAATGTAATTGTTTTCAACAACAATGTCATGTAGCTGAGTTTGGTGGAATACCTTACATATAACATTTACACCAACTTTCAAACCTCGGTTGCCGCCGAGATTAGAGTATACATGAGAGGAAGACACACAAGATCACACAGCAGGGTTCTCAACCCAATGGTAGTGCATAAGATCACAAAGCAGGGCTCCTAACCATAGTCCCAATATGGGAATGACATAAAGTCAGGTACGCAAGATCACAAAGCAGGGTACCGAATTCCCATGTCGGCAAACATGATTTCCAGCAATGAGCCCTTACACTCAAACATCTTCTTCGGGCATCCACCTATCTCATGTAAAATCAATGCATTCAAATTTCATCTGATTCAATCACATATCATATTCTGTAAGGTATCGAAATACCCAACTTGCAAGCCATCATTATCACATCATTCTTCTCATTCAACCAATGTATTCAACATGTTTCAACACAAATAGCCCTCTTATTTTCAAGTCAAAAATCATATCAATTCTCAAAACATTTCATGTCATGCTTTTCAAGATGTTTTCAAATAATTTACATCATATGAATATTTAAAACAAATTCACATCAAGAGAGGGATTTCATATCATTCATGCTCTCAAGTTAACATCTTTTTGGAATACATGCATATACATATATCATATATCAAATCACTTTGGAATTAGGCAGGCCTAAAGACAAAATCAATATCATAAAGATGCTTAAAACATGTTTATATTCATAATTTCAAAACCCCCATTTTTAAAACATGAATTTTTAAGCCCATGAGATTTTTGAGATAAACCTACGTACCTCGATTGCTACTAATATTAGGTGCTTCTTGAAGCCTATATTGAGAGGATTCCAAATATGCAATTAGTTTCTAAAATCCACGGTTAAATCTTGACTTTCTTGGGTTTTTATTTTGACACCCTAGAGAGATTTCTTGAACAATTTTGATGAATGAAGGTGTATTTTGGGGTCTTTGGGAACTGAATTTCGTATTTATGGCTAAGTAAGGGTGTAAAAGGACCATTTTGCCCCAAAAATGGAGTGTTTAAGTTACTTGAAACCTTTACATAGGCGCTTCCTATGATATCGCCTATGTTTACATAGGCTCCGCCTATGCTATTGCCTATGTTTACATAGGCGCCGCTTATGCTATCGCCTATGTTTACATAGGTGCCGCCTACTACTTTGAAAGGCCATAACTTCTTGCTCGAGTGCCGGATTTTAGAAAAATTGGTATCATTGGAAAGCTAACTTAAAGAACTATCATTTGACCTATAGTAGGCTCTCTAATTTGACATATACAGAGAGTTATGGTCTATGGAAGCTGACACAAATTACAACATCCACTAAAACTTAATCGATCAAAATAGTTTCAACTCGTCCTTGAGTTGAAGGACCTCTATGGTCTAAACTCAAGCTTGAATGGATTCACATACTACACAAATAATTAACATGCCATATTAGAATAGGATTTATGGCTTCGAGATTATCAACGCATCGGAATCATGGTCTATATTGTAGCCCGAAATGCGGAGCGTTACAGAAAAAATAACGATAAAATAACATAATTTAACATAGAACAAAATCGGTAGATACTACAAATCAATTGCGTGAAACTTGAAAGCTTAGAAATGAAGAGCAACACCACTCCTCTAAGTAAATAGAATGTTCACAAAATCAAGTTAACGTCATCATTTGTCCAAATGGGGGAATCAATAGCTACGGTTAAGTCTGGAAAGGATACATCGTACATATATGTATAGAGAAGTATCACTTAAATGCATCAACTTATGCTTCAATGCTGAAAAAACAACATAGAATTATGCTTCAATTTCAAACTTTATGCTGAATGTAGTAAAGATTTTAGGTAACTATTGGACGAGAGTATGAACATAAACTGGCAAGGAGAATCAACAAACTTAATTTTCCTATCCTTGATTGCAGTGCATGGGGATCAAAAATTGTAAACTTAATGTTGGATATAAGTTGCAAAATAAAAAAAAAACTTGATATTATTATTATGTTTTTGCTTGTAGAATTTCATATCTTTTCTTCCTCGGGTTAATATAATTAGAAGTGCAAAGTGAAAAGAAAGTCCTTTTTACTATTTCACAGGTCCTTTCAGTTCTCCCTTGTCATATCCTTTGTATCAGATTACTTAACATCAACTAGTGAATAATCATTTTAGTCTACTGAATAATATAAGCCTATAATAACATCGACAATTTTCATATTCACGGAATATAAGAGTAATTTGTATTTTCATATTTAGTTGTATACTTGACTTGACTGAGAAACTGCATTTCCCATTTCTCATCCCGACACGCTAAAATCTCCGTTTAATTCTTCCCTGCTACTTCCCACAACCCTCAAAATCCATGTTCCATTGCCGACCTTGTCATTTGGAGATATTTTAAAATCTCTCTCCATTGTTTTGCTTCTTTAATCCAGAAGATGATTCCGTGCAAGTACATCTTCCCCTCACTTTCTTTTCAATTTGTTTCCACGTCTGCTTCCTTAGCAATATACTAGATTCTTGAGCACAAGGATTAATATAGCGATCTAGAATTTCGATTTAATGCCCATCTCAAGCTCCATTTTATTGGAAAATTTCACATGCAATTTCTCTTGGCAGCTTTCTTTTATTCCTTCGTTAAGTTTCGTTAAATTCAATAAGTTTCGTTAAATAAACTATTGAACACTTGTTTTTTTGTTGGATTAATGTTTTTCCTTTTTCTATTTTTGAGAGAAAAAAATAATTAAGTAAAACATAATTAATTTAATGATCACTTCTCCTAGAATTCTATGTTCTGAAGTTTTTCCATCTTATTCCATAATCAAAGCAATTAAATATTTCCTCTCTTATTAGTTCAACCCATTCTTGCTAATATTATTGTTATTACTGAAGTAAAAGAAGATACAACCTTTCATTGGCCAAATAACTAAATTAATAAAAGGACAAAGCCATAAATTTAATTATGTATTCGCAACACTAAGAAAATAAATTATTTCATGAAAATAGTAGAAAAGAAAGGTCAAACTAAATCTCCATGAAGATGCTGGGTAAAGTTCTCCTTATATGTCATTTGCAGAATACATAGAAGCAAATTCATACAAATCATCACTTGCACAGTTGCCAGAATCATAATATTTGTCACCTTGAATCACTTTCTCTTATTAGTTCATTTTCTGAAAGCAGACAGACTAGGGTTGGAAAGAATTCCGTCAAAAGACCATGATCAAATTCATTAATATGTGAAGAGTTGCTTATGTTATCCTTCGGATTGTATATCATTATTTTACCATGAAACATAAGCAAAAAGCCACCTCATTATTTTGCTAACCTAGTTTTTGATTTTGCAGACACCTATGAATTTCATAATTTTCAGGAAGTTCCGTTAAAAGGCAAGAAAATCATTCTCCTTGATAAGCAGAGTTGTCCTAATTTGAGGATCAGACAAACAAAGGATGTAGGTGCAACATCATAAGGTTGTTGATATTGTTTAACAATGACTATAATGGGCAATAATCAGAAAGATAAGTAAACAATTACTAATATACTTGTGAATTATTCAAGCAAACAATTACTAATATACTTGTGATGTCTGAATAATTTTCAGTTGGTCACTATACCATGCACCTGGTGAGAGCTTGAGGTGTTAATTATGGTATGTTACCAGGACTCATGGGTTATTAGTAATGTGTTTACTTGTCTAATGATTAGTATTCATTCACAGAAGCTATGGCTAATTCTAAGTGGCGTTAGTTTTGGGGGATATCAACTTAAGATGGTGGTATTAACCTGATTGGGGTTCAATCTATTAAAGATGATATTTAAAGAATCTAAACGATCTTAGGATCTGCTGTTATCAAAGAGGTCAAATACTATATTAAGATCCTTTTCATGAGATCTGAATGATACCTGGAAGCAACCGCAGTATCATTGCAACTTGGAGGTTAATAGCAACTGTAGTTTAGCTTGGAAATGTAAAGGATGATTTCTGTAAAAATAGGCACAGGAAGAAAGTAAATCGAAGAAATTGAAGGTAAAATGAAATTCTTACCTTGGTTGGTATTCCCAAACTTCCGATCGGAAGGAACCAATTGATGAACTTCGATTGTTGGAGTTCTTGAGAAAAAGAACCGTTTGAAGGAGTATCATTTTCATGGAATTTTCAACAGCAATAGTTTGGTATAGTGGATGGAAGGTCTGGTAACTTTCCTTTTTCCACATTTGTTAAGACCAGATATTGCTTGTAGATTTTATTGTTGCTTTTATGGACTGGGTCACTTTTGACCCGGGTGTAAACAATTTATTTTGGGTTTTAATAAATGGGCCAAGTAGCCCAACTTTGAATTAAAAAAAAAAATTGATAATAAAAAATTTTCTCCAAGGTTGTTTATTCTCAGATAGATTACTTTCAAACACTCCCAACACGAGAAATTTATCTTCTTCTCCATAATAAGGTCGCTCTACCTTTTTCCATTTCTCATTACTCAAATCAAAAGAGGTTATGCTCCAACCACTTTTTATATCAACACTTGTAGCCCAATAAAGCTTTCCATTCACAAATTTACCTGAACCAATTAACCGTGTCACTCTTCTAGAACAACGTATTGTTCGCCAAGAATCGTCCTTTAGTCTATAGATATTGATCTCTTGAAAGTTACGTGGATAGCGAGTAATAATAAAACTACAGACTACCTTATAATCATCATGGATATCATCAAATCCAAAATCATATGTGCATTTACCATCATCCTTCAATTTAGTTCTAAAATCAGGCAACATCTTATACTTTTGTATTGTTGGGTTCCATAGGAACAATTGCTTTGCCTCATTTACAAGACAAATCAATCCATTGATAGAACCCTCAATAACACAAGCTATACCGGATTTTTTCATGTGATAATCCAAGTTAGTTTCCTCCATTAGAGGACACTCCTTGAGGTTGAAGTCTGGTTGGCCTATCCTCCACATAACACCATGGTTAGTATAGTCTTTGTTATTGTTAGCTGATAAACTTAGATGATATTTGGTAAACTCAGGGCTAGAAATCAAAGAACTCCAAGATTTTAAAACAGACTTGAATCGCTAGAGAGATTTAACGGGAAGCCTTGAGAGAATTTCAGTAAGGATTTCAGCTGGCCAATAAAGTTTTGTGGGGTTATTTTGATTTGGGAGTTGATGGAAGGCTTCATCAGATACCGGGTGTTTTCTTGATAAGTCGAAGACCTCAGTTTCAGAACTTGTTTGTTCTTCTAGTTCCAGCTTTTCCATGTCTTCTTGATTGATTAATCCGTTATCTTGCTGATCAGATTCTGAATTTTCTTGCTTTACTCCATTATTCTCCATTTAGATTTTCCACAGGCTGCATTTGGATCTTTGTAAATGTTGGAGCCAATAAAGAGAGAAAGAGATAAAGAAAGAAAGAAATGAACTGAAGTGTTATACTAAATCTCACATCTCACTCATTTATGTCAATTTACGACTAGATAATGGTGAATTAATTAAGGATGAAATTAAGTTGAATGAACAATTATGATTAGATTATGATGAATTAATTAAGGATGGAATCAAGTTGAATGAGCAATTACATAGGTTATAAATGCTAAATGGTTCTTTTGCTTGTTCAGGTACAAAATTTGTATGTTACTTCGCATAAACTTCAACTAAGTTCAAGAAAAAACTAATTTCAAAACTAATAATCCATGTAAGTGTAGCAACTAGATTCAGCTTAGCGAAATAATATTGGGAAATTTAAACTATTGCTCCAAGAAATTATTTAAAAGGGAAAAGGCTCAAATATGCCACTGAACTATCAGAAATGACTCATTTATGTCATCCGTTAAAAGTTAGGCCCATTCATGCCATCTTCGTTACAAAATCGGCTCATCCATGCCATTAATTTTTAACAGTGGTTTTTAAAAACCACTTTGCCATGTGGCCTCTTATTAGAGGTCCACGTCATTAAGTAAAATAAATCAATATTAATTAAAATAAAAAACATGAAACCCATTTAATACCCGATCCTTTAAATATCCAACCCACACCCATTTAATATCACATTATCTTTCCACACTATCATCAAATAACCTAAAATTCCAAAAACCCTTAGTCCAACATCAGGTATGGTTTTATTGCCTCCAATTTCTGTAGTACTTGCGGAGCTTCTGGTAGATCAGTTGGTGTGGGATCGACATAGTGAAAAGCCATTTCAATGTATTAAGCAACTCATCACCAATATTAGGTGCATCCCTCATAAGTTCAACATCAAACACTTCATTATTCCACTCCTCTTTCTCAATGGAAGCTATTCACTCTGGCAAATCAAGACCATCCGTAGCCTCGCTAGAGGATTTTCCAATTAAGAGCTTCAAAATGATCACTCCAAGACTATAGATATCAGTCTTAGTATGTGCATTCTTGATTTTGGAGAGTTCTGGTGCACGATAACCCAACGTGCCTGCAGTGGCAATCACGTTGGTATTTCCAGCAGTAGTAGTCATAAGCCTGGAGAGTCCGACATCTGGAATCTTTGGGTTGATTTGCTTATCAAGTAGTATGTTGCTTGATGTAATATTCCCATTTGTTAGATTTCTGTATTACTTAAGCTAAGAATAAGAGAAAATGAAGAAAAGGAAGGATCTAGAAGAAGAATCTGATTTTTACTAACTGAATTCCTTTTCATTGAGTCTCTATAGGCTTGCATTTATAGTGTTGTTTGTTAGCTTCATGTGACTGCTGCATAGTGACAGCTGTCACTTCTAACTAATTAACCTCCTAACACGTACAACACACCTACTAACTTACTATAACAACCATCAACTTGATCACTACATTTTCTTCGCTCAACACTCCCTCTCAAGTTGATGGCTTGAAAATATTCTTCATTCCCAACTTATTAAGAAAGTACTCATGTTGTCTTTTGCCGAAGGCTTTTGTGAGAATGTCTGCTAGCTTCTTTTCTGTTGACACATGATTGGTCTGAATCATCTTTTGGTTGATTCGTTCTCTCACAAAATGAAAGTCTATGTCAATGTGTTTCGTCCTCTCATGAAATATAGGATTGGCTGCAAACTATATTTCTGCTTTGTTATCGAACATCAGTTATACGGGTTGTTTGATCTGAACTCCTATTTCTTGAAACAAACCGAGTAACCATGTGATCTCTGCACTACAAGTAGTCATGCTTCTAAATTCTACTTTTGCTGAGCTCCTGGATACAGTATCTTGCTTCTTCGACTTCCAAGAGATTAGAGCATCTCCAAATTTTACTACATACCCTGCAACTGACCTCCTAGTTTGCAGGCAAGCACCACAATCTGAATCATAGTAAGCTATCAGCTGGTTTGTATTTTTTGCAGGCATAAATAATCCCTAGCCCGGATTACCTTTTACGTACCTCACTACCATTAAAGCAACTTCCATGTATGAGACCTTTGGAGAATTCATATACTGATTCAACACCTGTACTACAAATGACAAGTCAGGTCTGGTCATATTGAGGTATAGTAGCCTTCCTACTAATCTTTGATATGTTGTTGGATCCTTCAGAGCTGTATCAGCATTTGATGTTCCATTGGAGATGTGGTTATCATATTCCACAGAAGTTAGCTTTTGGTTCACTTCATGTGGAGTGCTAGCAGGTATTTCTCCACTTTGTTCAAGAGCATACTTTTTTTAATTCAACACTATCCCTTTCTCGAACGTGGCCACCTCTATTCCTAGGAAGAACTTCAAATCACCAAGATCCTTCATTTTAAACTTTTGTTGTAGGTCTGCTCTATCTTGATTTATCAAGGTGAGGTTATTTCTTATTATCAATAGATCATCCACGTAGAAAAGAATGATCACTATCTCATTTCCTGATTTCTTGGTAAACAAGGAGTAATCAAAGTGACTTTGGCTAAATCCCATATGTGAAAGAGCATCTGTCAGCTTCTTATTCCACAGTCTAGGGGTTTGTTTCAAGCCATACAATGATTTGTGTAATTTGCAAACTTTCTGAGTCTCCCCATGTCTGCAAAAACCATTAGGAATATGCATGTATACCTCCTCAGAAAGATCATCATTAAGGAAAGCATTATGAACATCAATCTGAAAAATCAACCACTGTCTAGAAGCAGCAAGAGCAATAAGTGATCTAACAGTTACCATCTTCGCTACAGGGGAGAAGGTATCTTAATAATCCACACCAGCCTTTTGACTATAGCCCTTGGCTACTAGTCTAGCTTTATATCTTTCAATATATCTAGAAGCTTTGTACTTCACCTTATATACCCATCTACAACCAATAGGTAATTTACCAGGTGGCAGGTCCATAATGGACCAGGTGTTGTTTTCTTCAAGAGCTGTAATCTCCAACTTTATAGCTACAACCCTAGAGGTATCTTTGGAAGCCTCAAAGAAGGATGAGGGTTCGGGTATAGAGGAGTATGCAGAGAGAACCTTATGATACTAAGGCAAGATCTGTGACTAAGTAACATAAGAGGATAAGGAATACAAGCACTGATATGCTAAGGAAGGTTTACTGGTAACAAAGACCTGTAGACAAATTGGAGGATTTTTATTTCTAGTGGATTTTCTTAGTACAGGAGCAACAGGTTGAGAGAGAGTATGATTAGTAGTTGGGGAGGGGGCAAGTTCATGTTCCTGCTCAGTGGAGATAGTATTAGTATGAGTGGATATGAAAGGAAAGGAAAGAGAATCTAAAGAGATATCAGTATGAGACAACTACAGGATAGGAAATAATAATAAACCAGTAGAGTGTACTCGAAGGAAAGGAAAGACTGGTTCTTTAAACACAATATTCCTACTAATGAAAAAGAATTTGGTGAGAAGATCATATAGTTTGTACCCTTTCTAAGTAAAGGAATACCCCATGAAGACACAAGGTATGGATCTAGCAACAAACTTATCTGAACCAGGAGTACTAGAGGCATAACCAAGACATCCAAATACCTTCAAATGAGACAGGGATGGAGGCTGCTGATGTAACAATTCATAAGGAGATTTATCATACAAAATATTTTATGGTATCCATTTTAGCAAGTACATAGCAGTGTCCACATATTCCCCCCAAAATTTTAGAGGTATACCTGCTTGGAATCTGAGGGATCTGGAAATTCCCAAAATAGTTTTATGTTTTCTTTCTACCACTCCATTCTGCTGAGGAGTATAAACACATGAGGTTTTATGGAATATGACAAGAGTAGACATAAGAGACTTAAATTCATGTCTAAATAACTCATATCCATTATCAGTTCTCAAGACTTTCATAGATGTAGAAAACAAATTTTGAATTCTAGTCAGGAAAATCATAGCACAACTATCTCTTTAGACTTAAACTGAATAAGAAACAACTAGGTGAATATAGAGTAATCATCAACAATAATAACAAAGAACCGTTTGTTATTGTAAGTAGGTACCCTATAGGGACCCCATATATCACATGAATTAGACTAAAAAGGATCCTTGGACATAGAGATGCTAGGAAAAAAAAAAAAAGCTCCGTGAGCTTATCAAGAGGATAAACAGTACATTCATGATCTTCATACTTCAAAAGACTTAGTGCAGCATGCCTCCTAAGCACTTTAATAGGAGAATGCCCCATTATTTTATGCCAGAGAAAACTGGAGTCAGACATCAGCTTCATATTATTAGCACATCTATTTACACTTCTTGTCGGGATAGAACTATTTTTGAGAATGTATAACCCTTGATCTTCTCTACCAATCCCCAACACCATGCCAGTACAAATATCTTAGAATATGCATAAATCAGTAAAAAATCCCATTGACCACTGCAATTCCTTTGTTAGCTTAGATACAAACAAGAGATTATATTTAAACTCAGGAAGATATAGAACATCAGAAATGGAAAAATTCGTGAGCACACAAGAGGTGCCTTTGTAGACACTAACACCTCCCCACCTATTGGTAGATATACTTTACTTTGTGAATATTGAGATATTTCATGGAAAATGTGCAACAAATCAAGATTTGAAACCATATGGTTAGTAGCACCAGTTTCAATGATCCGATTATCACTAACAGTGGAACTAGTTGGAGCTAGCATAATACCTGCATTTACTGTAGGTGGAGTAGAATTTTTTTCCTCTTTTCCTTTGTTCAGTAGCATCACAATATATTGGTATTGTTTTGGTGTAAAATATAGAGTGTGAGGTGATATATGTTGTAGTGCACTAGACTGAGATGGCCGATCACTTGTAGAGTGTGTGTCCACAGAGTATCTAGAGTTAGGATAGGTAGAAGGAGCAACCTTCCCTACATGGTGTGCATACTGTCCTACTCCATTCTTCTTAGATTTAGGCCAGTCTGAGGGATGACCAATCATCTTAAAACATTGTTCCCTTGTGTGACCATTATTACCATAAAAATCACAAACCACTGGGGACCTTTTCTGTGGAGCACCTCTATAATTAGATGCAGGTTTTATGCCTTCATAACTTCTTGCAGTCTTAGTTGGATTGCTAGATCCCAAGCTAGCAGGTCCCAGATACACTCCTTGGCCTTTGATCCTGGATTATTTGTAAAAAAGCCTGCTGTATCTAATGTATCAGTAACCTAACTGATGGAAGAACTAGAAGCTATGAACCTCTGACTTTCTGATGTTGGGCGTATTTACACGCCTAAGCACCATGATTTACCTATATTTTAGGCTAAGTTTTGAGGATAAAATATATAATTCCTGCACTTTTAGTCCATTTTTCTGTAAGTGAGCTAACCAACGTGATTAGTATGTTTTCAGGTATTAATGATGAAGATTTCAGCACTTTGTGGACCTTTCGGTAGCAAGGGAAACTTCGCATAAGAGGGAAGGCAGCTTTTGGAAGCTTGTAGACTAAATGTGATGCATGGAGAACTTGTCCCGGGCTAAATCAGTATTTCTTAATACTTAAGGGTGCAGCAGTAACCTAGTAGGACTAGGATATGGATGTTATAAAAACCTTATTTTGCTGAATTTTTCAGCATGCAAGCATTATCATACTTTCGATTTTACTTTTCTTGAGAAACTTCAGTATTATTCAGTTTACAGATTCTGTAAGTTACCAACAGAGAAAACACATTAAAAAAACGGCAAGAGAGGAAATCACGTCAATCTCATATTGACACAAATCCATCTTCATCGTGACATTGCTATAATCTTGGTATGATGATGATGTCTTCGTGGATTCCCATTGTGATGATGAGTAGCTAAACTTCTCTGTTAGGGTTATGGAAGCCTTATGATATACTATCTATCACTATGAGTTTGTGAATTCTTGATACGTATGCTACTTATATCATTACTCTCTTCATGTTAATTACATTCTTGTGGTTTCAAACATATAGAATACGCCAGTATAGCATTAACTTCTTCGAGAGAAAAGTTACATGTCTGGAAAAGAGAGTGTGACAAGGAAATAGGGCTATCAACCCCTATTTACATGTTAGTGCCATAACTGGATTAACTTCTTGGAGAATTTGTACCATTGGTTATACACTTTAAGCTCGAGAGAGTTGAAGTGAAATAATTCTGGATGGTCGAGAGACACTAGGATTTACCATTAGAATACGAATCTATATAAGTGCATGCATGTCTGAATTCCGCATAACTCATAGTTAATAGATACGTAGAACTCATAAGGTGGACATAACCCTAACTTATTTTTCTCTGTTATTAGATCTTACTACACAAATTGTTTCATTCGTTACTTTGTTTACAATAATTCACGCAAAAATTTAAATCCCCCCTTCCGTAGAATTTTCGACCAACAGTCTACTAATAGTTGCATACTTAGTGACCGAGTATTCCCTGTGGGATTCGACACCCAACCTAGTTGGGTTCTATATTTGACATCGACCGCTTACACTCTTATGAGAGTTGTAGTTTGGGCGTTATCAAATTTTGGCGCCGTTGTCGGGGAATACGGTTGTTAACTAAGTTGTGATAAGTTATTAGACCCTTTGGTCAAAAATTCTCGTATTTTACTTTTAGTTGTTGTTTTTGTTTTATTCAAGTTCTTTTTAGTGCATGCCAAATAATCGTAGTTCTGGTCAGCCATTACTACCCATAAACCCTGAACCCCAACTTATTGGCAGGATGGAGGCGCAACGAGATATTGATAGAAGGGCCACTCAACAGGAGCAGGCTCGATTAGCTGCATTGGCCGCTGCTCAAGTGCATCAACAGAATATTGATAATCCAGGGCGAGCAACAAATCCTTATGATGAGGACCTGGGTGATGATGAATTACTGAATCCTAGGCATGCTGAAGAGGTGGCGGCACCTGTGAACAGAAGAGATCGTCAAGCTAGATTTAGACCTGAACGCTGAGATGTGTAGATTCCTTTTGACGATGATGATGACGATTTGGATGGGGCTGGTTTCACAGGGGCTATTATTTCTCCGCCCTTGGCACCTGGAGCCAAGTTCAATATCACTAGCACCATGATTCAGCTGTTGCAGCTCAAGGGATTATTTGGTGGACTTGCAGGAGATGATCCGAATATGCACCTGATAAATTTTATCTCAACATGCAAGTCATTTGACAATCCAGGAGTTGGACAGAATGCAATTCGGCTGCGCTTGTTTCTATTGTCTCTATCTGGAGAGGCAACTCTATGGTTGAACGGGCTAACTCCTGATTCTATTACTAATTGGAGGCAATTGAAAGACGTTTTCCTAGAAAGGTTCTTTCCTCCATCCAAGAGAGCACAGTTGAGAGATGAGATCAGGAATTTTTGACAGCTTGCAACTGAAGCTCTCCACGAAATATGGGAGAGGTTCAAGAAGAAGCTTATGCGGTGCCCAAATCATCATATGACCAATGTCCACTTGATGGAGATATTATACAGGTCTTTGAATTCAGTGACTAAGCCAGTGGTTGATAATGCTGCAGGAGGGTCATTCATGGACCTTACTTTTATTCAGGCAAGTGATATGCTAGATCGTATGACAAAGCAGAGTAGAGCTTGGCATACCAGGGATTCTGAGGTAGCAAGCTCTACTGTATCTATTGGCATGACTGCAGAACAAAGGCGAAGAGAGGAGGAGCGTGATCAAGATATGGCACACATGAAAACGCAGATGGATCTTCTTACCAAGCATTTATTATCAGGGAAGACCAAAAAAGTCAAAGCGGTTGCGTCAAAAGGAAGAGATGAATCCGATTCTGAGGAAGAAGCTAACTACTTGAATAATCAGGGGGGTTTCCGAGGCAATGCCCAAGGAAACCAAGGTTGGAACTATTATGATAAATCTGGAAACAAGGACCATGATCAAGGTAGTTGGAAGAATAAGACTGACAGGAGCGGTTTGTATGTTCCTCCTGGAAATCGTGAGGCCGCGGCATCTGGTTCGGGGAAGATATAAATGGAAGATATGATGGCAAAGCTGTTGAAAAGAGTGGAGGCAACCAACACGGGAGTGAACGAGGTGAAAAATGACTTGTCTTCAATAAATCAATTGGTTGGCTTGCATTCTACAACAATAAAACAGCTAGAGCAGCAATTGAGTCAACTTTCAGCGGCATTTAATCAAAGAAAAGCTAGCACCCTACCTAGCGACACTGTGCAAAATCCAAGGAACGACGAATCATGTATGTCTATTACTACTAGGAGTGGTAAGGTGTTGGAAAAACTATCCAAAGGCAAGCAGGTGGTTGATGATATAGCAAATAATGTTATCAATGCAGAACCAGAAGAGGTCAAAGAAGCTGAAGATTGTGTTGATGACGTCACCCCGAGACGTTTTTAGCCAAAAAAGATTGCTCATCAGAAGCCAGATACAAAGAAAGCAGTGGAGAAAACTATTCCCTTTCCACCACCACCTTTTCCACAGAGATTGAAGAAGAAAGCTGATGATACCAGGTTCAATAAGTTTATGACTATGTTGAAGCAGCTGACTATTAATGTTCCTTTGGTTGAGGCACTGGAACAGATGACTAGGTATGAAAAATTCATGAAGGACCTTTTGACAAAGAAGAGGGCAGCAAGTTATGAGTTGGCAGACAATGTTCATCATTGCAGTGCAATCGCTACAAGATCTTTAGTACAGAAGAAGGCAGATTCTGGTCCTTTCACTATTCCTTGCACGATTGGATCTATGAATTTTGCTAAGGCATTGTGCGATTTGGGAGCTAGCATCAATTTGATGCCACTATCCATTTACAGAAAGTTGGGGTTGGGCGATCCTACACCAACCAATATGCAGCTCGTGATGAAAGACAGGTCGGTAAACCGACCTGTTGGTATCTTATATGATGTATTGGTGAAGGTTTCTTCCTTCATTTTTCCTCCAGACTTTGTTATTTTGGATTGCGAGGTGGACTCTGAAGTTCCCATAATCTTGTGGCGTCCTTTCCTTACAACAGGAAGTGTGCTTATTGATTGAAGAGCTAATGAGCTTTTATTCCGGATGAATGACGAACTGGTCCGTTTTGATGTATGCAAATCAATGAAGCAGCCCAAAGATATGAACGTGTTCTCTGTAACTGATGTTTATTATGATGATGACAAAGAATTATCTGTAGAGAAGCAGCTTATTGTTGATCCATTGGCGGCAGTGCTTATGAATGTTGAGCGTGGGGATGTTGAAGAATATGAAGAAACTATTTGTTCTCTAACAGGAATAGGGTCGTATTCTCATGCTCCCAAGAAGCTGGACCTTGATCTCAAAAATCGACCGCTTACACTCTTACGAGAGCCACCAATATTAGAATTGAAGGAGCTACCCAATCATCTAAAGTATGCATTCTTAGGAAGTGGAAACACACTTCTGGTTATTGTTGCGGCTGATTTAGGTGAGCAGCAAGTTACAGCTCTTATCTCTGTTCTGAGGAAACACAAGAGAGCCATCGGTTGGACTATCACTGATATTATTGGTATCCCGCCTGGGATATGTATGCACAAGATTCAGCTTGAAGAAAATTGCATACCCACTATTGAGCATCAAAGACGTTTGAATCCACCTATGCAAGAGGTGGTGAAGAAAGAAATTATTAAGTGGTTAGATGCAGGGGTAGTGTATCCAATCTCCGACAGTAAATGGGTGAGTCCGGTACAGTGTGTGCCTAAGAAAGGGGGCATGACGGTAGTTGCAAACGAAAAGAAGGAGCTAATTCCACTCAGACCTATCACAGGGTGGAGAGTATGCATGGACTACCGGAAGCTGAATTCATGGACGCTTAAGGATCACTTCCCTATGCCATTCATGGACCAAATGCTTGATCGATTGGCAGGGAAATGATGGTTTTGTTTCATAGATGGGTATTCCGGCTATAATCAGATTTGTATTGCTCCCGAAGATCAAGAGAAGACAACGTTTACATGCCCATATGGTACGTTTGCCTTCAAACATATGCCATTTGGGCTATGTAACGCACCTGCCACTTTTCAGCGTTGTATGATGTCTATTTTTTCTGATATAGTTGAAGACACCTTGGAGGTGTTCATGGGCAATTTTTTAGTTGTGGGTGAGTCGTTTGAATCATGCTTAACGAATCTAAGTATGGCATTGTAGAGATGTGTTGAATTCAACTTGGTACTAAACTGGGAGAAGTGCCACTTTATGGTTAAAGAAGGTATTGTTCTTGGGCATAAAATCTCCGAAAGAGGAATTGAGGTCGATCGAGCTAAGATTGAAGTTATTGAGAAACTACCACCTCCAATTTCTGTAAAGGGAGTTCGTAGTTTTCTTGGTCATGCAGGTTTTTATCGAAGGTTTATAAAATATTTCTCCAAGATTGCAAGTCCGCTATGAAAACTTTTGGAGAAGGATGCAAAGTTCAACTTTGATGAATATTGCTTGAAGGCATTTGAATGCCTCAAAGGGAAGCTAGTTGAAGCACCTATCATTGTATCGCCTGATTGGTCTCTACCGTTTGAAGTTATGTGTGATACAAACGGGGTAGCGTTGGGTGCTATACTTGGTCAGAGAAGAGAAAAGTTATTTCATCCAATCTACTATGCAAGCAAGGCCTTGAACGGAGCCCAGAAGAACTATACTGTCATGGAACAAGAGCTTTTAGCAGTTGTTTATCCATTTGAACAGTTCCGTGCTTACTTGTTGGGAACCAAAGTGGTGGTTCATACTGATCATGCAGCTCTGAGATATTTAATACCAAAGAAGGATGCAAAGCCAAGGCTAATTCGATGGGTGTTATTGCTGCAAGAATTTGATTTTGAAGTAAAAGATAGAAAAGGTTGCGAAAAATAAGTAGCAGATCATCTATCTAGACTTGAGAATGAGCACATAGCGCAGCCTGATCTTGAGATTAATGATGCATTCCCCGACGAAGAGATCCTAGCCGCGATGATGGAAGAGTTACCATAGTACGCAGACTTTGCAAACTATGTGGTAAGTAATGTGATGCCTGCAAATCTATCTTTTCATCAAAAGAGGAAGTTCATGCATGATGTGAAACACTACTTCTGGGATGAACCATATCTATTTCGACGATGTGCGGATGGTGTTATTAGGCGATGCATATCGCATGTGGAAGTTCCTAGCATATTGGAAGCAAGTCATGCTTCCCAAGTTGGGGGTCACCATGCAGGTGATCGGACAGCCAGGAAGGTATTGCAAAACGGTTATTATTGGCCTTCATTATTTAAGGATGCATATGATTTTTTGAAAAGATGTGATCAGTGTCAGAGGCAAGGCGCAATTTTTAAGCACCATGAGATGCCCATGTCTAAGATTCTTAAAGTAGAGCTATTTGATGTGTGGTGTATTGATTTCATGGGCCCATTTGTGAGCTCGTTTGGGATGAAATATATCCTAGTTGCTGTGGATTATGTATCCAAATGAGTCAAAGCTGTAGCACTGGCTGATAATGAAGGTAAGCGTGTTATAGCATTCTTGAAGAGAAATATCTTCTCTCGTTTTGGGGTACAACGTACCATCATAAGCGATGGAGGATCATACTTCTACAACAAGCTGTTTAGATCCGTGTTGGTGAAATATGGGGTCAAGAAACATAAGGTAGCCACACCTTATCACCCACAAACTAGTGGACAGGTAGAGGTTTCTAATCAAGAGATCAAGCTGATCCTTGCTAAGACTGTAAATGCTACTAGGAAAGATTGGTCTCGGAAGCTGGACGATGCCTTATGGGCTTATAGGACTGCATTCAAAACGCCAATTGGCATGTCCCCGTACCAACTAGATTATGGGAAGGATTGTCACTTGCCCATTGAGATTGAATATAAAGCATTACGGGCGTTGAAGCGGCTTAATTTGAATTAGGGTGATGCTATGAATCTGAGATTGGAGCAACTGAATGAGATGGATGAGTTCCGTCTACATGTTTATTAGAGATCAGACCTCTACAAGGAACGGATCAAAAAGTATCATGATCGGCGGATTATCCAACGAAACTTTATGAGGGGAGATATGGTACTTCTTTTCAACTTCAGACTGAAGCTATTTCTAGGTAAGTTGAAGTCTAAATGGTCTGGCCCGTTCAAAATTAGCCAAGTCTACTCGTCTGGAGAAGTAGAGTTAGAAGAAAATAATGGTGGTATCTTTAAGGTAAATGGACAACGAGTGAAGCCATATATCGGTCCTCTTGACTCGATTAAATACATGGCCACCATCTATCTCGATGAAGTCTAAGTAATCGAGGTAACTATGTCGTGCCGTGACAATAAATCAAGCGCTAGATGGGAGGCAACCCGTCGTCTTTAATTGTTTTGTTTCACTAGGAGTTTGTTTTTTTAGTCGAGCCATGACCAAAACTAAGGTGCTTGGTGGGAGGCAACCCATCGTTCTAATCGTTTTTGTTGTTTGTGAGTAAGTGTAGGTGCAAGATGTATAAAGGAGGAGATTGGTCTTAAATTTTGATTTGGAAGTGGTTCATGTTAAAGGTGGTAAGTTAGGAATGAAGAAGCAAAGGCTATGGGTTAGGCATTGCCTATGCAAATCTAGGCAATGAACAAGGCAAGGCCTATGTAAATCTAGGCAACGAACAAGGCAAGGCCTATGCTATGGCCTAAGCTCTCTAAATCTACAATGCCATAGCATAGGCGCCGCCTATGCCCAACAATGCCATAGCCTAGGCGCGGCCTATGCCAAAGCCTTTGGTCTCTGAATCTAGAATGCCATATCATAGGCGCCGCCTATGCCCAACAATGCCATAGCATAGGCGCCGCCTATGTCCAACTAGGCTTTGCAAAAGGCGCCGCCTATGCCAAGCATAGGCAAAGCATTAGGCGCCACCTATGCTCACTTTATGGTCTCCTAAACCGATTTTAAATGGGTCAAACCCGACCCACGCCTTGTCCTATAAATAAAACTCCAACCTTAAGACAAAATCACATTGTTTGCTAGACCTAGGCGCCGCCTTTACTCTCCAAATCTTTCAAAATTTTTATTTTTGCTTATTCACCCTTGCAAGATCATCTTCCAAGTACATCACCAAGTAAGTTCTTCTTTTATATTTCGTAAGTGTTACGATACTACGCTTATAATGGTATTTTAGATCTTAAAGTGATGTTGGTGATTTGAATATGGTTGGTTTGTTTTGCTACATCTAGTTGAGTGAAAGAATACGTGTGGGTGTTCTTGACTTGTTTCCAACTTGAATTTGATTTTGATACAATGTCATACTTTTGCGGAATCGACATGGTCAAGTTACTTGCATAACCTTGTAACTCGAAAGCTTGAATGTTTGAATGACTTGTTCATCGAGATGAAAATCATGGTTGACTACAAACATGAGATGTTGTGATTATTTCTATGCCATAACTTGATACAAATCCATGTAGTAGTTTTGTTCAAAAGATGCATTAAGCCAAACATGAAAGCATAGTCACGATTACACGAAATAGAGTTAAAAAGGATAGTTAGAGACAACATGAAAGTATGACTGTGCTAAATCGTATTGTTGGAACATATCACCTACACGTATATCGATGAAGTCTGAGTAATCGATAGCGTTCACTTAATTAGTTTGTACCAACAAATTAAGTGTGGGGTAGTGCCACTATTGTTGTGTGTCGATCAAATCTTCCGACATAAGCTAACATGATTTTATTTTAATCTCAGGTACAATGGCACCAAAAAGTCGATCAGGAAAAGAAAAAGCATCCACCTCACAGAAGGGACAAAAAAGGGGAAGAAAAGAGCAAGCTGAATCCTCCTCGCTGCAATACCTCGCCGCATGTTCGGGATAAAATGGGTCGTATAGGAGGAAGGAAAGGAGTGGTACAGGAACAACAAAGTGAAAAAGTATGTTCATGTGGAGCTGATACAAAAGGAAAGCCTAGCGAAGAAAGAACCTCGCATTTTGGCCAAAATAATGGCGTTACATCTTGATTTTATTTTCCGGTATATGGGAGAATGCAATCTTGATCTAACGAGAGAATTCTATGCAAATTGGTCCCCAAAGACTACCGGAAGTGAGGTGAAGATTAGGGGCCAAGTCTTGCAACTAAATGCGGAGTTTTTCAACACTTTTTTGGGTCTTCCATCTGTCGATCCATCACCGCTCAAGGAGCTTCAAGAGAGACCTCCATATAGGGCAATCAGACGCACACTATGTGGAACAAGATCAATGACACGTTGGAGTCGACACAAGGACACCGGTCGGCACAATACCTTCCCGTATGCTTCCTTGAACAGAGAAGCACGGATATCATTGCGGATAGTCAACTCTTGCCTGATTCCAGGGACGCAGTACACAAATATCACACGTGATAGAGTATGCTTGGTGTACGTATTGATGATGAACATCCCCATCAACATTGGGGTAATTATTCGATCTTCAATGCGTAAGGCTAGGCTGCACAAGAGGTCCTACTTATGCTTTGGCAATCTGTTGACTGCGATATTAAGGAAGGAGGACATCAAAGAGGAACCAGCAGATCATAAGCTTCCACACAACCTAAAGAAGGTTGATCTAACAAAGGTTAAAGATGTTGAATCTATGCATGGCATCAACCTGACCACTGCAGAAAGACATGCTCGCGACGAAAGCTTCTTCCGCCATTTATATGGTATGACGAGGTTTACCATGATGAGCGGGGGTCGTGTTCCAACTGTTGCAGAGCTCCAGTAATTGGATTATGACTACCCAATGAATGAGCATGCGAGGGCAATGTGTGGAGTAGGTGTATATTTTGAGGAACCTCTTGACGATGACGTGCCAACCGACGATGATCGCCGAATGCCAGACTCAGACGTGGAGGAAAATTCTGATACCGACGACTCCGATGATGATTTCGATGCAGGGGGTATGACCCCAGACATAGAGGAGTCTGAGTGATCCAGGTTTTCCTTATTTATTTTCCACTAAGGGCAGTGTGTCCCGTCTAAGTGTGGGGTGCTCGTATTTGTATGCTGCGTCTTTGCCTATATTTATTTATGTTTGTCGTAGTTCGTAGATTAGTAGTTAAATTTTCAAAAAAAAATTTTAGATTTTGCATAAAGTTCATGAAATTATTCTAATAGGCGGCATGGTATTATGACAAGAGCTTGTGCTAAAATCATTACTATTGAGAAGTTTAGGCTCTAAGTGTGACTCACTGTGTGATAAGTGTGTGGTTTAATTCCTTCATCTATTGGGTCAAGAGTCTATACTGCTCCCAATAAAGTTGACCATGTGCCTTGTGTGTGTGAGATTATAGTATATTCTGTGTTGTGACTGATGCTAGAACTTGCCTGGTGTGTGTGTAAAGCGAAATAAAGAGTGTGAGTTTAGGAGATGAGTTAGGCATTTCTTTGGCAGCCTATAATTGTTTACCTTCTTTTCACTTACCTGTGTACATTATCCTAGTTAACCCCCTTTGAGCCTTTAGCAATTTTCCTTGACAGCCTCATATGTAGCCTAATCCATTTTTTTTAAGACCATAATTTGATCCAAATTCCTAAGCGCTTTAAATTGTAAAGTCATGTGACAAAATAAGAGGAAATTGGGTGAGAGTGATGCCTTAGAGTGTATTGGTACTTGAATTTGTTATGAAAAAGAGTGGCTATTATAGAGGTGTGTTATAAAAAAAATGAAAAGAAAAATAAAAAGTTAATTCTATGTAAAATTGAATAACAAAATAAGGTGAAAAGGGGTGGTATATGAAAGCAAGGTAGCAGAGTTGTTTAAAAGAGAGTGTTAATGGCATAATGTGATGTATTAAAGCGCTTAGGGAACATAGTCACTATTTCTGGCCAAAATAGTCCTACCTGTCCCTTAGCCTACATTACAACCTGTAAAAGACCTATTTGATCCTAAGCTTAGCATTCTGATATTAGTAGAGCATTACACTAAGGGCAAGCCTATGGTCATCAGTTGGAACATATGAATTCTTTGTGAGAGTGGGATCAAGGAGAATATTGTACCCATGTTTTGAAAAATGCAAAACTTGTGAGTGATTATGGGTAATATCTTGTGTGAGACACACATGGTTGATGAGTTTTGGGTAGTTGTGTATGATTCTTTGTGCCTTAACTTGTGGATACGAATTAACCATCATCACGAGTCTATGTTGGAGTTTGAATTGTTTCTAGCAGTGATCAAGAAAACTACTCTTTGTTAATAATTGTCGTGCCTGTCTTGATGAATATTTTGTGTTATTGCTGAGAAATCCTAGTTAGAAGTTTGCATGGACGTAAATATTTTGTCTGAGGACGAACAAAGCTTTAAGTGTGGGGTGTTGATGTTGGGCGTATTTACACGCCTAAGCACCATGATTTACCCATATTTTAGGCTATGTTTTGAGGATAAAATATTTAATTCCTACACTTTTAGTCCATTTTCCTGTAAGTGAGCTAACCAACGTGATTAGTATGTTTTCAGGTATTAATGATGAAGATTTCAGCACTTTGTGGACCTTTCGGTAGCAAGGGAAACTTCGTATAAGAGGGAAGGTAGCTTTTGGAAGATTGTGGACTAAATGTGATGCATGGAGAACTTGTCTCGGGCTAAATCAGTATTTCTTAATACTTAAGGGTGCAACAGTAACCTAGTAGGACTAGGATATGGATGTTCTAAAAACCTTATTTTTCTGAATTTTTCAGCATGCAAGCATTATCATACTTTCGATTTTACTTTTCTTGAGACACTTTAGTATTATTCAGCTTACAGATTTTGTAAGTTACCAACAGAGAAAACACGCTACAAAAACGGCAAGAGAGGAAATCACGTCAATCTCATATTGACGCAAATCCATCTTCATCGTGACATTGCTATAATCTTGGTATGATGATGATGTCTTCGTAGATTCCCATTGTGATCATGAGTAGCTAAACTTCTCTGTTACGGTTATGGAAGCCTTATGATATACTATCTATCACTATGTGTTTGTGAATTCTTGATACGTATGCTACTTATATCATTACTCTCTTCATCTTAATTACATTCTTGTGGTTGCAAACATATAGAATACGCCAGTATAGCATTAACTTGTTCGAGAGAAAAGTTACATGTCTGGAAAAGAGAGTGTGACAAGGAAATAGGGCTACCAACCCCTGTTTACACGTTAGTGCCATAACTGGATTAACTTCTTGGAGAATTTGTACCGTTGGTTACACACTTTAAGCTCGAGAGAGTTAAAGTGAAATAATTCTGGATGGTCGAGAGACACTAGGATTTACCATTAGAATATGAATCTGTATAAGTTCATGCATGTCTGAATTCCACATAACTCATAGTTAATAGATACGTAGAATTCATAAGGTGGACATAACCCTAACTTATTTTTCTCTGTTATTAAATCTTACTACACAAATTGTTTCATTCGTTACTTTGTTTATAGTAATTCACGCCACAATTTAAATCCCCCCTTTTGTAAAATTTTCGACCAACAGTCTACTAATAGTTGCATACTTAGTGAACGAGTATTCCCTATGGGATTCGACACCCAACCCAGTTGGGTTCTATATTTGACATCGACCGCTTACACTCTTACGAGAGCTGTAGTTTGGGCGTTATCACTTTCATGGTCTACAATCATGGAATATACCTTGTTGATGGATGGAATAGGTGTCATTAGTAGAATCTAGATTCGACTCTAAGAATATGTCTCATTAAGAGCCATGAGGAACTGCAAAACTCTTTGGTAATCAAAGTGTTGTGCATAACTTTGTAGTTGCAGCTTCTACAGTAGAGTTTCGAGTAACTACCATTGACACAGTAGTGCAAGATGAGGATGATCAAACAACAACTGTATTTCTCACTAATTAGGTGAAATCAGTGATCTCTAGCATCGGTTATCACCTTCCATCAGCCATGATAACTTTGATACCATGTTAGATTTTTGTATTACTTGAGCTAAGAATAAGAGAAAATGAAGAAAAGGAAGGACCAAGAAGAAGAATCTGACTTTTGCTAACTGGATTCCTTTTCATTGAGTCTATATAAGCTTGCATTTATAGTGTTGTTTGTTAGCTTCATATGACAGTTGAATAGTAACAACTGTGTTAGGGTTTTTTCCCTGATTTTCTTACTATATTTAAGTTTTATTTTTTCTTAGAAGGAAAATAAAAGTTATCATAATTACTTTTACTTTTCCTGAAAGAAAAATATAATTCTTTTTTATAATTGTCTAACCTCTTTCTTGAAGGAAAGATTTTGGACATCTTTAAAATAGAAGACCCCCCTTCTCATACCAATAACACAATAACATCCACAATGTAGTGGTTTAGAGAGTTTTTTTTAGAGAGAGATTTTCTCCCTCATTAGTTTTATGCTTTTTAATATTATTTTTAATATTAGTTTTTATATGTAGGCCAATTGGCCAAATCATATATTAAAATTATGTTTTTAATACTGATTTTCGTTGTCATCTTATTTATCGTCTCATAGTTTGCAACTAATAGCTTCCACATGACGCCTTCTCGATTTTGAACCCAACAAGTGGTATCAGAGCTTACGGTTCAATGGTCCAATGGTGTGGTGAGATGAGATTAAACAGGTTCAAAAATCAAGGCTCAACAATTTGGATGATAATGAAGATTTTTGTCGAACTACATGTGGAGAACAAGTTTCAACCATATTTTCAACACTCCTGCTGCTGCATCTTTAAAAATAAAAATAAAATATTAATTTTAAACCAATTTTTAACCATGATATTTTAAATCTTATTTTTAACCATGGCAAGCAGCAGTTATGAATATTACATCAAGAACAAAGTTGTGAAGAGAAGACGGATCAAGTGAAGAAAATCCAGCCAAAAAGGGGAGATTTGTTATGGTTTTTACCCTGATTTTCTTACTATATGTAAGTTTTATTTTTTCTTATAAGGAAAATAAAAGTTACCATAACTACTTTTACTTTTCCTGAAAGAAAAATATAATTCTTTTTCATATTTGGCTAACCTCTATCTTGGAGGAAAGGTTTTGGACATCTATAAATAGAAGACCCCCCTTCTCATACAAATAACACAATAGCATCTACAATGTAGTCGTTTAAAAAGTTTTGTTTAGGAGGAGATTTTCTCCCTCATTAGTTTTATATTTTTTAATATTATTTTTAATATTAGGTTTTATATGTAGGCCAATTGGCCAAATCATATAATAAAATTATATTATTAGTATTGTTTTTCATTGTCATCTTATTTATCGTCTCATAGTTTGCGACTAATAGCTTCCACATGACGCCCTCTCGATTTTGAACCCAACAAACTATCACTTCTAACTAACTAACCTCCTAACACATACAACACACCCACTATCTTATTGTAACAACCATCAACTTGATCACTACATTTTCTTAGCTCAACACCATGTATTATGTTTTCTTTGGTATGCAGAAAGAAGATTCCTTTTGTTATACCGATAGCAATCCTCATCCTTGTAGGCTAGTCTATCGTTGTCTTAGGACCTCTAGCTACGTATAGAGAACATAACCGATAGAAATCCTCATTCTTGTTAGATTGAGTGGAATATGTTATATTACATTTTAGGTTCTTCGGTCTGCATGTTATCTTGAAAAAAATGTGGATCCTTTTCGATTCCGCTCTTATGTATTGATATTATTTATCATTATCCTGGTAACCATAAGTTTGAGTACATGGCGAAGCTCCTCATCTCTTCCCTTACCTTCTTGGACCACTACACTTTGAGGTTCTCCTCTGTGTGGATTCGATATTCAGAGGACTCAATCACTGTTAGACAATGATTGAATCCTCTAATACTAAATTCAACTTAGATGTTAACCTTGGAGTCTTAGAAACGTACGCTTTAAATCTCCGTACCAGTAGTGACTTCGGTTTACTTCTTACAGAATCGACAAACTGGTTGCTACGTAATTATTGAGGACATTCGTAATTGTGCAGGAATGTTATTCATGGAAGTGATTTTGTTGAGAGCACGAAGAAGGAAATGTGCTTTGGTTTCCAGAAGGTGTTTCAAAGTGGCAAAGTAGCCTTCACTCTTGGATCTATGAGTAAAAAAGGTTTTATGAGTGTTGTTTGGTACCCTTTATTTGGCTTCAACTTGTGAAGTTTTGAGTGTTGTTTGGTACCAACTCATGCAGACACTATTTATGTTTATATATGAATGTTTTTCCAGAAATATGTGTACTTAGATCCATTGGGAGAGTAATATTAAAGTGGGTTGAAGTGATAGGTTGGGTGTGGGTGGATTCTTTTTAATGGAACAAAAAATTTTATTGGGTCCAATTTAATGACGTGGAACTCTAATAAGAGGCCATGTGGCAAAGTTATTTTTTAAAAATCACAGTTAAAAAGTAATGGCATGGATGAACCTGTTTTATAACGGCGATGGCATGAATGAGCCTAACTTTTAACGGATGACATAAATGGGCCATTTCTGATAGTTCAGTGACATATTTGAGCCTTTTCCCTATTTAAAATGTTTCTATGAATAGTTTGTCCTTGAAATCGAAGAATGGATCAACAAATCCAATTTCCAGTTTGATCTTCCTGTTCATCAACTAATAATAATCTCCAAAATTAATCTCATAAAGCCAAACACAAGAAGAAGATTTGCTGAGAAACAAGGTAGATTATCTCTGGGTAATATCCCGTACGTGCTTCCATATTCATAAGAGTTAAGAAATGTTGCTCTAATGTAATGATCTTAGTTGCCAATGCTTGGCCATGACATTTCAAGTGGGGAACTGAAGTTTCGATGTAATCAATAAATTTCTCTGAATAAGGAGGATATGTAACTACGCCATGATTAGAGTGTAAATGATAGATAGACTTCAAGATTACTAAATCTTGATTATAGTCACAGTCATCTTCTTTTTTCAATTCATTTTCTGACGTTCCTCCTGGTTCAAAATAGGAAAATGTAGGCACATTAATGCGCTTCAATTCATATGATTCGGGCATTGGACACTTTCCTTTTTCTTCAGTTTTTTGAAATACATTCTTCATTTTTTGGATTGTTCTTTAAGTGGGGGTTGGTGATGATCATGTTGAGAAAGAATGAAAAGATGATTCCTCTATTGCTATATTAATAAGTTACTTAACTAAAATAACTAAAAGGTATAATATATAAACAGGAATTTTAACTTGATACCAAATTATAACTACGACCTTTGTTAATCAAGCCAAGAGGAATCGATTTAGCAGTCCATACCTAACTTTACCAGTGCACAAGTAACCCTTTACAAAACCTAAACAAAAAAACACTCCAATCCTACCTGAAAAAATGCTTGTATACATTCAAAACCACGCGCGTCAGACTTTAAATTGAAGTATTTTTTTGTTCAGCTTTTGTATAGTTTAAAGGCCTACTTGGGTACTGTCAAGTTAAAAGTCATAGTTATTATGTGTGTGTTTTTATTAGGAGGCATCATCTAAGTAGATAACTAATACATGTTGGAGCGATTGAGTTTCACGCATGTAAGTTGCTGAATTGGAGTATTTTTTTTATTCAACTTTTATATAATTAAAGGACCTATTTATGCACCGACAAAGTTAAAGGACATAGTTATAATTTGGTGACAAATTAAAGATCCTCTTTATGTATTATGCCTAACTAAAACACTGTACTTTACTTCAGATTATTATTCCATAATGTCAATTAATGAATGGATTATGGAGAAGTAATTAAGGATCTAAACAGTGAATTTGAAATAACTTAAGCGTTATCAAAATTAGTCTTACAAGGAGAAATGGTCAACAATTATATAAACTCATTCCTATCTTAATACTCATTTCATTTTTTGAAAATCAAGTTGACTAATTTTCAAAAGATAAGGCACAGATACCCTTCCCTCTCCCCTAAAAAAACCTATATTTGAAATCCTAGCGACACACCTAAACTTTACGGGGGTCCAATTACCCCCTAAACTCATTTAATTATATTTTTGTACTCGCTTTGTGCTCATGGGCTGTCAAGTCAAACACAAAATGAATATAAAATATTTTTCTACTTGGCAGCTATGCCAGCACAAAAGGAGCAAAAAAATAGAAAAAATGAGCTTAGGGTGCAGTAGGACCCCGTAAAGTTTAGGTATGTCACTTGAATTTAGGGTATAGTTTGAAAGATACTTGTGCCTTATTCCAATTTTCAAAGATAAATCATTTTATATTAACACAAAATTTTAAAATTAAATTTAGATATTCAAAAATTAACTATAAATTTCACTTTTTCTCATATCAATATGATGAAAAGTATATCTTAAAATATTGATAAAAAAATTATATCATCTGACTCTCAAGAAAAAACTGTGACAAGTAAAAAGAAATGACGAAAAGATTACTATATGCTTCTCATAATATCACTCTTGACAAAGATTTCATAGAAACATTAAATAAGACCTCCGATATATAATTTATAATAAATGTAAATTATGTTACTAAATCATTATTAAGTCATGTCAATATCGGGTGTTTTCTTGATAATTCAAAAACCTTAGTATCACAGGGTTACGTTACTACATTATTCTCTAGATCTAGTTTTTCCGCAGGGAGCGTTTGGATATTTATAAATGTTGGAACCGATAAAGAAAGAAAGAGAGAGAGAGAGAAAGAACTTTTACTTGCTTTAGAATGAACGGAAGATGATGAGATGTTCCTTCTTTTGCTAGAATTTATAACTCATTTATATCAACTTATGATTAGATTATGGTGAATTAACTGAGGATGGAATCAATGAATTTGAATGAACAGTTACATAACCAAATGTTCAAATCTTAACGGAAGCTACAAATGCTAAATGATTCTTTTTTCTTCGATATGAGCGTCAAAAAACTTTCAACAATAACAAAGCCGGTCTTCCTAGGAGAAACAGTCAATAGTGATGTAAATTCATTCTTATCAGCTACTACTCTTGGTGAAAATTTCAAATTAACACAAAATACGACCTCGTCCAAATTTTCTACATATTATATAACAACAGAAAAAGAGATATATGCCCCTCTATTAGTGTAATTTCAAGTGGGTAGTGTACATATACCCTCCCCATCTACCAAGTTAAAATTAATGCCTTCTTTTTAATTTCAAATAAGAAGACAAGTCTTTAAATATTATGTCACCCATTTTATTTAGGAAAAAATACATAAAGTAGCAAACTTTAATATTAAATTACAAAAAATAACAACACTTTTATTGTCACGACCCGAGCCTAGGCCCTAGCCGTGACGAGCATCCCGAACCATGACGGCCCGGAACACCCATTCTCTATCTGGTTATCATGCACAACGTTCGTAATCATAATAAAATGCGGAATTAAAACTGAGTACGGAATACAAGGTCAAGTTCTGCAACATTTCTGAATAATACTATCTGACATCAGTCTGCGAAATCTCTACTAAGAACACAAATATCTGTCTGAAAAGAAACTGGGACAAGGCCCCCTGTAAACCAAAAACATAACAAATAAGATAATGTCTATCATAATTAGGCCTTCCGAATAATAGAAGGCTCACCACTGCGAGATCAAGTCTACAAATCCGAGAATGTCTACGGAGCAGCTGGACCCCTAGACTGTGCCTCAGGACCTGGAAGGAGGGGGGTCAGCACAAAAGTACTGGCACGCGAAGCAATCCAAAAATAGTATAATGGAACATACATATATATATATATATATATATATATATATTAAGTGAAAGCAATTTTTCATCAAGACATCATGTATAAAACTGTTTCCGAAAAATACATGGGCACTTTGTGAAAACATGTAACCTGCCTGTTCATTTCAAATCAAGATCTGTGTTTTACTTCTGAGTTAGGTGGTATTCCCCTACAAGTCTGATATTCCATGGGCTGTATGGAATCCGTCATTGACTCGGCGGGGAAGCCCCCAACCCAAGTGTGCCGCAAGGGTTGGAGTGTTTGAGTCTGATACGCCACAGGACATTTAAGTCAGCGCATAATAGTATACCCGGGTCGGCAAACCACGGTTTTAGGCAATGAATCGCTTGAACTCAAGCCATCTTCGGGGAACCACCTAACATCTCTGTATGCCCATTTTTAACCTTTTCTGTACATGCAACATTCTGAATGTCTAAAATTATGAAAGTCTGAAATGTCTATTAGTCTGAGTCTGATATCGCGTTAGTCTGAATTGGTATCGTCATACCAAGACATTGCAAGTCATGATTTTTCTGAGCCATAATGTATTAAGCAAGAGCTTTCATTCAAAACATAGTTTAGACCACCAAAACATGTAACTGATGTAAAGAATTTCATATTCCGAAACTTAAAGTTCAATTCATGCAGAAATTTCATCAAACACCTGGTGGTCAAATGTCTTTAGCAAGTTCATGTATTCAAAATTGAAACACATTCATTCATATATGTATATAAAATATAAAATCGCTTTGGAGATGGTCAAAAGACCAAAACAATGATGTTAAAACATCTTATACATAAATATATATGCATAATTTATAACCCCATTCTAAATCATGATTTTTTTATGCCCATGAGAATTTAGGAAAAACCCCGCGTACCTCTATTTCCAAGGATAATAGATGTTTCTTGAAGCTTGCGGATTGGTGATTCCGAATATGTAATTATCTTCGAAAACCTACGGTCGAATCTTGAACTATTTGGGTTTTTATTTTGAAACCCTAAGGAGAATTCTTGAGCAGTTTTGGAAACGTATGTGTATTATGGTGTTTGAGGGATTAAATCCCGTGTTGGTGGTATATATAGGGGTGGAGGATGACCAAAATACCCCTAAGGAACAATTAAGGTCAAGTCTGTCCCTCAGTTGACAGTTTGATATGCTGGAGTAAATCGATTATATCTTTTTACTTATATTTTCTAATTGGATGAAACCAACTTCATTTTAAAGAGGACTCAAATATCTTTCGTTTTATATATTATAGCTCACATAGTTCATTATATACAGGGAGTTATGATCGTTTGAAATTGACCCAGAAATACTGAAAACTGGGCAATAGGCTATGCGTTTTGCTACTGTTTTGAAATCCAAACGCAGCCTTATGCATTCCGAAAAATTTTAAAACTTATCCGAGATGTACTATGAGCTTGCCTGATCGTAACGCAACTTGAAAATCTAAAAACGAATATCGGAAAGGTTGAAAAGTTGTATCCCGAAGATTGCCAGCTAAAATGACACTAAGTCCTCATTACACTCACAAAAAATATTTCAAGTTTTTAAGTCTAAGGGCACTCTATTAAAGGCTAATCCATGCACGACTTTTACGGGGTGTTACATTATCTCCCCCTTGGGATCATTCGTCCTTGAATGATGGATAGGAACTTGTTGAAGCCTTAAAGATATAGAATAACGCGGACACGACATGTCCTTTAATAAAGAATACATTGATTTGAAACATGACCATATGGCTGGAACTACTGATATTTTGAATTCTTTTATCGGACACACATATCTGATGCATGGAATACACGACTGAAGCTATTCATAAGCTGAATTCTCATAATGAACATGCATATCTGATGCATGGATCTGTCCTTCAGTTGCTCTCATGAACGCAGGACTAAATACACTGATAAGCTGAAGTTTTTCTATTGAACATGCATTTTGAATGCACGCATATTTGACTGGACTAACGTATGAATGTATGACTGATTACGCAATGATAACTGGTGCAAGGCTTGTAATAAGAATCTATACATGCAACTGAATAAGGTATCTCCCCCTTGGGACACTATGTCCCTCTATGAATGCTCAATTCATTAAGATACTCGAAAAAAAAAATTGAGGCGATGCACTAGACACCTACAAATTGAATCATAACTGAACATCTGGAATCTAAATCTAATGCATGACACATGAACTGAGCTATACTCGCAACTACTGGTATACTCTATCTTGGAATGGTAGCATGTCTGAGATTTCGGGTAGCATGAATAAATGAAAAGACGAGAAAACAAGTCATGCGAATCTGCCTGTTAAACTGACTTACTGACTATACAGATTGAATTATGCTGGACTTTCATACTTAACTGGAGTATCTCTTCAACACTCTCTCTAAAGAAGTTCTAACAGTAATAGGGAGCCACAAATCTTGGGTATGGATTACACAAGACATCCAACTGAGGAAATCACAACATTAACTCTACTCTACAGTCTGAAATATAGACATATAACTCCTAAATTAGGATAGAATTTTCAGACCTTTGGCAATACGACTTCTTACTTTCAGGCTTAGCGCACTTCCCGAATATCCCTTAACTATACTTTTCCCTATAAATATGATATTCATTCAATTCAGCTTAAATTTCTCATATGAGCATTGACAAATTTTTCTACTAATGTCTAAAATAGCTTAATCCTTACCCCGCGATCAAGCCTAACTCTAAGTCACAAAAATACAACATGCTACACCACGCTATTATTCTAAACCATATGATGCCACCTTCTATACCTCTTTTAAAGATCACATTCTAAGCATAACATGCCTTACCACTTTAATGACTACTCTGAACTCTTAATATGAAGTCGCTAATGCATATTGCAACCTTCCACTACAATCCCAAAACGTCATTCAAGCCTAATTTATAACCACATGTTAACTTCAAGGCAAACACCCATAAATACATACTTCACATAGTTTCTAAACTATTATCAATATAACTCCCACGCACTATCCTAAAAACATACACACACAAACTTTTCCACTAAACATCACATGTATCAAAGATTGGTCCCAAATCTCACCTTATACTTATGGCCTTATCTAAACAAACGTACTATGATCTTCCATCAACAAGAACATTTACTTCATCACCACTATCATTGCATAGGGAGGACACTAAAAGGTTAAAACATAAGACCCTGAAGCATGAGCAGATTTTTATATGACTGAACCCATTATAAAAAGTGAGTACATGCGTCATGAGTTGCATGACCTCAACTAGAGTTCCTAACATAAGGAATGTAATTCCGACTACTTGAATAAACTAGAACTAATTATCTTGGAACTAGAAGAGTACGTGACTCTCTATCATATACAGGAATCACGAACTATGATCACGGAACTAAAACGTAAAGCTTGAGTAGGCATTGGGATCACTGAAAAATACTAAGATAAGAATGGGTTGAGTCTCACCCTCACTTTCTAACGTTCTAAATCATACTGCATCACTACTAGAATCTGAGAGCCTTACTTGGTCATTCGTTCTGTCATCTTCCCCTTGGCTTCAAGTCATCATCTAGAGTTTGGGAGATCCTTTACCATATTCTAACTGAACTACACTTACTACACTCTAGGGTCTGAAAAAAAATAACAATACATGCATATCATAGAACTTAGCCCGAATGACTACCTTCCGGGATACACTCTATCTTTCTCTAGCCACCAATAGTCATAGTATAATGCTTGCACACTTATTCTATCGGTTTAACCTTCAAAAGTCAAGCTTAGATGCTAACACTTAACATGGATATCACCAAGCCTTTGATGAACCATATCTCTTTTGATAGAGCACACCACTATTACGACTCCAAATTTATATCCCTCTACTATGAGAATCAAGATCACCGCAAAAGGCCCAACACTATCAATCAAAACACCTTAACATGGCTATTTAGATCACCATGTACCATCTAACTAGTCTTTCTCCACTTAACAATTCAATGGTACCACTAGCCACGCACAACAAGTAATACCCTTAGAAAAATGCCACAACCTCATGTCACCTTAGCCATACTTCTACATCATACATGCAATATCATACACCACTACGAATCAAATAAACTTACTCTATTGCATGCACCGTTTAAGTCTATTAGATCACTTCTATACAACTAGTATTCATTAACCAATAAATCTTCACATCCACCTTCATGGACATCAACTGGTCAGACTTAATATCTAGTGCTATGCATGATTTACAACCCAACCTTACACGAAATTTTCACTTGGAAACTATGAAATAAACATCACGAAACACTAGTGCACTAGAACTTCATAACCACAATAATCGATCTTGACCTAACGGTTTTCCTTATCATAATCCATTAGCATGTACTATTTCAGCACATCAAACCTACTAATTTAATCCCACAAAACATGCATCATCAAACTCGTGCCACTATTTACCACCACACCATTTAAATTCAAGCCTATAGTTTAGTATCAATCATTTACCACCAATGAAGAATGCAACATAATATAAATATACTAATCCATCAAATTGGGATATTCTACCCAAATATCTTAAAAATCTACTACATACCTTCTCACAAGTATCACTAGTTTACAACTACCAATGAAAAGAGGGTCAAGGGGGGTAAAGCCTTATAATAGACATGGTCAACTTTATCCTTATATTATAACCCCGTACAATAGTATCTACTTATACTTCTTTCTCACACCACAATTACTTACTCAAGCGTACATTTACAGTACCTTCAAATCCACAATGACCATGAGTCTATACTTATAACCTACTGGCTAATCTGGCCATTTTCATACTTCAAGCAAGGACAATTCACCTCGCCTAATAACTCCTTCTTTGTCTTCTACGAATAAACTAACACACAAGGACGAATTGCTTTATTACCAACTCTATCTCATGCAAAAAGATTCAGCTATACATATATTCAACCAACACAAGAACCACACGTTGAATGACAAATTGCTAGTGAATTGAAATAGGCCTCACACGACTTCACTAGAGTTTGATTTTTTTGTAGTTTGAACAAGAAAATAAGAAGAATGAAAAGGCAACTATGCTAGTGAATCGAAAGAGCCCCACACGGCTTCACTAGACTTTTTAGTTTCACCAACACGATGATAAAATATTTTCAAGAGGTAGAAACTTGTCACACAACATTCCATAATCTGAGAATACACATCTTAATTTGTATAGATAAAAAAAAATCTGAGTCAAATATTTCCCCCACAGATTATCATACAATCCACACACGTTACTTGCTACCAATAGGTCATGACACCGACACTTTAACTTATACTACTATCTAGGTGGAAATACAATTCCAACACTTCTACTACACATCTTTTCCCTTAAGCATGACATCTGCAACATAAATTTCTGAAAAGGGCCGAATATACTCAATACAGAAGGCTGAAAAGCATGATTTCGTCAAGATCAAGGTTCACACTAGAACCCATACACTCTGAAGCAATAATGGACTCTTCTCAAGTCCTTGCACAATTTTAAGATATTATATGAAGTGATCCGAAGGGACAATACCATTTAGACTCTAAACTTCTGCACTTGATTCACCCTAGAAATGTGATGGGTCTGAGAACATCGGAGTAAGGAAAGAATTTGGGATGATTTTACTTTTGTATGGACGTCACCATAGCACGAATTAGAGTATGAAGGAGGAACATTCTGACTTTGTTTCACGAACTAGAACATGAAGAAAGAGAGACATTCCTAAACGTCTTGTAGACTCCTACTTATAAGTGTGGCGCGCTACACACCCATAAATAAGACTCTACCCGACGCGATTTCGCAGACACCCTAGGACTATGAACTGTGCTTTGATACAAAGTTTCTCACGACCCGAGCCTAGGCCCTAGCCGTGATGAGCATCCTGAACCATGAAGGCTCGGAACACCCATTCTCTATCTGGTTATCATGCACAACGTTCGTAATCATAAAAAAATATGGAATTGAAACTGAGTACGGAATACATGGTCAAGTTTTGCAACATTTTTGAATAATACTATCTGACATCAGTCTGCGAAATCTCTACTAAGAACACAAACATTTGTCTCAAAAGAAACTGGGACAAGGCCCCCTGTAAACCAAAAACATAATAAATAAGATAATGTCTGACATAATTAGGCCTTCCGAATAATAGAAGGCTCACCACTGCGAGATCAAGTCTACAAATCCGAGAATGTCTACTGAGTAGCTGGACCCCTAGACTATGCCTCAGGACCTGGAAGGGGGGGGGTCAACACAAAAGTACTGGCACACGAAGAAATCCAAAAATAGTATAATGGAACATACCTATATATATATATATATTAAGTGAAAGCAATTTTTCATCAAGACATCATGTATAAAACTGTTTCCGAAAAATACATGGGCACTTTGTGAAAACATGTAACCTGCCTGTTCATTTCAAATCAAGATCTGTGTGTTACTTCTGAGTTAGGTGGTATTCCCCTACAAGTCTGATATTCCACGGGCTGTATGGAATCCACCATTGACTCGGCGGGGAAGCCTCCAACCCAAGTGTGCCGCAAGGGTTGGAGTGTCTGAGTCAGATACGCCACAGGACATTTAAGTCAGCGCATAATAGTATACCCGAGTTGGCAAACCACGATTTTAGGCAATGAGTCGCTTGAACTCAATCCCTCTTCGGGGAACCACCTAACATCTCTGTATGCCCACTTTTAACCTTTTCTGTACATGCAACATTCTGAATGTCTAAAATCATGAAAGTCTGAAATATCTGTTAGTCTGAGTCTGATATACCGTTAGTCTGAATTGGTATCGTCATACCAAGACATTGCAAGTCATGATTTTTCTGAGACATAATGTATTAAGCAAGAGCTTTCATTCAAAACATAGTTTAGACCACCAAAATATGTAACTGATGTAAAGGATTTCATATTCCGAAACTTAAAGTTCAATTCATGCAGAAATTTCATCAAACACCTGGTGGTCAAATGTCTTTAGCAAGTTCATGTATTCAAAATTGAAACACATTCATTCATATATGTATATAAAATATAAAATCGCTTTGGAGATGGTCAAAAGACCAAAACAATGATGTTAAAACATCTTATACATAAATATATATGCATAATTTAAAACCCCATTCTAAAACATGATTTTTTTATGCCCATGAGAATTTAGGAAAAACCCCGCGTACCTCTATTTCCAAGGATAATAGATGTTTCTTGAAGCTTGCGGATTGGTGATTCCGAATATGTAATTATCTTCGAAAACCTACGGTCGAATCTTGAACTATTTGGGTTTTTTTTTTGAAACCCTAAGGAGAATTATTGAGCAATTTTGGAAAAGTATGTGTATTATGGTGTTTGAGGGATTAAATCCCGTGTTGGTGGTATATATAGGGGTGGAGGATGACCAAAATTCCCCTAAGGAACAATTAAGGTCAAATCTGTCCCTCAGTTGACAGTTTGATAGGCTTGAGTAAATCGATTATAACGTTTTACTCATATACTCAAATTGGGTGAAACCAACTTCATTTTAAAGAGAACTCAAATAGCTTTCATTTTATATATTATAGCTCACACAGTTCATTATATACAGGGAGTTATGATCGTTTGAAATTGACCCAGAAATACTGAAAACTGGGCAATAGGCTATGCGTTTTGCTACTGTTTTGAAATCCAAACGCAGCCTTATGCATTCCGAAAAATTTCAAAACTTATCCGAGATGTACTATGAGCTTTCCCGATCGTAACACAACTTGAAAATATAAAAACAAATATCGGAAAGGTTGAAAAGTTGTATCCCGAAGATTGCCAGCTAAAATGACACAAAGTCCTCATTACACTCACAAAAAATATTTCAAGTTTTTAAGTCTAAGGGCACTCTATTAAAGGCTAATCCATGCACGACTTTTACGGGGTTTTACATTTATCAAATTACATTTTGTAGAATATGTATTTGTATTTTTTTTAGCAACAGTTTGCAAAAATATAAAATACATATCTATCATAAGGGCAGTAAAAGTCATGTGTATTTGTATTTTTGTAGCAACAGTTTGGAAAAATATAAAATACAACCTGCTATATTATGTAATTATGAAACTGTTGCTATGAAACTCATAATTAAGGGGATATGTTGTTTCTGAATTTTGCCCTTTTATTTACCTCTCGAGACCCAACTTAACTAAAAAAAATCAATTCGTCTTTTATTCAGACCTGACACAATTTCATTTATTGATTGTGTAGATGGATTGGCTTGTTTTCAGTTGGACAGGGTCCGGAGGGGTAAAATGTGTGGTAAATTTTGTAAAGATGCATGATATTCTTGTAATTAATAAAAAAGTCAGTTTTAGATTATTTTCTAATTCAGTAAATATAGGTCTTTCAACAAAAATGGTAAATATGCACAATTTGTTAGACGATGACGTATATATGCATAACTTTTTTAATGAGGAATATATTCGCTCTAAATCACAAAATTGATGGGTATATTTACCCCTTTTTCCTATAACAATTGTTAATTATGCATAATTGGTTATTAAATAATTGTTAAGTGATACATATTTTTACATCTACTAATGATTAATCATTGTAAATATTGTGTTGTGTCTTCTACGCTTTTCAGTTAAGATTAATGGGATAAGAAAACATGCAGGGACAATACATTTTTCTTCAACAGCATAATAATATGTTAGATAACAAACATTTAACTAAGTGTTTAGTCTATATTAGAATCTACGCTATGCTTGAGGATATTCCTATGTGTTAGTTTTCCATATAAGCCAAGTTTTACCAGCCATAAATCATGACAGATCAGTACACACCTTACTCGAAAGGTGATTTAATGTCTGGTCAACAAACTGATCTAGTGTGAACACTATACGTAGAGTTATGGACAGTAATCTGCAGTGAGATTTAGTACAATTAATATTTTACTGATTTTAGTGAAATGAAATAGCTATAAATGTAGCAAGAGAAAGAACCATCTCCGCATTCTCATCAAAAAATTTTCTTTCTTTCTTTATCAGCTCCAACATTTTCCAAAGAATTACCAAGCCCAAAATTGAAGCAGTTTTATCACCCATCTCCACTCCTGAACCTGCAAAACTAACAGGAAAAAGAAAGCTCCCAGCATCTGAAGTGTATCAATCGAAATGTGTGTTTGCAAAAATTGAAGAAAAAGGGAAGCATATGATGTCTGAATCATATGAATTGAAGCATATTAATGTGCCTACGTTTTCCAATGTTGAAAGAGGAGGAACATCTGAAAGTAAACAGGAAAAAGAAGACGTTTATGATTATGATTATGTCACGACCCGAGCCTAGGCCCTAGCCGTGACGAGCGTCCCGAACCATGAAGGCCTGGAACACCCATTCTCTATCTGGTTATCATGCACAACATTCATAATCATAATAAAATGCGGAATTGAAAATGAGTACGGAATACATGGTCAAGTTCTGCAATATTTCTGAATAATACTATCTGACATCAGTCTGCGAAATCTCTACTAAGAACACAAACATCTGTCTAAAAAGAAACTGGGACAAGGCCCCCAGTAAACCAAAAACATAATAAATAAGATAATGTCTGACATAACTAGGCCTTTCGAATAAAAGAAGGCTCACCACTGCGAGATCAAGTCTGCAAATGCGAGAATGTCTACTGAGTAGCTGGACCCCTAGACTGTGCCTCAGGACCTGGAAGAGGGGGGGTCAGCACAAAAATACTGGCACACGAAGCAATCCAAAAATAGTATAATGGAACATATATATATATATATATATATATATTAAGTGAAAGCAATTTTTCATCAAGACATCATGTATAAAACTGTTTCCGAAAAATACATGGGCACTTTCTGAAAACATGTAACCTGCCTGTTCATTTCAAATCAAGATCTGTGTTTTACTTCTGAGTTAGGTGGTATTCCCCTACAAGTCTGATATTCCACGGGCTGTATGGAATCCGCCATTGACTCGGCGGGGAAGCCCCCAACCCAAGTGTGCCGCAAGGGTTGGAGTGTCTGAGTTTGATACGCCACAGGACATTTAAGTCAGCGCATAATAGTATACCCGGGTCGGCAAACCACTATTTTAGGCAATGAGTCGCTTGAACTCAAGCCCTCTTCGAGGAACCAGCTAACATCTCTGTATGCCCATTTTTAACCTTTTTTGTACATGCAACATTCTGAATGTCAAAAATCAGGAAAGTCTGAAATGTCTGTTAGTCTCAGTCTGATATAGCATTAGTCTGAATTGGTATCGTCATACCAAGACATTGCAAGTCATGATTTTTCCGAGCCATAATGTATTAAGCAAGAGCTTTCATTCAAAACATAGTTTAGACCACCAAAATATGTAACTAATGTAAAGGATTTCATATTCCGAAACTTAAAGTTCAATTCATGTAGAAATTTCATCAAACACCTGGTGGTCAAATGTCTTTAGCAAGTTCATGTATTCAAAATTGAAACACATTCATTCATATATGTATATAAACTATCAAATCGCTTTGGAGATGGTCAAAAGACCAAAACAATGATGTTAAAACATCTTATACATAAATATATTTACATAATTTAAAACCCCATTCTAAAACATGATTTTTCTATGCCCATGAGAATTTAGGAAAAACCCCGCGTGCCTTGTTCTCCACGAATTTTGGTTGTCTATCGAAGCCTACGTCGAGAGGATTCCAAATCTGTAATTTGTTTCACGAACCCGCGGTTAAATCTTGTGTTGCTTGGGTTTTAATGTTGAAACCCTAGGGAGAGTTCTTGAGCAAATTTGAAGAATATAATGATATTTTGGCTCTTTAGGGATTTAATCCCGTGTTTAAGTTGATAAGAGAATGAGTATTTACGGAAATGCCATTAAAATCCGGATGGACTGAACATTTTGGCCGGGCGCGATCCAGTAGGCGGCGCGGGCTAATCGCGCGCTGCCACTGGATCAAAATACAAACGAGGCCTTAGGCTCGTCCAAAAATTCTAAATTTTCTCCGAGACGTACTACAACCTTGCCCCATCGTAACGCAAAAAAAATATCCAAAAATGAAGGTTGGGAAGGTCGAGAAGTTGTATCCCAAAGGTTGCGAGCTAAGAATGAGTCTAAGTCATTTCAACACTTAGAATAATTTAAAACTTAAGTCTAAAGATCAGAAATTACAGTCTAATACATGCATGACTTTTTACGGGGCGTTACATTATCCCCCCCTTGGGATCATTCGTCCCAGAATGATGATGCGGGAATAGTCACGCACGATTTCAAGCAGATTAATACATAGAAGGAAACATAAAGCAAGAATTGTACCTTCCAATTCGTTATTTGCTGGTTCAAATAGGCTTGGGTATCTCACTTTCATGTCATGCTCCGACTCCCAAGTTGCTTCTTCAACTTTCTGATTTCGCAATAACACTTTAACTGAGACTATCTCCTTACTCCTCAATTTTCTCACTTGTCGATCTAGGATTTCCATGGGCTCTTCCTCGTAAGACAAGGAATCGTCCACCTTGATCTCATCAATGGGCACCACCAAAGAGTGATATCCAATGCACTTCTTCAACATGGATATGTGGAATACTGGATGAACAGAACCCAAACTTGCAGGCAATTCTAATTCATACGCAACTCCACCTATTCTCCTTACAATCTGATACGTTCCTATATAGCGAGGACTTAGCTTACCCCTCTTCCCGAAATGCATAACTCCCTTTATGGGAGAAACTTTGAGGAAAACCCAATCTCCAATCTCAAACTCTAACTCTCTTCTTCTGATGTCGGCATAGGATTTCTGATGACTCTGAGCTGTCTTAAGTCGTTCCCTAATGAGTTTCACATCCTCCATTGCCTGATGAACAAGATCAGGCCCATACATCTGCATCTCACCTACTTCATACCAGCCTATTGGAGACCTACATCTCCTACCATACAATGCCTCAAAAGGTGCCATCTTAATACTAGAGTGGAAACTGTTGTTATAGGCAAACTCTATCAGTGGCAAGTGATCAACCCAACAACCTTTAAAGTCAATCACACAGGCCCTCAACATGTCCTCCAGGGTATGGATGGTGCATTCAGCTTGACCATCAGTCTGAGGGTGGAATGCTGTACTTAAGTTCACCTGGGTACCTAAACCTTTCTGAAACGATCTTCAAAATTGAGAAGAAAACTGTGTACCTCGGTCGGATATAATGGAGACAGGCGCTCCATGCAAACGGACAATTTCTGCAATGAACAGCTTAGCATAATCTTCCCTCGAATAGTTAGTCCTGACAGGAAAAAAGTGAGCTAACTTGGTCAGCCTATCTACAATCACCGATATAGAGTCATACTGATTCCGGGACTTCAGAAGTCCTGTAATAAAGTCCATATTGATAATTTCCCACTTCCACAAGGGCAACGCTATTTCTTGGGAAGTACCTCCTGGCCTCAAATGTTCTACTTTCACTTGTTGGTAATTCAAGCACTTAGAAACAAAGTTAGCCACATCTCGCTTCATATTATTCCACCAAAACATAGATTTCAAATCATGGTACATCTTAGTAGAACCAGGATGGACAACATACCTCGAGGTGTGAGCTTCATCAAGAATTCTTTATCGAAGCCCGTCGACATTCGGAACACATAATCTACCCTGAAACCTCAGAACGCCATCACCACCAATTTCCAAAGACATCACCTTCTATTGACCCACATCTTTCTTGATTTGCATCAAGATGGAATCTTCAACCTTCTTCTCCTTCACTTCAGCACAAAGGGATGACTTAGCTAACTCATGAACAATCACCCCTCCGTCTTCGGAATCTAATAGTCGCACTCCCAGATTCGCAAGGAGGTGAATGTCCTTCACCATCTCTTTCTTTTCTTCTTCTACATGAGAAAGGCTGCCCATAGACAACCTGCTGAGGGCGTCGGCTACAACATTTGCCTTGCCCGGATGGTAATGCAGGCTCATATCATAGTCTTTCAGAATTTCTAACCACCGCCTCTGCCTGAGATTCAATTCTTTCTGCGAGAAAACATACTGCAGACTCTTGTGATCAGTGAAGATATCAACATGAACACCGTACAAGTAGTGCCGCCAAAAAAGAAAAAGCTCAATATTGTTATTATGTTTTCGCTTGTAGAATTGCAGTGCAAGGGTATCAAAAATTGTAAACTTAATATTGGATCTAAGTCGCAAAAAAGAAAAAAAACTTAATATTGTTATTATGTTTTCACTTGTAGAATTTCACAGGTATTTCATATCTTTTCTTCCTCTGGTTAAGTAGAAGTGCAAAGTGAAAAGGAAGTCCTTTTCACTATTTCACAGGTCCTTTCAGTTCTCCCTTGTCATATTCGTTGTATCAGATTACTTAACATCAACTAGTAAATAATCGTTTTATTCTACTGAATAATATAAGCCTATAATAACATCGACAACTTTCATATTCACGGAATGTAAGAGTAATTTGTATTTTCAACGAGTTTATAAAACTTTACTTGAAAAAAGATGCGCATGGTAGAAGAATATTTAGTTGTATACTTGACTGAAAAAATGCCTTTCCCATTCCTCGTCCCAATACGCTAAAATCTCAGTTTTCTTCTTCCCTGCTCCCTTCCCACAACCCTCAAAATTCATGTTCCATTGCCGACCTTGTCGTTTGGAGATTTTAAAACTTCGCCATTGTTTTACTTCTTTAATCCAGAAGATGATTTCGTTCATGTACATCTTGTTAGGATCTATTAGCAGTTCACACACACTAAATCTGTGGAGAGGATTAAGAAACCTAGAGAGAGAGTTCGTTAGGAGATAGAGAGAATTAATTTAGTGGTAACACCAGTGGGTAACCTCCACGGAGGACGGGCTATTTATATTAATGAATCGGAGTATGTACAATTATACCGAGAAATGAGAATAAAAAGTACAACTTAAAATCACACCACCCGGCAACCTCACCGCGGAGGTTGAATCGCGTGAACATTAATATATAACAGTACGTTATTTATTAATTAGGCTCCACAACCTAACAATTCTCCCCCTTGGAGACTGATTCTGTCATCCAAGAATTGCATTCTAAAAAAAAATAAAAAATATTCCTCCAACATCAATATGTTCGCCACACCGCAACATCTGTAGACACAACTACAGAAAACCAACTAAGGTGTTTCACAACCTTAGTTTACCAACATCAACACATTTTGTCAACATGTCTGTTGGATTTTTTTCACCCTCTATCTTTTCCAAACACATATCACCTTCTTCCACTGTCGTACGAGTGAAATGGTACCTTCTTGTAATGTGCTTCGTCTTTGAATGATAGACTGAGTTCTTCACCAAATGTATTACACTCTAGCTATCTGTGTAAAGAACCTTCTTAAGATGCTTCTTGGCAAGTTCTTCCAGATAATCTGCCAGCCATATCATCTCCTTTCCAGCTTCAGCTATTGCCACATACTCAGCCTCAGTAGATGAAAGGGCAATGCACTTTTGAAGCCTGGACATCCAACTCACTTCTATACCACCTACAGTATAAATGTATCCGGAAGTGCTCATGCTTGATTCCACATCCCCACCAAGATCAGCATCAACAAAACCTTGCAGAATCACTTCACCATTGCTAAAACAAAGTGAAGTACTGGATGTACCTTTCAGATATCTTACAAGCCACTTCAAATCTTACCAATGCTATTTCCCAGGGTTTACCATGTACCCGCTAACAACTCCCACTGCATGTTCTATATCAGGTCTAGTGCAGACCATAGCATACATCGGACTCCCAACTGCAGAGGCATATGGAACAAATGGCATGTGCTCCCTCTCCTGAGCTATCTTTGGTGACTGCTCCTTTGATAATTTTGTGTGATTTACCAATAGAGTAGTCCTGGGTTTAGCATCATTAACTCTAAATCTGGACAGAACCTTCTCAACGTCAAAGTTCTAACAGATCTATCCCGAGAAATCCTCATCCCAAGAATCTATTTTGCTGCACCTAAATCTTTCATCTCAAACTTAGAAGACAGACTTGTCTTCAGAGAGTTTATCTCCTTCATACTGGATCCTACAATCAACATATCATCCACATTCAAGAGTAAAAATACATAAGAATCCATTTATTTCTTGAAGTTGGAACATTGATACTTTTCACTCCTGCGGAAGCCACTCTTGCTCATAAAGGAGTCAAATTTCTTGTACCATTGTCTAGGTGCTTTCTTCATCCCATACAAGCTCCTGTTGTGCTTGCACACCATGTGTTCCTTTCCTGGAACTATAAACCTCTCTGGCTACTGCATATAGATTTCCTTATCCAAATCTCCATGTAAAAACACAGTCTTTACATCCATTTACTTAAGATGCAAATTCTTTTATGAAACAATACTCAATAAAATTCGGATAGTAGTTAATTTCTCAACAGGAGAAAATATTTCAGCATAATCAATACCTTTTCTTTGTGAATATCCTTTAAGTACTAATTGGGCCTTGAACTTTCTTTTACCATCTGGTTCTGCCTTGATTCTGAACACCCACTTGTTCAACAAGGCTCTCTTCCCTGCAGGTAACCGAGTCAACATCCACGTATTATTTTTATCAATTTAGTTCATCTCATCATCCATGGCTTGCTCCCACTTTATTGAATCCTCTATCTGTAGGGCCTCAGCAATAGTCTCTAGTTCCCTTCATCAGTTAGCAACAGATAATATAATGATGGTGAATACCTATATGGTGCTCTAATGGTCCTGGATGATCTCCTCTCACCCTGCTCTAGTGTCACTTGTTCCGCCTTTGGTTCTTCAATGACAGTCTCTGGAGTTTTTTGAGTATTTGCTGTAACATATTTGGGTGTACTCTTCGGCAACTCATCTCAACTCCCACTTGCTTTGTAGTTTCTTAAACCTTTTTCTCTCTATCCTTGTACAAGACATTTTTATCAAATTTTACATCACAATGCCTTAGGATTTTCTTGTCCCTGTCATCCCAAAACATGTACCCGAACATGTTCGAACCATAACCTATAAAGTAGCACTTTATAGCTTTAGCATCAAGCTTATCTCTCTTCTATAGATCAACATGAACCTAAGAAGTACAACCAAAAGTTCTCAAGTGAGAATACTTGAGCTCTTTTTCTGTCCATACTCATTCAGGAATCTTAAACCCCAGAGGAACTGATGGTCCCCTATTGATCAAGTATGTAACTTTTCTCATAGCATCTACCAAAAACATCTTAGGCATCCCATAGTGTATCCTCATGATTCTTGCACACTCATTCAATGTTTTGTTCATCCTTTCAGCAACTCCATTCTGCCTTGCCTTCACCTGTCCTCATCAATATGATTCGCTCAGCTACACAAAATTATTTGAACTCTGACTTGTCATATTCTCCTCCATTATCAGACCTCAGGCATGTTATTTTCAAGCCAGCCTGATTTTCAACTTCAGTTTTCCACCTCTTAAAAGTAGCAAACACATCTGACTTATGTTTCAAGAAGTAAACCCATACCTTCCTGCTGATATCATCAATGAAGGTGACATAGAATCTGGATCCACTAAGTGATGAAATAGGAGATGGTCCCCAAACGTCTGTATGGACCATTTCCAGCCGTACTTTCTTTAGTTCTCTCACAGTCTTCGTGAAGCTTACTCATTAATTTTTACCCATAACACAACTCTTACAAAGACTCATATCAATAGATTTCAGCCCCTCTAAAGCTCCTTTTGTAGCCAGCATCTTCATTCCTTTAGCACTCATGTGTCCAAGTCTGTTGTGCCACAGACATAAACCAGAATCACCCTCAGCAACAACAACCATGTTTATACACCCTGCAGTGGTGCTACAAAGTTTTGATTTTGATCTGCCAAGTGTATTTTTCTTTAGTTTTTGGTAATGATTCAATTCATTTTCTTGCTTATTAATGAATTAAACACAATATGAATTGCTATATCAACAATTTTTATTATATTCTTAATTAATCTAATTTATGTTATTTGTTGGATTTATGTTTTATAATTGATTTAATTTTTATTCTTGGTTGGATCTATTAATAAGTAATGCCCTTCCTCAATTAAATATATGAAAATGACTCACACATTCAGGTACAATTGTTTTCGACTCATCAATGTTTTCCTTTCTAAAACATGCGTTTTAGCTTTTAAAATTTATTTTTTTAGGCTACTATTGCAATGGACCCAAAGAAAAGAGGTATTGTATGGAAAACACAATTTCTGGTGGTAAAATATACATGTGCTTACACTAAAATGTATGTTTATGTTTACACTATTATATTAAAGTGTGAAGGATATTTGAAAAGTAATTTGAACTTTTTATACTTCATACAAATCTACGCAATAAATAAGACTATTTAATATTAAATAACCAAATGTTACACGTGCAAGACACGTGCGGTTAAACTAGTTTAACTAAAATCACTAAAATATTGTACTTCACTTTAGATTATTATTCCACAATGTCATTTAATGAATGGATTATGGAGAAGTAATTAAGGATGTAAACAATGAATTTGAAATAACTTCAGTTTATCAAAATTTGTCTTACAAAGAGAAATGGTCAAGAATGATATAAACTCATTCCTATCATAATTACATGCTCCATTTCAAAATAATTATCATGTTTTACTTTTTGAAAGTCAAGTTGACTAATTTTCAAGAGATAAGGCACAAATACCCCCTCCCATCACACCCCCCCCCCCCCAAAAAAAAAAAAAAAACTATATTTGAAATCCTAGTGACACACCTAAACTTTACAAGGGTCTAATTACCCCTCCCCCCTAAACTCATATAATTGTATTTTTATACTTGTTTTGTGCTCACGTGGCTGTCAAGTCAAACACAAAATGAACATAAAATATTTTGCTACTTAGCAACCACGTCAGCACAAAAGGAGTAAAATATAATAGAAAAATGAGCTTAGGGTGAAGTAGGACCTTGTAAAGTTTAGATATGTCACTTGAATTTCGGGTATAGTTTGGAAGATACTTGTACCTTATCCCAATTTTCAAAGCCAAATCATTTTATATTAACACAAAATTTTAAAATTAAATTTAGATATTCAAAAATTATATGAGATGTACTATAAATTACACTTTTTCTCATATCAATATGATGAAAAGTATATCTTAAAACATTGATAAAAATTATATCATCTGACTCTCAAAATGAAAATTGTGACAAGTAAAAAGGAACGGTGAAAAGAATACTATATGCTACTCATAATATCACTCTTGAGTCTTTACAAAGATTTCATAGAAACTTTAAATAAGGCCTCCTACTCATATAATTTTATAATAATGGTGGATTATGTATAATATGTTATTAAAAATTATTAAGTCATGTCATTCTTACATCTACTTATGATAGATAATGGTAAATTAGCTATTAAGTCTCTTAAAGTTTTCAATTAGCAAAATGGTCTACTTCTATTTTTTCATCCGTCGGATTGATAATCGATCTGTCCATATATAGGTCAGATCGATAATTGATCTGTCAGAATGATAATCGATCTGTCCATATATAGGTCGGATTGATAATCGATCTGTCTATATATTGGTTGGATAGATAATATATCTGTCTCAAAAATGGGTCATTCCCCCCTACCCCCCCACACCCCAAAAAAAAACTTGTAGTTTATTTAATTAAAAAGAAGACTTGAAAAGACCATTTAACAAAAGATCACGTGCTATGTCTACTTAATTGTTTCGTTGTTAAATGCAATTTACTCCTTTTAGGGTTCATTTACTATTTTCTACTCATTGTTTGTTATATTTTTACCAAAATTTAATTTTTCACTTTATTCAAAAATTAACGTTTGACCTTTGAAAATCTCAAATGCAACTGTTACATTCTTTCGAAAAAGTTTAGTCTTTAGAAAATAATGTTTTGGGAAAGATCTTTTATTGAAGTTATGAATTAGTTATTCTATATTAAAATATGTTAAACTGATGCATTACAATACTCTCTCTCACACACACACGGAAGCCATTGAAGCAGAGAAGAGAAGAGAAGAAAGAAAAGTGGTAAGATATTGTTATTCAAGTTGTAAAAGTGTACAATGAGAGAGGCATGGTTGCTATTTATAGGATCACATGTATGTCACATGAGCTTCTTGAACATTCCTAACTAACTCTAACAACTTGGATAACTAATATAATAAACAACCATTAACTTGGTGCCTCCACTAACTTCACTAACTAACTTGGCTAATTAACCTTTTATCAATGTGATAGCAAAAACCAAAAAACAGTAAAAAATGAGCTAATGAGCTAACTCAGAAAAGTGATCAACAACTAATACATTTTAACACTCCCCCTCAAGCTGAAGGGTGCAAAATATTTAGCACACCAAGCTTGCTCATGAGGTGTAGGTGTTGATCTCGAGTCAAACTTTTGGTAAGGATGTCAGCAACTTGGTGATTGGTTGGAACATACCCAGGGTGAACCAATCTCTCCTTGATCATCTCTAATGAAGTGACAGTCAACTTGAATGTGCTTTGTTCTTTCATGAAAATGGGGTTGGCTGCTAACTGTATTGCGGACTTACTGTCACTGAAAACTGTGATAGGTTTACTGATAGATACACCTAGTTCTGAAAACAGGACTTCCAGCTAAGTAATTTCTAATAAAGCTGAAGCCATGCTTCTATATTCAGCTTTTGCTGAACTTCTAGATACTGTGTGCTATTTTTTAGACTTCCAAGATATCAGAGAACCACCAAAATATACTACATAACCTGTAATAGATCTCTTTGTATTTGGGTATGCAACCCAATCTTAATCACACCAACACACAAGCTCAGTTGTAGGTTGATCCTTAAGCCAAACATCTTGTCCCACAGTGCCTTTCAAGTATGACACAACCCTATTTGCATCTTCCAAATGAGACTTCTTAGGTTGCTGCATAAATTGACTTAAAGTTTGTACTGCATAGCTGATATCTGTTCTTGTAATAGTTGCATATATTAGCTTCCCAACCAACCTTTGATAGGATGTAACATCTTGAAGAATAGCATCTTCTGTAACTCCCACTGCACTGTCTACTTCTACTGATGTTATCCTGGCATTGGTTTCCATTGAAGTAAGGGCTGGTTTTGCACCAGCAATTCCTGTGTCAGCAATGAGCTCCAAAATGTACTTTCTTTGGTTTAATATAACTCCTTTTGTAGATCTCAACACTTCAATGCCTAGAAAATACTTTAGTTCTCCAAGATCTTTGAGTTTGAATAGCTGATGTAGTATTATCTTTGCCTCATTTATCACGGCATCATTGTTTCCTGTAATAAGACGATCATCTACACATACCAATATCACCACCATTCCTTCCGATCTCTTCAAGGTGAAAAGAGAGTAATTATATGTGCTTTGAGCAAAACCAGCCTTAGTAGTGCAACAGTAAGATTAATGTTCCACTGTATGGAAGCTTGTTTAAGTACATATAAGGACTTCAATAATCTACAAACCTTGTGTGTCCCTTCTTTTTTAAATCCATCTGGTAATTCCATATACACTTTCTCATCTAAGTCACCTTGCAAAAAAGCATTGTAGATATCCATCTAGTACATGCACCAGCCTTTTGAAACTGCCAGAGCAATGACACTTTTTACAGTAACCATCTTTGCTACTGGTGAGAAAGTATCATGATAGTTCATCCCTTCTAGCTGACTATACCCTTTAGCTACTAGTCTAGCTTTGAATCTTTCAAGCTCTCCATTGGCCTTATACTTTATCTTATATACTCATCTTGACCCTATGATATTTTTGTCTTATGGCAAGTCAACCACCTCCCAAGTATGATTATGTTCAAGTGCCTCCACCTCTGCTTTCATAGCTTTAATCCACCTTTTATCCTTAACTACTTGATTATATGATTGAGCTTCAACTAATACTAACAAATTGGACACAAAATACTGATAACTAAGACTAGTCCCAACATAGGACAAATAATTGGCTAAGGGATATCTTGTTCCTTTTCCCTTTCCTAGTGTTGCATAGTCCATCCTCCAAGTAGGTTTCTTATGTACTCTGATTGATTATCTTGGAGAAGATACAATAGGTACTTCAAGTTGTGAGGATGATGCAGTAGCATATGATGAGTTGGAGGGAACATCATCTAGTATGCTAGCTGGAACATTGGAAATATTTATATTCTCATCAGAAGACATAGGAATCTGGTGACAAGACTCTGGTATAATAGATGAATCTACATGATCAACCATGTCTTCATCTGCACATTCATTCTCACTCATTGTGAGAAATTCAGTAGACAACTCTGAAGTGGTCTTTTTTTCAAAAGGGAACATGTGTTCTTGAAACACAACATCTCTTGTAACAAATAGTTTGTTAGTAAGCAATTCCATCAACAAATAGCCTTTCTGAGAAGTAGAATATCCCATAAGTACTACAGGCTTGGCTCTTTCAACAAACTTATCTCCTCTGGGTAGTACTTTGGCATAACACCTATAGCCAATAACTATGAGATGCATCAGTGAGGGAATTTTATAGAATAACACCTCATAAGGACTCTTACCTCCAATAGAAGAAGAAGGTAACCTGTTCATAAGATAAACTGCAGCCTTGACATTCAATCCCCAAAACTTGATAGGCATCTAAGATTGAAACCTGATAGCTCTAGCAATATTTAGTTTTTGCCTGTGCTTTGTTTCAACAATCCCATTCTGTTGTGGTGTGTAGGGGAAGCTACTTTGATGCAATTCACCAAAGGATTGAAACAACTCTCTACATTGTGAGTTTATAAATTCTATTCCATTATCTAGTATGAGAACTTTTATTAAGCACCAAATTGATTTCTTATCAAATTCAAGAGGTTTTTAATAGCCACAATACATTCAGATTTAAACTTTAACAAGTGAAGCCAAGTATACCTACTATCACCACCTACGACAGTCACAAAGTAGTGTTTCTTATCAAAATTAGGGACTTGGTAAGGCCCCCAAAGATCCATATGTACTACATTAAAAGGCTTCACAGCTCTAGAATCACTAACAGGAAATGGTATTCTAGTTTGTTTAGCTAGCGGACAGACATGGCATTTTTTTAGAACCTCTTAGTCTATTTTGTGTCTTATTAGACTAAGTGATTGCAAAGCCTGAGAAAAACGGTGCCCAAGCCTTCTATGCCATAAGTTCTAGTCTTTCATATCTACTTTCGCAACCAACAGCCTTTGAGAACTTCTTTCCTGTGCTTCATTCAATCCACAAACCTTAATAACGTATAATCCCTCTTTTTCCTTACCAATCCCCTTCACTTGCAAGTGTGAAGGTCCTGAAATACAAAGAAATCAGGGTAGAATGACACAACGCATGAAAGTTGTTTGGTCATTTTTTATACTAATAACAGATTGAGTTTAAAATCAGGAACAAACAACATATCACTAACAGTTTCCTAATTTAGGATTTGTGTTTCTCCAATGTGTGAAATGTTTGCCTTGGCTCCAGTAGGAAGATTCACCATTTCTTTTTCTATATTAACTACTTTATGACACTATGAGAATACTCCTTTATGTGCTGCAACATGATGTGTTGCACGAAAATCTATTACCCATTCATGTGGAACAACATGTGTTGATAGACAAGTAACTATACCTGATATGTTGACCTGCTTGGAATTATGTGCATCTTTGTTCAGCAATGCCATGATTTGACTGTACTCTTCATCTAAGAAACCTTGTGCTCTAGCTATCACTGCATTTTTGTTATCCTTACTCCCTTGACCACCTTAACCATTAGATGAGCCTTCTACATTTGTGTAACTTGTGTTCCCTGTTCCAGTGAAATTATGAGCTGAGAACTGATTGTTAGATTGTCCTGTGGCCTGATATCCATATCCACTTGATCTTGACTGATATGATCCCGTTGGATTGCTATTGCAATTTTCTTTCTTCTTATATTTCCAATCTATAGGAATCCTATTGCAATTTTCTTTCTTCTTATATTTCCAATCTACTAGGAGAAATGGTCAATAGTGATGTAATTTCAAGGAAACATAAAATACGACCTCCTCCATATTTTCTACATTATATAACAATCGAAAAAATGATAAATATATGCCCCTCTATTACTGTAATTTCAAGTGGATAGTGTACTTATACTCTCGCCATCTACCAAGTTAAAATTAATTCTTTTTAATTTCAAACAATAAGACATGACTTTAAAAATTATCTCACCCATTTTATTTACCTCTCGACACCCAACCTAATTAAAAAAAATCAATTCATCTTTTATTCAGACCTGACACAATTTCATTTATTGATTGTGTAGATGGATTGGATTTTTTTCAGTTGAACAGGGTTTGGAGTGGAAAAATGTGAGGTAACTTTTGTAAAGCCGCATGATATTCTTGGAATTTAAAAAAAGTCAGTTTTAGATTATTTTCTAACTCATTAAATATAGGTCTTTCAACAAAAATTGTAAATATGCCTAATTTGTCAGAAGATGGCGTATATATGCATAACTTTTTTTAATGAGGCATATATGTCACGATCCAACCTGAGGCCCTAGCCGCAACGGGCATCCCAAATCATGAAGGCCCGAGAGACCCGTGTATCTGCCCAACCCACCAGTGATACTGTCCGCTCTGGGCCCAAGCCTACATTACTTTAAAACGCATCACTAGGGAGTAAGACTTTCTTACTTATATACCCAGCATCCTTCCTGTGTTTTTACCGATGTGGGACTCCTTCCTATGTTGGGGTGTCACATACACCCCCTTATGGACTCAGCGTCTTCGCAGAGGTTTGCCCCACCGAATGGGATTTGCCTAGACTCAGAAATGAGGTTTGCCCCGCCTTACCGGGATTTGACTACACTCAATTTAAATTCTGGCCCACATCGACAGGGATGACACAGGAGCAGCTATGATACAACTCTGTCACAACCCGAGCCGGCTATAAATCATGACAGATCAGCACATGCCATACTCGAGAGATCATTTAATGTCTCGTCAGCAAAGTAATCTAGTATGAACATTATACATAGAGTTATGGACGGCAATCTGCAGTGAGATTTTGTACAATTAATATTTTACTGATTTTAGTGAAATGAATTAGCTATAAATATAGCAAGAGAAAGTATCAATTGAATAACCAAATTCTTTATCACTATTCTCATAAAACAAATTCTTCTTTCTTTCTTTATCAGCTCCCAACATTTTCACAAAGAATCACCAAGCCCAAAATGCTAACTTCAGGAGAAGAATCGATCATCTCTAGACCTGAAAAAACAACAGGAAGGTATTTCATATCTTTTCATCCTCGGGTTAATATAAGTAGAAGTGCAAAGTGAAAAGAAAGTCCTTTTCACTATTTCACATGTCCTTTCAGTTCTCCCTTGTCATATCCTTTGTGTCAGATTCCTTAACGTCAACTAGTAAATAATCGTTTTAGTTTCAATGAGTTAAAAACTTTACTTGAAAAAAGATGTGCATGGTAAAAGAATATTTAGTTGTATACTTGACTGAGAAACTAATTTTCCCATTCCTCGTCCCAATACGCTAAAATCTCAGTTTTTTTCTTCCCTGCTCCCTTCCCGCAACCCTCAAAATTCATGTTCCATTGCCAACCTTGTCGTTTGGAGATTTTAAAATCTCCCCATTGTTTTACTTCTTTAATCCAGAAGATGATTTGGTGCAACTACTGTTAGAATTATTTATTTTATATGGATTTAACATTAACTTTTTGGTACGTTAAAGTAAAACGGGTTGATGTTATTAGTTGGTGGACAAGACACGGGCGGTGTATTCATGTGAATTACATATGGGTCTGTCAATAGTGTAGGCCTGTAGTAGACCTATGAGCCCATAATGGGGGTGCACTAGGTTAAGGCTTCTAAGCCTATAAATATAAGGCTAGGTCTCCTCTCCTGGCTTCAACATAAGACGTATTCTCATAAGCTGTCAGCCGTCCTAAGCAAAGGTAAGTACATTTATGTATATAGGGCCCAGACCATGAACTAGTATGTGATAGTTAAATATTACTCTAGAAAAATACATTGCATGAGATTGTAACTTCATATCTCTTCCAACTCCATCTACGTCACCTAAAACTTTCTTCCTTTCATAAATAGCTCTATTATTAATGTAGTTACTTTGATATCCATATTTATGAGAAATTATCTCCATTACTGATGGGCAGTTCTTCCCTTTCCCCATACCTCACCATTTACAGGTATCTGAACAATGTCTCGATCAGCATACATTGGATATTGTATAATTCTAGAATTTCGATTTATTGCCCATCTCAAGCAACATTTTGTTGAAAAATTTCACATGCAATTTATTTTTTCTTTTGTTTCTTCATCAAGTTTCATTAAATTCAAACATTTCCTCAATTAATGCTGTAGAAACCTAATTTTCTCCATTCCCGAAAGAATTTTTACCATTTAACCCCCCCCCCCCCCCGTCTTACTGCGTTCCCTTATCCATGTGATTATACCCCACAAAAATACAAAAAATAGAACCCTTAACAACCCCCTAACTAATTTTATCTTATCCTACCAACCAACCCCTACCCCTACCCCTTACCCCACCTCACCCCACACCCTTACCCCTTTCACACGTATTTTAATCCATACCACTAACAAAATTGAGAAGACACCACTATGATTCTTCTTCACAATCTCACTATGGAGACATTTTTTTTCATGGGTTCATGAGAATAGCACACAGAAGAGACCATTCCATTTTAGTTTTTTCTTCTTCACACAGCAAGACATACATGATATTCTCTTCTTCCACATACACCAAAGAGACCATACACGACAACTCACCCTCACCGGAGAAAAACCAAAATTCATTTTTTTCTCATGACATACTCCATCACGAACACACACTCCACTCACTAATATTGGGGGATTCGCGGGAATTCATAAACAGAAACAACAATACCCACCCTCACCATCATCCTCACTGGCCATTCATGCAAAGACTTGGGGAGAGAGGTGACTAAGAAAAAAAGGGTAGACGAAGTTAAGGCATAAAGGTCAGTTCTATGTTTTGGTTACTGCTCCTGCAACGGTTTCACCAGAAACACGTCAAAACATCACAAAATCTATTTGAAATTACCTAAAAAAGGGATATTGGCTGACGTCTGAACTTTGAATTCAATAATACACCAAGATCGGCATCAAATCAGTTTGTTAATCAGCCTTTCTGACGAATATGGCCGAAAAGAATGTTTTTCTCGGTTTTCTATTGTTCTGTTTAGTGAAATATTGTAGAACAGGCAAAATTCCTAAAATTAGTCTTGTTTCTTTTCTTGGGATTTTGCGTGGATTGTCTCTGAGTTTTTTGGTCTTTTTTTCGGGTTGCGATCAAGTTGGAGTTGGTTCGAATTGATTTTTCGAATTGAAGTTCTTTGATGCGGATTCTTCCGATTTTAATTGGAATAATACATTGATTTTGAAAGCGGCATTGAGGTCCAATTCTATCTTTTCCCCCTTTAATTTTTACGTGAATGTGAATGATTTGTCGCTTGGTATGTTTGAATCTTTGTTGTTTGTTGCTTGATGTTGGTTTTTGGACTTTGAAAAATGAATTGATAATCGAAGAATATGTTAATCATTGTTTGAGAATGAAAGTTGTCCGGGGATTCAAAATGTATAAAAAAAGGGTGAATTTTTTGTTAGTTTGATTCATTGGTTGTTTGACTTGAAATGGATGTTAATCGAACTTGATAGTATTGTGTTTTAGGTCGAAGCAAAAAAATAGGAAAATGTTAGGGGTAGGAAAATTTAGAGATTATGGTTTTTTCAATATTTGAACTGTGTGATTGAATGGTTTTGGGCTTTATCGCTTTGGGATCACTTGTATCATTTAGCTGGGGAATGCCTCGATGTACTTGTATTATTTTATCCGGGGAATTCCCCAAATTATTTTGTACTCGAAGGATGTTCGTGATGAAGGTCCAAGGAATCGGGTAAGGCATTGGAGCTTAGTCTAGGATTAGTTTAGAATAGGATTTACATTTCCATATTTTTCTATTTCGGGACTGTATAACTCGGACTGGACACTAGATTTTTGATTCATTTTGTTTTGTTTGTTTGTTTGATTGTTTTACATGTTTTGTGTGGTTTGTACATTCTTAGTGTCAAATTAACCGATAAACTCTACCAAGCGACCATGGTCGAACCACGGGATCGAGGGTTGCTTAACACTTTCCCTTCGGTCAACAAAATTCCTTAGCCGGAATCTCTGTTTGCAAATCAATTTAAGGAGTCAAATCATTTTGAAAAGGATCTTTCAAAGGTGACTTGCCACATCGGATTATGTCAAGTTGCGACTCTGAATAAAAAATGTAAACAATCCTTTTTCAAAACAAATTTTCAATCTTTTGTCACTTTGATAATAAAAAACCCTTTCAAACTCTTAAAACAATTGTCACGACCCGAACCAGGGCCTGGCTGTGACGAGAATTTTGAACCATTGAGGCCCAAAACACCCCTATATGTCTGGTAATCATGCACCTAATTCATATGATCAAAGAAATGCGGAAAAAATACAATAATTAGGAAACATGGTCATAAATATGAAAAGAGACAATAATGGGGAGATAAGGTTCCCTCAACATCAATTATCCTCTGAACAACTGTCTGCGAAAATATCTAACAAAGGACTGAAACAATATCTATCTAAAAACTGGGACAAGGCCCCTAGTAGACCCAAAAACTGAATATAAGATAAAAGGACTGCAGGACATAAGACCTTCCAAAACATAGAAGGCTCACGACTTGTCTCTACAGCTCTGTCTGAAAGTTCTACTGAAACTCTTAACCCCTAGACTGGGCCTCTGAACCTGAGAGGTTGGAGAGGGGAGGGTGTCAGAACAAAAGTACTGGCACGCAGATATATCAAAACAAAACATAATATTTTTACAAAGTACAGTTGAGAGCCATTATAAAGCAATTTTGTATCAAATCATTTGAAAGCAGATGGATGTAATGCAATAGTTTTTCTCAACAATAATGAAATGGAAATGAGCTAGGTGGAATACCCTACATAATTTACACCAACTGTCAAACCTTGGTAGCCGCCGAGATTAGAGTATAAGTGAGGGAGAGACACTCAAGACCACACAGCATGGTGTCTCAACCCAATGGTAGTTCCCAAGATCACTTGGCTCGAGATCCTACCTATAGTCCAAATTAGGGAATGACATGAAGTCAAGTATACAGATCGCTTAGCCTGGTACCAATATTCCATGTTGGCAAACATGTTATTCCGCGATGAGCCCTTGTGTCTCAACTACCTTCTTCGGGCATCCACCTTTCTCATGTAAAATCAATGCATTCAAATTTCATTTAATTCAATCACATATTGTATTCTGTAGGGTATCGTCATACCCAACTTGCAAGTCATCAATATCACATCCACATCCACATATGCATAATCATGTAAAAACCAAGGTGCTTCATCATTTAAAAGTGGTGAACAATGTTTATTTCAAATTCATGCTCTCTTTTGTTGATCACAATATAATATGGAGTATTGAAACATTTTCATGGGAATTTGAAAATAATTTATCATTCATATTTATCAACTTCCATGGAAAATCTCAAATCACATATGCATGGTTTCAACCATTGAAGTATATAGGAAAACAATTCCCATGACATAAAGAAAATGACTTAGAAATCATATTGAAAGCAAGATATTAGCATTTGATTGAAAACCCCCATTTAAAATGATGCATGTTCATAAAGACTACACCCATGAGATTTTTGGATAACCCCACGTACCTCTATTTCCAAGGATAATAGGTGTTTCTTGAAGCTTGCGGATTGATGAATCCAAATATGTAATTATCTTTGAAAACCTACGGTCAAGTCTTGAACTATTTGGGTTTTTATTTTTGAAACCATAAGGAGAATCTTAAGCACTTTTGATGAAAGAATATATATTTTGGGGTCCTTGGAACTAAATCTCATGTTTTAGGGCTAAGTAAGGGTGGAAAAGGACCACTTTGTCCTTAACACAGAGTGTTTAAATCACCAGAATTCCTTACATAGGCGCCGCCCATCCCATCGCCTATCTTCACATAGGCGCCGCCTAGGCTATCACCTATGTTTACATAGGTGCCACCTAGGATATCGCCCATGTTCACATAGGCGCTGCCTAGGCTATCACCTATGTTTTCCAGTGGCCATGGGTGATTGGTTAGGCGTCACTTATCACTTTGAAAGGTCATAACTTCTTCCTTGGGTGTTTGATTTTTGCCAAATTGGTATTGTTGGAAAGCTAACTCGAATACCTATCATTTGACACATAGTAGGCTTTCTAATTCGACATATACAGAGAGTTATGGTTGATGGAAGCTGACACACTTTACAACGTCTACTAAAACTTATCGAAATAGTTCCAACTCATCCTTCAGTTGAAGGTCCTCTATGGTCTAAATTCAATCTTGAGCGTTTTCACATCCGACACAATAATTAACATGCCATATTGGCATAGGATTGTTATGGCTTCGGGATTAGCAACGCATTGAAATCATGGTCTATATTGTAGCCTGAATTGTGGGTGTTACGTTATCGCCCCTTAGGAGTATGTAAAGGTCTATAAAGGACTAGGAAAGATACGATAGGAATAGTACCTTCCGTCTCTTTCTCCATCAAAGCAAACAAATTGGGATATCTGATTCTCATGTCATCTTCTGACTCCGAAGTTGCTTCTTCGACTTTCTGATTCCTCCACAGTACCTTTACTAAGGCTATCTCTTTGCTCCTCAGCTTTTGAACTTGGCGATCTAAAATTTTAACGGGCTCTTTTTCGTAAGACAAGGAGTTTTTCACTTTGATACCCTCTACTGGCAATACCATAGAATGATCTCCAATGCATTTCTTTAACATGGATACATGGAATACCGAATGAACGGAACCCAAACTTACAGGCAATTCAAACTCATTAGCAACTGTACCAATCCTTTTCAAAATCTAATATGGCCCTACATAAAGAGGGCTCAATTTACCCCTTTTTCTAAACCACATAACTCCTTTCATAGGATAAACCTTAAGAAACACCCGATCACCAATTTCAAACTCTAGTTCTCTTCTCCGAACATTGGCATAGGACTTCTGACGACTCTGAGAAGTTTTGAGTCATTGTCTAATGATCTTCACTTTCTTCGTCGCCTGATGAACAAGATCAGACCGATACAACTGAGTCTCACCCATTTCATACCATCCTATCGGAGACCTACATCTCCTCCCATACAAGGTCTCAAAAGGATCCATCTTGATGGTGGCATGGTAGCTATTATTGTAGGTGAATTCAACCAGTGGCAGGTGATCTACCCAACTACCTTTGAAATTAATAACACATTTCCTCAACATATCTTCGAGGGTCTGAATGGTACACTCAGCTTGCCCATCCGTCTGAGGGTGGAAAGCTATGCTCAAATTCACTTGTTTACCTAAACCCTTCGAAAAAGATCTCCAGAACTGAGATGAAAACTGTGTACCTCTGTCGGATATAATGGACAATAGTGCCCCATGCAATCTAACTATCTCCTTAATCTGAATATTAGCATAAACCTCTCCCAAATAATTAGTCCTCACAGGCAAAAAGTGGGCTAACTTGGTCAACCGATCTACAATCACCCATCTAGAATCATACTGGTTACGGGATCTCGGAAGTCCAGTAATGAAGTCCATATTTATGATCTCCCACATCCATAAAGGCAGGGCTATCTCTTGGGAAGTACCACCTAGCCTCATGTGTTCTACCTTCACTTGCTGACAGTTCAAACACTTGGACACAAACTCAGCTACATCACGTTTCTTGTTATTCCACCAATACAAGGTTTTCAGATCATGGTACATCTTAGTTGATCCTGGGTGAATGATATACCTCGAAGTGTGTGCCTCATTAAGGATTCTTTCCCGTAGCTCATAACGCTCAAACTACAACTCTCGTAAGAGTGTAAGCGGTCGTTGTCAAATATAGAACCCAACTGGGTTGGGTGTCGAATCCCACAGGGAATACTTGGTCACTAAGTAAGCAAAGATTATTAGACTTTTGGTGAAAGTTTCGTAAAAAGGGGGAATTGTAGCGTGAATTTAAGAGTATCAAGATAGTAACGTAAGATCGGAAAATAGAAGAGTAAAACGGATTGCTTGGTTGGTTTTGATCAATGAGAATTGAGAGTTAGGGTTATGTCCACCTTATGAGTTATACGTATCTATTGAATATGAGTTATGCGTAATTCAGACATGCATGCGCTTATAGAGAATCGTATTCTATGTTAAATTCAGGCGTCTTTCGACCATCAAGGATTATTTCACTTTAACTCTTTCGAGCTTAAAGCGTATCTAATGGTACAGATTCTCCAAGAGGTTAATCCAGTTATGACACTAACTTTTTAACAGAGGTTGGTGCCCTATTACCTTGACATTATCTCTTTTCCAGACATGTAACTTTTCTTTCGAACAAGTTAATGCTATACTGGCGTATTCTATATGTTTGCAACCACAAGAATTTAGATTAAGATGAAGAGAATAATGATATAAGCAGCATACGTGTCAAGAATTCACAAACTCATAGCAATAGATAGTGTCTCATTACGCTTCCATAACCCTAACAGAGAAGTTTAGCTACTCATGATTGCAACGGAGATCACAATAAACATCATCATGATCTCACGTTGGTCACAAGGGTCGTGCTTTCTCTGTCAGAAAGTGTAACGTGAATTAGGATCAAACGTTGAATGAAAAAGACTTGAATTAATTAATGAGTGAATAAGAATTTATTAGAATGGGAAGGAATAGAAGGGGGAATAAGAAGAGAATGCTGAAAAGTTTCAGCAAAATAGGGTTTATATAACATCCATATCCTAGTCCTATTGAAATAGGGTTTTTATCCATGTCCTAGTCCTACTGGGTTACTGCATACTTGTCCTAATCCTACTAAGTTACTGCTGATACCCAAGTCTTTGTAAATGCTGTTTTTGCCCGGGACAAGTTATCCATGCATCATTTTCAGTCCATAGGTGTCCAAACGCTGCTTTCCTTCTTTCGTGAAGCTTCCTTTGGCGTCAAGTTATCCATAAAATGCTGAAATCTTCATCATTTATACCTGAAAACTTGCTAATCATGTTTGTGAGCTCACTTACAGGAAAAGGACTAAAAGTGCAGGAATTATATATTTTGTCCTTAAACTTAGCCTAAAATATGGGTGAATTATGGTGTTTAGGCGTGTAAATACGCCTATCATCAACACCCCACACTAAAATCTTTGTTCATCCTCGAACAAAATATCATGTCCATATAAACATCTACTTAGGATTTCCACAGTAACAGCACAAAATATTCATCAAGACAGGCACAACAATTATTATCAAAGAGTAGTTTTCTGATCACTACTAGAAACAATTCAACCTCTAACATAGACTCGTGATGATGGTGAATTTGTATCCATAAGTTAATGTGCAAAGAATCATACACAACTACCCAAAACTCATCAACCATGTGTGTCTCACAATATATCACCCATAATCACTCACAAGTATTGTATATATTTCGAACATGGGTATAAGATTATCCTTGCTCTCACTCTCACAAAGAATTCATATGTTGCAACTGATGATTATAGGCTTTCCCTTAGTGTAATGCTCCACTAAATATCAGAATGCTAAGCTTAGGATCAAATAGGTCTTTTACAGGTTGTAATGTAGGCTAAGGGACAGGTAGGACTATTTTGGCCAGAAATAGTGACTATGTTCCAAAGCGCTTTAATACATCACATTATGCCATTAACACTCTCTTTTAATCAACCCTGCTACCTTTGTTTCATCTATCACCCCTTTTCACCTATTTTGCCATTCAAACTTAACTATCTTTTTATTTAATCATAAACACAATTTATCTTTTTGTTTTTCTATTTCTTTTTCTTTTCTTTTCTATAGCACACCTCTATGATAGCCACTCTTTTTCATAACAAATTCAAGCACCAATAAACTCTAAGGCATCACTCTTACCCAATTTCCTCTTATTTTGTCATATGACTTTACAATTTAAAGCGCTTAGGAATTTGGATCAAATTATGGTCTTGAAAAAAAAATGGATTAGGCTTACATATGAGGCTGTCAAAGAAATAGGCTAAAGGCTCAAAGGGGGTTATCTAGGATGATGTCCATGGGTAGATAAAACGAAGGTAAACAATCACAGGTTGCCAAAGAAATGCCTAAATCATCTCCTAACTCACACTCTTTATTTCTCTTTACATACATACCAGACAAGTTCTAGCATCAGCCACAAACATAGAATATACTATCATCTGACACACACAAGGCACATGGTTGAATTTATTGGCAGCAGTATAGACTCTTAACCCAACGTATGAAGGAATTAAACCACACAATTATCGCACAGTGAGTCACACTTAGAGCCTAAACGTCTCAATAGTAATGATTTTATCACAAACTCTTGTCATAATACCATGCTACCTATCAGAACAATTTTATGCAAAGTTTGTAACAAAAAAAAAATTTCCTAAAAAAAAATTAAAACAAACAAACATAAATAAGAAAAACACACATAAATAAGCAAATGCAGATAAAGAAGTATAGCATACAAATACCAGCACCCCACACTTAGACGGGACACACTGCCCTCAATGGAAAATAAATAAGAAGAACCTGGTTAGTCAGACTCCTCCTCTATGTCTGGGGTCATACCCCCTACGTCAGAATCATCATCAGAGTCGTCATGCTCAGAAGTTCCTCATAAGTACCCCACTTGATTCCAAGAGTGCGTCGAGGTATTTGCAGCATAGAGGATTCAACTTGCTCTTTTCTTTCTCTTTTCTTACCTTTCTATGTGGTGGGCGCTTTTTCTTTTCCTTGTCGTCCTTTTTGTCCCATTCTACCTGAGATATCAATAAAGTCATGTTAGCTTCATCTCGGAAGATTCAATCGACAAACAGACAATAGTGGCACCACCCCACACTTAATTTGTTGACACAAACTAATTAAGTGAATGATGTCGATTACTCAGGCTTCATCGACATACATTTAGGTGATATGTTCCAACAATATGTGCAGAACAGTCATACTTTCATATCCTCTTAATGTTATGCAATCTTGACAAAACTACTACATAGATATCACAACATCGCATGTTTGTAGTCACCCATGATTTTCATCTCAATGAACAAGTCATTTGAACATGTAAGCTTTCAAGTTACAAGATTATGCACTTATCTTTACCATGTCGATTTCGCAAAAGTATGACTGTGTATCAAAATCAAATACAAGTTGGAAACAAGTCAAGAGCATCCATACATATTCTTTCACTCACTTAGTTGTATCAACCACATTCAAATCACCAACACTACTTCACGATTTAACAACTTATTATAGGCGTAGTATTGTAATACTTATGTAATATAAAAGAAGAGCAAAGAAGTACTTACTTGGTTGATGGCCTTGGAAGATGTTCTTGCAAAGTTAAAAAGACAAAAATAAAAGTTTTGAGAGTTTTGGGAGGCAAAGGCGGCTCCTATGCTATGGCATTGTAGATTCAGAGAGCAAAGGCAATGGCATAGACGGCGTCTTTAGCTTTGCCTAGTTGAGCAGAAGGCCATTCCTAGTGCTTTGGCTTGTTGAGCAGAAGGCTTTTGCATAGGCGGCGCCTATGCTATGGCACTTTAGAATCCGAGAGCTTATGCCATAGCATAGGACTTGCCTTGTTCGTGGCCTAGATTTATATAGGCCTTCCCTTGTTCTTTGCCTATATTTTCATAGGCAATGCCTGATGATAGGCGGATTTACACACCTATATCAATATATTTTGCCCATATTTTAGCCTAGTTTTGAGAACAAATTATATATTTCATGCACTTTTAGTCCTTTTTCCTGTAAATGAGCTAACGAACATGATTAGTAAAGTTTCAGGTATAAATGATGCAAAATTCATCATTTTATGGCTTACTTGAAGCAAAAGAAAGCTCACGAAGAAAGGAAAAGGAGTGTACACGCCTAAGGACCAAACCTGCTGCATGGAAAATCTGTCCCGGGCTAAAACAACATTTCTGAAGACTTTGGGGATTTACAGACACATAGCTGGATTTGGACAATGATACATTAACCTAGTACAATTGGGTTATGTATTTCATTAGTTTATTTGGATTATAATAATGTTACATTAACCTAGTACATTTGGGTTAAGTATTCCATTAGCCTAGTAGGATTTGGTTAGATATTTATTTACCTAGTAGTATTAGGATATGGGTATTATAAATACCCTATCATGCTAGAGTTTTCTATACAATCCTCCCTTAGTGGAGAGATACATTCATCTTTCTATTCTTCACTTAATTCAACAATTAATTTTCTTCCATCCCTCTCATCTTCCACTACACACACTTCTAATCTACTCTTCTAGTCTTAAAATCCACAACAAGAGAATCGTTACTTTTGCTAAGGAATTCACGCCTCACTCCTACCACTTGTGCTACACAAAAATCATCAATCTTGTGGTATAATAACAACAATGCAAATTGTGATTTCCTTCGCATTCATGGGTAACTAAACTTCTCTGTTGGGGTTATGGAAGCCGAATGAGTTACTATATATTGCTGTGAGTTTGTGAGTTCGAGACACGTATATTGCTTATATCATTATTCTCTTCATCTTAATCCACATTCTTTGCGGTTGCAAACGCAAGAATACGCCATTCTAACATTTAACTTGTTCGAGAGAAAGGTTATTTGTTTGGAAAAGAGATAATGTCAAGGTAGTAGGACACCCTTTCCTATTAAAAAGCTAGTGCCGTAACTGGACTAACCTCTTGGAGAATTTGTACAATTAGACACGCTTTATGCTCGAGAGAGTTAAAGTGAAATAGTCCTTGTTTAGGTCGAGAGACGCTTGGATTTACCATCGACTACAATTCACTATAAGCAATTGCATGTCAGAATTCTACAAACTCATAGCCAATAGAGACGTAGACCTCAGAAGGTGGACATAACCCCAACGCTTCAATTCTCATTGTTTACAACTCACGTAACAATCTCTCTCTCGTTACTTTATTATTTTCAGCTTTTATTTTGATACTTTATTTAAATTACTTGCACGACAAGAATCTCCCCTCTTACGAGACTTGCACCAAAAGTTTAGTAATTTTGCTTACTCGTTGGCCAAGCTATTCCCTGTGGGATCGACACCCAACCCAGGTTGGGTTCTATATTTGCTAACGACCGCTTTACACTCCTATGAGAGCTGTAGATTGAGCGTTATCAAAAATTGGTGCCGTTGCCAGGGAATACGAGTGCCAATCAAGTTCGTGATAATTACTAGACCCTTTGGTCAAAGATTCTCGTACTTTTACGTTTAGTTTTTGTTTTTGTTTATTGCAGGTTTTTACTTTAGTGCATGCCCCATACTAGAAGTTCTGGTCAACCGTTATTACCAATCAATCCTGAACCACAACGAATTAGAAGAATGGAAGCACAAACTGAAATCGACAGGATGGCTGCTCAACACGAGCAAGCAAGATTAGCTGCTCTTGCCGCTGATCAAGTCCAACAACAAAACATTGATAATCCTGGGCGAGCAACAAATCCTGACGATGAAGATTTAGGTGATGACGAGTTGATAAACCCAAGGCATGTCGCTGAAACTGCAACACCTGCCAATAGAAGAGGTCAACAAGCTCGGTATAGGTATGATCGCCAACCTTCGCAGCCAGCTTTTGACGATGATGATGATGATCTTGATGGTGCCGGAGCCACTGGAGCTATAATTCCACCACCATTAGCGCCCGGAGCCAAGTTCAATATCACAAGCACCATGATTCAGTTATTGCAACTCAAGGGATTATTTGGTGGACTAGCAGGCGATGATCCGAATATGCATCTCATCAACTTTATTTCTACATGCAAGTCTTTTGACAATCCTGGTGTTGGTCAGAATGCTATTCGATTACGTCTATTTCCATTGTCTCTGTCTGGGGAGGCAACACTATGGTTGAATGGGCTGACTCCTGATTCAATTACAAATTGGAGGCAATTGAGAGACGCTTTCCTAGAAAGATTCTTTCCTCCATCCAAAAGGTCTCAATTGAGAGATGAAATAAGCAACTTTCGTCAGCTTCCCTCTGAAGCTCTTCATGAAACATGGGAGAGGTTCAGGACAAAGCTAGCAAGATGCCCAAACCATCATATGACTAATGTTCACCTCATGGAGATCTTGTATAGAGCCTTGAATTCAATAACTAAACTAGTGGTGGACAACGCAGCTGGAGGATCTTTCATGGACCTCACCTTTAGTCAAGCAAGCAATATGCTAGATCATATGACGAAACAAAGTAGAGCTTGGCATACCAGGGATTCTGAGGTAGCAAGCCCCACTTTATCTATTGGCATGACTGCAGACCAAAGAAGAAGAGAAGAAGAACGTGATCAAGACATGGCGCACATGAAAACACAAATGGATCTTCTGACAAAGCATTTATTATCAGGGAAGACCAAAAAAGTGAAAGCTGTGACGCTAAAAGAAAGAGACGAATTTGATTCTGAAGAGGAGGCCAACTACTTGAACAATCAGGGGGGTTTCCGTGGGAATGCCCAAGGAAACCAAGGTCGGAACTATTATGATAAATCTGGAAGCAAAGACCAAGGTAGTTGGAAGAAAAACAATGAAAAGAGTGGTTTGTACGTTCCCCCTGGTAGACGTGATACCACCACATCTAATTCTGGAAGTATGGAAGACATGATGGCTAAGTTATTGAAAGGAGTGGAAGAAACAAGCACGGGAGTTACGGAGGTGATTAATGATTTTTCCTCCATGAAGCAATTAGTTGATTCTCATTCCACTTTTATCAAGCAAATAGAGCAGCAATTGAGCCAACTTTCAGCAGCATTCAATCAAAGAAAGGCTGGCACCTTACCGAGCGATACTGTGCAAAACCCAAGGAATGACGGGTCATGCATGGCCATCACTACCAGAAGTGGTAAGGTGCTGGAAAATTCAGCAAAAGGCAAGCAAGTGGTTGACGAAGTTGCAGACATGGATGACAACACAAAAGGAGAAGATGCCGCAGCACCCACTCCTGACGTCAAGGACGCCACATCCAGCACTGTGCAACCTGAAAAAGCTGAAAAACGGAAGCAAGAGGAGAAGAAAGCCACGGAGAGAACACTTACATACCCACCACCACCTTTTTCCCCAAAGATTGAAGAAGGTGGCGGATGACACTAAGTTCAGCAAATTTATGACTATGTTGAAGCAGCTAACCATCAATGTTCCATTAGTGGAGGCACTTGAACAAATGCCTGGGTATGCGAAGTTTATGAAAGATCTTTTGACAAAGAAGAGGGCAACAAGTTATGAGCTGAAGGGTGATGTACATCATTGTAGTGCAATTGCTACCCGATCGATAGTTCAGAAGAAGGTCGACCCCAGAGCTTTCACCATTCCTTGCACCGTCGGATCTTTGAACGTTACCAAAGCACTATGCGACTTAGGAGCCAGCATCAACTTGATGCCATTATCGATCTACAAGAAGTTGGGGTTAGGAGATCCTACACCAACTAATATGAGGCTTGTCATGGCAGATAGGTCGGTAAAAAGACCTGTGGGTATCTTGAATGATGTGTTGGTGAAGGTTTCTTCATTCATATTTCCTACCGACTTCGTTATTCTGGATTGTAAGGAGGATTCTGAAGTTCCCATAATCTTGGGACGTCCTTTCCTTGCAACTGGAAGTATGCTTATTGACATGAAAGATAATGAGCTTTTGTTCCGAATTAATGATGAAGTGGTCCGCTTTGATATATGCAAAGCCATGAAGCAGCCTAGCGATATGAATGAGTTATCTGTAGCTGATGTTCATCAAGAGGATATAAAAGTATTATCTATCGAGAAACAGCCTACTGATGAGCCATTGACTGCTGCGCCACTGAATGTTGGGCATAAGGATAAGATTATGAAGAACTTATGGGTGATCTAACATAAATAGAGTCTTATACTCCTAAGCAACCGGATTGTGATCTCAAGAATCAACCAACAGCGAAGACTCCCATTGACGAGCCACCAATGCTAGAATCGCAAGAGCTCCCCGATTATCTAAGGTATGTGTTCCTGGAATGTAGAAATATACTTCCAGAGAATGCAGATGATTTAAGTGAACAGCACGTAGAGGCTCTCATCTCTGCTCTGAAGAGATACAAGAGAGCTATGGGTTGGACTATTGATGATATAATTGGTGACTCTCCGCAGAAACATATAAGCCAGCTCGAAAAAGATCACATGCCCACAGGTAAGCCTCATTGTCGTCTAAATCCTTTCAGAAAATGATCCACCATGTACCTTGACGAAGTCTGAGTACTCGAGGTAACCATGTCGTGCCACGACAATAAATAAGGCGCTAGATGGGAGGCAACCCATCGTTTTATCGTTTTATCGTTTATCATTTTTCCTTTCATTCTAGTACTTGTTTTGTTTTGCTAAATGAAAAATCCAAAAATAAGAGTCGTTCCACGACCAAAACTAAGGCGCTTGGTGGGAGGAAACCCATCGTACTAATCGTTTTCATTTGGTTTTGAGCAAAAATAGGTGCAAGAAGTATTCAACGAGGAGATTGATTTCAATTGACGATTTGGACGCATTGTATGGTAAAGTTGGTAAGTTAGGAATAGTGATGCATAAGGCTATGGATTGAGCATTTCTCACACCAAAATAGGCATCGAGGAAGGCTAGGCCTTGGTAAAACTAGGCCACGAACGATGCACAACCTATCCTATAGCCTAAGGTCTCGGAACCCAGTGTGCTATACACTATGCACCGCCTATTCCTAGGTATTCTTTTGACTATGCGCCGCCTATGCTATGGCATTTGGTCTCAGTATCTCCTATGCCATAGACTATGCGGCGCATATGTCTACAAATGCCATAGACTATGCGGTGCATATGTCCCATTATGCTATAGACAATGCGCCGCATATGTCATGTCTATGCCAAGCATTATGCGCCGCATATATGGGATTTTTGTCTCCAAAACCGATTGTAAATGGGTCATAACCCGACCCATTCTCTTCCTATATAAAGGGGACTTAGTTTTACAACACAACCACACTAAAAATTGACCTAAGGGCGCCGCATATACATCCAAATCCTCTCAAAATTTTCTTCTTTTGCGCTTCCAAATCACAAAACCATCCCCACAAGCTTCAAGCAAGTAAGTGCTCTCTTATTCTTCATTTATTTCTCGTAAGTACTACGTTGCTATGTCTAGTATGAATTGCTAAATCGTATAAGATTGTTGGTGATGTTTATGTGTTTGGATAGTTGATACAAAATCATGTGAGTGAACATATACGTAGGAAAATCTTGACTTGTTTCCGACTTGAATTTGGTTTCAATATCATTGTTATGGTATTTACGGAATTACTATGGCTATAAACATTGCTGAAGATTGTTGTTTGGATACTTATATGTTAGACTATCCCGGCCATCGGGATAAGACTTATAGTGCCTACCGGCATAAGAGGTTGTGATTGTTGTAAGAATAACTATTCCATGTGGTAACCCCTATGTAGTAGTGTTGTTATATATACCATGAAAGTAGTCCAATGGCTGCAAGTAAGTGATGCATTGCTGATTTTCTTGTCGGAATACAATCCTAAAACGTATGTCGACGAAATCTGAGTACTCGACTACTTTCACTCCATTGATTTGTGTTAACAAAACTAAGTGTGGGGTGGTACCCCTAATGCTTGTTTATAGATTGTATCGATTGAGATTATGCTGCCACTAACACTATTTCTAGTCTCAGGTACAATGGCACCTAAAGCGAGGCAAGGCAAGGAGAAGGCTACCACTTCCCAAAAGGTCAAAAAGAGAGGTCGCAAGGACAAAGGAGAATCATCCTCACCACAACTACCCCGCAGAATGTTTCTAATAAAATGGGTTCTTGAGGAGGAAGTCAAAGAATGGTACAGGAACAACAAAGAACGGAAATATGTTCACGTCGACTTGATCAACAAGGAAACCTTAGCAAAGAAGGAGCCGCGTATGTTGTCAAAAATAATGGCATTGAAGCTGGATTTCATCTTCCGCGACATGGGAGAATGCAACCTTGATTTAACAAGAGAGTTTTATGCCAACTGGTCGCCCAACACAACAGGCAATGAAGTCAAAATTCGGGGCCAAGTGTTACAGCTCACCGCGGATTGGATCAACTCTTTTCTTGGCTTACCTTCAGTCGACACATCACCATTCAAAGAGCTTTACAGCAGGACTCCTTATAGAGCAATAAGACACACACTTTGTGGAAGCAGATCGATGGCAAGGTGGGGCAAACATAAAGAAACCGGCCGACACAACACCTTCCCTTATGCTCTACTAAATAGGGAAGCAAGAATCTGGATGCGCATTGTCAACTCATGCCTTATTCCTGGGACTCAATACACCAAGATATCAAGAGATAGAGTGTGTTTGGTCTATGCTTTGATGACGAATGTCCCTATCAACTTTGGGGCAATAATTCGATCTACCATGAGGAAAGCCAGACTCCACAAAAGGTCCCACTTCACATTTGGAAATTTGTTGACAGCAATCTTGCGGAAGAAGGATATCGAAGAGGAACCAGCTGACCACAAACTCCCACATAATCCAAAGAAGGTTGACCTCACCAAGGTCAAAGATGCTGAAACAACTCATGGTGTCAACCTTACTACTGCGGAGATACATGCTCATGATGAGAGTTTCTTCCGTCATCTCTATGGCATGACACGATTCACTATGATGAGTGGTGGACGTGTTCCAACTGCTGAAGAGCTCCAAGAGCTGGACCACGACTACCCAATGAACATGCATGCACGGGAGATATGTGGAGTGGGCATATACTTTGAGGAACCTCTAGAGGATGATGTTCCGACTGATGACGATCGACACTTGCCTGATTCTGACGAGGAGGAGAACTCTGACGACGACTCTTATGATGATTCAGACGAAGGGGGTATGACCCCCCGACATTGAGGAAGAGTCCGACTAACCAGGTTCTTCGTATTTATTTTCCACTGAAGGCAGTGTCCCGTTTAAGTGTGGGGTGGCGGTATCGCATGCTATACTTCTCTGTTTGCACCTATGTTTGTTTGTTTACTTTGTTTATTTGAGTTTTACTTTGTTTCTTTGAGTTCGTTTTTTTTGTTTTTTTATGTTTTTTATTTAGGTTCGTTTTTTTTGTTTTTTTTAAGTTTTTAGGAGTAAATTTTTTCTAGCTTCGCATGAAATTGTTTTGATAGGCAGCATGAGATTATAACAAGAGTATGTGCTACAATTTTGACTATTGAGACGTTTAGGCTCTAGTTGTGACTCATTATGTGAAATTTTATGGTTCAATTCCTTCACTTGTTGGGTCGAGAGTCTATATTACTTCCAATCAAGTCGACCATGTGCCTTGTGTGTGTGAGATAATACTATATTCTATGTATGTGGCTGATGCTAGAACTTGCCTGGTATGTATGCAAAGCGAAAATAAGGAGTGTAAGTTTAGGAGATGATTTAGGCATTTCTTTGGCAACCTATATTTGTTTACCTTCAGTTTTACCTACCCATGAACATCATCCTAGTTAAACCCTTTTGAGCCTTTAGCCTATTTCTTTGACAACCTTGTATGCAAGCCTAATCCATTTTCTTTCAAGACCGTAATTTGATCCAAATTCCTAAGTGCTTTAAAGTGAAAAAGTCATGTGACAACATAAGAGGAAATTGGGTAAGTATGATGCTTTAAATTGTAATGGTGCTTGAATGAGTTATGAAAAAGAAAGTGCTATCATAAGAGGTATGTTATGAAAAGAAAAAGGAAAAGAAAGCTGAAAAGTAAGTTATGCTTAAAATTGAAAAACAAAAGAGGAGAACAAGGGTGGTAGAATAAAAGAAAGAAGAAAGGTTGAAAGAAAAAAGTGTCAATGATACAAAGTGATGTATTAAAGCGCTTAGGAACCTAGTCACTATTCTTGGCCAAAATAGTCCTACCCGTCCCTTAGCCTACATTACAACCATCAAAAGACCTACTTGATCCTAATCTTAACATTCTGACATTTAGTGGAGTAGTACACTAAGGGCAAGCCTATGGTCATCAGTTGCTGCATACGAATTCTTTGTGAGAGCGAGAGCAAGGATATTTTGATACCCATGTTTGAAAAATATGCTACACTTGTGAGTGACTATGGGTAATATATTGTGAGACACACATGTTTGATGAGTTTTGGATAGTTGTATATGATTCCTTGTGCCTTAACTTTTGCATGCGAGTTGACCACCATCCCGAGTCTATGCTAGAGGCTAAACTGTTTCTACTGATAATCGGAAAGCTACTCTTTGTTGATAATTGCTGTGCTTGTCTTGAAGAAATGTTTTGTGTTGTTGTTGTAAAAACCCTAAGTTGATGTTTAGAAGGACATGATATGTTGTTCAAGGACGAACAAAGCTCTAAGTGTGGGGTGTTGATGATAGGCGGATTTACACGCCTATATCAATATATTTTGCCCATATTTTAGTCTAGTTTTGAGAACAAATTATATATTTCATGCACTTTTAGTCCTTTTTCGTGTAAATGAGCTAACGAACATGATTAGTAAAGTTTCAGGTATAAATGATGCAAAATTCAGCATTTTATGGCTTACTTGACGCAAAAGAAAGCTCACGAAGAAAGGAAAAGGAGTGTACACGCCTAAGGACCAAAACTGCTCCATGGAAAATCTGTCCCGAGCTAAAACAACATTTCTGAAGACTTTGGGGACTTACAGACACATAGCTGGATTTGGACAATGATACATTAACCTAGTACAATTGGGTTATGTATTTCATTATTTTATTTGGATTATGATAATGTTACATTAACCTAGTACATTTGGGTTAAGTATTCCATTAGCCTAGTAGGATTTGGTTAGATATTTATTTACCTAGTAGGATTAGGATATGGGTATTATAAATACCCTATCATGCTAGAGATTTCTATACAATCCTCCCTTAGTGGAGAGATACATTCATCTTTCTATTCTTCACTTAATTCAACAATTAATTTTCTTCCATCCCTCTCATCTTCCACTACACACACTTCTAATCTACTCTTCTAGTCTTAAAATTCACAACAAGAGAATCGTTACTTTTGCTAAGGAATTCACGCCTCACGCCTACCACTTGTGCTACACGAAAATCATCAATCTTGTGGTATAATAACAACAACGCAAATTGTGATTTCCTTCGCATTCATGGGTAACTAAACTTCTCTGTTGGGGTTATGGAAGCCGAATGAGTTACTATATATTGCTGTGAGTTTTTGACTTCGAGACACGTATATTGCTTATATCATTATTCTCTTCATCTTAATCCACATTCTTTGCGGTTGCAAACGCAAGAATACGCCAGTCTAACATTTAACTTGTTCGAGAGAAAGGTTATTTGTCTGGAAAAGAGATAATGTCAAGGTAGTAGGACACCCTTTCCTATTAAAAAGCTAGTGCCGTAACTGGACTAACCTCTTGGATAATTCGTACCCTTAGACACGCTTTAAGCTCGAGAGACTTAAAGTGAAATAGTCCTTGTTTAGTTCGAGAGACGCTTGGATTTACCATCGACTACAATTCAGAGACTTAAAGTGAAATAGTCCTTGTTTATTTTCAGCTTTTATTTTGATACTTTATTTAAATTACTTGCACGACAAGAATCTCCCCTCTTACGAGACTTGCACCAAAAGTTTAGTAATTTTGCTTACTCGTTGGCCAAGCTATTCTCTGTGGGATCGACACCCAACCCAGGTTGGGTTCTATATTTGCTAACAACTGCTTTACACTCCTACAAGAGCTATAAATTGAGCGTTATCAATGCCTAACCCATAGCCTTTTGCTTCATTCCTAACTTACCACCTTCGACATGCAATACTTCCAAATCAAAATTTGAAACCAATCTCCTCCTTTACACCTCTTGCACCTACATTTACTCAAAAACAACAAAAATGATTAGAACGATGGATTGCCTCCCATCAAGCGCCTTAGTTTTGGTCGTGGATCGACAAAATCCTAAGAAAACAAAAACAACAAAAACAATTAAAAACGATGGGTTGCCTCCAATCAAGCACTTGATTTATTGTCGCGGCACAACATAGCTATCTCGATTACTTAGACTTCATCGAGATAGATGGTGCATCGTTTTCTGAATGGATTCAGACGACTGTGATGCTTACTTATAGGTATGCAATATTCGTTGATATGACTCTTGTGCATACATATCCCAGGAGGGATACCAATTATATCATCAATAGTCCAACCCATAGCTCTCTTGTATCTCTTCAGAGTAGAGATGAGAGCCTCTACGTGCTGTTCACTTAAATCATCCGCCACACTCACAGGAAGTGTATTTCCACTTCCCAAGAACGCATACCTTAGATAATTGGGGAGCTCTTTCGATTTTAGCACTGGTGGCTCTTCAATGGAAGTCTTCGCTGTTGATGACGGTTGATTCTTAAGATCAAGGTTTGGCTGTTTAGGAGTATAAGAATAGGACCCTATTTCTGTTAGAGCACACATAGTTTCATTATAATCTTCATCATCCTCATGCTCAACATTTAGCCGCACAGCAGACAATGGCTCATCAAAGGCTGCTTCTCTACAAATAAGTTTTTCTCATCCTCATAAGAAGCATCATCTACAAAGAACACATTCATATCGCTAGGCTGCTTCATTGCTTTGCATATATCAAAATGGACCACTTCATCATTCAATCGAAATAACAATTCATTAGCTCTCATGTCAATAAGCACACTTTTTGTTGCAAGGAAAGGACGTCCCAAGATTATGGGAACTCCAGAATCCACCTCGCAATCCAAAATAACAAAGTCTGCAGGTAAGATGAAGGTGGAAACCTTCACCAACACAACATTTAAGATACCAACAGGTCATTTTACCAGCCTATCTTCCATCACGAGCTGCATATTGGTTGGTGTAGGGTCGCTCAACCCCAACTTTCTGTAGACAGATAGTGGCATCAAATTGATGCTTGCTCTTAAATCGCACAATGCCTTAGCAAAATTCTCAGATCCAACCGTGCAAGGAATAGTGAAAGCACCAGGGTCTGCCTTCTTCTGTACTAAGGACCTTGTGGCAATTGCACTGCAATGATGAATATTATCTGTCGGCTCATAGATTACTGCCCGCTTCTTTGTCAAAATATCCTTCATAAATTTTGCGTAGCCAGGCATCTGTTCTATCGCCTCTACCAACGAAACATTAATGGTCAGCTGTTTTAACATTGACATAAATTTATTGAACTTGGTATCATCAGCTCTCTTCTTTAGTCTTTGAGGAAAAGGTGGTGGTGGAAGGGGAATAATTTTCTCCACGACTTTCTTTTCCTCTAGCTTTGTATTGGCGATCTTTTCGGGCTATGGACGTGGCGGGGTGACGTCACTAACGTCCTCTGTAGCTTCATCGGTGCCTTCAGTTTCTGCTTTGATCACTTGCGTGCCTTTGGATAAAGTTTCTAGCACCTTACCACTCCTGGTAGTAATGGCCATGCATGTTCCATCATTATTTGGGTTTTGCACTGTGTTGCTGGGTAGCGTTCCAGCCTTTCTTTCGTTGAATGCCACAGATAATTGACTCAATTGTTGCTCTAGTTGTTTTATTGAGGTGGAATGCGAGTCAACTAATTTCTTCATTGAGGACAAATCATTGATTACCTCTGTTACTCCCGTGCTGGTTGCCTCTACTCCTTTCAACAGCTTAGCCATCATATCTTCCATGGACATATTTTCGGAACCATATGCAGTGGCGTCACGTCTTCCAGGAGGAATATACATGCCACTCCTGTCAGTCTTGTTCTTCCAACTACCTTGATCATGGTCTTTGTTTCTAGAATTATCATAGTAGTTCCGACCTTGGTTTCCTTGGGCATTGCCTCGGAAACCCCCCTGATTCTTAAGTAGTTGGCTTCTTCCTCAGAATTGGATTCGTCTCTTTCTTTTGACGCAACCGTTTTGACTTTTTCGGTCTTCCCTGATAATAGATGCTTTGTAAGAAGATCCATCTGTGTTTTTATGTGAGCCATATCCTGGTCACGCTCCTCTTCTCTTCGCCTCTGTTCTGCGGTCATGCCAATAGATATAGTACAGCTTGCTACCTCCGTATCCCTGGTATGCCAAGATCTACTCTGCTTTGTCGTACGATCTAGCATACCACTTGCTTTATAAAAAGTAAGGTCCATGAATGACCCACCTGCAGCATTATCAACCGCTGGCTTAGTTACCGAATTCAAAGCTCTGTATAATATCTCCATCAAGTGGACATTGGTCATATAATGATTTGGGCACCGCATAAGCTTCTTCTTGAACCTCTCCCATGTTTCATGGAGAGCTTCAGTTGGAAGCTATCTAAAATTGCTGATCTCATCTCTCAACTGTGCTTTCTTGGATAGCGGAAAGAATCTTTCTAGGAAAGCGTCTTTCAATTACCTCCAATTAGTAATAGAATCAGGAGTCAGCCCGTTCAACCATAGAGTTGCCTCACCAGATAGAGACAATGGAAATAAGCGCAGCCGAATTGCATTCTGTCCAACGCCTGGATTGTCGAATGATTTGCATGTAGAGATAAAATTGACCAGATGCATATTCGGATCATCTCCTGCAAGTCCACCAAATAGTCCCTTGAGCTGCAATAATTGAATCATGGTGCTTGTGATATTGAACTTTGCTCCAGGTTCCAAGGGTGGAGGAATAAGATCCCCTGTGGCACCATCTCCATCCAAGTCGTCATCATCGTCATCAAAAGGAATCTGCACAGCTCGACAATCAGGCCTCAATCGCGCTTGACGATCTCTTCTATGCATGGGTGCCGCCACCTCAGCAGTATGCCGTGGGTTTAGCAGCTCCTCATCGTCCAGGTCCTCATCATCAGGATTTGTTGTACGACCTGGGTTATCAATATTCTGTTGATGCACTTGAGCAGCGGACAACGCAGCTAGTCTAGCCTGCTCCTGTTGAGCAGCCCTTCTATCAATTTCTCGTTGTGCCTCCATTCTGTCAACAGAACCTAAATTAAACAAAAATAACAACTAAAAGTAAAGTACGAGAATCTTTTACCAAAGGGTCTAGTAACTATCACAAACTTAGTTGACAACCGTATTCCCCGGCAACGGTGCCAAAATTTGATAACGCTCAAACTACAGCTCTCGTAAGAGTGTAAGCGGTCGTTGTCAAATATAGAACCCAACTGGGTTGGGTGTCGAATCCCACAGGGAATACTTGGTCACTAAGTAAGCAAAGATTATTAGACTTTTGGTGAAAGTTTCGTAAAAAGGGGGAATTGTAGCGTGAATTTAAGAGTATCAAAATAGTAACGTAAGAACGGAAAATAGAAGAGTAAAACGGATTGCTTGGTTGGTTTTGATCAATGAGAATTGAGAGTTAGGGTTATGTCCACCTTATGAGTTATACGTATCTATTCACTATGAGTTATGCGGAATTCAGACATGTATGCGCTTATAGAGAATCGTATTCTATGGTAAATCCAGGCGTCATTCGACCATCAAGGATTATTTCACTTTAACTCTTTCGAGCTTAAAGCGTATCTAATGGTACAGATTCTCCAAGAGGTTAATCCAGTTACGGCACTAACTTTTTAACAGGGGTTGGTGCCCTATTACCTTGACATTATCTCTTTTCCAGACATGTAACTTTTCTTTCGAACAAGTTAATGCTATACTGGCGTATTCTATATGTTTGCAACCACAAGAATTTAGATTAAGATGAAGAGAATAATGATATAAGCAGCATACGTGTCAAGAATTCACAAACTCATAGCAATAGATAGTGTCTCATAAGGCTTCCATAACCCTAACAGAGAAGTTTAGCTACTTATGATTGCAATGGAGATCACAATAAACATCATCATGATCTCACGTTGGTCACAAGGGCTGTGCTTTCTCTGTCAGAAAGTGTAACGTGAATTAGGATCAAATGTTGAATGAAAAAGACTTGAATTAATTAATGAGTGAATAAGAATTTATTAGAATGGGAAGGAATAGAAGGGGGAATAAGAAGAGAATGCTGAAAAGTTTCAGCAAAATAGGGTTTATATAACATCCATATCCTAGTCCTATTGAAATAGGGCTTTTATCCATGTCCTAGTTCTACTGGGTTACTGCATACTTGTCCTAATCCTACTAAGTTACTGTTGATCCCCAAGTCTTTGTAAATGCTGTTTTTTCCCGGGACAAGTTATCCATGCATCACTTTCAGTCCATAGGTTTCGAAACGTTGCTTTCCTTCTTTCGTGAAGCTTCCTTTGGCGTCAAGTTATCCATAAAATGCTGAAATCTTCATCATTTATACCTGAAAACTTGCTAATCATGTTTGTGAGTTCACTTACAGGAAAAAGGACTAAAAGTGCAGGAATTATATATTTTGTCCTTAAAACTTAGCCTAAAATATGGGTAAATTATGGTGTTTAGGCGTGTAAATATGCCTATAATCAGTAGCCCATAGACATTCGGTACGCACAACCTACCCTGAAATCTCAGAATACTATCGCCACCAATTTCAAACGACATAACCTTTTGTTGACCCACATCTTTCTTGATTTGCATCAAGATGGGATCTTCAACCTGCTTCTCCTTAACTTCAGCACAAAGAGATGACTTAGCTAACTCATGAGCAATCACCCCTCCATCTTCAGAATCTAGGAGTCACACTCCTAGATTTGCAAGGCAGTGAATATCCTTCACCATCTCTTTCTTTCCTTCTTCTACATGAGAAAGGCTGCCCAAAGACAACCTACTGAGGGCACCGGATACAACATTTTCCTTGTCCAGATGGTAATGCAGAATCATATCATAGTATTTCAAAAGCTCCATCCAACGCCTCTGCCTGAGTTTTGATTCTTTCTGTGAGAAAACATACTGTAAACTCTTATGGTCAGTACAAAATATCAACATGCACTCCATAGAGATAGTGCCTCCAGATTCTAAGTGCAAACACCACGGATGCTAACTCGAAGTCATGAGTGGGGTAATTGCTCTCATACACCTTTAACTTCCTAGATGCATAAGCTATAACCTTACCATGCTCATCAATACACAACCATGTCCCACACGGGACGCATCACAATAAACCATAAAATCATTTATACCATCAGGAAGGGTCAAAACAGAAGCAGTAGTCAACTTGTCCTTCAATTTCTCAAAACTATTTTCACATAAGTTAGACCACATAAACTTTATCTTTTCTGAGTCAGTTTAGGAAGCGGAGCAGCTATGGAAGAAAAACTCTTTATGAACCTTCTGTAATACCCTGCCAAACCCAAGAAGCTCCGAATATCAGTTGGAGTCGTGGGTCTGGGCCACTTTCTCACTGCTTCCACTTTCTGGGGATCCACTATTTTCCCGTCACTGGACACAATATGCCCCAAGAAGGCAATAGTGTCTAACCAGAATTCACACTTAGAAAATTTGACATACAGTCGATGATCCTTAAGGGTTTAAAGAATAATTCGGAGGTGATTGTCGTGATCCTCTTTACTCTTAGAATAGATTAGAATATCATCAATAAATACAATGACGAACAAGTCAAGAAACTGACGGAACACTCTATTCATAAGTTCCATGAAGGCCGCAGGGGCGTTAGTCAACCTGAAGGACATGACTAGAAATTTGTAGTGACCATATCGTGTTCGGAAGGCAGTCTTGGGTATGTCTGACTCCCTAACTTTCAACTGATGATAACGCTAATGAAGGTCTATTTTTGAAAATTCAAGCACTTGGCACCCTGAAGCTGGTCAAAAAGGTCGTCAATCCTAGGAAGTGGATACTTATTTATTTATTGTAACCTTATTCAACTGGTGGTAGTCTATGCACATCCGAAGGGACCCATCCTTCTTTCACAAGAAGAGCATGGGTTCACCCCATGGGGAAACACTAGGACGAATAAAACCTTTGTCTAGGACGTCTGCAAGCTATTCCTTTAACTCCTTTAGTTCTACGGGAGATATTCTATATGGCAAAATAGAAATGGGACGAGTGTCTGGCAACACATCAATGCCAAAATCTATCTCCCTATCAGGGGTATCCCTGGGAGATCTTCAAGAAAGAATTCTGGGAATTCATTCACTATAGGGAGTGACTGTAGAGGAAGGTTTCAAATTTTTGAATCTTTTACTTGGATTAGATAATACATACAACCTTTGGAGATAAGCTTTTAGACTCTAAGCTAAGAGATAAAGTGACCTCTAGATTCCATAGAGCTCCTTGCCCATACAATTGTTGTCTCATTCGAGAAAGAAAAAGTGACCTTTCAGGTTCTGCAATCAAGGGTGGCATAACACAAATGGAGTCAATCCATCCCAAGGATGGCATCAAAGTCTATCATATCCAGTTCTATAAGGTCTACGACAGTTTCCTTACCATGAATAGACACGACAAAATTTCTATATACCCTTTTAGAAACAACAATGTCACCTAAAGGAGTAGAAAAAGAGAAGGGTTCTACCATAACTTCGGGCTCAATCCCGAAACCAACAGACACATAAGGAGTCACATAAGATAAAGTAGACCCGGGATCAAGCAATACATAAACATCATGAGAAAAGATTCGTAAAATACCGGCGACAATATCTGGTGAAGCTTAAGCCTCCTGGCGTTTAGTCAAAGAAAATAACCAGTTGCGACCACTTTCGGCACCTGAAGGGGTACCCTTTGGAAAAGGAGCTGTGGAGGCGGCTTGGGACTTAGCCCCCTCTCCCCCCCATATTTATTCTAGCAGATGGACAATCTGTTTGAATGTGACCCACTTTGCCACAATTATAGTAGTTTGTCTCCTCAAACTAGCACTTCCCTAGATGAGTACGATGCTGCTGGGCCACACTGCCCTGAGACTATGTACTTAGAGCTTTGGACCCATAAGGAGTCTAAATATTTTTAGTTTGTCTGTCTGTTAGTAGTCTGGGTGCTGGGGCGCTGGCTGCTAACTGTGCATTATTCCAAAACTTCTTCTTCTTCAACCACTTATTACCCTAATTACCATTCTGCGGCTGACTCTGGTGTTGGTCCGCAGATCTAGCTCTCATAGCCTGTCTTTCTTTCTCTCTAGATTCAGCAATTTTTTTATTCTTATCTTCCACTTGATGCATATGAACGGTCAATCGATAAAAGTATAACTCTTTATTCAACATAGCCCCTTGGCACTCAAGTACCAGGTCATCAGCAAGGCCAGATGCAAATTTTCTCATACGGGCCCTCATATTACTAGTCAACTCTGGTGCATAGCGGTCTAGTTTATTAAACTTCAAAGTGTACCCCTGGACACTCATACTGCCCTACTTTAGATTCATAAACTCTTCCTCTTTGGCCTTTCTCAACTCTAGAGGAAAGAATCGATCAAGGAAGGCTTCCATAAATTCGCCCCAGACTAGGGGCTCAGCACTTTCACCTTTTTCATCTTCCCAGTCGGCATACCACTGACTCGCAATGTCCTTGAGATGATAGGTTGATAACTCCACCCCTTCAACCTCATCCACATGCATCACCTGGAAGATATTTTCCATCTCATCCACGAACTCCTGTTGATCTTCCTCCATCTTGGTGACAGTGAACTTAGGTGGGTTCATCTTCATGAAATGTTTCAATCTAGTAACCTCAGATGTAACAGATACAGACCCAACATATTTTGATCATCGAGCTTGGTTGGCTAACAAATGTGTCAGTATATGAATTGACCTTCTGAATTCTGCATTTGACATATCTCCCTGAGTAGTTGGGGGACGGTTGACATTAGTCCGCAGAGCCCGAGGTGGACTAGTTGAGACTAGAGGGACTCCTAGAGTAGGGATAAATTTTAGAGTATTAGCAATATTATAGGTCCGCATCCCATAGGTGGGATGGACCTTATTTGCCTGAGCACCCTGATCGATGTTGCGATGGGGAGGCACTGTCGTGTTTCTGAAATACAAGTGATCATTGATTAGGGGACAGTTCAGACTCTGAAGCACAAACTAAATCACAAAGAAGGGAACCATTTCCTAAATACCTAGCAGCCTCCTGCTTATAAGTGTGGCGTGCTACACACCCATAAATAAGACTCTACTCGATTCGATCTTGCAGACACCCTGTGACCATGAACCATCCTTTTGTACCAAGTTTGTCACGACCCAAACCAGGGCCTGACCATGACGAGCATTTCAAACTAATGAGTCCTAAAATATCCCTATATGTCTAGTAATCATGCACCTAATTCATATGGTCAAAGAAATAAGGAAAAAACATAATAATTCGGAAACAAATGGTCTTAAATATGAAAAGAGACAATAACGGGGAAATCAGGTTCCATCAACATCAATTATCCATTGAACAACCGTCTGCTAAAATCTCTAACAAATGACTGAAATAATGTCTATCTAAAAACTGGGACAAGGCCCCCAGTAGATCCAAAAACTGAATGTAAGATAAAAGGACTGCAGGACATAAGACCTTTCGAAACATAGAAGGCTCATGACTGGTCTCTACAGCTCTGTCAGAAAGTTCTACTGAATCTCTTGACCCCTAGACTGGGCCTCTAAACCTGAGAAGTTGGAGAGGGGAGGGGGTCAGCACAAAAGTACTGGCACGTAGACATATCAAAACAAAACATAATATTTTTACAAAGTATAGTTGAGAGCCATTATAAAGCAATTTCATATCAAATCATTTGAAAGCACATGGGTGTAATGCAATAGTTTTTCTCAATAATAATGAAATGCAACTGAGCTAGGTGGAATACCCTACATAATTTACACCAACTGTCAAACCTCAGTTGCCGCTGAGATTAGAGTATAAGTGAGGGAGACACACTCAAGACCACACAGCATGGTGTCTCAACCCAATGGTAGTGCCCAAGATCACTTGGCTCAGGCTCCTACCTATAGTCCCAAATTGGGAATGACATGAAGTCAAGTACACAAATCACTTAGCATGGTACCAATATTTCATGTCGGCAAACACGTTATTCCAGCAATGAGCCCTTGTGTCTCAACTTCCTTCTTTGGGCATTCACCTTTCTCATGTAAAATCAATGCATTCAAATTTCATTTAATTCAATCACGTATCGTATTCTGTAGGGTATCATCATACCCGACTTAGAATTCATCAATATCACATCCACATTTGCATAATCATGTAAAAACCAAGGTGCTTCATCATTTACAAGTGGTGAACAATGTTTATTTCAAATCCATGCTCTCTTTTGTTGATCACAATATAATATGGAGTATTGAAACATTTTCATGGGAATTTGAAAAAAATTTATCATTCATATTTATCAACTTCCATGGAAAATCTCAAATCACATATGCATGGTTTCAACCATTGAAGCATATAGGCAAACAATTCCCATGACATAAAGAAAATGACTTAGAAATCATATTGAACGCAAGATATTAGCATTTGATTGCAAACCCCCATTTAAAAGCATGCATGTTCGTAAAGACTACACCCATGAGATTTTTGGATAACCCCACGTACCTCTACTTCCAAGGATAATCGGTGTTTCTTGAAGCTTGCAGATTGATGAATCCAAATATGTAATTATCTTTGAAAACCTATGGTCAAGTCTTGAACTATTTGGGTTTTTATTTTTTAAACCCTAAGGAGAATCATGAGCAATTTTGATGAAAGAATATGTATTTTGGGGTCCTTGGAACTAAATCTCATGTTTTAGCGCTAAGTAAGGGTGGAAAAGGACCATTTTGTCCTTAACACGGAGTGTTTAAATCACCAGAATTGCTTACATAGGCGCCGCCTATCCCATCGCCTATCTTCACATAGGTGCTGCCTAGGCTATCACCAATGTTTACATAGGTGTCGCCTAGGCTATCGCCTATGTTCACATAGGCGCTGCGTAGGCTTTCGCCTATGCTTTCTAGTGGCTGCGGGCGATTGGTTAGGCGTCCCTTATCACTTTGAAAGGTCATAACTTCTTGCTCGGGTGTCGCATTTTTTCCAAATTGGTATCGTTGGAAAGCTAACTCAAATACCTATTAATTGACACATAGTAGGCTTCCTAATTCGACATACATAGAGTTATGGTCGATGGAAGCTGACACACTTTACAATATCTACTAAAACTTAGTTAATCAAAATAGTTCAAACTCGTCCTTCAGTTGAAGGACCTCTATGGTCTAAATTCAAGCTTGAGAAGATTCACATGCTACATAATAATTAGCATGCCATATTGGCATAGGATTTTTATGGCTTCGAGATTAGCGACGTATCGAAATCATGGTCTATATTTTAGCCCGAATTGTGGGGCATTGCAATAATCTTTTTGGTAAAATGGGTGTGACAGCTCTTCCGACTCTACTGGGGATTTTTCAGAATTTGGGCTTACTTTTAGAGTTGTATCGGCTTAATTTGACACTATGGGTGTATAAACATTGTTGGTGTTATCGTTTGTTGTTTATTTTATCATTGTTGAGTGCCTATGTGCTCTTTGTTTACAGTTTTACTTTATGTGTTACTGCTTTATATCTGGCATCAGGTGCATAAACCGAGTCATTCTTTCTGCAACAAGTCCGTAGAACACGTGTTGTACACGACCTCTAGTTGAGTAACCCTTATTTTAGGGAGTGAAACCGTCAGTGTTATGGAGTGGGTGAAAAGCTCTTGCAACCACTATCGATCATACACACCCCCGAACAGCCTTGTTAGTGAACCTCATCGTAGGTCAGCCTTTAGGTCATGCTTATCTGCATCCATACATGTTAAATGTTGCATCTTTGAGGGTAGCGTGGTCATTTGACGAACCAATTTTTTGAAAACATGTGTTAGAAGTAAAGTGTGTATACAAAAAGTGTTGAAAAAAAGGAGAAAAAGAAAAGGTGAGTCAAAAAAAATATGAGTGTTTTGTAAGTTTTTAGAATTCCTTATGTCTTTTGATTTTTTTTTTCACAATCCAAAATTTCAAAAGATTTTTTACCTTTCACACTCATTTTCTAAAAAAAAATCCAAAAGATTTTCCTTTTATTTCTTTACCATGCATTCATAATCCAAAATAATTACTCTGGCATATTTCGGTGAGAGTCTTTCAGGGCTAGCTTTGGAATGGTTTGTTGACCAAGACATCGACAAGTGGATTAATTGGGATGACCTAGCTAATAAATTTTTCCAACAATTCCAATACAATGTGGAGTTGATTCCTGATGAGAAATCTCTAACTAACATGAAGAAAAAGAGTACTGAGACTTTCAAAGAGTATGCGATTAGATGGCGTGAACAAGCTGCTAGGGTGAAACTGTCAATGAAAGAAAGTAAGATAGTGGAGGTATTTATTCAAGCACAGGATGAAATATATTATCAACACTTTTTACCTACATTAGGAAAGCCATTTATTGAGGCCCTCAAAATGAGGGAAATGATAGAGGATGGAATTAAGACCTGTCACATTGTGAGTTTTGCAACATTGAAAGAGACTACTCAAGCAATTCAAAAATGCTTGGGAAGTATTGGAGGAAAGAAGAATGAGGAAGATGCATCTACCATTGTAGTTGGACAACAGGAACGGGCAAGAGGACCACCCCATCATTACCCACGGGCTCAAACCCAAGTTTATGCCCAAGCTCTATAGAATCTTTCCCAAAATCCATTATATTCCATTTCTCTACCTCCATATAAAGTGTATAATGTGCAACCATATGTTCATCCCCTATCTTACCCACACTAGCGTGCGCCATCTCGGCTGATTCATCCTCCAACCCCACATACATACCGAAGCCCTTCTAGGCCTTGTTTTCAATTTAAGCTAAATAATGAAATGAGATAGAAGTCGAGGGATAGTTTCACACTAATCGGAAAGTCATATGCCTATTTATTTCAGAGATTGGTACAGTGGGGCATGATCTCTCCTCTCCTTGGGGATACTCCTAACCCGTATTCAAGAAATTTTGATCCTAATGTACAATGTGCATATAATTCTAATGTTCAGGGTCACAGTATTGAAGATTGTCGTGCTTTGAAAAGAGAAATTGAAAATATGATTCATGATAGATCAACTATGTGGCAGAACATTGACAGTGAAGATAGCTCTAGTCATGCTGATATGCAATCCAGTGGCTAAGATGTTAGGCAGAGCAATTGATAAGTCACCCATCTCCCTCTTAGGAAGAGGTCTGGTAGTTTGTTTTGTTTTATTTTCTGTTATCTGAATTATTTCAGGGTTGTAGTTCGGGATCTATCTTGTTTTGTCCATTTGTCATTATGTTCAAACCCTTCTATATTTCATTTTATTTAAATAGAGTGTCCCTTTTTTCCTTTGTGTTTTAAATACATGTTGTTTGTTTTCTTTACGTAATACACTCTATGGACTCTAGTGATATGACATACTAGTGAAATTTTTTGTCAGATCATAAAATCTAGTTTAAACATGAACATTGAATCAGAGGGTTAAAGTTAGAAAAATGGAGAATATGAGAAAATCGATAGAGTGCGGAGACATTTAGTGATCAAGTTGAAGCCTTCTTCAAAAATTAAGGCAATTATTTTGAAAATCGTGAGACTAACTTGGTCATCAATTAAAAATCATAGCTCAGTTAGGTCAAATAGTGGACGTGTGATTCCTATATCAAAAGGAATAGAAAGAAAATCAGCTCCATAAAAGCATGAGGAATGTACAACAAAGGTGGAGTTTGCTAAAGAAATAACATCACATAATATAAGTTAAAGTTAGTGCTGTAAAAAGTGTCACAAATGATCTTCATCTTTCTCTTTCATAATATGTACTTGCATTTTCAAGGATTGATATGACGAAGGCATTTTATTTTGCTATCCAAACATTGCATCATCCTTTGTTTACCCCATGTGAGCTTTAGTCCTAATTTCTTTCATACCCTTCTTTTGAAAATAAGATAGAGTCAGCAAAGCTCAAAATAAAAGTGTCGAACAAAGCAATAGAGTCAGAAAAATTTCAAAAAAAAAGAAGACAATATTTCCAAAAAAAACAGTCAATAAAAGAAAAAAAAAAGAAAAGAAGTTAGAATCAAGCAAAAGAACAAGCTGCCAAAACTACGCGTGACCTGATTCTCTTCTCTTGGGGGTGAGATACGTAGGCTGACCTACTCTGGGCTTGGTCCAACCAAATAAAATTTAGAATTTTCCAATCAAAAGAAACCGAGGCATATTTAATCCTCATTGTTTGAGTCAATTCCAAAAGTTATAAGTCCCACCCTACTTTAAGTGTCGTTTGGACCCCATGTCATCCTTACTTTCTAACCGTATCCAAAAGTCAAGTTAAAACTAAAGAAAGACCTTCAGATCAATCTTTAAGAATGTTAAGGCTAAGCATGAAATGAATGTGATGACGCATTTTGGGAACTACTTGTCTTGCTCAACATAAGGAATCAGGAGAGAAATGAAAATGAGAGAGTCTTATTGGTGAAAACCCTCACGGGAACCATAAGGTGATGGTAAGTTGAGATAGATCAAAATGAGAGAGTCTTATTGGTAAAAACCCTCATGGGCACCATAAGGCGATGGTGAGTTAAGAGAAAAATGAGAGAGGCTTGTTGGCGAAAATCCTTCAATGTGCCACTAGCCGAATGAGCTCTTCGAATGCAATGGGTTCAAGCAAGTAACTTAGTTTAAGAGCCATTAAATCAACAACAATTGGTAGAAAGTTTGGATGGAAAACTCAAGCAGCTTGACCAAAATGTATGGCATAATCATCAGAGTTGACTGTCATTTCTAGAAAAAAAAAATTCATTTCTTTATTTCAAATGGGGGCATTCATTGTCTTTTCTTTCTCTCTTTATTTTTATTTTATTTTCATTAGTCAGTTGTCCAAATAAAATCATCGCCATTTTTTAATTTATTTTTTTCTCTTGTCTTTGAGTCAAGTCCATGTCAAGACAAGTGAGAAAAGATTTCAAAATTGGCTACCAGCTTCTTCAATTGCACAAAACAAAACAAAAGGGAAACACATGAAAGAGACATGATTGTAAGACGAAATAAGACATGCATAAAGTTTTGTCAATAGACAAGTCAGGAAACTTATGGAAATAAAAAGGTTCAAAGGGTTTATCTGAGAAGTATGGCAAAGCAAAAATATTGTGTTTGTTTCAGAGTCACTCTTAATAATCTGAGTTCGGATCAATGATGTGGTAAGTCAGTGGAATATGCTAATGGTTGAAAGCAAGATTAATGTGATAGGGGAAATAGTGATTGCCACGAAACCCAAAGCCATAAACCAGCCACCATATTTTTAAACTAACAAGTTTTCTTTGTATGAAACAGGAACCCATGCTACCTTCGAATCAAAGATTTCAAAGCCTAAACATCAAAGGCCATAATATTCTCACATCTACATATGCAAGACGCAATGTTGCTGCACAGATTTGCTATTCAAAGCCATGGTAAAACTCATAATCCAATATCTCTAGGAGACACACTTCCTTATTTGGGTAATTCAAGCAACATTTGTAAGGAGATGCACTTCCTTGTTTGGGTAATTCAAGAGACATTTGTTAGGAGACACACTTACTTATTTTGGTAATTCAAGCGGCATTGGTAAGGAGATGCACTTCCTTGTTTAGTAATTCAAGTGGTATCATAGGGAGATGCACTTCAAAAGGAGACGCATTTTCTTGTTTAGGTAATTTAAATGACATTTTTGTGGAGACACACTTCCTTATTTGAGCAATTCAAGTGACATTTGTGAGGATATGCACTTCCTTATTTGTGTAATTCAAGCAATATTAGTGAGGAGACACACGTCCTTGTTTTGGTAATTCAAGAAGCATTTGTGAGGAGAGGCAATTTCTTGTTTGGTAATTCAAGCAACATTTGTAAGGTGATGCACTTCCTTATCTGGGTAATTCAAGCAACATTTTTAAGGAGACACACATCTTTATTTTGGTAATTCAAGCGACATTGGTGAGGAGACACACTTCCTTGTTTGGGTAATTCAAGTGGCATTTATGAGGAGACACACTTCCCTGTTTGTTTAATTCAAGCGGCATTGGTAAGGAGACAGATTTCCTTGTTTGGGTAATTCAAGAGACATTTGTTAGGAAATACACTTCCTTGTTTTGGTAATTTAAGCGGCATTGGTAAGGAGATTCACTTCCTTTTTTGGTAATTGAAGCGGTATCATAAGGAGACGCACTTCTAAAGGAGACACACTTCCTTGTTTGAGTAATTCAAGTAGCATTTATCAGGAGACGCACTTCCTTGTTTGTTTAATTCAAGCGGCATTGGTAAGGAGACAGATTTCCTTGTTTGGGTAATTCAAGAGACATTTGTTAGGAAATACACTTCCTTGTTTTGGTAATTTAAGCGGCATTGGTAAGGATATTCACTTCCTTTTTTGGTAATTGAAGCGGTATCATAAGGAGACGCACTTTTAAAGGAGACGCACTTCCTTGTTTAGGTAATTCAAGTGGCATTGGTAAGGAGATGCACTTCCTTGTTTTGGTAATTCTAGCGGCATTTGGGAGGAAAAGCACTTCCTTGTTTGGTAATTCAAGCAACATTTGTAAGGAGATGCACTTCCTTATCTGGGTGATTCAAGAAGCATTGGTAAGGAGACACACATCCTTGATAGGTAATTCAAGTGGTATTTGTAAGGAGACGCACTTCCTTGTGTTGGAAATTCAAGCAACATTTGTAGGGAAATGCACTTCCTTATTTGGGTAATTCAAGAATTTCTAAGGAGACACATTTCCTTGGGTAATTCAAGTGGCATTTGTTGGAAGACGCAATTTCTTGTCAGTTTTCAATTTTCAAGGTCCCGCCTGAAGAATATGGTGATAAAACTCAAGTCAGGAGTTCAAAAGCAACTGCATAGATAGGATTTTTTGTAATTTAATTATGTTTTAACTTGTAATTTTGATTTTTGATGTAATAATAGAGCCGCAAACCATAACCTCGACGAGACCTCACTCGACTATCCAACTTAGTATTGTCCAACTCCTTCCAATCCTTTAAGATATCTAGGACTTGACTCTCTCAAAACTTGGGTAGGTAGGATGTCCTAAGTTAAGACTCGGTTGTCCTTCTTTCTTTGAATAATAATAGGATCAAAATTATGTCTCGTTGTCTACTACTTTGTATGAAAACACTCTTATGTTTACATTCAAAGGGGGCATGTTGTAGACACCTAATTTTGTCCTTCCCCGAAAGCATTTTTACCATTTTACCTCCCGTCTTACTATGTGCCCTCATCCATGTGATTATACCCCACAAAAATCTAAAATATAGAACCCCTAACAACCTACCCCTACCCCTACCCCTACCCCATACCCCACCTTAACCCACACCTTTACCCCATTCACACATTTTTTAATCCATACCACTAACGGAATTGAGCAGGCTTCACCATTATTCTTCTTCACAATCTCACCATGGAGATATTTTTTTCATGGGTTTACGTGAATAGCACACAGAAAAGGACATTCCATTTTCGTCTTTTCTTATTCACACAGCAAGACAGACTTGATATTCTCTTCTTCCATATACACCAAAGAAACCATACACGACAACTCACCCTCACCGGAGAAAAACCAGAATTCATTTTTCTTTTTGTTCTCGCGACATACTCCCTCACGAACACACATTCCACTCACTTATATTGAGGGAATCACAGGAATTCATAAACATCAACAAAAATACCCACACTCACCATCATCCTCACTGTCCATTCATGTACAGAATTGGGGAGAGAGGGAACCAAGAAAAAAGGCTACATAGAGTTGAGGGAGAAAGGTCAGTTCTATGTTTTGTTTACTGTTGCTGCGATGGTTTCACCAGAAACACATCGAAACATCACCAAATCTATTTGAAATTACCAAAAAAAGGGCTATTGGCTGACGTCTGAACTTAGAATTCATTAATACCCCAAGATCGGCATCAAATCAGACTGTTAATCAGCCTTTCTGACGAATCTGGCCAGAAAGAACATTTTTCTCGGTTGTCTTTACTCGGGATTTTGCAGGGATTGTCTCGGGGTTGTTTGGTCTTCTTTTCGGGTTGCGATCGAGGGGGAGTTGGTTCCAATTGAGTTTCCGAATTCTTTGACGCAGATTCTCCCGATTTTAATTCGAATAATACATTGATTTTGAAAGCAGCATTGAGGTCCAATTCTGTCTTTTCTCCCTTTAATTTTTACGTGAATGTGTATGATTTGTTGCTTGGTATGCTTGAATCTTTGTTGTGTGTTGGTTGATGTTGGTTTTCAGACTTTTTAAAGTGAATTGATAATCGAAGCATGGGTTAATCATCGTTTGAGAATGAAAGTGGGGCAGCGATTAAAAATGGATAAAAATGGGTGAATTTTTTGTTAGTTTGATTCATTTATTGTTTGACTTGAAATGGATGTTAATCGAACTCGATAGTATTGTGTTTTAGGTTGAAGCAAAAAATAGGCAAACGTTAGGTGTAGGAAAATTTAGGGATTATGGTTTGTTTAATATTTGAACTGTGTGATTGAATGGTTTTTGGCTTTATCGCTTTGGGATCACTTTTATCATTTGGCCGGGGAATGCTTCAAAGTACTTGTATTATTTTATCCGGGGAATGCCCCAAAGTATTTTGTACTCGGAGGACGTCCATGATGAAGGTCCGAGGCATCGGGTGAGGCATTCCCCATCCAAATAATACATTCGATCAAAAAGTAATAAAGTCAAACCATTCAACACACATTTCAATTATTCAATATTCCACAAATCCTGAATTTGCCTACCCTAACCTAAACTTTGCCTATTAAGTTTTCGGCCTAAAATATACTCCTATCGAGTTCACAAACTTGATATTTATTCCGAATTAAACAAACCAATAAACCAAAATTTACCTAAATTCACCCCTTTCATCAATTTCTAAATTCTGCCCCAAATTCTTTTTTATCAATCGCACCATTAAAACTAATCAAATTCATTCATCGTACCTCCGGAGTCACATCACCAAGCACATGATTATAAAATCAACAAAATCAAACAATTAAAATCACCTAACACATAATCATAGTCATTTCAATAGAATAAAATAAAGAAGAAAGAACGGGAGTAAAGAGATGGACCAGAATTTGATGCTTTATTTCAATCAATTGATCTTTTTGAATAGAACCGCATCCAAATAGAACCTCAACATCAAACCTTAATCACAAACCTAAATGAACAACTTTGATCCCAAACTCCAATTTACTCAGACCCGATCGAGCAAAACAAAAATTAAAATTGACGCTCGGAACGGGAAGAACCAGAAGCCTGTATGACTATTTCCGAATGACAATTAACTAGAGTCAGCATAAAAAAGAGATCAATTCAAACCATTGGTGACCAAAATTAAATGTTGTCCGGCAAAGCGAAGCTATTTCTGGTTAAGAACGCCGAAACAGTCAACCCCAATCCCTTTTCTCTCCTCTCTCGCTCAAATATTTCCTTGTCCTCTCTGTTTCCTACTCTCTCTCCGACCAGTTCTCTCTCTCGATCCTTTCTTCGATCTACCTATCCTCTATTTACACTTAACTTTACCCCATTTTTTATTCTTTGATTCAGATGTGTGTGTGAGTATATTGGTTTATTTCTGGGTGTAATGTTTCTATAGGTCTGCACTGGTGAGTATATCAGTGTTTGTTAATCTCTCTCTACTATAGGTGTGTGTGCAGCAGTATAAAAAGGAAAATAAAAATGAAGTCTTCAATAATAGCCTCCCCTCCTCTTGAAATCATCCCTATGGGATATGTATTGAGTGCATTTTTATAGATTCTCAATGGAGGATGTTGTATGAGTGTGTGATTAATTATCTTCTATGAATGGAATGGAGAAAGATGGGCAGGCCTCCCTTCTTAATGATGGATTGTATGTATATATATTCTGTTAGTTGAGATTATTGTACTGAGGGATGAGTTGTCCCCTTTCCCGTGGGTGCCACCTCCTATTTTGTTGCTTTATATGTTGATGCCCTTTTCTTCCCTGTAGGCCCCTTTGGAATTGTCTATAAGACTCAAAAAAGAAGAATAAATGGCTTGCCTTTCATGAATTGTGAGAATGTGAATCTATATTTCATATATGGGGCCTTTCTTTTTTGTTGTATTCCTTTTTTGTTCCCTTTTCTATTAGTGATAATTAACTGTGAAGGGAAGGGGTTGGGTATAGGGTAGGGGGTAAGGTGAGTTGGCTAGGAGTTTTTTATTTTTGTATTTTTGGGAAGGGATTATCACATGGTTGGGGGTAAACGATAGGATAAGGTAAAATGAGTAATAGTGATATCGGGGAGGGACAAAATTAGGTGTCTACATCATGTCCCCTTTGAATGTAAACACGAAGTGTTTTCAGAAAAATAAGTAGACAACGAGATAGAATTTTAACTCGACCGTTATTTAAGAGGAAGGAAAAGGAAGACAGACACAACCGAGTCCATACTTTGGACAAACTACCCATCCCAAATTATGTAGGGATCAAGTCCCCTGTGGTCCTGTCGAGGTTTTTGTCCGCGGCTCTGTCATTACATCAAAATGAAAATTACAAGTTAAAACATAAATGAAATTACAAAATCCTATCTACGCAGCTTCTTTTGGACTCTTGACTTAAGTTTCATCACCCAATTCTTCAGGCGGGCTCCTGACTTGTTATTTTTCAATTTGTTGACTTTCAATTTCTTCACCTTGTTGCTTGACTTTCAAATTCTTCACCTTATTGTTTGACTTTCAACCTCTTCACCTTGTTGCTTGACTTTCAACTTCTTCACCTTGTTGTTTGACTTTTCATTTATTCGCCCTATTCTTCAAGCGGGAATCTAAAATCACATCAAAACTAGAAAGAAAATTATGCCAAACAAAATTATTGTAAAGAGAAATTCCGTTTGCCAGAAAAGTAAAGCTTCAGAAATAGAAATTGAATTTTTTCCCCAGTTTATCATCAAAAGACTTTTGGAAAACTCACATCATACCTACTCGCATGTTGCAATGATAAATCAATACTCTAACCAAAAAATGCATCTCTTGAGAGTAAAATTGAATAATCAAGACTAGGAAGTGCGTTTCCTAAGAATTAAAGGGAAGGATTCTAACTAGAAAGTGTATCTTCTAGAGATACAAGTTTAAATTAACAAGTGTGTCATCTGACAAATGAAAACTATCAAGGAAGTGCGTCTCCTAAGGATTAAGTGCAATAATTCGACTAGAAAGTGAATTTTCTAGAAATCAAGGGGACTGAATCGACTAGGACGTACATCTACTCAGAATCAAGACTTAAGTTAGGAAGTGCATTACCCAAAAAGAAAAGTTTGAATTACCCAATCAATGAAGTGCATCTCCTTACCAAATTTTCTTGAATTATCAAAACAAGAAAGTTCATCTCCTTACCAATGCCTCTTGAATTACAAAAGTAAGGAAGTGCATCTCCTTACCAATGTCACTTGTATTACTCAAACAAGGAAGTGCGTCTCCTTACCAATGCCGTTTGAATTACTCAAACAAGGAACTGCGTCTCCTCACAAATGTTTCTTGAATTAACCAAACAAAGAAGTACATCTCCTTAAAAATGTTTCATGACTTAACGAAACAAGAAAGTACATCTCCTTACAAATGTTGCTCGAATTGTCCAAGCAAGGAAGTGCATCTCCTTACAAATGTTGCTTTAATTAACTAAAGAAGGAAGTGTGTCTCCTTACAAATGTCGCTTGAATTACCAAAATAAGGAAGTGTGTCTCCTAACAAATGTCTCTTGAATTACTCAAACAAGGAAACGCATCTCCTTACAAATGTTTCTTGAATTAACCAACCAAGGAAGTGCATCTCCTTACAAATATTTCATGAATTAACCAAACAAGGAAGTGCTTATCCTTGCCAATGTTTCTTGAATTACCAAAATAAGAAAGTGTGTATCCTTACCAAAATAAGGAAGTGCCTCTCCTAACCAATTTCTCTTGAATTGCCCAAACAAGAAAGTGCATCTCCTCACAAATGTTGTTTGAATTATCCAAACAAGGAAGTGCATCTCCTTACAAGGAAGTGTGTCTCCTAGAAATCTTGAATTATGAGTTTTACTATGGTTTTGATTACCAAACTTGTGCAGCAACATTGCCTTTTGCATTTGTAGAAGTGAGAAATTACGGCCTTTGACGTTTAGGCTCTGAAATCCTTGATCTAAATGCAACATGTGTTCTTGTTTCATACAAAGAAAACTTGTGAGTTTAAAAACATTATGGCTGGTTTGTGGCTTTGTCTTTTTAGTCAACCGCACTTGCCCCGATCACGTTTAACCTTACTTACAACCATTAGCATATGTCATTGACTTTTTGCATCGTTGACCCAAACTCAGTTTATTAAGAGTGACTCTGAAACAAATATAGTATCTCTGCTTCTCCATGCACGTCAGATAAACCCTTTGAACCTTGGTGTTTCCGTGAGTTACCAAACTTTTCTGTTGACACAATGTTTGTATGTCTTATTTTGGATCACAATCATGTCTTTTGCATGTGCTAGCATTTTTGTATTGCTTTGTGCAATTGAAGAAGCTGGTAGCCAGTTTTCAAATATTTTCTCACTTGTTTTGATATGGACTTGACTCAAAGACAATATAAAAATGACAATGACTTTTATTTGGACAACTGACTCAAGAAACAAAATAAAAATAAAGAGAAGAAAGAAAATACAATAAATGTCTCCGTTTGAAATAAAGAAATAAAAAATTTATCTTGAAATGATAGTCAACTCTAATGATTATGCCATGCATATCAAATTAAACTGCCTTATCTTTCCATCCAAAACTCTGCCAATTGTTGTTGAGTTAATGGCCATGAAACTGAGTTGTATCTTTAGGTCAATTGCATTTAAGACCTCATTCGGCTAGTGACACCTTGAAGGATTTTTACCAACAAACCTCTCTCATTATTTTTTTCTCAGTTCACCATTGTCTTATGGTGTCTGTGAGGGTTTTTCACTAATGAGACTCTTATTTTCATTTTTTTCAACTCAGAGTCATCTTACAGTGCTCGTGAGGATTTTCACCGATAAGACTCTCTCACGTTTATCTCTCTCGACTTACCATTGCCTTATGGTACCCGTGAGGGTTTTATCCAATATGACTCTTTCATTTTTATTTCTCTCCTGATTCCTTATGCTGAGGAAGACAAGTAGTTCCCAAATTATATCATCATATCCCTTGCATGCTTAGACTTAACATTCTCAAAGATTGATCTGAAAGTCTTTCTTTGGTTGTACCTTGGCTTTTGGATTGGGTTAGAAAGAAAGGATTACATGAGGCTCAAATGACACTTAGAGTGGGGTAGGACTTACAAATTTTGGAATCGACTCAAACAATGAGGATCAACTCATGCCCCATTTTCTTTTCACTGGGTGACTCTAAAGGATTATTTGATTGGACTAAGCCTAGAGTGGGGCAGCCTATGTATCTAACCTGGAGAGAGGAGAATCAAGCCACGCATAGTTCTGGCAGCTTATTCTTTTGATTGATTTTGATTTCTTTGTTTTTCTCTTTTATTGACTCTTTTTCTCTTTATGATTTTTTTCTGACTCTATTTTTCTTTGCATTCTTCTCTTTTCTTTCTTTTTGGATACATTTTTTTCTCTTCTTTTTTCTGAAACTTTTCGGACACTATTTTTTTCTCTCGACACTTTTGTTCTGAGCTTTACTAACTCTATCTTGATTCCAAAAGAGGTGTATAAAAGAAGATTAAAATTATGGCTCAAATGGGGTAAACAAAGGATCACACAATGTTTGGATAGCAGAATGAAATGCCTTCATCATATCAATCCTTGAGAATACAAGTACATAATATGTAATTGGCAAATGAGAGATAAAGATCATGTCTGACACTTTAACAACACTATCTTAAACTGAACATGTGTGCCACTTCTTCTTCTTCTATACTTGTCCAGCATACAACACCACCTTTGTTATGCATCCCTCACATCGAATGATTCATGTTTTTGTGGAGCTGATTTCTTCTTGTTCCTGTTGATATAGGATCCCGCAGCCACTGTTTGACCTAATTGAGACATGTCTTTCAATTGATGGCCGAGTTATTCTTGTGATTCCTAAAATATTTGTCTTAATTTTCAGAAAAGGCTTCAACTTGTCACCAGATGTCTCAGCACTATCTATTTTCTCAGATGTTTCTTCCAACCTTAGCCCTTTAATTCCATGTTATTTCTTAAACTGGATTATAAGATCTAGATGAAAATTTCACTAGCACGTCATATCATTAGAGTCACATAAAATGTACTATGTAAAGAAGAAAAAAACAACACATGTTTAAAACATAAAGAAAAATGGGACATTTCATTTAGTTGAAACAAAAGATAGAAGGGTTTGAAAATAAATGACAAAAAGACAAAACAAGATAGATCCCGAACTACAACCCTAAAATAATTCGTACAATAGAAAATAAAACAAAACAAGCTAATAGACCTCTTCCTAGTAGGGAGAGGGGTGACTTCTCAATTGCTCAGCCTGATATCTTAGCCATTGGTTTGCATATCAGCATGACTAGAGCTTTCCTCGCTGTTAATGTTCTGCACCATAATTGATTTATCTTGTATTATCTTTTCTATTTCTCTTTTCAAGGCAAGACAATCTTTAATATTGTGACCTTGAACATTAGAATGATATGTACATTGTACAGTAGGATCAAAATTTCTTGAATGCGAGTCAGGAATATACCCAAGGAGAGGAATGATCATGCCCCGTTGTACCAATCTTTAGAATAAACTGGCGTACGACTCTCCAATTGGTATAAAGCTATCTCTTGACTTCTGCCTCATTTCATTGTTTGGCTTGGATCGAAAATTAGACCTAGAAGGGATTTGGTATGTTTGTGGAGTTTGAGGATGTCTCTAAAGAGTTTGTGCACACCATTGTGGGTAAGAAGAGAATTGACCATAGGGTTATGCATTGTATATTTTATATGTAGGTAGGGGAATACAGTATAATGGATTTTAGGAAAGATTCTGTGGAGCTTGGGCATATTCTTAGGTTTGAGCCTGTAGGTAACGATGGTGTGGTCCTCTTGCCCGTGCCAGTTGTCCAACTAAAATGGCAGATGCATCTTCCTAATACTTTTTTTCTTTGGTACTTCCCAAATCTTTTTGAATTGCTTGAGTAGTCCCTTTCAATGTTTCAAAACTCAAAATGCGGCCGGTGTTAATTCCATCCTCTATCAATCTCCCCCATTTTGAGGATCTCAATAAATGTGTTGCCTAATGCAGGTAACAAGTGTCGATAATATGTTTCATCCTGCGCTTGAATAAATACCTCCACTATCTTACTTTCTTTCATTGACAGTTTCACCCTAGAAGCTTGTTCACGCCATCTAATCGCATACTTTCTGAAAGTCTCAATACTATTTTTCTTCATGTTAGTTAGGGATTTCTCATTAGGAATCAACTCCACATTGTATTGGAATTGTTGCACAAATTCATTATCTAGGTCATCCCAACTAATCAACTTGTCAATGTGTTGGTCAACAAACTATTTCGAAGCTAGGCCTGAAAGACTCTTACCGAAATATGCCATGAGTAATTATTCTTTCCCCCAGCACCCCTTAGTTGGTTGAGATAATGTCTCAAATGTGCTACAGGATTTCCATGTCCATCATACTTCTCAAACTTCGGCATTTTAAAACCAAAAGGAAGATGAACCCCTGGAAACATGCACAGATCATTATATGAGACACTTTTGTACCCCATAAGTCCTTGGAGGTCTTTCATATCCAGTTCCAAACTTCTTAATTTTCTAGTCATTTCCTCTTATTCTTCTGTTATAAAAGGCTTCTCAGTGTTAAGAGGAAATTCAGGTGGGTAAGTATAGCCATAAGGATTAGTCGACTTAAATATGATCTCATTAGCATGATGTTGATAAGCAAGAATATTCAATATAGGCTCTCTCACAGAGTGGGGAGGCAAAACTCATGGATAAACCTCAAAAGTAGGATCTTCGGGGGGGAGGGGTGCTGTCAAAACATGAATAGTGGGTAGAGCCGAACATGTGTTAGCTTTGTGTTGAGGAGTGAGGAAATGAATATTGGAAGTATTTAGATAGTGTTGCCCTGGAGCAGGTTCTGATACATGTTGTGGTGTGTAAAAAAAATAGGAAACTGTGTATGTCATACTAGAGGCAAGCTAGAAAGATATTCTATATTATCAGCGGGAAGTGGAGGAGGAGGCAAACCACTGGCCCAAGCTTGATGCATTTCTGTCATTTGTTGCTATAGCCTCCTTATCTCTTGCTTCAAACTCTCATTTTCCTGATTATTTGTTTGATCCATGATGTCACTCTCTATATCATTGTTGGATGCAACTAACACTTTAGATTTGGTGTGATGTGAAGGACCAACCAAAATTCCACAAACCAACCACCTTCAATTGACTCAACAAAACACAACAAATGTATTAAAGTTCAAAAAATTTTCGAAACCTCTTTTTCTTTTTTTTTTTGAAAAACGATAACAAAACCCAAGAAGGGTTCCTACGTATCTCACTCTAGAAAGAGGAGAATCATGTGTGCATAGTTCGTGAAGTGTTGCCAAAATGGCCAATTAATTCTTTTTCCCTTTTTTTTCTTTTTTAGAAACTTTAAAAGTAACAAATTATCAAATGAATTGACGAAAATCGTTTTTGCATTTTTCAGGTTTAAACTCCCTATACAAAACGAAACCTATGACTACCAAAGAAAAATCTTTTTGAATTTTTAATTTTTGAATTTCATTCAAAAATGAGACTTGAAGCTATTAACAAAAAATCCTTTTGTGATTTTCTTTTAAAGATGTATAGGAAACACCTACTTTAAAGGAAGAGAGAAGGAAATCTTATTTTAAATTTTTCAAATAAGATCCCCGAACCAACAATAGGCTGCCTATGTATCCCACTCCCGAGAGATAAGAATCAAGGGTGCGTAGTTCGTCCAGATTGGACAATTAGGGACTATAGAATTAAAAAAACCTCGACTTGAGTGACACGATTGCACGATGAAAATAATTTTTTTGGGGGTTTTTACTTTGACACTTCATACAAAAATGACACCAACAACTATGAAAAAAAAATATTTTTAGAAATTTTCGAATAATGAATGTATGGTAAAGGAATAAAAGGAAAATCTTTTTAATATTTTTGAGAAAATGAGTGCGAAAGGTAAAAAAAAATCTTTTTGAATATTTTGATTGTGAAAAAAAATCAGAAGTCATAAAGAACTCTAAAAACTTACGAAACACTCTTTTTTTCTTTTCGACTCACTTTTTTTCTATTTTCTTTCAACATTTCTTGCCTACGCACTTTACCTCTAACAAATGCTTTCCCCAAATCAGTCTGTCAAATGACCACATTACCCTCAAAGATGCAACATTTAGCACGTAGGGATGCTTTAGAGGTGAGTCTCCTACAAAGGGCCACATGGGTCCCGTTAGGTCTCAATATGATGCAAATAAGCATGACCTAAAGGTTGTCCTTCACTGGGGTCCACTAACAAGGCTATTCGGGGGAGTGTATGATTGATAGTGGATTGCTTTAGCTATCCACCTACTCCATACAACCCAACGGCTCCCCCTTCTAAAATAAGGGTGACACAACTATAGGTCATGTAAATAGGTGTACTATGGACTTGTTGCAGAAAGAACGACTCGGGTTATGCACATGATGCCAGCTATAAAGCGGAAACACATAAAGTAAAAACTGTAAACAAAGAACACGTAAGCACTCAACAATGTGATAAACAATAACAAAAAAAACAACACAAATAAAATGTCTATACACCTATAGTGCCAAACTAAGCCGATACAACTCCAAAATAAGCTCGAATTCTGAAAAATACCAGCAAAGTCACCACAGCTATCACACCCCTTTTTAACTCCCAAAAAGAATTGATTTTAAAGTTAGAAAGAGTTTTTATTATTAAAGTGACAAAATATTAAAAATTTGTTCCGAAAAAGAATTATTTATATTCAAAACTCAGAGTCGTCACTTGGCATAATCCGGTGTGCCATTTCACCTTTGGAAAATCCTTTTCAAAATGATTTTACTCTTTAAAATTGGTTTGCGAATAGAGATTCTGGCTAAGGAATTCTGTTGACTAAGAGGAAGGTGTTAGGCACCTCTCGATCCCATGGTTCAACCACGGTATGTTGGTGGAGAATATCGGCTAATTTGACATTACGAATGTATAAAACACACAAAAAAAATCTATCAAGACAAAACAAATCCAAAATCATAATCTCCAGTCCAATTATACAGTCTAAAATAGAAAAATGCAAAAAAATATAAATCCTATTCTAAACTAATCCTAGACTAAGCTCCACCCAATGCCTCGGTCCTTTTTCACGAAGGTCCTCCAGGTACAAATTACTTTAGGGCATTCCCCGGCAACTCAATACAAAAACCTCAGGGCACTCCCTGTCCAAATAATACATTCGATCCAAAAGCAATAAAGCCAAACCATTGTACACACATTTCAAGCATTCAATATTCCACAAATCCCGAATTATACTACCTGAACCTAAACTTCTCCTATTAAGTTTTCGGCCTAAAATATACTCATATCGAGTTCACAAACTTGATATTTATTCCGAATTAAACAAAACAATAATAAACTAAAATTTACCTAAATTCACCCTTTTCATCAATATCTAAATTCAGCCACAAATTACTTTTTACCAATTGCACCATTAAAACTAATCAAATTCGTTCCTCGTACCACTGGAGTCACATCACCAAGCACAAGATTATAACATCAACAACGTCAAACAATTACAATCACCCAACACATAATCATAGTCAATTCAACAAAATAAAATAAAAAAGAAAAAATGGGGAGTAAAGAGATGGACCTCAATTTCATGCTTTATTTCAATCAATTGATCTTTTTGAATAGAACCGCATCCAAATAGAACCTCAACGTCGAACCTTCATCACGAACCCAAATCAACAACTTCGATCCCAAGCTCCAATTTACTCAGACTCGATTGCGAGCAAAACAAAAATTGAAATCGAGGCTCCGAACGGGTAAAACCAGAAGCCTGCATGACTGTTTCCGAATGAGAATTAACCAGAGTCAGCCTAAAAAAAGTGTCACGACCCGAACTGGGGCCCTGACCGTGACAAGCATTCCGAAACATGATGGCCCGAAACAGCCCTATCTATCTGGTAATCATGCACATAATTCATATGATAATAGGATATGTGGAAGATTCAAAATATTATGGAAACATGGTCATAAATCAAATGAAATCAACAAAGGGGAAATAATGTCTCCTAACATCTATCGACATCTGAACACCCGTGTGCGAAATCTCTACTACATGACTGAAATAAACAACTGTCTGAAAACTGGGATCAGGCCCCTAGTAGACCCAAACCTACTAAATAATAATTAATTTGCCAAACATTAGGCCTTTCGAAAGATAAAAGGATCACCACCTGAATCTGCAAATCTATCTGAAGAATCTACTGATTATATGGACCTTTAGATTGTTCCGCCAAACCTGGGAGGGAAGGGGTTCAACACAAAAGTACTGGAACGCAGAGAAATCCAAATCAAAAATACAATATTTTTACAGAATATAAGTGAGAGCAATTATAAAGCAGTTTCGTATCAAATCATTTGAAAAGCACATGGGCATAATGTAATAATTGTCCAACAACAATGCAATGCAGCTAAGCTAGGTGGTACTTATCACATTTACACCAACTGTCAAACCTCGGTTACCGCTGAGATTAGAGTATAAGTGATGGAAAGACACACAAGATCACACAACAGGGTGTCTCGGCCCAATAAAGTATGATAGTAAACAATATCACAAAGCAAGGCTCCTAGCCATAGTCCCAATTTGGGATAACATAAAGTCAGGTATGCAAGATCACAAAGCAGGGCAGCAAATTCCCATGTCAGCAAACACAGTTTCCAGCGATGAGCCCTTACACTCAAACTCCTTCTTCGGGCATCCACCTATCTCATGTAAAATCAATTCATTCAACTCCATTTAATTCAATCACATATCATATTCTACTGGGTACCATCATACCCGAATCGTAAGTCATCAGTATCATATTATTCTTTTCATTCAACCATTATATTCAACATATTTCAACATAAACAACCTTCTCCTTGCAAGACAAAATCATATCCAATTATAACAACTTTCAAACATTTCATTTCATGCTTTTTAAGATGATTTTCAAACAATTCACATCATGTGAAAATTTAAAGAAAAATCATATCAAGAGAGGGATTTTATATGATTCATGCTCTCAAGTTAACATCTTTTCGGAGTACACGCACATACATAAATCATATATCAAATCACTTCAGGAATGGGCCTAAAGACCAAATCAATATTGCAAAAACATTTAAAACGTGATTTATATTCATAGTTTCAAAAACCCCATTATTAAAACATGAATTTTTAAGCCCATGAGATTTTTAGGATAACACCACGTACCTCTATATGTAAAAATAATAGGTGTTTCTTGAAGCTTACGATCTGGGGATTCCAAATCTCCAGTTTCTTTTGAATTCCCATGGTTGAATCTTGAGTTACTAGAGATAATTGGATTGGAATTATAGGGAGGAAACCCTAATTTTTGTAATGGAAGAGAGAGAAAAATGATATTTTTCCCTTTACTAGGACATATATAGAGGGTAGGAATGGGTACAAAAGACCAAAATACCCTTGAGTGAAATTCTGAAACTGGAGCCCCATTTTTGGCCCCAGCATGATGCGGAGCATGTAAAAATGCCAATTATTGAGACTTGGAAGTTTGACGCGAAGTGGGACTATCGTGAAGGCTTGCTGGAAATTAACGAGTGCTATTTTGGCCTCTGGCGCGATGCTCCATGCACTGAAATGGCATTCGTCTTATAACTGAAACTTAAAATAGCCATAACTCCTTACTCGATTATCGAATTTTGACAAATCTTATATTGTTGGAAAGCTTATTAAATTATCTACAATTTGGTATATAGTAGGCCACCCAGTTCATCATATACAATGAGTTATGGTTGATTAAAATTGATGCAAGCTTTGATGCTTACTCAAACTCGAATGATTGGAAATCTTTCAACACATCCTTGAATTAGGGGACTTCTATGATCTTAATTCATGCTCAAATAGATTTCCACACTACATAATTGATCAACACACTAAATTTGCATTGGATTTATGGCTTTTGTAACATTTATGAGAATAAATGATGGTTTACGTTCTAGCCCAAAAATGCGAGGTGTTACAATATCTCCCCCTTGGGATCATTCATCCCCGAATGATGGGCAGGGACTTTGAACCTTTAAAATATGGAATAACGAGGACATGATATGTTCTCTGGAAAGAATACACTGATCTGAAATGTGACTATAAGACTGGAACTACTGATGATCTGAATTTTTATACCGGACGTGCATATCTTATGCATGGAATAAAAGACTGAAGCTACTCAAAAGCTGAATTCTCATAATGGACATGCATTTCTGATGCATGGATCTGTGACTAAGTTGTTCTCATGAATGCAGGACTAGATACAATGATAAGCTGAACTTTTTCTATTGAACATGCCTTTTTAATACAAGCCTATCTGACTGAACTGGCATATGAATGTATGGTTGAATACGCAATAATAACTAATGCAAAGCTTTAAATAAGAATCTATGCATGCAACTAAATAGTGTATCTCCCCCTTGGGACACTATTTCCTTCTATGAATGCTCAAATCACTAAGAAACTCGGAAAAATTGAGGTGATGCACTAGGCACTTATGAATTGAATCATAACTGAACATCTGGAATCTGAATCTAGTACATGAAGCATGAACCGAGTTGTACTCACAACTACTAGTACACTCTATCTTGGAATAGTAACATATCTGAGATTTTTGGGTAGAAAGATTAAATGAAAAGACAAAAAAACAAGTCTTGCTAATCTGACGGCGAAACTAATTTGGTGGCCACATAGACTGAACTATACTGGAAACTCATACTAAATCTGGAGTATCTTATCAACACTCTTCTTTACAAAGTCCTGGTAGCATTAGATAGAAAAATATTTGGGCATGAGTCACACAAGACATCCGACTATAGGATCCCAACATTGACATTACTCTATAGCCTGGAATATAGACATATAAATAATAAATCAGGATGGAATTGTAAAGCCTTCGGCAATACAACTGCTTAAATACCATATTCATTCTATTCAACTTATAATTATCATATGGGCATTGATAAATCTTTCTACTAATGTCTATAGTAGATTAACTCCTTTCACTGCGATCATACCTAATTCCAAGTCACAAAAATACATCATGTCATACCACGCTATTATTCTAAGCCATATGATGCAACCTTCTATATCTCTTTTAAAGATCACAACCTAAGCATAACATGCCTTACCACTTCAATGGCTACTTTGAATTCTTACTATGAAGTCGCTAACGCATAGAGTGTTCCTTTACAAAAATCCTAACATGCCATTCAAGCCTATCTTTATAACCACATATGAACTTCAAAGCAAACACTCATAAGGACATGCTTCGCATATTCCCTAAACCACTGTCAATATCACTCCCACGCACTACCTCAAAAAATACATGCACACACAAATTCCCAGTAACCATTAAATATATCACACACTTAGCCCCAAATCTTACTTCACACTCATGGCCTAATCTAAACAGGCATACAATGATCTTTTATCAACAAGAAACATTTACTAAATGCCACTATCATTACATAAGGAGGGTATTATGCAAGACTTGGAACTTAACTAAGGCCTGAGGAATAGCAAAACAACATCAGGGATTCATCAAAGTGATCTGAGTTGAAAGTACAACCATCTCAATGCTGAATCTCGCCAATCATTCAGCGTATAGCATGAGTTATGGGAACTGAGCACACTATGAAGCATGAGTACATGATTCATGAGTTGCATGACCTCAATTTGGAGTTCATAACTTATGGAATGTGATCCCGACTATTGAATGAATTGGAATTTCTCATTTAGGAACTAGAAGAACACATGATTCTCTATCGTATGCATGAACATGAACTATGATCATGGAACTGTAATGTAAGGCATGAGTAGGAATTAGGGTAACTAAAAAACACTGAGATAAGAATGGGTGGAGTCTCGCCCTCACTTTCTGATGCTCAATATCATATTGACATTACTACTAGAATCTGAGAGTCTGACTCGGTCACTTGTACTATTATCTCTTTCTTAGCATTAAGCCATCATCTTAAGCTTCAGAGATCCCTTACTAAACTCTAAACAAAACTGCCCTTACTGTACTCTGGGGTATGAAAAATGACAATACACATAATTAATAGAAATTAACCCGAATGACTATATATGGAAGTCAAAAACCCACTACTAATACCACCTTCTGAGACACACTCTATCATTTTATAGCCCCAATAGTATCACATAATACTAGAGCACTTACTTACTTGGAATCCTCGTGAGTATCCCTGTATTTGGAGTGCACACCCTCTAGTGCTTCAACTTTTATTTCTAATAGCGCAACACTCAAGGACTCAAACTTAGATTCTAACACTTAACATGGATGTCACCAAGTCTTTAATGATTCACTCTACTTCTGTCATAGCCTACCAATATAGCCACCTTAAAATTATATTCCTCTACATGAGAATCAGGATCATATCAAAAAGGCTCAACACTATCAACTAAAGTTCCTTAACTTGGCTATTTAGAATACCATATACCATCTAACTAGTCCTTTTCCCACCTAGCAACTCAACGGTACCACTAACCACACACAATATGTAATAGCCTTAGAATAAATACTGTATCTTTAAACCACCCTGGGCATACTTCTCCATCATACATACACCGTCATACTTCATTACGAAATCAAATAAACTTAGGCACTCGCATATACTGTTCAAGCCTATTGATCACTTCCCTATAACTAGTATCATTAATCAAGAAATCATCGCATCCACCTTCATGGTCATCAATTGTTTCAAACTTAATGTCTAATGCTAAACATGATTTACAACCCAACCATACACACAAATTTTTTACTTGGAAACAATGAAATAAACATCACAAAAATACTAGTGCACTAAAACTTCATAACCATAATAATCGATCATGACCTAACGGTTTTCCTTATCATAATCTATTAGCATGTACTATTTCATCACATCAAGCCTACTAATTTAATCCCACAAAATATGAATCATCAAAATCTTGCCACTATTTACCACCACACCATTTAAATTCAAGGCTATATTTTAGTATCAATCATTTACCACCAATGAAGAATGCAACATAATATAAATATACTAATCCATCAAATTGGGACATTCTACCCAAATATCTCAAAAATCTACTACATACATTCTGACAAGTAGTACTAGTTTAAAACTACCAATGAAAAGAGGGACAAGGGGGGTTAAAGACTCATAATAGACATGGTCAATCTTATCCTTATATTATAACCCCGTACAATTGTATCTACTTATACTGATTTCTCACATCACATTACTTACCCAAGCGTACATTTACACTACCTTCAAAGTCCACAACAACCATTAGTCTATACTTATAACCTACTGGCTAATTCGGCCATTTTCATACTTCAAGCAAGGATCTTACTTTCTATAGATAAAAAAAAATCTGTGTCAAATTTTTCCCCCATGGATTATCATACAATCCACACATGCTACTAGCTACCAATAGGTCATGACACCGAAACTTTAACCTATACTACTATTTGGGTGGAAATACAATTCCAACACTTCTACTACACATCTTTTCGCTTAAGCATGACATTTGCAACATAAATTTCTGAAAAGGGCGAAATATACTCAATGCAGAAGGCTGAAAAGCATGATTTCCTTAAGATCAAGGTTCACACTAGAACCAATACACTCTGAAGAAACAATGGACTCTTCTCAAGTCCTTGCACAATTTTAAGATCTTATATGACACGATCCGAAGGAACCATACCATTTAGACTCTAAACTTCTGCACAAGAATCACCCCAGTAATATTATGGGTCTGAGAACATCAGAGTAAGGAAAGAATTTAGGATGATTTTACTTTCATATAGATGTCACCATAGCACGAATTAGAGTATGAAGGAGGAATATTCTAACTCTATTGCATGAACTAGAACATGAAGAAAGAGAGACATTCCTAAATGCCTTGTCGCTTCCTGCTTATAAGTGTCGCGGTCTACACACCCATAAACAAGACTCTACCCGATGCAATTTCGCAGACACCCTAGGTCCATGAACCGTGCTTTGATACAAAGTTTGTCACAACCCAAACCGGGGCCCTGGCCATGACAAGCATTCCAAACCATGAAGGCCCGAAACACCCCTATCTATCTAGTAGTCATGCACATAATTCATATGATAATTGGATATGCGGAAGATTCACAATATTATGGAAACATGGTCATAAATCAAATGAAATCAACAAAGCGGAAATAATGTCCCACAACATCTATCGACATCTGAACACCCGTGTGCGAAATCTATACTACATGACTGAAATAAAAAACTGTCGGAAAACTGGGACAAGGCTCCCAGTAGACCAAAAACTACTAAATAATAATTAATCTGCTAGACATTAGGCCTTCCGAAAGATAGAAAGCTCACCACCCAACTCTGCAAATCTATCTGAAGAATCTAATGATTATTTGGACCTCTAGACTGTGCCTCCGAACCTGGTAGGGAAGGGGTCAATACAAAAGTACTGGTACGCAGAGAAATCCAAAACAAAAATATAACATTTTTACAGAATATAAGTGAGAGCCATTATAAAGAAGTTTCATATCAAATCATTTGAAAAGAACATTGGATTGGAATTATAGGGAGGAAACCCTAATTCTTGCAATGGAAAATAGAAAAAATGAGATTTTCCCCTTTACTAGGACAAATATAGAGGGTAGGAATGGGCAGAAAAGACCAAAATACCCTTGAGTGAAATTCTGAAACTAGAGCCCCATTTTTGGCCCCAGCGTGATGCAGAGCTTGGAAAAATGGCAATTATTGAGACCTAGAAGTTTGGTGCAAAGCGGGACTATCTTGGAGGCTTGGTGTAAATTGACGAGTGCCATTTTGGCCTCTAGCACGACGCATCATGCACTGAAATTGCATTTGTCTTACAACTGAAATTTAAAATAGTCATAACTCCTTACCCGCTTATCGAATTTTGACAAATCTTATATTGTTGGAAAGCTTATTCAATTATCTACAATTTGGTATATAGTAGGCCACCCAGTTCATCATATACAATGAGTTATGGTTGATTGAATTTGACCCAAGTTTTGATGCTTACTCAAACTCAAACGATTGAAAATCTTTTAACTTGTCCTTGAGTTAGGGGACTTCTATGATCTTAATTCAACACACTGAATTGCATTGGATTTAAGGATTTTGTAACCTTTATGAGAAGAAATGATGGTTTACATTCTAGCCCAAAATGCGGGGTGTTACAAAAGTGATCAATTCACATCATTGGTGACCAGAATTAAACGTTGTCTGGCGAAAGGATGCTATTTCTGGCAAATAACGCTGAAACAGTCAACCCCAATCCCTTTTCTCTCCTCTTTCGCTCAAATATCTCCTTCTCCTCTCTGTTTCTTCCTCTCTCCGACCAGTTCTCTCTCTTGATCCTTTCTTCGATCGATTGGATCGGAATGATTGGACCTTCAAGCTTATTTTCTCAAACCCTAGTTGCTTCTCCTCTCAAGTTCTTGAAGGATTAGATTTTGGGATTTATCGGAGGCTTCAATGTTGTTAATAGGCCCAAATCCTTTTAGGAGTGGGTAAGGACGATTTTGGGTTTTGTAAGGACTAACTTGCACTTAAAGTAACTCAAAACGGAGTGTTTTTCGTCACCTGAAACCATAAGTACGTGCCGCCCTTTGCATTGCATAAATTAAGATAGGCGCCGCATTGTGCATCGCCTAGACTAAGGTTGGCGCCGCATTTAGCATCGCATAGATTAAGGTATGCGCCGCCTTGTGTATCGCACAACCAGTCCAGTGGCTAAGTGCGATTGGTTAGGCGACGCACTCTACTTTGAAGAGCCATAACTTCTTGCTCGAGTGTCGGATTTTAGCAAAATTGGTATCGTTGGAAAGCTAACTTGAAGACCTATCATTTGACACATAGTAGGTTCTCTAATTCGATATATACAGAGAGTTATGGTCGATGGAAACTGACACAAGTTACAACGTCCACTAGAACTTAAATCTAAAGCTCAGAAATTACTGTCTAATATATGCATAACTTTTACGGGGCATTACATTATCCCCCCTTGGGATCATTCGTCCTCGAATGATGGGTAGGAACTTGTTGAAGCCTTAAAGCTATGGAATAACGCGGACATAACATGTCCTTTAATAAAGATTACACTGATCTGAAACATGACTATATGACTAGAACTACTGATGTTCTGAATTCTTATACCGGGCATGCATATCTGATGAATAGGTCTGTGTCTGAGTTGTCCTCATTAACACAGGACTGAATACACTGATAAGCTGAACTTTTTCTATTGAACATGCAATCCTAATGCAGGCATATCTGAATGAACTGACACCAGAATGTATAACTGAATACGCAATAACAACTGATGCGAAGCTTGTAATAAGAACCTATGCATGCAACCGAATGGGGTATATCCCCCTTGGGACCCTATGTCCCTCTATGAGTGCTCAATTCACTAAGATACTCGGAAAATTGAGGCAATGCACAAGGCACCTACGATTTGATTCATAACTGAACCTCTGGAATTTGAATCTAATGCATGACACATGAACTGATCTATACTCGCAATTACTAGTATACTTTATCTTGGAATAGTATCATGTCTGAGATTTCAGGTAGCATGAATAAATGAAAAGACGAGAAAATGAGATATGCGAATCTGACTGCTAAACTGACTTACTGGCTATACAAACTGAATTATGCCGGACCCTCATACTTAACTGCAGTATCTCTTCAACGCTCTCTCTAAAGAAGTTCTAGCCACAAATCTTGGGTATGGATTACACAAGACATCCTAATGAGGAAATCACAACATTGACACTGCTCTGCAGTCTGGAATATAGACATGTAACTCCTAAATTAGGATAGAATTTTCAGACCTTTGGCAATATGACTTCTTACTTTCAAGCTTAGCGCAGTTCCCGAATATCCCTTAACTATACTATTCCCTATAAATATGATATTCATTCAATTCAGCTTAAATTTCTCATATGAGCATTGACAAATTTTTTTCTACTAATGTCTAAAATAGCTTAATCCTTACCCCGCGATCAAGCCTAACTCTAAGTCACAAAAATACAACATGCTACACCACGCTATTATTCTAAACCATATGATGCCACCTTCTATACCTCTTTTAAAGATCACATTCTAAGCATAACATGCCTTACCACTTTAATGACTACTCTGAACTCTTAATATGAAGTCGCTAATGCATATTGCAACCTTCCACTACAATCCCAAAACGTCATTCAAGCCTAATTTATAACCACATGTTAACTTCAAGGCAAACACCCATAAATACATACTTCACATAGTTTCTAAACTATTATCAATATAACTCCCACACACTATCCTAAAAACATACACACACAAACTTTTCCACTAAACATCACATGTATCAAAGATAGGCCCCAAATCTCACTTCATACTTATGGCCTTATCTAAACAAACGTACTATGTTCTTCCATCAACAAGAACATTTACTTCATCACCACTCTCATTGCATATGGAGGACACTAAAAGGTTAAAACATAAGACCCTGGAGCATGAGAAGATTCTTATATGGGACTGAGCACACTATAAAGAGTGAGTACATGCGTCATGAGTTGCATGGCCTCAAATAGGGTTCCTAACATAAGGAATGTAATTCCGACTACTTGAATGAACTAGAACTCATTATCTTGGAACTGGAAGAGTACTTGACTCTCTATTATATACAGGAATCACGAACTATGATCACCGAACTGAAATGTAAAGCTTGAGTAGGCATTGGGATCACTGAAAAATACTAAGATAAGAATGGGTTGAGTCTCACCCTCACTTTCTAATGTTCTAAATCATACTGCATCACTACTAGAATCTGAGAGCCTTACTTGGTCATTCGTTCTGTCATCTCCCCCGTAGCTTCAAGTCATCATCTAGAGTTTGGGAGATCCTTTACCATATTCTAACTGAACTACACTTACTACACTCTAGGGTCTGAAAAAAAAATAACAATACATGCATATCATAGAACTTAGCCCGAATGACTACCTTCCGGGATACACTCCATCTTTCTCTAGCCACCAATAGTCATAGTATAATGCTTGCACACTTATTCTATCGGTTTAACCTTCAAAAGTCAAGCTTAGATGCTAACACTTAACATGGATATCACCAAGACTTTGATGAACCATATCTCTTTCGATAGAGCATACCACTTTTGCGACTCCAAAATTATATCCCTCTACTATGAGAATCAAGATCACCGCAAAAGGCCCAACACTATCAATCAAAACACCTTAACATGGCTATTTAGATCACCATGTACCATCTAACTAGTCTTTCTCCACTTAACAATTCAATGGTACCACTAGCCACGCACAACAAGTAATAGCCTTAGAAAAATGCCACAACCTCATGTCACCTTAGGCATACTTTTACATCATACATGCAATATCATACACCACTACGAATCAAATAAACTTACTCTATTGCATGCACCGTTTAAGTCTATTAGATCACTTCTATACAACTAGTATTCATTAACCAAGAAATCTTCACATCCACCCTTCATGGACATCAACTGCTCAAACTTAATATCTAGTGCTATACATGATTTACAACCCAACCTTACGCGAAATTTTCACTTGGAAACTATGAAATAAACATCACGAAACACTAGTGCACTAGAACTTCATAACCACAATAATCGATCATGACCTAACGGTTTTCCTTATCATAATCCATTAGCATGTACTATTTCAGCACATCAAGCCTACTAATTTAATCCCACAAAACATGCATCATCAAACTCGTGCCACTATTTACCACCACACCATTTAAATTCAAGCCTATAGTTTAGTATCAATCATTTACCACCAATGAAGAATGCAACATAATATAAATATACTAATCCATCAAATTGTGATATTATACCCAAATATCTCAAAAATCTACTACATACCTTCTCACAAGTATCACTAGTTTACCACTACCAATGAAAAGAGGGTCAAGGGGGGTAAAGCCTCATAATAGACATGGTCAACTTTATCCTTATATTATAACCCCGTACAATCTTATCTACTTATACTGATCTCTCACCTCCTAATTACTTACTCAATCTCATGCAAACAGATTCAGCTATACATATATTAAACCAACACAAGATCAACAAGTTGGATAGCAAGCTGCTAGTGAATCGAAATAAGCCTCACACGGCTTCACTAGACTTTGATTTTTGTTCAAAAACACCATGATAATAAGATTACATATTACAAGAGATAGAAAATTGACACACAATATTCAATGATCTAAGGATACACATCTTACTCTGTAAGAATAAAAATCTGAGTTAAACACTTCCCCCAAAGACTACCATACAATCCACATATGCTACTAGCTACCACATTTGTCTATCACCATAAGGGGGGTAAATCATTCTCGAACATCGGTTATTCAACTAAAATATTTATTTACACAAAAGTCACCCTCACTCTGACTTCTAACTTTGTGACTTCACATCCCCAACTTCTTGGTCTAATATCACTACCAATAGGTCATGACAACAACACTTTAACACATACTACTATTCGGGTGGAAATACAGTTCCAACATTCTACTACATATCATTCCCCCTTAAGCAAGACATTTGTAACATAAATTTGAAGGGGACTAAACGCAATTAATACCTCAAGCTGAAAAGCATGATTCCATCAGGATCAATGTTTACATCGGAATCAATACACATTGAAGCACTAACGGACTCTTATCAAGTCCTTGCACAAATTTTAACTCTTATATGATTCAGTCAGAAAGTACCATACCATTTAGATTCTAAACTTCTGTACTTGAACCACCTCAATAATGAGACATATCTGAGGACATTAAAGTAAGGAAAGAATGTGGGATGACTTTTTACTTTCGTATGGGCGACACCATAGCACGAATTAGAGTATGAAAGAGGAACATTCTGACTCTATTGCACGAACTAGAACATGAAGAAAAAGAGACATTCCTAAACGCCTAGTAGCCTCCTGCTTATAAGTGTGGCGCACTACACACTCATAAACAAGACTCTACTTGACGCGATTTCGCAGACACCCTGGGACCATGAACCGTGCTTTGATACGAAGTTTGTCACGACCCGAGCCTAGGCCCTAGCCGTGACGAGCATCCCAAACCATGAAGGCCCGGAACACCCATTCTCTATGTGGTTATCATGCACAACATTCGTAATAAAAATGCGGAAATGAATACTGAGTATGGAAAACATGGTCAAGTTCTACAACATTTCTGAATAATACTATCTGACATCAGTCTGCAAAATCTCTACTAAAAACTCAAACATCTGTCTGAAAAGAAACTGGGACAAGGCCCCAGTAACCCCAAAACATAATAAATAAGATAATGTCTGACATAATTAGGCCTTCCGAATAATAGAAGGCTCACCACTGTGAGATCAAGTCTGCAATTCCGAGAATGTCTACTGAGTAGTTGGACCCCTAGACTGTGCCTCAGAACCTGGAAGGAGGGGGGGTCAGCACAAAAGTACTGGCACGCGAAGCACTCCAAAAATAGCATAATGGAACATACATACATATATATATATATATATATATATAATAAGTGAAAACAATTCTTTTCATCAAGACATCATGTATAAAACTGTTTCTGAAAAATACATGGGCACTTTCTGAAAACATGTAACCTGTCTGTTCATTTCAAATCATGATTTGTGTTTTACTTCTGAGTTAGGTGGTATTCCCCTACAAGTCTGATATTCCACGGGCTGTATGGAATCCGCCATTGACTCGGCGGGGAAGCCCCCAACCCGAGTGTGCCGCAAGGGTTGGAGTGTCTGAGTCTGATACGCCACAGGACATTTAAGTCAGCGCATAATAGTATACCCGGGTCGGCAAACCACGGTTTTGGGCAACGAGTCGCTTGAACTCAAGCCCTCTTCGGGGGACCACCTAACATCTCTGTGTGCCCATTTTTAGCCTTTTATGAACATACAATATTCTGAATGTCTAAAATCATGAAAGTCTGAAAAAGTCTGTTAGTCTGAGTCTGATATGGCATTTGTCTGAGTTGGTATCGTCATACCAAGACTTGCAAGTCCAATTTCTGAGCCATAATGCATTTAGCACGATCTTTCATAAAAATATAGTTTCAGACCACCCAAGCATGTAGTTTGCAACAAAGATGCCATGTTCCGAAACTCAAGTCAAATCCATGCAAAACTTTCATCAAACATATGGGGGTCATGTGCATTTTGGCAAAACCATGCATTCTTTCATTTCATGCATATTCAACAATCACAACCCTCTCTTTCGTGTTCAAACATTGTATATTACGTGAAACATGGAAAAATTTACATTAAGAGAGGGGTTTCATGAAAACCATGCTCTCAATTCATATTTCAAGGCAAACACATATATACGTATACATAAAATTTTCAATCACTTTGGGGGAAAAGCCAAAAGGCCAAAACAATATCATTAAAGCTTCTAAAACATGAGTATGTACATGAATTTCGAAACCCGATTCTTAAAACATGATTTTTCTATGCCCATGAGAATTTAGGAAAACCCCGCGTACCTTAGTTGTGAAGAATTCACGAAGAAGTTTCGGAATGATCGGACCTTCAAGCTTATTTTCTCAAACCCTAGTTGCTTCTCCTCTCAACTTCTTGAAGGATTAGATTTTGGGATTTATCAGAGGCTTCAATGTTGTTAATAGGCCCAAATCCGTTTAGGAGTGGGTAAGGACGATTTTCGGTTTTGTAAGGACTAACTTGCACTTAAAGTAACTCAAAACGGAGTGTTTTTCGTCACCTGAAACCATAAGTATGCGCCGCCCTTTGCATTGCATAAATTAAGATAGGCGTCGCATTGTGCATCGCCTAGACTAAGGTAGGAGCCGCATTTAGCATCGCATAGATTAAGGTATGCGCCGCCTTGTGTATCGCACAACCAGTCCAGTGGCTAAGTGTGATTGGTTAGGCGACGCACTCTACTTTGAAGAGCCATAACTTCTTGCTTGAGTGTCGGATTTTAGCAAAATTGGTATCGTTGGAAAGCTAACTTGAAGACCTATCATTTGACACATAGTAGGTTCTCTAATTCGACATATACAGAGAGTTATGGTCGATGGAAACTGACACAAGTTACAACGTCCACTAGAACTTAAATCTAAAGCTCAGAAATTACCGTCTAATATATGCATGACTTTTACGGGGCGTTACAAAGTTTCTCTAGTTGGTTGAGTTTTTTCTAATTCCTATTTAAAGAGTACATGCTTCTTGAGATAAAAGTCAATTAGAAACAACCTCTCTATATCACCTCTGAGGTAGAGGTATGGATTGCGTACACTGAACACTACCTCAGAGGAGGGTAGAGTGTATGCAATCCATGTGAGGTAGAGAGGTTGTTTCCGATTGATCCTGCAGCTAAACTAAATCTAGGATATATAGAAAAATTAAGTTCACAGATTCTCCTTGCCAGTTTACATTCATACTCCTGTCCAACAGTTACCTAAAATCTGTACCACTTTCATACCCCAGCAGTATTAGGTAGATAAGGTTGCTCCCATATCACAGTTTCCGAAATGTGTAGCACATTTGAAATTGAAGCATAATTCTATGTTGTTTTTTCGGTATTGAAGCATAAGTTGATGCATTTAAGTGATACTTCTCTATACATATATGTACGATGTATCCTTTCTAGACTTAACCATAGCTACTGATTCCCTCATTTGGACAAATGATGACTTTCTATTAACTTAGGGGAGTGGTGTTGCTCTTCATTTCTAAGTTTTCAAGTTTCGCGCAATTGATTTTTAGTATCTACAGATTTTGTTCTATGTTAAATTATGTCATTTTTCATCGTTATTCTTTTCCTTCCTCGGAAGAAAAGAGGACAAATTAACATATCTGATTCTATAAGTTGAAGAAAAGATATCAAACTTGGAAAAAGGAAACATTTTATATCAAATCAAATTTTTGAGCTGAACTGAAAATTTTGAGCTAACGAATATCCAAATTAATAATTCAAACAAACAGCTAGATTCAGTTCAATGAAAGAAAATTAAAAACTTTAAACTAATGCTCCAAGAAATAATTTAAAATACTGCAATGAAGACATCGACTTTGAAAATCACGGACGCATCAACAACTCCAGTTTCATCTTGATATTCTCCAACTGGATAATAGTCTCCTGAATTATCCCCATAAACCCATCGACAAGTTGAAAATTTTGTGATAAATAGGGTGGATTATTTCGGGGTAATATCCTACGCATGCAGCCATTTTCATAATCTTTAAGAAATGGTACTCTAACATAACAATCTTATTCGTCAATTCCTGACCATGAAATTTCACGTTGGGAACTAAAGCCTCGATGTAGTCGATGAAGTTCTTTGAATAAGGAGGATGTGGAATTACCCCACGATTGAAATAGTAGTGATAGATAGCCTTCAAGATTGCTTAGTCATGATTATAATCTTAATCGTCCTCTTTTTCCAGTTTAATTTCAGATGTTCCTCCTCTTTCAAGCATGGAAAATGTAGGCACATTAATTGGCTTCAATTCATATGATTCAGGCATCGGATGCTTTCTTTTTTGTTCAATTTTCGCAAACACATGCTTCAATTGATACACTTCAGATGCTGGGAGCTTTCTTTTTCCTATTACTTTTGCAAGTTCAGGGATGATCGATTCTTTATTTTCTCCTGAAGTTAGAATTTTGGGCATGGTGATTCATTGTGAAAATGTTGGAGCTGATAAAGAAAGAAAGAAGATTTTTTGATGAGAATGCGGAGATGGTTCTTTCTATTGCTACATTTATAGCTATTTCATTTCACTAAAATCAGTAAAATATTAATTGTACTAAATCTCACTGCAGGTCCATAACTCTACGTATAGTGTTCACACTAGATTATTTTGTTGACCAGACATTAAATGACCTTTCGAGTAAGGTGTGTACTGATCTGTCAAGATTTATGGCTAGTAAAACTTGGCTTATACAATGTCCTCAAGCATAGCATACATTCTAATATAGACAAAACAATGAGTTAAATGTTCTTTATTGAACATATTATTAAGTTGTTGAAGACAAATATAGTCTGTGCATGTTTTTTGATCCCATTAGTCTCTTCCAATTTTCCAGGGAACTGAAAAGTGCGCAGCAAACTACTTTTATTAGCTTCCGGCAGAAATTGGTAAGACTCAATTCAACATTTTGTTTGCTGAGTTTTGATCGTGTCATAGCTTTATAATTCGGATATGATGATCATTTCATATATACCAGAGACAAGGTACATAGCACATTAGACAAGATTCATCTTCAATTCTTCGTTAATTCGTCTCCAAGGATTTTTCAAATGTCGGGTTCAGTTAGATTCTTAGATTATATGGTACATCTGTCACTGGGTTTTGTTGCTCATCATTTCTAGGGCTTTCGAGTTTCATCAATACGATAGCTAGTACCATCTGCTTGTACATTTCAAAACATACTATATATCTATCTGTTTTTTTTTTTGCCTTCCTCAAAAGAATTAACATCTCTGATTCTGTAATTTAGTTAAAGAGAAGATATCAAACTAAAGTGGAAAGTGAACTGAAAACTGCAGTTGAACTGAAAATACAGGAAAACCACATCACGATGATCTGATTATCTACTTTAAAGGTTTTGTAACATACTATGCATGTAATATATACCAACCATAGATTGCATATCAGAGTAAATAGATCGAAAGCTCCAGTTTATCACATTCTCATAAACTGCATCATGCTCTTCGTTTTCAAATTGATATGCTAACTAATTCCATCTATAAATGGAAGAAAAGATATATCAAACAGGTTAACAAGAATAGCCCATACATCAAATCCACTCACAAAATCAACCTGCTAATGAGTAAAAGAACTTTTAGCCAGAAAATCCTAATGTTGCTGTAAAGTTTATACTGCAATGAGTTTGAAAATTAGTATCACAAGCTATTTCTATCTCAAGCCGTCATAATCATCCTGATTACCCCATATTCGCATACACAAGTCAAAATTCTTGATCAATAGGTCCATCTGAGGGTTATCTCCTTCCAGTTTCCTAAATTTATTGAAATTTTTCTTATATGCTATGATCTTTTCCCTTAATTCCTCTCTGATGATTTCCAAATCGGGGACTGCAGTCATGATGTGATAGATAAGATCAAGTGAGGGTGGATGTGGAGAATACCTATAGTGGCACTTGAAATCCAAGATTGATCTTAAAATTACCACATCCAGAGGATCAGCATCGTAGTCGACGTAGTATTCAGTAACTGATAGTCCTCCTTGTTCAGACACTTGTTGTTTTCCTTTTTCATCTTGATCTTCTTCTCTTTCTTCCTCTTCCTCTTCCTCTTCTTCTTCTTCTTCTTCTTCTTCATCTTCATCTTCTTCTATTACTAATTCTTCTTCTTCTTCTTCTTCTTCTTCTTCATCAACCTCTTGATCGTCATTTTCTTCTTGATTATCATCATTTTCAGTGTCTTCTTCTCCTTCATCTCCTTCTGACTCTTGATTTCCACTTCCATTTTGTTCATAATTTTGATGATTCACATTACCGTCCCCTACTGTATTCTCTCTGTTTTCTTCTTCTTCATTATCATTTTCTTCTTGATTTTCATCGTTTTCTCCATTTCGGTCTTCTTCATCTGCTTCTCCAAATTGTGTAACGCCCTAAAGTTTTCCCTAGCTAAATTTTTGTCCCTAAAGTATCAAGCATTGGCTTCTAGAATGATTTATACTTATTTCCCCGTGGAATTCCTTAGATTTCAACTTTTCATTAAGTAGATAATTGAATAAGTTTTCCATCGACATAAGATTCATCCAAAACGGACACTCGGTGAAGGATTTATGGTTAATTTATGTCCTAGTCGAAAAACACCATCATTCCTATCATTGGCGTATCACGGTGAGGGCGTAAATTGTAACAGCCAACTTATTATTTTCTTTTAATGAAGGGTTAATTGGTAATTATAACCGATTATTAATGGTAATTAACGGAATTAAAAGTGGACAAGCCAAAAGCCTTCTTTAGTTTCAACTAATAACGTTATAAGTATACTACTAGGGCTTTTCTAATCCTATTATTTTGGAGAGCAGCAGAAAGCTACGTAGGAAAGAAAAAAAAAATAGAAAGCAACTAAAGAAATTATTCAATGCCTCTTTTTCTTTTGAACTGGAAAGAAATAGCTTTGAAGAGAGTTTTTGGTTGTTCATGCGCGGTGATAGAAAGCTCGTATAGTAGCAAGTTCATAGACAGGTATGAAATCTTATTGTTATTGTGTACTCTACCTAGAGGTTGATGATTCTTGTTTAATAAGTGTTATTAACTATGGCTTACAAAAAGAAAAAAGGAAGATGATGGCTTCTTCTTCTTCTTCTTTATAGATTTACATGTATTCAATAGCATGAGTTGGTAGGAACTAACCATCACAGCAACAGAATCCTTCCTATACATACCCCTCCTTACATGTGAATTGGAAAATCAGAACTTATAGTAGATTAAATATAAAAATACTATTAAATCTTTTGCGATAATTCAAAAACATTTTTTGACCTTTTTCCTTATTGTTCTACCACAAAGTTTGATTGTATTTGACACAAGATAAAATGCAATTTTCTACTTCAAAGGACTGCCAGAATGTTCTTTTGACTATTTTCAAAACTTTAAGCACTACATTATTGTAATAGTCATGACCAACCCTGTAGTGATGGTTAGTATGCCTAATGGATGATGATTAAGATTGTTTAATCATTTTATAGCTAGATAAATACAATTTTCTCCTTAATTTGTTCACTTTCTAAAGATAAAGTTAATTTGTAACATGAAGATGACTAGGTAAATCTCCTTAATGTACAAATGTACAGTTTTGAGTGTCAGACGAATGAAAGAAATAAACATAAGATGCTTGGATAGTTATAGTAGGGATATTGAGAATTGATTCCAGAAAGTATAATTGATATTATTCTTTGATACTTTGTTTAGATTGATCCTATTGGTCATTATTCAGTGGATGTTCTATACACTACAAAGTTGGAGAAACTGTCGTTAGCGAGGTAAGTGAGACTTTAAGCTTTGGTGCTTTTTTTTCAAATTTTCTTTATAAAAATTATATTTTTCTGCCTAGTCTATGTGTTAGAACATGCGTGAACTCGGTAGAATATGTGGCCTTTGACAAGATGCGGATATTTATTTTGTGAAGTGTATTGAGAATCAGTTAGAGGTGACATGTGAGGTAAGGTTGGGGCATTGAATATATTTTCTTCGCTGCCATTATAGTCTCTAGGGGCAAACATAGCTATCGTAATATGTTAGGGGCATTACTTATGTTGCCGTAATATGTTAGGGGCTTGTACATGCTGCCGTAGTAGACTTTTGGGGCATTATATATGCTTTCGTGAACTTGTCGGGGTGCTAGGCTGATCACCTTCATTGTCGTTTATGACAAGTCATGAGAGTGGATTGAGTTGAGATATAGAGTGACATTTTGAACTTTCTTTTGGATCTTATTAACATTACCTTATGAGAGATATTATGTACACATTATTTGTGTATCTTATATTTTCTAACACTTGTTCCAGGGGTATCAAAGTAGCGGGTTGAGGATCTTACTGGGTTATATTTACATATAGCTCACTCCTTACTTGCATATCTATAGATACGATTGTGGAGAGAGAGACTTGTGGCTGACAGTCTTTACTTGTGGATTATGTTGCTGAGGTGAACCTTTGGATTATTCGTAGAGGTTGTCATCCAGCTTTAGTCATTTTTAGATTGTATTTCTTTTCATTGGGCTTGTATGCCCGAATGATGAAATCATGTAACTTGTTTAGATGCTCCATGGTCTAGTGTGGGGTTTGGGTTAGAGATTTATTATCTAAACTACTGTTGTTTTCATAAATCATTATGCGATATCTTGTTGGATAATTACCTTGTGATATTGGTTATTTCATGAATTTGGAGTTGCTTATTTTTTATTTCAGCGTCTATAGACATTGTGAATGTATGGGGAATTGCTTCTCCCGAAAAGTGTTGATAGCGGGAGTCAGTGACGTCCATGAGGTTTTTGGGACGTGACAAATTTGGTATCAGAGCTTAGGCTTTAGGTCCCGGGTCATGGAGCAGTTTTTAGTAGATTCTTATTCGTGGGTATGTTGGTACCCATACTTATGAACTTGAGGCTACGGAACATCTAGGAAGTTTCTCTTTTTTTTTTCATTATTTGTGCGTTGAGTTGAATTAATTCTAACCTTTAAATATTGTTTTGTAGATGGTTAAGAGACTTGGTTCTTCCTCCGCTAGTCGATCTAAAGCACCTGCTAGACATGGTGCTGAATAGAATCCTATGAGTGGGAATGGTCGAGTTGGGTCTCATCCAACTATGCCTCAAACAAGGATAAAGACAGGTGCTCAGTCTGGAGTTAGAAATGGGGGCCAGCCCCAAGTTGTGGCTTCTCAGCAAGCGCAGGACCATATTGATGGAGATACTCCAGCTACAGTGCCAGTTGTTGCACCTACTGTTACATTGTCGGAAGACGTGGTGGTAAGAATGCTGAATGTACTTGAAGCATTGGTGCCTAATCAGGGTCAAACTCTAGCTCCTCAGACTACTTCGTAGACGCAAGCACAAATTTAGTTGAATATTGCAGCCTCTCAAGCACCTTTAACAGTTGATCATTCGGTTGCAGCTGGAGGGCAACCCAAGGATCTAAAGAATTTCATGGATCTTAAGCTATCGGAGTTTGATGCAACACCATCATCTGTAGAGCCTCAAAATTTTTTAGATCACTGCGAGAAGATACTAACTACTTTCGAACTAAAGGAGACTCGAGGTGTAGAATTTACCACTTTTCTATTCTCGGGGTCGCCCGAGGCTTGGTGGACTTCTGTTTTGAGGGGCAGACAAGCAGGACTACCACCAATCACTTGGTCAGAGATTTCAGCTATTTTCTTGGACAGATTTATTCCCTTAAGCAAACAAGATGACATGAGATGCTAGTTTAATGAGTTACGATAGGGATCTATGACAGACACTGAGTACGAATCTAAGTTTACTGAGTTGTGCATGTATGTCCCATCTTTAGTGGTAGATCAGAGGGAGAAAGTAAGACGATTTATGGATGGACTTGAGGATCGTTATCATGGTCTAGCGATATGCGATGTGCGTAATAGATCCTATTCAGAGGTATTTGACACTGCTCTCCATTCTGAGTCCTATTATGATATGGAAAGGATTAATCGAGAAAACAAAAAGACATGTAACTCAGGTGGGTTTAGTGGTGCTACTTCTGGAAACAAGAGTGGTTTTGATTGTGGACAGTCTAGGCCTACGAAGTCAGAGTCAGTGGGCCAATATTTAAGGAATAGTTATCCATCTAGACAAGGGCAGCAACATTAGACACAGAGGAATTGTAGCGGTTTCTTTTAGTCCGGGTAGCATTCAAAATGTTCTTATTTTGGCAGAAATCATAGCGGACGTTGTTTTGGAGTAGGCGGTCCTTGTTATACTTGTGATGAAAAAGGGCATATTGCCAAGTTTTGTCCTAAGAGAAATTTTAGTTCTAGTCAAACTACTGCTCAGATAAAGAGAGATGTTGCAGGAACTCATGCTCACACTCAGCCAGCTAGGAATACTCCATAGGGTGCTCGTGGATAGGGTCGACAGGGTACTAAGGGTTCACAGGCAGCAGGTGGACCACCGAGATTCTTTGCTATGGGTAGACAGGACATTGAGGCATCTAATGCAGTCGTCATAGGTATTATCACTGTAAACTCTCATGAGGCTTATTCTCTTATTGATCCCGGTTCTACATATTCGTATGTGTCCCCATCTTTTACTTTATTCTTAGAGAGATGGATTGAGACTCTTGTTGATCCATATATCATTACGACCCTAGTAGGGGAGACCTTATAAGTGGATAGAGTTTATAGAAATTATGTGATATCTGTTCAAGGTAAGGACACCATAGTTGATCTAATTGTATTGCCAATGACTGATTTTGATGTGATTATGGGTATGAATTGGTTGGCGTCATGTTACGCTTTGGTTGATTGTTATGCTAAGCTTGTACGTTTTGCTCTTCCTGGATAAACACCTTTTGTGTGGAAAGGTATGACTCCTGTGACTCAGGGAAAGATAATATCCTATGTAAAAGCCCGCCGAATGATTAACCGTTGGTGTTTGGGTTTTATCGCTACCGTTCATGACACTCGAGCAGAGGAAGTTTCTATAAATAATGCTCTCATTGTTCAAGAGTTTATTGATGTGTTTCCGGATGATTTGCCTAGGTTACCTCTGATGAGAGAAATTGAGTTCAGTATTGATTTAGTGTCAGGGACTCAACCTATCTCTATTCCACCGTACCGTATGGCTTCTATTGAGTTGAGGGAATTGAAGGTTCAACTTCAAGAATTGCTTGATAAGGGATTCATCAGGCCTTTGGGGTGCACCTGTGTTATTTGTGAAAAATGAAAGATGGCACGATGAGAATGTGCATTGACTACAGGCGGTTAAATAAGGTGACAATCAAGAATAAGTATCCTTTGCCTCAAATTGATGATCTATTCGATCAGTTACAGGGTGCTACCCACTTTTATAAGATTGACTTGGGATCGGGTTATGATCAGTTGAGAGTAAAGGTCGAAGATATCACTAAGATGGCTTTTTGAACTAGGTATGTCCATTTTGAATTTTTAGTGATATCTTTTGGACTGACTAATGCACCTGCAACATTTATGGACCTCATGAACATATTATTCAAGCCGTATTTATATCAATTTGTTATTATGTTCATTGATGATATTTTGGTTTACTCACAGAGTGAGGTGGAACATGAACAACACTTGAGAGTTGTGTTGTAGACACTTAGAGAACACAAGTTGTATGCCAAGTTCTCAAAGTGTGAGTTCTGGTTGGGCACGGTTTTCTTTTTGGGGCATGTGGTGTCAAGAGATGGGATTCATGTTGATCCAAAGAAGATTGAAGTAGTCCGAGATTGGCCTCGACCTAGTACTATTACAGAGATACGAAGCTTCTTGGGTTTAGCTAATTATTATAGGAGGTTTGTAGAGGGCTTCTCAAAGGTAGCTGCTCCATTGACGCGCTTAACTCAAAAGGATGTCGTTTTTCAATGGTCGGGTGAATGTGAAGAAAGTTTTCGGAAGTTAAAGACGGCATTGATTTCAACTCCAATTTTGACCTTACCCACGGCAAAGGTGGTTTCACTATTTATTGTGATGCATCTCGAATTGGGCTGGGTTGTGTTTTAATGTAGAATGGTAAAGTGGTGGCATATGCTTCTAGACAGCTAAAGGTCCATGAGAAAAATTATCCGACTCACAACTTGGAATTGGCCGTGGTCATATTTGCACTCAAGATCTGGCGTCATTATCTTTATGGTGAGCCATCTGAAATCTATACTGATCACAAGAGTCTGCAGTACTTATTCAGGCAAAGAGATCTGAATCTGAGACAATGACGGTGGTTAGAGTTACTTAAAGATTATGATCTCACTATCTTGTACAATCCTAGGAAGGCTACTATGGTAGCAGACACTTTGAGTAAGAAGTCTATGGGCAGCTTGTCCCGATTTGTTGCCAAAAAGCGACCTTTGGTTATGGATATTCAGTCTTTAGCCAATCATGGAGTTTGAATTGATCACACCATGCCTGGCAAATTACTTACAGTTATGGTGGTTCAGTCATCCTTAGTTGAGCAAGTTAAGACTTGCCAATAGGATGATCCCTACCTTATTAGGATTTGGGATCGAGTGCTGAATAGCGGTGTTAAGTCTTTTTCTATTGATGGTGAAGGTGTGCTACGTCGTCATAGAATATTGCGTGTTCCCATTGTGGGTGATGTGCGACAACTAATTCTTGACGAGGCTCGTAGCTCGCGATATTCCATCCACCCTGGTACTACAAAAATGTATCAAGACCTGCGTGGATTATACTGGTGTAAAGGTATGAAAGTTGATATTTTGAAAGATGTAACTAGTTGTTTAAATTTTTAGCAGGTTAAATATGAACATCAAAAACCTGGCGGAGTGATGCAAAAATTGATTATTCCAGAGTGGAAGTGGGAAAGGATCACGATGGATTTCGTTGTTGTGCTGCCAAATACTTTTAGGAAGCACGACTCTGTTTGGGTAATAGTGGATAGACTTACAAAATCTACCCATTTCATACCAGTTCGGGTACATACAGATCGAAGCAGTTGGCAGAAATTTACCTTCGGGAGATATTTTGGCTTCATGGTGTGCCTATATCAATCATATCTGAATGAGGTGCATAGTTCACTGCTTAGTTCTGGAGATCTTTGTAGAAATTATTGGGTTCGCAAGTTGAGTTGAGTACAACTTTTCATCCGCAGACCGACGGATAGTCTGAACGAGTTACTTAGATCTTGGAGGACATGCTTACAACTTGTGCTATTGATTTTGGTGGCCATTGGGATAACCAGTTGCCTTTAGCAGTGTTTGCTTATAATAATAGCTATCAGTCAAGCATTCAAATGGCACCATACGAGGCTTTATATGGTCGGAAGTGTCGTTCACCAGTTGGCTGGTTTGAGCGTAGTGAAGCACAGTTATTGGGTCCAGATTTAGTTCAGCAAGCATTGGAGAAGGTTGCAATGATACGAGACCGACTTAAGACGTCACACAGGCAGAAGTCCTATGCAGATAACAGGGTCCGTGACTTTGAGTTTGAAAAGGGGAAAAAGTATTTCTGAAAGTTTCTCCTATGAAGGGAGTTATGAGGTTTGGCCGGAAGGGCAAGCTAAGTCCTAGATACATCGGTCCTTATGAGATTTTGGACAGAATTGGATTGGTGACGTATAGGCTTGATTTACCTCCGAGATTGTCTGCAATTCATCTTGTGTTTCACGTGTGTACGCTTAGATGGTATGGTCATGATGATAGCCACAAGATTCAGCCAGAGGATGTCGAGGTTGATAAGTATCTGACTTATGAGGAAAGCCCGATAGTTATTTTTGATATGCAAGTGCGACAGTTGAGGTCAAAGAAGATAGTTTCAGTCAGTGTATTATGGCGAAATCATCCAACCAGAGAAGCTACTTGGGAGTCCGAGGAGGAGATGCATGTTAGATATCCTCACTTATTTTACACTTCAAGTATGATTCTAGACCCGTTCGAGGATGAACTTTATTTTAAGTGGGGGAGAATGTAACAACCAGCTTATTATTTCGTTTTAATGAAGGGTTAATTGGTAATTATAACCGATTATTAATGGTAATTAAGGGAATTAAAAGTGGTCAAGCCAAAAGCCTTATTTAGTTTCAACTAATAACGTTATAAGTTTACTACTAGGGCTTTTTTAATCCTATTATTTTGAAGAGCAGCAGAAAACTGCATCGGAAAGAAAAAAAAATAGAAAGAAACTAAAGAAATTACTCAATGCCTCTTTTTCTTTTGAACTGGAAAGAAATAGCTTTAAAGAGAGTTTTTGGTTGTTCATGCGCGGTGATAGAAAGCTCGTATAGTAGAAAGTTTATAGACAGGTATGAAATCTTATTGTTATTGTGTACTCTACATAGAGGTTGATAATTCTTGTTTAAGAAGTGTAATTAACTATGGCTTACAAAAAAAAAGGAAGATAATGGCTTTTTCTTCTTCCTTATAGATTTACATGTATTCAATAGCATGAGTTGGTAGTAACTAACCATCACAACAACAGAATCCTTCCTATACATACCCCTCCTTATATGTGAATTGAAAAATCAAAACTTATAGTAGATTAAATATAAAAATACAGTTAAATCTTTTGTGATAATTCAAAAATATTTTTTTCCCTTTTTCCTTATTGTTCTACAACAAAGTTTGATTGTATTTGACATAAGATAAAACACAATGTTCCACTTCAAAGGACTGCCATAATGTTCTTTTGACTATTTTCAAAACTTTAAGCACTACATTATTGTAATAGTCGTGACCAACCCTGTAGTGATGGTTAGTAGACCTAATGGATGATGATTAAGATTGTTTAATCATTTTATAGCTAGAAAAATACAATTTTCTCCTTAATGTGTTCACTTTCTAAAGATAAAGTTAATTTGTAACATGAAGATGACTAGGCAAATCTCCTTAATGTACAAATGCACAGTTTTGAGTGTCAAAAGAAAGAAAGAAAGAAAGAAACATAAGATGCTTGGATAGTTATAGTAGGGATATTGCGAATTGATCCCGGAAATTATAATTGATATTATTATTTGTTACTTTGTTTTGATTGATCCTATTGGTCGTTATTCAGTTGATGTTCTATACACTACAAAGTTGGAAAAACTGTCGTTAGCGAGGTAAGTGAGACTTTAAGCTTTGATGCTTTCTTTTCAAATTTGCTTTATAAAAATTATATTTTTCTGCCTATTCCATGTGTTGGGACAAGCGTGAACTCAGTATAATATGTGGCCTTTGACAAGCTGCGGATATTTATTTTGTGAAGTGTATTGAGAATCAGTTAGAGGTGAAATGTGAGGTGAGGTTGGGGCGTTGAATATATTTTCTTCACTGCTGTTATACTCTCTTGGGGCATACATAGCTGTCGTAATATGTTAGGGGCATTACATATGCTGCCATAATATGTTAGGGGCTTGTACATGCTGCCGTAGTAGACTTTTGTGGCATTATATATGCTTCCGTGAAGTTGTCGGGGTGCTAGACCGATCACCTTCACCGCCGTTTATGACAAGTTGTGAGAGTGGATTGAGTCGTGATATAGAGTGACATTTTGAACTTCCTTTTGGATCTTATTAACATTACCTTATGAGAGATATTATGTACATATTATTTGTGTATCTTGTATTTTATAACACTTGTTCCAGGTTTATCAAAGTAGCGGGTCGAGGATCTTACTGGGTTATATTTACATATAGCTCACTCCTTACATGCATATCTACAGATACGGTTGCGGAGAGAGAGACTTGTGGTTGACGGTCTTACTTATGGATTCTATTGCTGAGGTGAACCTTTTCATTATTCGTAGAGGTTGTCATCCAGCTTTAGTCATTTTTAGATTGTATTTCTTTTTGTTGGGTTTGTATGCCCGAATGCAGAACTCATGTAACTTGTTTAAATGCTCCATGGTCTAGTATGAGGTTTGGGTTAGAGATTTGTTATCTAAACTACCATTGTTTTCGAAAATCATTATGCAATATCTTGTTGGATAATTACCTTGTGATAATGGTTATTTCATGCATTTGGATTTGCTTATTTTTTTATTTCATCATCTATAGACATTGTGAATGTATGGGGAATTGGTTCTCCCGACAAGTGTTGATAGCGGGAGCCAGTCACGCCCATGAGGTTTTTGGGACATGACATAGATGACAATGGTCAATTTCAAGTGAGACTCCACGATGGTGGCACATCACGGAGTGGACCGAATTTCCATTCGTCACTTTCCAGTGAGCCACCGCGATAGTGGCGCATCGCGGTGGCCCATAAGATCGGGTTCCCAGTTTATATTTTTCCTGTTTCGTTCAGAAGTTAACAAGGGTAGTTTGAACTTTTTCCCAATCTCTTAAAACGTCCAAACAGGAGATTAAGACCTCTACAAGCATAATATACGGCATTCTCAAGATTTTCCTCAAAACAAAAACCCTAGTTCATATACTTCTCCTCCAAGAAACTCAAGATTCAACTGTGGGTTTTTCAAATTGATCGGAGATTCGGAATTCCCAAACCATAGGATTCAAGGATAAGCCATTATTCTTCATAATCGAGGTACGCGGGGGTTTTCCTAAAATCTCATGGGTATAGAAATCATGATTTTAAGAAAAGGGTATTTGAATTTATGAATACATTCATGTTTTAGAAGCTTCGATAATATTGTTTTGGTCTTTAGGCCTTCCCCCAAATTGATTTGAATTGTATATATGTACGTATGCATTGAAAACCGTGAATTGTGAATCGAGAGCATGAAATATATAATCTCCCTCTCCCATTACTTTATTATTTGATTTACAAGTTATGAATCCTTACATTTCATGATTTACAGAATGATTCAAGATACTATTTGTCTTATGTAAAATTCATCATGATTAAGAATGGGAGAGAGGAATGCTTTAATGATGTTAAATGCTGAGATTGATAAACAAAGAAACTTCAGGAATGTTTTTGAGAAGTTGGCCACTACTTATTGAAATTGTTGAATGAATGGAAAGTCTTCGCATGATTTTTGACTTATGATTTGAGATATGACTCTTCTTACACTATATGCATGTTCAAGTGGCCTGAATATTGTTTTAGAATGAAATAATCATATATGGCTTAGAATAATGACTTGCAAGTCTTGGTATGACGATACCAACTCAGACAATGCCATAACAGACACAGAATAATATAGAATCAGACTTTCATATTTTAGAATTTCAGAATGATGCATGTTCAGAAAAGGTTAAAATAGGGCATAAAGAGATGTTAGGTGGTTCCCTGAAGATGGCACAAGTTCAGATAACTCATTTCCCAAAATTCAGATTTGCCGATCTGGGTATATTATATTACACTGGCCTAGTGTCGTGTGGTGTATCAAAATCAGAGACTCCAACCCTTGCAGCATACTTGGGTTGGGGGCTTCCCCGCTGAGTCAATGGTGGATTTCATATAGCTCGTGGAATATCAGAGTTTTAGGGGAGTGCCACCTAACTCAAAAGTAATAAAAAGAATAGATATTGCATTGACAAGAATGATATTTGATTTTCAAAAAAATGCCCATGTGTTTTGGGAATTGTTTATGCATGATGTTTTAACAACTTGCTCTCCACTATTTTACCTATATAAAAATTTTATTTTGGATTACTTTGCGTACCAGTACATTTTATTGACCCCCCTCCCCCCTACCTCTCAGGTTCTGAGGCTCAGTCTAGGGGTCTAAATAAGCAGTAGATTTCATTAGACATAGTTAGAGTGCCCAGTTGGTGAGCCTTCTATATTCCAAAAGGCCTGTTTATTTTCAAAAAATTATTAGTGGTTACGGTTTTTATCTACTGGGGCCTTGTCCCAGCTTTCAGATTGTGTTAGAGAGTATGTAATAGAGATTTCGCAGATGGTTTGCTAATGTTGCTAGTTAGTTTTGGATTTTGTTCCTCAATGCTAAATTCATATCAGATTTATGACCATGATTCCGTCTTACTATAATTTCCGTATTTCCTTATTTACATATGAATGATGTTTATGATTTCAAGATAGAAGGGTGTCCGGACCTTCATGGTTCAGGATGCTCGTCACGGCCAGGGCCTCGGTTCGGGTTGTGAAAAATTGACTCTCTCCTGCTTCTTCCTCTTCCCCATTGTTGTTTTCTTGATTTCCATGCTTTCCACTTTCTCCTTTTTTCGATTCTTGATATTCGTTCTGTCCATCAACCTCCTTTGGCCGTTCTTCTTCTTCTCCATTATTCGCATCAGAAATAGCCTCTGTTGCATTACCATCTTCTTCTTCATCAATACATAATCTCTTACGCTCATTCAATGCACAACCAGTACAATTATTAGTGGAAGAAGCATCAGAGATAACATTTTCTTCTTTCATAAAACGGTTGACGGATTCGTCGGCCTGCGGAAAATCAGGAATTGGTGATGATGAAGCTAACATTTTCTTGCAGACAGAAAGAATTAAGGAGAGGAGAGATTTTAACACTTCCTTTCCAATATCAAGTCACTCAACAGATGTTAACTGTCTATAACAGAAGCGGGTTTGACTTTTACTTTGCTATATATAATACTACTGTATATATTTTAGGCAAAATGAACTTATTCTCTTTTTAAATTCAAATTTAGTCTTTTATTAGTTCTTGGGCAATACTAATGGCCAAAGATTATTTTATGTATGTCTTTTACTTTTTGGAAAAATTATGTGACATAGTATTTATTTTAAATAGCGAAAGTAAATATATCATAATATATAGCGAGAGTTTGGGTTAAATTTGTATGCTTGGAACTGTATCAATTCGCTCTGTATCAGCGGAAGGCATCCACATTGGAACTCAACTAAATTTGAATTCCCGCATTGCATTGCCAATTTCTGAGGGTGGTGCTCCCAATAGGATTTTTATCCATTCCCAAAAACTAGAACGTAGAGAGCTTCTGCAATAAATTCAAAGTAAACCTAAAAAAAAGCATGCGGGAAGGCAATGAAGCTCAGATCATAAGATCATACTACAGGGAAATGGAACAGTTCTGACATGAAAGTCTTTATGTTAGCTAGATCTCGTTGCTGCCACCTAAATGGTAGGTTGGCGATGAATGTGTGACGTTTAGAGTTATCCTTCGTTCACCTATCCCCAATGAAAGAATGAGTAACCCAATCCCTTATGGATCATGACCTTACCACACAGTCCCCGATTGCCAAACAGGGATTTTGTTTTCATTCTCCATTCCTGTAATATGAACCTCACCCAACATTGATAATTTGAGCTTACAAGAAGATGAGGAAGTGTACAAGAACTCCTTTTAACACTCAAACACAGTAGAGAATACTAGAAAATTGAGCAAGAATAATTTGGAGAACTTTTTAATGATGAATCAAATAATTTCCTGTGGCGGAACAAACTATATACATTGCTTTCTTGTAAACATCGCGGATAAATAATGCACAGCGCTACTTCCATTCGAACAAAGAATTGTCAGCTAAATTGACAAATAATTACAAAGAACAAAAAGGATGATCCTAGCTACTTCCTTCAGGACAAGTGGAGCTGCAAGAAGGGACACATGGATGCAGAGCTAGGTAGCATATCATATCTAGAACTAAATCTTTTGTTGGGTCTCTGTTCCGATCAAGTTAGCCTACCAAGCAACGAATCAATATCTTCCGAATTTCCATCTACCATGCCTGGGTTCTAAATGAAAGAATAGTTTATCCCATTGTCCTCGTTCACTAAGATCCCTAAGCAGCGGTTATCAGACTCAGACGAGCATGAATGGAGCGATATGGACAGTAAGGATTCATATTGAGGCATAGTTGGTGTGCTCAGATCCCTAAGCAAAACATAACATGAAAACCAATAAATAAGAATGTTACACAAGGTAGCTAGGAAAAATAGAAGGAATTAAAAGGAAACAAACAATAAGAGCTAGGTACCTTGGACCTGATGAGCAAAAAGTATTTAAGGATTGTCATCGTCTAAACTAAAATCATCAATTCGCCTGTCTGGGATAGACGGAAAAATCTTTTGACGTTGATCAGGTCGTTGTGAAGGGACAGATTGATCAGGTCTTGGTGAAGGGACGGATTGACCAGGTTGTTGTGAAGAGGTGGATTGATCAGGTCGCTGTGAAAGGGTGGATTCTGAACTCCTTGGTGTGCTATTTATCTTTCTTGGAGCATTTTTTACCTATTTGCATACCTTATCCAAAATAACTAGAAAATCCCTAACAATCACAAACAACCGCAAATCGTCATCCCTCTTAGCATTTTCATAGAAATAATCACTCGTGCTCTTAACAAGGGTAGTTGAGTGGATAACTTGCCACTAATAGAGTTTGAGTATAATAATAGCTACCATGCCAGTATTAATATAGCTCCTTTTGAAGCATTGTATGGGAGAAGATGTAGGTTGCCTATAGGGTGGTATGAGGTGGGTGATACTCAGTTGTTTGGGCCTGATCTTGCTCACCAGGCAATGAAAGATGTGAAATTTATTAGGGAATGACTTAAGATAGCTTAGAGTAGACAAAAATCCTATGCCGTTGTTAGAAGAAGGGAGTTGGAATTCGATGTTGGTGATTGGGTATTTCTAGAAGTTTCTCCTATGAAGGGGGTCATGCGATTTGGGAAGAATGGTAAGTTGAGTCCTCGCTATATAGGACCAGATCAAATTTTGAGAAGGGTAGGTGCAATTGTATATGATTTAGAGTTGCCTGCTAGTTTGGGTGTCGTTCATTCGGTATTCCATGTGTTCATGTTGAAGAAATGTATTGGAGACCATTCTTTAGTATTGCCTGTAGAGGAGGTCTAGGTAATGGACTCCTTGTCTTATGAAGAAGAGCCTATAGCAATCTTAGATCGTCAAGTTAGAAAATTGAGGAACAAAGAGATAGCCTCAGTTAAAGTGTTGTGGAGGAATCATAAAGTTGAAGAAGAAACTTGGGAATTAGAAGATGACATGAGAGATAGATGCCCAAACTTATTTGATCCGGCAAGTGACGAAATGGAAGGTACAATCCTTGTCTTATTCTTTCTTATGCCTTAGTATGCGTGAAATCGTGCTTATCAGTATTTTCGTGTCATCATTCGGGGACTAATGATCCCAAGGAGGGATAATGTAACACCCCGTAAAATCCTTCATGTGTTATATCATAGTAGTATGCATGTTGAGTTAAAAGCTTGAAAATTTTCTAAGTGTAAAAGGGGACTTAGAATCATTTTTAGCTTTCAATCTTCAGGGAATTTATTTTTGACCTTTCCGACCTCCGTTTTCCAATTTTCAAGTTGCGTTAACCTCGAGGAAGTCAAGGGTACGTCTCGTGTGAGTTTTGGAATTTTTAGAAGAGCGTAAGCCCACGTTTGGGGTTGCGAACTAGTGGCTAAAGGCGTTTGGCCTGCGCGCCTTTCCTGGAGCCTTTCCTGGGGGACCATGCTATAGGAAAAGCAGCGCCTTGCTTAGAGCAGGGGTCCAACCAGGGCGGCGCCTTGCCTGGCGCCCCAAGCCAATTATTAAATTGTTCCCGTGATATTGAGGGTATTTTGGGTATTTTCAAATTCCTATAACATCTTAAACACGGGATCAAGCTCCCAAATAACTACATTACACATATTTTCTCCAAAATTCATCAAGAACTCTCCCAAAGGTTTCAAACTAAAAACCCAAATAACTCAAGATTCAACAGTGGGTTTTCGAAACAAATTGGAGATTTTGAATTTCCAAGCCGTAGGCATCAAGAAACATCCTTTAATTTCCTAAATAGAGGTACACGGGGTTTTTCTAAAATCTCATGGGCATAGAAATCATGATTTTAAGAAAGGGGTTTTTAGATTTATGAATACATTCATGTTTTAGAAATCTTGACGGTATTGTTTTGTTCTTTTGAACTTCCCCCCATTGAATTGAAATTGTGTATATATGTATGCTTGTGCTTTAAGGTTGATGATTTAATTGAGAGCATGACTTAGGTAAAATCCCTTTGTTGTTTTGATTTTCCTTTACTTATCATATGCTATAGATTGTTTTGAATGCATCCTTGAAAAGCATGGTACAAAATGTATTGAATTGTGTTATGATTGGATTATGATTTGGATTTCTAAAGAGAGGGTATTTGTTTTTATAAATGTTGAAATATTCATATAATAAAAGAGTGCATGATTTTGCCAAAAGCACATGACCACCATATGTTTGAAGGATTCTTGCATAGTTTTGACTTATGTTTCGGAACATGAAATCTCTTATACTATTTGCAAAGTTGGGTGGTCTGAATTGAGTGTTAATGAAAGAATTATTATTAAAGCATTATGGCTTAGAATTACGACTTGCAAGTCTTGGTATGACGATGCCAAAATAGACAATGCCATAATAGACTCAGACAAGCTTGGAAACAAGATTTTCATGACTTAAGATTTCAAAATGATTTGTGCTAGAAATGGATTAAAATTGCGCTCAAAGAGATGTTAGGTGGTCGCCTGAAGAAGGAACGTGTTTCAGACAACTCATTTCCCAAAACCATGATTTGCCGATCTGAGTATATTATTATACGCTGGCCTAGTGCCCTGCGGCGTATTAGACTTAGACACTCCAACCCTTGCGGCACACTTGGGTTGGGGGCTTTCCCACCGAGTCAATGGCGGACTCCATATTTCTCGTGGGGTTTTAGACTTGTAGGGGTGTACCACTTAACTCAGAATTAATACGAAGATCAGAAATTGTATTGTAAAGAATGATTTATGATTTTTTTCAGAAAGGTGCCCATGTGTTTTGAAAACTATTTTATGTATGACGTTTTGACAAATTGCTATCCATTATTTATTTATATAAAAGCTTTATTTTGGATTACTTTGCGTACCAGTACATCTGTATTGACCCCGTACCCCTACCTCTCAGGTTCTGAGGCTCAGTCTAGGGGTCCAAATATGCAGTAGATTTCATCAGACAGAGTTGAATTTTCCAGTTGGTGAGCCTTCTATATTCCAGAAGGCCTATTTACTTTCAGACAATTATTATTAGTTATGGTTTTAGTCTACTAGGGGCCTTGTCCTTGTTTTCAGATTTTGTTAGTGGTAATGTAGTTGAGATTTCGTAGACGGCTTTCAGATATTGTTAGATGGTTTGGATTTCATTTTCCATGGTTCAACTTATACCAGACTTATGACCTTGATTCCACTTCATTTTGTATTATTCCGCATTTCCTATTTGTATATAATGGTGTACATGATTACAAGTTAGAAGGGTTCTTGAGCCTTTATGGTTTGGGATGCTCGTCACGGCCAGGGCCTCAGTTCGGGTCGTGACAGTAAGTGCATGGCCAAGTTTGGCCACTGTGCCTGTTAAATTATCTGCATCCAGAATTGCCGCTCTTGTCACATTTCCAAGATCACTACTCAAACTGAAAACAATTTGTAAACCAGTATTTCGATAGCCTCCGTTAAGATTTGAACATTTGGTCATGTAACTGTTCATTCAACTTCATTGATTCCATCTTCAGTTAATTCACCATAATCTAATCATAAGTTGATATAAATGTGTGATAATATGATATGAGATTTAGTATAACACTTTAATTATTCTAGTGATATGATCAAGTTATAAATTATAGCAAAAGAAGGAACATTTCATCATTTTCCGTTCATTCCAAAGCAAGTAAAAGTTCTTTCTTTCTTTCTCTCTTTCTTTCTTTATTGATTCCAACATTTACAAAGATCCAAATGCTACCTGCAGAAAAACTAGATCTAGAGAATAATGCAGTAACGTAACACTGTGAAACTGAGGTTTTCGACTTATCAAGAAAATACCCGGTATTGACATGACTGAACAATTATTTAATAACATAATTTACATTTATTATAAAATATGTATAGGAGGTTTTATTTAATGTTTCTATGAAATCTTTCTCAAGAGTGATATTATGAGAAGCATATAGTAATCTTTTCGTCGTTTCTTTTTACTTGTCATAGTTTTCTTTTTGAGAGTCAGATGATATACTTTTTTATCAATCTTTTAAGATATAATATTGATATGATAAAAAATGCAATTTATAGTTAATTTTTGAATATCTAAATTTAATTTTAAAATTTTGTGTTAATGTAAAATGATTTAGCTTTGAAAATTGGGATAAGGCACAACTATCTTTCAAACAATACCCGAAATTCAAGTGACATACCTAAACTTTACTCATTTTGTTCTGGTGTGGCTGTCAAGTAGCAAAATATTTTATGTTCATTTTGTGTTTGACTTGACAGCCACGTGATCACAAAGAGAGTACAAAAATGCAATTAAATGAGTTTAGGGGTTAATAGGACCCCCGTAAAGTTTAAGTGTGTTTCTAAGATTTCAAATATAATTTTTTTTTAGGGGAGAGGGAAAGGGATATTTGTGCCTTATCTTTTGAAAACTAGTCAAATTGACTTTCAAAAAATGAAACGAGTATTAAGATAGGAATGAGTTTATATCATTATTGACCATTTCTCCTTGTAAGACTAATTTTGATTACGCTGAAGTTATTTCAAATTCACTGTTTACATCCTTAATTACTTCTCCATAATCCTTTCATTAATTGACATTGTGGAATAATAATCTGAAGTGAAGTACAGTATTTTAGTTAGGCATAATACATAAAAAGGATTTTTAACTTGACACCAAATTATAACTATGTCCTTTAATTTTGTCAGTGCACAAATAGGCCCTTTAACTATATAAAAGTTGAACCAAAAAAATACTCCAATTCTGCAACTTTCATACGTGAAACTCTAATGCTCCAACATGGATTAGTGATCTACTTAGATGCTGCCACCTAATAAAAAAGACACATTATAACTATGACCTTTAACTTTGCCAGTGCACAAGTAGGCCTTTTAAATATACAAAAGCTGAACAACAATCACTTCAATTTTAACACTGAAGCGCGTGGTTTTGAATGTATACACGCATTTTTTTAGTTAGGATTGGAGTGGTTTTTTTTGCTCAGATTTTGTATGGACTGCTAAATCGATTCCTCTTGGCTTGATTAAAAAAGGTCATAGTTATAATTTGGTATCAAGTTAAAAGTCCTGTTTACGTATTGAACCAGGAAGAATATCAGAAAATGAATTGAAAAAAGAAGATGACTATGACTATAATCAAGATTTAGCAATCTTGAAGTCTATCTATCATTAACACTCTAATCGTGGGGTAGTTCCATATCCTCCTTCAGAGAAATTTATTGATTACATCGAAACATCAAATCCCAACTTGAAATGTCGTGGCCAAGCATTGGCAACTAAGATCATTACATTAGAGCAACATTTCTTAACTCTTATGAATATGGCAGCACATACGGTATATTACCCTGAGATAATCCACCCTGTTTCTCAACAAATCTTCTTCTTGTGTATGGCTTTATGGGATTAATTTTGAAGATTATTATTAGTTGACGAACAGGAAGATAAAATTGGAAATTGGAGTTGTTGATCCATACTTCGATTTCAAGGTCGAAATCTTCATAGCAACATTTTAAATAGGAGAAAAGCTCAAATATGTTACTGAACTATCAGAAATGGCTCATTTATGCCATCCGTTAAAAGTTAGGGTCATTCATGCCATCGCCATTATAAAACCGGTTCATCCATGCCATTACTTTTTAACTGTGGTTTTTAAAAAATAACTTTGCCATGTGTCCTCTTATTAGAGGTCCACGTTATTAAATTGGACCCACTAAAATTTTTTGATCCATTAAAAAGAATCCACCCACACCCAGCCTATTACCTTAACCCACTTTAATATTACTCTTCCAATGGATCTAAGTCCACATATTTCTGGAAAAACATTCATATATACACATAAATAGTGTCTGTGTGAGTAGGTACCAAACAACACTCAAAACTTCACAAGTTGAAGACAAATAAAGGGTACCAAACAACACTCATAAAACCCTTTTTACTCATAGATCCAAGAGTGAAGGATACTTTACCACTCTGCAACACCTTATGAAAACCAAAGAAAATTTCCTTCTTTTCTCTCTCAACAAAATAACTTCCATGAATAACGTTCCTGCACAATTACGAATGTCCTCAATAATAATGCAGCAACCAGTTTGTCGATTTGGTAAGAAGTAACGCAGCAACCAGTTTGTCGATTCTATAAGAAGTAAACTGAAGTCATTATTGGTACAAAGATTTAAAGCTTACGTTGCTAAGACTCCAAGGTTAACCTCTAAGTTGAATTTAGTATTATAGGATTCAATCATTGTATAAAAGTGATTGAGTCCTCCGAATATCGAATCCACACAGAGGAGAACCTCAAAGTGTAGTGGTCCAAGCAGGTAAGGGAAGAGACAAGGAGGTCCGCCATGTCCTCAAACTTATGGTTACCACGCTAATGACAAATAATATCAATACATAATAGCAGAATCAAAAAGAATCCACATTTTTTTCATGATAACATGAATACCGAAGAACCTAAAATGGAATATAACATTTTCCACTCAATCTAACAAGGATGAGGATTGCTATCGGTTATGTTCTCTATACGCAGCTAGAGGTCCCAAGACAACGATAGACTGGCCTACAAGGATGAGGATTGCTATTGGTATAACAAAAGGAATCTTCTTTCTGCATACCAAAGAAAACATAATACATGGGAATCTTACATCAAGCAACATACTGCTTGATGAGCAAAACAACCCAAAGATTGCAGATGTCGGACTCTCCAGGCTTATGACTACTGCTGGAAACACCAATGTGATCGCCACTGTTGGCACGCTAGGTTATTGTGCACCAGAACTCTCCAAAATCAAGAATTCAAGTACCAAGACTGATGTCTATAGTCTTGGAGTGATCATTTTGGAGATCTTAACTGAAAATTCCCTAGCGAGGCTACGGATGGTCTTGATTTGCCACAGTGGGTAGCTTCCTTTATGAAATACGAAGGGACTAATGAAGTGTTTGATGTTGAACTTATGAGGGATGAACCTAATATTGGTGATGAGTTGTTTAATACATTGAAATGGCTTTGCACTGTGTCGATCCCACACCAACTGCTCGGCCAGAAGCTTCGCAAGTACTACAGAAATTGGAGGAGATAAAACCATACCTGATGTTGGACTAAGGGTTTTTGGAATTTTAGGTTATTTGATGATAGTGTAGAAAGATAATGTGATATTAAATGGGTGTTGGTCGGATATTTAAAGGATCGGGTATTAAATGGGTTTCATGTTTTTTATTTTAATTAATGTTGATTTATTTTACATAATGACATGGACCTCTAATAAGAGGCCACGTGGCAAAGTGGTTTTTAAAAATCACAGTTAAAAATTAATGGCATGGATGAGCCAGTTTTGTAACGGTGATGGCATGAATGAGCCTAACTTTTAATGGATGGCATAAATGAGGCATTTCTGATAGTTCAGTGGCAAATTTGAGCCTTTTCCCTTTTAAATAATTTCTTGGAGCAATAGTTTAAATTTCCCAATATTATTTCACTAAGTTGAATCTAGTTGCTACACTTACATTTGGAAATTAGTTTGTTCTTGAACTTAGTTGAAGTTTATGCGAAGTAGCATACAAATTGTGTACCCGAACAACAAAAAGAACCATTTAGCATTTATAACTTATGTAATTGCTCATTCAACTTGATTTCATCCTTAATTAATTCACCATAATCTAATCATAACTATTCATTCGACTTGATTCCATCCTTATTTAATTCACCATTATCTAGTCATAAATTGACATAAATGAGTGAGATGTGAGGTTTAGTATAACACTTCACTTAATCTTCAGTTCATTTCTTTCTTTATTTATCTCTTTCTCTCTTTATCGGCTCCAACATTTACAAAGATCCAAATGCTACCTGCGGAAAAATTAAATGGAGAGAATAATGGAGTAAAGAAAGAAAATTCAGAATCTGATGAACAAGATAATGGATTAATCAATCAAGAAGACATGGAAAAGCTGGAACTAGAAGAACAAACAAGCTCTGAAACTGAGGTCTTCAACTTATCAAGAAAACACCCGGTATCTGATGAAGCCTCCCATCAACACCCAAATCAAAGAAACCCCACAAAACTGTATTGGCCAGCTGAAATCCTTACTCAAATTCTCTCAAGGCTTCCCGTTAAATCTCTCTTGCGATTCAAGTCTGTTTTAAAATCTTGGAGTTCTTTGATTTCTAGCCCTGAGTTTACAAAATATCATCTAATTTTATCAACTAATAATAACAAAGTCCACACTAACCATAGGATTATGTTGAGGATATCCCAACCAGAACTCAACCTTAAGGAATGCCCTATTATGGAGGAAATTAACTTGGATTATCACATGAAAAACTCCGGTACAGCTTGTGTCATTGAGGGTTCTGTCAATGGATTGATTTGACTTGTAAATGAGGCAAAGGAATTGTTCCTATGGAACCCAGCAATAAGAAAGTATAAGATGTTGCCTGATTTTAGAACTAAATTAAAGGATGATGGTCAATGCACATATGGTTTTGGATTTGATGATATCCATGATGATTATAAGGTAGTTTGTATTTTTACTATTACTAGATATCCACGTAACTTTCAAGAGATCAATATCTATAGCCTAAAGGACGATTCTTGGCGAACAATACATTGTTCTAGGAGAGTGACGTGGTTAATTGGCTCAGGAAAGTTTGTGAATGGAAAGCTTTATTGGGCTACTAGTAATGATATAAAAAGTGGCTGGCGCATAAACTCTTTTGATTTTAGTAATGAAAAATGGAGAAAGGTAGAGCGTCCTTATTATGGAGAAGAGGATAAATTTCTCGTGTTGGGAGTGTTGAAAAGTAATCTATCTATGATTTATAATAATTCGACTACTCATGTGGATGTGTGGACTATGAAGGAGTATGAGAATAAAGAATCTTGGAAAAAGATTTTTACTATCAATTATTCTCTATATCCCATGGATTATTTATTTTCTCACACTTTTTTTCTATCTAAAAGAGGTGAATTTCTGCTTATGTTTCACGATAAAATCATGATATACAATCCGAAGGATAACGTAAGAAACTTCTTACATATTAATGAATTTGATTATGTTCTTTTGATGGAATTCTTTCCAACCCTAGTCTGTCAGCTTTCACAAAATGAACAAGGGACACTACAATATTCAAGGCAACAAATATTATGATTATTGGAACTGTTCTGTAAGTGATGATTTGTGTGAGTTTGATTTTATGTATTTTGCAAAGGACATAGTTTAAGGAGAACTTTACCAACATCTTCATGTATATTTCATTTGACCTTACTTTCTACAATTTTCATGAAAAAAGAATCCCATTGTTGCTACTAGATGATTAAATTCTTTGGCTTTGTCCTTCAATTAATTTGGTTATTTGGCCAATGGAAGGTTGTATGTTCTTTCGCTTCAGTAATAACAATAATATTAGCAAGAATGGGTTGAATTAATTAGAGAAAGCAAAAGAGGAAATATTTGATTGATATGATTATGGAATAGAAGGAAAAACTCATGAACATAGAATTTTAGGAGAAGTGACAATTATGTTTTAATTTTTCTTTCTCAAAAATAGATAAAGAAAAAACTTCAATCCAACAAAAAATAGTGTTCCATCAATAGTTTGACACACATGTGGTTTTCTCATTGTTAACTTTTATACAGTAGCATTAATTGAGGAAACTTTTGAATTTAATGAAACTTGATGAAGAAACAAAAGAAAAAATAAATTGATGTGAAATTTTCAACAAAATGGAGCTTGAGATGGGCATTAAATCGAAATTCTAGATTCTATATATTAATCCTTAAGCTCAGAAATCTAGAATATCCAATGTACGTAAATGGTGAGGTATGGGGAAAGGGAAGAACTGCCCATCAGTAATGGAGATAATTTCTCATAAATATGGATATCAAAGTAACTACATTAATAATAGAGATATTTATGAAGGGAAGAAAGTTTTAGGTGACGTAGATTATCTGAAATTATCATCACCAACTGGATAATAGTCTCCCCATAAACCCATAGACAAGTTGAAATTTTTGCGGCAAATAGGGTGGATTATTTTGGGATAATATCCTACACGTGCAGCCATTTTCATAACCTTTAAGGAATGGTGCTCTAACATAAAAATCTTATTCGTCAATGCCTGACCATAAAATTTCACGTTGGGAACTGAAGTCTCGATGTAGTTGATGAAGTTCTTTGAATAAGGAGGATGCTGAATTAACCCACGATTGAAATAGTAGTGATAGATAGTGTAACATTGTAACGCCCCATTGTTTTGTTCGACTTGATGAAACCTAGATCCATATTTGAGAGGCTAGCATCTTGAAAGTACTCCAAGTGTAAAAAGGGACTTAGTCATTTTGAGCTCCTAATCGTTGATGATCTTATTCTCGAACTTTGCAACCCTGAAAAGTTTATATGTTAGCTAGTTCATGATCCGGGAGTTCAATAGGTGTTCCTAGACAAGTTTTGGATTTTTTGGGCCACGTTTAGACCTTGTTTGGTGTTCAAAAATAGTGGACCAACGCGATCTTAGCGCGCCGCGTCGCCCATCTCGTTGGTCAATTTTGTACAGGAACTGCCTGGCAAAAGTACTAACGCTTGACCCGATTATGGCACGATGCATTGGGTATCGCGTCAATGCCGGCGACGCGCCGCGTCACCAATTGCATCGATGCCTTGTTGTTTCAGCTTCTAAAATCTGCATTTTTAAGGGCAATTGGGTCATTTTCCCTTATTCTAATACGCCCTAAACACTAGATTAAAACATCATATCAACACTTTAGGTTGGTTTTCATGAAAAATAACTCTCTTAACATCTATTGAAAACCCTAGCCTCTTATTTTAAGATCAAGAGCTGATCCTTGGAAGTCAGTAGTTTCAAGAACTAAGGTGAAATTCGGAATCCATTCTTCCTCCTAAACAACATAAGGTACGTGGGGTTTTCCAAAAAAACAAACTACATGGGCATAGTAAATTCTTTTAATTATGAAAAAGGTTTAGAAATCATGATTTTACGAAAAGAGTTTTGGATTTACAATTATAATCATGTTCTAGAATCCTTGAGAATATTGTTTTGGTCTCTAGGCCTTTCCTTGAAAGTGATTTGATTAGTATATATGTATGTATGCGTTGAAACTTCGAATAGTGAATTGAGAGCATGAAATATCTAATATCCTCCTCTCCTATTACATTGTTACTTGATTTACAAGTTATGCATCCTTACATTTCATGGTTTTAAAGAAGGAACCAAGATGCTAATTGTAGACACCTAATTTCGTCCCTCCCCGATAGCATTTTTACCCATTTTTTACTTTATCCTACCGTGTACCCTCACCCATGTAATTACACCTCCACAAATGACAAAAATAACAACCCTTAGCTAATTTTATCTTATCCTAATAGCCTACCTAATCAAAATAAACCACACCAATACCCCCCCTCACCCCACTCGCGTGTCCCACACCCCACTCACAGAAATATATATACACGCACATAAGGATTAGAGAGGGGGGAGGCTTTGATTTTTTTTTTCTCTTTTTGCTTCTTCTTCATCATCTTCACGCACACAATTGACTCAGTGATCCTCACCGAATAGCACACATCATGCACACACTAAGGACCATCCTCTTCTACACAGATTCACGCACACACCCACCGAAAATGAAGAGCTGAGGGAGGAAGAGGAGAGAATGGAAATTGAGAAGGAGAGATCGAGAGGGATTTTAGCATGAGAGAGAGAAGACAGAGATAGCTATGATTGGGAAAGAAAAAGGAAGATTGAAGACCAAACGTCCCTTCTATCATTGCCGTTTGCACTATTCGTGCGGTCGGAGGTTGACCGAAAAACAACCAAAAATGACCCAATCTCTAAAATCCAATCAAACTCGCCGGAATACCCCATTCCGACAACTGTCAGTGACGAAACCACCATTATCGCCCGCTTCCCGGCAAATATTCATCAAAATCCATCAGAAAACTATATGGATTAAGTTTGAATCTTCATCATTTTATGGTTTCTGATCTATTGGGGTAAGAAACAGTAATGGATCTATGTTGATGTTGTTTTGTGCAATGTCGCGGTTCCGTGGCTTTGAGAGTTCCGATCCATATTGGTTGTTCAAAATAAAATCGTCAAATTGAGGTCCAATTTTACTTCCTCCATCTTTTTATTTCATCGTTTATTCTATTCGGAACATGATATGAATTGTTGTTGTTACGATTTTGTGATTCATTTTGTGATTATGGAATGCGTGTTCAAATGATACTTTATTGATGTTTAGAATGTATTTGGGTTGGGAATCGAAAATTGATAAAAGTTAATATTATGGTCTTTTGATTCATTGTTGTTGTTTAATGTTATATGTCGTCGAGTGGGTAGACAAACAGTAGGCTCGGGTAGGCAAATATAAAATTGGTGGATTGTTGGAGTGTTTGGAATATTTTTTGGATGTTTTCCTAGTTTATCGCATGAAATTGACATTGTATTAGTTTACCGGGGAGTTTCCCGAAGGAAATGTATTCATTCACCGTGGAATGCCCCGAAGTGACATGTACTTGAAGATGACGCACAATCAAGGACCGGAAGTGGTCGAACCACGGTATCGAGGTGTGTCTAACACCTTTCCCTCGGTCAACAGAATTCCTTAACCGAAATCTCTGTTCGCCAACTAGTTTAAAAGAGTCTAACACAGTTTTGAAAAAGAATTTCCAAAGGTGACTTGGCACACCTAATTATGTCAAGTGGTGACTCTGAATTTTAATGTAAATAATTCTTTTCAAAACAAATCTTTACTTTTGTCACTTAATAATAAGAACCTTTTCGAACCATAAAATCAATTCTTTTTTTGGAGTTAAAAGGGGTGAGACAGCTCTGGCGATCCTGCTGAGGACTTTTCAGAATTCGAGCTTATTTTTGGAGTTCATCGGCTTAGTTTGATATTATGAGTGTATAAACATTGTTTGTTTTTATTTTATCATTGTTGAGTGCTTACGTGCTACGTGTTTATAATTTTTCTCTTGTGTGTTACCGCTTTATATCTGGCATCATGTACATAAACTGAGTCAATTTTTTCTACAACAAGTCTTGGAGTGCACGTCGTGCACGCAAACTCTAGTTGAGTCACCCTTATTTTAGGAGGGGGAGCCATCGAACGTATGGAGTGGGTGGAAAGCACAGTAGCCACTATCGACCATAAGCTCCCCCAGACGGCCTTGTTAGTAAACTTCAATGTAGGTCAGCATTTAGGTCATGTTTATCTGCATCATATTGAGACCTAGCAGGACCCACTTGGTCCTTTTTAGGAGACTCACCTCTGAAGCATCCCTATGTGCTAAGTGTTGCATCTTTGATGGTAATGTGTTCATTTGACCAACCGATTTGGAGAAAGCATGTGTTAGAAGTATAGTGTGTAGACAAGAAAGTGTTGAAAAAAGAGAATAGGAATTGTGATTCGAAAATTAAAAAAAAAAAGAGTTTCGTATGTTTTTAGAGTTCTTTATGGCTTTTGATTTTTTTTTCTTTCACAATTCAAAAATTTTAAAAGCTTTTTTACCTTTCGCACTAATTTTCTCAAAAACATCAAAAAGATTTTTCTTTTGTTCCTGTATCATGCATTCATAATTCAAAATTTTCAAAAAGATTTTTTTTTAGATAGGAGCTTTTTATAAAAGAAAAATTCGAAAAAGATTATAGAAGTTTTGTATATTTCATATCAAAATTATCAAAAATATTTTTCTTTCATGGTTGTTGGTGTCATTTTTGTATGAACTGCCAAATTAAAAATCCAAAAAAAAATTATTTTCATCGAGTACTTGTGTTTCAAGTCAGGGGGTAATCTGTGATTTAATCATTAATTGTCCAATCTGGATGAACTACACACCCCTGATTCTTCTCTCTCGGGAATGAGATATGTAGGCAGCCTATTGTGGGTTCAGGGATCTTATTTGAAAAATTCAAAAAAAAAATTCACTCTTTATTAGAGTAGGTGTTTCATCTACATCTTTAAAAGAAAACTACAAAACAAAAAAAAATTCCTTTAATAGGTTCAAGTTTCATGTTCATATGAAATTCAAAACTGAAAACTCAAAAAGATTTTTCTTTGGTAATCATAAGTTTCATTTTGTATAGGGAGTTTAAGCTTGAAAAATGCAAAAAAAAAATCGTCAATTCTTTTGATAGTTTGTTATTTCCTTTTCTTTTTAAAGTTTCAAGAAAAACAAAAAAGATAGGAATAAGAATTAATTACCCATTTTGACAAGACTTCACGAACTACTCACACCTGATTCTCCTCTCTCGGGAGTGAGATACGTAGGCACCCCTCTTGGTTCGGTGACCTTTAAAAAAAAGGTTTTGAAAAAAAAAATTGTTGAATTCTAATGCATTTTCATCTGGCAATTTTGCATTTTCTATGGAGAAAATTCTAAGTAAATTTAAGTTGTCCACTACTTAGCCATATTAGAAGAAATTGAAACTGATGTACTCGTAATGTGCTTCTCAATCAATATATCCCTCTTTGATTTTAACTGATTGACACTTAAATCTTATTGTTTACGATATAAAATCTTGCTCTCTCTCATATACTCTCTCTCTCTTCACAACCAACGGTCTTCTTCTTTGACTGATCAGCCGGTGCCGGTGCCGGCGCCGATGATATGTAAGGGTAAATTTGCTTTGTTTCTCTCCCTTAAGCTCTCTCCCTCTCCTCTCTCTCTCCCCATCTTTCTCGAATTATTCCTCTCTCTTCCTTCTCCTTCTTTGTAATTTTATGCACTAATTTTGCCAGCGATACAAGGGTTTCCATCGGTTCGACTGCAGCAACGGTCACCAGAACACAGATCTGGTAACACCCAGGACACGCTCCAGAGACAGCTAGAGCTGACGAATCTCTGGCGGAATTTTTTCGATGACTATATTTTCAGCAACCAACTTCGAAGCCAGAATTAATGGCACCATCAGCTCATGAGATTACCCCGGTGACATCTAACCTTTGTTATTTACAAACTTTTACAAGTTAGTATTTACCACCTTATTTACCGTTCTCATTTGCACTACTGTTTCTTGTGATTAGAGTTGTGTCCTTTTGCTAGGTCGGATAGTTTTATGTATGTGCGATCCCTGCTATTTTTTTTTGGTTTCCTGCCTGCCTTTATTGTTTTCTTTTTTATGTTTTATCAGTTTAGGGATTGGTTTTTGGTTTTAAGTGGTGGAGGTAGGGGTTGATGGTGGTATAGGGTCATGTCCGAGGGGGTTGGGGTTAGGGCTAGTTTTAGGTGGGGGTGAGCAGGGGAGGGCAGGGGTAGGTGGGAGATTTAGGTTGAGTGTTAGGGCTGGTGTGGTGAGGGATGGTAGTGGTTGGCAAGAGGCGAGAGTAGATAGGTTGAGCGTAAGTTCATGGAATATAGAAATTCTTTAAGGTAGGTCCATAGAGCTGGTTAAGGTTCTTAAGAGGAAGAAGATCAACATTGCATGTGTGCAGGAGACTAAGTGGGTAGGGACTAAGGCTAGGAATGTGGATGGGTATAAGTTGTGGTACTCTGAGTCCGATAGGCGTCGGAATAGAGTGGAGATCTTAGTGGATGAGGATCTTAGAGAGCAGGTGGTGGAGGTTAAGAGGGTTAGTGATAGGCTGATGATGATTACTCTAGTCATTGAGGGTGTTTCACTGCATGTGTGTTGTGTTTATGCACCGCAGGTGGGCTCGACTTAGGAGGAGAAAGCGATGTTTTGAGTTGCTTTGGATTGGGTGGTGAGAAGCGTACCTAGTTCAGAGAAGATTTTCATAGCAGAGGACTTCAATAGGCACATTGGGGTTTTGCCTGGATGGTATGACTATGTGCATAGAGGTTTTAGATTCGGTGATAAGGATGATGAGGGAGCTGCTCTGTTGGATTTTGCTAGGGCCTTTGGGTTGGTGATGGTGAATTCAAGCTTCTCGAAGAAGGAGGATCACCTAATTACCTTCCGTAGCATGATAGCCAAGACTCAGATCGACTTTCTGTTGCTTAGGAAGGAGTATAGGGCTCTTTGTAAGGACTATAAAGTCATTCTGAGTGAGCATTTTTAGTCCCAGCACAAACTTCTGGTGATGGACGTGACTAGAAAGAAGGGCAAGAAGAGAAGGGCCAAAGAAGGTCGGCCTAGAATTAGGTGGGGTGGCTTGACACCGGGTAGTGCATTAGAGATTGAAGAGAAGGTGGCAGGTTTGGGGGTGTGGAGGTGCAGGGGGCGTGGAGACTATGTGGGATATGGTTTCCAGTTGCATCACAGAAGCTGCTAGAGAAGTTTTAGGTGTTTCGAGGGGTCGGGCAGGTCGACATAAGGGGGACTGGTGGTGGAATGAAGCAGTTAAGAAGAAAGTGGAGACTAAGAAAGGGGATTATGTTAAGTTGATTAAGAGTAATGATATAGAGGAGAAGTGGGTGAATACGGAGGCCTACAAAGTTGCTAAAAAGAAAGCTAAGCTTGCAGTCACGGCAGCTAAGACTGTAGAATTTAAGAGCTTGTGTGTGGGGTTAGATGCGAAAGGCGGATAAAAGAGGTTATATCGGCTTGCGAAGGCTAGGGAGAGAAAGGGTCGGGACTTAGACCAAGTGAAGTGCATTAAAGGGGAGAATGGTACTGTTTTGGTGGAAGATGTCCATTATTAAGAGGAGATGGCAGGAGTATTTCCATAGGCTTTTGAATGAGGATGGGGATAGAGGAATCGAGTTAGGTAAGCTGGAACACTCGGAGGAGAGACGTGATCTCAGTTATTGTAGGCATTTTAGGGTGGAGGAAGTCAGAGAAGCTATTCGTAAAATGCAAAAGGGAAGGGCGACGAGGCCCGATGAGATTCCTGTAGATTTTTGGAAGTTTATAGGTAAGGTTGGTTTAAGGTGGTTGACTGATTTATTTAACGGCATTTTCAAAATGGTAAGGATGCTAGAAGCTTGGAGGTGGAGTATGATGATTTCGCTATATAAAAATAAGGGAGACATCCAGAGTTTCACTAACTATAGAGGTATTAAGCTGTTGAGTCATACTATACAGATTTGGTAGAGGTTAGTTGTGCTGAGATTGAGGAGGATCATGTCCATTTTGGAGAATCAGTTTGGTTTTATGCCTGGTCACTCGACAACAGAGGCAATCCACCTGGTGAGGAGATTGGTGGAGCAGTATAGGGAAAGGAAGAAGGATTTGCATAAGATGTTCATCAACTTGGAGAAGGCCTATGGCAAAGTTCTAAGGGAGGTTCTGTGGAGATTTTTAGAGGCCAAAGGGGTCCCGATGGCATACATCAGAGCTATTAAGGACATGTACGATGGAGGGAAGACTCGAGTGAGAACGGCGGGAGAAGACTCAGAGCATTTTTTGGTCGAGGCGGGGATGCACTAGGGTTCGACTCTTATTTCATTCCTATTTGAAATTGTGATAGACATGTTGACATGGAGTATTTAAGTGGAGGTGCCGTGGTAAATGTTATTCGCTGACGGTGTAGTGCTGATTGATGAGATGCGGGCGGGTGTGAATGAAATATTGGAGGTTTGGAGGCAAACCCTTAAATCTAAGGGGTTCAAATTGAGCAGGTCCAAGACAGAATATATGGAATGTAAGTTTAGTAAGGTAAGCCAAGAGGATGATGTCATGGTAAGGTTAGATTCCCAAGAGATCCGTAAGAGGGATAGTTTTAGGTATCTTGGGTCTATGATTTAGGGGAATGACAAGATTGATGAGGATATCTCTAACCGTATTAGAGTTGGTTGGATGAAATGGAGGCTCACCTCGGGAGTGTTGTGTGACAAGAAGGTGCCACTAAAGCTTAAAGGTAAATTTTATAGAGTGGCAGTTCGTCCTACTATGCTATATCGAGAAGAGTGTTGGCCAGTCAAGAACCCCCACATTCAAAAAATAGAGGTAGAAGAAATGAGAATGTTGTGTTGGATGTGTGGACTTACCAGAGGGGATAGAGTCAGGAATGTGACCATTTGGGATAAGGTCGGAGTGTTTTTATTGGAGGATAAGATGCGGGAAGGAAGTTTGAGATGGTTTGGCCATGTGATGAGGAGGGGTACGGATGCCCCAGTTCGTTGGTGTGATAGGTTAGCGTTAGATGGCTTTAGAAGAAGGAGAGGTAGGCCGAAGAAGTACTGGAGGGAAGTGATTATACATGATATGGAGCAACTTCTGCTTACTGGGGACATGACCCTAGATAGGAAGGTGTGGTGGTCGCGAATAAGGGTAGAAGGCTAGGTTGTGTGCATAGATTTAGTTAGTAGTTAGAAGAGCTCAGGTTGAATCGGGATAGTAAACCTAGGATTGGTTCCAAAGATAGGAGCTCGGTCAGGCGGGCGTGGGTCTCTTTCTCCTATTGCACTTATTTAGTTTATTTCTTATTGCTCTGACTTCTATTTTTATGTGTCTTATTCCTTTTCATGTTATGTCATCCATCTTTCTTCTTATTTAATTACGCTTTGGTCTACTTTTCTTCATCTTGAGCCGGGGGTCTATCGAAAACAGCCTGTTTTCTTCTCTGGAGGAAGCTGTATGGACTGCGTACACTCTACCCTCCCTAGACCCCACTTGGTGGGAATACACTCGGTTTTTTGTTTTTGTTGTTGTGAATTCTAACGCATTTGCTATCTCTTGTTCAGTTAGTTTAAGGTGGTTGGTTTGTGGTACTTTGGCTGGTCCTCCATTTTGCACCAAGTCATAGAGAAAGTTATGGCCAACAAGGATATCGAGTTTGTTGTCACTAATCAGATAGAGAGTTCAGGCAATGAGAATTTAATAGCTAATGAAGAGATTCAAAAATTAAGGCAACAAATGATAGAAATGCATCGAGCTTGGGCTAATGGGTTGCCACCTACTCCATTTCCCGTTGATAATCTATAATATATTTCTTGCTTGCCTCCAGTGTCACATACACAGTTTTCTATTTTTTTTGGCACCCTACAACATGCATCAGAATCTGCTCCGGGGTAACACTATCCAAACACTTTTAATATTCATTTCCTCACTCTTCAACACAAAGCTACCACATACTCGGCTCCACTTGCTATTCATGCTTTTGCAGTGCCACCCCCATCTGAAGCTCTTTCTTTTAATATCAATCCAACTGTTGTGATTTCTCACTCTACGAGTGACCCTTTAATGAATATTTCTAGTGATCATCATTATACTCCCGAGCCCATATTTAAGTTGATTGGTCCATATGGCTACACTCATCCGCCTAAATTTTCTTGTAATGCTGAAAAGCCTGTTATGAAAGAAGAACAAGAGGAAATGACCAAAAAATTGAGAAGTTTGAAACTAGCTATGAAGAATCTCCATGGACTTGGGGGGTACAAAAGTGTCTCATATAAGGACTTATGCATGTTTCCAGGTGTCAACCTTCCTCCTGTCTTTAAAATGCCAAAGTTTGAGAAATATGTTAGACATGGAGACCCAGTGCCACATTTGAGGTGCTATTGTAACCAATTAAGAGGCGCTGGAGAGAAGGAAGAACTACTCATGGCTTATTTCGGGGAGAGTCTTTCAGGCCTATCTTTGGAATGGTTTGTTGACCAAGACATTGACAAGTGGATTAGTTGGGATGACCTAGCTAATGAATTTGTGCAAAAATGTCAATACAATGTGGAGTTCATCCCTGACGAAAAATCCCTAACTAGTATGAAGAAGAAGAATACAGAGAGCTTCAGGGAGTATGAGATCAGATGGCACGAACAAGCTGCTAGAGTAAAACCTCCAATGAAAGAAAGAAAAATAGTAAAGGTATTTATTCAAGCGTAGGATGAAACATATTATCAACACTTGTTAACTGCATTAGGAAAGTCATTTATTGAGGTCCTTAAAATGGGGGAGATGATAGAAGAGGGAATTAAGACTGGTCAAATTGTGAGTTTTGCAACATTGCAAGTGACAACTCAATCAATTCAAAAGGGTTCAGGAAGTATTGGGGAGACAAAGAATGAGGAATTTGCATCTACTATTGTAGTTGGACAGCAGGCACGGTCAAGAAGACCCCGTTGCCGTCACTCTTAGGCTCAAACCCAGGTGCATGCCCAAGCTCCACATAATCATTCCCAAAATCCATTATACTCTGCTCTTCCACCTCTATATCCAGTATATAATGCACACCCACATATTCAACCCCTATCTTACCCAATGTGGAACACACCAAATCCTCAGAATTGTCCTCTAACTCCATAAACATACCAAAACCTTCCTAAGCCTAATTTTTGATCTAAGACAAACGATGAAATAAGGCAGAATTCGAGAGATAGCTTCACACAAATTGGAGAGTCATATGCCAGTTTATTTTAGAGATTGGTACAATCGGGCATAATCACTCCTCTCCTTGGGTGCACTCTTAATCGGCGTTTAAGAAATTATGATCCTAATGTACGATATGCATATCATTCGCATGCTTAGGGTCATAGTATTGAAATTATCGAGATTTGAAAAGAGAAATTAAAAAGATGATTCAAGATGGATCAATTATGGTGCAGAACATTAACAGTGGGGGAAGCTAAAGTCATGTTGATATGCAAATCAGTGGCTAAGTTGTCAGGCTGAGAAATTGAGAAGCCACCCCTCTCCCTACTAGGAACAGGTCTGTAGTTTGATTTATGTTCTTTTCTGTTTTTTGAATTATTTCAGGGTTGTAGTTCAGGATCTATCTTGTTTTGTCCTTTTGTCATTTTGGTTCAAACCCTTCTATCTTTTATTTCAACTACATGAATTGTCCCTTTTCCTTTGTGTTTAAATATGTGTTGTTTGTTTGTTTTCTTTATAGAGTACATTTTATGTTGACTCTAGTGATATGACATGCTTGCAGAATTTTCAGCCAGATCTTAAAATCCAATTTAACCATGAAACATTGGATCAGAGTGCTAAAGTTAGGAGAAACATCTGAGAAAATAGTAGAGTGCTGAGACATTTGGTGACAAGTTCAAGCCTTCTTTGAAAATTAAGGTCATTTATTTTGAGAATCACAAGAATAACTTGGTCATCAATTGAAAGACTTGTCTCAATTAGTTCAAACAGCGTCTATGTGATCCTATCAAGAGGAACAGAAAGAAAATCAACTCCACGAAAGCATGAGTCATTCAAAGTGAGGGATGTACAACAAATGTTGAGTTGTATGTTTGACAAGTATAGAAAAAGAGGTGACACACATGCTCAAGGAACATTAGTGTTGTAAAACATGTCATAAGTGATGTTGATCATGCACTTTCACATTGCATGCTATGTACTAGTATTTTCAAGAATTGATATGATGAAGCCATTTTATTCTTCTACCCAAACATTGGGTCATCCTTTGTTTACCCCATTTGAGCTATAGTCTTATTTTCTTTCATACCCCTCTTTTGGAATCAAGATAAAGCCAGCAGAGCTCAAAATAAAAGTATCGAGCAAGAGAATAGAGTCAGAAAGTTTCAAAAAAAAAATGTGTCCACAAAAAAAGAAAATGTGTCAAGAAAACAGATTAAAAAAAGAAGAACAAGTCAGAATCAAGGAAAAAGAGAATAAGCTGCCGAACTATGCGCGACCTGATTCTCCCCTCTAGGGGGTGAGATATGTATGCTGCCCTACTCTAGGCTCGGTCTAGCCAAATAAATAAATTTAGAATTGCCCAGTCAAAAGAAAATGGGGCATGGGTTAATCCTCATTGTTTGATTCGATTCCAAAAACTGTAAGTCCCACCCCACCCCAAGTGTCGATTGGGCCTTATGCCATTTTTCCTTTCTAAACCTATCCAAAAGCCAAGTTAAAACCAAAGAAAGACCTTCAAATCAATATTTGAGGATGTTAAGGCTAAGCATACAAGGGATATGATGATCCATTTGAAAACTACTTATCTTCCTCAGCATAAGGAATCTAGAGAGAAATAAAAATAAGAGAGTCTTATTTGTGAAAACCTTTGCGGGCATCGTAAGGCAATGGTAAGTTGAGAGAAATTCAAATGAGACAGTCTTATTGATGAAAACCCTAACGGGCACCATAAGGAGATGGTGAGTCGAGAGAAAAATGAGAGAGGCTTGTTCACGAAAACCCTTCAAGGCACCACTATCCAAATGAGGTCGTAAATGCGAAACTCAACAACAATTGGTAGAAAGTTCGGATGAAAATATCAAGCTAGTTAATCCAAAATGCATGTCATAATCATTAGAGTTGACTGTCATTTTTCGATGAATTTGTTGTTTCTTTGTTTCAAACGGGGACATTCATTATCTTTTCTTTCTTCTCCTTATTTTTTTTTATCCTTCTTGAGTCAGTTATCCAAATAAAAATTTTCATTCTATTTTATTTTCTTGTCTTTGAGTCAAGTCCGTGTCAAAACAAGTGAGAAAAGATTCAAAAACTAGCTACCAGCTTTATTAATCGCACAAATCAAGACAAAAACTAGCACATGAAAGAGACCTGATTGTGATCCAAAAAGGGTATGTAGAAATTTTTGTCAACAAAGAAGTCAAAGAACTCATGGAAATACCAAGATTCAAAGGTCTATCTGGGAAGCATAGCAAAGCAAAGATGCTGTGTTCATTTCTGTCACTCTTAATAACCTGAGTTTGAGTTAATGATGCAGCAAGCTAATAACATATGCTAATGGTTAAAAGCAAGGTTAAATATGATTGGAGCAATAACAATTGCCTCGAAAGCCAAAGGCACAAATCATCCACCATGTTTTAAACTCAAAAGTTTTCTTTGTATGAAACAGGAACAGGTTACCTTCAAATTAAGGATTTCTAATCCCAAACAACAAAGGCCATAATTTCTTGCTTCTACAAAGGCAAGAGGCAATATTGCTGCATAGGATTGATAATACAGTCATGGTAAAATCCATCAGCCTATATCCCTCGGAGACACACTTTCTTTTCTAGGGATTTCAGCCTTTATCTGTTAGTACACTTCTTAAATTGAGCCTTGACTCTTAGAAGACGTACCTTCTGGTCGAGTTATTCCTTTTGACCCCTAGAAGACATAACTTTTAGTTGAATTATCCCCCTTGATTCCTATAAAATGTACCTTTTAGTCGAGTCATCCCCTTGACCCCTAGAAGACGTACCATTTATTCGAGTCATCCCCCTTGATTCCTGTAAGATGTACCTTTTAGTCTAGTAATTCCCCTTGATTCCTATAAGATGTACATTTTAGTCAAGTCGTTCCACTTAATTCCTATAAGACGTACCTTTTTGTCGAGTCATTCCCCCTTGATTCCTATAAGACGTACCTTTTAGTTGAGTCATCCCCATTGATTCCTATAAGACTTAGCTTTTAGTTGAGTCATTCCCCTTGACCCCTAGAAGACGTACCTTTTAGTAGAGTCATTCCCAATGACCCCTAGAAGACGTACCTTATAGTTGAGTCATTCCCTTTGACCCCTAGAAGATGTACCTTTTAGTCAAGTCATTCCCCTTGACCCCTAGAAAATGTAACTTTAAGTCGAGTCATTCCCCTTGACCGCTAGAAGACATACCTTTTAGTCGAGTCATTTCCTTTGATTCCTATAATATGTACCTTTTAGTCAAGTCATATCCCTTGACCCCTAGAAGACAGACCTTTCAGTCGAGTCATTCCCCTTGACCCCTAGAAGACGTACCTTTTAGTCGAGCCATTCCCTTGATTCCTATAAGATATAACTTTTAGTCGATTCATCCCCTTTGGTTCCTATAAGATGTACCTTCTAGTAGAACCATTGCAATTAACTCATAGAAGATGCATTTCTTTGTTTGGGATATTTTTTTTTTGTTTTGATGTGATTTTAGGAGCCCGCCTGAAGAACAGGGCGAATAAATGAAAAGTCAAGAAACAAGGTGAAGAAATTAAAAGTCAACAAATCAAAAAAAAAAGCAAGTCAGGAATCCTCCAGAAAAATAGCGTGAAGAAATTGAAAACCAAGCAACAAGTGATAAAATTGCAAGTCGGGAGCTCGCCCAAAAAACAAGTTGAAAAATAGCAAGTCTGAAACCCGCCTGAAGAATAGGGTGAAGAAATTACAAGTAAAGAGCCCGCCTGAAGAATAGGGTGATGAAGTAGCAAGTCAAGAGTTCAAAAGAAGTTGCATAGATAGGATTTTGTAATTTCATTTATGTTTTAACTTGTAATTTTCACTTTTGATGTAATAATAGAGTCGTAGACCAGAACCTCACTCGAATCTCCAACTCGGTATAGTCCTTCTCTATCCAATCCTTTAAGATACCTGTCACTTGATTCCCTTATAACTTGGGGTAGGTAGGATGTCCTAATGTCAAGATACGGTTGCTCTTTTTCCTTCTGTTTCTCTGAATAATGGTCAGGACAAAATTTTGTCTTGTAGTCTACATTTTTTGTTTTGAAAACACTTCATGTTTACATTCAAAGAGGACATGATATAGACACCTAATTTCGTCCCTCCCCGATATCATTTTTACCCATTTTTTACTTTATCCTATCGTGTACCCTCACCCATGTAATTGTAGCTCCACAAATGACAAAAATAACAACCCTTAGCTAATTTTATGTTATCCTAACAACCTACTTAATCAAAATAAACCACAAAAATACCCACCTCACCCCACTCGCGTGTCCCACACCGCACTCATAGAAATATATATACACGCATATAGGGATTAGAGAGGGGGGAGGCTTTGATTTTTTTTTCTTCTTTTTTTGCTTATTCTTTATCATCTTCACCACATAATTGACTCACTAATCCTCACTGAATAGCACACATCACGCACACACTGAGGACCATCCTCTTCAACACAGATTCACGCACACACCCACGGGAAATGAAGAGCAAAGGGAGGAACATGAGAGAACAGAAATCAAGAAGGAGAGATCGAGAGGGATTTGAGCTTGAGATAGATTGAAGATGAGATAGTTGTTATTGAAAAAGAAAAAGGGAGATCGACGACCAAACATCCCTTCTATCATCGCCATTTGTACTGTTCGTGCGGCTGGAGGTTGACCGAAAAATACCCAAAAATGATCCAATCTCAAAAATCCAGTCAAACTCACCGAAATACCCCATTTCGATGACTGTCAGTGATGAAACCACCATTCTCGTCCCCTTCTCGGCAAATATTCATCAAAATCCATCAGAAAATGATATGGATTAAGTTCGATTCTTTATCATTTTATGGTTTCTGATCTATTGGGGCGAGAAACAGTAATGGATCTATGTTGATGTTGGTTTGTGCAACGTCGAGGTTCCATGGCTTTACGAGTTCCGATCCATCTTGGTTGTTCAAAATTAAAATCGTTAAATTGAGGTCCAATTCTACTTCCTTCATCTTTTTATTTCATCATCTATTCTATTGAGAACATGATATGAATTGTTGTTTTTATGATTCTATGATTCATTTTGTGATTATGAACTGCGTGTTGAAATGACACTTTATTGATGTTTAGAATGGATTTAGGCCGGGAATCGAAAATTGATAAAAGTGAATATTATGGTATTTTGATTTATTGTTGATGTTGAACGTTATATGTCGTCGAGTGGGTAGTCAAACAGTAGGCTCAGGTAGGAAAATTTAGAATTGGTGGATTGTTGGAGTGTTTAGAGTATTTGTAGGATGTTTTCCTAGTTTATCGCATGAAATTGACATTGTATTCATTTACCGGGGAGTGCCCTGAAGGAATTGTATTCATTCACCGAGGAATGCCCCGAAGTGTCATTTACTTGAAGAAGGCACACAATCAAGGCCTGAAACCTTGAGTGGAGAAAGCAATGGAGTGTGGTTAGGATTATTCTAGAATAGAGTAGGTTTATATTTCTGCATTTTTTATTTCGGGACTGTATAATTAGACGGGACACTAAATTTTGGATTGTTTTATTTTATTTTCTTGATTGATTTTTTAATGTGTTTTTGTGTGGTTTATACATTCTTAGTGTCAAAATTAGCTGATACGCTCCACCAACAAACCGTGGTCGAACCACGGGATGGAGGGGTGCCTAACACCTTTCCCTCGGTCAACAGAATTCCTTAGCCGGAATCTCTGTTCGCAAACCAATTTAAAAGAGTCAAACACAGTTTTGAAAAAGGATTTCCAAAGGTGACTTTGCAAACCTAATTATGTCAAGTGGCGACTCTAAATTTTATTGTAAATATTCCTTTTCGAAACAAATCTTTATTTTTGTCACGTAATAATAAAAACCTTTTGGAACCATAAAATCAATTCTTTTTTATTTATTTAAAAGGGGTGTGACACTAATTATCTTATGTGAATTTTATGATGTTTAAGAATGGGAGAGAGGAAAGTCATTATGATTTAAAATGTTGAGATTGATAAATGAAGAAACTTTAGGAATGTTTTTGAGAAATTGGCCACCACTTATATTAATTGTTGAATGAATGGAAGGCCTTTTCATGATTTTGACATATGATTTGAGATATAAATTTTCTCATACTATATGCATGTTCAAGTGTCCTGAACATTATTTAGAATGAAATAATCAAACATGGCACTTTATGACATAATTATTTGACTTGTAAGTCTTGGTATGCTGATACCAAATCAGACAATGCCATAACAGACACATACTAGTAAAGAAATCAAATTTCTATCAGAATCTCATGATTTTAAATTCAGAATAATACATGTTCATGAAGGGCTAAAATAGGGCATAAAGAGATGTTAGGAGATTCCCCGAAGAAGGAACGAGTTCTGAGAACTTGTTGTTCAAAACCGTATTTTGCCGATACAAGTATATTATTCTACGCTGGCCTAGTGACCTATGGTGTATCAGGCTCAGACACTCCAACTCTTGCGAAAAACTTGGGTTGGGAGCTTCCCCGCCGAGTCAATGGAACATTCCATATAACCCGTGGAATATCAGACCTGTAGGGGAGTGCCACCTAACTCAGAAGTAATACAAAAAATTGAATTATACTAACATGAACGTTGTATGATTATTAAATAAGTGCCCAAGTGTTTTGAACTATATTATGCATAATGATTTATGATTTACTCTCACTTATTTTATATATATAAACAAATTATTTTAGATTTCATTGTATACCAGTACATCTATATTGACCCCCTACCTTCCAGGTTCTGAGGCTCAATCTAGGGGTCCTGATAAGCAGTAGATTTCTTCAGGCAGGAGTGAAGAGTGCAGTTGCTGAGACTTCTATATTTCAGAAGGCCTATTTTCTTTCAGTCATTTATCATTTATTATGGTTTTGATCTACTGGGGGCCTTGTCCTAGATTCAGACAAGTTTTGATATCTTATGTAGTAGAGATTTCGCAGACAGAAAAGATGTGGCTTTTGTCTTAAAAAACCTATTTTCGTATTGCTGAACAACTTTCAGATTTATGACCATGATTCTGTTTTGTTTTGTATTTCCCGCACTTCCTTTTTATATATGAATGTTCTATGTGATTACAAGTTATAAGGGCTCTCGGGCCTTCATGGTTCGGGATGCTTGTCACGGTCAGGGCCGCAGTTTGGATCATGACAAATACCCCGTACTTTTGGGCTAGAATTTAGACCATCGTTCCTATGCGTATAGACCCAAACTAAGTGATTCCTTGTTAATACATGGGTGGAGATCAATCCTATAGTAGTTGAATACCTTTGAATATGAATTGAGGTCACAAGAATCCCCTAACTCTAAGACGAGTTGAAAACAATTCCATCGATTAAGTTTTAGTGGACTCTCCAACTTGGGTAAACTTTTGCCGATCATAACTTCTTGTATACAACGAATTAAAAGGCCTTCTATATATAGAATGAAAGGTCTTCAAAGTATCTTTCAAACGGTACTAATCTCTTCTAAATTCGATACCAGAGCTAAGAGTTATGACTTTGCAAAGTGAATTATTTTCCATCCGAACTGGTCTAATATGCCTTTCATATGATCCAGCATCTTGGGCGCATTTTAGGTGAATAACACACTGGTATAGTATGCCTTTCATATACTCCAGCATCTTGGGCACATCTTGTGAAAATTTCAGGGGCATAACATACTAGTTGGACATGCCTTTCTCTGCTCCAGTATCTTGGGCGCAGATAGGGTGCATTTCAAGCTATAGTTTTAGGGTCAACTTCAATCGATTATAACTTTCTGTATATAACGAACTATGAGGCCTTCTCTAAATGAAATGAAAGGACTTTGAGTCTTCTTTATAATGCAACTAATTTCATCCAAATCCAATATCGGAGTAAAAGGTTATAGGCATTTTACTTCAACATATCAGCCTATCAACTGGCAGAAATTTCTGAGACCTTTTCTGTTTCTTGAGGGTTATTTTGGTCTTTTTACTCACCCAAACACATGGGATTTTGCCATTCAAAGGCGAAAATCCCTCATCATATATCTTTTTGACTCTATATATGTGGGCACTTGATATCTATGAGGTTCACCCACCCCGGTTGCAGTGTCTTTTGACTCGCACCTGTGTCCAAAGTTTGAATCCGATAGTCTTGAGAAGCTATTAGCCACCGGTGACCATATTTTCATAAAAGCACCATTGGGTTACGGTTCGTATCCTTCCTCTTGAACCCCGAACAAAAAATCGATTCTTCATGTTATTGAATTTCAAAAGAAACGCTGAAAGTGATTGACCTCTCACTCACGTCATACGGGTGTACCAAGTTTTCCAACAAGGTCACGACCATTCACACATAGCCAAGATCAGGAGTTACAAAAAATCCAAGCTATGTTCATGAAAATGGCCATGTGTGAGTTGGTACTTGATCCTTTCAATGGATTAAATATTTTTAAGTGTGAAGAGAATCCTTGAAGTATAATAAACTTACACTCCAAGGCCACCCCTTGGCAAGGGTAGGATGGTCATTTTTTATCTCTCTTAGTGGACTAATATAAATAGATAGTGTTAGGGTTATTTTTGGAGTTAGCTCATTCCTATTATTCAAGATACAAAAGACTTGTAATACTGGTGACTTCTCTTTCTTATTTTGGAGAGGCCAAAATCAAAAGCTCACTAGTAGAGTGATACTAGTGTTGGATCTTGTCTAGAAATTAGGGTCTTGGGGTTCTTGAGTTCCTCTTTGTCCAAGTAAAAATTTGGTGTTGATATTCATTAGTTTGAGGGTCCTTTCTGATTGTTAGGGTTCTTAGATTATTGAATATTGTATGTCAAGTTTCTATACCTTTTGTAATCTTGGTAACATTGTGTTGTTGAATCTAAATGTCTAGTGAAGCCGTGTGGGGATCTTTCGATTCACTAGTAAAATTGTCCTTTGTTGTTCTTGTTATAAACTTATTTTTCTAGTCAAAACAAGTGTTGAAGCCTAGTAAAGTCGTGTGTAGCCTCTTTCGATTCACTAGCACTTTGTTGTTCTTATTGTTGCTTCTTGTGTTGGCTTGAATCTCTTGATACACACATAGTTTTATATCATTTGGTATCAATCTTGTGGTTGATTTTGTTCCAACAAAATCAATCTTGGGTTTGGTAGTTGAAAAATACCAAAAAAAAAAAAAGGTTGCTGAAGTCTGAAAATTCCAGGGAAAAAGAAAGAGAAATCTGTCCATCTTGTTCTGGCCGAGAAAATTGTGTTGTGTTGTTGTCTTGGCCGAGATTGGTGTTTGTGTGTTTATATCTAGATGTTCTTTTGTTTGTCTAGTTTGTTTCTGGTGTTGGTTTCTTTCTCATCAACACAAAAGGTGTCTAAAGCTAAGTTGAGCTTAACATATTGACATTGCTATTGTGGACTTAAAGTGGTAGTATGATGAACTTGAAGTAGGCTGAGTTTGTGTGTTGTTGCTTGAATTTAAAGTGGGATATTGTTGGTGAATTATGTTTGTGTTCTTGAAGTATTTTTGTGGTTTTCATCTTGATTTCTCATCATCTCATATGTTGACCACTATAAAGACTAAAATAGATCCAAAGGGGTTGTAAGACAAAGTTGTTTGTGAAAAGACTTGCCAACCTCACTTCCTTGACTTAACAACCACTTTTCCTTAAAACAATGAGCCTTGTCTTGTGGAATTACTAAATTCAATCCTCATCTCTTTGAGTTGAAAAAAGTTGAAAAGTTACAACACTTTACTTTCCCTCCAAAAGCAAAGTCATCCATTACAAAATTGTGAAGACTAAGGCTTAAAGTTGTTGAACAAAATGTATGGACCCGTGACCAATTTCATTCTGCCACATCACCTTAATCACTATTCACGTCATTAATTAAGCTCAATTTCGATATTCTAGTTTCTAATTATTGATTCTTAGTTTCTTCTAATTGACTCGAGAACTAATTAGAAAGCTAGTACATTCCTACTAGATTGTCAATTAGTCCTTTGAAGCCTTGTATTCGTGTCATCATTTTTTTGTGTGCTTTTCTCATTTGAATATGTTGTAACTCCTTGACTCTAGTCTGACAAGAATTCATTTAGTTTCAAACAAGAATCTACTCTGGACAAGAGCATACTCAAACCATAAGGATTCATGGGTTACTATCCAATCTACAACACTTGTAGAGCTCGAGTGTGAGTGATCGGAGAGTGTGCGAGTGAGGAGAGGTTTTAAACTAAATTGCTTGTTGCTTTTGTAGGTAATACCTAGACAATGGAGGGAACCACTCCTCAAACTGTGGATTCTAATGAAATGGAGAATATGAGGGTTACTCTTGAGGCTATGACCCAATCTCTTGAAAGGTTGAGTACGGAAGTGGGAGCCATAAGAGAAGAAGTGACGACTATTAGTGGGAGGCTAGAACAAGTGGAGAGTCAAAGGAACTCTCATCCTTCTACTCCTCGACATGTTTCATCAAGTGGACATGATAGAAATTCCTCCGCCACCGTTACTCCTAAAACATGGCCACAATTGTCAAATCCTTCACTAGCTCCACAAAATGCTGAAAGCCAAACCAGTCATAACCCCCAAAACTGAGATTCCGATAGACCAAACCATTCCCAAACTCTTCAAGTTCCGCAAGAGAGACTCGGATATCAAATGCCTCCACAAAAACCAAACCCTCCCTTCCAAGCTCCACTAAACCAAATACCACCACCTCTACGAAATCCAATCCCTCCAAATCAAGTTCCAAATGTCCAAAACTATCTCGTCCACTTTGAGGAATATGGTAGAGAGTATTATGAAGGGTATGGACCCTTTGACGATGCTTATATGAGGAAAGAAGAGATGAGAGGGGGATGTGTGGATCTAAGAATATACCGAGGGTATGGAGAAAGGGGAAAACAACACCAAGAGAGAGACGTAGGCATCAATAACATCAAATTGAGCCTACCTATCTTTAAGGGTGAAAGGGACCCCGAGGTGTATCTTGATTAGGAGTCGACGTGTGATAAAGTGTTTGAAGTGAATGATATATCAGAGGAGAAGAAGAGTTTTTATGCCATAGCTCACTTTGAAGGCTATGCTAACATATGGTGAGAATATGTCAAATAGTTTTGTAATGAGTTGATTGATGGACAACCATCACCATGGTTTTGGTTGAGGTATCTAATGAGGCAACGGTATCTTACTGAAAATTATCGTTATGAGTTGCTTGCTAGATTGTACGATTTGCGAAAAGGGAATCGAAGAGTGATGGCATATTATGATGAGTTTCAATAGCTCATGTTGAATCTTGATCATTGTGGAGAACAAATTGGCCATCAAATCACTCGGTTCAAGTATGGGTTGAACAAAGAGATCTGCACTCATTTGACACTTCAAAAAATTGGTACCGTTGAAGGAATTTTCCAAGCGGCTCTTGAGATTGAAAGGGATTTTAAAGAGAGGTCGTCATTCAAGGCAAAGGGATCATAAACCTCACGTTAGCCGAGGAGCAAAGATATGGTTCAACCATCTTTGGGTTGGCCCAAAAACAAGGACCAACCCGCCACTATATGGCTGCCCTAGCCTAAAACAATCCACAAGTTTCCACCCCAACAAGAAGCTCACAAGTATCCTAATCCTAAAGGGTTCCAATGTTTCAAATGCCAAGGTTGGGTACATAAAGGCAATGAATATCCAAACCGATGCAATGTGATCCTAAGGGAAGGGATATTGTATTACCTTGGTGAGGAAGTGGGTCTTTGAAAAGGAGAGAATGAGGCCAAGCCTTAAGATGGAGAGGAACCCAAAAATGAGCCACATTATGATGATGATTGTGAGGATGCTTATCCAAAAGAAGGGGAGTACGTGCTTCCAAACTTTGTAGTGAGGCATGCCATGATTACTAAGGAGATAGATGATCCTAGAAAATAGGAGAATCTATTCCATACTAAATGCCTTGTGATGGGAAGTGTGTGAACTTTAGTGATAGATAGTGGTAGTTGTGCAAATTTTGTTAGTGTTGCTACGGTGAACTTGACAACTATACTTCATACTAGCCTTTACAAGTTGCAATGGTTAAATGAATGTGGTGAATTGAAAGTCATGAGGCAATGTGTGATACGGTTTAATGTAGGAAACTACCACGATGATGTATTTTGTGACGTAATACCAATGCAAGCATATCACTTGTTATAAGGTAGACCTTGACAATATGATAGGTCTACAAAACATGATGGGAGGTCTAATTGATAAACACTTCTGAAGGATGGCCGAAAGGTCACATTTCATAAACTTTTCCCTTCACAAGTGAATGAGTTGCATCAAAGTATGGGCGAATTGAAAGAAAAGGGGAATAAATCCAAAAATAAAGAAAAAGAGGGGGAACCCGTAGGTGGGTCAGTGCGGATATCTGTGGCTGCCTCAACATCAAAGGGAAAATAAAATGTGGTGATGTTGGTTAGAAAAAAAGAGCTCTGCGTGGATCATGATGAAGAGACACCCATTCTTCCTTTGGCATATTATTTTAACACTAACCCCTTTTATTCTTCAATTTCTACTTTGATTTCTTATGTGTTGTAGGATTATGAAGATGTTTTTCCCATAGAACTTCCACAAGGATGCCCCCGCTTCGGGGAATTAAGCACCAAATAGATTTTGCGTTGGGATCACAATTGCCCAACAAGCTAGCTTGTAGGAGCAACCCGATGGATACCAAGGAATTGCAATGCCAAGATAAGGAACTCCTCAACAAAGGGTATATCAATGAGAGTATGAGCCCTTGAGCGGTCCTAATGCTACTAGTTCCCAAAAAAGATGTTACTTGGCGTATGTGTGTTGATTGTCAAGCCATCAACAAGATAATGGTAAAATATAATCACTCTATTCCTAGTCTAGATGATATGCTTGATGAATTGAGTGGTTCGTGCTTGTTTTCTAAAATTGATTTGAGGAGTGGCTATCACCAAATCCGTATGCAACCGGGTGATGAATAAAAAACTGCCTTCAAGACCAAATTCGGTCTCTATGAATGAATGGTTATTCCATTCGTCCTAACAAATGATCCAAGTACTTTTATGAGGCTAATGAATTATGTGATGAAGCCTTTTATTGGAAAGTTTGGTGTTGTCTACTTTTATGATGTGTTGGTTTATAATAGGTCCTTAGATGAGCATGTTAAATATTTACAATACGTTTTTGATGTGTTGGTTTATAGTAGGTCCTTAGATGAGCATGTTAAATATTTACAATGTGTGTTTGATGCCCTCCGAAAGGAGAAATATATGCTAATTTAGAAAAGTGTACTTTTGGTGTCCAAAAAGTTGTATTTCTCAATTGAATCGAAGATTGACGATATCAAAAATTAGCCAACTCCCAAAACCATAGGTGAAGTGAGAAGATTCCATGGGTTGTCTAGTTTATATAGATGTTTTGTCAAAGGATTTATCACCATTGTCGCCCCCTTGACCGAAGTGATTAAAAAGGACCGGCCTTTCAAGTGGGGATATGAACAAGCTAATGCCTTCAAGGACTTGAAAGCTATGCTCATCTCGGTCCCTTTGTTACAATTGCCGAATTTTGACAAAACTTTTGAGGTAGAATGTGATGCTATAAAAGTTAGTATAGGTGCGGTTTTAATGCAAGAATTGAAGCTTATTGCCTAATTTAGCGAAAATCTCAGAGGAGTAACTCTAAACTACTCTACATACAATTTAGAGTTGTATGCCTTGAGTAGAGCCTTGGCCACGTGGAAACATTATTTATGGCCTAAAGAATTCATGATCTGAACTGACCATGAGTCCTTGAAGCATCTTCGGGCAAAAGATAAGCTTAACAAATGGCATGCCAAGTGGATTGAATTTCTTAAAACTTTCCCATATGTTATTTATTACAAAAAGGGTAAGGACAATGTGGTTGCCGATGCTTTGTCTCAAAAACACGTTCTTATGTCTACTGTGTCTTCAAAATTGATGGGTTTTGAGATCTTAAAGGAATTGTATCCCGAGGACCCTCACTTTGCTCGTATCTATAGGGAATGCGAAGAATGGGGTAGGGATAAGTGGGATTCGTCTAGGGGTTCACATCCCTATGCCAAGTTTGACGGTTACTTGTTTAAAGGTAGGCAATTGTGTGTACCCTCTAGATCTTGGAGAGAGTTGTTCGTGAGAGAATCACACAATGGTGGTATAATGGGTCACTTTGGGGTCAAAAAGACCCTTAGAATATTGGAGGAGCAATTCTATTGGCCAATAATGCACAAGGATGTGTCTAGGATTTGTGGCCAATGTGTAGATTGCAAAGGAGCAAAGTCTCGGCTCCAACCTCATGGGTTATACACCACGATAGCCACCTCTTTACATATTTGGCTTGATATATCTATGGATTTTTTGTTAGGGTTGCCAAGGAATATAAGAGTTTGGGATAGTATCTTTGTTGTGGTTGATCGGTTTTCTAAGATGGCACACTATATTCCATGCTCTAAATGTGATGATGCACCTAGTGTGGCCTCTTTGTTTGTTGATAATGTTGTCAAGTTGCATGGTGTTCCTAGGACCATTGTGAGTGATAGGGACTCTAAGTTCCTAAGTAAGAAAAAAGGTTGCTGAAATCTGAAAATTCCAGAAAAAGAAAAAGAGAAATTTGTCCATCTTGTTCTTGGCCGAGAAAATTGTGTTGTGTTGTTGTCTTGGCCGAGATTGGTGTTTGTGTGTTTATATCTAGATTTTATTTTTTTTGTATAGTTTATTTCTTGTGTTGATTTCTTTCTCATCAACACTAAAGGTGTCTAAAGCTAAGTTGAGCTTAACATATTGACATTGCTATTGTGGACTTAAAGTTGTAGTATGATGAACTTGAAGTAAGCTGAGTTTGTGTGTTGTTTCTTGACTTTAAAGTGGGCTATTGTTGGTGTATTGTGGTTGTGTTCTTGAAGTATTGTTGTGGTGTTCATCTTTATCTTCTCATCATCTCATATCTTGACCACTATAAAGACTAAAATAGATCCAAAGGGGTTGTAAGACAAAGTTATAAAGTTGTTTGTGAAAAGACTTGCCAACATCACTTCCTTGACTTAACAACCACTTTTCCTTACAACAATGAGCCTTGTCTTGTGGAATTAGTAAATTCAATCCTCATCTCTTTGAGTTGAAAAAAGTTGAAAAGTTACAAGACTTTACTTTCCCTCCAAAAAGAAAGTCATCCATTACAAAATTATGAAGATTAAGGCTTCAAGTTGTTGAACAAAATATATGGACCCATGACCGATTTCATGCTGCCACATCACCTTAATCACTGTTCATGTCATTAATTAAGCACAATTTCGATATTCTAGTTTCTAATCATTGATTCTTAGTTTCTTCTAATTGACTCAAGAACTAATTAGCAAGCTAGTACATTCCTACCAGGTTGTCAATTAGTCCTTTGAAGCCTTATATTCGTGTCATCGTTTGTTTATGTGCTTTTGTCATTTGAATACGTTGTAACTCCTTGAATCTAGTCCAAAAATAATCCCTTGAGTTTCAAACAAGAATCTACTCCGGACAAGAACATACTCAAACCTTAAGGATTCATGGGTTACTAGTCAATCTATAACACTTTTAGAGGTCGAGTGTGAGTAATCGGAGAGTGTGTGAGTGAGGAGAGGTTTTAAACTAACTTGTTTGTTTCTTGTGTAAGTGATACCTTGACAACGGAGGGAACCACTTCTCAAACCGTGGATTCTAATGAAATGGAGGATATGAGGGTCACTCTTGAGGCTATGATCCGAGCTCTTGAAAGGTTGAGTACGGAAGTGGGAGCCATAAGGGAAGAAGTGACGACTATTAGTGGGAGGTTAGAATAAGTGGAGAGTCAAAGGTACTCTCGTCCTTCTACTCCTCGACATGTTTTATCAAGTGGACACGATAGAAATTCCTCCACCACAGTTACTCCTAAAACATGGCCACAATTGCACAATCCTTCACTAGCTCCACTAAATGCCACAAGCCAAACCACTTATAACCCCCTAAATCGAGACTCCAATAGACCAACCCATTCACAAAATCTTCAAGTTCCGCAAGAGGAACTCGGACGTCAAATACCTCCACAAAATCTGAACCCTCCCTTCCATGCTCTACTAAACAAAAGACCAGAACCTCCAAAAAATCCAATCCATCCAAATCAAGTTCCAAACGTCCAAAATTGTCTTGTCCACTTTGAGGAATATGGTAGAGAGTATTATGAAGGGTATGGAGCCTTTGACGATGATTATATGAGGGAAGAAGAGATGGGAGGGGGGCGTGTGGATCCAAGAAGTTACTGAGGGTATAGTTAAATGTGAAACTAACACCAAGAGAGAGACATAGGCATCAAATTGAGCCTACCTATCTTTAAAGGTGAAAGTAACCCCTCGGTGTATCTTGCTTAGGAGTCAACGTGTGATAAAGTGTTTCAAGTGAATCATATATTTGAGGAGAATAAGAGTTATTCCGTCATAGCTCACTTTGAAGGCTTTGCTAACACATGGTGAGAATATGTCAAATGGTTTGGTAATAAGTTGATTGATGGACAACCACCACTATGGTTTCGATTGAGGTGTCCAATGAGGTAATAGTATCTTTCCGAAAGTTATCATCATGAGTTGCTTGCTGGGTTGTACAATTTGTGACAAGGGAATCAAAGTGTGATGGCATATTATGATGAGTTTCAACAACTCATGTTGAAGCTTGATCATCGTGGAGAACAAATTGGCCATGACATCATTCGATTCAAGTGTGGGTGGAACAAAGAGATCTCGACTCATTTGACGCTTCACAAGTTTGATACCATTGAAGGAATTTTCCAAGCGGCTCTTGAGATCGAAAGGGATCTTAAAGAGAGGTTTTCGTTCAAGGCAAAGGGATCATCAACCTCGGGTTAGTCGAAGAGCAAAGATATGGTTTAACCATCTTTGGGTTGGCCAAAATTCAAGGACCAACCTGCCATTATAAGGCTTCCCGTGCCTAAAATAGTCCACAAATTTCCTCCCTGACAAAAAGCTCACAAGTATTTTAATCCTAAAGGGTTCCAATATTTCAAGTTCCAAGGTTGGGGACATAAAGCCAATGAATGTCCAAACCGATGCAATGTGATCCTAAAGGAAGGTATATTTTATTACCTTGGTAAGGAAGTTGGTCTTGAAAAAGAAGAGAATGTGGCCAAGCCTCAAGATGGAGAGGAACCCAAAAATGAGCCACATAATAATGATGATGATGATTGTGAGGATGCTTATCTACAAGAAGGGGAGTACGTGGTTCCAAACTTTATACTGAGGCGTGCCATGATTACTAAGGCAATAGATGATCCTAGCCAATGGGAGAATCTATTCCATAATAAATGCCTTGTGAAGGGAAGTGTGTGCACTTTGGTGATAGATAGTGGTAGTTGTGCAAATGTTGTTAGTGTAGTTATGGTGAACTTCTTAAAATTGTCAAATACACTTCATACTAGCCTTTACAAGTTGCAATGGTTGAATGAATGTGGTGAATTGAAAGTCATGAGGCAATGTGTGAGACGGTTTAAGGTAGGAAACAACCATGACCAAGTGCTTTGTGACATAATACCAATGCAAGCGTGTCACTTATTGTTAGGTAGACCTTGGCAATATGATAGGTCTACCAAAATCTATGGGAGGTCTAATCGATATACACATGTGAAGGATGGCCAAAAGGTCACATTTCATCCACTTTTGCATTCACAAGTGAATGAGTTGCATCAAAGGATGAGAGAATTGAAATAAAGGGGAACAAATCCAAAAATAAAGAAAAAGAGGGGGAACCCGTAGGTGGGGTAGTGGGGATATTCGGGGCTGCCTCAACATCAAAGGAAAAAGAAAACATGGTAATGTTTGTTAGAAAGATGGAGCTCTACGTGGATTATGATGAAGAGACACTCATGCTTCTTTTGGCACATTGTTTTAACACTAACCCTACTAATTCTTCAATTTCTTCTTTGATTTCTTGTGTGTTGCAGGATTATGAAGATGTTTTTCCCAAAGAACTTCCACAAGGGATGCCCCTACTTCGGGGAATTGAGCACCAAATAGATTTTGTGCCGGGATCACAATTGCCCAACAAGTCGGCTTATAGGAGCAACCCAATAGATACAATGGAATTGTAATGCCAAGTTGAGGAACTCCTCAACAAAGGGTATATCAATGAGAGTATGAGCCCTTTCACGGTCCCAGTGCTACTAGTTCCCAAAAAAGATGGGACTTGGCATATGTGCGTTGATTGCCGTGCCATCAATAAGATAACGGTAAAATATCATCACTCTATTCCTAGTCTAGATGATATGCTTGATGAATTGAGTGGTTCATGCTTGTTTTCTAAAATTGATTTGATGAGTGGCTATCACCAAATCCGTATGCAACCGGGTGATGAATGAAAAACCATCTTCAAGAGCAAATTCGGTCACTGTGAATGGATGGTTATGCCATTCGGCCATTTGTGGTGAGCTCAAGAGGGGTCGAAGTTGATGAATTTAAGATTAATGCTGTCAAAAATTGGGCAACTCCCAAAACCATAGGTGAAGTGAGAAGCTTCCATGGGTTGGCTAGTTTTTATAGACATTTTGTCAAAGGATTTATCACCATTGTCGTCCCCTTGACCTAAGTGATTAAAAAGAATCAGCCTTTCAAGTGAGGATATGAACAAGCTAAGGCCTTCAAGGACTTGAAAGTTATGCTCATCTCGGCCCTTTTGTTACAATTGTCAAATTTGACAAGACTTTTGAGGTTGAATATGATGCTAGTAAAGTTGGTATAGGTACTGTTTTAATGCAAGAATTGTAGCCTATTGCCTACTTTAGCGAAAAGCTCAAAGGAGTAACTCTAAACTACTCTGCGTACAATTTGAAGTTGTATTCCTTGATTAGAGCCTTGGTCACTTGGCAACATTATTTATGGCCTAAAGAATTCATGATCTGAATAGACCATAAGCCCTTGAAGTATCTTCGGTCACAAGATAAGCTTAACAAACGGCATGCCAAGTGGATTGAGTTTCTTAAAACTTTCCCTTATGTTGTTCATTACAAAAATGGTAAGGACAATGTGGTTGCCGATGCTTTTTCTCGTAAACACGTTTTTGTGTCTACTTTGTCTTCAAAATTAATGGGTTTTGAGATCTTAAAGGAATTGTATCCCAAGGACCCTCACTTTCCTCCTATATATATAGGTAATGCGAAGAATGGGGTAGGGACCAGTGAGATTTGGCTAGGGGTTCAAATCCCTATGCCAAGTTTGACAGTTACTTATTTAAAAGTAGGCAATTGTCTCTACCCTCTAGCTCTTGGAGAGAGTTGGTCATGAGAGAATCATACAATGGCATTCTAATGGGTCACTTGGGAGTTGAAATGACCCTTGGAATATTGGAGGAGCAATTCTATTGGCCAAAAATGCACAAGGATATGTCTAGGATTTGCGGCCAATGTGTAGATTGCAAAGTAGCCAAATCTCTGCTCCAACCTCATGGGTTATACACCCCGCTAGCCACCCCTTTACATCCTTGGCTTGATATATCTATGGATTTTGTGTTAGGGTTGCCAAGGACTAGAAGAGGTTGGGATAATATCTTTGTTGTGGTTGATCGATTTTCTAATATGGCACACTTTATTCCATGCTCTAAATGTGATAATGCACCTAGTATGGCCTCTTTGTTTGTTGATAATGTGGTCAAGTTTTATGGTGTTCCTAGGACCATTGTGAGTGATAGGGACTCTAAGTTCCTAAGTAACTTTTGGAAGTCCATGTGGAGTAGGCTTGGTACCAAGTTGTTGTTCTCCACTTTTTGCCACCCACAAACTGATGGCAAACGGAATTAGTAAATAGGACTTTGGGTGCTATGCTACATTCCATGATTAAGGGAAAATTGACTTCTTAGGAGGAACACCTACCATTAATTGAGATTGCCTATAATCGTGTCATACACTCAAGTATGGGAATAACTCCCTTTGAGTGTGTATATGCCCTCAACCCCCTTACCCCTTTGGATTTAACTCCTTTGCCAAGTGATCTTATGATTAGCCTAGATGGAAGAAAGCAGGCAGATTTTATGAAAAAGTTACATAAGAAGGTGCGGCTTCGAATTAAGAAGAAAAATCAAGAGATTACAAAGCGGGCAAACAAAGTAAGAAAGAAACGCATTCTTGAACCGGGAGATTGGTTGTGGGTTCACCATAGGAAGGATCACTTTCCATCTCAAAGGAAGACAAATTGATGCCAAGGGGTGATGGTCTATTCCAAGTACTTGAAAGAATCAATGATAATGCCTACTAGATTAACCTTCCCCCGGAATACCAAGTGCACAACACTTTCAACGTGTGTGATCTTTCTCTAGTGGATGCGGTTGAGGATGACCAAATGTCGAATTTGAGTTCAAATTCCCCTCAATATGGAGAGGATGATACGGGTGTACCAAGCTGTCCAACAAGTTCATGACCATTCACATGTAGCCAAGTTCGGGAGTTACAAAAACTCCAAGATATGTTCATGCAAATGGCCGTGTGTGAGTTGGTACTTGCGCCTTTCAATGGATTAAATATTTTTAAGTGTGAAGAGAAGCCTTGAAGTGTAATAAATTTACACTCCAAGGCCACCCCTTGTCAAGAGTAGAATGGTCATTTGTTATCTCCCTTTGTGGACTAATATAATTAGAGAGTGTTAGGGTTATTTTTGGAGTTAGCTCATTCCTATTATTCAAGAAACAAAAGACTTGTAATATTGGTGACTTCTCTTTCTCATTTTGGAGAGGCCAAAATCAAAAGCTCACTAGTAGAGTGATACTAAAACTAGGGTCTTGGGGTTCTTGAGTTCCTCTTGGTCAAATTAAGTGTTGATATTCATTAGTCTTAGGGTCCTTACAGATTGTTAGGGTTCTTAGATTATTGAATATTGTATGTCAAGTTTCTATACCTTTTGTAATCTTGGTAACATTGTGTTGTTGAATCTAAAAGTCTAGTGAAGCCGTGTGGGACTCTTTCGATTCACTAGCAAAATTGTCATTTGTTGTTCTTGTTGTAAACTTATTTTTCTAGTCAAAACAAGTGTTGAAGCCTAGTGAAGCCGTGTGTGGCCTCTTTCGATTCACTAGCACTTTGTTGTTCTTATTGTTGCTTCTTATGTTGGCTTGAATTTCTTGATGCACACTTAGTTTTATATCATCACGGCACACATGCTATATGCGTGATGCCGACAAAAAAGATTTTTTTTTCTCCTTTCTTCGATAAGCTATCTAACTACGATGTGTTAAGCATATTGAACTCAATCCAAACTCTCCAGTCCACATCTTTCTTTATCTAGAAATTTCATCGTCTTTTTTGTTTTGGAGGTAGATATAAAGTGAAGAACTACAAGAAAGCAAAAGAATCCATCTTGCATATTTGAAAGAGGTTGACCTCCTTTCTTGATTTCAATAGCCATACAGTGATTTGGCAGCCATTCAAAGGCCAAAATCCCTCATAATCTATCAAAATATCTCAAGAACAAGACCCTAACTCCCCTCTCCAAGATCAAGATCCATCCCCTAAGTTCAAGATTTCCAAGAATCAAATCAAGATTCGGATTTTGTTCTTTGAACTAAGTAATCTAAGGTACGTAGGATTTTCCTAAATTACATGGGCATGGTGAAAACATTTTTAATGATGTTTGGATGTTGAAAAATCATGGATCTGTAATGGGTTTTGGAATTATATTTACAATCTTGCATTATGAATTCTTTAATGATATTATTATTTTGGTCTTGAGGCCTTTCCCCCAAATTGATTTGTAATTTTATATATGTATGTGTGAAATCGAGTTTGGGTGTTGAATGAAGAGAATCAATTATTGGAAATCCCTTTCTCATTTAAAGATTTCCTATTTTCGTAAGTCATGATTTTATTTGAATGTATTTCTGTGAAGTATGTTACAAATGTCTTATGATTGTTAAGACTTGTTTATGGTTTTGAATTAAGACTTGTTGATAAATGTTGAAGACTTATAGTGAAATAATTGCATGGTTTGTTAAAAATACATGACCACCACATGTTTGTTGAAATGTTGAAAAGAGAGATTCTTTGCATTGTTTGACATATGATTGAAATATGGATTCTCTTGAACTGTTTGAATGATATGGTGGTCCAAACTTGATATTTTGAATGAAAAGACTATAACATGATATTTTATGGCTCAGATATATGACTTGCAAGTCTTGGTATGACGATGCCAAATTCTAATAATGCCATAGAAATACAGAGCAGAATAGAATGTGGATTTTCTTTCAAATTTTCAGATTTTGAACTTAGAATGATACAAGTTAAGAAAAGGCTAAAAATGGTCATAAAGAGATGTTAGGTGGTTACCCGAAGAAGGCACGAGTTCAAAAAACTCATTGCCCGAAACCGTGTTTTGCCGATACGGGATTATTATGTCCCCTAGAGGGATTATATGTTGGCCTAGTGCCCTGTGGCTTATCAGAATCAGAAACACCAACTCTTGCGGTAAAGTTGGGTTGGGGGATTGGCCGCCGAGTTAACGGCAGACTCCATATAGCCTGTGGGGTTTTAGAATTGTAAGGTATACCACCTAACTCTGAAGTAATACAAAGATTAGAACTGCATTATCAAAAATCATTTTAAGATCACTGAAACTGCCCAAGTATTTTTAACTATTTCATGTATGATATTTTAGACTTTCTCTCATCTATGTTATATATATATGTAAGCAAATTATTTTGGATTGCTCTGCGTACTAGTACATCTGTATTGACCCCCTATATTTCAGGATTCTGAGACCCCTGGGGTCCCGTTAAACAGTAGATTGACTTATCAAAAGTTTGCAAATGGTGAGGCTTCCTTACTTCGAAAGGCCTGTATTAGAACTTGTTATTGCTATTTTATTTTGATTCTTGGTCCGACTGGGGGCCTTGTCCCCATCTTCAAACAGAGGTTATTTTCAATTAGTAGTGATTTCGCAGACTAGTGTTATATGTTGTTGATCGTTATGAACTCATTTCAGTATTGTGTAGTTGAATTAAAAGCAGACCATGATTCCATTTTGTTATGTATTCCGCATTTTCTGTTTCTATATGAATGGTTTATGTGATTGCAAGTTAGAAGGGCTCTCGGGCCTTCATAGTTCGGGATGACCATCATGGTTAAGGCCCTGGTTCGGGTCGTGACAGATAGCCTTCAAGATTGCTAAGTCATGATCATAATAATAATCGTCCTCTTTTTTCAGTTTACTTTCAGATATTCCTCCTCTTTCAAGATTGGAAAATGTTGGCACATTAATTGGCTTCAATTCATATGAATCAGACAACAGATGCTTTCCTTTGTCTTCAATCTTCGCAAACACACGCTTCAGTTGATACACTTCAGATTCTGGGAGCTTTCTTTTTCCTGTTACTTTTGCAAGTTCAGGGATGACCAATTCTTGATTTTCTCCTGAAGTTAGCATTTTGGGCATGGTGATTCTTTCTGAAAATGTTGGAGCTGATAAAGAAAGAAAGAAGTTTTTTTTATGAGAATGCAGAGAAGGTTCTTTCACTTGCTATATTTATAGCTAATTCATTTCTCTAAAATCAGTAAAACATTAATTGTACTAAATCTCACTGCAGATTACAGTCCATAACTCTATGTATAGTGTTCACACTAGATCATTTTGGTGACCAGACATTAAATGACCTTTCGAGTATGGCATGTTCTAATCTGTCATAATTTATGGCTGGTAAAACTTGGCTTATATGAAAAACTACAGCACATAGGAATGTCCTCAAGCATAGCACACATTCTAATAAAGAATAAACACTGAGTTAAATGTTCGTTATCGAACATATTATTAAGTTGTTGAAGAAAAATGTATTGTCCCTGCATGTTTTCTGATCCCATTGATCTTAACTGAAAAGCGTAGAAGACACAACGCGATATTTAACACTTAATAATTATTTAATAACAAATTATGTATAATTAACAATTGTTATAGGAAAAAGGGGTAAATATACCCATCAATTTTGTGATTTAGAGCGAATATATTCCTCATTAAAAAAAGTTATGCATATATACGTCATCATCTAACAAATTGTACATATTTACCATTTTTGCTGAAGACCTATATTTACTGAATTAGAAAATAATCTAAAACTTACTTTTTTTTAATTTCAAGAATATCATGATGCTTTACACAAATTACCTCACATTTTACCCCTCCGGATCCTATCCAACTGAAAAAAATCCAATCCATCTACACAATCAATAAATGAAATTGTGTCAGGTCTAAATAAAAGACGAATTGATTTTCTTTTAGTTAAGTTGGGTCTCGAGAGGTAAATACAAGGGGTGAGATAATTGTTAAAGACATGTCTTATTATTTGAAATTAAAAAGAAGGCATTAATTTTTACTTGGTAGATGGGGAGGGTATATGTACACTGTCCACTTGAAATTACAGTAGTAGAGGGGCATATATTTATCTCTTATTCTGTTGTTATATAATATGTAGAAAATATGGACGAGGTCGTATTTTATGTTTATTTGAAATTTTCACCAAGAGTAGTAGCTGATAAGAATGAATTTACATCACTATTGACTGTTTCTCCTAATAAGACAGTCTTTGTTTCTCTTGAAAGTTTTTTTATGCTCACATCGAAGGAAAAAAGAATCATTTAGCATTTATAGTCTCCGTTAATATTTAAACATTTGGTCATGTAACTGTTCATTCAACTTCATTGATTCCATCCTCAGTTAATTCACCATAATCTAATCATAAGTTGATATAAATGAGTTATAAATTCTAGCAAAAGAAGGAACATCTCATCATCTTCCGTTCATTCCAAAGCAAGTAAAAGTTCTTTCTTTCTCTCTTTCTTTCTTTATCAGTTCCAACATTTACAAAGATCCAGATGCTACCTGCGGAAAAACTAGATCTAGAGAATAATGCAGTAAGGTAACGCTCTGAAACTGAAGTTTTCAACTTATCAAGAAAACACCCGGTATTGACATGACTTAATAATTATTTAATAACATAATTTACATTTATTATAAAATATGTATAGGAGGTCTTATTTAATGTTTCTATGAAATCTTTGCCGAGAGTGATATTATGAGAAGCATATAGTAATCTTTTCGTCGTTTCTTTTTACTTGTCACGGTTTTCTTTTTGCGAGTTAGATGATATAATTTTTTATCAATGTTTTAATATATACTTTTCATCAAATTTATTTGAGAAAAAGTTCAATTTATAGTTAATTTTTGAATATCTAAATTTAATTTTAAAATTTTGTGTTAATATAAAATGATTTTGCTTTGAAAATTGGGATAAGGCACAAGTATCTTTCAAACTAGAGAAAATGATCAAATACCTCTCCAACCTTTACCCCAAATCTCAACTACACACCTATACGTTTTGGGGGTCCGATGACCCCCCAAACTATTTAAAACTGAAATTACTACCCCCTAAAAACTCACTCCCAAATATGTAATGAAAAGTGAGCAACACACACCTGCCATGTAATGCCACATAATTTCCACGTAATATTATAGTTTTATATTAAAAAAAAATAATTATTGGTACCCAAACCAATTTGCAACAGAAACCAAGACCCAATTTGCTTTCTTGCAAGTGTCTTCACCAGTTTTCATCTTCTGGGTCTACCTCTTCATCAAGAGTTGGTGATGGGTGTAGACACGTAATTTTATCCTTTTCCAAAAATATTTAATCATTTTTATTTTATTTTATTTTTTTAAATTTTTATTTTTTTTTATTTTATTCACCTTACCATACTTTTGTTTAATTGATAATTTCTCCCCAAAAAAAAAATTGAAAATAATTAAATACATAGCATCTTTGCTACCTCACTATACCACCTCAACACCTCACTTTTCATTTTTCATTGGATACATGCAAAAGGCACACACCCTACTCATTTTCCCACACGTCACCCTCATCTTTTCACATGCCACACTAACGTTTCCACATGCCACACACTTATTCCCACAAGCCACCAATTATATGCTTCCACATAGGTAATAAATAAAGAAAAAGAAAAACCAAATTAAAAATATAAAAGGAAAATTCTAAAAGGGGGAAAGGATGAGGCTCATTCTTTCATCATCATCTTCTCCACAATAGCAACAATCTCCAGATCATCTTCCTCACAAGAACATAAAAAAACGAGGGAGAGAAGGAGAGAATCGAGCTAGAGAAAAAAATTGAGAGAGAAAAAGGATCTGGACAATGGAAATCCGGCATAAATAGTACTGGTGAACAGTAATAGCGTGAAAAGTAAAGAAATGAATAGTAACAACATGAACAGTAACGGCGTTAATAGTGTCGATGAAAAGTGACGGTGAACGGATCATTATTTCTGATTGTCGAGTTGGATTGTTGGTGTTAAGGTTTGGCTCGATGTTTCCGGGTGTGGACTCTCTTTATTCGAATGACATTGAGTTTGAAAGTTTCAATTTGAGGTCCAATTCTACTCTCTTTTTCTTTTTATTTCATTGTTTATTATATTTGGTGTTGAATTGAATATTACGTGTTATTTGATCCTTGTTGGTGACGAATGTGTGTTTATTTTGACTCGTGGTTGGGTTTCTTGATTATGGTTTGGTGAAATGGTATCTCGTTTGAGAATTAAAATTGGTTGTTTGGATATGGAATTGAGAAATTGATAAAAAGTTGAATTTAGATTAACTTTGGTTTATTGTTGTTTTGTCTAATTCGTAATGAGCATGAATATTGTTGGAATGTGATAGAATTATGATATGTTGAAATGAATAGGAAAATGTCGGTTTGGGTAGGCAAAACTTAGGAGTGATGTGTTTATTAAAGGTTTTGAATGTTTAATGTGCATGTGAATGTTTGGTTTCTAGTTTACCGTGTTTAATTAAAATATATTTATTTAGCCGGGGAACGCCCCGAGACACAATGTATTTATTCACTAGGTAATGCCCCGACGTACCATGTTGGTGGAAGACGTTCGTGAGGAAGGTCTGAGGCATCGGGTAAAGCACGGGAGTGTAGTTAGTATTAGTGTAGGTTAGATAGGATTTATTTTTGCATTTTCCTATTTTGGACTATATAAATTGAACTGGACACTGTACTTTTGATTCTTTTTTTTTGTTTTGTTTGTTTGTTTGATTGTTTTACGTGTTTTGGATGGTTTATACGTTCGTAGTGTCAAAATTAGCTGATACGCTCCACCAAGCGACTATGGTCGAACCACGGGATCGAGGGGTGCCTAACACCTTCCCCTTGGTGAACAGAATTCCTTAGCCGGAATCTCTGGTCGCAAACCAGTTTAAAGAGTAAAATGATTTTGAAAAGGATTTTCCAATGGTGACTTGGCACACCAGATTATGCCAAGTGACGATTCTGAGTTTTGAATGTAAAAGGTCCTTTTCGAAACAAATTATCTTCATTTTGTCACTTTAATAATAAAAACCCTTACGAACCTTAAATAATATCTTTTGGGGAAAAAAGGGGGTGTGACAATGGGCATGTGGGAAATTCATCGACATCGAAGGATTTTCTAGATGGGTCGGGTGAGATGACCCATTTGTTCAATTGGGTTTCGCAAACTCTATATCAGCAATGAAAAGTACTAGCTTCATTCTATTTCCGGATAATTTCTTTAGAGTTCTTTAGTTGCATCACTAATTGCCATTTTGTAATCTGAATTTGGTACTGCGTATTGAATATTGGATAAAATTGAGCTGCTTAGAAGTTTTCTGGTGTAATTATTTTGCTTTTTCTTGGTGTTTATCGTAGTTGAAATTACTCTTAAACAGGGTATAATTGTTCCTATATTGTCATTGTTTTCAATTTTTCGGCAAATTTAAAAGGTTCACTGCCGGTGACGGAAAATGGAAATTTCGACGAAATATTCTTGAACCATGAAAATGAAGGAAGTTTGAGTGCAGAGCTAGTTGTTGGCAACAGGAGGATTTTTTTTCGGTGCAGAGCCAGCTTTGCATCCTTGATGTAGTGATTGTATTTTTTTCTTTTATAGCAACCAAGAAACAAGAGCAGGTACTGTTGGACAGTCTCGATAACGCACTGGTATATCAAGAATTTGACGTCTAAAGGGAACTAGTTGTCTGTTGTAATGTTGCAAGTGTTTTATGCTTTTGGTTTTCTCACAGTAAAACTAAAGTTAGGATACAAATGTCAAATTCATGGCAACATGGATTCTACAGCTGTAATTTGTCCCCAAAATGGTAAAACTATCTCAATCATTTCCACAAATTGTACTTTAGTTATTGTGTAGATACCTAATTTTATTCCTTCTAACTCCAATTTTATTTATTTTTACCTCACTTTATTGTACACTCTCATCCGTGTAATTATACCCCACAAAAAAAAAAGCAACTCTATCCTGACCAACTTTACACCTCATTCTATCAACCTACCCCACCCCATACCCCTACACTACCAACGTGACCCCACCCCACCTCAACCCATTTTCTTTTCCTCACCACTAACAGAATAGACATAAGGATATACATTCACACACAGGCCCACAGGGAATATAACAAAAAGGGAGGAATTTACCAGCACTGGGGATACACACAAAAATCCTCTCACTGATCACAAAAAAAAAAAAAAAAAGAGAACAGCAACACACACAGGAGAGACCATTACCCCCATTTTTCCTTTCATTCAACATCAAGAAACGCTATTTTGGAAAAAAACAGAAAAGAAACTCCATTTTTTTCTCTGCTTTTCCTTCTTCTAGACGCATACGCACACGGAGGAGAGCTCACCATCAACATACAGACCCACTTCACCATTTTGCACATACTCTGAAATCACACATAAACACACACAGAGCACGCAAAAGAAGCACACACGCACATCATATCGAAGGACAGAAAGAGAGAGTCGAGAGAAAGAGGGCATCGAAAGGGAGAACAGAAACACCCCATCACACATACTCCCTCACTATCACTGGAAAAAAATCAAAGTCGACTCCAACCAATTCCGTTCCGATGGTGTCCACCATAAAATAAGCGAAACGGTGATTTCAAACACAATTCTGATTTGGAGTGTTTGAGTTCTATCGGGGATTTAGTCATTGTGGGATGGGTGGTTGATCTTTTAGGTTTTGATATCGAATTGGTTGCGTTGGCTGCGGAAGTTCGATTCGAGGTTTCGGCATGGACTCCATCTCGTTTAATTGAATAATAATTGATTGAAAGCGGCATTAAGGTCCAATTCTTTCTTCTTCTCCTTTTTAATCGATTGTCAACGTTATTCGATATCATTATTCTATTGTGATTTATTTGTTGATTGTTTGCGTTTGAATAATTGATCCCATGGTATAAATGTGATGACAATATGAATTTGGGTTGGTATTAAAAATGAAATTCCGGTTGGGAATTGAAAAATCATTGGTGAATGTTTATTATTTTTGTTAATTGTTGAACGCGATAGTGTTATGTGTTAGGCCGTTAAATAATTAGGCAAATGGTAGGCCGGGTTGGCAAAATTAGAACTTGTATTTTGGTTGAATGTTGGAATGTGCGTGTGAATGTTTCTTTCTAGTTTATCGTATTTAATTCAAATGTATTCATTTAACCGAGGAATACCCCGAGACACATTGTATTTATTCACTGGGGAATGCCCCGATGTATTATGTTGGCGGAGGACGTTCGTGATGAAGGCCCGAGGCATCGGGTAAAACATTGGAGCATAGTTTAGGATTAGTCTAGAATAGGATTTATATTTTTCGCATTTTTCTATTTTTGACTGAATAATTGGACTAAACATTATTTTTTTTTGAATTTTATTTGATTTGTTTGTTTGGTTGTTTTGTATGTTTATGTGGTTTATACATTTTATAATATCAAATTAGTCGATACGTTTCACCAAGAGACCATGGTCGAACCATGGGATCGAGGGGTGCCTAACACCTTCCCTCGGTCAACAGAATTCTTTAGACGGAATCTCTGTTCACAAACCAGTTTCAAAGAGTCAAACGGTTTTGAAAAGGATTTTTCAAAGGTGACTTGGCACACCGAATTATGCCAAGTGACGACTCTGGATAAAAAATTGTAAATAATTCTTTTTTTGAAACAACCTTCATTTTGTCACTTTAATTATAAAAATCCTTTCGAACCTTAAATAATATCTTTTGGGTAAAAAAAGGATGTGACATATTGCACTAATTGTAAAAATAATTATTAATTTTGCTCTTTCGATGAAATGGAAGATGACCCATTTCGCGTTTGTGTTGAAATAATTGTTAATTTTATTATTTTGATGGAATTGAAGATGACCCATTTGGTGTGTGTTGAAATAATGGTTAATTGAGTTATCTTTTATGAAATTGCAAATGATTCATTCGGTGTGTGTGTGGAGTAGCTATGGTGTTGTTTTGTTGAAGAGAAGGAAAGAAAGAAAGAAAGAAGAGAGAATAGAAAGAAGCAGTCATGGTGTTAAAGAAAGAAAAGAGAGAGAAGATAATTGAAAGAATAAATTAAAAAAATTAAAAAATTAATAGGTTAAAACGTCTTCACTCTCTCAAAGAGAGTGAACTACACCTTCCATGCCACATCAGCATTTAGGGAGGAAATAATTCCTCTTTAAAATAGTTCGGGGGTAATAGGACCGCCGCAAAGTATAAGTGTGTAGTTGAGATTTGGGGTAAAGGTTGGGGAGGCTTTTGGCCATTTTCTCTTCAAACTATACCTGAAATTCAAGTGACATACCTAAACTTCACGGGGTCCTACTGTCCCCTAAGCTCATTTTTCTATTCTTTTTGCTCCTTTTGTGCTGGCGTAGCTACCAACTAGAAAAATATTTTATGTTCATTTTGTGTTTGACTTGACAGCCCGTGAGCACAAAGCGAGTACAAAAATACAATTAAATGAGCTTGGGGGGTAATAGGATCCGTATAAAGTTTAGGTGTGTCACTAGGATTTCAAATATAGTTTTTTTTAGGGAAGAGGGGAAGGGATACTTGTGCCTTATCTTTTGAAAACTAGTCAACTTGACTTTCAAAAAATGAAACGAGTATTAAGATAGGAATGAGTTTATATCATTGTTGACCATTTCTCCCTGTAGGACTAATTTTGATAACGCTGAAGTTACTTCAAATTCACTGTTTAGATCCTTAATTACTTCTCCATAATCCATTCATTAATTGATATTATGGAATAATAATCTGAAGTGAAGTATAGTATTTTAGTTAGGCATAATACATAAACAGGATCTTTAACTTGTCACCAAATTATAATTATGTCCTTTAACTTTGTCAGTGCACAAATAGGCCCTTTAACTATATAAAAGTTGAACAAAAAAATACTCCAATTCTGCAACTTACATGCGTGAAACTCAATCGCTCCAACGTGGATTAGTGATCTACTTAGATGCTGCCACCTAATAAAAAAGACACATTATAACTATGACCTTTAACTTGTCAGTACACAAGTAGGCCTTTTAACCCTGATGGGCGTGGTTTTGAATGTATAAACGCATTTTTTCAGGTAGGATTGGAGTACTTTTTTGTTCAGATTTTGTAATGGGTTACTTCTGCACTGGTAAAGTTAGGTATGGACAGCTAAATCGATTCCTCTTGGCTTGATTAAAAAAGGTCTTAGTTATAATTTGGTATCAAGTTAAAAGTCTTGTTTATATATTATACCTTTTAGTTATTTTAGTTAAATAACTTATAAATATAGCAATAGAGGAATCATCTTTTCATTCTTTCTCAACGTGATCATCATCAACCCCCACTTCAAGAACAATCTACAAAATGAAGAATGTGTTTCGAAAAACTGAAGCAAAAGGAAAGTGTCCAATCCCCGAATCATATGAATTGAAGCGCATTAATGTGCCTACATTTTCCAATTTTGAACCAGGAGGAACATCAGAAAATTAATTGGAAAAATAAGATGACTATGACTATAATCAAGATTTAGCAATCTTGAAGTTTATCGATCATTAACACTCTAATCATGGGTAGTTCCATATCCTCCTTATTCAGAGAAATTTATTGATTACATCGAAACTTCAGTTCCAACTTGAAATGTCGTGGCCAAGCATTGGCAACTAAGATCATTACATTAGAGCAACATTTCTTAACTCTTATGAATATGGCAGCACGTACGGGATATTACCCTGAGATAATCCACCCTGTTTCTCAACAAATCTTCTTCTTGTGTATGGCTTTATGGGATTAATTTCGGAGATTATTATTAGTTGATGAACAGGAAGATGAAATTGGAAATTGGAGTTGTTGATCCATTCTTCGATTTCAAGGTCGAAATCTTCATAGCAATATTTTAAATAGGGAAAAGGCTAAAATATGCCACTGAACTATCAGAAATGGCTCATTTATACCATCCGTTAAAAGTTAGGCTTATTCATGCCATCGCTGTTATAAAACCGATTCATCTATGTCATTACTTTTTAACTGTGGTTTTTAAAAAATAACTTTGCCACGTGACCTCTTATTAGAGGTCCACGTCATTAAATTGGACCCACTAAAATTTATTGATCCATTAAAAAGAATCCACCCACACCCAACCTATCACTTTAACCCACTTTAATATTACTCTTCCAATGGATCTAAGTCCATATATTTCTGAAAAACCATTCATATATACACATAAATAGTGTCTGCGTGAGTAGGTACCAAACAACACTCAAAACTTCACAAGTTGAAGCCAAATAAAGGGTACCAAACAACACTCATAAAACCTTTTTTACTCATAGATCCAAGAGTGAAGGCTATTTTGCCACTCTGCAACACCTTCTGGAAACCAAAGCAGATTTCCTTCTTCATGCTGTCAACAAAATCACTTCCAAGAATAACCTTCCTGCACAATTACGAATGTCCTCAATAATAATGCAGCAACCAGTTTGTCAATTCTGTAAGAAGTAACGCAGCAACCATTTTGTTGATTCTGTCAGATGTAAACTGATACGGGAAAAACAATGAAAACATGAAACAACTCCAAAACAGTCCACTAATCTTAAGGATTTGAGGACTAAGATGGAGAACACTCTCGGATTCACTACAACAACAACAATATGAGATAAAAATGGTGCATTTGACACCAAAAATAGCAGCAACACAATGATAACAAGATGAACACAATGAGAACAAATATCGGATTCAAGAAGGACACAAAACAGTCCACTATGAATCTAAAAAGTGCAATAAGATAAAGATAGATAGATAGACCAAATGAGGGAATAATATTAACAACCCAAGAATTGTTACACCCTTGGACCTTTAATACTACACACAACACTAACCTATCTTCTACGTAGGCACACTAGGGATCTCGATCTCCCAAGGACCAACGTTTCCAAGCTTGAATCCAACACGAATGATTCCACACTCAAGTTGATTTCCCCAGTTACAATTTCAGATTTATGCCCCAAGGAGAGAGGACTTATCTTTCAATGTTATACAACATTCATCATCATCAAAATCTCATGAATGAATCCCTAGAAGGTTGTATTTATAGTGTATTACAAGAATAGTGTGAAATGTCCAAAATGACCCCTTAGTTAAAGTCTTCAAGTGGGATCCCTTGGATTGCATTGTATGGACTGATTTTGGAGCCTAGTTAGGCCTTTCTTTGCATTTCACCTTTACACTCCAAGTCTCGGGTTCATTCACTCTCACACTCACCCACCTTCGTGGTCGTACCCGTATCATCCTTTCCTTCTTGAAAAGGATTCGACCTCGAATCCGTACTTTGTAAAATCAAGAGAAGACAAACAAGAACACATCCTCATGACATGAGGGGTTAGGGTTAGGAAAAATAACATATCACATGCCATGCCAAGGTGGGACAAACTTGGAGTATACCCACTGGTCCTTTGTGTTGAACATGAAAACCTTAGTATAAATAGCACAAAGAAAGAGGTCATCATCAACAAAAAGAGACAAGGAAGAACTTTACCTTCCTTTATTATCACCCACAATGAAACATTGTTTGTCATCTTGACCAAGAATCAAGTAGGAAGTGTAGAAATTCCCACATTCCCGGAGGGTGCCGAGGTCAAATGAGAGAAGTAGCCTAGGGTCTAAGCCGAGGTTAGCCCTTTCTTCCCCTAGAATGTCACTCCCAAAATCACGTATGACATTTGTATTTAACAGAAGACTAACATTCAAGAATAGAGAGACACGACCTAGAAGTCCTACCCCAAAAAAATATATTCCATCATTTACAATATTTCCATACACATGATCTCTATGAACAAAACTACTAGCAAGGCTTTTACCACACAAGATGTTCAAAGAGTCACGAGCACTATCAAGATCAACTCTATAAACACCATCACTAACTTGAGATATTTTAAGCACGCCACGCATATACTCAAGTAGTGGAATACATTCATGCATAAGTTGATCTTTATTTACATCGTCACTAGTTGTTGGCAACTCACATACCACCATTTGAGTATTCTTGTCAATTGGTAATAGAACCTTGTTCAAGTTATAAGGGCTAGCTCTAGATGGACATAAATCATTCTTACAAGAAGAATCAATTTAGTCATCTAAAGGATCAACTAGTGCTTCCGTACTTACAACAAGAGTTTGGTCCTCACGTAACCTACCATCACCAAGAGTATCACCATAGGGAGACTCAAATACCTCTACTCTAGGTAAATCCGCAACTACATCTAATTGGCCACTACTAGCCACAACACAATATTCTAAGTTCATAGGAGTGTAGGGAATAGTGTTTTTACCTCATAGCTCACATGAGCTACGGCCTTCCTCTTGACTTGTGTCTGGGCATCCCACTTGCTCCCTTTGACCTATCATATGATCCAACCTTTCATTTGCCATAACTAGGTCTCGGTACATAGTGTCAAGATAGGCTAAAATGACATTGGTGGCATTGTTATCCATGGGTTGAGAGGTGGAAGCCGCGGATTTCCTTGTAATTGTACCTAAAAAAAAGAAAGAAAAGAACACCTACAAAACAAAACACAAGTTAGTTCGAAACAACCTCACCACACTCTCGTACACTTGATCGTCACACTTGGTTTCACAAGTGTTGAAAGCCGGCTTGTACTTCGCGAGTGATTGAAGGTCGAGTCTACTCTTACCCGGAATAGATTTTCGTTTGAGTTGACTCAAGCAAAATTTGTTACGGACTTGAACCAACAAGATACAACCATTTCACAAAAGAGAAAAGCACACAACAAATGAATAACACGAATGACAACAACAACAACAACAACAAACCCAGTGTATTCCCACCTGGTGGGGTCTGGGGGGGTAAGATGTACGCAGTCCATACCTCTACCTCTAAAGAAGTAGACAGGCTGTTTCCGATAGACCCCCGGCTCAAGACACAAGAATGAACGAACACAAAATCTAACTAACAATCTAGTAGATAAGTACTAGTTTGCCAATTAGTATTGGAACCAATGAAATTGAAACTAAGAAACAACAAACAGAAAATAAGAAATCTAAAATTTGAGCTAAAATATGTTACATGAACAGTAAAACATGATGATGTGGAAGCCATGTATTGGTCTCGGCTGCACACAACTTTTGTTGTCCAATTTCAAGTCCTGGTCAATTTTTCAATTTGGACTTTGGTGGAACTTGTTCAATGGAGGGAAACACAAAGTAGTCTTTAGAGCTTCTTTTTCAATTAAAATTTCAAGACTCAAAGTCTTGGACTAGACTTGTACTACTCCTTAAAACATGGATCCTTGTTTTATGGGTAAGTGGTTGAGATGTGATTGACTTGTTGGTGAGTAATGGTAAGTCTTTCAAGACTAACAAAGTTCACACACTTTTTTCTTCACCTTTTTGGATCTAACTTGCACTTTATTTTAACAAGCTATGAATGTTTGCAAGAACATCAAGAACACTTCAACAATCACCAAGAAAATCAACAACAATCTCCCAAGAATAACAACAAGGTCAACTACAAACTTCCAATAAACGGCCAAGTCCTTTTGCACTGTGTCGATCCCACACCAACTGCTCGGCCAGAAGCTCCGCAAGTACTATAGAAATTGGAGCATATAAAACCATACCTTATGTTGGACTAAGGGTTTTTGGAATTTTAGGTTATTTGATGATAGTGTGGAAAGATAATGTGATATTAAATGGGTGTGGGTCGGATATTTAAAGGATCGGGTATTAAATGGGTTTCATGTTTTTTATTTTAATTAATATTGATTTATTTTACTTAATGACGTGGACCTCTAATAAGAGGCCATGTGGCAAAGTGGTTTTTAAAAACCACAGTTAAAAATTAATGGTATGGATGAGCCAGTTTTGTAACGGCGATGGCATGAATGAGCCTAACTTTTAACGGATGGCATAAATGAGTCATTTCTGATAGTTTAGTGGCATATTTGAGCCTTTTTCCTTTTAAATAATTTCTTGGAGCAATAGTTTAAATTTCCCAATATTATTTCACTAAGCTGAATTTTGGACAAATGATGACGTTCACTTGATTTTGCTAACTTTCTATGTTAAACTATGTCATTTCCTCATTATTCTTTTCCTTCCTTGAAAGAAGAGAGGAACAATTAACATATCTGATTCTATAAGTTGAAGACAAGTTATCAAACTTGGAAAAAGGAAATATTTTATATCAAATCAGACTTTGAACGGAACTGAAAATTTCGAGCAAACCAATATCCAAATTAATAATTCACACAACAGCTAGATTCAGTTTAATGAAAGAAAATTATGAACTTTAAACTAATGCTCCAAGAAATAATTTTAAATGCCGTAATGAAGACATCGCCCTTGAAAATCAAGAATGCATCAACAACTCTAGTTTCATCTTGATCTTCGCCAACTGGATAATTGTCTAAGAAATTATCCCCATAAACCCATGGACAAGTTGAAAATTTTGCGGCAAATAGGGTGGATTATTTTGGGGTAATATCCTACAACGTGCATCCATTTTCATAACCTTTAAGAAATGGTGCTCTAACATAACAATCTTATTCGCCAATGCCGGGCCACGAAATTTCACGTTGGGAACTGAAGCCTCGAGGTAGTCGATGAAGTTATTTGAATAAGTAGGATGTGGAATTACCCCGTGATTGAAATAGTAATGATAGATAGCCTTCAAGATTGCTAAGTCATGATTATAATCATAATCATCTTCTTTTTTCAGTTTACTTTCAGATGTCCCTCCTCTTTCAAGATTGGAAAATGTAGGCACATTAATTGGCTTCAATCCATATGATTCATACATGGGGCGCAGGGCGCTTTCCTTTTTCTTCGATTTTCGCAAACATACGCTTCAATTGATACACTTCAGATGCTGGGAGCTTTTTTTTTCATGTTGTTTTTGCAGGTCTAGAGATGATCATTTCTTCTCCTGAAGTTAGCATTTTGGGCTTGGTGATTCTTTGTGAAAATGTTGGATCTGATAAAGAAAGAAAGAAGAATTTTTTATGAGAATGCTGATAAAGAATTTTGGTGATTCAATTGATACTTTCTGTTGCAATATTTATAGCAAATTCATTTCACTAAAATCAGTAAAATATTAATTGTACTAAATCTCACTGCAGATTACTGTCCATAACTCTATGTATAATGTTCATACTAGATTACTTTGCTGACGGGACATTAAATGACCTTTCGAGTATGGCATGTTCTAATTTGTCATGATTTATGGCTGGTAAAACTTGTCTTATATGGAAAACTACAACACATAGGAATGTCTCAAGCCTAGCGTACATTCTAATATAGACTAAACACTGAGTTAAATGTTCGTTATCGAACATATAATTAAGTTGTTGAAGAAAAAATATAGTCCGTGCATGTTTTCTGATCACACTGAAAAGAGTAGTAGACGCAGCGAGATATTTTACCATGATTTATCACAAGTCGTTGTAAGAAGCATATCATTTAATAACAAATTATGCATAATTAACAATTGTTATGGGAAAAAAGGGGTAAATATACCCGCCAATTTTGTGATTTAGAGAGAATATATTGTCATGACCCAAGGCCTTGGCCGCGACGGGCATCCTTAACCACGAAGGCCCGAGAGACCCTTGTCTCTGCCCAACCAACTAGTGATATTGTCTGTTCTGGGCCGAGGCCCGCATGGCTTTAAAACGCGTCATTGGGGAATAAGACTTTCTTACTTATATACCCAACATCCCTCCTGTGTTTTACTGATGTGGGACTCTATATCCTAAGTTGGGGTGTTACATACACCCCCCTTATGGACTCAACATCCTCGCTGAAGTTTTCCCCACCGAATGGGATTTACCTACACTCAGGACTGAGGTTTGCCCCGCCTTAGCCGAATTCGTCTACACTCAGTTTGAACTCTAGCCCACATCGACAGGGCTGACACAAGAGTGGCTCTGATACCACTCTGTCATGACCCGAGCCAGCGCCTTAGCCGTGAGGGGCATCCCGAACCACAAAGGTCTTAGATGCCCCTGTAACTCCCCAACCCACTAGTGATATGAGAGCCGCTCTTGTGTCAGCCCTGTCGATGTGGACCAGACTTGAAACTGAGTGTAAGAAAATCTTGGTAAGGCGGGGCAAACCTCAGTCCTGAGTCTAGGCAAATCCATTCGGTAGGGCAAACCTCCGCGAGGACGCTGAGTCCATAAGGGGGGTGTATGTAACACCCCAACTTAGGAAGGAGTCCCACATCGGCAAAAATACAGGAAGGATGTTGGGTATATAAGTAAGAAAGTCTTACTCCCTAGTGATGCGTTTTAAAGTCGTGCGGGCCTGGGCCCAGAGCGGACAATATCACCGGTGGGTTGGGCAAAGACAGGGTCTCTCGCGCCTTCGTGGTTCGGAATGCCCGTCGCGGCCAGGGCCTCGGGTCATGTCGTGACATATATGCCTCATTAAAAAAAGTTATGCATATATACGCCATCGTCTAACAAATTAGGCATATTTACAATTTTTGCTGAAATACCTATATTTACTGAATTAGAAAATAATCTAAAACTGACTTTTTTTAAATTCCAAGAATATCATGCGGCTTTAAAAAAATTACCTCACATTTTACCACTCCAAAACCTGTCCAACTAAAAAAAATCCAATCCATCTACACAATCAATAAATGAAATTTTGTCTGGTTTGAATAAAAGACGAATTGATTTTTTTTAGTTAGGCTGGATCTCGAGAGGTAAATAAAATGGGTGAGATAATTTTTAAAGCCATGTCTTATTGTTTGAAATTAAAAAGAATTAATTTTTACTTGGTAGATGGCGAGAGTATAAGTACACTATCCACTTGAAATTATAGTAATAGAGGGGCATATATTTATCTTTTTTTCTATTGTTATATAATATGTAGAAAATATGGAGGAGGTCGTATTTTATGTTTCCTTGAAATTACATCACTATTGACCATTTCTCCTAGTAAGACGGGCTTTGTTACTGTTGAAAGGTTTTTGACGCTCTCATCGAAGAAAAAAGAATCATTTAGCATTTATAGCCTCCGTTAAGATTTGAACATTTGGTCAAACATTATCATTATTTTTTTCTTTCTCTTTCTTTATTTATCGGTTCCAACATTTATATAAATGCTACCTGCGGAAAAACTAAATTGAGAGAATACTGGAGTAAAGCAGGAAAATTCAGAATCTGATGAACAAGATAACAGATTAATCAGTCAAGAAGTCATGGAAAATCTGGAACTAGAAGAACAAACAAGTTGTGAAACTGAGGTTTTCGACTTATCAAGAAAACAACCGGTATCTGATGAAGCATCCCATCAACACCCAAATCAAAGCAACCCCACAAACCTTTATTGGCCGACTGAAATTCTCTCAAGGCTCGATTCAAGTGATCTTTTTTAAAATCGTAGAGTTCTTTGATTAGTAGCCCTGAGTTTACCAAATATCATCTAAGTTTATCAGCTAAAAATAACAAAGACTACACTAACCATAGTGTTATGTGGAGGATAGCCCAACCAGAATTCAACCTTAAGGAATGTCCTACTATGGAGGAAACTAACTAGGATTATCACATGAAAAACTCTGGTATAGCTTGTGTTATTGAGGGTTCTGTCAATGGATTGATTTCATCAATGCAATGACGTAGTTTACGAGAGAACAAAACCAACCGAAACTAAAAGTCAATTGTGTGAAAGCTTAGAAATAAAGAGTAACACTGCTCCCCTAATTAATAAGTAGCAAAAAAGTGAGCGAAATCAAGAGAACGTCATTATTTTTTCCAAAAAGGAAATTGATATTGTGCGTGTGTATATATAATCCGGTGCGTAACCAAAATCCTCGAGTCAGAAGATTAATTAGTAATTTCACTTTCTCCTCGAAGTGATTAACTATTGAAATGCAAACAACACTTACATTAAGTTATATACATTATTAGTATAAAAAGTCTTTTTTTTTTTTACTATCAGATCATTTAAAGAATATTTATAAATTTTAAATTTTTGTTATTTAATAACCGGCTTTTAACAAGATATATCAATGAATAATTTAATTAATCGTGTAAAGAATTTGTACATATTAATTTATTGTAGGATTTAGCCTATATAGCTGATTTTTGTAATGATAGTATAATTTGACCTATAAATTTATATTGAATGTTTGATTTATTTCTAAGATGTTTAAAAATAATTGACATTTAAAATCTAGCAGTGTAAAAAGAAGAGACTTTCGGTACATAAAATTATTTACTCATTCTGAAAAAGATAATATCATATAACTTTCTTTCCAAATGTGAATTATTTTTTGTTTGCGTGGTATTTTGAAGTGAGATATAGTATATAAATTACTTCCTTTTCAACCAACTCCAATACTTTCTTTATTTTTTGCTTTCTTTCTTTATAAGTTGCAAGGAATTGAATATATTAGGAATCATTAAAAGAATAGGATGCAAATTGCAAACAAAAATAGACATTTAGGGGTAAAATAACAAAGAGCTGATTTTAGTACTATCCTCACTTACTTCAAGAAAAAAAAAGTTCTTTGTTGTTTTCTTATTTTCTTGTATTAACCTTCTACATGACTGATCTATGTATTATGACAGATATGTTTTATCTTGCCTTTAAGATTTAGATTATTTTTATTTCATTATTACTTAATTCGTCCAGTCAACTTTAATATAATTAAGAGTATTGATGTTTAAATTATTTTATTTTCATACTATATATATATATATATGTGTGTGTTAATATATTTGAGATTTTTTCTATACTTTATTAACTTAATGTGTTGATTTTTTAATTGATTTTTTTTCGTATCATATTAATTTATACGCTCGAGATTCTTGTCCATACTAACTTAAAGTACATATATTTAAATTGATATTAATTTTGTACTAAATTAATTTATACGATCAAGATTATCTTTTGTTCTTTATTAACTTAAATGGTTCAGATTATTGCGTCATCTCAATCAGGGGCGGAGCTATGTGGACTTCGGGCGTTCATTCGAATTCCATTCGTTGAAAAATTACAATATATATATATATATATATATATATATATATATATATATATATATATATATATATGAATTCATTTTTCTCTGTGTATATATATTAAATTGAACCCCATTGACACAAGCGAAAATCTTGGTTCAATGGCAAAAGGAGTGTAAACTTTCATGCAAAGGGCCTCACGGTCTAGGGGTTTGAGACCCATTCACGACGGGTTTTTAATTTTTTTTTGGAAAAATGTTCTGCTTCCACCCTGAACTATACACTAAATTGCTGAGATACACCCGTACTTTAGAAGGATCTCATTAGCCTCTGGACTAATTATAATCTTATTTTTGGCAACCTTAGTGTCTACGTAGCACACAGTAAATCAACACACTGAAGGTCCACATAGGCACACGTTTGTACCAAGTGTATTAAATTAATGATTAGTGAAGTTTGCCCACACTTTGCTAAATCAATCAAGATGTTACAAATTTATCCTTTTTAGTTTTATTTTAATATAGACTAACTAATTCATAACTTCAATAAAAGATGTTTCACAAAACATTATTTTCTAAATACTAAACTTTTTCGAAAGAATGTAACAGTTGCATTTGAAATTTTCAAAGGTCAAACATTAATTTTCGAATAAAGTGAAAAATTAAATTTTGGTATGAATATAACAAACAATGAGTAGAAAATAGTAACTGAACCCTAAAAGGAGTAAATTTCATTTAACAACGAAACGCTTAAGTAGACATAGCAAGGGATCTTTTGTTAAATGGTCTTTTCAAGTCTTCTTTTTAATTAAATAAATTACAAGTTGTTTTTGAGGGGAGAATGACCTATTTTTGAGATAGAAACCGATACATAGACAGATCGATTATCAATCTGACCTATATATGGACAAATCGATTATGAGTCCGACAGATCAATTATCGATCTGACCTATATATGGACAGATCGATTATCAATCGGACAGATGAAAAAATAAAAGTAGGTCATTTTGCTAATTGAAAACTTAAAGAGAATTAATAGTTAATTTACCATGATCTATCATAAGTAGATGTAAGAATGACATGACTTAATAATTTTTAATAACATATTATACATAATCCACAATTATTATAAAATTGTATGAATAGGAGGTCTTATTTAAAGTTTCTATGAAATCTTTGTCAAGACTCGAGAGTGATATTATGAGTAGCATATAGTAATCTTTTCACCGTTACTTTTTACTTGTCACAATTTTCTTTTTGAGAGTCAGATGATATAATTTTTATCAATGTTTTAAGATATACTTTTCATCATATTGATATAAGAAAAAGTGCAATTTATAGTACTTCTCATATAATTTTTGAATATTTAAATTTAATTTTGAAATTTTGTGTTAATATAAAATGATTTAGCTTTGAAAATTGGGATAAGGCACAAGTATCTTCCAAACTATAGCCGAAATTCATGTGACATACCTAAACTTTATAAGGTCCTACTGCACCCTAAGCTCATTTTTCTATTATTTTTTACTCCTTTTGTGTTGACGTAGCTGTTAAGTAGCAAAATATGTTATATTCATTTTGTGTTTGACTTGTGTTATGAACAAATTGTCCCACATTGGAAAATGGAGAAATGCTAAGTTGAATATAAGTCAAATGGGTTCTCCCACCTATTAGAATAGTCTTTTGGGTTAGGCTCTCCTATTTGGTTTATAACATTGGTGCTTTCATTGAGAATCCAACGCATTGGGTTGTGACTAGGAGTGGTGGCCTTGACCCAAGAGGGTACCAGCCGTGACCAACTGGGCGTAGCTGTGACCAACAAGGATCGATCCACGTGTGGGGAGCCGCGCGTTGGGCCGTGACTCGTAGTGGTGGCCTGTGTGGCAGTAGTGGTGGCCTGGACCCAAGAGGGGTGCCAGCCGTGACCAACTGGATATAGTCGTTATCAACGAGGATCGATCCACGCGTGAATCCACGACTCGGAGTGGTGGCCAGTGCGCCAGGAGTGGTGGCCTGGACCTAAGAGGGGTGCCAGCTGTGATCAACTAGGCTCAGTCGTGATCAACGAGGTCGTTGGTTCTCAAGCGGAGGCGATTGTTATGAACCAATTGTCCCAAATTGGAAAAATAGAGAAATGCTAAGGGGATTATAAGTCAAATGGGTTCTCCCACCTATTAGACTAGTTTTTTGGGTTAAGCTCTCCTGTATGGTTTATAACAACTTGACAACCACGTGAGCACAAAACGAGTATAAAAATACAATTATATGAGTTTGGGGTGTAATTGGACCCTTGTAGAGTTTAGGTGTGTCGCTAGGATTTCGAATATATATATATTTTTTCTTTTTGTGGGGGGAAGGGGGTATTTGTGCCTTATCTCATGAAAATTAGTCAACTTGACTTTCAAAAAGTAAAACACGATAATTATTTTGAAATGGAGCGAGTAATTAAGATAAGAATGAGTTTATATCATTGTTGACCATTTCTCTTTGTAAGACTAATTTTGATAATGCTGAAGCTATTTCAAATTCATTGTTTACATCTTTAATTACTTCTCCATAATCCATTCATTAAATGACATTATGGAATAATAATCTGAAGTGAAGTACACTATTTTAGTGATTTTAGTTAAACTAGTTTAACTGCACGTGTTGTAGATACGTAATTTAATCCGTTCAAAAAATTATTTATCGCCTATTTACCTTTCTCTACCACGCACCCTCACCACATTTTAATTTCCCCATTAAAACACAAAATAACAAACTTCCTACCAAATTCTATCCTATCCTAACCCCCTTTAGACCTCATCCTAACAACCTATTCCACCCCACACCCCTACCCTCACCTCACCCCATACCCTCGTCACCCCTACACCCCTACCCCTACCCTAGACCCCCCTTCTAGACGCGTTTTATACAAAAAAACAAAAAACAAAAAACAAAAAAAAGGAACCTGCCAGTGAAAAGGAAAAGAACAAAAAGGGAGGGGGGCCACTTAGAGATTTTTTTTGTTTTTTTTTCAATTTCATACATGCATATACTTATTCCATCAGTTTCATTGTGGGGAGGGGAGGGACCCACAGGGAATGGCATAAACATCCCTCCCAATTTCCATTATTCAAGGGAGGCCCACAGAATATTCACGTGACTCCCTTCTTTCATTTTTATACATACACAGCTTCTTCTCCACAGGGGGCCCACAAGGAAAAACATCGTCATAATCTTCAAGAAAAAAAGACGCCATTTTTGCAAGACCACTCACGATTCCCTCACAGAAAACACTCTCCATGATCACTCATCCTCACCAAACACACGTCACTCCTCTCACCAAATAAAATCATGGATTTGGAACATATACGCCATTTTTTGGTTCCAATATTCCAGGCACTTATTCATTGAATACAAACAGAGAAGGGGATGGGGATTTTGGGCCATTCACGAGTTCTACCCACACACTGAAAATTACAAGAGAGAGCTGCGAGAGAGGGAGAGTGAGCTGCGAGAGGGAGAGAGAGCTGCGAGGGAGAAGTCGGGGTTAACATGTTCGCCGAGCTGTTCGCCGGAAAACACCACGGTTACCTTAAAATTGCGTTGTTATCCATCTTTCGGCGTTTCAAAACTCCGGTAAGTAGCAGCATCCGAGGTCAAAACAGTCCACAAATTTCAGTTTGAATCGTTGCCCATGTTCGTTTTCTATGAATTTTATCGAGTTGTTGGGTCCATATTGAATTCGTTGAATGGAGGTCTTGGTTTGTGAGCTTCAAATCCATCGCTAAGTGTTCGGAATAAAATTGAGGTCTATTTCTCATCCCATTTTTCGATTAATCTTTATCGTTTCATGTCTTATGTGGTGAATTGATGATGTATGGATTTTGCTTTGTTTGATTGTGTGTTGTTCGGATCATGAATGTTGATTAATTGGTCACTTGAATTGGTTAATTGGTTGATAATGACTTGAATTCGCTTAAGGTAAATGAAATTGGGATGGGAATCGAAAATTGATAAAAGTGAATATTACGATATTTTGATTCCTTGTTGATGTTGAAAGTGATATGTCGTCGAGCGGGTAGACATGTAGTAGGCTTGTGTAGGCAAACTCAGAATTGGTGATTTGTTGGAATGTTTAAAATATTTGTTGAATGTTTTGTTTGTCGTATTGATAGTGTCCTATTTGGCTGGAGAACGCCTCGAGGTACTTGTATTTATCGCCGGGGAATGCCCCGAAGTATTTTGTATCCGAATGACGTTCGGGGCGAAGGTTAGAGGTGGCGGATTGGAGTTTAGTTTAGGATTAGTTTAGAATAGAATAGGTTTTACCTTTCTGTACCTTTTTATTCCGGACTATATAATTTGGACTCTACATTATTTTGGTTTTGAATTCTGTGTGATTTGTATAGTTGTTGTGTGTTTATGTGGTTTATACATTCTTAGTGTCGAATTAGCCAATATACTCTACCAAGCGACCGTGGTCGAACCACAGGACCGAAGGGTGCCTAACTCCTTCCCCTCGGTCAACAGAATTCCTTAGTCAGAATCTCTATTCGCAAACAAGTCTTAAAGAGTCAAATGGTTTTGAAAAGGATTTTCCAAAGGTGACTTGGCACACCGAATTATGCCAAGTGGGAACTCTGAATAAAAAATGTAAATAATCCTTTTTTCTAAACAAATTTTCAATTTTTTGTCACTTTAACAATAAAAACCCTTTCGAAACATAAAATAATTTTTTGGGGGGGAGTTTAAAAAGGGGTGTGAAAGCTCTAGCGACTCTGCTGGGAATTTTTTAGAATTCGAGCTTATTTTTGGGAGTTGTATCGGCTTAGTTTGGCATTAGGGGTGTATAGACATTGTTTGTGTTATCGTTTGTGTTTATTTTGTCATTGTTGAGTGCCTACGTGCACTTTGTTTACGTTTTTTCTTTATGTGTTACCGCTTTATATCTGACATCATTTAAATGATCCGAGTCAATTCTTTCTACAACAAGTCTCGGAGTTCACGTCATGTACACGTGCTCTAGTTAAGTCACCCTTATTTTAAGAGGAGGATCCGTCGGACGTATGGAGTGGGTGGAAAGCTGTCGCAGCCACTATCGATCATACGCTTCCCCGAATAGCCTTGTTAGTGAATCCCGATGTAGGTCAGCCTTTAGGTCATGCTTATGTGCATCATATTGAGACCTAGCGGTGCCCACTTAGTCCTTTCTAGGAGACTCACCCCTAAAGCATCCCTACGTGCTAAATGTTGCATCTTTGAGGGTAACATGGTCATTTGACGAACTGATTTGGGGAAAACATGTGTTAGAAGTAAAGTGTGTTTGAAAAATTAAAAAAAAAAAGTGAGTCAAAAAGGGTTTCGTAGCTTTTAGTGTTCTTTATGGCTTTTATTTTTCACAATTTAAAAATTCAAAAAGATTTTTTACCTTTTGCACTCATTTTGTCAAAAACATGAAAAAGATTTTTCTTTGTTTCTTTAGCAAGCTTCCATAATTTGAAAATTTTAACAAAAATTTCTTTTAATAGGAGGTTTTTATAAAAGAAAAATTCAAAAATGGTAGAAGTTTTATACATTTCATATAGCAAAAATACCAAAAAGATTTTTTTTTAGTTTTTGGTGTCAGTTTTACGTGAAGTGTCAATTTGAAAACTCAAAAAGATTTTATTAACGTTGTTTGTAGTCTGTTTATGGTCGTGTCTCTTAGGTTAGGTTTCAATCGATTATTTAATCTTTGATTATCCAATCTGGACGAACTACGCACCCGTATTTAAAAAAAAATACAAAAAGATTTTCTTCACTCTTCACTTAGAGTAGGTGTTTCATATACATCTCTAAAAGAAAACTATAAAAAGATTTTTCTTTAATAGGTTCAAGTTCCATTTTCATATGAAATTTAAAACTGAAAACCCAAAAAGATTTTCTTTGGTAATCATAGATTTCACTTTGTATAGGGATGTTAAAGCTGAAAAATTCAAAAATATTTTCATCAATTCTTTTGACAAATTGTTATTTTCTTTTCTTCTTAAAGTTTCGAGAAAAAGAAAAAAAGGAAGGAAAACAAAGAGTTCAATTGGCCATTTTGGCACGACTTCACAAACTACGCACACCTGATTCTCCTCTCTTGGGAGTGAGATACGTAGGCTCCCTTCTTGGGTTCAGTGATCTTTTCAAAAAAAAAAAGAGGTTTTGGAAAAATGTTGAACTCTAACATATTTGTTGCCTCTTGTTCAGTTAGTTTAAGGTGGTTGATTTGTGGCTTCTGGCTGGTCCTCCACACCAAATCCAAGGAAGGTTTCGTTGTGTCTAACAAGGATATAGACAGTGGCACCATGGATGAAACAAAGAGTCAGGAAATTAAGAGTTTAAAGGAAGAGAACTTAAGACTGAGACTATAAATGATGGAAATGTATCGAGCTTGGGCCAGAGGGCTGCCTCCACCTCCGTTCCCCACTTTTGACCCTGAAAATACCTTGAGTCATCCACCAAAATCGCAAAGTCAGTTTCCTACTGTTGTTGATGCACCACAGCATGCCTCAGAATCCATTTGACGTCAAATGCACCTCAATACTTCCACCACTCTTTCTTTAGATCCTCAGTATAAGTCTACCACATTCACAGCATCACATACCGCCTGTGCTTTTGTTGCTCAACCTTCTACTAAGACTTCCACTCTGCCTATTAATCCAGCGATTGTGCTTCCCCAGTCCACTAGTGAATCCACATTCAATACTCTAGATGACCATTGTTATACTCTTGAGCCTACCGTTAAATTAAGTGGGCCGCCAAAATTTCTTACTAAGAAGCCTAGCATGCTAGAAGAGCTAGAGAAAGTGGTTAGAAAAGTTAAGAGTGTAGAAAATGATATGAAAAATTCCCCTGGACTTATGGGCTATGAAAATGTTTCATATAAAAACTGGGGTATGTCTTCAAGTGTTAACCTTCCTCCCAGCTTTGAGACATCACAATTTGGGGATCTTGATGGACAAAAGGATTTTGTGAAACATTTGGGACGACATTGCAATCAACCAAGGGAAACTAAAGGAAAGAAGAAGTAAAACGTACCTATTGTCATGCCAGGGCCAAAGCAATGTTTGAGAGGTCCAACCCACCAATACTGTCAGCCTCAATCCCGAGTTTACATATTAGATCCATATAACCACTTGCAACAAGGTTTATTTCCGCAAAATCCAAGAAATCCCATTCCACTTCTTCAATATCCTTTGAACAATGCACAATTGTATGCTCATCCATCTTCTTATCCACAATGGCATGCACCTATCCCTCAACAACATCCTCGACCCTCACAAATTTACCAAGAAACCTCTAAATCCAAGTTTTATCCGAGGCCAGAGTTCGCAAAGAGGAGGAAAGAAAAAGATAATTTCACTCCTATTGGGGAATCCTATGCCAGCTTATTCCAGAGATTGGTACAGTAGGGCATGATCACTCCTCTCCTTGGGTATACTCCTGACCCACATTTAAGAAGTTTTGATCCTAATGTTCGATGTGCATATCATTCTGATGTCATAATATTGAAGATTGTCATGCTTTGAAAAGACAAATTGAAAAGATGATTCAAGATAAATCAATTATGGTGCAGAACATTGACAGTAAGGAAAACTCTAGTCATGCTGATATGCAAACCAGTGTCTGAGATATCAGATTGAGCAATTGAGAAGTCACCCCTCTCCCTACTACGAAGAGGTCTGGTAGCTTATTTTGTTTTATTTTCTGTTGTTCGAATTATTTTAGGGTTGTAGTTCGGGATCTATCTTGTGTTTTCCTTTTGTCGTTTATGTTCAAACTCTTTTATCTTTTGTTTCAACTAAATGAAGTGTCCCATTTTTCTTTGTATTTTAAATATGTGTTGTTTGTTTGTTTTCTTTACATAGTACATTTTATGTTGACTCTAGTGATATGACATGCTAGTGAAATTTTCAGCCAAATCTTAAAATCCAGTTTGAGCATGAACATTGAATCAGAGGGTTAAAGTTAGAAAAAAAGAGCATCTGAGAAAATAGGTAGAGTGCTGAGACATTTGGTGACAAGTTCAAGCCTTCTTTGAAATTTAAGGCAATTGTTTTGAAAATCACAAGAATAAGTTGGTCATCAATTGAAAAACACAGCTCAATTAGATCAACTAGCGGATGTGTGATCCCGAGGAACAGAAAAATCAGCTCTACGAGAGCATGGGTCAGTCGATGTGAGGGATCTATAATATAGGTGAAGTTGTATGTTTGACAAGCCCAGAAAAAGTAGTGGAATGCATGCTCAGTTAAAGTTAGTATTGTGAAAGTGTCACAAATGATATTCATCTTTCGCTTTCATATTGCATGATGTGTACTGACATTTTCAAGGATTGATATGACGAAGACATTTCATTCTGCTATCCATACATTGTGTCATCCTTTGTGTACCCTATTTGAGCCTAAGTGCTATTTTGTTTCATACACCTCTTTTGGAATCACGATAGAGTCAGCAAAGCTCAAAAGAAAAGTGTTAGAAAAAAAATAGTGTCAGAAAAGTTTCAAAAAAAAAAGAGAGAAAAAATGTGTCCCCAAAAAAAGGAGAATGTCAAGAAAAATAGAGTCAGAAAAATCACAAAGAGAAAAAGAGTCAATAAAAGAGAAAAACAAAGAAATTAGAATCAAACAAAAGAATAAGCTGTTAGAACTATGTGTGACCTGTTTCTCCTCTTTCGGGGGTGAGATACGTAGGTTGCCCTACTCCGGGCTCGGTCCAACCAAATAAACAATTTAGAATTGCCCAGTCATAAGAAATTGGGACATTATTTAATCCTCATTGTTTGAGTCGATTTAAAAAGTTATAAGTCCTACCCCACTTCAAGTGTCATTTGGGTCTCATGACATCCTTTTTTTCTAACCCTATCCAAAAGTCAAGTTACAACCAATGAAAGACCTTCAGATCAATCTTTGAGAATGTTAAGGCTAAGCATGCAATGCATATGATGACGCATTTTGGGAACTGCTTATCTTCCTCAGCATAGGGAATCAAGAGAGAAATAAAAATGAGAGTCTTATTGAAGAAAACCCTAATGGGCACCATAAGGCAATGGTAAGTTGGGAGAGAAAAATGAGAGGGTCTTATCGTTGAAAACCCTCATGGGCACCATAAGACGACTGTAAGTTGAGAGAAATAAAAATAAGAGAGTCTCAATGGTGAAAAACCCTCACAGGCACCATAAGGCAATAGTGAACTGATAAAAAGAAATGAGAGAGGCTTGTTGGCGAAAACCCTTCAAGGCGCCACTAGCCGAATGAGGTCTTCGAATGCAATTGACCTAAGAAAGCAACTCAGTTTCAGGGTCATTAACTCAACAATAATTTGTGAGATTTTTGGATGGAAAGATCAGGCAGTTTAATCCGATATACATGACATAATCATTAGAGTTGACTGTCAGTTTTAGATGAATTTTTCATTTCTTTGTTTCAAATGGGGACATTCATTGTCTTTTCTTTCTTCTCTTTATTTTTGTTTTATCTTTCTTGAGTCAGTTATCCAAATAAAAATTGTCATTCTTTTTTTGCTTTTCTTATCTTTAAGTCAAGTCTGCGTTAAAACATGTGAGAAAAGATTTCAAAACTAACTATCAACTTCTTTAATTGCACAAAACAAGACAAAAGCTAACACATGAAAAAGAAATGATTATGATCCGAAAAAGGGCAAATATAAAGTTTTGTCAACAGACATGTTGGGAAACTCATGGAAATACCAAGGTTCAAAGGGTCTATATGAGAAGTATGGAAAAGCCAAGATACTGTGTTTGTTTCAGTCACTCTTAATAATCTGAATTCGGGTCCATGATTCGGCAAGTCAATGATACATGCTAATATTTGGATGCAAGGTTAAATGTGATGAGGGCAAGAGCGATCACTGCTACAGCTAAAACCACAAACCCGCCACCAGGTTTTAAACTCACAAGTTTTTTTTAATGAAACAGGAAACATATTACCTTCAAAGCAAAGACTTCAGACCATAAATATGAAGGGATACAATGCCTCACTTTTAAAAATGCAGGAAACAATGTTACTGCACAGGTCTCATAATCAAGTCATGGTAAAAATTCATCAGCATATATCCCTCGGAGATACACTTTCTTGTCCAGGGATTTCAGTTTTCATTTGCTAGGTGATACAATTCTTAAATTGAACCTTCACTCCTAGAAGATGTAACTTTTAGTGAGTTACTCTCCTTGATCCCTAAAAGATGTACCTTTTAGTTGAGTCATTCCCTTTAATTCCTATAAGACGTACCTTTTAGTCGATTCATTCCCCTTGACCCCTAGAAGAAGTACCTTTTAGTCGAGTCATTTTCCTTGACCCTTAAAAGACGTACCTTTTAGCTGAGTCATTCTATTTGATTCCTATAAGACGTACCTTTTAGTCGAGTCATTTCCGTTGACCCCTAGAAGACGTACCTTTTAGTCGAGTCATTCCCTTTGATTCCTATAAGACATACCTTTTAGTCGAGTCATTCCCCTTGACCTTTAGAAGACGTACCTTTTAGTTGAGTCATTCCCTTTGATTCCTATAAGATGTACCTTTTAGTCGATTCATTCACTTTGACCCCTAGAAGACGTACCTTTTAGTCGAGTCAATCCTTTTATTTTCTATAAGACGTACCTTTTAGTCGAGTCATTCCCCTTGACCCCTAGAAGACGTACCTTTTAGTTGAGTCAATTCCTTTTGATTCCTATAAGACGTACCTTTTTGTCGAGTCATTCCCTTTGATTCCTATAAGACATACCTTTTAGTCGAGTCATCTCCCTTAATTCCTATAAGACGTACTTTTTAGTTGAGTCAACTCCCTTGATTCCTATAAGGCATACCTGTAAGTCGAGTCATTCCCTTTGATTCCTATAAGACGTACCTTTTAGTCGAGTCATCTCTCTTGATTCCTATAAGACGTACCTCTCCCTTGATTCCTATAAGGCGTACCTTTTAGTCGAGTCATTCCCTTTGATTCCTATAAGACTTACCTTTTAGTCGAGTCATCTCCCATGATTCCTGTAAGACATACCTTTTAGTCGAGTCATCTCCTTTGATCCCTATAAGACATACTTTTTAGTCGAGTCATCTCCTTTGATTCCTATAAGACGTAACTTTTAATTGAGTCATCTCCCTTGATTCCTATAAGACGTACCTTTTACTCGAGTTATCTCCCTTGATTCCTCTAAGACGTACCTTTTAGTCGAGTCATTCCCCTTGACCCCTAGAAGACGTACCTTTTTGTCGAGTCAATTCCTTTGATCCCTATCAGACGTACCTTATAGTCGAGTCATTCTTCTTGATTCCTATAATGATGTGACTTTCACAAAAGTGCTTAGATGATAAACTGGGGCAAAATTTAATTCTTGTTTTTTGGAATTTTACTTTTCTGGCAAACGAAATTTCTCTTTATTATAATTTTTGTTTGGGGTAATCTTCTTTCCAGTTTTGATGTGATTTCAGGAGCCTACTCGAAGCACGGGGCAAATAACTGGAAAACCAAGCAACAAGGTGAAGAAATTAAAAGTTAAATAGATTAAAAAATAGCAAGTTAGGAGCCCGCCTGTAGAATAGGGTAAAGAAATTGAAAGTATAGCAACAAGTTGATTAAATAGCAAGTCAGGAACCCGCCTGGAGAACAAGATGTAGAAATTGAAAGGCAAGCAACAAGTTGATGAAATTGCAAATCAGGAACCCGCCTGAAGAATAGGGTGATAAAATGGCAAGTTAGGAGCCCGCCCGAAGCACAGGGCGAATAATGAAAGTTAAGCAACAAGGTGAAGCAAATTGATAATCAAGCAACAAGTCATGAAATTGCAAGTCAGGAGCCCGCTTGAAAAATAGAGTGATGCAACTTAAGTCAGCAGTCTAACAGAAGCTGTATAGATAGGATTTTGTAATTTCATTTATATTTTAACTTCTAATTTTTATTTTAATGTAATGACAGATCCGCGGACCGGAACCTGATGGAACCTCACTCGACTCTCTAACTCGGTATAGTCCACCTCCTTTTAGTCTTTTAAGATACATGTCACTTGATTCCCTCATAACTTGGGTAGGTAGGATGTCTGTCAAGACTCGGTTGTCATTCTTTCTTCTGTTTCTTTCTTCGAATAATAATCGGGATAAAATTCCGTCTCATCGTCTACTTCTTTTTTTGAAAACATTTTGTGTTTACATCCAAAGGAAGCATAATATAGACACGTAATTTTATCCCTTCGAAAAATTATTTATCGCCTATTTACCTTACTCTACCATGCGCCCTCACCACATTCTAATTTCCCCATTAAAAGACAAAATAACAAACTCCCTAACAATTCTATCATATCTTAACCCCTTTATACCTCATTCTAACAACCTATCCCACCCAATACCCCTAACCTCACCTCAACCCATACCCTCCTTACCCCCTTTACCCCTACCCCTACCCTAGACCCCCTTTCTAGACGCATTTTATACAAAAAAAAAAAAAAGAAAAAAAAAAGGAACCTGCCAGTCAAAAGGAAAAAAACAAAAAGGGAAGGGGCCACTTAGAGATTTTTTTTGGATTTTTTTTTTCAATTTCATACATGCATATACTTATTCCACAGTTTCCATTTTGGGAAGGGGAGGGACCCACAGGGAATGGCATAAACATCCCTCCCAATTTCCATTTTTCAAGGGAGGCCCACAGAATATTCACGTGACTCCCTTCTTCCATTTTTATACATACATAGCTTCTTCTCCGTAGGGGGCCCAAAAGGAAAAACATCATCATCATCTTCAAGAAAAGAACACGCCATTTTTGCCTCACCACTCACGATTCCTTCACAGAAAACACTCCATTTTCACTCATCCTCACCAAACACACGTCACTCCTCTCACCAAATAAAATCACAGATTTGGAACATATACACCATTTTTTGGTTCCAATATTCCAGGCTCTTATTCATTGAATACAAACAGAGAAGGGGATGGGAATTTTGGACCATTCACGAGTTCTACCCACACACTGAAAATTGCGAGAGAGAGCTGCGAGAGAGGGGGGGAGAGCTGCGAGAGGGAGAGAGAGCTGTGAGGGAGAAGTCGATGTTAACATTTTCGCCGAGCTGTTCGCGGGGAAACACCATGGTTACCTTAAAATTGGGTTGTTATCCACAAATTTCAATTTGAATCGTTGATCTTTTGGGTATGCTCATTTTCTATGAATTTTATCGAGTTGTCAGGTCCATGTTGAATTCGTTGAATCGAGGTCTTGGTTCGTGAGCTCCAAATCCATCGCTAAGTGTTGGAATAAAATTGAGGTCTATTTCTCATCCCATTTTTCGATTAATCTTTATTGTTTCATGCCTTATGTTGGAATAATGTATGGATCTTGCTTTGTTTGATTGTGTGTTGTTCGGATCATGAATGTTGATTAATCGGTCACTTGAATTGGTTAATTGGTTGATAATGACTTGAATTCGCTTAAGGTAAATGAAATTGGGACGGGAATCAAAAATTTATCAAAAGTGAATATTATAATATTTTGATTCATTGTTGATGTTGAAAGTGATATGTCGTCGAGCGGGTAGGCATGTAGTAGGCTTCGGTAGGCAAACTTAGAATTGGTGATTTGTTGGAATGTTTGAAATAATTGTTGAATGTTTTGTTTGTCGTATTTGAAAGTGTACTATTTGGCTGGGGAATTCCTCGAGGTACTTGTATTTATCACCGGGGAATGCTTTGAAGTATTTTGTACCCGGAGGAGGTGGTGGGTTGGAGTTTAGTTTAGGATTAATTTAGAATAGAATAGGTTTTACCTTTCTGTACCTTTTTATTTCGGACTGTATAATTTGGATTCTACATTATTTTGGTTTTGAATTCTGTGTGATTTGTATAGTTGTTTTGTGTTTATGTGGTTTATACATTCTTAGTGTTGAATTAGCCGATATACTCCACCAAGCGACCGTGGTCGAACCACAGGACCGTGGGGTGCCTAAAATCTTCCCCTCGGTCAACAGAATTCCTTAGCCAGAATCTCTGTTCGCTTTTAAAGAGTCAAATGATTTTGAAAAGGATTTTCCAAAGGTGACTTGGCACATCGGATTATGCCACGTGGCGACTCTGAATAAAAAATGTAAATAATCCTTTTTCGAAACAAATTTTCAATCTTTGGTCACTTTAACAATAAAAACCATTTCAAAACATAAAATCAATCTCTTTTTAGGAGTTAAAAAAGGGGTGTGACACGTGTAACATTTGATTATTTAAAACTAAATAGTCTTATTTATTGCGGAGATTTTAATGAAGTACAAAAAGTTCAAATTACTTTTAAAATATCCTTCACACTTTAATATAATAGTGTAAACACAAACATACATTTTAGTATAAGCACGTATATATTTTACCACCAGAAATTGTATTTGCCATGAAATACCTCTTTTCTTTGGGTCCATTTCAATAGTACCCTAAAAAAATAAATTATAAAAGCAACAATGCATGATTTAGAAAAGAAAAAATTGATGAGTTGAAAAAATTGTACCTGAATGTGTGAGTCATTTTCGTATATTAAATTGAGGAAGCGCATTAATTATTAATAGATCCAACAACGAATAGAAATTAAATCAATTATAAAACATAAATCCAACTAATAACATAAATTAGATCAATTAAGAATAAAAGCAAAATTGTTGACATAGCAATTCATATTGTGTTTAATTCTTTAATAAGCAAGCGAATGAATTGAATCATTTCCAAAAACTGAAGCAAAAGGAAAGTGTCCAATCTCCGAATCATATGAATTGAAGCGCATTAATGTGCCTACATTTTCCAATTTTGAACCAGGAGGAACATCAGAAAATTAATTGAAAAAATAAGATGACTATGACTATAATCAAGATTTAGCAATCTTGAAGTTTATCTATCATTAACACTCTAATCATGGGGTAGTTCCATATCCTCCTTATTCAGAGAAATTTATTGATTACATCGAAACTTCAGTTCCCAACTTGAAATGTCGTGGCCAAGCATTGGCAACTAAGATCATTACATTGGAGCAACATTTCTTAACTCCTATGAATATGGCAGCACGTACGGGATATTACCCTGAGATAATCCACCCTGTTTCTCAATAGATCTTCTTCTTGCGTATGGCTTTATGGGATTAATTTCGGAGATTATTATTAGTTGATGAACAGCAAGATGAAATTGGAAATTGGAGTTGCTGATCCATTCTTGATTTTCAAGGTCGAAATCTTCATAGCAGCATTTTAAATAATTTCTTGGAGCAATAGTTTAAATTTCCCAATATTATTTCACTAAGCTGAATCTAGTTGCTACACTTACATGGATTATTAGTTTGGAAATTAGTTTGTTCTTGAACTTAGTTGAAGTTTATGCGAAGTAACATACAGATTGTTTACCCAAAACAACAAAAACAACCATTTAGCATTTATAACCTATGTAATTGCTCATTCAACTTGATTTCATCCTTAATTAATTCACCATAATCTAATCATAATTGTTCATTCAATTTGAATCCGTCCTTAATTAATTCACCAGAATCTAATCATAATTGTTCATTCAATTTGATTCCATCCTTAATTAATTCACCATAATCTAATCATAAATTTACATAAATGAGTGAGATGAGAGATTTAGTATAACACTTCACTTAATCTAGCGATATGATCAAGTTATAAATTCTAGCAAAAGAAACTTCATCTTCAGTTCATTCCTTTCTTTCTTTCTTTCTCTCTCTCTCTCTTTCCCTCTTTATCGGCTCCAACATTTACAAAGATCCAAATGCTACCTGTGGAAAAACTAAATGGAGAGAATAATGGAGTAAAGCAAGAAAATTCAGAATCTGATGAACAAGATAACGGATTAATCAATCAAGAAGACATGGAAAAGCTGAACCTAGAAGAACAAACAAGTTCTGAAACTGAGGTCTTCGACTTATCAAGAAAACACCTGGTATCGGATGAAGCCTCCCATCAATCCCCAAATCAAAGCAACCCCACAAAACTTCATTGGCCAGCTGAAATCCTTACTGAAATTCTCTCAAGGCTTCCCGTTGAATCTCTCTTGTGATTCAAGTCTGTTTTAAAATCTTGGAGTTCTTTGATTTCTAGCCCTGAGTTTACCAAATATCATCTAAGTTTATTAGCTAATAATAACAAAGACTAGACTAACCATAGCGTTGTGTTGAGGATAGCCCAACCAGAACTCAACCTTAAGGAATGTCCTATTATGGAGGAAACTAACTTGGATTATCACATGAAAAACTCTGGTATAGCTTGTGTGATTGAAGGTTCTGTCAATGGATTGATTTGTCTTGTAAATGAGGCAAAGGAATTGTTCCTATGGAACCCAGCAATAAGAAAGTATAAGAAGTTGTCTGATTTTAGAACTAAATTGAACGATGATGGTCAATGCACATATGGTTTTGGATTTGATGATATCCATGATGATTATAAGGTAGTCTGTATTTTTACTATTACTCGCTACCCACGTAACTTTCAAGAGATCAATATCTATAGCCTAAAGGACGATTCTTGGCAAACAATACATTGTTCTAGGAGAGTGACGCGGTTAATTGGCTCAGGTAAGTTTGTGAATGGAAAGCTTTATTGGGCTACTAGTATTGATATAAAAAGTGGTTGGGGCATAACCTTTTTTGATTCTAGTAATGAAAAATGGAGAAAGGTAGAGCGACCTTATTGTGGAGAAGAGGATAAATTTCTCGTGTTGGGAGTGTTGAAAAGTAATCTATCTATGATTTATAATAATTTGACTACTCACGTGGATGTGTGGACTATGAAGGAGTATGAGAATAAAGTATCTTGGAGAAAGATTTTTACTATCAATTATTCTCTATATCCCATGGATTATTTATTTTCTCACTCTTTTTTTCTGTCAAAAAGAGGTGAATTTCTGCTTATGTTTCACGATAAAATCATGATATACAATCCAAAGGATAACGTAAGCAATTGTTTACATATAAATGAATTTGATTATGGTCTTTTGACGAAATTTTTTCCAACCCTAGTCTGTCCGCTTTCACAAAATGAACTAATAAGAGAAAGAGATTCAAGGTGGCAAATATTATGATTATTGCAACTGTGCAAGTGATGGAGATTTAATTTAACCTTTCTTTTCTACTATTTTCATGAAATAATTTATTTTCTCATTGTTGCGAATAGATAATTAAATTTATGGCTTTGTCCTTTTATTAATTTAGTTATTTGGCCAATGAAAGGTTGTAACAATAATATTAGCAAGAATGGGTTGAACTAATAAGAGAAAGCAATATTTGGTTGCTATGATTACGGAATAAGATGGAAAAATTAAACTTGAGAACATAGAATTCTAGGAGAAGTGATAATTAATTATGTTTTATTTAATTATTTTTTCTCTCAAAAATAGAAAAAGGAAAAACATTAATCCAACAAAAAAGAAGCGTTCAATAGTTTATTTAATGTATTCCGCGGCATTATTTGAGGAAACAATGAGATATGCCAGAGAAACTTATTGAATTTAACGAAACTTAACGAAGGAATAAAAGAAAGCCAAGAGAAATTGCATGTGAAATTTTCCAATAAAATGGAGCTTGAGAAGGGCATTAAATCGAAATTCTAGATCGCTATATTAATCCTTATGCTCAAGAATCTAGTATATTGCTAAAGAAGCAGACGTGGAAACAAATTGAAAAGAAAGTGAGGGGAAGATGTACTTGCACGAAATCATCTTCTGGATTAAAGAAGCAAAACAATGGCGAGAGATTTTAAAATCTCCAAACGACAATGTCGGCAATGGAACATGAATTTTGAGGGTTGCGGGAAGGGAGCAGGGAAGAACAAAACTGATGTTTTAGCATATTGGGACGAGGAATGGGAAAGGCAAAGGCAGTTTCTCAGTTGAGTATACAACTAAATATTCTGCTATGTTGCACATCTTTTTTCAAGTAAAGTTTTAACTCATTGAAAATACAAATTACTCTTACATTCCGTGAATATGAAAGTTGTCGATGTTATTATAGGCTTATATTATTCAGTAGAATAAAACCATTATTTACTAGTTGATGTTAAGTAATCTGATACAAAGGATATGACAAGGGAGAACTGAAAGGACCTGTGAAATAGTGAAAAGGACTTCCTTTTCACTTTGCACTTCTACTTAACCCGAGGAAGGAAAGATATGAAATACCTGTGAAATTCTACTAGTGAAAACATAATAACAATATTAATTACTATGAAATTTCATATTGATAATCCAAAAAGATGCACTAAACATGGGTAGTGTTCGCAGTTCGTACTACTACCTCTGAAGTGAGGTAGAGAGGCTGTTTTCGATAGATCCTGCGTCTAAACTAAATCAAGGATAGAAAAATTAAGCTCGTTGATTCTCCGTTCCAGTTTACGTTCGTATTCTCGTCCAATAGTTACCTAAAATCTTTACCACATTCAGACCCTAGTTGTTTTAGGTAGATAAAGTTTTAAATTGAAGCATAATTCTATGTTGTTTTTTCGGTATTGAAGCATAAGTTGATGCATTTAAGTGATACTCTTCTATACATATATGTACGATGTATCCTTTCTAGACTTAACCCTAGCTACTGATTCCCTCATTTGGACAAATGATGACGTTCCCTTGATTTTGCTAACTTTCTATTAACTTAGAGGAGTGATGTTGCTCTTCATTTTTAAGCTTTCAAGTTTCACGCAATTGATTTTTAGTAAATACAGATTTTGTTCTATGTTAAATTATGTCATTTCATCGTGTTATTGTTTTCCTTCCTCGGAAGAAGAGAGGAACAATTAACATATCTGATTCTATAAGTTGAAGACAAGATATCAAACTTGGAAAAAGGAAACATTTTATATCAAATCAAATTTTGAGCTGAACTGAAAATTTCGAGCTAACGAATATCAAAATTAATAATTCACACAAACAGCTAGATTCAGTTTAATGAAGAAAATTAAAAACTTTAAACAAATGCTCCAAGAAATAATTTAAAATGCCACAATGAAGACATCGACCTTGAAAATCATGAACGCATCAACAACTCCAGTTTCATCTTGATCTTCACCAACTGGATAATAGTCTCCGAAATTATCCCCAAGAACCCATAGACAAGTTGAAAATTTTGTCGAAAATAGGGTGGATTATTTCGGGTTAATATCCTACACGTACAACCATTTTCATAACCTTTTAAGAAATGGTGCTCTAACATAACAATCTTATTGGCCAATGCCTGACCACGAAATTTCACATTGGGAACTGAAGCCTCGATGTAGTCGATGATGTTCTTTGAATAAGGAGGATGCGGAATTACCCCGTGGTTGAAATAGTAATGATAGATAGCCTTCAAGATTGCTAAGTCATGATTATAATCATAATCGCCTACTTTTTCCAGTTTATGTTCCTCCTCTTTCAAGATTGGAAAATGTAGGCACCTTAATTGGCTTCAATTCATATGATTCAGACATCAGATGCTTCCCTTTTTCTTCAATTTTTTCAAACACACATTTCGATTGATACACTTTAGATGCAGGGAGCTTCAGATGCTGGGAGCTTTCTTTTTCCTGTTACTTTTGCAGGTTCAGGAGTGGAGATGGGTGATAAAGCTGCTTCAATTTTGGGCATGGTGATTCTTTGTTAAAATGTTGGAGCTGACAAAGAAAGAAGATTTTTTTATGAGAATGCGGAGCTGGTTCTTTCTCTTGCTACATTTATAGCTATTTCATTTCACTAAAAATCAGTAAAATATTAATTGTAATAACTCTCACTACAGATTACTGTCCATAACTCTACGTATAGTGTTCACACTAGATCATTTTGTTGACCAGACATTAAATGACATTTCGAGTAATGTCACACACCTTTTTCGTACTCCAAAAGATTAATTTTTAAGTTCGAAAGGGTTTTATTATTAAGTGACAAAAAATGAAAATTCTGTTCCGAAAAGGATTTTTTATAATTAAATTCAGAGTCGCCATGTGGCATAATCCGGTGTACCAAGTCACCTTTGGAAAATTCTTTTTGAAATGGTTTGACTCTTTAAAACTGGTTTGCGAACAGAGATTCCGGCTAAGGAATTCTGTTGACCGAGTGGAAGGTATTAGGCACCCATCGATCTCGTGGTTTGACCATGGTCCCTTGGCGGAGTGTATAGGCTAATTTAACATTATGAATGTATAAACAATACAAAAACACGTAGAACAATCAATCAAAACACACAAAGACAAAACAGTCCAAAGTTTACTATCCAGTCCAATTATATAGTCCCGAAATAGAAAAATGCAAAAATGTAAACCTACGGTAACCTATATTAATCCTAAACTATGCTTCAAAGCTTTACCCGATGCCTCGGGCCTTGATCACGAGCGTCCTTCGAGTACAAGATACCTCGGGGCATTCCCCGGATAAAATAATACAAGTGCTTCGGGGCATTCCCCGGTCAAATGGTACAATTGAGTCAAGCACGATAAATTAGAAAATATTCAACCAATATTCCATATTCTAAAATTCAATGAAAATTCTTATTCATAGGAATTTTGCCTACCCGAACCTATATTCGCCTATTTATTTCAGCATATCATGATAGTATCACATCAACGACATTCACATCTGCTCCAAAATAACCAACGACAGTAAATCAGAACTAAACGATATTTATTTTTTCAATTCCTACCATTCAACCCCAAATTCTTTTTACCACCAAATTTCCACAAACTAAGATTACTATTTCAACAATTCACAACCATTTCTTCAACGAAATTAAGCAAAACAAATCAATATCACCCAATATTCAATCACGTCTCACACAAATCAAACACGTATGATAAACTAAAATAAGAAGAGATCGAGTTGGACCTCATGTGTCAATTTCAATATATATCGGAGATAACACCATGCCCGAAAAAACTCAATTTGAACCTCTACCAACAAACCCGAGCTCGATATCTCCCTTTTCTCTGTTTTTCACCAACATAGATCAAAAATTGAGAAAATAATAAAGACCCGTAACTGAATTTGCACACCCAGCTACTGCTTCATTCATTTTTAAACAATGCCCACCGGATCAGGGACTGGAAAGGTTGAGAACGGGAACGGGAGAGGTCTGTTTTGTCGTTATTGTTTCGTCGGAGCTCTGACAGCGATAGGAATTGGAGAATCAGCCGAGTTTCGATGTTTTCAGGTGGGTTCTCTCTAGAATGGTGTGATTGGACGTATTTTTCCTCTCTCTCTTAAGTTTTTCAATCACTCTCCATCTCTCTCGATCTCTCCTTTCACTCTTAATCTCAGTTTCGATCTCTCTCTCTCTAATTACTATTACTGTTCTTCGTCCATGGTAGGTGTGGAGTGCGTATGAGTGGAGAAGAAGATTTGTGTGTGGAAGAGAAGATGGATAATGAGTGTTTTTGTGTTTGCTGTAAGTATGTATTCGGTTAGAGAGATGGAAATTGTGTGAGAGTGTGTGCCTTCTCCCCCAATTTTCCAGTGAACTTCCCCTTTTAATGTATTGTCCGTATGTACATATTAGGATGGGGTAGTGGGGTAGGGTAGTGAGGTAGGGGTAGGGGTAGGGTATGTGGTGAGGGGTGAGGTGTCCGGTTTTTAATTGTAGAGGTTGTTAGGATAGGATCAAAACAAGATAAAATTTGTTAAGGGTTGTTATTTTTGTCATTTTATGGATGGATAATTAAATGGATGAAATAAGGTAAAAATGGGTAAAATGATATCGGGGAGGGACGAAATTACGTGTCTACAAGTAAGGCGTGTACTGATCTGTCATGATTTATGGCTGGTAAAACTTGGCTTATATGGAAAACTACAACACAGAGGAATGTCCTCAAGGATAGTGTACATTCTAATATAGACTAAACACTTAGTTAAATATTCGTTATCGAACATATTATTAAGTTGTTGAAGAAAAATGTATTGTCCCTGCATGTTTTCTGATCCCATTAATCTTAATGGAAAAGCGTAGAAGACACAACGCGATATTTACCATGACTAATCATTAGTCGATGTAAAAATGTGTATCACGTAATAATTATTTAATAACAAATTATGCATAATTAACAATTGTTATAGGAAAAAGGGGTAAATATACCCATCAATTTTGTGATTTAGAGTGAATATATTCCTCATTAAAAAAAGTTATGCATATACTCACCATCGTCTAACAAATTGTGCATATTTACCATTTTTGTTGAAAGACCTATATTTACTGAATTAGAAAATAATCTAAAACTAACTTCTTTTTTTAATTCCAAGAATATCATGCAGCTTTAGAAAAATTACCTCACATTTTACCCCTCCAGACCTTGTCCAACTGAAAAAAATCCTATCCATCTACACAATCAGTAAATGAAATTGTGTCAGGTCTGAATAAAAGACGAATTGATTTTTTTTAAATTAATTTGGGTCTCCAGAGGTAAATAAAAGGGCAAAATTCAGAGTCAACATACTTATCCCCTTAATTATGAGTTCCATACCAACAGTTTCGTAATTACATCATATAGCAAGTTGTATTTTATATTTTTGCAAACTGTTGCTACAAAAATACAAATACATATGATTTTTACTCCCCTTATGATCTATTGTATTTTGTATTTTTGCAAACTGTTGCTACAAAAATACAAATACATATTCTACAAAATGTAATTTGGTAAAAGTGTTATTATTTTTTGTAATTTAATACTTAAGTATGCTACTTTATGTATTTTTTCCTAAATAAAATGGGTGAGATAATTTTTAAAGACATGTCTTATTATTTAAAATTAAAAAGAACGCATTAATTTTAACTTGGTAGATGGGGAGGGTATATGTACACTACCCACTAGAAATTACACTAATAGAGGAGCATATATTTATCTCTTTTTCTGTTGTTATATAATATGTAGAAAATATGGACGAGGTCGTATTTTATGTTTATTTGAAATTTTCACCAAGAGTAGTAGCTGATTAGAATGAATTTAAATCACTATTGACTGTTTCTCCTAGTAAGGCCGGCTTTGTTACTGTTGAAAGTTTTTTGACGCTCACATTGAAGAAAAAAGAATCATTTACCATTTATAGTCTCCGTTAAGATTTGAACATTTGGTCATGTAACTGTTCATTCAACTTCATTGATTCCATCCTCAATTAATTCACAATAATCTAATCATAAGTTGATATAAATGAGTTATAAATTCTAGCAAAAGAAGGAACATCTCATCATCTTCCGTTCATTTCAAAGTAAGTAAAAGTTCTTTCTTTCTTTCTTTCTCTCTTTATTTCTTTATCAGTTCCAACATTTACAAAGATCCCAATTCTACCTGCGGAAAAACTAGATCTAGAGAATAATGCAGTAACGTAATGCTGTGAAACTAAGGTTTTCGACTTATCAAGAAAACACCCGGTATTGACATGACTTAATAAATATTTAATAACATAATTTACATTTATTATAAAATATGTATAGGAGGTCTTATTTAATGTTTCTATGAAATATTTGTCAAGAGTGATATTATGAGAAGCATATAGTAATCTTTTTGTCGTTTCTTTCTACTTGTCACAGTTTTCTTTTTGAGAGTCAGATGATAAAATTTTTTATCAATGTTTTAAGATATACTTCATCGTATTGATATGAGAAAAAGTACAATTTATAGTTAATTTTTGAATATCTAAATTTAATTTTAAAATTTTGTGTTAATATAAAATGATTTAGCTTTGAAAATTGGGATAAGGCACAAGTATCTTTCAACCTATACCTGAAATTCAAGTGACATACCTAAACTTCACAGGTCCTACTGCCGCCTAAGCTCATTTTTCTATTTTTTTTGCTCCTTTTGTGCTGGCGTAGCTGCCAACTAGCAAAATATTTTATGTCCATTTTGTGTTTGACTTGACATCCCAAGAGCACAAAGCGAGTACAAAAATATAATTAAATGAGTTTAGGGGGTAATAGGATCCCTGTAAAGTTTAGGTGTGTCACTAGGATTTCAAATATAGTTTTTTTTAGGAGAGAGGGGAAGGGATATTTGTGCCTTATATTTTGAAAATTAGTCAACTTGACTTTCAAAAAATGAAACGAGTATTAAGATAGGAATGAGTTTATATCATTGTTGACCATTTCTCCTTGTAAGACTAATTTTGATAACGCTGAAGTTATTTCAAATTCACTGTTTAGATCCTTAATTACTTCTCCATAATCCATTCATTAATTGACATTATGGAATAATAATCTGAAGTGAAGTACAGTAATTTAGTTAGGCATAATACATAAACAAGATCTTTAACTTTTCACCAAATTATAACTATGTCCTTTAACTTTGTCAGTGCACAAATATACCCTTCAACTATATAAAAGTTGAACAAAGAAAATACTCCAATTCTGCAACTTACATGCGAAACTCAATCGCTTCAACGTGGATTAGTGATCTACTTAGATGCTGCCACCTAATAAAAAAGACACATTATAACTATGACCTTCAACTTGTCAGTACACAAGTAGGCCTTTTAACTATACAAAAGCAAAACAAGAAAACACTTCAATTTTAACTTTGACGCGTGTGGTTTTGAATGTATACACGCAGTTTTTCAGGTAGTATTAGAGTGCTTTTTTGTTCAGATTTTGTAAAGGGTTACTTGTGCACTGGTAAAGTCAGTTATGAACTGCTAAATCAATTTCTCTTATCTTGATTGAAAAAGGTCATAGTTATAATTTGGTACCAAGTTAAAAGTCCTGTTTATATATTATACCTTTTAGTTATTTTAGTTAAATAACTTATAAATATAGCAATAGAGGAATCATATTTTCATTCTTTGTCAATGTGATCATCATCAACCCCCACTTCAAGAACAATCTACAAAATGAAGAACGTATTTCCAAAAACTGAAGAAAAAGAAAAGTGTCCAATACCCGAATCATATGAATTGAAGCGCATTAATGTGCCTACATTTTCCAATTTTGAACCAGGAGATGACTATGACTATAATCAAGATTTTGCAATCTTGAAGTCTATCATTAACACTATTCAGAGAAATTTATTGATTACATCGAAACTTCAGTTCCCAACTTGAAAGGTCGTGGCCAAGCATTGGGAACTAAGATTATTACATTAGAGCAACATTTCTTAACTCTTATGAATATGGAAGCATGTACGGGAAATTAGCCAGAGATAATCTACCCTGTTTCTCAGCAAATCTTCTTCTTGTGTATGGCTTTATGGGATTAATTTCAGAGATTATTATTAGTTGATGAACAGGAAGATGAAATTTGAAATTGGAGTTGTTGATTCATTCTTCGATTTCAAGGTCGAAATCTTTATAGAAACATTTTAAATAGGGAAAAGGCTCAAATATTCCACTGAACTATCAGAAATGGCTCATTTATGCCATCCGTTAAAAGTTAGGCTCATTCATGTTATTTTATGGTGTTTTCGGGTACATGAATATGTATTTAGGCACAGTAACTTCAACACTAGTTCAAGTTTAAAAGAAGAACACTATGAAGTACAAAAGCACCGTCAACACAAAATCAAAGTGATCTTTCTTAGAAGTGTGTTTTATTTTTTTTCCAGAAATTAAGATGAAACAGAAATATAAAGTCAAGTCCCCCGACTTCACAGAGTGTCCTTAAGGAATAATTCTGCTCACTGTACCCGAGGTTTTGGAATCTTCTTCCCACGATAAAATGGATTTCAATCCAACTATAGTGGTACCTCAAATAATTGGATTCGTCGAACTCACTCAATGATTTGATTGATCAAAGAGAATGTTTTGAAGAAAAGAAGAGTTTTTATTCGAGAAAATTTTTCCTCGCTAAACCTGTGGATAAATGCAGGTTTATATAGCCATCAAGTTCCCCTTCCCAAAGGTGGCAATGGTTCATCTGAAAAGATGTATCCCTTAAAAGAGTCATGTCTATTCATTTGAAACATTTTGTCTTTTTCTGACTAGACACAACTATCTAAATAGTCACTTCTTTTTCAAAATAATATTTCTTTTCCTCAAAGGTTGTGTCCCTTCATTTTTCATTCACATCTTTTTCATACATATTGAACCCAACAATCCCCCACATGAATGAGGAATAGCTATTTTTTCATAAAATTTTATAGATAAGTATGTGATTATCAAGTAAAGACTGATTGCATCTGGATAAGTGGATTTCCCTTTGATCTTTTCGTAGTGAACATGCATCGGATGCACTCGGTCAATCGGTAGATTTGATATCTTTGAACCGTCGAGCTTTAATGTACACCTAGACAACACATGTCATACAACCATCCTTTTACTATTTATGGTTCTCACGGTTTTATTTTTTTTTATCCATGAACACGTCTCGGGTTCATGAGAGCTTAGAGAATAGGCCTTTACTAACATTCTTCTTGAAGCGGCTTCCACTTCGACCTTACATAGGTGATTTTCAAACTTTCAATCCCATAGATTAAACTATTTGGTAAAATCTGCCAAATTTAGATAATCATTGAAAGACTTCTCACCTTAAGTCTTATCCTTGTTTACTAAACATTGTCTATATCATAAGAATGGGTTGGTATTTTGACAATGTTGAACCTGTCAGACAGAACTTTGTTTGATCTCCTTGAACCAAGCTCTTGGGATCTCCAGTCTGCTAGGTAGAGTTACCACCATGCTGACTTGTCCTAGGCCTTAAACCCATTCTCTTGGATGTCGTTTCCATTCCTTCTCTAGAAAGGTCTTTTGTAAGTGGATCCGACACATTATCCTTTGGCTTTACATAGTCAACAATGTTAATTCCACTAGAAAGAAGTTCCCTAACGGTATTATGTCTCTGTCGTATGTGACGATATTTGCCATTGTACATCATGCTCCCTGCCCTACCTATTGACTCTTGGCTATCATAGTGTATACATACTGGTTCTACTGGTTTGGTACAATAAATAATATCTTCCAAGAAATTTTGAAGCCATTCTGCTTCTTCACCGGCTTTATCCAATGCGATAAATTCAAATTCCATTGTAGAGCGAGCAATACAAGTGTGTTTGGATGATTTCCAAGAGACTGCTCCTCCATCGATAGTAAATACATATCTACTTATGGATTTTACTTCGTTCAATCCCGTGATCTAATTTGCATCACTATATTCTTCAAGTACCATAGGATATTTATTATAATGCAATGCATAATCTTGAGTGTATTTAAGATACCCCAAAACTATTTTCATTGTCATCCAATGAGTTTTGTTGGTATTATTCGTGAACCGACTTAATTTACTAATAGAACATGCTATGTCTAGTCGTGCACCATTTATTATATGCATTAAACATCCCAATACTCTTGAGTACTCCAATGGTTAGTTACTTTCACCTTCATTATTTCAAAGTGCAAAGCTCGCATCCAATGGAGTCTTGGCAATACTGAATTCCATATACTTGAATTTGTCAAGTAACTTTTCGATATAATGAGACTGTGACAATGCCAACCCTTGTGGAGTTCTGTGGATTCTTATACCTAAGATCACATTCGCAACTCTAAGGTCTTTCATATCAAACTTTCTCTCAAGCATTAGTTTTGTTGCATTTATGTTAGAAATGTCTCTACTGATGATTAACATATCATCAACATATAAACAAACAATGACTTGGTGATTTGGAGTGTCTTTAGTATAAACACATTTATCACATTCATTTATTTTGAATTCGTTTGCCAACATGGTTTGGTCAAACTTTGCATGCCATTGTTTAGGTGCTTGCTTTAATCCACAGAATGACTTAATAAGTTTACACACCGTGTTTTTCTTTCCTGGAACCACAAAACCCTCAGGTTGTTCCATGTATATTTCTTTCTCCAATTCTCTATTTAGGAAAGTAATTTTAACATCCATTTGATGGATCTCAAGGCCATATACCACATCCAAGGCAATTAACATTCGAATCGATGTTATCCTTGTTACTGGCGAGTATGTATCAAAGTAATCAAGTCCTTCTTTCTGTTGAAGCCTTTTACTACAAGTCTTGTCTTGTATTTGTCAATAGTATCATCCGCTTTCATCTTTATTTTAAAGATCCATTTGGAACCTAAAGGTTTATTTTTGGGAGGAAGGACAACCAATTCCCATGTATGGTTTCTTAAGATTGAATCTATCTTACTATTAACTGCCGCTTACCAAAAGGATGAATCCAAAGATACCATCACTTTCTTAAATGTTTGAGGCTCATTTTCCAAAAGAAATATCACAAAATCTGATCTAAAAAAAGTAGACGTTATTTGACGTGTACTACATCTGTTCATGCCTAGTTTTATACGGATAAATGTTTTTAAAGAATTCAGCATTATCTAATTCAATTACCGTATTTTCATTAATATCCGGATTTTTGGATTTATGAACCAAAAATTTACATGCCTTACTGCTTTTAGCATATCCTATGAGCACACAGTCTATCGTCTTAGGTCCTATTTTAACCCTTTTAGGCATAGGAACTTGGACCTTTGCTAGACACTCCCACACTTTGAAATATTTTAAGTTGGGTTTTCTCCCTTTCCACTTTTCATAAGGAATTGATTGTGTCTTACTATGGGGAACTCTATTGAGTATATGGTTGGCCGTTAGGATAGCCTCCCCCAACAAGTTTTGCGGTAAACGAAAACTTATAAGTAAGACATTCATCATTTCCTTCAAAGTTCGGTTTTTCCTTTCCATAATTCTATTAGATTGAGGTGAATATGGGGCCGTAGTTTGATGGATGATTCTATTCTCTACACATATTTGCACAAAGGGAGATTCATATTCTCCGCCCCTATCACTTTTTATCATTTTGATCATTTTGTCTAACTGATTTTCAACATCAATTTTATATTGCCTAAACGCATCTATTGCTTCATCCTTACTATTTAGCAATAGACATAACAACATCTAGTGCAATCATCAATAAAAGTTATGAAATACTTTTTTCCACCACGTGATGGTGTTGACTTCATATCATAAATGTCAGTGTGTATTAAGTCTAGGGGATTGGAATTCCTTTCAACGGACTTATAAGGATGCTTTACATACTTCGAGTCCACACACATTTGACACTTTGATTTATTGCACTCAAAGTTTGGCAAAACTTCTAAGGTAATCAATTGTTGTAACGTTTTGTAATTAACATGTCCTAAACGTTTATGCCATAAATTATCAGACCTTTCCTGAAGTTATTTTCAAGCATATTTTTCCTGTTCCTTCTACCTTAGCAGTAGCGGAGTTAGACATGTAGATCATTTCTTCTACTTGAGCTGGAGCGAAGGATGAAAACAACTTTTTGTTGGAACATACATGGTGGGTGGATCCAGAATCCATCCACCATTCGTGAGGATTCCCTGTAAAGTAGAATTCTGAGAACATAGCACACAGATCATCACATTCTTTATTGGATTCAATCATGTTTGCTTGATCTTTCTTCTTACCTTTCTTCGAGGCTCGACAATCAGTTGACTTGTGGACAATCTTTATACAATTGAAGAATTTTCCCTTGAATTTCTTCTTGGGTTGATGACTTCCTTGTTCAGCCTTCTTTCTTTTCTTACAATTGTTTTGGTCATATTCTACAATATGTTCTCCATTAATTGTAGAATTCCCTTTTGACCTCTCTCGACAGATTTATTGCCCTCTTTAATATACAGTCGGACAATAAGATCTTCGACAGTTATCTCCTTGCGTTTATGCTTCAAGTAGTTTTTGAAGTCTTTCCACAAAGGTAGTAGGTTCTCAACTATCGCTGCTACTTGAAATGCATCATTCACAATCAAACCTACAAAATAGTTTTTGTGAGTATTAAGAACCTTTTTAATTTGTTTAACAATTGTATTTTTCAAAGATATACCTTCTGATAGGAGATCATGCATTATGACTTGCAACTCCTGCACTTAAGAGACAACCAATTTCCTATCTATCATTTTAAAGTCCAGGAACCGTGCAACAAGGAATTTCTTAATTCCCTCATCCTCTATTTTATATTTTTGTTCAAGTGCCCCCACAATTCCTTTGATGTCTTAGTTCCACTATAGACATTGGAGACCACTCAGAATATAATTCCTGCAAAGGAGGTCTGATGTTTCCAAGCTTCTACAATTACAAAATGCTCTTTTTCCGAGGTTCCCTCAGACACCTCAGGAGAATTTTCTCCATTGAACCGTTGCAGACACAAGGTGGTGAGGTAAAAGAATATCTTTTACTGCCATCGTTTAAAGTCAATGCCCGCAAATTTTCTGGGCTTCTCCGCCGGTGCCATTGTAGGCGAAGCATTTATGCGACTTGATATGGAAATATTAGTTACCCCCACAGACGTTTCCGCATCTTGCATTTGACTATCTCTTGTTATTTTTCCTGTCACCACAAGACGAAAAATACTTAGTATTTTCAAAATACTATTTATAAAGTTAAGCAACTTTAAACTTTCCTTCTTGTTTCTAGTTGACACTGAAGTTTTTATGACTATAAATTGTCAACCGAATGATCTTTAACTTGTGATGAAGTTTTTATGACTTCAAATCACTAGTTAAGTTCAGGCGGAGTAGAAAGTTAAAAGTTTAATCTCCAAAAACAAGCTATACAGATTCTGAAAGTTGTTTTCTTAAGATTTTTATTTCTTTCTATGGGTACGCAGAATCTGTATATGCGAAACAAAAAATTCAACTAGAGTCTAAGTATAAATAAGAACACAATGAAGTATATCAAATACCCTCAACACAAGATCAAAATGACCTTTCCAAGAGGTGTATTTTATTTTTAAAAGCGTGGTCCCATTTTTCAGGCGGGACCCAAACAGAAAGTAAAATCTCATTTTTCAGGAGGGTCCTGAATAGAAAGTAAAATCTCCATTTTCAAGGGGTTCCTGAACAAAAAGTAAAGTCCCATTTTTCAGGAGGGTCCTGAACAGAAAGTAAAATCCCATTTTTTAGAAGGGTCCTGAAGAGAGAGTAAAATCTTAATTTTTAAGAGGGTCCTGAATAAAAAGTAAAATTACATTTTTCAGGAGGGTCCTGAACAAAAATTAAAGTCCTATTTTTCAGGAGGGTCCTGACTATAAATTAAAGTCCCATTTTTTAGGAGGGTCCTGAACATAAAGTAAAATTACATTTTTCAGGAGGGTCCTAAAGAAAATGTAAAATCCCATTTTTCAGGATGGTCCTGAATAGAAAGTAAAATCCCATTTTTCAGGAGGGTCTTGAACAGAATGTAAAATCTCATTTTTAAGGAGGGTCCTAAAATGAAAGTAAAATCCCATTTTTCAGGAGGTCTTGAATATAAAGTCAACTCACATTTTTAAGGAGGGTCCTGAACAGAAAGTAAAGTTTCATATTTCAGGAGGGTCCTGAACAGAAAGTAAAATCCCATCCTTCAAGAGGGTCCTGAACAAATGTTAAATCCTATTCTTCAGGAGGGTCCTGACATAATGTAAAGTCCCATTTTCCAGGAGGGTCCTGAAACGAAAGTAAAATCTCCTTTTTCAGGAGGGTCCTGAACATAAAATAAAGTCCCATAGAAAGTAAAGTCCCATTATTAAGAAGGGTCCTTAACATAAAATAAAATTCCATTCTTCAGGAGAGTCCTGAACATAAACTAAAGTCCCATTTTTTCAGGAGGGTCCTGAACAGAAAGTAAAATCCTATTTTTCAGGAGGGTCCTGAACATAAAGTAGAATTCCATTTTTCAGGAGGGTCCTGAACAAAAAGTAAATTCTCATTTTTCAGAAGGATCCTGAACAAAAGTAAAGTTTCATTTTCCAGGAGGGTCCTGAATAGAAAGTAAAATTTCATTTTCCAGGAGGGTCCTGAATAGAAAGTAAATTCCCATTTTTTAGGAAGGTTCTGAATATAAAGTAGAATCTCATTTTTTAGGAGGGTACTGAACATAAAGTAAAATCCCATTGTTCAGGAGGGTATTGAACAGAAAATAAAGTCCTATTTTTCAGAAGGGTCCTGGACAGAAAGTAAAATCCCATTTTTTAGGAGGGTCATGAACAGAAACTAAATTCCCATTTTTCAGGAGGGTCCTAAACATAAAGTAAATTTCTATTTTTAGGAGGGTCCTGAGCAGAAAGTAAATTCTCAATTTTTAGGAGAGTCCTGTACAAAAAGTAAAGTCCCATTTTTTAGGAGAGTCCTGAGCAGAAAGTAAATTCATATTTTTCAGGAGGTCCTGCATAGAAAGTAAAGATCCCATTCTTCAGAAGGGCCCTGAAAAGAATGTAAAACCGTAAATATGCTTTCCAATGATAGATGAACTTAGTCAACAACACTTTGCCCCTGTTTCATCAAAGAAAAACTTTTCAGTTGAAAGCTTAGTGGTGGTTTGCAGCACTTGTCTTTCCAGGAATCTGCTCTAGCAGTTGTTCCTTTCATCTTTGCTTCAAATTGCTGACACGTGCCCCTGTCTTTTCATATCATTGATCTAGACCAGATGGCGGAAATTCCTTTAACTCAAACACCGAGCTTCTATTTTACCATGCCTCTGAGATGCACCTTTTGACATCTGATACTCTCATAAATCCAGCAACCTGTAGTTGATAGACTACCTTTGCCTTGTTCTAAATTATGATCATGTTTCTCTCATGTGCTGGTCCTTGGCTTTTCCTCATACAATTGGAAAGACTGATAGCAAGTTTTGAAATCCTTCCTCGCTTGTTTTGACATAAACTTGACTTAAAATGCAAAGAAATGATGGTGACTTTTATTTTGATAAATGACATAAAAAGACAAAATATGAATAAGTAAATGAAAGAAAAGGGAAATGTCCCTTATTCAAAAATAAAATTTATCTTAATACAACAACCAACTCCAATGAGCATGATATGCATTTTTGATTAAGCTTCCTGATCTTCCCATCAAAACTTCCCATTTGTTGTTGAGTTCATGCCTTTTCTGCTGAGCTGCTTCTTCAAATCCATTGGACTCATATATCTCATTCAATTGATGACATCTTAAAAGACTTTTGCCGACAAATCTCTTTCCTTTTCACCTTTCTCTTAAACTCACAATCACCTTACAATGCCTAGAAGGGTTTTCATCATTAAGACTCTTTCCTTTTTATTTCGCTCAACTTCGCATCGCCTTATGGTGACCGTGAGGGTTTTGACCATTAAGACTCTCTCATTTTCATTTCTGTCGACTCACCATCGCCCTATGGTACCCACGAGGGTTTTCACCAATAATACTCTCTCATTTTTATTTCTTTCCTGATTTCTTATGCTGAGGAAGACAAGTAGTACCCCACAATGTATCATCACATCCATTGCATGCTTAGCCTTAAAATTATCAAAGATTGATCTGAAGGACTTTCTTTTGTTGTAACTTGGCTTTTGGATAAGGTTAGAAAAGGATAGCAAGAGGCTCAAATGACACTTGAAGTGGGGGTGGGACTTACAACTTTTGGAATTGACTCAAATAACACATTAACTCATACCCCAGTTTTTGTTAACTGGGTGACTCTAAAAATATTTATTTGGTTGGACCGAGCCCTGAATAGGGCAGTCTACGTATATCACCCCCAAGAGAGGAGAATCAGGTCGCACGTAGTTCCATCATCTTGTTCTTTATTTTGATTCAATTTTCTCTTCTCTTTTTTTCTTTTATTATTTTTTTTTCATGCTTTTCTTTTATTTTTCTTTTCTTGACATTTTACTTTTCACTCTGTTTTGATTCCAAAAGAGGGATATGAAATAAAAATAGAACTAAGCTAAAATGGGGTAAACAAAGGAGACACAATGTTTGGATAGCAGAATGAAATGCCTTCATCATATCAATCTTAAAAAATGCAAGTACTAAACATGCAATATAATCAACAAAGGATAAAATATCATACATAATATCTTTTGATCGCATCAGCATTGATAACCATTTCTGCCATTTTGCCTTCAATATATGTTAAATATAAGGCTCCATTGGGCAACACTTTTTTCACAATAAAGGGACCTTGCCAATTTGGGGAGAACTTACTTTTAGCTTCAAATTGATGAGGAAGGATATGCTTTAATACCAACTCACCAACTTTAAAACGCCTAGGGAATACCTTTTTGTTATACGCTTGAGCCATTCTTCTCTGATACAATTGGCCATGACATACCGACGTCAATTTTTTTTCATCAATCAAGCTCAATTGTTCCAGTCGAATTTTGACCCACTCATCATCATCAATCTCTGCTTCCACTATAACTCAAAGAGAGGGAATTTCAACTTCTATAGGAATGACTGCTTCTGTCCCGTACACCGATAAATATGGAGTTGCTCCTGTTAAAGTGAGAACAGTAGTACGAAAACCTAGCAATGCAAATGGTAACTTCTCATGCCATTGTCTGGACCCTTGTACCATTTTCTGCAGTATCTTCTTGATATTCTTATTGGCGGCTTCCACAACGCCATTTTCCTTTGGACGATATGGAGTGGAATTTTGATGTGCGATCTTAAACTGTTGGCGCATTTCTTGCATCAAATGACTATTGATATTGACAGTATTGTCTGTAATGATCATCTTTGGAATTCCAAACCTACAAATGATGTTGGAATGAATAAAATCTAACCCCACCTTCTTTGGTACTGACTTGAAAGTTACTGCTTTACCCACTTTGTAAAGTAATCAATGGCCACCATAATGAATCTATGCCCATTTGATGCTTTCGACTCAATCAGCCCAGTCATGTCTATCCCCGAATATACAAAAGGCCATGGAGCAGACATCGCATGCAACTCAACAGGAGAAGAATGCATCAGATCACTGTGTACCTGACATTGATGACATTTCCAAACAAAAAAATAGAATCCCACTCCATAGTAAGCCAATAATAACCTACTCGAAGTATCTTCTTTGACAAGATATAATCATTCATATGCGGACCACATACTTCGAAGTGTATTTCAACCATGATCGTCGAGGCTTCTTTTGCATCCACACACCTCAAAAGTCCCAGATCTGGGGTTCTCTTGTATAAGATTCCCCCACTTAAGAAAAATCCACTATCCAAATGCCTAATAGTCCTCTTTTAATCATTGGTGGCATATGTTGGGTATTCTCCTGACTGGGTGTACTTCTTGATATTAAAGAACCAAGGTTCGCCATCGAGCTCTTCTTCAACTACAATAGAATAAGCGTGTTGATCATGACTCTGTATATGCACTGGATCGATGTAGCTTTTCCCATTCCTTCCTGAGTTAATGACATTGCTTTCAATGAATCTTCTATATTCACCGATTTTTCCTCATTGGTCTATATCTTGACAAGAGGCTTATAATACCCTGATGAATCTTTCCCCATCATATATCAATTCTAATATATTAGTTTCAGCATAGATTGGCAGAAGATTCAAGTTAATGTTTGGAAGCTTTGGGGCCTGGGACAGCATCTGATTTGTGTCAATTAAATCTTAGACAACTCTATTTAAATAACAACATTTCTCAATATCGTGGCCTGAAATGTTAGAACAATATGCACACCATAACGAATAATCGAGATTCCTCGGAGGTGGATTTAAAAGCCTTCCTTGAATTGGGCTTAAGACCTTCATCTTTCTCAACCTATCAAGCAAGCTAACATATGACTCCCCAAGATGTGTGAAAGGATTTTTGACCACCTTCTGTTTTTCGTACTCGGGCCTGGGTTGGAAATTGGGTCTGGAGGGGTTTTGGTAATTTGGTGGAGCTGATGGACGCGTTTATGGAGCTTGCGCAAGCCATTACAAGTAAGAAAGGGTTTGGGCATATGGCTGTGCGCTATATACTGGGTAAAGAGGGTGTGGAATGGCATATGGTGGGTTTTGCAGAGGGTAGTAATGGTGGGGAGGAATATATGGAGCTTGGACATAGGCCTGAGCTTAGGATTGGTGATAGCGGCGAGGCGTTCTTTTGGGATAGGAATGGGGTCCAGCAACAATAGTCGCCACGTCCTTTTTCATCCTTTTACTTCCGAACGTGCCAGAACCACCTTGAATCGCTTGTGTGGTGGCATTTAATGTGGCAAAACTCACTATTCGGATGGTTTTAATTTCGTCCTCTATCATCTCTCCAAATTTGAGGACTTTAATAAAAGACTTCCCCTTTGTCGGAAGTAAATATTGGAAATAGGTCTCATCCTATGCCTGAATAAAGACCTCTACCAACTTACTCTCCTTTATTGGAGGCTTCACCCCAGCGGCCTGTTCACGCCACCTTATCGCATATTCCCTAAAGCCTTTAGTTCTTTTCTTCTTCATGTTGACCAAGTATTTTTCATCAGGAATAAGGTCGATGTTATACTGAAAATGTTGCACTAACTCAGAATCCAAGTCATACAAGATGTTCCACTTGTCAATATCATGATCAATAAACCATCATGAAGCCAGATCATAAAGACTCTCACCAAAAAAAGCGATAAGCAACTCTTCCCTTCTCCCTGTAGCTCTCAATTAGTTGCAATAATGTCTCAAGTGTGCCACGAGATCATCGTGCCCAGTATACTTCTGAAACTTGGGCATTTTAAAACAGTGGGGAAGGTTGACATCTGGGAACATGCAAAGATCTTTATAGGAAACACTCTTATAACCTCCAGTTCCCTACAAATTACTCATGGCCTGTTCTAAACATTTCAATTTCCACACTATGACCTCCTGTTCCTCTATTGCGACAGGTTCCTTCGTATCAACTGGAAATAAAGGTTGCGGAGCATACCCATATGGTTCATTCATTCTTAAAGTAGGCTCTGGGACATAATACTGACTATCTGAAACCTTCAATAGTGGCTCATTGGCAGACCGAGGAAGCACTATTGTTGGACACATAGTATATGTGGGAGCTTCAGGTGCTGACGGAGCCACGGACACAGACACTGCTGGTGGCGCCGGCTGAGTCACCGGCCTTGGTTGAGTAACTACTACGGGCACACTAGAAGTGCCAAGGTAATATTTTTGTGGAGTGAATCCTGGTGCGTGCTCCGGTGACTCAATGGGAACAGAGAATTGCACCTGAGAGAGCAGTGGGCAATTGGGGATATTCCCAAGATCCTCAGGAAGGGGAGGAGGAGGCATGCCACTCGCCCATGCTCGATGCAGATCTAATAATTGTTGTCCAAGTCTTAATACCTCATCATTGCGTTCTGAACTTTCTTCCCTGGGATTCTTATCTGGGTCAATAAATGAATTTTCAATATCCGTACTAGCCATGGTGAGCTTTGCTTTTGATATAGTGAAGTACGGGTGACTAGATAGAGTGATGCAAATCCACCATTATCTGAAAGAACATACTCATCAAAGACAACACCCGTTAGGATTAAGGTACATAACACGCATGGGAATCACATTGGTAAAATTATCCTAGATTCATGTTCATTTCTACCAGCCTTTGAGGGTAGCGAGGTCATTTTAACATCATCCCAATTTCTATCTACGCTCGTTTGCTTCTTTCTTCCAATCCACACCACTTTTCTTTTGCCTTCATTTCTCTCTTCTTTTGTATCTATCTCTATTCTTTCCCTTCCTTCTCTCATCATTCTTTCTTTCTTGTCTTCTCTCGCTATCTGCCTTTTTCTATCATTCTTTCTTTCCTTTCTTCTCTCGCTATCTATCCTCTTTTATCATTCTTTATGGCTTTTTATTTTCTTTAAAAGAGGAAAAAAATAATGAAAAACAAAGAAACAAAATGATTAGATCAAACCCAAAAGTAGGTTGCCTAGTATCATGTTGTACATGAATTAGAACTTGCGTAGTTCGGGCAGTGCATGCATAAATATTATAAAGTTGAATATTTTTTTTTTTTGAATGACGAAAAATAAACAAAAGAAAGAACAACGCAATGTCACAACATTTCATAAAAGACTACTAAAATCAACTTCAAATTTAAGGCAACCTTAATACTAATAAGCAAAGACTAAACAATATTCTAGACCAATAGTACGACATGCATAACATTCCTACTAAACACCCTAATGTTAAAACCACCTTAACAACAATACGAGGACAGAAAATAAAGGACTCAAACTATATAAAAGATAAAAAAAAGTGCTCCTTCAAACTGCTGTACCGCATGATGGCCCTGGTTGAGATTGACCTATTTGTGAAGCTCTCGCCTTTCCACTCAAACTTCGCAACATATCCTGAGATGACGCTTTGACACTCGAGAATAAGCTTCTCGCACGCATTCCCGCCTCTTGGATACTACACCAAAATAGGTTTTTCTGACACCCTTCCATAGTTACGATCAGACCTGATAGCTGAACTCTCAAAAAATCCACTTTGGCACCAGGATCTTCTTGCTCATCGTCCTCAACCATATCGGCTTCTCGTGTTCGCCCCATAAGCTGAGCTGGTAATGGTCTACAAATGCCACGGGGTATAGATTGTAGCCAGATTTCATAGTTTTGAGTGCACCCCAGATTATCCAGACCTTCCACAAGAGTATCAACACCTAGCTTCATCGCGTTATTCTAGAATTGCTCATATCTGCCTTACCCCAAGGCATGGTCTTTAAAGTACTCTAATCCTTTAGAAGTTCCATTATTGGTGGGACGTCTTGCACCCTAACCAAATGACACATCACCCTTCTCAGACTGTAAGGCCTAGTGCAGTTAAGTCCTATCAAAACCAGAAGGAGTTGCATTTGAGATCCCATCAAGATTTTATTAGGACGAAACCATATATAGGACCAAAGAATGTTGTCTAGAGTTCTTGATTCGAGAAATTCGACCCAGGCATTAACTTCCATAGGAAAAGAAAATTTATCAAAATGCATTCTCTCTTGTATGGCTTGCACTCGTTCATTTAGACAATGGTCGACCATATCTGCTTTAATCAAAGAAGGAATATGTGAATGCTCCATCATCTACAACTGCAATATCAGATTACTCCCCTCAAAAAATCATACCCCTCTTTTTACTTCAGTTAAGGTCTTATATATTTCTGTTAAGATCATTGGTACAATGGTGACCTCATCTTTTTTCTTGAATAAAGCTATCACCACTGATTGTAGATGAATATTGATACATCTATCATCTAATGTGAACACTAAGATTCCCAACAAAGCCAGATAGAAAACCTCAAGATGACGTTGTTCCCAGATTTTTTTGGTGGTAAAGAATTCGTCCCAAAAGCAGTCGAAACCCTCTAAGGACCCAAATCTAGCAAACAAATAATCAAAGGAAATCCAAGATTGTTTGAGACATCTCAGATGCTTGTTATCTTTCAATCCACTGAGTCGAAGAAATCTCTTACGAGTATGATTGTGGGTTAAAATCATCTGCTGACCCATATAAGTCAATTGAAACAAATGAGATATTTCTGCCAGGGTAGGATTCAGTTCACAACTTCCGAACCTAACCATCAAATTTTTTGGATACCAAAATATCAGCGCAACTTCTATTAGATCCGGACGGGGCGTGAGATCCATGAGTGCTATAAGATTGCCTAACACTTTCCTCACTTTACGCTTTTCAGAGTAGTCGAATGTGCCCCACCACTTGACCAACTTTTTGGGTACCTTGACAACCAAAAGGACTCTAGACTTTGTGGACAGATCCATCCTATAATAATACATAGGACATTAACTTAAAAATTCGATAAGACAAGAAAAGATCCCCACCCATGGGATTGTGACACAGACGTGTGTCGAAGGGACAGACAATTTTATGACTCAAATTTGCCAAATAGTAGCACTGAATAAAATTAGCCTACTTGGCAAGAACCTACTAATAACACTAAATTATGCAAAGAAAAACCTAGGCTATCCCTAAGACAAGCCATAAAATAAAGATTACCGGACCCACCGAGGGTTGCCTACGTATCCCGCCTCGAGGGATGGAAGTTAGGTATGCGTAGTTCATCCAGGTCGGACAATTAAGGATCAAATGAACCAAGACTTGACTTAAGAGATGCGATTACCGACGAACGATGAAAAATAAAATCTTTTTGGATTTTCAGTTAGACGTTTCACACAAAACTGCCATCAACAACTATGAAAGATTTTTATTTTTTTTTGAATTATGAATGCATACTAAAAGGGACAAAGAGAAAATCTTTTTGAGTTTTTTTTTTGATTAAATGCGTGTCAAAAGGTAAGAAAATCTTTTGAATTTTTGGATTGTGAAAAATAAAAGTCATAAAGAACTCTAAAAAATACTACGAAGCTTTCCCTTTTTTTTTCGACTCACTTTTTTTTTATTTTTTTATTTTTTACATACTCTACTTCTAACACATGCTTTCCCCAAATCAGTCTGTCAAATGACCACATTACCCTCAGAAATGTAACATTTAGCGCATAGGGATGCTTTAAAGGCGAGTCTCCTACAAAGAACCGTGTGGGCCCCGCTAGTTCTCAATATGATGCACATAAGAATGACCTAAAGGCTGACCTACGTTGTCGTTTACTAACAAGGCCGTTCGGGGGAGCATATGGATGATAGTGGCTGCTTTGCTTTCCACCTAATCCATACATCCAATATCTCCCTCCCCTAAAATAAGTGTGACTCAACTAAAGTTCGTGCGCATGACGTGCACTCCGGGACTTGATGCAGAAAGAATTGACTCAAGTTATACAAATGATGCCAGATATAAAGCAGTAACAAACAAAGAAAAACTATAGACAAAGAGAACAAAAATGCACCACAGTGATAACAACAACATAAACAATAATCACAAACAATGTTTATACACCCATAATGCCGAACAAAGCTGATACGACTCCAAAAATAAGCTCGAATTCTGTAAAGGGTCCTTAGCAGATTCGCCAGAGCTGTCAAACCCCTTTTTTAACTCCCAAAAGAAGGATTTTAAGTTCAAAAGGGTTTTTATTATTAAAGTGAGAAAATGAAAATTTGTTTCGGAGAGGACTTTTATATTGAAAACTCAGAGTCGCCACTTGGTATAATCGGGTGTGCTAAGTCACCTTTGGAAATCCTTTTTTCAAAACTATTTTTGACTCTTTAAAATTGGTTTGTGAACAGAGATTCTAGTTAATGAATTCTATTGATCGAGGGGAAGGTGTTAGGCACCCCTCGATCCCGTGGTTCGACCACGATCGCTTGGTGAAATATATCGACTAATTTGACACTATGAATGTATAAACCACATAAAAACACATAAAACAAACAACAAATAAACAAAAAAAAAGAATAAAAAATATAGTCCAGTGCAATTTATACAGTCCAAAAAATTTTGAAAAAAAATCCTATCTAACCTATACTAATTCTAACTACGCTCCCGTGCTTTACCCGATGCCTCGGGCCTTCCTCACAAATGTCTTCCACCAACATAGTACATCGGGGCATTCCTTGGTGAATAAATAAAATGTGTCTACGGGCATTCTCCGACTAAATTAATACATTTTTTGAATTAAATATGATAAACTAGAAAGAAACATTCATGCGCGTATTTCAACATTCAACCAAAATAACAAGTTCTGAAATTTGCCTACTCGAACCTATATTGCCTATCCGTTTCAACCCATCATAGATCTATCATGGTTCATACAATACTCATGTTCATTACAGATTAAACAAAAAATAACAAACTCAAGTTAATCTAATTCAACTATTTTTATCAAGTTCTCAATTCCACCCCATCTAACTTCGTTTTCATCAATTATACAAAAAAAATTACTCTAATTCGTTCCACATATCACCGAACTTACATCGTTAAACACATAAAACATCATAACATCGACAAAATCCAATAATCATGATCCACCACACATAATCACAACTATTCCAATCGAATCAAGATAAAGAAAAGAGAATGAGTTAAAGGAGTGGACCTCGATGGCGCTTGATTTTGTCGATAATAAAGAAATTCGAGACCGAAAACCTCAAACAAGGATCCCAAAAAACGAGCAGAGATCTAACTCGTAAATATTAGACCCACTAGATTGCGAGACACCCCCTAAAGCACAATATCGAATAACCAATCATGAAACAGACAAACCTGAAGCTCTCTAAATCCGGTGAAGGACTAAAAAACTAATAGGAATTAAGTTCCGATGAGACGACAGTGATTAAAACCAATGGGGAAGGTCAGATTCCGGAAATCTTGATATTTTTCAATCAGATTCAACTAAAAAATCACTAGAAAAAAAGAGAAAATTTTGGGGATTTCAGCTGGACTTTCTGAACGGGAAATCTAGACACACATTACGCTGATTCCGGCGAGATTTGAACTAAAAATGTGGTCGGGACTCATTGTTTTGGTGAGGGTTCGGTCAGAATAGAGCTGGACCTCCTATTTTTGCTACATCGGAGTTCCTACCAACTATGTAATGGCGACCATTTGGAGATAATCGACGGTTGTAGCATAAAAGTCGCTAGAAAAAGAAAGAAATATCTCAACACTCTCACTCTCGCTAATTTCATTCTCTCCCATTACTCTTATTTTCTCCTTTTCTCTCTGCGTGTGTAGTTGTGAAGAAGAAGAAACTCAAATCCCTTAACAGTGTGTTCGCATGTTTCTCGTGAACCAGTAGTATGTGTTCTTGATTCTCTATTTGTGATGCAAACAAACAAAGAAAATGACATCTGTTTGTGTCAATCCCTTCCCCCTCTTGTGAATGACTATTAGTGGGTTTTATATTGAAAAGAAAAAAGTGAGGTCTAGTGATGTCCTGGTATGTGGGTCCTTTATTTTCTTTTTTTTTCTCCTGTAAGGTGTATATGGATATGTATATGTGTATTCGCTAGTGAAAAACATAAAAATTGTCAGGTGGGGTGCCTCCCTTTTTTTGGGTGAAAGTTTTGCCTATTATATGTACAGCTGTGCGTGTATATTCCATTAGGGAAGGGGGTGAGTGGGGTAGGTAGGGCAGGGTATATGATAAAGTTTGTTAGAATAAGGCTAGGGATTTGTTGAATTCTTGTTATTTTGTATTTTTGCATGGTATAGTTACATGGGTAAGGGTACACGGTAAGATAAAGTAAAAAATGGGTAAAAACGATATCGGGGTGGGATGAAATTAGGTGTCTACATTGAGACACTAAGAAATTGGCTTAGACCCATTACTCCAACCAACATTCAGAGCTTCTTGGGTTTGGAAGGTTATTACAAAAGATTCGTCGAGAGTGTTTCTTCTAAGTTGACTCAGATAAAGGTGAAGTTTTTATGGTCTGACTCTTGTGAGAATAGTTTTGTGAAGTTGAAAGATAAGTTGACTACTGTTCCTATTTTGACTCTTCCGGAGGGTACAAAAGGTTTTGTTGTATACTTTGATGCGTCTCAAGTGGGACTTGGGTGTCTCCTTATGCAACATGGTAAGGTAGTAGCTTATGCATCTAGGTAGTTGAAGGTGCATGAGTGGAATTACTCTAGTCATGACTTGAAGTTAGCAACTATGGTTTTTGAACTTAAGATATGGAGGAACTATTTGTATGTGGTACACGTTCATATATTTACTGACCACAACAGTTTACAGTATGTTTTCTCACAAAAAGAAATGAATCTCAGGCAGAGGCGGTGGTTGGAAATTTTAAAAGCTATGACATAAGCCTGCACTATCATCTGATCAAGGCGAATGTGGTAGCCGACGCCCTCAGTAGGTTATCTATGGGTAGTATTTCTCATGTGGGGAAATAAAAGAGGGAGATGGTGAAGGATGTTCACCGACTTGCAAATCTAGGAGTGAGACTTTTGGATTCTGAGGATAGAGGAGTGGTTGTTCATAAAATAGCTAAATCTTCCCTTTGTGTAGAAGTCAAAGAGAAGCAGGCTAAAGATCCCATCTTGATGCAGATCAAGAAAGATGTGGGTCAACAAAAGATATTGTCTTTTGAAATTGGTGGTGATGGTGTTTTGAGATACCAGGGTAGATTATGTGTGCCAGATGAAGATGGTCTGAGAAAGAGAATCCTTTACAACGCTCACACATTGAGGTATGTTTTTTACCTTGGCTCTACTAAGATGTATCAGGATTTGAAAACCATTTCTTGATGGAACAATGTAAAGCATGATGTGGCTAACTATGTTGCCAAGTTTTTGAATTGTCAACAAGTTAAAGTGGAACATTTGAGGCAGGTGGTTCTTCTCAAGAGATAGCTTTTCCTTTATGGAAGTAGGGGATGATTAATATGGAATTCATTATAGGAATTTCGAGGTCCCAAAGCCAGTATGATTCCATTTGGGTGATTGTAGATAGGTTGTCCAAGTCAACTCACTTTCTACCTGTCAACACAAATTATTCGGGAGAGGATTATGCCAAGCTGTTCATTGCAGAAATAGTTCGTTTGCATAGGACACCTGTGTCCATCATATCTAACAGAGGTAAATAGTTTTCTTCACAGTTTTAGAGAACGTTTCAAAAGGGTTTAGGTACCCAAGTAAATTTGAGCATGACTTTCCACCCTCAGATAGATGGGAAAGCTGAGCGCACCATCTAGACCCTTGAGGATATGTTGAGGGACTACGTGATTGATTTTAAAGGTTGTTGGGTAAAGCACTTTCCATTGATAGAGTTCGCAAATCATAATAATTTCTATTCCAGTATTAAGATGGCACCATTTGAGGCATTGTATGGGAGAAGATGTAGGTCAACAATAGGGTGGTATAAAGTAGGTGAGACGCAGATATTTAGGCCTGATCTTGTTCATCAGGCAATAGAGGATGTAAAAGTCATTAAAGAATGACTTAAGACAGGTCAGAGTTGTCAGAAGTCCTAGACCGATGTTAGGAGAAGAGATCTAGAGTTTGAAGTTAGAGATTTGGTATTTCTCAAGGTTTCTCCCATAAAGGGAGTCATACGATTTGAGAAGAAAGATAAGCTGAGTCCTCTCTATATAGGACCATATCAGATAGTGAGAAGGATGGGTGGAGTTACGTATGAGTTAGAATTTCTAGTTAGTTTAGGTTCGGTTCATCCGGTATTTCATGTATCTATGTTGAACAAGTGTATTGGAGACCATTCTTTAGTATTACCTGTTGAAGAGATCAAAGTGACAGACTCCTTATCCTATGAAGAAGAACCTGTAGAGATTTTGGATTTCCAAGTTGGAAGATTGAGGAACAAAGAGATAGGCTCTGTTAAAGTGTTGTGGAGAAATCAGAAAATTGAAGAAGCAACTTGGGAATCAAAAATTGACATGAGAGCTGGATACCCAAACCTTTTTGATCCAATGGATGACAAAGTGGAAGTTACAATCATTGCCTTATTCTTTCTATACCTTAGTATGCTTGACATTACACTTTTCTATATCCCGCGTTAACATTCGGGGTTGAATGTTCCCAAGGGGGGATATTGTAACGCCCCAATGTTTTTCTTATCTAAATTTTGTCCCTAAAATATCAAGAATTGTCTTCTAGAATGATTTATACTTATTTCCTTGTGGAATCCCGTAGATTTCAACTTTTCATTACGTAGATGACTGAATAACCTTTCTGTCAATATAAGATTCATCCAAAACGGAAACTCGGTGAAGAAGTTATGGCTATTTTATGTGCTAGTCGTAAAACATCATCATTTTGGTGTTTAGCGCGTTGCGGAGAGGGTTTAATTAGCAATTTTCAAATTTCAATGAGACATCATGATAGTGGTGCATCGCAGAGGATCCTAATTTCGCATTCGTTTATTTTCAGTGAGCCACCGCGATAGTGGCGCATCGCGGAGGCCTATAAAATCGGGTTCCCAGTTTAATTTTTCCAGGTTCGTTCAGAATTTAACAAGGGTAATTTGGACTTTTTCCAAGCCTCTTAAAACATCCAAACAGTAGATTAAGACTTCTACAAGAAGAATATATGACATTCTGAAGATTTTTCTCAAAACAAAAACCCTAGTTCTTAAACTTCTCCTCCACGAAACTCAAGATTCAACCGAGGGTTTTCAAAATTGACTGAAGATTTGGAATCCTCAAATTTTAGGCTTCAAGGATCATCCCTTATTCTTTGTAATCGAGGTATGTGGTGTTTATCCTAAAAAAACTACATGGGCTTAAAACCATTAGAGCATGATTTTTAGATTTTTATGCGTGAATTTCAAATAGGTTTTGGAATCTATGTTCTAAATTACGTACTCCAAATATTTTAATGTTACTATTGTTTTGACCTTGTGGTCCTATCCCCTAAATTAATTTACATGTATAAATATATGTATGGAATTTGAGATTTAAGATAGTTGAGAGCATAAATTATGAACTCCCTCTCGTGTATTGAATTAAATTTTATGGTTTTTGTGATTTGAAAGATATTTTTACAATATTATAGCATTTGAGCATGATTTGAAATTGTAGAGAGGGTGTTTCTTGATTTAAATGTGTTCTTGTGTTTAAGAGAAAGAATTACATGTGAATTGAGAACTTTGACATGACCATCTTGTACTATTGAAATGCTTGATAAAGATGTGCTACTGGTATGTGTTTAAATGAGGTTTGAGAAAGAGTTTCTTTGAATTGAATTATTGAAATGGTGGTCCCAAAACTTGTGTCTTGAAAACAAAAATTTATGATAGACTAATAATGTCCTAGAGATGTGACTTACAATTCTTTGGTATGACGATACCATATGTATTTATGCCACAACAGAGTATGTTTTCAAAGTATGTTTTCAGAGCATTTTTTCAGAGTATGTTTTCAGAGACTATATGTTTTGATAGAGTTTTAAAAAGGGGCTTAAAGAGGTTTAGGTGGTTACCCAAAGAAGGCATGAGTTGAAGCAGCTCTTATCCTGAAACTGTATTTTCCGATATGGGTAGATTATTATTGTATGCTGGTGATGGCCGTGTGGCATAATAGATTCAAAGACTTCGACCCTTGCGGTACACTTGGGTTGGGAGCTTAGCTGTCGAGTTAATGGAAGTTTCCATATAGCCCATGGAATTTTTTAGAGTTGTAGGGTATACCACCTAGCACAGAAGTAACACAGATTTCTCTGAGATGGTTTTTATAGAGTCTTTAAAATGCCCATGTGAATTCTTACTATATGATATATGTATGAACTGGTTTAAATTGCTCTCATATATGTTGATTTATAAATGATTACTTTGGATATGCTATGCATACCAGTACATCTGTATTAACCCCCTCCCCTACCTCTCAAGTTCTGAGACTCAGTCTAGCATTCTAGATAAGCAATTGATAATTCAGAAAGCTGATTAGATTGTGCAGTGGTGAGCCTTCTCTATTTTAGAAGTCTTGTCTTTTTTGATTGTCACTTAATTCAGTTTTGGTCTACTGGTCCTTGTCCCAGTTTCAGACAGTTGTCAGATTTTCATGTAGTAGAGATTTCATAGACTCAGTCAGATGTTATTTAGATGTAGTTGATTTACAGTTTCCATACTTATGTTGAATTCAGAATTGACCATGTTTTCGTAGAAGATTATGTTTCAGCATCTTCTTTTATTATATGAATGTTGTACATGATTACCAGATAGAGAAGGGTGTTCTGGGCCTTCATTGTTTGGGATGTCCGTCATGGCCAGGCCCTAGTTTGGGTCGTGACACGATTCCAAATCTTCAATCAATTTCTAAAACACACATTGAATCTTGAGTTGTTTGGGTTTTCTTGTATGAAACCCTAAGGAGTGTTCTTGATAGTTTCTGATGAAAATATTAATAATGAGGTCATTTGGGATTAGTATCCCATGTTTAAGCTGATAAGGGGGGTGAAAATACCCAATATACCCTTAATAAGACGGAATAAAAATATATCTGGGAGCCCGATTTTATGGACCACCACGACGTGCCACGATCACTGTGGCTCACTGGAAATTGATGAATAGGAATTTTATGGTCACTGGGACGTGGAACCATCATGTTGTCCCACTAGTTGGGACCTGGAACTTCAGCGATGTGCCACAATCACAGTATGCTACTAGAATTTGACAATTGCTAAATAGGCCTATTCCGCAACGCGCCAAGCACCAAAATGACGGTGTTTTACGATTAGGACTTAAATTAGCCATAACTTCTTTCCCGTGTATCACATATGGGCGAATCTTATATCGACGGAAATCTCATTCAATTTACCACATGATAAAAATTTGAAATTAGAGAAATTATATATGGTTTAAACTTTACTCATTTTGGAAGCCAAAAATGAGCCTAAGTCTCTTTGACACTATTCTAGTCATTTAAATCTAAGAGCATATTACCACGAGCTAACACATGGATGATTTTTCGGGGTGTTATATTATCCCCCCTTGGGACCATTCATCCCCGAATGATGACACGGAATATAGATAAGCACGATTTAAGGTACACTAAGGCCATAAATGAATAAGACCAAGATTGTACCTTCCATTTTGTCATTCACCGGATTAAATATGTCTGGGAATCTATCTCTATTAAGGCATGTGGATCATTTAGAGCATTTTTTCAGAGTATGTTTTCAGAGACTATATGTTTTGATAGAGTTTTAAAAAGGGGCTTAAAGAGGTTTAGGTGGTTACCCAAAGAAGGCATGAGTTCAAGCAGCTCTTATCCTGAAACTGTATTTTCCGATACGGGTAGATTATTATTGTATGCTGGTGATGGCCGTATGGCATAGTAGATTCAGAGACTTCGACCCTTGCGGTACACTTGGGTTGGGAGCTTAGCTGTCGAGTTAATGGAAGTTTCCATATAGCCCATGGAATTTTTTAGAGTTGTAGGGTATACCACCTAGCACAGAAGTAACACAGATTTCTCTGAGATGGTTTTTACAGAGTCTTTAAAATGCCCATGTGAATTCTTACTATATGATATATGTATGAACTGGCTTAAATTGCTCTCATATATGTTGATTTATAAATGATTACTTTGGATATGCTATGCATACCAGTACATCTGTATTAACCCCCTCCCCTACCTCTCAAGTTCTGAGACTCAGTCTAGCATTCTAGATAAGCAATTGATAATTCAGAAAGCTGATTAGATTGTGCAGTGGTGAGCCTTCTCTATTTTAGAAGTCCTATGTTTTTAGATTGTCACTTAATTCAGTTTTGGTCTACTGGTCCTTGTCCCAGTTTCAGACAGTTGTCAGATTTTCATGTAGTAGAGATTTCATAGACTCAGTCAGATGTTATTTAGATGTAGTTGATTTACAGTTTCCATACTTATGTTGAATTCAGAATTGACCATGTTTTCGTAGAAGATTATGTTTCAGCATCTTCTTTTATTATATGAATGTTGTACATGATTACCAGATAGAGAAGGGTGTTCTGGGTCTTCATTGTTTGGGATGTCCGTCATGGCCAGGCCCTAGTTTGGGTCGTGACACGATTCCAAATCTTCAATCAATTTCTAAAACACACATTGAATCTTGAGTTGTTTGGGTTTTCTTGTATGAAACCCTAAGGAGTGTTCTTGATAGTTTCTGATGAAAATATTAATAATGAGGTCATTTGGGATTAGTATCCCATGTTTAAGCTGATAAGGGGGGGTGAAAATACCCAATATACCCTTAATAAGACGGAATAAAAATATAACTGGGAGCCCAATTTTATGGACCACCACGACGTGCCACGATCAGTGTGGCTCACTGGAAATTGATGAATAGGAATTTTATGGTCACTGGGACGTGGAACCATCATGTTGTCCCACTAGTTGGGACCTGGAACTTCAGCGATGTGCCACAATCACACTATGCTACTAGAATTTGAAAATTGCTAAATAGGCCTATTCCGCAACGCGCCAAGCACCAAAATGACGGTGTTTTACGATTAGGACTTAAATTAGCCATAACTTCTTTCCCGTGTATCACATATGGGCGAATCTTATATCGATGGAAATCTCATTAAATTTACCACATGATAAAAATTTGAAATTAGAGAAATTATATATGGTTTAAACTTTACTCATTTTGGAAGCCAAAAATGAGCCTAAGTCTCTTTGACACTATTCTAGTCATTTAAATCTAAGAGCATATTACCACGAGCTAACACATGGATGATTTTTTGGGGTGTTATATTATCCCCCCTTGGGACCATTCATCCCCGAATGATGACACGGAATATAGATAAGCACGATTTAAGGTACACTAAGGCCATAAATGAATAAGACCAAGATTGTACCTTCCATTTTGACACTCACCGGATTAAATATGTCTGGGAATCTATCTATATTAAGGCATGTGGATCATTTAGAGCATTTTTTCAGAGTATGTTTTCAGAGACTATATGTTTTGATAGAGTTTTAAAAAGGGGCTTAAAGAGGTTTAGGTGGTTACCCAAAGAAGGCATGAGTTCAAGCAGCTCTTATCCTGAAACTGTATTTTCCGATACGGGTAGATTATTATTGTATGCTGGTGATGGCCGTGTGGCATAGTAGATTCAGAGACTTCGACCCTTGCGGTACACTTGGGTTGGGAGCTTAGCTGTCGAGTTAATGGAAGTTTCCATATAGCCCATGGAATTTTTTAGAGTTGTAGGGTATACCACCTAGCACAGAAGTAACACAGATTTCTCTGAGATGGTTTTTACAGAGTCTTTAAAATGCCCATGTGAATTCTTACTATATGATATATGTATGAACTGGTTTAAATTGCTCTCATATATGTTGATTTATAAATGATTACTTTGGATATGCTATGCATACCAGTACATTCGTATTAACCCCCTCTCGTACCTCTCAAGTTCTGAGACTCAGTCTAGCATTCTAGATAAGCAATTGATAATTCAGAAAGCTGATTAGATTGTGCAGTGGTGAGCCTTCTCTATTTTAGAAGTCCTATCTTTTTAGATTGTCACTTAATTCAATTTTGGTCTACTGGTCCTTGTCCCAGTTTCAGACAGTTGTCAGATTTTCATGTAGTAGAGATTTCATAGACTCAGTCAGATGTTATTTAGATGTAGTTGATTTACAGTTTCCATACTTATGTTGAATTCAGAATTGACCATGTTTTCGTAGAAGATTATGTTTCATCATCTTCTTTTATTATATGAATGTTGTACATGATTACCAGATAGAGAAGGGTGTTCTGGGCCTTCATTGTTTGGGATGTCCGTCATGGCCAGGCCCTAGTTTGGGTCATGACAGGATTCCAAATCTTCAATCAATTTCTAAAACACACATTGAATCTTGAGTTGTTTGGGTTTTCTTGTATGAAACCCTAAGGAGTGTTCTTGATAGTTTCTGATGAAAATATTAATAATGAGGTCATTTGGGATTAGTATCCCATGTTTAAGCTGATAAGGGGGGTGAAAATACCCAATATACCCTTAATAAGACGGAATAAAAATATAACTGGGAGCCCGATTTTATGGACCACCACGACGTGCCACGATCACTGTGGCTCACTGGAAATTGATGAATAGGAATTTTATGGTCACTGGGACGTGGAACCATCATGTTGTCCCACTAGTTGGGACCTGGAACTTCAGCGATGTGCCACAATCACACTATGCTACTAGAATTTGACAATTGCTAAATAGGCCTATTCCGCAACGCGCCAAGCACCAAAATGATGGTGTTTTACGATTAGGACTTAAATTAGCCATAACTTCTTTCCCGTGTATCACATATGGGCGAATCTTATATCGACGGAAATCTCATTCAATTTACCACATGATAAAAATTTGAAATTAGAGAAATTATATATGGTTTAAACTTTACTCATTTTGGAAGCCAAAAATGAGCCTAAGTCTCTTTGACACTATTCTAGTCATTTAAATCTAAGAGCATATTACCACGAGCTAACACATGAATGATTTTTCGGGGTGTTATATTATCCCCCCTTGGGACCATTCATCCCCGAATGATGACACGGAATATAGATAAGCACGATTTAAGGTACACTAAGGCCATAAATGAATAAGACCAAGATTGTACCTTCCATTTTGTCATTCACCGGATTAAATAAGTCTGGGAATCTATCTCTATTAAGGCATGTGGATTTTTGATGATAGACATGTGAATGAAATATGTTGTGAAAGATGGTCCATTCAAGTGTACAAAGAAAAGCTGCAGGCAAGACTGTTGATAAGATGATATTGCGCATAGACAGGAATGGATATGCAAGAATATTCAATAACCTTCTCAAACACTTATCACTTTAGTAGAGTGGAAGAAAAATGCAATACTCAGAAGTTGAGTTGATCTAGAAGTCCAACAATGAGAAGATTTCTGAAAGGGTAGAGGATAAAGCAAAAGAGTCCTATTTAACTAAGAGAGGAGAAACAGCTACAACAAGGAGTGAAATTACTTGATATATTTTAAAGAAGAAAGAAACATAAATCAACTAGGACTCCATCACAGATGTATTACAAGTATGCATATATACAACAAAGAACAATCAAGTAACTCACTCATTGCACTGAAAAGTAAATCAATAATCAGCAAAACAGTTCTCATACTTGATGAAGAACCTGGTTCCTTACTTAAGTCGTAGAATGTGTGTAGTAGGTAGGTTATTTGAGTTGTAATAAGTCATTGTTCTAGTCTCAGTGATCTATAAACTAAGTTGGGAGTTGTGTCTTCAAGTTAGGGAACTCGAAGACTTAGGAACACTTATCTTAGGAAGATTTGTGCTTTTGTAGTGATAGGAGTTAGAAGTTTTAATTCCAAGTTTACAAGAAGTCTTGTAACTTTGTTGATTGTTGAGGCTCAAGTATTATAGTAAAGTTGGGTTTAAATCCTGTAGAGGTACAGGTCATGGTTTTTTACACCTTTCTTGAGTTGGGTGTTTTCCACGTAAAAACACTGTGTTCAGCTTTTACTTCTATGAACCACATTTAATTACCTATTCCACTGATAGGCAATTAGTAGGGCTTGTACTCTAACATTTGGTATCAGAGTGGTGTTGTGTTAAATAAGGCTAGCATGTAAGAAAAGATCAACATGATGAATTCTGCACTTACTACTAGTCACAGTGAAGGCCAGTCAACTACTAGACCTCCACTTTTTGATGGCTCTAATTTTACCTGGTGTAAAGCAAGGATGGAGATGTTCATTCAAGGTGAAGACTATGAATTGTGGGACAGGATTACTAAAGGTCCTACTATTCCAATGAAGATGGTAGATAGTGAACAAGTCAAGAAGGTAAGGAGTGAGTTTACTCCTAATGACTTGTTGGCATTGAAGAAAAATGCAAAGGCCAAGAACATATTGGTCTGTGGATTAGGACCTGTTGAATATAATAGGGTATCCACCTGTACTACTGCTAAGCAAATCTGGGATACACTGGTGAATGCCCATGAAGGCACCTCTCAAGTAAGAAAATTCAGGATCTCTCTTCTATTTACTGAGTAAGAGGCATTCAAAATAAAAGAAAATGTGACCTTATTCAACCTAGGAAGAGGATATTTATTTTTAATGGTGACCTTATTCAACTGATGGTAATCTATGCACATACGAAGGGAACCATCTTTTTTTCACACGAAGAGTACAGGTGCACCCCAGGGAGAAACACTAGGATGGATAAAACCTTTCTTAAGAAGATCTGCTAGCTGCTCTTTCAACTCTTTCAACTCAGACATTCTATATGGAGGAATAGAGATGGGACGGGTATCTGACAATAAATCAATGCCAAAATATATCTCTCTATCAGGTGGTATTCCAGAGAGATCATCTAGAAAGGCTTCTCGAAACTCATTTACTACCAGGACAGACGAAAAGGAAGGACTTTTGGCATTAGAATCTTTAACCTTAATAAGATGGTACAAACAACCATTGGAAATAAGTTTATAGGCTCTGAGATAAGATATAAAGTTCCCTCTAGGCGCTAAAGAATACCCCTCCAATTCTATCACCAGTTCATTTGGAAAAGAAAAGGTGACTCTTTAGGTTCTATAATTTAATGTGGTATAGCACGAATGAAGCCTGTCCATCCCTAGAATAGCATAAAAATCAAGCATGTATAGGACTATGAGGTCTACCACTATATCCCGACCACAAACAGTCACCACATAATTTATATACACCCTCCTATCCACCACAGAATCCCCTATTATAGTGGAAATAGAAAAAGGCTCAACAATCACATCGGGTTCAAACCCAGAACCAACATCCACATAAGGGGTCACATATTATAGGGTAGACCCGGGATGAAGTAACACATAAAAATCATAGGAAAAGATTTGCAACGTACTAGTAACTATATCTGGTGAGGCCTCTGCCTCTTGGCTGTTGGTTAAGGCGTATAATCGGTTGCGACCATTTTCGGCGGCTGAAGTGACACTTTTCTGAGGTGGTGGTGGCACAGAAGAATTAGTCTGTGACTTGGATCCACCAACATTACCTTTTGCTGCCGGACATTATTTTTGGATATGGCCTGGATGGCCGCATGAATAACACACCATAGCGCCAAACTGACATCTCCCTGGATGATTTCTCCTGTATTTCTCACCGCGTGGGTATGTCTAAGAGGTCTGAGCTATACTTCCTTGAGACTATGAACCCTGCATCCTTGGCCTCTGCCTATATTTAAAATATTGAGTGCGCTGTCCGACTGGGGGTCTAGTCACCGGGGCACTAGATGCAGACTGCTTATTACCCCAATTCTTCTTCTTCTGCCATTTGTTACCCCAATTCCCACTCTACTACTGACTGTAGTTCTGGTCTTCTATTTTAGCTCTCTTTGCCAGTCTGTCCTTCTCTCTAGATTCAGTGATTTTCTTTTTATTTTCCTTAACTTGTTGCATATGGACTGATAGTCTGGAAAAATCCATGTCCTGGTTCAACATTGCTCCCTAACATTCAAGCACTAAGTCATCTGAAAGACCAGATAAAAATTTCCTCATTTGGGCTCTTATGTTACTAGTCATCTCTGGAGCAAAATGGGCTACTTAGTTGAACTTCAGAGTTTACTCCTGGACACTCATCTTTCCCTGCTTTAGATTCATAAACTCTTTAACTTTGGCCTCCCTCATCTCGAGAGGAAAAAACCAATCGAGAAAGGCTTCCACGAACTTGGACCAAACTGTGGGCTAGGTATGCTCACTTTCTGAATCTTTCCACTCGTTATACCATTGGTTCACTACATCCTTAAGTTGGTAAGCTGGTAACTCAACCCGCTCTACCTTATCTATATGCATCACCTTAAAGATCTTCTCCATATCGTCCACAAACTCTTGTGGATCCTCTTCTACCTTGGTACCAGTAAAATTGGGTGGGTTCATCCTCGTGATATGGCACACTCTTGTAGCCTCAGACATAATAGATGCAGACCCAATATCTTCCAACCATTGAGTTAGTGTGGCTACCAACTATGCAAGCATGTAAATGGACTGTCCGAATTCTGCATTAGATATTTCTCTATCACGAGGCTGAAAGTGGTTAGTCCCCATCCGGGGAGCTCTGGATGCCCTAGGTAGGCTGGCCTGAGTAACTGGGACTCCCAGAGTAGTATCAATCTCCGGAGCCTGAGCTCTTGTAATGCCACAGAAAACGGGTCCTGGAGCGTCACACTGTACTTGAGGCTACGAGTAGACCCAAGATAACCCTTTGAGCCATTTTCATTCAGTTCAACACAAATCAACGGGGTTTCCATAAATAACCCTCAAATATCAACAGAGTAATCGTCACCCAAGAATAAAAGAATTTCAGAAAGATAACAAAATACGACTTATTAGTCAACTCCCAATATCTATACTAGTCTGACAAGCCTCTAAGAAACTCAATAAAACCAGTAAGCCATTGAGATATGCCCCAACTGACTCATACTCAGTTATCAAATGTAAAAAATACCATGAAACCAACATCAGACATCACGTCCTCGGAATATGAGGACTCACCACAACAGAGGATGTAGAACAGCGTGCTTAAAGAATCACTGTCGAACCTGAAACTAAGTACCTGAACCTATATTTCGAGAAATTGCATCCCACATCCGAAGATGTGGGTCAGTACCATGGAAAGAAACCGAGTATATGGGGGTGTATGCAGTTGTATAAACATCATCATCATAAATATTTATAAGAAATATGCAGGATGTATGAAATACTTACATAGCCCGAAGAAAATCATCATTATCATGAGAGGATGAAATAAGTAAAATAACACATGTGAGTCATCATATAATTTGTGAATCACTTTCAGTTCATCAAGAATATGAATTCGCATAATATAAATATCATTTAAATCTTTCAAAAGAATAACTTTCACAATTCCACTTTCAAATCACTTCACTATTCACCATAGACAAAAGGAAACACATACACACTGGGAGATCCTATAACTGACATAAACCATGTGAGCTACATGGAGTCCAACATAAAACCCACGTTAGGGAGAGCCATCCTATCCTTGCCATCGGAGTAGGACTATCGATATCAAATCCGCACAAACTAGTGATCACTATATAAATCAGCCTTAGGCTCACTCCTATGGGGCACGTAGTTCTAGGGAAGTAAGATCGCTTTATACCTCCCACTCGGTGCTAAAGATTTATCCCGGACTTAGCTCAGATCATTTCAAAGACAATCCATAACAAAACAATTTCAGTAATATATAAATATACATCGGGAACCATCATGCTTCCCATCTATCAAAATCAACCACGTTGTGAATTTCTTTCACACTCGAGTTCAAAACAACTCCATTAAGATCAAAAGGTCAAATTATTCAAAATATCTCGAATATTCAACATCAATGTGCTTATAACACACACTTTCTAAAAAAAACATTATTTCCAGTGGGGATTCACGAGCCAAATATCAAAATCATGATAAATATCGTTCAAGATTCATGCTTTATATCTCCACACATGTAAATTCATCTTTCAAAATCATAAACATCAAGATTTCATAATAATCATCATAAGATATGGGTTCATGCTTCAAATTCATAAAAAATCAAATAAAAATCATGCCTTTGTAAAGAAAATTACTTTTGAGCACAAGAACGAAAGAGAGTTCTTGTTGAAAACCCCCACATACCTTGAATGATGAAATTTAGATCGATAATCGTTTTTGAGATGTTAATCGTGCCTTTGAATGAAGGTTCTTGGAGTTTTGAGTTCTTGAACTAGGAACTCGGTATCTTGAATAAATTTGCCGAATTAATGGTGAACTTTGGAGGTTCTTGAAGTTGGATGTAGGAGCTTAGGGTTTTCTTTTTGGGGGAATTTGATGAAATATAACATACAATGCTTCTAATAGGGTTTAATATAGGGTTTGGACGGATTTTGGGTGAGGGGGAATGAGCAAAACACCCCAAAAAATCAAATAATTCTCGAAGCTGTCCTTTAGTGGACTATTTTGATAGTCTAGAGTATATGAACTATAACGTTTTACTCCGATATCCAAATTGGATGAAACCAATTTCATTAGAAAGAGGACTCTCATATCTTTCCGTTGCTATATAGTATCTCACTCATATCATTACGTATGAGGAGTTATAATTGTTTGAAGTTGACCAAAAAATTCGGTTTTGATAGTCCAAACTAGATCGACCATAACTTTTTGCTCCGCTAGATAAATTGGATGAAACAAATTTCATTGGAAATAGGACTCACAGAGCTTTTAGTGGATATATAGTAGATCACCAAGATCATTATGTATAAGGAGTTATGATCGTTTAAAGTTGGAGTAATAATACGCCAGGCCTCAGTACTTTTTCCTGCACGTTTTACTGTTCACTACTATTCACAGTTCGATCGGAATGTTCATAACTCGTCGCTCGGGTGTCCATTTTGGATGATCCACATATCGTTGGAAAGCTCATTCAATACTCTACATAATGGTTCATCATAATCTAAACATTCCACATGGAAAATTTATAGTTCATTCTAGAAGATAGAAGCCAACATGTTTGCGTACAAAATTTCAATGAAAACTTTCCCGGGGTATTACATCATCCCCCCTTGGAAACATTCATCCTCGAATGATGCTAGACATGCCAAGATTAGATAAGGAATAGAGCATACAGTTGAAACAATTCATTAGACTCATCACCACATCGATTCTCACTCCAAATTTAACATAGAATGCATAAATTCAAGAAACTACAGCTAAACACATAATAAATGACAGCTGAACTGCTGCAACTTTTATCAAAAGTGCATGATTTAGGAAAGAATGGTACCTTCAGCTTGATCGGACTCAGCTTCTCAAGTTTCACTCTCAACAGATTGGTTTCGCCACAACACCTTGACCAAGGGAACTTCTTTGTTCCTTAGTCTTCGGACACTAAAATCAAGAATCTGAACAGGAATCTCATCAAAAGAAAGACTTTCTTGAATGTCAGCACTCACAGAGGAATCCATTATCACAGCATCACTAATATGCTTTCTAAGCATGGAGACATAGAATATTGGATGAACAGAGGACAACTCGGAAGGCAACTCGACCTCATAAGCTACCTTACCAACATGGCTAAGAATTTTGTAAGGACCAACATAACGGTGACTAAGCTTCCCCTTCTTTCCGAATCTCTTCACCCCCCTCGTGGGTGAAATTTTCAGATACACTAGGTCACCAACTTCAAACTCAAGGTCTCTCCTTCTAATATCCGCATATGACTTCTGAAAACTCTGCACGGTTTTCAACCTTCCCCTAATCAACTTATAAATTTTTCCATAGCCTCAAATACAAAATCAGGATCACTCACAGCTGCTTCACCAACCTCGAACCAACCTATGGGTGATCTACACTTTCTCCCATATAAGTCTTCAAACGGAGCCATGCCAATACTAGAGTAAAAACTATTATTGTAAGAAAACTCTATCAACGATAAGTGATCATCCCAACTTCCCTTAAAGTAAAGTGCACAAGATCTCAACATATCCTCTAAGGTCTGGATGGTCCGCCCAGCCTGACCATCGGTATATGGATAAAAAGCAAAACCCAAAAGCACTTGGGTACCAAGACCCTTCTGAAAAGCTTTCCAAAATTGCAAAGTGAACTAAGTACCCCTATCCGAAATGATAGACAAGGGAACTCCATGCAGTCTGACTAGCTCTTGGATATACAATCTAGCGTAATCCTTAGCAGTATATGAAGTATGAACAAGCAAGAAATGAGGTAAACCAATCGCGATGTCCATATTTATCTCTTTCCACTCCCAGGTGGGAATACTAAACTCTTGCATCATACCACCAGGTCTTTGGTGCTCAACCTTAACCTGTTGGCATGTTGCACACTTAGCTACAAATGCTGCTATATCTTTCTTCATGCCACTCCACCAATAGATTTCCCGCAAGTCTCAGGACATCTTTGTGGCACCAGGATGAATAGAATATTGCGCCCCATACACTTCAGCCATAGTCCTCTGTCTCAAATCATCAACATTCAGGACACACAATATACCCTGCAATCTCAACACACCATCTCCCCCTTGGGAGAAAACCTCTACTTTTTGGTCCTTGACTGACTCCTTCAGTCTGACCAAACTAGCATTTAAGTATTCCTTTTCCTTCACTTCCAAAACCAAGGAGGATTCGAAACTACTCTGAACCGCTATACTACCTTCAGCAGAGTCAAACAACCTAACCCCCAATCTAGCCAAATGATGTACATCACAAGCCAAATCTTTCTTACCTTCTACCACATGCGAAACACTACCCATGGACACTCTACTTAGGGCATCTGCCATAACATTGGTCTTGCCCGGATGGTACAACACAATCATCTCATAGTCCTTTAACAATTCTAACAATGGTCTCTGCCTAAGATTTAATTGTCTCTCGGTAAACACATGCTGCAGACTCTTATGATAAGTGAAAACCTCAACATGGACACCATACAAATAGTGTCTCCAGATTTTCAAAGCAAACACAACAACAGCCAACTCAAGGTCATGGGTGGGGTAGTTTTTCTCATGGGGTTTCAACTGTCTAGAAGCATAAGCTATCACCTTACCCTTCTGCATCAATACGCAACCCAACCAAACTCTCGACGCATCACAGTACACCACAAAACCATCAACACCATCAGGCAAATTCAAAATAGAGGCTAAAGTGAGTCGAGTCTTCAACTCCTGAAAACTCTTCTCACAAGATTCGAACCACAAGAACTTCGTCAATCGAGTCATAGGAGATTCTATAGAGGAGAAACCCTCAACAAAATGGCCGAAATAGCTAGCTAATCCCAAGAAACTTTGGATATCAGTCAGAGAAATATGTCTAGGCCAATTTCTAACAGCTTCGATCTTTTGGGGATCAACTTTAATACCCTCGGAAGAAATGATATGACCAAGAAAAGCAACTGACCTTAGCCAAAACTCACACTTACTGAACTTGGAAAACAACTTGTGATCTCTAAGGGTTTGCAAGACAGTTCGGAGATGATCAGAATGTTCATCCTCACTACAGGAGTACACTAGTATATTATCGATGAACACTATGACAAACATATCCAGATATGGTCTGAACACTCGATTCATGAGGTTCATAAAATCTGCTGGGGCATTAGTTAACTCAAAAGGCATAACAAGAAACTCAAAATGGCCATAACGAGTTCAGAAAGCAGTTTTTGGGATGTCACACTCCCTAACTTTGAGTTGATGATAGCCGGAATGAAGGTCTATCTTTGAGAAATAACTTGCACATTGCAATTGGTCAAACAAATCATCTATTCTCCAAAGGGGGTACTTATTTTTTACGGTGACTTTATTCAGTTGGAGGTAATCAATACACATACGCAAAGAGCCATCTTTCTTTCTCACAAAAAACACAGGAGCACCCCAAGGAGAAATACTGGGCCTTATGAAACCTTTATATAGTAGATGTTTGAGTTGCTCTTTCAAGTCCTCATGTTCTGTAGGGGCCATACGGTAAGGAGGAATAGAAATGGGTTGAGTATCAAGAAGAAGATCAATCCTAAACTCTATTTCTCTATTAGGAGGTATCCCCGGGAGATCATCCGAAAAGACATCAAAAAACTCATTGACGACGTTAACAGACTGGAGAGTTGGAGTCTCAAACTTAGTGTCTTTGACTCTAACCAAATGGTAAATACACCCCTTGGAAATAATATTTCTAGCTTTGAGGTAAGAGATAAAATGACTCTTGGGTGACACCAAATTCCCAAACCACTCAAACATGGATGCACCCGGAAACTGAAACTTAACCACTCGGGTCTGACAATCAATAGAGGCATAAGAAGAATCCAAACCCAGAATCACATCAAAATCTACCATGTCTAACTCAATCAGATCAGCCAACAAAACTCTATGAAGAAAGGTAATAGGACACTTTTTTTACACATTCTGGGCAACAATCGAATCATCCACAGGAATAATCTCAGGACTCATTTCAAAATTCACAGCAATCAAAGGTGTAACATATGAGAAATTGGATCCAGGATCCAACAAAGCATACACATCAAAATGAAATATACGAAACATACTATTAACAACATTGGGAGAGTCCTTTTGTTCCTGGCGGGATGGTAAAGCATAGAATCTATTCTGGCGCTTCCCGCCAGCATTGCTAGAAGAGGCGCCCTAAGCTGGGGCTGGGCGAGTCTCTGGAACTGGAGCACTAATAGTCTGTGTCTGGATCTGAGGGCGATAGTCAGGACACCCTTGTCCATCCTGTGGACAATTTCTAACTCTGTGATCCATGTCACCACACTGGAACAACCCCTATTCTAACCCTAACACTCACCCGAATGCGCCCTACCACACATAGGACACAGGGGATGATTTGGCTTACTTCCAGCACTGTACTAGGACCTGGATGCACGGGATCACTAGAAGATAATGGTACTGGCATAGATGAACGATCTTGATATTGAGGACGACTCCCTTCCTGCGATCTAGTCTGACCCTGTTCGTGCTGCTCGGACCTAGCTTTCTTATTTCTTCTCATTCTATCTCTCTCCTTAATCTTATCTGCCTCAATCTATTGGGCATGAGTCATCATCCTAGAAAGATTCATCTCACTATTCAGCATAGCATACCTACACTCCTTAACCACATAACTTGATACTCCAGTCACAAACTTACTCATACTAGCCCGATTATCAGTCACTAAGTCAGGAGCATACTTGGCCAACTGATTGAACTTTAGACAGTACTCCCTAACAGTCATAGAGCCCTGCCGCAGGCTCATAAAATCCTCCAACTTTGCCTCCCTCATCTCCAAAGGGAAAAACTTATCCACGAATGCATCTTACAACTCTTGCCAAGTTATATGGACAACTCCCTCACCTCTACCTTTCCTCTAAGCAACAACCCAGTCATAAGAAAAGTTTTTCAACCTATACACAGCTAACTCCACACTATGTTCCTCACATACATGCATTACCTGAGTAATCTTCCGCACCTCCTCTAAAAATAACTGTGGATCCTCATCGGACTTGGACCCATAGAATTCTGGCAGATTTATCTGCATGAAGTCATGGATCCTGGCAACAGCTGAATCACCTCCCTGCTGCTGTGGAGACGGGGCCGGGTTGGCTTGAACATTTGTACTAACAGGTTGGGCCAGCGCCTGAAAGGCTGTCCAAAATTCAGTATAAGACATGTTTTCATTCAATGGGTCAGCGGGTTAAGGTTGTTGACCATCATTAATTCTTCTTGCTCGACGTGGAGACATATTTTTGAAAGAGGAGAGCAAGAATCAATAGTAGAGAGAGACACTTTAAGCATGATAGACTTCTGAAAGAAAGAATCACACTTTTTCCTAAAACGTCTTGTAGCCTCTTGCTCATAGATGTGGCCCGATACACACCAACGATCAAGACTCTACTTAATGCGGCTTGTCAGACTCCCTAGGACACCTGAAAACTTTAGGCTCTGATACCAAGTTTGTAACGCCCCAGAAAACGAGTCCCGGAGTGTCACATGGTGCTTGAGGCTACGAGTAGCCCCAAGCTAACCCTTTGAGCCATTTTCAATCAGTTCAACATAAATCAATGAGGTTTCTACAAATAACCCTCAAATATTAATAGAGTAATCATCATCCAAGAATAAAAGAATTTTAGAAAGATAACAAAATATGACTTATTAGTGAACTCCCAACATCTATACTAGTGTGACAAGCCTCTAAGAAAATCAATAAAACCAGCGAGTCATTGAGACATGCCCCAAGTGACTCATACTCAGTTATCAAATGTAAACAATTCCATGAAACCAACATAAGACATCACGTCCTCGGAACATGAGGACTCACCACAACAGAGGATGTAGAACAGCGTGCCCAAAGAATTACTGTCGAACCTGGAACTGAGCACCTGAACATACATTATGAGAAAATGCAGCCCACATCAAAAAATGTGGGTCAGTACCTTGGAAAGGAACTGAGTATATGGGGGTGTATGCAGTTGTATAAATATCATCATCATAAATATTTACAAGAAATATGCAGGATATATGAAATACTCACATAGCACGAGGAAAATCATCATAATCATCAGAGGATGAAATAAGAACAATAACACATGTGAGTCATCATATAATTTGTCAATCACTTTCAGTTCATCAAGAATATCAATTCTCATAATGTAAATATCATTTAAATCTTTTGAAAGAATAACTTTCACAATTCCACTTTCAAATCACTTCACCATTCACCATAGACATAAGGAAACACACACACACTGGGAGATCCTATAACCGACATAAACCATGTGAGATACATGGAGTCTAACGTATAACCCACGTTGGGGAGAGCCTTCCTATCCTTTCGATCGGAGTAGGACTATTGATATCAAATCCACACAAACTAGTGATCACTATATAAATCAGCCTCAGGCTCACTCCTATGGGGGCACGTAGTTCTAGGGAAGTAAGGTCGCTTTATACCTCCCACTCGGTGCTAAAGATTTCTCCCAGACTTAGCTCAGATCATTTCAAAGACAATCCACAACAAAATAATTTAAGTAATATATAAATATACATCGGGAACCATCATGCTTCCCATCTATCAAAATCAACCACATTGTGGATTTCTTTCACACTCGAGTTCAAAACAACTCTATTAAGACCAAAAGGTCAAATCATTCAAAATACCTCAAATATTCAACATCAACGTGTTTATAACACACACTTTCTAAAAAAAAATACAATTTTTGATGGGGATTCACGACCCAAATATAAAAATCATGATAAATATCGTTCAAGATTCATGCTTTATATCTCCACACATGTAAATTCATCTTTCAAAATCATAAAAATCAAGATTTCATAATAATCATCATAAGATATGGGTCCATGCTTCAAATTCATAAAAAATCAAATAAAAATCATGCCTTTGTAAAGAAAATTACTTTTGGGCACAAGAATGGAAGAGAGTTCTTGTTGAAAAACCCCACATACCTTGAATGATGAACTTTAGATCGATACTTATTTTTGAGATGTTAATCGTGACTTTGAATGATGGTTCTTGGAGTTCTTGAACTAGGAACTTGAAATCTTGAATAAATGTGCAGAATTAATGGTGAACTTTGGAGGTTCTTAAAGTTGGATGTAGAATCTTAGGGTTTTCTTTTTGAGGGAATTTGATGAAATATAACATATAATGCTTCTAATAGGCTTTAATTTTGGGTTTGGATGAATTTTGGGTGAAGGGGAATGACCAAAACACCCTTAAAAATCTAATAATTCTTTAATCTGTCCTTTGGTGGATTGTTTTGATAGTCTGAAATTGATCAACCATAACGTTTTACCCCGATATTCAAGTTGGATGAACAAATTTTATTATAAAGAGGACTATCATATATTTACGTTGATATATAGTAACTCACCCAGATCATTGTGTACAAGGAGTTATGATTGTTTGAACTTGACTCAAAAATTCTCTTTTGATAGGCTGATGTAGATTGACCATAACTTTTTTCTCCGAAAGAAATATTGGCTGAAACCAATTTCATTGGAAAGAGTACTCATAGAGCTTTCCGTTGATATTTAGTAGCTCACCCAGATCATTATATACAACGAGTTATGATCGTTTAAAGTTGGAGAAAAAATACGCCAGGCCTCAGTACTTTTTCTTGCACGTTTTACTGTTCACTAGTATTAACAGTTCGATTGGAATGTTCATAACTCGTCGCTCAGGTGTCCGTTTTGAATGACCCACATATCGTTGGACATCTTATTTGATACTCTACGTAATGGTGGATCATAATCTAAGACATTCCATACGAAAAATTTATAATTCATTCTAGAATATAGAACCCAACACTTCTATGCACAAAATTTCAATAAAAAAATTCTCGGGGTATTACAGCTCTGTTTTGGGTCTTCATCCCATGAGTGGGACGGACCTCATCTGTCTGAGCATTTTAATCGTTATTATGATGGAGAGGCATGATTATTTTTCTGAAATGCAAGAGATCACAGATTAGAGGACAGATTAGACTCTAAAGGGTGAACTAAATTACAAAGAGGGGAAACATTACTAAATGCCTAGTAGCCTCCTACTTATAAGTATGGCACGCTACACACCTATAAATAAGATTTTACCCAATGCAATTTCGTAGACACCTTTGGACCATGAACCGTGCTCTGATACCAAGTTTGTCACGACCCAAACTAGGGCCTGACCGTGACAAAACTCTTGAACCATAACGGCCCTAGCGTCCTACTCTATATGTGTCACGACCCGAGCCAAGGCCCTAGCCGTGACGAGCATCTTGAACCATGAAGGCCTGAAACACCAATTCTCTATCTGGTTATCATGCACAATATTCGTAATCATAATAAAAATGCGGAATTTAAACTGAGTACGGAAAACATGGTCAAGTTCTGCAACATTTCTGAATAATACTAACTGACATCAGTCTGCGAAATCTCTACTAAGAACACAAACATTTGTCTAAAAAGAAACTGGGACAAGGCCCCAGTAGACCAAAAACATAATAAATAAGATAACGTCTGACATAATTAGGCCTTCCGAATAATAGAAGGCTCACCACTGGGAGATCGAGTCTGCAAACTCGAGAATGTCTACTGATTAGCTGGACCCCTAGACTGTGCCTCAGAACCTGGAAGGAGGGGGGGAGGGTCAGCACAAAAGTACTGGCACGCGAAGCACTCCAAAAATAGTATAATGGAACATACATATATATATATATATATATTAAGTGAAAACAAATTTGTCATCAAGACATCATGTATAAAACTATTTCTGAAAAGTACATGGGCACTTTTTGGAAACATGCAACCTGTCTGTTCATTTCAAATCATGATCTGTGTTTTACTTCTGAGTTAGATGGCATTCCCCTACAATTTTGAATATCCCATGGGCTGTATGGAATCCCCCATTGACTCGGTGGGGAAGCCCCCAACCCAAGTGTGCCACAAGGGTTAGAGTCTCTGAGTCTGATACGCCACAGGACATTTAAGTCAGCGCATAATAATATACCCGGGTCGGCAAACCACGGTTTTAGGCACTGAGTCGCTTGAACTCAAGCCCTCTTTGGGGGACCACCTAATGTTTCTGTATGCCCATTTTTAACCTTTTCTGTACATGCCACATTCTGAATGTCTAAAATCATGAAAGTCTGAAATGTCTGTTAGTCTGAGTCTGATATGGCATTTTTCTAAGTTGGTATCGTCATACCAGGACTTGCAAGTCCTATTTCTGAGCCATAATGTACTAAGCAAGAGCTTTCATTCAAAACATAGTTTAGACCACCAAAACATGTAATTTGCATTAAAGATGTCATGTTCCGAAACTCAAGTCAAATCCATGCAAACCTTTCATCAAACATATGGTGGTAATGTGCATTTTGGAAAAACCATGCATTCTTTCATTACATGCATATTCAACATTCACAACCCTCTCTTTCGTGTTCAAAACATTGTATATTACGTGAAACATGGAAAAATTTACATTAAGAGAGGGGTTTCATGAAAATCATGCTCTAAATTCACATTTCAGGACAAACACATATATACATATACATATAACTTTCAAATCACTTTGGGGTAAAGCCAAAAGGCCAAAACAATATCATTAAAGCTTCTAAAACATGAGTATGTACATGAATTCGAAAACCCGATTCTTAAAACATGATTTCTATGCCCATGAGATTTTAGGAACCTTAGTTGTGCAGAATTCACGAAGAAGTTTCGGAATGATCGGACCTTCAAGTTTATTTTCTCAAACCCTAGTTGCTTCTCCTGTTAAGTTCTTGAAGGATTAGATTTTTCGGATTTATAGGAGGCTTCAATGTTATTAATAGGCCCAAATCCGTTTAGGAGTGGGTAAGGACGATTCTGGGTTTTGTCAGGACTAACTTGCTCTTAAAGTAACTCAAAACGGAGTGTTTTCGTCACCTGAAACCATAAGTATGCGCCACCCTTTGTATCGCATAGACTAGGATAGGCGCCGCCCTTTGCATTGCATACATAAAGGTGTGCACCGCCTTGTGCATCGCATAGGCCCAGCTAGGTGCCGCATTGTGCATCGCACATCAAGTCCAGTGGCTACGTGCGATTGGTTAGGCGATGCACTCTACTTTGAAAAGCCAAAACTTCTTGCTCGAGTGTCAGATTTTAGCAAAATTGATATCGTTGGAAAGCTAACTCGAAGACCTATCACTTGACACATAGTAGGTTCTCTAATTCGACAGATACTGAGAGTTATGGTCGATGGAAGCTGACACAAGTTACAACGTCCACTAGAACTTAAATCTAAAGCTCAGATGTTACCGTCTAATATATACATGACTTTTACGGGGCGTTACATTATCCACCCTTGGGATCATTCGTCCCCGAATGATGACGCAGAAATAGTCACGCACGATTTCAAGCAGATTCATACATAGAATGAAACATAAAGCAAGAATTGTACTTTCCAATTCGTTATTTGCTGGTTCAAATAGGCTTGGGTATCTCACTTTCATGTCATGCTCCGACTCCCAAGTTGCTTCTTCAACTTTCTGATTTCGCCATAACACTTTAATTGAGACTATCTCTTTACTCCTCAATTTTCTCACTTGTCGATCTAGGATTTCCATGGGCTCTTCCTCTTAAGACATGGAATCGCTCACCATGATCTCATCAATGGGCACCACCAAGGAGTGATCTCCGATGCACTTCTTCAATATGGATATGTGGAATACTGGATGAACAGAACCCAAACTTGCAGGAATTTCTAATTCATACGCAACTCCACCTATACTTCTTACAATATGATACGGGCCTATATAGCGAGGACTTAGCTTACCCCTTATCCCGAAACGCATAACTCCCTTCATGGGAGAAACTTTGAGGAAAACCCAATCTCCAATCTCAAACTCTAACTCTCTTCTTCTGACGTCGGCATAGGATTTCTGACGACTCTGAGATGTCTTAAGTCATTCCCTAATGAGTTTCACATCCTCCATTGCCTGATGAACAAGATCAGGCCCGTACATCTGCATCTCACCTACTTCATACTAGCCTATTGGAGACCTGCATCTCCTACCATATAATGCCTCAAAAAGTTCCATCTTAATACTAGAGTGGAAACTCTTGTTATAGGCAAACTCTATCAGTGGCAAGTGATCAACCCAACAACCTTTAAAGTCTATCACACAGGCCCTCAACATGTACTCCAGGGTCTGGATAGTGCGTTCAGCTTGCCCATCAGTCTGAGGGTGGAATGTTGTACTTAAGTTTACCTGGGTACCTAAACCTTTCTGAAACGATCTCCAAAACTGAGAAGAAAACTGCGTACCTCAGTCGGATATAATGGAGATAGGCGCTCCATGCAAACGGACAATTTCTGCAATGAACAGCTTGGTATAATCTTCCCCCGAATAGTTAGTCCTGAAAGGCAGAAAGTGAGCTGACTTGGTCAGCCTATCTACAATCACCCATATAGAGTCATACTGATTTTGGGACTTTGGAAGTCCTGTGATAAAGTCCATATTGATCATTTCCCACTTCCACAAGGGCAACACTATTTCTTGGGAAGTATCTCCTGGCCTCAAATGTTCTACTTTCACTTGTTGGAAATTCAAGCACTTAGAAACAAAGTTAGCCACATCTCCTTTCATATTATTCCACCCAAACATAGATTTCAAATCATGGTACATCTTAGTAGAACCAGGATGAACAACATACCTCGAGGTGTGAGCTTCATCAAGAATTCTTTCTCGAAGCCCATCGACATTTGGAACACATAATCTACCCTGGAACCTCAGAATGCCATCACCACCAACTTCAAAAGACATAACCTTCTGTTGACCCACATCTTTCTTGATTTGCATCAGGATGGGATCTTCAACCTGCTTCTCATTCACTTCAGCACAAAGGGATGACTTAGCTAACTCATGAACAATCACCCCTCCTTCTTCGGAATCTAACAGTCGCACTCCCAGATTCGCAAGGCGGTGAATATCTTTCACCATCTCTTTCTTTTCTTCTTCTACATGAGAAAGGATGCCCATAGACAACCTGCTGAGGGCGTCGACTACCACATTTGCCTTGCCCGGATGGTAATGCAGGCTCATATCATAGTCTTTCAGAAGTTCCAACCACCGCCTCTGCCTGAGATTCAATTCTTTCTGTGATAAAACATACTGCAGACTCTTGTGATCAGTGAAGATATCAACATGAACACCGTACAAGTAGTGCCGCCAAATCTTAAGGGCAAACACCACAGCCTCTAACTCCAAATCATGAGTTGGGTAGTTCCGCTCGTGCACCTTCAACAACCTAGATGCATAAGCTACCACCTTACCATGTTGCATCAAAATGCAGCCAAGTCCCACACGGGATGCATCACAGTAAACCACAAAACCGTCAACACCCTCGGGAAGAGTCAAAACAGGTGCAGTGGTCAGTCTGTCTTTCAACTTCTCAAAACTGTTTTCACATAATTCAGACCACTCAAAATTTACCTTTTTCTGAGTCAGCTTAGTGAGTGGGGCCGCTATGGATGAAAAACTTTCTACAAACCTTCTGTAATAACCTACCAAACCCAAGAAGCTCTGAATCTCGGTTGGAGTCGTGGGTCTGGGCCATTTTCTCACTGCTTCAACTTTCTGGGGGTCTACTCTAATCCCGTCACTGGACACAATATGCCCTAAGAAGGCAATAGCATCTAGCCAGAACTCACACTTGGAAAATTTGGCATATAACCGTTGATCCTTAAGAGTCTGAAGAATGATTCGAAGGTGATCGGCATGATCCTCCTTACTCTTAGAATAAATCAGAATATCATCAATAAATACAATGACAAACGAGTTAAGAAACTGACGGAAAACTCTGTTCATAAGATCCATAAAGGCTGAGGGGCATTAGTTAACCCAAAGGACATGGCAAGAAATGCATAGTGACCATATCGGGTTCGGAAAGCTGTTTTGGGAATGTCTGACCCCCTAACTTTCAACTGATGATAGCCCGAATGAAGGTCTATTTTTGAAAAACATCTAGCACCCTGAAGCTGGTCAAAAAGATCATCAATCCTAGGAAGAGGATATTTGTTTTTTATTGTGACCTTATTCTACTGACGGTAATCTATGCACATACGAAGGGAACCGTCTTTCTTACGCACGAAAAGTACAGGTGCACCCCAAGGAGATACACTGGGGCATATAAATCCCTTATCTAGGAGGTCTGCTAGTTGCTCTTTCAACTTTTTTAGCTTTGCGGGAGCCATTCTATATGGCGGAATAGAAATGGGACGGGTATCTGGCAACACATCAATACCAAACTCTATTTCCCTATCAGGGGGTATCCCTGGGAGATCTTTGGGAAAGATTTCTGGAAATTCATTCACCACAGGGACAGACTGAAGAGGAGGATTTTCAACTTTAGAGTCCTTGACTCGAATAAGGTGTTACAAGCAACCCTTAGAAATGAGTTTTCGGGCTCTGAGATAAGATATAAAGTGCCCTTTGGGTGCTAAGGAATGCCCTTCCCATTCTTTCGTTGGTTCATTCGGGAAAGAAAAGGTAACTCTACGGGTCCTACAATCCAATATGGCGTAGCATGAATGGAGCCAATCCATCCCTAAGATAGCATCAAATGCAACCATGCCCAACTCTATAAGGTTTGCCACCGTATCCCGACTACCAACAGTCACCACACAACCCCTATATACTTTTCTAGCAACAATAGAATCCCCCATCGGGGTAGAAACAGAGAAGGGTTCAGAAATCACACTGGGCTCAAACCCGAAACCAACAGCTACATAAGGGGTTACATAGGATAAGGTAGATCCGGGATCAAGTAACACACAGACATCACGGGAAAAGATTTGTAACGTACCGGTAACAACATCTGGGGAAGCTTCCGCCTCTTGGCGGTTAGTCAAGGCATATAACCGATTGCGACTGTTCCCGACAGCTGATGTGGAGCCCTTCTGAGATGGGGGTGGCACTCTGGAATTGCGCTGAAACTTTGCACCACCAGCACTCCTCCTAGTAGATGGACAATCCCTCTGGAAGTGGCCTGGCTGACCACATGAATAACATACACGTGTGCCCAACTGACATTTCCCCGGATGATTCTTACCACACTGTTCACATCATGGGTAAGTGCGATGCTGCTGAGCCACACTACCCTGCGACTGAGTATCTGGTGCTCTAGATCCATGAGGAGTCTGAAAGCTCTGAGTTTGTCTGTCTGTAGAGGGTCTGGGAACTGTGGCGCTGACTGCTGATTGTGTATTATTCCAAAACCTCGTCTTCCTTGACCACCTATTTCCCCAGTTACCACTCTGTGGCTGACTCTGGTGCTGGTCCGCAGATTTGACTCTCTTGGCCTGTCTGTCCCTCTCTCTAGATTCAGCGATCTTTCTCTTCTTCTCTTCCAACTGCTGCATGTGGACTGTCAGTCTAGCAAAGTCTAACTCCCTATTCAACATTGCCCCCTGGCACTCAAGTATCAGGTTATCAGCAAGGCCGGATGCAAATTTCCTCATCCGGGCTCTCATATTACTAGTCAATTCTGGTGCATAGCGGGCTAGTTGATTAAACTTCAAAGTGTACTCCTGTACACTCATACTACCCTACTTCAGATTCATGAACTCTTCTGCTTTGGCCTCCCTCAACTCCAGAGAAAAGAATCTGTCAAGGAAAGCTTCTACGAACTCACCCCAAACTGTAGGCTCAACACTCTCACCTTTTGCATTTTCCCAGTTTGCATACCACTGATTTGCAACATCCTTAAGCTGATAAGTTGCCAATTCCACTCCTTCAATCTCATCTACATGCATTACCTTAAAGATCTTCTCCATCTCATCCACGAACTCCTGTGGATCCTCCTCAACCTTTGTACTAGTGAACTTAGGTGGATTCATCTTCATGAAATGCCCGACTCTAGTAGTCTCAGACGTAACGGATGCAGACCCAACATCTTACGATCGTTGAGCCTGGTTAGCTACCAGCTGTGTCAGTATATGGATAGACCGTCTAAACTCTGCATTTGAGATATCTCCCTGAGCAGTTGGTGGACGGTTGACATTAGTCTGCGGAGCCCGAGGTGAACTGGCTGGAACTGGAGGGACTCCCGGAGTAGGGATAGGTTCTGGCGTGGAAGCTCTATTACGGGTCCGCATCCCATGGGTGGGACGGACCACATCTGCCTGAGCACTCTGATTAATGTTATGACGGGGAGGCATAGTCGTGTTTCACTGTAACACAAGAGATCATCGATTAGGGGACATTTTAGACTCTGAAGCACGAACTAAATCACAAAGAAGGGAAACATTCCTAAACGCCTAGTAGCCCCCTGTTTATAAGTGTGGCGCACTACACACCCATAAACAGAACTCTACTTGACGCGATTTCGCAGACACCCTGGGACCATGAACCGTGCTCTGATACCAAGTTTGTCACGACCCGATCCTAGGCCCTAGCCGTGACGAGCATCCCGAACCATGAAGGCCCGGAACACCCATTCTCTCTCTGGTTATCATGCACAACATTCATAATCATAATAAAAATGCAGAATTTAAACTGAGTACGGAAAACATGGTCAAGTTCTGCAACATTTCTGAATAATACTAACTGACATCAGTCTGTGAAATCTATACTAAGAACACAAACATTTGTCTGAAAAAAAACTGGGACAAGGCCCCCAGTAGACCAAAAACATAATAAATAAGATAACGTCGAACATAATTAGGCCTTCCGAATAATAGAAGGCTCACCATTGAGAGATCAAGTCTGCAAACCAGAGAATGTCTACTGATTAGCTGGACCACTAGACTGTGCCTCAGAACCTGGAAGGAGGGGGGGGGGGGGGTTCAGCACAAAAGTACTGGCACGCGAAGCACTCCAAAAATAGTATAATGGAACATACATATATATATATATATATTAAGTGAAAACAAATTTTTCATCAAGACATCATGTATAAAACTATTTCTGAAAAGTACATGGGCACTTTTTGGAAACATGCAACCTCTCTGTTCATTTCAAATCATGATCTGTGTTTTACTTCTGATTTAGGTGGTATTCCCCTACAATTCTTAATATTCCACGGGCTGTATAGAATCCGTCATTGACTCGGTGGGGAAGCCCCCAACCCAAGTGTCCCGCAAGGGTTGGAGTCTCTGAGTCTGATACGCCACAGGACATTTAAGTCAGCGCATAATAATATACCCGGGTCGGCAAACCACGGTTTTAGGCACTGAGTCGCTTGAACTCAAGCCCTCTTCAGGGGACCACCTAACGTCTCTGTATGCCCATTTTTAACCTTTTCTGTACATGCCACATTCTGAATGTCTAAAATCATGAAAGTCTGAAATGTCTGTTAGTCTGAGTCTAATATGGCATTTGTCTGAGTTGGTATCGTCATACCAAGACTTTCAAGTCCTATTTCTGAGCCATAATGTACTAAGAAAGAGCTTTCATTCAAAACATAGTTTAGACCACCAAAACATGTAATTTGCATTAAAGATGTCATGTTCCGAAACTCAAGTCAAATCTATGCAAAACTTTCATCAAACATATGGTGGTCATGTACATTTTGGCAAAACCATGAATTCTTTCATTACATGCATTTTCACCATTCACAACCCTCTCTTTCGTGTTCAAAACATTGTATATTACGTGAAACATGGAAAAATTTACATTAAGAGAGGGCTTTCATGAAAATCATGCTCTAAATTCATATTTCAGGACAAACGCATATATACATATACATATAACTTTCAAATCACTTTGGGGGAAAGCCAAAAGGCCAAAACAATATCATTAAAGCTTCTAAAACATGAGTATGTACATGAATTCGAAAAACCGATTCTTAAAACATGATTTCTATGCCCATGAGATTTTGGGAAAACCCCGCGTACCTTAGTTGTGAAGAATTCACGAAGAAGTTTCGGAATGATCGGACCTTCAAGCTTATTTTCTCAATGTTATTAATAGGCCCAAATCCATTTAGGATTGGGTAAGGACGATTCTGGGTTTTGTAAGGACTAACTTGCTCTTAAAGTAACTCAAAACGGAGTGTTTTCGTCACCTGAAACCATAAGTATGCGCCGCCCTTTGCATCGTATAGACTAGGATAGGCGCCGCCCTTTGCATTGCATACATTAAGGTGTGCGCCGCCTTGTGCATCGCATAGGCCCAGCTAGGCGCCGCATTGTGTATCGCACATCCAGTCCAGTGGCTATGTGCGATTGGTTAGGCGACGCACTCTACTTTGAAAAGCCATAACTTCTTTCTCGAGTGTCGGATTTTAGCAAAATTGATATAGTTGGAAAGCTAACTCGAAGACCTATCACTTGACACATAGTAGGTTCTCTAATTCGACAGATACAGAGAGTTATGGTCGATGGAAGCTGACACCAGTTACAACGTCCACTAGAACTTAAATCTAAAGCTCAGAAATTACCGTCTAATATATACATGACTTTTACGGGGCGTTACAATATGGTAATCATGCACAACATTCACATAATAAAAGGAGATGCGGAAATATAATGTGATACAGAAACATGGTGTTACTCTGGATTTAGTTTAACAATAAGGAATGAAATCCGAACTCAACTACACAACATCTGGAACAGTTTGTGAAATATCTACTACATGAAGATCTGACAACTATCTGAAAGCTGGGAAAAGGCCCCCAGTAGACCAAAACAATGGACTAACATAATTTGAAATAACAGGCCTTCTGGAATTTAGAAGGCTCACCACTGCACATATCACTTCTCTCTGGGATACTTTACTGATTAGTTGGACCCTTAGACTGTGCCTCCGACCTTGGGAGGTAGGGGGTCAATATAGATGTACTGGTACGCAAAGAAAATCCAAAATAATAATTTATATTCAACATATATGAGAGCAATTTTAAAACAGTTCATAAACATATCATATAGTAAGAAATCTCATGAGCATTTCTGAAAGATTCAGAAAGAAAATCATCTAAACTCAGAGACATTCTTTGTTTTACTTCTGCGCTAGGTGGTATACCCTAAAATGCTGAAATTCCACAGGACATATGGAATCCGCCATTAACTCGGTGGGAAAGCCTCCAACCCAAGTGTGTCGCAAGGGTTGGAGTCTTTGACTCTGCTACGCCACACGGCCGTCGCCTGCGTAAAAATAATATACCCGGATCGGCAAATCACGATTTTAGGGTAAGAGTTACTTGAACTCTAGCCCTTTTCTGGGAACCACCTAACTCTCTTTATGCCCATTTTTAACTCTTTAAGACATGCTTTCTCTGAAAACATACTCTGAAAACTCTACCTCTATTATGGAATACATTTATATGGTATCGTCATACCATTGACTTGCAAGTCAGTTCTCTGAGCCATTATTATCATATGATAATCTCTATTTCAAAACATAAATCTGGAACCACAATATCAATAAATCATTTCAAGAAACTCTTTCGTAAAGCTCATGTAAACATATGCAAGAAACTCTCTTTTTCACCATTTCAAATACACAAGGTGGTCATGTCAAAGATATCAATCATATGTAATTCTTTCTTTTTAAGACAAGGATTAAATCATAACAAGAAACTCCCTCTTATCATCATAAAACTCATGTTAAATACTTAAATATTGGAAATATCCCCTTCAAAACATTAAACAAGCATCTCAAATCATTCCCAACAAGCTCATCAACTATAAATCATCAAAGAGAGGGGTTTCAATAATAATGCTCTCAATCAAATCTTCAACATCATACATATTCATATAAGTTTAAATCAATTAAGGGGGAAAGGCCTAAAGACCAAAACAGTACAATCATTAATACACCCAAGATGGGAAATTTAAATCATAAGTTCCAAAACCCCTTTAAAATTCATGCTTGATAATCTTTAAATCATGCTCTAGTGTTGATAAGCCCATGTAGTTTTTAGGATAAACCGCACGTACCACTAGTTAGGAAATTAAAGGATGATTTTTGATGTCCACGACTTGGGGATTCCAAATCTTCAATCAACTTCTAAAACCCACAGTTAAATGTTGAGTTGTTTGGGTTTTCTTGTTTGAAACACTGAGGAGTGTTCTTGATAGTTTCTGATGAAAATATTAATAATGAGGTCATTTGAGATTAAAAACCATGTTTAAGCTGATAAGGGGTGTGAAAAATACCCAATATACCCTTAATGGGAAGGAATAAAAAATATAAATGGGAGCCCAGTTTTATGGACCACCGCGACGCGCCACGACCAGTTTTATAGACCACCGCGATGCGCCACGATCATGGTGGCTCACTGGAAATTGATGAATGGGATTTTTATGGTCACCGCGATGCAGAGCCATCCCATTGTCACACTGGTTGGGACCTGGACCTTCAACGTGATGCGCCACAATCACGCTATGCTACTAGAATTTGACAATTGTTAAATAGGCCCACTCCGCGACGTGCCAAGCAACAAAATGATGGTGTTTTATGATTAGGACTTAACTTAGCCATAACTTCTTGCCCGGGTATCGGATTTAGATGAATCTTATATTGATGGGAAGCTCATTCAATTTCCCACATGATGAAAAGTTGAAATTAGGGAAATTATATATAGTTTAAACTTTACGCATTTTGGAAGCCAAAAATAAGACTAAGTCTCTTTGACACTATTCTAGTCATTTAACTCTAAGAGCATATTACCACGAGCTAATGCATGGATGATTTTGTGGGGTGTTATGGTAAGGGAAGAGATGAGGATCTCCTCTATGTCCTCAAACTTATGGTCACCAGTCTAATGACAAATAATATCAATACATAAGAGCGGAATCGAAAAGGATCCACATTTTTTTCAAGATAACATGCAGACCGAAGAACCTAAAATGGTGATACAAGAATGACAATGGAGACAAGAAACAGACTCCAAATCAATTAACTAATCTTAAGGATTCGAGGACCAAGATGGAGACCACACTCGGATTCGCTACCAACAACAAGAATACAAGATACAAGGGTGTATTTCAACACAAAAATAGCTATAAAACGTGATGAAAAATATGAACAACAATAACACAAGTTTCAGATTCAATAAATGACCCAAAACAGTCTACTACACAAGATAACAACAACAAAAGTAAATGATAGATAGTGAGACAAATATTATTACACGATTAAGAACTAAAGAGTGTATTAAACTCAAAAACCCCTAATGAATGTAATTATCAAAACCACACTCTTACAGTGACCACCAAAGGAATCAACTCACCTCAAGATCCACCATTTCCAAGCAAAGAAAAATGATAGCTTTTCCAAGCCCTATACTTAAACTACACTAAGTTGTTCTACTCTCAAGAGAGAGGATTTTAAGTTTTTCAATATTTCATCTTTCATAAACTAAAGAGAAAAGACCTAAAATGTACTACTTATAGTTTATTACAAAAGTAGACAAAAAGACCACATTACTCTTATTGACCAAGGGTAGCCTTGGTGTGTTGGAAGAAAATATGAATTTGTCCAAAATGCCCTTAAGGCTATGTGACCAAAATGCCCTTAGTAAAGGGAATCAAAACCGTGAACCAACAAAGATTGTCCAAACCCGAGTGTCCTTAAGTCTTCAAGGCTCCAGGCAATCTTCCACATCGGGTTTGATTAATGGTAGGCTCAAAACGTCCCCTCCAAGTATGATCCTATGCCCTCCATGCGACCAAAGCTTGATTATTCACATAGTGACTTTGAATGATGTTGTCAAAAGCTAAAGCGGCCTTTATTCTTGAATCATCCTCCTGTTCTTGAAAAGGATTTGACCTCAAATCCAAACCTTGAAAAACCAAAAAGTGGGCAAACAAATACGAACTCCTCATGACATGAGGGTTAGGGTCAGCATAACAAATCATCTCAAAATGCCGAGGTTGAACTTATTTACAGTATAACCGAGGATCCTTTGAATTAAATATAAAAATCTCAATAAAAGATGCACAAAGGATTTGGTAACGGGAATCACCAAGAGATAAAGAAACTCCATAGGTCCTAATGGCATAAAATAATCCACAAGGTAGAACTTCCTTCATCTTATGAGCCATAAGACACCATTGTTTCTTTATCTCATCAAAAGACCACACCAAGGGGGGGTGTTTCGATTGGTTCTAAAGTCCATAAAATCCATATAGCATTATCACACGCACACATAGACAGACAAACAAACTTCCTACCTTGACATAAAACAAATCCAAAACTAGCATGGACATTATCATAGGCAAAGAGGTAGTATAGGAAAGAATCACATACAAAGGAATTCACGGGTGAAAAATAAGTATTTAATCACATACACATTCTTTCCTTCAAACAACTAGAAAACTTGGCATCCACAAGTTGGAATTCATGCAATTTAGGCACAAGTATGTCAAACAAGGATGCACATTTAGGAACATTACCCCATGGAGTCAATGACACATTTGTCCTCGAGTTTTAAAGAAGTATTACACATTCTTTATCCATAAGAGTACTCTCATCTTTCAAAAAAAGATTTCCATCTTTAGGAGGAATATTGTCACACCATAGTGGGTTAGTATATAGGCTATAGCTTCCAAGGCAAGCTCTACCTTCATTTTCACCACTAGGATCATTAGGAGTGCTTATATCATCTTTAAATAAGATATTTTACCTAAAGAGAGCATGATCTATTTCATGGGCAGATTCGGAATAGACATATTTAGACATCTCTAATAGCTCAATATCACATTTTAGAGAGATTTCAAGTACAACATTATCCCAAGAATAGCTCTCGGGTTCACTCCCCTTTTGTTGACCAACTTTTTCAAATAGTTCACTCACTTGATTTCGATTAATCATATCACACATACTCAAGTGGTGGACAATTTTCACAAATATGTTGATCAACACCAATTACACAAGACAATGTAGTTCCTTTCAACATATCGGCTTCAACACTAGATGGACATAAATTGATCTTACAAGAAGAGTCAATTTGGTCATCAATAGGATGAACTAGTGTATCCACACTCACAACATGTACATCATTAACAAAAGGAAAAGAATAATTAGACTCACAATTAAATAATCTACTGCTCACACTTAATGGGATACTAGCCACACAATTATCATTTATATGCACAAAAGTGTAAGAGTTAGCTATTTTACCTTGAAGTTCTTGAGTCGAATCTCTTTTCCCGTGTTGTGAAGGTCCTCCATAATCTTGGGCTGCAACTTCACTTTGGCATTGATCTCCATCACTTGCCATGTCGGTACCTACACAAATGTCCTTAGAAATAGGTGGACAAACAATGTTAGCTCGGTTTGGTGGCAATCCCCTCGCTTCGCTCCACAAAACCTCTCTATTTTCCACTCTCGGATTACCACCTTGCACACCCTTACTCCTCTCAATCTTTTTTCTCTCATAAGCATTTGGACTAGCATAAGTATTCACTTCTCTTGGAAGCTCGGGCAGCATGTATGTCATGAGGTGATTTCCCCACCTGTCTCTTACAACATTAGGCCAATTTCGCACATTTGAAACTTTATGCTGTGCAAACCAATCGATACCTAAGCATACATGACCATATGTCAATGGAAGAATATCACAACACACTTCCTCATGGTTCTCAAATTGGGAGAAGACAACTTTGACCCTCTCGGTAACCATAAACCCGTCCAAGAAGTATGGAACAAGTAAAGGCTAAAAAAACAACCCCAAGTAGTCAACCATGGATGGAACGATGTATGTTCTACAGTACCTATCATTTAAAAAAATGAGGTAGCCTGGTATACCACAAATGGTCACCTTTCTAGAGTGTACACTTCTTCTTGGATAACATTGTAAAGGACACGAGTACCCCTTGGTTTTGGAGATGCATACCCTCTTCTTCTCATTTAACAACCTCCACTAGAGCTAGTATAACCATTCACAGTATATCTATCTTGATAAGAAGTAATACAAGGTAGAGAATATGAATCATCATACTTCTCATGTGCATTCTCATCATAGCTCGCATAAGCTTTGCGAACAAAAGGGTTATACCTAATACCAAATCTAGGTTTGGAGTAAGAAGTGTTGGACTCCTCACATGCCTCAACATCATCACGAGGTCCTAAATCATCTTCAAAGTCACTATAAGCACTAGGCACTTCATTCACATCATTTTCTCCCTAAGCACTAGGCACTTCATTCACATCATTTTCTCCCTCAAAATAGTAACTTTCAAATCTGCTCAAGTTTCAATCATGGCTATTTTCATAGCCTCCACAATCTCCCTCGACTTTGTAGCCATAAAACCCCTCACTAAAACCATAGTCTCCAACGTTGTAGTCACAATAATCACCGTCTATCGAAGACATATTCCCCTTATATCACCTTTTGAACCTACAAACTGAACAAATAAGATTAGCAGTAAAAGTTCCTCACCAAAACTCGTATTAAATCACTTTTGTGATCCTCCCAATTGAAGCGGAGAATATTGAAAGTTGGTTATACTTCGGTAGTCAATAAGGTGTCAATTCTACTTGGCGGACAGAATGGATTCTTTCTTGATTGACTCAAGAAGCAAAACAAAATTTACTTACGAACTTGAAACAAAGAAGTTACTGCGAGTTAAAAATGAGAAAAGCACACAAATAACGAAGACACGAAGAAACGAATTCAATAATTAATCTACAACTAAGTAGGTGATTACTAGTTGTTAATTAATTCTAGAATCAAAACATGAAACTAATGAAACAATAAGATCAAACTAAGAATCTAAAATTTTGAGCTCAAAAATATAGTGTGAAAAGTAGCAGTGATGACGTTACAGTGATGTATTGGTTCGGTTTTATCAAGTGGTTATTGTCAAAGGTTCAAGTCTTGGTCAAAAATTAATTTAGATTGGTGGAATGTGTTTTAGGAGGGAAAATAAGTCTTGGAGCCTTTTTCAATTTTCAAGACTTGAATTTTTCTTGTACTTCTCCTTAAAACATGGACACTTGTTTCATGGAAAGTGATTGAGATATGATGTAAAGTCTTTTGGTAGTTGGGGGTCTTTCAAGACTAAAAATTCTTCACCTTTATAGATCTAGCATTCACTTTATTTTAACAAGGTAAGAAGGTTGGAAAGAACATCAAGAACACTTCAACAATCACCAAGAAACAATAAAAAATTATTACCAAGATCCACAATAAAACCACACGGCCAACTCCAAGACAACAATTTTTTCACACGGCCAAGACTACAAAACCACCAACAATGGCCAAGTTTCTTTAGTGTTGCATTTAAGTTTTTTTTAACAAGAGATGAAGGTTGTGAGGAAATTCAAGAACAACAACAATAATCTTTTCAACAACAACAACCACAAACATGGCCAAGTCAATTTTCTCAACAACAATGTCTACCACACGACCTTACTAGTTCACAATAACATCAATCTTTAAAGCTCAAATCTAGATCGACTCAAAGTGTTAGTGAGGAACAAAACTAACAAAACAAACACACAAGACAAATAAAATACTCGTAGACCTAGACTCACTAGCAAATCTGGGCCAAGAATACCACAAGAACACATTTTTCGGCCAAGAACACAAAATGGACAAATTGCTATTTTTCTGGAATTTTCAGCTTTTAACTTTTTTTTTTGTTTTTTCAAGTGAGATAGCCCAAGATTTAATCTTGTAGGAACAATATCAAGCCATTATCTGATACCAAATGATAGAAGAATGACAACGGAAACATGAAATACACTCCAAATCAGTTCACTAATCTTAAGGATTCTAGGACCAAGATGGAGACCACACTCGGATTCGCTACCAACAATAAGAATACAAAATACAAGGGTGTATTTCAACACCAAAACAGAAATAAAACATGATGAAAAATATTAACAACAATAACACAAGTTTTGGATTCAATAAATGACCCAAAACAGTCCACTACACAAGATAACAACAACAAAAGTAAAGGATAGATAGTGAGACAGATATTATTACAAGATCAAGAAAAAAAGAGTGTATTAATCTCAAAAGCCCCTAATGAATGTAATAATAAAAACCATACTCCTACGATGATCGCCAAGGGAATCAACTCACCTCAAGATCCACTGTTTCCAAGCAAAGAACAATGTTAGCTTTTCCAAGCCCTATACTAAAACTACACTAAGTTGATCTACTCTCAAGAGAGAGGATTTAAAGTGTTTCAATAGTTTATCTTTCATAAACTAAAGAGAAAAGACCTAAAATGTACTACTTATAGTATATTACAAAAGTAGACAAAAAGACCACATTACCCTTAATGACCAAGGGTGGCCTTTGTGTGTTCGAAAACAATATGATTTTGTCCAACATGACCTTAAGGTTAAGTGACCGAAATTCCCTTAGTAAAGGGAACCAAAAACATGAACCAACAAAGGTGGTCCAAACCGGAGAGTCCTTAAGTCTTCAAGGCTCCAAGCAATCTTCCACACTCAGGTTTGATTAATGGTAGGGTCAAAACATCCCCTCCAAGTATGATCCCCGTACCCTCCATGCAACCAAAGCTTGATTATTCACATAGTCACTTTGAATGATGTCGTCAAAAGCCAAGGCAACCATTATTCTAGTATTAAATGGAATATAACATTTTCCACTCAATCTAACAAGGATGAGGATTGCTATCGGTTATGTTCTTTGTACACACCTAGAGGTCCCAAGAAAATAATAGACTGGCCTACAAGGATGACGATTGCTATCGGTATAACAAAAGGAATCTGCTCTGTACATACCAAAGAAAACATAACACATGGGAATCTTACATCAAGCGTGTAACACCCCATACTTTCACGCTAGAATGTAAACCATCATTTCTACTTGTACACATTCCAAAAACCATAAATATATTGTAAAATTAGTATGTTAATCAATTATGTAGGGTATGAATCAATTTGAGTATGAATTGAGATCATAGAGGTCCCCTAACTCAAGGACGAGTTGAAAGCTTTTCCATCCATGGAGTTTTATTAAGCGTCTAAACTTGAGTTAACTTCAAGGTACCATAACTCCAAATATATATCAAATTAAAGGGTTTACTATATATAAAATGAAAGGTATTCAAATTATCTTTCCAACGATACCAATTTTATCAAAATCTAACACCAGAGTAAGAGGTTATAGCTTTCCAAAGTGGAGTGCATTGCCTAACATAAGGTGTTCGACGCAAAACCTAACTTATGCCATAAGGTGTGCGACGCACACCCTAATATGTGTGATGAAGTGTGTGCCACACAATCTATCCTATGCAATAAGGTGTGCACCGCATACATTATAACCCCAGTGACTTAAACACTCCATTTTTGGGGCAAAATGGTACTTTTCCCACCCTTATTCAGCCATAAACACTAAATTCCATCCCCAATTCTCCAAAATACATCCACATTCATCTAAAATTCTCAAGAACACTCCCAAAGGTTTCAAACTAAAACTCAAATAAGTCAAGATTCAACCGTGGGTTTTCAAAATTTATTGAAGATTTGGGATCCCCAAATCATAGGATTCAATAATGATACATCGAATTCCTAATTCGAGGTATGTGGGGTTTTTCTAAAATCTCATGGTCATAGAAATCATGATTTTAAGAAAGGGGTTTCTATATTTAAGAATACATTCATGTTTTAGAAATCATGAAGGTATTGTTTTGGTCTTTTGACCTCCCCTAAATTGATTTGAAATTATATATACTTATGCATATGTTTTATGATTTATGAATGAATTGAGAGCATGACTAACATGAATCCCTCCCTTGGTATGATTTTCTAATTTTCTTATGATATGAATTGTTTTGAATGTACCTTGAAAAGCATGATATGAAATATGTTAATTAATGTTACAAATTGTTTGCCTGTTTGGGTGGTCCGAACTATGTTTTGAGGAAAGAATTATGCATGATGCATTATGACTCAGAAATAGGACTTGCAAGTCTTGGTGTGGGGACACCGATTTAGATTATGTCATGATAATTCACAAGAGAATAGAATGCTTGTTTGAAATCAGACCTTTCAGATGTTGAAACTAGAAAGAAAATGAATGATTTAGAACAGGATAAAAAAATTGGGCATAAAGAGATCTTAGGTGGTTCCCTGAAGAAGGCATAAGTTCAGATAACTCATTTCCTGAAATCATGATTTGCCAATCCGGGTATATTATATTACGTTGGCCTTGTGTCGTGTGGTGTATTAGAATAGAAACTCAAACCCTTGCGGCAAACTTAGGTTGGGGGCTTCCCCGTTGAGTTAATGGCAGATTCCATACCACCCGTGGGATTTTTGAATTGTAGGGTTGTACCACCTAGCTCAGAATTAATACGAAGAATAGAACTATATTGTCCAGAATGATTTATGATTTTACAAAAAATTGCCCATGTGTTTTGGAACTATTTATTCATGATATTTTGATAATTTTCTCTCTCATTATTTCACTTATATAAAAGTTTTATTTTGGATTACTTTGCATACCAGCACATTTGTATTGACCCCCTCCCTCTAGGTTCGGAAGCTCAGTTTGGGGGTCCAAAAAAGTAGTACCACTTATCAGACAGAGTTGTAATGTCCAATTGGTAAGCCTTCTCTATTTCAAAAGGCCTATCTTTTCAGATTATGTTATTTATTTCCATTTTGGTCTACTGCGGGCCTTGTCCGACAGTTGTTACCATTCCTTGTAGCAGAGATTTCATAGACTGAGTCAGATGTTCTAAGATGTAGTTGATTTTCAATTTTTCATCCTTGTTTTGAAATGCAGAATTGACCATACTTTTGTAGAAGATTATGATTCCACATATTTTTGATTTATATGAATGTTCTACATTGATTACCAGATAGAGAAGGGCATTTTGTGCCTTCATGGTTTAGGATATTCGTCACGGCCAGCCTCTAGTTTGGGTTGTGACAAACTTGGTATCAAAGCCAGGTTCATGGCCGCAGGGTGTCTGCAAAATTTCTTTGGGTAGAGTATTGTTTATGCGTGTGAAGCGCGCCACATTTATAAGCAGAGGGCTACTAGATGTTTAGAAAATATTTCCCCTCTTTGTGTTTTAGTTTGTGCTTCAGAGTCTAATTTGTCCTCCAATCAATGATCTGTTGCTTTTCAGAAAACCATCTATGCCTCCCCATTGCACCAACGTGAATGCTCAGGATAATGAAGTCCATCCCACCTATGGGATGTGGACCTATACCATAGCTCATACCTCAGAACCTTTTGTACCGACCAGTCCTCCCAGAGCTCCTCGGCTAGGGGCTAATCGCACTTAGCCTCGTGAAAGAGAGTTGTCCAATGGTGAGTTCAGACAGTCTATCCATATGCTTGCACAGCTAGTAGCTACATAGAATTAGAGGTTGGAGGATACTGGGCCAGGGTCTGTTACATCCAAAGTCACTAGAGTGGGCTAGTTCATGAGGATGAACCCGCCCAAATTCTGTGGCGCTAAGGTAAAGAGGACCCACAGGAGTTCATAGATGAAAAGGAGATAATTTTCAAAGTAATACATGTTGATCAGGTGGAAGGTGTTGATCTATCAGCATACTTGCTAAAGGATGTAGCGGATCAATGGTACAATGAGTGGGAAAATGCAAAGGGTGACAGTGCTGAGCCCACAGTTTGGGATGAGTTCATAGAAGCTTTTCTTGACCGATTCTTTCCTTTGGAGCTGAGGGAAGCTAAAGTAGAGGAATTCATGAGCCTTAAGAAGGGTAAGATGAGTATTCAGGAGTATACTTTTAAGTTTAATCAGCTTTCCTGTTATGTTCCTGAGATGAGAAGTAGTATGAGGGCCCAAATGGGGAAGTTTACTTATGGCCTTTCAGATAATCTGGTGCTAGAGTGTCAGGGAGATATGCTAAATAGGGAATTGGACTTTTCTAGGCTGACAGTCTACATGCAACAGGTTGAGGAGAATAAGAAGAAGATAGCTGAGTCCAAAGAGAGGGACAGGTAGGCAAAGAGGGCTAGATCAGTAGATCAGAACCCCGGTCAGCAACAGAGTGGTAATTGGCATAATAAATGGAAAAAAAAGAAGTTTTGGGGTAAGGCCTAGTCTGCAGCTAGCGCCCCAGCACCCAGACCTCCTGTTGATAGGCGTTCTCAGAGTTTTTAAACTAGTAATAGACCCGGAGCTTAGGATACTTAGTCACAGGGTAGTGTGACACAACAGTATCGTCCTTATTCGCAGTGCAAGACTTGTGGTAGGAATCATCCGGGAAGACGTCAGCTTGGCGCATTTGTGTGTTATTCTTGTGGTCAGACGAGTCACTTTCAGAGGGATTTCCCTTAAGCTAAAAATGGAGTTGGGGGTGCCAAGTCTCAGGCAAACTCTTCTTTACCACCGCCTCCTCAAAAGGGTGCCACTTCAGCTACTGGGAGTGGTCACAACTGGTTGTATACTTTGATAAATCACTAGGACGCAGAAGCCTCACCATGCATAGTTGATAACGCTCAAACTACAGCTCTCATTAGAGTGTAAGCGGTCATCGTCAAATATAGAACCCAACTGGGTTGGGTGTCGAATCCCACAGGGAATACTTGGTCACTAAGTAAGCAACGATTATTAGACTTTTGATGAAAGTTCTGCGAATAAAGGGGGGATTTTGTGCGTGCAAATGATGTAAACAAAATAGTAGAGTAAAAATGGAAAATAGAAGAGTAAAATGGAGTACTTGGTAGGTTTTAATCAATGAGAATTGAGAGTTAGGGTTATGTCCACCTTATGAGTTATACGTATCTATTGACTATGAGTTATGCAGTATTCAGACATGCATGCGCTTATAGAGAATCGTATTCTATGGTAAATCCAGGCATCTTTCGACCATCAAGGACTATCTCACTTTAACTCTTTCGAGCTTAAAGCGTATCTAATGGTACAAATTCTCCAAGAGGTTAATCTAGTTATGGCACTAACTTTTAAACAGGGTTTGGTGCCCTATTTCCTTGACATTCTCTCTTTTCCAGACATGTAACTTTTCTTTCGAACAAGTTAATGCTATACTGGCGGATTTTATAGGTTTGCAACCACAAGAATTTAAATTAAGATGAAGAGAAGAATGATATAAGCAGCATACGTGTCAAGAATTCACAAGCTCATAGCAATAGATAGTATCTCATAAGGCTTCCATAACCCTAACAAAGAAGCTTAGCTACTCATGAGTGCAACGGAAATCACAATAGACATCATCATCATACCGAGATAACAACAATCTCACGAGAAGTATGTAAATGGCGTCACTTGTGGCGTGAAATCCTTGGTAGTAGCGTTTCTCTTGATATGAAAATTAAAAGTTGAATAGATGAAAGAAAATTGTCAAAAATAAGAATTAATTGAAAGAGAATGAATTAATGAAGAAGGGAAAGAATAGAAAGGGGGATAAGAAGAGAATGCTCAAAAGTTTCAATAAAATAGGGTTTATATAACATCCATATTCTAGTCCTATTGAAATAGGGTTTTTATCCTTGTCCTAGTCCTACTGGGTTACTGCATACTTGTCCTAATCCTACTAAGTTACTGCTGATCCCCAAGTCTTTAGAAATGCTGTTTTTGCCCGGGACAAGTTCTCCATGCATCACTTTCAGTCCACAAGCTTCCAGAAGCTGCCTTCCTTCTTACGTGAAGTTTCCTTTGGCGTCAAATTACCATAAAATGCTGAAATCTTCATCATTTATACCTGAAAACTTGCTAATCACGTTGGTTAGCTTAGTTACAGGAAAAAGGACTAAAAGTCTAGGAATTATATATTTTGTCCTCAAAACTTAACTAAAATATGGGTAAATTAAGGTGCTTTAGGAGTGTAAATACGCCTAACATCAACACCCCACATTAGCTCTCATGTCAATAAGCACACTTCCGGTTGCGAGGAAAGGGCGTCCCAAGATTATGGGAACTTCAGAATCCACCTCGCAATCCAAAATAACAAAGTCTGCAGGAACGATGAAGGTGGAAACCTTCACCAACACATCATTTAAGATACCAACAGGTCATTTTACCAACCTATCTGCCATCACGAGCCGCATATTGGTTGGTGTAGGGTCGCCCAACCCCAATATTCTGTAGACGAATAGTGGCATCAAATTAATGCTTGCTCCTAAATCGCACAATGCCTTAGTAAAATTCATAGATCCAACCGTGCAAGGAATAGTGAAAGCACCAGGGTCTGCCTTCTTCTGTTCTAAGGAACTTGTGGCAATTGCACTGCAATGATGAATATTATCTGCCGGCTCATAGCTTACTGCCCGCTTCTTTGTTAAAAGGTCCTTCATGTATTTAGCGTATCCAGGCATCTGTTCCAGCGCCTCCACCAACGGAACATTAATAGTCAGCTGCTTCAACATAGTCATGAATTTACTGAACTTGGTGTCATCAGCTTTCTTCTTCAATGTTTGAGGAAAAGGTGGTGGTGGAAGGGGAATAGTTTTCTCTACCACTTCCTTTTTATCTTGCTTCCGATTATCAACCTTTTTTAGGAGTGTCATCCGCCTTCTTCTTTAGTCTCTGAGGAAAAGGTGGTGGTGGAAGGGGAATAGTTTTCTCATGAATGCTCTTATTCAGATTTTCAGCTTCTACAAAATCATCACAATCTGCATCAATAACATTATCGGCTATATCATCAACTACGTGCTTGCCTTTGGACGGATTTTCCAATATTTTACCACTCCTGGTACTAATAGCCATAAATGATCCATCATTCCTCGGATTTTGCACAGTGTTGCTGGGTAGCGTTCCAGCCTTTCTTTGGTTGAATGCCGCAGATAATTGACTCAATTGTTGCTCCAGCTGTTTTATTAAAGTGGAATGCGAGTCAACCAATTGCTTCATTGAGGACAAGTCTTTTATTACCTCAGTTACTCCCGTGCTGGTTGCCTCCACTCCTTTCAACAGCTTAGCCATCATATCTTCCATGGACATATTTCCAGACCCAGATGCAGCGGCGTCACGTCTTCCAGGAGGAACATATAAAGCACTCCTGTCAGTCTTGTTCTTCCAACTACCTTGATCACGGTCCTTGTTTCCCGATTTATCATAATAGTTTCGACCTTGGTTTCCTTGGGCATTTCCTCAGAAACCCCCCTGATTATTCAAGTAGTTAGCTTCTTCTTCAGAATCGGATTCACCTCTTGCCTATGACACAACAGCTTTGACTTTTTCGGTCTTCCCTGATAATAAGTGCTTGGTAAGAAGATCCATCTGTGTTTTTATGTGCGCCATATCTTGATTGCGTTTCTCCTCTTTTTGCCTTTGTTCTGCAGTCATGCCAATAGATATAGTAGAGCTTGCTACCTCAGGCTCCCTGGTATGCCAAGCTCTACTCTGCTTTGTCATACGATCTAGCATACCACTTGCCTCATTAAAAGTAAGGTCCATGAATGAACCACCCGCATCATTATCAACCACTGGTTTTGTTACTGAATTCAAGGATTTGTATAGTTTCTCCATCAACTGTACATTGGTCATATGATGGTTTGGGAACCTCATAAGCTTCTTCTTGAATCACTCCCATGTTTCGTGGAGGGCTTCAGTTGGAAGCTGATGAAAATTGCTGATTTCATCTCTCAATTGTGCTCTGTTGGATGGCGGAAAGAATCTTTCTAGGAAAGCGTCTTTCAATTTCCTCCAATTAGTGATAGAATTAGGATTCAACCCATTCAACCATAGAGTTGCCTCACCAGATAGAGATAATGGAAATAAGCGCAGCCGAATTACATTCTGTCCAATGCCTGGATTGTCGAATGATTTACATGTAGAGATAAAATTGACCAGATGCATATTCGGATCATCTCCTGCAAGTCCACCAAATAATCCCTTGAGTTGCAATAAATGAATCATGGTGCTAGTGATATTGAACTTGGCTCCGGGTGCCAAGGTCGGAGGAATAATAGCTCGTGTGGCACCAGCTCCATCCAGGTCGTCATCATCATCATCGAAAGGCATTTGCATAGCGCGGTGTTCAGGCCTAAATCTGGCTTGACGATCTCTTCTGTTTGCAGGTGTTGCCACCTCAGCATCACGCCTAGGTTTTAGTAACTCATCATGACCCAGGTCTTCATCGTCAGGATTTGTTGCTTGCCCTGGGTTATCAATATTTTGTTGATGTACTTGAGTAGCAGCCAATGCAGCTAATCGAGCCTACTCCTGTTGAGCAGCCCTTCTTTCAATGTCACGTTATGCATCCATCCTTCCAATAAGTTGTGGTTCAGGGTTTATGGGTAATAATGGTTATCCTGAACTTCGAGTATCTGGCATGCACTGAACAAAAACCTGCAGAAAACGAAAACAACAATTAAAAGTAAAGTACGCGAATCTTTGACCAAAGGGTCTAGTAATTATCACAAACTTAGTAGACAACCGTATTCCCCAGCAACGGTGCAAAAATTTGATAACGCTCAAACTACAGCTCTCGTAAGAGTGTAAGCGATCGTCGTCAAATATAGAACCCAACTGGGTTGGGTGTCGAATCCCACAGGGAATACTTGGTCACTAAGTAAGCAACGATTATTAGACTTTTGATGAAAGTTCTGCGAATAAAGGGGGGATTTTGTGTGTGCAAATGATGTAAACAAAATAGTAGAGTAAAAACGGAAAATGGAAGAGTAAAACAGAGTACTTGGTAGGTTTTAATCAATAAGAATTGAGAGTTAGGGTTATGTCCACCTTATGAGTTATACGTATCTATTGACTATGAGTTATACAGAATTCAGACATGCATGCGCTTATAGAGAATCGTATTCTATGGTAAATCCAGGCATCTTTCGACCATCAAGGACTATCTCACTTTAACTCTTTCGAGCTTAAAGCGTATCTAATGGTACAAATTCTCCAAGAGTTTAATCCAGTTATGGCACTAACTTTTAAACAGGGGTTGGTGCCCTATTTCCTTGACATTCTCTCTTTTCAAGACATGTAACTTTTCTTTTGAACAAGTTAATGCTATACTGGCATATTCTATATATTTGCAACCACAAGAATTTAAATTAAGATAAAGAGAAGAATGATATAAGCAGCATACGTGTCAAGAATTCACAAGCTCATAGCAATAGATAGTATCTCATAAGGCTTCCATAACTCTACCAGAGAAGTTTAGCTACTCATGAGTGCAACGGAAATCACAATAGACCTCATCATCATACCAAGATAACAACAATCTCACGAGAAGTATGTAAATTGAGTCACCTGTGGCGTGAAATCCTTGGTAGTAGCGTTTCTCTTGTTATGAAAATTAAAAGTCGAATAGATGAAAAAAAATTGTCAGAAATAAGAATTAATTGAAAGAGAATGAATTAATGAAGAAGGGAAAGAATAGAAAGGGGGATAAGAAGAGAATGCTCAAAAGTTTCAATAAAATAGGGTTTATATAACATCCATATCCTAGTCCTATTGAAATAGGGTTTTTATCCTTGTCCTAGTCCTACTGTGATACTGCATACTTGTCCTAATCCTACTAAGTTACTGCTAATCCCCAAGTCTTTAGAAATGTTATTTTTGCCCGAGACAAGTTCTCCATGCATCACTTTCAGTCCACAAGCTTCCAGAAGCTGCCTTCCTTTTTACGTGAAATTTCCTTTGGCGTCAAATTTCCATAAAATGCGGAAATCTTCATCATTTATACCTGAAAACTTGCTAATCACGTTAGTTATCTTACTTACAGGAAAAAGGACTAAAAGTGTAGGAAGTATATATTTTGTCCTCAAAACTTAGCTAAAATATGGGTAAATTAAGGTGCTTTAGGCGTGTAAATACGCCTAACATCAATAGTCACTGGTACATTAAAAATCTTATCCCGTGATTTATATGTGTTGTTTGATCCCGGTTCTACCTTATCATATGTGACCCCGTATGTGGTTTTATGGTTTGGGTTTAAGCCCGATGTGATTTCTGAACCTTTCTCTATTTCCACTCCGATGGGTGATTCTGTTGTGGCTAGGAGGGTGTACAAAAATTGTGTTGTGTCTATTCTTTGTAGGGATACTTTGGCAGACCTTATAGTACTTGATATGGTTACTTCTGATGCTATCCTAGGGATGGATTCGCTCCATCGGTGTTATGCTACACTGGACTGTAGAACCTGAAAGGTTACCTTTTCTTTTCCAAATGAGCTAGGAATAGAGTGGGAGGGGCACTCTTTAGAACCTAGTGGGCATTTTATATCTTATCTTACAGCCCATAAACTCATTTCCAAGGGTTTCTTGTAGCATCTTATTTAGGTTAGAGATTTTAATGCCGAAAGTCTTCCTTTTCATTCTATCCCAACAGTAAATGAATTCCCATAAGTTTTTCCAGATGATCTCCTAAGAATTCCACCTGATAGGGACATAGAATTTAGCATTGATGTGTTGCCAGATACCCGTCCTATTTCAATTTGGCCATATAGAATGGCCCCAACAGAGTTGAAAGAATTGAAAGAACAACTAGAAGATCTTCTAGATAAAGGTTTTATCCATCCTAGTGCTTCTCCATGGGGCACACCTGTGATTTTCGTGAGGAAGAAAGAAGGTTCCCTACATATGTGCATAGATTACCACCAGTTGAATAAGGTCATAATGAAAAAGAAATATACTCTTCCTAGAATCAATGACCTTTTCAACCAGCTTCAGGATGCCAGGGGTTTTTCAAAAATAGACCTTAGTTTGGGATATCATCAGTTTAAAGTTAGGGAGTCAGACATTCCTAAAATAACTTTCCGAACAAGATATGGTTATTATGAATTCTTAGTCATGTCCTTCGGGTTGACTAATGTTCCTGCAACTTTAATGGACGTAATGAATAGGGTCTTCTATCAGTTCCTAGACCTATTTGTCATATTTTATATTGATGATATTTTGATTTCCTCAAAAAGTGAGGAGGATTATGCCAATTACCTCCGTATTATTCTCCAGACTCTCAAAGACCATAAGTTGTATGCGAAATTCTCCAAGTGTGAATTCTGGCTGAATGCTATCGCTTTTTTGGGACATATTGTGTCTAGTGAGGGGATTCGGGTTGATCCCCAAAAGGTTGAGGCCGTGAGGAAATGGCCCAGACCCACGACTCTAACCAACATTCTAAGCTTCTTAGGTTTGGCAGGGTATTACAGAAGGTTCGTAGAGATCTTCCATAGCTACGTCACTTACTAAATTGACTCAGAAAAAGGTGAGGTTTTTATGGTCTGAATCTTGTGAGAATAGTTTTTAGAAGCTGAAAGAAAAGTTGACTACAGATCCTATTTTGATTCTCTCAGAAGGTACTGAGGGTTTTGTTGTGTACTGTGATGTGTCCCATGTGGGACTTGGGTGTGTACTTATGCAGCACTGTAAAGTAGTGGCTTTTGCATCAAGGTAGTTAAAGGTGCATTAGCGGAATTACCCTACTCATGACTTAGAATTAGCAACTGTGGTGTTTGTGCTTAGAATTTGGAGGCATTATCTTTATGGGGTGAATGTTGGTATTTTCATCGAGCATAAGACTTTCCAGTATGTTTTCTCACAGAAAGAACTAAACCTCAGGTAGAGGCTTTGGATGGAGCTTTTAAAAGACTATGACATGAGAATTTACTATCATTCGGGTAAGGCAAATATTGTAGCTGACGCCCTCAATAGATTTTCTATGGGCAGTCTTTCTCATGTTGAGGAAGGGAAGAGAGAAATGGTGAATGATATCCACCGGCTTGCAAATCTAGTAGTGCGACTCTTGGATTTGGAAGATGGGGCAATGGTTGTTCATGAGATAGCTAAGTCTTCCCTTTGTGCAGAAGTTAAAGAGAAGCAGGTTGAAGATCCCATGTTGATACAGATTAAGAAAGATGTAGGTCAATAGAAGGTGATATCCTTCGAAATTGGTGGTGTTGGTATTTTGGGGTATCAGGGTAGATTATGTGTACCGGATGTTGATGGTTTGCAGAAAAAAATCTGTGATGAAGCCCACACTTCAAGGTATGTTGTTCACCCAGGTTCTTCTAAGATGTACCATGATCTGAAATCTATATATTGGTGGAATAATATGAAATGTGATGTGGCTAACTTTGTTTCCAAGTGTTTGAATTGCCAACAAGTTAAAGTAGAGCATATGAGGCCAGGTGGTTCTTATCAAGAGATAGCTTTACCCTTGTGAAAGTGGGAGATGATTAATATAGACTTCATTACAGGACTTCCGAGGTCCCAAAACCAGTATGACTCTATTTGCGTCATTGTAGATAGGCTGACCAAGTCAGCCCACTTTCTGCTTGTTAGGACTAACTATTCGGGAGAGGATTATGCCAAGCTGTTCATTGCAGAAATAGTTTTTTGCATGGTGCACCTGTGTCCATCATATCCAACCTAGGTACATAGTTCTCCTCTCAGTTTTGGAGATCTTTTCAGAGAGGATTAGGTATCTAAGTGAACCTAAGCACTGCTTTTCACCCTTAGGCTGATGGGCAGGCTGAGCGTACCATTCAGGCCATTGAGAACCTATTGAGGGATTGTGTGATTAATTTTAAGGGTAGATGGGTTGAGCACTTGCCACTAATAGAGTTCGCGTATAATAACAGTTTCCATTCCAGTATTAAGATGGCACCATTTGAGGCATTGTATGGAAGGAGATGTAGGTCCCCAATAGGATGGTATGAACTAGGTGAGATGCAGAAGTTTGGGCCTGAAATTGTTCAGGCAATGCACGATCTTAAAGTTATTAGAGAATGACTTAAGACAGCTCAGAGTCGCCAAAAATCTTATGCCAATGTTAGGAGGAGAGATTTAGAGTTTGAGGTTGGTGGTTGGGTATTTCTAAAAGTTTCTCCTATGAAGGGAGTCATCCAATTTGGGAAGAAAGGTAATTTGGTTCCTCACTATATGGGACCCTATTAGATCTTGAGGAGGATAGGTACAGCTGCGGATGAGTTAGAGTTGCCTGCTAGTTTGGGTTCCGTTCATCCGATATTCTGTGTGTCTATGTTGAAGAAGTGCATTTGGGACCATTCTTTTGTGTTACCTATAGAAGAAATCAAGGTGACAGACTCCTTACCCTATGAAGAAGAACCGGTAGCAATCTTAGATCGTCAAGTCCAAAAATTATGGAACAAAGAGTTAGCCTCAGTTAAAGTGTTGTTGAGGAATCAGAAAGTTGAAGAAGCAACGTGGGAATCTGAAGATGGCATGAGAGATAGATACCCATACTTGTTTGATTAGGTGAATGATGAAATGAAAGGTACAAATCCTTGTCTTATTCTTCTATACCTTATTATGCTTGAAATCGTGCTTTACTTTATTCCGTATCATCATTCGGGGACAAATGATCCCAAGGGGGGATAATGTAACACCCCATATTTTTAGGCTAGAACATAAACTGTCATTTCTACTTGTACACGTTCCAAAAATCATAAATCTATTGTAAATATAGTGTATTTATCAATTATGTAGTGTATGAATCTGGTTAAGCATGAATTGAGATCATAGAGGTCCCCTAACTAAAGAATGAGTTAATTTCAAGGGACTATAACTCCCAATATATATCGAATTCGAGGGCCTACTATATGTCAAATGAAAGGACTACGAATTATCTTTCCAACCATACCAATTTTTCAAAAATTCAACACCTGAGCAAGAAGTTATAGCTTTGCAAAGTGGAGTATGTTGCCTAACATAAGGTGTGCGATGTGCACCCTAACTTATCCCATAAGCTGTACGACGCACACCCTAATGTGTGCAATAAAGTGTGTGTTGCACAACCTATATTATGCAATAAGGTGTGCGCCGCATACATTATGATCCCAGTGACTTAAACACTCTATTGTTAGGGCGAAATGGTCCTTTTCCCGCCCTTATTCAGCCATAAACATGAAATTCAGTCCCCAATTCTCCAAAAATACATCCACATTCTTCTAAAATTCTCAAGAACACTCCCAAAGGTTTCACACTAAAAACCCAAATAAATCAAGATTCAACCGTGAGTTTTAAAAATTTATTGAAGATTTGGGATCCCCAAACCATAGGCTTCAATAGTCATCCATTGAATTCCTAATTCGAGGTACGCGGGGTTTTTCTAAAATCTCATGGGCATAGAATTCATGATTTTTAGAAAGTGGTTTTCAGATTTATGAATACATTTATGTTTTAGAAATATTGAAGGTATTGTTCTGGCCTTTTGACCTCCCCCAAATTGATTTGAAATTATTTATACGTGCGCATATGTTTTGTGATTTATGAATGAATTGAGAGCATGACTCACATAAATCCCTGTCTTGGTATGATTTTCCCAATTTTCTTATGATATGGATTGTTTTGAATATATTTTGAAAAGAATGATTTGAAATATCTTTATTAATGCTACAAATTGATTTATGTTTTCAAATTCAAAAGAGAGGGTTGTGCATGTTGATAAATGTTAAAAATATTCATATAATGAAAGACTGCATGATTTTGCTAAAAGCACGTGACCACTATATGTTTGAACAATCTCAACGTAGTTTTGACTTGTGTTCTTTGAACATGTAATCTTTTATATTGTTTGCATGTTTGGGTGGTCCAAACTGTGTTTTAATGAAAGAATTATGGGTGATGCATTATGACTCAGAAATAGGACATGCAAGTCTTGGTGTGGCGACACCAATTTAGATTATGTCATGATAATTCAGAGCAGAATAGAATGCTTGTTTGAAATCAGACCTTTCAGATGTTGAAGCTAGAAAGAAAATGCATGATTCATAACAGGATAAAAAAATTGGGAATAAAGAGAGCTTAGGTGGTTCCCCGAAAAAGGCATGGGTTCAGACAACTCATTTCCTGAAATCATGATTTGCCAATCCGGGTATATTATATTACGATGGCCTAGTGCCGTATGGCGTATTAGAATAAAACTCCAACCCTTGCGGCACACATGGGTTGGGAGCTTCCCCGCCGAGTCAATGGAGGATTTCATACCACCCATGGCATTTTAAAATTGTAGTGGTGTACCACCTATCTCAGAATTAATACGAAGAATAGAACTGCATTGTCCAGAATGATTTATGATTTTACAGAAAATTGCCCATGTGTTTTGGAACTATTTATTCATGATATTTTGACAATTTTTTCTCTCATTATTTCACCTATATAAAAGATTTATTTTGGATTACTTTGCATACCAGTACATCTGTATTTCCCCCTCCTCCCTCCAGGTTCTAAGGCTCAGTCTAGGGGTCCAAAAAAGCAATAGAACTTATCAGACAAAGTTGCATTGTCCAGTTGGTGAGCCTGCTCTATTTCGAAAGGCCTATCTTTTTAGACTATGTTATTTATTTTCGTTTGGGTCTACTGGGGGCCTTGTCCCAGTATCAGACAGTTGTCAGGATTCCTTGTAGTAGAGATTTTGCAGACTGAGTCAGATGTTATTAGATGTAGTTGATTTTCAATTTTTCATCCTTATGTTGAAATTCAGAATTGACCATGTTTCCGTAGCAGATTATGATTACACATCTTCTTTATTTATATGAACGTTGTGCATTGATTACCAAATAGAGAAGGGCGTTCTGTGCCTTCATGGTTTAGGATTTTCATTATGGCCTGGCGGTAGTTCGGGTTGTGACAAAGCAACATGCTGCTTGATGAGCAAAACAACCCAAAGATTGCAGATGTTGGACTCTCCAGGCTTATGACTACTGCTAGAAACACCAACGTGATTGCCACTGCAGGCATGCCAGGTTATTGTACACCAGAACTCTCTAAAATCAAGAATGCAAGTACCAAAACTAATGTCTATAATCTTGGAGTGATCATTTTGGAGCTCTTAACTGGAAAATCCAGTAGCGAAAGTATGGATGGTCTGGCTTTTCCACAGTGGATAGCTTCCATTGTTAAAGAGGAGTGGACTAATGAAGTGTTTGATGTTGAACTTATGAGAGATGCACTTAATATTGGTGATGAGTTGCTTAGTACATTGAAATAGCTTTCGATCCCACACCAACTGCTCGGGCAGAAGCTCCACAAGTACTCCAGAAATTGGAGGAGATAAAACCATACCTAATGTTGGACTAAGGGTTTTTGTAATTTTAGGTTATTTAATGATAGTGTGCAGAGATAATGTGATATTAAATGGGTGTGGGTCGGATATTTAAAGGACCGGGTATTAAATGGGTTTCATGTTTTTTTTTTTTAATTAATATTGATTTATTTTACTTAATGATGTGGACCGCTAATAAGATGCCATGTGGCAAAGTGGTTATTAAAAACCACAATTAAAAATTAATGGCATGGATGAGCCGGTTTTGTAACGGCGCTGACATAAATGAGCCTAACTTTTAATGGATAGCATAAATGAGTCATTTTTGATAGTTCAGTGACATATTTGAGTCTTTTCCCTTTTAAATAATTTCTGGGAACAATAGTTTAAATTTCCCAATATTATTTCACTAAGCTGTATCTAGTTGCTACACTTTCACGGATTATTAGTTTGGAAATTAGTTTGTTCTTGAACTTAGTTGAAGTTTATGCGAAGTAACATACAAATTACCCGAATAGCAAGAATAACCATTTAACATTTATAACCTATGTAATTGCTAATTCAACTTGATTCCATCCTTAATTAATTCACCATAATCTAATCATAGTTGTTCATTCAATTTGATTCCATCCTTAATTAATTCACCATAATCTAAGCCTAAATTTACATAAATGAGTGAGATGAGAGATTTAGTATAACACTTCAGATAATCTAGCGATATGATCAAGTTATAAATTCTATCAAAAGAAACTTCATCTTCAGTTGATTCCTGTCTTCCTTTCCCTCTCTCTTTCTCTCTTTCTCTCTTTATCGGCTCCAAAAATCACAAAGATCCAAATGCTACCTGCGGAAAAACTAAATGGAGAGAATAATGGAGTAAAGCAAGAAAATTCAAAATCTGATGAACAAGATAACGGATTAATCAATCAAGAAGACATGGAAAAGCTGAAACTATTAGGACAAATAATTTCTGAAACTGAGGACAAATACGGGGTGTTTTCTTGTTAAGTCGATAAACTTAGATGGTCAATGCACATATGGTTTTGGATATGATGATATCCATTATGATTATTGTAACACCCCACATTTCGGGCTACAATATAGACCTTGATTATGATGCGTTGATAATGTCGAAACCATAAATCCTATCCCAATATGTCATGTTAATTATTTGCATAGTATGTGACTCCATTCAAGATTGAATTTAGACCATAGAGGTCCTTTGACTCAAGGACGAGTTGAAAACTACTTCGATCGATTAAGTTTAAGTGGAAATTATAATTTGTGTCAACTTCCATCGACCATGACCCTTTGTATATGTCGAATTAGAGATTATACTATGTGTAAAATGATAGGTTTTCGAGTTAGCTTTCCAACGATACCAATTTTGCTAAAATCCGGCACCCGATCAAGAAGTTATGGCCTTTCAAAGTAGAATGCGTCGGCTAACAAATCACACATGGACACTGGAAATCATATGCGGCGCCTATGTAAATATAGGCGATATCATATGCATCCCCTATGAAAATATAGACGATACCATATGCGGCGCCTATGTAAATATATGCGATATCATATGTGGCGCATATCTTATGGTTTCAAGTGACTTAAATACTCCGTTTTTGGGGAAAAATGGTCCTTTTCCCACCCTTATTCAGCCATAAACACGAAACGCAGTCCCCAATTCTCCAAAATACATCCACATTCATCTAAAAATTATCAAGAACACTCCCAAGGGTTTTAAACTAAAAATCCAAATAAATCAAGATTCAATCGTGGGTTTTCAAAATTGATTAGAGATTTGGAATCCCCAATCCACAGGCTTCAAAAAGCACCCATTATTTTCTGAAATAGAGGTACGCGGGATTTTCCTAAATTATCATGGGCATAGAAAAATCATGTTTGAGGATGGGGTTTTTAAATCTATATATATTTTCATGTATTAAATGTTTTAACATCATTGTTTTGGTATTTAAACCTTCCCCAAAGTGATTTAAGAATATGAATGTATGAAACCAAGTATTTAAGAATGAATTCTTGTTGAGAGCATGATTTTCGGTGAATTCCCTCTTATTATGAATTTTTTAGATTTCTCATAGCATATGAATTGTTTTGCAATGCATCCTTGAAAAGCACTATATGAAATGATTGGACTCTTGTTATGATTTAAAGGTGGTTTGAAATGACTAAAGTGGGAATCTATCATGAATGTTTAATGTTTATAATGCATGTAATGAAAGAGTGCATGGATTTGCTAAAGGCACTAGACCACCATATGTTGATGAAGTGTTTGCATGATTTTGACTTGAGTTTCGAAATGCGAAATCTTCATGTCTTTGGTGGTCTAAATTATGATTTAAATGAAATATTTATCTTTATATATTATGGCTCAGAAATAATAACTTGCAAGTCCTTGTATGATGATACCAATTCAGACCAATGCCATATCAGACTAAGACTAATACATATTTCAGACTATCATGATTTTAGACATTCAGAATGTTGCATGTACAGAAAAGGTTTAAAATGGGCATACAGTGATGTTAGGTGGTTCCCTGAAGAGGGCTTGAGTTCAAGCAACTCATCTCTTAAAACTGTGGTTTGCCGACCCAGGTATATTATTATACGCTGACTTAAGTGTCATGTGGCGTATCACATTTAAGAACTCCAACCTTTGCGGCATACTCGGGTTGGAGGGTTTCCCGCCGAGTCAATCGTTGATTCCATATCGCCCATGGAATATCAGACTTGTAGGGGATACCACCTAACTCAGAAGTAATACATAGATCAGAGTTTGAGATTTACAGATAGGTTACATGTTTTCAAAAGGTGCCCATGTGTTTTTAGAAACTGTTTTATGCATAATGTATGATGAAAATTTTCTCTCACGTATTATATATATATATATATATATATATGTTCAATTACTCTATTTTGGATTGGTTTGCGTGCCAGTACAATTGTGCTGACCCCCTTCCTCCCAGGTACTGAGGCACAGTCTAGGGGTCCAGATCCTCAGTAGAGCCTACAAACACGGTTGTCTCAGAGTTCAATTGGTGAGCCTTCTTTGCTTCGGAAGGCCTAGTCATTTAGGTATTTATTTATGTATGGTTTTTGGTCTGCTGGGGGCCTTGTCCCAGTTATTCAGATAGTATGTAAGTAGAGATTTTGCAGACTATTGCTGATGTTTATTAAATATTGTTGGGCATTTTTTCAGGACTTTAACTATTTTAAATTGTTGACCATGTTTCTGTAATATTGTGTCCATTCCATATTACTTTGTTCATATGAATTATGTGCATGATTACCAGATAGACAGAGGGCGTTTTGGGCTTTCGGGTTTAGAAATGCTCATCACGGCCAAGGCCCTAATTTAGGTTATGAGAAACTTAGTATCAAAGCACAGTTCATGGTCCCAGGGTGTCTGAAAAATCACATCGGGTAGAGTCTTGGTTATGGGTGTGTAGCATGCCACACTTATAAGAAAGAGTCTACTAGGCGTTTAGGAAATATTTTCCTTCTTTGTGATTTAGTTCGTGCTTCAGAGTCTGAACTGTCCCCTAATCAATGATCTCTTGTATTTCAAAAATACAGTTATGCCTCTACGTCGTATCATCGATTAGAGTGTTTAGGAAGATGAGGTCCGTCCCACCCATATGATGCGGACCTATAATAGAGCTAACACTCAAGAACCTATCCCTACTCCGGGATTCCCTCCATTATTGACCAGTCTACCTCGGGCTCTGTGGACTAATGTCAACCGTCCCCCAACTACTCAGAGAGATATTTCAAATGCAGAATTTAGGCGGTCTATTCATATGTTGATACAGTTGGTAGCTAACCAGGATCAATGATAAGAAGATATTGGGTCAGCATTTGTTACGTTTGAGGCTACTAGGGTCAAACATTTCTTGAAAATGAACCCACCTAAGTTCACTGGCACCAAGGTAGAGGAAGATCCACAGAAGTTCGTGGATGAGATGGAAAATATCTTTAAGGTAATGCATGTAGATGATTTTTGAAGGGGTGGAACTACCAACTTATCATCTTAAGGATGTTGTGAATCAGTGGTATGCCGACTGGGAGGATGCAAAAGGTGAGAGTTCTTAGTCCACAGGTTGGGGCAAATTTGTGAAGGCTTTCCTTGATCGATTCTTTCCTTTAGAGTTGAGGGAGGCCAAAGAGGAAGAGCTTATGAATTTAAAGAGGGCAGTATGAGTGGACAGGAGTACACTTTGAAGTTTAATAAACTATCCTGCTATGCACCAGAATTGACTAGTAATATGAGAGCCCAGATGAGGAAATTTGCATCCGGCCTTTCTGATAACCTGGTGCTTATATGCCAAGGGGTAATGTTGAATAAAGAGTTAGAGTTTGTTAGGTTTACCATTCATATGCAGCAGGTAGAAGAGAAAAAAAAAGAAGATCTCTGAAGCTAGGGAGGTGGAAAGACAAGTAAAAAGAGCCAGATCAGCCAACCAGAGTCATAGTCAGCCTTAGGGTAGTAAGTGGGGAAATAAATGGCAGAAAAAGAAAAATTAGGGTAATGCGTAGTCTACTGCCAGTTCCCGAGTACCCTGACCACCAGCAGACATACGATCTTAGAGTTTTCAAACTAACCATGGAACTAGAGCTCAAGATACTCAGTCACATGCTAGTATGGCTCAGCAGCATCATACTTTTCCGTGGTGTGAGACTTATGGTAGAAATCATCTGGGAAGGTGTCAGTTGGGCTCGTTAGTGTGTTATTTATGTGGTCAGTCGGGTAACTTTTAGAGGGAATGTCCATCTGCTAGAAAGAATTTAGGTGGTGCAAAGTCTCAGGAAAATTCTTCGGCACCACCCCTGCCTTAGAAGGGTGCCACATCAGCTACTAGGAATAGTCGCAACTGGTTATATGCTTTGACCAACCACCAGAAGGCAGAAACTTCCCCAGATTATATTACAAATATTTTTCCGTGATGTTTATGTGTTACTTGATCCTAGGTCTACTTTATCCTATGTGGTCCCTTATGTGGCTATTGGTTTTGGGTTTGAGCCTACTGTGATTTCTTAACCCTTTTATGTTTCCACCTCGGTGGGGGATTCTATTGTTGCTAGGAGGGTGTACAGTGGTTGTGTTGTGACTATTGGTAGCCAGGATACGTTAGCAGATCTCATAGAGTTAGTTATGGTTTTTTTATGCTATCTTGGGAATGGATTGGCTCCATTCGTGCTAAGCCACATTAGATTATAGGACTCGAAGGGTCACTTTTTCTTTTCAGAATGAACCAGTGATAGAGTGGGAAGGACATTCTTTAGCACCCAGAGGGCACTTTATATTTTATCTTAGAGCTCGCAAACTCATTTCTAAAGGTTTCTTGTATGGCCTTATCCGAGTTAAGGACTCCAATGCCGAGAGTCTTCCTCTTAATATGTTCCTGTAGTAAAAGAATTCCCAGAAGTCTTTCCAAATGATCTCCTAGGAATTCCACCTGATAGGGAGATTGAGTTTGGTATTGATGTGTTTCCAGACAATCATCCTATTTTCATTCCGCCATATAGAATGGCTCCTACAAAACTAAAAGAGTTGAAAGAACAGTTAGCAGATCTCCTAGATAAGGGTTTTATGCACCCAGTATGTCTCCTTAGGGCACACCTGTACTTTTTGTGCGAAAGAAATATGGTTCTCTTCGTATGTGCATAGACTATCGTCAGCTGAATAAGGTCACGATTAAAAATAAATATCCTCTTCATAGGATTGACGTTCTGAACAGCTTCAGGGTGACAAGTGTTTTTCAAAAATAGACCTTCATTCGGGTTATCATCAGTTGAAAGTTAGGAAGTCAGACATACCCAAGACAGACTTCCGAACTCGATATGGTCACTATGAATTTCTAGTCATGTCCTTCGGGTTGACTAACGCCTCTGCAACCTTCATAGATCTTATGAATAGAGTATTCCATCAGTTTCTTGTCTTGTTTCTTAATGTATTTATTGATGATATCCTGATATATTCTAAGAGTAAAGAGGATCACTCCAATCACCTCCGAATTATTCTTCAGACCCTTAAGGATCATCAACTATATGCCAAATTTTCTAAGTGTGAATTCTTGTTAGATTCTATTGCTTTCTCGGGGCATATTGTGTCTAGTGATAGGATAAGATTAGATCCCCAGAAAGTTAAAGCAGTAAGAAAATAGCCTAGATCCATGATTCCAACCAATATTTGGAGCTTCTTGGGTTTGGCGGGTTATTACAGAAGGTTCATAGAGACTTTTTTTTTCATAACTGCTCGACTCACTAAATTGACTCAGATAAAGGTGAAGTTTGTATGGTCTGATCTATGTGAGAATAGTTTTGAGAAGTTGAAAGACAAACTGACCACTGCTTTTTCTCTATGACCTTTCCCGAGGGTGTAGATGGCTTTGTGGTATACTGTGATGCATCCCGTGTGGTACTTGGTTATGTGTTGATGCAGCATGGTAAGGTAGTGGTTTATGCATCTAGGCAGTTGAAGGTGCACAAGCAAAACTACCCCACCCATGATTTGGAGTTCGTGGCTGTGGTGTTTGTACTTAAGGTTTGGCGGCACTACTTATATGGTGTTCACGTTGATATCTTCACTGACCACAATAGTATGCAATATGTTTTCTCATAGAAAGAATTGAACCTCAGGCAGAGGTGCTAGATGGAGCTTCTGAAAGACTATGATATGAGCCTGCATTACCATCTGGGCAAGGCAAATTTTGTAGCCGACCAGGTTGTCTATGGGAAGCCTTTCTCAAGTAGAAGAAGGAAAGAAAGAGATGGTGAACGATATTCACCGCCTTGCAAATCTGGGAGTGCGACTCTTAGATTTTGAAGATGGAGGGGTAATTGTTCATGAGTTAGCTAAGTCATCCCTTTGTGCTGAAGTTTATGAGAAGCAGGTTGAAGATCCCATCTTGATGCAAATCAAGAAAGATGTGTGTCAACAAAAGGTTATGTCATTTGAAATTGGTGGTGATTATATTCTGAGATTTCAGGATAGGTTGTGCAATCTGAATATTGATAGACTGCAGGAAAGAATTCTTGATGAGGCACACACTTCGAGGTATGTCGTTCACCCAGGCTTTACTAAGATGTACCATGATCTGAAAACCTTATATTGGTGGAATAACATGAAACATGATGTAGCTGATTTTGTGTCCAAGTGTTTAAACTATCAACAAGTGAAGGTAGAACACTTGAGGCCAGGTGGTACTTCCCAAAAGATAGCCCTGCCATTATGGAAGTGGGAGATGATAAACATGGACTTCATTGCAGGACTTCCGAGATGCCGAAACCAGTATGATTCTATATGGTTGATTGTAGATTGGTTGACAATGTTAGCCCAATTTTTGCCTGTGAGGACTAATTATTTGGGAGAGGGTTATGCTAAGATTTACATTGAGGACATAGTTCGGTTTTATGGCGCACCAGTGTCCATTATATCCGATAGAGGTACGCAGTTTTCATCTCAGTTCTGGAGATCTTTTCAGAAGGGTTTAGGCACACAAGTGAATTTGAGCACAGTTTTCCACCCTCAGTCAGATAGGCAAGCTGAGCATACCATTCAGACCCTTGAGGATATGTTGAGGGAATGTGTCATTGATTTCAAATGTAGTTACCATGCCAGCATCAAGATGGCTTCTTTTGAGGCTTTGTATAAGAGGAGATGTAGGTCTCCGATAGGATGGTATGAAGTTGGTGAAACTCAGTTGTATGGTCCTGATCTTGTTCATTAGGCGATGGAGAAAGTGAAGATCATTAGAGAACGACTCAAGACTGCTCAGAGTCTTTAGAAGTCCTATGCCGATGTTCGGAGAAGAGAATTAGAGTTTGAAGTTGGTGATTGGGTGTTTCTAAAGTTTTCTTCCATAAAAAGAGTTAAGCAGTTTGGAAAAAGGGGTAAATTGAGCCCTCTCTATATAGGGCCTTATCAGATTCTGAGAAAGATTGGAGCAGTTGCTTATGAGCTAGAATTACCTTCAAGTTTAGGTTCCGTTCATCCGGTATTCCATGTATCCATGTTGAAGAAATGCATTGGAGATAATTTTTTTGGTATTGCCAGTAGAGGATATCAAGATGACAAATTCCTTGTCTTACAAAGAAGAGCCTGTTGAAATTTTAGATCGCCAAGTTCAAAAGTTGAGAAGCAAAGAGATAGTCTCAGTAATGGTATTATGGAGGAATCAGAAAGTTGAAGAAGCAACTTGGGAGTCAGAAGATGACATGAGAATTAGATATCCCAATTTCTTTGCTTCGATGGATGATGAAACAGAAGGTACTATTCCTATATTATCTTTCCTAGTCCTTATTATGCTTGAAATCATATCTGTCTGTGTCCCGCATCATCATTCAGGGACAAATGATCCTAAGGGGGGATAATGTAACGCCCTATATTTCGGGCTACAATATAGACCATGATTACGATGCGTTGATATTCCCAAAGCCATAAATCCTATGCCAATATACTATATTAATTATTTGCGTAGTATGTGAATCCATTCAAGCTTGAATTTAGACCATAGAGGTCCTTTGACTCAAGAACAACTTGAAAACTACTTCGATCGATTAAGTTTAAGTGGAAATTATAATTTTTGTCAAATTCTATCGACCATGACTCTTTGTATATGTCGAATTAGATAGCCTACTATGTGTAAAATGATAGGTTTTCGAGTTAGCTTTCAAATACCAATAATGCTAAAATACGGCACCCGATCAAGAAGTTATGGCCTTTCAAAGTAGAATGCGTCGCCTAACCAATCACACATGGCCACAATAAAGCATATGCGGAGCCTATGTAAATATAAGCGATATCATATGCGGCGCCTTTGGAAATATAGGAGATATCATATGCGGCGCCTATGTAAATATATGCGATATCATATGTGGCGCATATCTTATGGTTTCGAGTGAGTTAAACTCTCCGTTTTTTGGGGAAAATGGTCCTTTTCCCACCCTTATTCAGCCATAAACACGAAATTTAGTCCCTCATTCTCCAAAATACATCCACATTCATCTAAAAATTCTTAAGAACACTACCAACGGTTTCAAACTAAAAACCCAAATAAAGCAAGATTCAACCGTGAGTTTTCGAAATTGATTAGAGATTCGAAATCCCCAATCCACAGGCTTCAAGAAGCACCCATTATTTTCCAAAATAGATGTACGCGGGATTTTCTTAAATTCTCATGGGCATAGAAAAATCATGTTTTAGAATGGGATTTTTGAATCCATTGATACATTCATGTATTAAATGTTTTAACATTATTGTTTTGGTCTTTTGATCTTCCCCAAAGTGATTTGAGAATATGAATATATGAAACCATGTATTTAACAATGAATTCTTGTTGAGAGCATGATTTTCGGTGAATTCCCTCTTACTATGAATTTTTCAAATTTCTCATAGTGTAACGCCCCGTAAAAGTCACGCATGTATTAGATTGTAATTTCTGAGCTTTAGACTTAAGTTTTAAATTCTTCTAAGTGTTGAAATGACTTAGACTCATTCTTAGCTGGCAACCTTCAGCATACAACTTCTTGTCCTTCCCGACCTTCATTTTTGGATTTTTTTGTTACGTTACGATGGGGCAAGGTTGTAGTACGTCTCGGAGAAAATTCAGAATTTTTGGACGAGCCTATGGCCTCGTTTGGATTTCGATCCAGTGGCAGTGCGCGATTAGCCCGCGCCGCCTGCTGGATCGCGCCGGCCAAAATGTTCAGTCTTCGAAATTATCCCCATAAACCCATAGACAAGTTGAAAATTTTTTGGCAAATAGGGTGGATTGTTTCGGGGTAATATCATACACATGCAACCAATTTCATAACCTTTAAGAAATGGTGCTCTAACATAACAATCTTATTCTCCAATGCCTGACCACGAAATTTCACGTTGGGAACTGAAGCCTCGATGTAGTCGATAAAGTTCTTTGAATAAAGAGGATGCGGAATTAACCCACGATTGAAATAGTAGTGATAGATAGTGTAACACTGTAATGCCCCATAGTTTTGTTCAACTTGATGTCACCTAGAGCCATGTTTAAAAAGCTAGCATCTTGAAAGTACTCTAACTGTAAAAAGGGACTTAGTCATTTTGATCTCCTAATCGTTGATGTTCTTATTCTTGATTTTTCCAACCCTCAATAGTTGACATGTTAGCTAGTTCATGATCCTGGAGGTCAGTAGATGTTCTTGGAGAAGTTTTGAATTTTTCGGACCGCGTTTAGACCTTGTTTGGTCTCCTAAAATAGTGGACCAACGCAATCTTGGCGTGCCGCATCACCTATTGCGTTGGTCAATTCTGTGCAGGAACTGCCAGGCAAAATTACTGAGGCTTGGCGAGATTAGGGCGCAACACATCGGGTATCGCGTCGATGCCGTCGATGCATCGCCAATCGCATCGATGTCCAGTTGTTTCAGCTTTTAAAATCCGCATTTTTAAGGGCAATTGGTCATTTTACCTTATTCTCATACGCCCCAAACACAACATTAAAATATTATAGCAGCACTTTTGGTTGGTTTTCATGAAAATTAACTCTCTTAACATCAATTGAAAATCCTAGGCTCTTCTTTTAAGATCAAGAGCTCATCCTTGGAAGTCAATAGTTTCAAGAACTAAGGTGAAATTCGGAATCCATTATTCTTCCTAAACAACATAAGGTAAGTGGGCTTTTCCAAAAGACAAACTACAAGGGCATAGTAAATTCTTTTAATATGCAAATGGTTTAGAAATCATTATTTTAGGAAATGAGTTTTGGATTTACAATTATAATCATGTTCTAGAATCCTTGAGAATATTGTTTTGGTGTTTAGGCCTTCCCTTGAATGTGATTTAATTAGTATATGTGTATGTAGGCATTGAAACATCGAATTGTGAATTGAGAGCATGAAATATCGAATCTCCTCCTCTCCTATTACTTTGTTACTTGATTTACAAGTTATGAATCCTTACATTTCATGGTTTTAAAGAAGGAACCAAGATGCTAATTATCTTATGTGAATTTTATGATGATTAAGAATGGGAGAGAGGAATGTCACTATGATTTAAATGTTGAGATTGATAAATGAAGAAACTTCAGGAATGTTTTTGAGAAATTGGCCACCGCTTATTTTAATTGTTGAATGAATGAAAAGCCTTTGCATGATTTTGACTTATGATTTGAGATATGAATTTTCTTATACTAGATGCATGTTCAAGTGGCCTGAACATTATTTAGAATGAAACAATTAGACATGGCATTTTATGACATAATTATTCGACTTGTAAGTCTTGGTATGACGATACCAAATCCGATAATGCCATAATAGACAGATTAGTATAGAAATCGAATTTCTATTAGACTCTCATAATTTTAAATTCAGAATAATACATGTTCAGAAAGGGCTAAAATAGGGCATAAAGAGATCTTAGGAGGTTTCCCGAAGAAGGTACGAATTCAGACAACTCATTGTCCAAAACCGCATTTTGCCAATACGGGTATATTATTCTACGTTGGCCTAGTGCCCTGTGGCGTATCAGACTCAGACACTCAAACCCTTGAGGCAAACTTGGGTTGGGGGCTTCCTCACCGATTCAATGGTAGAATTCATATAACCCGTGGAACATCAGTCTTGTAGGGGAGTGCCACGTAACTTAGAAGTAATACAAAGAATTGAATTATACTAACATGAACGTTGTATGTTTATTAAATAAGTAACCAAGTGTTTTGAACTATATCATGCATAATGATTTATGATTTGCTCTCACTTATTTTATATGTATAAACACATTATTTTGGGTTTCTCTGCATACCAGTACATCTATATTGACCCCTTACCTTCCAGGATATGAGGCTCAATCTAGGGTCTTGATAAGCAGTAGATTTCTTCAGGTAGGAGTGAAGAGTGCAGTTGGTGACCCTTCTATATTTCAGAAGGCCTATTTTCTTTCAGTCATTTATCATTTATTATGGTTTTGACCTACTAGGGGCCTTGTCATAGACTCAGACAAGTTTTGATGTCTTATGTAGTAGAGATTTTGCAGAGGGAAAAGATGTTGCTTTTATGTTGAAAAACCTATTTTCGTATTGCTGAATAGCTTTCAGATTTATGACCATGATTCTGTTTCATTTTGTATTTCCCGCACTTTCTTTTTATATATGAATGGTGTATGTGATTACAAGTTAGAAGGGCTCTTGGGCCTTCATAATTCGGGATACTCGTCATGGCTAGGGCCCCGATTCGGATCGTGACAAACACCCCATACTTTCGGGCTAGAATTTAGACCATCGTTCATACGCGTATAGACCCAAACTAAGTGATTCCTTGTTAATACATGTGTAGAGATCAATCCTATAGTGGGTGAATACCTTTGAATATGAATTGAGGTCACAAGAATCCCCTAACTCTTAGATGAGTTGAAAAAAATTCCATCGATTAAGTTTTAGTGGATAGTCAAACTTGGGTCAAATTTCGTTGACCATAAATTCTTGTATACAAAGAATTAGAAGGCCTACTATATATAGAATGAAATGTCTTCAAAGTATCTTTCCGACGGTAAAAATCTTGCCTAAATCCGATACTAGAGCTAAGAGTTATGACTTTGCAAAGTGGAGTATTTTCCATCCGAACTGGTGTAATATGCCTTTCATATGCTCCTGGATCTTGGGTGCATCTTCAGTGCATTTCAGGGGCATAACACACTAGTTTAGTATGCCTTTCATATACTCCAGCATCTTGGGCACATCTTGGGCGCATTTCAGGGGCATAACATACTGGTTTGAGGTACCTTTCATCTGCTCTAGCATCTTGGGCACAGATGGGGCTTTCAGGATACAGTTTCAGGGTCAACTTCAATGTATCATAAATTTATATATATGATGAATTGGAGGACTTCTATATATAAAATGAAATTAATTTGAGTCTTCTTTCTAATGCAACTAATTTTGTCCAATTCCAACATCAGAGTAAAAAGTTATGCCCATTTTACATCAGCATATCAGCCTATCAACTGGTAGAAATTGCTGCGACCTTTTTTGTTTCTTGACGGGTATTTTGGTCATTTCTCTCACCCAAACACACGGGATTTAGCCATTCAAAGGCCAAAATCCCTCATCATATGTCTTTTGACTCTATATATGTGGGCACTTGATATCTATGAGGGTTCACCCACCCCGGTTGCAGCATCTTTCGACTCGTACCTGTGTCCAAAGTTTGAGTCTGATAGTCTCGAGAAGGTATTAGCCACCGGTGACCATACTTTCGTAAAATCACCATTAGGCGGTGGCTCCAATCCTTCCTCTTGAACCTTGAACCAAAAATCGATTCATCATGTTGTTGAATTTCGAAAGAAAAGCTGAAAGTGATTGACCTCTCACTCACGGCACACATGCTATATGTGTGATGCCGACAAAAAAGACTTTTTTTTCTCCTTTCTTTGATAAGATATCTAACTAAGATATGTTAAGCATATTGACCTCAATCCAAACTCTCCAGTCCACATCTTTCTTTATATAGAAATTTTGTCGTCCTTTTTGTTTTGGAGGTAGATATAAAGGGAAGAACTACAAGAAACCAAAAGCATCCATGTTGTATATTTCAAAGAGTTGATTGATTTTGATAGCCATAAAGTGATTTGATCTCCATTCAATGGCAAAAATCCCTCATTCTCTATCAAAATATCTCAAGAACAAGACCCTAACTCCCCTCCCCAAGATCAAGATCCATCCCCTAAGTTCAAGATTTCCAAGAATCAAATCAAGATTCATATTCTGTTCTTTGAACTAAGTAATATAAGGTACGTGGAGTTTTTCTAAATTACATGGGAATGGTGAAAACATTTTAATGATTTTTGGATGTTTAAAAATCATGCATTTGTAATGGGTTTTGGAATTATCTTTACAATCTTTCATTATGAATTCTTTAGTGATATTATTGTTTTGGTCTTGAGGCCTTTCCCCCAAATTGATTTGCAATCTTATATATGTATGTATAAAATCGAGTTTGGGTGTTGAATTAAGACAATCAATTATTGGAAATCCCTCTCTCGTTTAAAGATTTCCTGTTTTCCTAAGTCATGTGTGAAGTATGTTACAAATGTCTTATGATTGTTAAGACTTGTTTATGGTTTTGAATTAAGACTTGTTGATAAATGTTGAATATTTATAATGAAATAATTGCATGGTTTGTCTAAAATACATGACCACCACATGTTTGTTGAAATGTTGAAAAGAGAGATTCTTTGCATTGTTTGACATATGATTGAAATATGGATTCTCTTGAACTGTTTGAATTCTATGGTGGTCCAAAATGGATGTTTTGAATGAAAAGACTGTAACATGATATTTTATTGCTCAAAAATATGACTTGCAAGTCTTGGTATGACGATACCAAATTCAGATAATGCCATAGTAATACAAAACAGAATAGCATGTGGATTTTCTTTCAGATTTTTAGATTTTGAACTTAGAATGATACAAGTTCAGAAAAAGCTAAAAATGGGCATAAAGAGATGTTAGGTGGTTACCCGAAGAAGGCACAAGTTCAGAAAACTCATTTCCCGAAACTGTGTTTTGCCGATAAGGGATTATTATGTCCCCTAGAGGGATTACACGTTGGCCTAGTGCCCTGTGGCATATCAGAATCAGAAACTCCAACTCTGGCAGCAAACATGGGTTGGGGACTTGGCCGCCGAGTTAAGGGCGGAATCCATATAGCCCGTGGGGTTGTAGAATTGTAGGGTGTACCACCTAACTCAGAAGTAAAACAAAGATTAGAACTGCATTGTCAAAAATCATTTTAAGATCACTGAAACTGCCCATGTATTTTTATCTATTTAATGCATCATATTTCAGACTTGCTCTCTTCTATGTTATCTATATATATATGTAAACACATTATTTTTGATTGCTCTGCGTACCAGTACATCTGTATTGATTCTGAGACACAGTCCTAGGTCCCGTTAAGCAATAGATTGACTTGTTAAAAATTTGTAAATGGTGAGCTTCCCTTACTTCGGAAGGCCTATATTAGAACTTTTTATTGTTATTTTATTTTGATTCATGGTCCGATTGGGGGCCTTGTCCCAGACTTCAGACAGAGGTTATTTTCAATATGTAGAGATTTCTCAGACAAGTGTTATATGTTGTTGATCATTATGAACTCATTTCAGTATTGTGTAGTTGAATTAATAGCTGAACATGATTCCGTTTGTTATGTATTCCACATTTTCTCTTTGTATATGAATGGTGTATGTGATTGCAAGTTAGAAGGGCTTTCTGGCCTTCATGGTTCGGGATGCCCGTCACGGCTAGGGCCCTGGTTCGGGTCGTGACAGATAGCCTTCAAGATTGCTAAGTCATGATCATAATCATAATCGTCCTCTTTTTCCACTTTTAATTTCAGATGTTCCTCCTCTTTCAAGATTTGAAAATATTGGCACATTAATTGGCTTCATTTCATATGAATCAGGCATCAGATGCTTTCCTTTGTCTTCAATCTTTGCAAACACACGCTTCAGTTGATACACTTCAGATGCTGGGAGCTTTCTTTTTCCTGTTACTTTTGCAAGTTCAGGGATGATCGATTCTTGCTTTTCTCCTGAAGTTAGCATTTTGGGCATGGTGATTCTTTGTGAAAATGTTGGAGCTGATAAAGAAAGAAGTTTTTTTTGATGAGAATGCGGAGATGGTTCTTTCACTTGCTATATTTATAGCTAATTCATTTCTCTAAAATCAGTAAAATATTAATTGTACTAAATCCCACTGCAGATTACAGTCCATAACTCCATGTATAGTGTTCACACTAGATCATTTTGTTGACCAGACATTAAATGACCATTCAAGTATGGCATGTACTGATCTGTCATGATTTATGGCCAGTGAAACTTGGCTTATATGGAAAACTATAACACATAGGAATGTCCTCAAGCTTAGCGTACATTCTAATAAAGAATAAACACTGAGTTAAATGTTCGTTATCGAACATATTATTAAGTTGTTGAAGAAAAATGTACTGTCCCTGCATGTTTTCTGATCCCATTAATCTTAACTGAAAAGCGTAGAAGAAACAACGCGATATTTAACATGAATAATCATTAGTCGATGTAAAAATGAGTATCACTTAATAATTATTTAATAAAAAATTATGCATAATTAACAATTGTTATAGGAAAAAGGGGTAAATATACCCGTCAATTTTGTGATTTAGAGAGAATATATTCCTTATTAAAAAAAGTTATGCATATATACGTCATCGCCTAACAAATTGTGCATATTTACCTTTTTTGTTGAAAGACCTATATTTACTGAATTAGAAAATAATCTAAAACTGGCTTTTTTTTAATTCTCAGAATATCTAGCAGCTTTACAAAAATTACCTCACATTTTACTGCTCCAGACCCTGTCCAACTGAAAAAAATCCAATCCATCTACACAATCAATATATGAAATTATGTCAGGTCTAAATAAAAGACGAATTGATTTTTTTTTGTTAAGTTGGGTCTCGAGAGGTAAATAAAATGGGTGAGATAATTTTTAAAGACATGTCTTATTGTTTGAAATTAAAAAGAAGGCATTAATTTTAACTTGGTAGATGGGGAGGGTATATGTACACTATCCGCTTGAATTACAGCAATAGAGGGGCATATATTTATCTCTTTTTCTGTTGTTATATAATATGTAGAAAATATGAACGAGGTCTATTTTATGTTTCTTTGAAATTTTCACCAAGAGTAGTAGCTGATAAGAATGAATTTACATCACTATTGACTGTTTCTCCTAGTAAGACCGGCTTTGTTACTGTTGAAAGTTTTTTGGCACTCACGTCGAAGAAAAATGAATCATTTAGCATTTATAGCCTCCGTTAAGATTTGAACATTTGGTCATGTAACTGTTCATTCAACTTCATTGATTCCATCCTCAATTAATTCACCATAATCTAATCATAAATTGATATAAATGAGTGATAATATGATGTGAGATTTAGTATAACACTTTACTTATTCCAATGATATGATCAAGTTATATATTCTAGAAAAAAAGAAGGAACATCTCATTATCTTCCATTCATTACAAAGCAAGTAAAAGTTCTTCCTTTGTTTCTCTCTTTCTTTCTTTATCGGTTCTAACATTTACAAAGATCCAAATGTTACCAGCGGAAAAGACTAGATCTAGAGAATAATGCAGTAACGTAACGCTGTGAAACTGTTGGGTTTGAAATCTAGAGGGCATCATGCGGAAGATTAAAGTTTACAAACCAAGACGGTGATAATTAAGAGGACAAATAAAAATATACTAAAAAGATATATTATTGATATTATTTTGTTAAACGACCTAATATGAAAAACTAATATTGAAAAAATATAAAATCTATTGGAAGAAAATATCTCCCTAAACAAGACTCACAAATAACTACATTGTGGATGCTCTTGTGTTATGGTATGAGAAGGGGGTCTTCTATTTATAGATGTCCAAAACCTTTCCTCCAATAAAGAGGTTAGCCAACTATGGAAAAGAATTATATTTTTTTCTTTCAGGAAAATTAAAAATAATTATGGTAACATTTATTTTCCTTCTAAGAAGAAATAAAACTTAAATATAGTAAGAAAACGTCACGACCCGAACTGGGGCCTTGGCCGTGACGAGCATTCGAAGGCCCGGAATGTCCTCAGTCTATCTGGTAATCATGCACATAATTGATATGATCAAAGTCATACGCACTAGACAAAATAATACGAAAACATGGTCAATAATTTAAAATAGTTAAAGGCCTGCAAACATGACCAACAATACTTACTAAACATCTGCAACAGTCTGTGAAATCTCTACTGACATACTATCTGAATAACTGGGACAAGGCCCCCCAGCAGACCAAAACATGACTAAAGATAAATATCTGAAAGTAAACAGACCTTCTGGAATATAGAAGTCTCACCCCTGCACAATATGCTCTGCGATCTGAAATATCTACTGTTTATCTGGACCCCTAGACTGTGTCTCAAAACCTGGAAGGGGGAGGGGGTCAGTACAATTGTACTGGAACGCGAAGTAATACAAAATAGAGTAGTTGAACATATATATATATATATGTATAATACGTGAGAGAAAATTTTCATCAAACATTATGCATAAAACAGTTTCTGAAAACACATGGGCATCTTCTGAAAACATGTAACCTGTCTGTAAATCTCAAACTCTTATTTGTGTATTACTTCTGAGTTAGGTGGTATCCCCTACAAGTCAAATATTCCATGGGCAATATGAAATCCGCCATTGACTCGGCGGGGAAACCTCCGACCCGAGTATGTTGCAAGGGTTGGAGTTACTGAATCTGATACGCCACACGACACTTAAGTCAGCATATAATAATATACCCGGGTCAGCAAACCACAGTTTTAGGAAATGAGTTGCTTGTACTCAATCCCTCTTCAGGGAACCACCAAACATCTCTGTATGCCCATTTTTAACCTTATCTGTACATGCAACATTCTGAATGTCTAAAATCATAATAGTCTGAAATGTTTATTAGTCTAAGTCTGATATGGCATTGGTCTGAATTGGTATCGTTATACCAAGACTTGCAAGTCATAATTTCTGAGCCATAATACATTAAGCTAAATCTTTCATTTAAAGCATAATTTAGACCACCAAAAATATGCAACTGATATAGAAGATTTTGTATTTCCAAACTCAAGACAAAATCATGCAAAAACTTCATCAACATATGGTGGTCTAGTGCCTTTAGGAAATACATGCACTCTTTCATTACATGCATTATGAATATTAAACATTCATGCTAGATTCCCTCTTTAGTGATTTAAAACCATTTTTAAATCAATACAAGAGTTCAATAATTTCATATAGTGCTTTTCAAGGATGCATTGCAAAACAATTCATATGCTATGAGAAATTTGAAAAATTCATAATAAGAGAGAATTCACCAAAAATCGTACTCTCAACAAGAATTCATTCTTAAATACATGGTTTCATACATTAATATTCTCAAATCACTTTGGGAAAGGTAAAAAGACCAAAACAATGATGTTAAAACATTTAATACATAAATATATACATAGATTAAAAATCTCCCTTCTAAAACATGATTTTTTCGATGCCCATGAGAATTTAGGAAAACCCCGCGTACCTCTATTTTGGAAAATAATGGGTGCTTCTTGAATCCTGTGGATTGGCGATTACGAATCTATAATCAATTTTTAAAACCCACGATTAAATCTTCATTTATTAGAATTTTTAGTTTGAAACCCTTGGGAGTATTCTTGAGAATTTTTAGATGAATGTGGATGTATTTTGGAGAATTGGGGACTGAATTTCGTGTTTATGGCTGAATAAGGGTGGAAAAGGACCATGTTTCCCCAAAAATGGAGTGTTTAAGTCACTTGAAACCATTACATAGGCGCCGCATATGATATCACCTATATTTACATAGGCGCCGCCTATTCTATCACCTATATTTACATAGGCGCCGCATATGCTGTCGCATATGCTTTCCAGTGGCCATTTACGATTGGTTAGGTGACACATTCTACTTTTAAAGGCCATAACTTCTTGCTCGGGTGCCGGATTTTAGAAAAATTAATAGCATTAGAAAGTTAACTCGAAGACCTATCATTTGAAACATAGTAGGCTCTCTAATTCGACATATACATAGAGTTATGGTCGATGGAAGCTGACACAAATTACAATTTCCACTAAAACTTAATCTATCAAAATAGTTTAAACTCATCCTTGAGTTGAAATATCTCTATGGTATAAATACATGATCAAATGGATTAACATACTACATAATTGATTAGCATGCCAAATTGGCATAGTATTTAAGGCTATGGGATTATCAACGCGTTAGAGTCATGATTTTTATTCTAGCCAGAAATGCGGGGTGTTACATTATCTCCCCCTTGGGATCATTCATCCCCAAATAATGGATAGAAAGTCAAAGTCTTAAGGGTATGGGATAACGCGGACATGATAAGTTCGCTAAGAAAGAATACACTACACTGATCGGAAACATGACTATAAGATTGGAACTATTGATTTTTTAAATGCTTATGCCGGACATGCATATCCGAGGCATGGAATACACAACTGAAGCTACTCATAGGCTTAATTGTCATAATGAATCATGCATATTTTATGCATGGATCTGTGACCGAGTTGGTCTCATGAATGCAGGACTGAATACACTGATAAGATGAACTTTTCTATTGAACATTCATTTTTAATGCATGCATATCTGACTGAACTAACGTATGAACGTATGGCTAAATATGCAATACTAACTTATGTGAAGATTGTAATAAGAATCTATGCATGCAAATGAATGGGGTATCTCCCCCTTGGTGCCCTATGTCCCTCTATGAATGCTCAATTCACTAAGATACTCGGAAAACATAGGCGATGCACAGGGCACCTACGAATGGAATCATAATTGAACATTTGGAATTTGAATTTAATGCATGATGCATGAACTGGGCTATACTCGTAACTACTGGTACACTATATCTTGGAGTTGTAGCATGTCTGAGATTTCGAGTAGCATGAATAAGTGCAAAGACTAGAAAACAAGTCATGCGAATCTAACTGCTAAACTTACTTATTGGCCATATAGACTGAAATATACTACACCCTCATACTTAACTGGAGTATCTCTTCATCACAATTCTCTAAAGAAATTCTAGCAGTACTAGTGAGCCATGAATCTTCGGTATGGATTACACAAGACATCCAACTGAGGAATCACCACATTGACATTACTCTGCAGTCTAGAACATAGGAATATAACTCCTGTATGAGGATAGAATTACGAGGCCTTTCGCATTACAACTTCTTACTTTCAAGCGTAGCACACTTCTCGAATATCACCTAACTATACTATTCTCCTTAAATATCATATTCATTCAACTTAGCATAAAATTCTCATATGAGCATTGACAAATCTTTCTATTAATGTCAGAAATAACTTAATCCCTTCGCCGTGATCAAGCCTAACTCTAAGTCATAAAAATACAACATGCCAGACCACGCTATTATTCTGATCCATATGATGCAATCTTCTATATCTCCTTTAAAGATCATATCGTAAGTATAACATGCCTTACCACTTCAATGACTGCTCTGAACTCTTACTATGAAGTCGCTAGCGCATATAGCGTTCCTTTACAACAATCTCAACATGTCATTAAAGCCTATCTTTATAACCACATATGAACTTCAAAGCAAACACTCATAAAGGCATACTTCACATATTCTCTAAACCACTATCAATATCACTCCCACGAGCTACCCTAAGAACATACAAATACAAAATTCCACTAACCATCACATAAATAACAAACTTGGCCCCAAATCTTACTTCGTACTTATGGCCTTATCTAAACAAACGTACTATGATCTTCCATCAACAAGGAATAATTACTCACCACCACTATCATCACATAAGGATGAGTCACAAAAAGGTTAGAACATAAGATCCAGAGGCATGGAAAGATATTATGTGAATCTTGACACTAAACTGAGGCCTGAGGAATAGCAAATCAACATCCGGAATTTATCAAAGAAAATCTGAATTGGGGCACACATGACTATAAGATGAATATCGTCAATTATAAAGAGTATAGAATGAATTATGGGAACTGAGCACACCATAAAGCGTGAGTGTATGAGTCATGAGCTGCATGACCTCAATTTTAAGTTTATAACATATGGAATGTATTTCCGACTACTGAATGAACTGGAACTCCTCATTTTAGAACTGGAAGAGCACGTGATTCTCTATCATATACATGAACATGAACTATGATCATGGAACTGAAACGTAAAGCTTGAGTAGGCATTGGGATCACTGAAAATACTGAGATATGAATGGGTTGAGTCTCACCCTCACTTTCTGGCGCTCTATATCATCATGACATCACTACTAGAATCTGAGATCCTGACTTGGTTATTTGTTCTATCATCTCCCCCTTTGCTTTAAGCAATCATACTAAGTTCAAGAGATCCCTTATTACTAGTCTCTAAACTGAACTACACTCACTACACTCTAGGGTCTGGAATACAACAATACACATAATTAAATAGAAATTTAACCCGAAAGACCACACATGAAAGTGGAAAGCCCACTGCTAATACTGCCTTCTGAGGTACACTTTAGATTTCGATAGCCCCAATAGTCATAGTATAACGCTTGCACACTTATTTCTATTGGTTCAACCTTCAAAGCTCAAACTTAGATTTCTAACAGTTAACATGGATATCACCAAGCCTTTGATGAACCGTACCACTTTCGTCATAGCCTACCAATATTGCGACTCCAAACTTATATCTCATTTGTATGAGAATCAAGATCATATAAAAAGGCTCAACGCTATCAATAAAAGGTCCTTAACTTGGCTATTTAGAACACCATATACTATCTAGCTAGTCTTTTTCCACCTAGAAACTCAACGGTACCAGTAGCCACACACAACATGTAATAGCCTTAGAAAAATATTACAGCTTTATACCAACTTGGGCATACTTCTACATCACATATACAACATCATACTTCATTACGAATCAAATAAACTTAGGCACTTGTATACACTGTTCAAGCCTATAGATCACTTCCACATAACTAGTATGATTAACCAAGAACTTATCGCATCCACCTCCATGGCCATCAATTGTTTCAAACTTAATGTCTAGTGCTAAACATGATTTACAACCAACCCTACACACGATCCTCACTTAGAAACTATGAAATAAACATCAAGAAACACTAGTACACTAGAAATTCATAACCACAATAATCGATCATGACCTTACGGTTTTCCTTGTCATAATCCATTAGCACGTACTATTTCAACACAGCAAGCTTATAAATCTAATCCCACGAAAATGTATCATCAATCTCTTGCCACTATTCACCACCACACCATTTAAATAAAAGCCTATAGTCTAGCATCAATCATTTACAAACAATGAAGAGTGCAACATAATATAAATATACTAATCCTTCAAATTGGGATATTCTACCCAAATACTTCAAAAATATAATACATACTTTCTCACAAGTAGTACTAGTTTACAACTACCAATGAGAAGAAGGTTAAGGGGTAAGGTCACATAATAGACATGATCAACCTTAAGCTTATATTATAACCATACAATCTTATCTACTTGTACGACTTTCTCATATCACACTTAATTACCCCAATGGGCATTTAGACTACCTTCAGATACCCCATATGACAATGAGTCTATCTTACAACCTACTGGCTAATCTAGCCATTTTCATTCATAGCCTATAAAGGGTTTCTATAACCACCTTAAGTATCCATTCTGGGCTCTTTCTCTATTTTGAAAGGAAGAAAACAAATAACATCTGGAGTCAACATTTCCTCCACGGAGTACTAGACAATTCATAAATGGTACCACCACATTATTAATGGTTATTCAACTATAAATATTTAATCACAAAAAGTCACCCTCACTATTACCTCTAACCTTATAACTCCATATCGCAAACGTCTTGGTCTAATTTCACTACCAATAGGTCATGAAACCGACACTCTAACTTATACTACTACAAGGGTGGAAATACAGTTCCAACAAATACAAGAACAACAAGATGAACAACAAGTTGCTTGTGAATCGAAATAGGCCTCACACAGCTTCACTAGACTTTTGTTTTCAACAACACAATGATATCAAGATTACAAGAGATAGAAGCTTGATACACAATATCCAATGAATCATGAATACACAACTTACTCTTGTCTTAATTGAATGCCTCATAAGAACGAGGACACAATTTTACACTAGGGAACTCCTCTCCCGTTCTTTGTGGGACTTCTAAAATTTCTGCTAGATAATCGAAGAATATCTGGGAATGCCAGAGTGAGGAAGAAATTAGGATAACTTTTCTTTTCATATGGGTGACACCATAGCACAAATTAGAGTATGAAGGAGGAACATTCTGACTCTATCACACGAACTAGAACATGAAGAAAGAGAGATATTCCTAAACGCCTTGTAGCCTCCTACTTATAAGTGTGGCGTGCTACACACCCATAAACAAGACTATAACCGACGCGATTTCGCAGATACCCTGGGACCATGTACCATGCTTTGATACCAAATTTATCATGACCCGAACCGGGGACCAGGCCGTGATGAGTATTTCGGAACCCGAAAGCTTGGAACACCCTCTGTCTATCTGGTAATCGAGCACATAATATATATGATTAAAGTAATAAGGACTAGACACAATAATATGGAAACAAGGTCAACAATTTAAAATAGTTAAAGGCCTGAAAATATGGCCAACAATATTTAATAAACATCTACAACAGTCTGCGAAATCTCTACTGACATACTATCTAAATAACTGGGACAAGTCCCCCCAGCAGACCAAAACATGACTAAAGATAAATATCTGAAAGTAAATAGGCCTTCTAGAAAATGGAAGGCTCACCCCTGCACAATCTTCTTTGCGATCTGAAATATCTTCTGTTTATTTAGACCAATAGACTGTGTCTCAAAACCTGGAAGGAGGGGAGGGGTCAGCACAATTGTACTAGTACGCGAAGCAATCCAAAATAGAGTAATTGAACATATATATCTATATATAATACGTGACAGGAAATTTTCATCAAACATTATGCATAAAACAGTTTCTAAAAACACATGGGCATGTTTTGAAAACATGTAACCTGTCTGTAAATCTCAAACTCTGATTTGTGTATTACTTCTGAGTTAGGTGGTATCCTCTACAAGTCTGGTATTCCACGGGTGATATGGAATCATCCATTGACTTAGAGGGGAAGCCTCCAACCCAACTATGCCTCAAGGGTTGGAGTTCCTGAATCTGATATGCCACACGACACTTAAGTCAACGTATAATAATATACCTGGGTCGGCAAACCACGGTTTTAGGAAATGAGTTGCTTGAACTCAAGACCTCTTTAGGGAACCACCTAACTTCTCTGTATGCCCATTTTAACCATTTCTGTACATTCTACATTTTGAATGTCTAAAATCATAATAGTCTGAAATGTTTATTAGTTTGAGTCTGATATGGCATTGGTCTGAATTGGTATCGTCATACCAAGACTCGGAAGTCATGAATTCTGAGCCATAATACATTAAGATAAATCTTTCATTTAAAGCACAATTTAGACCACCAAAAACATGCAACTGATATAGAAGATTTCGTGTTTCAAAACTCAAGTCAAAATTATGCAAAAACTTTATCAACATATGGTGGAAGTGCCTTTAGGAAATCCATGCACTCTTTCATTACATGTATTATGAACATTAAATATTCATGCTAGATTTCCTCTTTAGTGATTCAAAACAACTTTTAAATCATAACAAGAGTTCAATCATTACATATAGTGCTTTTCAAGGATGCATTGCAAAACAATTCATATGCTATGAGAAATTTGAAAAATTCATAATAAGAGGGAATTCACCGAAATTCATGCTCTCAACAAGAAGTCATTCTTAAATAAATGGCTTCATACATTCATATTCTCAAATCACTTTGGAAAAGGTCAAAAGAACAAATCAATGATGTTAAAACATTTAATACACGAATATATACATAGATTCAAAAACCCCATTCTAAAACATGATTTTTTTTCTATGCCCATGAAAATTTAGAAAAACCCCGCGTACCTCTATTTTGAAAAATAATGGGTGCTTCTTGAAGCCTGTGGATTGGGGATTTCGAATCTCTAATCAATTTTGAAAACCCACGGTTAAATCTTGACTTATTAGGGTTTTTAGTTTGAAACCCTTGGGAGTGTTCTTGAGAATTTATAGATGAATGTGGATGTAATTTGGAGAATTGGGGACTGAATTTTGTGTTTATGGCTGAATAAGGGTGGGAAAAGGATCATTTTGCCCCAAAAATGGAGTGTTTAAGTCACTTGAAACCATTACATAGGCTCCGTATATGATATCGCCTATATTTACATAGGTGTCGCATATGCTATCGCCTATATTTACATAGGCGCCGTATATGCTATCACCTATATTTACATAGGTGCCACATATGCTATCACATATGCTTTCCATTGGCCATGTGTGATTGGTTAGGCAACACATTCTACTTTGAAAGGCCATAACTTCTTGCTCGGGTGCCGGATTTTATCAAAATTGGTATCGTTGGAAAGTTAACTCGAAAACCTATCATTTGAAACATAGTAGGCTCTCTAATTTAATGTATACATAGAGTTATGGTCGATGTAAGATGACACAAATTTCAACGTCCACTAAAACTTAATCAATCGAAATAGTTTCAACTCGTCCTTAAGTTGAAGGACCTCTATGGTCTAAATTCATGATCAAATGGATTCATGTAGTACATAATTGATTAACATGCCAAATTGGCATATGATTTAAGGCTCTGGGTATCAACGCATCAGATTCATGGTTTTTATTCTAGCCTGAAATGCTGGGTGTTACCGAAAATCAGGGCAAAAACCCTAACAAATCTCCCTTTTTTGGCTTGATTTCCTTCACATGATCTGTCTTCTCTTCATATCCCGTGCATGAACTTCGTTCTTCATATAATCTTCATAACTATTTCTTTCCATGGTTAAAAATAAGGTTTCAAATATCATGGTTAAAAATTGGTTTAAAGTAATATTTTTTTTTATTTTTAAAGATGCGACAGCAGGCATGTTGAAAATATGATTGAAACTTGTTCTCCACATGTAGTTCAACAAAAATCATCATTATTGCCAAATTTTTGCAGCTTGATTTTGAAATTGTTTTGAACCTATTTAATTTTGTCTCACCACACCATTGGACCATTGAGCCGTAAGCTCCGATACCACTTTTTGGGTTCGAAATCGAGAGGGCATTATGCGGAAGCTTAAAGTTTGCAAACCAAGACGGTGATAATTAAGAGGACAAATAAAAATATACTAAAAAGATATATTATTGATATTATTTGGTCAAATGACCTAATATGAAAAACTAATATTAAAAAAATATAAAATCTATTGGAAGAAAATCTCTCCCTAAACATGACTCATAAATAACTACATTTTAGATGCTTTTGTAGATGTCCAAAACATTTCCTCCAAGAAAGAGGTTAGTCAAATATGAAACAGAATTATATTTTCTTATTTCAGGAAAATTAAAAGTAATTATGGTAACTTTTATTTTCCTTCTAACAAAAAATAAAATTTAAATATAGTAAGAAAATCAGGACAAAAACCTAACAGAAACTATGGTTTTCGACTTATCAAGAAAACACCCGGCATTAACATGACTTAATAATTATTTAATTACATAATTTACATTTATTATAAAATATGTATAGGAGGTCTTATTTAATGTTTCTATAAAATCTTTCTCAAGAGTGATATTATGAGAAGCATATAGCAATCTTTTCATTGTTTCTTTTTACTTGTCGCAGTTTTCTTTTTGAGAGTTAGTTGATATAATTTTTTATTAATGTTTTAAGATATACTTTTCATCATATTGATATGAGAAAAAGTGCAATTTGTAGGTAATTTTTGAATATCAAAATTTAATTTTAAAAATTTGTGTTAATATAAAATGATTTAGCTTTAAAAGTTGGGATAAGGCACAAGTATCTATCAAATTATACCCGAAATTCAAGTGACATTCCTAAATTTTACGGGGACATACTTCCCCCTAAGCTCATTTTTCCAATTTTTTTTTGCTCCTTTTGAGCTGGCGTGGCTGCCAAGTAGCAAAATATTTTATGTTCATTTTGTGTTTGACTTGACAGCTCGTGAGCACAAAGAGAGTACAAAAATACAATGAAAAGAGTTTAGGGAGTAATAGGACCCCCGTAAAGTTTAGGTGTGTCACTAAGATTTTAAATATAGTTTTTTTAGGAGAGAGGGAGAGGGGTATTAGTGCCTTATCTTTTGAAAATTAGTCAACTTGACTTTCATAAAATGAAACATGAGAACTATTTTGAAATGGATCAAGTATTAAGATAGTAATTAGCTTATATCATTGTTGACCATTTCTCCTTGTAAAACTAATTTTGATAACGCTGAAGTTATTTCAAATTCACTGTTTACATCCATAATCGATTCATTAGTGGACATTATGGAATAATAATGTGAAGTACACTATTTTAGTTAGGCATAATACATAAATAAGATCTTTAACTTGACACCAAATTATAACTATGCCCTTTAACTTTGTCAGTGCACAACTAGGCCCTTTAACTATAAAAAAGTTGAACAAAAAAAATACTCCAATTCTGCAACTTACATGCGTGAAACTCAATCACTCCAACCTGAATTAGTAATCTACTTGGATGCTGCGACCTAATAAAAGGACACATTATAACTATGATCTTTAACTTGGCAAGAACACAAGTAGGTCTTTTAACTATACAAAAGCTGAACCAAAGAACACTTCAATTCTAACTCTGACACACATGGTTTTGAGTTTATACACGTATTTTGCTAGGTAGGATTTTTGTTCAAATTTTATATAGTTAAAGAGCCTACTTGTGCACTAGTAACATTAAAGGTCATAGTTATAATTTGGTGTCAAAGATTATATATTATGCCTTTTAGCTAATTTAGTTAAATAACATATAAATATAGCAACGGAGGAGTCATCTTTTCATTCTTTCTCAACGTGATCATCCTCAACCCCGCTTCAACAACAATCTACAAAATGAAGAATGTATTTTCAAAAGCTGAAGAAAACGGAAAGTGTCCAATGCCCGAATCATATGAATTGAAGCCCATTAATGTGCCTACAATTTCCAATTTTGAACAAGGAAGAACATCAGAAAATGAATGGAAAACCGAAGATGACTATGACGATAATCAAGATTTACCAATCTTGAAGTATATCTATCATTACCACTCCAATCATGGGGTAGTTCCATATCTTCCTTATTCCGAGAAATTTCTTGATTACATCGAAAGTTCAATTCCCAACTTGAAATGTCGTGGCCAAGAATTGGAATCTAAGATCCTTACATTAGAGCAACATTTCTTAACTGTTTTGAATATGGCAGCACGTACAGGGTATTACCCTGAGATAATTCACCCTATTTCTCAGCAAATCTTCTTCTTGTGTATGGATTTATGGAGTTAATTTCGGAGATTATTATAAGTTGATGAACAACAAGATGAACTTGAAAATTGGAGTTGCTGATCCATTCTTGATTTTCAAGGTCAAAATCTTCATAGCAGCTTTTTAAATAATTTCTTGGAGCAATAGTTTAAATTTCCCAATATTATTTCACTAAGCTGAATCTAGTTGCTACACTTACATAAATTATTAGTTTGGAAATTGGTTTGCTTGAATTTTTCAGTTCAGCTAAATCTTTATTATTGGATTAGAGATAGTAAAAGGTTTAAAGTTCCTAAAGTGTCTTGTTACAGTTCATTCGAGCTACAGAACTTCGTAAATATTCTTAGTGCATTACTGATATAAGAAAATCAAGGACGTATCAAAAAACACTCCAAATCAGTCCACTAATCTTAAGGATCCGAGGACCTTTTTGGAGACCACATTCGGATTCGTTACCGACAAGAAGAATACAAGGCACAATGGTGTATATAACACCATAACAACAGGAACAACAACAAGATGATAACAATATGACACAACAATAAGATGAACAACAAGTCACGGCTACACTAAAACACAAGAACAAACAGATTCAAGTTACAACACTAACAAGATTACAATAAGATAAAAGGATTGATAGATAGAATACATGAAGATGTAATCTTAAGAACTCAAGAGCCTATTCCACTCTTGAACCCTTAACACTACACACTTTAATTCACCTATATAACTCTTCCATGACACAAGATCGAATTCCACCTCTCTAGCATCTATGTTTCCAAGAAAAATACAATCACTAGGGATCCCACACTAGATCTTACCCCAGTTTCGGTTGATGGCTTTTCCAAACCCTAACTATGGTGTTTAAAGTCTTACAAGACTTACAACAATATCCAAAACCTAATTCTAAAAGCCCTACAATGTTTTATTTATACTAGGTTACAAATAAAATACAAAAAGACCAAAGGCCCCTTAGAGACTTAGGGGTCCATCAAGTGTAGTATGTTGGTGTAACACCCCGCATTTTTTTGGAGCTAGAGATTGAAGCTTCGTTCATACACGTATAGAAACAAAGTAGATGATTCCTTGTTAATATATGTGTGATGATCAATCCTATAGTGTAAAAATACCTTTGAATATGAATTGTGGTCACAAAAATCCCCTAACTCTAAGACAAGTTGGAAACATTTCTACTTATTAAGTTTTATTGGATGTTAAAACTTAGGTCAAATTCCATAGACCATAACTCTTGGTATAAGATGAATTAGAGGGCCTACTATATATCAAATAAAAGGTCTTCGAATTAGATTTCCAACGATACCAATTATGCCTAAATCTGATACCCGAGCAAAAATTTATGGTTATTTTTGTGAGTAAGGCAGTGAGGTCATGAAATAATCATGCGTCGCACGCTCTGTCACACACACCAAATTTTCAGGTTTTGTTTCCACATTTTTAAGGGCAAAATGGGTATTGCCACCCCCTTCTTCAGCTTAAACACAGGAATTTTTCCCAAATGACCTCATTATTGATATTCTCATCAAAAACCATCAATAACACTCCTTAAGGTTTCAAACAAGAAAACCCAAGAGCTCAAGATTCAACCATAGATTTAGAAATTGATTGAAAATGTTGAATCCCCAAGCTGTGGGCGTCAAGAATCATCCTTTAATTTCCTAAATAGATGTACGTGGGGTTTATCCTAGAACTAATGCATGTTTAATGGTATTGTTGTTTTGACCTTTAGGACATATTCCCCTAAATTTATTTACACATATAAGTATATATATGAAACTTGAAATTGAAGATTTGTTTGAGAGCTCAAATAATTAAAATTCCTCTCTTGTGATAACCTTATGTTTATGATCTTATGGTGATTGATTGAAATGCATGATTTATGACTTAAAAATAGTTTACTCAAATATCATAATACTTTGAGCATGTTTTAGAGATTTAAGAAAGGGATTTTCTTGATGTAAATACATTTTGTTAAAAGAGAAAGATTAGCAGGAGATTAAGAGTTTGACATGACCACCTTGCATCATTGAAAGTTTGACAAAGAAAGTTGCATACATGTATTTACATGAGTTTTAGAGAAGGCGAGTTCTTTGAAATTATTTATTGATATGGTGGTCCCAAATTTATGTTTTAAAAATAGAAATTGTAGTATGCTAATAATGGCTCAGAGATATGACTTGCAAGTCAATGGTATGATGATACTATAAGTATGTATGCCATAACAGAGTATGTTTTCAGAATATATTTTTAGAGAATGCATGTTTTAAAGATTTAAAAATGAGCTTAAAGAGGGTTAGGTGGTTGCCAGAAGTGGGCTTGAGTTCAAGTAACTCTTAACCTAAAATCGTGATTTGTCGATTGGGGTATATTATTTTTATGCTGATGAAAGCCGTGTGACGTAGCAGAGTCAGAGACTAAAACCCTTGCGGCATACTTGGGTTGGAGGCTTACCCGCTGAGTCAATGGAGGATTCTATATATCCCGTGGAATTTTAGAGTTGTAGGATATACCACCTAGCGCTTAAGTAAAACAATGAGTGTCACAGAGTTCAGATGATTTTTCAAAGTCTTTCAAAAATACCCATATGATTCCTTACTATATGATATGTTTATGCACTATTTTAAATTGCACTCAAGTATGTTGAATATAAATTATTATTTTGGATTTGCTTTGCGTACTAGTACATCTGTATTGACCCCCTACCTCCCAGGTTTTGAGACTTAATCTAGGGGTCCAACTAAGAAGTAGAATATTCAGAGAGAAGTGATCTGTGCAGTGGTGAGCATTCCATGATCCAGAAGGCCTGTCTATTTTCAGGTTATATTATTCCTTTTATTTTGGTCTACTGGGGGCCTTGTCCCAGTTTTCAGATAATTGTCATTTAATCAACTAGTAGAGATTTCACAGACTGTTCCAGATATTGTTTAGTTGGTTTTGAACTTTATTCCTTACTATTAAAATGAATCCAGACTATGACCATATTTCTGTATTAGATGATATTTTTGCTTCTTCTATTATTATATGAATGTTGTACATAACTACCAGATAGAGTAGGACGTTAGGGCATTAATGGTTTGGGATGACCGTCTCGGTCAGGCCCTAGTTCGGGTCGTGACAAACTTGGTATCAGAGCACAGTTCATGGTCCCAGGGTGTCTGCAAAATCGCGTTGGGTAGAGTATTGTTTATGGGTGTGTAGCACGCCACACTTATAAGCAGGTGGCTATAAGGCGTTTAGTAATGCCTCTCTTTCTTCTTGTTCCAGTTCATGCAATAGAGTCAGAATGTTTCTCTTTTATACTCTAATTCGTGTTATGGTGCCGCTCATATGAAAGTAAAAGTCACCTCAATTCTTTCCTTACTTTGATGTGCTCAGATATGTGTCATGATTAGGGTGTTTCAAGTGCAGAAGTTTAAAGTCTAAATGGTATAGTCTTTTCGGATTGAGTCATATAAGATTTTATAAATTTTGCAAAGGCTTGAGAAGAGTTTGCTAGTGCCTCAGAGGGTATTGATTCTAGTGTGAACTTTGATTCCGGAGAAATCATACTTTCCAGCCTGCGGTATTAATTGAATTCAATCCTCTTATGAATTTATGTTGCAGACGTTATGCTTAAGGAGGGGGGATGATGTGTAGCAGAATGTTGGAGCTTTATTTCTACCTAAGAAGTAGTATAAGTTAAGTGTCAGTGTCATGACCTATTGGTAGTGGTGTTTGACTCAGATTTTTATTTATGCTAAGTAAGATGTGTATTCTTAGATCATTGAACTTTGTGGGTCAAGTTTCAATCTCTTGTAATCTTGTTACCATTGTGTTGTTGACACTAAAAGTCTAGTGAAGCCGTGTAGGGCTCTTTCGATTCACTAACATAGTTTCCTTGTCATTAATCTTATTTTTTTGGTTAAAAATACAAAATTAAAGTCTAGTGAAGCCGTGTGAGGCCTATTTCGATTCACTAGAAACTTTTTGTTCATTTTGTTGTTCCTGTGTTGGTTTGAACTGGGGTTTTAGAGGCGTCATGGCAAGAAAAGTGGTAAGGGCGATTTATTGAATATATGTATAGCCGAATATTTTTGCATGAGATCAAGTTGGTAATGAAGTGATACATCTTTGTGTGTTAGTTTAGTAGAAGGTAGAGAAGAAGTTATTAGTTTAGGTGGATTGTTGTTTGCTTGAAGTATGAAAATGGCTAGATTAGCCAGTAAGTTATAGTTATAGACTCATGGTTGTTTGTGAAATTTTAAGGTAGTTTAAATGTACGCATAGGTAAGTAAGTGTGATGTGAGAGAGCCATATAAGCAGATGAGATTGTATGGGGTTATTATAAGATTAAGGTTGACTATGTCTATTATGTGACTTTACCCCCTTGACCTTCTTTTCTTTAGTGGTTGTAAACTAGTACTTCATGTGAGAAGTTATGAAATGGATTTTGAGCTATAGTAGTGATGTCATGGAGGGGATTGTGATTATAGGTAGTAGATAAATGAAATAAGTATTTGGAGCTGATTTCCCATTTTGATGGACTGGTACATTATGTTGCATGCTTTGCTTTATTAGGGGTAGATGATTGATGATAGACTAGAGGTTTGAATTGTAGATGTAGAATGTGGTGGTAAGAATATTATCTCATGGTTAATAATGTATGTTTTGTGAAAATGAATTAGTAGGATTGATGTGATTTGTGAAAGAGCCTAGGTTGATAATGGATGAAAAGCTTAAGTGTTAATTGTGAGGTATAAGTGTATATGAGGACTAGTGTTAAAATGATGAATTATGGGTGAGTCATTAAGTGGATAAAGGTGTAAGTATATTAGAATAAGTTGCCCCTGGTAGTATGGTGTTAGGTAAGATTTGTATGATATAAGTTATGCGATTAACGATCTAATGTTAGAAGGCTAAGTAGTGCAGAATGGATTTTTTTTTGCGTTAAGAAGTGAGAATATGTATGTATGCTCATGAGAATACGAGTTTTAGGTTGGTGAAGATTAAAAATAGTAAAATTTAAAAGTAGCATTTTGGGAAAGCAATGCTTTTAGAGTATGCGTTAAGTAGTCATAACGCCCTGTAGTTTTCTCGATTTGATGTTACTCAGTAACAGGATTAGAGGGCTGACAACTTGAATGATCCTTTTTTTCTAAGTGCTAAAGAAAAGGACTTAGTTATATTTTGAGCTCTAAATCTTTGATGATTCTATTTTTGACCTTTCCAGCCTTAGAAATTCAATTTGTGAGTTGATTCATGATCTAGGAAGTCAAGTGTAAGGGCATGTTTGGTTGTCAAAACAGTAGCTGCATGCGATTTGCGCACGACGTACTCTCCAGTCCATACCTGGGGTAGCGTGCAATAGAGCATATGACACATGCCCCATTCCGGTGTTCCACAAAGTTGACGCACGCTCTCCTTCAGCCTTCAATTTTCAATTACGTTTTCCTAGGAGCATTTGGGTCAATTCCACCCACATTAATTTGGCCTAAACACCAAATTTGAGTAGAAAAACAACACTTTAGCCCCAAATTCACATTCTTCCCAAATTAAAATCATCCTTCCCTGCCAAGAACCAAAATCCTAACTCTTAAGTATTTAGAATCGTACATGTCCATGCCTATAATGATGTTAGTCATGAGTGGATGATTTTGGGATTAGCGGAAGTTATGATTAGTATCCCTGAAAGAGGGATGTCCCAGAAGAAATTTAGTGCCTTTCTGTTAAATTATTGAATGAAGTTTGTGTTCATAGGTATACCGATATCCCTTATTGTATTGAGAATTGTGGTCATAGATTGATAAGAAGTTAAGTTCTCAAGTCTAGGATTGTGACTTTGATTTAAGGGGGAGATGGTGAGTTAAGGTAGTCTCCGAATCTTTCTCATTATGGGAAGTTAGGAAAGAGTCATGATGAAACTACTCCTATTCAAGTGTGTTCTTCCTACTTCAGTTTAAGAGTTCATGCTACCAATGTCCTATGTATTCAAGTCTTGCTGATGTCTAAGGTTTGAGTTCTCTATGTAAGTCATGTCATTTTTCGACCTCCAAACAAGAAGCAATAATGTACCTCAGTGACCCAATACTCCAAGTATCTGAGCCATATGTTATGTTGCTCATGATCCAAACCTATGTCTCACGACATGATCGGTCCTAAGTAAATATGTTTTTGTATGTTGCGGAATCATTTTATGTCGGAATTAGTCAAAGTGATAAAGTTTATGCTAACTCATGGAAAATATTCAGCTCATTTAACGGGGAGCAATCACTTTAAGTGAAATCCTTACCTTAGTTGTTAAGGACATAAAGTTTGGCTTTATGCCATATAGCTCATGATATGTGCATCCATTTTTCTCATTTTGGTTTGCCCTAATGAAACCACAATGTGTTATGTTTGTTCCGAACGACACTTTACTTATGATCCAGAAACTTGATATCAGAAGCACTCCATGTGTATTCTATCGTATCTTCACTTCATGTCCCTCCTCGAATAAGTGCAATAAGTATGAGTGATGGTCTGCTAATGTGACTTCCATTCATGATGTTTATGATCAAGTCCCTTAATGACCCTCCATATGTTAGTATGATAATAGTTTTGGAAGTATAATAGTGTGTTAGGTATGTGAGTAGATGTTCTTGAAGGTGAGAATTTTGATGTGATTCTCGAGCTGAGGTTTTAGAAGAAAGGGAAAAGAAAGAAACAAACTTTTGTGTGCGAAATAGATAAGAAGAAGAAAAAATGTGGTGAAAATATTTGTGAGAGTGATTGAAATTGTTGGTCTTAGTGGGGAGAGATCCATGTAGTGGGTGTAGTAATGATAGGCTTAAATCTGGTGTTGGATGAAGAAATAAACCAATGTGTCATGCCGTTAGTATTCCTTGAATTAAGACTTGAGTTGTTGGATTATAGTGATGAGGTGAGATGATTTATGAATATGATGTGGAGTACAAGGTCCCGTAATTTAAGTTAGCACCTTTTTCCTCTGAGAGAGGCTTCAACATAGAAGTATATTATAGGGGGAATCAAATTCGTGGGGTTAGATGTGTATGGGGAAAATTGTAAGTTGGGAAACGATGAGGCATACATGTTATTGTTTGGGGGCATAGACAAATTGTGTCTCTAAGCTTAAGTCTTTTAATTGTATCTTGTAAAATAGAGAACGATAATATTCTTATGTCCCACGAGATTTCCACCTCATGTCTTGTACCACTCATAATTAGTTTGAGCATTCTTAGGAAAACTCATGTCTTACAAAATTTTTATCATGTTCCATAAAACACATTCCAAGATCTTGTCGATATCATGTTTCGTTATCTCATGTTTCGTTCTTACAAGTTTCACTAGGGGTTATCATGAAACTCGTTTGATGCCTTCGCATATTTTGTCAAGAAAGCATATTCAAAACAAAATTATGTTCGGTATTCTACACTTTTAGAGATCCAAAGAAAAAAAATCCCTAACCATCATTTAGGGATGAATGATCCGAAGGGGGAGATAATGTAACACCCCGCATTTTTTTCGGGCTAGAAATCGAAGCATCACTCATGCGCGTATAAACCCGAAGTATATGATTCCTTGTTAATATATGTGTCGTGATCAATCCTATAGAGTAAGAATACCTTTGAATATGAATTGAGGTCACTAAAATCCCCTAACTCCAATACAAGTTGGAAACATTTCTACAGATTAAGTTTTAGTGAATGTTAGAACTTAGGTCAAATTCCAACCATCATAAATACAGGTATAATATGAATTAGAGGGCCTACTATATATCAAATGAAAGGTCATCAAACTAGCTTTCCAACGATACCAATTTCTCCTAAATCCGATAACCGAGCAAAAAGTTATGGTTATTTTTGTGAGTGAGGCAGCGAGGTAATGCGATAAGCATGCGATGCACGCTCCGTTGCACGCCCCAAATTTTCAGGCACTGTTTCTGCATTTTTAAGGGTGAAATGGGTATTTCCACCCCTCCCTATTCATCTTAAATACGGATTTTTTATCCCAAATGACCTCATTATTGATATTTTCATCAAAAACCATTAAGAACACTCCTTATGGTTTCAAAAAAGAAAATCCAAAAAACTCAAGATTCAACAATGAGTTTTAGAAATTGATTGAAGATTTGGAATCCCTAAGCCGTGGGCGTCAAAAATCATCCTTTAATTTCCTAAATAGAGGTACGTGGGGTTTATCCTAAAACTACATGGGCTTGTTGAAAACACTGAATTTTGATTTAAAGATAATCAAGCATGAATTTGTTAAAGGGGTTTGAAATCCATGATTTTATTATGCTTATTGCATGTTTAATGATATTGTTGTTTTGGCCTTTAGGCCTTATCCCCCTAAATTGATTTTCACCTATAAGTATATGTATGAAACTTGAAATTGAAGATTTGTTTGAGAGCTCAAATAATGAAAATCCCTCTCTTGTGATAACCTTATGTTTATGATCTTATGGTGATTGATTGAAATGCATGATTTATGGCTTGAAAATAGTTTACTCAAATACCATAATACTTTGAGAATTTTTAGAGATTTAAGAGAGGGAGTTTCTTGATGTAAATATATTTTGTTAAAAGAAAAAGATTTGGAGGAGATTAAGAGTTTGACATGACCACCTTGCATCATTGAAAGCTTGACAAAGAGAGTTCCATACATGCGTTTACATGAGTTTTAGAGGAGTTCTTTGAAATGATTTATTGATATGGTGGTCCCGAATTTGTGCTTTGAAAATAGAGATTGTATTATGCTAATAATGGCTCAGAGATATGACTTGCAAGTCAATGGTATGACGATACCATAAGTACGTATGCCATAACAGAGTATGTTTTCAGAATAAGTTTTTAGAGAATGCATGTTTTAAAGAGTTAAAAATGGGCTTAAAGAGGGTTAGGTGGTTACCTGAAGAGGGCTTGAGTTCAAGTAACTCTTAGCCTAAAACCGTGATACGCCGATTCGGGTATATTATTTTTATGCTGGCGACCGTCGTGTGGCGTAGCAGAGTCAGAGACTCCAACCCTTGCAGCACACTTGGGTTGGATGCTTTTCCACTGAGTCACAGAGTTCAAATGATTTTTCAGAGTCTTTCGAAAACGTCCATGCGATTTCTTACTATATGATTTGTTTATGCATTGTTTTAAATTGCTCTCATGTATGTTGAATATCAATTATTATTTTTGATTTGCTTTGCATATCAGTACATCTGTATTGACCCCCTACCTCCCAAGTTCTGAGTCTCAATCTAGGGGTTCTGCTAAGCAGTAGAGTGTTCAGAGAGAAGTGGGGAGCCTTCCTTGTTCCAAAAGGCCTGTCTATTTTCAGATTATGTTATTCCTTTTGTTTTGGTATACTAGGGGCCTTGTCCCAGTTTTCAGACAATTGTCCTTTGATCAACTAGCAGAGATTTCACAGACTGTTCCAGATATTGTTTAGTTGGTTTCGAACTTCATTCCTTATTGTTAAACTGAATCCAGAGTATGACCATGTTTCCGTATTAGATTATATTTTCACATCTTCTTTTATTATATAAATTTTGTGCATGACTACCAGATAGAGTAGGATGTCAGTGCCTTCATGGTTCGGGATGTCCGTCACGGTCAGACCCAAGTTCGGATCGTGACAGTTGGCTGATTTTTAGTGCATTTAGGTCCCCTTTTGCACTCCAATTGCACACACCAAGTCTTGGACCCAACATGCACTCCCATAAGTCCATATCCGTAATTATTCCAGTATTAATTACATCCCCTAAAAAACTATAGCACAAGTTATGTAGCAGCATTAGTATAGAAGCATTGTACTTCAAAACAAAAGAAGATTGGAAATTGAGCATTTGCAGATAAGTGGAGAAACAAAAAAAAAAAAAAAAAACAGACGCGCAATGCTGAATATAGCTAAACTTCCTTATAATGGCATTATTCTAAGTTAGAGTTTAAGATAGAGTTATGTTTGCTTATACTTTTAACAATAAAAGAAGAGAGCATTTTTATTTGGAATTATGAAGATGGAGTCGGGAGACTAGGTTATAAGTTGTTTCTCAAATTTGGCATCTAACTTCAAGTTGAATTTAAAATTTTAAGGGCCCAATATTAATTTTCAAAAAAAGTAAAAAATTAAATTCGATATGAACATAAAAAATACTGAATAGAAAATAATAATCAAACACTAAAAAGACTAAATTAATTTAACAACAACAAAAATAACTTACGTAGACATAGTATGATATTAATTTTACTATGATCCATCATAAGTCATGTAAGAATGCATATCACTTAATAATTATTTAATAACAAAATATGTATAATTAACAATTGTTATAGGAAAAAAGGGCAAATATTTCCGTGAATTTTGTGATTTAGAGCGAATATATGCCCGTTAGAAAAAGTTATGCATGTATACGCCACCGTCTAATAAATTGTGCATATTTACCATTTTTGTTGAAAGACCTATATTTACTCAATTAAAAAAAATTTAAAACTATTTTTTTTAATTCCAAGAATAACAAGTGACTTTAAAAAAAAAAATTACCTCGTGTTTTACCCCTCCAGACTCTATCCAAGTGATGAAAATAATCCAGTCCATCTACACAATCAATAAAGGAAATTGAGTCAGGTCTGAATAAAAGACGAATCAATTTTTTCCAGTTAGGTTGGGTCTCGAGAAGTAAATAAAATGGGTGAGATAATTTTTTAAGGCCATCATATTTTTTAAAAATAAAAATAAAATTTTTTTAACTTGTTAGATGATGAGGGTATATTATATGTACAACATTTGTTGAATTACAGGGTATATATGCATAATTTTCTCAACGAATGATAGATCTGCTTGAAATTGCAAAAAGGGTTGTATATTTATCTTTTTTTCTATTGTTATATAATTTGTATCTATCTATACTATATTAAAAGTATGAAGGATCCTAAAAATGTTGTTTGAACTTTTTGCCCTTCGTTAAAAGTCTTTGTTTTAGACAAAATCGTCTTTTCACTATTTTTTCTAACATTTAGAAGTTGAAAATTAATTAAATATATTTATTCTAAAACTTATTAATGACAACAAAATACTTTTTTCATTAGTTTCAGAATTCTAAATCAATTAAATTTGATTTTGAGAAGATTTAAAAAATCTGGAAATAAATATAAAAATATTAGAATAAGAAAAATTTAAGAAGTATCAAATTTTTAAAAATTTTAAGTATGTAATAAGAATGTAACATATGATTTTGTAAAGATTTGACTTTACAAGCATGGAAATATTTTAAATATATAACAAAAAGAGAAAAATAATCGTACTACAAATATGGTACAAAATTGATGCGCCTCTCTTAGCCACGGAAAGAGATACTGCATGACCGATGCGAAAGTAATGATCGATCAACCACTTAGAACTTCTGGTGGTAAAATATATACAAGCTTACACTAAAATATATGTTTATGTTTACCTTATTATATTAAAGTGTGAAGAATTTTTGAAAAGTTATTTGATCTTTTTTCACTTTATTAAAAATCTCTAAAATAGATAAAATTATTAAATTTTAAATAATCAAACGTTACACGTGCAAGAAACGTGCAGTAAAACTAGTATGTAGAAAACGTGGACGAGGTCGTTTTTTATATTTCTTTGAAATTTTCACCAAGTGATAGCTGCTAAGAGTGAATTTACATCACGGTTAATCATTTCTCCTAATAAGACCAACTTTGTTGAAAGTTTTTTGACTCTCTCATTGATGAAAAAAGAACCATTTACCATTTATAACCTCTGTTAAGATTTGAACATTTGATCATGTAATATTTCATTCAACTTGATTCCATCCTTAATTAATTCACCATAATCTAATCATAATTGTTCATTCAACTTGATTCCATCCTTAATTAATTCACCATTATCGAATCATAAATTGACATAAATGAGTGAGATGTGAGATTTAGTATAACACTTCACTTAATCTTCAGTTCATTTCTTTCTTTCTTTATCTCTTTCTGTCTTTATCGGCTCCAACATTTACAAAGATCCAAATGCTGCCTATGGAAAAACTAAATGGAGAGAATAATGGAGTAATGCAAGAAAATTCAGAATCTGATGAACAAGATAACGGATTAATCAATCAAGAAGACATGAAAAAGCTGGAACTAGAAGAATAAACAAGTTCTGAAACTGAGGTCTTCGACTTATCAAGAAAACACCCGGTATCTGATGAAGCCTCCAATCAACACCCAAATCAAAGCAAACCCACAAAACTTTATTGGATAGCTGAAATCCTTACTGAAATTCTCTCAAGGCTTCCCGTTAATCTCTCTTGCAACCAAGTCTGTTTTAAAATTTTGGAGTTCTTTGATTTCTAGCCCTGAGTTTACCAAATATCATCTAAGTTTATCAGCTAATAATAACAAAGACTATACTAACCATAGTGTTATGTGGAGGATAGCCCAACCAGACTTCAACCTCAAGGAATGTCCTATTATGGAGGAAACTAACTTGGATTATCACATGAAAAACTCTGGTATATCCTGTGTGATTGAGGGTTCTGTCAATGGATTGATTTGTCTTGTAAATGAGGCAAAGGAATTGTTCCTATGGAACCCAGCAATAGGAAAGTGTAAGAAGTTGCCTGATTTTAGAACTAAATTGAAGGATGATGGTCAATGCACATATGGTTTCGGATATGATGATATCCATGATGATTATAAGTTACTGTGTAGTTTTTCTGTTACTCGCTATCCACGTAACTTTCAGGATATAAATATCTATAGCCTAAAGGACAATTCTTGGCGAACAATACATTGTTCTCGGAGAGTGACGCGGTTGATTGGTTCAGGTAAATTTGTGAATGGCAAGCTGTATTGGGCTACTAGTATTGATATAAAAAGTGGTTGGAGCATAACCTCTTTTCATTTGAGGAATGAGAAATGGAAAAAGGTAGAGCAACATTATTTTGGAGAAGAGGATTAATTTCTCGTGTTGGGAATGTTGGAAAGTAATCTATCTATGATTTATAATAATTCAACTACTCACGTCGATGTGTGGACTATGAAGGAGTATGAGAATAAATTATAATCTTGGAGAAAGATTTTTACTATCAATTATCCTCTATATCCCGTTGATTATTTATTTTCTCACTCTTTTTTTTCTGTCAAAAATAGGTGAATTTTTGCTTATGTTTCACAATAAAATCATGATATACAATTCAAAGGATAACATAAGCAACTGTTTACATATTAATGAATTTGATTATGGTCTTCTGACGGAATTCTTTCCAACCCTAGTCTGTCCGCTTTAACAAAATGAACTAATAAGAGAAAGTGACTCAAGGTGGCAAATATTATGATTATTGCAACTGTGCAAGTGATGATTTGTATGAATTTGATTCTATGTATTCTACAAAGGACATATAAGGAGAACTTTACCCAGCATTTTCATGGAGATTTAATTTGACCTTTCTTTTCTACTATTTTCAAGAAATAATTTATTTTCTCATTATTGCGAATAGATAATTAAATTTATGGCTTTGTCTTTTTTATTAATTTAGTTATTTGGCCAATGAAAGGTTGTATCTTCTTTTACTTCAGTAATAACAATAATATTAGCAAGAATGGGTTGAACTAATAAGAGAGGAAATATTTGAATGCTATGATTATGGAATAAGACGGAAAAACTTGAGAACATAGAATTCTAGGATAAGATGGAAAAACTTGAGAACATAGAATTCTAGGAGAAGTGATAGTTAGATTAAGTATGTTTTATTTAATTATTTTTTTTCTCTCAAAAATAGAAAAAGGAAAAAACATTAATCCAACAAAAATAGAAGCGTTCAATAGTTTATTTAATGTATTCCGCATTTAATGAAACTTATTGAATTTAACGAAACTTAACAAAGGAATAAAAGAAAGTTGCCAAGAGAAATTGCATGTGTTATTTTCCAATAAAATGGAGCTTGAGATGGGCTCAAGAATCTAGCTTGTATATTGCTAAAGAAGCAGACGTGGAAACAAATTGAAAAGAAAGTGAGGGGAAGATGTACTTGCACGAAATTATCTTCTGGATTAAAGAAGCAAAACAATGGAGAGAGATTTTAAAATCTCCAAAAGACAAGGTCAGCAATGGAACATGAATTTTGAGGGTTGTGGGAAGGGAGCAGGGAAGAAGTAAACTGAGATTTTAGCATATCGGGATGTGGAATGGGAAAGGCAGTTTCTCAGTCAAGTCAAGTATAAAACTAAATATGAAAATACAAATTACTCTTACATTCTGTGAATATGAAAATTGTCGATGTTATTATAGGCTTATATTATTCAGTAGACTAAAATTATTATTCACTAGTTGATGTTATGTAATCTGATACAAAGGATATGACAAGGGAGAAATGAAAGGACCTGTGAAATGGTGAAAAGGACTTTCTTTTCACTTTCCACTTCTACTTAAGAAAAGATAGGAAACTCCTTCATTGCTTTTTGTTTTAGCCGACTTATATCCAATATAAAGTTTACAATTTTTCATCCCCATGCACTGCAATTCTACAAGCGAAAACACAATAACTATATTGATAATCCGAAAAGATGCACCAAATGTAATGAACCAATGTCCCACATTGGAGAAAAAGAGAAATGCTAAGGGGTTTATTAGACTAATCTTTTGGGTTGGGCTCTCCCGTTTGGTTTATAACATTGGTGCTTTAATTGAGAGCCCAACCCAAAAGACTAGTCTAATAGGTGAGAGAACCAATTTGGCATATAAACCCCTTAGCATTCTTTTTTTTCCAATGTGGGACATTGGTTCATTACAATCGCCTCCGCTTGAGAACCAACGACCTCATTGGTCATGGCTATTGATACCAAACGGTATCTACAACACCAGAATAGTCCGCAAACAGTCACAACAATACTCCTAAATCCGCAACAACAAGAAAACAATACCATTCAATAAGCAAACACAAACTTAAAACAATAAAAGGATAGGTAACTTGACACAAAGAGAACTCATTAGGTAGCAACTAAAGAGTGTATCAAACTCTAAAACCTCTACAAAATAAGTTAACAAGAACCAAGTTCTTATGGTGACCGCCAAGGGAATCAACTCACCTCAAGATCTATCGTTTCCAAGCAAAGAACAATATTGGCTTTTTCAAGCCCTAAGCTATAATGGCTAGTCCAAGCCCTAACTAAGAACTACACTAAGGTGGTCTACTCTCAAGAGAGAAGATTTTCAATATCTCATATTTTCATCATTAAACAACTAAAGAGAAAATACCTAATAAGAGACTATATATAGCCTTGCTTATTACATTGTATAATGGACCAAAATACCCTTCATGAAAGGGGAGGTCATGGGTTGTTTCTTTAACATATGCAAACCCAAAATATCTTTAATGAGGGGTGCTTATTCAATGCTCCAAAACCATGGGGTCACACTTCAAAACTTGTAGTCTCGAATTGGCATCAAATGTAAGCCCCCAAACACTCTTCCACACATGGATTTGTTTAATGGTATGCTCAAAACAGGTCCTCCATGCATGTTCTCGTATCCTCAAGGTGACCAAGCCTTGAGCCTCTATGTGTTGGCCTCTAAATATGTCATCAAAAGATAAGATTGCCATTTGTCCTGTATCATCCTCCCCTTCTTGAAAAGGATTCAACCTTAAATCCAAACCTTGCAAAACCGAAGAGAGGACAAAAAAATATAAAATCCTCATAGAATGAGGGTTAGGGTTAGACAACAGATCATATCAACATGCCAAGGTTGCACATATTTGCAATATAACCAAGGATCCTTTGAATGGAATATTAAAAAGTCAATGAAAGATGTACGAAGGATTTGGTTATGGGATTCACCAAGAGTGACACTTTGTTTGTCATGTAGACCAAGCAACAAGTTGGGTGCACCAAGATCACCATTTCCATATTTAGCGTTGGGGTCAAACGGTAAGAGTGGCTATAGACACGGGTCTAGACAACACTCCCCTCTCCCGTGGTCTCCACCCAAACTAAATGACATACTCTCAATAATAGCATACATATGATCAAAAGAAAATAGAGAGTAGAGAAAAGTATCACTCAAGTCGACTTCTACTAAGGTGCCCTCATGTGTGTACTCACTACTAGTTTCCCAATCATCACCATGAGTAGTCTCAAAAATAAAGTCACACAAAGTAGAAGGAGTAACTTCCAAGACTACACATGTCTTACCCTTAAGAGTACTCTCATCTTCTAAGAAGCGATTTCCATCTTTAGGAGGAATGTTGTTACACCATAGTGGGTTAATGATAACGCTCAATCTACAACTCTCGTAGGAGTATAAAGTGGTCGTTAGCAAATATAGAACCCAACCTGGGTTGGGTATCGATCCCACAGAGAATAGCTTGGTCAACAGGTAAGCATAATTACTAGACTTTTAGTGCAAGTCTCGTAATGAGGGGGGATTGTAATGTGTAACCAAAACAATAAAGTAAAAGCTAACAATAGCAAAGTAAAGAGAGAAAGATTGTTACGTAAGTTGTAAAAAATGAGAATTGAGGCGTTGGGGTTATGTTCACCTTCTGAGGTATACGTCTCTATTGGCTATGAGTGTGTAGAATTCTGACATGCAATGGCTTATAGAGAATTGTAGTCGATGGTAAATCCAAGCGTCTCTCGACCTAAACAAGGACTATTTCACTTTAACTCTCTCGATCTTAAAGCGTGTCTAACGGTACGAATTCTCCAAGAGGTTAGTCCAGTTACGACACTAGCTTTTTAATAGGAAAGGGTGTCCTACTACCTTGACACTATCTCTTTTCCAGACAAATAACCTTTCTCGCGAACAAGTTAAATGTTAGACTAGCGTATTCTTGCGTTTGCAACCGCAAAGAATGTAGATTAAGATGAAGAGAATAATGATATAAGCAATATACGTGTCTCGAACTAACAAACTCACAGCAATAGATAGTAACTCATTCGGCTTCCATAACCCCAACAGAGAAGTTTAGTTACCCATGAATGCAAAGGAGATCACGATTTGCATTGTTATTGTTGAGTAATGGCGTGTGGATTAGGTGATAGGCGTGTGGCGTGTTTGCTTGGCTTGGTAACGATTCTCTTGTTGTGGAATTTAAGAATAGAAGAGTAGATTAGAAGTGTTTGTGGTGGAAGACGAGAGGGATGGAAGAAAATTAATTGTTGAATTAAGTGAAGAATAGAAAGATGATAAAAAATCTCTAGCATGATAGGGTATTTATAATACCCATATCCTAGTTCTACTAAGCTAATGAAATAAATAACCAAATCCTACTAGACTAATGAAATACTTAACCCAAATGTACTAGGTTAATGTAACATTATCATAATCCAAATAAACTAATGAAATACATAACCCAATTGTACTAGGTTAATGTATCATTGTCCAAATCCAGCTTTGTGTCTGTAAGTCCCCAAAGTCTTCAAAAATGTTGTTTTAGCCCGGGACAGATTTTCTATGCAGCAGTTTTGGTCCTTAGGCGTGTAAACTCCCTTTCCTTCCTTCGTGAGCTTTCTTTTGCGTCAAGTAAGCCATAAAATGCTGAATTTTGCATCATTTATACCTGAAACTTTACTAATCATTTTCATTAGCTCATTTATAGGAAAAAGGACTAAAAGTGCATGAAATATATAATTTGTTCTCAAAACTAGGCTAAAATATGGGCAAAATATATTGATATAGGCGTGTAAATCCGCCTATCATCAACACCCCACACTTAGAGCTTTGTTCTTCCTCGAACAACATATCATGTCCTTATAAACATCAACTTAGGGTTTTATAGCAACAACACAAAACATTCTTCAAGACAAGCACAACAATTATCAACAAAGAGTAGCTTTCTGATTATAAGTAGAAATAGTTTAACCTCTAGCATAGACTCGTGATAGTGATCAACTCACATGCAAACATTAAGGTGCATAGAATCATATACAACTATCCAAAGCTCATCAACCATGTGTGTCTCACAATATAGTACCCATAATCACTCACAAGTATAGCATATTTTTCAAACATGGGTATCAAAATGTCCTTGCTCTCACTCTCACAAAGAATTCATATATAGCAACTGATGACCATAGGCTTGCCCTTAATGTAGTACTCCACTAAATGTCGGAATATTAAGATTAGGATCAAGTAGGTCTTTTGATGGTTGTAATGTAGGCTAAGGGACGGGTAGGACTATTTTGGCCAAGAATAGTGACTAGGTTCCTAAGCGCTTTAATACATCACTTTGTATCATTGACACTTTTTTCTTTCAACCTTTCTTCTTTCTTTTGTTCTACCACCCTTGTTCTCCTCTTTTCAATTTTAAGCACAACTCACTTTTCAGCTTTCTTTTCCTTTTTCTTTTCACAACATCCCTCTTATGATAGCACTTTTGTTTCTTTTTCATAACACATTCAAGAACCATTACAATTTATAGCATCATACTCACCCAATTTCCTCTTATGTTGTCACATGAATTTTTCACTTTAAAGCATTTAGGAATTTGGATCAAATTACGGTCTTGAAAGAAATGGATTAGGATTACATACAAGGTTGTCAAAGAAATAGGCTAAAGGCTCAAAAAGGTTTAACTAGGATGATGTCCATGGGTAGGTAAAGCTGAAGGTAAACATGTATAGGTTGCCAAAGAAATGCCTAAATCATATCCTAAACTTACACTCCTTATTTTCGCTTTGCATACATACCAGGCAAGTTCTAGCATCAGCCACATACATAGAAGATACTATTAATCTCCCACACACAAGGCACATAGTCGACTTGATTGGAAGTAATATAGACTCTCGACCCAACAATTGAATCACACACTATCACATAATGAGTCACAACTAGAGCCTAAACGTCTCAATAGTCACAATTGTAGCACATACTCTTGTTATAATCTCATGCTGCCTATCAAAATAATTTCATGCGAAGCTAGAAAAATTTAACTCCTAAAAAAAACTAAAAAAATGTCAAACGAAAAACAACAAAAAAAAACGGGCTCAAAAAAACAAAGTAAACAAACAAACATACAAACATAGGTGAAAACAAAGAAGTATAGCATGCGATTCTGCCACCCCACACTTAGACGGGACACTGCCCTCAGTGGAAAATAAATTCGAAGAACCTGGTTAGTCGGACCCTTCATCAATGTCGGGGGTCATACCCCCTTCGTCTGAATCATCATAAGAGTCGTCGTCAGAGTTCTCCTCTTCGTCAGAATCAGGCAAGCGTCTATCATTATCAGTCGGCACATCATCGTCTAGAGGTTCCTCAAAATATACACCCACTCCACACATCTCCCGTGCATGCATGTTCATTGGGTAGTCGTGGTCCAGCTATTGGAACTCTTCAGCAGTTGGAATACGTCCACCACTCATCATAGTGAATCGTGTCATGCCATAGAGATGACGGAAGAAACTCTCGTCACGAGCATGTCTCTCCGCAGTAGTAAGGTTGACTCCATCAGTTGTTTCAGCATCTTTGACCTTGGTGAGGTCAACCTTCTTTGGGTTGTGTGGGAGTTTGTGGTCAGCTGGTTCCTCTTCGATATCCTCCTTCCGCAACATTGCTGTTAACAAATTGCCGAATGTGAAATGGGACCTTTTGCGGAGTCTGGCCTTCCTCATGGTAGATCGAATGATTGCCCCAAAGTTGATAGGGACATTCGTCATCAAAGCATAGACCAAACACACTCTATCTCTCGATATCTTGGTGTATTGAGTCCCAGGAATAAGACATGAGTTGACAATACGCATCCAGATTCTTGCTTCCCTATTTAGTGGAGCATAGGGGAAGGTGTTGTGTCGACCTGTTTCTTTATGTCTGCCCCACCTTGCCATTGATCTACTTCCACAAAGCTTGTGTCGTATCGCTATATAAGGAGGCCTGCTGTATAGTTCTTTGAATGGTGCTGTGTCGACCGAAGGTAAGCCAAGAAAAGAGTTGATCCAATCCGCTGTGAGCTATAACACTTGGCCCCGAATTTTGACTTCATTTCCTGTTGTATTCGGCGACCAGTTGGCATAAAACTCTCTTGTTAAGTCAATATTACACTCTCCCATGTCGCGGAAGATGAAATCCAGCTTCAAAGCCATTATTTTTGCCAACATTCGCGGCTCCTTCTTTGCTAAGGTCTCCTTGTTGATCAAGTCGACGTGCACATATTTTCTTTCTTTGTTGCTGCTGTACCATGCTTTGGCTTCTTCCTCAAGAACCCATTTTATTCCGAACATTCTGCGTGGTAGGTGTGCTGAGGATGATTCTCCTTGGTCTTTTCGACTTCTCTTCTTGCCCTTTTGGGATGTGGTAGCCTTCTCCTTGCCTTGCCTAACTTTAGGTGCCATTGTACCTGAGACTAGAAATAATGTAAGTTGCAGCACAATCTCACTTGATACAATCTATATGCAAGCACTAGGGGTACCACCCCACACTTAATTTTCTTATGCAAATCAGTGAGGTGAACGTAGTCGATTTACTTAGAATTCGTCGACATACGTTTTAGGATTGTATTCTGACAAGAAAATCAGCATTGCATCACTTATTTGCAGCCATTGGACTACTTTCATGGTAGATATAGCAACACTACGACCTAGGGGTTACCACATGGAATCGTTATTTTTACAACAAGCACAACCACCTAAGTCGATAGGCACTATAATCTTATCCCGATGGTCGGGATGGTCTAACATGTAAGCATCCAAACAACAATCTTAAGCAATATTCATAGCCATATCAATTCAGCAATTATCATAACAATGCTATTGAAACCAAATTCAAGTCGGAAACAAGCCAAGAATTTCCTACGTATATGTTTACTCACATGATTTTGTAACAACAATCCAAACACATAAACATCACCATCAATCATATATGATTTAGAAATTCATCATAAACGTAGTATTTACGAGGAATAAATGAGGAATATGCGAGTACTTACTTGCTTGAAACTTGTGGAGATGGTGTTGTGAATTGGAAGAGCAAAAGAAGAAAATTTTGAGAGGATTTGGAAGGTTATGCGACACCCTTAGGGTTTTTTCTAATGTGGTTGTGTTATAAAACTAAGTCCCCTTTATATAGGAAGAGTATGGGTCGGGTTATGACCCATTTACAATCGGATTTGGAGACAAAAACACCACATATGCGGCGCATATCACTCGGCATATCAATGACATATGCGGCGCATTGTCTATGGCATAATGGGACATATGCGCCGCATAGTCTATGGCACATGAGATACTGAGACCAAATGCCATAGCATAGGCGGTGCATAGTCAAAAGCATACCTAGGAATAGGCGGCACATAGTGTATAGCACACTAGATTCCGAGATCTTAGGCTATAGGATAGGTCGTGCATCGTTCGTGGCCTAGCTCTACCAAGGCCTAGCCTTCCTCGAAGCCTATTTTGACGAGGAAAAGGCTCAATCCATAGCCTTATGCATCACCATTCCTAACTTACCAACTTTACCATACAATGCGTCCAAATCGTCAATTGAAATCGATCTCCTCGTTGAATACTTCTTGCACCTATTTTTGCTCAAAATCAAACAAAAACGGTTAGTACGATGGGTTGCCTCCCACCAAGCGCCGTGGTTTTGGTCGTGGAACGACTCTTATTTTTGGATTTTCATTTATCAAAAAGAAAAAATACTAAAACGACGAAACGATAAAACGATAAAACGATAAAATAATAAAACGATGGGTTGCCTCCCATCTAGCGCCTTATTTATTGTCGTGGCTCGACGTAGTAATCTTGAGTACTTAGACTTCGTCAAGATAAGTGATGGACATGTCATTCATCGAGTCAAGAGGACCGATATATGGCTTGACACGTTGGCCATTCACTTTGAAGATAACACCCTCATTGTCTTCCAAGTCGACTACTCCAGACGAGTAGACTTGGATGACTTTAAATGGACCAGACCATTTCGATTTTAACTTACCTGGGAAGAGCTTAAATCTGGAGTTGAAGAGTAGCACCATGTCACCTTTTTGGAAATTTCGTCGAATAATCCGCTGATCATGATACTTCTTCATCCGCTCCTTGTATAAATCCGATCGTTCATATGCATGGAGCCGGAATTCATCTAGTTCGTTCAGCTGCTCCAACCTCATATTCTTTACATCTTCCCAATTCAAGTTCAATCGCTTCAATGCCCACAATGCCTTGTATTCAAGTTCAATGGGTAGATGACAAGCCTTTCCATAAACTAGTTGATAAGGAGACATGCCAATGGGTGTCTTGAATGCAGTCCTATACGCCTATAGTGCATCATCTAGCTTTCGAGACCAATCCTTCCGATTCGCATTAACCGTCTTTGCAAGGATTTGCTTGATCTCACGATTGGAAACCTCTACTTGTCCACTAGTTTGGGGATGATACGGCGTAGCTACCTTATGTTGCTTGACACCATACTTGGCCAATATAGATTTGAATAGCTTGTTGCAAAAGTGAGATCCTCCATCACTTATGATAGTACGAGGTACTCCAAAGCGAGAGAAGATATTCTTCTTTAAGAACGCTACAACACGCTTTCCTTCGTTATCGGCCAATGCTACAGCTTCAACCCATTTTGACACATAATCCACAGCAACCAAGATGTACTTCATTCCAAACGAATTCATGAATGGCCCCATGAAATCAATACCCCACACATCAAAGAGTTCTACCTCAAGAATTTTTGACATAGGCATTTCATGGTGTTTTGAAATAGCACCTTGCCGTTGGCATTGGTCACACCTCTTCACATAGTCATATGCATCTCTGAATATCGAAGGCCAATAATATCCACTTTGCAATACTTTTCTCGCCGTTCGATTGCCTGCATGATGTCCTCCAACTTGCGAGGTGTGGCATGCTTCCAATATAGTAGGCACTTCTTCATGGGATATACATCGTCGAATGATACCATCAGCGCATCTTCTAAACACATAAGGCTCATCCCAATAGTAGTGCTGAACGTCATGCATAAACTTCCTCCTTTGGTGGTAAGATAAATTAGCGGGTAGCACATTACTTACCACGAAATTTGCAAAGTCGGCATACCATGGTAATTTCTCCATTGTTGTTGCTAATATCTCCTCGTCAGGGAATGCATCATCAATCTGAATTTCAGGTTGTGCCACTTGCTCACTCTCAAGTCTAGATAGGTGATCAGCCACTTGGTTCTCGCAACCTCTTTTATCTTTAACTTCGAAATCAAACTCTTGCAGCAGCAACACCCATCGAATCAGCCTTGGTTTTGCATCCTTCTTTGTCATTAGGTACCTAAGAGCTGCATGGTCTGTATGCACGATCACCTTAGTACCACATAGATAGGCGCGAAACTTCTCAAACGCATACACAACCGCTAGGAGCTCTTGTTCAGTAACAGTGTAGTTCCTTTGGGCTTCATTTAGGACCTTAATCGCATAGTAGATAGGATGAAATAGTTTCTCCTTTCTTTGTCCAAGAACAGCACCAATGGCTACACCACTAGCATCACACATGACTTCGAATGGGAGCGTCCAATCTGGTGCTACCATGATAGGGGCTTCAATGAGTTTTCCTTTAAGGCATTCGAATGCCTTTAAGCAATCGTTATTAAAGTCAAACTTTGCATCTTTCTCCAATAGTTTGCACAATGGACTAGAAATTTTGGAGAAGTCTTTGATGAATCTACGATAAAACCCAGCATGGCCAAGAAAACTACGAACTCCCTTCACCGAAATTGGAGGTGGTAGCTTCTCGATTACCTCTATTTTTGCGCGATCAACCTCTATTCCTCTTTCGGAGATCTTGTGCCCAAGAACGATTCCTTCTTTTACCATGAAGTGGCACTTCTCCCAATTCAGCACAAAGTTGAACTCTACACATCTTTGCAATGCCATGCTCAAGTTTGCCAAACATGCTTCAAAAGACTGACCAACAACTGAAAAGTCGTCCATAAATACCTCCAAAGTGTCTTCAACCATATCAGAGAAAATAGACATCATACAACGTTGAAAGGTGGCTGGTGCATTACACAACCCGAATGGCATGCGTTTGAAGGCAAACGTACCATATGGGCATGTAAACGTTGTCTTCTCTTGGTCTTCAGGTGCAATACAAATATGATTATAACCTGAATAACCATCCAAGAAGCAAAACCATCCTTTCCCCGCTAATCGATCTAGCATTTGGTCCATAAATGGCATGGGGAAGTGATCCTTGAGCATCCAAGAATTCAGCTTGCGGTAGTCCATGCATACTCTCCATCCAGTAACGGGCCTGAGTGGAATAAGCTCATTCTTTGCATTCGCAACCACCGTCATACCTCCTTTCTTGGGAACACATTGCACAGGACTCACCCATGTACTATCAGAGATAGGATATACAACTCCTGCGTCTAACCACTTGATAATCTCCTTCTTCACCACTTCTTGCATTGGTGGGTTTAATCGCCTTTGATTTTCAATGGTGGGTGTGCACTTTTCTTGAAGCTGAATTTTATGTGTGCAAATCCCAGGTGGAATACCAATAATATCCGCAATGGTCCATCCAATAGCTCTAATATACTTGCGTAAGATTGTAATAAGAGCTGCAACTTGTTGCTCACCCAAATCGGCTGCTACAATGACTGGAAGAGTGTTTCCGTTTCCTAAGAATGCGTACTTCAAATGGCTTGGCAGCTCCTTCAATTCTAACGTGGGTGGTTCTTCAATAGATGGCTTAGCTGGTGGTGTGGGTCGATTTTTGAGGTCAAGATCCAGGTTCTTGGGGGTATAGCGATATGTCCCTAATCCCGATAGAGCACAAATATCTTCATCAGAAATTTCAGCATCATCATTCTCTCCTTTCATGAGCAAAACCTCCAAAGGATCATCAAGAATTTGCTCTTCTGCAAGTAACTCTTTCTCATCATCAAAGACAACATCGGCCACAGAAAATACACTCAGATCTTTGGGTTGCTTCATTGATTTGCAAACATCAAAGCGAACCACTTCGTCATTTATTCGGAATGAAAGCTCATTAGCTCTCAAATCTATGAGCACACTTCCCGTAGCAAGGAAAGGGCATCCCAAGATTATGGGAACCTCTTTAATCTGCTTCACAATCCAAGATGACAAAGTATGTTGGAAAGATAAATGAAGAAACCTTTACCAAGACATCGCATAGAATACCAACCGGTCGCTTTACCGACCTATCTGCCATAACAAGCCTCATATTAGTTGGTGTAGGATCTCCTAACCCAAACTTCTTGTAGATCGATAATGGCATCAAGTTGATGCTGTCTCCTAAGTCACACAATGCTTTGGCAAAGTTCAAACATCCGACGGTGCAAGGAATAATGAAAGCTCCGGGATCGGCCTTCTTCTGAACTATCGATCGGGTAGCAATTGCACTACAATGATGCACATCATCCTTCAGCTCATAACTTGCTGCCCTCTTTTTAGTCAAAAGATCTTTCATAAACTTCGCATACCCAGGCATTTGTTCAAGTGCCTCTACCAACGGAACATTAATAGTCAGCTGCTTCAACATGGTCATAAATTTGCTGAACTTAGTGTCATCGGTCACCTTCTTCAATCTTTGGGGAAAAGGTGGTGGTGGGTATGGAAGTGTTCTCTCCATGGCTTTCTTCTCCTCTAGCTTCCGTTTTTCCACTTTTCCAGGCTGCACGTCACTAGGTGAAACGTCCTTGACGTTGGGAGTAGTTATTGCGGCTTCTTCTCCTCTTGTAACGTCAGTAAGCGTAGCATCCATGTCCGCAACTTCGTCAACCACTTGCTTTCCTTTTGCTGAAGTTTCCAGCACGTTACCGCTTCTGGTAGTGATGGCCATGCATGACCCATCATTCTTTGGGTTTTGCACAGTATCGCTTGGTAAGGTGCCAACCTTTCTTTGATTAAATGCTGCTGAAAGTTGGCTCAACTGCTGCTCTATTTGCTTGATAGAAGTGGAATGAGAATCAACTAGTTGCTTCATGGAGGACAAATCATCAATCACCTCCTTAACTCCCGCGCTCGTTGCTTCCACTCCTTTCAATAACTTAGCCATCATGTCTTCCATAGAATTAGATGTGGTGGTATCACGTTTACCAGGGGGAACATACAAACCACTATTTTCATTATTTTTCTTCCAACTACCTTGGTCTTTGCTTCCAGATTTATCATAATAGTTCCGACCTTGGTTTCCTTGGGAATTCCCACGGAAACCCCCCTGGTTGTTCAAGTAGTTGGCCTCCTCTTCAGAATCAGATTCGTCTCTTACTTTTAGCGCTACAGCTTTCACTTTTTCGGTCTTCCCTGATAATAAGTGCTTTGTCAGAAGATCCAATTTTGTTTTCATGTGCGCCATGTCTTGCTCACGTTCTTCTTCTCTTCTTCTTTGGTGTGCAGACATGCCAATAGATAAAGTGGGGCTTGCTACCTCAGAATCCCTGGTATGCCAAGCTCTACTTTGCTTTGTCATGCGATCTAGCATATTGCTTGCTTGACCAAAGGTGAGGTCCATGAAAGAACCTCCAGCTGCGTTGTCCACCACTGGTTTAGTTATTGAATTCAAGGCTCTATACAAGATCTCCATGAGGTGAACATTAGTCATGTGATGGTTTGGGCATCTCGCTAGCTTTGTCTTGAACCTCTCCCATATTTCATGAAGAGCTTCAGAGGGAAGCTGACGAAAGTTGCTGATTTCATCTCTCAATTGAGCCCTTTTGGATGGCGGAAAGAATCTTTCTAGGAAAGCGTCTCTCAATTGCCTCCAATTTGTAATTGAATCAGGAGTCATCCCATTCAACCATAGTGTTGCCTCCCCAGACAGAGACAATGGAAATAGGCATAGTCGAATAGCATTTTGACCAACACCAGGATTGTCAAAGGACTTGCATGTAGAAATAAAGTTGATGAGATGCATATTCGGATCATCACCTGCTAGTCCACCAAATAATCCCTTGAGTTGCAATAACTGAATCATGGTGCTTGTGATGTTGAACTTGGCTCCGGGCGCTAATGGTGGTGGAATTATTGCTCCAGTGGCTCCGGAACCATCAAGATCATCATCATCATCGTCGAAAGCTGGTTGCAAAGGTTGGCAATCATACCTATACCGAGCTTGTCGACCTCTTCTGTTGGCAGGTGTTATAATTTCAGCATCACGCCTAGGGTTTAGTAACTCGTCATCACCTAAATCTTCATCGTCAGGATTTGTTGCTCGCCCAGGATTATCAATGTTTTGTTGTTGGACTTGAGCAGCGGCAAGAGCAGCTAATCTTGCTTGCTCGTGTTGAGCAGCCATCCTATCGATTTCAGCTTGTGCTTCCATTCTTCTAATTCGTTGTGGTTCAGGATTAATTGGTAATAACGGTTGACCAGAACTTCTAGTATGGGGCATGCACTAAAGTAAAAACCTGCAATAAACAAAAAAAAAACTAAACGTAAAAGTACAAGAGTCTTTGACCAAAGGGTCTAGTAATTATCACGAACTTGATTGACACTCGTATTCCTCGGCAACGGCGCCAATTTTTGATAACGCTCAATCTACAGCTCTCATGGGAGTGTGAAGCGGACGTTAGCAAATATAGAACCCAACCTGGGTTGGGTATCGATCCCACAGAGAATAGCTTGGTCAACAGGTAAGCAGAATTACTAGAATTTTAGTGCAAGTCTCGTAATGAGGGGGGATTGTAATGTGTAACCAAAACAATAAAGTAAAAGCTGACAATAGCAAAGTAAAGAGAGAAAGATTGTTACGTAAGTTGTAAACAATGAGAATTGAGGCTTTGGGGTTATGTTCACCTTCTGAGGTATACATCTCTATTGGCTATGAGTGTGTAGAATTCTGACATGCAATGGCTTATAGAGAATTGTAGTCGATGGTAAATCCAAGCGTCTCTCGACCTAAACAAGGGCTATTTCACTTTAACTCTCTCGAGCTTAAAGCGTGTCTAATGGTACGAATTCTCCAAGAGGTTAGTCCAGTTACGACACTAGCTTTTTAATAGGAAAGGGTGTCCTACTACCTTGACACTATCTCTTTTCCAGACAAATAACCTTTCTCGCGAACAAGTTAAATGTTAGACTGGCGTATTCTTGCGTTTGCAACCGCAAAGAATGTAGATTAAGATGAAGAGAATAATGATATAAGCAATATACGTGTCTCGAACTCACAAACTCACAGCAATAGATAGTAACTCATTCGGCTTCCATAACCCCAACAGAGAAGTTTAGTTACCCATGAATGCAAAGGAGATCACGATTTGCATTGTTATTGTTGAGTAATGGCGTGTGGATTAGGTGATAGGCGTGTAGCGTGTTTGCTTGGCTTGGTAACAATTCTCTTGTTGTGGAATTTAACAATAGAAGAGTAGATTAGAAGTGTTTGTGGTGGAAGATGAGAGGGATGGAAGAAAATTAATTGTTGAATTAAGTGAAGAATAGAAAGATGATAAAAAATCTCTAGCATGATAGGGTATTTATAATACCCATATCCTAGTTCTACTAAGCTAATGAAATAAATAACCAAATCCTACTAGACTAATGAAATACTTAACCCAAATGTACTAGGTTAATGTAACATTATCATAATCCAAATAAACTAATGAAATACATAACCCAATTGTACTAGGTTAATGTATCATTGTCCAAATCCAGCTTTGTGTCTGTAAGTCCCCAAAGTCTTCAGAAATGATGTTTTGGTCCTTAGGCGTGTAAACTCCCTTTCCTTCCTTCGTGAGCTTTCTTTTGCGTCAAGTAAGCCATAAAATGCTGAATTTTGCATCATTTATACCTGAAACTTTACTAATAATGTTCATTAGCTCATTTATAGGAAAAAGGACTAAAAGTGCATGAAATATATAATTTGTTCTCAAAACTAGGCTAAAATATGGGCAAAATATATTAATATAGGCGTGTAAATCCGCCTATCATCAGTTAACATATAGGCTATAGCCTCCAAGGTAAGCTATACCATCTTTTTCACCACTTGGCTCATTAGGAGTATTTATATCATTTTCAAAAAAAAACATTATACCTAAAGAGTGCATGATCCAAACCACAGGCAGATTTGGAACAAGAAAGTTCCTCACTCTCTAAGAGATGAATATCAAGTTTCAAAGAGTTTCAAGCACAAGATTTTCCAAGCAATAGCTCTCGAGTTCACTCCGATTTTGTTGACCAACTTTTTTAAATATTTCACTCACTTTCACTTGAGTTTGATTAATCAAATCACACACATGCTCAAGTGGTGGACAATTTTTACAAATAGGTTGATCAACACCAATTACACAAGACAATGTACTTCCATTCAACATGTAGGCTTCAACACTAGGTGGACATAAATTGATCTTACAAGAAGAGTTAATTTGGTCATCAATAGGATCAACTAGTGTATCCATACTCACAACATGCACATCATCAACAAAAGGCAAAGAATTATTAGACTCACAAGTAAGTAAGCTACTACTCACACTCAACAGGCTACTACCCACATAATTATCATTCACATGCATAAAAGCGTAAGGATTAGCTATTTTACCTTGAAGTTCATAAGTCGACTCTCTTTTGCTGTGTTGTGAAGGTCCTCTATAAGCTTGGGAAGCAAATTCACTTCGGTATTGTTCTCCTTTACTTGCCATGTCGGTACCTACACAATGTCTTTAGAAATAGAAGGACAAACAATGTTAGCTCGGTTTGGTGGCAATCCCCTCACTTCTCTCCACATAACCTCTCCTTCTTCCACTCTTGGATTACCACCTTACACACCATTACTCCTCTCAATATTTTGTATCTGATAAGCATTTGGATTAGAGTATGTATTCACTTCTCTTTGTGGCTCGGGCAACATGTATGTCACGAGGTGATTTCCCCACTGGTCTCTTACAATATTAGGCCAATTTCGCTCATTTGGAACTCTATGTTATGCAAACCAATCGGCACCTAAGCATTCATGACCTTGAACCTTTCGGTAACCATAAACCCATCCAAGAAATATGGAACAAGTAAAGGATCGCAAAACAACCCCAAGTAGTCAACCATGGATGAAAGGATGTAGTTTTTATAGTACCTATCATTTAACACAATGAGGAATACTGGTATCCCACAAATGGTCACCTTTATAGAGTGTACACTCCTTGTCAGATCAACATTGTAAGGCACACGAGTACCTCTAGGTTTTGGAGATACATACCCTTTTCTTCTCATTAGACAACCTCCACTAGAGCTGGTCTAACCATTCACACTATATCGACCTTGATAAGAAGTACTACAAGGTGGAGGATATGAATCTTCACACTCCTCACATGTACTCTCATCATAGCTCTCATAAGCTTTGTGAAGGCAAGGGTTATACCTAACACCAAATCAAGGTTCGGAGTGAGAAGTGTAAGACTCGTCACATGCCTCAATGTCATCATAAGATCCATCACGAGGTCCTACATCATATCAAAGTTCACCATAAGAACTAGGCACTTCATTCACCTCATTTTCTCCCTCAAAACTATAACTCTCAAATCTGCCCAAGTTTTGATCATGGCTATTTTCATAGCCTCCACAATCTCCCTCAACTTCGTAGCCATAAAACCCCTCACTACAATCATATTCTCCCATGTTTTAGTCACAATAATCCCCGTCTATCGAAGACATGTTCCCCGTATATCACCTTTGTACCTACACAATGAACAAACATGATTAGTAGTAAAATCTCCTCACCAACACTCGTATACACCCACCTTTGTGATTCTCACAATTGAAATGACGAATATTGAAAGTTTCTTATACTCCGGTAGTCAATCGGATTTCAATTCTACTGGCGGCCGGAATGAATTCTTGTTTGATCAACTCAAAATGCAAAAATAAAACTTACTAAATTGAAACAAATAAGTTACTACGAGTTAAAAATGATAAAAACACACAAATAACAAAGACACGAAAGAAACGGATTCAACAATTAATCTACAACTAAGTAGATGATTACTAGATGTTAATTAATTATAGAATCAAGACACGAAACTAATGAAACAATAAAATGAAACTAATAATCTAAAATTTTTGAGCTTAAGAACTTAGATGATGACATGGCAGCCTCTCATTGGTTGTTGAAAATTGTCAAAAGTTTTGAGGAATTTTTTTCCTATTTTCAATTTGTATTGCTCAATGTTCAATTGGAAGAGTGTAGTTTTTGTTTTGGGAGGAAAACAACAAGACTTAGAGGTTTTTCAATGTTAAAAAAAAGGCTCGACTTTTCTTTCACCCTTTTGGCAAAACACCTTTTGAAGCCTTTGTCCCCCTTTCCTCTTTTGTAGGTCTTGGGAAGACCCCTTTCTCTCTTTTGGTAATAAGACCTTTTAAAAGTCTTTTACCCCACTTTCTTCTTTTATAATAGTCTTGGAACGTGTTTCAATACAAAAAAGACCACACCTTCTTTCTTCTTTGATTTTAGATCAAACAAACCACTTTCTCTTCAATAAGATATGAAGATGTTGAAGAACACCAAGAACACAACTTTGAATCTTGGAGTTCTAATGTTAACGTTGGACCTCCCAAACATCAACAACACATATTCAATATCCAATATTCAATAACAACATCAACAAAACATTTTTCCAGACACCAATCTTCAACAACAACATCAACAAAATGTTTTCCCAACCACCAATCTTCAACAACAATATCAAACACCTTCCAATATTCAAGAACCACTTGGATTTAGCTCAAAATTTAGATGTAGACTCTATTAGTGTTAGTGAAGAAGATACTAACACTTGAAACAACAAAACACATAAAAACAAAAGAAAACTGAGCCTCAAATCTTGGCCCAAACACAAAAACAGGACAAATTACTCTTTTTTTGCATTTTTTAGTTTTTACAACACTATTTTTGTGATTTTTCAAGATAGCAAGCCCAAGATTGATCTCGTGGGAACGAAATCAGTGATGGATCTGATATAAAACGGTATCTAAAACAAGTAAATAGTCCACAAACTGTCACAACAACAATCCTAAATCCGCAACAACAAGACAACAATACCATACAATAAACAATCACAAACTTAAAATAATAAAATGATAGGTAACATGATACAAAGAGAACTCATTAGGTAGCAACTAAAGAGTGTATCAAAATATAAAACCTCTACAAAATAAGTTAATAAGAACCAAGTTCTTACGGAGACCGCCAAGGGAATCAACTTACCTCAAGATCCACCATTTCCAAGTAAAGAATAATATTGGCTTTTCCAAGCCCTAAGATACAATGGCTAGTCCAAGCCCTAACTAAGAACTACACTAAGGTGGTCTACTATTAAGAGAGAGGATTTTCAAGGCCTCATATTTTCATCATTAAACAACTAAAGAAAAAAATACCTAATAAGAGACTATATATAGCCTTGCTTATTACATAGTATAATGGACCAAAATACCCTCAATGAAAAGGGAGTTCATGGGTTGTTTCGTTAACATGTGCAAACCCAAAAATACCCTTAATGAAGGGTGCTTCTTCAATGCTCCAAAATCATGGGGTCACACTTCAATACTTGTAGTCTCGAATTGGCATCACATGTAGTCCCCCACACAATCTTCCACACAGATATTTGTTTAATGGTATGCTCAAAATGGGTCCTCTATGCATGTTCTCGTATCCTCGAGGCGACCAAGTCTTGAGCCTCTATGTGTTAGCCTCTAAAGATGACATCAAGAGATAAGATGGCCATTTATCCCATATCAGCTATGCTAGTTGGTCACGGCTGGCACCCCTCTTGGGTCCAGGCCATCAATACTGACACACAAGCCACCACTCCGAGACGCAGCTCTATATGTAGTTTTTTCCTCGATGGTCACGACTATGCCTAGTTGGTCACGGCTGGCACCCCTCCTGGGTCCAGGACACCACTACTAACACACAGGCCACCACTCCGAGATGCAGCTCCACGTATGGTTTATTAATCGTTGGTCACGGCTAGCACCCCTCGGGTCCAGGACACCACTACTGGCATATAGGCCACCAGTCCGAGTTATGGGCTACTCATTGGTCAAGGTTATGCCCAATTGGTCACGGCTGGCACCCCTCGGGTCCAGGCCACCACTACTAGCACATAGGTCACCACTCCAAGCTACGGCCCCACGCATGGGACTCTCAATGAAATTACCAATGTTATAAACAAAACGAGAGAGCCCAACCCAAAAGACTATGCTAATAGGTGGGATAGCCCATTTGGCATATAAACCCCTTAGCCTTTCTCTTTTTTTTTCAATTTGGGACATTGGTTCATTACATGAAACATGGATAGAGTGTTCGCAGTCCATACCACTACCTCCGAGGTGAAGTAGAGAGGTTGTTTTCGATAGATCCTGTAGCTAAAATAAATCAAGAATAGAAAAATTAAGGTTGTTGATTCTCGGTGCCAGTTTACGTTCGTATTCTCGTCCAATGGTTATCTAAAATGTTTACCACATTGAGACCCCAGCAGTTTTAGGCAGATAAAGTTTTAAATTGTAGCATAATTCTATGTTAGTTTTTCTATATTGAAGCATAAGTTGATGCATTTAAGTGATACTTCTCTATACATATATGTACGATGTATCCTTTCCAGACAAGGCCGGCAATGGAACATGAATTTTGAGGGTTGCGGGAAGGGAGCAGGGAGGAAGAAAATAGAGATTTTAGCATATCGGGACAAGGAATGGGAAAGGCAGTTTCTAAGTCAAGTCAAGTATACAACTAAATATGAAAATACAAATTACTCTTATATTCCGTGAATATGAAAGTTGTCGATGTTATTATAGGCTTATATGATTCAGTAGACTAAAACGATTATTCACTAGTTGATGTTAAGTAATATGATACAAAGGATATGACAAGGGAGAACTGAAAGGACCTTTGAAATAGTGAAAAGGACTTCCTTTTCACTTTGCACTTCTACTTATATTAACCCAAGGAAGAAAAGATATGAAATACCTGTGAAATTCTACAAGTGAAAACATAATAACAATATTATGTTTTTTTCTTTTTTGCGACTTATATCAAATATTAAGTTTACAATTTTTGATCCCTTTGCACTGCAATTCTACAAAAGAAAACATAATAACAATATTAAGCTTCTTTTTTTTTAAAAAAATTTTGCAACTTATATCCAATATTAAGTTTGCATTTTTTTATCCCCTTGCACCGCAATTAACGATCGAAAAATTAAGTTCGTTGATTCTCCGTGCCAGTTTACGTTCGTAATCTCGTCCAATAGTTGCCTAAAATCTTTACCACATTCAGACCCCAGTAGTTTTAGGTAGATAAAGTTTTAAATTGAAGCATAATTTTATGTTGTTTTTTCGGTATTGAAGCATAAGTTGATGCATTTAAGTGATACTTCTCTATACATATATGTATGATGTATCGTTTCCAGACTTAACCCTAGCTACTCATTCCCCCATTTGGACAAATGATGGCGTTCACTTGATTTTTCTAACTTTCTATTAACTTAGAGCAGTGGTGTTGCACTTCATATCTAAGCTTTCAAGCTTCACGCAATTGATTTTTAGTATCTACAGATTTTGTTAGATGTTGAATTATATCATTTCATCATTATTTTTTCCTTCCTCAAAAGAAGAAAGCGACAATTAACATATCTGATTCTATAAGATGAAGACAAAATATCAAACTTGGAAAAAGGAAACATTTTATATCAAATCAAATTTTGAGCTGAACTGAAAATTTCGAGCAAACAAATATCCAAATTAATAATTGACACAACAACTAGATTCAGTTTAATGAAAGATAATTAAGAACTTTAAACTAATTCTCCAAAAAATAATTTAAAATGCCGCTATGAAGAAATTGACCTTGAAAATCAAGAATGCATCAACCACTGCAGTTTCATCTTGATCTTCGCCAACTGGTTAATTGTAATACCCTGTATTTTCGTGCTAGAATTCTAACTGTTGTTCCTGCGCGTCTAAGCTCTAATCCAAGTGATTCACACGTGAATACAAGTTGAATGATCATTATCCTAGTCTATGAAGTAGTTTAGAGGTGGAAAATGTTTATTGCAATGACCTAGAACAAGGTTGAGCTAAGACCAATTGATTCATCCAAAGTTTGACATTTGATTCTACAAGGGTCAACTTCAAACGTGAATATCTCTTAATACACATGGAATTTTTCATCCTAAGACCTAGAAAATTGTATATAATTGAATTAGATTTCCAACGATACCAATTTCGCAAAAATCCGATACCCTAGCGAAGAGTTATGCCCATTTTCGTGAGAACCAGTAAGGGTGTGCGATGGGCAATGCGCTGCCCAATGAAATGTGTGCGATTGGGAGTATGAGGCATACTTAAATACCTGCCATAAGGTATGCGATGCACACCTTAAGGTCTGCCATGGGTTGTGTGCCGCATACCTAACTTTCAAGTGCCAAAAACACCCCTATAAATGTCTATAACATGGGATTAAACTCCCACAACATCAAAATAAGTTTACTTTCTCTCAAAATCACCAAGAACAACCTTTAGGGTTTCAACATAAAAACCCCAATAGCTAGAGATTCAACCGTGAAAATTCTATAATTTTTACATATTCGGAATCCCCATTACCAAGGCTACGAGTGACACCCAAAAGTTCGTGAATAGTATTACGTCATTCGGAAAGTCATTCAAATCTTCAAGTTTAAGGCATGTGGGGTTTTTCAACATGAACACCCTTTCTTTCTTGTGCCCAAATTGATTTTTCTTTTATGAATATACATGATTTTACATGTTTTGAGATGAATTTATACCCTATATGGTTTTACATGATATTATGATACTCTCTATGTTTTGAAAGTTGAATTGAATGAGAATGGTGACATTTTTGTACATAAAGCTGAATTTTCCAGATTGTAAATTAAGTTAAATATATTTACTATGAAAAGCATGAATCTTGAGAAAATTTAATATGATTTTGATGTATGAGACCTTGAGTCCTAATTGGGATTGTACTTAAAGAAATTATGTGCTATAAGCACAATGAGATTCAACCCCAAAGCTAATTTTCTTTACCAAGATGTAGGATTATAAAGCTGAAATTTTAAGTTTTAAGTGATTATTTGTGTGCTTATAAATACCTTGAGTTTAAATAATTTGCGATGATAAAGAAGCTTTGACCTTTTGGTCGTAAAAAGGGTTGTTTTTGAAATCGAGATGAGAAAAGAAATCCACTTTTATTGATTTATTATAAAAGGGGTAGCATGATGGCTCCCGTTGTGAATTGTTGAAATATTTATTAGTGGATTTTCTTTTGAAAAGATCTGAGCTAAGTCCGGGAGTAGTCTTTAGCACCTAGCAGGAGGTATAGCCGGATTTGTACTTCCCTAGAACTATGTGCCCCCATAGGTTGTGATCCTGAGGCTGATTTATATACAGTGATCACTAGTGAATAAAAGATTAAGGTCCTACTCCGATAGCAAGGATAGGATAGCTCTCCCCAACGTGAGTTGTACGTTGGATTCCATGTAGCTCACATAGTTTATGTCGGTTATGAGAGACTCCCAATGTGTGCGTGTGTATTCTCCTATCTATTATGAAAATTCTTATTCTTCTATTTGAGATGAAAACATATGTGTTTGAAAGACTGAGTTTGAGAAAGTTATTATTTTCGAAAGATTTAATGAACATATATTCCAAAGAGAATTGATATGAGATTTGATTGCGTTGATGATTTAGAATCGAGATGGAAGTGAATTGAGATTTATTATTATGACTCACATGTTTCACCCGATATATTTTACTCTCTTATGATTATGATGATTTTAATTCAAGCTAAGTGAGTCATTTATATCAGCATGAATAATTTTATAAACTGTGATGATATTAATATATTATTTTAAATATGCATTGCACCCCATATGCTCGGTACGTTTCCATGGTACTGACCCACATATTCATATGTGAGCTACATTTTCTCGGAATGTAGCTACAAGGTATAGTGTACATCTTCAGATCTAGTCAGTTTGTGGCATCCAGTCAGCAGGTGATGAGTCCTTTTGATTCAAGGGGTTGAATTAGTTATATAGTTCGAGAAGTGTTGTATTTTCTTTATTCATTCGTATTGAGTTGGGTTAGTTGGGAGTCATAACCCAACTACTTACAGTCAGTACTAGTAGAGACTTCATAGACAGTCAGTAGAAGTTGATGTATTTCGTTTCAGTTTTGGTGGTAAAGGAAGAATTTTAATCTTGTAAAATTCCATTTTTGTATCGATCAGATTCAGAAAAGAGTTAATTTCTGCTGATTTGTATGGATTGTATTTTTATTCAGTTGCTTATGAGTTATGCCAGTAGAAGGGTTATCTTGTGGTTACTTGTGACACTAAACGTCTCAGGACCCGATTTCGGGGCATTAAAATAATTGTCTCCGAAATTATCCCCATAAACCCATAGACAAGTTGAAAATTTTGCGGAAAATAGGGTGGATTATTTCGGGGTAATATCCTACACGTGCAGCCATTTTCATAACCTTTAAGAAATGGTGCTCTAACATAACAATCTTATTTGCCAATGCCTGACCACGAAATTTCACGTTGGGAACTGAATCCTCGATGTAGTCGATGAATTTCTTTGAATAAGGATGAGGTGGAATTACCCCGTCATTGAAATAGTACTGATAGATAACCTTCAAGATTGCTAAGTCATGATCATAATCATAATCGTCCTGTTTTTCCAGTTTACTTTCAGATGTTCCTCCTCTTTCAAGATTGAAAAATATAGGCACATTAATTGGCTTCAGTTCATATGATTCAGACATCCGTGCTACCCTTTTTCTTCAATTTTCGCAAACACATGCTTCGATTGATACACTTCAGATGCTGGGAGCTTTCTTTTTCCTGTTACTTTTGCAAGTTCAGGAATGATCGATTCTTTATTTTCTCTTGAAGTTAGCATTTTGGGCCTGGTGATTCTTTGTGAAAACTTTGGAGCTGATAAAGAAAGAAAGAATATTTTTTATGAGAATGCGGAGATGGTTCTTTCTCTTGCTATATTAATACCTAATTCATTTAACTAAAATCAGTAAAATATTAATTTTACTAAATCTCACTGCAGATTACAGTCCATAACTCTACGGATAGCGTTCACACTAGATCATTTGGTTGACCAGACATTAAATGACCTTTCGAGTAAGGTTTGTACTGATCTGTCGTGATTTATGGCTGGCAAAAATTGGCTTATATGGAAAACTACAACACATAGGAATGTCCTCAAGCATAGCGTACATTCTAATATAGACTAAACACTAGCGTACATTCTAATATAGACTAAACACTGAGTTAAATGTTCTTTATCGAAGATATTATTAAGTTGTTGAGGCATATGTTTTGACACTATTAGTCTTTTCCAATTTTCTATTGAATTGAAAAGCGATAGCAAACTACTTGTATTAACTTCTGGCAGAAATTTGTTCGATTCAATTCAACAGTCTATTTGCTCAAATTCGATTGTGTCATAACTTTATAATTCGGATATGATGATCATTTCATCTATTGCAGAGACAAAGTACATAGAACATTAGATAAAATTCACCTTCAAATATTCGGGTTCAGTTAGACTTGTAGATTATATGCTACATCTGTAACTAGGTGGTGCTGCTCATTATTTCTAGGGCTTTCGAGTTTCATCAATATGATAGTGTTCAACACTATTAGTTACAGAGTTAGTTGCACTATTGGTGCAAGTTAGTTACAATGTACTTGTAGCCTAGTTGGTTAGGGAGGTAACTTAATTAGATGAATTACTTAAATTGAATGATAAGTCACTCTATAAATAGAGATGTAAATAGTTTGCGTAGAAATGGATCATTGTTATTGAATACAGTGGGTTCACACTCATTCTTATTTCTTCCTTTCTTTTTCTGTGGGCTATACTCTGCTCCATGGATCATCCTTGTTGATACTCAACATTGTCTCAAAGCCTGTGATCAATGGTCGGGTATCTAGATACTGGTTCACTGCGCATCATCATCTCTATTGATTAAGTGCAACTACGTGGTCACATAATGAGTGTACTGATTAAAACGGCAGAGGAGCTAGGGATTGTAGTTTTTGACTGCACATTCAGTTCGTGACACACTTGTGTACTAGAGTGGGAAATTTTCTTGAATACAACAATGCCGACAACTGGAAATCCACACACGAGCAATGCAGTTAGCCCTGGTGGAGGAGAAACAGTTATCGATGCCAATCATCCTCTGCATCTTCATGCTTGTGACACTCCTGGTAGATCTCTAGTCTCAATTTAGTTAACAAGCTCTGAGAATTATGCGCTATGGAGTAGGTCAATGAAGATAGGATTGTTAGGTAAAGGGTAATTAGGCTTTGTTACTGGACAAAGCTCGAAAGACAAGTTTTCTTTATCTTTGTATGATCTCTGGGAAAAGTGCAATGTGATAGTACTTTCTTAGATCATGATCTCAGTGAGTAGGGAGTTACTCAGTGGTATAGTGTATGCGATTAATGCTCAACAAGAATAGATTCACTTCCAGGAGCGGTTTGACATAGTTGATGGATCTCGGATCTTCTATCTGCATAAGGAAATCACTACACTAAATCAAGGTGACATGATTGTGTCAATGTATTTTTCTCATTTAAAGGAATTGTGGATGGAATATGATACACTTATGCCATGTCCTGCATGTACTTGTGAGGATCCTAAAACATATGCTGCACACTTTGACTATCAGAGATTGATGCAATTCTTGGTAGGGCTAAATGAGTCGTACAACCAATGTAGGAGTCAAATCTTGATGCTTAATCCTCCTCCTAGTGTGAATAAAGATTACTCCCTTGTGATGACTGTGGAGAGTCGAAGACTGCTGGGAAAATATACTCTAAGAGCTGGAGGGTTAGCTAAATCTATTGACGCAAATGATTACTTGGTGTTCTTTAGTGGAATAGGGAAGTTTACTAAAGAATATGCAAGTTTTAAACCTAAGAGAAAAAGTCATCTGCATTGTGACTACTACAATAAAGGTGGTCACACCAGTGATACATGTTATGCTCTACATGATTACCTCTCTAATTGGAAAAGGAAGCAGAAAATACTTACTGGTGCTACCTCAGGAACAGGTAGTCTTGGTGGTGGTCAACATCACAATGTTCAAACCAACAATACCACTCCTAGACCCACACTGTTCATGCATAAACCAGGACCTAGACATGTTTCTTCCCACAACAATTACAAAAATTCTCATGCTCTAAAGACAAATCTACACCCTAACCAGTTTATGCAGCCTCCACAGTATAATATGCCTCCATACTCATATGTTTCATAATAGAAACTATTTTAGTTCTCTCCTGAGTTGCTGAAGATGATGGACAAAGATAAGGAGCAGTGTAATAATGGGACCACTGTAACTTTGGCAGGTATAGTTAAGTGTCTTACCTGCTCCATAACTAATGATAAGTGGATTGTTGGCTCCGGAGCTTCTAAACACATGGTTAGAACACTTAACTTCCTGCATAATTCACACATCCCCTGTGCATCACAAGAAGGTCTGGTCTACTTACCTACTCGTGTTAATACTCAAGTTAGCCATATAGGAAGTTACCATATTCTTGGAGGTCTTGGGATCACAGATGTCTTCCATGTGCCTGAGTTTAAATTCAACCTCTTGTCTGTTCCAAAACTGACAAAAGAGTTGAACTGATATGTTATTTTTTACCCTCATTTCTGTGTCTTTCAGGACATCTTCAGTGGGAAAGTGAGGGGGATTGGAAAACTTGAGAATGATCTACATGTAGTGAATGTTTATTACTTACCGAGGAATCAAGTCCCTCAAGTCAAGCCCTCTGATATGCATGTATATATAATCTCTAATAAGGTGGCTACCAACGCATCTGCAGCCTCTACAAGTACAGCCTCTACTAGTCAAAGAAAGGACTTAGCTCTCGGGCACAATAGACTAGGTCATGCTCCTCTTTATACTTTAAGAAAACTCAATTGTTTCAGATGTATTTCTACTAAATTTGATTGTCCTACTATTGACCTGTGCATTGTATGTCCTTTGGCTAAACATTTAAGGAAACCATTTTTATGTACCACCACTACATCTACTTGCTTTCACTTGTATGCTGATGTCTGGGGTCCCTATGGGGTACCTACACATGATGGTAAAATGTATTTTTTAACAATGGTTAATGACTACTCCAGATATACTTGGATAGTCCTGCCTAATTCCAAGTCTGAAGTCATAGTGGCTCTCAAAAACTTTCTTGTCATCGTAAAAAATGTGTTTAAAACTTCTATTAAGTGTCTAAGGTCTGACAATGGTTATGATTTCTTCAACACTAAAATGACTGCCTCACTTCTATTACTTGGTATTTTACATCAAAGCTCTTGTTTCTATACACCTGAACAGAATGGTGTTGTAGAAAGAAAGCATAGACATATTCTTGACACAGCTAGGTCACTTTGATTCCAGTCTCATATACCGCTGAAATTTTGGGGAGAATGTGTTCTTACCTGTGTATATCTCATCAATAGATTTCCCTTTACTTTCCTAAAGGGTAAGACTCCATTTGAAAATCTGTATCAGTCTACACCTTCTGTTGAATAGCTGAGAGTTTTTGGCTACCTAGCTTATGCTACTGAAGTTAAGAGAGTGGATAAATTTGCATCAAGGACCATTCCTGTAGTATTTCTGGGTTACTCACACCTCCTAAAAGAGTACAAACTTATGGCCTTACACACTGTAACACCCCATAAAAGTCGTGCATGGATTAGCCTTTAATAGAGTTCCCTTAGACTTAAAAACTTGAAATTTTTTGTGAGTGTAATGAGGACTTAGTGTCATTTTAGCTGGCAATCTTCGGGATACAACTTTTCAACCTTTACGATATTCGTTTTTAGATTTTCAAGTTGCGTTACGATCGGGCAAGCTCATAGTACATCTCGGATAAGTTTTGAAATTTTTCGGAATGCATAAGGCTGCGTTTGGATTTCAAAACAGTAGCAAAACGCATAACCTATTGCCCAGTTTTCAATATTTCTAGGTCAATTTCAAACGATCATAACTCCCTGTGTATAATGAACTGTGTGAGCTATAATATATAAAACGAAATCTATTTGAGTCCTCTTTTAAAATGAAGTTGGTTTCATCCAATTTGAATATATGAGTAAAGAGTTATAATCGATTTATCCCAGCCTATCAAACTGTCAACTGAGGGACATATTTGACCTTAATTGTTCCTTAGGGGTATTTTGGTCATCCTCCACCCCTATATATACCACCAACACGGGATTTAATCCCTCAAACACCATAATACACATACTTTTCCAAAATTTCTCAAGAATTCTCCTTAGGGTTTCAAAATAAAAACCCAAATAGTTCAAGATTCGATCGTAGGTTTTCAAAGATAATTACATATTCGGAATCACCAATCCGCAAGCTTCAAGAAACATCTATTATCCTTGGAAATAGAGGTACGCGGGGTTTTTCCTAAATTCTCATGGGCATAAAAAAAATCATGTTTTAGAATGGGGTTTTAAATTATGTATAAGATGTTTTAACATCATTGTTTTGGTCTTTTGACCATCTCCAAAGCGATTTGACAGTTTATATACATACATGAATGAATGTGTTTCAATTTTGAATACATTAACTTGCTAAAGACATTTGACCACCAGGTGTTTGATGAAATTTCTGCATGAATTGAACTTTAAGTTTCGGAATATGAAATCCTTTACATCAGTTACATGTTTTGGTGGTCTAAACTATGTTTTGAATGAAAGCTCTTGCTTAATACATTATGGCTCAGAAAAATCATGACTTGCAATGTCTTGGTATGACGATACCAATTCAGACTAACGCCATATCAGACTCAGACAAACAAACATTTCAGACTTTCATGATTTTAGACATTCAGAATGTTGCATGTACAGAAAAAGTTAAAAATGGGCTTGAATTCAAGTGACTCATTGCCTAAAACCGTGGTTTGCCGACCCGGGTATACTATTATGCGCTGACTTAAATGTCCTGTGGCGTATCAGACTCAGACACTCCAACCCTTGCGACACACTTGGGTTGGGGGCTTCCCCGCCAAGTCAATGACGGATTCCATACAACCCATGGAATATCAAACTTGTAGGGGAATACCACCTAACTCAGAAGTAAAATACAGATCTTGATTTGAAATGAACAGGCAGGTTACATGTTTTTAGAAAGTGCCCATGTATTTTTCGGAAACAGTTTTATACATGATGTCTTGATGAAAAATTTCTTTCACTAAATATATATATATATATATATGTATGTTCCATTATACTATTTTTGGGTTGCTTCGCGTGCCAGTACTTTTGTGCTGACCCCCCCCTCCTTCCAGGTCCTGAGGCACAGTCTAGGGGTCCAGCTACTCAGTAAACATTCTCGGATTTGTAGACTTGATCTTGCAGTGGTGAGCCTTCTATTATTCGGAAGGCCTAATTATGTCAGACATTATCTTATTTATTATGTTTTTGGTTTTCTGGGGGACTTGTCCCAGTTTCTTTTCAGACAGATATTTGTGTTCTTAGTAGAGATTTCGCAGAAAGATGTCAGATAGTATTATTCAGAAATGTTGCAGAACTTCACCATGTATTCCGTACTAAGTTTCAATTCCGCATTTTATTATGATTACGAATATTGTGCATGATAACCAGATAGAGAATGGGTGTTCCGGGCCTTCATGGTTCGGGATGTCCTGACAAACTTGGTATCAAAGCATGGTTCATGGTCCCAGGGTGTCTGCGAAATCGCGTCGGGTAGAGTCTTATTTATGGGTGTGTAGCGCGCCACACTTATAAGCAGGAGTCTACAAGACGTTTAAGAATGTCTCTGTTTCTTCATGTTCTAGTTCGTGAAACAGAGTCAGAATGTTCCTCCTTCATACTCTAATTCGTGCTATGGTGACGTCCATAAGAAAGTAAAATCATCCCAAATTCTTTCCTTACTCTGATGTTCTCAGACCCATCACATTTCTAGGGTGAATCAAGTGCAGAAGTTTAGAGTCTAAATGGTATTGTCCCTTCGGATCGCGTCATATAAGATCTTAAAATTGTGCAAGGACTTGAGAATAGTCCGTTATTGCTTCAAAGTGTATGGGTTCTAGTGTGAACCTTGATCTTGACGAAATCGTGCTTTTCAGCCTTCTGTATTGAGTATATTCGGCCCTTTTCAGAAATTTATGTTGCAGATGTCATGCTTAAGGGAAAAGAAGTGTAGTAGAAGTGTTGGAATTGTATTTCCACCCAGATAGTAGTATAAGTTAAAGTGTCGGTGTCATGACCTATTGGTAGCAAGTAGCTTGTGTGGATTGTATGATAATCTGTGGGGGAAATATTTGACTCAGATTTTTTTTTATCTATACAAAGTAAGATGTGTATTCTCAGATTATGGAATGTTGTGTGACAAGTTTCTACCTCTTGAAAATATTTTATCATCGTGTTGGAGAAACTAAAAAGTCTATGGAAGCCGTGTGGGGCTCTTTCGATTCACTAGCATAGTTGCCTTGTCATTCTTCTTATTTTCTTGTTCAAACTACAAAAAAATCAAAGTCTAGTGAAGCCGTGTGAGGCCTATTTCGATTCACTAGCAATTTGTCATTCAACGTGTCGTTCTTGTGTTGGTTGAATATATGTATAGCTGAATCTTTTTGCATGAGATAGAGTTGGTAATGAAGCGATTCGTCCTTGTGTGTTAGTTTATTAGTAGAAGACAGAGAAGGAGTTATTAGGTGAGGTGAATTGTCCTTGCTTGAAGTATGAAAATGGCCAGATTAGCCAGTAGGTTATAAGTATAGACTCATGGTCATTGTGGATTTGAAGGTAGTGTAAATGTACGCTTGGGTAAGTAATTGTGGTGTGAGAAAGAAGTATAAGTAGATACGATTGTACGGGGTTATAATATAAGGATAAAGTTGACCATGTCTATTATGAGGCTTTACCCCCCCTTGACCCTCTTTTCATTGGTAGTTGTAAACTAGTGATACTTGTGAGAAGGTATGTAGTAGATTTTTGAGATATTTGGGTAGAATATCCCAATTTGATGGATTAGTATATTTATATTATGTTGCATTCTTCATTGGTGGTAAAGGATTGATACTAAACTATAGGCTTGAATTTAAATGGTGTTGTGGTAAATAGTGGCACGAGTTTGATGATGCATGTTTTGTGGGATTAAATTAGTAGGCTTGATGTGCTGAAATAGTACATGCTAATGGATTATGATAAGGAAAACCGTTAGGTCATGATCGATTATTGTGGTTATGAAGTTCTAGTGCACTAGTGTTTCGTGATGTTTATTTCATAGTTTCCAAGTGAAAATTTCGTGTAAGGTTGGGTTGTAAATCATGCTTAACACTAGATATTAAGTCTGAACAGTTGATGTCCATGAAGGTGGATGTGAAGATTTCTTGGTTAATGAATACTAGTTGTATAGAAGTGATCTAATAGACTTAAACGGTGCATGCAATAGAGTAAGTTTATTTGATTCGTAGTGGTGTATGATATTGCATGTATGATGTAGAAGTATGCCTAAGGTGACATGAGGTTGTGGTATTTTTCTAAGGCTATTACTTGTTGTGCGTGGCTAGTGGTACCATTGAATTGTTAAGTGGAGAAAGACTAGTTAGATGGTACATGGCGATCTAAATAGCCATGTTAACGTGTTTTGATTGATAGTGTTGGGCCTTTTGCGGTGATCTTGATTCTCATAGTAGAGGGATATAAATTTGGAGTCGCAATAGTGGTATGCTCTATCGAAAGAGATATGGTTCATCAAAGGCTTGGTGATATCCATGTTAAGTGTTAGCATCTAAGCTTGACTTTTGAAGGTTAAACCGATAGAATAAGTGTGCAAGCATTATACTATGACTATTGGTAGCTAGAGAAAGATAGAGTGTATCCCGGAAGGTAGTCATTCGGGCTAAGTTCTATGATATGCATGTATTGTTATTTTTTTTCAGACCCTAGAGTGTAGTAAGTGTAGTTCAGTTAGAATATGGTAAAGGATCTCCCAAACTCTAGATGATGACTTGAAGCTAAGGGGGAGATGACAGAATGAATGACCAAGTAAGGCACTCAGACTCTAGTAGTGATGCAGTATGATTTAGAACGTTAGAAAGTGAGGGTGAGACTCAACCCATTCTTATCTTAGTATTTTTCAGTGATCCCAATGCCTACTCAAGCTTTACGTTTTAGTTCCGTGATCATAGTTCGTGATTCCTGTATATGATAGAGAGTCACGTACTCTTCCAGTTCCAAGATAATGAGTTCTAGTTCATTCAAGTAGTCGGAATTACATTCCTTATGTTAGGAACCCTAGTTGAGGTCATGCAACTCATGACGCATGTACTCACTCTTTATAATGTGTTCAGTCCCATATAAAAAATCTTCTCATGCTTCAGGGTCTTATGTTTTAACCTTTTAGTGTCCTCCCTATGCAATGATATTGGTGATGAAGTAAATGTTCTTGTTGATGGAAGATCATAGTATGTTTGTTTAGATAAGGACATAAGTATAAGGTAAGATTTGGGGCCAATCTTTGATACATGTGATGTTTAGTGGAAAAGTTTGTGTGTGTATGTTTTTAGGATAGTGCGTGGGAGTTATATTGATAATAGTTTAGAAACTATGTGAAGTATGTATTTATGGGTATTTGCCTTGAAGTTAACATGTGGTTATAAATTAGGCTTGAATGACGTTTTGGGATTGTAGTGGAAGGTTGCAATATGCATTAGCGACTTCATATTAAGAGTTCAGAGTAGTCATATAAGTGGTAAGGCATGTTATGCTTAGAATGTGATCTTTAAAAGAGGTATAGAAGGTGGAATCATATGGTTTAGAATAATAGCGTGGTGTAGCATGTTGTATTTTTGTGACTTAGAGTTAGGCTTGATTGCGGGGTAAGGATTAAGCTATTTTAGACATTAGTAGAAAAATCTGTCAATGCTCATATGAGAAATTTAAGCTGAATTGAATGAATATCATATTTATAGGGAGTAGTATAGTTAAGGGATATTCGGGAAGTGCGCTAAGCCTGAAAGTAAGAAGTCGTATTGCCAAAGGTCTGAAAATTCTATCCTAATTTAGGAGTTATATGTCTATATTTCAGACTGCAGAGTAGAGTTAATGTTGTGATTTCTTCAGTTGGATGTCTTGTGTAATCCATACCCAAGATTCGTGGCTCCCTATTACTGTTAGAACTTATTTAGAGAGAGTGTTGAAGAGATACTCCAGTTAAGTATGAAAGTCAAACATAATTCAATCTGTATAGTCAGTAAGTCAGTTTAACAGGCAGATTCGCGTGACTTGTTTTCTCGTCTTTTCATTTATTCATGCTACCCGAAATCTCAGACATGCTACTATTCCAAGATAGAGTATACCAGTAGTTGCGAGTATAGCTCAGTTCATGTGTCATGCATTAGATTCAGATTGCAGATGTTCAGTTATGATTCAATTTGTAGGTGCCTAGTGCATCGCCTCAATTTTTTTTTTCCGAGTATCTTAATAAATTGAGCATTCATAGAGGGACATATTGTCCCAAGGGGGAGATACCTCATTCAGTTGGATGTATAGATTCTTATTACAAGCCTTGCACCAGTTATCATTGCCTAATCAGTCATACATTCATACGTTAGTCCAGTCAGATATGCGTGCATTAAAAATGCATGTTCAATAGAAAAAGTTCAGATTATCAGTGTATTTAGTCCTGCGTTCATGAGAACAACTCAAGGACAGATCCATGCATCAGATATGCATGTTCATTATGAGAATTCAGCTTATGAATAGCTTCAGTCGTGTATTCCATGCATCAGATATGCGTGTCCGATATAAGAATTCAAAATATCAGTAGTTCCAGCCATATGGTTATGTTTCAAATCAATGTATTCTTTATTAAAGGAAATGTCGTATCCGCGTTATTCTATATCTTTAAGGCTTCAACAAGTTCCTATCCATCATTCGAGAACGAATGATCCCAAGGGGGAGATAATGTAACACCCCGTAAAAGTCGTGCATGGATTAGCCTTTAATAGAGTTCCCTTAGACTTAAAAACATGAAATTTTTTGTGAGTGTAATGAGGACTTAGTGTCATTTTAGCTGGCAATCTTCGGGATACAACTTTTCAACCTTTCCGATATTCGTTTTTAGATTTTCAAGTTGAGTTACGATCGGGCAAGCTCATAGTACATCTCGGATAGGTTTTGAAATTTTTCGGAATGCATAAGGCTGCGTTTGGATTTCAAAACAGTAGCAAAACGCATAGCCTATTGCCCAGTTTTCAATATTTTTGGGTCAATTTCAAATGATCATAACTCCCTGTATATAATGAACTGTTTGAGCTATAATATATAAAACGAAATCTATTTGAGTCCTCTTTTAAAATGAAGTTGGTTTCATCCAATTTGAATATATGAGTAAAAAGTTATAATCGATTTACCCCAGCCTATTAAACTGTCAACTGAGGGACAGATTTGACCTTAATTGTTCCTTAGGGGTATTTTGGTCATCATCCACCCCTATATATTCCACCAACACGGGATTTAATCCCTCAAACACCATAATACACATACTTTTCCAAAATTTCTCAAGAATTCTCCTTAGGGTTTCAAAATAAAAACCCAAATAGTTCAAGATTCGACCGTAGGTTTTCAAAGATAATTACATATTCGGAATCACCAATCCGCAAGCTTCAAGAAACATCTATTATCCTTGGAAATAGAGGTACGCGGGGTTTTTCCTAAATTCTCATGGGCATAAAAAAAAATCATGTTTTAGAATGGGGTTTTAAATTATGTATATATATTTATTTATAAGATGTTTTAACATCATTGTTTTGGTCTTTTGACCATCTCCAAAGAGATTTGACAGTTTATATACATATATGAATGAATGTGTTTCAATTTTGAATACATGAACTTGCTAAAGACATTTGACCACCAGGTGTTTGATGAAATTTCTGTATGAATTGAACTTTAAGTTTCGGAATATGAAATCCTTTACATCAGTTACATGTTTTGGTGGTCTAAACTATATTTTGAATGAAAGCTCTTGCTTAATACATTATGGCTCAGAAAAATCATGACTTGCAATGTCTTGGTATGACGATACCAATTCAGACTAACGCCATATCAGACTCAGACTAACAGACATTTCACACTTTCATGATTTTAGACATTCAGAATGTTGCATGTACAGAAAAGGTTAAAAATGGGCATACAGAGATGTTAGGTGGTTCCCCGAAGAGGGCTTGAGTTCAGGCGACTCATTGCCTAAAATCGTGGTTTGCCGACCCGGGTATACTATTATGCGCTGACTTAAATGTCCTGTGGCGTATCAGACTCAGAAACTCCAACCCTTGCGGCACACTTGGGTTGGGGGCTTCCCCGCCGAGTCAATGGCAGATTCCATACAGCCCGTGAAATATCAGACTTGTAGGGGAATACCACCTAACTCAGAAGTAAAACACAGATCTTGATTTGAAATGAACAGGCAGGTTACATGTTTTTAGAAAGTGCCCATGTATTTTTCGGAAACAGTTTTATACATGATGTCTTGATGAAAAATTGCTTTCACTAAATATATATATATATTTATGTTCCATTATACTATTTTTGGGTTGCTTCGCGTGCCAGTACTTTTGTGCTGACCCCCCCCTCCTTCCAGGTCCTAAGGCACAGTCTAGGGGTCCAGCTACTCGGTAGACATTCTCGGATTTATAGACTTGATCTCGCAGTGGTGAGCCTTCTAATATTCGAAAGGCCTAATTATGTCAGACATTATCTTATTTATTATGTTTTTGGTTTACTGGGGGCCTTGTCCCAGTTTCTTTTCAGACAGATGGTTGTGTTCTTAGTAGAGATTTCGTAGAAAGATGTCAGATAGTATTATTCTGAAATGTTGCAGAACTTGACCATGTATTCCGTACTCAGTTTCAATTCCGCATTTTATTATGATTACGAATGTTGTGCATGATAACCAGATAGAGAATGGGTGTTCCGGGCCTTCATGGTTTGGGATGCTCATCACGGCTAGGGCCTAGGTTTGGGTCGTGACACACACCAGGGAGTTCTTAGTCAGTAGAGATGTAGTGTTTAAGGAACATGTGTTCCATTTAAATAACTAAGTTCATCATCACAAATTTTCCCTCTTCATTAGTTCCATGATACTACTGAGACTCAATTAGTGCCCTTGTTGATTCCTGCACCTACTGATCTTGCTGCATCCCTCAGCTCGGTTCAAGATTTTCTTAATCCTGCACCTGTTATTAGTGAATCCACTGCTATTCCCCCTTTCTCTTCTACTGGAAGGGATTCCACAAGATAGACTAAACCTTCTATTTGGCTTAAAGACTATCAAACTAAAATATCTAAAGCTAACTTTTCTTGTCTATATCCCATATCTGATCATGTGAGCTATGCTGCACTCACTCCTTCTTACAGTGCTGCTCTAACAGCCTATTCCTCAGTGCATGAACCTGTTTTTTTTGCTGAAGCTTCCATAGATCCCAAGTGAATTGAAGATATGCATTCTGAAATGACTGCACTTGAGGCAAATAATACTTGGACTATAGTTGATCTACACCTTGGTAAGCTGCCCATAGGTTGTAAATGGGTGTTCAAGGTTAAGTATCTGGCATCTGGTGCTGTTGAAAGGTTCAAGGCAAGGCTTGTTGCTAAGGTTTTAATTAGAAAGAGGGACTAGACTACTCAGACACCTTCTCACCAGTTGCTAAAATGGTCACTATGAGATCCGTTGTTGCTGTTGCTGCGGTTAAACACTGGCCTGTAAATCAAATGGATGTTCACAATGCCTTTCTGCATGGTGATCTCATTGAAGATTTATATATGGCTCTTCCTTCTGGTTTTTGCAGACAAGGGGAGGTTAGTGAGGTCTGCAAACTTCAAAAATCACTATATGGGCTTAAGCAAGCCCTAAGGCAGTGGAACTTGAAACTAACATACGCTCTCATTTAGCTGGGGTTTATACAAAGCCATTATGATTACTCTATGTATAGAAGAATAGCACGGAAGGATCTAGTAATAGTTATAGTCTATGTTGATGATCTGTTAATAACTGGCAGCTGGAGCAGACTGATTGATCAAACCAGAAGTGACCTCAAGCTTAAGTTTAAGATGAAGGATTTAGGCCCTTTAAAGTTCTTTCTTGGCATTGAATTTGCAAGGACCAAGGAGCGGATTGTTATGAGTCAAATAAAATATTCTTTAGAACTTATTTTTGAGCTAGGACCGAGTAAAGCTAAGCCAGTATATGCACCACTTGATCCAAGTTTAAAATTGACCTCAATTGACTATGACTTACATATAAACAACTCAAGGGAAGATCCAGTGGATAGTCCACTAAAAGACATTGGTAAATATCAAAGGCCAGTTGGAAGATTGTTGTATTTAACAATGACAAGAATGGATATCTCTTTTCCTGTACAGGTTTTGAGATTGTTTATGCATGCACCAAAAGAGTCTCATATGGGAGCTGCTATCAGAGTAGTGAAATATGATAAGACTTCACCAGGTCTTAGCCTGTTCATGCCATCTCAAGGAACAGATACTTTGACAGCATTTTGTGACATAGACTGGGGAACCTATCTACAAACTAGAAGTTCAGTGACTGGGTACTTAGTTAAATTTGGGGCTGCCTTGATGTTTTGAAAGTTAAAGAAACAAGAAACAGTAGCCAGGAGTTCATCTAAAGCAGAGTTTAGAAGTATAGCATCAACTGTAGCTGAAATTACTTGGCTTATAGGTCTGTACAAGGAGTTGGGTGTGAAGGTTCATCAACTAGTAAACTTTTTGTGTGACAGCAAGGCTGCACTACAAATTGCTGCCAATCCCATCTTTCACGAGAGGATAAAAAATTTTGACGTGGATTGTCACTTTGTTAGGGCCAACTAACTGACTTGCTTAATAAGAGCCTAGCAAGACTCAACATGCTCATCTTTTATCCAAGATGGGAATGAAGGATCTATTTTACCTATCAGCTTGAGGAGGGGTGTTCAACACTATTAGTTACAGAGTTTGTTACACTATTGGAGCAAGTTAGTTACAATGTACTATGCAAGACACGTGTAGCCTAGTTGGTTAGGTAGGTAACTTAATTAGATGAATTAGTTAGCTTGAATGGTAATTAAATCTATAAATAGAGGTGTAAATAGTGTGTGTTTTAATGGATCATTGTGTACACCTAATTTGGTCCCTCCCCGATATCACGTTTACTCATTTTTACCTTATCCTATCATGTACCCCTCAACCATGAAATTATCCCTCCATATAATAACAAAAAATAACAATCTTTACAAAATTATACCTTGTTTTAATCCTATCCTAACAACCTCACCAATTAAAAGCAGAAACCTAGCTACCCTACCCCACCTCACTACTACCCCCTCAAATTATATTCATTTTTCTTAACCAACTCACGAAAAGAACAAAAACGAGGGGGCCATACACTATATCAAAAGATACCCATTTATTTAATCATCTTCTTCCATTCTGAAGATGGGGGAGAGAACAGATATACACACATATGACCCTCACTAACAAATTCACTGAGAATACACTCACACTAGAGAAGCAGATGCTTCTCCACAATTCACTGAGTCACACTTTCAATGCCCAATGCACAAACACTTAAGAGAAACACAGTGCGATGAGAGAGAGAAAACTGACATGAAACAGAGAAATGGGGGTGATTTGGGTAGATTTTCCAGTGATACAGTGGTAGAACCATCGCTGAAGATCAACTGGAAAACATCCTCGAGCTTTTCCTGTTACTTCTTCATTAGAAAACCATTAAAATCCAATTAAAATCCCACCAAATCCCTCTTGGTCTTTGTTCAAAGTTCGTGTTGAAGTTGGCCGACGTTGACGGGAGCGAATCTTTCTTGATTTTGGTCTAGGTTGAAAAATAACACAGAAAAGGGTATATCGTGGTCGAGTTTGTTGATAGAGGTTGGGATTGAGGTTTTTTGTGCGCGGTATTGTCTCTAATTATTGAAATTGAAAGCTCTTGAGGTCCAATTCTATCTTTTCTACTTTTAATCTCTGTGTAATTATGGATGATGTATGTTTGGTTATCTTCATTATGGGTTGTTCGTTGTTGGATTTAGATTTGGATATGAAAACTTGATTGGTGGGTTGCGTATCGAATTGGTTTAATCATGTTTGAGACTAAATTGAGAAATTGATAAAATAAATATTGTTTAGTCATGACTTATTGTCGTTGGTTATTTTGGAGCAAATATGAAGGTTAAATGTGATAGTATCATGATTAGGCCCTCGAATAAATTGGCAAAAGTTAGGTTCGGGCAGACAAACTTAGGAATGATGTTTTGGTTGAATGCGTGTAATGTTGAATGTGTTGGAGGTTTCCTAGTTTATCGTATTAGATTGACATTGTATTCATTTGCTGGGGAATGCCCCGAAGGAAATGTATTTATTTACCGGGGGATGCCCTAAAGTACCATGTACTTGGAGATGGCACACGATTATGGCCCATAACATTGGATGGAGAAAACAATGGAGCTTAGTTTAAGTTTAGTTTAAAATAAAGTAGGTTTACATTTTCGTATTTTTCTATTTTGGGACTGTATAATTGGACTAGACATTATACTTTTGGATTTGTTTTGTTGGTTTGTTTGATTGGTGGTTTTTGTTTGTTTTTTGTGTAGTTTATACATACATAATGTCAAATTAGCAGATATGCTCTACAAGTGACTGTGGTTGAACCATGGGACCGAGGGATACCTAACACCTTTCCTTCGGTCAACAGAATTGCTTAACTGGATCTCTATTTGCAAACCAGTTTTAAAGAGTCAAATCATTTTGAAAAGGATTTTCCAAAGGTGACTTGACACACAGGATTATGCCAAGTGGCGACTCTGAGTTAATTGTAAAGTGAATCCCTATCAAAACAAAATTTTCATCTTTTGTCACTTTAACAATAAAAACCCTTTCGAAACATAAAATGAATCTTTTTGGTTAAAAAAGGGGTGTGACAGCTCTGGCGACTCTACTGGGGACTTTTCAGAATTCGAGCCTATTTTGGAGTTGTATCGGCTTAGTTTGGCACTATAGGTGTATGGACATTTTGTTTGTGTTGTTTTTTATTATTGTATTATCACTGTTGAGTGTCTACGTGCTCTTTATTTACAGTTTTTATCTTATTTGTTACTGCTTTATATCAGACAACATGTGCCTAACCCGAGTCATTCTTTCTGCAATAAGTCCGTAGTACACTTGTTGTACACGACATCTAGTTGAGTTACTCTTATTTTAGAGGGGGAGCCATCGGTGTTATGGAGTAGGTGGAAAGCAAAGCAGCAAATATCGACCATATGCTTCCCCGAAAAGCCTTGTTAGTGAACCCCAACGTAGGTCATCCTTTAGGTCATGCTTATGTGCATCATATTGAAGACCTAGCAGGGCCTACTTGGCCCTTTGTAGGAGACTCACCTCTAAAGCATCCCTATGTGCTAAATGTTGCATCTTTGAAGGTAACATGGTCATTTGACGGACTGATTTGGGAAAAACATGTGTTCAAAGTAAAGTGTGTAGAAAAGAAACTGTTTGAAAAAAAAAAGTTTCATAGCTTGTAGTGTTCTTTATGGCTTTTGTTTTTTACAATTCAAAAATTCAAAAAGATTTATTTTATTTTCTGCACTCATTTGTTCAAAAATCAAAACATCAAAAAGATTTCTCACTCTGTCTGCTTTAGCATGCATTCATAATTTGAAATTTTCAAAAAAAAAAATTTATCAATTTTTATAAAAGAAAATGAAAAATGGTAGAAGTTTTGTACATTTCATATAGCGAAAATGCCAAAAAGATTTTTTCCTCTTTCATAGTTGTTGGTGTCAGTTTTGTGTGAAGTGTCTAACTAAAAACCCAAAAAGATTTTATTTCTCATCGTGCGTTTGTAATCACGTCTGTCAAGTCAAGTCTTAGTTCGTTTTAATCCTTAATTATCCAAAAAGATTTTATTCACTCTTCATTTAGAGTAGGTGTTTCATACATGTCTTGAAAACAAAATACAAAGAAAAAAAATGATTTTCCTCAATAGTCGTAGGTTTCATTTTTGGTTGATCTTATTTGAAAAATTGAAAAAGATTTTCTTCACTCTTCACTTATAGTAGGCGTTTCATATACATCTTTAAAAGAAAACTGCAAAAAGATTTTTCTTTAATAGATTCAGGTTTCATTTTCATATGAAATTCAAAATCAAAAACCCAAAAAAAAAAATTCCTTGGTAATCATAGGTTTCATTTTGTATAGGGAGTTTAAACTTGAAAAATGCAAAAAAAAAAAAAAAAATTCGTCAATTCTTTTGACAATTTGTTATTTTCTTTTCTTCTTAAAGTTTCAAGGAATAGAAAAAAGAGTTTAATTTGGCCATTTTTGCAAGACTTCATGAACTACACACACATGATTCTCCTCTTTCGGGGGTGAGATACGTAGGCACCATTCTTGGGTTCGGTGTCCTTTTCAAAAAGAAAAAAAAATAAATTTTGAGAAAGTGTTGAACTCTAATGCATCTGCTATCACTTGTTCAGTTAGTTTGAGGTGGTTGGTGATGTGCTCGATTTTTGTAGCATATTTAAGACCTTTTCACTTGAAATAATTGTAATTTCTTAAGTAATTATTGATGTTTTTGATGTTATTTCTTATGATTTTGTAGGAAAGTTAAGATGCATGGAAATAAATATCAATAGAGCAAAAGAGTAAAATTTGGTACAAGTGAGCTGATATGAGTCTGACGCCATTTATTGCAAGCCGTTAGAGAAGTGGTAAGCTACCAGAAAAAAGTCATTAGGAAGAATAGTGAAGAAGAGTTGCTGGATGAAGGTGATGACATTCTCAATATGTTGTCACATGTGTGGTAAGCCGTCAGAAGATACCGTCAAGTGGGGAAGAACATGGTGAAATAAGTTGAAGGTCTGATGACATTTGCTACACGCCATCACCCCTATGGTAAGCCATCGGAGGACATCGTCAGAGTGAGGCAGAACAGGTTAAGAAGGCACGACTTCTGAAGACATATCTTAGATGCCGTCAGAAGCCTGACAATCAAAACCAATATGCCGTCACCTATATCCGAGCCCAGCTATGATTTTGTTATTTTATTACCTTAATAAGGCTTTAGTATAAATAGTATCTTTTAGGGGTTTTGATAGATTCATAATTAATCTATCAGACAATTAACCTAGGGAATAGAGGCACGTAACATTGGTCTCTTAAATCAATTATTCTTCTTGTTTTTTATCAACTATTTTTGGGTTTGTACCTTGTGATTCAATAGAAGAAACTACTTGTTGTTTTCCATCTAATCTTAAGTTATCCTTATCATTATGTATTCAACTTGTGATTTCATTCATCAAATCATGAGCGGCTAATTCCATTAGCCGGGGTTATGGGATCCATGGATTAAGGTTTGATATGATACTAGGTGTTTAACAGATGCAAAGAGTAGTGGAACATCTTGAAATTCTGTTGTTTTAACTGAAATCTAGTGGTTGCAAACATTAGGTAATGCCTTAGGTTTTATTTTCTTCTAATGGAGAAATAGACTAGAGGATGTGAATTATCAACAGGAACTTAGAAGCTACCAACCTTCTGTTTAATGATTAATGCCATAACTAGATTAATATACCTGAGATAACATCTTATTGGAAATAGATAAGTTATCTAAGTTTGAGAGAATTAGATAATAAATTGTATGGTGAGGTCGAGAGATAAGTCAGATAGTATAATTGTCAGGGATATTCTGTTGTTCTAATCATTCCGAGAATCTCTAGCATTACCTAGTATCTGCCAATTCCCGAAACCCTTGGTGAAAATAGCTCTGGTTTCCCATTTATATTGATTACAAACATTAATATTGAAGTGAAAATATTGCTTGATACTTTCAAAACCCCCATCTTAATTTTATCTTTTTGTACCATTTATTTGAAATGAGCATGTAGCTGTAGCTTCAAATTAGCTTAATCACCACTCATATTGTTCCCTGTGGATTCGACCTGACTCCAAAGTTGGGTAAACATATTGACGACGACTGCCTTACACTAATTTGAGGTATAAGTTGAGCATTATCAGTTGGTTTGTGGCATTTTGGCTGGTCCTCCATATTTCACCAAGCCATTGAGAAAGTTATGGCCAACAAGGATACCGAGTTTGTTGTCATTAATCAAACAAGGAGTTCGGGAAATGAGAATTTATGAGCTAATGAAGAGATTCAAATATTAAGGCAACAAATGATAGAAGTGCATCGAGCTTGGGCTAATGGGTTTCCGCCTCCTCCCGTTCCCACTGATAATCTGGACCATCTTTCTAGATTGCCTCCCGTGTCACATGCAAAATTTCCCATTTTTGTTGACATGCCAAAAATGCATCAAGATAGACATCAAGGCAACAATATCCAACCACTTCTAATGTTCATTTCCTCACTCCCCAATCCAAGACTACCACATACTCAGCTCCACCTGTTGTTCATGATTTTGGGCCGCCACCCCCACCTGAAGCTTTTACTTTTGATGTTCATCCCCACGTTGTGCCTCCCTACTCTACAAGAGAGCCTACATTGAATATTACTGGTGATCAACGTTATGCTACCGAGCCTACATTCAAGTTGACTGGTCTTTTCGGTAACACTCACCCAGCTGAATTTCCTTCTAATACTGAGAAGCCTATTATGACATAGAACAAGAGGAAATGACTAGAAAGTAGAGAAGTTTGGAACTGGCTATGAAGAACTTGCAAGGACTTGGGGGTTGCAAAAGTGTCTCATATAAGGACTTATGTATGTTTCCAGATGTCAACCTTTCTCCTGGCTTTAAAATGTTGAAGTTTGAGAAATATGAAGGACATGGGGACCCAGTGGCACATTTGAGATGTTATTGTAATAGGTTAAGGGGCACTAAAGGGAAGGAAGAACTACTTATGGCTTATTTTTGGGAGAGTCTTTCCGGCCTAGCTTCGGAATGATTTGTTGACCAAGACATCGATAAGTGGATTAGTTAGGATAACATTGCTAATGAATTCGTGAAACAATTTTAATACAATGTGGAGTTGATTCCTGATGAGAAATCCCTGACTAATATAAATAAGAAGAACATCAAAAGTTTCAGAGAATATGCGATTAGATGGGGTGAACAAGCTGCTAGGGTAAAACCTCCAATGAAAGAAATTAAGATAGTGGAGGTATTTATTCAAGATCAGGATGAAACAATATTATTAACACTTGTTACCTGTATTAGGCAAGCCGTTCATTGAGGTCCTTAAAATGGGGGAGATGATAGAAGAGGGAATTAAGAATGGTCACATTATGAGTTTTGCCACATTGAAAGTGACTACTCAAGCAATTCAAAAGGATTCAGGAAGTATTGGGGAGAAAAAAGTGAGGAAGGTGCATCTGCTATTGTAGTTGGACAGCAGGAAAGGTTAAGAAGACCACGTCCTCGTCGATCTCAGGCTTAAGCTCAAGTTTATGCCCAATCTCCACATAATCACTCCCAAAATCCATTATATTTTGTTCCTCCATATCCATATCCAGTGTATAATGAAACACCACATGTTCAACCCTCATCTTACCTACAATGGCATACCCCAATGCCCCAGAGTCATCCTCTAACTCTACAAACATACCAAAACCCTTCTAAGCCTCATTATTGATCCAAGCCAAATAATGAAATGAGAAACAATTTGAGAGATAGCTTCACGCTAATTGAAGAGTCATATGACAGTTTATTTCAGAGACTGGTATAGGAGGGCATGATCACTCCTCTCGTTGGGCACACTCTTAATCGGCATTCAAGACATTTTGATGCTAATGTACGATATGCATATCATTCTGATGCTCAGGGTCATAGTATTAAAGATTGTCGAGATTTGAAAAGAGAAATTGAAAAGATTATTCAAGATGGATCGATTATGGTGCAGAACATTGATAGTGAGGAAAACTCTAGTCTTGCTGATATGCAAATCAGTGGCTAAGTTGTCAGGCTGAGCAATTGGGAAGCTACCCCTCTCCCTACTAGGAAGAGGTTCGGTAGTTTGTTTTGTTTTATTTTCTATTTTCCAAAGTATTTCAGGGTTACAGTTTGAGATTTATCTTGTTTTGTCCCTTTGTCGTTTATGTTCGAACCCTCTACTTTTATTTCAATTAAATAGAGTGTCCATTTTTCCTTTTGTGTTCAAATATATGATGTTTGTTTGTTCTCTTCACATAGTGCATTTTATGTTGATCTTACTGATATGACATGCTAGCGGAATTTTCAGTGATATCTTAAAATTCAACCATAAAACATTGAATCAGAGGTTTAAGTTAGTTAAAGAGAACATCTGAGGAAATAGGTAGAGTGCTGAGACATTTGGTGACAAGTTGAAGCCTGCTTCGAAAATTAAGGCACTTATTTTGAGAATCACAAGAAGAACTTGGTCATCAATTGAAAGACATGTCTCAATTAGGTGAAATAGTAGCTGCGTGAACAGAAGGAAAATCAGCTCCACAAAATCATGAGTCATTCGATTTGATGAATGTACAACAAATGGGGAGTTTGTGGAAGAAGTAGTGATGCACAGACTCAGTCAAAGATAATGTTGTTAGAGATGTCACAATTATATTCATCTTTCACTTTCACTTGAATTCTATGTACTAGTATTTTCAAGGATTGATATAGTGAAGGCATTCTATTCTGTTATCCAAACATTGTGTCATCCTTTGGTTACCCCATTTGAGCTTTAGTCCTATTTTCTTTCATACCGCTCTTTTGGAATCAACATAGAGTCAGCAAAACTCAAAAGAAAAGTGTCGAGAAAAAAAAATGTGTCCAAAAGGAAAGAAAAGAGAAGAGTGTCAAAAATAGGGTCAGAAAAAAAATTCCATAGAGGAAAGAGAAAAAAAAAAGAAACCAAATTTAGAATCAATCAAAAGAACAAGCTGCTAGAACTGCGCATAACCTGATTTTCCTCTCTTAAGGATAAGATTCGTAGGCTTCCCTACTAAGGGCTTGGTCCAACAAAATAAACAACTTAGAGTCACCGAGTCAAAAGAAAATGGGGCATGAGTTAATCCTCATTGTTTGAGTCGATTCCAAAAGTTGTAAGTCCTACCCCAGTTCAAGTGTCATTTGGGCCACATGCCATTCTTTCTTTCTAACATATTCAAAATCCAAGTTACAACCAAAAAAAAACCTTTAGATCAATCTTTGAGAATGTTAGCACTAAGAATGCAAAGAATGTGATGATGTATTTTAGGAACTACTTGTCTTCCTTAGCAATAAGAATTGGGATAGAAATAAAAAATAAGAGATTTTTATTGGTGAAAACCCTCACGAGCACCTAAGATGATGGTAAGTTGAGTGAAATAAAAATGAGAGAGTTTTATTGATGAAAACCCTCACAGGCACCATAAGACGATTGTGAGTTGAGAGAAATGAAATTAAGAGAGTCTCAATGGTGAAAACCCCTCATAGACACCATAAGGCAATGGTGAACTGAGAAAAAGAAAATAAGAGAGGCTTGTTGGAAAAAACCCTTCAAGGTGTCACTAGCCGAATGAGGTCTTAAATGCAATTGACCTAATGAAGCAACTCATTTTAAAGGCCATTAACTCAACAATAATTGGTGAAAGTGTGGATGGAAAGATCAGGCAGATCAATTCAAAATGCATGGCCTAATTATTAGAGTTGATTGCCATTTTTAGATAAATTTTTCATTTTTTTATTTCAAATGGGGACATTCATGGTCTTTTTTTTCCTTTCTTTATCTTTATTTTTATTTTATTTTTTTGTCTTTAAGTTAAGTCTATGCCAAAACAAGTGAGAAAAGATTTCAAACTGGCTACCTGCTTCTCTAATTGCACAAAGAAAGGCAAAAGCTAGCACATGAAAGAGACATGATTGTGCGCCAAAATAAGGCATGAGGAAGGTTTTATCAAAAAGATAAGTTTGAAAACTTTGGGAAATACCAAGGTTCAAGGGATTTATCTAAAGAGCATAGAAAAGCGAAGATACTATAATTGTTTCAGAGGAACTCTTGATAATCTGAGTTTGGTCAATGGTGCAGCAAGTCGATGACATATGCTAATGGTTGGAAAAAAGGTTAAATGTGATGGGGAAAGAACTATTTCCACGAAAGCTAAAGCCACAAACCAGCCACCATGTTTTAAACTCACAAGTTTTCTTTGTATCAAACAGGAACACATGTTACATTCAGATCAAGGATTTAGGAGCCTAAACATCAAAGACCATAATTTCTCACTTAGACAAATGCAAGAGGCAATGTTGTTTCACAAGTTTAGTAATCATGCAGTATTTGTAAGGAGACACACTTCTTTGTTTTGGTAATTCAAGCATCATTTGTAAAGAAACGCACTTCCTTGTTTGGTAATTCAAGCGGTATTTGTAAGGAGACGCAATTCCTTATTATGTAATTCAAGTGGGAATTGTAAGGAGATGCACTTCCCTGTTTGGGCAATTCAAGCAATATTTGTATGGAGACGCACTTCCTTGTTTGGACAATTCAAGCAACATTTGTAAGGAGACGTATTTCCTTGTTCGGGTAATTTAAGCAGCATTGGTAAGGAGACACACTTCCTTGTTTTGGTAATTCAAGAGGCATTGGTAAGGAGACACACTTTCCTGTTTGGGTATTTCTAGCAATATGTGTAAGGAGACACACTTCCTTGTTTGGATAATTCAAGCAATATTGGTAAGGAGACGTACTTCCTTGTTTAGGTAATTTAAGCGGCATTGGTAAGGAGAAACACTTCCTTGTTTTGGTAATTTAGGAGGCATTGGTATGGAGACGCACTTTCCTGTTTGGGTATTTTTAGCAACATTTGTAAGGAGATGAACTTCCTTGTTTGGGTAATTCAAGCAGCATTGGTAAGTGATGATAGGCGGATTTACACGCCTATATCAATATATTTTGCCCATATTTTAGCCTAGTTTTGAGAACAAATTATATATTTCATGCACTTTTAGTCCTTTTTCCTATAAATGAGCTAATGAACATGATTAGTAAAGTTTCAGGTATAAATGATGCAAAATTCAGCATTTTATGGCTTACTTGACGCAAAAGAAAGCTCACGAAGGAAGGAAAGAGAGTTTACACGCCTAAGGACCAAAACTGCTGCATGGAAAATCAGTCTCGGGCTAAAACAGCATTTCTGAAGACTTTGGGGACTTACAGACACAAAGCTGGATTTGGACAATGATACATTAACGTAGTACAATTGGGTTATGTATTTCATTAGTTCATTTGGATTATGATAATGTTACATTAACCTAGTACATTTGGGTTAAGTATTTCATTAGTCTAGTAGGATTTGGTTATTTATTTCATTAGCTTAGTAGAACTAGGATATGGGTATTCTAAATACCCTATCATGATAGAGATTTTTATCATCTTTCTATTCTTCACTTAATTCAACAATTAATTTTCTTTCATCCATCTCATCTTCCACCACAAATACTTCTCAATTACAACTCTTCTAATCTTTCCATTAATTCTATTTTTCTTCTTCTACTCTTCTATTCTTAAAATCCACAACAAGAGAATCGTTACTTTTGCTAAGGAATTCACGCCTTACACCTACCACTTGTGCTACACGAAAATCATCAATCTTGTGGTATAATAACAACAACGCAAATTGTGATTTCCTTCGCATTCATGGGTAACTAAACTTCTCTGTTGGGGTTATGGAAGCCGAATGAGTTACTATCTATTGTTGTGAGTTTGTGAGTTCGAGACACGTATATTGCTTATATCATTATTCTCTTCATCTTAATCTACATTCTTTGCGGTTGCAAACGCAAGAATACGCCAGTCTAACATTTAACTTGTTCGAGAGAAAGGTTATTTGTCTGGAAAAGAGATAATGTCAAGGTAGTAGGACACCCTTTCCTATTAAAAAGCTAGTGCCGTAACTGGACTAACCTCTTGGAGAATTCGTACCGTTAGACACGCTTTAAGCTTGAGAGAGTTAAAGTGAAATAATCCTTGTTCAGGTCGAGAGACGCTTGGATTTACCATCGACTACAATTCTCTATAAGCACATGCATGTCACAATTCTACACACTCATAGTCAATAGAGACGTATACCTCAGAAGGTGGACATAACCCCAACGCCTCAATTCTCATTGTTTACAACTTACGTAACAATCTTTCTCTCTTTACTTTGCTATTTTCAGCTTTTACTTTATTGTTTTGGTTACACATTACAATCCCCCCCCTCATTACGAGACTTGCACTAAAAGTCTAGTAATTCTGCTTACCTGTTGACCAAGCTATTCTCTGTGGGATCGATACCCAACCCAGGTTGTGTTCTATATTTGCTAACGACCGCTTTACACTCCCACGAGAGCTGTAGATTGAGCGTTATCAAAAATTGGCGCCGTTGCCGGGGAATACGAGTGTCAATCAAGTTCGTGATAATTACTAGACCCTTTGGTCAAAGACTCTTGTACTTTTACGTTTAGTTTTTATTTTTGTTTATTACAGGTTTTTACTTTAGTGTATGCCCCATACTAGAAGTTCTGGTCAACCGTTATTACCAATTAATCCTGAACCACAACGAATTAGAAGAATGGAAGCACAAGCTGAAATTGACAGGATGGCTGCTCAACACGAGCAAGCAAGATTAGCTGCTCTTGCCGCTGCTCAAGTCCAACAACAAAACATTGATAATCCTGGGCGAGCAACAAATCCTAACGATGAAGATTTAGGTGATGACGAGTTACTAAACCCTAGGCGTGATGCTGAAATTATAACACCTGCCAACAGAAGAGGTCGACAAGCTCGGTATAGGTATGATCGCCAACCTTTGCAACCAGCTTTCGACGATGATGATGATGATCTTGATGGTGCCGGAGCCGCTGGAGCAATAATTCCACCACCATTAGCGCCCGGAGCCAAGTTCAACATCACAAGCACCATGATTCAGTTATTGCAACTCAAGGGATTATTTGGTGGACTAGCAGACGATGATCCGAATATGCATATCATCAACTTTATTTCTACATGCAAGTCCTTTGACAATCCTGGTGTTGGTCAAAATGCTATTCGACTATGCCTATTTCCATTGTCTCTGTCTAGGGAGGCAACACTATGGTTGAATGGGCTGACTCCTAATTCAATTACAAATTGGAGGCAATTGAGAGACGCTTTCCTAGAAAGATTCTTTCCGCCATCCAAAAGGGCTCAATTGAGAGATGAAATCAGCAACTTTCGTCAGCTTCCCTCTAAAGCTCTTCATGAAACATGGGAGAGGTTTAAGACAAAGCTAGCGAGATGCCCAAACCATCACATGACTAATGTTCACCTCATGGAGATCTTGTATAGAGCCTTGAATTCAATAACTAAACCAGTGGTGGACAACGCATCTGGAGGTTCTTTCATGGACCTCACCTTTGGTCAAGCAAGCAATATGCTAGATCGTATGACAAAGCAAAGTAGAGCTTGGCATACCAGGGATTCTGAGGTAGCAAGCCCCACTTTATCTATTGGCATGTCTGCAGACCAAAGAAGAAGAGAAGAAGAACGTGAGCAAGACATAGCGCACATGAAAACACAATTGGATCTTCTGACAAAGCACTTATTATCAGGGAAGACCGAAAAAGTGAAAACTGTAGCGCTAAAAGTAAGAGACGAATCTGATTCTGAAGAGGAGGCCAACTACTTGAACAACCAGGGGGGTTTCCGTGGGAATGCCCAAGGAAACCAAGGTCGGAACTATTATGATAAATCTGAAAGCAAAGACCAAGGTAGTTGGAAGAAAAATAATGAAAATAGTGGTTTGTACGTTCCCCTGGTAAACATGATACCACCACATCTAATTCTATGGAAGACATGATGGCTAAGTTATTGAAAGGAGTGGAAGCAACGAGCGCGGGAGTTAAGGAGGTGATTGATGATTTGTCCTCCATGAAGCAACTAGTTGATTCTTATTCCACTTCTATCAAGCAAATAGAGGAGCAGTTGAGCCAACTTTTAGCAGCATTTAATCAAAGAAAGGCTGGCACCTTACCAAGCGATACTGTGCAAAACCCAAAGAATGATAGGTCATGCATGGCCATCACTACCAGAAGCGGTAAGGTGCTGGAAACTTCAGCAAAAGGAAAGCAAGTGGTTGACGAAGTTGCGGACATTGATGCTATGCTTACTGACGTTACAAGAGGAGAAGAAGCCGCAACAACTACTCCCAATGTCAAGGACGTTTCACCTAGTGACGTGCAGCCTGGAAAAGTGGAAAAATGGAAGCTAGAGGAGAAGAAAGCCGTGGAGAGAACACTTCCATACCCACCACCACCTTTTCCCCAAAGATTGAAGAAGGTGGCCGATGACACTAAGTTCAGCAAATTTATGACCATGTTGAAGCAGCTGACTATTAATGTTCCGTTGGTAGAGGCACTTAAACAAATGCCTGGGTATGCGAAGTTTATGAAAGATCTTTTGACTAAAAAGAGGGAAGCAAGTTATGAGCTGAAGGATAATGTGCATCATTGTAGTGCAATTGCTACCCGATCGATAGTTCAGAAGAAGGCCGACCCCGGAGCTTTCACTATTCCTTGCACCGTTGGATCTTTGAACTTTGCCAAAGCATTGTGTGACTTAGGAGCCAGCATCAACTTGATGCCATTATCGATCTACAAGAAGTTGGGGTTAGGAGATCCTACACCAACTAATATGAGGCTTGTTATGGCAGATAGGTCGGTAAAGCGACCGGTTGGTATTCTATGTGATGTCTTGGTAAAGGTTTCTTCATTTATCTTTCCAGCAAACTTTGTCATCTTGGATTGTGAAGCAGATTCAGAGGTTCCCATAATCTTGGGACGCCCTTTCCTTGCTACGGGAAGTGTGCTCATAGATTTGAGAGCTAATGAGCTTTCATTTCGAATAAATGACGAAGTGGTTCGCTTTGATGTTTGCAAATCAATGAAGAAACCCAAAGATCTGAGTGTATTTTCTGTGGCCGATGTTGTCTTTGATGATGAGAAAGAGTTACTTGCAGAAGAGCAAATTCTTGATGATCCTTTGGAGGTTTTGCTCATGAAAGGAGAGAATGATGATGCTGAAATTTCTGATGAAGATATTTGTGCTCTATCGGGATTAGGGACATATCGCTATACCCCCAAGAAGCTGGATCTTGACCTCAAAAATCGACCCACACCACCAGCTAAGCCATCTATTGAAGAACCACCCACGTTAGAATTGAAGGAGCTGCCAAGCCATTTGAAGTACGCATTCTTAGGAAGCGGAAACACTCTTCCAGTCATTGTAGCAGCCGATTTTGGTGAGCAACAAGTTGCAGCTCTTATTGCAATCTTACGCAAGTATATTAGAGCTATTGGATGGACCATTGCGGATATTATTGGTATTCCACCTGGGATTTGCACACATAAAATTCAGCTTCAAGAAAAGTGCACACCCACCATTGAAAATCAAAGGCGATTAAACCCACCAATGCAATAAGTGGTGAAGAAGGAGATTATCAAGTGGTTAGATGCAGGAGTTGTATATCCTATCTCTGATAGTACATGGGTGAGTCCTGTGCAATATGTTCCCAAGAAAGGAGGTATGACGGTGGTCGCGAATGCAAAGAATGAGTTTATTCCACTCAGGCCCGTTACTGGATGGAGAGTATGCATGGACTACCGCAAGCTGAATTCTTGGACGCTCAAGGATCACTTCCCCATGCCATTTGTGGACCAAATGCTAGATCGATTAGCAAGGAAAGGATGGTTTTGCTTCTTAGATGGTTATTCAGGTTATAATCAGATTTGTATTGCACCTGAAGACCAAGAGAAGACAACGTTTACATGCCCATATGGTACGTTTGCCTTCAAACGCATGCCATTCGGGTTGTGTAATGCACCAGCCACCTTTCAACGTTGTATGATGTCTATTTTCTCTGATATGGTTGAATACACTTTGGAGGTATTTATGGACGGCTTTTCAGTTGTTGGTGAGTCTTTTGAAGCATGTTTGGCAAACTTGAGCATGGCATTGCAAAGATGTGTAGAGTTCAACCTTGTGCTGAATTGGGAGAAGTGCCACTTCATGGTAAAAGAAGGAATCGTTCTTGGGCACAAGATCTCCGAAAGAGGAATAGAGGTTGATCGCGCAAAAATAGAGGTAATCGAGAAGCTACCACCTCCAATTTTGGTGAAGGAAGTTCGTAGTTTTCTTGGTCACGTTGGGTTTTATCGTAGATTCATCAAAGACTTCTCCAAAATTTCTAGTCCATTGTGCAAACTATTGGAGAAAGATGAGAAGTTTGACTTTAATGACGATTGCTTAAAGGCATTCGAATGCCTTATAGGAAAACTCATTGAATCCCCTATCATGGTAGCACCAGATTGGACGCTCCCGTTCGAAGTCATGTGTGATGCTAGTGGTGTAGCCATTGGTGCTGTTCTTGGACACAGAAAGGAGAAACTATTTCATCCTATCTACTATGCGAGTAAGGTCCTAAATGAAGCCCAAAGGAACTACACTGTTACTGGACAAGAGCTCCTAGCAGTTGTGTATGCGTTTGAGAAGTTTCGCGCCAATCTATTGGGTACTAAGGTGATCGTTCATACAGACCATGAAGCTCTTAGGTACCTAATGACAAAGAAGGATGCAAAACCAAGGTTGATTCGATGGGTGTTGCTACTGCAAGAGTTTGATTTCGAAGTCAAAGATAGAAGAGGTTGCGAGAACCAAGTGGCTGATCACCTATCTAGACTTGAGAGTGAGCAAGTGGCGCAACCTGAAATTCAGATTGATGATGCATTCCCTGACGAGGAGATATTAGCAACAACAATGGAGAAATTACCATGGTATGCCGACTTTGCAAATTTCGTGGTAAGTAATGTGCTACCCGCCAATTTATCTTACCACCAAAGGAAGAAGTTTATGAATGACGTTCAGCACTACTATTGGGATGAGCCTTATGTGTTTCGAAGATGCGCTGATGGTATCATTCGACGATGTATATCCCATGAAGAAGTGCCTACTATATTGGAAGCATGCCACACCTCGCAAGTTGGAGGACATCATGCAGGCAATCGAACGGCGAGAAAAGTATTGCAAAGTGGATATTATTGGCCTTTGATATTCAGAGATGCATATGACTATGTGAAGAGGTGTGACCAATGCCAACGGCAAGGTGCTATTTCAAAACACCATGAAATGCCCATGTCCAAAATTCTTGAGGTAGAACTCTTTGATGTGTGGGGTATTGATTTCATGGGGCCATTCGTGAATTCGTTTGGAATGAAGTACATCTTGGTTACTGTGGATTATGTGTCAAAATGGGTTGAAGCTGTAGCATTGGCCGATAACGAAGGAAAGCGTGTTGTAGCATTCTTACAGAAGAATATCTTCTCTCGCTTTGGAGTACCTCATGCTATCATAAGTGATGGAGGATCTCACTTTTGAAACAAGCTATTCAAATCTGTATTGGCCAAGTATGGTGTCAAGCAACATAAGTTAGCTACGCCGTATCATCCCCAAACTAGTGGACAAGTAGAGGTTTCCAATTGTGAGATCAAGCAAATCCTTGCAAAGACGGTTAATGCGAATCGGAAGGATTGGTCTCGAAAGCTAGATGATGCACTATGGGCGTATAGGACTGCATTCAAGACACCCATTGGCATGTCTCTTTATCAACTAGTTTATGGAAAGGCTTGTCATCTACCCATTGAACTTGAATACAAGGCATTGTGGGCATTGAAGCGATTGAACTTGAATTGGGAAGATGTGAAGAATCTGAGGTTGGAGCAGCTGAACGAACTAGATGAATTCCGGCTCCATGCATATGAACGATCGGATTTATACAAGGAGCGGATGAAGAAGTATCATGATCAGCGGATTATTCGACGAAATTTCCAAAAAGGTGACATGGTGATACTCTTCAACTCCAGATTTAAGCTCTTCCCAGGTAAGTTAAAATCGAAATGGTCTGGTCCATTTAAAGTCATCCAAGTCTACTCGTTTGGAGTAGTCGAATTGGAAGACAATAAGGGTGTTATCTTCAAAGTGAATGGCCAACGTGTCAAGCCATATATCGGTCCTCTTGACTCGATGAATGACATGGCCATCACTTATCTCAACGAAGTCTAAGTACTCGAGATTACTATGTAGAGCCACGACAATAAATAAGGCGCTAGATGGGAGGCAACCCATCGTTTTATTGATTTATCGTTTTATCGTTTTATCATTTTATCGTTTTATCGTTTCGTCGTTTTAGTATTTTTTTCTTTTTGATAAATGAAAATCCAAAAATAAGAGTCGTGCCACGACCAAAACCACAGCGCTTGGTGGGAGGCAACCCATCGTACTAACCGTTTTCGTTTGATTTTGAGCAAAAATAGGTGCAAGAAGTATTCAACGAGGAGATCGATTTCAATTGACGATTTGGACGCATTGTATGGTAAAGTTGGTAAGTTAGGAATGGTGATGCATAAGGCTATGGATTGAGCCTTTTCCTCGTCAAAATAGGCTTCGAGGAAGGCTAGGCCTTGGTAGAGCTAGGCCACGAACGATGCACGACCTATCCTATAGCCTAAGGTCTCGGAATCTAGTGTGCTATACACTATGCGCCGCCTATTCCTAGGTATGCTTTTGACTATGCGCCGCCTATGCTATGGCATTTGGTCTCAGTATCTCATGTGCCATAGACTATGCGGCGCATATGTCTACAAATGCCATAGACTATGCGGCGCATATGTCCCATTATGCCATAGACAATGCGCCGCATATGTCATTGATATGCCGAGTGATATGCGCCGCATATGTGGTGTTTTTGTCTCCAAATCCGATTGTAACTGGGTCATAACCCGACCCATACTCTTCCTATATAAAGGGGACTTAGTTTTATAACACAACCACATTAGAAAAAACCCTAAGGGCGCCGCATAACCTTCCAAATCCTCTCAAAAGTTTCTTCTTTTGCTCTTCCAATTCACAACACCATCTCCACAAGTTTCAAGCAAGTAAGTACTCGCATATTCCTCATTTATTTCTCGTAAATACTACGTTTATGATGAATTGCTAAATCATATATGATTGATGGTGATGTTTATGTGTTTGGATTGTTGTTACAAAATCATGTGAGTAAACATATACGTAGGAAATTCTTGGCATGTTTCCGACTTGAATAGCATTGTTATGATAATTGCTGAATTGATATGGCTATGAATATTGCTTAAGATTGTTGTTTGGATGCTTACATATTAGACCATCCGGACCATCGGGATAAGATTATAGTGCCTATCGACTTAGGCGGTTGTGCTTGTTGTAAAAATAACGATTCCATGTGGTAACCCCTAGGTCGTAGTGTTGCTATATCTACCATGAAAGTAGTCCAATGGCTGCAAATAAGTGATGCAATGCTGATTTTCTTGTCAGAATACAATCCTAAAACGTATGTCGACGAATTCTGAGTAAATCGACTACGTTCACCTCACTGATTTGCATAACAAAATTAAGTGTGGGGTGGTACCCCTAGTGCTTGCATATAGATTGTATCAAGTGAGATTGTGCTGCAACTTACATTATTTCTAGTCTCAGGTACAATGGCACCTAAAGCAAGGCCAGGCAAGGAGAAGGCTACCACATCCCAAAAGGGCAAGAAGAGAAGTCGAAAAGACCAAGGAGAATCATCCTCAGCACACCTACCACGCAGAATGTTCGGAATAAAATGGGTTCTTGAGGAAGAAGCCAAAGCATGGTACAGCAGCAACAAAGAAAGAAAATATGTGCACGTCGACTTGATCAACAAGGAGACCTTAGCAAAGAAGGAGCCGCGAATATTGGCAAAAATAATGGCTTTGAAGCTGGATTTCATCTTCCGCGACATGGGAGAGTGCAATCTTGACTTAACAAGAGAGTTTTATGCCAACTGGTCGCCGAATACAACAGGCAATGAAGTCAAAATTCGGGGCCAAGTGTTACAGCTCACAGCGGATTGGATCAACTCTTTTCTTGGCTTATCTTCGGTCGACACAGCACCATTCAAAGAACTGTACAGCAGGCCTCCTTACAGAGCGATACGACACACGCTTTGTTGAAGTAGATCCATGGAAAGGTGGGGCAGACATAAAGAAACAGGTCGACAGAACACCTTCCCCTATGCTCCACTAAATAGGGAAGCAAGAATCTGGATGCGTATTGTCAACTCATGTCTTATTCCTGGGACTCAATACACCAAGATATCGAGAGATAGAGTGTGTTTGGTCTATGCTTTGATGACGAATGTCCCTATAAACTTTGGGGCAATCATTCGATCTACCATGAGGAAGGCCAGACTCCACAAAAGGTCCCATTTCATATTTGGCAATTTGTTGACAGCAATGTTGCGGAAGGAGGATATCGAAGAGGAACCAGCTGACCACAAACTCCCACACAACCCAAAGAAGGTTGACCTCACCATGGTCAAAGATGCTGAAACAACTCATGGAGTCAACCTTACTACTGCGGAGAGACATGCTCGTGACGAAAGTTTCTTCCGTCATCTCTATGGCATGACACGATTCACTATGATGAGTGGTGGACGTATTCCAACTGCTGAAGAGCTCCAACAGCTGGACCACGACTACCCAATGAACATGCATGCACGGGAGATGTGTGGAGTGGGTGTATATTTTGAGGAACCTCTAGATGATGATGTGCCGACTGATGATGATAGACGTTTGCCTGATTCTGACGAAGAGGAGAACTCTGACGACGACTCTTATGATGATTCAGACAAAGGGGGTATGTCCCCCGACATTGATGAAGGGTTCGACTAACCAGGTTCTTCGAATTTATTTTCCACTGAGGGCAGTGTCCCGTCTAAGTGTGGGGTGGCAGAATCGCATGCTATACTTCTTTGTTTGCACCTATGTTTGTATGTTGGTTTGTTTACTTTGTTTTTTTGAGCCCGTTTTTTTTTTTTTTTCGTTTGACGTTTTTTTAGTTTTTTTTAGGAGTTAAATTTTTCTAGCTTCGCATGAAATTATTTTGATAGGCAGCATGAGATTATAACAAGAGTATGTGCTACAATTGTGACTATTGAGACGTTTAGGCTCTAGTTGTGACTCATTATGTGATAGTGTGTGATTCAATTGTTGGGTCGAGAGTCTATATTACTTCCAATCAAGTCGACCATGTGCCTTGTGTGTGTGAGATTAATAGTATCTTCTATGTATGTGGCTGATGCTAGAACTTGCCTGGTATGTATGCAAAGCAAAAATAAGGAGTGTAAGTTTAGGATATGATTTAGGCATTTCTTTGGCTACCTATATATGTTTACCTTCAGCTTTACCTACCCATGGACATCATCCTAGTTAAACCTTTTTGAGCCTTTAGCCTATTTCTTTGACAACCTTGTATGTAAGCCTAATCAATTTCTTTCAAGACCGTAATTTGATCCAAATTCCTAAGTGCTTTAAAGTGAAAAAGTCATGTGATAACATAAGAGGAAATTGGGTGAGTATGATTCTATAAATTGTAATGGTTCTTGAATGTGTTACGAAAAAGAAAAAAAAAGTGCTATCATAAGAGGGATGTTGTGAAAAGAAAAAGGAAAAGAAAGCTGAAAAGTGAGTTGTGCTTAAAATTGAAAAGAGGAGAACAAGGGTGGTAGAACAAAAGAAAGAACAAAGGTTGAAAGAAAAAAAGTGTCAATGATACAAAGTGATGTATTAAAGCGCTTAGGAACCTAGTCACTATTCTTGGCCAAAATAGTCCTACCCGTCCCTTAGCCTACATTACAACCATCAAAAGACCTACTTGATCCTAATCTTAATATTCCGACATTTAGTGGAGTACTACATTAAGGGAAAGCCTATGGTGATCAGTTGCTACATATGAATTCTTTGTGAGAGTGAGAGCAAGGACATTTTGATACCCATGTTTGAAAAATATGCTATACTTGTGAGTGATTATGGGTACTATATTGTGAGACACACATGGTTGATGAGCTTTGGATAGTTGTATATGATTCTATGCACCTTAATGTTTGCATGTGAGTTGATCACTATCACGAGTCTATGCTAGAGGTTAAACTATTTCTACTTATAATCAGAAAGCTACTCTTTGTTGATAATTGTTGTGCTTGTCTTTAAGAATGTTTTGTGTTGTTGCTGTAAAACCCTAAGTTGATGTTTATAAGGACATGATATGTTGTTCGAGGACGAACAAAGCTCTAAGTGTGGGGTGTTGATGATAGGCGGATTTACACGCCTATATCAATATATTTGCCCAAATTTTAGCCTAGTTTTGAGAACAAATTATATATTTCATGCACATTTAGTCCTTTTTCCTATAAATGAGCTAATGAACATGATTAGTAAAGTTTCAGGTATAAATGATGCAAAATTCAGCATTTTATGGCTTACTTGACGCAAAAGAAAGCTCACGAAGGAAGGAAAGGGAGTTTACACGCCTAAGGACCAAAACTGCTGCATGGAAAATCTGTCCCGGGCTAAAACAACATTTCTGAAGACTTTGGGGACTTACAGACACAAAGCTGGATTTGGACAATGATACATTAACCTAGTACAATTGGGTTATGTATTTGATTAGTTTATTTGGATTATGATAATGTTACATTAACCTAGTACATTTGGGTTAAGTATTTCATTAGTCTAGTAGGATTTGGTTATTTATTTCATTAGCTTAGTAGAACTAGGATATGGGTATTATAAATACCCTATCATGCTAGAGATTTTTTATCATCTTTCTATTCTTCACTTAATTCAACAATTAATTTTCTTCCATCCCTCTCATCTTCCACCACAAATACTTCTCAATTACAACTCTTCTAATCTTTCCATTAATTCTATTTTTCTTCTTCTACTCTTCTATTCTTAAAATCCACAACAAGAGAATCGTTACTTTTGCTAAGTAATTCACGCCTTACGCCTACCACTTGTGCTACACGAAAATCATCAATCTTGTGGTATAATAACAACAACGCAAATTGTGATTTCCTTCGCATTCATGGGTAACTAAACTTCTTTGTTGGGGTTATGGAAGCCGAATGAGTTACTATCTATTGCTGTGAGTTTGTGAGTTCGAGACACGTATATTGCTTATATCATTATTCTCTTCATCATAATCTACATTCTTTGCGGTTGCAAACGCAAGAATACGCCAGTCTAACATTTAACTTGTTCGAGAGAAAGGTTATTTGTCTGGAAAAGAGATATTGTCAAGGTAGTAGGACACCCTTTCCTATTAAAAAGCTAGTGCCGTAACTGGACTAACCTCTTGGAGAATTCGTACCGTTAGACACGCTTTAAGCTCGAGAGAGTTAAAGTGAAATAGTCCTTGTTCAGGTCGAGAGACGCTTGGATTTACCATCGACTACAATTCTCTATAAGCACATGCATGTCACAATTCTACACACTCATAGTCAATAGAGACGTATACCTCAGAAGGTGGACATAACCCCAACGCCTCAATTCTCATTGTTTACAACTTACGTAACAATCTTTCTCTCTTTACTTTGCTATTTTCAGCTTTTACTTTATTTTTTTGGTTACACATTACAATCCCCCCCTCATTACGAGACTTGCACTAAAAGTCTAGTAATTCTGCTTACCTATTGACCAAGCTATTCTCTGTGGGATCGATACCCAACCCAGGTTGGGTTCTATATTTGCTAAAGACCGCTTTACACTCCCACGAGAGCTGTAGATTGAGCGTTATCAGTAAGGAGACACACTTTGTTGTTTTAGTAATTTAAGCGGCATTGGTAAGGAGATGCACTTCCTTATTTTGGTAATTTAAGTGGCATTGGTAAGAAGACGCACTTCCTTATTTGGACAATTCAAGCAACATTTGTAAGGAGACGCACTTCCTTGTTTGGGTAATTCAAGAACCATTGGTAAGGAGAACACTTCCTTATTTTGGTAATTTTAGCGGCATTGGTAAGGAGACACATTGGTAATTCAAGAGGCATCGGTAAGGAGACGCACTTTCCTATTTAGGTATTTCTAGCAACATTTTTAAGGAGACACATTTGTTTGTTTGGGTAATTCAAGCGGCATTTTGTAAGGAGACACACTTCCTTGTTTGGGTAATTCAACCGGCATTTGTAAGAAGATGCACTTCTTTGTTTTGGTAATTCAAGTAACATCTGTAAGGAGACTTACTTTCTTGTTTGGGTAATTCAAGCAACATTTGTAAGGTGACATATTTCCTTGTTTTGATAACTCAAGCAACATTGGAGCCCGCCTGAAGCACAAGGTAAATAAATGGAAAGTCAAGCAATAAGGTGAAACAATTGAAAGTCAAGCAACACATTGAAAAATTGCAAGTCAGGAGCCCGCCTGAAGAATAGGGTGATGAAACTCAAGTCAAGAGTCCAAAAAAAGCTGCATAGACAAGATTTTTGTAATTTCTTTTATGTTCTAACTTATAATTTTCATTTTTGATGTAATAACAGAGATGCAAACCGAAACCTCTAAAGAACCTCGCTCGACTCTCCCACTCGGTATAGTCCCTTTTATTTCAGTCCTTCGGGATACGTCTGACTTGATTCCCTCATAACTAGGGATGACTATGGCGTCCAAAGTCAAGACTTGGTTTCCCTACTTTCTATTTCATTCTTTTTGAATAATGGTCTGGACAAAATTTTGTATCGTTGTCTACTTCTTTGTCTGAAAATACTTCATATCTACATTAAAAGGGGGCATGATGTAGACACCTAATTTTGTCCCTCCCTGATATCACTTTTACTCATTTTTACCTTATCCTATCGTGTACCCCTCAACAATGAAATTATCCCTCCATAAACTGACAAAAAATAACAACCTTGAAGAAATTTTACCTTGTTTTAATCCTATCCTAACAACCTCACCAATTAAAAGTGGAAACCTAGCTACCCTACACCACCTCACCATTACCCCTTCACATTACATTTATTTTTCTTAAGCAACTTACTAAAAGAACAAAAAAGAGGGGGCCCACACACTATATCAAAAGATACCCGTTTAGTTAATCATCTTCTTTCATTCTGAAGAGAGGGGAGAGAACAGATATACACACATATGAACCTCACTAACAAATTCACTGAGAATACACTCACACCAGAGAAGCGGCTTCTTCTCCACAATGCACTGAATCACACTTTTAATGCCCAACGCACACACACTCGAGAGAAACACAGTGAGACAAGGGAGAGAGAACTGACGCGAAAGAGAGAAATGGGGGTGGTTTGGGTAGATTTTCCAGTGATACAGCGGTAGAACCATCGCTGGAGATCAACCAGAAAACATTCTCGAGCTTTGCCTGTTACTGCTTCATTGGAAACCCATTAAAACTAATTAAAATCCCACCAAATCCCTTTTGTTCTATATTCGGAGTTCATGTTGAACTTGTTTGACGCTGACGGGAAGTTAATCTTCCTTTATTTTGGTACAGGTTGACGAACAACAGAGAAAAGGGTATATCGAGCTCAGGTTTGCTGATAGAGGTTAGGATTGAGGTTTTTCGTGCGCAGTATTATCTTTGATTATTGAAATCGAAAGCTCTTGAGGTCCAATGCTATCTTTTCTACTTTTAATATCTGCGTAATTATGGATGATTTTTGTTTTTGGCATGCTTCAATCTTCATTATAGGTTGTTTGTTGTTTGATTTGGATTTGGATACGAAAACTTGATTGGTGGGTTGCGTATCAAATTGGTTTAATCATGTTTAAGATTGAATTTGAGACAAAATTGAGAAATTAATAAAATGAATATTGTTTAGTCATGACTTATTGTTGTTGGTTATTTTGGAGCAAATACGAAGGTTATATGTGATAGTATCATGATTAGGCCCTCAAATAAATTGGCAAAAGTTAGGTTCGGGCAGGAAAACTTAGGAATGATGTTTTGGTTGAATGCGTATAATGTTGAATGTGTTGGAGGTTTCCTAGTTTATCGTATGAGATTTACATTGTATTCATTTGCTGGGGAATGTCCCGAAGGAATTGTATTTATTTACCGGGGGATTCCCCGAAGTATCATGTACTTAAAGATGGCACACGATTAAGGCCCGGAACATTGGATGGAGAATGAAATGGAGTGTAGTTTAGGATTAGTTAAAACTAAAGTAAGTTTACATTTTCGTGTTTTTCTATTTCGTGACTGTATAATTGGACTAGACATTATACTGTTGGATTTGTTTTGTTGGTTTATTTGATTGGTTGTTTTTGGTTTGTTTTTTTATGTGGTTTATATATTCATAATGTCAAATTAGCCGATACGCTTTACAAGCGACCATGGTTGAACCACGGGACCGAGGGGTGCCTGACACCTTCCCCTCGGTCAACAAAATTCCTTAGCCGGAATCTCTATTCACAAACAAGTTTTAAAGAGTCAAATCATTTTGAAAAGGATTGTCCAAAGGTGACTGGGCACACCGGATTATGCCAAGTGGCAACTTTAAATTAATTGTAAAGTGAATCCTTATCGAAATAAAATTTTCATCTTTTGTCACTTTAACAATAAAAACCCTTTCGAAACATAAAATGAATCTTTTTGGTTAAAAAAGGGGTGTGACAATCATTGTGATTGAATACAGTGGGTTCACACTTATTCTCCTTTCTTTCTTCTTCTCTGAGCTATACTCTGCTCCATGGATCATCATTGTCGATACTCAACAGATAGCTAGTACTATCTGCTTGTGCATTTCAAAATACGCTATATATCTATCTGTTTTTTTCCCCTTCCTCACAAGAATTAACATCTCTGATCCTATAATTCAGTTAAAGGGAAGATATCAAACTAAAGAGGAAAGTGAAAAAATTTCAGAATTCAGATCAAAATAAACTTTCATGATCTGTGATCCAACAATACACAAATTTCAGGTGAACTGAAAACTGCAGTCGAACTGAAAACTTCAGTCGCACATCATGATGATCTGATGACCTACCTTAAAGGCTTCGTAACATACTATGCATGTAACATAAACCAACCATAGATTGCATATCAGAATAAATGGATCAGAAGCTCCAGTTTCTCCCATTCTCATAAACTGCATCGTGCTCTTCATTTTCAAATTGATATGCTAACTAATTGACAGTAACAATACTCCATCTTTTATTCGATAAATGGAAGAAAAGACATAGAAAACAGGTTAACAAGAATAGCCCATACATCAGATTCACTCAAAAAATCAAGAATAGTCAGAAAATCCTAGTGCTGTTATATATTTTATATTGCAATGTGTCTGAAAATTAGTATAACAAGCTATTTCGATATCCAGTGATGATCATCATCATCTGGCTGATTACCCCATAATAGCATACGCAAGTCAAAAAATTCATCATCAACAGGCCGGTCCATGTCGCGGTTATCTCCTTGCAGTTCCCTAACTTTATTGAAATTTTCCTTATATACTATGATCTTTTCCCTTAATTCCTCTCTGCTAATTTGCAAATCGGGGATTGCATTCATGATGTGATTGATAAGATCAAGTGAGGGTGGATGTGGAATATTCCCACAGTGGCTGTTGAAATCTAAGATTGATGTTAAAATCGCCACATCCAGATGATCAGCATCATAGCTGATGTAGAATACTAGTTCTCCATGTTCAGACACTTTTTTTCCTTTTTCAGTAGCTCTTCTTCTTCTTTCTTCTTCATCTTCCTCTTTGTTGCCATTTTCTTCTTGATTATCATCATTTTCCGTGTCTTCTTCTCCTTTATCTCCTCCTTCTTACTCTTGATTTCCACTTCCATTTTGTTCAGAATTTTGATGAATCACATTACGATCCCCTCCTGTATGTATTCTCTCTGTTGTCTTCTTCTTCTTTGCTATCATTTTCTTCTTGATTTTCATGATTTTGTCCATTTTGGTCTTCATCGTCTGCTTCTCCTAATTGACTCCCTCCAGCTTCTTCCACTTCTCCATTATTTGTCTTCTTGATTTCCATGATTTTCTCATTCTCCTTGTTTCGATTCTTGATTTTCATTTTGTCCATCAACCTCCTTTTCCCCTTCTTCTCCATTATTCGCATCAGAAACAGCGTCTGTTGCATTACCATCTTCCTCTTCATCAGTACGTAATATCTTACGCTCATTCAATGCAAGACCAGTACAATTATTAGTGGAAGAAGCATCAGAGAAAACACATTCTTCTTTCATAATACGGCCGACGGATTCGTCGGCCTGCGGAGGATCAGGAATTGGTGATGATTAAGCTAACATTTTCTTGCAGACAGAAAGAATTACGGATAGGAGAGATTTTAATACTTCCTTTCTAATATCAAGTGACTCAACAGATGTTAATTGTGTATAACAGAAGCGGTTTTGACTTTTACTTTGCTCTATATAATACTACTGTATATATTTTAGGCAAAATGAACTTATTCTCTTTTTAAATTCAAATTTAGTCTTTTATTAGTTCTTGGGCAAAACTAATGGCCAAAGATTATTTTATGTATGCCTTTTACTTTTTTGGAAAAATTATGTGACATAGTATTTATTTGAAATAGAGAAGGTAAATATATCATGATACATAGCGAGAGTTTGGGTTAAATTTGTTTGCTTGGACCTGCATCAATTATCTCTGTATCAGCGGATGACATCTGCATTGGATCTCGACTAAATTTGAATTCTCAATTGCATGGCCAATTTCTGAGGGTCAGGATTTTTATCCATTCCCAAAAACTAGAACGTAGAGAGGTTATGCAATAAATTTAAAGTAAACCTAAAAAAAGCACGTGGGAAGGCAATGAAGATCAGGTCATATGATTGTGCTGCAGTGAAATGGAACAGTCTGACATGAAAGTCTGTATTTTAGCTAGATCTCGTTGGTGCCACCTAAATGGTAGGTAGATGATGAATGTGTGATGTTTGGAGTTATCCTTCGTTCACCTATCCCCAATGAAAGAATGAGTAATCCAATCCCCTAAGGATCATGACCTTACCACACTGTCCCCGATTGGCAAACAGGGATTTTGTTTTTATTCTCCATTCATGTAATATGAACCTCACAAAAAATTGATAATTTGAGCTTAGAAGAAGCTGAGGAAGTGTACAAGAACTCCTTTTAACACCCAAACACAATAGAGAAGAAAAAAAAATTGACCAAGTATAATTTGGAGAACTTTTTAAATGACGAATCAAATAACTTCCTGTGGCGGAACAAACTGTATACATTATCTTTCTCGTAATCATCGCGAATAAATAATGCACAGCGCTACTTCCATTCGAACAAAGAATTGTCAGCAAAACTGACAAATAATTACAAAGAACAAAAAGGATGATCCTAGCTACTTCCTTAAGGACAAGTGGAGCTGCAAGAAGGGACACATTGATGCAGATCCAGGTAGCAGATCATATCTGGAACTGAAGCTTTTGTCGGCTCTCTGTTCCGATCAAGTTAGCCTATATTAAGAATTCATGCCCTACTAATTATCTTATTTTCTCCTAACTGTTGCTTATCAATGGAACAGGTTGCCTGACCTGTTCTACTACGTGTTCCAAGGAAGCAATAAAACAAAAAGTAAAGAACACAATGATTTTTACGTGGAAAACACCCGTCTCAAAAAGGTGTAAAAAAAACATGACTTATACCTCTACAGAATTTAACCCCTACTTCAATAAATAACTCTGAGCCTCAACAACGACTGATTACAAAACTCTTGCAACCAACAAATAGGAGTTATAAACTCTAATCTCTATAACTCAACAACTAGGAATTATAAACTCTAATTCCTTTGACTCAACAACTAGGAATTATAAACTCTAACTCCTAACCACACACATCTCCCAAGGTATGCTTTCCCAAAGTCTCTAAGTTTTTCCCAACTCTAAGACTAGCTCCTAGTCAAGTTTATAATACACTGAAACTAATATTACATCAATAGTTCAAGCACAATGAACAACTCTGATAATCAACGCTAAAACTCTTAGCTGGATTCTATACTTAGGACCAGGTTCTTCAATGTGTTTCTTCAGTGATTGAGTAGCACTTCGTGAAGTCAATCTATCGATTGTGCTTTTCTGCTTTATAAGTGCGTGAATTATTCTGACTGATGCATCTTCAAATTAAGCACAGCTCTTCTGAGAGTCATTCTTTATTTCAAACCCCTACTTTAATTTGAACTCTCATTACATAGAGTTCCATTTCAAGTGAGACTCTTTCTTTAATTCCAACTCTTGTCTCCTTAGTGTTGTAGTAAAACTTCAACTCTTTTAAACCAGCACATGTTTATTTATCAGAATCTTTTTCCTCCCACACGTAGGACTCTTCAAGATATACTCCTTCTTCATGTAGGACTCCTTTTTCAACTAAAATTTCTTTCCCTTATCATTATGTGTTTGAATCAAATTCAACTTGTTATATTCCCCACATGATCAGTAGCTTGAGTATATTAGAATTAGGCTTGCTTATTCGTTCTTGTCTTTAAACAATCTAGACTGCATCTATTAGTGAAACTGGAAATCTTCTTTCATATGCATGGACCGACTCAAGTAACATGTTTTATTCATGTGTCAGTTTATCAATCATCAAAACTACATAGTACCCAACAAATTCCCCCTTTTTGATGATGAAAAACCTCCCGTCCAACTCAAGTAACATGTTTCATTCATGTGTCACTTTGTCAATCAACAAAACTACATAGTACCCAACAAATTCCCCCTTTTTGATGATGACAAATCTCTTGTCTTGTGCATTCAACCATCTTCACCTGTAGGCACTAAAGTATAAAACACTAGAATGAAACGAGTTAGTCAATGGGTTATAAACATTGAAAAACCCTCTTATCTTCCCCCTTCGGCATCATCGAAAACCATTTCAATGCAATAATATACTAACGAAAGTGATTTGTTATGCTATTCATGGCCACTAGGGCTATCACCAAAGCAATTAGACATAGACTTTAGCCAACATAGTAATGTATTAAAGAGAGCAAAAAATATGATTCAACTTACCAAAGATAATCATTCCATTTAACTGACCGAGCATGTTCCACATTAAACCTAGGCTACTACTGAATAAAGAAACACAACCGAGCATTAAAAAATATGGTATAAAAGTAGGACATGGCTAAGGATATAAATAGTAAAGAGAAAGGAGGAACAGGTGATATCAACTGTGTCAATTGACAAATGACTTCAACATTTTCACCCCTCTCTTCATCAAGGCCAAGCTTCAAAGTCATGATCCAAGCCTAAAGGACTACTTATTCCACTTCATGACTATCTTGTGCAGCTTCAAGTTTTGATTTTTTTTATAGCTAAATTATTTTTTTTATGTTAGCCCTCCTTATTGAATCTGGCAAAGCAACATGATTCATCTTTGCAAGAACATCTATTGAACTAGAACTGAGAAATCCAAAAAATATAACCAATTAGGAACTAAAAGAGAGATCATATCCCTTTTCATTTCTTAAAAAACTTATGCTGCATGTGATTGATGATCAAGCTTGGCAAATCCATAGTACACAATTGATATTTTGGTTGAGAAAGAAGACGGATTTTTTGGTGTAGGATTAACACATTTTTGGCACACCCATTTTGAAAGAATCAAACAAAGTTTGGTCAACTAATTCATTAGCTTTATTAGACAATGAGAGAATGAAGTGTGTATAATTGAACAGGTGTGCTCAACTATTTCAACTTGAAAGCCTATGCTTATGCCTAATAAGAACTTTGTGGTCACAATTGCTTGCTTGTACCTATTTTTCTGTACAATCTAATACAAAATTAGGTTAGAAAAGTTAAAAATCTAGAATTGGGACACACAACTAAATGTGCAAGACCGAATAGAATAACTTTTTAGTTAATAAGATTAAAAATAAAAATGATTATTCTATTCAATCATTGAAGGGAGTTCATGCGATTTTAATAATACCCAAGTCTATCCTATTCCTTTCAAAATGCTCTTTACTTAGTGTCTTTGGTGCTTCTCCAGCCAATTAAGTAACCTACATAGTGAACATTTTTATAGCCCTAAAGAGTTAAATTACTTTCATTTGAATACCATAGTCTCAAGCCATTAATTCCCATGAGCTATCTCAAGATTCTTGTGTCAACACCAATTCTTATAAATTACCAACAAAATTATCATCATCTTGTGTTGGTGTTATTGATGCTTCAATTTCTTGATTTGTTGTTCCCCCTGTCAATATTCCCTTAGTTTGTACAACAGTTGAACTAGGTGGTAAAACATGTTCCTGTGCATGCTCAACAATTTCATAGTCATCCCTTTTTTTATTTATTTTTTTAAATCTCCCTTGCTTCCCACTTACACGAGCATTACAAATTTGACCATCTTTCAAATGATGTATTCCCCCTTTAAATTTGGTGAGTCTTCTATTCTTATACCTTGAGCAAGCTTTATCTATGTAAAAAATTTTCTTGCCTCCTTTCACTCTCTCCTGCAAAACAAATTAGGGGTTAACTTTAGTCACCTAGACAAGCTTGGGTCCTTTCTTATAAGTAAAATGATGATTAAGATTTCTTCTAGTCCATGCAGGCAACATGTTACGTGACCTCTTTCTCTTACTAGTTTTACTTATCCTTTTCTTGGTCTGAGATAGTTTATTTGCTAGATTTACACTGTTGTATCTTCTTTTGGCAGCAACAGGACATTCAGTGGTTGGGTGTCCTAGTTTTTCTCAAATATAACATAAATACTTGTAGGAAGTAGTTTCTTTGTTAAAACCTATGCCAACCCTCTCATTTTGAGTCCTACTACTTAGATAATTAATAATTCTTGATGACTTGGTCCATCGGTTAGTTCTTTCAAGATCAAGTTTTATCTTAGAGTTTTCTTGAGTTAGCTTTCTAACCTTTTCTCTTTGACAAAACAATTCATCTTTTCTTTTTTTAAGTTCAAACTTAATTCTTTGATGATTTTCACTCATGAATCCTTTTTCTTTTTCAGTAATTGACAACTTTAAGATTTGTGATTTTAGATCTAGGTTTGATGAACCAAGTTGACTAACTTGTTCCTTTAGGGTGCAGTTTTCTGTATCAGTGACATTTTTGCAAGTCTCAAGATCAATGTAATCAAAGTTTAGACTTGAAAAAGCATTGAATAACTGATCCCTTTCAGATGTGAGCTCGTGATAATTATTAATCAATGCATTCATCAAGGGAATTAGTCTTTTCTTAGAACAAAGATGCAATATGTCTTTAAGATCAAGTATACTTACCTTAGATTTTACTTTTTTTTTCTTCCATGTTTGATTCACCTATAGCCATAAGTGCACTTTCATCAACTCCATCATCATCAAATTCTTCTGAGCCTGATCCCCATGTAGCCATAGTAGCAAATGATTCCTTTCTTTTGGAGTAAGATTTCTCTTTTTCAGCTCTTACATTGTTTTACTCAATTTTCCACAATGGACAATCCCTGATCATGTGATCTGTATCTTCATACTTGAAACAACCAGTTTGAGACTAATAGTTGGAAAAAGACCTACTACTCATTCCTCTCTTGTTCTTCCATTTTCCTTTCTTAAAATACCTTTTGACATTCTTGAAAAGCTTTCTATTATCCAGATCTGATTCGACGCTATCAAACTCTTTCATTGCTATTGACTTATCCTTAATTCCTTTATTTTTCTCTAAGGTATCCATGTTCTTCTCATATGTGTTCGCAAGAGTCTCCCAAATTTGTTTTACAGCGGTGACACCTGATATCCTGTTATATTCATCTGGTCCAAGTCTACAAATAAGAATATACTTAGCTTTTGAATTTTTTCCAAGCATCTTAATGTCGGCCATATCATACTCACTCTTGTCTTTTAATATATCCTTGTTTTCAACATCCTTCTTCATAGAGTACTGAGGTCCATCAATAATTCTATTCCAGAGTTTGTAGTCAACAGCCTGAAGAAAATCTTTCATCCTTTCTTTCTATCCTGAGTAGTATTGTCCATTGAACAGTGGAGGCCTGTTGATGTCTTGTCCTTTGTAGTAGCCAGTAGGTGGTGTAGAATTCATCATATTGATCTTTGTCTTAGGATCTAGCCCTTTTTAAGACAATCTCTCTCTGATACCACTTGTTAAGAATTCTTGCCCTACTAATTGTATTACTTTTGCCTAACTGTTGCTTATCAATGGAACGGGTAGCCAGACATGTTCCACTGACTATTCCAAGGAAGCAGTAAAACCGAAAGTAAAGAATACAATGATTTTTACGTGAAAAACACCCTGCTCAAAAAGGTGTAGAAGACCACGACCTGTACCTGTACAGGATTTAACCCCAACTTTACTAAATAACTCTAAGCCTCAACAACAACTGATTACAAAACTATTGTAACCAAAAAATAGGAATTATAAACTCTAATTCCTATAACTCAACAACTAGGAGTTATAAACTCTAATTCCTTTGACTCAACAACTAAGAAGTATAAACTCTAATTCCTAACTACACACACACCTCCCAAGGTATGCTTTCCGAAAGTCTCTGAGTTTTCCCCAACTCGAAGACTAGATTCTAATTCAGTTTATAACACACTAAAACTAATATTATATCAATAGTTCAAACACAATGAGCAACTTTAATAATCAACGCTAAAACTCCTAGTTAGATTCTATACTTAAGACCAGTTTCTTCAATGTTTCTTCAGTGATTGAGTAGCATTTCGTGAAGTCAATCTGCCGATTAAGCTTTTCTGCTTTGTAAGTGCGTGAATTATTCTGACTGATGCATCTTTTATTTAAGCACAGCTCTTCAAAGATTCATTGTTTATTTCAAACTCCTCCTTTAATTAGAACTCTCATTGCATAGATTTCTACTTCAAGTGAGACTCTTTCTTTAATTCCAAGTCTAGTCTCCTTAGTGTTGTAGTAAAACTCCATCTCTTTAAAATCAGCACATGTTTATTTATCGGAATCTTTCTCCTCCTACACATAGGACTCTTCAAGATATACTCAGATGTGAAACTTCTTCTTCACGTCGGACTCCTTTTATAACTCAAATTGCTTTCCCTTATCATTAAGTGTTTGAATCAAATTCAACTTGTTATATTCCCCACATGATAAGAAGCTTAAGTATCTCAGACTTAGGCTTGATTATCTATTCTTATCTTTAAGAAATCTTTTATGCATGTATTAGTGAAACTGGAAATCATCTTTCCTATGCGGTGACCAACTCAAGTAACATATTTCATTCATGTGTAAGTTTGTCAATCATTAAAACTACGTAGTACCCAATATCCTACCAAACAATATGTCAATCTCTTCCAGGTTACCATCTACCATTCCAGGGTTTCTAAATGAAAGAATATTTTATGCCATTTTCTTCGTTCACTAATATGCCTAAGCAACTGTTAGAAGTATAACACCTCGTAAAATCCTTCTTGTGTTATATCGTAGTAGTATTCTTATTGAGTTAAAATCTTGAAAATTTTCTAAGTGTAAAAGGTACATAGAATAATTTTTAGCTTTCAATCTTTGGGAAATTTATTTTTGACCATCCCAACCTCTATTTTCCAATTTTCAAGTAGCGTTGTGATCGGGGAAATCAAGGGTACATCTCGAGTGAGTTTCAGAATATTTAGATGAGAGTAAGGCCACAGTTGGGGTTTTGAACCAGTGGCTAAAGGCGTTTGGCCTATGACGCCTTTCCTAGAGCCTTGCCTGGGAGGACCCTGCGATAGGCAAGGCGGTGCCTTTCTTAGAGCGGGGGTCTAGCCAGGGCGGCACCTCGCCTGGCATCCCAAGCCAATTATTCAATTTTTCCCATGATATTGAGGGTATTTTAGGTGTTTTCCAATACCTATAACATCTTAAACATGGGATCAATCTCCCAAATAACCACATTACACATGTTTTCTCCAAAATTTATCAGGAACTCTCCCAAGGGTTACAAACTAAAAACTCAAATAACTCAAGATTCAACCGTGGGTTTTCGAAACAAATATAAGATTTGGAATTCCCAAGCTGTAGGCATCAATAAGCATCCTTTAATTTCCTAAATAGAGGTACGCGGATTTTTCCTAAAATTTCATGGGCATAGAAATCATGATTTTAAGAAAGGAGTTTTCAGATTTATGAATACAATCATGTTTTAGAAATCTTGACGGTATTGTTTTGGTCTTTTGACCTTCCCCCACATTGATTTGAAATTGTATATATATGTATACTTGTTCTTTAAGGTTGATGATTTAATTGAAAGAATGAATTATGTAAAATCCCTCTCTTCTTTTTATTTTCCTTTACTTATCATATGTTTTAGATTGTTGGAATGCATCCTTTAAAAGCATGGTATAAAATGTCTTGAATTGTTTTATGATTGGATTACGATTTGGATTTCAAAAGAGAGGGTAGTTGTGTTGATAAATGTTGAAAATATTTATATAATGAAAGAGTGCATGATTTTGTCAAAAGCACATGACCACCATATGTTTGAAGGATTCTTTCATTGTTTTGACTTATGTTTCGGAACATGAAATCTCTTATACTACTTGCAAAGATGGGTGATCTAAATTTAGTTTTAATGAAAGAATGATGCTTAAAGTATTATGGCTTAGAATTATGACTTGCAATTCTTGGACACTCCAACCCTTGCGGCCCAAAATCATGATTTGCCAATCCGGGTATATTATTATATGTTGGCCTAGTGCCGAGTGGCGTATTAGACTTAGACACTCCAACCCTTTCGGCACACTTGGGTTGGGGGATTCCCTACCGAGTCAATTGAGGACTCCATATTTCCCGTGGGGCTTTAGACTTGTAGGGGTGTACCACCTAACTTAGAAATAATACAAAGATCAGAAACTGCATTGTTAAGGATGATTTATGATTTTTTTCAGAAATGTTTTGAAAACTATTTTATGTATGATGTTGTGACAAATTGCTCTCGATTATATTGGTTATATAAAATCTTTATTTTAGATTACTTTGTGTACCAGTACATCTGTATGGACCCCCTACCCCTACCTCTCAGGTTCTGAGGCTTAGTCTAGGGGTCCAGATAAGCAGTAGATTTTATCAAACAGAGTTTCAGTGTCCAGTTAGTGATCCTGCTGTCACGACCCGAGCCTAGGCCCTAGCCGTGACGAGCATCCCGAACCATGAAGGCCCGGAACACCTATTCTTTATCTGGTTATCATGCACAACATTCGTAATCATAATAAAATGCGGAACTGAAACTGAGTACGGAATACATGGTCAAGTTCTGCAATATTTCTGAATAATACTATCTGACATCAGTCTGCGAAATCTCTACTAAGAACACAAACATCTGTCTGAAAAGAAACTGGGACAAGGCCCCCAGTAAACCAAAAACATAATAAATAAGATAATGTCTGACATAATTAGGCCTTACGAATAATAGAAGGCTCACCACTGCGAGATCAATTCTGCAAATCCGAGAATGTCTACTGAGTAGCTGGACCCCTAGACTGTGCCTCAGGGCCTGGAAGAGGGGGGGTCAGCACAAAAGTACTGGCACGCGAAGAAATCCAGAAATAGTATAACGGAATATACATATATATATATATATATATTAAGTGAAAGCAATTTTTCATCAAGACATCATGTATAAAACTATTTCCGAAAAATACATGGGCACTTTCTGAAAACATGTAACCTGCCTGTTCATTTCAAATCAAGATTTGTATTTTACTTCTGAGTTAGGTGGTATTCCCCTACAAGTCTGATATTCGACGGGTTGTATGGAATCCTCCATTGACTCGGCGGGGAAGCCACCAACCCAAGTGTGCCTCAAGGGTTGGATGTCTGAGTCTGATACGCCACATGACATTTAAGTGAGCCCATAATAGTATACCCGGGTCGGCAAACCACGGTTTTAGGAAATGAGTCTCTTGAACTCAATCCCTCTTCGGGGAACCACCTAACATCTCTGTATTCCCATTTTTAACCTTTTGTGTACATGCAACATTCTAAATGTCTAAAATCATGAAAGTCTAAAATGTCTGTTAGTCTGAGTCTGATATGACATTAGTCTGAATTGGTGTCATCATACCAAGACATTGCAAGTCATGATTTTTCTGAGCCATAATGTATTAAGCAAGAGCTTTCATTCAAAACATAGTTTAGACCACCAAAACATGTAACTGATGTAAAGGATTTCATATTTCGAAAATAAATGTTCAATTCATGCAGAAATTTCATCAAACACCTGGTGGTCAAATGTCTTTAGAAAGTTCATGTATTCAAAATTGAAACACATTCATTCATATATGTATATAAACTGTCAAATCACTTTGGAGATGGTCAAAAGACCAAAACAATGATGTTAAAACATCTTATACATAAATATATAAACATAATTTAAAACCCCATTCTAAAACATAATTTTTCTATGCCCATGAGAATTTAGAAAAAAACCCCGCGTACCTTGTTCTCCACGAATTTTGGGTGTCTATCGAAGCCTACGTCGAGAGGATTCCAAATCTGTAATTTGTTTCACGAACCCGCGGTTAAATCTTGAGTTGCTTAGGTTTTAATTGTTGAAACCCTAGGGAGAGTTCTTGAGCAAATTTGAAGAATATAATGATATTTTGGCTCTTTAGGGATTTTAATCCCGTGTTTAAGTTGATAGGAGAATGAGTATTTACGGGCATGCCATTAAAAATCCGGATGGACTGAACATTTCGGTCGGGCGCGATCCAGCAGGCGGCGTGGGCTAATTGCGCGCTGCCACTGGATCGAAATCCAAACGAGGCCTTAGGCTTGTCCAAAAATTCTGTATTTTCTCTGAGACGTACTACAACCTTGCCCCATCGTAACGTAATAAAAAAATCCAAAAATGAAGGTCGGGAAGGTCGATAAGTTGTATCCCGAAGGTTGCCAACCAAGAATGAGTCTAAGTCATTTCAACACTTAGAAGAATTTAAAACTTAAGTCTAAAGCTCAAAAATTACAGTCTAATACATGCATGACTTTTTTACGGGGCGTTACATTATCCCCCCTTGGGATCATTCGTCCCCGAATGATGACGCGGGAATAGTCACGCACGATTTCAAGCAGATTCATACATAGAAGGAAACATAAAGCAAGAATTGTACCTTCCAATTCGTTATTTGCTGGTTCAAATAGGCTTGGGTATCTCACTTTCATGTCATGCTCTAACTCCCAAGTTGCTTCTTCAACTTTCTGATTTCGCCATAACACTTTAACTGAGACTATCTCCTTACTCCTCAATTTTCTCACTTGTCGATCTAGGATTTCCACGGGCTCTTCCTCGTAAGACAAGGAATCGCCAACCTTGATCTCATCAATGGGCACCACCAAAGAGTGATCTCCGATGCACTTCTTCAACATGGATATGTGGAATACTGGATGAACAGAACCCAAACTTGTAGGCAATTCTAATTCTTACGCAACTCCACCTATTCTCCTTACAATCTGATACGGGCTTATATAGCAAGGACTTAGCTTACCCCTCTTCCCGAAACGCATAACTCCCTTCATGGGAGAAACTTTGAGGAAAACCCAATCTCCAATCTCAAACTCTAACTCTCTTCTTCTGACGTCGGTATAGGATTTATGACGACTCTGAGCTGTCTTAAGTCGTTCCCTAATGGGTTTCACATCCTCCATTGCCTGATGAACAAGATCAGGCTCATACATCTGCATCTCACCTACTTCATACCAGCCTATTGGAGACCCACATCTCCTACCATACAATGCCTCAAAAGGTGCCATCCTAATACTAAAGTGGAAACTGTTGTTATAGGCAAACTCTATCAGTGGCAAGTGATCAACCCAACAACCTTTAAAGTCAATCAAAGAGGCCCTCAACATGTCCTCCAGGGTCTGTATGGTGCGTTCAGCTTGCCCATCAATCTGAGGGTGGAATTCTGTACTTAAGTTCACCTGGGTACCTAAACCTTTCTAAAACGATCTCCAAAACTGAGAAGAAAACTGCATACCTCGGTCGGATATAATGGAGACAGGCGCTCCATGTAAACGGACAATTTTTGCAATGAACAGCTTAGCACTATCTTCCCCCGAATAGTTAGTCCTGACAGGCAGAAAGTGAGCTTACTTGGTCAGCCTATCTACAATCACCTATATAGAGTCATACTGATTCCGGGACTTTAGAAGTCCTGTAATAAAGTCCATATTGGTCATTTCCCACTTCCACAAGGGCAACACTATTTCTTGGGAAGTACCTCCTGGCCTCAAATTTTCTACTTTCACTTGTTGGCAATTCAAGCACTTAGAAACAAAGTTAGCCACATCTCGCTTCATATTATTCCACCAAAACATAGATTTCAAATCATGGTACATCTTAGTAGAACCAGGATGGACAACATACCTCGAGGTGTGAGCTTCATCAAGAATTCTTTCTCGAAGCCCGTCGACATTCGGAACACATAATCTACACTGAAACCTCAGAATGCCATCACCACCAATTTCCAAAGACATCACCTTCTGTTGACCCACATCTTTCTTGATTTGCATCAAGATGGAATCTTCAACCTGCTTCTCCTTCACTTCAGCACAAAGGGATGACTTAGCTAACTCATGAACAATCACCCCTCCGTCTTTGAAATCTAACAGTCGCACTCCCAGATTTGCAAGGTGGTGAATGTCCTTCACCATCTCTTTCTTTTATTCTTCTACATGAGAAAGGCTTCCCATAGACAACCTGCTGAGGGCTTCGGCTACAACATTTGCCTTGCCCGGATGGTAATGCAGGCTCATATCATAGTCTTTCAGAAGTTCCAACCACCGCCTCTTCCTGAGATTCAGTTCTTTCTATGAGAAAACATACTGTAGACTCTTGTGATCAGTGAAGATATCAACATGAACACCGTACAAGTAGTGTCGCCAAATCTTAAAGGCAAACACCACATCCGCTAACTCTAAATCATGAGTAGGGTAGTTCCGCTCGTGCACCTTCAACGGCCTAGATGCATAAGCTACCACCTTACCATGTTGCATCAAAACGCAACCAACTCCCACACGGGACGCATCACAGTAAACCACAAAACCAGTAATACCCTCGGGAAGAGTCAAAATAGGTGCAGTGGTCAGTCTGTCTTTCAACTTCTCAAAACTATTTTCACATAAATCAGACCACACAAACTTTACCTTTTTCTTAGTCAGTTTAGTGAGTGGGGCCGCTATGGATGAAAAACTCTCTACGAACCTTCTATAATAACCTGCCAAACCCAAGAAGCTCCGAATATCGGTTGGAGTCGTGGGTCTGGGCCATTTTCTCACTGTTTCAACCTTCTGGGGGTCCACTCTAATCCCGTCACTGGACACAATATGCCCTAAGAAGGCAATAGCATCAAACCAGAACTCACACTTGGAAAATTTGTCATACAACCGATGATCCTTAAGGGTCTGAAGAATGATCCAGAGGTGATCGGCACAATCCTCCTTACTCTTAGAATAAATTAGAATATCATCAATAGACAATGACAAACGAGTCAAGAAACTGACGGAAAACTCTGTTCATAAGATCCATAAAGGCTGCAGGGGCATTAGTTAACCCGAAGGACATGACAAGAAACTCATAGTGACCATATCGGGTTCGGAAAGCTGTTTTGGGAATGTCTGACTCCCTAACTTTCAACTGATGATAGCCCAAATGAAGGTCTATTTTTGAAAAACATCTAGCACCCTGAAGCTGGTAAAAAAGATCATCAATCCTAGGAAGAGGATATTTATTTTTAATTGTAACCTTATTCAACTGACGGTAATCTATGCACATACGAAGGGAACCGTCTTTCTTACGCACTAAAAGTACAGGTGCACCCCAAGGAGATACACTGGGGCGTATAAATCCCTTATCTAGGAGTTCTGCTAGCTGCTCTTTCAACTCTTTTAGCTCTGTGGGAGCCATTCTATATGGCGAAATAGAAATGGGACGGGTATCTGGCAACACATCAATACTAAACTCTATCTCCCTATCAGGGGGTATTCTTGGGAGATCTTCGGGAAAGGCTTCTGGAAATTCATTCACCACAGGGATAAACTGAAGAGGAGGATTTTCAACTTTAGAGTCCTTGACTCAAATAAGGTGATACAAGCAACCCTTAGAAATGAGTTTTCGGGCTCTGAGATAAGATATCAAGTTCTCTTTGGGTGCTAAAGAATGTCCCTCCCATTCTATTATTGGTTCATTCGGGAAAAAAAGGTAACTCTACGGGTCCTACAATCCAATATGGCATAGCATGAATGGAGCCAATCCATCCCTAAGATAGCATCAAATGCAACCATGTCCAACTCTATAAGGTCTGCTACCATATCTTGACTACCAACAGTCACCACACAACCCCTATATACCCTTCTAGCAACAACAGAATCCCCCACCGGGGTAGAAACAGAAAAGGGTTCAGAAATCACACTGGGCTCAAACCCGGAACCAACAGCCACACAAGGGGTCACATAGGATAAGGTAGATCCGGGATCAAGTAACGCACAGACATCACGGGAAAAGATTTGTAACATACCGGTAACAAAATCTGGGGAAGCTTCCGCCTCCTGGCAGTTGTTCAAGGCATATAATCGGTTGCGACTGTTCCCGACAGCTTATGTGGTGCCCTTCCTAGATGGGGGTGGCACTGTGGAATTGCCCTGAAACTTCGCACCACCAACACTCCTCCTAGCAGATGGACAGTCCCTCTGAAAGTGGCCTGACTGACCACATGAATAACATACAAGTGTGCCCAACTGACATTTGCCCGGATGATTCCTACAATAATTTTTCACATCGCGGGTAAGTGCGATGCTGCTGAGCTACACTACCCTGTGACTTAGTATCTGGTGCTCTAGATCTATGAGGAGACTGGAAGCTTTGAGTCTGTCTGTCTGCAGGGGGTCTGGGTGCTGGGGCGCTGGCCTCTGACTGTTTATTATTCCAAAACCTCGTCTTCTTCGACCACCTATTTCCCCAGTTACCACTCTGCGGCTGACTCTGATGCTGGTCCACAGATTTGACTCTCTTGGCCTGTCTGTCCTTCTCTCTAGATTCTGCGATCTTTCTCTTCTTCTCTTCCACCTGCTACATGTGGACTGTCAGTCTAGCGAAGTCTAACTCCCTATTCAACATTGCCCCCTGGCACTCAAGTACCAGGTTATCAGCAAAGCCGGATGCAAATTTCCTCATCCGGTCTCTTATATTGCTAGTCAATTCTAGTGCATAGCGGGCTAGTTGATTAAACTTCAAAGTGTACTCCTATACACTCATACTGCCCTGCTTCAGATTCATGAACTCTTCTGCTTTGGCCTCCCTCAACTCTAGAGGAAAGAATCTTTCAAGGAAAGCTTCTACAAACTAACCCCAAACTGTTGGCTCAGCACTCTCACCTTTTCCATCTTCCTAGTCTGCATACCACTGATTTGCAACATCCTTCAACTGATAAGTTTCCAATTCCACTCTTTCAATCTCATCTACATGCATTACCTTACAGATCTTCTCCATCTCATCCACGAACTCCTGTGGATCTTTCTCCACCTTTGTACCAGTGAACTTAGGTGGATTCATCTTCATGAAATGCCCGACTCTAGTAGCCTCAGACGTAACGGATGCAGACCCAATATCTTTCGATCATTGAGCCTGGTTAGCTACCAGCTGTGTCAGCATATGGATAGACCGTCTGAACTCTGCATTTGAGATATCTCTCTGAGCAGTTGGTGGACGGTTGAAATTAGTTCGCGGAGCCTGAGGTGGACTGGTTGGGACTTGAGAGACTCTCAGAGTAGGGACAGGTTCTGGCGTGGAAGCTCTATTATGGTTCCGCATCCTATGGGTGGGACGGACCACATCTGCCTGAGCACTCTGATCGATGTTGCGACGGGGAGGCATAGTCGTGTTTCTGAAATATAAGAGATCATTGATTAGTGGACAGTTTAGACTCTGAAGCACGCACTGAATCACAAAGAAGGGAAACATTCCTAAACCCCTAGTAGCCTCCTGTTTATAAGTGTGGCACGCTACACACCCATAAACAGAACTCTACTCGATGCGATTTCGCAGACACCCTGGGACCATGAACCGTGCTTTGATACTATGTTTTTCACGACCCGAGCCTAGGCCCTAGCCATGATGAGCATCCCGAACCATGAAGGCCCGAAACACCCATTCTCTATCTGGTTATCATGCACAACATTTGTAATTACAATAAAATGCGGAATTGAAACTGAGTACGGAATACATGGTCAAGTTCTGCAATATTTCTGAATAATACTATCTGACATCAGTCTGCGAAATCTCTACTAAGAACACAAACATCTATCTGAAAAAAAAACTGGGACAAGGCCCCCAGTAAACCAAAAACATAATAAATAAGATAATGTCTGACATATTAGGCCTTCCGAATAATAGAAGGCTCACCACTGCGAGATCAAGTCTGCAAATCCAAAAATGTCTAATGAGTAGTTGGAACCCTTGACTGTGCCTCAGGACCTAGAAGAGGGGGGGTCAGCACAAAAGTACTGGCACACAAAGCAATCCAAAAATAGTATAACGGAACATACATATATATATATATATATTAAGTGAAAGAAATTTTTCATCAAGACATCATGTATAAAACTATTTCCGAAAAATACATGGGCACTTTCTGAAAACATGTAACCTGCCTGTTCATTTCAAATCAAGATCTGTGTTTTACTTCTGAGTTAGGTGGTATTCCCCTACAAGTCTAATATTCCACGGGCTGTATGGAATCCGTCATTGACTCGGCGGGGAAGCCCCCAACCCAAGTGTGCCGCAAGGGTTGGAGTGTCTGAGTCTGATACGCCACAGGACATTTAAGTCAGCGCATAATCGTATACCCGGGACGGCAAACCACGGTTTTAGGCAATGAGTATCTTGAACTCAAGCCCTCTTCGGGGAACCACCTAATATCTCTGTATGCCCATTTTTAACCTTTTCTGTACATGCAACATTCTGAATGTCTAAAATCATGAAAGTCTGAAATGTCTATTAGTCTGAGTCTAATATGGCATTAGTCTAAATTGGTATCATCATACCAAGACATTGCAAGTCATGATTTTTCTGAGCCATAATGTATTAAGCAAGAGCTTTCATTCAAAACATAGTTTAGACCACCAAAACATGTAACTGATGTAAAGGATTTCATATTCTGAAACTTAAAGTTCAATTCATGCAGAAATTTCATCAAACACCTGGTGGTCAAATGTCTTTAGCAAGTTCATGTATTCAAAATTGAAACACATTCATTCATATATGTATATAAACTGTCAAATCGCTTTGGAGATGGTCAAAAGACCGAAACAATGATGTTAAAATATCTTATACATAAATATATAAACATAATTTAAAACCCCATTCTAAAACATAATTTTTCTATGCCCATGAGAATTTAGAAAAAAACCCCGCGTACCTTGTTCTCCACGAATTTTGGGTGTCTATCGAAGCCTACGTCGAGAGGATTCCGAATTTGTAATTTGTTTCACGAACCCGCGGTTAAATCTTGAGTTGCTTGGGTTTTAATTGTTGAAACCCTAGGGAGAGTTCTTGAGCAAATTTGAAGAATATAATGATATTTTGGGTCTTTAGGGATTTTAATCCCGTGTTTAAGTTGATAGGAGAATGAGTATTTACGGACATGCCATTAAAAATCTGGATGGACAGAACATTTTGGCCGGGTACGATCTAGCAGGCGGCGCGGGCTAATCGCGCGCTGCCACTGGATCGAAATCTAAACGAGGCCTTAGGATCATCCAAAAATTTTGAATTTTCTCCGAGACGTACTACAATCTTTCCCCATCATAATGTAACAAAAAAATCCAAAAATGAAGGTCGGGAAGGTCGAGAAGTTGTATCCCGAAGGTTGCCAGCCAAGAATGAGTCTCAGTCATTTCAATAGTTAGAAGAATTTAAAACTTAAGTCTAAAGCTCAGAAATTACAGTCTAATACATGCATGACTTTTTTACGGGGCGTTACACCTTCTCTATTACATTAGACCTGTTTACTTTCAGATAATTATTATTGGTTATGGTTTTGGTCTATGGGGGCCTTGTCCCAGTTTTTAGATTTTGTTAGTGGTCATGTAGTAGAGATTTCTCAGACAATTTTCAGATATTTTTGGATGGTTGTGATTTCATTTGCCATGGTTCAACTCATATCAAACTTATGACCATGATTCCATTTCATTTTGTATTATTCCGCATTTTCTATTTGTATATGAATGGTGTACATGATTATGAATTAGAAGGGTTCTCGGGCCTTTATGGTCCTGGGTGCTCTTCATGGACCGGGCCATGGTTCGAATCGTGACAAACTTGGTATCATCCTAAGGTGTATGCAAAATTGCGTTGGGTAGGATCTTATTTATGGGTGTGTAGCGCACCACACTTATAAGCAGGAGGCTACTAGGCATGTATGAAAGTGTTTCCTCTCTTTGTGATTTAGTTCGTGCTTTAAAGTTTTAATTAGAATTGTCCCCTAATCAGTGATCTATTGTATTTCAGAAAACAGCCATGCCTCCTCATCGCTCCAACAACCAGGATACTTAGGATGATGAAGTCCGCCCCACCCATAGGATGCGGACCCATAATAGAGCGCACACCCCAGAACCTGTTCCTACTCCGAGAGTACCTCCAATCCTGACCAGTCCTCCTCGAGCTCCAAGAACAAATGTTAATCATCCCCAGTCTTCTTAGAGGGACATATCAAATGCAGAATTTAGACAGTCCATTCACATGCTTGCACAGCTGGTAGCCGAACAAACTCAGAGGTTGGAGGATACTGGGTCTGTATCTGGTACTTCTTTGCTACTAGGGTGGGCCAGTTCATAAGAATGAAACCGCCAAATTTTCTATAACTAAGGTAGAAGAGGACCCCCAGGAGTTCATAGATGAAATAGAGAAGATTTTCAGAGCAATTCTTATGGATCAGTTGGAAGGAGTTGAGTTATCAGCATACCAGCTTAAAAATGTAGCGAACCAATGGTATAACGAGTGGGAAGTGGCGAAGGGTGAAAGTGTTATGCCTACAGTTTGGGGCAAGTTCGTGGAAGCGTTTCATGACCAATTCATTCCTCTAGAGTTGAGGGAAGACAAAGAAGAAAAATTTATTAATCTTAAACAGGGGAAAATGAGTGTCCGGGAGTAAACTCTAAAGTTTAACCAACTAGCCCGCTATGCACCAAAGATAAAAGGTAATATGAGAGCCCAGATGAGGAAATTTTCATCTGTCCTTTCAGATGATCTAGCGCTTGAATGTCAAGGGGTGATGCTAAATAGGGATATTCTACATGCAGCAGGTAGAAAAAAGAAAAATAAAATCACCGAATCTAGGGAGAAGGACAGACAGGCAAAGAGATCCAGAACAATGGATCAGAACCTTAGTTAACCACAGAGCGGTAATTGGGGAAATAGATCACCCAAGAAGAAGTTTTGGAGTAACACCCAGTCTGCAGCAAGTGCCCCAGTTCCCAGACCCCCAGTTGATAGACGATCTCAAAGTTTTCAAACTAGTCATGGACCCAGAGCTCAAGATACTCAGTCACAGGGTAGTGTGGCTCAGTAGTACCATCCTTTTTCATGGTGTGAGAGATGCGAAAAAGCAATACCCAGGGAGGTGTTAGTTGGGGAAGCTGATGTGTTATTCATGTGGTCAGTCGGGTCACTTTCAAAGAGATTATACCTACATTAGGAGGAATGTTGGTGGATCTAAGTCACAGGAAAATTCTTTTACACCATCGCTGCCTCAGAAGGGTGCCACTTCAGCTGCCGGAAGCAGTCGCAACCGACTGTATGCTTTGTCCAGCCGTCAGGTGGCAGAGGCCTCACCCAATGTAGTCACTGGTACATTTCAAATTTTTTCTCATGATGTTTATGTGTTACTATATCCTGGGTCTACCTTATCCTATGTGACCCCTTATGTGGCTGTTGGTTTTGGGTTTGAGCCTGATGTGATTACTGAACTTTTTTATGTTTCCACCCCGGTGGGTGACCCTATTGTGGCTAAGAGAGTGTACAAGAATTATGTTGTTTCTATTTTTACATGGGATACGGTGGCAGACCTCATAGATCTTGATATGGTCGATTTTGATGCCATCTTAGGAATAGACTGGCTCCATTCATGTTATGCCACACTAGACGGTAAAACCGAAAGGTTACTTTTTCCTTTCTAAATAAACCAGTGGTAGAATGGGAGAGGCATTCTTTAGCACCTAGAGGGCAATTTATATCTTATCTTAGAGCTCATAAGCTTATTTCCAGGGGTTGTCTATATAATCTAATTCGACTGAAAGATTCTAATGTTGAGAGTCCACCTCTTTAGTCAGACCTTGTGGTAAGTGAGTTTCCAGAAGTCTTTATTGATGATCTCCCAAGAATACAACCTAATAGGGAGATAGATTTTGGCATTGATTTATTTCCAGATATCCATCCCATCTCTATTCCGCCATATAGAATGGCTCAAGAAGAGTTGAAAGAGCTGAAAGAGCAGCTACCAGATCTTCTAGATAAAGGTTTTATCCATCCTAGTATTTCTCCCTGGGGTGCGCTTGTACTTTTAATGCGAAAGAAGGATGGCTCCTTGCGTATGCGCATAGATTACCGCCATGTCAATAAGGTCACCATTAAAAATAAGTACCTTCTGCCCAGAATTGATGATCTGTTTGACCAACTCAAGAGTGTTAAATGTTTTTCAAGATAGACCTTTATTTGGGATACCATCAGTTGAAAGTTAGAGAGTCAGATATTCCCAAAACAGCTTTCCAAACCAGATACGGTCATTACAAATTCTTAGTCATGTCCTTCAGATTAACTAACGCCCTTGCATATTTTATGGATCTAATGAATAGTTCTTCCATCAACTTCTAGATCTGTTTGTCATAGTTTTTATTGATGACATTTTGGCCATTTCTAAGAGTGAGGGGGATCATGCCAATAATCTCCAAGTGATCCTTCAGAATCTTAAGGATCATAACTTTTATGCAAAATTCTCTAAATGTGAATTCTAGTTGAATACTATTGCTTTCATAGGGCATATTGTGTTTAGTGAGGGAATTAAGGTTGATCCCCCAAAAAATGGAGGCAGTGAGAAAATGGCCCAGACCCACGACACTAAATGACATCTAGAGCTTCTTGGGTTTGGCAGGGTATTACAGAAGATTCATAGAGAGTTTTTCTTCCATAGCTGCTCCCTTACTAAGTTGACCCAGAAAAAGGTGAAATTTTTGTAGTCTGACTCATGTGAGAATAGTTTTGAGAAGTTGAAGGAAAAATTAACTACTGTACTCGGAAGGTACAAAAGGTTTTGTTGTATACTGTGATGCATCTTGAGTGGAACTTGGATGTGTTCTTATGTAGCATGGTAAGGTGGTGGCTTATGCATCTAGGCAGTTGAAAGTGCATGAGTGTAATTACCCTACCTATGTCTTAGAATTAGCATCAATGGTGTTTACGCTTAGAATCTGGTGGCATTATCTTTATGGGTGCATGTTGATATTTTCACTGACCACACACGTTTGCAGTATGTTTTCTAGCAGAAAGAATTAAACCTCATGCATAGGCATTGGATGAATCTTTTGAAAGATTATGACATAAGACTTCACTATCATCCGAATAAGGCGAATGTTGTAGCCAACGTCCTCAGCAGGTTTTCTTTGGGCAGTCTATCTCATGTTAAGGAAGGGAAGAGGGCAATGGTGAAAGATATTCCCAGATATGCAAATCTTAGGGTGCTAATCTTGGATTCCGAGGATGGGGGAGTGGTTGTTCATGAGATAGCTAAATCTTCACTTTGTCTAGAAGTTAAAGAAAAGCAAACCGAAGATCCCATAATGATGCAAATTAAGAATGATGTGGGTCAGCAAAAGGTGATGTCAGTTAAAATTGGTGGTGACGGTATTTTGAGATATCAAGGGAGATTATGTGTGCCAGATCTAGATGGTCAGCAAAAAAGAATCCTTGACGAAGCTCACACTTCGAGGTATGTTGTTCATCCAGGCTCTACAAAGACGTATCATGATTTTAAAGCTATATACTGGTGGTATAATATGAAGTGTGATGTGTCTAACTTTCTTGCCAAGTGTTTGAATTGTCAGCAAGTTAAAGTAGAGGATTTGAGGCCAGGTGGTACATCCCAAGAGATAGCCTTACCTTTATGGAAATGGGAGATGATCAATATGGATTTCATTATGGGGCTTCCGAGGTCCTGAAACCAATATGATTCCATTTGGGTGATTATTGATCGGCTGACTAAGTCAGCCCATTTTTTTCCTGTTAGGACCAACTATTTGGGAGGTGATTATTCTAAGATTGACATTAAGGAAATAGTCTTTTTGCATGGAGCACAGTATCTATCATATCTGATCGAGGTACGCAATTTTCTTCACAGTTTTGGAGGTCTTTTTAGAGGGGTTTAGGTACCTAAGTACTGCATTTCACCCTCAGATGGATGGTCAAGCTAAGAGGACCATTCAAACCCTAGAGGATATGTTAAGATCCTGTGTAATTAATTTCAATGGTAGTAGGATGGATCACTTGCCGCTAATAGAGTTTGTGTATAATAATAGCTACCATGCCAGTATTAAGATGTCTCCTTTTGAAGCTTTGTATGGGGGAAGATGTAGGTCGCCTATAGGGTGGTATGATATGGGCAAGACGTAGTTGTTTGGGCCTGATCTTGTTCATCAGGCAATGGAAGATGTGAAACTTATTAGGGAATGACTTAAGACAGCTCAGAGTAGACAAAAATCTCATGCCGATGTTAGAAGAAGAGATTTCAAATTCGAGGTTGGTGATTGGGTATTTCTAAAAGTTTCTCCTATGAAGAGAGTCATGTGATTCGAGTAGAAAGGTAAGTTGAGTCCTTGCTATATGGGACCATATCAGATTTAGAGGAGGGTAGGTGCAACTGTGTAAGAGTTAGAGTTGCCTGCTAGTTTGGGTTCCGTTCATCCGGTATTCCATGTGTCTATGTTGAAGAAATGTATTGGAGACAATTCTTTAGTATTACTTGTAGAGGAGGTCAAGTTAACGGACTCCTTGTTTTATGAAGAAGAGCTCATAGCAATCTTAGATCATCAAGTTAAAATATTGAGGAGCAAAGAGATAACCTCAGTTAAAGTGTTGTGGAGGAATCATAAAGTTGAAGAAGCAACTTGGGAATTAGAAGATGACATGAGAGATAGATACCCAAACTTATTTGATCCGGCAAGTGATGAAATGGAAGGTACAATCCTTGTCTTATTCTTTCTTATGCCTTAGTATGCGTGAAATCGTGCTAATCCGTGTTTCTGCGTCATCACTCGGGGACGAATGACCCAAGGGAGGGATAATGTAACACCCCATAAAATCCTTCATGTGTTATATCGTAGTAGTAAGCATGTTGAGTTAAAAGCTGGAAAATTTTCTAAGTGTAAAAGGAGACTTAGAATCATTTTTAGCTTTCAATCCTTGGAGAATTTATTTTTGACCTTCCCGACCTCCGTTTTCCTATTTTCAAGTTGCGTTAACATTGGGAAAGTCAAGGGTACATCTCGGGTGTGTTTTGGAATTTTTAGACGAGAGTAAGGCCATGTTTGGGGTTGCGAACCAGTGGCTCAAGACGTCTGGCCCGCGATTCCTTTCCTGGAGCCTTGTCTAGGGGGGGACCCCGCGATAGGCAAGGTGGGGCCTTGCTTAGAGCGGAGGTCCAGCTAGGGCGATGCCTTGCCTGGCGCCCCATGCAAATTATTCAGTTTTTTCCATGGGTATTTTTCAATCCCTATAACATCTTAAACACGGGATCAAGCTCCGAAATAACCACATTACACATATTTTCTCCAAAATTCATTAAGAACTCTCCCAAGGGTTTCAAACTAAAAACCCAAATAACTAAGGATTCACCCACGGGTTTTCTAAATAAATTGGAGATTTAGAATCCCCAAGCCGTAGCCATCAAGAAGCATCCTTTAATTTCCTAAATAGAGGTACACAGAGTTTTCCTAAAATGTCATGGGCATAAAAATCATGATTTTGAGAAAGGGGTTTTTGGATTTAGGAATACATTTATGTTTTAGAAATCTTGACGGTATTGTTTTGGTCTTTTGACCTTCCCTCGCATTGATTTGAAATTGTGTATATATGTATGCTTGTGCTTTAAGGTTGATGATTTAATTGAGAGCATGACATATGTAAAATCCCACTTTTGTTTTGATTTTCCTTTACTTATCATATGCTATAGATTGTTTTGAATGCATCCTTGAAAAGCATGGTATAAAATGTCCTGAATTTTGTTTTGATTGGATTACGATTTGGATTTCAAAAGAGAGGGTAGTTGTGTTGATAAATGTTAAAAATATTCATATAATGAAAGAGTGCATGATTTTTCCAAAAGCACATGACCACCTTTTGTTTGAATGATTTGTGCATAGTTTTGCCTTATGTTTCGGAACATGAAATCTCTTATACTATTAGCAAAGCTGGGTGGTCTGAATTTAGTTTTAATGAAAGAATTATGTTTAAAGAATTATGGCGTAGAATTATGACTTGCAAGTCTTGGTATAACGATACTAAAATAGACAATGCAATAATAGACTCAAACAAGCTTAGAAACCAGATTTTCATGACTTATGATCTCAGAATGATATGTGCTAGAAATGGATTAAAATTGGGCACAAAGAGATGTTAGGTGGTCCCCCGAAGAAGGCACGAATTTCAGAAAACTCATTTCCTAAAACTCTGATTTACCGATCCGGGTTTATTATTATACGCTGGCCTAGTGTCCTGTGGCATATTAGACTTAGACACTCCAACCCTTGGGGGCTTACCCGCCGAGTCAATGAAGGACTCGATATTTCCCGTGGGGTTTTAGACTTATAGGGGTGTACCACCTAACTCAAAATTAATAAGAAGATCAGAAACTGCATTGTCAAGAATGAATTATGGTTTTTTTTCAGAAAGGCGCCCATGTATTTTGAAAACTTTTTTATGTATGATGTTTTGAAAAATTGCTCCCCATTATTTTATTTATATAAAAGTTTTATTTTAGATTACTTTGCATACCAGTACATCTGTATTGACCCCCTACCCCTACCTCTCAGCTTCTGAGGCTCAGTCTAGGGGTCCAGATAAGCAGTAGATTTCATCAGACAGAGTTGCAGCGTCCAGTTGGTGAGCCTTCTATATTCCAGAAGGCTTGTTTACTTTCAGACAATTATTATTAGTTATTGGTTTGGTCTCCTAGGGGACTTATCCCAGTTTTCAGATTTTCTTAGTGGTCATGTAGTAGAGATTCCGCAGACGATTTTCAGATATTGTTAGATGGTTTGGATTTCATTTTCCATGGTTCAACTTATATCAGACTTATGACCATGATTCCATTTCATTTTTTATTATTCCGAATTTCCAATTTGTATATGAATGGTGTACATGATTACGAGTTAGAAGGGTTTTCTGGCCTTTATGGTTCACTACGCTCGTCACGGCCAGGGCCTTAGTTCGGGTCGTGACAATAAGTGCATGTCCAAGTTTGGCCACTGTGCTTGTTAAATTATCTGCATCCAGAATTGCCGCTCTTTTCACATTTCCAAGATCACTACTCAAACTGAAACAACTTGTAAACCTGTATTTCGATAGCCTTTGTTAAGATTTGAACATTTGGTCATGTAACTGTTCATTCAACTTCATTGATTCCATTCTCAGTTAATTCACCATAATCTAATCAAAAGATGATATGAATGAGTAATAATATGATGTGAGATTTAGTATAACACTTTAATTATTCTAGTGATATGATCAAGTTATAAATTCTAGCAAAAGAAGGAACATCTCATCATCTTCCGTTCATTACAAAGCAAGTAAAAGTTCTTTCTTTCTTTCTTTCTCTCTTTCTTTCTTTATTGATTTCAACATTTACAAAGATCCAAATGCTACCTGCAGAAAAACTAGATCTAGAGAATAATGTAGTAACGTAACACTGTGAAACTGAGGTTTTCGACATATCATGAAAACGCCCGGTATTGACATGACTTAATAATTATTTAATAACATAATTTACATTTATTATAAAATATGTATAGGAGGTCTTATTTAATGTTTCTATGAAATCTTTGTTAAGAGTGATATTATAAGAATCATATAGTAATATTTTTGTCGTTTCTTTTTACTGGTCACAGTTTTCTTTTTGAGAGTCAGAAGATACAATTTTTTAACATCGTTTTAAGATATACTTTTCATCATATTGATATGAGAAAAAGTGCAATTTATAGTTAATTTTTTAATATCTAAATTTAATTTTAAATTTTTTTGTTAATGTAAAATAGTTTAGCTTTGAAAATTGGGATACGACACAACTATCTTTCAAACTATACCCGAAATTCAAGTGACATACCTAAACTTTACTCCTTTTGTGCTGACATGGCTTCCAAGCAGCAAAATATTTTATGTTAATTTTTGTGTTTGACTTGAAAGCCACGTGAGCACAAAGCGAGTACAAAAATACAATTAAATGAGTTTAGGGGGTAATAGGTCCCCCGTAAAGTTTAGGTGTGTTGCTAAGATTTCAAATATAATTTTTTTTAGGGGAGAGGGAAAGGAGTATTTGTGCCTTATCTTTTGAAAATTAGTCTACTTGACTTTCAAAAAATTAAACGAGTATTAAGATAGGAATGAGTTTATATCATTGTTGACCATTTCTCCCTGTAAGACTAATTTTTATTACGCTGAAGTTATTTCAAATTCACTGTTTACATCCTTAATTACTTCTCCATAGTCCATTCATTAATTGACATTGTGGAATAATAATCTGAAGTGAAGTACAGTATTTTAGGCAGGAATAATACATAAACAAGATCTTTAACTTGACACTAAATTATAACTATGTCCTTTAATTTTGTCAGTGCTCAAATAGGCCCTCTAACTATATAAACGTTGAATAAAAAAAAAAACTCCAATTCGGCAACTTATATGCATGAAACTCAATCACTCCAACGTGGATTAGTGATCTACTTAGATGCTGCCACCTAATAAAAAAGACACATTATAACTATAACCTTTAACTTTGTCAGTACACAAGTAGGACTTTTAACTATACATAAGCTGAACAAAAAAACACTTCAATTCTAACTCTGACGCGCGTGGTGTTGAATGTATACACACATTTTTCCAGTAGGACTGGAGTGTTTTTTTGTTCAGATTTTGTAAAGGGTTACTTGTGCACTGGTAAAGTTAAGTATGGACTACTAAATCGATTCCTCTTGGCTTGATTAAAAAAGGTCATAGTTATAATTTGGTATCAAGTTAAAAGTCCTGTTTATATATTATACCTTTTTGTTATTTTAGTTAAATAACTTATAAATATAGAAATAGAGGAATCATCTTTTCATTCTTTCTCAACGTGATGATCATCCCCTACTTCAAGAACAATCTAAAAAATGAAGAATGTATTTCCAAAAACTGAAGAAAAAGGAAAGTGTCCAATGCCTGAATCATATGAATTGAAGTGCATTAATGTGCCGACATTTACAAATTTTGAACCAGGTGGAACATCAGAAAATGAACTGAAAAAAAGAAGATGACAATGACTATAATCAAGATTTAGTAATCTTGAAGTCTATCTATCATTGTCCCTCTAATCATGGGGTAGTTCCATATCCTCCTTATTCAGAGAAATTTACTGATTACATCGAAACTTCAGTTCCCAACTTGAAATGTCGTCGCCAAGCATTGGCAACTAAGATCATTACATTAGAGCAACATTTCTTAACTCTTATGAATGTGGAAGCACGTATGGGATATTACCCAGAGATAATCTACCCTGTTTCTCTGCAAATCTTCTTGTGTATGGCTTTATGGGTTTAATTTCGGAGATTATTATTAGTTGATGAATAGGAAGATGAAATTGGAAATTGGAGTTGTTGATCCATTCTTCGATTTCAAGGTCGAAATCTTCATAGAAAAATTTTAAATAGGGACAAGGCTCAAATATGCCACCGAACTATCAGAAATGACTCATTTATGCCATCCGTTAAAAGTTAGACTAATTCATGCCAACACCGTTATAAAATCGGTTCATCCATACCATTACTTTTTAACTGTGATTTTTAAAAAATAACTTTGCCATGTGGCCTCTTATTAGAGGTCCACGTTATTAAATTGGACCCACTAAAATTTTTTGATTCATTAAAAATAATCCACCCACACCCAACCTATCACTTTAATTAAAATACTTTGCTACTCTGCAACAACTTCTGGAAACCAAAGAACATTTCCTTCTTCGCGCTCTCAAAAAAATCACTTCCATGAATAACGTTCCTGCACAATTACGAATGTCCTCAAAAATAACGCAGTAACCAGTTTGTCAATTCTGTAAGAAGTAACGCAGAAACCAGTTTGTCGATTCTGTAAGAAGTAAACCGAAGTCATTATTGGTACAGAGATTTAAAGCGTACGTTGCTAAGACCCCAAGGTTAACCTCTGATTTGAATTTAGTATTAGAGGATTCAATCATTGTCTAGCAGTGACTGAGTCCTCTGAATATCGAATCCACACAGAGGAGAACCTCAAAGTGTAGTGGTCCAAGAAGGTAAGGGAACGGATGAGTAGCTCCGCCAAGTCCTCAAACTTACGGTTACCAGGCTCATGACAAATAATATCAATACATAAGAGCAGAATTGAAAAGGATCCACATTTTTTCAAGATAACATGCAGACCGAAGAACCTAAAATGGCATATAACATTTTTCATTCAATCTAAAAAGGATGAGGATTGCTATTGGTTATGTTCTCTATACGCAGCTAGAGGTCCCGGGACAACGATAGACTGGCCTACAAGGAAGAGGATTGCTATCGGTATAACAAAAGGAATCTTCTTTCTGCATACCAAAGAAAACATAATACATGGAAATCTTACATCAAGCAACATACTGCTTGATGAGCAAAACAACCCAAAGATTGCAGATGTCAGACTCTCCAGGCTTATGACTACTGCTGGAAATACCAACGTGATCGCCACTGCAGGCACACTAGGTTATCGTGCACCAGAACTCTCCGAAATCAAGAATGCAAGTACGAAGACAGATGTCTATAGTCTTGGAGTGATCACTTTGGAGCTTTTAACTAGAAAAGCCCCAAGCGAGGCTATGGATGGTCTTGATTTGCCACAGTGGGTAGCTTCCATTGTGAAAGAGGAGTGGACTAATGAAGTGTTTGATGTTGAACTTATGAGCGATGCACCTAATATTGGTGATGAGTTGCTTAATACATTGAAATGACTTTGTACTGTGTCGATCCCACACCAACTGCTCGGCCAGAAGCTCCGCAAGCACTACAAAAATTGGAGAAGATAAAACGATAACTGATGTTAGAATAAGGGTTTTTGGAATTTTAGGTTATTTGATGATAATGTGGAAAGATAATGTCATATTAAATGGGTGTGGGCCAGATATTTAAAGGATCGGGTATTAAATGGGTTTCATGTGTTTTACTTTAATTAATATTGATTTATTTTACTTAATGATGTGGACCTCTACTAAGAGGCCACGTGGCAAAGTGGTTTTTTAAAAACCACAGTTAAAAATTAATGGCATGTATGAGCCGGTTTTGTAATGGCGATGGCATGAATGAGTCTAACTTTTAATAGATGGCATAAATAAGACATTTCTGATAGTTCAGTGGGATATTTGAGCCTTTTCCATTTTAAATAATTTCTTGGAGCAATAGTTTAAATTTCCCAATAGTAAGCTGAATCTAGTTGCTACACTTACATGGATTATTAGTTTGGAAATTAGTTTGTCCTTGAACTTAGTGGAAGATTATGCGAAGTAACATACAAATTGTGTACCCGAATAACAAAAAGAACCATTTAGCATTTATAACCTATGTAATTGCTCATTCAACTTGATTCCATCCTTAATTAATTTACCATAATCTTATCATAATTGTTCACTCAATTTGATTGCATCATTAATTAATTCACCATTATCTACTCCTAAATTGACATAAATGAGTGAGATGTGAGGTTTGGTATAACACTTCACTTAATCTTCAGTTCATTTCTTTCTTTCCTTATCTCTTCTCTCTTTGTCGACTCCAACATTTACAAAGATCCAAATGCTACCTGCGGAAAAACAAAATGGAGAGAATAATGGAGTAAATCAAGAAACTTCAGAATCCGATGAACAAGATAACGGATTAACCAATCAAGAAGACATGGAAAAGCTGAAACTAGAAGAACAAACAAGTTCTGAAACTAACGTCTTCGACTTATCAAGAAAACACCCGGTATCTGAAGAAGCCTCAAATCAACGCCCAAATCAAATCAACCCCACAAAACTTTACTGGCCAGCTTAAATCCTTAATAAAATTCTGCTACGAACCGAACCGGGGCCTGGCCGTGACGAGCATTTCAAGCCATGGAGGCCCAAAACACCCCTATCTATCTGGTAATCATGCACCCAATTCATATGATCAAAGTAATGCAGAAAAACACAATAATTCGGAAACATGGTCATAATTATGAAAAGAAACAATAACGGGGAGATAAGGTTCCCTCAACATCAATTAACCTCTAAACAATTGTCTGCGAAAGTCTCTAACAAATGACTGAGTCACGTAACCGTATATAAACTAGGACAAGGCCCCAGTAGACCCTAAAACTGAATATAAGATAAAAGGACTGCAGGACATAAGACCTTCCAAAACATAGAAGGCTCACCACTTGTCTCTACAACTCTACTGATTCTCTTGACCCCTAGACTGGGCCTCTGAACCTGAGAGGTTGGAGAGGGGAGAGGGTCAGCACAAAAGTACTGGCATGCAGAGATATCAAAACAAAACATAATATTTTTACAAAATATAGTTGAGAGCCATTATAAAGCAATTTCATATCAAATCATTTGAAAGCACATGAGTGTAATGCAATAGTTTTTCTTAACAATAATGAAATGCAACTGAGATAGGTGGAATACCCTGCATAAGGGGAAGACACACAAGATCACACAGCATGGTGTCTCGACCCAATAGTAGTGCCCAAGATCACTTAGCCCGGGCTCCTACCTATAGTCCTAATTTGGGAATGACATGAAGTTAAGTACACAAGATCACTTAGCCTAGTACCAATATTTCGTGTCGGCAAATACGTTTTTCCAGCGATGAGCCCTTGTGTCTCAAACGCCTTCTTCAGGCATCCACCTTTCTCATGTAAAATCAATGCATTCAAATTTCATCTTATTCAATCACATATCGTATTCTGTAGGGTATCATCATACTCGACTTGCAAGTCATCAATATCACATCCACATATGCATAATCATGTAAAAACCAAGGTGCTTCATCATTTACAAGTGGTGAACAATATTTATTTCAAATTCATGCTCTCTTTTGTTGATCATATTACAATATGGAGTATTGAAACATTACCATGGGAATTTTGAAAACAATTTATCATTTCATATTTATCAAACTTCCATGGAAAATCTCAAATCACATATGCATGGTTCCAACCATTGAAGTATATAGGCAAACAATTCACATGACATAAAGAAAATGACTTATAAATCATATTGAAAGCAAGATATTAGAATTTGATTGAAAACCCCCATTTAAAAGCATGCATGTTCATAAAAACTACACCTATGAGATTTTTGGATAAACCCACGTACCTCTATTTCCAAGAATAATAGATGTTTCTTGAAGCTTGCGGATTGGTGATTCCAAATGTGTAATTATCTTTGAAAACCTATGGTCGAATCTTGAACTATTTGGGTTTTTATTTTGAAACCCTAAGGAGAATCTTGAGCACTTTTTATGAAAGAATATGTATTTTGGGGTCCTTGGAACTAGATCTCGTGTTTTAGGGCAGAGTAAGGGTGGAAAAGGACCACTTTGTCCTCAACACGGAATGTTTAAGTCACTAGATTTCTTTACATAGGCTCCGCCCATCCCATTGCCTATGTTCACATAGGCACCGCCTAAGCTATCGCCTATGTTTACATAGGCGCCGCCTAGGCTATTGTCTATGCTTTCCAGTGGCCATGGGCGATTGGTTAGGCAACACTTATCACTTTGAAAGGCCATAACTTATTGCTCGAGTGTCGGATTTTAGCCAAATTGGTATTGTTGGAAAGATAACTTGAATAACTATCACTTAAGACATAGTAGGCTTCCTAATTCGACATATACAGAGAGTTATGGTCGATAGAAGCTGACACACTTTTCAACGTCCACTAAAACTTAGTCGATCAAAATAGTTTCAACTCGTCCTTGAGTTGAAGGACCTCTATGGTCTAAAGTCAAGGTTGACTGGATTCACATGCTACACAATAATTAACATGCCTTATTGGCATAGGATTTTATGGCTTTGGGATTAACAACGCATCAAAATCATGATCTATATTGTAGCCCAAATTATGGGGCATTACATTAGCCCCCCCTTAGGATCATTCATCCCCGAATGATGATGTGGGACACAGACAGACACGATTTCAAGCATAATAAAGGACTAGGAAAGATAAGATAGGAATAGTACCTTCTATCTCCCCCTCCATCAAAGCAAACAAATTGGGATATCTAATTCTCATGTCCTATTCTGACTCCTAAGTTGCTTCTTTGACTTTCTGATTCCTCCACAGTACCTTTACTGAGTCTATCTCTTTACTTCTCAGCTTTTAAACTTGGCGATCTAAAATTTTAACGGGCTCTTCTTCATTAGACAAGGAGTCAGTCACTTTGATACCCTCTACTGGCAATACCATAGAATGATCTCCAATGCATTTCTTCAACATGGATGCATGGAATACTGGATGAATGGAACCCAAACTTGCTGGCAATTCTAACTCATATGCAACTGTACCAATCTTTTTCAAAATCTTATATGGCCCTACATAACGAGGGCTCAATTTACCCATTTTTCTAAAATGCATAACTCCTTTCATAGGAGAGACCCTGAGAAACACCCCATCACTAATTTCAAACTCTAGTTTTTTTCTCCGAACATAGGCATCTGACTTCTGATGACTCTCAGCAGTCTCGAGTCGTTCTCTAATGATCTTCACTTTCTCCATCACCTGATGAACAAGATCAGGCCCATACAACTGAGTCTCACCAACTTCATACCATCCTATTGGAGACCAACATCTTCTCCCATACAAAGCTTCAGAAGGAGCCATCTTGATGCTAGAATGGTAGCTATTATTATAAGCAAATTCAACCAGTGAAAGGTGATCTACCTAGCTACCTTTGAAATCAATGACGTATGTCGTCAACATATCTTCGATGGTCTGAATGGTGCTCTCAGCTTGCCCATCCGTCTGATGGTGGAAAGCTATGCTCAATTCACTTGTGTACCTAAACCCTTCTAAAAGGATCTCCAAAACTGAGATAAAAATTACATACCTCTATCAGATATAATGGACACTGGTGCCCCATCCAATCGAACTATATCCTCAATGTAAATCTTAGCTTAAACCTCTTCCGAATGATTTGTCCTGACAGGCAAAAAGTGGGCTGACATGGTCAACCGATCTACAATCACCCATAGAGAATCATAATGGTTTCGGGATCTCGGAAGTCCTGTAATGAAGTCAATGTTTATCATCTCCCACTTCCATAAAGGCAGGTCTATCTCTTGGGAAGTACCACCTGGCCTCATGTGTTCTACCTTCACCTGTTGACAGTTCAAACACCTGGACACAAAATCAGCTACATCATGTTTCATGTTATTCCACCAATACAAGGTTTTCAGATCATGGTACATCTTAGTAGAGCCTGGGTGAATGACATACCTCGAAGTTTGCACCTCATTAAGGATTCTTTCCCATAGCCCATCGACCTTCGGAACGCACAACCTACCCTAAAATCTTAAAACACCATCGCCACCAATTTCAAATGACATAACCTTTTGTTGACCCATATCTTCCTTGATTTACATCAAGATGGGATCTGTAGACTGCTTCTCCTTAACTTTAGCAGAAAGAGATGACTTAGCTAACTCATGAACAATCAACCCTCCATCTTTGGAATCTAAGAGTCGCACGCCCAGATTTGCAAGGCGATAAATATCCTTCGCCATCTCTTTCTTTCCTTCTTCTGCATGAGAAAGGTGGCCCATGAACAACCTGCTGAGGGCGTCAGCTATAACATTTTCCTTGCTCAGATGGTAATGCAGAGTAATATCATAGTCTTTCAAAAGCTCCATCTAATGCCTCTGCCTGAGGTTCAATTCTTTCTATGAGAAAACATGCTATAAACTATTATGTTAAGTATAAATATCAACATGCACTCCATAGAGGTAGTGCCTCCAGATTCTAAGTGCAAACTCCACAGCTGCTAACTCCAAGAGTGGGGTAATTGCGCTCATGCACCTTTAACTGCCTAGATACATAATCTATCACCTTACCACACTACATCAATACACAAACAAGTCCCACATGGGACACATCACAATAAACCACAAAATCATCTACACCCTCAGGAAGGGTCAAAATAGAGCAGAAGTCAGCTTGTCCTTCAATTTCTCATAACTCTTTTCACATAGGTCATACCACACAAATTTAATCTTTTTCTGAGTCAGTTTAGTAAAAGGAGAATCTATGGAAGAAAAACTCTCTACGAACCTTCTGTAATACCCAGCCAAACCCAAGAAGCTCCGAATATCAGTTAGAGTCGTGGGTCTGGGCTACCTTCTCATTGCTTCAACTTTCTGGGGATCCACTCTTATCCCGTCACTGGACACAATATTTCCTAGGAAGGCAATATCATCTAAGAAGAATTCACACTTAGAAAATTTAGCATACAGCTGATGATCCTTAAGGGTCTGAAGGATAATTTGGAGGTGATTGGCGTGATCCTCTTTTCTCTTAGAATAGATCAGAATATCATCAATAAATACAATAACTAACAAGTCAAGAAACTGACGAAACACTCTAGTCATACGATCCATGAAGGCTGCAGGGGCGTTAGTCAACCCAAAGGACATGACAAGAAATTCGTAGTGACCATATCGTGTTCGGAAGGATGTCTTGGGTATGTCTGACTCCCTAAATTTCAACTGATGATAACCCTAATGAAGGTCTATTTTTGAAAAGTACTTGGCACCCTGAAGCTGGTCAAAAAGGTCGTCAATACTAGGAAGTGGATAATTATTTTTTTATCATGACCTTATTCAACTAATGGTAGTCTATGCACATCCAAAGGGACCCATCCTTCTTTCGCACGAAGAGCACGGGTGCACCCCATGGAGAAACACTAGGACGAATAAAACCTTTGTCTAGGAGATCTGTAAGCTATTCCTTTAACTCCTTTAGTTCTATGAAAGCCATTCTATATGGAGAAATAGAAATCGAACCAGTGTCTGGCAACACATCAATACTAAAATCTATCTCCTTATCAGGGGGTATCCCTGGGAGATCTTCGGGAAAGACTTCTGGGAATTCATTAACTACAAGGAGTGACTGCAGAGGAAGGTTTCCAACTTTGAATCTTTTACTTGGATTAGATGATACATACAACCTTTGGAGATAAGGTTTTAGGCTCTAAGCTAAGAGATAAAGTGAACTCTAGGTTCCACAGAGCTCACTGCCCATACAATTGGTGTCTCATTAGAGAAAGGAAAAGTGACCTTTCGGGCTCTGCAATCAAGGGTGGCATACCATGAATAGAGCCAGTCCATCACAAGGATGGCATCAAAATCTATGATATCCAGTTCTATAATGTCTGCCACAGTTTCCCTACTATGAATAAACAAGACACAATTTCTATACACCCTTCTAGAAACAACAGAATCACCTACTAGAGTAGAAACAGAGAAGGGTTCTACAATAACTTCGGGCTTAAACCCGAAACCAACAACCACATAAGGGGTCAAATAAGATAAAGTTTGCCCGGGATCAAGCAATACATAAAAATCACGAGAAAAGATTTGTAACATACTGGTGATAACATCTGGTGAAGCTTCCACCTCCTAGCGGTTAGGTAATGAATAGAATCGGTTGCGACCGCTTCCGGCAGCTGAAGGGGCACCCTTAGGAAAAGGAGTTGTGAAGGCAGCTTAGGACTTAGCCCCTGCATTTACTCAAGCAGAAGGACAATATCTCTGAAGGTGACCCACTTTGCCACAAGTATAGCAGTTTCTCCCCTCAAACCAGCACTTCCCTAGGTGATTCCTTCCGCAAACCTCACACCACAGATGCGTACGGCGCTACTGGGCCACACTGCCCAGAGACTGCGTACCTAAAGCTTTGGATCCATGAGGAGTCTAAAAACTCTGAGTTTGTCTGTCTGTCAGTGGTTTGGGTGCTGGGGCGCTGGCTGCTAACTTTGCATTATTCCAGAACATTTTTTTCTTCGACCACTTATTACCCCAGTTACCACTCTGGTGCTTTTCTGCAGATCTAGCTCTCTTAGCCTGTCTGTCTTTCTCTCTAGATTCAGCAATCTTTTTATTCTTCTCTTGCACCTACTACATATGAACGATTAGTCGAGCAAAGTCTAACTCCTTATTCAACATAGACCCCTGGCACTCAAGTACTAGGTTATCAGCAAGGCCAGATGCAAATTTCTTCATCCGGGCTCTCATATTACTAGTTATCCCTGGTGCATAGCGGGATAGTTTATTAAACTTCAAAGTGTACTCCTGGACACTCATACTGCCCTACTTCAGATTCATAAACTCTTTCTCTTTAGCCTTCCTCAACTCCAGAGGAATGAATCGATCAAGGAAAGCTTCTACAAATTTGCCCCAAACTGTGGGCTCAGCACTTTCACCTTTTTCATCTTCCCAGTCGGCATACCACTAATTTACAACGTCCTTGAGCTGATAGGTTGCTAGCTCCACTCCTTCAACCTCATCCACATGCATTACCTTAAAGATTTTTTCCATCTCATCCACGAACTCCTGTGGATCTTCCTCCACCTTGGTGCCAATGAACTTGGGTGGGTTCATCTTCATGAAATGTCCGACTCTAGTAGCCTCAGATGTAATAGATGCAGACCCAACATGTTCTAATCGTTGAGACTATGTAGCTACCAACTGTGTCACCATATGAATAGACCGTCTGAATTATGCATTTGAAATATCTCCCAAAGCAGTTGGAGGATGGTTGGCATTAGTCCACGGAGCCCAAGGTGGACTGGTCGAGACTGGAGGGACTCCCACAGTATGGATAAATTCTAAAGTGTGAGCCCTGTTACGGGTCCCATCTCATGGGTGGGACGGACCTCATCTGCCTGAGCGTTCTGATCGACGATACGACATAGAGGCATAATTTTGTTTCTGAAACACAAGTGATCATTGATTAGGGGTCAGTTCAGACTCTGAAGCATGAACTAAATCACAAAGAGGGGAAACATTTCCTAAATGCCAACAACCTCCTTCTTATATGTGTGGCATGCTACATACCCATAATTAAGACTCTCCACGATGCAATTTCGCAGACACCCAGGGACCATGAACCATGCTTTGATACCAAGCTTGTCACGACCCAAATCGGGGCCTGGACGAATGAGCATTTCGAACCATGGAGGCCCAAAACACCCCTATCTGTCTGGTAATCATGCACCTAATTCATATGATCAAAGAAATGCAGAAAAATACAATAATTTAGAAACATGGTCATAAATATGAAAAGAAACAATAACAGGGAGATAAGGTTCCCTCAACATCAATTAACCTTTAAACAACTATCTATGAAAATCTCTAATAAATAGCTGAGTCAAGTAACCGTATATAAAATGGGACAAGGCCCCCAGTAGACCCTAAAATTGAATATAAGATAAAAGGACTATAGGACATAAGACCTTCCGAAACATAGAAGGCCCACCACTTGTCTCTATAGCTCTGTCTGAATGATCTACTAATTCTCTTGACCCCTAAATTGGGCCTCTGAACCTGAGAGGTTGGAGAGGGGAGGGGGTCAGCACAAAAGTACTGGCACGCAGAGATATCAAAACAAAATATAATATTTTTACAAAATATAGTTGAGAGCCATTATAAAGCAATTTTGTATCAAATCATTTGAAAGAACATGGGTGTAATTGAGTAGTTTTTCACAACAATAATGAAATACAACTGAGCTAGGTGGAATACCCTACATAATTTACCCCAACTACCAAACCCCAGTTTCCGCCGAGATTAGAGTATACGTGAGGGGAAGACACACAAGATCACATAGCATGGTGTCTCGACCCAATGGTAGTGCCCAAGATCACTTAGCCCGGGCTCCTACCAATAGTTCCAATTTGGGAATGGCATGAAGTCAAGTACACAAGATCACTTAGCCTAGTACCAATATTCCGTGTCGGCAAACACGTTTTTCCAGTGATAAACTTTTGTGTCTCAAACGCCTTCTCCAGGCATCCAACTTTCTCATGTAAAATTAATGCATTCAAATTTCATCTTATTCAATCACATATCGTATTCTATAGGGTATCGTCATACCCGACTTGCAAGTCATCAATATCACCTACACATATGCATAATCATGTATAAACCAAGGTGCTTCATCATTTACAAGTGGTGAACAATATTTATTTCAAATTCATGCTCTCTTTTGTTGATCACAATACAATATGGAGTATCGAAACATTATCATGGGAATTTTGAAAACAATTTTTCATTTCATATTCATCAAACTTCCATGGAAAAATTTCAAATCAAATATGCATGGTTTCAACCATTGAAGTATATATGCAAACAATTCCCATGATATAAAGAAAATGACTTGGAAATCATATTGAAAGCAAAATATTAGCATTTGATTGAAAACCCCCATTTAAAAGAATGCATGTTCATAAAAACTACACCCATGAGATTTTTGGATAACCCCATGTACCTCTATTTCCAACGATAATAGATGTTTCTTGAAGCTTGCGGATTGGTGATTCCAAAAATGTAATTATCTTTGAAAACCTACTGTTGAATCTTGAACTATTTGGGTTTTTTATTTTGAAACCCTAAGGAGAATCTTGAGCACTTTTAATGAAAGAATATGTATTTTGGGGTCCTTGGAACTAGATCTCGTGTTTTAGGGCTAAGTAAGGGTGGAAAAGGACCGCTTTCTCATCAACACGGAGTGTTTAAGTCACTAGATTTCTTTACATAGGCGCCGCCTAGGCTAACACCTACATTTACATAGGAGCCACCTAGTCTATTGCCTTTGCTTTCCAGTGGCCATGGGCGATTGGTTAGGTGATTCTTATCACTTTTGAAGGCCATTTCTTGCTCGTGTGTTGGATTTTTGCCAAATTGGTATCGTTGGAAAGCTAAATTGAATACCTATCATTTGACACATAGTAGGTTTTCTAATTTGACATATACAAAGAGTTATGGTCTATGGAAGCTGACACACTTTACAACGTCCACTAAAACTTAGTCGATCAAAATAGTTTAAACTCGTCCTTGAGTTGAAGGACCTCTATGGTCTAAATTCAAGATTGAGGGGATTCACATGCTACAGAATAATTAACATGCCGTATTGTGATGTTGGGCGTATTTACATGCCTAAGCACCATAATTTACCCATGTTTTAGCTAAGTTTTGAGGATAAAATATATAATTCTTGCACGTTTAGTCCATTTTCCTTTAAGTGAGTTAACCTATGTGATTAGCATGTTTTTCAAGTATTAATGATGAAGATTTCAGAACTTTGTGGACCTTTGGGCAGCAAAGAAAAACTTCACATAAGAAGGAAGGCAGCTTTCGGAAGCTTGTGGACTGAATGTGACACATGGAGAATTTGTCCCGGGCAAAATCAGTATTTCTAAATACTTAGGGATGCAGCAGTAATTTAGTAGACAAGGATATTATAAAAACCCTATTGCTGAATTTTTCAGGATGCTTTTTATCATTATTGAGTTTACAGACTCTGTATGTTTGAGACAGAGAAAAACAGCTCAGAGAGCAACGAACAAAAGGAAAAAAAACGTCAAACCCTTGTTCACGCTAAACCATCTCAATCGCCAAGATAATTATAGTTTTGGTATGATGATTATGTCTATTGGGATTTCCATTTTTATCATGAGTAGCTAAACTTTTCTGTTAGGGTTATGGAAACCCTGTAAGATACTATCTATTACTATGAGTTTGTGAATTCTTGATGTGTATGCTACTTATATCATTACTCTCTTCGTTTTAATTGAATTCTTATGGTTGCAAACATAGGGAATATGCTAATATAGCATTAACTTGTTCGAGAGAAAAGTTTCATGTCTGGAAAAGAGAGTGTGATAAGAAAATAGGGTTTCCAACCCCTGTTTACACGTTAATGCCTTAACCAGATTAACTTTCTTGGAGAATTTGTACCATTAGTTATACACTTTAGGCTCGGGAGAGATAAAGTGAAATAAAACCTTGATGGATGAGAAACACTTGGATTTAGCATTAGAATACGAATCTCTATAAGTGCATGCATGTCTAAATTCTGTATTACTCATAGTTAATAGATACGTAGAACTTACAAGGAGGATATAACCCTAACTTATTATTCTCTTTGATTAAATCTTACTAAATACATCGTCTCATTCGTTACTTTGATATTATTAATTCACGCATAATCAAATTCCCCCTTTTCATTAATTCACGCATGATCAAATCCTCCCTTTTCCGTAGAATTTGTGACCAACAGTCTACTAATAATTGTAACACTTAGTGACCAAGTATTCCCTGTGGGAATCGACACCCAACCCAGTTGGTTTCTATATTTGATAGTGAACTATTACACTTTCTTACGAGAGCTGTAGTTTGGGCGTTATCAAATTTTGGCGCCGTTGCCGGGGAATACGGTTGTCAAACTAAGTTTGTGATAGCTAATAGACCCTTTGGTCAAAGATTCTATACTTTTACTTTTTGTTTGTTGTTTTTGTTTTGTTCAGGCTTGGTAGAGTGCATGCCAAATACACGACGATCTGGTCATCCATTATTACCCATAAATCCTGAACCATAACTTATTGGCAGAATGGATGCACAACTAGACATTGAAAGAAGGGTTGCTCAACAGGAGCAGGCTAGATTAGCTGCATTGGCAGCTGCTCAAGTGCATCAACAGAATATCGATAACCTAGGTTTGACAACAAATCCTGATGATGAGGACCTGGGTGATAATGAGTTACTAAATCCTAGGCGTATTTATGAGGTGGCGGCACCTGTACACAGGAGAGATCATCAAGCTAGAATGAGACCTGAACACTGAGCTGTGCAGGCTCCGTTTGATGATGATGATGACGATCTGGATGGAGCTGGTCCGCCCTTGGCACCTGGAGCCAAGTTCAATATCACTAGCACCATGATTCAGCTGTTGCAACTCAAGGGGTTATTTGGTGGTCTTGCAGGAGACGATCTTAATATGCATCTGATTAATTTTATCTCAACATACAAGGCAATTACAATCCAGGGGTTGGACAGAATGCTATCCGATTGTGCTTATTTCCATTGTCTCTATCTAGAGAGGCAACTCTATGGTTGAACGGGCTAAATCCTGACTCTATTACTAATTGGAGGCAACTGAAAGATGCTTTCCTGGAAAGATTCTATCCGTCATCCAAGAGAGCACAATTAAGAGATGAGATAAGCAATTTTCGACAACTCCCAACTGAATCTCTCCACGAAACATGGGAGAGGTTCAAGAAGAAGCTTCTGAGATGCCCAAATAATCATATGACCAATGTCCACTTGATGCAGATATTATACAGGGCTTTGAGTTTGGTGACTAAGCCAGTGGTTGATAATGCTGCAGGTGGGTCATTCATGGACCTTACTTTTATTGAGGCAAGTGATATGCTAGATCGTATGAGAAAGCAGAGTAGAGCTTGGCATACCAGGGATTCTGAGGTAGTAAGATCTACTGTATCTATTGGCCTGACGGCAGAACAGAGACGAAAAGAAGAGGAACGTGACCAGGATATGGCTCACATGAAAACGCAGATGGATCTTCTTACCAAGCATTTATTATCAGGGAAGACCAAAAAAGTCAAGGCTGTTGTGTTATAGGGAAGAGATGATTCCGATTCTTAAGAAGAAGCAAATTACTTGAATAATCAGGGGGGGTTTCCTAGGCAATGCCCAAGGAAACCAAGGTCAAAACTATTATGATAAATATGGATACAAGGACCGCTATCAAGGGAGTTAGAAGAATAAGACTGATAGGAGTGGTTTGTATGTTCCTCCTGGAAATCGTAAAGCTTCCGCATCTGGATCTGAGAAGATGTCCATGGAAGATATGATGGCTAAGCTGTTGAAAGGAGTGGAAGCAACCAACATGGGCGTAACGGAGGCAAAGAATGATTTTTCCTCAATAAATGAATTAGTTGACTCGCATTCCACTGCAATAAAATAGCTGGACCAACAATTGAGCCAACTATTAGCGGCATTCAATCAAAGAAAAGCTGGCACCTTACCTAGCCACACTGTGTAAAACCCAAGGAACGACGGATCATGTATGGCTATTACTACCAGGAGTGGTAAAGTGTTGGAAAATCCATCCAAAGGCAAGCAGGTAATTGATAATACAGTAGGGAATGTGATTAAAGCAGATTGTGAGGATTCTGTAGAAGCTGAAAACCAGAATGAGAACGTTCATGACACTACACCTAGACGTTACCATCCTGAAAAGATTGATAATCGGAAGCAAGATAAAAAGGAAGTGGTGGAGAAAACTATTCCCCTTCCACCACCACCTTTTCCTCAGAGAGTAAAGAAGAAAGCTAATGACAGCAGGTTCAGTAAATTCATAACTATGTTGAAGAAGCTGACTATTAATGTTCCTTTGGTGGAGGTGCTGGAACAGATGCCTGGGTACGCTAAATTCATGAAGGACCTTTTGACAAAGAAGCGGGCAGCGAGCTATGAGCTGGCAGATAATGTTCATCATTACAGTGCAATTGCCACGAGGTCCTTAGTACAGAAGAAGGAAGATCCTAGTGCTTTCAGTATTCCTTGCACGGTGGGATATTTGGATTTTGCTAAGGCATTGTGCGATTTGGGAGCTAGCATCAATTTGATGCCGCTATCCATTTACAGAAAGTTGGGGTTGGGCGATCCTACACCAACCAATATGCGGCTCGTGATGGCAGATAGGTCGGTAAAACGACCTGTCGGTATCTTATATGATGTACTGGTGAAGGTTTCTACCTTTATTTTTCCTGCAGACTTTATTATTTTGGATTGCGAGGTGGATTCTGAAGTACCCATAATCTTGGGACGCCCTTTTCTTACAACTGGAAGTGTGCTTATTAATTTAAGAGCTAATGAGCTTTTATTTTGGCTGAATGACGAAGTGGTCCATTTTGATGTATGCAAATTGATGAAGCAGCCTAGAGATATGAATGTGTTCTCTATAGCTGATGTTTATTATTAGAATGAGAAAGAATTATATGTAGAGAAGCAACTTATTGTTGAGCCATTGTCTACTTGGCTTTTGAATTTTGAGCGTCAGGATGTCGAAGATTAAGAAGAAACTATTTGTGCTCTAACAGGAATAGGGACCTATTCTCATGCTCCTAAGAAGCTGGACCTTAATCTTAAGAATCGACTTTCACCGATAGCGAAGACTTTCATTGAAGAGCCACCAGTGCTAGAATCGAAAGAGCTCTCCAGTCATCTAACGTATGCATTCTTGGGTAGTGGAAACACACTTCCAGTGATTGATGCGGCTGATTTAGGTGAACAACAAGTAGAGGCTCTCATCTCTGTTTTGAAGAGGTACAAGAGAACTATTGGTTGGATTATTGATGATATAATTGGTATCCCTCCTGGGATATGTATGCACAAGACTCAGCTCGAGGAAGATTGTGTGCCCACAATTAAGCATCGGCGTCATCTGAATCCATTCAGAAAATGATGCACCATCTATCTCGATGAAGTCTAAGTAATCGAGATAACTATGTCGTGCCGCGACAATAAATCAAGCGCTACATAGGAGGCAACCCATCATTTTTAATAAGTTTTGTTTTACTAGGAGTTTCTTTTTGTTAAATAAAAATCCAAAAAGAAAAGTCAAGCCACGACCAAAACTAAGGCGCTTGGTGGGAGGCAACCCATCTTTCTAATTATTTTTGTTGTTTTTGATTAAGTGTAGGTGCAAGACGTACAAAGGAGGGTATTAGTCCCAAATTTTGATTTGAAAGTGAGCCATGTTAAAGGTGGTACGTTAGGAATGAAGGAGCAAAGGCTATAGGCTAGGCATTGCCTATGCAAATCTAGTCAACAAACAAGGCAATGCCTATGCAAATCTAGGCAACGGACAAGGCAAGGCCTATGCCATTGCCTATGTTCACTGCCTTACATAGGCAATGGACAAGGCAATGCCTATGTTAATCTAGGCAACGGACAAGGCAAGGCCTATGCCATTGCCTATGTTCACTGCCTCACATAGGCAATGGACAAGGCAAGGCCTATGTCATTGCCTATGCTCACTGCCTCAAATTGGCAATAGCGTAGGGGCCGCCTATTCCCAACTAGGCGTTGACAAAGGCGCCTCCTATGCCTATGTAGGCAAAGCAAAAGGTGCCGCCTATGCTAAGCATAGGCAAAGCATTAGGCGCCGCCTACTTATCCCTTTTTGTCTCCTAACCCGATTGTACATGCATAAAACCCGACCCATGGCTTAGTCTATAAATAGATCTTCAAACTTAGAACAAAATGCAATTGTTTGCTCAATATAGGTGCCGCCCAAGCTTCCCCATTCTCTCAAAGTTTTTCTTCTTGTTTATCTAATCTTGCAAGCTCATCTTCCAGATCCATCACCAAGTAAGTTATTCTTTTATATTCCGTGGTTGTTGCGATGCTATACGTATAATGATTTATTAGATTTTGAAGTGGTGTTTGGTGATAAAGAATATGGTTGGTTTGCTATGATGAATGTCGTCGTGTGAGAGGATAAGTGTGGGCGTTCTTGACTTTGTTTCGACTTCGACTTGTGCTTGATTGTTATACATTGTCATATTTTTATGGAATTGAAATTGTGAAGTTAGTGCATAATTTTCAAAGTTGAAAGCTTGAATGTTTGAATGACTCGTTCATCGAGATACCGATCATGATTGACCACAAGAATAAAATGGTGCGATTATTTCTATGTAATAACATGATACGATCTCTATGTGGTAGTCTTGTTCAAAAAGTAAATTCATCCAAACACGAAAGTATAGTCAAGATTACATGAAATAGAGTTGGACAGGATATTCAAGATTACATGAAAGTATGACTGTGCTAAACATGTTGTTGGAACATATCACCTAAATGTATGTTGATGAAGTCTGAGTAATCGACATCACTCACTTAATTAGTCTGTGCCAATAAATTAACTGTGGGGTGGTGCCATTACTGTTTGTTTTTCGATTGAATCTTTCAAGATGAAGCTAACATGACTCTATTGTGATCTCAGGCAGAATGGCACCAAAATGACGACAAGAAAAAAAAAGTGTCCACCTCACAAAAAGGCCAGAACAGGGGAAGAAAAGAGCAAGTTGCGTCCTCCTCTTTGCAAATACCTCGATGCTCTTTCGGAATAAAGTGCGTCCTAGAGGAGTAAGGAAAGGAGTGGTACAAGAACAACAAAGTAAAGAAATATGTTCGCGTGGATTTGATGCAAAAGGAGAGTCTAGCGAAGAGAGAACCCGGCATTTTGGCTAAAATCATGGCACTAAACCTTGATTTCATTTTTCGAGATATGGGAGAATGCAATCTTGATGTAACACACAAGTTTTACGCCAATTGGTCCCCAAAGACTACCGGAAGTGAAGATTCGAGGCCAAGTCTTGCTGAATGCGGAGTTCTTCAACTCTTTTTTGGGTCTTCCATCTGTGGATCCATCACCGCTCAAGAAGCTTTACCACAGACCTCCCTACAGGGAAATCAGACACACACTGTGCGGAACAAGATCAATGGCATGTTGGATTCGTCACAAGGATAACGGTCGCCACAATACCTTCCCGTATGCTTCCTTGAACAGAGAAGCTCGTATATGGTTGAGGATAGTAAACTCTTGTTTGATTCCTGGGACACAGTACACAAAGATCATACGTGATAGGGTATGCTTGGTGTACGATCTGATGACTAATATTCCCATCAACATTGGTGCGGTTATACGATCGTCAATGCGTAAGGCTAGGCTACACAAAAGGTCCCATTTCATCTTTGGTAATTTGTTGACTGCGATCTTAAGGAAGGAGCACATTGAAGAGGAACCTGCAGATTATAAACACATTGAAGAGGAACCTGCAGATTATAAACTTCCACACAACCCGAAGAAGGTTGATCTCACGAAAGTGAAAGATCCTGAAACTGGTTATGGCATCAACCTTACCACTGCAGAAAGACATGCTCGGGATGAAAGTTTCTTTCGCCATCTATATGGAATGACTAGATTTAACATGATGAGTTGGGGTTATATTCCGACTGATGCAGAGCTCTAGCAGTTGGATTAAGACTATCGGATGAATGAGCATGCGCGGGCCATGTGTGAAGTAGGGGTACATTTTAAGGAACCTCTCGATCGACTGCCAGATTCAAATGTGGAGGACAACTCTGAGGATGATGACTCTGATGATGATTCCGATGCAAGGGGTATGACCCTAAACATAGAAGAGGAGTCCGACTAATCAAGTTTTCCTTATTTATTTTCCACTGAGGGCAGTGTATCCCGTCTAAGTGTGGGGTGCTGGTATTTGTATGCTGTATTGTACTTCTTTGCCTCTATTTATTCTTGTTCTTGTTTGTTTGAAGTAAGTAGTTAGTTAAATTTTAGATTTTAGATTTTGCATGAAGTGCATGAAATTGTTCTGATAGATGGCATGGTATTATGACAAGAGTTTGTGCTAAGTCCTTACTATTGAGACATTTAGGCTCTAAGTGTGACTCACTGTGTGATAATTGGGTGGTTTAATACATTCATCTGTTGGGTCAAGAGTCTATACTGCTCCAAATAAAGTTGACCATGTGCCTTGTGTGGGTGAGGTTATAGTATATTCTGTGTTGTGGTTGATGCTAGAACCTGCCTGGTGTGTGTAAAGTGAAATAAAGAGTGTGAGTTTAGGAGATTATTTAGGCATTTCTTTGGCAGCCCTGAATTTACTTACCTTCTTTTTACCTATCTTTGTATATTGTCCTAGTTAGCCCCTTTGAGCCTTTAGCTATCTTCTTTGGCAGCCTCATATGTAGCCATTTTTTTTCAAGACCATAATTTGATCCAAATTCCTAAGCGCTTTAAATTGTAGAATCATGTGGAAAAATAAGAGGAAATTGGTGACAATAATATCTCAGAGTATATTGGTGCTTGAAAATATTGTGAAAAAGAGTTGCTATCATAGGGATGCTTAATAAAAAAATAAAAAAAAGAGAAAATTACTAATACTTTTGGTGATAAAAAGTATTATTAACAATATATATATATATGTATATATATAAAAAAAAAGATAATAAATAGTTGTGTTTATGATTGAATAAAAAATTGGGTGAAAAGGGGTGGTAGATGAAAAGAAAGGTAGAGTGGTTGTTAAGAGTTGGTGTAAATGGTATAATGTAGTGTATTAAAGTGCCTAGGGAACATAGTCACTATTTCTGGCCAAAATAGTCCTACCTGTCCCTTAGCCTACATTACAACCTGTAAAGACCTATTTTATCCTAAGCTTATCATTCTGATATTAGTGGAGCATTACACTAAGAGAAAGCCTATGGTCATCAGTTGCAACATAAGAATTCTTTGTGAGAGTGAGAGCAAGGAGAGTCTTATACCCATGTTTCGAAAAATGCAAAACTGTGAGTGATCATGGGTGATATCTTGTGTGAGACACAAATGGTTGATGATTTTTGGGTAGTGTTATATGATTCTTTGTGGCTTAACTTGTGGATACAAATTAACCATCATCACGAGTCTATATGGGAGGTTGAATTGTTTCTAGTAGTGATGAACAAACCTACTCTTTGTTAATAATTGACGTGCATGTCTTGTTGAGCATTTTGTGTTGCTATTGTGAAATTCTAGTTAGGTGTTTGCATGGACGTAATATTTTGTTCTAGTACGAACAAAGCTTTAAGTGTAGGGTGGTGATGTTGAGTGTATTTACACGCCTAAGCACCATAATTTACCCATGTTTTAGCTAAGTTTTGAGGATAAAATATATAATTCTTGCACGTTTAGTCCATTTTCCTTTAAGTGAGCTAAACTATGTGATTAGTATGTTTTTCAGGTATTAATGGTGAAGATTTCAGCACTTTGTGGACCTTTGGGAAACAAAGGAAAACTTCACATAAGAAGGAAGGCAGATTTAGGAAGCTTGTGGACTGAATGTGACGTATGGAGAATTTGTCCCGGGCAAAATCAGTAGTTGTAAATACTTAGGGATGCAGTAGTAATTTAGTAGACAAGGATATTATAAAAACCCTATTGCTGAATTTTTCAGGATGCTTTTTATCATTATTGAGTTTATGGACTCTGTAAGTTTTAGACGGAGAAAAACGGCTCAGAGAGCAACAGACAAAAGGAAAAAAACGTCAAACCCTTGTTGACGCTAAACCATCTCAATCGCCAAGATTATTCTAGTTTTGGTATGATGATTATGTCTATTGTGATTTCCGTTGTTATCATAAGTAGCTAAAATCTCTGTTAGGGTTATGGAAACCCTGTAAGATACTATCTATTACTATGACTTTGTGAATTCGTGATGTGTATGCTACTTATATCATTACTCTCTTCGTTTTAATTGAATTCCTATAGTTGCAAATATAGGTAATATGCCAGTATAGCATTAACTTGTTCGAGAGAAAAGTTGCATGTTTGGAAAAGAGAGTGTGACAAGAAAATAGGGTTTCCAACCCCTGTTTACACGTTAATGCCTTAACCGGATTAACTTTCTTGGAGAATTTGTACCATTAGTTATACACTTTAGGCCCGGGAGAGCTAAAGTGAAATAAATCCTTGATGGTTGAGAAACACTTGGATTTAGCATTAGAATACGAATCTCTATAAGTTCATGCTTGTCTAAATTACGCATTACTCATAGTTAATAGATACGTAGAACTTACAAGGTGGACATAACCCTAACTTATTATTCTTTGTGATTAAATCTTACTAAATACATCGTCTCATTCGTTACTTTGATATTATTAATTCACGCATAATCAAATTCCCTCTTTTCATTTATTCACACATAATAAAATCCCCCCTTTTCCGTAGAATTTGCGACCAACAGTCTACTAATAATTGCAACACTTAGTGACCAAGTATTCCCTGTGGAATTCGACACCCAACCCAGTTGGGTTCTATATTTGACAGCGACCGCTTACACTTTCTTACGAGAGCTGTAGTTTGGGCGTTATCATATTGGCATAGGATTTTATGGCTTCGAGATTAACAATGCATTGCAATCATGGTCTATATTGTAGCCCGAATTGCGGGGCGTTACAAATTCTCTCAAGGCTTCTCATTAAATCTCTCTTGCGATTCAAGTCTGTTTTAAAATCTTGGAGTTCTTTGATTTCTAGACCTGAGTTTACCAAATATCATCTAAGTTTATCAGCTAATAATAACAAAGACTACACTAACCATAGTGTTATGCTGAAGATAGCCCAACCAGAACTCAACCTTAAGGAATGTCCTATTATGGAGGAAACTAACTTGGATTGTCACATAAAAAACTCCAGTATAGCTTGTGTTATTGAGGGTTCGGTCAATGGATTGATTTGTCTTGTAAATGAGGCAAAGGAATTGTTCCTATGGAACCCAACAATAAGATAGTATAAGAAGTATCACACCCTTTTTTCAATTCCAAAGAATTTCAATTTTAAGTTCGAAAGGGTTTTTATTATTAAAGCGACAAAATGAAATTAATTTGTTTCGAAAAGGACCTTTTACATTCAAAACTCAGAGTCGCAACTTGGAATAATCCGGTGTGGCAATTAACCATTGGAAAATCCTTTTCAAAACCATTTGATTCTTTAAACTGGTTTGCGAACAGAGATTTCGGCTAAGAAATTCAGTTGATCGAGGGGAAGGTGTTCGGCACTCCTCGATCTCGTGGCTCGACCACGGTCTCTTTGAGGAGCGTATCAGATAATTTTGACATACGAATATACAAACCACATAAACCACATAAAACAATCAAACTGATATAATTTAATAATAATTGATCTTATTAATATTGAAGGGGTTACAACTGTATATATAGAGAACTGAAGAATAACTAATTACAGAATAACCCAGATGTATTTAATAATTATATATGTAGTCTATTATCCCCCCGCAAGCTGATCAGCGGCAACGAGGGGCAGCTTGGAGCAGAGATACTGAAAAGGCTGTAACGGAAGAGGCTTGGTGAGAATATCAGCAAGCTGGTCAGTAGATGGGACATAGTGTGTGGCCATCGTTCCTGCAAGTACCTCATCGCGAACAAAGTGACAGTCGGACCCAACATGCTTCATACGATCATGAAGGACTGGATTTTTGGTAACACAAATAGTGGACTGATTGTCACAATAAATCTGTGGTTTCGTCGGGGGAATGCCAAGTGCATCTGTAAGGTATCGTAACCACATGGCTTCAGCAACACCCGCAGCCATGGCACGATATTCTGCTTCTGTGGAGGAACGGGACACTCGCGTTTGCTTCTTGGTGCACCAGGAAATCAGATTCGGTCCCATCATAACAATATATCCAGTAGTGGACTTCCGATCATCTTTGTCGTTAGCCCAATCCGAATCAGAAAAAACAGATATATCAAACGAGCCCTTTTGAAATAAAATTCCACATTGAAGAGTACCTTTAAGATAGCGCAGAATGCGTTTCAAGGCCTGAAAGTGTTGTTCTGTGGGAGCATGCATTGATTGGGAGACTCGATTGACTGCATATTGGATGTTCGGATGAGTAACAACAAGATAATGAAGTCCACCAACGAGGCTCCGATATAGTGTAGGATCGGCAAAGGGAGTATTCGGCCCTGGGGATTGGCGGACTGCCATGGGAGTGACCGCGGGTTTGCAGTCTGTCATTCCAGCTCGATTTAGAAGTTCAAGGGTATATTTTGTCTGATGCATCAATATGGTTCCCGATTTACGGATGAGTTCGAGGCCAAGAAAGAACTCCAGAGGACCGAGGTCCTTAAGTTTGAAGTCACGATGCATAGCCTCAGTAATTTCAGTGATGAGTGATGACGAGTTGCCTGTAATAACAATATCATCCACATAGATAAGAATGATGACTGTCCCTCGAGAACAGTGAAGGGTGAAGAGGCTGTTGTCATGATGGTAGGTGCGAAAACCAAGACCCTACAGAAAAGTAGAGAGGCGTGTGTACCAGGCACGTGGGGCCTGTTTCAGGCCATACAGTGATTTGCGAAGCTTGCAAACATAGTGAGGACGGTTGGGATTAACATATCCCGGTGGCTGAACCATATAGATGTATTCCTCAAGATGACCATGAAGAAAAGCATTGCTGACGTCTAACTGATGAAGCGGCCAATCATAGTGAAGAGCAAGAGACAAGACCAGACGAATAGTCTGTTGCTTAACAACAGGGCTGAAGGTCTCCTTATAATCCACACCATACTCCTGATGATACCCTTTTGCAACCAGACGTGCTTTATAGCGAGAAAGAGATCCATCTGAATTTCGTTTGATGCGAAACACCCATTTGCACCCAATAGACTTTCTGTTACTAGGCAGAGGTACCAAATCCCATGTACGTTGTTCATTCAGAGCCTGAAATTCCTCATCCATAGCTTGGCACCAGAAACTATTTTTGGAGGCTTGGTTGTAGGTAGTTGGCTCAGTTATGGGATGTGCATCAAAGGGTATTTGAGTGTGGTAGACTTTGGGTTTGAAGGTACCGATCTTGGCTCGGGTTGTCATAGGGTGAGTGTTGAGTGGAGGGTGATTAGGAAGGGGTGGTGGAGTTGTATGATGTGTGGACGGGGTTTGGGTGGGGCTGCCGTGGGAGCTGGGATGTGCAACGGTGAATGGGGTGGCTGTATGTGTGTTAGGAGTATGATGTAGGGAACTGGTGGGTTGTGTGGCAGTCGGCTGGGTGTTCGGGTGGGGGGTTTGGGGGTTCGGGTGGGTGGGTGGGTGGTTCGAGTGGGTAGTGGCGTAGTGGGGTACCGGGTTAGGCGCCGAGTGAGCCGGAGCATGAGCGTGTGAAAAGGACGGAAATAATGGCACAATGCCAAGTGGATTGGGGGAGTATGGAGTAGAGGAAAGACTTGTGTAAGGAAATTGTTCTTCCACAAAACGAACATGACGGGAAACATATGTTTTCTGAGATACAGGATCGAAACATTTGTAACCTTTGATAGTGGGATGATAGCCTAGAAAGACACAAGGGGTGGACCGAGGTTGAAGTTTATGTTGAGTGTGTGGACGCAACCAGGGATAAACCAGACACCCAAACGGGCGGAGATGGATGTAGTCGGGTGGATGATTGTAGAGACGGGAATATGGAGTGGAGTTGGAGAGAGTGTGAGTGGGCATGCGATTTATGAGGTAGTTGGCAGTAGCAAGGGCATCAACCCAAAAGGAAACAGGTAAGGTGGAATCATGGAGGAGCGCAACAACTGTTTCTATTAGGTGACGGTGTTTGCGCTCAACAACGCCATTTTGTTCAGGGGTATATGGACATGAAGTATGATGAAGAGCCCCTAGACTTTGAAGAAAAACACCAAATGCATTGTTGACAAATTCTTTGCCATTGTCACTTCGAAAAATTTTGATTTTGGCATTAAATTGATTTTGAACCAGTCGGTCAAAGTTGACAAAAACAGTATAAGCTTCGGATTTAAATTTCAGAGGATAAAGCCAAGTGAATTTACTGTAATCATCAACAAAACAGATATAATAACGAAAACCTTGAACAGAAGGAACTGAGGTTGGACCCCAAACATCAGAATGAATTAATTGAAATGGCGCAGTGGCCTTGTGTTCAGACAGTGAAAAAGGTAAACGACAAGATTTAGACACTGAACAGGACTCGCAATGTAATTTCCCTGAAAAATTAAAACCTAAGGAAGATAAAATGGATTTGGTGATGGCAGATGATGGGTGCCCAAGCCGGCGATGCCAGGTGGACGAGAGAATGGCTTGACTCACAACAGACGGAGACCTGGATGGAAGAGTGTATAGCCCATGCTCACAGCGGCCCGTGTACCGCACCCGGTTCGTGGTATTGTCCACTATCTGGAAATTGGTGTCATTAAAAATGAGGGTGCAGTTATTTTCTTTAGAAAAGCGATAAACAGATAAAAGATTGGATGTGAGGGAAGGGACGTGGTGAAGGGTTGAGAGATGAAATTTACCATTTGGGGTATAGACATACCCAAAGCCGGTGTTTGTGATGGGAAGGGATTGACCATTGCCTACTGTAATAGTTTCTGAGCCATGATACGGATGAGGAGCTTGAAGTTGTGAATAATTCGATGTCACATGGGTGTTAGCACCTGTGTCTAGATACCAATCGCCAGATTGAGCGTTTGTGGACGCATGTATCGCCCTTGATCCGCCGGACTGGCGATTTACATTCTGCGAGTCATCATAACGATACCAGCAATTAGCCGCAAAATGGCCCCGTTTAGCACAAATTTGGCACGTCGGAAGATCTCGTGTGGGCCCCCGCTGGTTTCCTCGTCCCTGTCCGCGGCCTGACTGGAAGCCGTCCCTCGGTGGAGGACCGCCTCTGCCTTGCTGCCCAGCGTTCCGACGGTCACCGCCGCTGCTGCCTCGCCCTTGGTTACGGCGATCGTCACCGCGACCCCTGGTCGAGCCCCCGCTGCCAGCCGAGTAAAGAGTCGTGACGCCAGGGGTGGAACTGGCTTCTCCGAGCAGTAATTTGTGTTCCATGTCTAGATTCAATTCTTCTGCATTAAGCCATCCAGACAGTTGATTCAGAGTGATTTCGACAGGTGAGAGGCGAATATGTTGTTTGAGAGAGGAATAGCCAGACGGAAGACCACGTATCACGGCATTCACCACGTCTCGTTCAGGAATAATCTCGTTCACAGCATCTAGGTCAGACAGAATAGAGCCCACATCATCAAGGTATTGAGTCATCGTCTTCGTTCCCTTCCGAAGAGTATGCAATCTGTCACGCAACTGAAAAATATGAGCCGTGGACACAGAGTTGTACCTTGTGGCTAGTGCGTCCCAAAGTGAAGCCGATGTGAGAAAACCCCGGGCGTGTTTGTGCACAGAGGGGCTAATAACGGCGAGAAGACAGGCTCGGATCTGAGTGTCTACGATCATCCACGGAAGGTAGTCGGGATTTGGGAGCATGACGCCGTCCTCCTCGGCTGTCTCGGGTGGCGGCTTCTCCGCACCGTCAATCCATCCGAGCAGCAAGTTGGCTGCGAGGGCGGTGCGGACGTTAAGTGCCCAGGCCGGGTAGTTGTTGTCAGATAATTTTTCGGGGATGAGATTGTGGAGATTCCTGAGCAGTAATTTTACTCCAGACAGTAAATTTGACAGAGGATCAACAACCTTGTCCATGGCGCCGACCTACGGCGGAGGAGGGAGGCCGTGCGGCGTGGTGTAGACGGTGGCGGCGGCGCACACACGTCGGAAAAGAGGAGAGATTAGGGTTTGGGCGGAAGAAGAAACCCTAGCTTTGATACCATGATATAATTTAATAATAATTGATCTTATTAATATTGAAGGGGTTACAACTGTATATATAGAGAACTGAAGAATAACTAATTACAGAATAACCCAGATGTATTTAATAATTATATATGTAGTCTATTACAAACGAACAAAAAAATTGAATCAAACGTACAGTGTCCAATCCAATTTATTCAGTCCAAAATAGAAAAATGCAAAAATAAATCCTATCTAACCTACACTAATACTAACTACGCTCCCGTGCTTACCCGATGCCTCGGGCCTTCCTCACGGACGTCTTCCGCCAGCATAGTACGTCGGGGCATTCCCCGGTGAATAAATATATAATGTCTCGGGGCATTCCCCAACTAAATAAATACATTTGAATTAAACACGATAAAATAGAAACACAATATTCACATGCACATTAAAAGTTCAAAACATTTAATAAACACATCATTCCTAAATTTTGCCTACCCAAACCAACATTTGCCTATCCATTTTAACATATCATAATTCTATCACATTCCAGCAATATTCATGCTCATTACGAATTAAACAAAACAACAATAAGCCAAACTTAATCTAAATTCAAATTTATATCAATTTCTCAATTCTATCCCCAAACAACCAATTTCAATTCTCAAACAAGATACCATTTCACCAACCATAATCAAGAAAACCAACCACGAGTCAAAATAAACATGCATTCATCACCAATAAGGACCAAATAACACACAATATTCAATCCAACACCAAATATAATAAAAATGAAATAAAAAAAGAAAGAGAGTAGAATTGGACCTCAATTTGAAGCTTTCAAACTCAATATTATTCGAATTAAGAGAGTCCGCACCCGAAAACCTTGAGCCAAACTTTAACACCAACAATACAACTCAACAATGATAAATAATGACCCGTTCACCATCACTTTTCACCGACACTGTTCACGCCATTACTGTTCACGATATTACTGTTCACTGATGTTGTTTATGACGGATTTCCATTGTCTAGACCTTTTTTCTCTCTTAATTTTTTTCTCTCGCATGATTCTCTCTTTTTCTCCCTCAATTTCATTTGTTCTTGTCAGGAAGATGAGATTGTGATTGTTGTTATTGTGGAGAAGATAATGATGAAATAATGAGCCTCCCCCTTTTCCCCTTCTAGAATTTTCCTTTTATATTTTTTATTTGGTTTTTCTTTTTCTTTATTTATTATCCTATGTGGAAGCATATTATTGGTGTCTTGTGGGAATAAGTATGTGGGATGTGGAAAAGTTAGTGTGGCATGTGGAAAGATGAGGGTGGCGTGTGAAAAAATGAGTAGGGTGCGTGCCTTTTGTATGTATCCAATGAAAAACGGAAAGCGAGGTTTGATGTGGCATAGTGAGGTGGAAAAGATGCTATGTATTTAATTATTTTCAATTCTTTTTTTGGGGGAGATATTATCAATTAAACAAAAGTATGGTAAGGTGAATAAAATAAAAATAAAAATAACAATAAAAATTTTAAAAAATAATAAAATAAAAAATTGATTAAAATGTTATCGGGAAAGGACAAAATTATGTGTCTACATCATGCCCTCTTTGGATGTATACACATGGTGTTTTCATACAAAGTAGTAAACAATGAGACAAAATTTTGTCCTGACCTTTATTCAAAAGCACGGAGCACAAGGAAGGAGGGAAACCAGGTCTTGGCTTAGGAAATCCTACCTACTCAAGTTATGAGGGAACCGAGTGGCAGTTATCTCAAAGGATTGGAAAAAGATGGACTATGCTGAGTTAGAGAGTCGAGTGAGGTCCCATCGAGGTTCCGGTCTGCGGTTCTGTTATTACATCAAAAATGAAATACAAGTTAAAAACATAAATAAAATTACAAAATCCTATCTACGCAGATTCTGTTGGACTCGTGACTTGAATTTCATCACCCTATTCTTCATGCGGGCTCCTGACTGGAAATTTTTTCAACTTGTTGCTCGGTTTTCAATTTCATCACGCTATTCTATAGGCGGTCTCTTGACTTTCTATATTCGATCTGTTGGCTTTCATTTTGTTCTCTTTGTTACTTGAATTTCTACTTTTTCACCTTGTTGCTTGACTCTCAATTTCTTCACCTTGCTGCTTGATTGTTCTTTTATTCGCCCTGTGCTTCGGGTGGGCTCCTGAAATCACATCAAAACTAGAAAGAAAATTATCCCAAACAAAATTATTGTAAAGAGAAAATCATTTGCCAAAAAAGTAAAGTTCCAAAACAGGTATTAATTTTTTTTTCCCCAGTTTACCATCAGAATACTTTTAAGAAAGTCAGATCATACCTACTTACATGTTGCAATAATGAATCAAGACTCTGACCAAGAAATGCATCTCTTAAGAGTAAAATTGAATGACCAAGACTAGGAAGTGTGTTTTCTAAGAATTAAAGTGACGAATTCTGACTAGAAAGTTCGTCTTCTAGAGATTGAAGTTTAAATTAAAAAGTGTGTCACCTAACCAATGAAAACTAACAAGGAAGTGTGTCACATAAGGATTAAGTGCAATGACTTGACTAGAAAGTGCATTTTGTAGAAATCAAGGAGAAGGACTCAACTAAAAGGTACGTCTTATAGGAATCAAAGGAAATAACTCGACTAAAAGGTACGTCTTCTAGGAGTCAAGGTGAATGACTCGACTAAAAGGTACGTCTTATAGGAATCAAAGGGAGATGACTCGACTAAAAGGTACATCTTATAGGAATACAGAGAAATAACTCGACTAAAATTTATGCCTTATAGGAATCAAGGGGGATGACACAATTAAAAGGTACGTCTTCTAGGGGTCAAGAGGAATGGCTCGACGAAAAGGTATGTCATATAGGAATCAAAGGGAGATGACTCAACTAAAAGGTACGTCTTAAGGAATCAAGGGGGATGGCTCGACTAAAAGGTACATCTTAGAGGAATCAAGGGGGATGACTTGACTAAAAGGAATGCCTTATAGGAATCAAAGGGAGATGAATCGACTAAACGGTAAATCTTATAGGTGTCATACCCCTTTTTTAAATCCAAACAATATACATTTTATTGGGTTTCAAAAGGGTTTTAATTTATTAAAGTCACAAAAGATAGATTTGTTTCGAAAAGGACCTTTTATATTCAAACTCAGAGTTGTCACTTAACATAATCCGGTGTGTCAAGTCACCGTTGGAAAATCCTTTTCAAAATGATTTGACTCTTTAAACTGATCCACGAATAGAAATTTCGAGTAAGGAATTCTTTTGATCGGGGGAAGGTATTAGGAACCCCTCGATCCCGTGGTTCGACCACGGTCGCTTGGCGAAGTATATCGGCTAATTTTGACACTAAAAATGTATGAACCACATAAACAACAACACAAGCAAACAAACAAATAAAAAAAATTCAAAACTGAAATAATGTCCAGTCCGAATTATATAGATCTAAAGAAAAGAAAATACGAAAATATAAATCCTATTCTTGACTGATCCTAAACTATGCTCCAATGCTTACCTGATGCCTCGGGCCTTTATCACGAACGTTTTTCACCAATTTAATACGTCGGGGCATTCCTCAGTGAATAAATACAATGTGTCTCGGGGCATTCCTCGACTAAATGAATATATTTTTAGGGCGAGAAAATCAAACCACTCAATGAACTTTCAAACATTCAACAAAACCAAAAATTCTAAACTTTCCCTACCCAACCTACACTTTCCTATTAGTTCCGACTTATCATGCTACTACCATATTTAACAACATCAAAAATCAATCAAGATGACAAATTAAATAAACCATGTGAAATTGCTAACTAGACAACTTTTGATATCACCCCACATTGCGATTTAACCCTAAATTGAGTCTAAGTTCTTGGATTATTTCAATTCACAACAATAGATCGATGGATATCAACAACCAACAATGATGATCCAAGACATATCAAAATCTATAAAATAAAATCCACACACCATGAATTTACCACGCCAAGTATCATAAAATTAAGAATTAATTGAGAATGAGATGAAGAATGGACCTTAATATCGCTTTTATTCAATCAAACGGAGGAGTTTCCTAGATTTGGAACCTCGACTTAAACCCACTGTGAAAAACACCCCATTTGGTGTTGAATTTGACCCCGAAATAGATTTGAAAAACAATCAAAACCTCAATCACGACTAACTCGCAAACCTCGATCGACAAATAAAGCAACCCAATGGAAAACATGAACGACAGTGCTCAATGTTGCTACTGGTCACCAATTTTGGTGATGGGAGAGAGTTGGGTCACTGCTAGCACTTCACCGGAGATCCGGCGAGCTCGGTACTGGAGGAAAATTGAAGGAGACAGGACCAATTTTAGGCCTATTGTCCCTTTTCTCTCCCTCTCTTCCCATTTATCTATCTCTTTACCAGATTCTCTTTTGTTCAACATTTTTTAGGTGAGAGTGGTGTGGGCGATTTTGGTTGCTGTATCTGTGAGAGTGACGATGGAGAGACCCCTTTATGATATGTGCCAATCTGTATATTGTAGTGTTATGTGTGAATTTTTCTGGTGAGATATATGTGTGTATGCTCGTACATGGATGAAGGTGGAGAGTATTGTGGTCTTCTGTGTGTGATTTCTGTTCAGTCAATGGAAAAAGAATCAGCAGTAGTGAGTCGCTGTGGAAGATCAATCGAAAATAAAAATGACTTATGCATATAATTGTATATTATAAAATGGTAAGGATGAGGGAATCTTTTGTGGGGCTCCCTTTATTTTTTTTTTGTTAGTGTTGGTTAAAAAGAAATAAAAAATATGAGGGGTGGTGACGTGAGTGGGTGGTGGGGTAGTGGGTGAGGTGTCTTAATTTGATGGGTAGAGGTTGTTAATTTGTTATGGATTGGAATATTGTTATTTTTTGTATTTTTGTGGAGTATAATCACATGGATGAGGGCACATGGTAAGATAAGGTAAAGAATGGGTAAAAATGATATCGGGGAGGGACGAAATTAGGTGTCTACATCATGTACCCTCTGAATTTAAACACGTAGTGTTTTCAAATAAAGAAGTAGACAACGAAACAGAATTTTATCCCGACCATTATTCAAAGTAAGAAACAGAAGGAAGAAGGACAACCGAGTCTTGACGAATATCCTACTACTCGAGTTGTGAGGGAATCAAGTGATCGGTATCTTACAAGATCGAAAGGAGGTATAATATACCAAGTTGGAGGGTCGAGTGAGGTTCCATTGAGGTTCCAGTCCGCGGCTCTGTCATTACATCAAAGAATGAAAATTACAATTTAAAAGATAAATGAAATTACAAAATCCTATCTATGCAGCTTTCCTTGACTCTTGAATCGAGTTTTATCAACCTATTTTTCAGGCGGGCTCCTAAATTGCAATTTCCTCAACTTGTTGTTTGGCTTTCAATTGCTACACCTTATTGCTTAACTTTCAATTGTTTCACCCTGTTCTCCAGGCGGGCTCCTGACTTTAAATTTTTTTGCCTTATTGCATGACTTTCAGCTTCGTCATCCTTTTCCTCTAACGGTTTCCTGACTTGTAATTTCATCACCCTGTTCTTCAGGCGAGCTCCAAAAGCCAGAATTAAAACTAGAGTGAAATTATCCTGCACAAAGATTATAGTAAAGAATTATTTCAATTTTGAAAGTGTGGTCCCATTTTCCAAGAGGATCCTGAACAGAAGGTAAAGTCTCATTTTTTAGGGGGGTCCTGAATATGAAAGTAATGTCCCATCTTTCAGGAGAATACTGAACAAAAAAGTAAATTCCCATTATCCAGGAGGGTCCTAGATAGAAAAGTAAATTCCCATTTTCCAGGAGGGTCCTAAAAAGAAGGTAAAGTTCCATTTTTCAGGATGGTCCTGAATAGAAAGTAAATTCCTATTTTTCAGGAGGATCCTAAACAGAAAGTAGAATCTGATTTTTCAGGAGGTTCTAGAACAAAATTAAAATCCCATTTTTTAGGAGGGTCCTTAACAGAAAGTAAAATCCCATTCTTCAGGAGGGTCCTGAATCGAAAGTAAAATCTCATTTTTCAGGAGGATCCTGAACAGAAAGAAAATCTCATTTTTTAGGGGGTCCTAAATCAAAGTTAAATCCCATATTTTAGGAGGGTCCTGAACAGAAAGTAAAAGACCATTTTTTAGGAGGGTCCTGAACAAAAGTAAAATCCCATTTTTAATGAGCGTCCTAAAAATAAAGTAAATTCACATTTTTCAGGATGGTCCTGAACTGAAAGTAAAATCCCATTTTTATTAGGGTTCTGAACAAATGGTAAAATCCCATTCATCAGGAGGGTCCTGAACAGAAAGAAAATTCCTATTTTTCAGGAGGATCCTGAACAGAAAGTAAAATCCCATTTTTCAGGAGGGTCCTGAACAGAAGTAAAATCCCATTTTTCAGGAGGGTCCTGAACATAAAGTAAAATCCCATTTTTCAGGAGGGTCCTGAACATAAAGTAAAATCTCATTTCCAGGAGAGTCCTAAACATAAATAAAAATCTCATTTTCCAGGAGGGTCCTGAGCAGAAAGTAAAATCTCATTTTCCAAAAGGGTCCTAAAAATGTAGTAAAATTTTATTTTTTAGGAGGGTCCTGAGCAGAAAGTGAAATTTCATTTTTCAGGAGAGTCCTTAGAAGAAAGTAAAATTTCTTTTTTCAGGAGGGTCCTAAACATTAAGTAAAATCCCATTATCCTGAAGGGTCCTGAGAATAAAGTTAAATCCCATTTTCCTCCCTCTTGAGAAGAAAGTAATATCCCATTTTTCAGGAAGGTCCTGAACATAAATTAAAATCTCATTTTCCAAGAGGGTCTTGAACAAAAAGTAAAGTCCCATTTCTTAGAAGGGTTCTGAACAGAAAGTAAAATCCCGTTTTCCAGGAGGGTCCTGAGCATAAAGTAAATTACCATTTTTAGGAGGGTCCTGAACATAAGGTAAAATTTCATTTTTCAGAAGGGTCCTGAACATAAAGTAATATTCTCATTTTGCAGAAGGATCCTAACTAGAAAGTAAATTCCCATTTCCAGGAGGTCCTGAAGATAAAGTAAAATCCCATTTTCAAGGAGGGTCCTGATCATAAAGTAAAATCCCATTTTTTCAGGAGGGTCCTGGACAGAAAGTAAAATCTCATTTTTCAAGAGGTTTCTGAACAGAAAGTAAAGTCTCATTTTTTCGGAGGTTCCTGAACAAAAAGTAAAGTTCCATTTTCCAGGAGGGTCCTGAGCATAAAGTAAAATTCCATTTTTCAGGAGGGTCCTAAACAGAAAGAAAAATCTCATTTCTCAGGAGGGTCCTGAGCAGAATGTAAAATCATATTTTTTAGGAGGGTCCTGAGCATAAAGTAAAATCCCATTTTTCAGGAGGGTCCTGAACAAAATGTAAAATCCTATTTTTTAAGAGGTTCTTGAGCAGAAAGTAAATTCCCATGGATGTGCATTTCCAATGGTAGCTGAGTTAAGTGAAGCAAATTTGCCCCTATTTTAACAAAGAATATTTATTAGTTAAAAACTTAGTGACGGCTTGCAGCACTTGGTTGTCCCGACCTACTCAAGTGTTCATTCCCTACATTTGTTTTTAGATTTATGACACTTGCCCCTACTTTGTCGCGTCATTGACCCAAACTTAGATTATTAAGAGTGGCTCTGAAGTAAACACAATATTTCTGCTTTGACATGCTTCTTAGATAGACCTTTAAACCTTGATATTTTCATGAGTTCCCAGACAATTCTGTTGACAAAACTTTTTCATGCCTTATTTTAGCTCACAATCATATCCCTTTCATGTGCTGGCCTTTTGTCGCGCTTTCTACAATTGACATAGACATGACTCAAAGACATGAGGATAATGACAATAATTTTATGTTTTATTTGGACAACTGGCTCAATAAAATATAAATATAACTAAAGAGAAGAAAGAAACGAAGATGAATGTCCCTATTGAAAAAGATGAAAGAAAAGTTTATCTGAAAATAATAGTCAACTCTAATGATTATGACATACATATCGAATTAAAGTGCCTTATCTTTCCATCCAAAACTCTCACAAATTGTTATTGAGTTAATGACCCTGAAACTGAGTTGCTTCCTTTGGTAAATTGCATTAGGACCTCATTCGGATAGTAGCGTGTTCAACGTTTTTTCCAACAAGCCTCTCTCATTTTCCTTTCCTTAGCTCACCATTGCCTTGTGGTGTCTGTGAAGCTTTTTCACTAATGAGACTCTCTTATTTTCATTTGTCTCAACTCGCTATCGTCTTACAGTGCCTATGAGGGATCTCACCAATAAGACTCTCTCATTTTTATCTATCTCAACTTACCATCATCTTATGATGCCCGTAGGAGTTTTCACCGATAAGACTCCCATTTTTATTTCTCTCCTGATTCCTTGTGCTGAGGAAGACAAGTAGTCCCAAAATACATCATCATATCCCCTTGTATGATTAGCCTTAACATCCTCAAGGATTGATTTAAAGGTCTTTCTTTGGTTGTAATAGGCTTTTGGTTAGGGTTAGAAAGAAAGGATGTCATGAGGCTCAAACGCCACTTGACATGGGGTAGGACTTACAGCTTTTCGAATCGACTCAAACAATGAGGATTAACTCATGCCCCAGTTTTTTGATTGGGTGACGCTAAATTATTTATTTGGTTAGACCGAGCCTAGAGTCAGGCAGCCTACGTATCTCACCCCGAGAGAGGAGTATCAGGTCATGCGTAGTTCTGGCAACTTGTTCTTTTGCTTGATTCTAACGTCTTATTTACTTTTTTATCGACTCTTGTTCTCTTTGAAACTTTTGTAACTCTTTTCTCGACACTCTTCTCTTTTCTTTCTTTTTGGACATATTTTCTTTTGCTTCTCTTTTTTTGAAATTTTTCTGACTCTATTGTTTTGCTCGACACTTTTCTTTTGAGCTTTGTTGACTCTATCTTGATTCCAAAAGAGGGGTATGAAAGAAAAATATGACTAAAGCTCAAAAGAGGTAAACAAAGAATGCCATGATGTTTGGATAACCGAATGAAATGTCTTCGTCATATCAATCCATTAAAATGCAAGTATATATCATGCAATATGAAAGTGAGAGATGATGATCATTTATGACATTTTTTAAGCATTAACTTTAACTGAGTCTGTGCGTCACTACTTTTGCACTTTGTTCAACATATCACTCCACTTTTGTTGTACATTCCTCACATCGAAGGACTCATTCTTTCGTGGATCTGATTTTCTTTCTGTTCACGCAACCACTATTTGACCCAATTAAGCCATGTCTTTCAATTAATGACCAAGTTATTCTTGCGATTCTCAAAATAATTGCCTTAATTTTTCAAGAAGGATTGAACTTGTCCCCAAAAGTCTCAACACTCTACCTATTTTCTCAGATGCTCTCTTTTTCTAACTTTAACCCTCTGATTCAATGTTCATGCTTAAACTCGATTTTAAGATCTGACTGAAAATTTTGTTAGCATGTCATATCACTAGAGTCAACATAAAATGTAATGTGGAAAGAAAACAAACAAAAACATAGTTAAAACATAAAGGAGAAACGGACACTTCATTTAATTAAAATAAAAAATAGAAGGGTTTGAACATAACGACAAATCGACAAAACAAGATAGATCCTGAACAACAAACCTGAAATAATTCGGATAATAGAAAATAAAACAAATCAAACTACCAGACCTCTTTCTATTAGGGAGAGGGGTGACTTCTCAATTGGTCAGCCTGACATCTTAGCCACTGATTTGCATATCAGCATAACTAGAGTTATCCTCATTGTCAATATTCTATACCAAAATCAATTTGTCTTGAATCATCTTTTTAATTTCTCTTTTCAAAGCTCGACAATCTTTAATATTGTTACCCTGAACATTGGAATGATATGTACATCGTACATTAGGATCAAAACTTCTTGAATGTGGGTTAGGAGTATACCCAAGGAGAGAAGTGATCATGCCTCATTGTGAAAATCTCTGAAATAAACTTTTCATACGACTCTCCAATTAGTGTGAAACTATCCCTCAATTTTTGCCTCACTACATTGTTTAACTTGGATCGAACATCGGGCCTAGAAGGGCTTTGGTATGTTTAGGGAATCAGAGGATTACTTTGAGGAGTTGGTGCGCGCCATTGTGGGTAACGAAGTATTTAAACTTATGGTTTTGCGGAATATACCAGAAATGGAGGTGGGGAAATAGGATATAATGGATTTTCAGAGTGATTATGGAGAGTTTGGGTATGAACTTGGGCTTGAGACTGACGGAAATGACGACGTCGTCTTCTTGGATATGCCCGTTCTCTTACTACAATAGCAATGCAATCTTTCTCATTCTTCTTCCCACCAGGTTCCCTTCATTAATTGCAATATTGTCCTAAATGTTTCACGGATTCCTCATGCCCATATTGCTCCTCAAATTTCAACATCTCAAATATTGGAGGAAGGTTAGCACTTGAAGGCATGCCCCAGACTTTGTATGAAACATCTTCTTTACCCGCAAGACCTAGAGAATTTTTCATAGCACTTTCTGCACTCTTAATTTTTCCAACCATTTTCTCTGACTCTTCTGGCACACTGGACTTCTTGTTAAGAAATTTTGGTGGTCCAGTTAAGTTAAAAGCGGGCTCAGGAGTATAACAATGACCACCAAGTGTATAGAATATAGGTTCACTAGCAGTATGGGGACGCCCAACCATTGGGTGATCCCATGTGAAAGTCCCAGTAGAGGATTGAGCTACAAGATCACATATGACATGTGGTGTTGTGAATGTAGTAGGCTTATGCTGAGGAGCTAGAGGCAAAGTGGTGGAAGTATTGAGATGTTTTTGGCTTATTATGAATTCTGAGTCATGTTGTGGTGCATCAACAACAGTACAAAAATGACTTTGAGATTTTGGTGGAAAACATGAGGTATTTGTAGGATCAATAAAGGGAAATGGAGGAGGAGGCAACCCATTGGCCCAAGCTCGATGCATTTCTGTCATTTGTTGTCTTAGCCTCTTAATCTCTTGCTTCAAACATTCATTTTCCTGATTCTTTGTTTGAACCATGATGTCACTCTCTGTATATTTATTGGACACAACTAACAATTTGAATTTGGTGTGATGAGGAGGACCAGCCAGAATGCCACAAACGAAGCACCTTAAACTGACTCAACAAAAACAACGAATGTGTTAGAGTTCAACACTTTTTTAAAACTCTTTTTCCTTCCTTTTCTCTTTGAAAAGATCAACGAACCCAAGAAGGGCATCTACGTATCTCATTTCCGAGAGAGGAGAATCAGGTGTGCGTAGTTCGTGAAGTCTTGACAAAATGGCCAATTAAACTATTTTTGCATTCTTTTTATTGAAACTTTAAAGAGAAAATAAAATAAAAAATTATCAAAAGAATTGACGAAAATCTTTTGTATTTTTCAAGTTTAAATCCTTATACAAAATGAAATCTATAATTACCAAAGAAAATCTTTTTGGGCTTTCAATTTTGAGTTTCATACAAAAATAAAATTTAAACCTATTAAAGGAAAATCTTTTTGTAGTTTTTTTTTAAAGATGTATATGAAACATCTACTCTAAATGAAGAGTGAGGAAAATATTTTGAATTTTTCAGATTCCTGTACAAAATGGAATCTATGATTACCGAAGAAAGTATTTTTATTTTAGATTTTGAATTTCATACGAAAATGAAACTTGAACCTATTAAAGGAAGATATTTGTTTGTTGTTTTCTTTTAAAGATGTACATGAAACGCCTACTCTAAATGAAGAGTGAAGAAATTTTTTTTTTTTTAATTTTTGAAATATGATCCCCGAACCCACAATAGGCTGCCTACGTATCTCACTCCTGAAAGAAGAGAATCAAGGGTGCGTAGTTTGTCTAGATTGGACAATTAAAGATTAAAGGACCGACTGAACCCTAACTTGAGAGACGTGACTACAACGATTAGAATAAAATCTTTTTGGGGATCTTAAATTTGACAGTACACATAAGACTGACACCAACAACTATGAAAGAAAAAAATCTTTTGGTATTTTTATGAAATATACAAAACTTCTACAATTTTCGCATTTTTATTTTTTAAAAACTCATATGAATAAAAAATCTTTTTTGAATTTTTCGAATTGTGAATACTTGCTTAAGGAAACAAAAGAAAAATATTTTTGATGTTTTAGATTTTGAAAAATCAGTGCAAAAGGTAAAAAGATATTTTAAATTTTTGTATTGTAAAAAAAAAGCCCTAAAGAACTCTAAAAACTACGAAACTCTCTCGTTTCTTTTTTTTTCTTTTTCTATGACTCACTTTTTTCATTGCCTACACACTTTATTTCTAACACATGTTTTTCCCCAAATTAGTCCGTCAAAAGACCTGATTACCCTCAAAGATGCAACATTTAGAACGTAGGGATGTGGTAGAGGTGAGTCTCCTATAAAAGACCAAATGGGCCCCGCTAGGTCTCAATATGATATACATAAGTATGACCTAAAGGCTGATCTACGCTGGGGTTCACTAACTAGGTTGTTCGTGGGAGTGTATGGTCGATAGTGGCTGCTTCAGCTGTCCACCTACTCTGTACCAGCAACTGGATCCCCCTCCTAAAATAAAGGTGAATCAACTATAGGTCATATACACACGTGTACTGCAGACTTGTTGAAGAAAGAAAGACTCGCGTTATGCACATGATGCCACAAATAAAGCGGTAACTCAGAAAGTAAAAATTGTAAACAAAAAGCACGTAGGCACTCAACAATGATAAACAATAACACAAAACAACACAAACAAAATGTCTATACACCTATAGTGCCAAACTAAGGCAATACAACTCCAAAAATAAGTTCGAATTCTGAAAAGTCCCCAGCAGAGTCGTCAGAGCTGTCACACCCCTTTTTTAACTCCAAAAAATATTGATTTTAATGGGTTTCGAAAGGGTTTTTATTTATTAAAGTGAAAAAATACTGATTTGTTTCGAAAAGAACATTTTATAGTCAAAACTCAGAGACGCCACTTGACATAATCCGGTATGCCAAGTCACCGTTTGAAAATCTTTTTTAAAATGATTTGACTCTTTAAACTGATCCACGAACAGAGATTCTGAGTAAAGAATTCTGTTGACCGGGGGAAGGTGTTAGGGACCCCTCGATCCTATGGTTCGACCACGGTTGCTTGACGGAGTATATCGGCTAATTTTGACACTAAAAATGCATGAACAACATAAACACACAACACAAGAAAACAAACAAATCAAACAAAATTCAAATCCGAAATAATGTCCAGTCTTAATTATACAGTCCCACAGATAAGAAAATACGAAAATATAAATCCTATTCTAGACTGATCCTAAATTATGCTCAATACTTACCCGATACCTCGGGCCTTCATCACGAACGTTTTTCTCCAACATAATACGTCGGGTCATTCCCCTGTGAATAAATACAATGTGTCTCAGGGCATTCCCCGGCTAAATGAATACATTTTTAGGGCGAGAAAATGTAACGCCCCCAAATCGGGTCCCGAGACGTCACACAGTGCTTAGGATTACAAGTGACCCCAAGATAAACCTTCTACTGGCATAACTCATAAGCAACTGAACAAAAAGTATAAATCTATACAACTCTGCGGATTTACAAGATTACAACTCTGCTTTTACAATAAAAATTGAAACGGAATACATTAACTTCTACAGACTGTCTATGAAGCCTCTACTAGTACTGACTGTAGGTAGTTGGGTCATGACTCCTGACTATCCCAACTCAATACGGCTGGATAAAGAAAATACAACACATTTTGAACTTTATAACTAACTTAATCCCTTGAATAAAAAGGACTCATCACCTGCTGACTGGATGCCGCGAACTGACTAGATCTAAAGATGCACACTATAGCTTGTACCTACATTTCGAGAAAATGTATCCCACATACGAATATGTGGGTCAGTACCATGGAAACGTACCGAGCATATGGAGGTGCAATGCATATATAAAATAATATCTTAATATCATCACAGTTTATAAAACTATGCATGCTGATATAAATGACTCACTTAGCTCGAATTAAAATCATCATAATCATAAGAGAGTAAAATATATCGGGTGAAACATGTGAGTCATCATAATAAATCTCAATTCACTTCAATCTCGATTCCAAATCATCAAAGCAATCAAATCTCATAACAATTCTCTTTGGAATATATGTTTATTAAATCTTTCGAAAACAATGACTTTCTCAAACTCAGTCCTTCAAACATATATGTTTTCATCTCAGATAGAAAAATAAGACTTTTAATATTAGATAGGAGAATACACATACACACATTGGGAGTCTCTCATAACTGACATAAACCATATGAGCTAGATGGAGTCCAACGTCCAACCCATATTGGGGAGAGCTGTCTTATCCTTGCCATCGGATTAGGACCTTAAACTTTTATTTACTAGTGATGACTATATATAAATCAGCCTCAGGCTCACAACCTACGGGGGAAGATAGTTCTAGGGAAGTACCAATCCTACTATACCTCCCACTAGATGCTAAAGACTACTCCCGGACTTAGCTCAGATCTTTTTAAAAGAAAATCCACTAAGAAATATTTCAACAATTCACAACGGGAGACATCATGATACCCCTTTCATAATAAATCAATAAAAGTGGATTTCTTTTCTCATCTCGGGTTCAAAAACAACCCTTTTTATGACCAAAAGGTCAAAGCTTCTTTATCATCTCAAAGTATATAAACTCAAGGTGTTTATAACAAATTATTTTCTAAAAATAATAATCTCAAATAGGGTTCCAAAAAACCCATACATCAATATCACAATAAAACCTTCCAAAGTTTCATACTTTATGACACAAGCACAAAAATAATCACTTAAAAGTTAAAATTTCAGCTTTATAATCATACATCTTGGTAAAGAAAATTATCTTTGAGATTCAAATCTGATTGTTCTTATAGCACATAAATTCTCAAAGTACAATCCCAATTAGTACTCAAGGTCTCATAAATCAAAATCATATTAAATTTTATCAAGATTCATGCTTTTCATCATAAATATATGTAACTTACTTTAAAATATAGAAAATTCAGTTTTATGTACAAAAATGTCATCATTCTCATTCAATTCAACTTAAAAAACATAGAGAGTATCATAATCTCATGTAAAACCATATAGGGTATAAATTCATGCTTCAAATTCATATCAAAACATGTAAAATCATGTATATTCATAAAAGAAAAATTAATTTGGGCACAAGAACGAAAGATTGTTCTTGTTGGAAAACCCCACATACCTTAAACTTGAAGCTTTGAATGAACTCCTGACCTTGGGACTCTATTCGTGAAAATAATGAGTTTTTCTTGTAGCCCTCAGAATGGGAATTCCAAATCTCAAAGAATTATAGAAAAATCATGGTTGACTCTTGAGATATTTGAATTTTTAGGTTGAAATCCTAATGAATGTTCTTGGTGTTTTTGAGAGAAAGTAAATTTATTTAGGTGTTATAGGATTTTAATCCCGTGTTATAGACATATATAGGGGTGTTTTTGGCACTTGGAAGTAAGGTATGCGGTACAAAACCCATGGAAGACCTTAAGGTGTGCATCGCACACCTTATGGAAGACATTTAAATATACCTCGCAGTCCCAATAGCACACATTTGATTGGGCGGCGCATTGCCCATCGCACACCCTTACTGTCTCTCACGAAAATGGGCATAACTCTTCGCTCGGGTATCGGACTTTTGTGAAATTGGTATCGTCGGAAAGCTAATTCAATTATATACAATTTGATAGGTAGTATGAAAAATTCCATGTATATTAAGATATATACACGTTTGAGGTTGACTTTTGTAGTATCAAATATCAAACTTTAGATGAATCAATTGGTCTTAGCTTCAACTTTGTTCTAGGTCATTGCTATGAATATTTTTCACCTCCAAACTACTCCATAGACTAGGATAATGATCATGCAACTTGTATTCATGTGAGAGTCACTTGGATTAGATCTTAGATACACAGGAACGACAGTTAGAATTCTAGCACAAAAATACGGGGTATTACATTATCTCCCCCTTGGGAATATTCGTCCTCGAATGTGGATAATTAACCTAAAACACAGAGGAATCTTATTCTTCAAGCTATCCTGTGTAACTGATAGAATTGAATAATGGGATCTCAAGAATAATGAGCTACTGAACTGGTCTGAAAGTGCATGAATCCTTAAGAAAAATAACTATATGGCTAAGAAAGAAATCAGAGTGTCAACTTATGAATAACCATTACTTTGCACTAGATCTGATCTCATGAGGTAGGATGAGAGGTTTATGACATGAAAACTCGGGGTATTACAACATCCCCCTCTTGGGATCGTTTGTCCCTGAATGATAATAATTTGATAAAAATATTAGGAAGAGTCTGTGATAATACACAAGATACTTACGAACTGAATCATGACTTAATATCTAAAACTAAAACTGACGCATGAACGGAGCTGAATTCATAATTTAATTGGACACAAACACATTGCCTCTTGGAATTTACATACGTATAAGATTGCGGATAGTAAAACTAGCTGGAAAATTAAGAATCTATAGGAGCTTATCTCTTTGCTTGCTAAACTAGATTGCAGGCTATATGGACTGGATCATACTGACTACCCATACTCAAATGGAGTATTTATTCAGCACTTTTCTATGAAATTCTATTGACATTAGGGATCAAAGAATTTTGGGCATGCTCTGAACAAGACATTGACTAAGGAATTACAACATTGATATAACTCTATAGCATAGAATATAATTATACAACTCATAAACTAGGATAGGATTGCTAGGCTGTAGGCAATGTAACTTCTTATTTTTAAGCTTAGCATCACTTCTCAAATGCTCTCTCAACTATACTATTCCCCTTAAATACCATACTCATTTGATTCAACTTTTAATTCTCATATTGGCACTGCGAAATCTTTCTACTAAGGTGTAAACTAAACTAAGTTCTCTCACCATGATCAAGCCTAACACTAAATCACAAGATACAACATGCCAAACCACAATACTAGTCTAAACCACAAGGTTCAATATTCTATATCTTCTTAGAGCTCACACCCTAAGCATAACATGCCTTACCACTTCAATAACTAATTTAAAACTCTTTATATGGATTCACTAGCGCATATTGCATACATCATCTTACACCCAACATGACATTCAAGCCTATCATTAAAACCACATATAACTATAAGGCAAATACCCTAAAAGGCATACTCCACATATTCTCGAGAATAAGCCATAATTTCATCATTCTAAGATCTACAAATAAATTCTAAACTCACAAGAATAAACTAATTTCGAACTTACCAACTTCATTCTTGAACAACCCACATTTGTTGTACATCCCTCATTTTGAATGACTCATGCTTTTGTAGAGTTGATTTTCTTTCTTTTCCTCTTGATAGGATCACGCAGATAATGTTTGACCTAATTGAGACATGTTTTTCAATTGATGACCAAGTTATTCTTGTGATTCTCAAAATAAATGGCCTTAATTTTCAAAGAAGGCTTGAACTTTTCACCAAATGTTTCAGCACTCTACTATTTTCTCAGATATTTCTCCTAACTTTAGCGCTCTGATCCAATGTTTCATGGTTAAATTGGATTTTATGATCTGGCTAAAATTCCGCAAGCATGACATATCACTAGAGTCAACATAAAATATACTGTATAAAGAAAACAAACAAACAAAACATATTTAAAACACAAAGAAAAAGGGACAATTCATTTAGTTGAAATAAAAGAAAGAAGGGTTTGAACCTAAATGACAAAGGACAAAACAAGATAAATCCTGAACTACAACCCCAAAATAATTCAAAAAATAGAAAAGAAAACAAAAGAAACTACCAGATCTGTTCCTAGTAGGGAGAAGGGTGACTTCTCAATTGCTCAGCCTGACAACTTAGCCATTGGTTTGCATATCATGCTGACTAGAACGTCCCTCACTGTCAATGTTCTGCACCATAATTAATCCATCATGAATTATCTTTTCAATTTCTTTTTTTCAAATCTCGACAATCTTCAATACTATGATCCTGAGCATTAGAATGATACACACATCGTACATTAGGATCAAAATTTCTTGAATGCCGATTAAGAGTGCACCCAAGGAGAGGAGTTATCATGCCCCATTTTACCAATATCTGAAATAAACTGGCATACGACACTCCAATTGGTGTGAAGCTATCTCTCGACTTCTGCCTTATTTCAACATTTGTCTTGGATTGAAAATTAGGCTTAGGAGGGTTTTGGTATGTTTGTGGAGTTAGAGGACGACTCTGAGGAGTTGGTGTGTTCCACTGTGGGTAAGATGGGGGTTGAATATGAGGTTGTGCGTGATATACAGGATATGGAGGCGAATGAGCAGATTATAATGGATTTTGGGAGTGACTATGTGGAGCTTGGTCATGAACTTGGGTTTTTGCTTGAGAGTGACTACGACAGGGTCTTCTTGACCATTTCTTCTATCCAAATAGAATAGAAGATGCATTTTCCTCATTCTTTATCTCCCCAATGATTCCTGAACCTTTTTGAATTGCTTGAGTATCACTTTCAATGTTGCAAAACTCACAATGCGACCCATCTTAATTCCCTCTTCTATCATCTCCCCCATTTTAAGGACCTTAATAAATGACTTGCCCAATGCAGGTAACAAGGGTTGATAATATGTTTCATCCTTTGCTTAAATAAACACCTCCAATATTTTGCTTTCTTTCATTGGATTTTTCACTCTAGCAGCTTGTTCGCGCCATCTGATAGCATACTCCCTGAAGTTCTTAGTATTCTCCTTCTTCATACTAGTTAGGGATTTTTCATCAGTGATCAACTCCATATTGTATTGCAATTTTTGTACAAACTCATTAGCTTGGTCATCCCAACTAATCCACTTGTCGATGTCTTGGTCAACAAACTATTCCAAAGCTAGTCCTGAAAGACTCTCCTGAAATAAGCATTGAGTAGTTCTTCCTTCCCTCCAGCGCCTCTTAATTGGTTACAATAGTGCCTCAAATGTGCCACTGGGTTTCATGTCCATCATATTTCTCAAATTTTGGCATTTTAAAGCCAGGAGAAAGGTTGACACCTGAAACATGCATAAGTCCTTATATGAGACATTTTTGTAAACCCTAAGTCCTTGTAAGTTCTTCATATCCAGTTCGAAACTTCTCAATTTTCTGGTCATTTCCTCTTTTTCTTCTATCATAACAGGCTTCTCAGTGTTAGGAGGAAATTTCGGCAGGTGAGGATCACCATAAAGACCAGTCAACTTGAATGTAGGCTCGAAAGTGTAACGTTGATCACCAGTCATATTCAATGCAGGCTCTCTTATAGAGTAGGGAGGCACAACTTATGGGTGAACATCAAAATTAGGAGCTTCAGATGGGGGTGGTGCCAGGAAAGCATGAACAACAGGTGAAACCGAGTATATGGTAGTCGTGGATTGGGGAGTGATAAAATGAACATTGGAAGTGGTTGGATATTCTTGCCCCAGAGTCGATCCTGATACAGGTTGTGGCATATCAAAAAAATAGGAAACTTTCCATATGAAACGGGAGGCAAGCTAGAAAGATATTCCAGATTATCAATAGGAACTGGAGGAGGCGGCAACCCATTAGCCCAAGCTCGATGTATTTCTATCATTTGCTGCCTTAATTTCTGAATTTCTTCGTTATCTTCTAAATTCTCATTTCCCAAACTCCCTATCTATTTGGTGACAACAAACTCGGTATTCTTGTTGGCCATAATCTTCTCTGTGACTCGGTTCAATATGGAGGACCAGCCGAAATGCCACAAACCAACCACCTCAAACTAACTGAACAAGAGATAGCAAATGAGTTAGAGTTCAACACTTTCTCAAAATCTCTCCTTTTTTCTTTTTTCTTTTTTCTTTGAAAAGATCACCGAATCCAAGAAGGTCACCTATGTATCTCACTCCAAAAAGAGGAGAATCCGGTGTGCGTAGTTCGTGAAGTCTTGCCTAAATGGTCAATTAAACTCTTTTTCTTTTTCTTGAAATTTTAAGAAGAAAAGAAAAATGACAAATTGTCAAAAGAATAGATGAAAATCTTTTTTTTAATTTTTCAGCTTTAATAACCTATAAAAAATGAAACTTATGATTACTAAAGAAACTCTTTTTGGGTTTTCAATTTTGCACTTCATATGAAAATGAAACTTGAACCCATTAAAGGAAAATCTTTTGTAAATTTCTTTTATTGATGCATATGACACCTACTCTAAATGAAGAGTGAAAAAAAATATTTTTGGACATTTGAAAAAAGATCAACCAAAAATGAAACCTACGACTAGTGAGGAAAATCTTTTTTTTTTCGTATTTTTCTTTTCAAAACATATATGAAATACCTACTCAAAATAAAGAGTGAAGAAAATCTTTTTGAATTCTTTAAATAAGATCCCCAAACCTACAAGAGGCTGCCTACGTATCTCACTCTGGAGAGAGGAGAATCAGGGGTACGTAGTTCGTCCAGATTGGACAATTAAGAATTATCGAACAAACAAAACCTTGACTTGAGAGACACGACTGCACATGAAAATAAATTCTTTTTGGATCTTTAATTTGGCACTTCATACAAAAATGACATCAACAACTATGAAAGAAAAATCTTTTTGGTATTTTCGTTATACGAAATGTAAAAAATTTCTAACATCTTTTTTTGCATTTTTCTTTTATAAAAACTCCTATGAATTTTTATTTTATTTTTTTGAATTTTTGGAATTGTGAATGCATGCTAAACGAGACAAAGGAAAATCTTTATGATGTTTTTGAGAAAATGAGTGCGAAAGGTAAAAAAGAAAATCTTTTTGAATTTTTGAATTGTGAAAAACAAAATCCATAAAAAAACTCTAAAAACTACGAAACTCTTTTTTTTCTTTTCGACTCACTTTTTTTCTATTTTTTTTCAACAATTCTTGCCTACGTCCTTTACTTCTAACGCATGCTTTCCCCAAATCAGTCCATCAAATGACCACGTTACCCTCAAAGATGCAATATTTAGCATGTAGGGATGCTTTAGAGGTGAGTCTCCTACAAAGAGCCACATGGGTTCCTCTAGGTCCCAATATGATGCAGATAAGCATGACCTAAAGGCCGACCTATGATGGGGTCCACTAAAAATCCTGTTCGGGGAAGCGTCTGGTCGATAGTGGATTGCTTTAGCTGTCCACCTACTTCTTACAACTCAACGGCTCCCCCTCATAAAAAAGGGTGACTCAACTATAGGTCGTATACACCTGTGTACTACGAACTTGTTGCAGAAAGAAAGACTCGGGTTATGCACATGATGCCAGATATAAAATAGTAAAGCATAAAGTAAACACTGTAAATAAAGAGCACGTAGGAACTCAACAATGATAAACAATAACACAAAACAATACAAACAAAATGTCTATATACCTATAGTGTCAAACTAAGCCGATACAACTCCAAAATAAGCTCGAATTCTTAAAAATCCCCATCAGAGTCGCCAGAGCTGTCACACCCCTTTTTCAACTCCAAAAGATTTCAGTTTTACGTTCGAAAGGGTTTTTATTATTAAAGTGACAAAATGAAGATCATTTATTTCGAAAAGGACCTTTTACATTCAAAACTCAGAGTCATCACTTGGCATAATCTGGTGTGCCAAGTCACAATTGAAAAATCCTTTTCAAAACCATTTGACTCTTTAAACTAGTTTTCGAATAGAGATTCCAGCTAAGGAATTCTGTTGACCGAGGGGAAGTTGTTAGGCATCCCTCGATCCCATGGTTTGAGCACGGTTGCTTGGTGGAGCGTATCAGCTAATTTTGATACTACGAATGTAAAAACCATACAAAACACATAAACCAATCAAAACAAAAAAATGAATAAAAAGTATAGTGTCTAGTTCAGTTTATACAGTCCAAAATCGAAAAATGCAAAAATAAATCATATCTAACCTACAGTAATACTAACTACACTCCCGTGCTTTACCTGACGCCTCGGGCCTTCCTCACGAACATCTTTAGCTAACATAGTACTCGGGGCATTCTCGAGTGAATAAATACATTTTGTCTCGGGGCATTCCCCGGCTAAATAAATACATTTGAATTAAACACGATAAACTAGAAACCAAATATTCACACACATATTAAACATTCAAGACATTTAATAAAGACATCACTCCTATGTTTTGCCTACCTAAACCGACATTTGCCTATCCATTTTAACATATCATAATTCTATCACTTTCCAACAATATTCATGCTCATTACGAATTAAACAAAACTACAATAAATCAAAGTTAATCTAAATTCAACTTTTTATCAATTTCTCAATTCCATCCCCAAACAACCAATTTAAATTCTCAAACGAGATACCATTTCACCAACCATAATCAAGCAAAATAACCACGAGTCAAAACAAACACGCATTCATCACCAACAAGGACCAAATAACACACAATATTCAATCCAACACCAAATATAATAAACAATGAAATAAAAAGAGAAAGAGAGTAGAATTGGACCTCAATTTGAAGCTTTCAAACTCAATGTTATTCGAATAAATAGAGTCCGCACCCAAAAACCTCGAGACGAACTTTAACTCCAATAATCCAACTCAACAATTAGAAATAATGACCCGTTCACCGTCACTTTTCACCGACACTGTTCACCGATATTGCTCATGCCATTACTGTTCACTCTATTACTGTTCATGCTATTACTGTTCACCGACACTATTTACACCAGATTCCCATTGTCCAGACCCTTTTTCGCTCTAGATTTTTTTCTCTCGCACGATTCTATCTTTCTCTCCCTCATTTTTCTTTGTTCTTGTCAGGAAGATGAGATTGTGATTGCTGTTATTGGGGAGAAGATGATAATGAAAAAATGAGCCTCCCCTTTTCCCCTTTTAGAATTTTTCTTTTATATTGTTTATTTGGTTTTTCTTTTTCTTTATTTATTATCCTATGTGGAAGCATATAATTGGTGGCTTGTGGGGAAGTGTATGGCATGCGGAAAAGTTAGAGTGGCATGTGGAAAGATGAGGGTGGCATATGGAAATGTGAGTAGGGCATGTGCCTTTTGCATGTATCCAATGAAAAATGGAAAGTGAGGTGTTAAGGTGGCATAGTGAGGTGGCAAAGATGCTATGTATTGAATTATTTTTAATTCTTTTTTTTGGGAGAAATTATCAATTAAACAAAAGTATGGTAAGGTGAATAAAATAAAAATAAAAATAAAAAAATGATTAAAATATTTTAGGGAAATGACAAAATTATGTGTCTACAAGAAGTTGCCTGAATTTAGAACTAAATTGAAGGATGATGGTCAATGCACATATGGTTTTGGATATGATGATATCCATGATGATTATAAGGTAGTGTGTATTTTTACTATTACTCGCTATCCATGTAACTTTCAAGAGATCAATATCTCTAGCCTAAAGGACGATTCATGGCGAACAATACATTGTTCTAGGAGAGTGACGCGGTTAATTGGCTTAGGTAAGTTTGTGAATGGAAAACTTTATTGGGCTACTAGTATTGATATAAAAAGTGGTAGGGGCATAACCACTTTTGATTTTAGTAATAAAAAATGGAGAAAGGTAGAGCGACCTTATTGTGTAGAAGAGGATAAGTTTCTCGTGTTGGGAGTGTTGGAAAGTAATCTATCTATGATTTATAATAATTTATCTACTCACATAGATGTGTGGACTATGAAGGAGTATGAGAATAAAGAATATTGGAGAAATATTTTTGTTATCAATTAATCTCTATATCCCGTAGATTATTTATTTTCTCACTCTTTTTTTGGCTCAAAAGGAGGTGAATTTCTGCTTATGTTTCACGATAAAATTATGATATACAATCCAAAGGATAACGTAAGCAACTGTTTACATATTAATTAATTTGATTATGGTCTTTTGACAGAATTTTTTCCAACCCTAGTCTGTCCGCTTTCACAAAATGAACAAGCGACACTACAAGATTCAAGGCAACAAATATTATGATTATTGTAACTATACTGTAAGTGATGATTTGTATGAGTTTGATTTTATGTATTTTGCAAAGGACAATTTAAGGAGAACTTTACTAACATCTTCATGGATATTTCATTTGACCTTTCCTTTCTAGCTACTATTTTCATAAAAAAAAAATGTAATTTGATAAAAGTGTTGTTATTTTTTGTAATTTAATACTTAAGTAATCTACTTTATGTATTTATTCCTAAATAAAATGGGTGAGATAGTTTTAACGACATGTCTTATTATTTGAAATTAAAAATAAGGCATTAATTTTAACTTGGTAGATGGGGAGGGTATATGTACACTACCCACTTGAAATTACACTACTAGAGGGGCATATATTTATCTCTTTTTCTTTTGTTATATAACATGTAGAAAATATGGACAAGGTCGTATTTTATGTTTATTTGAAATTTTCACCAAGAGTAGTAGCTGATAAGAATGAATTTACATCATTATTGACTGTTTCTCCTGGTAAAATCGGCTTTGTTACTGTTTAAAGGTTTTTGACACTCACATCGAAGAAAAAAGAATCATTTAGAATTTATAGCCTCCGTTAAGATTTGAACATTTGGTCATGTAACTGTTCATTCAACTTCATTGATTCCATCCTCGGCTAATTCACCATAATCTAATCATAAGTTGATATAAATGAGTTATAAATTCTAGCAAAGAAGGAACGTCTCATCATCGTCCGTTCATTCCAAAGCAAGTAAAACTTCTTTCTTTCTTTCTTTCACTCTTTCTTTCTTTGTGGGTTCCAACATTTACAAAGATCCAAATGCTACCTATGGAAAAACTAGATCTAGAGAATAATAGAATAGCGTAACGATGTGAAACTGAGCTTTTCGACTTATCAGGAAAACACCCAGTATTGACATGACTTAATAATTATTTAATAACATAATTTACCTTTATTATAAAATATGTATAGGAGGTCTTATTTAATGTTTCAATGAAATCTTTGTCAAGAGTGATATTATGAGAAGTATATAGTAATCTTTTCGTCGTTTCCTTTTACTTATCACAGTTTTCTTTTTGAGATTCAGATGATATAATTTTTTATCAATGTTTTAAGATATACTTTTCATCATATAGATATGAGAAAAAGTGCAATTTATAGTTAATTTTTGAATATCTAAATTTAATTTTAAAATTTTTTGTTAATATAAAATGATTTAGCTTTGAAAATTGGGATAAGGCACAAGAATCTTCCCAACTATACCCGAAATTCAAGTGACTTACCTAAACTTTACAAGGTCCTACTGCACCCTAAGCTCATTTTTCTATTATTTTTTACTCCCTTTGTGCTGACGTGGCTGCTAAGTAGCAAAATATTTTATGTTCATTTTGTGTTTGACTTGACAACCACGTGAGCACAAAACGAGTATAAAAATTCAATTATATGAGTTTAGGGGGGTAATTGGACCCTTGTAAAGTTTAGGCGTGTCGCTAGGATTTCGAATATAGTTTTTTTTTCTCTTTTTTTGTTTAGGGTGGGGGGGTGGGGGTGGGGGAGGGGGTATTTGTTCCTTATATCTTGAAAAATTAGTCAACTTGACTTTCAAAAAGTAAAACATGATAATTATTTTGAAATGGAGCGAGTAATTAAGATAGGAATGAGTTTATATCATTGTTGATCATTTCTCTTTGTATGACTAATTTTGATAACACTGAAGTTATTTCAAATTCATTGTTTACATCCTTAATTACTTCTCCATAATCCATTCATTAAATGACATTATGGAATAATAATCTAAAGTGAACTACAGTACTTTAGTAATTTTAGTTAAACTAGTTTAATCGCACGTGTCTTCTACGTGTAACATTTGATTATTTAAAATTAAATTGTCTTATTTATTGTGGAGATTTGTAATGAAGTACAAAAGGCTCAAATTACTTTTCAAATATCCTTCACACTTTAATATAATAGTGTAAACATAAACATACATTTTAGTGTAAGCACCTATATATTTTACCACCAGAAATTGTGTTTGCAATAGTAGCCTAAAAAAATAAATTATAGAAGAAACAACACATGAAAGGAAGAAATTGATGAGTTGAAAAAAATTGTACCTAAATGTGTGAATCGTTTCGTATATTTAATTGAGGAAGGGCATTACTTATTAATAGATCCAACAAAGAATAGAAATTAAATCAATTATAAAACATAAATCCAATTAATAACATAAATTAGATCAATTAAGAATATAAGCAAAATTGTTGGCATAGCAATTCATATTGTGTTTGATTCATTAATAAGCAAGCAAATGAATTGAATCATTTCTAAAAACTGAAGAAAAAGGAAAGTGTCCCATGTCCGAATCATATGAATTGAAGTTCATTAATGTGCCAACATTTTCCAGTTTCGAACAAGGAGGAACATCAGAAAATGAATTGAAAAACGAAGATGACTATGACTATAATCAAGATTTAGCAATCTTGAAGTTTATCTATCATTACCATTCTAATCATGGGGTAGTTCCATATCCTCGTTATTCAGAGAAATCTATTGATTACATCAAAACTTCAGTTCCGAACTTGAAATATCATTGCCAAGAATTGGCAACTAAGATCATTACATTAGAGCAACATTTCTTAACTCCTATGAATAAGGCAGCACGTATGGGATATTACCCTGAGATAATCCACCATGTTTCTCAGCAGATCTTCTCCTTGTGTATGGCTTTATGGGATTAATTTCGGAGATTATTATTAGTTGATGAACAGCAAGATGAAATTGGGAATTGCAGTTGCTGATCCATTCTTCGATTTCAAGGTCGAAATCTTCATAGCAGAATTTTAAATAATTTCTTGGAGCAATAGTTTAAATTTCCCAATATTATTTCACTAAGCTGAATCTAGTTGCTACACTTACATGGATTATTAGTTTGGAAATTAGTTTGTTCTTGACCTTAGTTGAAATTTATGCGAAGTAACATACAGATTGTGTACCCAAAACAACAAAAAGAACCATTTATCATTTATAACATATGTAATTGCTCATTCAACATGATTTCATCCTTAATTAATTCACCATAATCTAATCATAATTGTTCATTCAATATGATTCCATCCTTAATTAATTCACCATAATCTAATCATAATTGTTCATTCAATATGATTCCATCCTTAATTAATTCATCATAATCTAATCATAAGTTTACATAAATGAGTGAGATGAGAGGTTTAGTATAACACTTCACTTAATCTAGCGATACGATCAAGTTATAAATTCTAGCAAAAGAAACTTCATCTTCAGTTCATTCCTTTCTTTCTCTCTCTCTTTCTCTCTTTATCGGCTCCAACATTTACAAAGATCCAAATGCTACCTGTGGAAAAACTAAATGGAGAGAATAATGGAGTAAATAAAGAAAATTCAGAATTTGATGAAGATAACGGATTAATCAATCAAGAAGACATGGAAAAGCTGAAACTAGAAGAACAAACAAGTTCTGAAACTGAGATCTTCGACTTATCAAGAAAACACCCGGTATCAGATGAAGCCTCCTATCAACGCCCAAATCAAAGCAACCCCACAAAACTTCATTGGCCAGCTGAAATCCTTACGGAAATTCTCTCAAGACTTCCCGTTAAATCTCTCATGCGATTCAAGTCTGTTTTAAAATCATGGTGTTCTTTGATTTCTAGCCCTGAGTTTACCAAATATCATCTAAGTTTATCAGCTAATAATAACAAAGACTTCACTAACCATAGCGTTATGTTGAGGATAGCCCAACCAGAACTCAACCTTAAGGAATGTCCTATTATGGAGGAAACTAACTTGGATTATGACATGAAAAAATCTGGTATAGATTGTGTGATTGAGGGTTCTGTCAATGGATTGATTTGCCTTGTAAATGAGGCAAAGGAATTGTTCCTATGGAACCCAGCAATAAGAAAGTACAAGAAGTTGCCTGATTTTAGAACTAAATGGAAGGATGATGGTCAATGCACATATGGTTTTGGATATGACTATATCCATGATGATTATAAGGTAGTCTGTATTTTTACCCTTACTCGCTATCCACGTAACTTTCAAGAGATCAATATATGTAGCCTAAAGGACGATTCTTGGCGAACAATACATTGTTCTAGGAGAGTGACGCGGCTAATTGGCTCAGGTAAGTTTGTGAATGGAAAGCTTTATTGGGCTACTAGTATTGATATAAAAAGTGGTTGGGGCATAACCTCTTTTGATTTTAGTAATGAAAAGTGGAGAAAGGTAGAGCGACCTTATTATGGAGAAGAGGATAAATTTCTCGTGTTGGGAGTGTTGAAAAGTAATCTATCTATGATTTATAATAATTCGACTACTCACGTGGATGTGTGGACTATGAAGGAGTATGCGAATAAAGAATCTTGGAGAAAGATTTTTACTATCAATTATTCTCTATATCCCGTGGATTATTTATTTTCTCACTCTTTTTTTCTGTCTAAAAGAGGTGAATTTCTGCTTATGTTTCACGATAAAATAATGACATACAATCCGAAGGATAACATTAGCAACTGTTTACATATTAATGAATTTCATTATGGTCTTTTGACAGAATTCTTTCCAACCCTTGTCTGCCCGCTTTCTCAAAATGAACAAGGGACACTACAAGATTGAAAACAACAAATATTATGATTATTGCAACTGCACTATAAGGGGTAATTTGTATGAGTATGATTTTATGTATTTTGCTAAGGACATATTTTAAGATGAACTTTACCAACATCTTCATGGATATTTATTTCATTTGACCTTTCCTTTCTACTATTTTCATGAAAAAAAAATCTCATTGTTGCTAATAGATAATTAAATTCTTTGGCTTTGTCCTTCTATTAATTTAGTTATTTGGCCAATGGAAGGTTCTATCTTTTTTCACTTTAGTAATAACAATAATATTAGCAAGAATGGGTTGAATTAATTAGAGAAAGCAAAAGAGGAAATATTTGATTGCTATGGTTATGGAGTAGATGCAAAAACTCGTGAACATAGAATTTTAGGATAAGTGATAATTATGTTTATATTTTTTTTTTCTCAAAAATAGATAAAGAAAAAACTTCAATCCAACAAAAAATAGTGTTCGATCAATAGTTTGACACACATGTTGTGGTTTTCTCATTGTTAACTTTAATGCAGCAGCATTAATTGAGGAAACTTTTGAATTTAATGAAACTTGATGAAGAAACAAAAGAAAAAATAAATTGCACGTGAAATTTTTCAACAAAATGGAGCTTGCGATGGGCATTAAATCAAAATTCTAGATCGATATAATATCCAATATATGCTGATCGAGACATTGTTTTTATACTTGTAAATGGGGAAAGGGAAGAACTGCCCATCAGTAATGGACATAATTTCTGGTAAAGATGGATATCACTAATAATAGAGCTAATTATGAAGTGAAGAAACTTTTAGGTGATGTAGATAGAGTTAGAAGAGATATGAAGTTACAGTCTCATGCAATTTATTTTTCTACAGTAATATTTACCTATCACATATTAGTTCATGGTCTGGGGCTCTAGGCCCTGCCTATATACTTACTCGAAAAATGAAGCTTCTTCTTTTGCCATGATAAGAAAGATAACTTTTGCCATGATAAGAGTCTTTTCGCCTTTGCTTATTACGGCTGACTGCGTATGGGAATACGTCTTATGTTGAAGTTAGGAGAGGGGACCTAGCCTTATATTTATAGGCTTAAAAGCCTTAACCTAGTGCACCCCCATTATGGGCTCATAGGTCTACCACAGGCCTACACTATTGCCAGACTCATATGGAATTCTCATGAATACACCACCCGTCTCTTGTCCACCAACTAATAACATCAGCCCGTTTTACTTTAACGTACCAAAAAGTTAATGTTAAATCCATTTAAATCTAATAATTCTAACAGTTGTACACCAAATCATCTTCTGGATTAAAGAAGCAAAACAATGGCGGAAAGATTTTAGAATCTCCAAACGACAAGGTCGGCAATGGAACATGAATTTTGAGGGTTGCGGGAAGGGAGCATGGAAGAAGAAAACTGAGATTTTAGCGTATTGGGACGAGGAATGGGAAAGGCAGTTTCTCAGTCAAGTATACAACTAAATATTCTTCAACCATGCGCATCTTTTTTCAAGTAAAGTTTTATAAACTCGTTGAAAATAAAACGATTATTCACTAGTTGACGTTAAGGAATCTGATACAAAGGATATGACAAGGGAGAACTGTAAGGACATGTGAAATAATGAAAAGGACTTTCTTTTCACTTTGCACCTCTACTTATATTAACCCGAGGAAGAAAAGATATGAAATACCTGTGAAATTCTACAAGCGAAAACATAATAATAATATTAAGCTTATTTTTTTGCGACTTATATCCAACATTAAGTTTATAATTTTTGATCCCCTTGCACTGCAATCAAGGATAGAAAAATTAAGTTTGTTGATCCTCCTTGCCAGTTTATGTTCACACTCTCGTCCAATAGTTACCTAAAATCTTTACCAGATTCAGACCCCAGCAATTTTAGGTAGATAAAGTTTTAAATTGAAGCAGAATTCTATGTTGTTTTTTCGGTATTGAAGGATAAGTTGATGCATTTAAGTGATACTTCTCTATACATATATGTACGATGTATCCTTTCCAGACTTATGTTTTGACTTATGTTTCAGAACATGAAATATCTTATACTATTTGCAAAGCTGGGTGGTCTAAATTGAGTTTTAATGAAATAATTATGCTTAAAGCATTATGGCTTAGAATTACGACTTGCAAGTCTTGCTATGACGATACCAAAATAGACAATGCCATAATAGACTCAAACAAGCTTAGAAATCAGACTTTCATGACTTAAGATTTCCGAATGATATGTGCTAGAAATGGATTAAAATTGGTCACAAAGAGATGTTAGGTGGTCCCCAAAGAAGGAACGAGTTTCAAACAACTCATTGCCCAAAATTGTGATTTGGCGATCCGGGTATATTATTATACGCTGGCCTAGTGCCCTGTGGCATATTAGACTTAGACACTCCAACCTTTGCAGCACTCTTGGGTTGGGGGGCTTCCGCGCTGAGTCAATGACGGACTACATATTGCCCGTGGGGTTTTATACTTGTAGGGGTGTACCACCTAACTCAGAATTAATACGAAGATTAGAAACTGCAATGTCAAGAATGATTTATGATTTTTTTTACAGAAAGGTTCCCATGTGTTTTGAAAACTATTTTATGTATGATGTTTTGACAAATTTCTCTCCATAATTTTATTTATATAAAAGCTTTATTTTGGATTACTTTGCGTACCAGTACATCTGTATTGACCTCCTACCCCTACCTCTCATGTTCTAAGGCTCAGTCTAGGGTCTAGATAAGCAGTAGATTTCATCAGACAGAGTTGTAGTGTCAATTTGGTGAGCCTTCTATATTCCAGAAGGCCTGTTTACTTTCAGACAATTATTATTAGTTATGGTTTTGGTCTACTGGGGTCTTGTTCTAGTTTTCAGATTTTGTTAGTGGTCATGTAGTAGAGATTTCGCAGACAGTTTTCAGATATTATTAGATGGTTTGGATTTCATTTACCATGGTTCAACTTATATCATACTATGACCATGATTCCATTTCATTTTGTATTATTCCGCATTTCCTATTTGCATATGAATGGTGTACATGATTACGAGTTAGAAGAGTTCTCAGGCCTTTATGGTTCGAGATGCTCGTCACGGCCAGGGCCTCGGTTCGGGTCGTGACAATATGTGCATGGCCAAGTTTGGCCAATGTTCCTGTTAAATTATCTTCATCAAAAATTGCCGCTCTTTACACATTTCCAAGATCACTACTCAAACTGGAAACAACTTGTAAACAGTATTTCGATAGCCTCCGTTAAGATTTGAACATTTGGTCATGTAATTGTTCATTCAACTTCATTGATTCCATCCTCAGCTAATTCACCATAATCTAATCATAAGTTGATATAAATGAGTGATAATATGTAATAGACTACCTATATAATTATTAAATACATCTGGGTTATTCTGTAATTAGTTATTCTTCAGTTCTCTATATATACAGTTGTAACCCCTTCAATATCAATAGGATCAATTATTATTAAATTATATCATGGTATCAAAGCTAGGGTTTCTTCTTCCGCCCAAACCCTAATCTCTCCTCTTTTCTGACGTGTGTGCGCCGCCACCACCGTCTACACCACGCCGCACGGCCTCCCTCCTCCGTCGTAGGTCGGCCCATGGACAAGGTTGTTGATCCTCTGTCAAATTTACCGTCTGGAGTAAAATTACTGCTCAGGAATCTCCACAACCTCATTCCCGAAAAATTATCTGACAGCAACTACCCGGCCTGGGCACTTAACGTCCGCACCGCCATCGCAGCCAACTTGCTGCTCGGATGGATTGACGGTGCGGAGAAGCCGCCGCCCGAGACAGCCGAGAAGGACGGCGCCATGCTCCCAAATCCCGACTACCTTCCGTGGATGATCGTAGACACTCAGATCCGAGCCTGCCTTCTCGCAGTTATTAGCCCCTCTGTGCACAAACACGCCCGGGGTTTTCTCACATCGGCTTCACTTTGGGACGCACTAGCCACAAGGTACAACTCTGTGTCCACGGCTCATATTTTTCAGTTGCGTGACAGATTGCATACTCTTCGGAAGGGAACGAAGACGATGACTCAATACCTTGATGATGTGGACTCTATTATGTCTGACCTAGATGCTGTGAACGAGATTATTCCTGAACGAGACGTGGTGAATGCCGTGATACGTGGTCTTCCGGCTGGCTATTCCTCTCTCAAACAGCATATTCGCCTCTCACCTGTCGAAATCACTCTGAATCAACTGTCTGGATGGCTTAATGCAGAAGAATTGAATCTAGACATGGAACACAAATTACTGCTCGAAGAAGCCAGTTCCACCCCTGGCGTCACGGCTCTTTACTCGGCTGGCAGCGGGGGCTAGGCCAGGGGTCGCGGTGACGATCGCCGTAACCAAGGGCGAGGCAGCGGCGGTGGTGACCATCGGAACGCCGGGCAGCAAGGCAGAGGCGGGCCTCCACCGAGGGACGGCTTCCAGTCAGGCCGCGGACAGGGACGAGGAAACCAGCGGGGACCCACACGAGATCTTCCGACGTGCCAAATTTATGCTAAGCGGGGCCATTCTGCGGCTAATTGCTGGTATCGTTATGATGACTCGCAGAATGTAAATAGCCAGTCCGGAGGATCAAGGGCGATGCATGCGTCCACAAACGCTCAATCTGGCGATTGGTATCTAGACACAGGTGCTAACACCCATGTGACGTCGGATTATTCACAACTTCAAGCTCCTCATCCGTATCATGGCTCAGAAACTATTACAGTAGGCAATGGTCAATCCCTTCCCATCACAAACACCGGCTCTGGGTATGTCTATACCCCAAATGGTAAAATTCATCTCTCAACCCTTCACCACGTCCCTTCCCTCACATCCAATCTTTTATCTGTTTATCGCTTTACTAAAGAAAATAATTGCACCCTCATTTTTAATGACACCAATTTCCAGATAGTGGACAATACCACGAACCGGGTGCGGTACACGGGCCGCTGTGAGCATGGGCTATACACTCTTCCATCCAGGTCTCCGTTTGTTGTGAGTCAAGCCATTCTCTCGTCCACCTGGCATCATCGGCTTGGGCACCCATCATCCGCCATCACCAAATCCATTTTATCTTCCTTAGGTTTTAATTTTTCAGAAAAATTACATTGCGAGTCCTGTTCAGTGTCTAAATCTTGTCGTTTACCTTTTTCACTGTCTGAACACAAGGCCACTGCACCATTTCAATTAATTCATTCTGATGTTTGGGGTCCAACCTCAGTTCCTTCTGTTCAAGGTTTTCGTTATTATATCTGTTTTGTTGATGATTACAGTAAATTCACTTGGCTTTATCCTCTGAAATTTAAATCCGAAGCTTATACTGTTTTTGTCAACTTTGACCGAATGGTTCAAAATCAATTTAATGCCAAAATCAAAATTTTTCGAAGTGACAATGGCAAAGAATTTGTCAACAATGCATTTGGTGTTTTTCTTCAAAATCTAGGGGCTCTTCATCACACTTCATGTCCATATACCCCTGAACAAAATGGCGTTGCTGAGCGCAAACACCGTCACCTAATAGAAACAGTTGTTGCGCTCCTCCATGATTCCACCTTACCTGTTTCCTTTTGGGTTGATGCCCTTGCTACTGCCAACTACCTCATAAATCGCATGCCCACTCACACTCTCTCCAACTCCACTCCATATGCCCGTCTCTACAATCATCCACCCGACTACATCCATCTCCGCCCGTTTGGGTGTCTAGTTTATCCCTGGTTGCGTCCACACACTCAACATAAACTTCAACCTCGGTCCACCCCTTGTGTCTTTCTAGGCTATCATCCCACTATCAAAGGTTACAAATGTTTTGATCCTGTATCTCAGAAAACATATGTTTCCCGTCATGTTCGTTTTGTGGAGGAACAATTTCCTTACACAAGTCTTTCCTCTACTCCATACTCCCCCAATCTACTTGGCATTGTGCCATTATTTCCGTCCTTTTCACCCGCTCATGCTCCGTCTCACTCGGCACCTAATCCGGTACCCCACTACACCACTACCCACCCGTACCAACCACCTAGCCACTCGAACCAACCACCCACCCACCCGAACCCCCAAACCTCCCACCCGAACACCCAGCCGACTGCCACACAACCCACCACTTCCCTACATCATACTCCTAACACACATACAGCCACCCCATCCACCGCTGCATATCCCAGCTCCCACGGCAGCCCCACCCAACCCCGTCCACACATCATACAACTCCACCACCCCTTCCTAATCACCCTCCAATCAACACTCACCCTATGACAACCCGAGCCAAGGTCGGTACCTTCAAACCCAAAGCCTACCACACTCAAATACCCTTTGATGCACATCCCATAACTGAGCCTACTACCTACAACCAAGCCTCCAAAAATAGTTTCTGGTGCCAAGCTATGGATGAGGAATTTCAGGCTCTGACTGAACAACGTACATGGGATTTGGTACCTCTGCCTAGTAACCGAAAGTCTATTGGGTGCAAATGGGTGTTTCGCATCAAACGAAATTCAGATGGATGTCTTTCTCGCTATAAAGCACGTCTGGTTGCAAAAGGGTATCATCAGGAGTATGGTGTGGATTATAAGGAGACCTTCAGCCCTGTTGTTAAGCAACAGACTATTCGTCTGGTCTTGTATCTTGCTCTTCACTATGATTGGCCGCTTCATCAGTTAGACGTCAGCAATGCCTTTCTTCATGGTCATCTTGAGGAAGAAATCTATACGGTTCAGCCACCGGGATATGTTAATCCCAACCGTCCTCACTATGTTTGCAAGCTTCGCAAATCACTGTATGGCCTGAAACAGGCCCCACGTGCCTGGTACACACGCCTCTCTACTTTTCTGCAGGGTCTTGGTTTTCGCACCTACCATCATGACAACAGCCCCTTCACCCTTCACTGTTCTCGAGGGACTGTCATCATTCTTATCTATGTGGATGATATTGTTATTACAGGCAGCTCGTCATCACTCATCATTGAAATTACTGAGGCTATGCATCGTGACTTCAAACTTAAGGACCTCGGTCCTCTGGAGTTCTTTCTTGGCCTCGAACTCATCCGCAAATCGGGAACCATATTGATGCATCAGACAAAATATACCCTTGAACTTCTAAATCGAGCTGGAATGACAGACTGCAAACCCGCGGTCACTCCCATGGCAGTCCGCCAATCCCCAGGGCCGAATACTCCCTTTGCCGATCCTACACTATATCGGAGCCTCGTCGGTGGACTTCATTATCTTGCTGTTACTCGTCCGGACATCCAAAATGCAGTCAATCGAGTCTCCCAATCAATGCATGCTCCCACAGAACAACACTTTCAGGCCTTGAAATGCATTCTGCGCTATCTTCAAGGTACTCTTCACTGTGGAATTTTATTTCAAAAGGGCTCGTTTGATATATCTGTTTTTTCTGATTCGGATTGGGCTAACGACAAAGATGATCGGAAGTCCACTACTGGATATATTGTTATGATGGGACCGAATCTGATTTCCTGGTGCACCAAGAAGCAAACGCGAGTGTCCCGTTCCTCCACAGAAGCAGAATATCGTGCCATGGTTGCGGGTGCTGCTGAAGCCATGTGGTTACGATACCTTACGGATGCACTTGGCATTCCCCCGACGAAACCACAGATTTATTGTGACAATCAGTCCACTATTTGTGTTACCAAAAATCCAGTCCTTCATGATCGTATGAAGCATGTTGGGTCCGACTGTCACTTTGTTCGCGATGAGGTACTTGCAGGAACGATGGCCACGCACTATGTCCCATCTACTGACCAGCTTGCTGATATTCTCACCAAGCCTCTTCCGTTACAGCCTTTTCAGTATCTCTGCTCCAAGCTGCCCCTCGTTACCGCTGATCAGCTTGCGGGGGGATAATAGACTACCTATATAATTATTAAATACATCTGGGTTATTCTGTAATTAGTTATTTTTCAGTTCTCTATATATACAGCTGTAACCCCTTCAATATCAATAAGATCAATTATTATTAAATTATATCAATATGATATGAGATTTAGTATAACACTTTAATTATTCCAGTGATATGATCAAGTTACAAATTCCAGCAAAAGAAGTATCATCTCATCATCTTCCGTTCATTCCAAAGCAAGTAAAAGTTCTTTCTTTCATTCTCTCTTTCTTTCTTTATCGATTCCAACATTTACAAAGATCCAAATGCTACCTATGGAAAAACTAGATCTAGAGTATAATGCAATAACGTAACGCTGTGAAACTGAGGTTTTCGACTTATCAAGAAAACACCCGATATTGACATGACTTAATAATTATTTAATAACATAATTTACATTTATTATAAAATATGAATAGGAGGTCTTGTTTAATGTTTCTATGAAATCTTTGTCAAGAGTGATATTATCAGAAGCATATAATAATCTTTTCGTCGTTTCTTTTTACTTGTCACAGTTTTCTTTTTGAGAGTCAGATGGTATAATTTTTATCAATGTTTTAAGATATACTTTTCATCAAATTGATATGAGAAAAAGTGCAATTTATAGTTAATTTTTGAATATCTAAATTTAATTTTAAAATTTTGTGTTAATGTAAAATGATTTAGCTTTGAAAATTGTGATAAGGCACAACTATCTTTCAAACTATACCCGAAATTCAAGTGACATACCTAAACATTACTCCTTTTGTGCTGGTGTGGCTGCCAAGTAGCAAAATATTTATGTTCATTTTGTGTTTGACTTGACAGCCACGTGAGCACAAAGCGAGTAAAAAAATACAATTAAATGAGTTTAGGGGGTAATAGGACCCCGGTAAAATTTAGGTGTGCTGGTAAGATTTCAAATATAATTTTTTTTAGGGGAGAGGGAAAGGGGTATTTGTGCCTTATCTTTTGAAAATTAGTCAACTTGACTTTCAAAAAATGAAACGAGCATTAAGATAGGAATGAGTTTGTATCATTGTTGACCATTTCTCCTTGTAAGACTAATTTTAATTACGTTGAAGTTATTTCAAATTCACTGTTTACATCCTTAATTACTTCTCCATAATCCATTCATTAATTGACATTGTGGACTAATAATCTGAAGTGAATTACATTATTTTAGTTAGGCATAATACATAAACAGGATTTTAATTTGACACCAAATTATAACTATGTCCTTTAATTTTGTAAGTGCACAAATAGACCCTTTAACTATATAAAAGTCGAACAAAAAAAATACTCCAATTCTGCAACTTACATGTGTGAAACTCAATCGCTCTAATGTGGATTAGTGATCTACTTAGATGCTGCCACCTAATAATAAAAACACATTATAACTATAACCTTTAACTTTGCCAGCACACAAGTAGGCCTTTTAACTATAGAAAAGCTGAATAATAAAACACTTCAATTTTAAGTCTGACGCGCGTGTTTTTGAATGTATACACGCATTTTTCCAGGTAGGATTGGAGTGTTTTTTTGTTCAGATTTTGTGTGCACTGCTAAATCGATTAAATAGGTCATAGTTATAATTTGGTACCAAGTTAAAAGTCCTATTTACTTATTGAACCAGGAGGAACATCACAAAATGAATTGAAAAAAGAAGATGACTGTGACTATAATCAAGATTTAGCAATCTTGAAGTCTATCTATCATTAAGACTCTAATCATGGGGTAGTTCCATATCCTCCATATTTAGAGAAATTTATTGATTACATCGAAACTTCAGTTCCCAACTTGAAATGTCATGGCCAAGCATTGGCAACTAAGATCATTACATTAGATCAACATTTCTTAACTCTTATGAATATGGAAGCACGTACGGGATATTACCCAGAGATAATCTACCCTATTTCTCAGCAAATCTTCTTCTTGGGTATGGCTTTATGGGATTAATTTCGGAGATTATTATTAGCTGATGAACAGGAAGATGAAATTGGAAATTGGAGTTGTTGATCCATTCTTCTATTTCAAGGTCGAACTCTTCATAGCAACAATAATCATAATTGTTCATTCAATTTGATTCCGTCCTCAATTAATTCACCATAATCTAATCATAAATTGACATAATTGAGTGAGATGTGAGATTTAGAATAACACTTCACTTAATCTAGTGATGTGAGATCAAGTAATAAATTCTAGCAAAAGAAACTTCAACTTCAGTTCATTCCTTTCTTTCTTACCTTCTCTCTTTCTCTCTTTATCGGTTCCAACATTTACAAAGATCCAAATGCTACCTGCAGAAAACCTAAATGGAGAGAATAATGCAGTAAAGAAAGAAAATTCAGAATCTAATGAACAAGATAATGGATTAATCAATCAAGAAGACATGGAAAAGCTGGAACCAGAAGAACAAACAAGTTCTGAAACAGAGGCCTTCAACTTATCCAGAAAACACCCAGTATTTGATGAGACCTCCCATCAACGCCCAAATCAAAGCAACCCCACAAAACTTTATTGGCCAACTGAAATCCTTACTCAAATTCTCTCAAGGATTCCAGTTAAAATCTCTTGCGATTCAAGTCCGTTTTAAAATCTTGGAATCCTTTGATTTGTAGCGCTTAGTGTACCAAATATCATCAAAGTTTATGAGCTAAAAATAACAAAGACTACACAAACCATAGCGTTATTTTGAGGATAGCCTAACTACAACTCAACCTTAAGGAATGTCCTATTATGGAGGAAACTAACTTGGATTATCACATAAAAAACACCGGTATGTCTTGTGTGATTGAGGGTTCTGTCAATGGATTGATTTGTCTTGTAAATGAGGCAAAGGAATTGATCCTATGGAACCCAGCAATAGGAAGGTATAAGAAATTGGCTGATTTTAGAACTAAATTGAAGGATGATGGTCATTGCACATATGGTTTTCGATATGATGATATCCATGATGATTATAAGGTAGTCTGTATTTTTTCTATTAACCGCTATCTATGTAACTTTGAAGAGATCAATATCTATAGCCTAAAGGACGATTCCTGGCGAACAATACATTGTTCTAGGTGAGTGACGCGGTAAATTGGCTCAGGTAAGTTTGTGAAAGGAAAGCTCTATTAGGTTACTAGTATTAATATAAAAAGTGATTGGTGCATAACCTCTTTTGATTTTAGTAATGAAAAGTGGAGAAAGGTAGAGCGACCTTATTATGGAGAAGAGGACAAATTTCTTGTTTTGGGAGTGTTGAAAAGTAATCTATCTATGATTTATAATAATTCGACTACTCACATCGATGTGTGGACTATGAAGGAGTATGAGAATAAAGAATCTTGGAGAAAGATTTTTACTATCAATTATTCTTTATATCCCGTGGATTATTTATTTTCTCACTCTTTTTTTCTGTCAAAAAGAGGTGAATTTCTGCTTATGTTTCACGATAAAATCATGATATACAATCCGAAGGTTAACGTAAGCAACTGTTTACATATTAATGAATTTCATTATGGTCTTTTGAAAGAATTCTTTCTAACCCTTGTCTGCCCGCTTTCTCAAAATGAACAAGGGACACTACAAGATTGAAAGCAACAAATATTATGATTATTGCAACTGTACTATAAGTGATTATTTGTACGAGTATGATTTTATGTATTTTGCAAAGGACACATTTTAAGGTGAACTTTACCAACATCTTCATGGATATTTATTTCATTTGACCTTTCCTTTCTACTATTTTCATGAAAAAAAAAATCTCATTGTTGCTACTAGATAATTAAATTTTTTGGCTTTGTCCTTCTATTAATTTAGTTATTTGGCCAATGGAAGGTTGTATCTTCTTTCACTTTAGTAATAACAATAATATTATCAAGAATTAGTTGAATTAATTAGAGAAAGCAAAAGAGGAAATATTTGATTTCTATGGTTATGGAATAGATGCAAAAACTCGTGAACATAGAATTTTAGGAGAAGTGATAATTATGTTTTTATTTTTTTTCTCAAAAGTAGATAAAGAAAAAACATCAATCCAACAAAAAATACTGTTCGATGGATAGTTTGACACACATGTTGTGGTTTTCTCTTTGTTAACTTTTATGCAGCAGCATTATTTGAGGAAAATTTTGAATTTAATGCAACTTGATGAAGAAACAAAAGAAAAAATAAATTGCATGTGAAATTTTTCAACAAAATGGAGCTTGCGATGGGCATTAAATCGAAATTCTAGATCGATATGATATCCAATGTATGCTGATCGAGACATTGTTTTGATACCTGTAAATGGTGAGGTATGGGGAAAGGGAAGAACTGCCCATCAGTAATGGAAATAATTTCTCATAAGTATGGATATCAAAGTAACTACATTAATAATAAATCTATTTATGAAAGGAAGAAAGTTTTAGGTGACGTAGATTATCCGAAATTATCTTTGCCAACTGGATAATCTTTGCCAAGTGGATAATAGTCTCCGAAATTATCCCGATAAACCCATAGACAAGTTGAAAATTTTGCGGCAAATATCCTACACGTGCAGCTATTTTCATAACCTTTAAGAAATGGTGCTCTAACATAACAATCTTATTCGCCAATGCCTGACCATGAAATTTCACGTTGGGAACTGAAGCCTCGATGTAGTCGATGAAGTTCTTTGAATAAGGAGGATTCGGAATTACCCCACGACTGAAATAGTAGTGATAGATAGTGTAACAGTGTAACGCCCTGTAGTTTTTTTCGACTTGATGTCACCTAGAGCCATGTTTGTGAGGCTAGCATCATAAAAGTACTCTAAGTGTAAAAAGGGACTTAGTCGTTTTGAGCTCCTAATCGTTGGTGATCTTATTCTCGACCTTCCCGATCGTCAATAGTTTATATGTTAGCTAGTTCATGATCGGGGAGGTCAATAGGTGTTCTTGGACAAGTTTCGGATTTTTCGAGCCGCGTTTAGACCTTGTTGGTGTCCAAAAATAGCGGATCAGTGTGATCTTGGCTCATCACGTCGCCCAACGCATTGGTCAATTTTGTGCAGAAAATGCCAGGCAAAAGTTCTGAGGCTTGGCGCGATTAGGGCGCGACGCATCGGGTATCGCGTCGATGCTGTCGATGTGCCGCCTCACCAATCGCATTGATGCCCAGTTGTTTCAGCTCTTAAAATCTGCATTTTTATGGGCTATTGGGTCATTTTCCCTTATTCTAATACGCCCCAAACACGAGATTAAAACATCATATCAGCACTTTAGGTTGGTTTTCATGAAAAATAACTCTCTTAACATCAATTGAAAACCCTAGCCTCTTCTTTTAAGATCAAGAGCTCATCCTTGGTAGTCAATAGTTTCAAGAACTAAGGTGAAATTCGGAGTCCATTCTTCCTCCTAAACAACATAAGGTACGTGGGGTTTTCCAAATAACAAACAGCATGGGCATAGAAAATTCTTTTAATTATGTAAAAGGTTTAGAAATCATGATTTTACGAAAAGAGTTTTGGATTTACAATTATAATCATGTTCTAGAATCCTTGAGAATATTGTTTTGGTCTTTAGGACTTCCCTTGAAAGTGATTTGATTACTATATATGTATGTATGCATTGAAACTTCGAATAGTGAATTGAGAGCATGAAATAACTAATCTCCTCCTCTCCTATTACTTTGTTACTTGATTTATAAGTTATGAATCCTTACATTTCATGGTTTTAAAGAAGGAATCAAGATGCTAATTATCTTATGTGAATTTTATGATGATTAAGAATGGGAGAGAGTAATGTCATTATGATTTAAAATGTTGAGATTGATAAATTAAGAAACTTCAGGAATGTTTTTGAGAAATTGGCCACCACTTATTTTAATTGTTGAATGAATGGAAAGCCATTGCATGATTTTGACTTATGATTTGAGATATGAATTTTCTTATAATATATGTATGTTCAAGTGGCCTGACCATTGTTTAGAATGAAATAATCAGACATGACACTTTATGACAAAATTATTCGACTTGTAAGTCTTGGTATGACGATACCAAATCAGATACTGCCATAATAGACACAAACTAGTATAGTAATCGAATTTCTATCAGACTCTCATGATTTTAAATTCAGAATAATACACGTTCAGAAACGGCTAAAATAGGGCATAAAGATATGTTAGGAGGTTCCCCAAAGAAGGCACGAGTTCAGACAACTCATTGTCCAAAACCGTATTTTGCCGATACAAGTATATTATTCTACGCTGGCCTAGTGCCCTGTGGCGCATCAGACTTAGACACTCCAAGTCTTTCGGCAAACTTGGGTTGGGGGCTTCCCCGCCGAGTCAATAGAAAATTCGATATAACCCATGGAATATCAGACTTGTAGCGGAGTGCCACCTAACTCATAAGTAATACAAAGAATTGAATTATACTGACATGAACATTGTATGATTATTAAATAAGTGCCCAAGTTTTTTGAACTATATCATGCATAGTGATTTGTGATTTTCTCTCACTTATTTTATATATATAAACACATTATTTTGGATTTCTCTACGTATTAGTACATCTATATTGACCCCCTACCTTTCAGGTTTTGAGGCTCAATCTAGGGGTCCTGATAAGCAGTAGATTTCTTTAGGCAGGAGTGAAGAGTGCAGTTGGTGAGCCTTCTATATTTCAGAAGGCCTATTTTCTTTCATTCATTTATCATTTATTATGGTTTTGGTCTACTGGGGGTCTTCTCCCTGATTCAGACAAGTTTAGATGTCTTATATAGTAGAGATTTCGCAGACGGCAAAGATGTTGCTTTTATCTTGAAAAACCTATTTTCGTATTGCTGAACAGCTTTCAGATTTATGGCCATGATTCCATTTCATTTTGTATTTTCCATACTTCCTTTTTATATATTAATGGTGTATGTGATTACAAGTTAGAAAGGATCTTGGGCCTTCATGGTTCGGGATGCTCATCACGGCCAGGGCCCTGGTTTGGATCATGACAAACACCCCGTACTTTTGGGCTAGAATTGAGACCATCGCTCCTACGCGTATAGACCCAAACTAAGTGATTCCTTGTTAATACATGCATGGAGATCAATCCTATAGTAGGTGAATACCTTTTAATATGAATTGAGGTCACAAGAATCCCCTTACTCTAAGACGAGTACAAAACAATTCCATTGATTAAGTTTTAGTGGACACTCCAACTTGGGTCAACTTTCGTCGATCATAACTTCTTGTATACAATCAATTAGAAGTCCTACTATATATAGAATGAAAGGTCTTTGAAGTATCTCTCCAACGGTACTAATCTCTCCTAAATCAAATACCAGAGCTAAGAGTTATGACTTTTTAAATTGGAGTGTTTTCTATCCGAACTGGTCTAATATGCCTTTCATATGGTCCAGCATCTATGGCGCATTTCAAGGGCATAACACACTGGTTTACTATGCCTTTCATATACTCCAGCATCTTGGGCTCATTTCAGGGGCATAACATACTAGTTTGAGATGCATTTCATCTGCTCCAGCATCTTGGGCATAGATGGGGCGCATTTCAGGCTACAGTTTCAGGGTCAACTTCAATCGATCATAACTTTTTGTATATAACTAACTGAGAGTACTTCTATGTATAAAATGAAAGGATTTGAGTCTTCTTTATAACGCACCTAATTTCATCCAATCCAACATCGGAGTAAAAAGTTATGCCCATTTTACTTCAGTATATCAGCCTATTAACTGGCAGAAATTTCTGTGACCTTTCTTGTTTCTTGAGGGTTATTTTGATCTGTTCTCTCACCCAAACACATGGAATTTAGCCATTCAAAGACCAAAATCCCTCATCATATATCTTTTGACTCTATATATGTGGACGCTTGATATCTATGAGGGTTCACCCACCTTGGTTGCAGCATCTTTCGACTCGCACCTGTGTCCAAAGTTTGAATCTGATAGTCTTGAGAAGGTATTAGCCACCGGTGACCATACTTTCATTAAAGCACCATTGGGCAGTGGTTCTTCTCCTTCCTCTTGAACCTCAAACAAAAAATCGATTCATCATGTTGTTGAATTTCGGAAGAGAATCTGAAAGTTATTGACCTCTCTCTCATGCCGCACATGCTATATGTGTGATGCTGACAAAATGACTTTTTTTTATCCTTTCTTGGATAAGCTATCTAACTATGATGTGTTAAGCATATTGACCTCACTCCAAACTCTCCAGTCCACATCTTTCTTTATATAGAAATTTTGTCGTCCTTTTTGTTTTGTAGGCAGATATAAAGAGAAGAACTACAAGAAAGCAAAAGCATCCATGTTGTACACTTGAAAGAGGTTAACCTCCTTGCTTAATTTCGATAGACATACAGTGATTTGGTAGCCATTCAAAGGAAAAAATCCCTCATTTTCCATCAAAATATCTCAAGAACAAGACTCTAACTCCCCTCCCCAAGATCAAGATCCATCCCCTAAGTTCAAGATTTCCAAGAATCAAATCAAGATTTGGATTTTGTTCTTTTCACTAAGTAATCTAAAGTATGTGGTTTTTTCCTAAATTACATGGGCATGGTGAAAACATTTTTAATGATGTTTGGATGTTGAAAAATCATGGATCTATAATGGGTTTTGGAATCATATTTACAATCTTGCATTATGAATTATATAATGATATTATTGTTTTGGTCTTGAGGCCTTTCCCACAAATTAATTTGTAATCTTATATATGTATGTATTAAATCAAGTTTTGGTGTTGAATCAAGAGAATCAATTATTGGAAATCCCTCTCTCGTTTAAAGATTTCCTATTTTCAGAAGTCATGATTTTATTTGAATGTATTTCTGTGAAGCATGTTACGAATGTCTTATGATTGTTAAGACTTGTTTATGGTTTTGAATTAAGACTTGTTGATAAATGTTGAAGATTTATAATGAAATAATTGCATGGTTTGTCAAAAATACATGACCACCACATGTTTGTTGAAATGTTGAAAAAAGAGATTCTTTGCATTGTTTGACATATGATTGAAATATGGATTCTATTGAACTATTGGAATGATATGGTGGTCCAAACTTGATGTTTTGAATGAAAAGACTGTAACATGATATTTTGTGGCTGAGAGATATGACTTGCAATTCTTGGTAAGACGATACCAAATTCATATAATGCCATAGTAATACAGATCAGAATAGAATGGGAATTTTCTTTCAGATTTTCAGAATTTGAACTTAGAATGATACAAGTTCGGGAAAGGCTAAAACTGGTCATAAAGAGATGTTAGGTGGCTACCCGAAGAAGGTACGAGTTCATAAAACTCATTGCCCAAAACCATGTTTTGCCAATATGGGATTATTATGTATCCTCGAGGGATTATACGCTGACCTAGTGCCCTGTGGCGTATCAGAATCAGAAACTCCAACTCTTGCAGCAAACTTGGGTTGGGGCCTGGCCGCCGATTTAAAGGTGGACTTCATATAGCCCATGAGGTTGTAGAATTGTAGGGTGTACCAGCTAACTCCGAAGTAATACAAAGATTAGAACTGCATTGTCAAAAATTGTTTTAAGATCACTGAAACTGCCCATGTATTCTTAACTATTTCATGCATGATATTTCAGACTTTCTCTCATCTCTGTTATATATATATATATATATATATATATATATATATATATATATATATATATATGTAAACACCTTATTTTGGATTGCTATGCGTACCAGTACATCTGTATTGACCCCCTATATTTCAGGATTCTGAGAGACAGTCCTGGGATCCCATTAAGCAGTAGATTGACTTGTCAAAAGTCTGCAAATGGTAAGCCTCCCTTACTTTGGAAGGCCTATATTAGAACTTGTTATTATTATTTTTTTTTTATTCATTGTCCGATTGGGGACCTTGTCCCAGTCTTAAGACAGAGGTTATTTTCAATTAGTAGAGATTTTGCATACTAGTGTTCTATGTTGTTGATCGTTATGAACTCATTTCAGTATTGTGTAGTTGAATTAAAAGCTGACCATGATTCCATTTTGTTATGTATTCTGCATATTCTGCCTTCATAGTGCAGGATGCCCGTCACGGCTAAGGCCCTGGTTCGGGTCGTGATAGATATCCTTCAAAATTGCTATGTCGTGATCATAATCATAGTTGTCCTCTTTTTCCAGTTTACTTTCAGAGGTTCCTCCTCTTTCAAGATTGGAAAATGTTTGCACATTAATTGGCTTCAATTCATATGAATCAGACATCAGATGCTTTCCTTTGTCTTCAATCTTCGCAAACACACGCTCCAGTTGATACACATCAGATGCTGGGAGCTTTCTTTTCCCTGTTACTTTTGCAAGTTCATGGATGATCGATTCTTGATTTTCTCCTGAAGTTAGCATTTTGGGCATGGTGATTCTTTCTCAAAATGTTGGAGCTGATAAAGAAAGAAAAAAGTTTTTTTGATGAGAATGTGGAGATGGCTCTTTTACTTGCTATATTTATAGCTAATTCATTTCTCTAAAATCAGTAAAATATTAATTGTACTAAATCTCACTACTGATTACAGTCCATAACTCTATGTATAGTGTTCACAGTAGATCATTTTGTTGACTAGACATTAAATGACCTTTCGAGTATGGCATGTTCTGATCTGTCATGATTTATGGCTAGCAAAATTTGGCTTATATGAAAAACTACAACACATAGGAATGTCCTCGAGCATAGCATACATTCTAATATAGACTAAACACTGAGTTAAATGTTCGTTAAATGTTTTCTGATCCCATTAATCTTTACTGAAAAGCGTAGAAGACACAACGCGATATTTACCATGATTAATCATTAGTCGATGTAAAAATGCGTATCACTTAATAATTATTTAATGACAAATTATGCATAATTAACAATTTTTATAGGAAAAAGGAGTAAATATACCCATCAATTTTGTGATTTAGAGCAAATATATTGCTCATTAAAAAAAGTTATGCATATATACGCCATCGTTTAACAAATTGTGCATATTTACCATTTTTGTTGAAAGACCTATATTTACTGAATTAGAAAATAATCTAAAACTGACTTTTTTTTTTTAATTCCAAGAATAGCATGCAGCTTTACAAAAATTACCTCACATTTTACGCCTCCAGACCATGTCCAACTAAAAAAAATCCAATCCATCTACAAAATCAATAAATGAAATTGTGTCAGGTCTGAATAAAAGACTCATTGATATTTTTTCTAGTTAAGTTGGGTCTCGAGAGGTAAATAAAAGGGCAAAATTCAGAAACAACATACTTATCCCTTTAATTATGAGTTTCATAGCAACAGTTTCATTATTACACAATATAGCAAGTTGTATTTTCTATTTTTGCAAACTGTTGCTACAAAAATATAAATACATGTGATTTTTTACTACCCTTATGATCAATATATATTTTGTATTTTTGCAAAATGTTGCTCCAAAAATACAAATATATATTCTAAAAAATGTAATTTGATAAAAGTGTTGTTATTTTTTGTAATTTAATACTAAACTATGCTACTTTATGTATTTTTTTCGTAAAAAAAATGGGTGATATAATTTTTAAAGACATGTCTATTATTTGAAATTAAAAAGAAGGCATTAATTTTAAATTTGTAGATGGGGAGGGTATATGTGCACTACCCACTTGAAATTACACTAATAGAGGGGCATATATATATATATATATATATATATATATATATATATATATATATATATATATATATATATATATATCTTTTTCTGTTGTTATATAATATGTAGAAAATATTGACGAGGTCGTATTTTATGTTTATTTGAAATTTTCACCAAGAGTAGTAGCTGATAAGAATGAATTTACATCACTATTGACTGTTTCTCCTAGTAAGACCGGCTTTGTTACTATTGAATGTTTTTTGACGCTCACATCGAAGATAAAAGAATCATTTAGCATTTATAGCCTCCGTTAAGATTTGAACATTTGGTCATGTAGCTGTTCATTCAACTTCATTGATAGTTAATTCACCATAATCTAATCAAAGTTGATATAAGTGAGTTATAAATTCTAGCAAAAGAAGGAACATCTCATCATCTTCCGTTCATTCCAAATCAAGTAAAAGTTCTTTCTTTCTTTCTCTTTCTCTTTCTTTCTTTATTGGTTCCAACATTTACAAAGATCCAAATGCTACCTGCGAAAAACTAGATCTAGAGAATAATGTAGTAACGTAACGCTATGAAACTGAGGTTTTCGACTTAGCAAGAAAACATCCGGTATTCACATGACTTAATAATTATTTAATCACATAATTTACATTTATTATAAAATATGTATAGGAGGTCTTATTTAATGTTTCTATGAAATCTTTGTCACGAGTGATACTATGAGAAGCATATAGTAATCTTTTCGTCGTTTCTTTTTACTTGTCATAGTTTTCTTTTTGAGAGCCAGATGATATATTTTTTTATCAATGTTTAAGATATACTTTTCATCATATTGATATGAGAAAAAGTGCAATTTATAGTAAATTTTTGAATATCTAAATTTAATTTTAAAATTTTGTGTTAATATAAAATGATTTAGCTTTAAAAATTGGGATAAGGCACAAATATCTTTCAAACTATACTCGAAATTCAAGTGACATACCTAAACTTTACGGGGTCTTACTGCCCCCTAAGTTCATTTTTCTATTTTTTTTTTGCTCCTATTGTGTTGGCGTAGCTACCAAGTAGCAAAATATTTTATGTTCATTTTGTGTTTGACTTGACAGCCCGTGAGCACAAAGTGAGTACAAAAATACAATTAAATGAGTTTAGGGGGTAATAGGACCCCCGTAAAGTTTTGGTGTGTCGCTATGATTTCAAATATAGTTTTATTTAGAGGAGAGGGGAAGGGGTATTTGTGCCTTATCTTTTGAAAATTAGTCAACTTGACTTTCAAAAAATGAAATGAGTATTAACATAGGAATGTGTTTATATCATTGTTGACCATTTCTCTTTGTAAGACTAGTTTTGATAACGCTGAAGTTATTTCAAATTCACTATTTCCATCCTTAATTACTTCTCCATAATCCATTCATCAATTGACATTATGGAATAATAATATGAAGTGAAGTACAGTATTTTAGTTAGGCATAATACATAAACAGGATCTTTAACTTGTCACCAAATTATAACTGTGTCCTTTAACTTTGTCAGTGCACAAATAGGTCCTTTAACTATATAAAAGTTTAATGAAAAAAATACTCTAATTCTGCAACTTACATGCGTGAAACTCAATCGCTCCAACGTGGATTAGTGATCTACTTAGATGATGCCACCTAATAAAAAAGACACATTATAACTATGATCTTTAACTTTCCAGTACACAAGCAGGCCTTTTAACTATACAAAAGCTGAACAAAAAAAATACTTCAATTTTAACTCTGGCGCGCGTGGTTTTGAATGTATACACACATTTTTCAAGGTAGGATTGGAGTGTTTTTTTATTCAGATTTTGTAAAGGGTTACTTGTGCATTGGTAAAGTTAGGTATGGATTGCTAAATCGATTCCTCTTGGCTTGATTAATAAAGGTCATAGTTATAACTTGGTTTCAAGCTAAAAGTCCTGTTTATATATTATACCTTTTAGTTATTTTAGTTAAATAACTTATAAATATAGCAATAGAGGAATCATCTTTTCATTCTTTCTCTACGTGATCATCATCAACCCCCACTTCAAGAACAATCTACAAAATGAAGAATGTATTTCCAAAAACTGAAGAAAAAGGAAAGTGTCCAATGCCCGAATCATATGAATTGAAGCGCATTAATGTGCCTACATTTTCCAATTTTGAACCAGGAGGAACATCAGAAAATTAATTGAAAAAAGAAGATGACTATGACTATAATCAAGATTTAGCCATCTTGAAGACTATCTTTCATTAACACTCTAATAATGGGGTTTTCCATATCCTCCTTATTCAGAGAAATTTATTGATTACATCGTAACTTCTGTTCCCAACATGACATATCGTGGCCAAGCATTGGTAACTAAGATCATTACATTAGAATAACATTTCTTAACTCTTATGAATATGGCAGCACGTACGGGATATTACCCTGAGATAATCCACCCTGTTTCTCAGTAGATCTTCTTCCTGTGTATGGCTTTATGGGATTAATTTCTGAGATTATTATTAGTTGATGAAAAGGAAGATGAAGGTGGAAATTGGAGTTGTTGATCCATTCTTCAATTTCACTGTCGAAATCTTCATAGAAACATGTTAAGTAGGGAAAAGGCTCAAATATGCCACTGAACTATCAGAAATGGCTCATTTATGCCATCCGTTAAAAGTTAGGCTCATTCATGCCATCGCCGTTATAAAATCGGTTCATCCTTGCCATTACTTTTTAACTGTGGTTTTTAAAAAAAAACTTTGACACGTGGCCTCTTATTAGAGGTCCACGTCATTAAATTGGACCCTCTAAAATTTTTTGATCCATTAAAAAGAATCCGCCGACACCCAACCTATCACTTTGACCCACTTTAACATTACTCTTCCAATGGATTTAAATCCACATATTTCTGGAAAAACATTCATATATACACATAAATAGTGTCTGCGTGAGTAAGTACAAAACAACACTCAAAACATCACAAGTTGAACCCAAATAAAGGGTACCAAACAACACTCATAAAACCTGTTTTACTCATAGATCCAAGAGTGAAGGCTACTTTGCCAGTCTGCAACACCTTCTGGAAACCAAAGCACATTTCCTTCTTCGCGCTCTCAACAAAATCAATTCCATAAATAACGTTCCTACATAATTATGAATGTCCTCAATAATAACGCAGCAACCTGTTTGTCGATTCTGTAAGAAGTAACGCAGCAACCAGTTTGTCGATCCTGTAAGAAGTAAACCGAAGTCATTATTGGTACGAAGATTTAAAGCGTACGTCGCTAAGACTCCAAGGTTAACCTCTTAGTTGAATTTAGTATTAGAGTACTCAATCATTGTCTAACAGTGATTGAGTCCTCTCAATATTGAATCCACACAGAGGAGAACCTCAAAGTGTAGTGGTCCAAGCAGGGAAGGGAAGATACGAGGAGCTCCGACATGTCCTCAAACTTATGGTTACCAGGCTAATGACAAATAATATCAATACATAAGAGCGGAATCGAAAAGGATCCACATTTTTTCAAGATAACATGCAGACCGAAGAACATAAAATGTAATATAACATTTTCCACTCAATCTAACAATGTTAAGGATTGCTATCGGTTATGTTCTCTATACGTAGATAGAGGTCCCGAGACAACGATAGACTAGGCTACAAGGATGAGGATTTCTATCGGTATAACAAAAGGAATCTGATTTCTGCATACCAAAGAAAACATATTACATGGGAATCTTACATCAAGCAACATACTGGTTGATGAGCAAAACAACCCAAAGATTACAGATGTCGGACTCTCTGGGCTTATGACTACTGCTGGAAACACCAACGTGATTGCCACTGTCGGCACGCTAGGTTATCGTGCACCAAAACTCTCCAAAATCAAGAATGAAAATACCAAGACTGTTTTATTTTCCTTCTACGAGTACTAGAATTTGTATTAATACAACAACAACTTCATAACAAGTTCGTGTATGAACAAGAATAGTTTTGAAGTTCTTCAACATCTTCAACACAAGATTATTACTAATATATCCAAGAAGTGTGTTAGATATCAGAAAATAGATGAAACATAAATTTTAGACCAAGTCCCCCGAGTTCATGGAGTGTCCTTAAGGAATAAGTCCCCTAAGTACCCAAGGTTATGGAATGTTCCTCCCAGGATAAAATGACCTTCAATCCAATTATAGCGGTACCTCAAATAATTGAATTGTACGAACGCAGTCAACGATTTGAATAATCACACATAATGTATTTAAGAGAAGAAGAGTTTTTTATTCTGAAAATTTTCGTCTATTAAACCTGTGGATCAAAGCAGGTTTATATAGTCATAACCTGCCTCTTCTGAAAAATGGCAATGGTTCACTTTAGAGGTGTGCCTTTTCTGAAAATTCATGTCTGTTAATCCAAAGACTGTGTATTTCAGAACAGACATACCATTTACGTGAAATAGTGTGTCATTTCGTTGAAGAGTTGCATCCCTTTCGAAATAGCACTTTGATTCTACATGGCATTTCAAAACAATGCACCAGTTCAAAAAATAGTGCATCAGTTCACTGCATGCATGTATAAATGGAGTATCAAACACGGCTTCAGACTAAATTTCTCTAATTCTGTCAAATAAACTTTGTCTAAAAAGATAGATCTCATCGATCGATCATTATCCAAATCCAAATCTGAAGTCGAAGCTGAGTTGAGCGACGATGATGGTGCGAGGCATCTCTTATTTCTTGGCTCACTTAGCATGTGGAAATGTGTTTCACAATATAAACACTTTAAAGCTTCTTTTTCCCACCTATGTGGGAGAATTTTAGTAAGCTTTCCTATTTTGAGCACACTTTCCATTTTGGTGTAAACTCAATTTTTCCTTCCACTTAATTTCCTCCATTTTCCATTCAAAACATATACATAGAACCCAACAATCCCCCACATGAATAGGGAATGACTAATTTTCAAAGACAGATTGCATCTAGATAAGTGGGTTTCCCTTTGAACTTTCTGTAGTGAACATGCATCGGATGCACTCGGTCAATTGGTAGATTTGATATCTTTGAACCGTTGGGCTTTAATATAAACCTAGACAACACATGTCATACAACCAACCTTTTACCATTTATGGTTCTCACAGTTTTGTTCTTTCCAGCTATGAACACGTCCCGATTTCATGAGAGCTTAGAGAATAGTCTCTTACTAACATTCTCCTTGAAGCGGCTTCCACTTCGCCCTCACATAGGTAATTTCTAAATGTTCAATCCTATAGATTAAACTATTTGATCAAATCTGCCAAATTTAGATAATCATTAAAAGACTTTTCACCTTAAGTCTTATCCTAGTTTATGATACATTGTAGAATGGGTTGGGTAATTGACAATGTTGAACCTGTTGGACACAACTTTGTTTGATCTTCTTGAACCTAGCTATTGGGATCTCCTGTCTGCTAGGTAGAGTTACCGCCATGCAGACTTGTCCTAGGCCTTAAACCCATTCCCTTGTATATCCTTTCCACTCCTTCTCTTGATAGTCCTTTTGTAAGTGGATCCGACATATTATCTTTTGAATTTACATAATTAACGTTGATAATTCCACTAAAGAGAAGTTTTCTAATGGTATTATGTCTCCGTCGTATGTGACGAGATTGACCGTTGTACATCATGCTCCCTGCCCTACCTATTACCGCTTGGCTATCACAATGTATACATACTGGTGCCTCTGGCTTGGGCCAATAAGGAATATCTTCCAAGAAATTTCAGAGCCATTCTTCTTCATTAACTTTATCCAATGAAATAAATTCAGATTCCATTGTAGAGCGAGCAATACATGTCTGTTTAGATAACTTCAAAGAGACTGCTCCTCCACCGATAGTAAATACATTTCCACTTATGGATTTTACTTCCTTCAATCTGGTGATCTAATTTGCATCATTATATCCTTCAAGTACCGTAGGATATTTATTATAATGAAATGCATAGTCTTGAGTGTATTTAAGATACCCCAAAACTCTTTTCATTTCCATCCAATGTGTTTTGTTGGGATTACTGGTGTACCGACTCAATTTACTAATAGTGCATGCTATGTCTGGTCGTGTACAATTTATTATATACATTAAACATCCCAATACTCTTACGTAGTCCAATTGTGAGTCACTTTCACCTTCATTCTTTCAAAGTGCAAAGCTCACATCCAATGGAGTCTTGGCAATACCAAATTCCATAAACTTAAATTTGTCATGTACCTTTTCGAAGTAATGAGACTGTGACAATGCCAAACCTTGAGGAGTTCTATGGATTCTTATCCCTAAGATCATATCCGCAACTCGAAGGTCTTTCATATCAAACTTGCTTTCGAGCATTCATTTCGATGCATTTATGTCTAAAATATCTCTTCTGATGATCTACAGATCATCCACATATAAACAAACCATGACTTGGTGATTTTGAGAGTCTTTAATATAAACACATTTATCACAATCATTTATCTTGAACCCGTTTTCCAGCATGGTTTGGTCAAACTTCACATGCCATTGTTTAGGTGCTTGCTTTAGTCCATACAATAACTTAATAAGTTTGCACACCTTATTTTCCTTTCCTGGAACCACAAAACCCACAGGTTGTTCCATGTTTATTTCTTCCTCCAATTCTCTATTTAGGAAAGCAATTTTCACATCCATTTGATGGATTTCAAGGCCATCTACCGCAGCCAAGGAAATTAACATTCAAATCGATGTTATCCTTGTTATTTGCGAGTATGTATCGAAGTAATCGAGGCTTTCTTTTTGTTTGAAGCCATTTACTATAAGTCTTGCCTTGTATTTGTCAATTGTACCATCCGCTTTCATCCTCCTTTTGAAGATCCATTTAGAACCTAAAGGTTTATTTTTCGGAAGGAAGATCAACCGATTCCCATGTATGGTTCCTTAAGATTGCATCAATCTCACTATTGACTGCCTCTTTCCAAAAGGATAAGTCCGAAGATGCCATCGTTTTCTTAAATGTTTGAGGCTCGTTTTCTAAGAGAAATGTTACAAAATTCTATCCAAATGAAGTAGACATTCTTTGACGTGTACTATGTCTTGTATTTTCTTCATTATGTACATTCTCACTTGGTTCATCTCGAGGTCGTTTAGACCCCCACTGGACTGTTCATGTCTAGTTTTGTACGGATAAATGTTTTCAAAGAATTCAGCATTGTCTGATTCAATTACCGTATTTTCGTTAATATCCAGATGTTTGGATTTATGAACCAAAAATCAACATGCTTTACTATTTTTAGCATATCCTATGAACATGCAGTCCACCATCTTAGGTCCTATTTTAACCCTTTTAGGCATAGGAATTTGGACCTTTGCTAGACACCCCCACACTTTGAAATATTTCTAGTTGGGTTTCCTTCCTTTTCATTTTTCATAAGGAATTGATTGTGTATTACTATGGGAAACTATGTTGAGTATACAATTGGCTGTAAGGATAGCCTCCACCCATAAGTTTTGCGATAAACTCAAACTTATAAGCAAGGCATTCGTCATTTCCTTCAAAGTTTGGTTTTTCTTTCTGCAATTTCGTTAGATTGAGGTGAATACGGGGTCATAGTTTGATGGAAAATTCCATTCTCTACTTATATTTTAGCGAAAGGAGATTCATATTTTCTGCCCCTATCACTTCTTATCATTTTTATCTTTTTATCTAACTGATTTTGTGTAACGCCCTAGAAAATGGGTCCCGGAGCATCACACGGTGCTTGACGCTACGAGTAACCCCAAGCTAACCTTTTGAGCCATTTTCATTCAGTTCAACAAAAATCAATGGGGTTTTTGTAAATAACCCTCACATATCAACAGAGTAATCATCATCCAAGAATAAAAGAATTTCAAAAAGATAACAAAATGCGACTTATTTGTCAACTCCCAACATCTATACTAGTCTGACAAGCCTCTAAGAAAATCAATAAAACCAGCGAGCCATTGAGACATGCCCCAGCTAACTCATACTCAGTTATCAAATGTAAATGATTCCGTGAAACCAACATCAGACATCTCTTCCTGGGAACATGAGGACTCACCACAACAGAGGATGTAGAATAGTGTACCCAAATAATCACTGTCGAACATGGAACTGAGAACCTGAACCCACATTCTGAGAAAATGTAAACCACATCCGAAGATGTGGGTCAATACCATGGAAAGAAACCGAGTATATGGGGGTGTATGAATTTGTATAAACATAATCATCATAAATATTATAAGAAATATGTAGGATGTATGAAAGACTCACATAGCCCGAAGAAAATCATCATAATCATGAGAGGATGAAATAAGTACAATAACACATGTGAGTCATCATATGATTTGTCAATCACATTCAGTTCATCAAGAATATCAATTCTTATAATGTAAATATCATTTAAATCTTTCGAAAGAATAACTTTCACAATTCCACTTTCAAATCACTTCACCATTCACCATAGACACAAGGAAACACACACACATTGGGAGATCCTATAACCGACATAAACCATGTGAGCTACATGGTGTCCAATGTACAACCCACATTGGGGAGAGTCGTCCTATCCTTGCCATCGGAGTAGGACAATCGATATCAAATCCACACAAACTAGTGATCACTATATAAATTTGCCTCAGGCTCACTCCTCTGGGGGCACGTAGTTCTAGGGAAGTAAGGTCTCTTTATACCTCCCACTCGGTGCTAATGATTTCTCCCGGACTTAGCTCAGATCATTTCAAAAATAATCCCCAACAAAACAATTTCAGTAATATATAAATATACATCGGGAACCATCATGCTTCCCATCTATCAAAATCAACCACGTTGTGGATTTCTTTCACACTCGAGTTCAGAACAACTACATTAAGACCAAAACTTCAAATCATTCAAAATATCTCAAATATTCAACACCAACCTGCTTATAACACACACTTTCTCAAAAAAACACAATTTCCAATGGGGATTCATAACCCAAATATCAAATCATGATAATAATCATTCAAGATTCATGCTTTATATCTCCACACATGTAAATTTATCTTTCAAAATCATAAACATCAAGATTTCATAATAATCATAATAAGATATGGGTTCATGCTTCAAATTCATAAAAATCAAATAAAAATCATTCCTTGATAAAGAAAATTACTTTTGGGCACAAGAATGAAAGAGAGTTCTTGGTGAAAAACCCCACATACCTTATATGATGAAATTTAGATCGATACTCATTTTGGAGATATTAATCGTGCCTTTGAATGATGGTTCTTGGAGTTCTTGAACTAGGAACTTGGAATCTTAAATAAATTTGCAGAATTAATGGTGAACTTTGGAGATTCTTGAAGTTGGATGTAGGAGCTTAGGGTTTTCTTTTTAAGGGAATTTGATGAAATATAACATATAATGCTTCTAATAGGCTTTAATATAGGGTTTGGACGGATTTTGAGTGAGGGTAAAGGACCAAAATGCCCTTAAAAATTAAAAAAATTCTCGAATCTATCCTTTGGTGGACTATTTTGGTAGTCTGAAGTAGATCAACCATAACATTTTACTCTGATATCCAAATTAGATGAAACCAATTTCATTAGAAATAGGACTCTCATATCTTTCCGTTGATGTATAGTATCTCACCCAGATTATTGTGTACGAGGAATTATGATCGTTTGAAGTTGACCGAAAAATTTGCTTTTGGTAGGCTGAAGTAGATCGACCATAGCTTTTTGCTCCGATTGACAAATTTGATGAAACCAATTTTATTGGAAAGAGGACTCGCAGAACTTTCCGTTGATATATAGAATCACCCAGATTATGATGTACAAGGAGTTATGATTGTTTAAATTTACAGTAAAAATACGCCAGGCCTCAGTTGTTTTTGCTGCACGTTTTGCTGTTCACTACTATTCACGGTTTGATCGGAATGGTCATAACTCATCGCTCGGGTATCCGTTTTGAATGATACACATATAGTTGGAAATATTATTCGATACTCTACACAATGGTGGGTCATAATCTAAGACATTCCACTCGAAAAATTTATAATTCATTCTAGAAGATAGAACCCAACACGTTTACACACAAAATTTCAACAAAAAATTTCCCGGGGTATTACATCATCCCCCCTTGGAAACATTCATCCTCGAATGATGCTAGACATGCCAAGATTAGATATGGAATAGAGCATACAACAGAAACTATTCATTAGACTTATCACCACATCGTTTCTCACTCCGAATGCAACATAGAATGCATAAATTCAAGAAACTACAGCTGAACACATAATAAATGACAGCTGAACTGCTGCAACTTTTATAAAAAGTGCATGATTTAGGAAAGAATGGTACCTTCGTCTTGATCGGAGTTCTCGAAAAATAGGCGCAGGTACTTGGATCGCATATCCGCCTCAGCTTCCCAAGTTGCACCCTCAATAGATTGGTTTCGCCACAACACCTTAAACAAGGGAACTTCTTTGTTCCTTAGGCTTCGGACACTAAAATCAAGAATCTCAACAGGAATCTCATCAAAAGAAAGACTTTCTTGAATGTCAGCACTCACAGAGGGATCCACTACCACAACATCGCTAATATGCTTTCTACGCATGGAGACATGGAATATTGGATGAACAGAGGACAACTCGGAAGGCAAATCGATCTCATAAGCTACCTTACTAACACAGCTAAGAATTTTGTAAGGACCAACATAACGGGGACTAAGCTTCCCCTTCTTTTCGAATCTCTTCACCCCCCCTCATGGATGAAATTTTTAGATACACTAGGTCACCAACTTGAAACTCAAGGTCTCTCCTTCTAACATACGCATATGACTTCTGACGACTCTGCGCAATTTTCAACCTTTCCCTAATCAACTTAACTTTATCCATAGCCTCAAATACCGAATCAGGACCACTCACAGTCGCTTCACCCATCTCGAACAAACCTATGGGTGATCTACACTTCCTCCCAAATAAGGCTTCAAACGGAGCCATGCCAATACTAGAGTGGAAACTGATATTGTAAGCAAACTCTATCAACGATAAATGATCATCCCAACTTCCCTTAAAGTCAAGTGCATAAGCTCTCAGCATATCCTCTAAGGTCTGGATGGTCCGCTCATCCTGACCATCGGTATGTGGATGAAAAGCAGAACTCAAAAGCACTTGGCTACCAAGACCCTTCTGAAAAGCTTTCCAAAATTGTGAAGTGAACTGAGTACCCCTATCCGAAATGATAGACAAGGGAACTTCATGCAGTCTGACTAGCTCTCGGATATACAATCTAGCGTAATCCTTACCATTATAGGAAGTATGAACAGATAAGAAATGAGCAGACTTAGTCAACCTATCAACAACAACCCAAATGGAATCTTGATGGCGTTGGGAAGGAGGTAAACCAATCACGAAGTCAATATTTATCTCTTCCCACTTCAAGGTAGGAATACTAAGGATCTTTTCCTTCAGACTCCTTCAGTCTGACCAAACTAGCATCTAAGTATTGCTTTTCCTTCACTTCCGAAACCAAGGAGGATTCTAAACAACTCTAAACCCCTATACTACCTTCAGCAGAGTCAAACAACCTAAACCCCAATCTAGCCAAACGATGTACATCACGAGCCGACTCTTTCTTACCTTCTACCACATGCGAAATAGTACCCATAGACACTCTACTTAGGGCATCCACCACAACATTAGCCTTGCCCGGATGATACAGTACACTCATATCATAGTCCTTTAATAATTCTAACCATCGTCTCTGCCTAAGATTCAATTCTCTCTGGGTAAACACATACTGCAGACTCTTATGATCAGTTGAAACAACAACATGGACACCATACAAATAGTGTCTTCATTTTTCAAAGAAAACACAATAGCAGCCAACTCAAGGTCATGGGTGGGGTAATTTTTCTCATGGGGTTTCAACTGTTTAGAAGCATAAGCTATCACCTTAACCTTATGCATCAATACGAAACCCAACCCAACTCTCGAAGCATCACAGTACACCACAAAACCATCAACACCATCAGGCAAAGTCAAAACAGGGGCTGAAGTGAGTCGAGTCTTCAACTCCTGAAAACTCTTCTCACAAGATTCCGACCACAAGAACTTCACTTTCTTTTGGGTCAACCGACTTATAGGAGACACTATAGAAAAGAACCCTCAACAAAACGGTGGTATAGGCCCAAGAAACTTTGGATATTAGTCAGAGAAATAGGTCTAGGCCAGTTTCTAACAGCTTCGGTCTTTTGGGGATCAACTCTAATACCCTCGAAAGAAATGATATGAACCAGAAAAGCAACTAACCTTAGCCAAAACTCACACTTACTGAACTTGGCAAACAACCTGTGATCTCTAAGGGTTTGCAAGACAGTTCGATGATGATCAGAATGTTCATCCTCACTACGGGAGTACACCAGTATATCATCGATGAACACTATGACATACATATCCTTATACGGTCTGAAAACTCGATTCATGAGGTCCATAAAAGTTGTTGGGGCATTAGTTAACCCAAAAGACATAACAAGAAACTCAAAATTGCCATAACGAGTTCGGAAAGTGGTTTTTGGGATGTCACACTTCCTAAATTTAAGTTGATGACAGCTGGAATGAAGGTCTATCTTTGAGAAATAACTTGCACCTTGCAATTGGTTAAACAAATAATCTATTCTCGGAATGGGGTACTTATTTTTTATGGTGACTTTATTCAATTGGCGGTAATCAATGCACATATGCAAAGAGCCATCTTTCTTTCTCAAAAACAACACTGGAGCATCCTAAGGAGAAACACTGGGCCTTATGAAACCCTTATCTAGTAGATCTTTAAGTTACTCTTTCAACTCCATAAGTTCTGCAGGGGCCATACGGTAAGGAGGAATAAAAATGGGCTAAGTATCAGGAAGAAGATCGATCGCGAGCTCTATCTCTCTATCAGGAGGTATCCTTTGGAGATTATACGAAAAGACATCAGAAAACTCATTGACGACGTTAACAGCCTGGAGAGTTTGAATCTCAGGCTTAGTGTCTTTGACTCTAACCAAATAGTAAATACACCCCTTGGAAATAAGCTTTCTAGCTTTGAGGTAAGAGATAAAATGACTCTTGGGTCACACAGAATTCCCGAACAACTCAAATAGGGATGCACCTGGAAACTGAAACTTGACCACTCGGGTCCAACAATCAATAGAGGCATAAGAAGAATACAGCCAGTCTATACCCAGAATCACATCAAAATCTACCATGTCTAACTCAATTAGATCAGCCAACAAGACTTTATGAGAAATGGTAACAGGATATTTTTTATACACTTTCTGGGCAACAATTGAATCACCCACTGGGGTAGAAACTAGAATAGGCTCAGGAATAATCTCAGGACTCATTTCAAAATTCACAGCAATCAAAGGTGTAACATATAAGAAACTGGATTCAGGATCAAACAAAGCATACACATCAAACTTAAATATACGAAGCATACCAGTAACAATATCAGGAGATTCCTCCTATTCCTAGCGAGATGGTAAATCATAGAATCTATTATGGCGCTGGCTGCTTGCATTGCTAGAAGAGGCGCCTTGAGTTGGGGCTGGGCGAGTTGCTGGAAGTGGAGCACTAACAGTCTGAGTCAGGGTTTGAGGGCAATAGTCACGACGCCCTTGTCCATCTTGTGGACAATATCTAACTCTTTGACCCAAGTCACCACACCGGAAACAACCCCTCTTCTCACCCCAACACTCACCCAAATGAGCCCTACCACACTTAGGACACAAGGGATGATTTGGCTTGCTGCCAGTACTGCACTAGGGCCTAGATGCATGTGACCTGCTACCTTGCTCCTACCTACCTCTAGGAACTGGAGCACTAGTAGATGATGGTGTTGGTATAGACGAATGATCCTGATACTGAGGGTGACTCCCACCCTGCAATATAGTCTGACCCTATCCGTACAGCTCGGACCTAGCTCTCTTATTCCTTCTCATTCTATCTATCTCCTTAATCCTGTCTGCCTCAATCTATTGGGCATGAGTCATCAGCCTAGAAAGATTCATCTGACTATTCAGCATAGCCCACAATCCTTAACCATATATAACTAGACACTCCAGTCACAAACTTACTCATACTAGCCCGATTATCAGCCACTAAGTCAGGAACATACTTGGTCAACTGATTGAACTTTAGACAGTACTCCCTAACAGTCATAGAGCCCTATCACAGGTTCATAAACTCTTCCACCTTTGCCTCCCTCATCTCCAAAGGGAAAAACTTATTCAGGAATGCATCTTCGAACTCTTACCAAGTTATTGGTACAACTCCCTCACCTCTACCTTTCCTCCAAGAAACAACCCAGTCATAAGCAAGGTCTTTCAACCTATACGCAGCCAACTCCTCACTATGTTCCTTAGATACATGCATTACCTGAGTAATATTCCGCACCTCCACTAAAAACAACCGTGGATCCTCATCAGAATTGGACCCATAGAATTTCGGTGGATTCATCCACATAAAGTCACAGATCCTGGAAGCAGCTAAATCACCTCCCTGCTGCGTTGGAGCCGGGGCCGGGTCGGCCTAAACATTTGTAGTAACAGCTTAGGCCAGCGCCTGAAATTCAGCATGAGATACATTTTTATTCAATGGGTTAGTGGGTTAAGGTTTCTGACTATCATTATTTCTTCTCGCTCAACGTGGAGGCATATTTCTGAAAGAGGAGAGCACGAACCAATAGCAGAGAGAGACACTTTAAGAACGATAACTTCAGAAAGAAAGAATCACATTTTTTCCTAAAAGATCTTGTAGCCTCTTGCTCATAGATATAGTGCGCTACACACCGATGATCAAGACTCTACTTAAAGAGGCTAGTCAGACTCCCAAGGACACCTTAAAACCTTAGGCTCTGAAATAAAGTTTGTAATGCCTCAGAAAATGGGTCTCGGAGCATCACACGATGCTTGAGGCTACGAGCAGCCCCAAGCTAACCCTTTGAGCCATTTTCATTCATTTTAACAAAAATCAATGGGGTTTCCATAAATAACCCTAAAATATCAACAGAGAAATCATCATCCAAGAATAAAAAAATTTCAGAAAGATAACAAAATATGACTTATTAGTTAACTCCCAACATCTATAATAGTCTGACAAGCCTCTAAGAAAATTAATAAAACTAGCGAGCCATTGAGAAACGCCTCAACTGACTCATACTTAGTTATCAAATGTAAACAATTCCGTGAAACCAACATCAGACATCACGTCCTCAGAATATGAGGACTTAGCACAACTGAGGATGTAGAATAGTGCACCCGAAGAATCACTGTCGAACCTGGAATTGAGCACCTGAACCTACATTTTGAGAAAATACAGCCCACATCCGAAGAAATATTTATAAGAAATATGCAGGATGTATGAAAGACTCACATAGCCCGAAGAAAATCATCATAATCATGAGAGGATGAAAGAAGTACAATAACACATATGAGTCATCATATAATTTGTCAATCACTTTCAGTTCATCAAGAATATCAATTCTCATAATGTAAATATCATTTAAATCTTTCGAAAGAATAACTTTCACAATTCCACTTTCAAATCACTTCACCATTAAACATAGACACAAGGAAACACATACACACTGGAAGATCCTATAATCGACATAAACCATGTGAGCTACATGAAGTCCAATGTACAACCCAAGTTGGGGAGAGCCTTCCTACCCTTGCCATCGGAGCAGGACTATCGATATCAAATCCACAAAAACTAGTGATCACTATATAAATCACCCTCAGGCTCACTCCTACGGGGGCACGCAGTTATAGGGAAGTAAGGTCGCTTTATACCTCCCACTCGGTGCTAAAGATTTCTCTCAGACTTAGCTTAGATCATTTCAAAGACAATCTACAACAAAACAATTTTAGTAATATATAAATATACATTGGGAGCCATCATGCTTCCCATCTATCAAAATCAACCACGTTGTGGATTTCTTTCACACTCGAGTTCAAAACAATTCCATTAAGACCAAAAAGTCAAATCATTCGAAACATCTCAAATATTCAACATCAACGTGCTTATAACACACACTTTCTAAAAAAAACACAATTTCCAATGGGGATTCACGACCCAAATATCAAATTATGATAAACATCGTTCAAGATTCATGCTTTATATCTCCATACATGTAAATTCATCTTTCAAAATCATAAATATCAAGATTTCATAATAATCATCATAAGATATGGGTTCATGCTTCAAATTTGTTAAAATAAAATAAAAATCATGCCTTTGTAAAGAAAATTACTTTTGGGCACAAGAACGAAAGAGAGTTCTTGTTGAAAAATCATACATACCTTGAATGATGAACTTTAGATCGATACTCATTTTTGAGATGTTAATCGTGCCTTGGAATGATGGTTCTTGGAGTTCTTGAACTAGGAACTTGAAATCTTGAATAAATTTGCAGAATTAATGGTGAACTTTGGAGGTTCTTGAAGTTAGATATAGGACTTTAGGGTTTTCTTTTTGAGGGAATTTGATGAAATATAACATATACTGCTTCTAATAGGATTTAATATAGGGTTTGGATGGATTTTGGGTGTGGGGGAATCACCAAAACACCCCTAAAAATCAAGAAAATTCTCGAATCTGTCCTTTCGTGGACTGTTTTGATAGTCTGAAGTAGATCAACCATAACATTTTACTCCGATATCCAAATTGGATGAAACCAATTTCATTAGAAACAGGACTCACATATATTTCCATTGATATATAGTATCTCACCCAGATCATTGTGTACAAGGATTTATGATCGTTTGAAGTTGACCCAAAAATTTACTTTTTATAGGCTAAAGTAGATCGACCATAACTTTTTCCTTCAATAGAAAAATTGAATGAAAATGATTTCATTGGAAAGAGGACTCACATAGCTTCCCATTGAGATATAGTAGATTACCCTGATCATTATGTACAAGGAGTTATGATAGCTTAAATTTGGAGCAAAAATACGCCAAGCCTCACTACTTTTTCCTGCATGTTTTACTGTTCACTACTATTCATGGTTCGATCGGCATGTTCATAACTCGTCGCTCGGATGTCCGTTTCGGATGCTACACATATCTTTGGAAAGATTATTCGATACTCTACGTAATGGTGGGTTATAATCTAAGACATTCCGCATGAAAAATTTATAATTTATTCTAGAAGATAGAACCTAATACGTTTATGCACAAAATTTCAACGAAAAATTTCCTGGGGTATTACATTTTCAAAATCTGTTTTATATTGCCTAAACACATCTATTCTTTCATCCTTACTATTTATCCAATATACATAACAATATCTAGTGCAATCATCAATAAAAGTTATGAATTATTTTTTCCCACCACGTGATGGTATTGACTTTATATCACAAATGTCAGTGTGTACTAAGTCTAAAGGATTGAAATTCCTTTCAACGGACTTATAAGGATGCTTTGTATCCTTTGATTCCACACACGTTTGACACTTTGATTTATTGCACTCAAAGTTTGGCAAAACTTCTAAGTTAATCAGTTTTCATAACGTTTTGTAATTAACATGGCCTAACGTTCATTCAATAAATCATAATACTCGAGCAAATAAGAAGAATTTGAGATTTTATTTATTTCAACATTCATTACATTCATTTTATTAAGTTCCTCGGTGAGATAACTTTTTCCTACATACATTTCTCCTTTGCTAATTAAAATTTTTCCAAAAACGGTTACACATTTGAATTCATTCTTTTCTAGAAGTGAAACAGAAATTAGATTCCTACGTAACTCCGAAACATACAAGACATTGTTAAGTGTCAATACCTTTCCTAAAGTTATTTTCAAGCATATTTTTCTTGTTCCTTCTACCTTAGTAGTAGCGGAGTTAGCCATGTAGATCATTTCTTCTACTTGAGCCAGAGCGAATGACGAAAAAAACTCTTTATTAGCACATACATAGTGGGTGGCACCAGAATCCATCCACCACTTGCGAGGATTCCCCACCAAGTTACAGTCTGAGAATGTAGCACACAGATCATCACATTCTTTGTTCGATTCAATCATATTTTGTTGATCTTTTTTCTTGCCTTTATTTGGGGCACGACAATCCATGGACTTGTGGCCAATCTTTCCACAATTGAAGCAGTTTTCCTTGAATTTCTTCTTGGGTTGATTGCTTCCTTGTTCAACTTTCTTCCTTTTCTTAGAATTCTTTTGGTCATCCTCCACAATATGTGTTTAATTAATTGCAGAATTCCTTTTTGAAATTCTCTCAGCAGCTTTATTATCCTCTTCAATACGCAGTCGGACAATAATATCTTCGACAGTCATCTCCTTATGTTTATGCTTCTTAGTTTTTGAAGTCTTTCTACATTGGTGGTAGCTTCTCAATTATTGCTGCTACTTGGAAAGCATCATTCACAATCAAACCTACAAAACAGGTTATGTGAGTATTAAGAACTTTTTCAAGTTGTTCAACTATGGTATTTTTCGAAGATATACCTTCCACTATGAGATCGTGGATAATTACTTGCAATTCCTGCACTTGAGAGACAACCGATTTTCTATCTATCATTTTAAAGTATAGAAACCTTGCAACAAAGAATTTCTTAATTCTCGCATCCTCTGCCTTGTATTTTCATTCTAGTGCCCCCACAATTCCTTCAATGTCTTAGTTTCATTCTAAATATTATTGAGGTCGTCTTTGAGACCACTCGATATATAATTCCTGAAAAGGAAGTCCGAGTGGTTCTAAGCTTCTACAATCATGAAATGCTCTTTGTCCGAGGTTCCCTCAGGAGCATCCTCAGTAGTGAACTTTTGAAGGCATAGTGTTGTGAGGTAGAAGAACATCTTCTGCTGCCATCGCTTAAAGTCAATGCCCGTAATTTGTTTAGGATTCTCTGCAGGTGCCATTGGTTGCGGAGCATTTGCTCGACTTTTTGAGGCAATACTATTTCCCCCACAATCATAGACGTATCTTGCATTTGACTCGTTAGTTATTTTTCCTGTCACCACAAGACAAAAATATTTAGTATTTTCAGAAAATTACTTATAAAGTTAAGCAACTTTAAATTCTTCTTCTTGTTTCTAGTTAACAATGAAGTATTTATGACTTCCAATTGTCAACCGAGTGTCACGACCTGAGCCTAGGCCCTAGCCGTGACGAGCATCCCGAACCATGAAGGCCCGGAACACCCATTCTCTATCTGGTTATCATGCACAACATTCGTAATCATAATAAAATGCGGAATTGAGACTGAGTATGGAATACATGGTCAAGTTCTGCAATATTTCTGAATAATACTATCTAACATCAGTCTATGAAATCTCTACTAAGAAATCTCTACGGGACACATCACAGTAAATAACAAAACCATCAACACCCTCGGGAAGAGTCAAAACAGGTGCAGTGGTCAGTCTGTCTTTCAACTTCTCAAAACTATTTTCACATAAATCAGACCACACAAACTTTACATTTTTCTGAGTCAGTTTAGTGAGTGGGGCCGCTATGGATGAAAAACTCTCTACGAACCTTCTGTAATAACCTGCCAAACCCAAGAAGCTCCGAATATCAGTTGGATTCATGGGTCTGGGCCATTTTCTCACTGCCTCAACTTTCTGGGGGTCCACTCTAATCCCTTCACTGGACACAATATGCCCTAAAAAGGCAATAGCATCCAACCAGAACTCACACTTGAAAAATTTGGCATACAACCGATGATCCTTAAGGGTCTGAAGAATGATTCGGAGGTGATCGACATGATCCTCTTTACTCTTAGAATAAATCAGAATATCATCAATAAATACAATGACAAACGAGTCAAGAAACTGATGGAAAACTCTGTTCATAAGATCCATGAAGGCTGCAGGGGCATTAGTTAACCCGAAGGACATGACAAGAAACTCATAGTGACCATATCGGGTTCGGAAAGCTGTTTTGGGAATGTCTTACTCCCTAACTTTCAACTGATGATTGCCCCAATGAAGGTCTATTTTTTAAAAACATCTAGCACCCTGAAGCTGGCAAAAAAGATCATCAATCCTAGGAAGAGGATATTTGTTTTTAATTGTGACCTTATTCAACTGATGGTAATCTATGCACATATGAAGGGAACCGTCTTTCTTACGCACGAAAAGTACAGGTGCACCCCGAGGAGTGTCACGACCTGAGCCTAGGCCCTAGCCGTGATGAGCATCCTGAATCATGAAGGCCCGGAACATCTATTCTCGATCTGGTTATCATGCAAAACATCCGTAATGAAAATGTGGAAATGAATACTGAGTACGGAAAACATGGTCAAGTTCTGCAACATTTCTGAATAATACTATCTGACATCAGTCTGCGAAATCTCTACTAAAAACTCAAACATCTGTCTAAAAAGAAACTGGGACAAGGCCCCCAATAAACCCAAAACATAATAAATAAGATAATGTCTGACATAATTAGGCCTTCCGAATAATAGAAGGCTCACCACTGTGAGATCAAGTCTGCAATTCCGAGAATGTCTACTGAGTAGCTGGACCCTTAGACTGTGCCTCAGAACCTGGAAGGAGGGGGGTCAGCACAAAAGTACTGGCACGCGAAGCACTCCAAAAATAGCATAATGGAACATACATATATATATATATATATATATATATATATATATATATATATATATAATAAGTGAAAAAAATTCTTTTCATCAAGACATCATGTATAAAACTGTTTCTGAAAAATACATGGGCACTTTCTGAAAACATGTAACCTGTCTGTTCATTTCAAATCATGATCTGTGTTTTACTTCTGAGTTAGGTGGTATTCCCCTATAAGTCTGATATTCCACGGGCTGTATGGAATCCGTCATTGACTCGGCGGGGAATCCCCCAACCCGAGTGTGCCGCAAGGGTTGGAGTGTCTGATTCTGATACGCCACAGGACATTTAAGTCAGCGCATAATAGTATACCCGGGTCGGCAAACCACGGTTTTGGGCAACGAGTCACTTGAACTCAAACCCTCTTCGGGGGACCTCCTAACATCTCTGTGTGCCCATTTTTAGCCTTTTCTGAACATGCAACATTCTGAATGTCTAAAATCATGAAAGTCTGAAAAAGTCTATTAGTCTGAGTCTGATATGGCATTTGTCTGAATTGGTATCGTCATACCAAGACTTTCAAGTCCTATTTCTGAGCCATAATGCATTTAGCACGATCTTTCATAAAAATATAGTTCCAGACCACCCGAGCATGTAGTTTGCAACAAAGATGCCATGTTCCGAAACTCAAGTCAAATCCATGAAAAACTTTCATCAAACATATGGGGGTCATGTGCATTTTGGCAAAACCATGCATTCTTTCATTTCATGCATATTCAACAATCACAATCCTCTCTTTCGTGTTCAAACATTGTATATTACGTGAAACATGGAAAAATTTACATTAAGAGAGGGGTTTCATGAAAATCATGCTCTCAATTCATATTTCAGGGCAAACACATATATACGTATACATATAATTTTCAATCACTTTGGGGGAAAGCCAAAAGGCCAAAACAATATCATTAAAGCTTCTAAAACATGAGTATGTACATGAATTTCGAAACCCGATTCTTAAAACATGATTTTTCTATGCCCATGAGAATTTAGGAAAACCCCGCGTACCTTTGTTGTGAAGAATTCACGAAGAAGTTTTGGAATGGTCAAACCTTCAAGCTTATTTTCTCAAACCCTAGTTGCTTCTCCTCTCAAGTTCTTGAAGGATTAGATTTTGGGATTTTATAGGAGGCTTCAATGTTGTTAATAGGCCAAAATTCGTTTAGGAGTAGGTAAGGACGATTTTGGGTTTTGTAAGGACTAACTTGCACTTAAAGTAACTCAAAACGGAGTGTTTTTCGTCACCTGAAACCATAAGTGTGCGCCGCCCTTTGCATTTCATAAATTAAAATAGGCGCCGCATTGTGCATCTCCTAGACTAAGGTAGGCGCCGCATTTATAATCGCATAGATTGAGGTATGCGCCGCCTTGTGTATCGCGCAACCAGTCCAGTGGCTAAGTGTGATTGGTTAGGCGACGCACTCTACTTTGAAGAGCCATAACTTCTTGCTCGAGTGTCAGATGTTAGCAAAATTGGTATCGTTGGAAATCTAACTTGAAGACCTATCATTTGACACATAGTAGGTTCTCTAATTCGACATATACCGAGAGTTATGGTCGATGGAAGCTGACACAAATTACAACGTCCACTAAAACTTAAGTCTAAAGCTTGGAAATTACAGTCTAATACATGCATGACTTTTACGGGGCGTTACATTATCCCCCCCTTGGGATCATTCGTCCTCGAATGATGCGTAGGAACTTGTTGAAGCCTTAAAGCTATGGAATAACGCGGACATGACATGTCCTTTAATAAAGATTACACTGATCTGAAACATGACTATAAGACTGGAACTACTGATGTTCCAAATTCTTATACCGGGCATGCATATCTGATGCATAGGTCTGTGTCCGAGTTGTCCTCATTAACGCAGGACTGAATACACTGATAAGCTGAACTTTTTATATTGAATATGCATTCCTAATGCAGGAATATCTGACTGAACTGACACAAGAATGTACAACTGAATACACAATAACAACTGATGCAAAGCTTGTAATAAGAACCTATGCATGCAACCGAATGGGGTATATCCCCCTTGGGACCCTATGTCCCTCTATGAGTGCTCAATTCACTAAGATACTCGGAAAACTGAGGCAATGCACAAGGAACCTACGATTTGATTCATAACTGAACCTCTGGAATTTGAATCTAATGCATGACGCATGAACTGAGCTATACTCGCAATTACTAGTATACTCTATCTTTGAATAGTATCATGTCTGAGATTTCGGGTAGCATGAATAAATGAAAAGACGAGAAAATGAGTCATGCAAATCTGACTGCTAAACTGACTTACTAGCTATACAGACTGAATTATGCCGAACCCTCGTACTTAACTGGAGTATCTCTTCAACGCTCTCTCTAAAGAAGTTCTAACAGTAATAGGGAGCCACGAATCTTGGGTATGGATTACACAAGACATCCAACTGAGGAAATCACAACATTAACTCTACTCTGCAGTCTGAAATATAGACATATAACTCCTAAATTAGGATAAAATTTTCAGACCTTTGGCAATACGACTTCTTACTTTCAGGCTTAGCGCACTTCCCGAATATCCCTTAACTATACTATTCCCTATAAATATGATATTCATTCAATTCAGCTTAAATTTCTCATAAAAGCATTGACAAATTTTTTTCTACTAATGTCTAAAATAGCTTAATCCTTACCCCGCGATCAAGCCTAACTCTATGTCACAAAAATACAACATGCTACACCACGCTATTATTCTAAACCATATGATGCCACCTTCTATACCTCTTTTAAAGATCACATTCTAAGAATAACATGGCTTACCACTTTAATGACTACTCTGAACTCTTAATATGAAGTCGCTAATGCATATTGCAACCTTCCACTACAATCCCAAAACGTCATTCAAGCCTAATTTATAACCACATGTTAACTTCAAGGCAAACACCCATAAATACATACTTCACATAGTTTCTAAACTATTATTAATATAACTCCCACGCACTATCCTAAAAACATACACACACAAACGTTTCCACTAAACATCACATGTATCAAAGATTGGCCCCAAATCTCACTTCATACTTATGGCCTTATCTAAAAAAATGTACTATGTTCTTCCATCAACAAGAACATTTACTTCATCACCACTATCATTGCATAGGGAGGACACTAAAAGGTTAAAACATAAGACCCTGAAGCATGAGAAGATTCTTATATGGGACTGAGAACACTATAAAGAGTGAGTACATGCGTCATGAGTTGCATGACCTCAACTAGAGTTCCTAACATAAGGAATGTAATTCTGACTACTTGAATGAACTAGAACTCATTATCTTGGAACTGGAAGAGTACGTGACTCTCTATCATATACAGGAATCATGAACTATGATCACGGAACTGAAATATAAAGCTTGAGTAGGCATTGGGATCACTGAAAAATACTAAGATAAGAATGGGTTGAGTCTCACCCTAACTTTCTAACGTTCTAAATCATACTGCATCACTACTAGAATCTGAGAGCCATACTTGGTCATTCGTTCTGTCATCTCCCCCTTAGCTTCAAGTCATCATCTAGAGTTTGGGAGATCCTTTACCATATTCTAACTGAACTACACTTACTACACTCTAGGGTCTGAAAAAAAAATAACAATACATGCATATCATAGAACATAGCCCGAATGACTACCTTTCGGGATACACTCTATCTTTCTCTAGCCACCAATAGTCATAGTATAATGCTTGCACACTTATTCTATCGGTTTAACCTTCAAAAGTCAAGCTTAGATGCTAACACTTAACATGGATATCACCAAGCCTTTGATGAACCATATCTCTTTAGATAGAGCATACCACTATTGCGACTCCAAATTTATATCCCTCTACTATGAGAATCAAGATCACCGCAAAAGGCCCAACACTATCAATCAAAACACCTTAACATGGCTATTTAGATCACTATGTACCATCTAACTAGTCTTTCTCCACTTAATAATTCAATGGTACCACTAGCCACGCACAACAAGTAATAGCCTTAGAAAAATGCCACAACCTTATGTCACCTTAGGCATACTTCTACATCATACATGCAATATCATACACCACTACGAATCAAATAAACTTACTCTATTGCATGCACCGTTAAGTCTATTAGATCGCTTCTATACAACTAGTATTCATTAACCAAGAAATCTTCACATCCACTTTCATGGAAATCAACTGTTCAAACTTAATATCTAGTGCTATACATGATTTACAACCCAACCTTACGCGGAATTTTCACTTGGAAACTATGAAATAAACATCATGAAACACTAGTGCACTAGAACTTCATAACCACAATAATCGATCATGACCTAACGGTTTTCCTTATCATAATCCATTAGCATGTACTATTTCAGAACATCAAGCCTACTAATTTAATCCCACAAAACATGCATCATCAAACTCGTGCCACTATTTACCACCACACCATTTAAATTCAAGCCTATAGCTTATTATCAATCATTTACCACCAATGAAGAATGCAACATAATATAAATATACTAATCCATCAAATTGGGATATTCTACCCAAATATCTCAAAAATCTACTACATACCTCATCACAAGTATCACTAGTTTACAACCACCAATGAAAAGAGGGTCAAGGGGGGTAAAGCCTCATAATAGACATGGTCAAGTTTATCTTTATATTATAACCCCGTAAAATCTTACCTACTTATAATGATCTCTCACCTCCTAATTACTTACTCAATCTCATGCAAACAGATTCAGCTATGCATATATTAAACCAACACACAAACAATAAGTTGGACAGCAAGCTGCTAGTGAATCGAAATAGGCCTCACACGGCTTTACTAGACTTTGATTTTTGTTCAAAAACACCATGATAATAAGGTTACATATTACAAGAGATAGAAAATTGACACACAATATTCAATGATCTAAGGATACACATCTTACTCAGTAAGAATAAAAATCTGAGTTAAACACTTCCCCCACAGACTACCATACAATCCACACATGCTACTAGCTACCACATTAGTCTATCACCATAAGGGGGTAAATCATTCTCGAACATCGGTTATTCAACTAAAATATTCATTTACACAAAAGTCACCCTCACTCTAACTTCTAACTTTGTGACTTCACATCCCCAACTTCTTGGTCCAATATCACCATCAATAGGTCATGACAAGAACACTTTAACGCATACTACTATTCGGGTGGAAATACAGTTCCAACATTCTATTACATATCATTCCCCCTTAAGAAGACATTTGTAACATAAATTTGAAGGGGACTAAACGCAATTAATACGTCAAGCTGAAAAGCATGATTCCATCAGGATCAATGTTTACATCGAAATCAATACACATTGAAGCACTAACGGACTCTTATCAAGTTCTTGCAAAAATTTTAACTCTTATATGGTTCAATCAGAAAGTACCATACCATTTAGATTCTAAACTTCTGTACTTGAATCACCTCAATAATGAGACATATCTGAGGACATTAGAGTAAGGAAAGAATGTGGGATGACTTCCACACTTATAAGCAGGAGGCTACTAGGCGTTTAGGAAAGTCTCTTTTTCTTCATGCTCTAGTTCGTTCAATAGAGTCAGAATGTTCCTCTTTCATACTCTAATTCGTTCTATGGTGTTTCCCATACGAAAGTAAAAAGTCATCCCACATTCTTTCCTTACTCTAAAGTCCTCAGATATGTCTTATTATTGAGGTGATTCAAGTACAGAACTTTAGAATCTAAATGGTATGGTACTTTCTGATTGAACCATATAAGAGTTAAAATTTGTACAAGGACTTGATAAGAGTCCGTTAGTGCTTCAATGTGTATTGGTTTCGATGTAAACATTGATCCTGATGGAATCATGCTTTTCAGCTTGAGGTATTAATTGCGTTTAGTCCCCTTCAAATTTATGTTAAAGATGGTATCAGAGCCAGCACCAGTGGCGGTGGTGGGGCAAACCTCACCGAGGACGCTGAGTCCCTACGGGGGGTGAGTGTAGGGACGGCGATACATAACGCCTGCATTCACTTAGGCAAATCCCACATCGGTAGTGAAGGGGAACGAAGTGTGCCTTATAGGTGCATGGATACCTTCAATGTATGTGACGCATTATAAAACCGTGAGGGTCCGAGGCTCCAAAGCGGACAATTTCGCATGCGCCGGTGGGCTTGGGCTGTTACAGAAATATAACTCCCCATAAAAGTCATGCATGTATTAGACTGTAATTTCTGAGCTTTAGACTTAAGTTTTAGTGGATGTTGTACTTTGTGTCAGCTTCCATCGACCATAACTCTTGGTATATGCTGAATTAGAGAACCTACTATGTGTCAAATGATAGGTCTTCAAGTTATATTTCCAACGATACCAATTTTGCTAAAATCCGACACTCGAGCAAGAAGTTATGGCTCTTCAAAGTAGAGTGTGTCGACTAACCAATCGTACTTAGCCACTGGACTAGTTGCGCGATACACAAGGCGGCGCATACCTCAATCTATGTGATTCTAAATGCGGTGCCTACCTTAGTCTAGGCGATGCACAATGCGGCGCCTATTTTAATTTATGCAATGCAAAGGGCGGCGCACACTTATGGTTTCAGGTGACGAAAAACACTCTGTTTTGAGTTACTTTAAGTGCAAGTTAGTCCTTACAAAATCCAAAATCGTCCTTACCCACTCCTAAACAGATTTGGGCCTATTAACAACATTGAAGCCTCCTATAAAATCCCAAAATGTAATCCTTCAAGAACTTGAGAGGAGAAGCAACTAGGGTTTGAGAAAATAATCTTGAAGGTCTGACCATTCCAAAACTTCTTCGTGAATTCTTCACAACTAAGGTACGCGGGGTTTTCCTAAATTCTCATGGGCATAGAAAAATCATGTTTTAAGAATCGGGTTTCAAAATTCATGTACATACTCATGTTTTAGAAGCTTTAATGATATTGTTTTGGCCTTTTGTCTTTCCCCCAAAGTGATTGAAAATTATATGTATACGTATATATGTGTTTGCCCTGAAATATGAATTGAGAGCATGATTTTCATGAAACCCCTCTCTTAATGTAAATTTTTCCATGTTTCACGTAATATACAATGTTTGAACATGAAAGAGAGGGTTGTGATTGTTGAATATGCATGAAATGAAAGAATGCATTGTTTTGCAAAAATGCACATGACCCCCATATGTTTGATGAAAGTTTTGCATGGATTTGACTTGAGTTTCGGAACATGGCATCTTTGTTGCAAACTACATGCTTGGGTGGTCTGAAACTATATTTTTATGAAAGATCGTGCTAAATTCATTATGTCTCAGAAATAGGACTTGCAAGTCTTGGTATGACGATACCAACTCAGACAAATGCCATATCAGACTCAGACTAACAGACTTTTTCAGACTTTCATGATTTTAGACATTCAGAATGTAGTATGTTTAGAAAAGGCTAAAAATGGGCACACAGAGATGTTAGGTGGTCCCCCGAAGAGGGCTTGAGTTCAAGCAACTCATTGCCCAAAACCGTGGTTTGCCGACCCGGGTATACTATTATGTGCTGACTTAAATGTCCTGTGGCGTATCAGACTCAGACACTCCAACCCTTGTGGGACACTCGGGTTGGGGGCTTCCCCGCTGAGTCAATGGCGGATTCCATACAGCCCGTGGAATATCAGACTTGTAGTGGAATACCACCTAACTCAGAAGTAAAACACAAATCATGATTTGAAATGAACAGACAGGTTACATGTTTTCAGAAAGTGCCCATGTATTTTTCAAAAACAGTTTTATACATGATGTCTTGATGAAAAGAATTGTTTTCAATTATTATATATATATATATATATATGTTCCATTATGCTATTTTTGGAGTGCTTCGCGTGCCAGTACTTTTGTACTGACCCCCCCCCCTCCTTCCAGGTTCCGAGGCACAGTCTAGGGGTCCAGCTACTCAGTAGACATTCTCGGAATTGCAGACTTGATCTCACAGTGGTGATCCTTCTATTATTCGGAATGCCTAATTATGTCAGACATTATCTTATTTATTATGTTTTGGGTTTACTGGGGGCCTTGTCCCAGTTTTTTTTCAGACAAATGTTTGAGTTTTTAGTAGAGATTTCGCAGACTGATGTCAGATAGTATTATTCAGAAATGTTGCAGAACTTGACCATGTTTTCCATACTCAGTATTCATTTCTGCATTTTCATTACGAATGTTGTGCATGATAACCAGATAGAGAATAGGTGTTCCGGGCCTTCATGGTTCGGGATGCTCGTCACGGCTAGGGCCTAGGCTCGGGTCGTGACAAACTTGGTATCAAAGCACAGCTCATGGTCCCAGGGTGTCTGCGAAATCGCGTCAACTAGAGTCTTGTTTATGGGTGTGTAGCGCGCCACACTTATAAGCAGAAGGCTACTAGGCATTTAGGAATGTCTCTTTTTCTTCATGTTCTAGTTCGTGCAATAGAGTCAGAATGTTCCTCTTTCATACTCTAATTCGTGCTATGGTGTCGCCCATACGAAAGTAAAAAGTCATCCCACATTGTTTCCTTACTCTAATGTCCTCAGATATGTCTCATTATTGAGGTGATTCAAGTACAGAAGTTTAGAATCTAAATGGTATGGTACTTTCTGATTAAACCGTATAAGAGTTAAAATTTGTGCAACGACTTGATAAAAGTCCGTTAGTGCTTCAATGTGTATTGATTTCGATGTAAACATTGATCCTGATGGAATCATGCTTTTCAGCTTGAGGTATTAATTGTGTTTAGTCCCCTTCAAATTTATGTTACAGATGGTATCAGAGCCAGCACCGGTGCCCGTGGTAGGGCAAACCTCAATGAGGACGCTGAGTCCCTACGGGGGGTGAGTGTAGGGACCGCGATACGTAATGTCTGCATTCACTTAGGCAAATCCCACATCGGTAGTGAAGGAGAACGAAGTGTGCCTTATAGGTGCATGGATACCTTCAACGTATGTGACGCGTTTTAAAACCGTGAGGGGCCGAGGCTCCAAAGAGGACAATTTCGCATGCGCCGGTGAGCTTGGGCTGTTACAAGGAGATACACTGGGGCATATAAATCCCTTATCTAGGAGGTCTGCTAGCTGCTCTTTCAACTCTTTTAGCTCTGTGGGAGCCATTCTATATGGCGGAATAGAAATGGGACGGGTATCAGGCAACACATCAATACGAAACTCTATCTCCCTATCAGGGGGTATCCTTTGGAGATCTTTGGGAAAGGCTTCTGGAAATTCATTCACCATAGGGACAGACTGAAGAGGAGGATTTTCAAATTTAGAGTCCTTGACTCGAATAAGGTGATACAAGCAACCCTTAGAGATGAGTTTTCGGGCTCTGAAATAAGACATCAAGTGCCTTTGGGTGCTAAAGAATGTCACTCCCATTCTATCATTGGTTCATTCGGGAAGGAAAAGGTAACTCTACGGGTCCTACAATCAAATATGGCATAGCATGAATGGAGCCAATCCATCCCTAAGATAGCATCAAATGCAACCATGTCCAACTCTATAAGGTCTGCCACCGTATCCTGCCTTCCAACAGTTACCACACAACCCCTATATACCCTTCTAGCAACAACAGAATCCCCCACCTGGGTAGAAACAGAAAAGGGTTCGGAAATCACACTGGGCTCAAACCCGAAACCAACAGCCACATAAGGGGTCACATAGGATAAGGTAGATCCGGGATCAAGTAACACACAGACATCACGGGAAAAGATTTGTAACGTACCGATAACAACATCTGGGGAAGCTTCCGCCTCCTGGTGGTTGGTCAAGGCATATAACCGGTTGCGACTATTCCCGGCAGCTGATGTGGCCCCCTTCTGGGATGGGGGTGGCGCTGTGGAATTGCCCTGAAACTTCGCACCACCAACACTCCTCCTAGAAGATGGACAGTCCCTCTGAAAGTGGCCTGACTGACCATATGAATAACATACAAGTGTGCTCAACTGACATTTCCCCGGATGATTCCTACCACAATTTTCACATCGTGGGTAAGTGCGATGCTGCTGAGCCACACTATCCTGCGACTGAGTATCTGGTGCTCTAGATCCCTGAGGAGTCTGAAAGCTCTGAGTCTGTCTGTCTGCAGGGGGTCTGGGCGTTGGGGCGCTGGCTTCTGACTGTGTATTATTCCAAAATCTCATCTTCTTCGACCACGTATTTCCCCAGTTACCACTCTGCGGCTGACTCTGGTGCTGGTCCGCAGATTTGACTCTCTTGGCCTGTCTGTCCTTCTCTTTAGATTCAGCGATCTTTCTCTTCTTCTCTTCCACCTGCTGCATGTGGACTGTCAGTCTAGCAAAGTCTAACTCCCTATTCAACATTGCCCCCTGGCACTCAAGTACCAGGTTATCAGCAAGGACGGATGCAAATTTCCTCATCTGGGATCTCATATTGCTAGTCAATTCTGGTGCATAGCGGGCTAGTTGATTAAACTTCAAAGTGTACTCCTGTACACTCACACTGCCCTGCTTCAGATTCATGAACTCTTCTGCTTTGGCCTCCCTCAACTCCAGAGGAAAGAATCTGTCAAGGAAAGTTTCTACAAACTCACCCCTAACTGTAGGCTCAGCACTCTCACCTTTTACTTCTTCCCAGTCTGCATACCACTGATTTGCAACATCCTTAAGCTGCTAAGTTGCCAATTACACTCCTTCAATCTCATCCACATGCATTACCTTAAAGATCTTCTCCATCTCATCCACGAACTCCTGTGGATCTTCCTCCACCTTTGTAGCAGTGAACTTAGGTGGATTCATCTTTATGAAATGCCCGACTCTAGTAGCCTCAGACGTAACGGATGCAGACCCAACATCTTTCGATCGTTGAGCCTGGTTAGCTACCAGCTGTGTCAGTATATGGATAGACCGTCTGAACTCTGCATTTGAGATATCTCTCTGAGCAGTTGGTGGACGATTGACATTAGCCCACGAAGCCCGAGGTGGACTGGTTGGGACTGGAGGGACTCCCGGAGTAGGGACAGGTTCTGGCGTGGAAGCTCTATTATGGGTCCGCATCCCATGGGTGGGACGGACCACATCTGCCTGAGCACTCTAATCGATGTTGCGACGGGAAGGCATAGTCGTGTTTCTGAAATACAAGAGATCATTGATTAGGGGACAGTTTAGACTCTGAAGCACGAACTAAATCACAAAGAAGGGAAAAATTCTTAAACGCCTAGTAGCCTCTTATTTATAAGTGTGGTGCGCTACACACCCATAAACAGAACTCTACTCAACGCGATTTCGTAGACACCCTGGGACCATGAACCGTGCTCTGATACCAAGTTTGTCATGACCCAAGCCTAGGCCCTAGCTATGACGAGCATCCCGAACCATGAAGGCCCGGAACACCCATTCTCTATCTGGTTATCATGCGCAACATTTGTAATCATAATAAAATGCGGAATTGAAACTGAGTACGGAATACATGGTCAAGTTCTGCAATATTTCTGAATAATACAATCTGAGATCAGTCTGCAAAATCTCTACTAAGAACACAAACATCTGTCTGAAAAGAAACTGGGACAAGGCCCCCAGTAAACCAAAAACATAATAAATAAGATAATGTCTGACATAATTAGGCCTTCCGAATAATAGAAGGCTCACCACTGTGAGATCAAGTCTGCAATTCCGAGAATGTCTACTGAGTAGCTGGACCCCTAGACTGTACCTCAGGACCTGGAAGGAGGGGGGCGTCAGCACAAAAGTACTGGCACACGAAGCAATCCAAAAATAGTATAATGGAACATACATACATATATATATATATATATATTAAGTGAAAGAAATTTTTCATCAAGACATCATGTATAAAACTATTTCTGAAAAATACATGGGCACTTTCTAAAAACATGTAACCTGTCTGTTCATTTCAAATCATGATCTGTGTTTTACTTTTGAGTTAGGTGGTATTCTCCTACAAGTCTGATATTCCACGGGTTGTATGGAATCCGTCATTGACTCGGCAGGGAAGCCCCCAACACAAGTGTGCCGCAAGGGTTAGAGTGTCTGAGTCTGATACGGCACAGGACATTTAAGTCAGCACATAATAGTATACCCGGGTCGGCAAACCACGGTTTTAGGCAATGAGTCGCTTGAACTCAAGCCCTCTTCGGGGAACCACCTAACATCTCTGTATGCCCATTTTTAACCTTTTCTGTACATGCAACATTCTGAATGTCTAAAATCATGAAAGTCTGAAATGTCTGTTAGTCTGAGTCTGATATGGCATTAGTCTGAATTGGTATCGTCATACCAAGACATTGCAAGTCATGATTTTTCTGAGCCATAATGTATTAAGCAAGAGCTTTCATTCAAAACATAGTTTAGACCACCAAAACATGTAACTGATTTAAAGGATTTCATATTCCGAAACTTAAAGTTCAATTCATGCAGAAATTTCATCAAACACCTGGTGGTCAAATGTCTTTAGCAAGTTCATGTATTCAAAATTGAAACACATTCATTCATATATGTATATAAACTGTCAAATCGCTTTGGAGATGGTCAAAAGACCAAAACAATGATGTTAAAACATCTTATACATAAATATATATACATAATTTAAAACCCCATTCAAAAACATGATTTTTTTCTATGCCCATGAGAATTTAGGAAAAATCCCGCGTACCTTGTTCTCCACGAATTTTGGGTGTCTATCGAAGCCTACGTAGAGAGGATTCCAAATCTGTAATTTGTTTCACGAACCCGCGGTTAAATCTTGAGTTGCTTGGGTTTTAATTGTTGAAACCCTAGGGAGAGTTCTTGAGCAAATTTGAAGAATATAATGATATTTTGGCTCTTTAGGGATTTAATCCCATGTTTAAATTGATAGGAGAATGAGTATTTATGGAAATGCCATTAGAAATCCGGATGGACTTAACATTTTGGCCGGGCGCGATCCAGCAGGCGGCGCGGGCTAATCACGCGCTGCCACTAGATCAAAATCCAAACGAGTTCTTAGGCTCGTCCAAAAATTTTGAATTTTCTCCGAGACGTACTACAACCTTGCCCCATCACAACCCAACAAAAAAATCCAAAAATGAAGATCGGGAAGGTCGGGAAGTTGTATCCCGAAGGTTGCCAGCTAAGAATGAGTCTAAGTCATTTCAACACTTAGAAAAATTTAAAACTTAATTCTAAAGCTCAGAAATTACAGTCTAATACATGCATGACTTTTTACGTGGCGTTACAACGAGTGAATTTTAAAATTGTGATGAAGATTTTATGTCTTCTAATTACTAGTTAAATTCAAATGGAGTAGAAAGCTTAAAGATTTAATCTCCAATAACAAGTAATATAGATTCTGAATTTATTCGTTAAGATTGTTATTTTCCTTCTAAGAGTACTAGAATCTGTATTAATACAACAAGAAGTTCATAACAATTTCATGTATGAACAAGAATAGTTTTGAAATTCTTTAACACCTTCAACACAAGATTATTACTAATCTAGCCAAGAAGTGTGTTAGATATCAGAAAATAGATGAAATAGAAATTTTAGACCAAGTCCCCCGAGTTCACGGAGTTTCCTTAAGAAATAATTCCCCTCACTGTACCCGAGGTTATGAAATTTTCCTCCCAGGATAAAATGGCCTTCAATCCAATTATAGCGGTACCTCAAATAATTGGATTCCATGAACGCCTCAACAATTTGAATAATCATACAGAATATTTTTAAGAGAAAAAGAGTTTTTTATTTTGAAAATTTTCGTATATCAAACATGTGGATCAAAGAAGGTTTATATAGCCATAACATGCCTCTTCTGAAAAGTGGCAATGGTTCACTTTAGAGCTGTGCCTTTACTGAAAATTCATATCTGTTAATCCAAAGACAGTGTCTTTCAAAATAGTCATACCATTTCACATGAAACAGTGTGTCATATCATTGAAGGGTTGCATCCCTTTCGAAACAGCACTTCGTTTCTGCTTGGCATTTAAAAATAATGCACCAGTTCAGAAAACAGTGCATCAGTTCACTGCATGCATGTGTAAATAGAGTATCAAACACTTTTTCAGACAAATTTTCTTTAATTCTATCAAATAAACTTTGTCCAAAAAGATAGATCTCATCAAACGATCAAATCCAAATCCGAAGCCGAGCCGCGCAATGATGACGACGTGAGGTATCTCTTATTTCTTGCCTCAATTAGAATGTGGAAATGTGTATCACATTATAAACAATTTAAAACTTCTTTCTCCCACCAATGTGGGAGAATTTTAGTGAACTTTCCTATTTTGAGCACTCTTTTCATTTTGGGATAAACTAAATTTTCTCTTCCACTTAATTCCCTTCATTTTCCATTCAAAACACACACATAGAATCCAACAGACTGATATCTATAGTCTTGGAGTGATCATTTTGGAGATCTTAACTGGAAAATCCCCTAGCGAGGTTACAGATGGTCTTGATTTGCCACAGTGGGTAGCTTTCATTGTGAAAGAGGAGTGGACTAATGAAGTGTTTGATGTTGAACTTATGAGGGGTGCACCTAATATTGGTGATGAGTTGCTTACTACATGGAAATGCCTTTGTATTGTGTCGATCCCACACCAACTGCTTGGCCAGAAGCTCCGAAAGTACTATAGAAATTAGAGGAGACAAAACCATACCTGATGTTGGACTAAGGGTTTTTGGAATTTTAAGTTATTTGATGATAGTGTAGAAAGATAATGTGTTATTAAATGGGTGTGGGTCGGATATTTAAAGGATCGTATATTAAATGGGTTTCATGTTTTTTATTTTAATTAATATTGATTTATTTTACTTAATGACGTGGACCTCTAATAAGAGGCCACTAGCCAAAGTGGTTTTTAAAAACCACAGTTAAAAATTATTGGCATAGATGAGCCGATTTTGTAACGGCGATGGCATGAATAAGCCTAACTTTTAACGGATGGCATAAATGAGTCATTTCTAATAGTTCAGTGGCATATTTGAGCCTTTTCCATTTTAAATAATTTCTTGGAGCAATAGTTTAAATTTCCCAATATTATTTCACTAAGCTGAATCTAGTTGCTACACTTACATGGATTATTAGTTTGAAAATTAGTTTGTTCTTGAACTTATTTGAAGTTTATGCGAAGTAACATACAAATTATGCACCCGAACAACAAAAAGAACCATTTAGCATTTATAACCTATGTAACTGCTCATTCAACTTGATTCCATCCTTAATTGATTCACCATAATCTAATCATAATTGTTCATTCAACTTGATTTCATCCTTAATTAATTCACCATTATCTAGTCATAAATTGACATAAATGAGTGAGATGTGAGATTTAGTATAACACTTCACTTAATCTTCAGTTCATTTCTTTCTTTCTTTATCTCTTTCTTTCTTTATCGGCTCCAACATTTACAAAGATCCAAATGCTACCTGCGGAAAAATTAAATGGAGAGAACAATGGAGTAAAGCTAGAAAATTCAGAATCTGATGAACAAGATAACGGATTAATCAATCAAGAAGACATGGAAAAGCTGGAACTAGAATAAAAACAAGTTCAGAAACTGAGGTCTTCGACTTATCAAGAAAACACCCGGTATCTAATGAAGCCTCCCATCAACACCCAAATCAAACCAACCCCACAAAACTTTATTGGCCAGCTGAAATCCTTTCTGAAATTCTCTCAAGGCTTCCCGGTAAATCTCTCTTGCGATTCAAGTCTGTTTTAAAATCTTGGAGTTCTTTGATTTCTAGTCTTGAGTTTACCAAATATCATCTAAGTTTATCAGCTAATAATAACAAAGACTACACTAAGCATAGCGTTATGTTGAGGATAGCCCAACCAGAACTCGACCTTAAGGAATGTCCTATTATGGAGGAATCTAACTTGGATTATCACATGAAAAACTCCGGTATAGCTTGTGTGATTGAGGGTTCTGTCAATAGATTGATTTGTCTTGTAGATGAGGCAAAGCAATTGTTCCTACGGAACACAACAATAAGAAAGTATAAGAAGTTGCCTGATTTTAGAAATAAATTGAAGGATGATGGTCAATGCACATATGGTTTTGGATATGATGATATCCATGATGATTATAAGGTAGTCTATATTTTCACAATTACTCGCTATCCACGTAACTTTCAAGAAATCAATATCTACAGCCTAAAGAACGATTCTTTGTGAACAATACATTGTTCTAGGAGAGTGATGCGGTTAATTGGCGCAGGTAAGTTTGTGAATGGAAAGCTTTATTGGGCTACTAGTATTGATATAAACAATGGTTGGGGCATAACCTTTTTTGATTTTAGTAATGAAAAATGGAGAAAGGTAGAGCCACCTTATTATGGAGAAGAGAACAAATTTCTCGTGTTGGGAGTGTTGAAAAGTAATCTATCTATGATTTATTATAATTTGACTATTCATGTGGATGTGTGGACTATTAAGGGGTATGAGAATAAAGAATCTTGGAGAAAGATTTTTACTATCAATTATTCTGTATATCCCGTGGATTATTTATTTTCTCACTCTTTTTTTCTATCAAAAAGAGGTGAATGTTTCACGATAAAATCATGATATACAATCCGAAGGATAACGTAAGCAACTGCTTACATATTAATGAATTTGATTATGGTCTTTTGACGGAATTCTTTCCAACCCTAGTCTGTCCGCTTTCACAAAATGAACAAGGGACACTACAAGATTCAAGGTGACAAATATTATGAATATTGCAACTGTACTGTACGTGATGATTTGTATGAGTTTGATTTTATGTATTTTGCAAAAGATATATTTTAAGGAGAACTTTACCAACATCTTCATGGATATTTCATTTGACCTCTCCTTTCTAGCTACTATTTTCATGAAAAAAAAATATCTCATTGTTGCTACTAGATAATTAAATTCTTTGGCTTTGTCCTTCTAATAATTTAGTTATTTGGCCAATGGAAGGTTGTATCTTCTTTCACTTTAGTAATAACAATAATATCTGCAAGAATGGGTTGAATTAATTAGAGAAAGCAATAGAGGAAATATTTGATTGCTGTGATTATGGAATAGATGGAAAAACTCGTGAACATAGAATTTTAGGAGAACTGATAATTATGTTTTTATTTTTGTTTCTCAAAAATAGATAAAGGAAAATTTTCAATCCAACAAAAAATAGTGTTCAATCAATAGTTTGACACACATGTTGTGGTTTTCTCATTGTTAACTTTTATGCAGCAGCATTAATTGAGGAAACTTTTGAATTTAATGAAACTTGATGAAGAAACAAAAGAAAAAATAAATTGCATGTGAAATTTTTAAACAAAATGGTGCTTGAGATGGGCATTAAATCGAAATTCTAGAATGATATAATATCCAATGTATGCTGATCGAGACATTGTTTTGATACCTTTAAATGGTGAGGTATGGGGAAAGGGAAGAACTGCCCATCAGTAATGGAGATAATTTCTCATAAATATGGATATCAAAGTAACTACATTAATAGTAGAGCTATTTATGAAAGGAAGAAAGTTTTAGGTGACGTAGATGGGGTTAGAAGAGATATGAAGTTACAATCTCATGCAATGTATTTTTCTAGAGTAATATTTACCTATCACATATTAGTTCATGGTCTGGGCCCTATATACATAAGTGTACTTACCCTTTCTTATGACGGCTGACAGCTTATGGAATACGTCTTATGTTGAAGCCAGGAGAGGGGACCTAGCCTTATATTTAAAGGCTTAAAAGCCTTAACCTAGTGCACCCCCATTATGGGCTCATAGACAGGCCTACACTATTGCCATACCCATATGGAATTCGCATGAATACACTGCCCGTGTCTTGCCCACCAACTAATAACATCAACCCGTTTTACTTTAACGTACCAAAAAGTTAATGTTCAATCCATATAAAATAAATAATTCTAACATTAGTTGCACCAAATCATCTTCTGGATTAAAGAAGCAAAATAATGGCGGCAAGATTTTAAAATCTGCAAACGACAAGGTCGGCAATGGAACATGAATTTTGAGGGTTGTGGGAAGGAAGCAGGGAAGAAGTAAACTGGGATTTTGGCGTATTGGGACGAGGAATGGGAAAGGCAGTTTGTAAGTCAAGTATACGACTAAATATGAACATACAAATTACTCTTACATTCCGTGAATATGAAAGTTGTCGATGTTATTATAAGCTTATATTATTCAGTAGAATAAAACGATTATTTACTAGTTGATGTTAAGTAATCTGATACAAAGGATACGACAAGGGAGAACTGAAAGGACCTGTGAAATAGTGAAAAGGACTTTCTTTTCACTTTTCACTTCTACTTAAGAAAAGATCGGAAACTCCTTCATTTATTTTTATTTTTTCCGACTTTTATCGAATGTAAAGTTTACAATTTATCATCCCCTTGTACTGCAATTCTACAAGCAAAAACACAATAACTATATTGATAATCCCAAAAGATGCACGAAACATTGGTAGAGTGTTCGTACTCCATACCACGACCTCCGAGGTGAGGCAGAGAGGCTATTTTCGATAGATCCTGCAGCTAAACTAAATCAAGGATAGAAAAATTAAGTTCGTTGATTCTTAGTGCCAGTTTACGTTCGTATTCATGTCCAATAGTTACCTAAAATCTTTACCACATTCACACCACAGCAGTTCTAGGCAGATAAAGTTTTAAATTGAAGCATAATTCTATGTTGTTTTTTCGGTATTGAAGCAAAAGTTGATGCATTTAAGTGATACTTCTCTATACATAGATGTACGATGTACACTTTCCAGACTTAAACACAGCTACTGATTCCCTCATTTTGACAAATGATGACGTTCCCTTGATTTTGCTAACTTTCTATTAACTTAGAGGAGTGGTGCTGCTCTTCATTTCTAAGCTTTCAAGTTTCAAGCAATTGATTTTTAGTATCTACCGATTTTGTTCTATGTTAAATTTTGTCATTTCATCCTTATTTTTTTCCTTCCTCCAAAGAAGAGAGCAACAATTAACATATCTGATTCTATAAGTTGAAGACAAGATATCAAACTTGGAAAAAGGAAACATTTTATATCAAATCAAATTTTGAACTGAACTGAAAATTTCGAGATAACGAATATCCAAATTAATAATTCACACAAACAGCTAGATTCAGTTTAATGAAAGAAAATTAAAAACTTTAAACTAATGCTCCAAGAAATAATTTAAAATGCCGCAATGAAGACATCGACCTCGAAAATCATGAACGCATAAACAACTCCAGTTTCATCTTGATCTTTGCCAACTGAATAATAGTCTCCGAAATTATCCCCATAAACCCATAGACAAGTTGAAAATTTTACGGCAAATAGGGTGGATTATTTCGGGGTAATATCCTACACGTTCATCCATTTTGATAACCTTTAAGAAATGGTGCTCTATCATAACAATCTTATTCGCCAATGCCTGACCACGAAATTTCATGTTGGGAACTGAAGCCTCGATTTAGTCGATGAAGTTCTTTGAATAAGGAGGAGGTGGAATTACCCCGTGATTGAAATAGTAGTGATAGATAGCCTTCAAGATTGCTAAGTCAGGATCATAATCATAATCACCCTCTTTTTCCAGTTAACTTTCAGATGTTCCTCCTCTTTCAAGCATGGAAAATGTTGGCACATTAATTGGCTTCAATTCATATGATTCAGACATCGGATGCTTTTCTTTTTCTTCAATTTTCGCAAACACACGCTTAGATTGATACACTTCAGATGCTGGGAGCTTTCTTTTTCCTGTCGTTTTTGCAAGTTCAGGGATGATCGATTATTGATTTTCTCCTGACGTTAGCATTTTGGGCATGGTGATTCTTTGTGAAAATGTTGGAGCTGATAAAGAAAAAAAGAAGATTTTTTGAAGAGAATGCGGAGATGGTTCATTCTCTTGCTACATTTATAGCTATTTCATTTCACTAAAATCAGTAAAATATTAGTTGTACTAAATCTCACTGCAGATTACTGTCCATAACTCTACGTATAGTGTTCACACTAGATCATTTTATTGACCAGACATTAAATGACCTTTCGAGTAAGGCGTGTACTGATCTGTCGTGATTTATGGCTGGTAAAACTTGGCTTATATGGAAAACTACAACACATAGGAATGTCCTCAAGCATAGCGTACATTCTAATATAGACTAAACACTGAGTTAAATGTTCTTTATCGAACATATTATTAAGTTGTTGATGAAAAATATACAGTCCGTGCATATTTTCTGATCCCATTAGTGTTTTCCAGTTTTCTAGTGAACTGAAAAGCGCACAGCAAACTACTTGTATTAACTTCCGGCAGAAATTGGTTCGATTCAATTCAACATTCTATTTTCTCAGATTTGATTGTGTCATAACTTTATAATTCGGATATGATGATCATTTCATCTATAGCGGAAACAAAGTACATAGCACATTAGACAAAATTCATCTTCAAATCTTCGTTAATTCATTTCCGAGGATTTTTCAAATGTCGAGTTCACTTAGAATCTTAGATTATATGGTACATCTGTCACTAGGTTTTGTTGCTCACCATTTCTAGGGCTTTTGAGTTTCATCAATACGATAGCTAATATCATCTGCTTGTACATTTCAAACATGCTATATATCTATCTTCTTTTTTGTTTAGCCGTCCTCAGAAGAATTAACATCTCTTATTCTGTAATTAAGTTAAAGAGAAGATATCAAACAAAAGCGGAAAGTGAACTGAAAATACAGGCAAACCACATCACGATGATCTGATTATCTACTTTAAAGGTTTCGTAACATACTATGCATGTAATATATACCAACCATAGATTGCATATCAGAATAAATGGATCAGAAGCTCCAGTTTCTCACATTCCCATAAACTGCATCGTGCACTTCGTTTTCAAATTGATATGCTAAATAATTGTCATTAACAATACTCCATCTATAAATGGAAGAAAAGATATTTCAAATAGGTTAACAAGAATAGCCCATACATCAAATCCACTCACAAAATCAACCTGCTAATGAGTTGAAGAACTTTTAGCCAGAAAATCCTAATGCTGCTCTAAAGTTTATACTGCAATGGGTTTTAAATAAGTATCACAAGCTATTTCTATCTCAATCCATCATCATCATCCATGTCACACCCCCTTTTTCTAACTCCAAAAGAAAGATTTTAAGATCGAAAGGGTTTTATTAATTAAAGTGACAAAAGAAAACGATTGTTTCGAAAAGGGATTATTTACATTTTTTATTCGGAGTCGCCACTTGGCATAATCTAGTGTGCCAAGTCACCTTTGGAAAATCCTTTTCAAAGAGATTTGACTCTTTTAAAATGGTTTGCAAATAGAGATTCCGACTAAGGAGTTTTGTTGACCGAGGGAAAGGTGTTAGGCATCCCTCGATCCCGTGGTTCGACCACAGTCACTTGGTGAAGAGTATCGGCTATTTTGGCACCATCTAGTGTATAAACCACAAAAAACACGTGAAACAATAAATCGAACATGTCAAACAAAATGAATCCCGAAAAATAGAAAGTCCAGTCCAATTGTACAGTGCCGAAATAAAAGAATATGCAGAAATATAAACCTACTCTATTCTACACTAATCCTAAACTTTGCTCCATTGCTTTCTCCACCTGCCGCCTCGGTCCTTCGTCACGGGCGTCCTCCGAGTACAAAATACCGCGGGGTATTCCCCGGAAAATAAACACAAATATCTCGAAACATTCCCTGGCCAAATAATACATTTGATCAAAAAGCAATAAAACCAAGCTATTCAACACATGTTTCTAGCATTCAACATTCCACAATTCCTGAAATTTGTCTACCCAACTTTACCTATCATGGCACTATCACAATCAACGATGTCAACGAATCAAAGTAAGTTACCCTTATCGTTTTATCAATTTTCAATTTCCAACTCCCAAATAACTGATTCCGCTTCTCGAATTAGATATTATTTCATCACACAATTCATGATTGAGAGGATCCACAACGAATCAAAATAAGCAAATATTCACCAACCAAGATCAAACTACACACGGTATTCAACCCAATACATCGAATATGATAAACAATGAAATAAAAATTGGGAAGGAGTAGAATTGGACCTAAAAATGTCGCTTTCAAAATCGATGTATTATTCAATTAAATCCGGTAGAATCCACATCCGAAACCTTGATTCGGAACTTCAAATTGAACCAACTCCAACTCGATCAAAACCCAAAAAGAACATCGAACAACCCCGAGACAGTCCCCGCGAATACCCGAGAAAGGAAAAGAGACTGGTCTTAAGAATTTTGCCTGTTCTACAATAGTTTGCTGAAACAGAACAATAGACAATCGAGAAAAATGTTCTTTCCGGACAAGATTCGTCAGAAAAGGGCGATTAACGGACTAACCTGACGCTGATCTTGGGGTATTAGTGGATTAGAAGTTCAGATGTCAACAAGTAGCCTTTTTTTCTGGTAATTTCGATCAGATTTGGTAGGTTTCGACACATTTCTGGCGAAACCATCGCCGGAAAAGTAACTCGAACACAGAGCTGACCTTTCTCCATTAACTTCGTCTACCCCTTTTCTCTCTTGGTTCCCTCTCTCCTCGATTCTGTGCGTGAATTGTTCAAAATACGATGGTGTCTTTTTGTGTATCGTTGAATTTTCCCAGATGATGAAAAGAACCAAAAATGGAGTGTTCAAAAAATGGCATGAGGTCTTTCTCTGTCTTGATGATCCCTCATTTTTTTGGCCTGTATTGTTTGTATATATGATATCCTATGAAGGATCAATTCCAAAAAGGGAGTCTATGGGTCCCACCTTTTTGAATGTAGCGTGTAGTGTATATATATATGGTTAATACCTTTGTGAAATTGGGAAATGATAAAAAGAAATGGAATCTTTTTGTTGTCCCACTAGATGACAAATTGTTTGTGATTTAGTTCTATGAAATGAAAAGGAACTTGATGGGTTGGGGACGTGGGGTATGGGTTAGGTTGTTAGGCATAGAATAAAATTGGTTAGGGGTTGTTATTTTTTGTCATTTTATGGAGGGATAATTACATGGTCGAGAGTACACGATAGGATAAGGTAAAATGAGTAAAAGTGATATCGGGGAGGAACAAAATTACGTGTCTACATCATGCCCCTCTTTGCATGTAAACACAAGGTGTTTTCATACAAAGAAATAGACAACAAGACAGAATTTTGACTGGACCATTATTCAAAGGAAGAAACAAAAGAAAGGACAACCGAGTTGGAGAGTCGAGTGAGGTTCCATCGAGGTTCCGGTCCGCGGTTCTGTCATTACATCAAAACGAAAATTACAAACTAAAACATAAATGAAATTACAAAAATCCTAACTATGCAGCTTATTTTGGACTCTTGAGTTGAGTTTCATCACCCTATTTTTCAAGTGGGTTCCTGACTTGCAATTTCGTCAACTTGTTGATTGGCTTTCAATTTCTTCACCTTGTTGCTTGAATTTTAATTCCTTTACCCTGTTCTTCAGGCGAGCTCCTGACATACAATTTCCTAAGCTTCCAATTTCATCACCCCGTTCTTTAGGTGGACTCCTAAAACCAAAACTAAAACTACAAAATAAAAAAAAGTTATCCCGCACAAAGATTATGACAAAGAATGATTTCATGTTTTGAAATTATGGTCCCATTTTTCAAGGGGGTCCTGAACATAAAGTAAAATCTCATTTTTTAGGAGAGTCCTGAACAGAAAGTAAAATCCCATTTTTCAGGAGGATCCTGAACATAAAGTAAATTCCCATTTTCAGGAGGGTCCTGAACATAAGGTAAATTCTCATTTTTCAGGAGGGTCCTGAACAGAAAGTAAAATCCCATTTTCTAAGAGGGTCCTGAGCAGAAAGTAAAATCTCATTTTTTAGGAGGGTCCTGAACAGAAAGTAAAGTCCTATTTTCTAGGAGGGTCCTGATCATAAAGTAAAGTCCCATTTTTCAGGAGGGTCCTAAACAAAAAGTAAAGTCTCATTTTTCAGGAGGGTCCTTATCAAAAAGTAAAATTTCATATTTCAGGAGAGTCCTGAATAGAAAGTAAAAATCCCATTTTCCAGGAGGGTCCTGAAGATAAATTAAAATTCCATTTTTAAGGAGGGTCTTGAATAGAAAGTAAAGTCCCATTTTTCAGGAGGGTCCTGAACAAAAAGTAAAATCTCATTTTTCAGGAGGGCCCTGAACAGAAGGTAAAATCCCATTTTCCAAAAGGGTCTTGAATAGAAAGTAAAATACCATTTTCCAAGAGGGTTTTGGTAAAATTCCATTTTTCAGGAGGGTCTTGAACAGAAGTTAAAATCCCATTTTTCAGGAGGGTCGTGAATGTAAGGTAAAATCTCATTTATTAGGAGGGTCCTGAACATAAAGTGAAATTTCATTTTTCAGGAGGGTCCTGAACATAAAGTAAAATCCCCTGTTTAAAGAAGGTTCTGAACAAAAAGTAAAATCTTATTTTTCAGGAGGCTCTTGAACTTAAATAAAGTCTCATTATTTAGGAGGGTCCTAGATAGAAAGTAAAATCCTATTTTTAAGGAGGGTCCTGAATAGAAAGTGAAATCCCATTTTTCAGGAGGGTCCTGAACAGAAAGTGAATTCTCATTTTTTAGGAGGGTCCTGAACAAAAGTAAAGTCCCATTTTTCATGAGGGTCCTGAACAGAAAGTAAAATCCTATATTTCAGGAGGGTCCTGAACAGAAAGTGAAATCTCATTTTTTACGAGGATCCTGAAGATAAAGTAAACTCCCATTTTTCAGGAGGGTCCTAAACAGAAAGTAAAAATCCCATTTTCTAGGAGGGTCCTGAACATAAAGTAAAATTCCATTTTTAAGGAGGGTCTTGAATAGAAAGTAAAGTCCCATTTTTTAGGAGGGTCCTGAACAAAAAGTAAAATCTCATTTTATAGGAGGGTCCTGAACTGAAGGTAAAATCCCATTTTCAAAGAGGTTTTGGTAAAATTCCATTTTTCAGGAGGGTCTTGAAAAGTAGTTAAAAACCTATTTTTTAAGAGGGTCGTGAATGTAAGGTAAAATCCCATTTGTTAGGAGGGTCCTGACCATAAAGTGAAATTCCATTTTTCAGGAAGGTCCTGAACATAAAGTAAAATCCCATATTTCAAGACGGTCCTGAACAAAAATTAAAATCTTATTTTTCAGGAGGCTCCTGAACTTAAGTAAATTCCCATTATTTAGGAGGGTCCTGAATAAAAAGTAAAATTTTATTTTTCAGGAGGGTCCTGAACAGAAAGTGAAATCCCATTTTTCAGGAGGGTCCTGAACAGAAAGTGAATTCTTATTTTTAGAAGGGTCCTGAACAAAAGTAAAGTCCCATTTTTCATGAGGGTCCTGAACAGAAAGTAAAATCCCATTTTCCAGGAGACCCCTGAACAGAAAGTGAAATCTCATTTTTTACGAGGATCCTGAACATAAAGTAAATTCCCATTTTTTAGGAGGGTCCTGAACAGAAGTAAAATCCCATTTTTCATGAGGGTCCTAAACATAAAGTAAAATCCCATTTTTCAGGAGGGTCCTGATCATAAAGTTAAATCCAATTTTTTATGAGGGTCCTGAACAGAAAGCAAAATCTCATTTTTCAGGAGGGTCCCGAAGATAAAGTAAAATTCCATTTTTCAGAGGGGTCCTGAACAGAAAGTAAAATCCTATTTTTTAGGAGGGTCCTAAACATAAAGCGAAATCTCATTTTTCAGGAGGGTCATGAAAAAAAGTAAAATTCCAATATATGCTTTCCCAAAGATAACTGGACTTATTGAACAAAACTTTTGCGCCTGTTTCATCAAAGGAAATTTGGCAGTTAAAACTTAGTGGTGGCTTACGACACTTGGCTTCTCAGCATCTTCCTCAGCACTCATTCCTTTCATCTTTGTTCCAAATCGCTGACACTTGTCCTGTCTTGCCGCATCATTGACCCAGGCTAAATTAGGGGAAATGACTATGACTCTGACACCGAGTTTTTATTTTTTTACCATGTCCACGAGATTTACTTTTTGACATTTGATACTCCCATGAATCTAGTTACCTGTCGGTTGATAGACTACCTTTGCTTTGTGTTGAATTACGATCCTATTTGTTTCATGTGCTGGTCCTTGGCATTTCTCATACAATTGGGAAGACTGGTAGCAAGTTTTGAAATATTTTCTCGCTTGTTTTGACAAAGACTTGACTTAAAAATGTACAAAAAAAAGGATGGTGACTTTTATTTTTATAAATGGCATAAATGACAGTATGAATACATAAATGAATGAAAAGGGAAATGTCTCTTAGTAAAAAAGAAAATTTATTTGAATACGTCAACCAACTCTAATGAGCACGACATGCATTTTGGATTAAGCTGCCTGATGTGTGAGCAGATGCTAACACATTTGAGGCTTTTAAATCTAAATAATTGAAAATTATTAAGCAAATTTTGGTTGTTTTTGATCGTTTCCTTGTGATATTGTAGTAATAGCAAGGATGGGAGGAAAACATAGGAAAGATGAACAAAATAAGTAAAATCTGGTACAACTGAGCTTATATGAGTCTGACGGCATTTCTTGTAAGCCATCAGAGATGTGGTCAGCTACCAAAAAAAGGTGTCAGGAATAAAAGTGTAGAAGAGTTGATGGATGAAGGTGACGATATTCTCAATATGTCATCACAAGTGTGGTAAGCCGTCAGAAGAGGCTGTCAAGTGGAACAGAACATAGTGAAATAAGCTGAAGGGTTGATGATATTTGCTACACACCGTCACTCCTATGGTAAGCCATCGGAGGACATCGTCATAGTGAGGCAGAACAAGTTAAGAAAGCACAACTTCTGACAACATATCTGAGACGCGACCAGAATCCGGACGATCAACACCAATTTACCATCACCTAAATCCGAGCTTAGCTGTGATTTTGTTATTTTATTATCTTAATTAGGCTTTAGTATAAATATCATCTTTTAGTTTTTTTGATTGATTCATAATTCATCTATAAGACAATGAACCTAGGGAAGAGAGGCACGTAACATTGCTCTCTTACATCAATTATTCTTCTTGTTTTTATCAACAATTTATGGGCTTATTCTTTGTGATTCAATCGAAGAAACTACTTGTTATTTTCCATCTAATCGTAAGTTATCCTTATTATTATGAATTCAACTTGTGATTTCGTTCATCAAATCATGAGCGGCTAATTCGATTAGCCGGGGTTATGGGATCCATGGATTAGGGTTTGATAGGATACTAGGTGTTTAATTGATTCAAAGAGTAGTGGACCATCTTGAAATTCTTTTATTTCAACTGAAATCTAAAGGTTGCAAACATTAGGTTATGCCTTAGATTTTATTTTCTTCTAACGGAGAAATAGACTAGACGATGTGAATTATCAATAGGGACTAAGAAGCTACCAACCTTCTATTTAATGATTTATGTCATAACTGGATTAATCTACCTGTTATAACATCCTATTGGAAATACATAAGTTATCTAAGTTTGAGAGAATTAGATAATAAATTGTCTGGTGAGGTCGAGAGATAAGTCAGATACTATAATCGTCAAGGATATTATACTGTTCTAATCATTCCGAGAATCTCTAGCATTACCTAGTATCAATCAATTCCCGAAACCCTTGGTAAACATAGCTCCGGTTTCCCATTTATATTGATTACAAACAATAATATTGAAGTGACAAAATTACTTGATACTATCAAAACCCCCATCTTAATTTTATATTTTCGTACCATTTGTTTGAATTGAACCTGTAGCTATAGCTTTATATTAGCTTAATCGCCACTCATATTATTCCGTATGGATTCGACCCCGACTCCAAAGTTGCATAAATATATTGTCGATGACCGCCTTACACTAATTTGAGGTGTAAGTTGAGCGTTATAAAAAATGGCACCGTTGATGGGGAACAATTTGGCCTATTGAGTTAGTTTGGAATTTTAGCTTACTGGCTTGAATTCAAACTTGTAAATATTTGTTTGTGATTTCCTTTGTTTCGTGTGTTAGGTAGATTTTCTTTATTTTTGCATATTTCTTACTATGGCATCATGGAATGAATGTGGGTTTGATGGTTGGAAATATTATCTGGATGATCCATGTCCATATTATGATGGACCCCACTTTTGGCATGACAGTAGATATGCTGCCCGGAGAGAGATGTGTGCACCATCTCCATCCTACTGGGAGTATAATTGTTCTTTATGTGGTGGTCAAGATGAACATTGGAGTGATGGTTCAAATTCTCCTTCCCCCTATCGCGCTAACCTAAGTTCTAGTTCTTCTTATGAGTATGACAAGTCTTATGGTCAAGAAAAGGAAGAACGAAGCACTGTAAAGAGTGACATTGAAGCTATGCTTCAACTAATGTTGGATCGTATAGACACAATGAATAATACCATATGTGACATAAGTCAAGACATTAGGGCATGTAATGAGGGAAGAGAAAGGATAGAAGAGATGGATATCGAGGTCAATTATCGAAAGAACTTTTCTACATTATGTTTAGATGATATCTTGTCCGTGGAATCATTTAAAATAATGTAAGAGTGTGACGATTAAGAGCAAGATTCTTACATTGATGATGATCAACCCTTGGAGATTTCTCAACCAACCGAGCCAACCATGAGGGATGATGCCAAGATTAAGGGAATGGCGCTAGAGGAAAACTAAGAAGCCAAGTCAATCTCTTATGAAGACTCTAGCCCAATTCAAAGTAAAAATATTGAGAAGATGAATAAAAGTGAGTGTGTAGAGGATAGTGTAACATTTTAAAAAGGATTTGTTGGGCAACACTCGACGCATTTTTCCACATTATGGTTAGATGATATCTTGTCTGTGGAATCATCTAAACTAGTGGAAGACTGTGAAGACGAGGAACAAGAATCCTATATCCTTTATTTTACACTTAATAAACAATATAAAAATACACCTCACTTTAAGGTCGAGTTGTTTACCATGCATCATTCATTACTCGGCTTCTTAATCTTTGTGCCACCTGCCTATGAGCGAGGCAATACAATGGACTCTAAGTTGGGAGTGAAATACATATTCTCAAGGTGGAGGAGAAAGTTGAGTTGGGTCGTGCCACGATGTTACAATAGCTGCTTCTTTGGAGGCAACCCAATGTAAGTTGTTGTTTGTATTCGTATTATGTGATTGACATCAGATCTTCGCACCTATGGTCCCACAGGTATGTTTCTAACTTTCTTGTTTTGATTTGACGTGTTGGGAACAATGCATGATATTAAGTTGAGGGTGGTTAAATACTTCTTAGTGCCCTTTGTGTGTTAAATCCAGAACTTGACTGGTTAGTCTTACCTTAGTTGAAAGATAGGTGTTAGGAAAGGATCATAGGCCGTTTTGATTTTTAAGTCACTTTTTGCCTAAATGACCTTCCTTGTATGCATGATATCTCTTGATCCTTATTTTGAGCCTGAATTGACTATTTCTTTCTGACACCTATCACCTTCCCATTTAGATCATAATAAACCTGTTTTGGACCTGGTCCCCCTTCGACACTGTGCACCTAGAATTAAGTAAAAAACCTAAGTTGAGGGTGTCTATCATAGGGGCGCGTGATGTAAATTAAATGTGAAGAAAGGTAGAATGAAAGGAAAAGAATAAGTGAAAAAGAATAAAAAGTTGGGTGGTGTGGAATAAGAATAAGAAAAGAAAAAGAATGAAAAAGAAAAGTCACATCCATCCTGAATAATGTGTGATCAAGAAAAGGAGAAAAAAAAAGAAAAAGGTTAATAAGTGAACCCGAAAAGTTAAGGTAGTGCCAAGGAGGCTTAGTCACTCTAAATGCCATTGAATATCATTCCAGCCCTTAGCCTACATTACAAGCCAAAGAAAATACCTATAGTGATCCTAACTTACCTGTCTGGACACCTTGGTAATGAAAATAAAGGAAAGTATATGGTATTTGACATGCACTGATTTAAATTTCTTTCTGAGAGTGAGTGTATCTTAACTGTCCCCACATTGACATGCTTGAGTTCATATATGAGTGAGGAGGGACTTCTTTGTTGTAAGGGCACATAGGGTGCATTGCTAGATTTTAAATTGTTCAGATAGTGTAATATTGGTACATGCATGGTTGTTGTTGCTTAATTGATGTCATATCTTGATTCCTTAGGGTTGTATTGTTAATCTTCATGGATATGCACAATTGGATTGAACGTGAAGAGTGGCATGAGTTTTTACCTAAACTTGATAATCAACTGTGATAGGTATCTTATGTGTCTCTTGGTTAAGCATCGTAGTATAGTGTTAATTGTGAGGCTTTTAACTCTAAATAATTGCAAACCCTTAAGAAACTTTTGGTTATTTTTGATCGTTTTCTTGTGATATTGTAGTTGTAGCAAGGATGGGAGGAAAACATAGGAAAGATGAACAAAATAAGTAAAATATGGTACAAATGAGCTGATATGAGTCTGACGGCATTTCTTGCATGCCGTCGGAGATGTGGTAAGCTACCAGAAAAAGGCGTCCGGAAGAACAGTGAAGAAGAGTTGGTGGATGAAGGTGAAGACATTCTCAATAGGTCATCACAAGTGTGGTAAGCCATCAGAAGATGCCATCAAGTGGGACATAACATGGTGAAATAAGATGAAGGTCTGACGACATTTGCTACATGTCGTCACTCCTCTGGTAAGCCGTCGGAGGACATCGTCTGAGTAAGGCAGAACAAGTTAAGAAGGCATGACTTCTGCCAACATATCTGAGACGCCTCCAGAAGCCTGACGATCAACAACAATATGCCATCACCTAAATTCGAGCCCAGCTGTGATTTTGTTATTTTATTACCTTAATTAGGATTTAGTATAAATAGCATCTTTTAGGATTTTTGATTTATTCATAATTCATATATATCAGAACATTAACCTAGGGAAGAGAGGCACGTAACATTGCTCTCTTACATCAATTATTCTTCTTGTTTTTATCAACTATTTTTGGGTTTCTACATTGTGATTCAATCGAAGAAACTACTTGTTCTTTTTCATCTAATTGTAAGTTCTCCTTATCATTATGAATTCAACTTGTGATTTCGTTCATCAAATCATGAGGGGCTAATTCCATTAGCCGGGGTTATGTGATCCATGGATTAGGGTTTGATAGTATAATCATCAGGGATATTCTGATGTTCTAATTATTCTGAGAATCTCTAGCATTACGTAGTATTTGTTAATTCTCGAAACCCTTGGTGAACATAGCTCTGGTTTCCCATTTATATTGATTACAAACATTAATATTGAAGTGACAACATTACTTGATACTATCAAAACCCCAATCTTAATTTTATATTTTCGTACCATTTGTTTGAATTGAACTTGTAGCTTTAGCTTCAAATTAGCTTAATCACCACTCACATTGTTCCCTGTGGATTCTACCCCGACTCCAAAGTTGAGTAAAAATATATTGACGACGACCGCCTTAAACTAATTTAAGGTATATGTTGAGCATTATCACTGCCTGATCTTCCTATCCACACTTCCCATTTGTTGTTGAGTTCATGCCTTCGCCGCTAAGCCACTTCTTCAAATCCATTGGACTCATATATCTCATTCAATTGACGGCATCTTAAAAGACTTTCACTAACAAATCCCTTTCGTTTTCACTTTTCTCTCGAACTAACTATCTCCTTACGGTGCCTATAACTGTTTTCACCAATAAGACTCTCTCATTTTTATTTCTCTCGACTCACCATCGCCTTATGGTGCCCACGAGGGTTTTCACCAATAAGACTCTATTTTTTATTTATTTTCCTGATTTCTTATGCTAAGGAAGACAAGTAGTACCCCATAATGTATTATCACATCCATTGCATGCTTACCCTTAAGATTATCAAAGATTGATTTGAAAGACTTTCTTTGGTTTTAAGTTTGCTTTTGGAAAGGTTAGAAAAGGATGGCAAAAGGCTCAAACAACACTTGATCTGAGGGTGGGACTTACCACTTTTGGAATCGACTCAAACAACACATTAGCCCCAGTTTTATTGATCGGGTGATTCTAAAAATATTTATGTTGTTGGACCGAGCCCTGAATAGGACAGCCTACATATCTCACCTCCAAGAGAGGAGAATTAGGTCGCACGTAGTTTCATCAGCTTGTTCTTTGTTTTGATTTGATTTTTTTCTCCTTTTTTTTTTATTTTCGAACTCCTTCTTTTATTCTTAGTTTCCTGATATTTATCTTTGACTCTATTTTGATTCCTAAAGAGGAATATGAAATAAAAATAAAAGTAAGCTGAAATGGGTAAACAAAGGATTACACAATGTTTGAATAGAATAATAAATTGCGTTCATCATATCAATCTTCAAAAATGAAAGTACTAAACATGTAATAAAACCAATGAAGGATAAAATATCATACATAATATATTTTGACCACATCAGCATTGATAGCCATTTTTGCCATTTTGCCTTCAATATCTGTCAAATATAAGACTCCATTGGGGAACACTTTCTTCACAATGAAGGGACCTTGCCAGTTTGGGGAGAACTTGCCTTTTTCTTCAACCTGGTGAGGAAGGATACGCTTCAATACCAACTAACCAACTTCAAAATGCCTGGGTCGTACCTTTTTGTTATACGCTCGAGCCATTCTCTTATAATCCAATTGGCTATGACATACCGACATTAGCCTTTTTTCCTCAATCAGACTCAATTGTTCCAGTTGGGTTTTGACCCACTCGTCATCATCAATCTCTTCTTCCACAATGACTCAAAGAGAGGGAATTTCAACCTCTGCAGGGATGACTGCTTCTGTCCCATACACCAATAAATATGGAGTTGCCCCTGTTGAAGTGCGAACAGTAGTGCGATAACCTAGCAATTCAAACGGCAACTTCTCATGCCATTGTCTAGACCCTTGTACCATTTTCCGCAGTATCTTCTTGATATTCTTATTGGTAGCTTCCACAACACCATTAGCCTTTGGACGATATAGAGTGAAATTTCGATGTGCGATCATAAACTATTGACACACTTCTTGCATCAAATAACTATTGAGATTGGCAGAATTGTCTATATTGATCATTTTAGGAATTACAAACCTACATATGATGTAGGCATGAACAAAATCTACTACTGTTTTCTTTGTCACTGACTTGAAAGTTCCTATCTCTACCCACTTTGTGAAGTAATAGATGGCCACCAAAATAAATCTATGCCCATTCGACGCTTTTAGATCAATCGGTCCAATCATGTCCATCCCCCAAGCTATGAACGACCATGGATAAGACATTGCATGCCATTCATTGGGAGAAGAAAGCATCAGATCATCGTGTACGTGATATTGATGATATTTTCGAACAAAAAGAATGGAATCCCTCCCCATAGTAAGCCAATAATAACCTGCTCTTAGAATGTTCTTAGACAAGACATAACCGTTCATGTGAGGCTCTCATACTACAGAATGAACTTCAACCATGATTGCCGAAGCTTCTTTTGCATCAACACATCTCAAAAGACCCAGATCCAGGGTTCTCTTGTATAAGATTCCAACACTTAAGAAAAATCCACTAGCCAAACGCCTAGTAGTCCTCTTTTGATCATTGGTGGCATGTGTCGGGTATTCTCCTGACTTGATGTACTATTTAATATCAAAGAACCAAGGTTTTCCATAGAGTTCTTCTTCAACTACATTACAATAAGCGAGTTGATCACAACTCTGCATATGCACTGGATCGATGTAGGCCTTATCAGGGTGTTAGAGCATTAAAGACAAAGTGGCTAAAGCATCAGCAATCTCATTGCGAATTCTTGGGATATACCTAAAATTTACAAACACAAACCGTTGACATTGATCCTTCAAGCATTATCGATACGGTATTAGCTTTAAATATTGTGTCTCCCAATCACCTTGCATCTGATGGATGAGAAAATCTGAATCACCTAACACCAATAGTTCCTAGACTCTTATATCAACAGCTAGCCTCAAACCCATAATGCAAGCTTCATATTCCTCCATGTTATTGGAACAATAAAATCAAAGTTGTGCTATTACCAGAAAATGTTGCCCCGCCTCAGAGATAAGAACTGCACCTATTCAAACTCCTTTCATGTTGACAGCTCCATCGAAGAACAACTTCCAACCTAGATCAGCATCTATAATGACTTTATTGACACACAACACTTCTTCATTAGGAAAATATTTCTTTAATGGCTCCTACTCTTCATCATTGGGATTCTCAGCAAGATGGTCTACCAAGGCTTAGGCTTTTATAGCGGTTCGAGTCACATATACAATGTCGAACTCAGTAAGCAATATTTGCCACTTTTCCAAACGATCAGTTGGCATAGGCTTCTAAAAGATATACTTTAAAGGATCCATACAGAAGATGATATAAGTAGTGTAGGACGAAAGACAATGCTTCAATTTCTGTACTACCCAAGTTAGGGCACAACACGTCCTTTCAATAAAAGTGTACCTTGCCTTATAGGCAGTGATTTTTTTGCTAAGATAATAAATAGCCTGCTCATTTTTGCCCGTGACATAATGTTAACCCAGGACACAACCGAAAGAATTATCCATGACTGATAGATCTAAGATCAAAGGCCTACCAGGCTCTGGTGGCACCAGCATGGGAGGATTTGACAAGTATCTTTTAATTCTATCAAACGCTTCCTGACGCTTCCTGACAAGTATCTTTGAGGGATCCAATTCAATTCCCCAACGGCTGACTACAAACCCCAACAGCTTTCCAGACGGAACTCCAAACACACATTTTGCCAGGTTGAGCTTGAGATTATACATACGAAGCTTTTCAAAGAACTTTCTTAAATCTTTAACATGGTCAGCCTGACTTTTTGACTTAATAATTACATCATCTACATAGACCTAAATCTCCTTATGCATCATATCATGAAACATAGCGGTAATAGCTCTCATTATGTTGCTCCAGCATTCTTTAAACCAAATGGCATCACTCGATAGCAATAAGTCCCCCATGGTGTGATAAAAGACATCTTTTCCGCATCTTCATTATCCATAATAATCTGGTGGTATCCCGCATAGCAATCCACAAAAGAGGCAACTTCATGTTTAGTGCAATTGTCCAACAAAATATGGATGTTGGGCAATGAAAAATCATCCTTTGAAGTTTCTCTATTCAAATCACGATAATCAACACATACTCAAATTTTGCCATCTTTCTTTGGGACAGGAACAACATTGGATAACCACGTAGGATAACGAGCCACTCAAACGACTTTGTCTTCAAGTTGTTTCATGATTTCCTCTTTGATTTTTATACTCACATCAGTTTTAAACTTCATCAACTTTTGTTTCATAGGGGGGAATATGGGATCAGTTGGCAATTTATGAGCCACTAATTCAGTGCTTAAACTAGTCATATTATTATAAGACCATGCAAAAACATCCTTATAATCAATTAATGCTTGAATGATTGCATCTTTTAGCTACGGCAAAGCATGTATACTGATTTTAGTATCCCTAACATCTTCTTGATTCCCTTGATTGATTGACTCTGTTTCATTCAAATTAGGAGTCGGCTTGTCTTCAAACTGTTCCAACTATTTGCTTATTTCCTCTAGTACCTTTTTTTTATCATATTCCCCCTCTTGCTTCATTATATCTTGATTAGTTTGGATTTTAAGATCAGGTGGAAAATTTTGCATGCATGTCATGTCATTAGAATTAGCATAAAGAGAATTGTATAAAGAAAAGACAAAATCAAAATATATTAGACACAAAATAAGGGAAAATTGTATTTCATTAAAAAGGAAAGATAGGAGGATTTAAACACAAATGACAACTGAATGTAAACAAGCTAAATTCCAAATTACAACCCTGGAATAACTCAGATAAATAGAAAGAAAAACAAAATGAACTACCAAATCTCCATCCTGATGGGGAGAGGAGTGACTTCCTAATTGTTGAGCTGGACCTCACGTTTGCCTTACTGGTACCCTCTCCTGCTTTACCCATGTCAACATCAATCAGCAGGTTCTGAAGTCATCAACCAATTCAGCTTCAAATTCTACAGGTTTCATGACATCGCTCTTGAGAAATGATTCACTGAGTAGTGGCATTAGGAGAGGGAGTGACCATGTTTCCTTTTTCCTTCCCTTGGCCTTCTTCAAATCTTCATCTATAGGTTCAAATCCCAGACCAAAATTACCCATGTTCTCTCTCGGACATATGGGGCGAACGATACCGTGCAGAGACACTCCTAAACTCTTCCCTGGTATAAATCCATATTTCAAAAGCTCACTCACTATCATGATAGAAGCGAAAGACAATTGTGGTCCTGGAATAACCTTCCCTTCAATGATATGATTCACCGACACTATATCAAAATTTTGATAGACAAATGTCTCATCTACATTATTTACTTCAATAAGGGAAAAGGGAGAATCTTCGTAGGCGAACAATAAGCGCTGCCAGTGGTCCTTTTACCATCAAGATAGGCTTACCCAAAGCTCCTACCACTGTCAACTTAGGTTTATGCTGACTTAAATCAACATATCTTCTGGCACCTTGCACTGTGATCACGGGGTTCTTTGTGCTTTCTTGGGCTTTATCTTCTCCCATTCCTTCCTGGCTTAATGACATTGCTTTCAATGAATTTGCCACATTCACTGATTTGTCCTCATTGGTCTATATTCTGACAATAGGCTTATAACACCTTGATGAATCTTTCCCATCATATATCAATTCTAACATATTGGTTTCAGCATGGGTTGGACGCAGATTCTAGTTAATGTTTGAACCTCCGGGGCCTGGACCAGCATTTAATTTGTGTCAGTTAAATCTTGACAGCTCTCTTTAACTTCCAGTATTTCTTGATATTGTGACCTGACATGTTAGAACAGTACGCATACCTTAAATAATAATCGATATTCCTCAGAGGTGGATTTGTAAGCCTTTCTTGAATTGGGCTTAAGACCTTCATCTTTCTTAACCTATCAAATAAGCTAGCATATGATTCCCCAAGAGGTGTGAACTAATTTTTGACCGCCTTTTATTTCTTATACTCGGGCCTAGGTTGAAAATTTGGTCTAGAGGGGTTTTGGTAATTTGGTGGAGATACTGGCATATTTTGTGGAGCTTGCATTTGCCAATGCGGGTAAGAAGGGGTTTGGGCATATATATACTGGGTACGGGGATGGTGGAATGAAATATGATGGTTTTTCTGGAGGGTAGTAATGGTGGGGAGAAATATATGGAGTTTGGACATAGGCTTGGGCTTGGGATTAGGGATAGGGGCGAGGAAGTCTTTTGGGATTGGAATGGGGTCCAGCAACAATGGTTGCCACATTCTCATTCTTATTTTTACCGCCGAACGCACCAGATCCACCTTGAATCACTTGTGTGGTGGCTTCTAACGTGGCAAAACTCACTATTCGGCCGGTCTTGATTCCGTCCTCTATTATCTCTCCTATTTTGAGGATTTCAATACAAGACTTTCCCATTGCTGGAAGTAAATATAAAAAATAGGTCTTATTCTGTTCCTGAATGAAGACCTCTACCAGCTTACTCTCCTTCATTAGAGGCTTTACCCTAGTGTCCTGTTCACGCCACCTTATCGTGTATTCCCTAAAGTCTTCAGTGTTTTTCTTCTTCATGTTGACCAAGGATTTTTCATCAGGAATCAGGTCGACGTTATACTGAAAATGTTGCACAAATTTAGAAGCTAAGTCATCCCAGCTGTTTCACTTGTCGATATCTTGATCGACAAACCATTCTGAAGCCAGATCAGAAAGACTCTCCCCAAAGAAAGTCCTAAGCAACTCTTCCCTTCCCCTGTAGACCTCAATTAGTTGTAATAACGTCTTAAGTGTGCCACAGGATCACCGTATCCATCATACTTCTCAAACTTGGGCATTTTAAAACTGATGGGCAGGTTGACATCTGGGAACATGCAAAGATCTTTATAGGAAACACTCTTATAACCTCTGGTTCCCTGCAAATTCCTCATGGCCTATTCTAAACTTTTCAATTTCCACACTATGACCTCCTGTTCCTTTATTGTGATATGTTTATCCATAAAAAATAGAAATGCAGGTGGATGAGTGTACCCATACGGTTCATTCATTCTCAAAGTAGGCTCCAGGGCATAATACTGACTATCTAAAACCTTCAATATTGGCTCGCTGGCAGACCGAGGAAGCACCATTGTCAGACATACATCATATGTGGGATATTCAGGTGGTGGCAAAGCCACGAACACCAGTGTGATCGATGGCACCAGTTGAACAGAGGCCCTCGATTGGGGAGCTGCCAATGGCACACTAGAGCTACCAGGATAATATTGACGTGGAGTGAATCCTGGTGCGTGCTCTAGTGGCTCAATAGGGGCATAGAATTGAGCCTGAGAGAGCGGTGGGCAATTGGGGATATTCCCAAGATATTCAGGGAGTGGAGGAAGAGGTATTCCACTAGCCCATGCTCGGTACAGATCTAGCAATTGTTGTGTAAGTCTCAATACCTCATCATTGCGTTCTGAACTTTCTTCCCTGGGATTCTAATCTGGGTCAATGAGTGAATTTTCAATCTCTCTACTATCCATGGCAAGCTTTGCTTTTGATATAGTGAAGTACGGTTGACTAGCTAGAGTGCTGTGAACCAACCACTTATCTGAAAGAACATGCTCATCAAAGACAACATCCGTTAGGATTAGGGCACACAACAAGCATGGGAATCACATTGGTAAAATTTTCCTTGATTCTTGTTCATTTCTACCCGCCTTTGAGGGTAGTGAGGTCATTTCAACATCATCTCGATTTTCATCTACACTCATTTTCTTCATTCCTCCAAACACACCTCCTTTCTTTTGCCCTCATTTCCCTCATTTTTTTGTATCAGTCTTTGTTCTTTCCCTTTCTCGTCTCATCATTCTTTCTTTTTTTTTCACTATCTACCTTCGTTTTATCATTCTTTATGGCTTTTGATTTAAAAAAAAAAAAGGAAAAATAATGAAAAATGACGAAACAAAATAATTAGATCGAACCAAAAAGTAGCTTGCCTAGGTATCATGTTGTACATAAATCAGATCTTGCCTAGTTCGGGCAATGCACACCATAAACACATCAAAGTTGAAGATTTCTTCTTCTTCTTCTTCTTATTTTCTTTACGAAGAACACAGAAAAGGAAACAACTCCACAACTTCACTACATTTCATAAAAGAGACAACTAAACAAACTTTGAATCTAACAACTTAAAAGCCGATCAACAAATGACTAAACAACATTCAAGACCCAAAATATAACATGCGTAATGCTCTTAGTGAACACTCTTAACGTTAAAGAAAACTGGACACCGACTTAAAAAGGATACAATACTACAAGGCAGAAAAGTAAAAGACTCAAACTAAACAAAAGATAGGAAATTCTCCTTCAAACTGGTGTTATGCGTGATGACCCTCCCTGAGATGAACCAGCTTGTGAAGCTCTCTTTCTTCCACCCAAACTTTGTAGCATATCCCGTAAATACACCTTGATATTTGGGAAGAAGCTTCTGGCCCGTATTCCCACCTCATGGGGCTACAGTCTTGAACAAATCTGCTAACTGAACTCTCAGTGTCTCCACTTTGGCCCCCGCACTTTTATCCTGACTATCATCAACAATTCATTTTTCTGGTTTTCTTCCTCTAACCTGCACTGGTAATGGCCTGCTGACACCCCGAGGTATAATTTGAAGCCAGACCCTGTATTTCTAAGTGTACCCTAGATTATCTAAACCTACTTGGAGAGTATTCACACCTATGTTGCGTGATTCCAGAATTCTTCGTATTTACTGTCTCCTAAGTATAGATCCCTAATATGCTCAACATTCTTCAAGAGATCCATTACTGGTGGAACGTCTTGCATTCTACCCAATTGGCGTATTACCCTAAGAGGAGAGTACAGTCTGGTGCAATTGATCCATAACAGAGCAAAAAGAGGTTGCATCGGACAACCACAAAGGATTATTTTTTGACGAAACCAGAGATAGGTCCACTGAATATTGTCCTCAGATGTTGACTCAAGAAATTTATTCCAAGCATCGACCCCTATTGGCAGCAAGAACTTATCAAAATGCATTCTATGATTCATGGCTTCCACTCACTCAAACATACAATGATCGATCACATCCGACCTAATCAGCGAAGGCGCATTCAAGTGCTCCATCATCCATAATTGCAATATCAGGTTGCTTCATTCGAAGAATCTCACCCCTCCTTTTACCTCGGTTAAGGGTTTATATATTTCCACCAGGATCATAGGTACGAGAGTAAATGTTTCTCCTAGTTGTTCATGAAATAATGTTATCACCACCATCTATAAAGGAGTATTAATTCGCCTCTCTTCTAATGAGAAGACCAAAATGCCAAACAAGACTAGCGTAAAGACTTCTAGACGACGTTTATCCCAATTCTCCTTAGTTGTATAAAATTCATCCCAAAAGCAATCAAAATCATCCGAGGGCCCAAAACGAGCATACAAATAATCAAAGGAGACCCAATATTGTTTAAGACATGTCAGGTGCTTATTGGCCTTTAAACCATAACCATGAAGAAACCATATGGGGGAATGAGTCCGCGCCCAGATCATCGTTTTCTTAATGTATGGAAACTTAGAGAAACTTGATATCTCTGCCAGAGTGGGCATCATTTCACAATTTCCAAACCTAAACACGAAACAACTTGGGTCCCAAATAGTCAATATAGCCTCAATCAGATCTGGGTGGGGCGTGAGTTCTAGGAGGGAAGTGAGAGCGCCTAACTTCTTTGTTAACTTTCGTTGTTCAACGTAGTTAAACATGTCCCTCAATTTGATTAACTTTCTGGGCACCTTGACAACAATCATGACTCTAGACTTTGTCGATGGATCCATCTTGTAGTAACACATGGACATCAACTTGAAAATTCTATAAGAACAAAAAATTCCCAACCCTTGGGACTTTGTCGCAGTCAAATGTTGAAGGGATAGACAACTTTATGACTCCAAATCGCCAAATAGTACCACTGAATAAAATCAGCATACTTGGCTAAGACAAACTAATAGCACTAGATTATAAGGAGAAAGACATAGGCTAAGGCTAAGACAAAGGCTAAAATAAAGATTACCGGACCCACCGAGGGTTGCCTACGTATCCCGCCTTGAGGGACGAGAATCAGGTATGCGTAGTTCGTCCCGATTGAACAATTAACGATGAACTAACAGATTGACCCTAATTTAAGATACACAACCAAAGACAAACAAATAAAATCTTTTTGGCATTTTAACTATATGAAATGTACAAAACTGCTACCATTTCTCATTTTCTTTTATAAAAATTTCTAAAATCTTTTTTTTGAAAATTTTGAATTATGAATGCTTGCTAACGGAGACAGTGAGAAATCTTTTTGATGTTTTGGTTTTTGAACAAATGAGTGCAAAAAATAAAGAAATCTTTTTGAATTTTCGAATTGTGAAAAACAAAAACAATAAAGAATACTAAAAGCTACGAAACCTTTTTTTTGACTCTTTTTTCTTTTTTCCTTTTTTTTTTGATTTTTTCCTGCCACACACTTTACTTCTAACACATGTTTTCCCCAAATTAGTCCGTCAAATGACCACATTACCCTCAAACATGCAACATCTAGTACGTAGAGATGCTTTAAAGGCGAGTCTCCTACAAAAGACCAAGTAGGCCCTGCTAGGTTTTCAATATAATGCACATAAGCATGACCTAAAGGCTGACCTACATTGAGGTTTACGAACAAGGCTGTTCGGGGGAGCGTATGGTCGATAGTGGCTTCTTTGATTTTCACCTACTCCATACTAGCCAACGGCTCCCCCCTTAAGATAAGGTTGACTCAACTAGACGTCGTGTACACAACGTGTACTACAGATTTGTTGCAGAAAGAAAGACTCGGGTTATGCACATGATGTCAGATATAAAAGCGGTAACACATATGATAAATGCTATAAACAAAGAGCACGAAAACACTCAAAAGCGATAACAATAACACAAACAAAAATCACAAACAATGCTTATACACTCGTAATGCCAAACAAAGCCGATACGACTCCAAAAATAAGCTCGGATCCTGAAATTATCCCCAACAATATTGCCAGAGTTGTACCACCCCTTTTCTAACTTCAAAAGAAAGATTTTAAGTTCGAAAGGGTTTTATTAATTAAAGTATCAAAAGAAAACGATTGTTTCAAAAAAAAGATTATTTACATTTTTTATTCAGAGTCACCACTTGACATAATCCAGTGTGCCAAGTCATCTTTGGAAAATCCTTTTCAAAACGATTTGACTCTTTTAAACTGCTTTACGAATAGAGATTCCGGCTAAGGAATTCTATTGACCGAGGGGAAGGTGTTAGGCACCCCTCGATCACATGGTTCGACCACAGTCGGCTGGTGGAGAGTATCAGCTAATTTGGCACCAACTAGTGTATAAACCACACAAAACACGTGAAACAATAAATCAAACATGTCAAACAAAATGAATCCCAGAAAATATAAAGTCCAGTCCAATTATATAGTCCCAAAATAAAAGAAAATTCAGAAATATAAACCTACTCTATTCTACGCTAATCCTAAACTGTGCTCCATTGCTTTCTCCACCTGCCGCCACGGGCCTTCGTCACGGGCATCCTCCGAGTACAAAATACCTCGGGGCATTCCCCGGCCAAATAATGCATTTGATCAAAAAGCAATAAAATCAAGCCATTCAACACATGTTTCTAGCATTCAACATTCCACAATTCCTGAAAATTGCCTACCCAACATGACCTATCATGGCACTATCACGATCAATGACGTCAATGAATCAAAGTAAATTAACATTAGCTTTTTATCAATTTTCAATTTCCAACCCCCAAATAACTGATTCCGCTTCACGAATGAGATATTATTTTATCACATAATTCATGATCGAAAGGACCCACAACAAATCAAAACAAGCAAATATTCACCCGCCAAGATTAAACAACACACAGTATTCAACCCAACACAACCAATATGATAAACAATGAAATAAAAATAGGGAAGGAGTAGAATTGGACCTCAAAATGTTGCTTTCAAACACGATGCATTATTCGATTAAATCCGGTAGAATCCGTATCCGAAACCTTGATTCGAAACTTCAAATCGAACCAACTCCAACTCGATCAAAACCCGTGAAGAAGACCAAACAAACCCGAGGCTGTCCCCGCGAATACCCGAGAAAGGAAAAGAGACTGGTCTTAGGAATTTTGCCTGTTCTACAATAGTTTGCTGAAACAGAACAATAGACAATCGAGAAAAATGTTCTTTCCGGACAAGATTCGTCAGAAAAGGGTGATTAACGGACTAACCTGACGCCGATCATGGGGTATTAGTGGATTAGAAGTTCAAATGTCAACCAGTAGCCTTTTTTTCTGGTAATTTCGATCAGATTTGGTAGGTTCCGACACATTTCCGGCGAAACCGTTGCCGGAACAGTAACCAGAACACTGAGCTGTCCTTTCTCCCTTAACTCCATCTACCTCTTTTCTCTCTTGGTTCCCTCTCTCCTCGATTCTGTGAGTGAATTGTTCAGAAGACGATGGTGTCTGTGTGTATCATGGAATTTTCCCAGATGAAGAAAAGAACCAAAAATGGAGTGTTCAAAAAATGGCGTGAGGTCTTTCTCTGTCTTGATGATCCCTGCCTTTTTTGGTCTGTATTGTTTGTATATATTATATCCTGTAAAGGATCAATTCAAAAATGGGAGTATATGGGTCCCCACTTTCTGAATGTAGCGTGTAGTGTATATATATATGGTTAATACCTTTTTGAAATCGGGAAAAGATAAAAGAAAGGGAATCTTTTGGTGGTCCCACTAGATGACAAATTTTTTGTGATTTGGTTCAATGAAATGAAAAGGAACGTGATGGGTTGGGGACGTGGTGTATGGGTTAGGTTGTTAGGATAAGAATAAAATTAGTTAGGGCTTGTTATTTTTTGTCATTTTATGGAAGGATAATTACATGGTCGAGGGTACACGATAGGATAAAGTAAAATGAGTAAAAGTGATATAGGGGAGGGAGAAAAATACGTATCTACAATCTTGATTACCCCATATTCGCATACACAAGTCAAAAAATTCTTGTTCAATAGGTCGGTCCATCTGGGGTTATCTCCTTCCAGTTTCCTAACTTTATTGAAATTTTCCTTATATGCTATGATCTTTTCTCTTAATTCCTCTATGCTGATTTCCAAAGGGGGACTGCAGTCATGATATGATAGATAAGATCAAGTGAGGGTGGATGTGGAGAACTCGACGTAGTATTAAGTAACTGATAGTCCTCCTTGTTCTGACACTTGTTGTTTTCCTTTTTCAGCAGCTCTTCTTCTATTACTAATTTGTATTCTTCTTCATCTTCCTCTTGGTCGTCATTTTCTTCATGATTATCATCATTTTCTGTGTCTTCGTTGCCTTCATCTCCTTCTGACTCTTGATTTCCACTTCCATTTTGTTCACAATTTTGATCAATCACATTACCGTCCCCTCCTGTATTCTCTCTGCTGTCTTCTTCTTCGTTATCATTTTCTTCTTGATTTTCATCTGCTTCTTCCTCTTCTCCATTCTTGTTTTCTTGATTTCCATTCTTTCCTCTTTCTCCTTGTTTCGATTCTTGATTTTCATTCTGTTCATCAACCTCCTTTTGCCATCTTCTTCTTCTCCATTACGTAATTTATTTGCATCAGATGTAGCATTACCATCTTCTTCTTCATCGGTACGTAATATCTTACGTCCACTCAACGCAAGGCCAGTACAATTATTAGTGGGAGAAGCATCAGAGATAACAACTTCTTCTTCATTTTCTTCTTTCATAATATCACTCACGGATTCGTCGGCCTGCATAGAATCAGCAATTGGTGATGATGAAGCTACCATTTTCTTGCAGACAGAAAGAAAAAAAAAGGAGAGGAGAGACTTTAACACTTGCTTTCGAATATCAAGTCACTCAACAGATGTTAACTGTCTGTAACCGAAGCGGTTTTAACTTTTACTTGCTATATATATTTTTTAGTCTTTGAACTTATTCCCTTTTTAAATTAAAATTTAGTCTTTTATTTTTATCTTTTCTTTTCTCGCAATTTATTTGCACTTGTTCTTGGGCAAAACTAATACCAAAACATTATTTTATGTACTTATGTCTTTTTACGTTTTGGAAAAATTATGTTACAGAGCGAACTCTGTATCTATTTGAAATAGCGAAAGCTGAATAATTCATAATATATAGCGAGAGTTTGGGTTAAATTTGTTCGCTTGGAACTGTATCAATGTGCCACCGAAATGGAAGATAGGCGATGAATTTGTGACATTTGGAGTTATCCTTCATTCGCCCATCCCCAGTGAAAGAACGAGTAATCCAATCCCCTACGGATCATGACCTCACAGAACATTGATAATTTGAGCTTACAAGAAACTGCGGAAGTGTACAAGAAGTCCTTTTAACACCCCAAAAATAGTAGAGAAGACAAGAAAACTGGGCAAGAATAATTTGGAGAACTTTTTAAATGACGAATCAAATAATTTCCTGTGGTGATACAAACTATATACATTTCTTTCTTGCAAACATCGCGAATAAATAATACACAGCGCTACTTCCATTCGAACAAAGAATTGTCAGCAAAATTGATAAAAATAATTACAAAGAACAAAAATAATGATCCTAGCTACTTCCTTAAGGACAAGTGGAGCTGAAAGAAGGGACACATCGATGCAGAGCGAGATAGCAGATCATCTCTTGAACTGAAGCTTTTTTCGGCTCTCTGTTCCGATCAAGTTAGCCTACCAAGCAACGAGTCAAGCTCTTCCGGATTTCCATCTACCATTCCTGGGGTTCTAAATGAAAGAATAGTTTATCCCATTGTCCTCGTTCACTAAGTTCCTTAAGCAGCGGTCATCAGACTCAGACGAGCATAAATGGAGCGAAATGGACAGTAAGGATTCATATTGCGGCATAGTTGGTGTGCTCGGATCCCTAAGCAAAACATAACATGAAAAACAATAAATAAGGAAGCTACACTAGGTAGCTAGGAAAAATAGAAGGAATTAAAAGGAAATAAACAATAAGAGCTAGGTACCTTGTACCTGATGAGAAAAAAATATTTAAGGATTGTCATCGTCTGAACTAAAATCAACAATTCGCCTCTCTGTGGTAGCCGGAAAAAGCTTCTGATGCTGATCAGGTCGTTGTGAAGGAACAAATTTGTGACGCCCTGAACGTTCGAGCTAAAAATAAAACAAATTGGAGCGTTCTTCATATGTACTTAGACCAGAATCTAGAAATTTTATTGTATTTAAGTGTAAAGGTCATGTCTAAAGTGTCGTATGGGTATTGGGTATGAATTAAGGTCACAAGAAAGCTATAAAACAAGTTTGAGTTGAAAGGTTCTTTAATGATTAAGTTTTCGTATAGGTTCATACAAGGGCTAAATTAAAGAAGCGATTTATCCTAGAATATTTAGAGTTACGTGACCCATTACCTATCACATTAAAGCATTGTGAGTTTTCTTTCCAATGCTACCAACAACTCATTAATCCGACACCCGAGTAAAAAGTTACGTGTGTTTTACTAAGAACAGTCCGCCCTATACCAGACGAATATTTTCTTTTTTACTTTTCTTTACATATTCTTGGAGGGTTAATTTCGTCCTTTCCTTTTTGCATTAACCCCAAGTTATTAAAACCTACTTCTCCATTAATTTTGTATGTTAAGACTCCTAGTCTTACTATGCATCAGTTACACGTTACAATACAAACCTCCCTGCCTTCTTCAAGTTTCATAGGATAAAACCTCACTTTTCCCCTTCAGTTATTCATACGATATCCATAAATAAACATCCTTATTCCTCCTCTAAACTCACATCTCAAGAATCTGATGAAATTCATTCAAGAAAACAAGTATAATCCCTTCTCCAGATCTCAAGGTCTTCAAACGTTTTGAGGTATGTAGAACCATCTTTTACTCACGTTTCATGATGTTTTCTTATTCTCCAAATCTGTTTTGTAATCTCCTTTCTAAACAGATGGTGTATAGATATTTGAATTAAGAAGTTAGATTAAAAACAAATCAACCTGTCAAGTTCTATTTCAATTTCGTCCTGGCGTCTTAACAAGTGCTTATGTATTCATAACGTATGGACTGGTTTTGGCTATCTCTCATGGGTCGTGAAAGTCATGTTCATGAACCATTAGCAAAACATTTTTTTGTTACTGTCCAGTATACTATGAAAAGGTATCAAAAAAAAATCTTATGAACCCAAAGTGGTTGAATTCCCAGCATGAACCCAAAAAGGTCTAAATTATGTACATGAGCCTAAAACGGCTAAACTATGAATATGAGCCTAAAATGGATAAACTATGAACATGAGCCTAATGAGGGTAACACTTGGAACATAAATAAGTAAGACAACGCCATGGGCATAAGGGAGTTAGTTAGCTGACCGTGAAGGTATAGGTTTAAACAACAAATGCCCGAAACTTTATTTGCCGACATAGGATAGAGATTATTCCACAAGTCGGATGACTCTTGTTTTTTCATGCGTCCCGAAAAGGGTCTAACCATGGGTACTTGATAGTAAATCATTTCATGTCACGTCCTATGCTCAGCAAGGTATAGGACGGCTTAGCTAGTCGGGCCGAGATCAGACTCCATGTGCTCACATGGTGGTTTATGACGGTTCACTACTTTCTCCCACAAATAATCAAAGGAATTTAAATCTACTTTATATTGTCAATTATAAATTTAGTTTATATTCTTGTTCCTTACCAGATGCCTTCACTTATATTTGATTCTTATTGTTACTTCCAATCTTTTGTTGTACTACCCTTCTGCAATGGTTTTACATACCAATACATTCCACGTATTGAACGTCTTTGGCGCTACATCGTTTCATGATGTAGGTGCTGCCTCTCAAGTCCACGATCAGGCACCTCATTAGGATTCCTAACTTCTGTTATTGGTAAGCCTCTTTCCTACCAGGAGGCTTGATGAGATATGATAATTTTTTTTGTATTTTCTTTCCTTTCAGTATTAGTACTTGTTAGAGGTTTGCTGGTGTAGTTGTCAAGCAAACTTGGTAATTTTTAGTTTTCATTTATAATAACTATTGGTATTGTTGAACATTATGCGGTATTAATAAACTTGGGTGAAGTTTTATCTCCTTAGAAAATCGTAATTGAATTCTATATTACTTCTGGTTTATACATTTGTATTAGAAGTATGCTCGGGTGATATGCTAGAACGTTCACTCGTACTAGCTATAGTATCGTGTGCGTGTCACATTCAGGGCCTCAGCTCGGGTCGTGACAAACTTGGTATCAAAGCACAGAGTTCAAGTGTCCTAGGGTGTTTGTAAAGTCGTGTCTAGTAGAGTCCTTTTATGGGTGTGAGGCGCGCCACACATATAATAGGGAGGCTACGAGACATTTAGGATACATTTCCCCTTCTTTAATAATGTAGATCGTATAAAGATATGTTCATAAGAATCTTACTCAGATTCATGTGTTGCTCAAATTACTCCGTCTATGGGTCGTCCTCAAGGTGATTCATATCTTTATGATGCTCTTAGCTATATTCATCAAAAATCTTCGGGACTGCACATGGCTAGAGGGGGCCCACTAGTGTGTTTAAGTTCTTCATTTTGAAAGAATGTACTTTTTTACATATTAAACGTGCATTTGATGCTACGGTAATATGTCCTCTCAGACCCTCTAATACCTTGTTACCAATGACACTTTTAAATGAGAAAGTATGTATCCCAATTCTTGGGGAGTGTGGTCATCCAAGATATAATGTGATTTAGGGTGTGGTGGGTCATAAATAGTAGAATGACTGCAAGGCGAGAACTATGAAGTCGTAAGTTCAAAGACAAAAGTGGGAATAGTTAATGATTGGAGTATGTTGCTAAGGTCATATATCCAGTAATCGCATAATGTGGTGGAATGATGTGTCCTTTGATGATTTGAGGAAGGTTTAACAAGACGTGTGTGGAAGTTATGGTATTAAATTGAGCAATAATGGTTGATTGAGATGATTTAGAGTATATTTGAACTAGAAAGGTAGTTTATGATTGTTAATAGAACTTTATTGAAAGAAAGAAAGGCTAAGGTTTTCAATATAATCTGAAAAGCATAAAAACTGACTAAACCAAAAGGAGGCTATATATACATAGCCAATAACCTAAAGGTCCATAAACTAAAGGCCCAATAACATATGGGCTAACATCCCCCCTCAAACTCACAATGCAACAGCAATAAGCATTGAGAGTTTGTCACACAAAAAACGAAATCGAGACGCCGACTGAGCCTTCGTAAAAAGGTCAGCAATCTGCAAAGACGATGGAACAAAAGGAAGCGATATGGTCCCGAGCTGCAAATGATGACGGGTGAAGTGACAATCAATCTCAATGTGCTTCGTACGCTCATGGAAGACAGAATTCTTTGCAATTTGTACCGCACTTTTGTTATCACAATGCAGGGGAGTAGGCATAGAAATGTGAACCCCCATATCTGCAAGAAGCCAACGTAACCAAATAATCTCACATGTAGTCACAGCCATGGCACGATACTCAGCCTCCGTGGAAGATCTAGAGACAACATCTTGTTTCTTGCTCTTCCACGAGATTAAAGAGTCTCCAAGAAACACACAAAAACCAGTGGTGGATTTACGATCATTGCGATCTCCATCCCAATCAGCATCACTATAGGCTCGCAACTCGAGAGATGACGTCGAGGGAAACAAGAGATTCTGAAACTGAGTGCCACGAAGATACCTTAGAATACGAAGTACAGCTCCCCAGTGCACAGAAGTAGGAGCAGTAACAAACTGGCTAACAACATGAACTGCATGTGCTATATCTGGACGAGTAACCGTAAGATAAACCAAACTACCCACAATAGTCCGATAAAGACTCGGATCTGATAATGGAACACCATCACTAGGAGAGTAACGTGCATTGGTTTCAAGGGGAGTATCTACAGTCCTGTTGTCAGAAAGACGCGCCCGTGTAAACAAGTCAGATATATACTTAGTCTGAGAAAGAAGATACCCTTTCTTAGACTGAGCCACCTCAATACCCAGAAAATAACGCAGCAAGCCCAAGTCCTTCATTGCAAATCGATGAGCCAAATCATGCTTCAATAAGTCAATACCACTATGATCATCACCAGTAATAATCATATCATCTACATATAAGGACAATAGAATTCGCCCTGCACTTGTATATCTAACAAACAATGCTGAATCATGGTTACTCGGGACAAAACCAAGGGAAGTAATAACAGTGGAGAATTTCTCAAACCAAGCACGAGGGGCTTGTTTGAGACCATATAAAGCTTTTCGAAGCCGACAAACTTCACCTGGCTGGTGGTCAATACCTGGGGGAGGAGTCATATAAACTTCCTCGTGGAGATCACCGTTCAGAAAAGCATTCTTGACATCCATCTGAAATATCTTCCACTGTCGAACGGATGCAACAGCAATCATAGTGCGAACAGTCGTCATCTTTGCTACGGGGGAAAAAGTCTCCTCATAATCCATACCATATTGTTGTGAGTACCCTTTTGCCACAAGTCTCGCCTTGTATCGCTCAACAGACCCATCAGATTTTGTTTTTATCTTATACACCCATCGACAACCAACCGCATGCTTACCAGGTGGGAGAGTAACCAAATCCCATGTATGTGTATGATGAAGAGCAGCAAGTTCCTCAGCCATAGCATTCTGCCAAAGAGGATCAGACACAGCCTCTCTATACGACTCAGGTTCAGACAAATGATGTATGTTTGCAATAAAGGAAGCAAATGAGGCTGAATATGTAGAATAGGAAAAATCTGGCAGTTTGGTGGACTTACAAGGTCGAGTAGACCTCCTCAGAGGTGGTGGGTCTCCAGTCTCAACAGTCGAAGGAGCAGACTCAGGCACAGGCGAGGCTGAAGCAGTATCAGGTGGCACACCAGATGGCATGGATGAATCCGGAACTGGAACCTCTATGTCAATCCCAAAGGGATCAATAAGCCGAATATCTGACTTTGTCACATCATGGGTTTTAGCTGGAATGGAATAAAAAGGAATATGTTCCAAAAAAGTGACATGTCGTGAAACATATAATTTCTGACTTACAGGATCATAGCAACGATATCCTTTTTGTCCAATACCATACCCCAAAAACACACATATAGCTGATTTTGACCCTAACTTATTTCGTTCAACATAAGGACGAAGAACAAAGCAAGTACATCCAAAAACTCGTAATGCAGAATAATTCGGCGGGTGACCATATAGTTTCTCAAACGGAGACATCCCTGAAGTCAATGCAGTAGGAATACGATTAATCACATATACAGCAGTTAGGACTGCTTCTCCCCAAAAAATACTAGGAACCTCTGCAGACAAAAGTAAAGAGCGTGCTGTCTCAACAATATGACGATGTTTTCTTTCTGCCAGACCGTTCTGCTCAGGAGTGTCGGTACAAGATGACTGGTGTATGGTACCATCAGAGGCAAGTAACTGAGTGAAGTCATGAGAGGTATATTCACCCCCTAAGTCACACCTGAAACACTTTATCACAGCCGAATGTTGTGTTTTAACAAGGGCTCTAAAGTTGTTGTAAATGCCAAAGAAATCAGATCTGCGTTTCATAAGATACACCCAGGTATAACGAGTATAGTCATCTATAAACGAAACATAATAGGTCGATCCACCCTTAGTGGAAACTGGCGCTGGTCCCCATACATCAGAATGAATAATATCAAAAGGAGCAACAGAATAAGACACACTTTTATTAAACGGTAAGGCAGAAAATTTTGCCAGTTTACAACCACTACAATCTGAAATATCACTAGTGTTCACATGACCCAAAGCACCACTAGAGACCAAAAAACGTAAACGTGAAACTGACACATGTCCTAATCTGGAATGCCAAAGATAAAACGGAGAAGACAAAGGACTCAAACGAAAAGAAGATAAATCTATGCTAGAGGCAGCAACTGCAGACACTTTGAGATTCTCCAAGACATAGAGTTCCCCCAACCTACGGCCGGTCCCAATCACCCTCTGAGTGTGTTGGTCCTGTATAACACAAACAGATTCAGAAAAAAACACCCAATTACCAGCCTTACACAACTGACTGACCGAAACAAGATTTAAAGCAAGTTTGGGAATGTGATAAACATCAGAGAGGACAATGTGAGGGGTAGTAACAGAACCAACACCCTCGACTGACATAGGTACAGCACTCGCGGACATAACAGAAATTGGTGAAATGGGTGACAAAGAACCAAACGATGACAAATGAGGGGACATGTGATGAGACGCACCAGAATCCAATATCCACAAGGAGGAAGGAATACCTGAGGTACTAGAAGAAACTGAACCCGAATGAGACATAGATGCTGACATGGCCGTAGGATTAGAAACGAAGAACTGTCTGAACTGTTCGAAAACCTGGGGATCCAACGCAGAAGGTGGCATAGTGCTAACAGACTCAACATCTACAGATGGTGCAGCAGCAGCGAACTGTGGAGGACGAGATGACCATGGAGGAGCACCAGAGGAGCGTGACGGAGACTTTTGCTGCCCATATTTCTGTTGCTGCCCAGATTGAGGCTGTTTGACCTTGTTAAGTAACAACGGACACTGAGCCTTCCAATGATTTTTCTGTTTGCAGAATGCACACTCATCAAATGCAACTTTAGGAGATTGTCGAGTCTGAGTACGTGGTGGTCTAGACTGATCAGTTGAAGCAGCAAACACGACAGGAGTAGTAGTTACTTTAGACCCTTGAACCACTTGAGACTTGATACGAGTCTCCTCTGCAATCAGTTCATGAACCACAGAATCAACAGTAGGGAGGGGAGATCGATGAAGGATTGTTCCACGTAGGCCCTCAAAGTCAGAACGTAGTGCCATCAAAAACTGAACCAAGCGTTGCTCTTCCCGTCTAGCAATGTACGGCCCAAAACCTTTTAACTCTGCAGATTCAGTAAGTGCCAATTGATCCCACAAATCCGACATGGCAGCATAAAAATCTTGAATACTGAGGTCATGCTGTTGAAGAGCACGGATATCATACTCCAACTGGTACTGTTTAGCAAAATTAGACTGAGTGTACAGTCTTTCCAAATGATCCCAGACCTCCTTTGCTGTGTCATACTTAGCCAATTGCATACCAATTGACTGAGTTACAGAATTGTTGATCCAAGTGATAATCTTGGAGTTATTAGTTTCCCATAAGTCCACCAACAAATCAAAATTTTCAGTTGTATCATCGATAGGTCTTGGTTTTACTCCAGTGATATAACCCCACATATTCTTCCCACGAAGAAAATTCTTCATGACATAACTCCAATAGGCATAGTTCTTACCATCTAATTGAGTACTAATGGACTGGAGAGAATCATCCTTTCCAGTCATTGTAAACACAGCAACACACAAATAATTCAAAAAATAAAAAGATGCAAAACCCTAGGTTGAACAATTCCGAACGAACAACAATGGCAGCAAGCAAAAGAACGAAAGACGAACAATACCAGACAGCAAACGAAGACAGCAACGAATCAATCCAACCAAAAAAAAAACCCAACGAAAACAGCAAACGAATACAGCAGCACCTCAACGAATACAGCAGTTCGATCCGCGCAGAAGGTGCCTGCTACAAAATCTTCAACCAACAAATCAAAGGACATGGATCGAACTAGCTTTGATACCATGTTAATAGAACTTTATTGAAAGAAAGAAAGGCTAAGGTTTTCAATATAATCTGAAAAGCATAAAAACTGACTAAACCAAAAGGAGGCTATATATACATAGCCAATAACCTAAAGGTCCATAAACTAAAGGCCCAATAACATATGGGCTAACAATGATGACATGACATTATGTTAAAGACGATCAAGAATAGGTTGTGAATGGGAGCATAGAGTAGTTAAGAGTTGACAGACCTAGGTTGCACATTGTGATTTTGAAAAAGGAACTCTCTATTTTACGGAGTTATGATTGTAATTTAGGAATATAATGGATAAGTAGCAGTGGTATTAAAGGAGAATTCACTTGTAATCCGCAATTAAGCCGATGAAGAAATTAAGATCGATTGTTTTTTTCACGTACTTTCAGTGCACTAGTATTTGTTTTTATTTTTTGCAGCTATGAATCTGTGTAGTATGTGAGAAGTTGTGTTGTTGTCCATGACTAGTACTAGACACTATGTTGGAGTTGTGAATAATCGTCATGCTGGAACAAATGGTAGTTCAGGGGCAATAATGCTAGTTTTATGGAATTGTTCTAGTAGGCTTTACCAAGTGTATGCGAGCGTTATGATGATTAGTTTGCAAAAAGTTCTTATGATGATTAGTTTGTCAAAAGCGTGAAGTTTCAATTATGATATATTTGCGACCCCTAGGACAGTAAATTGTGGCTAAGCCAAAAAAAAAAGTCCTTAAGGTTTATAAAGAAAATAGTGTACCCAAAGTAGTATGTTGTTACATGAGATACTAAGGATAGGTATGTATTATATGGTGCCCCTGAGAGCTGAATTGAAGGGAATTATAGATAGACGATGTTGAAGTCCCTTAGTATAGTTTTAATCCCAATGAGTTGGGTGAACATGAATTTAGAGATGTGATTCTAGTAGACTAATAAGAGAGATCAATTTGGTAAGTGTTGAAGTGATCATATACATCAATAGGAGCATAACTTATAGAATGATGACCGTAGAGTAAAGAGAGTTAAGGGAAGTAGCTCAAAAAAAAGTTCTAGCATCGGTTTTGTATCTACAAATATTGTCTAGCAGGGAAAGTTTAAGCATTCTTGTGAATAGTAATACCCCAACTGTGCAGAGTGTTGTGCTTATATCTCAATTTACAGAATAGGTCCGTACCTAGAATATCGACCTTTGGGCTAAGGGGGAGATGATGTGGTGTTGAACTAACCCGGGTCTTGAGCTTCAGGGAGTGATAAGTCCCAAAAACAGATAAGATGAGGCATCTATCCATTCCTATATCAACATGTTCCTTGTACTTCAGTCAAAATGACACTCTGCTCCTCTTTTGCATAATAGCAGCATACCCCTGACCTAGGTTTATGCTCTTCATACTGACTCACATCCATGCTCAGTTCCTAGAATGAAAGTAATAGATTCACTCAATGATCCCAGACTTAGTCCATGAATCCATGGATTCCAGTATGCCCAGACCTATGAATTCACACTTCATGATTTATTTCGAACTATTGTTATGTCATTATCTATCTCTTGAATAACTATCCAGTCGTGATTTAAGTAATTAGTATATGAAGAAACCGTGCCTAATACTTACCATGAGGTTAGTCTTGAACAGAACAGGGGAAACAACATGTTGATGGACGCAAACTCTAGTAATCTGTTAATATAGAGATTACAAGTTGACAATGATGGTGTGTGGTATTCAGAGGAGAAAACATAGGGAGAAGTGTTGCTAAGCTTAAGGGTTATCAGTCATATCATCTAAGGTGGAAATTCTCCTCCTACTATGTTCAACAAACCCTTGATTCTTGTTATTGAACTTTAGATTGTGTGGAACCTACATTTAAGCCCATGTTCTGTTATAGTTCTTACTGTATATGATTCTACAGACTCGTTCTTCACATCCTTAGTGTGATAATTTTTGTATTTATAACTCATGCTTCTGAATTCCCTTGTAGTTGGTTGTCAAACCTTTGTCATTATTACAGCTGTGCCATATTGATGAGTACAGTGCAGCAGACGATGGTCAATAGTTTCAACTCATGCACTTTCTTCTAGCCAAGACCATTCGAGGACGAATGAATCCAAGGTGGAGATATTGTAACACCCTGAATGTTCGAGCTAAAAATAAAACAAATTGGACTGTTCTTCATATGTACTTAGACCTGAATCTATAAATTTTATTGTATTTAAGTGTAAAGGTCATGTCTAAAGTGTCTTAGGGGTATTGGGTATGAATTAAGGGCATAACAAAGCTCTAAAACAAGTTTGAGTTAAAAGATTCTTTAATGATTAAGTTTTCGTATAGGTTCATACAATTGCCAAATTTAAGCAAGGATTTATCCTAGAATATTTAGAGTTATGTCACCCATTATCTATCAAATTAAATCTTTTTGAGTCTTCTTTCCAACGCTACCAACAACTCAATAATCCGAGACCCAAATAAAAAGTTACGTGTGTTTACTAAGAACAATCAGAACAGCCCTATACCAAACGAAAATTTTCTTTCTTTTCTTTTCATATTCTTGGAGGGGTAATTTCTTCCTTTCCTTTTTACATTAACACCAAGTTATTAAAACCTACTTCTCCATTTATTTTATACGTTAAGACTCCTAGACTTACCATGCACCAGTTACACGTTACAATAGAGACCTCCCTGCTTTCTTCAAGTTTCACAGGATAAAACCTCACTTTTCCCCATCAGTTTTTCATACGATATCCATAAATAAACATCCTTATTCCTCCTCTAAAACTCATATCTCAAGAATCAGATGAAATTCATTCAAGAAAACAAGACTAATCCCTTCTCCAGATCTCAAGTTCTTTAAACGTTTTAGGGTATGTAGAACCATCTTTTGCTCACGGTTCATGATGTTTTCTTATTCTCCAAATCTGTTTTGAAATCTCCTTTCCAAACAGATTGTGTATAGATGTTTGAATTCAGAAGTTAGATTAAAAACAAATCAACCTGTCAAGTTCTATTTCAATTTCGTCTTGGCGTCTCAACAAGTGCTTATGTATTCATAACGTATGGACTGGTTTTGGCTAAATCTGGAACATGAATCTTATCCAGTCAATAACATGGTGTTCTCTTCAATAAGTAATTTCTATTTCTAAATTTCTTAAAAGATGTTAGGATTAATTAACATAAAGAACGTTCTCTTTTATCTCTTAAATTGATGTCCGATCCAGTTCCAGTTTATGTTGGCATATGCTGAAATTCTTCAAATTTAACAAGTAGGAAAGACTGCCATTTCTTTGGAATTCTTTAACTTATGAAATAAAAAATTTATTACCACAAACTTCATAACCTTGGCTAATTTTGGTAACCAAAATTGTGAGCGGTTAAAGAATGGAAACTCTATGTTCTGAAATCTTAGTATGAATTGTCTAGTTTACTCTTCGACTGTCATGTTGCAGTTGGTTTCTTGTGATGACAATCCTCCTTATGCTTTTAGATCTGCAGCTTTGTCACTCAATTCTCAAATATCCAGAAAATGAATTCTTGTGGTCCTCTTCGGGATATGAAAATCTATCACTGAAACTGTTCTGAACCGTATTGATAACTATGACATAAACTCTGCTTCTCCTTCCCTCCACACGCTATCTGGTCTGATGTTCTTTGACTTGACATGTAGATTTAGAACCTGGGGTTTGTCTAGATTATGAATCTTCCCTTGCTTGCCTAGGAAATTTTGAAATATCTGCAAACTAAAATCTGCCAGTAGCGTCAAAAATCAATGTCGGCCAGATTTCTGCAGTATACTTCCCTTCTGTAAATGTATTTTAGCCAAGTACTATAGAGTTGCGAGACATTCATTATATCCTTAATAATTATAATAATGTTTCACAGAATTTTCCAGATGTTAGTTAGGATCTTAATCACTTTTTTAAAAGTTTGCTTCCAAACAGATTTCGCTTATCCCAACTGTTACACTATGGGTAATTGCTTTCCTTCCAGTTAACTCCTAACCATAATATCTCAAGAGTCGTGAAAGTCTTGTTCATGAACCATTAACAGAATGATTTTTTTTACTGTCCAGTATACTATGAAAAGGTATCAAATAAAAATCATATGAACCCAAAGTGGTTGAATTCCCAGCATGAGCCCAAAAAGGGCTAAATTATGTTCATGAGCCTAAAATGGCTAAACTATGAATATGAGGCTAAAACGGCTAAAATATGAACATGAGGCTAACGAGGGTAACACTTTGAACATAAATATTTAAGACAACGCCATGAGAATAAGGGAGTTAGTTAGCTGACCGTGAAAGCATAGGTTTAAACAACAAATGCCCGAAACTATGTTTGCCGACATAGGATAGAGATTATTGCGCAAGTCGGATGACTCTTTTTTTCATGTGTCTCGAAAAGGGTCTAACCATGGATACATGCTAGCAAATCATGTCATGTCACGTCCTATGCCCGGCAAGGTATAGGACGGCTTAGCTGGTCGGGTCAAGATCAGACTCCATGCGCTGACTTGGTGGTTTAAGACGGTTCACTACTTTCTCCCACAAATAATCAAAGGAATTTAAATCTACTTTATATTGTCAATTATAAATTTAGTTTACATTCTTGTTCCTTTCCAGATGCCTTCACTTATATTTGATTCTTATTGTTACTTCTAGTCTTTTGTTGTACTACCCTTCTGCAATGGTTTGACATACCAATACACTCCACGTGTTGACCGTCTTTGGCTCTACATCATTTCATGATGTAGGTTCTTCCTCTCAAGTCCGCGGTCAGGCACCTCATTAGGATTCCTAACTTCTGTTATTGGTGAGCCTCTTTCCAACCAGGAGGCTTGATGAGATATGATGATTTTTTTGTATTTTATTTCCTTTCAGTATTAGTACTTATTAGAGGCTTGACAGGATGGTGTAGTTGTCAGCCAAACTTTGTAATTTTCAGTCTTCATTTATAATAACTATTGGTATTGCTGAACATTATGCGGTATTAATAAACTTGGGTGAAGTTTTATCTCCTTAGAAAATCGCAATTGAATTCTATATTACTTCTGCTTTATACATTTGTATTAGAAGTATGCTGGGGTGATATGCCAGATCATTCACTCGTACTAGCTATAGTATCGTGTGCGTTTCACATCCAGGGTCTCAGCTTGAGTCGTGACAAGATTGATCAGGTCTTGGTGAAGGGACGGATGGACCAGGTCATTGTGAAGGTTTGGATTGATCAGGTCGCTGTGAAAGGGTGGATTCTAAACTCCTTGGTGTGCTATTTATCTTTCTTGGAGCATTTTTTACCTCTTTGCATACCTTATCCAAAATAACTAGAAAATCCCTAACAATCACAAACAATCAGAAACCTTCATCCCTCTTAGCATTTCCGTGGAAATAATCACCCGCACTCTTAACAAGAGCCATTATTCGCTTTTCTTCCTTAAGTAATGACATGACATCAGGCTCGGCATTCTGCACAAACTTCTTCATGGTCTGGTAAAACCCATCTTTTTCATCTATTCTCTTCATCTCTGAATTTAGGAAGTAGCATGCTTTTATAAGTGTAACACCCCGTAAAGTCCTTCATGTGTTATATCGTAGTAGTATGCTTGTTGAGTTAAAAGCTTGAAAATTTTCTAAGTGTAAAAGGAGACTTACAATCATTTTTAGCTTTCAATTTTTGGGTATTTTATTTTTGACCTTCTCGACCTCCATTTTCCAATTTTCAAGTTGCATTGTTTAGGTTGTGGAACCTCATTAATATAAATAGCCTCTCCGCCGGAGGTTACCCACACGTGTTACCACGAAATTACTTCTCTCTCTCTCCTCAAGAACTCTCTGTTTTTTTCTTCATCCTTTCTATATATTTAGTGTGTGTGAACTGCTAATCGATCCTAAAAACTGGTATCAAAGCTTGGGAGATTCATCATAATCACCGAAGATAGAAGGATCAAAGTTTGGAATCGAGTAGTTTGATGGATCTGATTTTGGTTTCTGGAAGATGCAGATCTAATATAAGAATAATGGCCGCCTTAGCTTTCAATGACATCATTCAAAGTCACAATGTGAAGAATCAAAATTTTGTCACATAGAGGGCAGGGGATCATACTTGAAGGGGACATTTTGAGCCTACCATTGTTCAAATCCAAGTGTGGAAGATTGCTTGGAGCCTTTAAGACTGAAGGACTCTCGGCTTTGGACAACCTTTGTTGGTTCACAGTTTTGGTGCCCTTTATTAAGGGCATTTTTGTCACTTAGCCTTAAGGGAATTTTGGACAATTTATATTGTTTCCAACAGTCCAAGGCCACCCTTGGTCATTAAGGGAAGTGTAGTCTTTTCTTCCTTCTTTTGTAATATAATATAAGTAAGATTTTTTTAGGTCTTCTCTCATTAGTTTATGAAAGATGAAAGATTAAAACATTAAAAATCCTCTCTCTTGAGAGTAGAACACTTAGTCTTAGTTAGGGCTTGGAAAAGCTAGTATTGATATTTGCTTGGAAACGGTGGATCTTGAGGTGAGTTGATTTCTTTGGCGATCACCATATGAGTGTGGTTTTGATTATTACATTCATTAAGGGTTTTTGAACTTAATACACTCTTTAGTTCTTAATCTTGTAATAATCTTAGTCTCACTATCTATCCTTTACTTTTGTTGTTGTCATCTTGTGTAGTGGACTATTTTGGGTCCTTTATTAAATCTGAAACTTGTATTATTGTTATTCATCTTGTTCCTAACGTTTTGTAGCTGTTTTTAGTGTTATATACACCATTGTATCTTGTATTTTTCTTGTTGATAGTGAATCCAAGAGTGGTCTTCATCTTGGTCCTCGGATTCTTAAGATTGGGGACTGATTCAGAGTGTGTTTTGTGTCTTCCATTGTCTTTCTCGTATAAAGATTGAAGTCTATCTTTACCATAAAGATCTTCACGAACCCTTGATCGGGGTTAAGTCGGAGTCCATGAAGGAGTAGGATTAGAAGATCACGGATCGACAGGCTCTAGGGCTGATCCGGTTGACTTTGTCGAGAAACGTGATATTCAACATCATAAAGGATAAAACCACATCCGATCTATTGAAGGAACTATCAAATATGTACGAAAAGCTATTTACGATGAACAAGGTATATTTGATGCATAGATTTTTCAATTTACAGATGTTTGAGAATAGATCTGTTGCTGATTATATAAACGAGTTCAATATAAATATTAGTCTACTGTGTTCTATGGATATTAATTTTGAAGATAAAATTAAAGCATTGATTTTGATATCATCTTTGCTCGAGTCTTGGGATACTTTTGTTGCTGCGATTAGCAGTTCCCGTGGAACTAAGAAAGCGATGTTTGATGAAATTCGAGATTTTGTTCTTAGTGAAAGCATTCGCAAATGAGAAATTGGGGAATCATTTGGTAGTGCTCTCAATGTTGACCGAAGGGGCAGAGACCAATCGAGGGGTCAGAATACACATGACAGATCAACATTAAAGAATCGTGGAAAATCTCCACAAAAATCCAATGTGACATGTTAGAATTGTGGAGAAAGGGGACACTTTCGGACAGAGTGCAAGAAAGCCAAGAAGAAGAATAAAAAATTTGGGGATGATAATGATTCTGTTAATTCAGCAGAAGACATTGGGGATGCTCTAATCCTTAGTATGGATAGCCTGGTTGAATCTTGTATATTGGATTTTGGTGCATCTTTTCATTCATCTCCTAGCAAGGAATTGTTCCAAAACTTCAAGTCTGGAAATTTTAGAAATGTGTATCTTGCTGACAACAAGGCATTGGCGGTTGAAGGAAAGGGGGATGTCTGCATAAAAACTCCAACAGAAACCAGTGGACATTGGAGGATGTCAGATATTTTCCGGTCTCAAGAAGAATCTGATCTCTGTTGGTCAGTTGGATAGCATAGGCTACACAACAGAGTTTGGGAAAGGTTCTTGGAAGATTGTGATGGGTGCTATGGTTGTAGCACGTGGCACAAAATCTGGAACTTTGTACACCACTGCAGGGTTTATAGACATGGCTGTTGTTGCTAAGGGTGCTTTCGGTTCAAGTTTTTGGCATAATTGACTTGGAAAAATGAGTGCCAAAAGAATGAAGAAGTTGGCTACAAAAGGAGCTTTAGAGGGGCTTAAATCTGTTGATATTGGTCTCTGTGAGAGTTATATTATGGGCAAACAGAAGCGAGTATGATTCATGAAGACTGCGAGAGAGACGAAGCAAGTACGGCTGGAAATGGTCCATGTTGACGTTTGGGGACTATCTCCTATTTCATCACTTGATGGATCCAGATTCTATGTCACCATCATTGATTATTTCAGTAGGAAGGTATGGGTTTACTTCTTGAAACATAATTCAGATTTGTTTGCTACTTTCAAGAGATGGAAAGCTGAAGTTGAAAATCAGACTAGCTTGAAAATCAAATGCATGAGGTCTGATAATGAAGAAGAATATGGCAAGTCTGAATTCAAACAATTTTGTGCAGCTAAGGGAATTAGATTGATGAGGACAGTTCCTGGGAAGGCAAGGCAGAATGGAGTTGCTGAAAGGATGAACAGAACATTGAATGAGCGTGCAAGGAGCATGAGGATACAGTGTGGGTTGCCTAAAACGTTTTGGGTAGATGCTATGAGCAAACCTGCATACTTGATCAACAGGGGACTATCAATTCATCTGGGGTTCAATATTCCTGAAGAAGAATGGACAGGAAAAGAGCTCAAGTATTCTCACTTGAGAACCTTTGGTTGCACTGCTTATGTTCTTGTTGATCCTGAGAAGAGAGATAAGCTTGATGCTAAAGCTATAAAGTGCTACTTTATAGGTTATGGTTCTAACATCTTTTGGTACAGATTTTGGGATGACAGGACCAAGAAAATCCTAAGACATTGTGATGTGACATTTGATGAAAATGTCTTGTATAAGGACAGAGAGCAAAAGGTTCAAAAAACTACAAAGCAAGTGGGAGTTTAGCTTGAGTTCTCTAAGAGTCACCTAAAGATGTTGCAACAGATATTCAACAAATTCTATAGACTGTCATTGAGGAAGCAGAGGTGGAACAAGTGACATTTGAGCAGGCTCAGAGGAGATCATCCTGGACTATTGGAGCATCAGATTGGTATTCACCATTATTACATTATCTGTTGCTGACTGATGAACGGGAACCAGAGTCTGTTACTGAGGAACTGCAGGTAGAGGATTCAATAAAGTGGGAGCAAGCCATGGATGATGAGATGATCTCACTTGCGAAGAATAACACGTTGATATTGACTGAGTTACCTGCAGGGGAGAGAGCCTTATTGAACAAGTGGGTGTTCAGAATCAAGGTAGTACCAGATGGCAAAAGAAGGTTCAAGGCTCGGTTGGTAGTTAAAGGATATTCACAAAGGAAATGTATTGATTATGCTGAAATATTTTCTACTATTGTGAAGTTAACTACTATCCGAATTTTATTGAGCATTGTTGCATTGGAGAATTTGAATCTTGAGAAAATGGATGTAAAGACTGTGTTTTTACATGGAGATATGGACAAGGAAATCTATATGCAGCAGCTAGAGGGGTTTGTAGTTCCAGGAAAAGAACACATGGTGTGCAAACTTAACAGGAGCTTGTATGGGCTGAAGCAAGCACCTAGACAGTGGTACAAGAAGTTTGACTCCTTTCTGAGCAAGAGAGGATTCCAGAGTGAAAAAGATCGGTGTTGCTACTTCAAGAAATACACTGATTCTTTTGTATTTTTACTCTTGTATGTGGATGATATGTTTATTAAAAGATCCAGTATGAAGGAGATAAACTCTCCAAAGGCAAGCCTGTCTTCTGAGTTTGAGATGAAAGATTTAGGTGGAGCGAAGCAGATTCTTGGGATGAGGATTTCTCAGGATAAATCTGTTGGCACTTTTAATCTATCCCAAGAGCAGTACGTCGAGAAGGTGATGTACAAATTCAGAGTTAATCATGCTAAACCCAGGACTACTCTATTGGCAAATCACATAAAATTATCAAAGGACCAGTCACGGAAGACAGCTCAGGAGCGGGAACACATAGCACTTGTTTCGTATGCTTCTGCAGTTGGGAGTCTGATGTATGCTATGGTCTGCACTAGACATGACATAGCACATGCAGTAAGAGTTGTTACCAGGTACATGGCAAACCCCAGGAAAGAGCATTGGGAAGCTGTGAAGTGGCTTCTAAGATATCTAAAAGGTACATCCAGTACTTCACTTTGTTTTGGAAATGGTGAAGTGATTATGCAAGGTTTTGTTGATGCTGATCTTGGTGGGGATGTGGACTCAAGCATGAGCACTACCAGATACATTTACACCCTAGGTGGTACAACAGTGAGTTGGATGTGCAGGCTTTAAAAGTGCGTTACTCTTTCATTTACTGAGGCTGAGTATGTGGCAATATCTGAAAATGGAAAGGAGATGATATGGATGGCAGATTATCTGGAAGAAGTGGGAAAGAAACAAGATTTATGTAACATCAGAAAATGAATTGAAAATCGAAGATGACTATGACTATAATCAAGATTTAGCAATCTTGAAGTCTATTTATCATTCCATATACTCCTTATTCAGAGAAATTTATTGATTACATCAAAACTTCAATTCCCAACTTGAAATGTCGTGGCCAAGCAATAGCAACTAAGATCATTACATTAGAGCAACATTTGTTAACTGTTATGAATATGGCAACACGTACGGGATATTACCCTGAGAAAATCCACCCTGTTTCTCAGAAAATCTTCTTATTGTGTACGGCTTTATGGGATTAATTTTGGAGATTATTATTAGTTGATGAACAGGAAGATGAAATTGGAAATTGGAGTTGCTGATCCATTCTTCGATTTCACGGTCGAAATCTTCATAGCAACATTTTAAATAATTTCTTGGAGCAATAGTTTAAATTTTCCAATATTATTTCACTAAGCTGAATCTAGTTGCTACACTTACATGGATTATTAGTTTGAAAATTAGTTTGTTCTTGAACTTAGTTGAAGTTTATGTGAAGTAACATACAAATTGTGTACCCGAAACAACAAAAGGAACCATTTAGCATTTATAACCTATGTAATTGTTCATTCAACTTGATTCCATCCTTAATTAATTCACCATAATCTAATCATAATTGCTCATTGAATTTGATTCCATCCTTAATTAGTTCACCATAATCTAATCATAAATTTACATAAATAAGTGAGATGAGAGATTTAGTATAACACTTCACTTAATCTAGCGATATAATCAAGTTATAAATTCTAGCAAAAGAAACTTCTTTTTCAGTTCATTCCTTTCTTTCTTTCTTTCTTTCTTTGTTTCTTCCTTTCTTTCTTTCTCTTTTTCTCTCTTTATCGGCTCCAACATTTACAAGATCCAAATGCTACCTGTGGAAAAACTAAATGGAGAGAATAATGGAGTAAAGCAAGAAAATTCTGTTACGATATAATGGACACAAGGCCCAGGCCCAATTGTTGATACGTCAACCCAACCCATTTTAGTTGCTGATATATATATTTTTACATTGCTTTCATTTTAGAAGGTCATGTATAGAGAGAGAACTCTCTAGAACAGAGAAGAATAGATATTTTTGATTTGTGTACCTTCAAAGATCTCTATACCTTTTCTCATTTCTCTCATCTTAATCTCAATTCAACTTAATCTTTTGATTTCATTTTCTTCGTAAATCTAAAATGGTATCAGAGAGGGGATCCAATTTCATACTCTGGTGTTTGAACAGTGCAGCAGAAATTGGATTTTTGTGAATTTAGGGTTTTGTGACGGTGAATTTAAGGACTCCGACGGCGATTTTGAAGTCTCCGATGGTGTTAAGTTCTACGACAGCGGTGTTGGGACAACAATCATGAGGTTTTCCTTATTCGGTGTGAAATCGACACTTTGTTACCTTCTATCAACTATTTCCGCAATTTTAGTTGCGCAAGACCTAGTTCTTCGGGTTTTGAGAAGAAATACGGTAATATCCTTCTCTTAGTTGCTGGTTGCATATGTTTGTGGAAAAATGTAGGATAATTTGTCTGGTAGCACATCTACTGTAGTTTTTACACCTTTATCTATCGATTATTGTCACCCATTTTATGTGCATCCATCGGATAACCTTGGTAGTCAACTCACAACTTTACCATTCGATGGAAATGACTTTGTTAGTTGGAAGAAAAGTATGATGATTTCTCTTTCTGCTAAAAATAAATTAGGGCTACTCATTGGTAAAAACCCTAAACCTGTACCCGAATCTCCTTATTACCCATATTAGGAAAGATGCAATGACATGGTCATTTCCTGGATAACAAATTCTCTATCCAGAAACATAGCTTGAGTGACATAGGGTTTGACACTGCCAAGGAAATTTGGCACAATATAAATGATAGGTACGGGTAGTCTAATGGATCCAAATATCTTCAATTAGAAAAGGAATTCGATAGTACAGTACAGGGGACCTCTGATGTTGCTTCCTATTTTACTCGACTTAGGGCTATTTGTGATGAACTTAACACTGCATATATGAGACCAACCTGCATATGTGGTGCACTACTAAAATTTCTTGAGGAACAAAAACTATTTCAGTTTCTTACTGGTCTCAATGAAGTCTATTCTACTTGTTGAAGCAATGTACTTATAATGAGTCCGCTTCCTAGCCTTGGCCAGGCCTATTCTATGATCCAACAAGAGGAGCAGCAAAAAGAACACTCTACTATTCCATCTTCCTTCCATAATGACTCAACGTTATTCCATGCATCATCTTCTAGATATAGTGATGTGAGAAAAGGTTCATCCTTTCAAAACTATGGTAGGAGGTATAATTAGGAAAGAGCTAATCTTTCCAAGAAATTTGCATCTGATGTTCCAACTCCTTCACATAGTGGTGCTAGAACATATACCCAAAAAATCCATTTTGATCCAAATAACCCCAACAATAGTCATGTTGTTTGCAGATATTGTAAGAAAAGTGATCATGTCATAGAGAAATGTTATAAATTACATGGATTTCCACTAAATTTTTAGTTTACTAAGGGCAAGAAATCAGCTGCATGTGCCCAAATTGATACGCCTTCTTCCAGTCATATTCACCAGCCTATTGTAAATCCATCTTAACATAAAACAAATAATGATCAGTTTCATCATCTTCTGAATCAATTTGACCAGAATCACTTGTCTTCCAGTCTACAATCAAATGTTTCCACATATGCAGATCATTCTGGGTTTGCCAATTTTGTAGGTGTGTTAAATAATATTTTTATTAGTCCTAACATGCATTCTGTTAGTCTACATGTGTGTGCAACATCTTAGTTAGGTGTATTTCCTTGGATTTTAGATTCTGGAGTTACCAATCACATGACTCCACATAAACACTTGCTTCATAACCTTCAACCCATTTCCACACCTTATCTCATAACTCTCCCTAAGTTGTTTCCATAGGTTCCTTATTTTTATGACATGATATGATCTTACAAAACGTACTTCTTGTGCCTTCTTTCTAATTCAATTTAATTTCCATGCTTCAACTTATAAATTAATTTGATTGTTATGAAATATTTACTAAGTCCGCTTGTTTCTTACAGGCCCCTTCTCTGAAGAGGCCATTGGAACTTGGTAAGACAAAAAAAAGGCTTGTACTTCCTATGTCAAGAGAGCATCTCATCAGCTGATGCTTCCTGCATTCTAGGCTTATCATCTGTTACCTCCTCACCAAGCACTTCCATTACTGCAGTTTCAGATTTTGTTTCTACTTCCACACATATTTCAGTTCCTGTAGTTCATTCTCCTACTGTTCAGCCTGTTAGTTTTTTTCTTTGTGCTACTATTCCTAATGTTCTTGATGTATTTCCCACTTCTTCATATACTATTCCATCAAACATCAATAAAAATGATTTGTTTTGGCATCAAAGACTTGGACATATTCCTTTTCATAAAATGAATAGTATTCCTTTCTTATCTGATAAGTTGTTCCCCAGACAATCTTTTATTTGTTCTATTTTCCCCATGGCTAGGCAACAAAGACTCCTATTTCCAGAAAATAGTATTCATACTACTAAACCATTTCAATTAGTCCACATTGATACTTGGGGACCATATAATACCCAAACTTACAATGGTTTTAGGTATTTTCTTACTTTTGTAGATGATTATCTTAGATCTACTTTGACTCATCTCCTCCTGTCTTCGAAGAGTGCTGCCTTGACTGTCATTAAGACTTTTACCTTAATGGTCAAGTGTCAGTTTCATTCTACTGTTCAATGTTTTAGATCTAACAATGCTTTTGAATTAGGTAGTGGTACTGCTGCATCTCAATTTTATTTCTAAAAATTTCATTATACATCAAACTACCATCCCTCACACTCCACAACAAAATAGAGTGGTTAAGAGAAAACACAAACACCTTCTTAAGACATCTAGAGCCTTATTGTTTCAATCCAAATTACCCACAAAATATTGGGATGATTGTGTGTTGACTGCAACTTATCGATTTAATAGATTCCTTTCACCAGTTCTCAATAATAAATCTTCTTTTGAAATGCTTCATCAGTCCCCCCCTTCTTATACGCACTAAAAATCTTTTGGGTGTCTATGTTTTGCAACTTCTCCCAAGTTTGTTAGAGACAAATTTCAAACAAGGGCCATCCCTTCTATATTTTTGGGCTATCCCTTTGGCAAGAAAGGCTATAAAATTTTTAATCTCAAGAACCATTCCATTTTTAATTCAAGGGATGTGGTATTCCATGAACATATCTTCCCTTACAACTCCAACTACCCTGCTCCTTCTTTCTTTTGTACCCCTTCTTCTTCTTATTCTGATGTTCCTGTTATATCTCCCTTTACTCCAGTTCTTCTTCCATTTTCATCTCCTATTACTAATCCATCTCCTCCTCTTCCTTCGCCTGTTCCAACTAATTTAACCCCCTCCATTCCCATTCCTACTAGACATTCTACTCGACCAGTTCATAGACTTACTAACTTTAAAGATTATGCCTGCTCTTCTATTCATTCCCAAGCCCATGAAAATTCTACATCTAGATTTTCATCTAATGAGGTTCACCTGCATGAACCCCAACATTATCATCAGGCTGCTACTAAACTTGCCTGGCAGGATGCCATATGTAAAGAGTTTCAAGCTCTTGAGGGTAATGACACATCGGATATAGTTCCCCTTCCTCCTCATAAGAAAGCTATTTTCTATAAGTGGGTTTATAAGATAAAACTGAAATATGATGGCTCTATAGAAAGATATAAAGCTCGTTTAGTTATTCGGGGTGATACTCAAAAGGAAGGGGTGGACTTTGCTACAACTTTTTCTCCAGTGGTTAAGCTCACTATCATAAAATGTCTTCTTACTATGGCTGCAAAAAAGGGTTGGACAGTTTTTTAATTGGATGTCAATAACGCTTTTCTTCATAGTGATCTTGTAACACCCCAGAAAATGGGTTCCGAAGCATCACACAGTGCTTGAGGCTACGAGTAGCCCCAATCTAACCCTTTGAGCCATTTTCATTCAGTTCAACACAAATCAACAGAGTTTCCATAAATAACCCTCAAATATCAACAGAGTAATCATCATCCAAGAATAAAAGAATTTCAGAAAGATAAAAGAATACGACTTATTAGTCAACTTCCAACATCTATACTAGTCTGACAAGCCTCTAAGAAAATCAATAAAACCAGTAAGCCATTGAGACATGCCCTAACTGACTCATACTCAGTTATCAAATGTAAACAATTTTGTGAAACCAACATCAGACATCATGTCCTTGGAACATGAGGACTCACCAAAGCAAAGGATGTAGAACAGCGTGCTCGAAGAATCACTGTCGAACCTGGAACTGAGCACCTGAACCTACATTTCGAGAAAATACAACCCACATCCAAAGATGTAGGTCAGTACCATGGAAAGGAACCGAGTATATGGGGGTGTATGTTGTATTATAAACATCATCATCATAAATATTTATAAGAAATATGCAAGATGTATGAAAAATTCACATAGCTCGAAGAAAATCATCATAATAATGAGAGGATGAAATAAGTACAATAACACATGTGAGTCATCATATAAATTGTCAATCACTTTTAGTTCATCAAGAATATCAATTGTCATAATGTAAATATCATTTAAATCTTTTGAAAGAATAACTTTCACAATTCCACTTTCAAATAACTTCAACATTCACCATAGACACAAGGAAACACACACACACTAGGAGATCCTATAACCAACATAAACCATGTGAGCTACATGGAATCTAACGTACAACCCCCGTTAGGGAGAGCCGTCCTATAAATAAGCCTCAGGCTCACTCCTACGGGGGCACATAGTTCTAGGGAAGTAAGGTCACTTTATACCTCCCACTTGGTGCAAACGATTTCTCCCGGACTTAGCTCTGATCATTTCAAAGACAATTCACAACAAAACAATTTCAGTAATATATAAATATACATTGGGAGCAATCATGTTTCCCATCTATCAAAATCAACCACGTTGCAGATTTCTGTAACACTCAAGTTCAAAATAACTCTATTAAGACCAAAATATCAAATCATTCAAAATATCTCAATATTCAACATCAACGTGCTTATAACACACACTTTCTCAAAAAAACACAATTTCCAATGGGGATTCATGACCCAAATATCAAAATAATGATAAATATCATTCAATATTCATGCTTTATATCTCCACACATCTAAATTTATCTTTCAAAATCATAAACATCAAGATTTCATAATAATCATCATAAGATATGGGTTCATGTTTCAAATTCGTAAAAATCAAATAAAAACCATGCCTTTGTAAAGAAAATTACTTTTGCGCACAAGAACTAAAGAGAGTTCTTGTTTAAAAACCCCATATATGTTGAATGATGAACTTTAGATCGATACTCGTTTTTTAGATGTTCATCATGCCTTTGAATGATGGTTCTTGGAGTTCTTGAACTAGGAACTTGGAATCTTGAATAAATTTGCAGAATTAATGGTGAACTTTGGAGGTTCTTGAAGTTCTTGAACTAGGAACTTGGAATCTTGAATAAATTTACAGAATTAATGGTGAACTTTAGAGGTTCTTGAAGTTGCATGTAGGAGCTTAGGGTTTTATTTTTTAGGGAATTTGATGAAATATAACATATAATGCTTCTAATAGGCTTTAATATAGGGTTTGGACTGATTTTGGGTGAGGGGGAATGACCAAAACACCCCTAAAAATCAAATAATTCTCGAATCTGTGATAGTCTGAAGTAGATCAATCATAACGTTTTACTCCGATATCCAAATTGGATGAATCCAATTTAATTAGAAAGATGACTTTCACATATTTCCTTATATAGTATCTCACCCAGATCATTGTGTACGAGGAGTTATGATCGTTTGAAGTTGATCCAAAAATTCACTTTTGATAGGCTGAAGTAGCACGACCATAACTTTATGCTACAATAGACAAATTGGATGAAACCAATTTCATTAGAAAGAGGACTCACAGAGCTTTCCATTGATATATAGTAGATCATTATGTTCAAAGAGTTATAATCGTTTAAAGTTGGAGCAAAAATATGCTAGGCCTCAATACTTTTCCTGCACGTTTTACTGTTCACTACTATTCATGGTTCGATCAGAATGTTCATAACTCGTCGCTCGGGTGTCCGTTTTGGATGATCCACATATCGTTGGAAAGCTTATTAGATACTCTATGAAATGGTGGGTCATAATCTAAGATATTACACACTGAAAATTTATAATTCATTCTAAAATATAGAACCCAACACGTTTATGTACAAAATTTCAACGAAAAATTTCTCAGGGTATTACATCATCCCTCCCTTGGAACATTCATCCTCGAATTACTTTAGGCATACCAAGATTATATAGGTAATAGAGAATACAGCTGAAACCATTCATTAGACTCATTACCACATCGTTTCTCAGTCCGAATGCAACATAGAATACATAAATTCAAGAAACTAAAGCTGAACACATAATAAATGATAGCTGAACTGCTGCAACTTTTATCAAAAGTGCATGATTTATGAAAGAACGGTACCTTCAGCTTTATCGGAGTTCTTGGAAAATAGGTGTGGGTACTTGGATCGCATATCCGCCTCAGCTTCCCAAGTTGCACCCTCAACAGATTGGTTTCGCCACAACACCTTGACCAAGGGATTAGTCATAGTTTTAAGATTAGTCATAGAACCATAGCTCAGGATACTCAGTCACAAGGCAGTGTGGCTCAGCAGTACCATCCTTTTTCATGGTGTGAGAAATGCGAGAAACAACAACCAGGGATGTGTCAGTTAGGAAAGCTGGTGCATTATTCATATGGTCAGTTGGGTCACTTTTAAAGCGATTATCCCTCCGCTAGGAGGAATGTTGGTGGAGATAAGTCACAGGCAAATTCTTTCGCACTACCACCGCCGTAAAAGGGTGCCACTTCAGCTACCGGGAGCGGTCGCAACCGGCTGTATGTTTTGGCCAACCGTGAAGAGACAGAGGCATTACCCAATATAGTCACCGGTATATTGCAAATATTTTCTAATGATGTTTATGTGTTACTAGATCCTGAGTCTAACTTATCCTATATGACCCCTTATGTGGATATTGGTTTTGGGTTTGATCCTGATGTGATTGCTGAACCTTTTTCTATTTCCACCACGGTGGGCTGGGTGACTTTGTTTTAGCTAAGGGAGTGTACAAGAATTTTGTTGTGTCTATTTTTAGCCGGGATACGGTGGCAGACCTCATAGAGTTTGATATGGTCGATTTTGATGCCATCTTAGGAATGGACTGGCTTCATTCATGTTATGCTACACTAGACTATAAAACCCAAAATATTACATTTTCCTTTCTGAATGAACCAGTGGTAGAATTGGAGGGGCATTCTTTAGCACCTAGAGGACATTTATATCTTATCTTAGAGCTCGTAAGCTCTTTTCCGGGGGTTGTCTATATCATCTGATTTGAGTGAAAGATTCTAATATTGAGAGTCCACCTCTTCAGTCAGTCCCTGTGGTAAATGAGATAGATTTTGGCATTGATTTATTGCCAGATACCCTTCCCATCTCTATTCTCCTATATAGAATGGCTCCAGCAGAGTTGAAAGAGATGAAATAGCAGCTAGGAGATCTTCTAGATAAAGGTTTTATCCATCCTAGTGTTTCTCCATGGGGTGCGCCTGTACTTTTCGTGTGAAAGAAAGATGGCTCCTTGCGTATGTGCATAGATTACCTCCATCTGAAAAAAGGTCACCATTAAAAATAAGTACCCTCTGCCTAGAATTGATGATCTGTTTGTCCAACTCCAGGGTGCTAAATAATATAGACCTTTGTTCGGGATACAATTAGTTCAAAGTTAGAGAGTCAGATATTTCCAAAACATCTTTCCAAACCAGATACGGTCATTACAAATTCTTAGTCATGTTCTTCAGATTAACTAACGCCCCCGTAGCTTTTATGGATCTAATAAATACATCTTTCTTCAATTTCTAGATCTATTTGTCATAGTTTTTAGTGATGACATTTTGGCCTATTCTAAGAGTAAGGATGATCATGCCAATCATCTCCAAATCATACTTCAAGGATCATAAGTTGTATGTAAAATTCTCCAAATATGAATTCTGGCTGAATGCTATTACTTTCTTAGGGTATATTGTGTCTAGTGAGGGAAATAATGTTGATCCCCAAAAGATTGAGGAAGTGAGAAAATGGCCCAGACCCACGACTCCAACCAACATCCGGAGCTTCTTGGGTTTGGCAGGGTATTACAGAAGATTTGTGTAGAGTTTTTCTTCCATAGCTGCTCCACTTACTAAGTTGACCCAGAAAAATGAGAAATTTGTGTGGTCTGACTCATGTGAGAGTAGTTTTGAGAAATTGAAGGACAAATTGACTAGTGTACCTGTACTGACTCTTTTGAAAGGTACAAAAAGTTTTGTTATATACTATGATGCATCCCGAGTGGGACTTGGATGTGTTCTTATGCAACATGGTAAGGTGGTGGCTTATGCATCTAGGCAGTTGAAAGTACATGAGTGCAATTACCGTACCCATGACTTGGACTTAGCGGATGTGGTGTTTACGCTTAGAATCTGGTGGCATTATCGTTATGGGGTGTATGTTGATATTTTCACTGACCACAAAAGTTTGCAGTATCTTTTCTTGCAGAAAGAATTAAACCTTACACAGAGACATTGGATGGAGCTTTTGAAATATTATGACATGAACCTTCACTATCATCCGGGTAAGGCGAATATTATAGCCGACGCCCTTAGCAGGTTATCTATGGGTAGTCTTTCTCATGTTGAGGAAGGGAAGAGGGAAAAAATGAAGGATATTCACATACTTCCAAATCTTGGGGTGCGACTCTTAGATTCCGAAGATGGGGGAGTGGTTGTTCATGAGATAGCTAAATCTTCCCTTTGTGCAGAAGTTGAAGAAATGCAAACCAAAGATCCCATCTTTATGCAAATTAAGAATAATGTGGGTCAGTAGAAGGTGATGTCATTTGAAATTGGTGGTGATGGTATTTTTTGAGATATCAGGGGAGATTATGTATGCTAGATGTAGATGGTCTGCCAAAAATAATCCTTGATGAAGCTCACACTTTGAGGTATGTTTTTCATCCAGGAACTACAAAGATGTATCATGATTTAAAAGCTATATACTGGTGGAATAACATGAAGCGTGATGTGGCTAACTTTGTTGCCAAGTGTTTAAATTGTCAGAAAGTTAAAGTAGAGCATTTGAGGCCAGCTGGTACATCCTAATAGACTGCCTTTCCTTTGTGGAAGTGGGAGACGATCAATATGGACTTCATTATAGGGATTTCGAGGTCCCGAAACCAATATGATTCAATTTAGGTAATTATTGATCGGCTGACTAAGTCGGCCCATTTTCTACCTATTAGGACCAACTATTCGGGAGATGATTATTCCAAGATTGACATTGACAAAATAGTCCATTTTCATAGAGCACCAGTATCCATCATATCTGATCAAGGTATGCAATTTTCTTCACAGTTTTAGAGGTATTTTCAGATAGGTTTATGTACCCAAGTGAACCAAAGTACTGGATTTCACCCTCAGACTGATGGGCAAGCTGAGCGCACCATTCAGACCCTGGAGGATATGTTGAAAGCCTGTGTAATTCATTTCAAGGTAGTAGGGTGGATCACTTGCTGCTAATAAAGTTTGTGTATATTAATAGCTACCATGCCAGTATTAAGATGGATCCTTTTGAAGTGTGTTATGGGAGAAGATATAGGTCGCCTATAGGGTGGTATGAGGTGGGTGAGACTCAGTTGTTTGGGCCTAATCTTGTTCACCAGGCAGTGGAAGATGTGAAACTTATTAGGGAATGACTTAAGACAGCCTAGAGTAGACAAAAATCCTATGCTGATGTTAGAAGAAGGGAGTTGGAATTCGAGGTTGGTGATTAGGTATTTCTAAAAGTTTCTCCTATGAAAGAGGGTCATGCATTTCTGGAAGAAAGGTAAGTTGAGTCCTCTCTATATATGGCCATATCAGATTTTGAGGAGGGTAGGTACAGTTGCATATGAGTTAGAGTTACCTTCTAGTTTGGGTTCCGTTCATTCGGTATTCCATGTGTCAATGTTGAAGAAATGTGTTGTAGACCATTCTTTAGTATTGCTTGTAGAAGAGGTCAAGGTAACGAACTCCTTGTTTTATAAAGAAGAGCCTATATAAATGTTAGATTGTTGAGTTAGATAATGGAGGAGCAAAGACATAGCCTTAGTTAAATTATTGTGGAGGAATCAGAAAGTTGAAGAAGAAACATGGGAATCTAAAGGTAACATGACAGATAGATACCCAAACTTATTTGATCCTTCAAGTGATGAAATGGAAGGTACAATCCTTGTCTTATTCTTTCTTATGCCTTAGTATGCGTGAAATCGTGCTTATCGATGTTTCTACATCATCATTCGAGGACGAATGATCCCAAGAGGGGGACAATGTAATACCCCGTAAAATCCTTCATGTGTCATATTGTAGTAGTATGCTTGTTGAGTTAAAAGATTGAAATTTTTTTTTGTGTAAAATGGGATTTAGAATCATTTTTATCTTTCAATCTTCGGAGAATTTATTTTTGCCTTTCCCGACCTCCGTTTTCCAATTTTCAACTTTCTTTAAGATCGGAAAAGTCAAGGGTATATCTCGGATGAGTTTCAGAATTTTTAGACAAGCGTAAAGCCACATTTGGGGTTACAAACCAGTGGCTAAGGCGTTTGGCCTGCGACGCCTTTCCTGGAGCCTTGCCTGGGGGAACCCTGCAATAGGCAAGGCGGCGCCTTGCTTAGAGCGGGTGTCCAACCAAGGCGGCACCTCGCCTGGCTCCCCAAGCCAATTATTTAGTTTTTCCCATGATATGAAGGGTATTTTTGGTATTTTTCAATCCCTATAACATCTTAAACACGGTATCAAGATCCCAAGTAACCATATTACAGATATTTTCTCCAAAATTCATCAAGCACTCTCCCAAGGGTTTCAAACTAAAAACCCAAATAACACAACATTCAACCATTGGTTTTTGAAACAAATTGGAGATTTAGAATCCCCAAGCCGTAGGCATCAAGAAGCATCCTTTAATTTCCTAAATAGAGGTACGTGGGGTTTTCCTAAAATCTCATGGGCATAGAAATCATGATTTTAAGAAAGGGGTTTGCAGATTTATGAATAAATTCATGTTTTAGAAATCTTACCGGTATTGTTTTGGTCTTTTGACCTTCCCCCACATTGATTTGAAATTCTGAATATATGTATTCTTGTGCTTTAAGGTTGATTATTTAATTGAGAGCATGACTTATGTAAAATCCCTCTCGCTTTTTGATTTTCCTTTACTTATCATACGCTATTGATTGTTTTGAACGCATCCTTGAAAAGCATAGTATAATATGTCTTGATTCTGTTATGATTGGATTACGATTTGGATTTGAAAAGATAGGGTAGAGGTGTTGATAAATGTTGAAAATATTCATATAATGAAAGAGTGCATGATTTTGCCAAAAGCGCATGACCACCATATGTTTGAAGGATTCTTGCATAGTTTTGACTTATTTTTCGGAACATGAAATCTCTTATACTATTTGCAAAGCTGGGTGGTCTGAATTGAGTTTTAATGAAAGAATTGTGCTTAAAGCATTATGGCTTAGAATTACGACTTGCAAGTCTTGGTATGACGATACCAAAATAGACAATGCCATAATAGACTCAGACAAGCTTAGAAACCATATTTTCATGACTTAAAATTTCAAAATAATATGTGCTAGAAATGGATTAAAATTGGGGACAAAGAGATGTTAGGTGGTCCTCCGAAGAAGGCACAAATTTTAGACAACTCATGTCTCAAAACCGTGATTTGTCAATCCGAATATATTATTATATGCTGGCCTAGTACCCTACGGTGTATTAGACTTAGACACTCCAACCCTTGTGGCACACTTGGGTTTGGGGCTTCCCCGCCGAGTCAATGATGGACTTCATATTTCACGCGGGGTTTTAGACTTGTAGGGGTGTACCACCTAACTCAAAATTAATATGAAGACCAAAAACTGCATTGTCAAGAATGATTTATTATTTTTTTCAGAAAGATGCCCGTGTGTTTTGAAAACTATTTTATGTATGATGTTTTGACAAATTGCTCTCCATTATTTTATTAATATAAAAGTTTTATTTTGGAATACTTTGCGTACCAGTACATCTGTATTGACCCCCTATCCCTACCTCTCAGCTTCTGAGGCTTATTCTAGGGTCCAGATAAGCACTAGGTTTCCTCAGACAGAGTTGCAGTGTCCATTTGGTGAGCCTTCTATATTCCCGAAGGCCTGTTTATTTTCAGAAAAATATTATTAGTCATGGTTTTGGTCTACTGAAGGCTTTGTCCTAGTTTTCAGACTTTGTTAGTGGTCATGTAGCGGAGATTTCGCAGATGGTTTTCAGATATTGTTAGATGGTTTGGATTTCAATTTCCATGGTTCAACTTATATTAGAATTATGACCATGATTCTGTTTCATTTTTTATTTTTCCACATTTCCTATTTGTATATGAATGGTGTACATGATTACGAGTTAGAAGGGTTCTAGGGCCTTTATGGTTCGGGATGCTCGTCACGGCCAAGGCCTCGGATTGGGTTGTGATAATAAGTGCATGATCAAGTTTGGCCACTGTTCCTCTTAAATTATCTGCATCCAGAATTGCCGCTCTTTTCACATTTCCAAGATCACTACTCAAACTGGAAACAACTTGGAAACAAGTATTTCGATAGCCTCTTTTATGATTTGAACATTTGGTCATCTAACTGTTCATTCAACTTCATTGATTCCATCCTCAATTAATTGACCATAATCTAATCAAAAGTGGATATAAATGAGTGATAATATGATGTGAGATTTGGTATAACACTTTCATTATTCTAGTGATATGATCAAGTTATAAATTCTAGCAAAAGAAGGAACATCTCATCATCTTCCGTTCATTCCAAAGCAAGTAAAAGTTCTTTCTTTCTTTCTTTCTTTCTTTCTTTCTTTCTCTCTTTCTTTCTTTATCGATTCCAACATTTACAAAAATCCAAATGATACCTTCAGAAAACTAGATCCAGAGAATAATGATGTAACGTAACATTGTGAAACTGAGGTTTTCGACTTATCAAAAAAACACCCGGTATTGACATGGCTTAATAATTATTTAATAACATAATTTACATTTATTACAAAATATGTATAGAAGGTCTTATTTAATTTTTCTATGAAATTTTGGTCAAGAGTGATATTATGAGAAGCATATAGTAATCTTTCGTCGTTTCTTTTTACTTGTCAAAGTTTTCTTTTTGAGAGTCAGATGATATAATTTTTTATGATTTTTTTAAGATATACATTTCATCATATTGATATGAGAAAAATTGCAATTTATAGTTAATTTTTGATTATCTAAATTTAATTCTAAATGTTTTTGTTAATGTAAAATGATTTAGCTTTGAAAATTTGTTTAAGGCACAACTATCTTTCAAACTATACCCAAAATTCAAGTGACAAACCTGAACTTTACTCCTTTTGTGCTGGCGTGGCTGGCAAGTAGCAAAATATTTTATATTCATTTTGTGTTAGACTTGACAGCCACGTGAGCACAAAGCGAGGAGAAAAATACAATTAAATGAGTTTAGGGGATAATAGGACCCCCGTAAAGTTTAGGTGTATTGCGAAGAATTCAAACATAATATTTTTTAGGGGAGAGGGAAAGGGGTATTTTTGCCTTATCTTTTGAAAATTAGTCAACTTGACTTTCAAAAAATGAAACGAGTATTAAGATAGGAATTGATACAAGTGAAATAGCCGCCTTAGCTTTCGATGGCATCCTTCATAGTCACTACGCGAAGAATCAAGCTTTGGTCCCATGGAGGGCATGGGATCATACTTGTAGGGGTTATTTTGAGAATGCCATCAAACAAACCTCTGTGTGGAAGATTTCTTGGATCCTTGAAGACTAGAGGACTCAGGGTTTGGACCACATCTGACTGTTCACGGTTTTGGCCCCTTTTATTAAGGTCATTTTGGTCACTTAGCCTCAAGGTCATTTGAGTCTTTTATCCTTATGCTAAGTTGTTCATCTCAAAAATAGTTCGTTTGCATGGGGTACCTGTGTCCATTATATCTGACCAAGGTATGAAATTTTCTTCTCAATTTTGGAGATATTTTTAGAGAGGTTTAGGTACCCAAGTGAACCTAATACTGCTTTTCACCCCCAAAAGAATGGGCAAGTGGAATGCACCGTCCAAACCCTTGAGGATATGTTGAGGGCTTGTATGATTGATTTTAAAGGTAGTTGGGTAGATCACTTTCCATTGATAGAGTTCGCGTATAATAACTGTTTCCATTCTAGTATTAAGATGGCGCTATTTGAGGCATTGTTTGGGAGAAGATGTAGGTCACCAATAAGGTGGTATGAAGTGGGTAAGATTCAGATGTTTGGGCCTGATCTTGTTCATCAGGCAATAAAGATGTGAAGCTTATTAGAGAATGACTTAAGACAGCTTAGAGTCGTTAGAAATCCTATGCCGATGTTAGGAGGAGAGAGTTAGATTTTAAGGTTGGAGATTGGCTATTTCTGAAGGTTTTTCCCATGAAGGGAGTTATGCGATTCAGAAAGAAAGGTAAACTGAGTCCTTGCTCTATAGGACCATATCAGATTTTGAGAAGAATAGGTGGTGGTGTGTATGAGTTAGAATTTCCTGCCAGTTTGGGTTCTGTCCATCCGGTATTTCACATATCCATGTTGAAGAAATGCATTGGAGACCATTCTTTAGTGTTGCCTGTAGAAGAGATCAAGGTGACTGCCTCTTTATCATAAGAAGAGAAACCTATTGCAATCCTACATCGTCAGGTCTGAAAGTTGAGAAGTAAAGAAATAGTTTCAATTAAGGTGTTGTGGAGAAATCAGAAGCCACTTGGGAATCAGAAAATGACATGAGAACAAGATACCCACACCTTTTTGACCCAGTAGATGGTGGAGTTGAAGGTACAACCCTTACCTAAATATTTCTATTCTTTGGTAAGCTAGGAATGGTGCTTGTTTGTGTTCCGCATCATCATTCAGGGACGAATTATCCAAGGGGGGATATTCTAACACCCCGACGTCTTCTTAGCTAAGCTCCGTCCATAAAAAGTCTAAGCATTAGCTTCTAGAATGATATAAATTATTTTTCATGTGGAATTTCCTAGATTTAAACCTTTCATTACATAGATGACTGAATTATCTTTCCAACAATATAGATTCATCCAATATGGACCCTCGGTGAAGAAGTTATGAATAATTTAAATTTCTAGTCGTAAACATCATCATTTTGGGGTCTAGCACATCTGCATCGTCAAATTCCAGTGGGGCTCAACGATGGTGGTCCGTCGTGGAGGCACCCAATTTTCCACTCATCGAATTCCAATGGACCACCGAGATTGTGGTGTATCACGGTGGTACCCGAAATCGGGTTTATAATTTTAAATTTCCAATTCCGTTGAGGTGTCATTAAGGGTAAATTTGACTTTTCCCTAGCCTTTAAAACCGTCCAAACAAAGGATTTAGGGTATGTATGAGCAACTTAACCCTATTTTCATTAAAATCATCTAGAATCCTCTATAGGGTTTCAAAGAAGAACTTCAAGAAACCTAAGATTCAACCGTGGGTTTTCAAAATTGATTGAAGATTCAAAATTCCCAGGTCATAGGCTTCAAAAAGCACCCGCTAATTTCATAAATATAGGTATGTGGGGTTATCCTAAAGTTCATGGGCATGTTCTCAAAAAGGAACTTATGCAAGAATTTAAATTTATACAATTATATATATGTTTTTACAAATGGGGGTTTTCAATTGATATAAATAACATGTTTTGATATATGATTTTTAAATAAATATTGAGATATCATGGGTTTGTTTGTTTGAATGTATTTAAATGGTTGAATTGTGAACCCGTGACCTAAAATTCGAAAGGGCATGATGTACATGAGTTGTGGATTTTTTAAATTCCCCATGATAATGTTTATACCCCATATTACACTTGTGTTGAACCACTGAGAGCATGAGTTTTGCAATTGATACGACATTACTCATAAATGATTTAACTTCTTGAATGATTCCATGTTGAGAACCATGGTGTCTATGTTTAATGGTGTGAAAGTCATACATATGTGCATGTTGCATGTTGATGGTATATGGATGATTTGCAAGTCGGGTATGATGATACCCTGCAGAGTATGACATGTGATTGATTAAAATGAGTTTAATTCATTGATTTGGTGAGATAGATGGTTACCCAAAGAAATCACAAGTCAAATGACTCTACGCTGGAAACAGTATTTACCAACTCGGGAACTTGGTACCCTGTGGTGTGATCTGGTGTACCTGATGTTATGTCATCTCAAATTGAGACTATGGTTAGGAGTCCTGATTTGTAATCTTGTGCACTACCATAATCTATTAGGTCGAGACACCCTGCTATGTGATCTTGTGTGTCTTTCCCTCACTTATACTCTAATCTCGGCGGCAACCGAGATTTGACATTTGGTGTAAATGTGAAATTATAGGGTATACCACCTAGCTCAAATGTGTTGCATTTTTGTTGAAAAATCATTATACTATGCCCATGTATTTTCGAAATCATTTTTGCAATAATATACTTTATATCAGCTCTCCCTTATTTTATATAAAAATCTCTACTTTGTTTTGGATTACTCTGCGTACCAGTACTTTGTATTGACCCCCTTCCCTCCCAGGTTCGGAGGCACAATCTAGGGTCCATAAAATCAGTAGATTCTTTAGATAGTTTTGCAGAGACAAGTGGTGAGCATTCTTTATTCCTGAAGGCCTGATGTCTGGCAGTTTATTTATAATTTAATAGTTTTGGGTCTACTGGGGGCCTTGGCCCAGTTTTCAGACAGTTGTTTGTTTTAGTCATGTAGTAGATATTTCGCAGACGATTTTTAGATGCCGATAAATGTTGTGGGAAATTATTTCCCCTTTATTGATTTCATTGGACTCATGAGCATGTTTTCATAGTATTGTGAATCTTCCGCATTTCTTTTATCATATGAATTATGTGCATGATTGCCAGTTAGATAGGGGCGTTTCGGGACTTCATGGTTCGGAATGCTCGTCACGACCAGGGCCTCGATTTGGGTTGTGACAGTTTAAAGTTCCTAAAGTATCTTGTTACAGTTCATTCGAGCTACAGAACTTCGTAAAGATTCTTTGTGCATTACTAATATAAGAAAACCAAGGAAGTATCAAAACACACTCCAAATCAGTCCACTAATCTTAAATATCTGAGGACCTTTTTGGAGACCACTCTCGGATTCGCTACCGAAAAGAAGAATACAAGGCACAATGGTGTATATAACACCAAAACAGCAGCAACAACAACAACAAGATGATAACAATGTGACACAACAATAAGATAAACAATAAATCATGGTTTCACTAAAACACAAGAACAAATGGATTCAAGTTACAACACTAACAAGATTACAAGAAGATAAAAATATAGGAAGGTAGACTACATGAAGATGTAATCTTAAGAACTCAACAACCGATTCCACTCTTGAACCCTTAACACTACACACTTCAATTCACCTGTATATCTCTTCCATGACATAAGATTGGATTCCACCTCTCTAGCATCTACGTTTCCAAGAAAAATACAATCACTAGTGATTCCACACTAGATCTTTCCCCAGTTTCGGTTGGTGGGTTTTCCAAGCCCTTACTATGGTGTTTAAAGTCTTACAAGACTTATAATAATATCCAAAAGCTAAGTCTAAAAGCCCTACAATATTTTATTTATTCTAGGTTACAAATAAAATACAAAAAGACCAAAGGCCCCTTAGAGACTTAGGGGCCCATCAAGTGTAGTATGTTGGGGTAACACCCCGCATTTTTTTTGGGCTAGAAATTGAAGTGTCATTCATATGCGTGTAGACCCGAAGTAGATGATTCCTTGTTAATATATGTGTGGTGATCAATCCTATAGTGTAATAATACCTTTGAATATGAATTGAGGTCACAAAAATCCCCTAAATCCAAGACAAGTTGGAGACATTTCTACTGATTAAGTTTTAGTGGATGTTAATACTTAGGTCAACTTCCATCGATCATAACTCATGGTATAAGATGAATTAGAGGACCTACTATATTTCAAATGAAATTTCTTTGAATTAGCTTTCCAACGATATAAATTTTGCCTAAATTCGATACCCGAATGAGAAGTTATGGTTATTTTTGTGAGTGATGCAGTGAGGTCATGCGATAAGCATGCGACGCACGCTCCGTCACACGCACCAAATTTTCAAGTTCTGTTTCCGCATTTTTAAGGCTAAAATGGATATTCCCCCCCCCCCCCCCTCTTAATCTTAAACGTGGGATTTTTATCCCAAATGACCTCATAATTGATATTTTCATCCAAAACCATCAAGAACACTCTTTAGGGTTCCAAACAAGAAAACCCAAACAACTCAAGATTCAACCGTGGGTTTTAGAAATTGATTGAAGATTTGGAATCCCCAAGCTGTGGTGTCAAGAATCATCCTTTATTTTTCTAAATAGAGGTACGTGGGGTTTATCCTAAAATTACATGGGCTTGTTGAAAATACTCAATTTTGATTTAAAGATCATCAAGCATGAGTTTGTTAAAGGGGTTTGAAATCCATGATTTTATTTTGGTTATTCCATGTTTAATGATATTATTGTTTTGGCCTTTTGGCCTTATCACCCTAAATTGATTTACACATATAAGTATATGTATGAAACTTAAAATTGAAGATTTGTCTGAGAGCTCAACTAATGAAAAGCCCTCTCTTGTGATAACCTTATGTTTATGATCTTATGGTGATTGATTGAAATGCATGATTTATGTCCTGAAAATAGTTTACTCAAATACCATAATACTTTGAGCATATTTTAGAAATTTAAGAGAGGGATTTTCTTGAAATAAATATATTTTGTTGAAGGAGAAAGATTTGCTAGAGAATAAGAGTTTGACAAGACCACCTTGCAGCATTGAAAGTTTGACAAAGAGATTTGCATACATGTGTTTGCATGAGTTTTAGAGAAGGGGTTCTTTGTAATGAATTATTGATATAGTGGTCCCAAATTCGGATTTTTAAAACAGAGATTGTATTATGATAATAATGGCTCAGAGATATGACTTGCAAGTCAATGGTATGACGATACCATAAGTATGTATGCCATAACAGAGTATGTTTTCATAATATGTTTTCAGAGAATGTATGTTTTAAATAGTTAAAAATGGGCTTAAAAAGGGTTAGGTGGTTGCCTGAAGAGGGATTGAGTTCAAGTAACTCTTAGCCTAAAACCATAATTTGTCAATTCGGGTATATTATTTTTATGATGACGATGGCCTTGTGTCATAGAAGAGTCAGAGACTCCAACCCTTGCGGCACACTTGGGTTGGAGGCTTCCCCACTGAGTCAATGACGGATTCCATATGACCCATGGAATTTCAGAGTTATAGGATATACCACCTAGCACAGAAGTAAAACAAAGTGTGTCACAGAGTTTAGATGATTTTTCAGAGTATTTCAAAAACGCCCATGTAATTTCTTACTATATGATATGTTTATGCACTGTTTTAAATTGTTCTCATGTATATTGAATATAAATTATTATTTTGGATTTTCTCTACATACGAGTAGATCTGTATTGACCCCCTACCTCCTAGGTTCTGAGGCTTAATCAAGGGGTCCAGCTAAGCAATAGAGTATTCATAGAGAATTGATCTATACAGTGGTGAGCCTTCCTTGTTCCAGAAGGGCTGTCTATTTTCAGATTATGTTATTCCTTTTGTTTTGGTCTACTGGGGGCCTTGTCCCATTTTTCAGACAATTGTCATTTAATCAACTAGTAGAGATTTCGCAGAGTGTTCCAGATATTGTTTAGTTGGTATCGAACTTCATTCCTTATTATTAAACTGAATCTAGAGTATGACCATATTTCCATATTAGATTATATTCTCGCATCTTCATTTATTATATGAATGTTGTGCATGACTACAGGTCCTTCATGGTTCGGGATGTTTGTCACGGCCAGGCCCTAGTTCGGGTCGTGATAGTTGGCTGATTTTTAGTGCATTTAGGTCCCCTTTTGCACTCTAATTGCACACACCAGGTATCGGACCCAATATGCACTCCCATAAGTCCATATCCATGATTATTCCCATATCAATTACATCCCCTGAAAAACTATAGCACAAGTTATGTAGCAGCATTAGTATAGAAGAATTGTACTTCAGAACAAAAAAAGATTGGAAATTCAGCATTCGCAGTTAATTGGAGAAACAAAAAAAAAATAGACGCACAATACTGGAAATAAATAAACTTCCTTATAAGGTCATTATTCTAATTTAGAGTTTAAGATAGAGTTATGTTTGCTTATACTTTTAACAATAAAATAAGAGAGCATTTTTATTTGGAATTATGAAGATGGAGTCGGAGACTAGGTTGTAAGTTCTTTCTCAAATTTGGCATCTAACTTCAGAAAGGTTCCCATTTGTTTTGAAAACTATTTTAGGTATGATGTTTTGAAAAATTACTCTCCATTATTTTATTTATATAAAAGTTTTATTTTGGATTACTTTGCATACCTATACATTTGTATTGTCCTGCTACCCCTACCTCTCAGGTTCTAAGGCTCAGTCTAGGGGTTCGGATAAGCAGTACATTTCATCAGAAAGAGTTGCAGTGTCTAGTTGGTGAGCCTTCTATATTCTAGAAGGCCTGTTTACTTTCAGACAATTATTATTAGTTATGGTTTTGGTCTACTGGGGGCGTTGTCCCAGTTTTTAGATTTTGTTAGTGGTCATGTAGTAGATATTTCGTACACGGTTTTCAGATATTGTTATATGGTTTAGGTTTCATTTTTGATGGTTCAACTTATATCAGACTTATGACCATGATTCCATTTCATTTTGTATTATTCAACATTTCCTATTTGTATATAAAGGAAAATAACTCGACTAAAAGGTACGTCTTCTAGGGGTCAAGGTAAATGACTCGACTAAAAGGTACATCTTATAGGAAGCAAGGGAATGGCTCGACTAAAAGGTACTTCTTCTAGGGGTCAAGGGGAATGACTCGACTAAAAGGTACATCTTCTAGGGGTCAAGAGGAATGACTCGACTAAAAGGTACGTCTTCTAGGGGTCAAGGAGAATGACTCAACTAAAAGGTACGTCTTCTAGGGGTCAAAAGAGATGACTCAACTAAAAGGTACATCTTCTAGGAGTCAAGAGGAATGAATCGACTAAAACGTACATCTTATAGGAATCAAAGGGGATGACTCGACTAAAAGGTACGTCTTAATGGAATCAAGGGGGAATGAATCGACAAAAAAGTACATCTTCTAGGGGTCAAGGGGAATAACTCGGCTAAAAGGTAGGTCTTATAGGAATAAAAGGGAATGACTCGACTAAAAGGTACCTCTTCTAGGGGTCAAGGGGAATGACTCGACTAAAAGGTACGTCTTATCGTAATCAAAAGGAATGACTCAAATAAAAGGTACGTATTCTAGGGGTCAAGGGGAATGACTCGACTAAAAGGTATGTCTTATAGGAATCAAGGTTCAATTCAAGAAGTGTATCCCCTAGCAAATGAAAACTGAAATCCCTGGACAAGAAAATGTATCTCTGAGGGATATAGGATGATGAATTTTACTATGATTTGATTATCAAACTTGTGCACCAATATTGTTTCCTGTATTTGTAGGAATGAGGCATTGCATCCGTTGATATTTATGCTCTGAAGTCGTTGATTTGAAGGTAACATGTTTCCTGATTCATCAAAGATAACTTGTGAGATTATAAACATGGTGGCTGGTTTCTGGATTTAGATTTCATGACAATCGCTCTTGCCCTCATCATATTTAACCTTTCTTCTAACCATTAGCATATATCATTGACTTGCTGATTCATTAACTCGAACTCAGATTATTAAGAGTGACTGAAACAAATACAGTATCTCTGCTTTGTCATACTTCTCAGATAGACCCTTTAAATCTTGGTATTTCCATGAGTTCCTAAACTTTTCTATTGAGAAAAGTTTTTCATGCCTTATTTCAGCTCACAATCATTTGCCTTTTATGTGCTAGCCTTTTGTTTTGCTTTGTGCAATTAAAGAAGCTGGAAGCTAGTTTTGAGATCCTTTCTCACTTATTTTGACTTGGACTTGACTCAAAGACAGAGAAAAATAACAACAATTTTTCTTTTATTTGGATGACTGACTCAAGAAAATAAAAATATAACTATAAGAAAAGAAAGAAATAACAATGAATGTCCCTATTGAAGAAGATGAAAGAAAAGTTTATCTGGAAATAACAGTCAACTCTAATGATTATGACATACATATTAGATTAAACTGCCTAATCTTTCCATCCAAAACTCTCACAAATCATTGTTGAGTTAATGACCCTGATAGTGAGTTGCTTCCTTGGGCCAATTACATTCGGAGACCTCATTCGGCTAGTGGCACCTTGAAGCGTTTCCGCCAACAAGCCTCTCTCATTTCTTTTTATCACCTCAGAGGGTTTTACCTATAAGATTCCCTTATTTTCATTTCTCTCAACTCATAGTCGTCTCACAGGGCCCGTAAGGGTTTTCCCCAATAAGACTCTCTTATTTTTATTTCTCTCCTGATTCTACTGAGGAAGATAAGTAGTTCCCAAAATGCGTCATCACATCCATTGCATGCTTAGCCTTAACATTCTCAAAGAATGATCTGAAGGTCTTTCTTTGGTTGAAAGTTGACATTTGGATAGGGTTAGAAAGAAAGGATGGTATGGGGACCAAACAACATTTAAAGTGGGGTAGGACTTATAACTTTTGGAATCGACTCAAAGAATGAGGATTAACTCAGGCCCCAGTTTCTTCTGACTGGGTGACTCTAAATTTTTTATTTGGTAGAATCGAGCCCAGAGTGGGGCAGCCTACGTATCTCACCCCCAAAAGAGGAGAATCAGGTCACACATATTTCTGGCAGCTTGTTATTTTGCTTGATTCTGATTTCTTTTCTTTTTTTTTTCTTTTATTGACTCTTTTTTTTTGTACTTTTCTGACTCTATTTTACTTGACACTTTTTCTTTTCCTTCTTTTTGACACATTTTTTTGAAACTTTTTGACTCTATTCTTTTTCTCGACACTTATCTTTTGAGCTTTGTTGACTGTATTTTGATTCCAAAAGAAGGGTATGAAAGAAAATAAAACTAAGGCTCAAATGGGGTAAACAAAGAATGACACAATGCTCGGATAGCAGAATAAAATGCCTTCATTATATCAATCCTTGAAAATGTAAGTACATGTCTTGCAATATGATAGTGAAAGATGAAGATCATTTGAGACATTTTTCACAACACTAACTTTAACTGAGACTGCGCGTCGTTACTTCTTCTGCAAACTCCACCTTTGTTGTGCATTCCTGATGCTTTTGTGGAGCTAAATTTTTTATTCCTTTTGATGTAGGATCACAGATCAACTATTTGACCTAATTGAGACATGTCTTTTAATTGATGACCAAGTTATTCTTGTGATTCTCAAAACAATTGCCTTAATTTTCAAAGAAGACTTCAACTTGTCTCCAAATGTCTTAGCACTCTACCTATTGTCTCATATGCTTTTTATATCTTAGACCTCTGATTCCATATTTTATGGTCAAACTGGATTTTAAGATCTGGCTAAAAATTCCGTAGGCATGTCATATCACTAAAATCAATATAAAATGTAGTGTATAAAGAAAACAAACAAACGACACATATTTAAACATAAATGGAAAGGGATAATTCATTTGGTTGAAATAAAAGATAGAAGGATTTGAACATAAACTGTAACGCCCCGTAAAAGTCACGCATGTATTAGACTGTAATTTCTGAACTTTAGACTTAAGTTTTAAATTCTTCTAAGTGTTGAAATGACTTAGACTCATTCTTAGCTGGCAACCTTCGGGATACAACTTCTCGACCTTCCCGACCTTCATTTTTGGATTTTTTTGTTGCGTTACGATGGGGCAAGGTTGTAGTATGTCTCGGAGAAAATTCAGAATTTTTGGTCGAGCCTAAGGCCTTATTTGGATTTCGATCCAGTGGCAGCGCACGATTAGCCCGCGCCGCCTGCTGGATCGCTCCCAGCCAAAATGTTCAGTCCATCCGAATTTTAATGGCATTTCCGTAAATACTCATTCTCCTATCAACTTAAACACGGGATTAAATCCCTAAAGAGCCAAAATATCATTATATTCTTCAAATTTGCTCAAGAACTCTCCCTAGGGTTTCAACATTAAAACCCAAACAACTCAAGATTTAACCGCGGGTTCGTGAAACAAATTACAGATTTGGAATCCTCTCGACGTAGGCTTCGATAGACACCCAAAATTCGTGGAGAACAAGGTACACGGGATTTTTCCTAAATTCTCATGGGCATAGAAAAAAATCATGTTTTTGAATGGGGTTTTAAATTATGTATATATATTTATGTATAAGATGTTTTAACATCATTGTTTTGGTCTTTTGACCATCTCCAAAGCGATTTGACAGTTTATATACATATATGAATGAATGTGTTTCAATTTTGAATACATGAACTTGCTAAAGACATTTGACCACCAGGTGTTTGATGAAACTTCTGCATGAATTGAACTTTAAGTTTCGGAATATGAAATTCTTTACATCAGTTACATGTTTTGGTGGTCTAAACTATGTTTTGAATGAAAGCTCTTGCTTAATACATTATGGATCAGAAAAATCATGACTTGCAATGTCTTGGTATGACGATACCAATTCAGACTAACGCCATATCAGACTCAGACAAACAGACATTTCAGACTTTCATGATTTTAGACATTCAAAATGTTGCATGTACAGAAAAGGTTAAAAATGGGCATACAGAGATGTTAGGTGGTTCCCCGATGAGGGCTTGAGTTGAAGCGACTCATTGCCTAAAACCGTGGTTTACCGACCCAGGTATACTATTATGAGTTGACTTAAATGTCCTGTGGCGTATCAGACTTATACACTCCAACCCTTGCGGCACACTTGGGTTGGGGTCTTCCCCGCCGAGTCAATCGCGGATTCCATACAGCCCGTGGAATATCAGACTTGTAGGATAATACCACCTAACTCAGAAGTAAAACACAGATCTTGATTTGAAATGAATACGAAGGTTACATGTTTTCAGAAAGTGCCCATGTATTTTTCGGAAACAGTTTTATACATGATGTCTTGATGAAAAATTTCTTTCACTTAATATATATACATATATATATATATGTATGTTCCATTATACTATTTTTGGATTGCTTCGCGTGCCAGTACTTTTGTGCTGACCCCCCCTCTTCCAGGTCCTGAGGCACAGTCTAGGGGTCCTGCTACTCAGTAGACATTCTCGAATTTGCAGACTTGATCTCGCAGTGGTGAGCCTTCTATTATTCGGAAGGCCTGATTATGTCAGACATTATCTTACTTATGATGTTTTTGGTTTACTGGGGGCCTTGTCCCAGTTTCTTTTCAGACAGATGTTTGTGTTCTTAGTAGAGACTTCTCAGACTGATGTCAGATAGTATTATTCAAAAATATTGCAGAACTTGACCATGTATTCCGTACTCAGTTTCAATTCTGCATTTTGTTATGATTACGAATGATGTGCATGATAACCAGATAGAAAATGGGTGTTTCGGGCCTTCATGGTTCGGGATGCTCGTCACGGCTAGGGCCTAGGCTCGGGTCATGATAAACTTTGTGTCAAAGCACGGTTCATGGTCCCAGGGTGTCTGCGAAATCGCGTCGAGTAGAGTTCTGTTTATGGGTGTGTAGCGCGCCACACTTATAAACAGGAGGCTACAAGGCGTTTAGGAATGTTTCCCTTCTTTGTGATTTAGTTCGTGCTTCAGAGTCTAAACTGTCCCCTAATCAATCATCTCTTGTATTTCCGAAACACGACTATGTCTTCCCGTCGTAACATCGATCAGAGTGCTCACGCAGATGTGGTCCGTCCCACCTATGGGATGCGGACCCGTAATAGAGCTTCCACGCCAGGACCTGTCCCTACTCTGGGAGTCCCTCAAGTCCCATCCAGTCCACCTCAGGCTCCGCGAACTAATGCCAACCGTCCACCAACTGCTCAGAGAGATATCTCAAATGCAGAGTTCAGACGGTCTATCCATATGCTGACACAACTAGTAGCTAACTAGGCTCAACGATCGGAAGATATCGGGTCTGCATCCGTTACGTCTGAGGCTACCAGAGTCGGGCATTTCATGAAGATGAATCCACCTAAGTTCACTGGTACAAAGGTGTAGGAAGATCCACAGGAGTTCGTGGATGAGATGGAGAAGATCTTTAAGGTAATGCATGTAGATGAGATTGAAGGAGTGGAATTGGTAACTTATCAGCTTAAGGATGTTGCAAATCAGTGGTATGCAGACTGGGAAGATGCAAAAGGTGAGTGTGCTGAGCCTACAGTTTGGGGTGAGTTTGTAGAAGCTTTCCTTGATAGATTCTTTCCTCTGGAGTTGAGGGAGGCCAAAGCAGAAGAGTTCATGAATTTGAAGCAGGGCAGTATGAGTGTACAGGAGTACACTTTGAAGTTTAATCAACTAGCCCGCTATGCACCAGAATTGACTAGCAATATAAGAGCTCGGATGAGGAAATTTGCATCCGGCCTTGCTGATGACCTGGTACTTGAGTGCCAGGGGTAATGTTGAATAGGGAGTTAGACTTTGCAAGACTGACAGTCCACATGTAGCAGGTGGAAGAGAAGAAGAGAAAGATCGCTGAATCTTGAGAGAAGGACAGACAGTCCAAGAGAGTCAAATCTGCGAACCAGCACCAGAGTCAGCCGCAGAGTGGTAACTGGGGAAATAGGTGGTCGAAGAAGACGAGGTTTTGGAATAATACACAGTCAGAAGCCAGCGCCCCAGCGCCCAGACCCTCTGCAGATAGACAGACTCAGAGCTTTCAGAATCCTCATGGATCTAGAGCACCAGATACTCAGTCGCAGGGTAGTGTGGCTCAGCAGCATCGCACTTACCCGCGATGTGAAAATTGTGGTAGGAATCATCCGGGGAAATGTCAGTTGGGCACACTTGTATGATATTCATGTGGTCAGTCAGGCCACTTTCAGAGGGACTATCCATCTGCTAGGAGGAGTGTTGGTGGTGCAAAGTTTCAGGGCAATTCCACAGCGCCACCCCCATCTCAGAAGGGCGCCACATCAGCTGCCGGGAATAGTCGCAACCGGTTATATGCCTTGACCAACTGCCAGGAGGCGAAAGCTTCCCCAGATGTTGTTACCGGTACGTTACAAATCTTTTTTCCCATGATGTCTGTGTGTTACTTGATCCTGGATATACCTTATCCTATGTGACCCCATATGTGGCTGTTGGTTTCGGGTTTGAGCCTAGTGTGATTTCTGAACCCTTTTCTGTTTCTACCCCGGTGGGGGATTCTATTGTTGCTAGAAGGGTATATAGGGGTTGTGTGGTGACTGTTGGTAGTCGGGATACGGTGGCAGACCTTATAGAGTTGGACATGGTTGCATTTGATGCTATCTTAGGGATGGATTGGCTCCATTCATGCTATGCCATATTTGATTGTAGGACCCGTAGAGTTACCTTTTCCTTCCCGAATGAACCAATGATAGAATGGGAGTGACATTCTTTAGCACCCAAAGGCACTTGATGTCTTATTTCAGAGCCCGAAAACTCATCTCTAAGGGTTGCTTGTATCACCTTATTCGAGTCAAGGACTCTAAAGTTGAAAATACTCCTCTTCAGTCTATCCCTGTGGTGAATGAATTTCCAGAAGCCTTTCCCAAAGATCTCCCAGGGATACCCCCTGATAGGGCGATAGAGTTTCGTATTGATGTGTTGCCAGATACCCGTCCCATTTCTATTCCTCCATATAGAATGGCTCCCGCAGAGCTAAAAGAGTTGAAAGAGCAGCTAGCAGACCTCCTAGATAAGGGATTTATACACCCCAGTGTATCTCCTTGGGGTGCACCTGTACTTTTCGTGCGTAAGAAAGACGGTTCCCTTTGTATATGCATAGATTACCGTCAGTTGAATAAGGTCACAATTAAAAACAAATATCCTCTTCCTAGGATTGATGATCTTTTTGACCAGCTTCAGGGTGCTAGATGTTTTTCAAAAATAGACCTTCGTTCGGGCTATCATCAGTTGAAAGTTAGGGAGTCAGACATTCCCAAAACAGCTTTCCGAACCCGATATGGTCACTATTAGTTTCTTGTCATGTCCTTCGGGTTAACTAATGCCCCTACAACCTTCATGGATTTTATGAAGAGAGTTTTCCGTTAGTTTCTTAACTCATTTGTCATTGTATTTATTGATGATATTCTGATTTATTCGAAGAGTAAAGAGGATCATGTCGATCACCTTCGAATCATTCTTCAGGCCCTTAAGGATCATCGGTTGTATGCCAAATTTTCCAAGTGTGAGTTCTGGTTGGATGCTATTGCCTTCTTAGGGCATATTGTGTCTAGTGACGGGATTAGAGTGGACCCCCAGAAAGTTGAGGCAGTGAGAAAATGGCCCAGACCCACGACTCCAACCGATATTCGGAGCTTCTTGGGTTTGGCAGGTTATTACAGAAGGTTCGTAGAGAGTTTTTCATCCATAGCGGCCCCACTCACTAAATTGACTCAGAAAAAGGTAAAGTTTGTGTGGTCTGATTTATGTTAAAATAGTTTTGCGAAGTTGAAAGACAGACTGACCACTGCACCTGTTTTGACTCTTCCCGAGGGTGTTGATGGTTTTGTGGTTTACTGTGATGCGTCCCGTGTGGGACTTGGCTGCGTTTTGATGCAACATGGTAAGGTGGTAGATTATGCATCTATGCAGTTGAAGGTGCACGAGCGGAACTACCCTACTCATGATTTGGAGTTAGCGGCTTTGGTGTTTGCCCTTAAGATTTGGCGGCACTACTTGTACGGTGTTCATGTTGATATCTTTAGTGATCACAAGAGTTTGTAGTATGTTTTCTCGCAGAAAGAACTGAATCTCAGGCAGAGGCGGTGTTTGGAACTTCTGAAAGACTATGATATGAGCCTGCATTACCATCCGGGCAAGGCAAATATTGTAGCCGACACCCTCAGCAGGTTGTCTATGGGCAGCCTTTCTCATGTAGAAGAGGAAAAGAAAGAGATGGTGAAGGACATTCACCACCTTGCGAATCTGGGAGTGTGACTGTTAGATTTCGAAGACGGAGGGGTGATTGTTCATGAGATAGCTAAGTCATCCCTTTGTGCTGAAGTGAAGGAGAAGCAGGTTGAAGATTCCATCTTGATGCAAATCAAGAAAGATGTGGGTCAACAGAAGGTGATGTCTTTTGAAATTGGTGGTGATGGCGTTCTGAGGTTTCAGGGTAGATTATGTGTTCCGAATGTCGACGGGCTTCGAGAAAGAATTCTTGATGAAGCTCACACCTCGAGGTATGTTGTCCATCTTGGTGCTACTAAGATGTACCATGATTTGAAATCTATGTTTTGGTGGAATAATATGAAGCGAGATGTGGCTAACTTTGTTTCTAAGTGCTTGAATTGCCAACAAGTGAAAGTAGAACATTTGAGGCCAGGAGGTACTTCCCAAGAAATAGCGTTGCCCTTGTGGAAGTGGGAAATGATCAATATGGACATTATTACAGGACTTCCGAAGTCTCGAAATCAGTATGAATCTATATGGGTGATTGTAGATAGGCTGACCAAGTCAGCTCAGTTTTTGCCTGTCAGGACTAACTATTCGGGGGAAGATTATGCTAAGATGTTCATTGCAAAAATTGTCCGTTTGCATGGAGCGCCTGTCTCCATTATATCCGACCGAGGTACAAAGTTTTCTTCTCAGTTTTAGTGATCGTTTCAGAAAGGTTTAGGTACCCAGGTGAACTTAAGTACAGCATTCCACCCTCAGACTGATGGGCAAGCTGAACGCACCATCCAGACCCTGGAGGACATGTTGAGGGCCTTTGTGATTGACTTTAAAGGTTGTTTGGTTGATCACTTGACACTGAGAAAGTTTGACTATTGCAATAGTTTCAACTCTAGTATTAAGATGGCACCTTTTGAGGCATTGTATGGTAGGAGATGTAGGTCTCCCATAGGCTGGTATGAAGTAAGTGAGATGCAGATGTATGGGCCTGATCTTGTTCATCAGGCAATGGAGGATGTGAAACTCATTAGGGAACGACTTAAGACAGCTCAGAGTCGTCAGAAATCCTATGCCGACGTCAGAAGAAGAGAGTTAGAGTTTGAGATTGGAGATTGGGTTTTCCTCAAAGTTTCTCCCATGAAGGGAGTTATGTGTTTCGGGAAGAGGGGTAAGCTATGTCCTCGCTATATAGGCCCGTATCAGATTGTAAAGAGAATAGGTGGAGTTGCGTATGAATTAGAATTGCCTGCAAGTTTTGGTTCTATTCATCCAGTATTCCACGTATCCATGTTGAAGAAGTGCATCGGAGATTACTCTTTGGTGGTGCCCATTGATGAGATCAAGGTGGACGATTCCTTGTCTTACGAGGAAGAGCCCGTGGAAATCCTAGATCGACAAGTGATAAAATTGAGGAGTAAGAAGATAGGCTCAGTGAAAGTGTTATGGCAAAATCAGAAAGTTGAAGAAGCAACTTGGGAGTCGGAGCATGACATGAAAGTGCGATACCCAAGCCTATTTGAACCAGCAAATAACGAATTGGAAGGTACAATTCTTGCTTTATGTTTCCTTATATGTATGAATCTGCTTGAAATCGTGTGTGACTATTCCCGCGTCATCATTCGGCGATGAATGATCCCAAGGGGGGATAATGTAACGCCCCGTAAAAGTCACGCATGTATTAGACTGTAATTTCTGAGCTTTAGACTTAAGTTTTAAATTCTTCTAAGTGTTGAAATGACTTAGACTCATTCTTAGCTGGCAACCTTCGGGATACAACTTCTCGACCTTCCCGACCTTCATTTTCGGATTTTTTTGTTGCGTTACGATGGGGCAAGGTTGTAGTACGTCTCGGAGAAAATTCAGAATTTTTGGACGAGCCTAAGGCCTCGTTTGGATTTTGATCCAGTGGCAGCGCGCGATTAGCCCGCGCCGCCTGCTGGATCGCGCCCGGTCAAAATGTTCAGTCCATTCGGATTTTAATGGTATTTCCGTTAATACTCATTCTCCTATCAACTTAAACACGGTATTAAATCCCTAAAGAGCCAAAATATCATTATATTCTTCAAATTTGCTCAAGAACTCTCCCTAGGGTTTCAACATTAAAACCCAAGCAACTCAAGATTTAACCGCGGGTTCGTGAAACAAATTACAGATTTGGAATCCTCTCGACGTAGGCTTCGATAGACACCCAAAATTCATGGAGAACAAGGTACGCGGGATTTTTCCTAAATTCTCATGGGCATAGAAAAAAATCAAGTTTTTGAATGGGGTTTTAAATTATGTATATATATTTATGTATAAGATGTTTTAACATCATTGTTTTGGTCTTTTGACCATCTCCAAAGCGATTTGACAGTTTATATACATATATGAATGAATGTGTTTCAATTTTGAATACATGAACTTGCTAAAGACATTTGACCACCAGGTGTTTGATGAAACTTTTGCATGAATTTAACTTTAAGTTTCGGAATATGAAATCCTTTACATCAGTTACATGTTTTGGTGGTCTAAACTATGTTTTGAATGAAAGCTCTTGCTTAATACATTATGTCTCATAAAAATCATGACTTGCAATGTCTTGGTATGACGATACCAATTCAGACTAACGCCATATCAGACTCAGACAAACAGACATTTCAGACTTTTATGATTTTAGACATTCAGAATGTTGCATGTACTGAAAAGGTTAAAAATGGGCATACAGAGATGTTAGGTGGTTCCCCGAAGAGGGCTTGAGTTCAAGCGACTCATTGCCTAAAACCGTGGTTTGTCGACCTAGGTATACTATTATGTGTTGACTTAAATGTCCTGTGGCGTATCAGACTCATACACTCCAACCCTTGCGGCACACTTGGGTTGGGGGCTTCCCCGCCGAGTCAATGGCGGATTCCATACAGCCCGTGGAATATCAGACTTGTAGGAGAATACCACCTAACTCAGAAGTAAAACGCAGATCTTGATTTGAAATGAACAGGCAAGTTACATGTTTTCAGAAAGTGCCCATGTATTTTTCGGAAACAGTTTTATACATGATGTCTTGATGAAAAATTGCTTTCACTTAATATATATATATATATATATGTTCCATTATACTATTTTTGGATTGCTTCGCGTGCCAGTACTTTTGTGCTGACCCCCCCTCTTCCAGGTCCTGAGGCACAGCCTAGGGGTCCAGCTACTCAGTAGACATTCTCGGATTTGCAGACTTGATCTCGCAGTGGTGAGCCTTCTATTATTCAAAAGGCCTGATTATGTCAGACATTATCTTATTTATTATGTTTTTGGTTTACTGGGGGCCTTGTCCCAGTTTCTTTTCAGACAGATGTTTGTGTTCTTAGTAGAGATTTCGCAGACTGATGTCAGATAGTATTATTCAGAAATATTGCAGAACTTGAACATGTATTCCGTACTCAATTTCAATTACGCATTTTATTATGATTACGAATGTTGTGCATGATAACCAGATAGATAATGGGTGTTTCAGGCCTTCATGGTTCGAGATGCTCGTCACGGCTAGGGCCTAGGATCGGGTCGTGACATAAACGACAATGGGACAAGAGAAAATAGATCCCGAACTACAACCCTAAAATAATTCAAAAAACAAAAAAGAAGACAAAACAAACTACCAAACCTCTTCCTAGTAAGGAGAGGGGTGACTTCTCAATTGCTCAGCCTGACAACTTAGCCACTGCTTTGCATATCAGCCTCACTAGTGATTTCCTCACTTTGAATGTTCTGCATCATAATTGATCCACCTTGAATCATCTTTTCAATTTCTCTTTTCAAATCTCGACAATCTTCAATACTATGGACTTGAGCATCATAGTGATATGCACATCATACGTTAGGATCAAAATTTCTTGAACGCTGATTAAGAGTATGACTAAAGAGAGGAGTGATCATACCCCACTATACCAATCTCTCAAATAAACTGGAATATGACTCTCCAATTAGTGTGAAGCTATCTCTCGACTTCTACCTCAATTCATTGTTTGGCTTGGACCAAAAATTAGTCTCAGAAGGGTTTTGGTATGTGTTTGGAGTTAGAGGACGACTCTGAGGTGTTGGTGTGTTCCACTGTGGGTAAGATGGGGGTTGAACATGTAGCTATGCATTATATACAGGATATGGAGGTGGAGGAGTAGAGTATAATAGAGTTTAGGAGTGATTATGTGAAGCTTGGGAATGAACTTCGATTTGAGCCTGAGAGCCGCGACGCCATGGTCTCCTTGACGTTTCCTCTTGTCCAACTACAATAGCAAATGCATCTTTATCGTTCCTTTTCTACCCAACAGTTCCTGAACACTTTTGAATTGCTTGAGTAGTCGCTTTCAATATTGCAAAACTCACTATGCGAGCAGTCTTAATTCCTTCTTTTATCATCTCACCCATTTTAAGGACCTCAATGAACGACTTCCCTAATGTAGGTAACAAGTGTTGATTATATGTTTCATCCTGGGCTTGAATAAATACCTCCATTGTTTTTCTTTTTTACATTGGCGGTTTCACTCTAGCAGCTTGTTCGTGCCATCTGATCGCATACTCCCTGAAGCTTTCAGTATTCTTCTTCTTCATACTAGTTAGGGATTTTTGATCAGGGATCAACTCCACAATGTATTGAAATTATTGCAAAAATTCATTAGCTAGGTCATCCTAACTAATCCACTTGTCAATGTCTTAGTCAACAAACCATTCCAAAGCTAGGCCTGAAAGATTCTCCCCGAAATAAGCCATGAGTAGTTCTTCTTTCCCTCTAGTGCCCCTTAATTGGTTACAATAGCGCCTCAAATATGCCACTGGTTCCCCATGTCCGTCATATATCTAAAACTTTGGCATTTTAAAATCGGGAGAAAGGTTGACACCTAGAAACATGCATAAGTCCTTATATGAGACACTTTTGTAACCCCCAAGTCCTTGCAAGTACTTCATAGCCAATTCCAAACTTCTCAATTTTCTGGTTATTTCCTCTTGTTCTTCTATCATAACAGGCTTCTTAGTGTTAGGAGGAAATTAAGGTGAGTGAGTGTCACCGTAAATGCCAGTCAACTTGAATGTAGGCTCGGAATTGTAACGCTGATCACCAGTAATATTCAATGCAGGCTCTCTTGTAGAGTAGGGAGGCACAACTTGTGGATGAACATCAAAAGTAGGAGCTTCAGGTGGGGGTGGCGCCGCAAAAGCATGAACACCAGGTGGAGCCGAGTATGTGGTAGTCTTTGATTGGGGAGTGAGGAAATGAACATTGGAAGTGGTTGGATATTGTTGCCCCGGAATCGATCCTGATGCATGTTGTGGCATGTCAACAAAAATGGAAAATTGTGCATGTGACACGGGAGGCTAGCTAGAAAGATATTCCAGATTATCAGTTGGAACTGAAGGAGGCGGCAACCCATTAGCCCAAGCTCGATGCATTTCTATCATTTGCTGCCTTAATTTTCGAATGTCTTCATTAGCTCCTAAATTCTCATCTCCCAAACTCACTATCTGATTAGTGACAACAAACTCGATATCCTCGTTAGCCATAACTTTCTCTGTGACTTGGTACAATATGGAGGACCAGCCAAAATGCCATAAACTAACCACCTTAAATTAACTGGATAAGAGATATCAAATGTGTTAAAGTTCAACAATTTTTTAAAACCTCTATTTTTATTGAAAAGATCAACGAACCCAAGAAGGGCGCCTACGTATCTCTCCCCCGAGAGGGGAGAATCGGGTTCGTGAAGTCTTTCCATAATGGCCAACTAAACTGTTTTTCCTTTTTTTTTCTTTTTCTTGAAACTTTAAAAAGAAAAGGAAATAGTAAATTGTCAAAATAATCGACGAAAATCTTTTTGTATTTTTCAGATTTAAACCTATACAAAATGAAACCTATGATTACCAAAGAAACTCTTTTGCGGTTTTCAATTTTGAATTTAATATGAAAATGAAACTTCAAAATATTAACAGAATAGCTTTTTGTGGTTTTCTTTTTAGAAGATGTATACGAACACCCACTCTAAGTGAAGAGTGAAGAAAATCTTTTTTTAAATTTTTTCAGATTTCTATACTAAAGGAAACCTACTATTATCAAAGAAGAATCTTTTTGGATTTTCAATTTTGCATTTCATACGTTAATAAAACTTGAAAATATTAAAGGAAAATCTTTTTGTAGTTTTCTCTTAAAGATGTATATGAAACACCTACTCTAAATGAAGAGTAAAAAAAATATTTTTTTGGATTTTTGAAATAAAATCTTCGAACCCCTAATAGGCTGCCTACGTATCTCACTCCTGAAAGAGAAGAATCAGAGGTGCGTAGTTCGTTCAGATTGGACAATTAAGGATTAAATAACAAGCTATACCCTGACTTAAGAGATACGATCAAAGTCAAACGATGAACAACGTTATAAAATATTTTGGAGTTTTTTCATTTGACACTTCACGTAAAACTGACACCAAAATCTACGAAAGGAAAATCTTTTTGGTATTTTTATTTTATGAAATGAACACAACAACTACCATTTTTTTGAATTTTCTTTTTTAAAGAATCTCCTATTAAGAAAAAAAATCTTTTTGAAAATTTTGAATTAAGAATTCATGGTAAAGGAATAAAAGGAAAATCTTTTTGACGTTTTTGAGAGCATGAGTGCAAAGGGTAAAAAATCTTTTTGAATTGTGACAAAAATCAAAATCCATAAAGAACTCTAAGACTACGAAACACTCTTTTTTTACTCACCTTTTCTTTTTTCTCTCTTTTGTTCAACACTTTCTTGTCTACACACATTACTTCTAACACATGCTTTCCCCAAATTGATCCATCAAAGGACCACGTTATCTTCAGAGATGCAACATTTAGCATGTAGGGATGCTTCAGAGGTAAGTCTCCCACAAAGGATTAAGTGGGTCCTGCTAGGTCTCAATATGATGCAGATAAGCATGATCTAAAGACTGACCTATGCTCGGGTCCACTAACAAAGCTGTTCGGGAGAGCGTATGGTTGATCGTGGCTACGAGATCTTTCCACCCACTCCATTACACCGACGGCTCCCCCTCTTAAAATAAGGGTGACTCAACTAGAGGTCGTGTACAAAACGTGTACTACGGACTTGTTGCAGAAAGAATGACTTAGATTATACATATGATGTTAGATATAAAGCAGTAACACATAAAGAATAACAATAAACACATAATACGTAGGCACTCAACAATGATAAAACAAATACGAACAATAACCCAAACAATGCCTATACACCCACAATATCAAACAAAGTCGATACAACTTCAAAAATTAGCTCGAGTTCTGAAAAATCCCCAGCAGAGTTACCAGAGCTGTCACACCCCTTTTTAACTCCCAAAAAAAATTGTATTGGTTTTAAAGGTTTGAAAGGGTTGTTATTATTAGTAAAGTGACAAAAAGTGAAGATTTGTTTCAAAAAAAACTATTTAAATTTTTTATTCAGGGTTGCCACTTGACATAATACAGTGTGTCAAGTCACCTTTACAAGATCCTTTTCAAAATGATTTGACTCTTTCAACTGGTTTGTGAATAGAGATTCCAGCTAAGGAATTCTGTTAAATAAGGGGAAGTTGTTAGGCACCGCTCAATCCTATGATTAAACCACGGTTGTTTGGTGGAGTGTATCGGCTAATTTGACATTACGAATGTATAATCCACACAAAATCACACAAAAAAAACAATCAATCAACAAACAAAACAATCCAAAATTTAATGTTCAGTCCAATTATACAGTCCAAAATAAAAAATACGAAAATATAAACCTACACTAACCTAAATTAGGCTCTACCCGATACCTCGGGCCTTGATCACGAACATCCTTTGTGTACAAAATCCTTCGGCACATTACCCGATGAGTAAATACAAATGGCCTCGGGGCATTCCCCAGCTAAATGAATACACTTTCAAATATGGTAAACAAACCATTCAACAAGTATTCCCATTTCCAAACCTTCCAACAAATCACCAATTCTAAGTTTGCCTACCCGGGGCCTGCTACTTGCGTACCCGCTCAATGACATATCATGTTCAACATCAACAATGAATCAAAATACCCTAATATCACCTTTTATAAATTTTTGATTCCCGCCCCCAAATTCAACTTAAGGTTCAAACGTGATAATTCACAATTGCTACTTTCAACGATCCATAACCAATAACAATAAAATCAAAAAATGAATCAAAATCACCAAAAAACACTCATGTCATATCATTATTCACACAAATCAAACACGTAAATAAAAAAAGAGAAGAGATAGAATTGGACCTCCGATCACGCTTTCAAAATCAAGGTATTATTCTAATTAAAACCGGGGGAATCCGCATCCGATGACCTCGACTCAAACCTCAACCACGAACCGAGCTCGATATAAACATGTAGACTTCAAAACCCAATATCAAAATGAACTGTGAGAATAGGGAACCCAAAATAGATTCCGACGAGTTTCAGTAGTTTTGGGATGGATTCTCTTGAAAATAAAAAGAAAAAAGGAGCTTTTTGGGATATCGATGCTGGGTTGGATCTTTTCAAAATACCGGAGCTAATTTCAATGAATAGTTTTCCCGAAAACCTGAAACGCTACCGAAAAATCTTGAAGCTCAACCGGAATCTAGTATTCGTCTCACCAGATCCTTCTCCCTATCCCGATCGATCTGTGTGCGCGCATTAATCTATGTATGTGTGTGTTAGTATCTTCAGTGAATTGAGAGTGAAGCCTATCTAAGAAATGCAAAATGGGAGCTATTGTGTATGACCATTTTTGTGTTTTGTTAGTGGAGTCTCGCAGTTGAGTGACGATGGTGATGATTGTATGCCTCCATGATTAGAGAAATGTGGATATTTTTTATGTGAGTTGTGTGCTCAATTTTGTTAAGGGGAATCTGTCGTGGGGTCCTTGTATTTGTTATGTGGAGTGTATTTTGTTATGGTTTGTTACCAAAAATAAGAAAATATAAATGGGGTACGTGGTATAGGGTACTGAGGTAGGGTAGGGTAGGGGTAGGTAATGAGGTGGATGAGGTGGTTAGGAAAAGGTATGTGAGGATAGGAAATGAATTTATTGAATTTTGTAATTGTTTGTATTTTTGTTGGGTATAATTACACGGGTGAAGGCATGCAGTAAGATGGGGGTAAAATAGTAAAAATGCTTTTGGCGAGGGACAAAATTAGGTGTCTATAGTATAAAATGTCTTGAATTCTATTATAATTGGATTACAATTTGTATTTCAAAAGAGAGGGTAGTTATTTTGATAAATGTTAAAATTATTCATGTAATGAAAAAGTGCATGATTTTGCCAAAAGCACATGACCACTATATATTTGAAGAATTCTTGCATAGTTTTGACTTATGTTTTGGAACATGAAATCTCTTATACCATTTGCAAAGCTGGGTGGTCTGAATTGAGTTTTAATGAAAGAGTTATGCTTAAAGCCTTATGGCTTAGAATTACGACTTGCAAGTCTTGGTTTGATGATACCAACATAGACAATGCCATAATAGACTTAGACAGGCTTAGAAACCTCATTTTCATGACTTAAGATTTTAGAATGATATGTGCTATAAATACATAAAAATTTGGCACAAGGAGATGTTAGGTGATCCCCCGAAGAAGGCATGAATTTCAAAAAACTCATTTTCTAAAATCGTTATTTGCCGATCTAGGTATATTATTATACGCTGACCTAGTGCCCTGTAGAGTATTAGACTTAGACACTCCAACACTTGCAGCACACTTGGGTTGGGGGCTTCCCCACTGAGTTAATGACGGACTCCATTGTAATACCCCAGGAAATATTTTGTTGAAATTTTGTGCGTAAACGTGTTGGGTTCTATCTTCTAGAATGAATTATAAATTTTCCATGAGGAATGTCTTAGATTATGACCCACCATTTCATATAGTATTGAATAAGTTTTCCAATGATATGTGTATCATTCAAAATAGACACCCGACCAACGGGTTATGAACATTCCGATCGAACCTTGAATACTAGTGAACAGTAAAACGTGCAGGAAAACGTACTGAGGCCTAGCGTATTTTGGCTCTTAATTTAAACGTTCATAACTCCATGTGCATAATGATCTGGGTGAACTACTATATATCAACGGAAATCTCTTTGAGTCCTCTTTCCAATGAAATTGGTTTCATCATATTTATCTATCGGAGAAAAATGTTATGGTCGATCTACTTCAGCCTACCAAAATCAAATTTTTAGGTTAACTTCAAACGATCATAACTCCTTGTACACAATGATCTGGGTGAGATACTATATATCAATTGAAATATATGAGAGTCCTCTTTCTAATGAAATTGGTTTCATCCAATTTGGATATCAGAGTAAAACATTATGGTTGATCTACTTCAGACTATCAAAACAGTTCACCAAAGGACAGATTCGAGAATTGTTTGATTTTTAGGGGCATTTTGGTCATTTTCCCTCACCCAAAATCTGTCCAAACCCTATATTAAAGCCTATTAGAAGCATTATATGTTATATTTCATCAAATTACCTCAAAAAGAAAACCCTAAGCTCCTACATCCAACTTCAAGAACCTCCAAATTTCACCATTAATTCTGCAAATTTATTCAAGTATTCAAAGTTCCTAGTTCAAGAACACCAAGAACCATCATTCAAAGGCACGATTAACATCTAAAAAATGAGTGTTCGATCTATAGTTCATCATTCAAGGTATGTGGGGGTTTTCAACAAGAACTCTCTTTCGTTCTTGTGTCCAAAAGTAATTTTCTTTACAAAGGCATGATTTTTAGTTGATTTTTACGAACTTGAAGCATGAACCCATATCTTATGATGATTATTATGAAATCTTGATGTTTATGATTTTGATAGATGAATTTACATATGTGGAGATATAAATCATGAATCTTTAATGATATTTATCATGATTTTGGTATTTGGGTCGTGAATCCCCATTGAAAATTGTTTTTTTTAGAAAGTGTGTGTTTTAAGCACGTTGATGTTGAATATTTCAGATATTTTGAATGATTTGACCTTTTGGTCTTAATGGAGTTTTTTTGAACTCGAGTGTGAAAGAAATCCACAACGTTGTTGATTTTTATAGATAGGAAGCATGGTGGCTCCCAATGTATATTTATATATTATTGATATTGTTTTGTTATGGATTGTCTTTGAAGTGATCTGAGCTATGTCCGGGAAAAATCTTTGGCACCGAGTGGGAGGTATAAAGCGACCTTACTTCCCTAGAACTACGTGCCCCCGTAGGAGTGAGCCTGAGGTTGATTGATATAATGATCACTAGTTTGTGTCGATTTGATATTGATAGTCCTACTCCGATGGCAAGGATAGGATGGCTCTCCTCAACGTGGGTTGTACGTTGGACTCCATGTAGCTCACATGGTTTATGTCGGTTATAGGATCTCCCAGTGTGTGTGTTTCCTTGTGTCTATGGTGAATGGTGAAGTGATTTGAAAGTGGAATTGTGAAAGTTATTCTTTCAAAAGATTTAAATGATATTTACATTTCGAGAATTGATATTCTTGATGAACTGAAAGTGATTGACAAATTATATGATAAATCACATGTGTTATTGTACTTATTTCATCCTCTAATGATTATGATGATTTTTTTCAGGCTCTGTGAGTCTTACATACATCCTGCATATTTCTTTAAAATATTTATGATGATGATGTTTATACAACTACATACACCCCCATATACTCAGTTTCTTTCCATGGTACTGACCTACATCTTTGGATGTGCATTGTATTTTCTTAGAATGTAGGTTTAGCTGCTCAGTTCCAGGTTCGATAGTGATTCTTCGAGCATGCTATTCTACATCCTCTGTCGTGGTGAGTCCTCATGTTCCGAGGATATAATGTCTGATGTTGGTTTCACAGAATTATTTACATTTGATAAAGGAGTATGAGTCAGTTGGGGCATGTATCCATGGCTCGTTGTCTTTATTGATTTTCTTAGAGGCTTGTCAGACTAGTATAGATGTTGGGAATTGACTAATAAGTCATATTTTATTATCTTTCTGAAATTCTTGTATTATTGGATGATGATTACTATGATGGTATTTGAGGGTTATTTATGGAAACCCGGTTGATTTGTGTTGAACTGAGTGAGAATGGATCAAAGGGTTAGCTTGGGGCTACTCGTAGCCTCAAGCACCGTGTGATGCTCCGGGACCCATTTTCCAGGGCGTTACAAATTTGGTATCAGAGCCTAAGGTCTTAAAGTGTGCTAGGGAGTCTGACAAGCCGTGTTAAGTAGAGTCTTGATTATCGGTGTGTAGCATGCCACATCTATGAGCAAGAGGCTACAAGATGTTTTAGGAAAATTTTTGATTCTTTTTTTCAGAAGTCTATCGTCCTTAAAGTGTCACTCTCTGCTATTGATTCGTGCTCTCCTCTTTTAGAAATATGCCTCCACGTCGAGTGAGAAAAAGTAATGATGGTCAGCAACCTCAACCCACTGACACTTTGAATAAAAACATGTCTCATGATGAATTTTGGTCATCCTTTCAGGTGCTGGACCAAGCTGTTACTGCAAATGTTTATGCCAACCCGGCCTCGGCTCCACAGCAGCAGGGAGGTAATTTAGCTGCTGCCAGGATCCATGACTTCATGTGGATGAATCCACCGGAATTCTATAGGTCTAAGTCTGATGAGGATCCACGTTTGTTTTTAGAGGAGGTGCGGAAGATTACTCAGGTGATGTATGTATCTGAGGAACATAGTGTGGAGTTTGCTGCGTATACGTTGAAAGAACTTGCTTATGGCTGGGTTGTTGCTTAGAGGAAAGGTAGAGGTGAGGGAGTTGTCCCTACAACTTGAAAAGAGTTCCAGGATGCATTCCTGGATAAGTTTTTCCCTTTGGAGATGAGGGAGGCGAAGGTGGAAGAGTTTATGAACTTGCGACAGGGCTCTGTGACTGTTAGGGAGTACTATCTAAAGTTAATTCAATTGGACAAGTATGCTCCTGACTTAGTGGCTGGTAATCGGGCTAGTATGAGTAAGTTTGTGACTGGAGTATCTAGTTATGTGGTTAAGGAGTAAAGGTCTGCTATGCTGAATAGTGAGATGAATCTTTCTAGGATGATGACTCATGCCTAATAGATTGAGGCAGACAAGATTAAGGAGAGAGATAGAATAAGAGGGAATAAGAGAGCTAGGTCTGAGCAGCACGGATAGGGAATAAGAGAGCTAGGTTTGAATAAAAAAGATAGAATGAGGATCGTTTGACTATGCCAGCACCGTCATCTGCTAGTACTCCCGTGCCTAGAGGTAGGCAGGAGCAAGGTAGCAGGTCATTCGTATCCAGGTCCCAGTACAATATTGGCAGTAAGCCAAATCATCCCCTGTGTCCCTAAGTGTGGTAGGGCTCATTCGAGTGAGTGCTGGGGTGAGAAGAGGGGTTGTTTTCAGTGTGGTGACATGGGTCACAGAGTTAGAGATTGTCCACATGGACAAAGGAATCCTGACTATCGCCCTCAGACCCAGACTCAGACTGTTAATGCTCCAGTTCCAGCAACTCGCCCAGCCCCAGCTCAGGGCGCCTCTTCTAGCAATGCTGGCGGGCAGTGCCAAAATAGATTCTATGCTTTACCATCCAACCAGGAACAAGAGGACTCTCCCGATATTGTTATGGGTATGCTTCGTATATTTCAGTTTGATGTGTATGCTTTGTTGGATCCTTGATCCAGTTTCTCATATGTTACACCTTTGATTGCTCTGAATTTTTAAATGAGTCCTGAGATTATTCCTGAGGCTATCATAGTTTCTACCCTAGTGGGTGATTCGATTGGTTCCCAAAAAATATATAAAAAATGTCCTGTTGTCATTCGTCATAGAGTCTTGTTGTCTGATCTGATTGAGTTAGACATGGTAGATTTTGAGGTAATTCTGGGTATGGACTGGTTGTATTCTTCTCGTGCCTCTATTGATCGTCGGACCCGAGTGGTCAAGTTTCAGTTTTTGGGTGCATCCGCGTTTGAGTGGTCTGTGAATTCTGTGTCACCCAAGAGTCATTTTATCTCTTACCTCAAAGCTAGAAAGCTTATTTCCAAGGGGTGTATTTACAATTTAGTTAGAGTCAAAGACACTAAGTCTGACACTCCAACTCTCTAGTTTGTTAACGTTGTCAATGAGTTTTCTGATGTCTTTCCAGATGATCTCCCAGGGATACCTCCTAATTGAGAGATAGAGTTCGGGACTGATCTTCTTCCTAATACTCAGCTTATTTCTATTCCTTTGTATCATATGGCCCCTGCAGAACTTAAGGAGTTGAAAGAGCATCTCAAAGATCTACTAGATAAGGGTTTCATAAGGCCCAGTGTTTCTCCTTGGGGTGCTCCTATGTTGTTTGTGAGAAAGAAAGATGGATCTTTGCGTATGTGCATTGATTACCGCCAACTGAATAAAGTCACCATTAAAAATATGTACCCCTTTCCGAGAATAGTTGATTTGTTTTACTAATTGCAAGGTGCAAGTAATTTCTCAAAGACAGACCTTCGTTCCGGCTATCATCAACTCAAAGTTAGGGAGTGTGACATCCCAAAAACCGCTTTCTGAACTCGTTATGGCCAATTTCAGTTTCTTGTTATGTCTTTCGGGTTAACTAATGCCCTAGCAGCTTTCATGGACCTCATGAATCGAGTGTTTAGACCATATCTGGATATCTTTGCCATAGTGTTCATCGATGATATACTGGCGTAGTCCCTTAGTGAAGATGAACATTCTAATCATCTCTGAACTGTCTTACAAACCCTTAGATATCACAAGTTGTTTGCCAAGTTCATTAAGTGTGAGTTTTGGCTAAGGTCAGTTGCTTTTCTGGCTCATATCATTTCTTTCGAGGGTATTAGAGTTGATCCCCAAAAGACAGAAGCTGTTAGAAATTGGCTAAGACCTATTTCTCTGACTGATATCCGAAGTTTCTTGGGTTTAGCTGGCTATTACCGCCGTTTTGTTGAGGGTTTCTCCTCTATAGCATCTCCTATGACTCGGTTGACCCAAAAGAAAGTGAAGTTCTTATGTTCCGAATCTTGTGAGAAGAATTTTCAGGAGTTGAAGACTCGACTTACTTCAGCCCTTGTTTTGACTTTGCCTGATGGTGTTGATAGTTTTGTTATGTACTGTGATGCTTCGAGAGTTGGGTTGGGTTACGTATTGATGCAGAAGGGTAAGGTGATAGCTTATGCTTCTAGACAGTTGGAAGCCCATGAGAAAAATTACCCCACCTATGACCTTGAGTTGGCTGCTGTTGTTTTTGCTTTGAAAATCTAGACACTATTTTTATGGTCTGCATGTTGATGTTTTCATTGATCATAAGAGTTTTCAGTATGTGTTTACCCAGAGAGAATTGAATCTTAGGCAGAGACCATGGTTAGAATTGTTAAAGGACTGTGATATGAGTGTGCTGTACCATCCGGGCAAGGCCAATGTTGTGGAGGATGCCCTAAGTAGAGTGTCCATGGGTTGTGTTTCACATGTGGTAGAAGGTAATAAAGACTTGACTCGGGATGTACATCGTTTTGCTAGATTTGCGATTAGGTTGTTCGACTCTGATGAAGGTAGTATAGGGGTTCAGAGTAGTTCTGAATCCTCCTTGGTTTCGGAAGTGAAGGAAAAGCAATACTTAAATGCTAGTTTGGTCAGACTGAAGGAGTCAGTCAAGGACCAAAAAGTAGAGGTTTTCTCCCAAGAGGGATATGGTGTGTTTAGACTGCAGGGGAGATTGTGTGTCCCGAATGTTGATGATATTAGATAGAGAATTATGGGTGAAGTGCATGGGGCTCGATATTCTATTCATCCTGGTTACACCAAGATGTACCAAGACTTGCAGAAAATCTATTGGTGGAGTGGCATGAAGAAAGATATAGCAGCGTTTGTAGCTAATTATGCAACATGCCAAAAGGTTAAGGTTGAACACCAAAGACCTAGTGGTATGATGCAAGAGTTTAGTATTCCACCCTGGAAGTGGGAAGAGATAAATATGGACTTTGTGATTGGTTTACCTCCTTCCCGACGCCATCATGGTTCCATTCGGGTTGTGGTTGATAGGTTGACTAAGTCTGCTAATTTCTTGCCTGTTCATACTTCATATACTGCTAAGGATTACGCTAGATTGTATACCCGAGAGCTAGTTAGACTGCATGGATTTCCCTTGTCTATCATTTTGGATAGGGGTACTCAGTTTACCTCGCAATTTTGGAAATCTTTTCAGAAGTGTCTTGGTACCCAAGTGCTTTTGAGTTCTGCTTTTTATCCGCAGACCGATGGTCAGGCTGAGCGGACCATCCATACCTTAGAGGATATGTTGAGAGCTTGTGCACTTGACTTTAAGGGAAGTTGGGATGATCGCTTACCATTGATAGAGTTTTCTTACAACAACAGTTTCCACGCTAGTATTGGCATGGATCCATTTGAAGCCGTATATGAGAGGAAGTGTAGATCACCCATAGGTTGGTTCGAGGTAGGTGATGCGGCTGTAAGTGGTCCAGATTTGGTATTTGAGGCTATGGAAAAAGTTAAGTAGATTAGGGAAAGGTTGAAAACTATGCAGAGTCGTCAGAAGTCATACGGATCTTAGAAGGAGAGACGTTGAGTTTGAAGTTAGTGACCTAGTGTATCTGAAAATTTCACCCATGAGGGGGGTGGAGACATTCGGAAAGAAGGGGAAGCTTAGTCCCCGTTATGTTGGTCCTTACAAAATTCTTAGCCATGTTGGTAAGGTAGCTTATGAGGTCGAGTTGCCTTCCGAGTTGTCCTCTGTTCATCCAATATTCCATGTCTCCATGCTTAGAAAGCATATTAGCGATGCTGTGGTAGTGGATTTCTCTGTGAGTGCTGACATTCAAGAAAATCTTTCTTTTGATGAGATTCCTGTAGAGATTCTTTATTTCAATGTCCGAAGACTAAGGAACAAAGAAGTTCCCTTGGTCAAGGTGTTGTGGCGAAACCAATCTGTTGAGGGTGCAACTTGGGAAGCTTTGGCGGATATCCGATCCAAGTACCCGCACCTATTTTCCGCGAACTACGATCAAGCCGAAGGTACCGTTCTTTCCTAAATCATGCACTTTTGATAAAAGTTGCAGCAGTTCAGCTGTCATTTATTATGTGTTCAGTTGTAGTTTCTTTAATTTATGCATTCTATGTTGCATTCGGAGTGAGAAATGATGTGGTGATGAGTCTAACGAATGGTTTCAACTATATTCTCTATTCCCTATCGAATCTTGGCATGTCTAGCATCATTCGAGGACCAATGTTTCCAAGGGTGGATGATGTAATACCCCGGTATGCTCGTCATGGCCAGGACCTCGGTTCGGGTCGTGACAATAAGTGCCCGTTAAATTATCTGCATCCAGAATTGCTGCTCTTTTCACATTTCCGAGATCACTACTCAAACTGGAAACAACTTGTAAACCAGTATTTCGATAGCCTCTGTTAAGATTTGAACATTTGGTCGTGTAACTGTTCATTCAACTTCATTGATTCCATCCTCAGTTAATTCACCGTAATCTAATCAAAAGTTGATATAAATGAGTGATAAAATGATGTGAGATTTAGTATAACACTTTAATTATTCTAGTGATATGATCAAGTTATAAATTCTAGCAAAATAAGGAACATCTCATTATCTTCCGTTCATTCCCAAGCAAGTAAAAGTTCTTTGTTTCTTTCTTCTCTCTTTCTTTCTTTATTGATTCCAACATTTATAAAGATCCAAATGCTACCTGCAGAAAAACTAGATATAGAGAATAAGCTAGTAACGTAACACTGTGAAACTGAGGTTTTCGACTTATCAAGAAAACACCCGGTATTGACATGACTTAATAATTATTTAATAACATAATTTACATTTATTATAAAATATGTATAGTTGGTCTTATTTGATGTTTCTATGAAATCTTTGTCAAGAGTGATATTATGAGAAGTATATAGTAATCTTTTCGTCATTTCTTTTTACTTGTCACGGTTTTTTTTTTTGAGAGTCAAATGATATAATTTTTTATCAATGTTTTAAGATATACTTTTCATCATATTGATATTAGAAAAAGTGCAATTTATAGTTAATTTTTGAATATCTAAATTTAATTTTAAAATTTTGTGTTAATGTAAAATGATTTACTTTCGAAAACTGGGATAAGGCACAACTATCTTTCAAACTATACCCGAAATTCAAGTGACTTACCTAAACTTTACTCCTTTTGTGCTGGCATGACTGCCAAGTAGCAAAATATTTTATGTTCATTTTGTGTTTGACTTGACAGCCACGTGAGCACAAAGCGAGTACAAAAATACAATTAAATGATTTTAGGGGTAATAGGACCCCCATAAAGTTTAGGCGTGTTGCTAAGATTTCAAATATAATATTTTTTAGGGTAGAGGGAAAGGGGTATTTGTGCCTTATCTTTTGAAAATTAGTCAACTTGACTTTCAAAAAATGAAACGAGTATTAAGATAGGAATGAGTTTATATCATTGTTGACCATTTCTCCTTGTAAGATAATTACTTCTCCATAATCCATTCATTAATTGACATTGTGGAATAATAATCTGAAGTGTAGTACAGTATTTTAGTTAGGAATAATACATAAATAGGATTTTTAACTTGACACTAAATTATAACTATGTCCTTTAATTTTGTCAGTGCACAAATAGACCCTCTAACTATATAAAAGTTGAACAAAAAAATTACTCCAATTCTGCAACTTATATGCGTCAACTCAATCACTCCAACGTGGATTAATTATCTACTTAGATGCTGCCACCTAATAAAAAGGACACATTATAACTATGAGCTTTAACTTTGTCAATACACAAGTAGGCCTTTTAACTATCCAAAAGCTGAACAAAAAAACACTTCAATTTTAACTCTGACGCGCGTGGTTTTGAATGTATACACACATTTTTCCAGGTAGGATTGAAGTGTTTTTTTGTTCAGATTTTGTAAAGTTTACTTGAACACTGGTAAAGTTAGGTATGGACTGCTAAATCGATTCCTCTTGGCTTGATAAAAAAAAGGTCGTAGTTATAGTTTGGTATCAAGTTAAAAGTCCTATTTATATTATCCCTTTTAGTTATTTTAGTTAAATAACTTATAAATATAGCAATAGAGGAATCATCTTTTCATTCTTTCTCAACGTGATCATCATCAACTCCCACTTCAAGAACAATCTACAAAATGAAGAATGTATTTCCAAAAACTGAAGAAAGAGGAAAGTGTCCAATGCCCAAATCATATGAATTGAAGCGCATTAATGTGCCGACAATTTCCAACTTTGAACCAGGAGGAACATCAGAAAATGAGTTGAAAAAATAAGATGACTATGACTATAATGAAGATTTAGCAATCTTGAAGTCTATCTATCACTAACACTCTAATCATGGGGGAGTTCCTTATCCTCCTTATGAGAAATTTATTGATGACATCGAAACTTCAGTTCCGAACATGAAATGTCGTGGCCAATCATTGGCAACTAAGATCATTACATTAGAGCAACATTTTTTAACTCTTATGCATATGGCAGCACATACGGGATATTACCCAGAGATAATCTACCCTATTTCTCAGCAAATCTTCTTCTTGTGTATGGCTTTATGGGATTAATTTCAGAGATTATTATTAGTTGATGAACAGGAAGATGAAATTGGAAATTGGAGTTGTTGATCCATTCTTCGATTTCAAGGTCAAAATCTTCATAGCAACATTTTAAGTAGGGAAAAGGCTCAAATATGCCACTGAACTATCAGAAATGGCTCATTTATGCCATCCGTTAAAAGTTAGGCTCATTCATGCCATCGCCATTATAAAATCGGTTCATCCTTGTCATTACTTTTTAAATGTGGTTTTTAAAAAAAAAAAAACTTTGCCACGTGGCCTCTTATTAGAGGTCCACGTCATTAAATTGGACCCTCTAAAACTTTTTGATCCATTAAAAAGAATCCGCCCACACCCAACCTATCACTTTAACCCACTTTAATATTAATCTTCCAATGGATTTAAGTCCACATATTTCTGGAAAACCATTCATATATACACATAAATAGTGTCTGCGTGAGTAAGTACAAAACAACACTCAAAACTTCACAAGTTGAAGCCAAATAAAGGGTACCAAACAACACTCATAAAACCTTTTTTACTCATAGATCCAAGATTGAAGGCTACTTTGCCAGTCTGCAACACCTTCTGGAAACCAAAGCACATTTCCTTCTTCGCTCTCTCAACAAAATCAATTCCATAAATAACGTTCCTACATAATTACGAATGTCCTCAATAATAACGCAGCAACCAGTTTGTCGATTCTGTAAGAAGTAACGCAGCAACCAGTTTGTCGATTCTGTAAGAAGTATACCGAAGTCATTAGTGGTACGGAGATTTAAAGCGTACATTGCTAAGACTCCAAGGTTAACCTCTGAGTTGAATTTAGTATTAGAGGATTCAATCATTGTTTAACAGTGATTGAGTCCTCTGAATATCGAATCCACACAGAGGAGAACCTCAAAGTGTAGTGGTCCAAGCAGGTAAGGGAAGAGACGAGGAGCTCCGCCATGTCCTCAAACTTATGGTTACCAGGCTAATGACAAATAATATCAATACATAAGAGCGGAATCGAAAAGAATCCATATTTTTTTCAAGATAACAGACAGGCTGAAGAACCTAAAATAGAATATAATATTTTTCCACTCAATCTAACAAGGATGAGGATTGCTATCGGTTATGTTCTCTATACGCAGCTAGAGGCCCCGAGACAACAATAGACTGGCCTACAAGGATGAGGATTGCTATCGGTATAACAAAAGGAATCTGCTTTCTACGTACCAAACAAAACATAATATATGGGAATCTTACATCAAGTGACACACTGCTTGATGAGCAAAACAACCCAAAGATTGCAGATGTCAGACTCTCCAGGCTTATGATTACTGCTGGAAACATCAACGTGATCGCCACTGCAGGCACGCTAGGTTATCGTGCACCAGAACACTCCAAAATCAAGAATGCAAGTACCAAAACTGATGTCTATAGTCTTGGAGTGATCATTTTGGAGCTCTTAACTGGAAAATCCCCTAGCGAGGCTACGGATGGTCTTGATTTGCCACAGTGGGTAGATTTCATTGTGAAAGAGGAGTGGATTAATGAAGTGTTTGATGTTGAACTTATGAGGGATGCACCTAATACTGGTGATGAGTTTCTTAATACATTGAAATGGTTTTGCACTGTGTTGATCTCACACCAACTGCTCGGCCAGAAGCTCCGCAAGTACTACAAAAATTGGAGGAGATAAAACCATACCTGATGTTGGACTAAGGGTTTTTGAAATTTTAGGTTATTTGATGATAGTGTGGAAAGATAATGTGATATTAAATGGTTGTGGGTCGGATATTTAAATGATCGGGTATTAAATGGGTTTCATGTTTTTAATTTATATCAATATTGATTTATTTTATTTAATGACGTTGACCTCTAATAAGAGGTCATGTGGCAACGTGGTTTTTAAAAACTACATTTAAAAATTAATGGCATGGATGAGCCGGTTTTGTAATGACTTGGAGCAATAGTTTAAAATTTCCCAAGATTATTTCACTAAGATGAATCTAGTTGCTACACTTACATGGATTATTAGTTTGAAAATTAGTTTGTTCTTGAACTTAATTGAAGTTTATGCGAAGTAACATACAAATTGTGTACCCGAAGAACAAAAAGAACCATTTAGCCTTTATAACCTATGCAATTGCTAATTAAACTTGATTCCATCCTTAATTAATTGACCATAATCTAATCCTAAATGTTCATTCAATTTGATTACATCCTTAATTAATTCACCATAATCTAATCGTAGATTTACATAAATGAGTGAGATGAGGATTTACTATAACACTTCACTTAATCTAGCGATATGATCAATTTATAAATTCAGAATAACTTGGAGAAAATAATGGAGTAAAGCAAGAAAATTCAGAATCTGATAACAAGATAATGGATTAATCAATCAAGAAGACATGGAAAAGCTGAAACTAGAAGAACAAACAAGTTCTAAAACTTAGGTCTTCAAGTTATCAAGAAAACACCCAGAATTTGATGAAGCCTCCCATCAACGCCCAAATCAAAGCAACCCCACAAAACTTTATTGGCGAGCTGAAATCCTTACTGAAATTCTCTCAAGGCTTCCCGTTAAATCTCTCCTGTTTTAAAATCTTGGAGTTCTTTGATTTCTAGCCCTGAGTTTACCAAATATCATCTAAGTTTATCAGCTAATAATAACAAAGACTACACTAACCATAGCGTTATGTTGAGGAAAGCCCAACCAGAACTCAACCTTAAGGAATGTCCTATTATGGAGGAAACTAACTTGGATTATCACATGAAAAACTCCGATATAGCTTGTGTGATTGAGGGTTCTGTCAATGGAATGATTTGTTTTGTAACTGAGGCAAAGGAATTGTTCCTATGGAACCCAGCAATAAGAAAGTATAAGAAGTTGCCTGATTTTAGAACTAAATTGAAGGATATGGTCAATGCACATTTGATTTTGGATATGATGATATCCATGATGATTATAAGGTAGCCTGTATTTTTACCATTACTCGCTATCCATGTAACTTTCAAGAGATCAATATCTATTGCCTAAAGGACGATTCTTGGCGAACAATACATTGTTCTGGGAGAGTGACGCGGTTAATTGGCTCAGGTAAGTTTGTGAATGGAAAGCTTTATTGGGCTGCTAGTATTGATATAAAAAGTCGTTGGGGCATAACCTCTTTTGATTTTAGTAATGAAAAATGGAAAAAGGTAGAGCAACCTTATTGTGGAGAAGAGGATAAATTTCTCGTGCTAAGAGTATTGGAAAGTAATCTCTCCATGATTTATAATAATTCGACTACTCAGGTGGATGTGTGGACTATGAAGAGGTATGAGAATAAAGAATCTTGGAGAAAGATTTTTACTATCAATTATTCTCTATATCCCAGGAATTATTTATTTTCTCACTCTTTTTTTCTATCAAAAAGAGGAGATTTTTTGCTTATGTTTCATGATAAAATAATGATAAACAATCCAAAGGATAACATAAGAAAATCTTCACATATTAATGAAATTGATTATGGTCTTTTGACGGCATTCTTTCTAACCCTAGTCTGTCTACTTTCACAAAATGAACTAATAGGAGAACGTGATTCAAGGTGACAAATATTATGATTATTGCAACTGTGCATGTGATGATTTGTATGAATTTGATTCTATGTATTCTGCAAAGGACATATTAGGAGAACTTTACCCAGCATCTTCATGGAGATTTAATTTGACCTTTCTTTTCTACTATTTTCATGAAATAATTTATTTTCTCATTGTTGCGAATAGATAATTAAATTTATGGCTTTGTCCTTTTATTAATTTAGTTATTTGGCCAATAAAAGGTTGTATCTTCTTTTACTTCAGTAGTAATAATAATATTAGCAAGAATGGGTTTAACTAATAAGAGAAAGCCAATAGTTTATTTAATGTATTCCGCTTTTAACGAAACTTATTGAATTTAATGAAACTTAACGAAGGAATAAAAGAAAGCCAAGAGAAATTGCGTGTGAAATTTTCCAACAAAATGGAGCTTGAGATGGGCATTATTAAATCTAAATTCTAGATTGCTATATTAATCCTTATGCTCGAGAATCTAGCTAGTATATTGCTAAAGAAGCATACATGGAAACAAATTGTAAAGAAAGTGAGGGGAAGATGTAGTTGCACCTAATCATCTTCGGGAGTAAAGAAGAAAAACAATGGGGAGATTTTAAAATCTCCAAACGACAAGGTTGGCAATGGAACATGAACTTTGAGGGTTGCGGGAAGGGAGCAGGGAAGAAGAAAACTGAGATTTTAGCGTATTGGGACGAGGAATGGGAAAGGCAGTTTCTCAGTCAAGTATACAACTAAATATTCTTCTACCATGCACATCTTTTTTCAAGTAAACTTTTTAACTCATTGAAACTAAAACGATTATTCACTAGTTGACGTTAAGGAATCTGATACAAAGGATATGACAAGGGAGAACTGAAAGGACATGTGAAATACTGAGAAGGACTTTCTTTTCACTTTGCACTTCTACTTATATTAACTCGAGGAAGAAAACATACGAAATACCTTCATTGGTTTTTTCTTTTGCGGCTTATATCAAATTTTACGTTTACAATTTTTCATCCCCTTGCACTGCAATTCTACAAGCGAAATCATAATAACTATATTAGTTACTATGAAATTTCATATTGATAATACGAAAAAATGCACAAAACATGGGTAGAGTTGTAACGACCCTTATGGCCATTTTCCTGTATTTTCATATAATTTTAGTACTATCCAAATGTATCGTGGTTTATTTAATTTAATTTGGCATTTCGTAGAAATATAATTTAGTACCCTTAAGAATATTTTCGATATTGGTAAAATTCTTTAAGTGTCAATATATTTATATCACTTTATAATAGACTTTTATGATTTATTAATATTTTAATCAGAGATAGTAATTCTAGCACTGTCAAAATAATATTATTATATAATAGAGGTTTTGTTAGAGATAACTAAGTATGAGTCAGCTGGGGCATGTCTCAACGGCTCGCTGGTTTTATTGATTTTCTTAGAGGCTTGTGAGACTAGGATAGATGTTGGGAGTTGACTAATAAGTCGTATTTTGTTATCTTTCTGAAAATCTTTTATTCTTGGATGATGATTACTCTGTTGATATTTGAGGGTTATTTATGGAAACCCCGTTGATTTGTGTTGAACTGAATGAAAATGGCTCAAAGGGTTAGCTTGGGGCTACTCGTAGCCTCAAGCACCGTGACACTCCGGGACCCATTTTCCAGGGAGTTACATTTTCCATAGAACATCTCTAGGCAAAAATATACCCCACTATACAAAAGTCCGACCAAAAGTACTCCAAGTCTCCTAAGTTTCTCAAAAAAGTCCGCATTCATTCTTAAAACTTCCAAAATGATTGCTACCATTTTAGGAAAGTTGACTTTAGAATCAGAAAAAGACATTATAGTTTCGAACTACGTAGGGCCTGATTTCTTCTCCATGAGATACGTAGGCAGCCTTTTGGCTCGGCCCATATCTCCAAAAGCTCTGTTGTCCTCCACTTTCTTGAAGGAAGAAGAAGAGTTGCACCTTTCTGACAAATTCCACCTATCCATATCATTGAGAAAAATCCTGCTCATTGAAACCCTTGAGTCATCATTACTTCATGGATCAATTCGCATGAGATGAGAAATAACTCTATGAGTTTACTTCCTACCTTATCATCTTTCTTTACTTATTACTAACAGAATATAACACATCAGCGTTTGAGTTGTTTTTACTTTGTAGGTAATAGAAACTACTCTGTGTTGGCACAAAATTACCCTACTTCACTAGATCAAAATGATTAAGAGATCCCCTTCTTGACTATAGCTTTGTTACAGGAAAAGAAAAATGACTAGTAGTAAAACTGGACTCTACCAATCATTTTTAAACCCTGTAAGCAATAGTATCGAGGATGGAATAAGGGAAAATGTGAGGGAATAATTTTTCTAGACAAACGGGATCATGGAAAATTAATTGGAGGAAACATTATTGAATTGGACCTCCACTCCACTTAGGACTCATTGCCCATTGTATAACAGTAACTTAAAACCTTCCATTGTCATGTCATGTCAAGAAGAAAATAATGGTAGCCCTAGAATAGTCAACAGATGATTCAAAGAGTTCGACAATTAAAGAAGCCTAATCTAGAGAAAACCGAGGTAGTTAACTAGGAAGGCGATGACTCCATTGGACATTTGATCCTTTGTTCTATCAAGAAAAACGCGTCATGTCATCCATAGAAGTACTTATTGATATCCTAGTAAGATGGATAAGAGTATTTTTAGGTCCATTATGAGTTTATGTACGAACTATGTTTGACCTGAATTCCAAAGAAAGGGATACGTAGGCGACCTGTGTCGGCTTCGGTCAGCCACTTAGAAAAATTTATCATTTCCTTTTATGTACGAACTACGTATGACCTGAATTCCCAACAAAAGAGATACGTAGGTGGCCTATGTAGGCTTCGGTCAACCCAATAGATTTTTCTATATATCTTTAGCATATTATTGAACTATGTTTGACCTGATTCCTGCTTCAACGGGATACGTAGGCGCCCCAACAGCTCGAAAATTCACAAGAGAAGAGCAAAATCTAACAAAAAGAATGGAGATCAGCAGAGACTTCAATCCACTCGAGATGATCTCATCTCAGACTACTTTAAACTGGGGCAGAAATTTTGAGGGAGGCCTCAAAATTTCCACCAAATACTGGAATATATTTCAAATTCCCTAGCACCAAATGTTAAAGACAAGATTTTGATGCCACCAACTATGACAAAGTCTAGGTAGACTCAATTTCTGGCTATGACAGAACTATTTGAAGAACCCTCCAACAATGATCGTGAGTTTTGGAAATCATCCATCGGATATAGTCAAAACCACGAGCGAGACGCTCGTTGAGATAATAAATGACAAGACTGGAAAAAAAACTTTTAAAGCTTTTACAGATACTTTCAAAACTATTTGCTAAAAATAAGACTAGTTTTAAAAAAAAATCTTTACAAATTTTTTACTTAGTGATTGCCTGGGCGTCTATGGGAGCAGGGACCCAGGGTGGAAGTACCAATGTGACGGGGCACCTGAAATATAGAGAGGAGAAAATCAAGGATCCAAGAAGGTCAACACGGAGTAGTTTCATTCAAACTAATCATTTTTTTGTGGATGGAGGGATCGATACACAAAAATGAGCGCTTCTTTCGAAAAATCCCCAATCAAGTCGCAAGCCATGCCAGAGCATAGAATGCTTAAGAACGGTACTTTTGGTAGCCCAAAAATGGGCTCAACACCCATTTATCAATGACCTTTTGAATTGTCTATCTCATTTCGTGAGATCATAAAGGACAAACAAAAGCGTCTTATTTTCTTTATGAATATTGTATTTAGAATTTTTCTAAAAAATAGTCGCTAGCAAAAGCGACTTTGTGCCTACTAAATATTTTGAGTGCAGGTATATTCAATAAAGTTAGCATAATAAATACAATAATCAAAAAGAAGAAAGTTGCCCTCAAAATTCACCTTAAGACAAATAGGGTGAGAGCAACTTTGTGTCTACTAATTGTCTACTTCAAGTACAGGTACATGTAGAAAGCAAGACGCAGACAAACATAATCAGGTGAAACTGTTTTCAAATTGCCAAGAGGGCCATTCATATCATTTCCAAGAGGGTCATTGCATATCATTGCCAAGAGGGTCATTTCATATCATTGCCAAGAAGGCCATTTTACATTATTTCCAAGAGGGCCATTTCATATCATTGCCAAGAGGAACATTGCATATCATTGCCAAGAGGTCCATTTCATATCATTTTTAAGAGGGCCATTGCATATCATTGCCGAGAGGTCCATTTCATATCATCGCCGAGAGGGCTATTTCATATCATCGCCAAGAGTGCCATTTCATATCATTTCTAAGAAGTCTATTCATATCATTGCCAAGAGGGTCATTCATATTATTTGTCAAGAGAGCCATTTTATATATATTGACAGGCAAGAAATAAATGTTGGCATCAAGGGTATAATCAAGATTTAATATCTGTTGGCATGTGAGACATAAAAGCAGGTGTCGAGGATATCATCAACAATTTATATTTGTTGGCATGTGAGACACAAATGTTGGCATCGAGGATATCATCAGCTTTTAATATCTATTGAAATGTAAGACACAAATGTTGGCATCAAGGATATCATCAGTATTTAATATCTGTTGACATACGAGACATAAATGCTGGCGTCGAGGATATCATCAGCAATTCATATCTGTTGACACGCAAGACATAAATGTTGGCATTGAGGATATCATCAGCAATTCATATCTATTGACATGTGAGACATAAATGCTGGCGTCAATGATATCATCTGGAATTCATATTTATTGACATGCGAGACACAAATGCTGGCGTCGAGGATATCATCAGTATTTAATATCTGTTGACACGCGAGACATGAATGCTGGCATCGAGGATTTCATCATCATTTAATATCTATTGACACGCTAGACATAAATGTTGGCGTCAAGGATATCTAATCATTTTATGAATCAGTATTTGAACGCATCAAGAGCACATGATTTGAAGGGATGCCTTTAAGTCGCTATCTAAGGATAAATGATATATAAGATTTCTTAGAAATTGAGAATATGATGGTCATCTATAAATCATGTATTTGAAATAGGATTGTGTGCAAGATCAACTATGATTTGATAGCCTGTAGGTCATCTATAAGACACAACAACATCCTATCCATTTAGTGTGCAAGATCGCCCAAAAATCGATAGTCTGGAGGTTATCCATAAGTTGCAACTAAATCCTTGTCGAAGAATATGCGAGATTATCAAATTGATACGTCCAAAGGTTATCTATAATCCGCATCATATCTAAGATCGATTATGTGCAGGATTACCCAAGGACTATCAATTTAAGTGATATCTATAAGTCATATTGTATCCAAGGTCGGATGATTTGTAGGAATACCTAAAACCTAGTGATTGGAGGGATATTTATAAGCTATCTCTTATCCAAGGTCGAATAATGTACAGAATTACCTAAAAGCTGGCAATTCAAAGGATATCTGTAAGTCGCCTCGTATCCAATATCAAATAATGTGCAAGATTATCCAAAGATTGACAATTTAAAGAAAATTTATAAATCTATCATTGGCTATAACCAGAGAGGTTATCATTCCATATACAACAAGTGATATAGGTAACCAAAAGGGTTTTCACACTAGTATAAGATTACACGGTTGTAGGGACCGCTTTGCATAAAGTATCGCTGGTGTCCAAAAGGGCCACCCGACTTTGAAGACATATTCAACCGATAAATGTCATAATTATACAACAATCAAGAGTGTTGTTGTGTTTGTTGTTTCCAGTTACTTCAATACAAAAATGTACATGAAGAGATGACTCCACTTTTTAGGCCACAACTCATGAGGAGATATGGTAAAAAATTACATACCTCTTTCATGAATTATGTTTAGCACTAACACTTTTTGCTCGAAGCATCTAAAAGGATGAAAATCTCAAATCAAAACCACATGTGCAGACGACTTCAAATAGGATGCAGCACAATTTGAAATTCTTTCTTAGTAACAATATGAGACATAGTCTAAAGAGGGACGTCAAATTCTATGGATGCGAGATAAAGAATGATCACCACCACCATCTAACCACAACCCTATTAGAAGGCATGTGGGTATTTTTGGGATATTCTGGTTTCCGCTTCACCTTCGGGATATTTCTAAACTCATGTTGAGGGTAACCTTCTCTATTCTCCAAATTCGGGTGGCAACACACTTAGTGTTGTAGAAATTATGTGTAACACCCCGCATTTTGGACGAGAACAAAAATCGTCATTTCCTTCACGTAAATGTTCCAAAAGCCATAAATCCAATGCAAGTTTGGTGTGTTAATAAATTATGAAGTGTGGAAACCTAATTGAGCATGAATTGGGATCATAGAGGTCCCAAAGCTCAAGTAAAAGTTAAAAGTGTTCCTATTGTCTGAATTTTAGTGTGCGTTGAAACTTAGGTCAACTTCAATTGGCCATTACTCTTTGTATATATTGAATTAGAGTTCCTACTATATATCAAATAAAAGGTATTCTAATTATCTTTCCAATGATATCAATTTCACAAATATTGAACACCCAAGGATGAAGTTATAGCTTTGCAAAGTAGAGTGTGTCGTGCAGCTTAAGGTGTGCGACGCACACCCTAACTTATGCCATAAGGTGTGCGACGCATACCTAATGTGTGCAATAAAGAGTGCGCCGCACAATCTACATTATGCGATAAGGTGTGCGCCACATATATTATTACTCAAGTAACTTAAACACTCCATTTTTGGGGCAAAATGGTCCTTTTCCCACCCTTATCTAGCCATAAACACGAAATTCAGTCCCCAAATACCCCAAAATACACCTTCATTCATCACAATTTCTCAAGAACTCTTCTTAGGGTTTCAAAATAAAACCCAAGAAACTCAAGATTCAACCGTGGGTTTTTGAAACTAATTGCATATTTGGAATCCCCAGAATGTAAGGTTCAAGAAGCACCTATCATCTTCTCATATAGAGGTACGTGGGGTTATCTCAAAAATCTCATAGTCTTAAAAATTCATGTTTTCAAAATGGGGATTTTGAAATTACGAATATGATTATATTTTAAATGTTTTATAATATTGATTTGGTATTTAGGCCTACTTCCGAAGTGATTTGACATATTATATATGTTTATGCTTGTGTTTCAAAAAGGTGTTAATATGAGAGCATGAGTTATATGGAATCCCTCTCTTGATGTGAAATTTTTTTAAATATTCATATGATGTAAATTGATTGAAAACATCTTGAAAAGCATGACATGAAATGTTTTAAGAGTTGATATGATTTTGACTTGAAAACAAGAGGGCTATTTGTGTTGAAACATGTTGAATACAATGGTTGAATGAGAATAATGATGTGACATTGATGGCTTAAAAGTCAGGTATGACGATACCTATAGAATATGATATGTGATTGTATCAGATAAAATTTGAATACATTGATTTTACATGAGATAAGTGGATTCCCGAAGAAAGGCGTTTGAGTGTAAGGGCTCATCGCTAGAAACCGTGTTTGCCGACATGAAAACTTGGTACCATGCTTTGTGATCTTGCGTACCTGACTTTATGTCATTCTAAAATTGGGACTATGGTTAGGAGCCCTACTTTATGATCTTGTGCACTACCATTAGGTCAAGACACCCTGCTGTGTGATCTTGTGTATCTTCCCCTCACTTGTACTCTAATTTCGGCAGCAACCGAGGTTTGACAGTTGGTGTAAATGTGATATGTAGGGTATTCCACCTAAGTCAGCTGCATTACATTGTTGATAAAAAAGTATTACATTATGCCCATGTGTTTTCAAATGATTTGATATGAAACTACTTTATAATGGCTCTCACCTATATTTGAAAAAAAATATTATATTTTGTTTTTGATTTCTCTGCGTACTAGATCCCAAGTTTGAAGGCACAGTTTAGGGATCCAAATAACCAGTATGTAATGCCCCGCATTTTGTGCTAAAATAAAGACCATGATTCTGATGCGTTGATAATTCCGAAGCCATAAATCCTATGCCAATATGGCATGTTGATTTTTTTGCATGGTATGTGAATCCATTCAAGCTGGAATTTAGACCATAGAGGTCTTTTGAATCAAGGACGAGTTGAAAACTGCTTCGATCGATTAAGTTTAAGTGGACTTTATAATTTGTGTCAACTTCTATCGACCATGAATATTTGTATATGTCGAATTAGAGAACCTACTATATGTAAAAAGATAGGTTTTTGTGTTATCTTTCCAACGATACCAATTTTTCTAAAATCCGGCACCCGAGTAAGAAGTTATGGCCTTTCAAAGTAGTATACGTCACCAATCGCACATGGCCACTGGAAGGCATATGCGATAGCATATGCAGCGCCTATGTAAATATAGGAGATAGCATAGGTGGCGCCTATGTAAGCATAGACAATAGAATAGGCGGTGTCTATGTAAACATAGCCGATAGCATATGCGACGCCTTTCTAATGGTTTCAAGTGACTTAAGCACTCCGTTTTTGGGGCAAAATGGTCTTTTTCCCAACCTTATTCAACCATAAACACGAAATTCATTCCCCAATTCTCGAAAATACATCCACCTTCATCGAAAAATTCTCAAGAACACTCCCAAGGTTTCAAACTAAAAAACCCAAATAAATCAAGATTTAACCATAGGTTTTCAAAATTGATTAGAGATTCGGAATCCCCGAATCACAAACTTCAAGAAGCACCAATTATTTTCCAAAATAGTGGTACGCAAGATTTTCCTAAATTCAAATGGGCATAGAAAAATAATTTTTTAGAATGGGGTTTTTGAAACTATGTATATATTCACGTATTAGATTTTTTAACATCATTGTTTTGGTATTTTGACCTTCCCCAAAGGGATTTGAGAATATGTATGTATGAAAGCATGTATTTAAGAACGAATTCTTGTTGAGAGCATGACTTTTGGTGAATTCCCTCTTATTATGAATTTTCAAATTTTTCATAGTATATGAATTGTTTTGTAATGCATTATTGAAAAGAACTATATGAGATGGTTGAACTCTTGTTATGATTTAAAGGTGATTTTAAATCACTAAAGAGGGAATTTAGCATGAATCTTTAATGTTCATAATGCATGTAATAAAAGAATGTATGACTTGCTAAAGGCACTAGACCACCATATGTTTGATGAAGTTTTTGCATGATTTTGACTTGAGTTTCGGAACACGAAATCTTCTATATCAGGTGCATGTTTTTGGGTTGTCTCAGCTTTGATTTAAATGAAAGATTTATCTTAATGTATTATGGCTCAGAAATCATGACTTGCAAGTCTTGGTATGACGATACCAAAGTCATAAAATGCCATAATAGACACAAACGAATATAGAAATTAGACTTTATCAGATTTTCATGTTTTAGAACTTCATCATGATACATGTTCAGAAAAGGCTAAAATAGGGCATAAATAGAGCTTAGGTCGTTCCCCAAAGAAGGCGTGAGTTTAGACAACTATTTTCCCAAAACCGTGGTTTACCAACCCGGGTATATTATTATACACTGACTTAAGTTTCGTATGGTGTATCAAAAGCTCCAACCCCTTGCGGCACACTCGGGTTGGAGGCTTCTTCGCCGAGTCAATGGCAGATTCCATATCGCCCGATGAATATCAGACTTGTAGGGGATACCACCTAACTTAGAAGTAATATATAGATTAGAGTTTGAGATTTACAAATAGTTTACATGTTTTCAGAAAGTGCCAATGTATTTTTCAGAAACTGTTTTATGCATGATGTTTTGATGAAAATTGCTCTCACGTATTATATATACATATATATGTTCAATTACTCTATTTTGGATTGCTTCGCGTGCCAGTACATTTGTGTTGACCCCCTTCCCTCCTTCTAGGTTTTGAGACACAGTCTAGGGGTCCAGATAAATAGTAGATATTTAAGATTGCGGAGAAGATTGTGCAGGGGTGAGCCTTCAATATTCCAGAAAGGCCTATTAACTTTCAAATACTTATCTTTATGTCATGTTTTGGTCTTCTGGGGCCTTGTCCCAGATTTCAGAGAGTTGCTATTAGTCATATAGTAGAAATTTTCGCAGACAGATTTCAAATATTGATAGATATTGTGGGACTTTATTTCCTATTATTGATTTTATTAGACTTATGACCATGTTTCCTTAATATTGTGTATCTTCCACATTTCTTTTATCATATGAATTATGTGCATGATTACCAAATAGACAGGGGTGTTTCAGGCCTTCATAGTTTGAGATGATCGTCACGGCCAGGGCCCTAGTTCAGGTCGTGACAAATTTGGTATCAAAGCACGGTTCATGGTCCCAGGGTATTCGCGAAATCACGTAGGGTAAGTCTTGTTTATGGGGTATGTAGCGTGCCACACTTATAAGTGGGAGGCGACTAGACGTTTAGGAATGTCTCTCTTTCTTCATGTTCTAGTTCGTGCAATAGAGTCAGAATGTTCTTCTGTCATACTCAAATTCGTGCTATGGTGTTGCCCATACAAAAGTAACAGTCATCCCAATTCTTTCCTTACTCGGACTTTCTCAGACATGTCTCATCATTGGGCCAATTCAAGTACAGAAGTTTAGAGTTTAAATGGTATGGTTCGTTTTGATCGAATCATATAAGATTTTTGCAAGGACTTGAAAAGAGTCTGTTAGTGCTTCAGAGTGTGTTGGTGCTAGTGTGAACCTTGATTTTAATGAAATCGTGCTTTTCAGCCTGCAGTATTAAGTGTATTCAGTTCTTTTCAGAACTTATGTTGCCAGTGTCACGCTTCAGAGGTAATAAGGTGTAGCAGAATGTTGGAACTATATTTCCACCTGAATAGTAGTATGTGTTAAAGTGTTGTTGTAATGACCTATTGGTAATGAAATTAGACCAAGGAGTTGGTGCTATGAATTCAAAAATTTAGAATTCAAAGTGAGAATGATTTACCCCTTTATAGTAATAAACTAATTTGGTAGCTTGCAGCATGTGTGGACAGTATGGTAGTCCATGGAGGAAGTGTTTGACTCCGATTTTATTTCTACGGAGTAAGATGTATATTCTTAGTTCATTGAATATTTCGTATTAAATCTCTATCTCATGAAATATTGTCATCAAATTGTTGTTGAAAAATAAAATATAGTGAAGCTGTATGGGGCTCTTTCGATTCACTAGCATAGTTGACTTGTCATTCATCCTATTTTCTTATTGAAGATACAAAATCAAAGGCCTGGCGTATTTTTGCTCCAACTTTAAATGATCATAACTCTTTGTAAATAATGATCTGGGTGATCTATTATATATCAATGTAAATCTCTAGGAGTCCTCTTTTCAATGAAATTTGTTTCTTCCAATTTGTCTATCGGAGCAAAAAGTTAGGGTCGATCTACTTTAGCCTATCAAAAGCAAATTTTTAGGTCAACTTCAAACGATCATAACTCCTCGTACACAATCACCTGGGTGAGATACTATATATCAACGAAAAGATGTGAAAGTTCTCTTTCTAATGAAATTGGTTTCATCCAATTTGGATATCACAGTAAAACGTTATGGTTGATCTACTTCAGACTATCAAAATAGTCCACCAAAGGATAGATTCGAGAATTATTTGATTATTTAGGATCTTTTTGGTCATTCACCCTCACCCAAAATCCATCCAAACCCTATATTAAAGCCTATTAGAAGCATTATATATTATATTTCATAAAATTCCCTCAAAAAGAAAACCCTAAGCTCCTACATCCAACTTCAACAACCTCCAAAGTTCACCATTAATTCTGCAAATTTATTCAAGATTCCAGGTTCCTAGTTCAAGAACTCCAAGAACCATCATTCAAAGAGACGATTAACATCTCAACAAAGAGTATCGATCTAAAGTTCATCATTCAAGTTATGTGGGGTTTTTCAACAAGAATTCTCTTTCGTTCTTGTGCCCAAAAGTAATTTTCTTTACAAAGGTATGATTGTTATTTGATTTTTATGAATTTGAAGCATGAACCCATATCTTATGATGATTATTATGAAATATTGATGTTTATGATTTTGAAATATGCATTTACATGTGTGGAGATATAAAGAATGAATCTTGAATGATATTTATCATGATTTTGATATTTGGGTCGTGAATCCCCATTGGAAATTGTGTTTTTTTTTTGAGAAAGTGTGTGTTATAAGAATGTTGATGTTGAATATTTGAGATATTTTGAATTATTTGACCTTTTGGTCTTAATGGAGTTGTTTTGAACTTGAGTGTGAAAGAAATTCACAATGTAGTTGATTTTGATGGATGGTAAGCATGATGGCTCCCGATGTATATTTATAAACTACTGAAATTGTTTTGTTGTGGATTGTCTTTGAAATGATCTGAGCTATGTTCGGGAGAAATCTTTAGCACTGAGTGGGAGGCATAAAGCGACCTTACTTCCCTAGAACTACGTGCCCCCATAGGAGTGAGTCTGAGGCTAATTTATATAGTGATCACTAGTTTGTGTATATTGGATATCGATAGTCCTACTCTGATGGTTAGTAGAGGATGACTCTCCCCAACGTGGGTTGTACGTTGGACTCCATGTAGCTCATATGGCTTATGTCGGTTATAGGTTCTCCCATTATGTGTGTGTGTTTCCTTGTGTCTATGGTGAATGGTTAAGCCATTTGAAAGTGGAATTGTAAAAGTTATTCTTTTGAAAGATTTAAATGATATTTACATTATGAGAATTGATATTCATGATGAACTGAAAGTGATTGACAAATTATATGATGACTCACATGTGTCATTGTACTTATTTCATCGTCTCATGATTATGATGATTTTCTTTGGGCTATTTGAGTCTTTCATACATCCTGTATATTTCTTATAAATATTTATGATGATGATATTTATGCAACTGCATACACCCCCATATACTCCATTTCTTTCTGTGGTACTGAACCACATCTTCGGATGTGAGATGCATTTTCTCAGAATGTAGGTTCAGGTGCTCAATCGCAGGTTCGACAGTGATTCTTCGGGCACGCTGTTCTACATTCTCTATTGTGGTGAGTCCTCATGTTACGAGGACGTGATGTCTTATGTTGGTTTCACAGAATTGTTTACATTTGATAACTAAATATGAGTCAGTTGGGGCATGTCTCAATGGCTCGCTGGTTTTATTAATTTTCTTAGAGCCTTATCAGACTAGTATAGATGTTGGCAGTTGACTAATAAGTCGTATTTTGTTATCTTTCTGAAATTCTTTTATTCTTGGATGATGGTTACTCTATTGATATTTGAGGGTTATTTATGGAAACCCTATTGATTTGTGTTGAAATGAATGATTATGGCTCAACGGGTTACCTTGAGGCTACTGATAGCCTCAAGCACCGTGTAACGCTCCGGGACCCATTTTTTGGGGCGTTACAGTAAGTAAGTATGAGGTGAGAAAACCACATAAGTAGAGAAGATTGTATACGGTTATAATATCAGATTAAAATTGATCATGTCTATTATATGACTTTACCCCTTGACCTTCTTTTCATTGGTAGTTGTAAACTAGTACAACTTGTGAGAACGGTGTACTAAGATAGTTGTAATGATTGATTTGGTAATGATACCGACTTTATGGAAGTGATCTAATAGGCTTGAATGGTGTACGCAAGAGATTAGGTTTATTTGATTGTAGTGATGTATGATATTGTACGTGTGATGCAATAGTATGCCTAAGATGACATGAGGTTGCGACATTCTTTCTAAGGCTATTAGTTGTTGCGTGTGGCTAGTGGTACCATTGAATTGTTGAGTGGATAAAGACTAGTTGGATGGTATATGGTGATCTAAATAGACATGTTAAGGTGTTTTGATTGATAGTATTGGGCCTTTTGCGATGATCTTGATTCTCAAAGTAGAGGGATATAAATTTGGAGTCGCAATGGTGGTAGGATATGTCAAAAGAGATATGGTACATCAAAGGCTTGGTGACATCCATGTTAAGTGTTAGCATCTAAGCTTGACTTTTGAAGGTTGAACCGATAAAAATAAGTGTGCAAGCATTATAATATGACTATTGGTGGCTAGGGAAAGATAGAGTGTATCCAGGAAGGTAGTCATTCGTGTTAAATTCTATGATATGCATGTATTTTTATTTTCCAGACCCTAGAGTGCAGTAAGTGTAGTTCAGTTAGAATCTGGTAAAGGATCTCCCAAACTCTCGATGATGACTTGGAGCTAAGGGGGAGATGATAGAACAAGTAACCAAGTCCGGCCCTCAGATTCTAGTAGTGATGTCAGTATGACATTGAACATCAGAAGGGAAGGGTAAGTCTCAACCCATTCCTATCTCAGCAATTTTCAGTTATCCCAATACCTACTCATACCTCACGTTTCAGTCCCCTGATCATAATTCATATTCATGTACATGATAGAGAATCACGTGCTCTTCCAGATTCCTAAATGAGGAACTTCAATTTATTCAGCAGTCAAAGTCATATTCCATAATGTTATGAACTCTAGTTGAGGTCATGCAACTCATGGTGCGTGTACTCACTCTTTATAGTGTGCTCAGTCCCGTATAAAGATCTTTTCACGCTTGAGGATCTTATGTTTTATCCTTTTAGTAACCCTCCCTATGCAATAATAGTGGTGAAGATGTAAATGTTCTTGTTGATGGAAGATCATAGTATGCTTGTTTAGATAAGGCCATAAGTATGAAGAAAGATTTGGGGCCAAGTCTTTGCTACATGTGATGGTTAGTGGAAACGTTTGTGTGTGTATGCTTTTAGGATAGCGCGTGGGAGTTATATTGATAATAGTTTAGAAACTATGTGAAGTATATATTAATGGGTGGTTGCCTTGAAGTTAACATGTGGTTATAAATTAGGCTTGAATGATGTTTTGGGATCGTACTGGAAGGTCGCAATATGCATTAGTGACTTCATATTAAGAGTTCAGAGTAGTCATTGAAGTGGTAAGGCATGTTGTGCTTAGAATGTGATCTTTAAAAGAGGTATAGAAGGTGGCATCATATGGTTTAGAATAATAGCGCGGTGTAGCATGTTGTATTTTTTTGGCTTAGAGTTAGGCTTGATCGCAAAGAAAGGATTAAGCTATTTTAGACATTAGAAGAAAAATTTGTCTATGCTCATATGAGAAATTTAAACTGAATTGAATGAATATCATATTTATAGGGAATAGTATAGTTAAGGGATATTTGGGAAGTGCGCAAAGCCTGAATGTAAGAAGTTTTGTTGCCAAAGGTCTGAAAATTCTATCCTAATTTAGGAGTTATATGTCTATATTCCAGACTGCAGAGTAGTGACATTGTGGTGATTCCTCAATTGGATGTCTTGTGTAGTCCATACCCAAGATTCATGTCTTCCTATTACTGCTAGAATTTCTTTAGAAAAGTGTGATAAAGAGATACTTCTGTTAAGTATGAGGGTGTAGTATAATTCAATCTATATGGCCAATAAGTCAGTTTAGCAGTGAGATTTGCATGACTTTTTTTCTCGTCTTTGCACGTATTCATACTACTCGAACTCTCACACATGCTACTATTCCAAGATATAGTATACCAGTAGTTACGAGTATAGCCCATTTCATGCATCATGCATTAAATTCAAATTCCAGATGTTTAGTTATGATTCAATTCGTAGGTGCCCTATGCATCACCTCAGTTTTCTGAGTATCTTAGTGAATTGAGCATTCATGGAGGGACATAGGGTACTAAGGGGGAGATACCCCATTCAGTTGCATGCATAAATTCTTATTACAATCTTCACATCAATTATTATTGCGTATCTAGCTATACGTTCATACGTTAGTTCAGTCAGATATGTATGCATTAGAAATGCATGTTCAAAAGAAATGTTTGTCTTATCAGTGTATTCAGTCCTGCTTTCATGAGAACAACTTGGTCACAGATCCATGCATCAGATATGCATGATTCATTAGGAGAATTCAGCCTATGAATCGCTTTAGTTGTGTATTCCATGCCTCGGATATGCATGTCCGCCATAAGCATTTAAAACATCACTACTTCCAATCTTATAGTCATGTTTTCGATCAGTGTATTCTTTCTTAGAGAATATTTCATGTCCGCGTTATCCCATACCCTTAAGACTTCGACATTCTATCCATCATTCGGGGATGAATGATCCCACGGGGGAGAAAATGTAACGCCCTACATTTCGGGCTACAATATAGACCATGATTCCAATGCGTTGATAATCCCGAAGCCATAAATCCTATGCCAATATGGCATGTTGATTTTTTTTGTGTGGTATGTGAATCCATTCAAGCTTGAATTTAGACCATAGAGGTCCTTTGACTCAAGGACGAGTTGAAAACTACTTCGATCTATTAAGTTTAAGTGGACATTATAATTTATGTGAACTTCTATCGACCTTGACTCTTTGTATATGTCGAATTAGAGAGCCTACTATGTGTAAAATGATAGGTTTTCGAGTTAGCTTTCCAACGATACCAATTTTTCTAGAATCCGGCACCCGAGAAAGAAGTTATGACCTTTCAAAGTAGTATGCATCGCCTAACCAATTGCACATGGCCACTGGAAGGCATATGCGATAGTATATGTGGCGCCTATGTAAACATAGGTGATAGCATAGGCAGCGCCTATGTAAACATAGGCGATAGCATAGGCGGTGCCTATGTAAACATAGGGGATAGCATAGGGTGCCTATGTAAACATAGGCGATATCATATGTGGCGCCTATGTAATGGGTTCACATGACTTAAACACTCCATTTTAGGGGCAAAATGATCCTTTTCCCACCCTTATTCAGCCATAAACACGAAATTCAGTCCCCAATTCTCCAAAATACATTCGCTTTCATCTAAAAATTCTCAAGAACACTCCCAAGTGTTTCAACCTAAAAAACAAAATAAATCAAGATTCAACCATGGGATTTCAAAATTGATTAGAGATTCGGAATCGCCAAACCACAGGCTTCAAGAAGCACCCATTATTTTTGAAATAGAGGTACGCGGGGGTTTTCTAAATTCAAATGGGCATAGAAAAATCATGTTTTAGAATGAGGTTTTTGAAACTATGAATATATTCACGTATTAGATGTTTGAACATCATTGTTTTGGTATTTTGACCTTCTCCAAAGGGATTTGAGAATATGTATGAATGAAAGCATGTATTTAAGAATGAATTCATGTTGAGAGCATGACTTTTGGTGAATTCCCTCTTATTATGAATTATCAGATTTTTCATAGCATATGAATTGTTTTGCAATGCATTCTTGAAAAACACTATATGAGATGGTTGAACTCTTGTTATAATTTAAAGGTGATTTTAAATCACTAAAGAGGGAATTTAGCATGAATGTTTAATGTTCATAATGCATGTAATAAAAGAGTGTATGATTTGCTAAAGGCACTAGACTACCATATGTTTGATGAAGTTTTTGCATGATTTTGACTTGAGTTTTGGAACATGAAATCTTCTATATCAGTTGCTTATATTTGGGTGTTCTAAGCTTTGCCTTAAATGAAGGATTTATCTTAATGTATTACAGCTTAGAAATCATGACTTGCAAGTCTTGGTATGACGATACCAAACTCAGAAAATGCCATAACAGACACAGATGAATACAAAAATCAGACTTTATCAGATTTGCATATTTTAGAACTTCAGAATGATGCATGTTTAGAAAATGCTAAAATAGGGCATAAAGAGAGCTTAGGTGGTTCCCCGAAGAAGGCGTGAGTTTGATAACGCTCAAACTACAGCTCTCGTAAGAGTGTAAGCGGTCGTAGTCAATTATAGAACCCAACTGGGTTGGGTGTCGAATCCCACAGGGAATACTTGGTCACTAAGTAAGCAACGATTATTAGACTTTTGATGAAAGTTCTGTGAATAAAGGGGGGATTTTGTGTGTGCAAATGATGTAAACAAAATAGTAGAGTAAAAACGGAAAATAGAAGAGTAAAACGGAGTACTTGGTAGGTTTTAATCAATGAGAATTGAGAGTTAGGGTTATGTCCACCTTATGAGTTATACGTATCTATTAACTATGAGTTATGCGAAATTCAGACATGCATGCGCTTATAGAGATTCGTATTCTATGGTAAATCCAGGCGTCTTTCGACCATCAAGGATTATTTCACTTTAACTCTTTCGAGCTTAAAGCGTATCTCATGGTACGAAGTCTCCAAGAGGTTAATCCAGTTACGGCACTAACTTTTAAATAGGGGTTGGTGCCCTATTTCCTTGTCATTCTCTCTTTTTCAGACATGTAACTTTTCTTTCGAACAAGTTAATGTTATACTGGCATATTCTATATGTTTGCAACCACAAGATTTAAATTAAGATGAAGAGAGTAATGATATAAGCAGCATACGTGTCAAGAATTCTCAAGCTCATAGCAATAGATAGTATCTCATAAGGCTTCCATAACCCTAACAGAGAAGTTTAGCTACTCATGAGTGCAACGAAAAACACAATAGCAATTATCATCATACCAAAATAAGAATCTTACATGAAGTATGTTTTGGTAGCACTTGTGGCATGAATTCCTTGCAAATAGCGTTTCTCTTGTCGTAAAAATTAAAAGTCGAATAGATGAAAAATAATGTTAACAACGAATTTGTGAAGAAAAGGGGAAAGGATCGAATAGGGAGGAATAAGGATGAGGGTGGCGGAAATTGGTGAGATGAATGGATGGATGGATGCTGAAAAGTTCAGCAGAATAGGGTTTTTATAATACCCATATCCTATTCCTACTAAGCTACTGCATACTTATCCTAATCCTACTAGGTTACTGCATCCTTATCCTAACCCTACTAAGTTACTGCTGATCCCCAAGTCTTTGGAAATACTGTTTTTGCCCGGGACAAGTTTTCCATGCGTCACTTTCAGTCCATAGGCGTCCAAACGCTGCTTTCCTTCTTTCGTGAAGCTTCCTTTGGCATCAAGTTATCCATAAAATGCTGAAATCTTCATCATTCATACCTGAAAACTTGCTAATCACGTTGGTTAGCTCACTTACAGAAAAAAGGACTAAAAGTGCAGGAATTATATATTTTGTCCTCAAAACTTAGCTAAAATATGGGTAAATTAAGGTGGACATCAACACCCCACACTTAAAGCTTTGTTCGTCCTCGAACAAAATATCATGTCCATATAAACATATACTTAGGGTTTCACAGTAACAGCACAAAATATTCATCAAGACAGGCACGACAATTATTAACAAAGAGTAGTTTTTTGATCACTACTAGAAACAATTCAACCTCCAACCTAGACTCGTGATGATGGTTAATTCGTATCCAAAAGTTAAGGCACAAAGAATCATACACAACTACCCAAAACTCATCAACCATGTGTGTCTCACAATATATCACCCATAATCACTCACAAGTATTTCATTTTTCGAAACATGGGTATAAGATTTTCCTTGCTCTCATTCTCACAAAGAATTCATATGTTGCAACTGATGACCATAGGCTTGCCCTTAGTGTAATGCTCCACTAATATCAGAATGCTAAGCTTAGGATCAAATAGGTCTTTACAGGTTGTAATGTAGGCTAAGGGACGGGTAGGACTATTTTGGCCAGAAATAGTGACTAAGTTCCCTAAGCGCTTTAATACATCACATTATTCCATTTACACTTTCTTTCAAACAACCTTTCTACTTTCTTTTAATCTACCAGCCCTTCTCACCTCTTTTGTTATTCGATTTTAAACAGAACTAACTTTTTAGTTTTCTTTTCATTTTTCTTTTTTTTTTTTCATAACACACCTCTATGATAGCCACTCTTTTTCATAACTAATTCAAGCACCAATACATTCGGAGGTATCACTCTCACCCAATTTCCTCTTATTTTGTCATATGACTTTACAATTTAAAGCGCTTAGGAATTTGGATCAAATTATGGTCTTCAAAAAAATGGATCAGGCTACATATGAGGCTGTCAAAGAAAATGGTTAAAGGCTCAAAAGGGTTGACTAGGATAATGTCCACGGGTAGGTAAAATGAAGGTAAACAATCACAGGTTGCCAAAGAAATGCCTAAATCATTTCCTAAACTTGCACTCTTTATTTCGCTTGACACACACACGAGGCAAGTTCTAGCATCAGTCACAAACACAGAATATATTATTGCCTCACACACACAAGGCACATGGTCGACTTTATTGGGAGCAGTATAGACTCTTGACCCAATAGATGAAGGAATTAAACCACACAACTATCACACAGTGAGTCACACTTGGAGCCTAAATGTCTCAACAGTAATGAATTTATCACAGACTCTTGTCATAATACCATGCTGCCTATCAGAACACTTTCATGCAAAGTTAACTAAAAAAATTTCTAAAATTTAACTACTAACAAACAAAACAAACAAACATAAATAAATGCAAATGCAGATAAAGAAGTATAGCATACAAATACCAGTACCCCACACTTAAACGGGACACACTGCCCTCAGTGGAAGATAAATAAGAAGAAACTGGTTAGTCGGACTCCTCCTCTATGTCTGGGGTCATACCCCCTGCGTCGGAATCATTACTAGAGTCGTCATCCTCAGAAGTTCCTCAAAATGTACCCCACTTGATTCCAAGAGTGCATCGAGGTATTTGCAGCATGGAGGATTCAGCTTGCTCTTTTCTACCTCTTTTCTTACCTTTCTGTGAGGTGGGCGCTTTTTCTTTTCCTTGTCGTCCTTTTGGTGCCATTCTACCTGAGATTCATGTTAGCTCATCTCGGAAGATATAATCGAGATTCATATAAGTGGAACCACCCCATACTTAATTTGTTTGTACAAACTAATTAAGTGAGTGATGGCGATTACTCAGACTTTATCGACATACATATAGGCTATATGTTCCAACAATAAGTTCAGTACAGTCATACTTTCATGTCGTCTTGACTATCTTTTCATGTTTGGATTGATGCACTTTTTAAACAAGACTACTACATAGAGATCGAATCAAGTTATGGCATAGAAATAATCACAATATCTCATGCTTGTATTCAATCATGATCTTTATCTCAATGAATGAGTCATTCAAACTTTTCCAATGTTCAACTTACACGATTATGTGATTTAACTTTACCATTTTGATTCCACAACAAGATGACAGTGTATAACAATCAAGTACAAATCCGAAACAAATCAAGAGCATCCTTACGTATTCTTTCACTCACTTAGTTCAACCACATTCACATCACCAACACTACTTAAAGATTTAACAACTTATTATAGGCGTAGTATTATAGTAATTCCGGAATATAAAAGAAGAGAAAAGAAGTACTTACTTGGTTGATGGCCTTGGATATGTTCTTGCAAAGTTAAAAGAGCAAAAGGAAAATGGAAACTTTTTGAGAGAATTTGGAGTGGTAGGCGGCGCTTAGGGTGAAGTTGCAATGCATTTTTGTTCTAAGACTAAGGTTCTATTTATAGGACAAGCTTGGGTCGGGTTTTGACCCATTTGGAATCGGATTTTGAGACAAAAAGTGAGCATAGGCGGCGCCTAATGCTTTGCCTATGCTTGGCATAGGCGGCGCCTTTTGCAAAGCCTAGTTGGATCTAGGCTTTGGCATAGGCGATGCCTATGATATGGCATACTAGAATCCGATACCAAAGGCTTTTGCATAGGCGGCGCCTATGCTATAGCATTGTTGGGCATAGGCGGCGCCTATGCTATGGCATACTAGAATCCGAGAGCTTAGGCCATAGCATAGGCCATGCCTTGTTCATTGCCTAGATTTACATAGGCCTTGCCTTGTTCGTTGCCTAGATTTTCATAGGCAATGCCTAACCCATAGCCTTTTCTTCTTCATTACTAACTTACCACCTTTAACATGAACCGCTTCCAAATCAAAATTTGAAACCAATATCCTCCTTTACACCTCTTGTACCTACACTTACTCAAAAACAACAAAAACAATTAGAACGATGGGTTGCCTCCCATCAAGCACCTTAGTTTTGGTCGTGGCTCGACAAAATTCTAGGAAAACAAAAACAACAAAAACAATTAAAAACGATGGGTTGCCTCCCATCAAGCGCTTGATTTATTATCGTGGCACGACATAGCTATCTCGATTACTTAGACTTCATCGAGATAGATGGTGGATCGTTTTCTGAATAGATTCAGACGATAATGAGGCTTACTTGTAGGCATGCAATCTTCTTCGAGATGACCCTTGTGCATACATATCCCAGGTGGGATACCAATTATATCATCAATAGTCCATCCCATAGCTCTCTTGTACCTCTTCAGAGCAGAGATGAGAGTGTCTACGTGCTGTTCACTTAAGTCATCCGCCACACTCACAGGAAGTGTATTTCCACTTCCCAAGAACACATACCTTAGATAATTGGGAAGCTCTTTCAATTCTAGCACTGGGGGCTCTTCAATGGAAGTCTTTGCTGTTGGTGACGGTTTATTCTTAGGATCAAGGTCCGGCTGCTTAGGAGTATGAGAATAGGACCCTATTTCTGTTAGAGCACACATAGTTTCTTCATGTTCTTGAGCCTCCTCACGCTCAAAATTCAGCAGCTCATCATACAGTGACTCATCAGTAAGCTGCTTTTCTACAGATAATTCTTTGTCATCCTTATAATTAACATCAGCTACAGAGAACACATCCATATCTTCGGCTGCTTCATTGCTTTGCATACATCAAAACGGACCACTTCATCATTCAACTAAAATAAAAGCTCATTAGCTCTCATGTCAATAAGCACACTTCCAGTTGCGAGGAAAGGGCGTCCCAAGATTATGGGAACTTCAGAATCCACCTCGCAATCCAAAATAACAAAGTCTGCAGGAAAGATGAAGGTGGAAACCTTCACCAACACATTATTTAAGATACCAACAGGTTATTTTACCGACCTATCTGCCATCACGAGCCGCATATTGGTTGGTGTAGGGTCGCCCAACCCCAACTTTCTGTAGACGGATAGTGGCATCAAATTGATGCTTGCTCCCAAATCGCAAAATGCCTTAGCAAAATTCATAGATCCAACCGTGCAAGGAATAGTGAAAGCACCAGGGTCTGCCTTCTTCTGTACTAATGACCTTATGGCAATTGCACTGCAATAATGAATATTATCTGTCGTCTCATAGCTTACTGCCCGCTTCTTTGGTAAAAGGTCCTTCTTGAATTTAGCGTACCCAGGCATCTATTCCAGCGCCTCCACCAAAGGAACATTAATAGTCAGCTACTTCAATATCGTCATGAATTTACTGAACCTTGTATCATCTGCCTTCTTCTTCATTCTCTGCGGAAAAGGTAGTGGTAAAAGGGGAATCGTTTTCTCCACCACTTACTTTTTATCTTGCTTCCGATTATCAGCCTTTTCAGGTGTGTCATCAGCCTTTTTCTTCAGTCTCTGAGAAAAAGGTGGGGGTGGAAGAGGAATAGTTTTCTCATGAACGCGCTCCTTCTGATTTTCAGCTTCTACAGAATCATCACAATCTGCGTCAATAACAATCTCTTCTATATCATAAACCACCTGCTTGCCTTTAGACGGATTGTCTAACACCTTACCGCTCCTGGTAGTAATAGCCATACATGATCCATCATTCCTCGGATTTTGCACAGTGTTGCTGGGTAGCATTCCAGCCTTTCTTTGGTTGAATACCGCAGATAATTGACTCAATTGTTGCTCCAGCTATTTTATTGAAGTGGAATGCGAGTCAACCAATTGCTTCATTGAGGACAAATTTTTTATTACCTCAGTGACTCCCGTACTGGTTGTCTCTACTCCTTTCAACAGCTTAGCCATCATATCTTCCATGGACATATTTCCAGAACCAGATGCAGCGGCGTCACGTCTTCCAGGAGGAACATACAAACCAGTCCTGTCAGTCTTATCCTTCCAACTACCTTGATCACGGTCCTTGTATCCTGAATTATCATAATAGTTCCGACCTTGGTTTTCTTGGGCATTGCCTCGGAAACCCCCCTGATTATTCAAGTAGTTCACTTCCTCCTCAGAATCAGATTCATCTCTTCCCTTTGATGCAACGGGCTTGACTTTTTTGGTCTTCCCTGATAATAAGTGCTTGGTAAGAAGATCCATCTGTGTTTTTATGTGTGCCATATCTTGATCGCGTTCCTCCTCTCTTCACCTTTGTTCTGTAGTCATGCCAATAGATATAGTAGAGCTTGTTACCTCAGAATTCCTGGTATGCCAAGATCTACTCTGCTTTGTCATATGATCTAGCATATCACTTGCCTGAATAAAAGTAAGGTCCATGAATGACCCTCCTGCAGCATTATCAACCACTGGCTTAGTCACTGAATTCAAAGACCTGTATAATATCTCCATCAAGTGGACATTGGTCATATGATGATTTGGGTACCGCATAAGCTTCTTCTTGAACCTCTCTCATGTTTTGTGGAGAGCTTCAGTTGGAAGCTGACGAAAGTTGCTGATTTCATCTCTCAATTGTGCTCTTTTGGATGGCGGAAAGAATCTTTCTAGGAAAGCGTCTTTCAGTTGCCTCCAATTAGTGATAGAGTCAGGAGTTAGCCCGTTCAACCATAGAGTCTCCTCCCCAAATAGAGACAATGGAAATAAGTGCAGCCGAATTGCGTTCTGTCCAACGCCTGGATTGTCGAATGACTTGCATGTAGAGATAAAGTTGATCAGATGCATATTTGGATCATCTACCGCAAGTCCACCAAATAATCCATTGAGCTGTAATAACTTAATCATGGTGCTAGTGATATTGAACTTGGCTCCGGGTGCCAAGGGCGGAGGAATAATAGCTCCTGTAGCACCAGCTCCGTCCAGGTCATCATCATCTTCATCGAAAGGCATTTGCATAGCTCGGCGTTCAGGCCTAAACCTGGATTAATGATCTCTTCTGTTAGCAGGTGTCGCCACCTCAGCATCACGCCTAGGGTTTAGTAACTCATTATCACCCATGTCCTCATCATCAGGATTTGCTGGTCGTCCTGGGTTATCAATATTCTATTGATGCACTTGAGCGGCGGCCAACGTAGCTAGTCTAGCCTGCTCCTGTTGAGCGGCCCTTCTTTCCATGTCATGTTGTGCCTCCATCCTGCCAATAAGTTGTGGTTCCGGGTTTATGGGTAATAATGGTTGTCCCAAACTTCGAATATTGGGCATGCACTAAACAAAACCTGAATAAAACAAAAACAACAAGTAAAAGTAAAGTACGAGAATCTTTGACCAAAAGGTCTCTTAACTATCACAAACTTAGTTGACAACTGTATTCCCCGGCAACGGCGCCAAAATTTGATAACGCTCAAACTACAGCTCTCGTAAGAGTGTAAGCGGTCGTAGTCAAATATAGAACCCAATTGGGTTGGGTGTCGAATCCCACAGGGAATACTTGGTCACTAAGTAAGCAACTATTATTAGACTTTTGATGAAAGTTCTGCGAATAAAGGGAGGATTTTGTGCGTGCAAATGATGTAAACAAAATAGTAGAGTAAAAATGGAAAATAGAAGAGTAAAACGGAGTACTTGGTAGGTTTTAATCAATGAGAATTGAGAGTTAGGGTTATGTCCACCTTATGAGTTATACGTATCTATTGACTATGACTTATGCGAAATTCAGACATGCATGCTCTTATAGAGATTCATATTCTATGGTAAATCCAGGCGTCTTTCGACCATCAAGGATTCTTTCACTTTAACTCTTTTGAGCTTAAAGCGTATCTAATGGTACGAAGTCTCCAAGAGGGTAATCCAGTTACGGCACTAACTTTTAAACAGGGGTTGGTGCCCTATTTCCTTATCATTCTCTCTTTTCTAGACATGTAACTTTTCTTTCGAACAAGTTAATGCTATACTGCCATATTCTATATGTTTGCAACCACAAGAATTAAATTAAGATAAAGAGAGTAATGATATAAGCAGCATACGTGTCAAGAATTCACAAACTCATAGCAATAGATAGTATCTTATATGGCTTCCATAACCCTAACCGAGAAGTTTAGCTACTCATGAGTGCAATGGAAACACAATAGCAATTATCATCATACCAAAATAAGAATCTCACGTGAAGTATGTTTTGGTAGCACTTGTGGCGTGAATTCCTTGAAAATAGCATTTCTCTTGTCGTAAAAATTAAAAGTCAAATAGATGAAAAATAATGTCAATAACGAATTTGTGAAGAAAAAGGGAAAGGATCGAATAGGGAGGAATAAGGATGAGGGTGCCGGAAATTGGTGAGATGAATGGATGGATGGATGCTGAAAAGTTCATCAGAATAGGATTTTTATAATACTCATATCCTATTCCTACTAAGCTACTGCATACTTATCGTAGTCCTACTAGGTTACTGCATCCTTATCCTAATCCTACTAAGTTACTGCTGATCCCCAAGTCTTTGGAAATGTTGTTTTTGCCCGGAACAAGTTTTCCATGCGTCACTTTCAGTCCATAGGCGTCCAAACGCTGCTTTCCTTCTTTCGTGAAGCTTCCTTTGGCATCAAGTTATCCATAAAATGCTGAAATCTTCATCATTTATACCTGAAAACTTGCTAATCATGTTGCTTGGCTCACTTACAGGAAAAAGGACTAAAAGTGCAGGAATTATATATTTTGTCCTCAAAACTTAGCTAAAATATGGGTAAATTAAGGTGCTTTAGGCGTGTAAATACGTCTAACATCAGAGTTCAAACTACTCTTTGCCCAAAACCATGGTTTACCGACCTAGGTTTATTATTATACGCTGATTTAAGTGTCATGTGGCATATCAGATTCAGGAACTCCAACCCTTGCGGCACACTCGAGTGTGAGGCTTCCCCGCCGAGTCAATGGCAGATTCCATATCTCCCGTGAAATATCATAGTTGTACGAATACCACCTAACTCAGAAGTAATACACAGATCAGAGTTTGAGACTTACAAACAGGTTACATGTTTTCAGAAAGTGCCCTTGTGTTTTTCATAAACTGTTTTATGCATGATATTTTGATAAAAATTGCTCTCACATATTAGATATATATAGATATATATATTTTAAATTACGCTATTTTGGATTGCTTCGCATGCCAGTACTTTTGTGCTGACCTCTCCCCCCCCCCCCCCCCTCCTTCCAGGTTTTGAGACACAGTCTAGGGGTCTAGAAAAACAGTAGATAGTTTAGATCGCAGAGAAGATTGTGAAGGGGTGAGCCTTCTATATTCCAGAAGGACTGTTAACTTTTAGATACTTATCTTTTTGTCATGTTTTTGTCTACTGGGGGCTTGTCCCAGATTTCAGATATTTGTTATTAGTCATGTACTAGAGATTTTCACAGACGGATTTCAGATGTTGATAGATGTTGTGGGACTTTATTTCCCATTGTCGATTTTATTAGACTTATGACCATGTTTCCGTGATATTTTGTATATTCTGCATTTCTTTTACCATATGAATTATGTGCATGATTACCAAATAGACAGGGGTATTTTGGGCCTTCAGGGTTCGGGATACTCGTCACGGACAGGGCCCTGGTTCAAGTTGTGACACGGTAGATCTCTTTTGAAAGATTTTCAGAATCAACTGGTGAGCCTTCTATATTTTGAAAGGCCTAATGTCTGTCAGTTCATTTATTATTTAGTAGTTTTGGGTCTACTGGGCCCCTGTCCTAGTTTTCAGATAGTAATTTGTTTCAGTCATGTATTAAAGATTTCGCAGACGGTTGTTCAGCTATTGATAGATGTTGTGGGACATTATTTCCTCTTTTTTGATTTCATTTGATTTACGACCTTGTTTTCCGTAATATTGTGTATCTTCTGCATATCTTATTATTATAAGAATTATGCTTTTGATTAGTAGATAGATAGGGGTGTTTCGGGCCTTCATGGTTCAGAATGCTCATCATGGCCAGGGCCCCAGTTCGAGTCGTAACAAACTTGGTATCAAAGAATGGTTCATGGTCCCATGGTGTCTGCAATCCGTCGAGTAGAGTCATTTTTATCAGTGTATAATGCGCCACACTTATAAGCAGGAGGCTACTAGGCATTTAGGAATGTTTCTCATTCTTCATGTTCTAGTTCGTGCAATAGAGTCAGAATGTTCCTCTTTCATACTCTAATTCGTGCTATGGTGTCGCCCATACGAAAGTAAAAAAAAGTCATCCCAAATTCTTTCCTTACTCTAATGTCCTCAGATATGTCTCATTATTGAGGTGATTCAAGTGCATAAGTTTAGAATCTAAATGGTATGGTCCTTTCTGATTGAACCATATAAGAGTTAAAATTTGTGCAAGGACTTGAGAAGAGTCCGTCAGTGCTTTAATGTGTATTGATTCCGATGTAAATATTGATCCTGATGGAATCGTGCTTTTCAGCTTGAGGTATTAATTGCATTTAGTCCCCTTCAAATTTATGTTACAAATGTCTTGCTTAAGGGGGGATGATGTGTAGTAGAATGTTGGAACTGTATTTCCACCCGAAGAGTAGTATGCGTTAAAGTGTTGTGTCATGATCTATTGGTAGTGAAATTAGACCAAGAAGTTGGTGATGTGACGTCACAAAGTTAGAAGTTAGAGCGAGGGTGACTTTTGTGTAAATGAATATTTTAGTTGAATAACCGATGTTCGAGAATGATTTACCCCCTTATGATGATAGACTAATGTGGTAACTAGTAGCATGTGTGGATGGTACGGTAGTTCGTGGAGGAAGTGTTTGACTCCGATTTTATTTATACAGAGTAGGATGTGTATTCTTAGTTCATTGGATATTGCATATTAAATTTCTATCTCATGTAATCTTGTCATCAAGGTGTTGTTGAAAAAAAATAAAGTCTAGTGAAGCCGTGTGGGTCTCTTTCTATTCACTAGCATAGTTGACTTGTCAATCATCTCATTTTCTTGTTCAAAATACAAAATCAAAGTCTAGTGAAGCCGTGTGAGGCCTATTTCGATTCACTAGCAACTTGTTTTCAAACTTGTTGTTCTTGTGTTGGTTTAATATATATATATATAGCTTAATTTGTTTGCATGAGATTGAGTTGGTAAAGAGGTTATTCATCCTTGTGTGTTAGTTTAGTATAAGGTAGAGAAGGAATTGTTAGTTAGGGTGATTTGTCGGTTGCTTAAAGTGTGAAAATGGCTATATTAGCCAGTAAGTTATAAGTATAGACTCATGGTTGTTTGTGGAATTTTAAGGTAGTCTAAATGTATGTTTGGGTAAGTAAGTATGAGGTGAGAAATCTGTATAAATAGAAAAGATTGTATGGGGTTATAATATATGATTAAGGTTGATCATATCTATTATGTAACTTTACCCCTTGACCTTCTTTTCGTTGGTAATTGTAAAATAGTACTACTTGTGAGAAGGTATGTAGTGATTTTTGAGGTGTTTGTATAGTATGTCCCAAATTTTATGGACTAGCATATTATGTTGCATTTTTCAGTAGTGATAAATGATTGGTACAGGACTATATGCTTGAATTTAATGTAGAATGTGGTGGTAAAAATAGCGGTATGAGATTAATGATGTATGTTTTGTGGGAAAAAGATTAGTAGTCTTGATGTGTTAAAATAGTACGCGCTAATGAGTTATGATAAGGAAGACCGTAAGGTCAAGATCAATTATTTGTTGTTTTGAAGTTCTAGTGTACTAGTGTTTCTTGATGTCTTTTTCATGGTATCAAAGTGAGAATCATGCGTAAGGTTGGGTTGTAAAATCATGTTTAGCACTAGACATTAAGTTTTGAACAATTGATGTCCATGAAGGTGGATGTGATGATTTCTTGGTTAATGATACTAGTTTTATGGAAGTAATCTAATAGGCTTGAACGGTACATGCAAATACTTAAGTTTATTTGATTCGTAGTAAAGTATGATGTTGCTATATAATGTAGAAGTATTCCCAAGGTGATCTGAGGTTGCGGTATTTTCTAAGACTATTACACGTTTTGTGTGATGAGTGGTACCATTGAGTTGCTAGGTGTAGAAAGACTAGTTAGATGGTATATGGTGTTCTAAATAACCAAGTTAAGGGATTTTGATTGATAGTGTTGAGCCTTTTTATATGATCTTGATTCTCATAGTAGAGAGATATTAGTTTGGAGTCGCGATATTGCTAGGCTATGTCAGAAGTAGTATGATTCATTGAAGGCTTGGTGATATCCATGTTGAATGCTAGATTCTAAGTTTGAGTTTTTATAGGTTGAACTAATAGAAATAAGAGTTAAACCACTAGAAGGTGTGCACTCCGACTATAGGGATACCCTGGGTGTATAGAATGATAAAGTGTATCTCAGAAGGTAGTATTAACAGTGGGTTTTCCACTTTCAGGTGTAGTCATTTGGGTTAAGTTCCATGATATGCGTGTATAGTAGTTTTCCAGACCCCAGAGTGCAGTGAGTGTACTTTAGTTTAGAGTCTAGTAAGGGATCTCCCGAACTTAATATGATGGCTTGAAGCTAAGGGGGAGATGATAGAGTGAATAACCAAGTCAGGATTTTATATTCTAGTAGTGATGTCAGTATGACATAGAACATTAGTAGGGAAGAGTGAGGCTCAACCCATTCCGGTCTCAGTATTTTTCATTTATCCTAATGCCTACTCATATCTCACGTTTTAGTTCCATGATCATAATTCGTGTTCATGTATATGATAGAAAATCACGTGCTCTTCCAGATTCCTAAATGAGGAACTTCAGTTCATTCATCCGTCGGAATCACATTCCATTTGTTAGGAACTCTAAATTGAGGTCATGCAGCTCATGACTTATATATTCACACTTTATAGTGTGCTCAGTTCCTATAATTCATGCTATACTCTTTACGATAGGTGGAATATAGTTCATAGCCATGTATGCCCCAATTCAGATTTTTTTTTCTTTCATAAATCCCGAATGTTGATTTTCTATTCCCCAAGCCTCAGTTAAGTGTCAAGTTTCATATAACATCCTTCTATGCTTCAAGATCTTATGTTTTAATCTTTAGTGACTCCTCTTTATGTGATGGTATTGGCGATGAGTAAATGTTTCTAGTTGGTAGAAGATCATAGTATGCTTATTTTAGATAAGGTCATAAGTGGGAAGTAAGGTTGGGGCCAAGTCTTTGATGCTTGTGATGGTTAGCCGAAAGGTGTGTGTGTATGTTCTTGGGGCAGAGTGTGGGAGCTATATCGATAGATGGTTAGTAGAATATGTGAAGTGTGTCTTTATGAGTGTTTAATTTGAAGTTCATATGTGGTTATAGTAATAGTTCAGAGTTAGCCATTGAAGTGGTAAGGCATGATAGGCTTAGGGTGTGATCTTTTAAGAGATATAGAAGGTGGAATCTTATGGTTTAGACTTGTATCGTGGAGTGGCATGTAGTATTTTGTGAGTTGGAGTTAGGCCTAATCACGGTGAAGAGGATTTAAGTTACTATAGACATTAGTAGAAAGATTTATAAATGCAAATACGAGAACAAATAAATTGGATCGAATGAATGTGGTATCTATGGGTAATAGTACAGTTAAGGGAGTATTCGAGCAGTGTGCTAATGTTTAAAGTAAGAAGTCACATTAACTATGGCCTGGAAATTCTATCCTAATTTATGAGTTATATGTCTATATTCCAGACTGTAGAGTAGTGTAAATCTTGTGATTTCCCTTAGTTGGATGTCTTATGTAATCCATACCCACAATTCATGGCTTCCTATTACTGCTAGAACTACTTTAGAGAGAGTGTTGAAGAGATACTCTAGTTGAGTATTAGTGTCTGGTATAATTCATTGCGTAATTCAGTTTAACAGTCGGGTAGACAAGTCACTATGGTTTTTTCACCTTTTCACCCAGTCCTACTATCCGAAGTCTCATGCGTATGGCCATTCCCAAGAGATAATATATTCCATCCATATAAATTGTGAGTTCAGTTCATTCCAAGCATCATGTTTCAAATTCAACTATCTATTCATGACTCAGTGCATAAGAGTTCAGCGTATAATCTCATAATTTTTCAAGTATTTTAGCTCAGATAGTGTAATACCCTTGTACGATATAATTCTTGATGTCTTATGATTCGTTCATGCATAAGTTATCACTTCCTAATTTCAATATGTATGATTGGATCATGAATATTTCAATGAAATCCTAAATTTTCAGCACGAATCAGCTTCTTGAAGCAAGAAAAGTCAAGTCAGCTCAGAATTCAGTTTCATTATAGAAGTTTGAAAATTTCAGATCAGTTATGTCCTTTCTTAGAAGGCACATCATGTCCGCGTTATTCCATACCTTTAAGCTTAAACAAGTTCCTACACATCATTCGGGGACGAATGATCCCAAGGGGGAGATAATGTAACACCCCGTATTTCGGACGAGAAGGAAAATCGTAATTTCTTCACATAAAGGTTCCAAAAGCCATAAATCCAATGCAAGTTTGGTTTTTTAATAAATTATGTAGTGTGGAAACCCATTTTAGCATGAATTGAGATCATAGAGGTCCCCAAGCTCAAGGATAAGTTGAAAGTTTTCATATCGTTTGAATTTTAGTGAGCGTTGAAACTTAGGTCAACTTCAATCGACCATTACTCTTTGTATATATTAAATTAGAGCGCATACTATATATAAAATGAAAGGTATTCGAATTATCTTTCCAACGATACCAATTTCGCAAAAATCCAACACCTGAGGAAGAAGTTATTGCTTAACAAATTGGAGTGTGTCATGCAGCATAAGGTGTGCGACGCACACCCTAACTTATGCCATAAGTTATGCGAAGCACAACCTAATAGGTGTGATAAAGAGTGCACCGCACAACCTATATTATGCTATACGGTGTGCTCCGCATATATTATTACTCAAGTGACTTAAACACTCCGTTTTTGGGGAAAATGGTCCTTTTCCCACCCTTATTTATCTATAAACACGAAATTCAGTTCCCAAATACCCCAAAATACACCTTCATTCATCAAAATTGCTCAAGAAGTCTCCTTAGGGTTTCAAAATAAAAACCCAAACAACTCAAGATTCAGCCGTGGGTTTTTGGAACTAATTGCATATTTGGAATCCCCAGACCGTAGTCTTCAATAAGCACCTATTATCTTCGCATATAGAGGTACGTGGGGTTATCGCAAAAATCTCATGGGCATAAAAATTCATGTTTTCAAAATGGGGTTTTGAAATTACGAATATGATTATGTTTTAAACTTTTTATGATATTGATTTGGTCTTTAGGCCTACCTCCGAAGTGATTTGACATATTATATATGTATATGTATGTGTTTCGAAAAGGTGTTAATTTGAGAGTATGAATTATATGTAATCTCTCTCTTGATGTGAATTTTTTTTAAATGTTCATATCATGAAAATTGACTGAAAAAATCTTGAAAAGCATGACATGAAATGTTTTGAGAATTGATATGATTTTGACTTGAAAACGAGAGGGCTATTTGTGTTGAAACATATTGAATACAATGGTTGAATGAGAAGAATGGTGTGACATTGATGGCTTGTAAGTCGGGTATGACGATACCCTACAGAATATGATATGTGATTGTATCAGATGAAATTTGAATGCATTGATTTTACATGAGATAGGTGGATGCCCAAAGAAGGCGTTTGAGTGTAAGGGCTCATCGCTGGAAACCGTGTTTGCCAACATAGGAACTTGGTACCATGTTTTGTGATCTTGTATACCTGACTTTATATCATTCCCAAATTGGGACTATGATTAGGAGCCCTACTTTGTGATCTTTTGCACTACCATTGGGTCGAGACACCCTGTTGTATGATCTTGTGTGTCTTCCCCTCACTTGTACTCTAATCTCGGCGAAAACCGAGGTTTGACAGTTGGTGTAAATGTGATATGTAGGGTATTCCACCTAGCTCAACTGCGTTGCATTGTTGTTGAAATTATTACATTATGCCTATGTGTTTTCACATAATTTGATATGAAACTGCTTTATAATGGATCTCACCTATATTTGGAAAAAAATATTATATTTTGTTTTTGATTTCTCTGCGTACTAGTACTTTTGTATTGACCCCCTTCCCTCCCAGGTTTGGAGGCACAGTTTAGGGGTTCAGATAACCAGTAGATCTCTTCCGATAGATTTGCAGAATCAAGTGGTGAGCCTTCTATATTTTGAAAGGCCTGATGTCTGTCAGTTCATTTATCATTTAGTAGTTTTGAGTCTACTGGTGGCCTTGTCCCAGTTTTCAGATAGTAATTTGTTTTAGTCATGTATTAGACATTTTGCAGACGGTTTTTCAGATGTCGATAGATGTTGTAGGACATTATTTCCCCTTTGTTGATTTCATTTGATTTATGACCATGTTTTCCGTAATATTGTGTATCTTCCGCATATCCTATTATCATATGAATTATGTGCATGATTACCAGATAGATAGGGGTGTTCATGGTTCAGAATGCTCGTCATGTCCAGGGCCTCGGCTCGGGTCGTGACATTATGTACAGGTAAGTTCTTGCCTATGGATGTGAAGGATCCCACATTCATGGTTAAGAGGTTACAAGCCTCTTTTCTGCAACTCGATCAACTTGTCACTCATTTCGAGCCAAAGATGGTCTGAAATAAAAGACTATCTTTTCTATCATTGAGTCGAACTACAAGCAGTCTGATTCCCTGAGTCTAGGGAATATGTAGGCTGGGATCTATTTAGAAAACTCAACTTCATTCCAACCTCCCCCAAATCCCTTTATTTCCCAGCTTCTCGGTTTAACCAAAAACTCTAAAACCGCGATAGTTGGTGATTTTTTTTTGAAAATCGTGCTTAAAATCAAGCTTTATGATCTACAAGTGGCCTGAATTCTTATGAAACCTGAGATATATAGAAAATTTAATACCGAGGTTCGGCCATAACTCCTTGAAACTCGTGCGGAAAATCAACCACTTTTAGATACGAATTTGTGGTCGGACAAAATTTAGGAACGTCAACCTCTCTTTACCTAGGGTTACTTGTATCCACCCTACACAAAGGAAGGGGGCAGTTGTTGACACCTAATTTTTGCCCTCCGCAATCCAATTTAATTTTGAGTTTCTTCAATTTTAGGATAAAACCACAATAAATATTTTATTCAAATAAATGCAATTTAAAGTATTTATTGGAGTTAATTTTATCATTTAATTAACAATTACACATTTTCATATTTATGTATATATGAGAGTGTACAAATTTTGTTATTTAAATGAACATTTTAATCAAAATTAGACTTCTATTGATTAAACTTGAAAACTAATCCAAATGGATGAAGTCTTAGTTTTAAATATATTTTGTTCTCAAAATACTTTATTTGGAGGAATATTTGTTTGATTTTTATCAAATCAAGAAGCTTGAGGTTAATGTGTTACTTAATACGGGCCAAATTTTATTTGGAGGAATATTTGTTTGATTTTTATCAAATCAAGAAACTTGAGGTTAATTTGTTAATTCGTGTCGGATTGCGATTCAATTTAGCGAACGAATTAAATATGACCTCAATTGAGATCAAATTGGCCCCGATTGTAATGCAATTGACAAATGGATATTCAATTCGGTTAGAATTTAAATAAGTCGTCTAAATTGTAATCCAATCTTAATCCCCAAAAATTAACATTTCCTTATTGGGATTATTTTGATCCAATCAAATTTAATTAGGGTTGTTTAATAACCCAAAAAACCCAATTAGATTTAATTGGGTTATTAAAGAAGCCCAACATAACCTAATCTAAACCCATTAGCCCATTCTAATTTAACCCAAAGCAACCCATTTCTTCTTCCTTTAAATGTTACCAGCCCAACATAAAACAATGAACAAACCAATCCAATAACCTGCGACCCGGCCCACTTTATACCTTCTTCAATATCCACAAACAACAGCAAACACCAACAGTATATGCACAATTCCAAATCGCAACAATCTTCTTCATCGACAACACGACAATAATTCTGACCTGAACAGAACCCGTTTCAACGCAAATCCGAGCTCCAACCCGCCTATTTCTTCCTCGTCACATACATCTCCATGCGGATTTTGTACAAAAAGAACCTCGAACCTTCTAGAACAGTGCCAAGGTGGCCTCTCAACGTTCAACTCCGCGCATCTCGGAATGAATACTTCAATAGAAAGAAATACTATAAGTTTTCGAATAGTGAATGCCCTCTTAGCCGTCTTTTTCTTCTTCTTTTTTTCTCGATGTCGACATGCTGCATTTGCTCAATAAGGCTTAGTCAAATTGATAAAGTCGCTTAAGGCTGCAGTTAGTCAATTGATAAAGTTGTTTGAGGCTGTAGTTTTTGGTTTGTCATAGATGGTATGTTTTGTTAAAAAAAATGTTTTCTTTTCAAATTAGTAGTTCATTGTTTGCGTCCCTTTTAGTGCAATAGCTGATACTTGAATTGTTTTGTTTAAAAGAAAAAATGCTTTCTTTTAATTAGTAGTTCACTGTTTGCACCCCATTAGTGAAAGTGAGAGGTTCCTGTTTTTTTTTTTTTTGTGACTGATGCGTTCTTTTCAATCGGTGATTCACTGTTCTATAAGTATTAGGTGATAGACATGCTGATCTTTTCTTAGCTAAAACTTGAAAATCACCTTGAGCATTCTATTAAGCACAAATAACAGATGTGTGACTTTACCTATTTTTCATGTGGTTGACTTGCAAGGCTTGTGCTGATGGTTCATTGTCTACAAATCTGAATTGTATGTTTATTTGATTAAACCTTATGGTGAATTAGTATGATACGCCTTGGAATTGAATCATGTCTGCTTCATATTGAACCCCGTAGAGTGAAAATCAAAAATAAGTCCTGAAACCTTCCTTTCCAAAGGTTATATTGAGCGTTAAATTTTCTTATGTCTTTGCTTAAAATCCTGAAACTGTCTTGAGCATATACATGTGCTTTTCTGGTAATTGTCATTGGCAACTTGTTATAATGTATGATTCTTATCGGGATGCGTGGTTACAGTAATAAGCCTGCTGATTGATATAGGTCTCGATGCATTGGTTCAGTGTTCTTATCAATTTCGCATCACACATGTCTTGTTGTTAATTGTTTCAAATGTTTAATAATTAAGTTGAATTATCAACCTTGGATTAATATTAGTTCACTTCCTTTTCATTTAAAAATTTATTTAGTTAGTACATGTTTCATTCCAAATTTGTTAATCATTTAACATTCTGTTCCAAATAAGTATTAATTATTTTTTTTACTATTTCTGTGCATGAATCCGCGTGGGAGTCCAAATGGACTCTTTCCCCTTATATTTCATATTGGGCCACTGAGGCTCGTCTCATTGAGTCAAGCCTGAAATGAGGCCCTAAGTAGACAATCTCATAGTGCACGGATGCAAGGAGTTCTAGGAAGAAGCACGGATTAAAATCCCCTATTCGAAATGGCTAAGAGACTCAAAAGTCTCATTTATTTGCTTAATTATTTATCGTTGTTTTTATGTATTCATATCTTTGTTGTCTTATTTCTTTATTTTATTTATTTGGGCCTCGAAGCCAAGGTTGTAAATTTAATACAGGTGGAGCGGATTTTGGGCCAACAGGCCTAAAACATATTTTAGGACAGGTGCAAGTGGGCCAAAAGCCCAATTTGATTTGGGCCCAACGACCCGAATCTTTAGTTTCTCCTCTTCCCTTTTTATGTTTTTATTTTCCCTTTCATTTGTTTAGACTTAGTTAAAACTCCTACTAAGTCGTCAACATCTATTTTACACAAATCATTTTCCCAAAATTAAGCACTTTTCAACAATCAATTCTGCCAGCACAAGTAGTCCCACAGCCGAGAGTAGCCTAGCCACTTATGTCTATAGAGGGGCATAAGATGTTGGATTGATTTTTGAGATTGACTCCACCCAGGTTTATCGGGACTCTGGGAGAGGATGCTTATGAGTTTCTATCTAGTTGTGAGGAGCGGTTGCAAAATTTAGAGCTGGTTGAGGTGCGAAGAGTAGACTTTGTCTCGTATCTTTTTTACATGGTAGCGAGGAGGTGGTGGAGAGGTTATCTTGATTTCAGGCCAGCTGGATCTCCACCATGACTTGGACTCATTTTTCCGAGGCTTTCTTGGGGAAGTATATGCCTTGTAGCATGCGTGAGCGTCTCCTGGAAGATTTTACCGCATCGAGACAGGGCTTTATGACGGTGCCTGATTATGAGTCGAGATTCCATGATTTATCCAGACACGCCACTGTGATTCTAGATACGGAGTATGAGCGGATTCGATGCTTTGTCAGGGGATTTAGATTTTCACTCCGTAGGTCTACACTGAGTTTGGTGACTTTAGGGAAATCTTTTTCAGAGATAGCCGAGCATGTTTATTCCAAGAGGAGATAGATTGTGAGGCCCAAGGGGGCAGCGATAAGAGACCACACTACCAGGGCAGTTACAACGGTCTACAGTTCTTAGGCCGAGGATTTCACGGTAGGTACCCTCATCAGCAGCCTTCTCAGCATCAGGGTCAGCCTAGTCGGCCTGTTCAGGCATCGCTTCAGATATTTGATAGGGGTTAGCCAGTCTATTATAGTTCCAGTGGTCAGAGCTGCAGCCAGCCGCAGAGGGTTATTCGTCAGGATCGTCAAATAGGGGTGGTTATTCTGGATTCGCTGGACCTTCTAGTTAGAACAAGGTGCCTGAGGCATGTTATGACTGTGGGGTTGTTGATCACTTCGCCCGTGAGGGTCCTCGGCGTAGGATGATTGAGCCTTCAGTTATGGCTGTAAAGCCAATCAAATTAGTGTCGTCGTAAGGTAGGGGTGGTGTACAGGGTCATGGGGGTGGTTGTCAGGGTTCTAGAGGTGGTCTGCAGGGAGGTAGGGATGGCGGTCGGGCAGGTACCTAGTCTAGTAGTGGACAGGGTAATTTGTATGTGGTTCCAGGTAGATCAAGGACTGAGGCTTCGGATGCTGAGGCTTCGATCAAGGGCTGAGGATTCGATCAAGTCCTTGTAGTAGTGAATGTTGTAATGACCATTATGGCCATTTTCCTGTATTTTCATATAATTTTAGTACTATCTAAATGTATCGTGGTTTATTTAATTTAATTTGGCATTACGTAGAAATATTATTTAGTAACCTTCTAGATTTTTTCGATATTGGTAAAATTCTTTAAGTGGGGATATATTTATATCACTTTATAATAGACTTTTATGATTTATTAATATTTTAATCGGAGATAGTAATTCTAGCAATGTCAAAAATTTATTATTATATAATAGAGGTTTTGTGAGAAATAATTTTCTATTAATTATGATATATTCAATATATTATAATTATTTTACCATGAATTTATGCAATACCCGAAAATATATACGCGATCTTTTATTTTGTCTCTGTCTATTAGCCCGTTACCTATCATTCTGGGCTATGGTTTGGCTTGCCTACTGGTGGGATAAGTTAGGCACCATCACAACTTGAGAAATTAGGTCATGACAGGAGTGTTCCCAGTCCATACCACTACCTCCGAGGTGAGGTAGAGAGGTTGTTTTTGATAGATCCTGTAGCTAAACTAAATCAAGGATAGAAAAATTAAGTTTGTTCATTATCCTTTAATAGTTACCTAAAATCATTTCCATAAGTAGATGCATTTAAGTGATACTTCTCTATACATATATGTACGATGTATCCTTTCCAGACTTAACTGTAGCTACTGATGCCCCCATTTGGACAAATGAAGATGTTCACTTGATTTTGCTAGCTTTCTATGTTACATTATGTCATTTCATCGTTATTCTTTTCCTTCCTCGATAGAAGAGAAGAACAATTAACATATCTGATTCTATAAGTTGAACACAAGATATCAAACTTGGAAAAAGTAAACATTTTATATCAAATCAAACTTTCAGAGGAACTAAAAATTTTGAGCAAACCAATATCCAAATTAATAATTCACACAACAGCTAGATTCAGTTTAATGAAAGAAAATCAAGAACTTTAAACTAATGCTCCAAGAAATAATTTAAAATTCCGCTATGAAGACATCGACCTTGAGAATCAAGAATTCATCAACAACTCAGGTTTCATCTTGATCTTTGCCAACTGGATAATAGTCTCCGAAATTATCCCCATAAACCCATAGACAAGCTGAAAATTTTGCGGCAAATAGGGTGGATTATTTCGGGGTAATATCCTACACGTGCATCCATTTTCATAATCTTTAAGAAATGTTGCTCTAACATAACAATCTTATTCGCCAATGCCTGACCAAGAAATTTCACGTTGGGAACTGAATCCTCGATGTAGTCAATGAAGTTCTTTGAATTAGGAGGATGCGGAATTACCCCACGATTGAAATAGTAGTGATAGATAGTTTAACACTATAACGCCTTGTAGTTTTGTTCGACTTGATGTGACCTAGAGCCATGTTTTAGAGGCTAGCATCTTGAAAGTACTCTAAGTGTAAAAAGGGACTTAGTCATTTTGAGATCCTAATCGTTGATGATCTTATTCTCGACCTTCTTAGACCTTAATAGTTGATATGTTAGCTAGTTCATGATACGGGAGGTCAATTGGTGTTCCTGTACAAGTTTTGTATTTTTCGGGCCACATTTAGACCTTGTTTGGTGTCCCAAAATAGTGGACCAATGCGATCTTGGCGTGCCGCGTCGCCCATCATGTTGGTCAATTTTGTGCAGGAACTGCCAGGCAAAAGTACTGAGGCTTGGCACGATTAGGGCGCGACGCATCGGGTATCGCATCGATGCCGTCGATGCGCCACGTCGCCAATCGCATCGATGCCCAGTTGTTTCAGCTTTAAAAATCCACATTTTGAGTGCAATTGGATCATTTCTCCTTGTTCTAATACACCCCAAACACATGATTAAAACATCATATCAGCACTTTAAGTTGGTTTTCATTTAAAATAACTCACTTACCATCAATTGAAAACCCTACCCTCTTCTTTTAAGATCAAGAGCTCATCCTTGGAAATCAATAGTTTCAAGAACTAAGCTGAAATTCAAAATCCATTCTTCATCCTAAACAACATAAGGTACGTGGGTTTTTCAAAAAAAAACAAACTACATAGGCATAGTAAATTCTTTTAATTATGCAAAAGGTTTAGAAATCATGATTTTATGAAAAGAGTTTTGGATTTACAATTATAATCATATTCTAGAATCCTTGAGAATATTGTTTTCGTCTTTAGGCCTTCCCTTGAAAGTGATTTGATTAGTATATATGTATGTATGCATTCAAACTTCGAATTGTAAATTGAGAGCATGAAATATCGAATCTCTTCCTCTCCTATTACTCTGTTACTTGATTTACAAGTTATGAAGCCTTACATTTCATGGTTTTAAAGAAGGAACCAAGATGCTAATTATCTTATGTGAATTTTATGATGATTAAGAATGGGAGAGAGGAATGTCATTATGATTTAAAATGTTTTGATAAATGAAAAAGCTTCAGGAATGTTTTTGAAAAATTGGCCACCACTTATTTTAATTGTTGAATGAATGGAAAGCGTTTGCATGATTTTGACTTACGATTTGAGATATGAGCATGTTCAAGTGGCCTTAACATTGTTTTGAATGAAATAATCAAACATGGAGCTTTATAACATAATTATTCAACTTGTAAGTCTTGGTATGACGATACCAAATCAGACAATGCCATAACAGACAGAGACTAGTATAGAAATTGAATTTCTATCGGACTCTCATGATTTTAAATTCAGAATAATACATGTTCAGAAAGGGCTAAAATAGGTCATAAAGAGCTGTTAGGAGGTTCCTCGAAGAAGCCAAGAATTTAGAAAACTCATTGTCCAAAATCGTATTTTGCCGATACGGGTATATTATTCTATTCTTGCCTAGTGCCTTGTGGCGTATCAGACACTGACACTCCAACCCTTGCGGAAAACTTGGGTTAGGGGCTTCCCCACTAAGTCAATGGCATATTCCATATAATCCATGGAATATCAACTTGTAGGGGAGTGTCACCTAACTCAGAAGTAATACAAAGATTTGAATTATACTGACATGAACGCTGTATGATTTGTGATTTTCTCTCACTTATTTTATATATTTAAACACATTATTTTGGATTGCTCTGTGTACCAGTACATCTATATTGACCCCCTACCTTCCAGGTTCTGAGGCTCAATCTAGGGGTCCTGATAAGCAGTAGATTTCTTCAGGCACGAGTAAAGAATGCAGTTGGTGAGCCTTCTATATTTCAGAAGGCCTATTTTCTTTTAGTCATTGATTATTTGTTATGGTTTTGCTCTACTGGAGGCCTTGTCCCAGATTCAGACAAGTTTTGATGTCTTATATAGTTGAGATTTCGCAGACGGAAAAGATGTTGCTTTTATGTTAAAAAACCTATTTTCATATTGCTATGCAACTTTTAGATTTATGACCATGATTCCATTTCGTTTTGTATTTCCCGCACTTCCTTTTTATATAAGAATGGTGTATGTGATTACAAGTTAGAAGGGATCTCGGGCCTTCATGGTTCGAGATGCTCGTCACGGCCAAGGTCCCAGTTTGGATCGTGGCAAACACCTCGTACTTTCAGGCTAGAATTTAGACCATTGTTCCTATGCGAATAGACCCAAACTAAGTGATTCCTTGTTAATATATGTGTGTATATCAATCCCATAGTGGGTGAATACCTTTGAATATGAATTGAGGTCACAAGAATCCCCTAACTCTAAGATGTGTTGAAAACAATTCCATCAATTAAGTTTTAGTGGACACTCCAACTTGGGTCAACTTTCGTCGACCATAACTTCTAGTATACAACGAATTAGAAGGCCTACTATATATAGAATGAAATTTCTTCGAAGTATCTTTCCAACGGTACCAATTTCCCCTAAATTCAATACCAGAGCTAAGAGTTATGACTTTGCAAAGTGGAGTATTTTCCATCCGAACTGGTCTAATATGCCTTACATATGCTCCAGCATCTTGGGTGCATTTCAGGGGCATAACACACTGGTTTAGTAAATCTTTCATATACTCCAGCATCTTGGGAACATCTTGGGTGCATTTCAGGGGCATAACATACTATTTTAAGATGCCTTTCATCTGCTCCAGCAACTTGGGCACAGATGGGGCGCATTTTAGGCTACAGTTTCAGGATCAACTTCAATCTATCATAAATTTCAGTATATAACGAACTGGGAGTCCTTCTATATATAAAAGGAAAGAACTTTGAGTCTTCTTTCTAACGCAGCTAATTTCGTCCAAATCGAACATCGGAGTAAAATGTTATGCCCATTTTACTTTAGCATATCGGCCTATCAACTGGCAGTAATTTCTGCGATCTTTTTTGTTACTTGAGGGGTATTTTGGTCTTTTCTCTCAACCAAACACACGGAATTTAGCCATTCAAAGGACAAAATCTCTCATCATATATGTTTTGACTCTATATATGTGGGCACTTGATATGTATGAGGGTTCACCCACCCCGGTTGCAGCATCTTTCGACTCGCACCTGTGTCCAAAGTTTGACTCCGATAGTCTCGAGAAGGTATTAACCACCGGTGACCATACTTTCATAAAAGCACCATTGAGCGGTGGTTCCTCTCCTTCCTTTTGACCCTCGAACAAAAAATCAATTCATCACGTTATAAAATTTTGAAAGAAAAGCTGAAAGTTATTGACCTCTCACTCACGGCACACATGCTATATGTGTGATGCCGACAAAAAAGACTTTTTTTTATCCTTTTTTCGATAAGATATCCAACTACGATGTGTTAAGCATATTTAACTCAATCCAAACTCTCCAGTCCACATCCTTCTTTATATAGAAATTTTGTCGTCCTTTTTGTTTTGGAGGAAGATATAAAGAGAAGAACTACAAGAAAGCAAAAGCATCCATGTTGTATATTTGAAAGAGATTGACCTCCTTGCTTGATTTTGATCGACATAAAGTGATTTGGTGGCCATTTAAAGGCCAAAATCCCTCATTCTCTATCAAAATATCTCAAGAACAAGACCCTAACTCCCCTCCCCAAGATCAAGATCCATCCCCTAAGTTCAAGATTTCCAAGAATCAAATCAAGATTCGAATTTTGTTCTTTGAACTAAGTAATCTAAGGTACGTGGGGTTTTCCTAAATTACATGAGCATGGTGAAAACATTTTTAATGATGTTTGGATGTTTCAAAATCATGGATCTGTAATGGGTTTTGGAATTATATTTACAATCTTGCATTATGAATTCTTTAATGATATTATTGTTTTGGTCTTGAGGTCTTTCCCCCAAATTGATTTGTAAACTTTGTTAGCCCATATGTTATTGGGCCTTTAGTTTATGGACCTTTAGGTTATTGGCTATGTATATATAGCCTACTTTTGGTTTAGTTAGTTGGAATGTTTTTCAGATTAAATTGTAAACCTTAGCCTTTCTTTCTATTAATAAAGTTCTACTAATATGGTATCAGAGCTAGTTCGATCCATGTCCTTTGATTTGTTGGTTAAAGATTTTGTAGAAGATTTGTTGGTTGAAGATTTTGAGGTGCTGCTGTATTCGTTTGCTGTTTTCGTTGGATTGATTCGTTGCTGTCTTCGTTTGCTGTCTGGTATTGTTCGTCTTTCGTTCTTTTGCTTGCTGCCATTGTTGTTCGTTCGGAATTGTTCAACCTAGGGTTTTGCATCTTTTTTTTTTTTTTGAATTATTTGTGTGTTACTGTGTTTACAATGACTGGAAAGGATGATTCTCTCCAGTCCATTAGTACTCAATTAGATGGTAAGAACTATGCCTATTGGAGTTATGTCATGAAGAATTTTCTTCGTGGGAAGAATATGTGGGGTTATATCACTGGAGTAAAACCAAGACCTATCGATGATACAACTGAAAATTTTGATTTGTTGGTGGACTTATGGGAAACTAATAACTCCAAGATTATCACTTGGATCAACAATTCTGTAACTCAGTCAATTGGTATGCAATTGGCTAAGTATGACACAGCAAAGGAGGTCTGGGATCATTTGGAAAGATTGTACACTCAGTCTAATTTTGCTAAACAGTACCAGTTGGAGTATGATATCCGTGCTCTTCAACAGCATGACCTCAGTATTCAAGATTTTTATGCTGTCATGTCGGATTTGTGGGATCAATTGGCACTTACTGAATCTGCAGAGTTAAAAGGTTTTGGGCCGTACATTGCTAGACGGGAAGAGCAACGCTTGGTTCAGTTTTTGATGGCACTACGTTCTGACTTTGAGGGCCTACGTGGAACAATCCTTCATCGATCTCCCCTCCCTACTGTTGATTCTGTGGTTCATGAACTGATTGCAGAGGAGACTCGTATCAAGTCTCAAGTGGTTCAAGGGTCTAAAGTAACTACTACTCCTGTCGTGTTTGCTACTTCAACTGATCAGTCTGGGCCACCACGTACTCAGACTCGACAATCTCCTAAAGTTGCATTTGATGAGTGTGCATTCTGCAAACAGAAAAATCATTGGAAGGCTCAGTGTCCGTTGTTACTTAACAAGGTCAAACAGCCTCAATCTGGGCAGCAACAGAAATATGGGCAGCAAAAGTCTCCGTCACGCTCCTCTGGTGCTCCTCCATGGTCATCTCGTCCTCCACAGTTCGCTGCTGCTGCACCATCTGTAGATGTTGAGTCTGTTAGCACTATGCCACCTTCTGCGTTGGATCCCCAGGTTTTCGAACAGTTCAGACAGTTCTTCGTTTCTAATCCTACGGCCATGTCAGCATCTATGTCTCATTCGGGTTCAGTTTCTTCTAGTACCTCAGGTATTCCTTCCTCCTTGTGGATATTGGATTCTGGTGCGTCTCATCACATGTCCCCTCATTTGTCATCGTTTGGTTCTTTGTCACCCATTTCACCAATTTCTGTTATGTCCGCGAGTGCTGTACCTATGTCAGTCGAGGGTGTTGGTTCTGTTACTACCCCTCACATTGTCCTCTCTGATGTTTATTACATTCCCAAACTTGCTTTAAATCTTGTTTCGGTCAGTCAGTTGTGTAAGGCTGGTAATTGGGTGTTTTTTTCTGAATCTGTTTGTGTTATACAGGACCAACACACTCAGAGGGTGATTGGGACCGGCCGTAGGTTGGGGGAACTCTATGTCTTGGAGAATCTCAAAGTGTCTGCAGTTGCTGCCTCTAGCATAGATTTATCTTCTTTTCGTTTGAGTCCTTTGTCTTCTCCGTTTTATCTTTGGCATTCCAGATTAGGACATGTGTCAGTTTCACGTTTACGTTTTTTGGTCTCTAGTGGTGCTTTGGGTCATGTGAACACTAGTGATATTTCAGATTGTAGTGGTTGTAAACTGGCAAAATTTTCTGCCTTACCGTTTAATAAAAGTGTGTCTTATTCTGTTGCTCCTTTTGATATTATTCATTCTGATGTATGGGGACCAGCGCCAGTTTCCACTAAGGGTGGATCGGCCTATTATGTTTCGTTTATAGATGACTATACTCGTTATACCTGGGTGTATCTTATGAAACGCAGATCTGATTTCTTTGGCATTTACATTAACTTTAGAGCCCTTGTTAAAACACAACATTCGGCTGTGATAAAGTGTTTCAGGTGTGACTTAGGGGGTGAATATACCTCTAATGACTTCACTCAGTTACTTGCCTCTGATGGTACCATACACCAGTCATCTTGTACCGACACTCCTGAGCAGAACGGTCTGGCAGAAAGAAAACATCGTCATATTGTTGAGACAGCACGCTCTTTACTTTTGTCTGCAGAGGTTCCTAGTATTTTTTGGGGAGAAGCAGTCCTAACTGCTGTATATGTGATTAATCGTATTCCTACTGCATTGACTTCAGGGATGTCTCCGTTTGAGAAACTATATGGTCACCCGCCGAATTATTCTGCATTACGAGTTTTTAGATGTACTTGCTTTGTTCTTCGTCCTCATGTTGAACGAAATAAGTTAGGGTCAAAATCAGCTATATGTGTGTTTTTGGGGTATGGTATTGGACAAAAAGGATATCGTTGCTATGATCCTGTAAGTCAGAAATTATATGTTTCACGACATGTCACTTTTTTGGAGCATATTCCTTTTTATTCCATTCCAGCTAAAACCCATGATGTGACAAAGTCAGATATTCGGCTTATTGATCCCTTTGGGATTGACATAGAGGTTCCAGTTCCGGATTCATCCATGCCATCTGGTGTGCCACCTGATAGTGCTTCAGCCTCGCCTGTGCCTGAGTCTGCTCCTTCGACTGTTGAGACTAGAGACCCACCACCTCTGAGGAGGTCTACTCGACCTTGTAAGTCCACCAAACTGCCAGATTTTTCCTATTCTACATATTCCGCCTCATTTGCTTCCTTTATTGCAAACATACATCATTTGTCTGAACCTGAGTCGTATAGAGAGGCTGTGTCTGATCCTCTCTGGCAGAATGCTATGGCTGAGGAACTTGCTGCTCTTCATCATACACATACATGGGATTTGGTTACTCTCCCACCTGGTAAGCATGCGGTTGGTTGTCGATGGGTGTATAAGATAAAAACAAAATCTGATGGGTCTGTTGAGCGATACAAGGCGAGACTTGTGGCAAAAGGGTACTCACAACAATATGGTATGGATTATGAGGAGACTTTTTCCCCCGTAGCAAAGATGACGACTGTTCGCACTATGATTGCTGTTGCATCCGTTCGACAGTGGAAGATATTTCAGATGGATGTCAAGAATGCTTTTCTGAACGGTGATCTCCACGAGGAAGTTTATATGACTCCTCCCCCAGGTATTGACCACCAGCCAGGTGAAGTTTGTCGGCTTCGAAAAGCTTTATATGGTCTCAAACAAGCCCCTCGTGCTTGGTTTGAGAAATTCTCCACTGTTATTACTTCCCTTGGATTTGTCCCGAGTAACCATGATTCAGCATTGTTTGTTAGATATACAAGTGCAGGGCGAATTCTATTGTCCTTATATGTAGATGATATGATTATTACTGGTGATGATCATAGTGGTATTGAGTTATTGAAGCATGATTTGGCTCATCGATTTGCAATGAAGGACTTGGGCTTGCTGCGTTATTTTCTGGGTATTGAGGTGGCTCAGTCTAAGAAAGGGTATCTTCTTTCTCAGACTAAGTATATATCTGACTTGTTTACACGGGCGCGTCTTTCTGACAACAGGACTGTAGATACTCCCCTTGAAACCAATGCACGTTACTCTCCTAGTGATGGTGTTCCATTATCAGATCCGAGTCTTTATCGGACTATTGTGGGTAGTTTGGTTTATCTTACGGTTACTCGTCCAGATATAGCACATGCAGTTCATGTTGTTAGCCAGTTTGTTACTGCTCCTACTTCTGTGCACTGGGGAGCTGTACTTCGTATTCTAAGGTATCTTCGTGGCACTCAGTTTCAGAATCTCTTGTTTCCCTCGACGTCATCTCTCGAGTTGCGAGCCTATAGTGATGCTGATTGGGATGGAGATCGCAATGATCGTAAATCCACCACTGGTTTTTGTGTGTTTCTTGGAGACTCTTTAATCTCGTGGAAGAGCAAGAAACAAGATGTTGTCTCTAGATCTTCCACGGAGGCTGAGTATCGTGCCATGGCTGTGACTACATGTGAGATTATTTGGTTACGTTGGCTTCTTGCAGATATGGGGGTTCACATTTCTATGCCTACTCCCCTGCATTGTGATAACAAAAGTGCGGTACAAATTGCAAAGAATTCTGTCTTCCATGAGCGTACGAAGCACATTGAGATTGATTGTCACTTCACCCGTCATCATTTGCAGCTCGGGACCATATCGCTTCCTTTTGTTCCATCGTCTTTGCAGATTGCTGACCTTTTTATGAAGGCTCAGTCGGCGTCTCGATTTCGTTTTTTGTGTGACAAACTCTCAATGCTTATTGCTGTTGCATTGTGAGTTTGAGGGGGGATGTTAGCCCATATGTTATTGGGCCTTTAGTTTATGGACCTTTAGGTTATTGGCTATGTATATATAGCCTACTTTTGGTTTAGTTAGTTGGAATGTTTTTCAGATTAAATTGTAAACCTTAGCCTTTCTTTCTATTAATAAAGTTCTACTAATAAACTTATATATGTATGTATGAAATCGAGTTTGGGTGTTGAATTAAGAGAATCAATTATTTGAATCCCTCTCTCGTTTAAAGATTTTCTGTTTTCGTAAGTCATGATTTTTTTTGAATGTCTTTCTATGAAGTATGTTACAAATATCTTATGATTGTTAAGACTTGGTTATGGGTTTGAATTAAGACTTGTTGATAAATGTTGAAGATTTATAATGAAAGAATTTCATGGTTTGTCAAAAATACATGACCACCACATGTTTGTTGAAATGTTGAAAAGAGAGATTCTTTGCATTGTTTGACATATGATTAAAATATAGATTTTCTAGAACCGTTTGAATGATACGGTGGTCCAAACTTGATGTTTTGAATGAAAAGACTGTAACATGATATTTTATGGCTCAGAGATATGACTTGCAAGTCTTGGTATGATGATACCAAATTCAGATAATGCCATAGTAATACATAACAGATTAGAATGTGGATTTTCTTTTAGATTTTCAGATTTTGAACTTAGAATGATACAAGTTCAGAAAAGGCTAAAATGGGCATAAAGAGGTGTTAGGTGGTTACCCGAAGAAGGCACGAGTTCAGAAAACTCATTGCCCAAAATCGTGTTTTACCGATACGGGATTATTATGTCCCCTAGAGGGATTATACGCTGGCCTAGTGCCCTGTGGCTTATCGGAATCAGAAACTCCAACTCTTGCGGCAAACTTGAGTTGGGGGATTAGCCGCCGAGTTAAGGTCGGACTCCATATAGCCAGTGCGGTTGTAGAATTGTAGGGTGTACCACCTAACTTAGAAGTAATACAAAGATTAGAAATGCATTGTCAAAAATCGTTTGAGGATCATTGAAACTTCCCATGTGTTTTTAACTATTTCATGCATGATATTTCAGACTTGCTCTCATCTATGCTATATATATATGTATATGTATATATATATATATGTAAACACATTATTGTGGATTGCTCTGCATACCTGTACATCTCTATTGACCCCCTATATTTCAAAATTCTGAGACACAGTCCTAGGGTCCCGTTAAGCAGTAGATTGACTTGTCAAAAGTTTGTAAATGGTGAGACTCCCTTACTTAGGAAGGCCTGTATTAGATCTTGTTATTGTTATTTTATTTTGATTCATGGTCCGATTGGGGGCCTTGTCCCAGTCTTCAGACAGAGGTTACTTTCAATCAATAGAGATTTTGCAGACTAGTGTTATATGTTGTTGATCGTTATGAACTCATTTCAGTATTGTGTAGTTGAATTAAAAGCTGACCATGATTCCGTTTTGTTATGCATTCCGCATTTTCTCTTTGTATATGAATGGTGTATGTGATTGCAAGTTAGAAGGGCTCTCGGGCCTTCATAGTAAGGGATGCCCATCATGGCTAGGGCCCTGGTTCGGGTCGTGACAGATGTTCCTCCTCTTTCAAGATTGGAAAATGTTGGCACATTAATTGGCTTCAATTCATATGATTCAGACATCGGATGCTTCCCTTTTTCTTAAATTTTTGCAAACACATATTTCGATTGATACACTTTAGATGCTGGGAGCTTTCTTTTTCCTGTTACTTTTGCAAGTTCAGCGATGATCGATTGTTGATTTTCTCCTGAAGTAAGTAGCATTTTGGGCATGGTGATTCTTTCTAAAAATGTTGGAGCTGATAAAGAAAGAAAGAATTTTTTTTGATGAGAGTGCGGAGATGGTTCTTTCCCTTGCTATATTTATAGCTAATTCATTTCTCTAAAATCAGTAAAATATTAATTGTACTAAATCTCACTACAGATTACAGTCCATAACTCTATGTATAGTGTTCAGACTAGACCATTTTGTTGACCAGACATTAAATGACCTTTCGAGTATGGCATGTTCTGATCTGTCATGATTTATGGCTGGTAAAACTTGGCTTATATGAAAAACTACAACACATAGGAATGTTCTCAAGCATAGCATACATTCTAATATAGACTAAACATTGAGTTAAATGTTCGTTATCGAACATATTATTAAGTTGTTGTAGAAACATGTATTGTCCCTGCATGTTTTCTGATTCCATTAATCTTAACTGAAAAGCGTAGAAGACACAACACGATATTTAACATGATTAATCATTAGTCGATGTAAAAATGAGTATCAATTAATAATTATTTAATAACAAATTATGCATAATTAACAATTGTTATAGGAAAAAGGGGTAAATATACCCGTCAATTTTGGGATTTAGAGCGAATATATTCCTCTTTAAAAAAAGGTATGCATATATACGTCATCGTCTAACAAATTGTGCATATTTACCATTTTTGTTGAAAGACCTATATTTACTGGATTAGAAAATAATCTAAAACTGACTTTTTTTATAATTCCAAGAATATCATGCAGCTTTACAAAAATTACCTCACATTTTACCCCTCCTGACCCTGTCCAACTGAAAATAATCCAATCCATCTGCACAATCAATAAATGAAATTGTGTCAGGTCTAAATAAAAGACAAATTGATTTTTGTTTAGTTAAGTTGGGTCTCGAGAGGTAAATAAAATGGGTGAGATAATTTTTAAAGACATGTCTTATTATTTGAAATTAAAAAGAAGGAATTAATTTTAACTTGGTAGATGGGGAGGGTATATGTACACTATCCACTTGAAATTACAGTAAAGAGGGGCATATATTTATCTCTTTTTCTGTTAATATATAATATGTAGAAAATATGGACGAGGTGGTGTTTTATGTTTCTTTGAAATTTTCACCAAGAGTAGTAGCTGATAAGAATGAATTTACATCACTATTTACTGTTTCTCCTAGTAAGACCGGCTTTGTTACTGTTGAAAGTTTTTTGGCGCTCACATCAAAGAAAAAAGAATCATTTAGCATTTATATCCTCCGTTAAGATTTGAACATTTGGTCACGTAACTGTTCATTCAACTTCATTGATTTCATCCTAAGTTAATTCACCATAATCTAATCATAAGTTTATATAAATGAGTGATAAGATGATGTGAGATTTAGTATAACACTTAACTTATTCTGGTGATATGATCTATGTTATAAATTCTAGCAAAAGAAGGAACATCTCATCATCTTCCGTTCATTCCAAAGGAAGTAAAAGTTCTTTCTTTCTTTCTTTCTCTCTTTCTTTCTTTATCAGTTCCAACATTTACAAAGATCCAAATGCAACCTGCGGGAAAACTAGATCTAGAGAATAATGCAGTAACGTAATGCTGTGAAACTGAGGTTTTCGACTTATCAAGAAAACACTCGGTATTAACATGACTTAATAATTATTTAATAACATAATTTACATTTATTATAAAATATGTATAGGAAGTCTTATTTAATGTTTCTATGAAATCTTTCTCATGATTGATATTATGAGAAGCATATAGTAATCTTTTTGTTGTTTCTTTTTACTTGTCACAGTTTTCTTTTTGGGAGTCGGATGATATAATTTTCTATCAATGTTTTAATATATATTTTTCATCATATTGATATGAGAAAAACTGCAATTTATAGTTAATTTTTGAATATCTAAATTTAATTTTAAAATTTTGTGTTAATATAAAATGATTTAGCTTTGAAAATTGGGATAAGGCACAAGTATCTTCGAAACTATACCCGAAATCAAGTGACATGCCTAACTTTACGGGACCTACTGCCCCTTAAGCTCATTTTTTTATTTTTTTATTTTGCTCCTTTTGTGCTTGCTTGGCTGCCAAGTAGCAAAATATTTTATGTTCATTTTAAGTTTGACTTGATAGCTCGTGAGCACAAAGAGAGTACAAAAATACAATTAAATGAGTTTAGGGAGTAATAGGACCCCCCATAAAATTAGGTGTGTCACTAAGATTTTTAAATGTAGTTTTTTTTTAGGGGATCGGGAAAGGGGTATTTGGGCCTTATCTTTTGAAAATTTATTCAACTTGACTTTCAAAAAATGAAACATGACAACTATTTTGAAATGAAGTGAGTATTAATATAGGAATGAGTTTATATCATTGTTGACCATTTCTCTTTGTAAGACTAATTTTGATAACGCAGAAGTTATTTCAAATTTACTGTTTACATCCATAATCAATTCATTAATGGACATTATGGAATAATAATCTGAAGTGAAGTACACTATTTTAGTTTGGCATAATACATAAACAGGATCTTTAACTTGACACCAAATTATAACTATGCCCTTTAATTTTTTCAGTGCACAAATAGGCCCTTTAATTATATTAAATTTGAACAAAAAATACTCCAATTCTACAACTTACATGCGTGAAACTCAATCGCTCAAACCTGGATTAGTAATCTACTTGGATGCTGCCACCTAATAAAAAGGACGCATTTAACTATGATCTTTAACTTTGCCAGTATACAAGTAGGCCTTTTAACTATTCAAAAGCTGAACAAAAAAGCACATCAATTCTAACTCTGACATGCGTGGTTTTGAGTGTATACACGTATTTTTTCAGGTAGGATTAGGATGGTTTTTTGTTTAGATTTTTTATAGTTAAAGAGCCTACTTGTGCACTGGTAAAATTGAAGGTTATAGTTATAATTTGGTGTCAACGATTATGTATTATGCCTTTTAGTCAATTTAGTTAAATAACTTATAAATATAGCAACAGAGAGGTCATCTTTTCATTCTTTCTCAATGTGATCATCATCAACCCCACTTCAAAAACAATCTACAAATTGAAGAATCTATTTTCAAAAGCTGAAGAAAAAGGAAACTGTCCAATGCCCGAATCATATGAATTGAAGCCCATTAATGTGCCTACATTTTCCAATTTCGAACAAGGAGGAACATCAGAAAATGAATTGAAGACCGAAGATGACTATGACTCTAATCAAGATTTAGCAATCATGAAGTTTATCTATCATTACCACTCCAATCATGGGGTAGTTCCATATCCTCCTTATTCCGAGAAATTTCTTGATTACATCGAAACTTCATTCCCAACTTGAAATGTCGTGGCCAATAATTGGAAACTAAGATCCTTACATTAGAGCAACATTTCTTAACTGTTATGAATATGGCAGCACGTACGGGGTATTACCTGAGATAATCCACCCTATATCTCTGTAAATCTTCTTCTTGTGTATGGCTTTATGGAGTTAATTTCGTAGATTATTAGAAGTTGATGAGCAACAAGATGAACTTGGAAATTGTTGACCCATTCTTGATTTTCAAGGTCGAAATCTTCAAAGCAGCATTTTAAATAATTTCTTGGAGCAATAGTTTAAATTTCCCAATATTATTTCACTAAGCTGAATCTAGTTGCTATACTTACATGGATTATTAGTTTGGAAATTGGTTAGCTTGAATTTTTCAGTTCAGCTAAATCTTTATTATGGGATTAGAGATCGTGAAAGGTTTAAAGTTCCTAAAGTGTCTTGTTACAGTTCATTCGAGCTACAGAACTTTGTAAAGATTCTTAGTGCATTACTGATATAAGAAAACCAAGTATCAAAACATACTCCAAATCAGTCCACTAATCTTAAGGATCCGAGGACCTTTTTGGAGACCACTCTCGGATTAGCTACCGACAAGAAGAATACAAGGCACAATGGTGTATATAACACCAAAACAACAGCAACAACAACAACAAGATGATAACAATATGACAAAACAGTTAGATGAACAACAAGTCACGGCTTCACTAAAACACAAGAATAAACGGATTCAAATTACAATACTAACAAGATTACAATAAGATAAAAGGATAGATAGATAGACTACATGAAGATGTAATGTTAAGAACTCAAGAGCCTACTCCACTCTTGACACCCATAACACTACACACTTCCGTGACACAAGATTGGATTCCATCTCTCTAGCATCTACGTTTCCAAGCAAAATACAATCACTAGTGATTCCACAATAGATCTTGCCCCAGCTTCGGTTGTTGGCTTTACAAGCTCTAACGATGGTGTGTAAAGTCTTACAAGACTTACAATAAAATCCAAAAGATAAGTCTAATTGCCCTACAATGATTTTTTTATACTAGGTTACAAATAAAGTACAAAAAGAACAAAGGCCCCTTAGAGACTTAGGGGCCCATCAAGTGTAGTATATTCGTGTAACAACCTGCATTTTTTTCGGGCTAGAAATCGAAACATCGTTCATACACGTATAGACCCGAAGTAGATGATTCCTTGTTAATATATGTGTGGCGATCAATCCTATTGAGTAAGAATACCTTTGAATATGAATTGAGGTCACAAAAATCCCCTAACTCTAAAACAAGTTGGAAATATTTCTACTGATTAAGTTTTAGTGGATGTTAAAATTTAGGTCAACTTCCATCGACCATAACTCCTAGTATAATATGAATTATAGGGCCTACTATATATAAAATCAAAGGTATTTGAATTATCTTTCGAACGATAATAATTTCACCTAAATCTGATACCTGAGCGAAAAGTTATGGTTACTTTTGTGAGTGAGGCAGTGAGGTCATAAGAAATGGGTTTCCGCGTTTTAGGTTTTGTATCTGCGTTTTTAAGGGCAAAATGGGTATTTTCACCACTCTCCCCCCACCCCTCCTTCTTCATCTTAAACATGGGATTTTTAATCCCAAATGACCTCATTATTGATATTTTCATCAAAAACCATCAAGAACACTCCTCAGGGTTTCAAACAAGAAAACCTAAACAACTCAAGATTCAACCATGGGTTTTAGAAATTGATTGAAGATTTGGAAACCTCAAGCCGTGGGCGTCAAGAATCATCATTTAATTTCATAAATAGAGGTACGTGGGTTTATCCTAAAACTACATGGGCTTGTTGAAAACACTCAATTTTGATTTAAAGATCATCAAGCATGAATGTGTTAAAAGGGTTTGAAATCCATGATTTTATTATACTTATTGCACGTTTAATGATATTGTTGTTTTGGCCTTTAGGACTTATCCCCGTAAATTAATTTACACATATAAGTATATGTATGAAACTTGAAATTGAACATTTTTTTGAGAGCTCAAATAATGAAAATCCCTCTCTTGTGATAACATTATGTTTATGATCTTATGGTGATTGATTGCAATTCATGATTTATAGGTTGAAAATAGTTTACTCAAATACCATAATAGTTTGAGAATGTTTTAGAGATTTAAGACAGGGAGTTTATTGATCTATATATATTTTGTTAAAAGAGAAAGATTTGTAGGAGATTAAGAGTTTGACATGACCACCTCGCATCATTGAAAGTTTGACAAAGAGAGTTGCATACATGTGTTTGCATGATTTTTAGAGAAGGAGTTCTTTGAAATGATTTATTGATATGGTGGTCCTGAATTTATGTTTTAAAAACAGAGAATGTATTGTGCTAATAATGGCTCAGGGATGTGACTTCCAAGTCAATGGTATAACGATACCATAAGTATGTATGCCATAACAGAGTATGTTTTCAGAATATATTTTTATATTTTAAATAGTTAGAAATGGGCTTAAAGAAGGTTAGGTGGTTTCCTGAAGAGGGCTTGAGTTCAAGTAACTCTTAGCCTGAAACCGTGATTTATCGATCCAGGTATAGTATTTTTACGCTGGCGACAGCCGTGTAGCGTAGAAGAGTCAGAGACTCCACCCCTTGTAGCATACTTGGGTTAGAGGCTTCCCCGCCGAGTCATAGGAGGATTGCATATAGCCTGTGGAATTTTAGAGTTTTAGGGTATACCACCTAGCGCAAAAGTAAAAGAAAGAGTGTCATAGAGTTCAAATGATTTTTCAGGGTCTTTCGAAAATGCCCATGTGATTTCTTACTATATGATATGTTTATGCACTATTTTAAATTGCTCTCATGTATGTTGAATATAAGTTATTATTTTGGATTTGCTCTGTGTACTAATACATTTGTATTGACCCCCTACCTCCCAGTTTCCAAGGCTCAATCTAGGGGTCCAGCTAAGTAGTAAAGTTGTCAAAGAGAAGTGATTTGTGTAGCGGTGAGCCTTCTTTGTTCTAGAAGGCCTATCTATTTTCAGATCATGTTATTCCTTTTATTTTGGTCTACTGGGGGCCTTGTAAAATTGTCATTTGATCAACTAGTAGAGATTTCGCAGACTGTTCCAGATATTGTTTAGTTCGTTTCAAACTTCATTCCTTATTATTAAACTGAATCCAGAGTATGAATATTGTGCATGACTACCAGATAGAGTAGGACGTTAGGGCCTTCATGGTTAGGGATATCCGTCACGGCCAGGCCCTAGCTAGGGTCGTGACAAACATGGTATCAGAGCACGGTTCATGGTCCCAGGGTGTCTGCAAAATCGTGTCAGGTAGAGTATTGTTTATGGGTGTGCAGTGCGTCATACTTATAAGTAGGAGGCTATAAGTTGTTTAGGAATGTCTCTGTTTCTTTATGTTCCAGTTCGTTCAATAGAGTCAGAATGTTCCTCTTTCATACTCTAATTCGTGCTATGGTGCCGCCCTATATGAAAGTGTCACGACCCAAACCAGGGCCCTGGCCGTGATGGACAACCCGAACCATGAAGGCTCGAGAGCCCTTCTAACTTATAATCATTACACCATTCATATATAAATAGGAAATGCGGAAATAAAATCTTTTTTGTAAACATGGTCATAATCTAAATTTAGTTTAACAATGACGAATAAATTCCATATCAACTAAACACCGTATGAAAACCATCTGCGAAATTACTACTACATGATCATATATCAACTGTCTCAAAACTGGGACAAGGCCCTCAGTAGACCAAAACTATAATAAATAATAACTATATGAAAGAAAATAGTCCTTCTGAAATATAGAAAGCTCACCAACTGGTACTCTTCACTCCTGCCTAATGAAATCTACTGCTTATCAGGACCCCTAGATTGTGTCTCAGAACCTGGAGGGAGAAGGGGTCAATATAGATGTACTGGTACACAGAGCAATCCAAAATAAAGTTTTTATATAAATAAAATAGTTGAGAACTAGTCATAAACATCATGAAAGATATAATTTTCAAAACACATGGGCAGTCTTGGAAAAACATAAAAACCTTTCTGTCAAAAGCAGTTTCTGATCTTTGTATTACTTTTGAGTTAGGTGGCACTCCCCTACAATTCTGATATTCTACGGAAAGTATGAAATACGCCATTGACTCAGTGGGGAATCCCCCAACCCGAGTGTGCCGCAAGGGTTGGAGTTTCTAACTCTGATACGCCACACAACACTAGGCTAGTGTAATATAATATACCCTGATTGGCAAATCAAGATTTCGGTTAACGAGTTGACTGAACTCGTGCCTTATTCGAGGAACCACCTAACATCTCTTTTTGCCCAATTTTATTTTGTTCTGAATCATTTATTATTCTAGTTTCAACATCTGAAATTTCTGACTTCAAAAATGCATTCTATTTTTTTCTGAATTACCATGGCATAATCTGAATTGGTGTCGTCACACCAAGACTTGGAAGTCCTCTTTTCTGAGAGATAATGTATCATGCATAATTCTTTCATTAAAACACAGTTCAGACCACCCAAACATGCAAACCATATAAAAGATTTCATGTTTCGAAAACACAAGTCAAAATTATGCTGAGATTATTCAAACATATGGTGGTCATGTGTTACCATGCATATTCAACATTTATCAACAGGCATAACCCTCTCTTTTTATTTAGAAATCATATTCAAGTCATAGCATAAATCAAGACATTTTATGTCATGCTTTCAAGATGCAATTTAGAACAATTCATATCATATGAAAGATGGAAAAAAATCATAACAAGCGAGGGGTTCATTATAATTCATGCTCTCAATTGAATATCCATCCTTAAACACATTCACACACACACACACATACATACATACATATATATATATATACATACATATATATATATATATATATAATTTTTTAATCAATTTGGGGGAAGGTCTAAAGACCAAAACCATACCGTCAAAACTTCAAAAACATGATTATATTCATAAATCTAAAACACTCTTCTTAAAACATAATTTCTATACCCATGAGATTTTTAGAAAAAACCTGCGTACCTTATATTATGAACTTTGGATGAACTCTTGCTTTTGGGACTCTATTTGTGCTTTTGATGGATGATTCTTGAAGATCTTAGTTTGGGGTTTCTAATTCTTGAATCAATTTTGGAATTTAATGGTGAAATTTTAAGGAATCTTGAATCTTAGGTTGAGGACCTAGGGTTTGGTTCATGAGAGTATTTCAGAGGATTATATTTTGGTGAATTTGGGGCTTAATCTTATATTTATAGAGCTAAGGGGTGAAGGGAAAATACCAAAAAAACCCTCCAAAACCATTTGAAAAATGCTGAATTTATCAGCTGACGATATTGGATTGATGTCGTCACATATGTGACAAGCCGTCAGCTCATGTCATCACAAATATTGGAATTTATGAATTTCTGCCTAAGTCTGACGACATTTTCTGATAAGTCGTCAGAAATGTCATCAGACAGTTGCCAGGCTGATATGCTTGAGTAAAATGGGCATAGCATTTTGCTCCGATATTGGATTTTAGAAAAATTAGTGGCGTTGGAAAGAGAACTCAAATACCTTTTATTTTATATATGGTCGTCCACCCGGTTCATCATATATAATGAGTTATGGTAATTTAAGTTGACCCAAGTTTTGACACTCACTAAATCTTGAACGATAGAAAAGCTTTCAACCAGTCCTTGAGTTAGGGGACCTCTATGATCTCAAATCATGATCAACTAGATTCCCACACTACATTATTGATTAACACACAAAATTTTCAAAGGATTTATGGCTCTTGGATTATTTAAGCAAAGACATGATGGTTTTTCGTTCTAACACAAATTGTGTGGTGTTCAGAAAGTAAAAGTCACCTCAATTCTTTCCTTACTTTGATGTGCTCAGATATGTGTCATGATTGGGGTAATGCAAGTGCAGAAGTTTAGAGTCTAAATGGTATGGCTCTTTTGGATTGAGTCATATAATCTTTTGAAAGGGCTTGAGGAGAGTCCGTTAGTGCCTCGGAGTGTATTAATTCTAGTGCGAACTTTGATTCTAGTGAAATTGTGATTTTCAGCCTGCGGTATTAAGTGAATTCATACCTTTCTAGAATTTATGTTGCAGACATCACGCTTAAGGAAGGGGATGGTGTGTAGCAGAATGTTGGAACTGTATTTCCACCCAAGAAATTGTATAAGTTAAGTGTCGGTGTCATGACCTATTGGTAGTGGTGTTTGACTCTGATTTTTATTTATGCTGAGTAAGATATTCTTATATCATTGAACATTGTGGGTCAAGTTTCTATCTCTTGTACTCTTGTTATCATTGTGTTATTGACACTAAAAGTCTAGTGAAGCCGTGTGGGGCTCATTCGACTCACTAGCATAGTTGCCTTGTCATTCATCTCATTTTCTTGGTTCAAAGCACAAATCAAAGTCTATTGAATCTGTGTGAGGCCTATTTCAATTCACTAGCAACTTGTTGTTCATTTTGTTGTTCCTGTTTTGGTTTGAACTAGGGATTTAGAGGCGTCGTGGCAAGAAAAATGGTAAGGGTGATTTATTGAATATATGTATAGCCGAATCTTTTTGCATGAGATCAAGTTGGTAATGAAGTGATACATCCTTGTGTGTTAGTTTAGTAGAAGGTAGAGAAGGAGTTATTAGTTAAGGTGGATTGTTGTTTACTTGAAGTATGAAACTAGCTAGATTAGACAATAAGTTATAATTATAGACTCATGGCTGTTTGTGGAATTTGAAGGTAGTCTAAATGTATGCTTAGGTAAGTAAGTGTGATGTGAGAGGGTCATAGAAGCAGATGAGATTGTATGGGGTTATAATATAAGATTAAGGTTGACCATGTATATTATGTGACTTTACCCCCTTGACCTTCTTTTCTTTAGTAGTTGTAAAATAGTACTTCATTTGAGACGGTATGAAGTGGATTTTGATCTATAGTAGTGATGTCATGGAGGGGATTGTGATTGTAGGTAGTAGATAAACGAAATGAGTATTTGGAGTTGATTTTCCAATTTGATGGACTGGTACATTATGTTGCATACTTTGCTTTATTGGGGGTAGATGATTGATGATAGACTCTAGGCTTGAATTGTAGATGTAGAATGTGGTGGTAAGAATATTATCTCATGGTTGATGATGTATGTTTTGTGAAAATGAATTAGTAGGCTTGATGTGATTTGTGAAAAAGCAATGGATGAAAAGCTTAAGTGGTAATTGTGAGGTATAAGTGTATATGAGGACTAGTGTTAAAATAATGAATTGTGGGTGAGTCATTAAGTGGATAAAGGCGTAAGTATATTATAATAAGTTTCCCCTAGTAGTATGGCGCTAGGTAAGATTTTTATGATATAAGTTATGCGATTAACGGTCTAATGTTAGAAGGCTAAGTAGTGCAGAGTGGATTTTTTTTTTGTGTTAAGAAGTGAGGATGTGTATATATACTCATGAATATGCAAGTTTTAGGTTGGTGACGATTAAAAATAGAAAAATTTAAGAGTAGCGTTCTGGGCAAGCAATGCTTTTAGAGTATGCGTTAAGTAGTTATAACGCCCCGTAGTTTTCTCGATTTGATGTTACTAAGTAACGGGCTTAGAGTGATGACAACTTGAATGACCCTCTTTTTCTAAGTGTTAAAGAAAAGGATTTAGTTACATTTTGAGCTCCCAATCTTTGATGATTTTATTTTCAACCTTCCCGGCCTTAGAATGTCGATTTGTGAGTTGATTCATGCTCGGGGAAGTCAATAGTATATTTTGAGTGAGTTTTTAAATTTTCGGACAAGTGTAAGGGCATGTTTGGTGGTCAAAAACAGTAGCTAGATGCGATTTACGCACGCCGCACTCTCCAGTCCACACCTGGGGTAGCGCGCGATAGAGCATGTGGCACACGCCTCATTTCGGTGTTCCACAGAGTGCGACACACGCTCTCCTTCAGCCTTCAATTTTTAGTTACATTTTTCCAAGAGCATTTGGGTCAATTCCACCCACATTAATTCAGCCTAAACACCAAATTTGAGTAGCAAAACAGCACTTTAGCCCCAAATTCACATTCTTCCATAATTGAAATCATCCTTCCCTATAGAGAACCGAAATCCTAACTCTTAAGTATTTAGAATTGTGGATGTCCATGCCTATAATGATGTTAGTCATGAGTGAATGATTTTGGGGTTAGCGGAAGTTATAATTAGTATCCGTTAAAGGGGGATGTCCCAGAAGAAATTTAGTTCCTTTATGTTAAATTATTGAGTGAAATTTTTGTTCATGGGTATATTGCTTTCCCCTATTATATTGAGAATTGTGGTCATTAATTGATAAGAAGTTAAGTTCTCAAGTGTAGGATTGTGACTTTGATCTAAGGGAGCGATGGTGAGTTAAGTAGTCTCCGAATCTTTCTCATTGTGGAAAATTAGGGAAGAGTCATGATGAACCTACTCCTATTCAAGTGTGTTCCTCCTACTTCAGTTTAAGAGTTCATGCTATCAATGTATTATGTATTCAAGTCCTGCTGATGTCTAAGGTTTGAGTTCTCTATGTAAGTCATGTCATGTTTCGACGTCCAAACAACAAGAAATAATGTACCTCAGTGACCCAATAGTCCAATTATTCGAGCGATATGTTATGTTGCTCATGATCCAAACCTATGTCTCACGACATGCTCGGTCCTAAGGAAATATATTTCAGAATGTTGCGGAATCATTTTCTTTCAGAATTAGCCAAAGTGATAAATATGCTAACTCATGGAAAGTTTTCAACTCTTTGAATGGGGAGAAATCACATTAAGTGAAATCCTTACCTTAGTTGTTAACGACATAAACTTTGGCATTATGTTTCTCATTTTGGTCTGTCCTAAGGAAACCACAATGTGTTATGTTTGTGCCGAACGGCCCTTTACTTATGATCCAGACACTTGATATCAGAAGCACTCCGTGTGTATTCTATCGTATCTTCACTTCGTGTCCCTCCTCGAATAAGTGCAATAAGTAGAGTGATGGTCTGCTAATGATACTTCCATTCATAATGTTTATGCTCGGGTCCCTTAATGACCTTCCATATGTTAGTATGATGATGGTTGTGAAAGTGTAATAGTGCGTTAGGTATGTGAGTAGATGTTCTTGAAGGTGAGAATTTAGACTTGATTCTCGAGCTGAGGTTTTAGACGAAAGGGAAAAGAAAGAAATGAACTTTTTTGTGCGAAATAGCTAAGAACAAAAAAAATATGGTGAAAATATTTGTGAGAGTGATTGAAATTGTTGGTCTTAGTGGGGAGCGATCCATGCAAACCAATGTTTCATGCCATTAGTATTCCTTGAATTAAGACTTGAGTTGTTGGATTATAGTGATGAGGTGAGATGATTTTTGGGTATTATGTAGAGTACAGGTCCTGTAGTTTAAGTTAGCACCTTTTTCCTTTGAGTGAGGCTTCAACATAGAAGTATATTACAGAGGGAATCAAATTCGTGGGGTTAGATGTGTATGGAAAAAATTGTAAGTTGGGAAATGATGAGGCATGCATGTTATTGTTTGGGGGCATAGACAAATTGTATCTTTCAAGCTTAAGTCTTTTAATTGTATCTTGTAAGATGGAGAAGGATAAAATTCTTATGTCCCGCTAGATTTCCATCTCATGTCTTGTACCTATCATAAACAGTCCGAGGATTCTAAGGAAAACTCATGTCTTACAATATTTTGATGATGTGCCATAAACACATGCCAAGATTTTGTCGATATCATGTTTCATGCTTACACGTTTCACTAGGGGTTATCATAAAGCTCATTTGATGACTTTACATATTTTGTCAAGAAAGCATATTCAAAACAAAATTATGTTCGGTATTCTACACTTTTAGAGATCTAAAGAAAAAAAAAATCCCTACCCATTATTCAGGGACGAATGATCCCAAGGGAGAGATAATGTAACCCCCCGCATTTTTTTCGGGCTAGAAATCAAAGCATCGTTTATATCCGCATAGACCCGAAGTAGATGATTCCTTGTTAATATATGTGTGGTGATCAATCCTATAGTGTAAGAATACCTTTGAATATGAATTGAGGTCACAAAAATCCCCCAACTCCATGACAAGTTAGAAACATTTCTACTGATTATGTTTTAGTGGATGTTAAAACTTAGGTCAACTTTCATCGACCATAACTTCTAGTATAAGATTAATTAGAGGTCCTATTATATATCAAATGAAAGGTCTTCGAATTATCTTTCCTATGATACTAATTTTGCCTAAATCTGATACCTGGGGAAAAATTTATGGTTATTTTTCTGAGTGAGCCAGTGAGGTAATTCGATAAGCATGCGACGCACACTCCGTCGTACGCACCAAATTTTTAGGTTCTGTTTTCGCATTTTTAAGGGAAAAAATGGTATTTCGACCAGCCCCCCCTTCTTCAGCTTAAACACGAGATTTTTTTATCCCAAATGATCTCATTATTGATATTTTCGTCAAAAACCATCAAGAACACTCCTTAGGGTTTCAAACAAGAAAATCCAAACAACTTAAGATTCAACCGTGGGTTTTTGAAATTGATTGAAGATTTGGAATCTCCAAGTCATGGCCTTCAAGAGTCATCCTTTAATTTCCTAAATAGAGGTACGTGGGGTTTATCCTAAAACTACATGGGCTTGTATAAAATACTCAATTTTGATTTAAAGATAATCAAGCACGAATTTGTTAGAGGGGTTTGAAATCCATGATTTTATTATGCTTATTGCATGTTTAATGATATTTTTATTTTGGCCTTTAGGCCTTATCCTCTAAATTGATTTACACATATACTTTATGAAACTTGAAATTGAAGATTTTTTTGAAAGCTCAAATAATGAAAATCCCTCTCTTGTGATAACCTTATGTTTATGATCTTATGGGGATTGATTGAAATGCATGATTTTTTGCTTGAAAATAGTTTACTCAAATACCATAATACTTTGAGCATGTTTTAGAGATTTAAGAGATGGAGTTTCTTGATGTATATATATTTTGTTAAAAGAGAAAGATTTACAGGAGATTAAGAGTTTGACATGACCATCTTGCATTATTGAAAGTTTGACAAAGAGAGTTGCATACATGTGTTTACATGAGTTTTAGAGAAGGAGTTCTTTGAAATCATTTATTGATTTGGAGGTCCCGAATTTATGTTTTGAAAACATAGATTGTATTATGCTAATAATGGCTCAGAGATGTGACTTGCAAGTCAATGGTATGACAATACCATAAGTATGTAGGCCATACCAAAGTATGTTTTCAGAATATGTGTTCAGAGAATGCATGTTTTAAAGAGTTAAAAATGGGCTTAAGAGGGTTAGGTGGTTGCCTGAAGAGGGCTTGAGTTCAACTAAATCTTAGCCTAAAAACTTGATTTGCTGATCCGGATATATTATTTTTACGCTGGCAACGGCCGTGTGGCATAGCAGAGTCAAAGACTCCAACCCTTGCTGCACACTTGCGTTGGAGGCTTCCCCGCTGAGTGAATGACGGATTCCATATAAACCATGGAATTTCAGAGTTGTAGGGTATACCACCTAGCGCAGAAGTAAAAAAAAGAGTGTCACAGAGTTCAGATGATTTTTCAGAGTCTTTTGAAAACGCCCATGTGATTTCTTACTTTATGATATTTTTATGCACTGTTTTAAATTTCTCTCATGTATGTTGAATATAAATTATTATTTTGGATTTACTCTGCGCATCAGTTTATCTGTATTGACTCTCTACCTCCCAGGTTCTGAGGCTCAATCTAGGGGTCCAGCTAAGCAGTAGAGTGTTCAGAGAGAAGTGATCTGCGCAGTGGCAAGTCTTCCTTGTTTCAGAAGGCCTGTCTATTTTCAAATTATGTCATTCCTTTTGTTTTGGTCTACTGGGGGCCTTGTCCCAGTTTTCAGACAATTGTCATTTGATCAAATAGTAGAGATTTCGCAAACTGTTCTAGATATTAAACTGAATCGAGAGTATGACCATGTTTCCGTATTAGATTATATTTTTACATCTTCTTTTATTAAATGAATGTTGTGCATGACTACCAGATAGAGTAGGACGTCAGGGCCTTCATGGTTCGGTATGTCTGTCATGGCCAGGCCCTAGTTCGGGTCGTGACAGTTGGCTGATTTTTAGTGCATTTAGGTCCCCTTTTGCACTCCAATTGCACACACCAAGTCTCGGACTCAACATGCACTCCCAAAAGTCCATATCCGTGACTATTCCCGTATCAATTGCATCCCCTGAAAAACTGTAGCACAAGTTATGTAGCAGCATTAGTATAGAAGTGGAGAAACAAAAAAAAATAGACGCGCAATACTGAATATAGCTAAACTTCCATATAATGGCATTATTCTAAGTTAGAGTTTAAGATAGAGTTATGTTTGCTTATACTTTTAACAATAAAAGAAGAGAGCATTTTTATTTGGAATTATGAAGATGGAGTCGGAGACTAGGTTGTAAGTTGTTTCTCAAATTTGACATCTAACTTCAAGTTGAATTTAAAATTTTAAGGGCCAAATATTAATTTTAAAAAAAAGTAAAAAATTAAATTCGATATGAACATAACAAATACTGAATAGAAAATAATAACCAAACAGTAAAAAGAGTAAATTAATTTAACAACAACAAAAATAACTTACGTAGACATAGCATGATATTAATTTTACTATGATTAATCATAAGTCATGTAAGAATGCATATCACTTAATAATTATTTAATAACAAAATATGTATAATTAACAATTGTTATAGGAAAAAAGGGCAAATATTTCCGTCAATTTTGTGATTTAGAGTGAATATATGCCCGTTAGAAAAAGTTATGCATATATACGTCACCGTCTAATTTTTTTAATTCCAAGAATATCAAGTGACTTTAAAAAAAAAAATTACCTCATGTTTTACCCCTACAGACCCTATCCAAGTGATAAAAATAATCCAGTCCATCTACACAATCAATAAATGAAATTGAGTCAGGTCTGAATAAAAGGCGAATCAATTTTTTCCAGTTAGGTTGGGTCTCGAGAAGTAAATAAAATGGGTGAGATAATTTTTTAAAGCCATCATATTTTTTAAAAATTAAAACAAAATTATTTTAACTTGTTAGATGATGAGGGTATATTATATGTACACCATTTGTTGAATTACAGAGTATATATGCATAATTTTCTCGACAAATAATAGATCCGCTTCAAATTGCAAAAAAGGGCAGTATATTTATCTTTGTTTCTATTTTTATATAATCTATATCTACACTATATTAAAAGTATGAAGGGTCCTAAAAATGTTGTTTGAACTTTTTGCCATTCATTAAAAGTCTTTGTTTTAGACAAAATCGTCTTTTCACTATTTTTTCTAATATTTAGAAGTTGAAAATTAATTAAATATATTTATTCTAAAACCTATTAATGACAACAAAATACTTTTTACATTAGTTTAAGAATTCTAAATCAATTAAATTTGATTTTGAGAAGATTTGAAAAATCTAGAAATAAATATAAAACCGTTAGAATAAGAAAATTTAAAAAGTATCATGTTTTAAAAAATTTTAAGTACGCAAGAAGAATATAATCAATTATTTTGTAAGGATTTGACTTTAAAAACGAGGAAATATTTTAAATATATAACAAAAAGAGAAAAATAATCATACTACAAATATGGTACAAAATTGATGCGCCTCTCTTAGCCACTAGTAGCAGGGAAAGAGATACTGCATGACCAATGCGAAAATAATGATCCATCAACCACTTATAACTTCTGGTGGTAAAATATATCGAGCTTACACTAAAATATATGTTTATGTTTACTTTATTATATTAAAGTGTGAAGAATTTTTGACAAATGATTTGATCTTTTAAAAACTTCATTGAAAATCTCTAAAATAGATAAAATTATTAAATTTTAGATAATCAAACGTTACACGTGTAAGACACGTGCGGTTAAACTAGTTTGTAGAAAACGTGGAAGAGGTCGTTTTTTATATTTCTTTGAAATTTTCACCCAGTGATAGCTGATAAGAGTGAATTTACATCACTGTAGATCCTTTCTCCTAATAAGACCAACTTTGTTGAAAGTTTTTTGAATCTCTCATCTATGAAAAAAGAACCATTTAGCATTTATAACCTCTGTTAAGATTTGAACATTTGATCATGTAATTGTTCATTCAACTTGATTCCATCCTTAATTAATTCACCATAATCTAATCATAATTGTTCATTCAGCTTGATTCCATCCTTAATTAATTCACCATTATCTAGTCATAAATTGACATAAATGAGTGAGATGTGAGATTTAGTATAACACTTCACTTAATCTTCAGTTCATTTCTTTCTTTCTTTATCTCTTTCTCTCTTTATCGGCTCCAACATTTACAATGATACAAATGCTTCCTGCGGAAAAACTAAATGAAGAGAATAATGGAGTAAAGCAAGAAACTTCAGAATCTGATGAACAAGATAACGGATTAATCAATCAAGAAGACATGGAAAACCTGAAACTAGAAGAAAAAACAAGTTCTGAAACTGAGGTCTTCAACTTATCAAGAAAACACCCGGTATCCGATGAAGCCTCCCATCAACACCCAAATCAAAGCAACCCTACGAAACTTTATTGGCCAGCAGAAATCCTTACTGAAATTCTCTCAAGGCTTCCCGTTAAATCTCTCTTGCGATTCAAGTCTGTTTTAAAATCTTGGAGTTCTTTGATTTCTAGCCCTCAGTTCTCCAAATATCATCTATGTTTATCAGCTAATATTGCCTAATAATAACAAAGACTACACTAACCATAGCGTTATGTTGAGGATAGCCCAACCAGAACTCAACCTTAAGGAATGTCCTATTATGGAGGAAACTAACCTGGATTATCACATGAAAAACTCCGGTATAGCTTGTGTGATTGAGGGTTCTGTCAATGGATTGATTTTTCTTGTAAATAAGGCAAAGGAATTGTTCCTATGGAACCCAGCAATAAGAAAGTATAAGAAGTTGCCTGATTTTAGAACTAAACTGAAGGATGATGGTCAATGCACATATGGTTTTGGATATGATGATATCCATGATGATTATAAGGTAGTCTGTATTTTTACTATTACTCGCTATCCACGTAACTTTCAAGAGATCAATATATATCTATAGCCTAAAGGACGATTCTTGGCGAACAATACATTGTTCTAAGAGAGTGAAGCGGTTAATTGGCTCATGTAAGTTTGTGAATGGAAAGCTTTATTCTGCTACTAGTATTGATGTAAAAAGTAGTTGGGGAATAACCTCTTTTGATTTTAGTAATGAAAAATGGCGAAAGGTAGAGCGACCTTATTATGGAGAAGAGGCTAAATTTCTCGAGTTGGGAGTGTTGAAAAGTAATCTATCTATGATTTATAATAATTCAACTACTCACGTGGATGTGTTGACTATGAAGGAGTATGAGAATAAAGAATCTTGGAGAAAGATTTTTACTATCAATTATTCTCTATATCCCGTGGATTATTTATTTTCTCACTCTTTTTTTCTGTCCATAAGAGGTGAATTTCTGCTTATGTTTCACGATAAAATCATGATATACAATCCAAAGGATAACGTAAGCAACTGTTTACATATTAAATAATTTGATTATGGTCTTTTGACGGAATTTTTTCCAACCCTATCCTATCCGCTTTCACAAAAAGAACAAGGGACACTAAAAGATTCAAGGTGACAAATATTATGATTATTGCAACTGTACTGTAAGTGATGATTTGTATGAGTTTGATTTTATGTATTTTGCAAAGAATATATTTTAAGGAGAACATTACTAACATCTTCATGGATATTTAGTTTGACCTTTCCTTTCTAGCTACTATTTTCATGAAAAATAAAAAAAATCTCATTGTTGCTACTAGATAATTAAATTCTTTGGCTTTGTCTTTCTATTAACTTAGTTATTTGGCCAATGGAAGGTTGTATCTTCTTTCACTTTAGTAATAACAATAATATTAGCAAGAATGGGTTGAATTAATTAGAGAAAGCAAAAGAGAAAATATTTGGTTGCTATTATTATGGAATAGATGGAAAAACTCGTGAACATAGAATTTTAGGAGAAGTGATAATTATGTTTTTATTTTTTTTCCTCAAAAATAGATAAAGAAAAAACTTCAATCCAACAAAAAATAGTGTTCGATCAATAGTTTGACACACATGTTGTGGTTTTCTCATTGTTAACTTTTATGCAGCGGCATTAATTGAGGAAACTTTTGAATTTAATGAAACTTGATGAAGAAACAAACGAAAAAATAAATTGCTTGTGAAATTTTTCAACAAAATGGAGCTTACGATGGGCATTAAATCGAAATTCTAGATCGATATAATATCTAATGTATGCTGATCGAGACATTGTTTTGATACCGGTAAATGGTGAGGTATGGGGAAAGGGAAGAACTGCCCATCAGTAATGGAGATAATTTCTCATAAATATGGATATCAAAGTAACTACATTAATAATAGAGCTATTTATGAAAGTAAGAAAGTTTTAGTTGACGTAGATGGAGTTAGGAGAGATATGAAGTTACAATCTCATGCAATGTATTTTTCTAGAGTAATATTTAACTATCACATATTAGTTCATGGTCTGGGCCCTATATACATAAGTGTACTTACCTTTGCTTATGACGGCTGACAGCTTATGGGAATACGTCTTATGTTGAAGCCAGGAGAGGGTACCTAGCCTTATATTTATAGGCTTAAAAGTCTTAACCTAGTGCACCCCCATTATGGGCTCATAGGTCTACTACAGGCCTACACTATTGCCTGACCCATATGGAATTCGCATGAATACACCGCCCGTGTCTTGTCCACCAACTAATAACATCAACCCGTTTAACTTTAACGTACCAAAAAGTTAATGTTCAATCCATATAAAAAAATAATTCCAACAGTAGTTGCACCAAATCATCTTCTGGATTAAAGAAGCAAAACAATGGGGAGATTTTCAAATCTCCAAACGACAAGGTTGGCAATGGAACATAAATTTTGAGGGTTGTGGGAAGGGAGCAGGGAAGAAGAAAACTGAGATTTTAGCCTATTAGGACAAGGACGAGAAAAAGATGCACGAAATATGGGTAGAGTGTTCCCAGTCCATACCACTACCTCCGAGGTGAGGTAGGGAGGTTGCTTTCGATAGATCCTGTAGCTAAACTAAATCAAGGAGAGAAAAATTAAGTTCGTTCATTCTCCTTCAATAGTTACCTAAAATCTTTACCATAAGTAGATGCATTTAAGTGATACTTCTCTATACATATATGTACGATGTATCCTTTCCAGACTTAACTGTAGCTACTCATGATGCCCCCATTTCGACAAATGATGACGTTCACTTGATTTCGCTAACTTTCTATGTTAAATTATGTCATTTCATCGTTATTCTTTTCCTTGCTCGAAAGAAGAGAGGAACAATTAACATATCTGATTCTATAAGTTGAAGACAAGATATCAAACTTGGAAAGAGGAAACATTTTATATCAAATCAAACTTTGAGCGGAACTGAAAATTTAGAGCAAACCAATATCCAAATTAATAATTCACAGGACAGCTAGATTCAGTTTAATGAAAGAAAATTAAGAACTTTAAACTAATGCTCCAAGAAATAATTTAAAATGCCGCTATGAAGACATCGACCTTGAAAATCGAGAATGCATCAACAACTACAGTTTCATCTTGATCTTCGCCAAATGGATAATAGTTTCCGAAATTATCCCCATAAACCCATAGACAAGTTGAAAATTTTGCGGCAAATAGGGTGGATTATTTCGGGGTAATATCCTAAACGTGCAGCCATTTTCATAACCTTTATGAAATGGTGCTCTGACATAACAATCTTATTCGCCAATGCCTGGCCACAAAATTTCACGTTGGGAACTGAAGCCTCGATGTAGTCGATGAAGTTCTTTGAATTAGGAGGATGCGGAATTACCCCGTGATTGAAATAGTAATGATAGATAGCCTTCAAGATTGCTAAGTCATGATTATAATCGTAATCGTCTTCTTTTTCCAGTTTACTTTCAGATGTCCCTCCTCTTTCAAGATTGAGATTCAGACATGGGGAGCTTTCCTTTTTCCTCAATTTTCGCAAACATACGCTTCAATTGATACTCTTCAGATGCTGGAAGCTTTCTTTTTCCTGTTGTTTTTGCAAGTTCAGGGATGATCGATTCTTGATTTTCTCCTGAAGTTAGCATTTTGGGCATGGTGATTCTTTGTGAAAATGTTGGAGCTGATAAAGAAAGAAAGAAGTTTTTTTTATGAGAACACGGAAATGGTTCTCTCTCTTGCTAATATTTATAGCTAATCCATTTCTCTAAAATCAGTAAAATATTTATTGCACTAAATCTCACTGCAGATTACTGTCCATAACTCTATGTATAGTGTTCACACAGGATTATTTTGTTGATTAGACAATAAATGACCTTTCAAGTAAGGCGTGTACTGATCTGTCGTGATTTATGGCTGGTAAAACTTGGCTTATATGGAAAACTACAACACATAGGAATGTCCTCAAGTGTAGCGTACATTCTAATATAGACTAAACACTGAGTTAAATGTTCTTTATCGAACATATTATTAACTTGTTGATGAAAATTATACAGTCCATGCATGTTTTCTGATCCCATTAGACTTTTCCAGTTTTCTAGTGAACTGAAAATTATACAGTCCATGCATGTTTTCTTCTTCTTCTTCGAACTATCTTTCCTACGGTACAAATATCTCCGAAATCCGATACCAGAGCTATGCGTTATGACTTTACAAAGTGGAGTATTTTCCAAACGAACTGGTCTAACATGCCTTTCAAATGCTCCAGCATCTTGGTCTCATTTCAGGGGCATAACACACTGGTTTAGTATAATTTTCATATACTCCAGCATCTTGGGCACATCTTGGTCACATTTCAGGGGCATAACATACTGGTTTGAGATGCCTTTCATTTGCTCCAGCATCTTGGGCGCAGATGGGGCGCATTTCAGGCTACAGTTTAAGGGTCAACTTCAATCGATCATAACTTTTTGTATATAATGAACTGAGAGGTCTTCTATATGTCAAATGAAAGGAATTTGAGTCTTCTTTCTAACACAACTAATTTCATCCAAATCCAACATCAGAGTAAAAATTTATGCCTATTTTACTTCAGCATATCAGCCTATCAACTGGCAAAAACTTTTGCGACCTTTATTTTTTCTTAAGGGGTATTTTGGTCTTCCACTTAAACCTCGAACAAAAAATCGATTCATCATGTTGTTGAATTTTAAAAGAAAAGCTGAAAGTGATTGACCTCTCTCACTCACGGCACACATGCTATATTTGTGATGCCGACAAAAAGACTTTTTTTTCTCCTTTCTTCGATAAGCTATCTAACTATGATGTGTTAAGCATATTGACCTCAATCCAAACTCTCCGGTGCAAATCTTTCTTTATATAGAAATTTCGTCGTCCTTTTTGTTTTGGAGGTAGATATAAAGAGAAGAACTACAAGAAAGCAAACACATCCATGTTGTATATTTGAAAGAGGTTGACCTCGTTGCTTGATTTCGATAGGCATACAGTGATTTGGTATCCATTCAAAGGCAAAAATTCCTCATTATCTATCAAGATATCTCAAGAACAAGACCCTAACTCCCCTCCCCAAGATCAAGATCCATCCCCTAAGTTCCAGATTTCCGAGAATCAAATCAAGATTCGGATTCTGTTCTTTGAACTAAGTAATCTAAGGTACGTGGGATTTTTCTAAATTACATGGGCATGGTGAAAACATTTTTAGTGATGTTTGGATGTTGAAAAATCATGGATCTGTAATGGGTTTTGGAATTATATTTACAATCTTGTATTATGAATTCTTTAATGATATTATTATTTTGGTCTTGAGGCCTTTCCCCAAACTGATTTGTAATCGTATATATGTATGTATGAAATCGAGTTTGGGTGTTGAATTAAGAGAATCAATTATTGAAAATCCCTCTCTCGTTTAAAGATTTTCTATTTTCGTAAGTCATGATTTTATTTGAATGTATTTCAGTGCAGTATGTTACAAATGTCTTATGATTGTTAAGACTTCTTTATGGTTTTGAATTAAGACTTGTTGATAAATGTTGAAGATTTATAATGAAAGAACTGCATGGTTTGTCAAAAATACATGACCACCACATGTTTGTTGAAATGTTGAAAAGAGAGATTCTTTGCATTGTTTGACATATGATTGAAATATGGATTCTCTTGAACTGTTTGATTGATATGGTGGTCCAAACTTGATGTTTTGAATGAAAAGACTGTAACATGATATTTTATGGCTCAGAGATATGACTTGCAAGTCTTGGTATGACGATACCAAATTCATATAATTCCATAGTAATACAGAACAGAATAGAATGTGGATTTTCTTTCATATTTTCAGATTTTGAACTTAGAATGATACAAGTTAAGAAAAGGCTAAAAATGGTCATAAAGAGATGTTAGGTGGGTACCTAAAGAAGGCATGAGTTCAGAAAACTCATTGCCCGAAATCGTGTTTTGCTGATACGGGATTATTATGTCCCCTAGAGGGATTATACGCTGGCCTAGTGTCCTGTGGCATATCAGAATCAGAAACTCCAAATCTTGACGCAAACATGGGTTGGGGTCTAGGCCGCTGAGTTAAGGGCGGACTCCATATAGCCCGTGGGGTTGTAGAATTGTAGGGTGTACCACCTAACTCAGAAGTAATACAAAGATTAGAACTGCATTGTCAAAAATCGTTTTAAGATCACTGAAACTGCCCATGTGTTTTTAACTATTTCATGCATGATATTTCATACTTTCTCTCATCTATGTTATATATACATATATGTAAGCATATTATTTTGGATTGCTTTGCGTACTAGTACATCTGTATTAACCCCCTATATTTCAGGATTCTGAGACACAGTCCTGGGGTCCCGTTAAGCAGTAGATTGACTTGTCAAAAGTTTGCAAATGGTGAGCCTCCCTTACTTCGGAAGGGCTGTATTAGAACTTTTTATTGTTATTTTATTTTGATTCATGATCCGATTAGGGTTATTGTGTAGTGGAATTAAAAGCTGACCATGATTCCATTTTGTTATGTATTCCACATTTTCTCTTTGTATATGAATGGTGTATGTGATTACAAGTTAGAAGGGCTCTCGGGCCTTCATGGTTTGGGATGCCCGACACGGCTGGGCCCCTGTTCGGGTTGTGACAGATAGCATTCAAGATTGCTAAGTCATGATCATAATCATCATCGTCCTCTTTTTCCAGTTTACTTTCAGATGTTCCTCCTCTTTCAAGATTGGAAAATGTTGGCACATTAATTGGCTTCAATTCATATGAATAAGACATCAGGTGCTTTCCTTTGTCTTCAATCTTGGCAAACACACACTTCAGTTGATACACTTCAGATGCTGGGAGCTTTCTTTTTCCTGTTACTTTTGCAAGTTCAGGGATGATCGATTCTTGATTTTCTCCTGAAGTTAACATTTTGGGCATGGTGATTCTTTGTGAAAATGTTGGAGCTGATAAAGACAGAAAGAAGATTTTTTGATGAGAATGCAGAGATGGTTCTTTCTCTTGCTACATTTATAGCAATTTGATTTCACTAAAATCAGTAAAATATTAATTGTCCTAAATCTCACTGCAGATTACGGTCCATAACACTACGTATAGTGTTCACACTAGATCATTTTGTTGATTAGACATTAAATGACCTTTCGAGTAAGGCATGTTCTGATATGCCATGATTTATGGCTGGTAAAACTTGGCTTATATGAAAAACTACAACACATAGGAATGTCCTCAAGCATAGCATACATTCTAATATAGACTAAACATTGAGTTAAATGTTCGTTATCGAACATATTATTAAGTTGTTGAAGAAAAATGTACTGTCCCTGCATGTTTTCTGATCCCATTAACCTTAACTGAAAAGCGTAGAAGATACAACGAGATATTTAACATGATTAATCATTAGTCGATGTAAAAATGAGTATCTTTTAATAATAATTTAATAACAAATTATGCTTAATTAACAATTGTTATAGGAAAAAGGGGTAAATATACCCTTCAATTTTGTGATTTAGAGCAAATATATTCCTCGTTAAAACAAGTTATGCATATATACATCATCGTCTAACAAATTCTGCATATTTACTATTGGAGTACGCGTCCTACTAATTGCCTATCTGTAGAACATGTAAGTAAACGTGATTCACAGAAGTAAACTGAACACAGTGTTTTAACGTGGAAAACACCCGGCTCAAGAAAGGTGTAAAAAACCACGACTTGTACCTCTACAGGATTTAACCCAACTTCACTAAAATACTTGAGCCTCAATAATCAACAAAATTACAAGACTTCTTGTAACCTAGGAATTAAAACATCTAACTCCTATTATTACAAAAACACTAATCTTCGCAAGATAAGTGTTCCCAAGTCTTCGAGTTCTCAAACTTGAAGACGACAACTCCTAACTCAGTTTATAGATTACTGAGACTAGAATCAATGACGCATTATATAACGCCCCGATTCGCTGAACTGGAATTCTACACGGCTCTCATGACCCCAAGGGACCACAAGCTAACCCATGATTGATATCTGTACCTATAAACTGCATAATATCTCATAAAATATGCGGAAACATGAACTGTAAGGCCATAAGGTTCAATACTGATACATATCTGAAAAATATAGTATAACAATACCAAAAAGAAACATAAATACTGAAGTTTGAACATCTAATCTGACATCTAGTCTGAAAGCCTCTAACTGAACTAAATAAGGATTTGATGGGACGTCCCCACCTAACTCTAACTACTGAAATAAAGTCAAAACTGAAATAGAAATGAAATCATCATGTCCTCGAAGGATGAGGACTCACGTCTAACTCTGATTGCTGATCCTGGAATCTACTGCTGATTTGGAGATCATGCCTCTGAACCTATGGTGTAACATAAGGTAAAGCACCATAGCGCAAATGCGTCAGTACGTCTAAATGTATTGAGTATACGAGTGAGGTAGGCTAAATGCAAAGGGTTATATGCATGGACAATACTGATTGATATGAACGTGAGAGTACAGACATGCATACATAAGTGTAACTGAACTCATGGAGATACGGACTACTAAGTCTGAATACTGATAACATGAGTGTACTAATAATGAGATTCTGTAAGGCATAGGTGGATTTCATACTTGCATTCTGTCAATCCATCTAAAGATCATGTTTTTCAACTAACAACATAACTTTCATGAGATATACAGTCACAATACTATTATATAGCAAAATAAATAAGCATTAACATGGGTATGATCATATCACCACAATCAACCAAGCTTTTGTATTTTAAAGATTGATTCTTGAACTCCACGGATGAAAGGATTCCGTGGATGAACACTACGCATATCTTGGAAGGGAGGTTCTTGATGATTGACAGAGGAATTTTCTTGAAATTGGATCTTCAAGATTAATTATGCAACCCTAGTTGTTTTTCTCTTTTAGTGCTCTTAGATGATGAGCTTTGAGATGTTAATAGGGTTGTAATGTGTTTAGAATCTATATATTTTGTAGGGTTAAGTTGAGGGACGTGTATGGACTGTTAAAAGACTTAATTACCCTAAAATAACTCAAAGCAGAGTAATTTTGGCATTGGAACTGACTTAGGCGGCGCCTAACCAATCACCTAAGTTTGATTGGGCGTGCCTAACCAATCGCCTATCCTTACTGTCTCTCACAAAAATGGGCATAACATTTTGCTCGAGTATTGGATTAAGGAAAAATTGGTATCGTTGGAAAGATAATTCAATTCTCTACAATTTTCTAGGTCTTAATCAGCCAAAATACCACATTAACATTGAGTTATACTTGTTCATAGATTACCCTTGCAAAATCAAAAACTAAAACTTGATGGATTCAAAAACTCTTAGCTTGTATTACCTTAAGTGACTCATAGGAATATGCTTAATGTATCATAAGCTATCTTATCACTAGGATACTCATTGTAAGTCATGCACTAAAATGCTACTCACAGGATAGGAGGTTTTATACGTAAGAAAAATGGTTTGTCTCCTACCTTAGAAACATACGGGGTATTACAATATCTCCCCCTTGGGAACATTCGTCCTCGAATGGAGATTAACTGAGGTGGAAGAGATGATAAGATAAAGTAAGTACAAGACATACACTACTGAAACATGAGTTCATGACTGAAATGACTGAAAGCTGAGCATAACATACTGAACATGCATATCTGATGCATGGGAAGCTGATTCATGAATATAAGACTGAGGATTCTAATAAAGTGAGTTTTCTCAAAATGAGAATGCATATCTGATGCACAACGGAAAGGTTGAATCCATGCATATCTGATGCATGATTATATGAATGACATGATACGTGAATGCATGACTGAAAGTACTGATGAGCTGATCACGAATATCTAATGTGTGAATTCATGACTAAACTTACTCATGAACATGCAATAGTAAAGGTATCAAGTTTGAACTGAAAACTGAGCATGGAATTGAATACCAAGTTTGGTACTGTTAACATGAGAATGAGTAAGTTTAAGGAAAACTGTTACCTTGAACTGATAATACCGATAAGTTTGAGATTAATTACTCCATATGCATGATCGGAAACATGAGAACATAACTAAGTCTGGGACGTGGTAGATATACTGAATATCATGATCTAAACTAAATCTTGAAAACATGACATACGACTGAAGTTGGAGTTTAAGGGTTAACTTATATGTACCCCTTCTCTAAACTGGATTCATCAAAAGAAAATAGAGCAGCGGCATGTTTGTGTCAAGAAATTTTAGGGGTATGATGTATCTCCCCCTTGGGACACTATGTCCCTTAAAAAATATTGACATGGATGAGCTACTGAGGGAAATGGAGGTGATACGCAAGATACCTAGGAACTGAGTCATGACTGAATAGCTAGGATCTGAAATTGAGACATGATACATGAACTAAGATGAACACGAGTGCATAAATATACTAACTTATCTGATTAACTAAACAACTAATAGCTGAATACTGGATCTGCAAAGCTAAACTGTACTTAGTCTGAATAGCTAGGCTGAGATTTTTGAGCTTTATGCATAGGAGATAAGGACTAACTGAGAAGAATAAGGTATCTGATCATGGATTCATAAATTCTATATTATTTTCAAATGCGAGACCAAGCGTACGACATGGCTATGAGGTATTCTATAAACTGGGGTGCTGAAACACTGATAACTGAGTACTGACAACCTGAATGCTATGATCAAGAATGTCTAGAACTGAACTGAGTTTCAAATCCGATTACTGAACTGAAGATGACATTATAACTAAGCCTATATCTAGTACAGAAGTACTAAATTCAAGGAATGAATACTGATCACTAAGTGTTGGATACTGAAACTATAATTGAGTTGGCGACTGAGGTTTTGATGGCTACATGTTGGGGACTGACATAAGTCAAGGATCTAAATGTACACTTACACTTTGTACTTTCCCAACTTCTAAATATAACCCCTTTCTAGACGTTTACTTCCACATTTATCATGACATTCAAGCCTATCTTCTCAACTACACCCTCATGCAAAGTAAGCATGCAACAATCTTCTCTTATCTAAACAACTGCTCATCACTACACTATTCTAAAAGGAGAGCTAACTGGAGGAGTAAATTAGGAGGACCTGAAACATGAATAGATACAAACTAAACTTGACACATGACTGAAACTTGAGGAATAAAATATCAATAGTTTGGATTTACCAATAAGGTTTGAACTGAGGATATACATGACATAGTCTAAATGTATCTGATCTGTAGGGGCATAGCATGAGTCATGGAAGCTAAGTATACTGGAAAGAATGATATGCATACATAAGTCATGAGCTGCATGACCTGAGTCTAGAGTTTTCTTTACTCATGGAACATGAGTCGTAATGTGGAGTAAAAGGGACTCCTTATGCTAGAAATTGAATTCATACATAATTATAGTTCGTGACCATAGATTTGGTATGCAATGCCTGAGTTGGTTTCGTGATAGCTAAAGTGAAAAAAACTCTGTACTGAGATGAGAATGGGTCTGGAATTGTCTTCCCTTACTGCTTCTATACATACTAGCTCTACTACTGAAATCTGAGGGCTTGGCTTAGGTACTTGATCTACCATCACATACCTACATTATGTTCAATGCCTATCTGTCTTATTAAACACATCATCTGATTCTGTTTCCTCATATACTGCTAATATCACATTCACACCTTCATGCTTAATTTTGAGACAATAAAATTAAGTGTTTAGCCCGTACTGTTCAAGCCTACTGATCTAATCCCCATGAATACATAATCTGATCAAATAGAATAATACTATCCCAACTCTACTACTGCTAAACTTCTGGGTTCAGGAATGAGTTCTTATGATAATGAATAAAATCTGTACGACCTTGGAACAATAATGAACTGATGGGATATTGTTTGAGTCTGTTGCTAATCTCATAACTGACCGTAGGGACTGTCTAAGGAAGCCCTGTCTTTAGGACTTTGAACTTCACTGTTTCTATTACCTTGAAAGTAAGGTAAAGTGAACATGAGTGGTGCATGATATGAATGTATATTGTTTCCTTAAAGAAACTTACTATAGCACGATCTTGAGACATAAAAGAAGGTAAAATATTCCTAAAACATCTCATAGCCTCTTGCATATAAGTGTGGTGCACAAAATGCCCATGTACTAGACTCTACTTGATGCAGATTCCAGATTTCCTAGGACACTATTGAACCTTAGGCTCTGATACCAAGTTTGTAACGCCCCGATTTGCTGAACCAAAATTCTACACGGTGCTCATGACCTCGAGGGCCATAAGCTAACCCATGAATGATATATGTACCTATAAACTACATAATATCTCATAAAATATGCAAAAACATGAACTGCAAGGCCATAAGGTTCAATACTGATACATATCTTAAAAATATGATATAACAATACCAAAAAGAAACATAAATATTAAAGTCTGAACATCTAATCTAACATCTAGTCTGAAAGCCTCTAACTGAACTGAATAAGGAGTTGATGGGACATGTCCCTAACTAACTCTAACTATTGAAATAAAGTGAAAACTGAAATAGAAATGAAATCATCATGTCCTCGAAGGATGAGGACTTATGTCTAACTCTGATTGCTGATCCTGGAATCTACTATTGATTTGGATCTCATGCCTCTGAACCTATGGTGTAACCTAAGAGAAAGCACCATAGTACAAATGCGTCAGTATGTCTGAATGTACTAAGTATACAAGTGAGGTAGGCTAAATGCAAAGGGTCATATGTATGGAAAATACTGACTGATATGAACATGAGAGTACATACATGTATACGTAACTGTAACTGAACTCGTGGAGATACGGACTACTGAGTCTGAATACTAACAACATGAGTGTACTGATAATGAGATTCTGAAAGACTGAGTTTAATGATATTGATATGTAAATCACTAATAAGTGATGGATCTGATACTGTATTATTGAATACTAAGAGACTGATATTGCATTACTGATAAATGAATGATTATGTCTAACAGTTCAAATTATGAACAACTGGTCTGATTGACTGTATCTGACAGTCCTGAAGCTGAATACTGATAGCATGAGTTATGATAACTGTTGTGATTGATATCATAAGTGACTATATCTCATAGTCCATAAATATAAAGGAAACTATCGAAATTCCATTCTATTTCTGAGTTGAATGTATCTGACAGCCCTGATATACTGAAATCTGAAGAGATATCTGAGTTTTTTACTGAGATTGGGTAGATATAGCTGACAGTCCTGAAATCTGTAACTAAAACTATGGGAAGTAGTTATCTAACCGACATTCCACAAATACGCTATAATAGATAAGCTGGGGTCCAATCTCTGCCCCGACTGAAGGGGTGTCAATACCATGCCACTGGTAAGGACAGTTGTAAGAACCCTATACTGGTAAGTACTCAATAAGAATGGTGGGAACCCTAAACTGATGGGTTAAGCCACCTCATCAACCTTAATATGACGGGTTATGCTTTCTCAACCTACACTGGCTACGTAGTTCTGTTACACAAGGATGACTACTAAGAATCACACCCTGAACTGGCGGGTAAGTTCCCATCCTTGGGTTTACTCGGTGCTAACTTCTACTCCCATCTGAAGGACACTGAACTGAATAACTAAGCTGAACTGAATAACTGAACTGATTAGTTGAACTATCTGATTAACTGGACTGATACTAGTGGTATTATTTAGCAGAGCTAAACTAAGTTTACTGGATTCCAATGACTGACGGAATGTACTGAGTTCTGAGGACTGGTTAAGAGTACTGAAGTTACTGAGATTGACTGTGAATACTGAGGTTGCTGAGGTTACTGAGCACTGAGACTACTGAGATTACTGGACTACTGAGATTACTGAAATTTCTGAGTTTTCCTGAGTCAAATGACTGACTGAATTCTATAGATCATGGCTTGACTGAGAGTATCATGAAAACATGACATGGATCTAGGCACACAACTATATTTTTTGGGTACAAGTACCCCCAGGACTCGATGTAAGGAAACTGACACAACTTGAATTTCTTGAGTACACGACCATCAATAAAAATCCATAATACATGATTGGGGGATTTCATAAAGTACATGGTCATCATAATATCTATCATGAATAGGAATTCTTATAATAAAGTCATAAATCTCATATTCTAATATCATGGGAATTTCGACAGCATATACTATTCATAGCAATCGCATGTAAACCATTCAAGCGTAAGGAAACGACAACATGTAATGTTTAGTTCATATTGTAATGATTTTGGGATATTATACTTCATGTATTTATTCAACATCTCAAACATGGTAGGGAAAGCATCGATATATTTTGTGTACATAATTTATATCTCCATTATCATACATGCTTTATACCACAACAATAACAACACATAATTTGCATAGAAATTCATATTGGAGTGTATGACTAACATGAACTTGTTATTTATATATCATGAAATCATGTAAATATGAAGTTCTAACATGTAAGGCATTTTATCAAACACCTTGCATGCATTCTTTAAGGCATAGGTGGATTTCATACTTGCATTCTGTCAATCCATCTAAAGATCATGTTTTTCAACTAACAACAGAACTTTCATGAGATATACAGTCACGATACCATTATATAGCAAAACAAACAAGCATCAACATTGGTATGATCATATCACCACAATCAACCAAGCTTTTTTATTTTAAATATTGATTCTTGAACTCCACGGACGAAAGGATTCCATGGATGAACACTACGCATACCTTGGAAGGGAGGTTCTTGATGATTGACGGAGGAATTTCCTTGAAATTGGATCTTCAAGCTTACTTATGCAACCCTAGTTGTTTTTCTATTTTAGTTCTCTTGGATGATGAGCTTTGAGATGTTAATAGGGTTGTAATATGTTTAGAAGCTATATATTTCGTAGATTTTAGTTTAGGGACGTGTAAGGAGTGTTAAAAGACTTAATTACCCTCAAAATAACTCAAAATGGAGTGTTTTTGGCATTGGAACTGACTTAGGCGGTGCCTAACCAATCGCCTAAGTTTGGTTGGGTGGCGCCTAAACAATCGCCTATCCTTACTGTCTCTCACAAAAATGGACATAACTTTTCGCTCAAGTATGTATGCTGATTGTTGATTGACTTTTTCAGTACGTGTGTGACTACTGGCTTTGAGTCATGTTTGCTTTATTTAAGCCAACCTATGATAGAGTCCTTTTTTATGTTCAATTCTTTCTTCAGTAGAACTCTATCAGCTAATTCTTTTCCCTTTTGCTGCCGCCTCACCTCTCCTAGTTTTGATAGGATTCTCTTAATTCAAATCCTCTTCTTACTTAACTCCTTGATCAACTTGACTTCTTCAAGACTTCTAGTCTGATCTAACTCGGCTTCTGATGTAATCAATGTTATCTAAGTTTTTCTTGAACACATAATCATATCATTCAAACTCCTGTGCCAGCTAGACTATTTCACCTTGAACGGACCAGCTTCTTCAACGTGTTTTATTTATATGTCTATCATCAAAACTCCTCATGCCCTAACAAATTCCCCCTTTTTGATGATGACACACATAGTAGCTTCAGTATTACATAATCCTGACATACTTAAGCAGGAATTAAATAACATAATCAAAGTAGAATGTAATAGGTTAGTCCAATTAAGTTATAAGCATTGTATAATATATTCTTCCCCCTTTTTACATCATCAAAAAGCTGAGCCATCAAGTAAAAATTGTTTAATAATTCATGGTCACTGGGGCTATCACTAAAACAAGCAAGATTTAGAGCAAGAGATAACTATGAATTGAATTAGGCAGAAATAGATCAAGTAAAGCAAAAGAGATCCATTTTAAATAAAATAGATACAATTATTGCTACCCAGCAAAACAAAAAGAGAAACAAGGTAAACAGGAGAGCATCATAGTGAATGGGCTTAAAGGATGAAAAAGGATTTTAATTGGAGGAGGTGGAGGGAATAAGGGAGGTCAACTTTCTAATGATATCATCATTTTCATCGCATTCCTTCTTCAAGATTTCTGTAAGGGATGAAATTTCAGCTTCAAGATCCCTCTTTTAATCTTTATGAACAGCCTGGGCAGCTACCAATGCAGCCTATGCACTCTTTAGCTCACCCTTCTTTTCCTCTAAGGCATTTCACAACTTTTGCATAGGTTTGTCAGCATGTCTCATGGTAGCAGGTAACCTAGCATGGTTGAGTTGTCTAATCACATCCTTAGTCATCTGCAAGGACCATACCTTGACAAGTACATGAAAATCATTGAAAACAGATGCAAGCCAAAAATGATAAAGCAGAGCATGGCCATTTGTATCTTTAACAAGTATCCTTTTCATATGCTTAATGATGAGTAGAGGAAGGTCTATTAGAATCTTATAATCCAATAGTTCCATCAAGGTAAGATCAAGAAAACTTGCAATTATGCGCCTTTCCTGACGAGCAAGATCATTTTGTGAACCACATCAAAATAGGACTAATAGAGATGGGACATCTCATTTTTCATGAACCTACAAAGAGAGGAAATAAGAGAATTCCCAAAGAATTTTCCAAGATATCAAGATCGGATGGAAGATTATCAAGAGATGGCCAAGATCCCTTTACGTAATGACACCAACCACCAGTTGGAACACTTGGAATTTTTCCCAGATTAGCAGGATAAAGATTGATGGTTTTCCAATGAACTGTGGTTGAAATCATTTCCCCAATTGCAGCTCCATTGGTATAAAACTCATACACCTCATTTTTACCAAATCTCCTCTAATGATCACCTTGAAGAAACAAGGATGACCACCCCTGTGCTGTCAGTTTTGATACTAACATATCCATAGCAGGACCCCCAAACCCAGTGACAACTCTTCCTCTAGTCATCTTTTGTTTCTAGTAATACCCCATATTTTCGTGCTAGATTTCTAACTGTCGTTCCTGCGTATCTACACGCTAATCGAAGTGATTCTCACATTAATATAAGTTTTATGATCATTATCCTAGTATATGGAGTAGTTTATAGGTGGAAAATGTTTATATAAATGACCTAGAACAAGGTTGAGCTAAGACCAATTGATTCATCCAAAGTTTGACATTCGATTCTATAATGGTCAACTTCAAATGTGAATATATCTAAATATACATGGAACTTTTCATCTCAAGACCTATAAAATTGTAGATAATTGAATTAGCTTTCCAACGATATCGATTTCATCAATATCTGACACCCGAGCAAGGAGTTATGGCTTTGCGAATTAGAGTGCATCGCCAAACCAATTGCACATAGCTACTGGAATAGGTGTGCGATAAGCAATGTGGCACATACTTAAATGTGTGCAATAAGCAATGTGGAGCATACTTAAATATGTGTGATAAGCAATTTGGTATATACATAAATGTGTGCAATGAAAAAGCAATGCAGCATACCTCACTTCCAAGTGCCAAAAATACCCCTATATATGTCTATAACACAGGATTAAACTCCCATAACACCAAAATAAGTTTACTTTCTCTCAAAATCACTAATAACATTCATTAGGGTTTCAACCTAAGAATTCAAATATCTCAAGATTCAACCATGAGTTTTCAATAATTCTTTGAGATTCGGAATCACCTTTTCGAGGGCTACAAAAAACACTCATTATTTTCACGAATAGAGTTCCAAGGTCAAGAGTTCATTCAAAGCTTCAAGTTTAAGGTATGTGGAGTTTTCAACAAGAAAATTCTTTCGTTCTTATGCCCAAAATTTGTATTATTTTACAAATATATATGATTTTATATGCTTTGATATGAATTTGAGATAGAAACTATTATCCTACGTTCTTGTTCAAAAGAAAATTATATTTTTATGATGTCTTGAACATAAATTCCTTGATTTTTGATGTTAATATCATGTTTGAAGTCGAATCTGTAGATTTTCATATGAATTATACATGTTTGGTTCATAAAGTGTGAATCTTGAAATATTTTGCTCAAGTATTTATATATGGGTTTTGAACCCTATTTGAGAAGTATGATTTTTGTGAAAGTAATGTTTTATGCACACCTTGAGATTTGAAATATTTGACCTTTTGGTCTTGAACGAGTTATTTTTGAACTCGAAAGAGAAAAGAAATCCACATTTTAATTTATTATGAAAAAGGAGTAGCATCATGGCTCCCGTTGTGAATTGCTGAATTATTTTGTGTTGGATTTTCTTTAAAAAGATCTGAGCTAAGTCCGAGAGTTGTCTTTAGCACCGAGTGGTAGGTATAGCTATGTTGGTACTTCCCTAGAACTATGTGCCCCCGTAGGAGCTGGAATTGAGGCTGTTATATGTAGTGATTACTAGTTTTTGGATATGATACTTATAGTCCTACTCCGATGGCAAGGATAGGATGGCTCTTCCCAACGTGGGTTGTACGTTGGACTCCATGTGGCTCACATGGTTTATGTCGTTTAGGAGATCTCCCAATGTGTGTGTGTATTCTCCTATTTAATATGAAAAGTCTTATTTTTCTATCTGAGATGAAAACATATTTGTTTGAAAGACTGAGTTTGAGAAAGTCATTGTTTTTGATAGATTTAATGAACATATATTCCAAAGAGAATTGTTATGAGATTTGATTGCTTTGATGATTTGGAATCGAGATGGAAGTGAATTGAGATTTATAATGATGACTCAGATGTTTCACCCGATATATATTACTCTCTTATGATTATAATGATTTTAGTTCGAGCTAACTGAGTCATTTATATCAGCATGCATAATTTTATAAACTGGAATGATATTAAGATATTATTTTATATATGCATTGCACCCCATATGCATGGTACATTTCCATGGTACTGATCCACATATTCGTATGTGGGCTACATTTTCTTGGAATGTAGGTACAAGGTATAGTGTATATATTCAGATCCAGTCAGTTCACAGCATCCAGTCAACAGGTGATCAATCCTTTTGATTCAAAGGCTTGAGTTAGTTATACAGTTCGAGAAGTGTTGTATTTTCTTTATCCAGCAGTATTGAGTTGGGATAGTCGGGAGTCATGACCCAGCTTCCTATAGTCAGTACTAGTAGAGGCTTCATAGACAGTCAGTAGAAGTTGATGTATTTCATTTTAGTTTTGGTTGTAAAAGCAGAGTTGTAATCTTATAAATTTAGTTTTGTATCTATTATATTCAAAAAAGAGTTATTTTCCATAGATTTGTATAGATTTATACTTTCTGTTCAGTTGCTTATGAGTTATGCCAGTAGAAGGATAAGCTTGGGGTCACTTGTGATCCTAAGAACCGAGTGACATCTCGAGACCTAACTTCGCGGCATTACAAACTTGGTATCAAAGCACAGAGTTCAAGTGTCCTAAGTTGTCTATGAATCCGTGTCTAGTAGAGTCTTGCCGAACAATATGGAGACGTCTGTACTTTTCTTCGAGAGGCTACAGGGCATTTAGGAAATGTCTCCCTTCTTTCAAGTCTAGGACCGTGCCATGAAAAGGTTCTCCAAGAAACTTATATAAATTCTTATCTTACTCTATTCTTGCAAACTGTGCCTCATTTCCAAGGTATCAGAAATAGTTGAGCTTCATTCTCCATAGATAGTTATGGAATTGTAAGAGAGATACTAAAGTATCCTACCATTACTTTTGAGTTCCACAAACTGAAGTGCTTTATAGGCCTGTAGAAATTGTGAACTAAGCCTGAGTCAGATATGCTTTCAAATTTCTTCTCAAAATCCATAATGACAGTCTATACTTCTCTATCTATGTACTTTTCTTGAGGTAACATGTTTGTCATGTTTCAATTTCCTCCCCTGATAATGCTCTTATATTTGCTGGCAGAAGTTTCAGAAGTTTCATAAAGTGGCTTGAGAGGAGCCTTGTAGTGTGTTATAAGTCCTTCAAATTTAAGTTATGCCCTCGTTCTTATGAGTTATTTAATTAAGATAGAGTAAGGTGTATTCATAGATCGTTGAATGTGGTGTGTCAAGTTTCTATATCTTGTATTATGTAATCTTGTTATCATTATGTTTGTGAAAAATCAAAGTTTAGTGAAGCCGTGTGAGACCTATTTCAATTCTCTAGCATAGTTGCTTTATTATTCATATAATTTTCTGAGTCAAAACACATAACCAAAGTCTAGTGAAGCCGTGTGAGGCCTATTTCGATTCACTAGCAAATTATTATTTATGTTGTTGTTCTGGTGTTAGTTGAAAGTGTGGGTTTCTATGTAGTGACAGAAGTAGTAACGTTTAGTTGAAATCCTTGTGTTAGTTGAACTTTTGGGTTTAGAAGTGTAGTGGCAAGAATGGTGGTAAGAGTGATTTATTGAATATGTATAGCTGAATTTTTGCTTATGATTGAATTAGTAATGAAGTAATATACCCTTGTTTTTTTAGTTTAGTGAAGTTAGAGAAGGATATTATTAGTTAAGGTGGATTTTTGTTTGCTTGAAGTATGAAAAGAGTTATTGATGGTATTTGTTATGCTAGGAATGTATACGTTTTGATGGAAGTACTTGGTGGTTGAGTAATGTTAATTTAGGCTTTCCTGAGATAGTTTAGTTGAAATTTATAGAGCTATGAAAGTAATTTAGATGTGAAGATGGTTAAATAGTAATGATGTGAAGAAGGAGGATGTGTTAATAGATTATTAATAAGATAGGTCATATGATTATGATCGATTGTCATTGTGTACTAGTTTTTCTTAATGTTGTGTTCTATAGTTTTGAAGTGAGAATTATGTGTTAGATTGGGTTGTAAATCATGTTTAGCACTAAACATTAAGTTTGAATAGTTGAGGGTTCGGTTGTTGATTCTAGTTATTTGGAGGTGATCTAGTAGGCCTGAACAGTGTATTCAAGAGTGTAAGATCATATGTTCGTAATTAAGTATGGTGTAGAGGTGTGCCCAAGGTGCTATGGGGCTGCATTATTTTTCAAGGATTATTGCATATTGTGTTGTTAGTAGTAACGTTGGGTTTCTAGGTGGAGAAAGGCTAGTTAGATAATTTATGATGTTCTTGATAGCTAAGTTAATGTAACGCCTCGAAAAACGGATCCCAGCGCATCACATGGTGCTTGACGCTACAAGTAGCCCCAAGCTAACCCTTTGAGCCATTTTTATTCAATTCAACATAAATCAATGGGATTTCCATAAATAACCCTCAAATATCAATTGAGTAATCATCATCCAAGAATAAGAATTTTAGAAAGATAACAAAATACCACTTATTAGTCAACTCCAAACATCTATACTAGTCTGACAAGCCTCTAAGAAAATCAATAAAACCAGCGAGCCATTGAGACATGACCCAACTGACTCATACTCAGTTATCAAATGTAAACAATTCCATGAAACCAACATCAGACATCACGTCCTTGGAACATGAGGACTTATCATAACAGAGGATGTAAAACAGCGTGCCCGAAGAATCATTGTCGAACCTGGAACTAAGCACCTAAACCTACATTTCGAGAAAATGCAGCCCACATCCAAAGATGTGGGTCACTACCATGCAAAGGAACCGAGTATATGGGGGTGTATGCAGTTGTATAAACATCATCATCATAAATATTTATAAGAAATATGCAGGATGTATGAAAGACTCACATAGCCCAAAGAAAATCATCATAATCATGAGAGGATGAAATAAGTACAATAACACATGTGAGTCATCATATAATTTGTCAATCACTTTCAGTTCATCAAGAATATCAATTCTCATAATGTTAATATCATTTAATTCTTTCGAAAGAATAACTTTCAGAATTCCAATTTCAAATCACTTTACCATTCACCATAGACACAAGTAAAAACCCACACACACTGGGAGATCCTATAACCATCATAAACCATGTGAGCTACATGGAGTCCAACATACAACTCACTTTTGGGAGAGCCCTCCTATCCTTTCCATCGGAGTACGACTCAAACTAGTGATCACTATATAAATCAGCCTCAGTTTCACTCCTACGGGGGCACGTAGTTCTAGGAAAGTAAGGTTTCTTTATACCTCCCACTCGGTGCTAAAGATTTCTCCCGGACTTAGCTCAGATCATTTCAAAGACAATCCACAACAAAACAATTTGAATAATATATAAATATACATCGGGAGCGATCATGCTTCCCCTCTATCAAAATCAACCACGTTGTGGATTTCTTTCACACTCGATTTTAAAACAACTCCATTAAGACCAAAAGGTCAAATCATTAAAAATATCTCAAATATTCAATATCAATGTGCTTATAACACACACACTTTCTACAAAAAACACAATTTCCAATGGGGATTCACGACTCAAATATTAAAACCATGATAAATATCGTTCAAGATTCATGCTTTATATCTCTACACATGTAAATTCATCTTTCAAAATCATAAACATCAATATTTCATAATAATCATCATAAGATATGGGTTCATGCTTCAAATTCCTAAAAATCAAATAAAAATCATGCCTTTGTAAAGAAAATTACTTTTGGGCACAAGAACGAAAGAGAGTTCTTGTTGAAAAACCCCACATACCTTGAATGATGAACTTTAGATCGATACTCGTTTTTGATATGTTAATCATGCCTTTGAATGATAGTTCTTGGAGTTCTTGAACTAGGAACTTGGAATCTTGAATAAATTTGTTGAATTAATGGTGAACTTTGGAGGTTCTTGAAGTTGGATGTAGGAGTTTAGAATTTTCTTTTTGAGGGAATTTGATGAAATATAACATATAATGCTTATAATAGGCTTTAATATAGGGTTTGGATGGATTTTTGTTGAGGGAAAATGACAAAACGCCTCTAAAATTCAAATAATTCTCGAATTTGTCCTTTGGTGGACTATTTTGGTAGTCTTAAGTAGATCAACCATAACGTTTTACTCCGATATCCAAATTGGATGAAACCAATTTCATTAGAAAGAGGACTCTCATATATTTCCATTCATATATAGTATCTCACCTAGATCATTGTGTACAAGAATATTTGATCATTTGAAGTTGACCCAAAAATTCGCTTCTGATAGGCTGAAGTAGATCGACCATAAATTTTTGCTCCGATAGACAAATTGGATGAAACTAATTTCATTGGAAAGAGGACTCACAGAGATTTTCTTTGATATATAGTAGATCATGCAGATCATTATGTACAAGGAGTTATGATTGTTTAAAGTTGGAGAAAAAATACGCCAGGCCTCAGTATTTTTCCCTGCACGTTTTACTGTTCACTATTATTCACGGTTCGATCGGAATGTTCATAACTCGTTGCTCGGGTGTCCGTTTTGGATGATCCATATATCGTTGGAAATATTATTCGATTCTCTACACAATGATGGGTCATAATCTAAGACAATTTGCACGAAAAATTTATAATTCATTCTAGAAGATAGAACCCAACACGTTTACGCACAAAACTTCAACGAAAAATAGTCTGGGGTATTACATCATCCCCCCATGGAAACATTTGTCCTCGAATGATGCTAGACATAGAAAGATTAGATAGGAAATAGAGCATACAGATGAAGCCATTCGTTAGACTCATCACCACATCGTTTCTCACTCCGAATTCAACATAGAATGCATAATCATTTCTCAACAATATATTTATCTTTTTTTCTATTGTTATATAATATGTAGAAAATATGGAGGAGGTCGTATTTTACGTTTCCTTGAAATTACATCACTATTGACCATTTCTCCTAGTAAGACCGACTTTGTTACTGTTGAAAGTTTTTTGACTCTCTCATCGAAGAAAAAAGAATCATTTGGCATTTATAGCCTCCGTTAAGATTTGAACATTTGGTCAAGCTTTTTCGTTCTTTTTTTCTTTCTCTTTCTTTATTTATCGGTTCCAACATTTATATAAATGCTACATGTGGAAAAAACTAAATGGAGAGAATAATGGAGTAAAGCAGGAAAATTCAGAATCTGATGAACAAGATAACAAATTAATCAGTTAAGAAGTCATGGAAAAGATGGAACTCGAAGAACAAATAAGTTGTGAAACTGAGGTTTTCGACTTATCAAGGAAACAACCGGTATCTAATGAAGCATCCCACCAACAACCAAATCAAAGCAAACCCACAAACCTTTATTGGCCAACTGAAATTCTCTCAAGGCTCGATTCAAGTCTGTTTTAAAATCATGGAATTCTTTGATTAGTAGCCCTGAGTTTACCAAATATCATCTAAGTTTATCAGCTAAAAATAACAAAGACTACACTAACCATAGTGTTATGTGGAGGATAGCCCAACCAGAATTCAACCTTAGGGAATGTCCTACAATGGAGGAAACTAACTTGGATTATCACATGAAAAACTCTGGTATAGCTTGTATGATTGAGGGTTCTTTCAATGGATTGATTTCATTGATGGAATGGCGTAGTTTAAGAGAGAACAAAACCAACAGATACTAAAAATCAATTGTGTGAAAGCTTAGAAATAAAGAGTAACACTACTCCCCTAATTAATAAGTAGCAAAAAAGTGAGCGAAATCAAGAGAACGTCATCATTTTGTTCAAAAAAGGAAATTAATATTATGTGTGTGTATATATTATCCGGTGCGTAACCAAAATCCTAGGGTCAAATGATTAATTAATAATTTCACTTTCTCCTCGAAGTGATTAACTATTGAAATGACAAACAACACTTACATTAAGTTATATACATTATTAGTATAAAAAGTTTTTTCTTTTTTACTATCAGATCATTTAAAGAATATTTATTAATTTTAAGTTTTTCTTATTTAACCGGCTTTAAACAAGATATATCAATGAGTAATTTAATTAATCGTGTAAAGCATTTGTACATATTTATTTATTGTAGGATTTAGCTTATATAGATGATTTTTGTAATGATAGTGTAATTTGACCTATTAATTTATATTGAATGTTTGTTTTAATTCTAAGATGTTTAAAAATAATTGACATTTAAAATCTAGCAGTGTAAAAAGAATAGACTTTCGGTACATAAAATTATTAACTCATTCTGAAAAAGATAATAACATTTAATTTCCTTCCCAAATGTGAACTATTTTTTTGGGTGGTATTTTGAAGTGAGATATAGTATATAAATTATTTTCTTTTCAACCAACTCCAATATTTTCTTTATTTTTGCTTTCTTTCTTTATAAGTTGCAAGGAATTGAATATATTAGGAATCATTAAAAGAATAGGATGCAAATCGCAAACAAAAATAGACATTTAAGGGCAAAATAACAAAGAACTCATTAATTCAGTAAATACTTAAAAGTTCTAGTGAAATATGTACACACTGATTTTAGTACTGTGAATCTAGGAAGAGATGCATCGTCATTCTCACACATATACCCTATCCTCACTCACTTCAAATAAAAAAAAAGTTCCTCCTTGCTTTCTTATTTTCTTGTATTAACCTTCTACATGACTGATCTATATATTATGACAGATATGTTTTATCTTGCCCTGAAGATTTAGACTATTTTTATTTCTTTATTACTTAGTTCGTCCAGTCAACCTTTAATATAATTAAGAGTATTGATGTTTAAAGTTATTTTATTTTCATACTATATATATATATGTGTGTGTGTTAATATATTTGAGATTTTTTCTGTACTTTATTAACTTAATGTGTTGATATTTTAATTGATTTTTTTTTGTACCATATTAATTTATACGCTCGAGATTCTTGTCCATACTAACTAACTTAAAGTACATATATTTAAATTGATATTAATTTTGTACTAAATTAATTTATACGATCAAGACTATCTTTTGTTCTTTATTAACTTAAATGGTTGAGATTATTGCTTCATCTCAACCAGGGGAGGAGCAACATGGACTTCGGGGGTTCATTCGAACCCCATTCATTGAAAAATTACAATATATATATATATATATATATATATATATATATATATATATATGAATTCTTTTTTCTCTGTGTATATATATTAAATTGAACCCCCTTGACAGAAGCAAAAAGTTAGGCTCAATGGCAAAAAGGGTGTAAACTTTCACGCAAAGGGCCTCACGGTCTCGGGTTTGAGACCCATTCACGATGGGTTTTAAATTTTTTTTGAAAAAAATATTCTGTTTCTACCCTGAACTATACACGAAATTGTTGAGATACACCCGTACTTTATAAGGATCTCATTAGTCTCTGGACTAATTAAAATCATATTTTTGGCAACCTTAGTGTCTATGTGGCACATCAGTAAATCAACACGCTGAGTGTCACACCCTTTTTCCGTTCCAGGAACGAGTCAAAGGAGTTTTCCAATTAAAATGACGATATTGATTAGGGATTAATTTTTATCATTTTCAGAGAAGTCTCTCAAAATTGAGTTATGGTGTTCCAAGTCACCTTATTGAATCGCTAATCAAAAGGAAATGACTCTTTGTTGGACTGCGAAAACAAAAATCTGGGTAAGGAATTCTGTTGACCGAGGGAAGGTGTGAGGTACCCCTCGAGTCCCGTTGTTTTAGCACGGTCGCTTTTATTGACTTTTCTTAACTTAAACTATTTGTATAAATTATGCTAAGGCCTAGGTTCACTTCTTTTTTTAATATACTAAAACTATTTAATACTATCGTGTTAACTCAGTGAAAAGAAAAAGAAAAATTTAGAAAAATATTTGTCGAGGTGCATTATTGCATCCTTAAATTTTTAAATGTCTTAGAAAGATGTGTATGCCGCATTCTTAATTGAGACGACTATTTTAACGTATCTAAAAATTATCTGGCATTAAAGACTTTAATTTATTTTTTGTAAATTCATACAATTTATCTTTTCCAAATACTATTTAACCTTGACGATAAATTAAAACAATATTCAATTAAAGAATATAATTAATTTAATAAATAATTATTAAGTTTTAATAATTAAGTTTAATAATAAAATAATAAAATATATATATAATATATATAGAATATATATATATATATATAAACGTAAAGCCTTTTTATTTAAATCTTTAAACAACAAAGCAAAATAGAATATAAGGAAAATATAAACTTCATTTAAATATTCAAAAATATATATACAATAGTACATTAAATAATCTTTAACATCTTATTTTTACGTACAATCAAACTAGCCAAATCTGCTATTGGGGTTAGGATTTTTCAACATGTGGATGACAGAAATTCGCTGGAATTTTGCCGGCGATAGTGATAAGGAGGTTCGCCGGTGTAGGAAGAAAGGAAAGAGGAGGGGCAACGCCATTTGGGCTTCACCGGTAAACGATTCCGGCTAGATCTAGCCCTTCCATAGCGCGACAAGGGCGGGAGAAGAGGAGAAAGGACAGCGGTGGTGATGCTGCGCCTGGGTTGCCGGCCACTGATGGACAGTGACGGCTGAACGAAGAGAGAGATCCAGCGGTTTTGGGTTGTTTTCCGGCGGGTTTTCGATGAGAACTCGCCTAAAAATTCAAGAAATCAATTCTTCTCTGTTCACTCCTCTATTTTTTGATCTTTCTCTCATTTGTCACTGATTTTCTTCTCCGTTTTGCTAATTTTCCATCAATTATTATTACTGTGTTTGTGCGCGCTACAGTATATGCATGTGTTTTTGGAGGGGTGTGTGTGTATGGCAGTAAGAAATTAAAATATCAGTGATGCAGTGTGCTGTGAATGTACAGTGTAAAAGATGGATTCTGTTAATACATTGTGTGAAATATCAAGCATAAATTATCTCATTATATGTATTCATCCACAGCATATTGAATATTTCATTCATGTTTTTTTCACCATAAAACTGATAACATAAATGTTTGAATATGAACCTGTAATGACTAAATTGAGTGATGAAATAAAAGATTGTCACCGAAAACTTCAACGGAATCTTGAAGTTTGATTTTTTACTCTTTCTTTTCTTTGTTTTCTCCTTCGGAGTTTTTCCTTACTGTGTTTTTCTCTCTATATTCTTCTCTCTGGTTTTCTTTCTATATGATATTGTAGAGTTCAAGTACGTAGTCTCTGCATTTTTTTAACAGAATAGGGAGAGGACTTTTGGGAGGGAACGGTTAAAAGTTAAATAAGGGGAAGGGGGGAAAAATTAAAATTTAAAAATCAAAATCTATATATTATACATTATTTAATAAATAATAATAAATAAAGATAAATAATAAATAGAAGTCAATGAATAAATAAATAAGATAATAGAAAAATAAACAAATAAAATAATAAAACATTATTATAATAATAATTAATTAATATGTACACACTGATTTTAGTACTATGAATCTAGGAAGAGCTGCATCGTGATTCTCACACATATACCCTATCCTCACTCACTTCAAATAAAAAAAAAAAATCCTTTCTTGCTTTCTTATTTTCTTGAATTAACCTTCTACATGACTGATCTATATATTATGACAAATATGTTTTATCTATCCCTTAAGATTTAGATTATTTTTTATTTCAGTATTATTTAATTCGTCCAGTCAACCTTTAATATAATTAAAAGTATTGATGTTTAAAGTTATTTTATTTTCATACTATATATATATATATGTGTGTGTGTTAATATATTTAAGATTTTTTCTGTACTTTATTAACTTAATGTGTTCATATTTTAATTGATTTTTTTTGTACCATATTAATTTATACGCTCGAGATTCTTGTCCATACTAACTAACTTTAAGTACATATATTTAAATTTATATTAATTTTGTACTAAATTAATTTGTACGATCAAGATTATCTTTTGTTCTTTATTAACTTAAATGGTTGAGATCATTGCGTCATCTCAACCAGGGGCGGAGCTACATAGACTTTGGGGGTTCATTCGAACCCCATTCGTTGAAAAATTACAATATATATAAAATTTCTTCTCTGTGTATATATTTTAAATTGAACCCCCTTGACACAAGCAAAAAGCTTGGTTCAATGGTAAAAGGGGTGTAAGTTTCACGCAAAGGCCCTCACGTTCTCGGGTTTGAGACCCATTCATGACGGATTTTAATTTTTTTTGGGAAAAATGTTCTGCTTCCACCCTGAACTATACACAAAATTGTTGAGATACACCCGTACTTTAGAAAGATCTCATTACCCTCTGGACTAAATAAAATCGTATTTTTGGCAACCTTAGTATCTACGTGGCACATCAGTAAATCAACACACTGAAGTTCCACATAGGCACACGTGTGTTTCTCGTGTGTTAAATTAATGATTAGTGAAGTTTGCCCTCACTTTGCTAAATCAATCAAGATGTTACAAATTTATCCTTTTTAGGTTTATTTTGTTAAAATTGGTCTTGGGCCTAACTCACACCCCAAAAGCTAGCTCATGAGGAGGAGGATTGTCCAAGCCTTATAAAGAGACCACCCATATCATTAACCACCAATGTGGGACTTTATTTTCAATCTTTTAACACCTCACCTCACGCCCATACCTCAATTGGGCATGGACAATCTCCCCGACATATTAATTCGGGGGCCCAACATTGGGTGAGAATGGGCCCTGCTCTGATACCATGTTAAAATTGGTCTTAGGCTTAACTCACACCCCAAAAGCTAGTTCATGAGGATGAGGATTGCCCAAGCCTAATAAAGAGACCACCCATCTTATTAACCCCAATGTGGGAATTTCTTTTCAATCTTTTAAGACACCAAGTTAGTGGTTGCTGATTAGATTAGTTATTCAAGTTGTTAGAGTTAGTTAGGAATATTCTAGAAGCTCATGTGACATACATGTGAGCCTATAAATAGCAACCATGCCTCTCTCATTGTACACTTTTACCACTTGAATAACAATATCTTACCACTTTTCTTTCTTCTATTCTCTGCTTCAATGGCTTCCGTATGTGCGTGTGAGTATTGTAATGCATCAGTTTAACATGGTATCAGAGCAACAATCCATGGAGGTCTATAGAAAGTATCAATACTCCATTCTATTTTGGATTATGTGCTACTATCAGTAAGGAGAAAGTAGGTCTCTGTTTTTTTTTTTGTAATTTGAAGTTGGAATTCTGAGTAAGAAAGTAATGGCACCTAAGATCGATCCTATAGATCCTTTGTTTCTAGGAGCGTCGGATGTTGCTGGTGCTACATTGATTCCAATCAAGTTGATTGGATCGGAAAATTATGAAATCTGGAGTAGATCTATGAAAATTGCATTACTAGGCAAACGAAAATATGGTTTTGTGATTGGCATGTGCAGAAAGGATATGTATAGGGAAGATCTACATGAGCAATGGGAGACTTGTAATGCAGTTGTGTTGTCTTGGTTGATGAGTTCAGTAAGTGCTGAGTTGCTGAGTGGCATTATGTATGCCCCAAGTGCATTTGAAGTATGGGAAGATCTCAAGGAAAGGTTTGACAAGGTTAACAGAATGCGACTGTATTAATTGCACAGAGAAATCAACAATCTTCATCAAAGAACTGATTCTGTTTCTATATACTTTACCAAGCTGAAAACTCTCTGGTATGAGTATGATGTTGTGATCCTAGAACCATCTTGTGATTGTGCCAAGTCCAAAGTCTATGCAGATCACTTAATTCAACAGAGGTTAATACAATTTTTGAGTGGGTTGAATGAATCTTATGATCAAGCTAAGAGGTAGATACTCATGAAAGGAGTGATACCTACTCTTAATCAAGCATATGCAATGATATTTGAGGATGAGATTTAGTAGTTGGCTTGTACTGCAGTAACTAGTGATAAGACTGATCCCATAGCTATGTAGGTAAACAGAAATTTCGCAGAAAGAAGTCATAGTGGTCAAGGTTATAAAGGGAAGAGGTGTGATTACTGTCATCTAAATGGACACAATAGAGATGCTTGTTATAAGTTGATAGGATATCCAGCAGATTGGAAATATAAGAAGAAAGAAAACTACAATAGCAATCCAAGGGGATCATATCAGTCAAGATCAAGTGGATATGGATATCAGGACACAGGACAATCTAACAATCAGTTCTCAGCTCATAACTTCACTGGGAACTAGTCAGGAGAGAACACAAGTTACACAAATGTAGCAGGCTCATCTAATGGTCAAGGTGGTCAAGGGAGCAAGGATATCAATAATTCAGTGATAGCTAGAGCACAAGGTTTCTTAGATGAAGAGTACAGAAAGATCATGGCATTGCTAAACAAAGCTGCACATGATTCAAAGCAAGTCAACATGTCAAGTATAGTTACTTGTCTATCAACACATGTTCTTCCACATGACTGGGTAATTTCACACCCCTTTTTTAACTCCCAAAATATTTCATTTTTAAGTTTGAAAGGGTTTTTTATTATTAAAGTGACAAAAGGTTAAAAAAAATTCGAAAAAGGATTATTTTTACATTCAAAACTTAGAGTTGCCACTTGGCATAATCTTGTGTGAAAAGTCACCTTTGGACAATCCTTTTTAAAATAATTTGACTCTTTAAAACTAGTTTGCGAACAGAGATTCCGGCTAAGAAATTCTGTTGACCGAGGAGAAGGTGTTAGGCACCCCTAGATCCCATGGTTCAACCATGGTCGCTTGGTGGAGAATATCATCTAATTTTGACACTACAAATGTATAAACCATATAAAACAATCAATCAAACCAACAAAACAAAACAAATCCAAAATCATAATGTCCAGTCCAATTATTACAAACCAAAACAGAAAAATGCAAAAATATAAATCCTATTCTAAACTAGTCCTAGACTACGCTCCAATACTTTACCCGATGGTCACGGACATCCTCTGAGTACATAATACGTCGGGGCATTTCCTGATGAATAAATACATGAAACCTCGAGGCATTCCCTGGTTGAATGAATACACTTAATCAAGTACGATAAACTATAAAACATTCACCACACATACATTCAAACTTTCAACATTCAAAAATATCTCTAAATTTGCCTACCCAAACCTAAACTTTGCCTATCCGTTTCAACATGTCATGATTCTATCATATTTCGATCTACATTCATGCTTATTCCGAATTAAATAAAAACAATAGTAAAACCAATGTTAAACTCAATTCACTATTTTATCAACTTCTCTATTCCACCCCAAATTCCTTTTAATACCAAATTTCCACATTTTTTAATCTAAGAAAATCAACAACAAATCGAACAAGTAGCAATTCAACCACCAATCAAGATCAATCAACACAACATTCAATCTGATGCCCCAAGTATCATCAACAGTGAAATAAAAGAGAGGAAAGAGTAGAATTGGACCTCAATTTGAAGCTTTCGAACTCAATGTTATTCAAATAAGAGAGTTCACATACGGAAACCTCAAACCAAACCTCAACCATGACCAAACTCAACTCGGTTAAGAGAAATACAACCCGATTGGGTTTGAAACTCGATGAAGAATCTCAAAATGAACTACTCCAGCCCGGTATCAAAAATCAACGACAAAATCTGAACCCAATTTTTGGCAAAAAAAAACTAAGAAACCTTACAACCTGAACTCTGGTGAGCTAACAGTGACAGAACCAATAGGAATAGGTCGATTCCAGCGAGTTTTGAGTGGCTTGATTTTTTTTCAATGAACCAATCGCCGGAACAGTAATCGTCGACCTGAGATCTATTATTTCCCTCAATTTTTTTTTACTTTATCTTACCCATTTTCACTTCTTTTCTCACTGTTTTCACTGTATTTTTTATGAATTTTAATCAGTGTATGTGTGCGATTTTCTTCTGTGTTGAGAGTGAGGATCCGTGAGGGTGTTAACTATGGCATCTTTGTGTGCGTGTGAGTCGATCAACAAAAAAAGAGATTCCTGGGTTTTTCTCTCCTCCGTACTATGGTTTCTATAAATAAAAAAATGGAAGATGATGGACAATTGATTTGTGGTCTGTGAATTTGGAGGGTGAGTTGTGTGTATTAGTGGAGAAGAAGATGGTATGTCTAGGTATGCTCTCGATGAATCAAAAATGAAACCAAAATGGAGTTTGTGTGTGCTCCCCTTTTTATTGGTGTCCCCTCCTTTGTATATTGTGTGATGGTGTATAAAGGTTGACCAGTGGAAAATTGTGAAGGGAAATGGGTGGGGTAGGGGTAGGGTAGGTGGGGTAGAGGTAAGGTATGGGGTGGGGTGGTGATGTTTCCACTTTTAATTGGAGAGGTTGTTAGGATAGGATTAAAACAAGATAAAATTTGTTAAGGGTTGTTATTTTTGTATTTTTGTGGGGTATGATTATATGGTTGGGGGTACACGGTAAGATAAGGTTAAAAATATAAAAAAATACTTTCTGGGATGAACAAAATTACGTGTCTACATCATGCCCCTCTTTGTATGTAAACACAAAGTGTTTTCATACAAAGAAGTAGACAATGAGACACAAGTTTGACCCGACCATTATTCACAGGGAAGAAACAAAAGGAAGAAGGACAATTGAGTTGGAGAGTTAAGTGAGGTCCCATCGAGGCTCCGGTTCGCGGCTCTATCGTTACATCAAAATGAAAATTACAAGTTAAAACATAAATGAAATTACAAAATCCTATCTATGCAGCTTTCCTTGACTCTTGACTTGCTACTTCATAACCCTATTCTTCAGGCGGGCTCCTGACTTGCAATTTCTACAACTTGTTGCATGGCTTTAAATTTTTTCACCATATTCTTCAGGTGGGCTCCTGACTTGCTATTTTTCAATTTGTTAAATTTCCATTTCTTTAGCTTGTTGCTTGGCTTTCAACTTCTTCACCTTGTTGTTTGAATTTCCATTTATTCGCCCTGTTCTTTAGGTGGGCTCCTAAAATCACATCAAAACTAGAAAGAAAATTATTCCAAACATAATTATTGTAAAGAGAATTTCCGTTTGCCAGAAAAGTAAATTTCCAAAAACAAAAATTTAATTTTCGCCCTAGTTTATCATCAGAAGACTTTTGAGAAAGTCACATCATACCTACTTGCATGTTGCAATGATGAATCAAGACTCTGACCAAGAAATGCATCTCTTGAGAGTAAAATTGAATGATCAAGACTATGAAGTGCATCTCCTAAGAATTAAAGTTAGGAATTCTGACTAGAAAGTGTGTCTCCTAAGAATTAAAGTGAGGAATTCTAACTAGAAAGTGCGTCTTCCAGAGATAGAAGTTTAAATTAAAAAGTGTGCCACCTGACAAATGAAAACTAGCAAGGAAGTGCATCTCCTAAGGGTTAAATGCAATGACTCAACTAGAAAGTGCATTTTTTAGAAATCAATGGGACTGACTCGACTAGGAAGTAAATCTACTAGGAATCAAGACTTAAGTTAGGAAGTGCATCACCTAAAAACCAAAATTCGAATTACCCAATCAAGGAAGTGCATTTCCTTACCAATGTTGCTTGAATTATCAAAACAAGAAAGTGCATCTCCTTACCAATGCCGGTTGAATTACCAAAACAAGGAAGTGCGTATCCTTATCAATGTTGCTTGAATTGCCTAAACAAAGAAGTGCATCTTCTTACAAATGTTTCATGAATTACCCAAATATGGAAGTGTGTCTCCTTACAAATTCCACTTGAATTACCAAAAAAGGAAGTGTGTCTTCTTACAAATGTTGCTTGAATTATCAAAACAAGGGAGTGCGTCTCCTTACTAGTACCGCTTGAATTACCCAAATATGAAAGTGTGTCTCCTTACAAATGCTGCTTGAATTATCCAAAAAAGAAAGTGCGTCTCCTTGCAAATACCGCTTGAATTACCAAACAAGGAAGTGCATCTCCTTACAAATGTTACTTGAATTTCCCATACAAGGAAGTGCGTCTCCTTACAAATGTTGCCGAAATTACCCAAATAAGGAAGTGCGTCTCCTTACAAATACTGCTTGAATTACCAAATAAGAAAGTGCATCTCCTTACAAATGTCTCTTGAATTATCCCAACAAGGAAGTTTCTCCTAGATATATTGGATGATGAGTTTTACCATGGTTTTGATTACCAAACCTGTGCAATAATATTGTCTCCTGCATTTGTAGAAGTGAGGCATTGTAACTTTTGATGTTTAGGCTTTGAAATCCTTGATTCGAAGGTAACATGTGTTCTTGTTTCATATAAAGAAAACTTGTTAGTTTAAAAACATGGTGGCTAGTTTGTGACTTTGGCTTTCGTGGAAATCTCTCTTGCCCCTGTCACATTAATCTTGCTTTCAACCATTAGCATATGTCATTGACTCGCTTCATCACTGATCCTAACTCAGATTATTAAGAGTAACTTTGAAACAAACACAGTATTTCTGCTTTGCCATGCTTCTCAGATAAATCCTTTTAACCTTGATATTTTCATAAGTTCCCAGACTTGTCTGTTGAAAAAAATTTCTGTATGCCTTGTTTCAGCTCACAATCATGTCTCTTTCATGTGTTGGCCTTTTTTCATTCTTTGTGCAATTGAAGAAGCTGGTAGCCAGCTTTGAAATCTTTTTTCACTTATTTTGACATGGACTTGACTCAAAGACAAGAGAAAAAATGACAATGATTTTTATTTGGATAACTGACTAAAGAAAATAAAATAAAAAAATAAAGAGAAGAAAGAAAAGACAATGAATGTCCCCATTTGAAACAAAGAAACCAAAATTTATCTAAAAATGACAGTCAACTCTAATGATTATGCCATGCATTTTGGATTAGGCTTCCTGATATTTCCATCCAAACTTTTTACCAATTGTTCTTGAGATAATGGCTCTGAAACTGAGTTACTTACTTTGACCCATTGCATTCAAAGAGCTCATTCATCTAGTGGCACCTTGTAGGGTTTTCCACAACAAGCCTCTCTCATTTTTTTCTCATTGACCCTCGCCTTATGGTGCCCGTGGGGTTTTCACCAATAAGGCTCTCTCATTTTTATCTCTCTCAACTTACCATCACCTTATGGTGCCCCTGAGGGATTTCACCAATTAGACTCTCATTTTTATTTCTCCCCTAATTTCTTATGCTAAGGAAGACAACTAGATCCCAAATACATCATCATATCCCTTGCATGCTTAGCCTTAGCATCCTCTAAGATTGATCTGAAGATTTTTCTTTGGTTGTAAATTGAATTTTTGATAGGGTTAGAATGAAAGGATGGCATGAGGCCCAAACGACACTTGAAGTGGGGTGGGACTTACAACTTTTGGAATCAACTCAAACAATGAGGATTAACTCATGCCCCAGTTTCTTTTGACTGGGTGACTCTAAACGATTTATTTGATTGAAACAAGCCCAGAATAGGGCAGCCTACGTATCTCACCCTCAAAAGAGGAGAATCTGGTCATGCGTAGTTCTGGCAGCTTGTTCTTTCACTTGATTCTAAATTATTCTTTTTTCGGCTCTTTCTCTTTGGTACTTTCCTGACTTTATTTTTCTTGACACTCTTTTTTCTTTTTGGACACATTTTTCTCTTTTTTTTTTAAACTTTCTGACTCTATTCTTTTGCTCGACAATTTTCTTTTGAGTTTTTCTGACTCTATCTTGATTCCAAAAGAGGGGTATGAAATAAAATGGGACTAAAGCTCAAATGGTGTAAACAAAGGATGACACAATGTTTGGATACCAGAATAAAATTCCTTCGTCATATCAATCCTTGAAAATACTAGTAGATAGCATGCAAGTGAAAGTGAAAGATGAAGATCATTGTGACATCTCTTACAACATTAACTTTGATTGAGTCTGTGCGTCACTACATCTTCCGCAAACTCCACCTTTGTTTTACATTCATCACATCGAATGACTTATATTTTCTTGGAGCTGATTTTTTTGTTCCTTTTGATGTAGGACCACACATTCACTATTTGACCTAATTGAGACATGTATTTTAATTTATGACCAAGTTATTCTTGCGATTCTCAAAATAATTGCCTTAATTTTTCAAATAAGGCTTCAACTTGTCACCAAATGTCTCAACATTCTACCTATGTCCTTAGATACTCTCTTTTTCTAACATTAATCCTTTGAATCAATGCTCATGCTTAAACTAGATTTTAAGATATGGATGAAAATTCTGCTAGCATATCATAACACTAGAATCAACATAAAATGTACTATGTAAAGAAAACAAACAAACAACATAAATTTAAAACACAGAAAAAAAGGACACTCCATTTAATTGAAATAAAGATAGAAAGGTTTGAACATAAATGACACAGGGACAAAACAAGATAGATCCCGAACTACAACCTTGAAATAATTCAAAAAATAGAAAAAAAAAACTACTAGACCTCTTCCTAGTAGGGAGAGGGGTGACTTCTCAATTGCTCCTGACATCTTAGCCACTAGTTTGCATATCAGCATGACTAGAGCTTTCCTCACTATCAATAGTTTGCAACATAATTGATTTATCTTGAATCATCTTTTCTATTTCTCTTTTCAAAGAATGACAATCTTCAATACTGTGACTCTGAACATCAGAATGATATGCACATCGTACATTAGCATCAAAACTTCTTGAATGTGGGTCAGGAGTATACCTAAGGAGAGAAGTAATGATGTCCTGCTATACCAATCTCTGGAATAAACTTGCATACGACTCTCCAATTGGTGTGAAACTATCCCTCGACTTTTGTCTCATTTCATCTTTTGGCTTAAATTGAAAATCAAGCCTAGAAGGGCTTTGGTATGTATATGGAGTTAGAGGATGACTCGACAAAGTTGGCACACGCCAGTGTAGGTAAGATAGAGGTTAAACATATGGTTGCACATTATAAACTTGATATGGAAGTGGGTGAATGGAATATAATGGATTTTGGGAAAGATTCTGTGGAGATTGGGCATAAACTTGGGTTTGAGCCTGTCGGTAACGATTGTGTGGTCCTCTTGCCCGTGCCTATTGTCCAACTACAATGGCAGATGCATCTTTCTCATACTTTTTCCCTTCGACACTTACCGAACTTTTTTGAACTGCTTGAGTATTCGCTTTCAATGTTGCAAAACTCACAATGCGGCCAGTTTTAATTCCATCCTCTATCATCTCCCCCATTTTGAGGACCTCAATAAATGGCTTGCCTAATGCAGGTAACAATTGTTGATAATATGTTTCATCCTACGCTTGAATAAATACGTCCACTATCTTACTTTCTTTCATTGATGGTTTCACCCTAGCAGCTTGTTCACGCCATCTAATCGCATACTCTCTGAAAGTGTCAGTACTCTTTTTATTCATGTTAGTTAGGGATTTCTCATTAGGAATCAACTCCATATTGTATTGGAATTGTTGCACAAATTCATTAGCTAGGTCATCCCAACTAATCCACTTTTCTATGTCTTGGTCAACAAACCATTCTGAAGCTACGCCTGAAGGAGTCTCACCGAAATATGTCATGAGTAATTCTTCATTCCCCCATCACCCCTTAGTTGGTTGCAATAACGTCTCAAATGTGCTACAAGATTGCCATGTCTATCATAATTCTCAAACTTCGGCATTTTAAACCCAAAAGGAAGATGATCCCCTGGAAATATGCACTGATGTTTATATGAGACAATTTTGTACCCCTCAAGTCCCTGGAGGTCTTTTATAGCCAGTTCCAAACTTCTTAATTTTCTAGTTATTTCCCCTTATTCTTCTATTATAACAGGCTTCTCAGTGTTAAGAGGAAATTCAAGCAGGTGAGTATAGCCATATGGATTAGTCGACTTAAATGTGGGCTCAATAGCATGATATTGATCATTAGAAATCAATACAGGCTTTCTCGTAGAGTGGGGAAGCACAAATTATGGATAGACCTCAGAAGTAGGAGCTTCGGGTAGGGGTGGTGCTGCAAAAACCTTAACAGTGGGTGGAGCTTTGTGTTGAGTAGTGAGGAAATGAATATTGGAAGTGTTTGGATAGTGTTGCCCCGGAGCAGGTCCTGATGCATGTTGCAGTGTGTCAACAAAAATAGAAAACTGTGTATGTGACACTGGAGGCAAGCTATAAAGATATTCTAGATTATCAGCGGGAAAAGGAGGAGGTGGCAACCCATTAGCCCAAGATCGATGCATTTCTATCATTTGTTACCTTAATTTTCGAATCTCTTCATTAGCTCCTAAATTCTCATTGCCGAAACTCCCTATCTAATAAGTGACAACAAACTCGATATCCTTGTTGGCCATAACTTTCTCTATGACTTAGTGCAATATAGAGGACCATCCAAAATGCCACAAACTAACCGTCTTAAACTAATTGAACAAGAGATAGAAAATGCTTTATAATTCAACATTTTATTTTCAAAACCTTTTTTTTCTTTTTGAAAAGGTCACCGAACCCAAGAGGGGTGCCTACGTATCTCCCCCCTGAAAGAGGAGATTCAGGTGTGCGTAGTTCGTGAAGTCTTGCCAAAATGTCCAATTAATTCTTTTTCCTTTCTTTTTTTTTAGAAATTTCAAAAATAAGAAATTGTGAAAAGAATTGACGAAAATCTTTTTGGGTTTTCAATTTTTGAATTTCATACGAAAATGAGACTGAAGCTATTAACAAAAAATCTTTTTTGTGATTTTATTTTAAAGATGTATAGGAAACACCTACTTTAAAGAAAAAGTGAAGAGTTTTTTTTTTGGAGTTTTCAATTAAGATCCTCGAACCCACAATAGGCTGCCTACGTATCTCACTCCTGAGAGACGAGAATCAAGGGTGCATAGTTTGTCCAGATTGGACAATTAAGGATTAAATAACCAACTCCCTGACTTGAGAGACACGAGCACAAAAAAGAACATGCAAAACGTCTATAAAATCTTTTTGAGTTTTCAATTTGACACTTCACATTAAAATGACACCAACAACTATGAAAGAAAAATATTTTTGGTATTTTCGTGAAATGTTCAAAACTCCTACAATTTTTTTTGCATTTTTCTTGTATAAAAACTCCTATGAATGAAAAATCTTTTTGAAGTTTTTGAATTGTGAATGCATGCTAAACGAGACAAAGGAAAAATCTTTTTGATGTTTTTGTTTTTGAGAAATGAGTGCAAAAGGTAAAAATCTTTTTGAATTTTTGGATTGTGAAGAACAAACGCCATAAAAAAAACTCTAAAAACACTACGAAACACTTTTATTTTTCGATACACCTTTTTATTTTTTTTATCTTTTTTTGCAACAAATTTTGCCTACACATTTTGCTTCTAACACATGCTTTTGTCCAAATCAATATGTCAAATGACCACGTTACCCTAAAAATGAAACATTTAGCACGTAGGGATGCTTTAGAGGTGAGTCTCCTACAAAGGACCAAGTGGGTCCCGCTAGGTCTCAATATGATGTAGTTAAGTATGACCTAATGGCTGACCTACGTTGGGGTTCACTAACAATGTTGTTCGAGGAAGCGTATGGTCAATAGTGGCTTCTCTATCTTTCTACCCACTCCATACTAGCCGACAGTTCCCCCTCCTAAAAATAAGGGTGACTCAACTATAGGTCGTGTATACATCGTGTACTATAGAACTTGTTACAAAATGAATTGACTTGGATTATGCAAATGATGTCAAATATAAAGCGGTAACATATAAGAGAAAAACCGTAAGCACGTAGGCACTCAATAGCGATAAGAAAATACAAACAATAACACAAACAATGTCTATACACTCATAATGTCAAAACAAAGACGATATAACTTCAAAAATAAGCTCAAATTCTGAAAAGGATCCCCAGCAGAGTCACCAGAGTTGTTACACCCCTTTTTTAACTCCCAAAAGATTTCATTTTTAAGTTTGAAAGGTATTTTTATTATTAAAGTGACAAAAGGTGAAAAAAAATTTGAAAAAGGATTATTTTTACATTCAAAACACAGAGTCTCCACTTGGCATAATCCAGTGTGCCAAGTCACCTTTGGACTATCCTTTTATTAATAATTTGACTCTTTAAAACTGGTTTGCGAATAGAGATTTCGGCTAAGGAATTCTGTTGACCAAGGGGAAGGTGTTAGGCACCCCTCAATCCCATGGTTCAACCATGGTCGCTTGGTGGAGAATATCGGCTAATTTTGTCTCTACAAATTTATAAACCACATAAAACACACAAAACAATCAATCAAACCAACAAAACAAAAAATTCCAAAATCATAATGTCTAGTCCAATTATTACAAATCGAAATAGAAAAATGTGAAAATATAAATCCTATTCCAAACTAGTCCTAGGCTACACTCCAATGTTTTACCCAATACCTCGGGCCTTCGTCATGGACGTCCTTCGAGTACATAATACATTGGGGAATTTCTCGGTGAATAAATACATGAAACCTCGGGGCATTCCCTGGCTGAATGAATACACTTAATCAAGTACGATAAACTATAAAACATTCACCACACATACATTCGAACTTTCAACATTCAAAAATATATCTAAATTTGCCTTCCCAAAAATAAACTTGGCCTATACGTTTCAACATGTCATGATTCTATCACGCTCCGATCCACATTCATGCTTATTCCGAATTAAACAAAAAAAATAGTAAAACCAACGTTAAACACAATTCACTATTTTATCAACTTCTCAATTCCACCCCAAATTCCTTTTAATACCAAATTCCCATAATTTGTATTCTAAGAAAATCAACAAAAAATCGAACAAGTATCAATTCAACCACCAATCAAGATCAATCAACACAACATTCAATACGATGCCCAAAGTATCATCAACAGTGAAATAAAAGAGTGAAGAGTAGAATCAGACCTCAATTTGAAGCTTTCGAAATCAATGTTATTCAAATAAGAGAGTCGACATTCGGAAACCTCGAACCAAACCTCAACCAGGACCAAACTCGACTCGGTGTAGAGAAATTCAACCCGATCAGGTTTGAAACCTGATGGAGAATCTCAAAATGAACTACTCTAGCCTGGTATCAAAAACTAACGACAAAATCCGAACCCAATTTCCGGCAAAAAAAAATTGAGAAACCTTACAACCTAAACTCCAGTGAGCTAACAGTGATAGAAACAATAGGAATAAGTCAGATTCCAGTGATTTTTGAGTGGCTTGACATTTATTCAGTGAACCAATCACCGGAACAGTGATCGTCGACCTGAGATCTGTTATTTCCCTCAATTTTTTTTACTTCATCTTACCCATTTTTTTTACTTCTTTTCTCACTGTATTTTTTATGAATTTTAATCATTGTATGTGTGCAATTTTCTTTTGTGTTGACAGTGAGGATCCGTGAGGGTGTTAACTATGGCTTCTTTTTGTGCGTGTGAGTCGATAAAAAAAAATAGAGATCCTTAGGTTTTGTCTCCTCCATACGATGGTTTCTGTGAATAAAAAAATGGAAGATGATGGAAAATTGATTGGTGGTCTATGAATTTGGAGGGTGATCTGTGTGTATTAGTGGAGAAGAAGATAATATGTGCAAGTATGCTCTCGATGAATCAAAAATGAAACCAAAATAGAGCTTCCAAAAGAAAAATGGAGTTTGTGTGTGCTCCCCTTTTTTTGGTGTCCCCCTCTTTGTATATTGTGTGATGGTGTATAAATGTTGACCAATGGAAAAATGTGAAGGGAAATGGGTGGGGTAGGGGTAGGGTAGGTGGGGTGGTGGTAATGTGTCCATTTTTAATTGGAGAGGTTGTTTGGATAGGATTAAAACAAGATAAAATTTGTTCAGGTTTTTTATTTTTGTATTTTTGTGGGGTATGATTATATGGTTGAGGGTACACAGTAGGATAAGGTAAAAAATAGAAAAAAATGTTTTCTGGTGGGACAAAATTACGTGTCTACAAGTAATAGATTCTGGTACAACACATCATGTTGCAGCACATAAAGGTGTATTCTCACAGTGTCATAAAGTAGTTAATATAGAAAAAGAAATGGTGAATCTTCCTACTCGAGCCAAGGAAAATATTTCACACATTTGAGAAACACAAATCCTAAATGAGGAAATTGTTAGTGATGTGTTTTTTGTTCCTGACTTTAAACTCAATCTTTTATCAGTATCAAAAATGACCAAACTACTTTCATGCTTTGTGTCATTCTACCCTGATTTTTGTGTAGTTCAAGACCTTCATACTGACAAGATGAAGGGGATTGGTAAGGAAAAGGGGGATTATATTTTCTTAAGAAGGTCTGTGGATTGAATGAAGCATAGGAAAGAAGTTCTCAAAGGCTGCTGGTTGTGGAAGTAGCTATGCAAGAATACAACTTATGGCATAGAAGGCTTGGGCACCCTTCTTCTTAGGCTTTGCAATCACTTAGTCTAATAAGACGCAAAACATACTTAGAGGTTCTAAATAAATGTTGTCACACCTCCTTTTTAACTCCCAAAAGATTTGATTTTTAGTTTGAAAGGGTTTTTATTATTAAAGTCAAAATAGATTAAAAATTTATTTCATAAAAGGACTATTTACATTTTTTATTCAAAGTCGACACTTGGCATAATTCGGTGTGCCAAGTCACCTTTCAAAAATCCTTTTCAAAACTATTTTGATTCGTTTAAAACTAGTTTGCGAACAGAGATTCCGGCTAAGGAATTCTGTTGATCGAGGAGAAGGTGTTAGGCACCTCTTGTTTCTGTAGTTTGAACACTATCACTTGGTGGAGCGTATCGGCTAATTTTACAATACGAAGTTATAAACCACACAAAGCACGCAAAACAATCAATCAAGCAAACAAAACAAAACAAAACAATTCAAAATTTAGTGTCCAGTCCAATTATATACTCTGAAATAGAAAAATGCAGAAAATATAAAAACTATTCTAAATTAGACCTAAACTAAGCTCCAATACTTTACCCGATGCCTAGGGACTTGATCACGAAGTTCCTTCGAGGACATAATACATTGGGACATTCTCTAGTGAATAAATACATGAAACCTCAGGGCATTTCCCGTCCAAATGAATACACTTGAATAAAATTTGATAAACTAGAAAGAAACATTCCCACACACATTCAAACATTCAACCAAACATAAGTTCTAAATTTTCCTTCCCGAATCTACATTTGCCTATCCGAATCCACCTATCACAAGAGACTATCGAATTTAACAAAGTCGATGCTTATCCTGAATCAAGCGACTATCAATGAATCAATATAAACTAATATTCACTTTTATCAATGTTTTAAATTCCCGCCCCACAAATCTCATTTTCGATCAAATAATCAACTTCAATATAGAAACAACCAATCAAAGCCACGACAATCATAGATGTTTAGACATGCGATCAAAATTATAGCATCAATCATCACGAAACATTCAAATCAGAACATCAACATATCAAATTAAGTAAAATTAAAAGGAGTTGAAAAATTGGACCTTAGACGAAGCTTTTGAAATAAATATATTATTTCAATCAAAATCCGGTGCAGTCCGCATCGAGAACTTCAATTTAAACCTCAATTATGAACTCTTTAACTTGATCAAAACCTGGTAGGCTTGGCTATTGATTTTTGGCAGTGGTGGGTTTTTTAACCACTATTTTACGATGGTTTTTCGGACGATTTGAGCTAATTTCGACCGAGATAGGTGATGGTTATCCCTTTCTGGTGAAGGACGCCATGTTGGACTCACAATCGGTGGTGGATCATCCGTCGTAATAGTGACAGATGGCGAGCAACCTTTTCTCTCTCTCTCTTACATTTTCTCTGTCTCTCTCACACCCAAATATCTAATCCTTTCCTCTATGTGCGATAATCTCTTTTATTTCTCCTCAGTCCCATAGTTTTTCTCTTGGTTACTCTCTCTTTCTCTTTGTTAATCTCTCTCTATTGCTCCGAAGAAGAAAAGAAACCCCCTCCTCTTTACTGTGAAGTGTGTGGGGAATCCTTCACCATGGTTTCCAGTGAGTGTGTATAAAAATGGTTGTGTATGCTTGAGAGAGTGAACATGGAGTGTTCTCTGTTGAAGATGATCATAACCCCCCCCCTCCCCATTTTGTTTTGTCTTTTTTTTTTTGGAAACTAATGTGGAGGGGGGTTAAATGTAGGGGTAGGGGTGGTAAGGTAGTGGGATAGGGTATAGGATACAGTTTATTAGGATAAGGTTAGGTATTTATTGAATTTTTGTTATTTTTGTATTTTGTAGGATATAATTACATGGGTGAGGGTACACGGTAGGATAAAGTAAAAAATGGGTAAAAACGATATCGGGGAGGGATGAAATTGGGTGTCTACATCATGCCCCTTTTGAATGTAAACAGGAAGTGTTTTCAAACAAAGAAGTAGATAACAAGACAAAATTTTGTCCCGGCCATTATTCAAATAAAGAAACTGAAAGAAGAAGAACAACCGATTTCTGACTTAATCCATCCTACCCACCCTAGTTATGGAGGAATCAAGTGATGGTATCTTAAAGGATTGGAAGGAAATGGACTATACCGAGTTGGAGAGTCGAGTGAGGTTCCATCGAGGTTCCATTTTGCGGCTTTGTCATTACATAAAAATGAAAATTACAAGGTAAAACATAAATGAAATTACAAAATCTCATCTATACAGCTTATGTTGGACTCCTGACTTAAGTTTCATCACCCTATTCTTCAGGAAGGCTCCTGACTTGCAATTTCATCACTTGTTGCTCGGTCTTCAATTGCTTGAAATTGTTGCTTAACTTTCCATTTATTTTACCTGTGTTCAGGTGGGCTCCTCACTTGCCATTTCATCACCCAGTTCTTCAGTAGGGCTCCTGTCTTGCTCTTCAGGCGGGCTCCTGACTTGCAATTTCATCACCCTGTTCTTCAGGTTGGCTCCTGACTTGCTATTTCATCAATCTATTAACTTTCAACTTTTCACCATGTTGCTTGAATTTTCATTTATTCGTCCTGCTCTTCAGGCGGGCTCCTGAAATTACATCAAAACTAAAAACAAAATTATCCCAAACAAAGATTATTATAAAGAAATTTCATTTGCTAGAAAGGTGAAGTTCCAAACACAAGAACTAAATGTTGCCCCAGTTTATCATAAAAGGACTTTTGTGCAAGTCTCATCATTATGGGAATCAAGGAGAATGACTCGACTAAAGGTACGTCTTATAGGAATCAAGGGATGATTCGACTAAAAGGTACATCTAATAGAAATCAACGGTGATGACTCGACTAAAAGGTACGTCTTATAGGAATAAAGGGTGATGACTTAACTAAAAGGTACATCTAATAAGAATCAAGGGTGATGACTCGACTAAAAGGTTCATCTTATAGGAATGAAAGGGGAATGACTTGACTAAAAGGTATGACTTCTAGGGGCCAAAGGGAATGACTCGACTAAAAGGTACGTCTTATAGGAATCAAAGGGAATAAATCGACTAAAAGGTACGTCTTCTAGGGGTCAAAAGGAATGACTCTACTAAAAGGTACGTCTTATAGTAATCAAAGGAAATGACTCAACTAAAAGGTATGCCTTATAGGAATCAAGGGGGATGACTCAACTAAAAGGTACGTCTTATAGGAATCAAGGAGGATGACTCAACTAAAAAGTACACCTTCTAGGAATCAAGGGGGATGACTTGACTAAAAGGTACATCTTATAGCAATCAAAGGGGATGACTCGACTAAAAGGTACGTGTTATAGGAATCCAAGGGAGATAACTCGACTAAAAGGTACGTCTTATAGAAATCTAGGGAAATAACTCGACTAAAAGGTATGTCTAATAGGAATCAAGGGAATGACTCGACTAAAAGGTACGTCTTATAGGAATCAAAGAAAATGACTCGACTAAAAGGTACATCTTATAGGAATCAAAGGAGATGACTCGACTAAAAGGTATGTCCATAGGAATTAAAGGGAATGACTCAACTAAAAGGTACGTCTAATAGGAATCAAAGGGAATGACTCGACTAAAAGGTACGTCTTCTAGGGGTCAAAGGGAATGACTCGACTAAAAGGTACAACTTCTAGGAGTGAAGGTTCAATTTAAGAAATATATCACCCAACAAATGAAAACTGAATCCCTGGACAAGAAAGTATGTCTCTGAGGGATATAAGATGATGAATTTTTACCATGATTTGTTATCAAACCTATGCAGCAACATTGCTTCCTGCATTTGTAAAAGTGAGAAATTACAGGCCTTGATGTTTAGGCATTGAAATCCTTGATTTTAAGGTAACATGTGTTCCTGTTTCATGCAAAGAAAGGCTGTGAGTTTAAAAACATGGTGGCTGGTTTGTCGCTTTGGCTTTCGTGGAAAACACTCTTACCGTCATCACATTTAACATTGCTTCCAACCGTTAGCATGCATCATTGACTTGATGCATCATTGACCCAAATTCAAATTATTAAGAGTGAATTTGAAACAAATATAGTATCTTTGCTTTGTCATGCTCCTCAGATAGACCCCTTGGAACCTTGGTATTTCATGAGTTCCCAAACTTATTTATTGACAAAACTTTCTGTTTGCCTCATTTTGGCTCACAATCATGTCTCTTTCATGCGTTGTCCTTTCTACCTTGCTTTGGACAATTGAAGAAGCTGGTAGCCAGTTTTGAAATCCTTTCTCACTTGTTTTGACATAGAATTGACTCAAAGACAAGAAACGAAAAAAAAAGAATAACAATTTTTGTTTGGATAACTGACTCAAGAAAGATAAAATAAAAATAAAGAGAAGAAAGAAAAGACAGTGAATATCCCCTTTTGAAACAAAGAAACGCAAAATTCATCTAAAAATGAAAGTTAAAACTAATGGTTATGCCATTCATTTTGGATTAAGCTGCTTAATCTTTTCATCCAAACTTTCTACAACCATTGTTGTTGAGTTAATGGCCTTGAAATTGAGTTGCTTTCTTAGGTCAACTGTATTTAAGATACCATTTGGCTAGTGGCGCCTTGAAGGGTTTTCTCCAACAAGATTCTCTCATTTCTTTTTATCACCTTACCATAGCCTTATGATATCCAAGAGGGATTTTCACCAATAAGATTCTCTTATTTTCATTTCTCTCAACTCACAGTCGTCTTATAGGGCCTGTGAGGGTTTTCACTGATAAGACTCTCATTTTATCTCTCTCAACTCACCATCATCTTATGGTGCCCGCGGGGGTTTTCACCAATAAGACTCTCATTTTTATTTCTTTCCTGATTTCTTATGCTAAGGAAGCCAAGTAGTACCCTAAAATGCATCATCATATCCATTGCATACTTAACCTTAACATTATCAAAGATTGATCTAAAGGACTTTCTTTGGTTGTAACTTGGCTTTTGTATAAGGTTAGAAAACAAAATGACATGAGGCCCAAACAACACTCGAAGTAGGGTAGGACTTACAGCTTTTGGAATCGACTCAAACAATAAGGATTAACTCATGCCCCAGTTTCTTTTGACTGGGCAATTCTAAACTTTTTATTTGGTTGGACCGAGCCCTGAGTAGCGTAGCCTACATATCTCACCCTCGAAAGAGGAGAATCAGATCACACGTAGTTCTGGCAGCTTGTTCTTTTACTTGATTCTATTTTTTTTCTTTTGTTGACTCTTTTTCTCTTTGGGACTTTTCTGACTTTATTTTTCTTGACACTCATCTTTTCTTTCTTTTTCAACACATTTGTTTTTGAATTTTGTTGACTCTATCTTGATTCCAAAAGAGGGGTATGAAAGAAAATAACACTAATGCCCAAATGGGGTAAACAAAGGATGACACAATGTTTGTATAGCAGAATGAAATGCCTTCATCATATCAATTCTTGAAAATGCTAGTACATAGCATACAATACAAAAGTGCACGATCAAGATAACTTATGAAATGTTTACAACACTAACTTTCCCCGAGCATGTGTACCACCTCTTTTTCTACACTTTCCCAGCATACAACTCCACTTTGTTGTACATTCCTCATGCCGAAGGACTCATGACTTCGTCGAGCTAATTTTCTTCCTGGTCCTTTTGAGATAGGATCACACATTCACTACTTGACCTAATTGAGATATGTCTTTCAATTGATGACCAAGTTATTCTCACAATTCTCAAAATAATAGCCTTAATTTTCAAAGAAGGCTTCAACTTGATCACCAAATTCCCCAGTACTCTATCTATTTTCTCAGATGCTCTCTTTTTCTAACTTTAACCCCCTGATTCAATGTTCATGCTTAAACTAGATTTTAAGATCTGGCTGTAAATTTTACTAGCATGTCATGTCACTAGAGTCAACATAAAATGTACTATGTAAAGAAAACTAAAAAACAACACATATTAAAATACAAAGAAAAATGGGACACTTCATTCAATAAAAATGAAAGATAGAAGGGTTTGAACATAACGACAAAGAGACAAAACAAGATAGATCCCAAACTACAACCCTGAAATAATTCGGATAACAGAAAATAAAACAAAACAAACTATTAGACCTCCTCCTACTAGAGAGGGGTGACTTCTCAATTGCTCAACCTGACATCTTAGCCACTGGCTTGCATATCATCATGACTAGAGCTTTCCTCACTGTCAATGTTCTACACCATAATTGATTTATCTTGAATCATATTTTTAATTTCTCTTTTCAAAGCACCATAATCTTCAATACTGTGACCCTGAAAATCAGAATGTTATGCATATCGTACATTAGGATCAAAACATTTTGAATGTGGGTCAAGAGTATACCCAAGGAAAGAAGTGATCACGCCTTGCTGTACCAATCTCTAGAATAAACTGGCATATCATTCCCCAATAGGAGGGAAATTATTTTTTTCCTTCCTTCTCTTTGCGAACTCTAGCCTTGGATGAAACTTCGATTTGGAGGCTCTTTCATAAATTTGTGGCGGTCGAGGACGATGTTGAGGGACAGGTGCATTTCATTATGTATAAGAATATAGATAAGCATACAATTGTGCATTGTTCAAAGGATATTGAGGAAGTGGAATGGGATTTCTTGGATTTTGGGGAAAGAAACCTTGTTGCAAGTGGTTATGTGGACAATGGGTGTGTTTTCTTTCTTCTTTCCTTCAGTTTTCCTTGGTTGATTGCAATGTCATCCCAAATATTTCACAAAATCCTTTTGTCCATCAGGCTCTCCAAATTTTGATGTCTCAAAGCTGGGAGGAAGGTTAACACTTGAAGACATACCCTAGTTTTTATATGAAACATCCTCATAGCCCATAAGTCCAGGGGAATTTTTCATATCATTTTCCACACTCTTAACTTTCCCAACTACTTTTTGTAGCTCTTCTAGCATACTAGGCTTCTTAGTAAGAAATTTTAGTGGTCCACTTAATTTAACAGTAGGCTCAAGAGTATAACAATGATCATCAAGAGTATTAAAAGTGGATTCACTAATGGACTGGGGAAGCACAATCATTGGATTGATAGCCAAAGTGGAAGTCTTAGAAGAAGGTTGAGCAACAAAAGCACAGACGGTATGTGGTGTTGTGATTGTGGTAGAATTATACTGAGGAGCTAAAGAAAGAGTGGTGGGAGTATTGAGGTGCATTTGATGTGGAATGGATTCTGAGGCATTTGCAGGGTTAAAAGTGGGGAACAGAGGTAGAGGCAGCCCACTGGCCCAAGCTTGGTACATTTCCATCATTTGTTGTCTCAGTCTCAAATTCTCTTCCTTTAAAATCTCAATTTCCTGACTCTTTGTTTCATCCATGGTGCCACTCTCTATATCCTTGTTGGACACAACTAAACCTTCCTTGGATTTGGTGTGATATGGAGGACCAGCCAGGAAGCCACAAGCCAACCACCTTAAACTAACTGAACAAGAGGCAACAAATATGTTAGAGTTTAACATTTTCTCAAAACCTCTCTTTTTTTTTTGGAAAAGATCACCGAACCCAAGAAGGGCGCCTATGTATCTCACTCCTGAGAGAGGAGAATCAACTTGCGTAGTCCATGAAGTCGTACCAAAATGGCCAATTGAACTCTTTGTTTTCTTTCTTTAATTTTTATTTTTCTCGAAACTTTAAGAAGAAAAGAAAATAAAAATTTGTCAAAAGAATTGACGAAAATATTTTTGAATTTTTCAGCTTTAATATCCCTATACAAAGTGAAATCTATGATTACCAAGGAAAATCTTTTTGGGTTTTCAGTTTTAAATTTCATATGAAAATGGAACTTGAACCTATTAAAGAAAAATCTTTTGTAGTTTTCTTTTAGAGATGTATATGAAACACCTACTCTAAGTGAAGAGTGAAGAAAATCTTTTTGAATTTTTTTAAAAAACGATCCCCGAACCAACAATAGGCTGCCTACGTATCTCACATCCCGAAAGAGGAGAATCAGGGGTGCGTAGTTCGTCTAGATTGGACAATTGAGGATTATAGAAAAAACAAAACCTTGACTTGAGAGATACGACTGCACAATGAAAATAAAATATTTTTGGGTTTTTAATTTGACACTTCATACAAAAATGACATCAACAACTATGAAAGAAAAATCTTTTTGGTATTTTCGTTATAGGAAATGTAAAAAATTTCTAACATCTTTTTTTGCATTTTTCTTTAATAAAAACTCCTATGAATGAATTTTTTTTTGAAGTTTTTGAATTGTGAATGCATGCCAAACTAGACAAAAGAAAATCTTTTCAATGTTTTTTAAAAAATGAGTGTGAAAGATAAAAAAAAAATCGTTTTGTATTTTTGAATTGTGAAAAACAAAAGCCATAAAAAACTCTAAAAACTACGACTCTTTTTTTTCTTTTCGACTCACTTGTTCTTCTATTTTTTTCAATAGTTCTTGCCTACGTCCTTTACTTCTAACACATGCTTTCCTCAAATCAGTCTGTCAAATGACCACATTACCCTCAAAGATGCAACATTTAGCACGTAGAGATACTTTAGAGGTGAGTCTCCTAAAAGGGCCACGTAGGTCCCACTAGGTTTCAATATGATACAGTTAAGCATGACCTAAAGGCCGACCTACGCTAGGGTCCACCAATAAACTATTCAGGGGAGCGTATGGTCGATAGTGGATTGCTTTAGTTGTCCACCTACTCCATACACCCAACGGCTCCCCCTCCTAAGGGTGACTCAACTATAGGTCGTGTACACACGTGTACTACGGACTTGTTGCAGAAACAAAGACTCAGGTTATGCACATGACGCCAGATATAAAGCGGTAACACATAAAGTAAAAACTATAAACAAAGAGCACGTAGGCACTCAACAATGATAAACAATAACACAAAACAACACAAACAAAATGTCTATAAAACTATAGTGCCAAACTAAGCCGACACAATTCCAAAATAAGCTCGAATTCTGAAAAATCCCCAGCAGAGTCGCCAGAGCTCTCACACCCCCTTTTTAACTCCTAAAAGATTTAATTTTTAGTTTGAAAGAGTTTTTATTATTAAAGTGACAAAATATTAAAAATTTGTTTTGGAAAAGGACTATTTACATTTTTTATTTAGAGTCGCCACTTGGCATAATCCAGTGTACCAAGTCACCTTTGAAAAATCATTTTTAAAACTATTTTGACTTTTTTAAAACTAGTTTACAAACAGAGATTCCAGGTAAGGAATTTTGTTGACTCAGGGGAAGGTGTTAGGCACCCCTCGATCCCGTGGTTTGACCATGGTTTCTTGGTGGAGAATATCAGCTAATTTGACACTACGAAGGTACAAACCACTCAAAGCACGAAAAACAATCAATCAAGCAAACAAAATAAAACAATTCAAAATTTAGTGTCCAGTCCAATTATACAGTCTGAAATAGAAAAATGCAATAAATATAAAACCTATTCTAAATTAGACCTAAACTAAGCTCCAATGCTTTACCCGATGCATCGGGCCTTGATCACGAACTTCCTTCAAGGACATAATACGTCGGGGCATTCCCCGGTGAATAAATACATGAAACCTCGGGGCATTCCCCGGCCAAATGAATACACTTGAATAAAATATGATAAACTAAAAAGAAAAATTCCTACACACATTCAGACATTCAACCAAACATAAGTTCTAAATTTTCCTACCCGAATCTACATTTGCCTATCTGAATCGACCTATCACATGAGACTATCGAATTTAACAAAGTAGATGCTTATCCCAAATCAAGCGACTATCAATGAATCAACATAAACTAATATTCACTTTTTCAATGTTTTTAATTCCCGCCCCTCAAATATCATTTTCAATCAAACAATCAACTTCAATATAGAAACAACTAATCAAAGCAACGACAATCATAGATGTTCGACATGCGATCAAAATTATAGCATCAATCATAACGAAACATTCAAATCCCAACATTAACATATCAAATTGAGAAAAATGAAAAGAAGGAGTTGAAAAATTAGACCGTAGAGGAAGCTTTCAAAATCAATGTATTATTTCAATCAAAATCCAGTGCAGTCCGTGTCGAGAACTTCAATTCGAACCTCAACTACGAACTCACCAACTTGATCAAAACCCTGGTAGGCTCGACTATTGATTTCTGGCAGTGGTGGGCTGTTTAACCACTGATTTATGATGGTTTTTCAGACGATTTCAGCTGATTTCGATCGAGATCGGTGATGGGTGTTCCTTTCCGGTGAAGGACGTCATTTTGGACTCACAATCAGTAGTGGATCAACCATCGTAACAGTGACAGATAACGAACCACCTTTTCTCTCTCTTGCATTTTCTCTCTCCCTTTCATGCCTAAATCACTAATCCATTCCTCTATGTGCGATGATCTCTCCCATTTTACCTCAGTCCCACTGCTTTTCTCTTGGGTACTCTCTCTCTCTATTGCTCCGAAGAAGAAAAGAAACCGCCTCCTCTTTACTGTCAAGTGTGTGGATAATCCCTCACCATGTCCAATGAGTGTGTATAAAAATGGTTGTGTGTGCTTGAGAGTGTGAACATGGAGAGTTCTCTGTTGTAGATGATCATAACCCCCCCCCTATTTTTGTTTGGTCTTTTTCTTTTCTTTTTTTTTTTGGAAAGAAACATAGGAAGGGGTTTAAAGGTAGGGGTAGGGGGTGGTGAGGTAGTGGGATAGTGTATAGGATAAAGTTTGTTAGGATAAGGTTAGGGATTTATTGATTTTTTGTTATTTTTGTATTTTTGTGGGATATAATCACATGGGTGAGGGTACACGGTAGGATAAAGTAAAAAATGAGTAAAAACAATATCGGGGAGGGACGAAATTAGGTGTCTACAAATGCCATTTCTGTCCGCTAGCTAAACGAACTAGAATACCATTTTCAGATAGTAATTCTAAAGTTATGAAGCCTTTTGATGTAGTATGTATAGATCTTTGGGGGCCTTACAAAGTCCCTACTTTTTATAAGAAACACTACTTTCTGACTGTAGTAGATGATCATAGTAGGTATACTTGGCTTCACTTGTTACAGTTAAAATCTGAATGTATTATGGCTATTAAAAACTTTTTGAATTTGATAAGAAATCAATTTGGTGCTAAAATAAAAGTTCTCAGATCAGATAATGGAACAGAATTTATAAACTCACAATATAGAGAGTTATTTCAATCCTTGGGTGTATTGCATCAAAGTAGCTACCCCTACACACCACAGCAGAATGGGATTGTTGAAAGAAAACACAAGCAAATACTAAATATTGCTAGAGCTATCAGGCTTCAGTCTCAGATGCCTATCAAGTTTTGGGGATTGAATGCCAAGGTTGTGGTTTATCTTTTGAACATGTTACCTTCTTTTTCTATTGGAGGTAAGAGTCCTTATGAGGTGCTATTCTGTAAAATTCCCTCACTGACACATCTTATAGTTATTGGATGTAAGTGTTATGCCTCAGTACTACCCAGAGGAGATAAGTTTATTGAAAGAGCCAAGCCTGCAGTACTTATGGGATATTCTACTTCTCAGAAAAGTTTTTTGTTAATTGAATTGCTTACTAGCAAACTATTTGTTACAAAAGATGTTGTGTTTCAAGAACACTTGTTCCCCTTTGTAGACAAGACCACTTCAGAGTTGTCTTCTGACTTTCTCACAATAAGTGAGAATGAATGTGCAGATGCAGACATGGATGACCATGTAGATTCTCACCTGTTATACCAGAGTCTTGTCACCAGATTCCTATGTCTTCAGATGAGAATATGAAAATTTCCAATGTTCTAGATAGCATACTAGATCATGTTCCCTCCAACTCATCATATGCTACAACATCATCCTCACAACCTGAAGTACCTGCTCCAAGAAAATCAACCAGAGTACACAAGATACCTGCTTGGATGATGGACTATGCAACACCAGGAAAGGGAAAAGGAACAAGATTTCCCTTAGTGAATTATTTGTTCTACGCTGGGACTAGTCTTAATTATCAGTATTTTGTGTCCAATTTGTCAGATTAGTTGAACCTCAATCATATAATCAGGTACTTCTCATTATTGAGGTGATTCAAATGCAGAAGTTTAGAATCTAAATGGTATGGTCCTTTCTAATTGAACTATATAAGAGTTAAAATTTATGCAAGGACTTGAGAAGAGTCCGTTAGTTCTTCAATGTGTATTGATTCCGATGTAAACATTGATCCTGATGGAATCGTGCTTTTCAGCTTGAGGTATTAACTGTATTTAGTCCCCTTCAAATTTATGTTACAAATGTCTTGCTTAAGAGGGGATGATATGTAGTAGAATGTTGGAACTATATTTCCACCCGAATAGTAGTATGTGTTAAAGTATTGTTGTCATGACCTATTGGTAGTGAAATTAGACCAAGAAGTTGGTGATGTGAAGTCACAAAGTTAGAAGTCAGAGTGAAGGTGACTTTTGTGTAAATGAATATTTTAGTTGAATAACCGATGTTCGAGAATGTTTTACCCCCTTATGGTTATATACTAATGTGGTAACTAGTAGCATGTGTGGATGGTATCGTAGTTCATGGAGGAAGTGTTTGACTTCGATTTTATTTATACAGAGTAAGATGTGTATTCTTAGTTCATTGGATATTTCGTATTAAATTTCTATCTCATGTAATCTTGTCATCAAGGTGCTGTTGAAAAAAAAAATAAAGTCTAGTGAAGCCATGTGGGGCTCTTTCGATTCACTAGCATAGTTGACTTGTCATTCATCTCATTTTCTTGTTCAAAATACAAAATCAAAGTTTAGTGAAGCCGTTTGAGGCCTATTTCGATTCACTAGCAACTTTTCATCCAACTTGTTGTTGTTGTGTTGGTAAAGAGGTGATTCGTCCTTGTGTGTTAGTTTAGTAGAAGGTAGAGAAAGAGTTGTTAGTTAGGGTGATTTGCCGGTTGCTTGAAGTGTGAAAATGACTATATTAGCCAGTAAGTTGTAAGTGTAGACTCATGGTTGTTTATGGAATTTAAAGGTAGTCTAAATGTATTCTTGGATAAGTAAGTGTGATGTGAGAAGCCGTATAAGTAGATAAGATTGTATGGGGTTATAGTATAAGATTAATGTCGATCATGTGTATTATGTGACTTTACCCCTTGACTTTCTTTTCCTTGGTAGCTGTAAACTAGTACTACTTGTGAGAAGGTATGTAGTAGATTTTTTAGGTATAGTAGTAATGTCATAAAGGTTCTTTGGCCGTTGATAGTATCTAGATAAAATCAGGTATTTGGGGTAGAATGTCCCAATTTGATGGACTAGTAAATTATGTTGTATTCTTCATTGGTGGTATTTACTGAATAAAAAAAGTATGAGATGATGCCTATGATGCCTTACAACATGTATTTATAGTACCTAAAAGTCCCTAAGTCAACAAGGTACAATAATGCAAGCTATACAATTATCAACTACAAGCTGAAAATCTGAAAATCCTGCACATGCATGCTGAAATTTCTGCACATGCATGCCAACCTTTGTGGACCTTTTAAAGATGGAAAATCTGCACTTTCATACCAGCCCGTGTTAACTTCCTAAAGTCTAATAAATGTGCTTCCAGCCTATTTTGACCATCTAGAAGGTGCTGGAACGTTGGCAGCAATGCGGGGCATTTATCGAAGCCCGGCAAAGCTCGAAAACGCGTCCTAATAGTTCGAAACATGCCCAAAACGTGAGGAATTTAATGGGTTGTGACGTTGAGCGTCACAATGTGGTTGTAAAAATAGTGACTTAAGATTAATGATGTATGTTTTGTAAGAATTATGTATAAGGTTGGGTTGTAAATCATGTTTAGCACCGGACATTAAGTTTGAACAATTGATGTCTATGAAGGTGGATGTGATGATTTCTTGGTTAATGATACTAGTTTTATGGAAGTAATCTAATAGGCTTTAACGGTATATGCAAGAGCTTAAGTTTATTTGATTCGTAGTGAAGTATGATGTTGCATATATAATGTAGAAGTATACCCAAGGTGATCTGAGGTTGCGGTATTTTCTAAGACTATTACACGTTTTGTGTGACGAGTGGTACCGTTGAGTTGCTAGGTGGAGAAAGACTAGTTAGATGGTATATGGTATTCTAAATAGCCAAGTTAAGGAGTTTTGATTGATAGTGTTGAGCCTTTTTATATGATCTTGATTCTCATAGTAGAGATATGTAAGTTTGGAGTTGCGATATTGGTAGGCTATGTCGGAAGTAGTATGATTCATTAAAAGCTTGGTGATATCCATGTTGAGTGCTAGATTCTAAGTTTGAGTTTTTGAAGGTTGAACTAATAGAAATAAGAGTTAAAGCACTAGAGGATGTGCACTCCGACTATGGGGATACTCACGAAGACCCAAAGTTAGTAAGTGTGCAAGTATTATATGATGACTGTTGGGTCTATAGAATGATAAAGTGTATCTTAGAAGGTATTATAAACAGTGGTTTCTCCACTTTCAGGTGTAGTCATTCGGGTTAAGTGCCATGATATGCGTGTATAGTAGTTTTCCAGACCCCAGAGTGCAGTGAGTGTACTTCAATTTAGAGTCTAGTAAGGGATCTCCCAAACTTAATATAATGGCTTGAAGCTAAGGGGGAGATAATAGAGCAAATAACCAAGTCAGGATTTCATATTCTAGTCGTGATGCCATGATGATATAGAACGTCAGAAAGTGAGGGTGAGACTCAACCCATTCTTATCTCAGTATTTTTTTTCAGTTATCCCAATATCTACTCATGCCTTACACTTCAGTCCAATGATCAAAATTTATGTTCATGCTTATGATAGAGAATCATGTACTCTTCAAGTTCCAAAATGAGAAGTTTCAGTTCATTCAGTAGTCAGAATCCCATTCCATAAGTTATGAACTCCAAATTGAGGTCATGTAGCTCATGACTCATGTACTCACGCTTTATAGTATGCTTGTTTTAGATAAGACCATAAGTGTGAAGTAAGATTTGGGGCCAAGTTTTTGATATATGTGATGGTTAGTGGAAATTTGTGTGTGTATGTTCTTGGGGTAGCGCATGGGAGTTATATTAATAGTGGTTTAGAGAATATGTGAAGTGTGTCTTCATGGGTGTTTGCCTTGAAATTCATATGAGGTTATAAAGATAGACTTGAATGACATGTTGGGATTTTAGTGAAGGGACGCAATATGTACTAGTGAATCTATAGTAAGAGTTCAGAGTTAGTCATTAATGTGGGAAGGCATGATATGCTTAGGGTGTGAACTTTAAAAAGATATGGAAGATTGAATCATATTGTTTAGACTAGTATCATGGTATGACATGTTGTATTTTTGTGACTTGGAGTTAGGCTTGATCGCAGTGAAATGATTTAAGCTACTATAGACATTGTAGAAAGAGCTATCAATACCCATATGAGAATTATAAGTTTAATGGAATGAATATGGTATTTAAGGGAAATAGTATAGTTAAGGGAGTATTAAAGAAGTGTGCTAAGCTTGAAAAACAAGAAGTTGCATTGTCCAAGATCTTTTGCTCCATAATTCTACTAGAATTTCTTTAGACAGAGTGTTGAACAGATACTCCCGTTGAATATAAGTTTCTGGTGTATTTCAGTTTAGCAGTCAGGCAGACAAGTTACGGTGGTTTTCCACCTTTTCACCCAATCCGGCTATCCGAAGTCTCATGTGTATGACCATCCCAAGAGATAATATATTTCATCCTAATTTATGAATTCAGTTCAGTCAAACCATCATGCTTCAAATTCAGCTATTTAGTCGTGACTCAGTTCATAAGTGTTCAGTGCATAATCTTAAATACTTCCAAGTATTTTAGCCTAGTTACTATAATACCCTGGTATGATCTAAGTCTTGATGCCTCATGATTCGTAATTGCATAAGTTATCACTTCTCAATTCAACATGTATGATTGGATCATGAACACTTCAAGGGAATCCTAAACTCTTAGCATGAATCAGCTTCTTGAAGCAAGTAAGAGCAAGTCAACTCAGAATTCAGTTTCGTGATAGAAGTTTAAATGTTTCAGATAAGTTATATACTTTCTTAGAAGACACATCATGTCAGCATCATTCTATACCTTTGAGCTTCAACATTTCCAATCCATCATTCGGGGACAAATGATCCCAAGGGGGAGATAATGTAACACCCCATAAAAGTCGTGCATGGATTACCCTTTAATAGAGTTCTCTTAGACTTAAAAACTTGAAAAATTTTCTAAGTGTAATGAGGACTTAGAGTCATTTTAGCTGGCAATCTTTGGGATACAACTTTTCAACCTTTTTGACCTCCATTTTTAGATTTTCAAGTTGCGTTACGATCGGACAATCTCATAGTACATCTCGGATAAGTTTCAGAATTTCTTGGAACGCATAAGGCTGTGTTTGGATTTCAAAACAGCAGTAAAATGCATAGCCTGTTGCCCAGTTTTCAGCATTTCAGGGTGAACTTCAAACGATCATAACACTCTGAATATAATGAACTGGGAGAGATTACCTATCAAATAAAATATCTTTAAATTTTATTTCCAATGCAACTGGTTTCATCCAAATCTAATATCTGAGTAAGGAGTTATACCCGTTTTATTTCAGCCTATCAGTTTGTCAACTGAGGGACAGTTTCAACTTTGTTTGTTTTCTTAGGGGCATTTTAGTCATTTAACCTCACCCAAATTTCATCTATAGCACCAGATTTATCCCCCAATTCATCAAAATATAATCCTTTTCTCAAATTTTCTCTCAAGAACACCCCCTAGGGTTTCAAACAAAAATCCCAAATAACTCAAGATTGAACCGTGGGTTTTGGAAGATAATTAGAGATTTGGAATCCCCACATCGTAGGCTTCAAGGATCATCCCTCAATTTCTTAAATAGAGGTACGCGGGGTTTTTCTAAATTCTCATGGGCATAGAAAAATCATGTTTTAGAATAGGGTTTTTGAATCTATGTATATATTCATGTATTAAATGTTTAGCTATCATTGTTTTGGTCTTTCGACCTTCCCCAAAGTGATTTGAGAATATGAATGTATGAAACCATGTATTTAAGAATGAATTCTTATTGAGAGCATGATTTTCGATGAATTCCCTCTTTAGTGAATTTTTAAGATTTCTCATATGAATTGTTTTGCAATGCATCCCTGAAAAGAACTATATGAAATGATTGAACTCTTGTTATGATTTTAAGGGGATTTTAAATCACTAAAGAGGGTATCTAGCATGAATGTTTAATGTTCATAATTCATATAATGAAAGAGTGCATGGATTTGATAAAGGCTCTAGACCACCATCTGTTGATGAAGTTTTTGCATGATTTTGACTTGAGTTTTGAAACACGAAATCTTCTATATCAGTTGCATGTTTTTGGTGGTCTAAATTATGCTTTAAATGAAAGATTTAGCTTAATTTATTATGGCTCAAAAATCATGACTTGCAAGTCTTGGTATGAAGATACCAATTCAGACCAATGTCATATCAAACTCAGACTAATAGACATTTCAGACTATCATGATTTTAGACATTCAGAATGTTGCATGTATAGAAAAGGTTAAAAAATGGGCATACGGAGATGTTAGGTGGTTCCCTAAAGAGGGCTTGAGTTCAAGCAAATCATTGCCTAAAACTGTGGTTTGCCGACCTAGGTATATTATTATACGCTGACTTAAGTGTCGTGTGGCGTATCAAATTTCCGAACTCCAACCCTTGAGGCATACTCGGGTTGGAGGCTTCCCCGCCGAGTCAATGGTGGATTCCATATCGCCCGTGGAATATCCAACTTGTAGGGGATACCACCTAACTCAGAAGTAATACACAGATCAAAGTTTTAGATAAACAGGTTACATGTTTTCAGAAGGTGCCCATATGTTTTTCAGAAACTATTTTATGCATAATGTTTGATGAACATTTGCTCTCACGTATTACTCTATTTTGGATTGCTTCATGTGCCAGTATAATTGTGCTGACCCCTCCTTCCTCCCAGGTACTGAGGTGCAGTCTAAGGGTCCAGATACTTAGTAGAGTCTATAGACAGGGTTGTCTCAGAGTTTAGTTGGTGAACCTTCTTTGCTTCAGAAGGCCTAGACATTTAGGTATTTATTTCAGTATGGCTTTTGGTCTGCGGGGGCCTTGTTCCAATTATTCAGATAGTATGTCAGTAGAGATTTTGCATACTGTTGCAGATGTTTATTGAATATTGTTGGGCATGTTTTCAGGCCTTTAACTATTTTAAATTGTTGATCATGTTTCCATATTATTGTGTCTATTCCGTATTACTTTCATCATATGAATTATGTGCATGATTACTAGACAGAGGGCGTTCCGGGCCTTGGCGTCGGTTCGGGTCGTGAAAATATCACACGTTCAAGTCTTGAACCTGCAACAACAATACCAACAACAATCGGCCACACTTTGTTCACATTAACAACATCAATATTTCAAGCTCAAATCTAAGATATAGACTCAACGTGTTAGTGAGAAACAAAACTAACACTTAGAGACAACAAAGACAAGTAAAAAAATTGGCCAATACACAACAAAAACACAATTTTCAGCCAAGAACACTAAATGGACAGATTTCTCTTCTTCTTTTTTTGGAATTGTCAATTTTTCAATAGCAATTTTTTTTTTTTTGAATTTTCTAACAAGCAAGCCCAAGATTGATCTTGTAGGAACAAGGTCAATCCATGCTTTGATAACAAATGATACGAGAAAGACAACGAAAGCACGAAAACACACTCCAAATCAATCCACTAATCTTAAGGATCCGAGGACATTTTTGGAGACCACTCTCGGATTCACTACAACAACAACAATATGAGATAACAATGGTGTATTTGACACCAAAACTGCCACCACAAACTAACAAAAAGAGTATCAAGATAACAATATGAAGAACAAGATGAACAATAACACAATGGAAACAACAACACGGGGTTTTTGACTAGAACAACAACAAAGAGTACAAGAAATGTAAAGATAGATAGATAGACAAAGTGAAGGTATAATCTTAAGAGCCCAAGAGCCTATTCCACTCTTGGACCCTTAACACTATACACTACAAATACCTATCCGGTGTGCTGAGAGAAATCAACCTCCTCAGCACCCAACGTTCCAAGCATGAATCCAACACGAATGATTCCACACTCAAGTTGGAAATCCTAGTTACAATGTTTCGGCCCTAGGCCTTTCTCACAAGAGAGAAATGTTCTTTTTACAGCTTTCAATATCAATAAACATCTAAGACTAAAAACCCTAAGAGGTTTGATATGTAGTGTATTACAAAATAGAATACAAAATGACCACAATACCCCTCAAGGGTGAGGTGCCCATCAAGTGTAACATAGGGGCTATTTTTAGTGCATTTAGGCTCTCTTTCACACTTTACTTGAGCACTTCCTTAGACAGATTCAATACGCACTCATTCTCGTCCATCCTCGTTGTCATACTCATATCAAAGTCTGTCTTCTAAGTTTGAGATGAAAGATTTAGGTGCAGTAAAATAGATTCTTGGGATGAGGATTTCTCGGGATAGATCTACTGGCACTTTGAATCTATCCCAAGAGAAGTACATTGAGAAGGTGCTAGCTAGATTCAGATTTAATGATGCTAAACCCAGGACTACTCCATTGGCAAATCACACAAAATTGTCAAAGGAGCAGTCACCAAAGACAGCTCAGGAGCGGGAGCACATGGCACTTGTTCCATATGCCTCTGCAGTTGGGAGCCTGATGTATGCTATGGACTATACTAGACCTGATATAGCACATGCAGTGGGAGTTGTTAGCAGGTACATGGTAAACCCCGGGAAAGAGCATTTGGAAGCTGTGAAGTGGCTTCTAAGATATCTGAAAGGTACATCTAGTACTTCACTTTGTTTTGGCAATGGTGAAGTGATTCTGCAAGGTTTTGCTGATGCTGATCTTGTTGTGGATGTGGACTCAAGCATGAGCACTTTCGGATACATTTACACCATAGGTGGTACAGTAGTGAATTGGATGTCCAGGCTTCAGAAGTGCATTGCTCTTTCATCTATTGAGGCTAAGTATGTGGCAATAGCTGAAGCTGGAAAGGAGATAATACGGCTGGCAGATTATCTGGAAGAACTGGGCAAGAAACAGCTTAAGAAGATTCCTTACACAGATAGCCAGAGTGCCATACAGTTGGTGAAGAACCCGGTCTATCATTCGAAGACGAAGCACATTAGAAGAAGGTACCATTTCACTCACAGGGCAGTGGAAGAAGGTGATATGTGTTTGGAAAAGATAGAGGGTGAAAAGAATCCAGCAGACATGTTGACAAAATTTGTTGATTTTGGTAAATTAAGGTTGTGCAAAACCATAGTTGGTTTTCTGTAGTTGTGTCTATAGATGTTGCAGTGTGGCGAACATATTGACGATAGAGGAATATTTTTTATTTTTTTTGAGAATGTAATTCTTGGATGACAGAATCAGTCTCCAAGGGGGAGAATTGTTAGGTTGTGGAGCCTGATTAATACGTAACGTACTGTTATATATTAATGTTCACGCGGTTCAACCTCCGCGGTGAGGTTGCCGGGGGGTGTGATATTAGGTTGTACCTTTTATTCTCATTTCTCTATGTAATTGTACATACTCCGATTCATTAATATAAATAGCCCATCCACCGTGGAGGTTACCCACGGGTGTTACCACGAAATTAATTCTCTCTGTCTCCTAAAGAACTCTCTCTCTAGTTTTCTTCATCCTCTCCACAGATTTAGTGTGTGTGAACTGCTAATCAATCCTAACAAGATGTAATTGCACGAAATCATTTTCTGGATTAAAGAAGTAAAACAATGGTGAAGTTTTAAAATCTCCAAACGACAAGGTCGGCAATGGAACATGAATTTTGAGGGTTGTGGGAAGGGAGCAGGGAAGAAGAAAACTGAGATTTTAGCGTATTGGGACGAGGAATGGGAAAGACAGTTTCTCAGTCAAGTATACAACTAAACATTCTTCTACCAAGCGCATCTTTTTTCAAGTAAAGTTTTATAAACTCGTTGAAAATACAAATTACTCTTACATTCCGTTAATATGAAAGTTGTCGATGTTATTATAGGCTTATATTATTCAGTAGAATAAAACGATTATTTACTAGTTGATGTTAAGTAATCTGATACAAAGGATATGACAAGGGAGAACTGAAAGGACTTGTAAAATAGTGAAAAGGACTTCCTTTTCACTTTGCACTTCTACTTAACCCGAGGAAGAAAAGCTATGAAATACCTGTGAAATTGTACAAGTGAAAACATAATAACAATATTAAGCTTTTTTTCTTTTTGCGACTTATATCCAATATTAAGTTTATAATTTTTGATCCCCTTGCACTGCAATTCTACAAGCGAAAACATAATAACAATATTAATTACTATGAAATTTACTTTCCAAAAATTGAAATTTTAGGTTCCAATTTACGTTCCAGTTTACGTTCGTATTCTCGTCCAATAGTTACCTAAAATCTTTACCACATTCAGACCCCAGAAGTTTTAGGTAGATAAAGTTTTAAATTGAAGCATAATTCTATGTTGTTTTTTCGGTATTGAAGCATAAGTTGATGCATTTAAGTGATACTTCTCTATACATATATGTACGACGTATCCTTTCCAGACTTAACCGTAGCTACTGATTCCCCCATTTGGACAAATGATGACGGTAACTTGATTTTGCTAACATTCTATTTACTTAGAGGAGTGGTGTTGCTCTTCATTTCTAAGCTTTCAAGTTTCACACAATTGATTTTTAGTATCTATGTTAAATTATGTCATTTCATCGTTATTCTTTTCCTTCCTCGAAAGAAGAGAGGAACAATTAACATATCTGATTCTATAAGTTGAAGACAAGATATCAAACTTGGAAAAAGGAAACATTTTATATCAAATCAAACTTTGAGCGGAACTGGAAATTTCGAGCAAACCAATATCCAAATTAATAATTCACAAGACAGCTAGATTCAGTTTAATGAAAGAAAATTAAGAACTTTAAACTAATGCTCCAAGAAATAATTTAAAATGCCGCAATGAAGACATCGACCTAGAAAATCATGAATGCATCAACAACTCCAGTTTCATCTTGATCTTCGCCAACTGGATAATAGTCTCCGAAATTATCCCCATAAACCCATAGACAAGTTGAAAATTTTGTGGCAAATAGGGTGGATTATTTCGGGGTAATATCCTACACGTACAGCCATTTTCATAACCTTTAAGAAATGGTGCTCTAACATAACAATCTTATTCGCCAATGCCTGACCACAAAATTTCATGTTGGGAACTGAAGCCTCGATGAAGTTCTTTGCATAAGGAGGATGTGGAATTACCCCGTGATTGAAATAGTAGTGATAGATAGCCTTCAAGATTGCTAAGTCATGATCATAATCATAATCGCCCTCTTTTTCCAGTTTACTTTCAGATGTTCCTCCTCTTTCAAGCATGGAAAATGTTGGCACATTAATTTGCTTCAATTCATATGATTCAGACATCGGATGCTTTTCTTTTTCTTCAATTTTTGCAAACACATGCTTCGATTGATACACTTCAGATGCTGAGAGCTTTCTTTTTCCTGTTGTTTTTGCAAGTTCAGGGATGATCGATTATTGATTTTCTCCTGAAGTTAGCATTTTGGGCATGGTGATTCTTTGTGAAAATGTTGGAGCTGATAAAGAAAGAAAGAAGATTTTTTGATGAGAATGAGGAGATGGTTCTTTCTCTTGCTACATTTATAGCTATTTCATTTCACTAAAATCAGTAAAATATTAGTTATACTAAATCTCACTGCAGTTTACTGTCCATAACTCTACGTATAGTGTTCACACTAGATCATTTTGTTGACCAGACATTAAATGACCTTTCGAGTAAGTCGTGCACTGATCTGTCGTGATTTATGGCTGGTAAAACTTGGCTTATATGGAAAACTACAACAAATAGGAATGTCCTCAAGCATAGCGTACATTCTAATATAGACTAAACACTGAGTTAAATGTTCTTTATCGAACATATTATTAAGTTGTTGATGAAAAATATACAGTCTGTGCATGTTTTCTGATCCCATTAGTCTTTTCCAGTTTTCTAGTGAACTGAAAAGCTCACAGCAAACTACTTGTATTAACTTCCGGCAGAAATTGGTTCGATTCAATTCAACATTCTATTTGCTCAGATTTGATTGTGTCATAACTTTATAATTCGGATATGATGATCATTTCATTTATAGAAGAGACAAAGTACATAGCACATTAGACAAAATTCATCTTCAAATCTTCATTAATTCATCTCCCAGGATTTTTCAAATGTCGGGTTCACTTAGAGTCTTAGATTATATGGTACATCTGTCACTAGGTTTTGCTGCTCATCATTTCTAGGTCTTTCGAGTTTCATCAATACGATAGCTAATACCATCTGCTTGTACATTTCAAGCATGCTATACATCTATCTGTTTTTTTTTTTTCGCCGTCCTCAGAATAATTAACATCTCTGATTCTGTAATTAAGTTAAAGAGAAGATATCAAACAAAAGCGGAAAGTGAACTGAAAATACAGGCAAACCACATCACAATGATCTGATTATCTACTTTAAAGGTTTCGTAACATACTATGCATGTAATATATACCAACCATAGATTGCATATCAGAATAAATGGATCAGAAGCTCCAGTTTCTCACATTCTCATAAACTGCATCATGCACTTCGTTTTCAAATTGATATGCTAACTAATTGTCATTAACAATACTACATCTATAAATGGAAGAAAAGATATTTCAAACAGGTTAACAAGAATAGCCCATACATCAAATCCACTCACAAAATCAACCTGCTAATGAGTAAAAGAACTTTTAGCCAGAAAATCCTAATGCTGCTGTAAAGTTTATACTGCAATGAGTTTGAAAATTAGTATCACAAGCTATTTCTATCTCAAGCCATCATCATCATCCTGATTACCCCATATTCGCATACACAAGTCAAAAAATTCTTGATCAATAGGTCGGTCCATCTGGGGTTATCTCCTTCCAGTTTCCTAACTTTATTGAAATTTTCCTTATATGATATGATCTTTTCTCTTAATTCCTCTCTGCTGATTTCCAAATGGGGGACTGCAGTCATGATGTGATAGATGAGATCAAGTGAGGGTGGATGTGGAGAATACCCATAGTGGCACTTGAAATCCAAGATTGATCTTAAAATCGCCACATCCAGAGGATCAGCATCATAGTCGACGTAGTATTCAGTAACTGATAGTCCTCCTTGTTCTGACACTTGTTGTTTTCCTTTTTCAGCAGCTCTTCTTCTTCTTCTTTCTTTTTCATCTTCAACTTCTTCTTCTTCTTCGTTGTCATCTTCTTCTATTACTAATTCGTATTCCTCTTCATCTTCCTCTTGGTCGTCATTTTCTTCTTGATTATCATCATTTTCTGTGTCTTCGTCGCCTTCATCTCCTTCTGACTCTTGATTTCCACTTCCATTTTGTTCAGAATTTTGATGAATCACATTACCGTCCCCTCCTGTATTCTCTCTGCTGTCTTCTTCTTCGTTATCATTTTCTTCTTGATTTTCATCTGCTTCTCCTAATAGACTCCCTCCAGCTTTTTCCTCTTCTCCATTCTTGTTTTCCTGATTTCCATTCTTTCCTCTTTCTCCTTGTTTCGATTCTTGATTTTCATTCTGTCCATCAACCTCCTTTTGCCCTTCTTCTTCTTCTTCTTCTTCTTCTTCTTCTTCTTCTTCTTCTTCTTCTTCTTCTCCATTAAGTAATTTATTTGCAACAGATGTTGCATTACCATCTTCTTTTTCACCAGTACATAATCTCTTACGTCCACTCAACGCAAGGCCAGTACAATTATTAGTGGGAGAAGCATCAGAGATAACAACTTCTTCTTCATTTTCTTCTTTCATAATATCATTCACGGATTTGTCGGCCTGCGGAGGATCAGGAATTGTTGATGATGAAGCTACCATTTTCTTGCAGACAGAAAGAAAAAAAAGGAGAGGAGAGATTTTAACACTTGCTTTCGAATATCAAGTCACTCAACAGATGGTTAACTGTCTGTAACAGAAGCGGTTGTAACTTTTACTTGCTATATAAATATTTTAGTCTTTGAACTTAATTCTCTTTTTAAATTCAAATTTAGTCTTTTATTTTTATCTTTTCTTTTCTTGCAATTTATTTGCACTTGTTCTTGGGCAAAACTAATGCCAAGAGATTATTTTATGTACTTATGTCTTTTTACGTTTTGGAAAAATTATGTTACAGAGCAAACTCTGTATCTATTTGAAATAGCGAAAGCTGAATAATTCATAATATATAGTGAGAGTTTGGGTTAAATTTGTTCGCTTGGAACTGCATCAATGTGCCACCTAAATGGTAGATAGGCGATGAATGTGTGACGTTTGGAGTTATCCTTCGTTCGCCCATCCCCAGTGAAAGAACGAGTAATCCAATCCCCTACGGATCATGACCTCACAGAACATTGATAATTTGACCTTACAAGAAACTGAGGAAGTGTACAAGAATTCCTTTTAACACCCCAAAAACAGTAGAGAAGGCAAGAAAACTGGGCAAGAATAATTTGGACAACTTTTTAAATGACGAATCAAATAATTTCCTGTGGCGGAACAAACTATATACATTGCTTTCGTGTAAACATCGCGAATAAATAGTGCACCGCGCTACTTCCATTCGAACAAAGAATTGTCAGCAAAATTGACAAAATAATTACAAAGAACAAAAAGAATGATCCTAGCTACTTCCTTAAGGACAAGTGGAGCTGCAAGACGGGACACATCGATGCAGAGCCAGGTAGCAGATCATCTCTGGAATTCACTGAAGCTTTTGTCAGGTCTCTGTTCCGATCAAGTTAGCCTACCAAGCAACGAGTCAATCTCTTCTGGATTTCCATCTACCATTCCTGGGGTTCGAAATGAAAGAATATTTTATCCCATTGTCCTCGTTCACCAAGATCCCTAAGCAGCGGTTATCAGACTCAGACGAGCATAAATGGAGCGATATGGACAGTAAGGATTCATATTGAGGCATAGTTGGTGTGCTCAGATCCCTAAGCAAAACATAACATGAAAACCAATAAATAAGGAAGCTATACTAGTTAGCTAGGAAAAATAGAAGGAATTAAAAGGAAACAAACAATAAGAGCTAGGTACCTTGTACCTGATGAGAAAAAAAGTATATAAGGATTGTCATCATCTGAACTAAAATCATCAATTCGCCTGTCTGCGATAGCCGGAAAAAGCTTCTGACACTGATCAGGTTGTTGTGAAGGAACAGATTGATCAGGTCTTGGTGAAGGGATAGATGGACCAGGTCGTTGTGAAGGGGTGGATTGATCAGGTCACTGCGAAAGGGTGGATTCTGAACTCCTTGGTGTGCTATTTATCTTTCTTGGAGAATTTTTTACCTCTTTGCATGCCTTATCCAAAATAACTAGAAAATCCCTAACAATCACAAACAATCACAAACCTTCATCCCTCATAGCATTTCCGTGGAAATAATCACCCGTGCTCTTAACAAGAGCCATTATTCGCTTTTCTTCCTTAAGTAATGACATGACATCAGGCTCGGCATTCTGCACAAACTTCTTCATGGTCTGATGAAACCCATCTTTGTCATATATGCTCTTCATCTCTGAATTTAGGAAGTCGCGTGCTTTTATAAGTGTAACACCCCATAAAATCCTTCATGTGTTATATCGTAGTAGTATTCTTGTTGAGTTAAAAGCTTAAAAATTTTCTAAGTTTTAAAAGGGGACTTAGAATCATTTTTAGCTTTCAATCTTCATGCAATTTATTTTTGACCATCCCAACCTCCGTTTTCCAATTTTCAAGTAGCGTTATAATCGGGGAATTCAAGGGTACGTCTCGGGTGAATTTCGGAATTTTTAGATGAGCATAAGGTCATATTTGGGGTTGCGAACCAGTGGCTAAAGGCATTTGGCCTACGACGCCTTGCCTGGAGCCTTTCCTGGGGGGACCCCGCGATAGGCAAGGCGGCGCCTCTCCTGGTGCCCCAAGCCAATTATTCAGTTTTTCCCATGATATTGAGGGTATTTTGGGCATTTTCCAATCCCTATAACATCTTAAACATGGCATCAAGCTCCCAAATAACCACATTATACATATTTTCTCCAAAATTCATCAAGAACACTCCCAAGGGTTTCAAACTAAAAACCCAAATAACTCAAGATTCAACCGTGGGTTTTCGAAATAAATTAAAGATTTGGAATCCCCAAGCCGTAGGCATCAAGAAGCATTCTTTAATTTCCTAAATAGAGATACGTGGGGTTTTTCTAAAATCTCATGGGCATAGAAATCATGATTTTAAGAAAGGGGTTTTCAGATTTATGAATACATTCATGTTTTAGAAATCTTGATGGTGTTGTTTTGGTCTTTTGACCTTCCCCACATTGATTTGAAATTGTGTATATATGTATGCTTGTGGTTTAAGGTTGATGATTTAATTGAGAGCATGACTTATGTAAAATCCCTCTCTTGTTTTGATTTTTCTTTACTTATCATATGCTATAGATTGTTTTGAATGCATCCTTGGAAAGCATGGCATAAAATGTCTTGAATTGTGTTATGATTGGATTACGATTTGGATTTCAAAAGAGAGGGTAGTTGTGTTGATAAATGTTGAAAATATTCATATAATGAAAGAGTGCATGATTTTGCCAAAAGCACATGACCACCATATGTTTGAAGGATTCTTGCATAGTTTTGACACATGTTTTGGAATATGAAATCTCTTATACTATTTGCAAAGCTGGGTGATATAAATTGAGTTTTAATGAAAGAATTATGCTTAAAGAATTATGGCTTATAATTATGACTTGCAAGTCTTGGTATGATGATACCAAAATAAACAATGCCATAATAGACTCAGACAAGCATAGAAACCAGATTTTCATGACTTAAGATTTCAGAATGATATGTGAAAAAAATGGATTAAAATTGGGCACAAAGATATGTTGGGTGGTCCCCCGAAGAAGGCACGAGTTTCAGACAACTCATTGCCCAAAACTGTGATTTGACGATCCTGGTATATTATTATACGCTGGCCTAGTGCTCTGTGGAGTATAAGACTTAGACACTCCAATCCTTGCGGTATACTTGGGCTGGGGGATTCCCCGCCAAGTCAATGGAGGACTCCATATTGCCCGTGGAGTTTTAAACTTGTAGGGGTGTACCTCCTAACTCAAAATTAATACGAAGATCATAAACTTCATTGTCAAGAATGATTTATGATTTTTTTTCAGAAAGATGCCTATATGTTTTGAAAACTATTTTATGTATGATGTTTTGACAAATTGCTCTCCATTATTTTATTTATATAAAAGATTTATTTTGGATTACTTTGTGTACCAGTATATCTGTATTGAACCCTACTCCTACCTCTTAGGTTCTGAGGCTCAGTCTAGGGGTCCAGATAAGGAGTAAATTTCATGCAGTGTCTAGTTGGTGAGCCTTCTATATTCCAGAAGGACTGTTTACTTTCAATCAATTATTATTAGTTATGGTTTTGGTCTATTGGTGGCCTTGTCCCAGTTTTTAGATTTTGTTAGTGGTCATGTAGTAGAGATTTCTAAGACAGTTTTTAGATATCGTTAGATGGTTTGGATTTCATTTTCCATGGTTCAAATTACATCAGATTTATGACCATTATTCTATTTTATTTTGTATTATTCCACATTTTCTATTTGTATATGAACGGTGTACATGATTACGAGTTAGCAGGTTTCTCGGGCCTTTATGGTTCGAGATGCTCATCGCGGCCAGGGCCTCGATTTGGTTTATGACTAACTTGGTATCAGAGCACGGTTCATGATCCCAGGGTGTCTGTAAAATCGCGTCGGGTAGAATCTTGTTAATGGGTGTGTAGCATGCCATACTTATAAGCAGGAGGCTACTAGGCGTTTAGGAAAGTGTTTCCCCTCTTTGTAATTTAGTTTGTGCTTTAAAGTCTGAATTAGAATTATCCCCTAATCAGTGATCTATTGTATTTCAGAAAATAGTCATGCCTCCTCGTCTCTCCAACAACCAGGATACTCAGGATGATGAAGTCCGCCCCACCTATGGGATGCGGACCCGTAATAGAGCGCACACCTCAGAACCTGTTCCTACTCCGAGAGTACCTCCAATACCGACCAGTCCTCCTCGAGCTCCAAGAACAAATATTAATTGTCCCCAGTATTCTCAGAGGGACATATCGAATACACAATTCAGACAGTTCATTCGTATGTTTTCACAGCTGGTAGCCACTCAGACTCAGAGGTCGAAAGATACTAGGTCTGCATTTGTTACTTCTGAGGATACTAGGGTGGGCCAGTTCATGAAAATGAACCCACCTAAATTTTCTGGAACTAAGATAGAAGAGGACCCTAGGAGTTCATAGACGAAATGGAGAAGATTTTCAGACCAATGCATGTGGATCAGCTAGAAGGGGTTGAGTTAGAATCATACTTGCTTAAGGATGTAGCGAACCAATGGTATAATGAGTGGGAAGAGACAAAGGGTGAGAGTGTTGAGCCCACAGTTTGGGGTGAGTTCGTGGAAGATTTTCTTGACTAATTCTTTCCTCTGGAGTTGAGGAAAGCCAAATCAAAAGAATTCATAAATCTTAAACAGGAGAAAATGAGTGTCCAAGAGTACACTCTGAATTTTAACCAACTGGCCCGTTATGCACCAGAGATGACAGGTAATATGAGAGCCCAGATGAGGAAATTTGCATCTGGCCTTTCAGATGATCTAGCGCTTTAATGTCAAAGGGTGATGCTAAATAGGGATATGGACGTTGCTAGGTTGTCAGTCCACATGCAACAGGTAGAACTGAAGAAAAGAAAATCACCAAATCTAGATAGAAGGACAGACAGGCAAAGAGATCCAGAACAGTGGATCAGAACAACAGTTAAGAACAGAGCGGTAATTGGGGAAATAGATGGCAAAAGAAGAAGTTTTGGAGTAATGCGTAGTCTGCATCTAGCGCCCCAGTGCCCAGACCCTCATTTGATAGACGATCTTAGAGTTTTCAGACTAGTCATGGACCCAGAGCTCAGGATACTCAGTCACAGGGCAGTGTGGCTCAGTAGTATCGTCCTTTTTCGTGGTGTGAGACATGCGAAATGCAACACCTAGGGAGGTGTTAGTTGGGTAAGCTGGTGTGTTATTCATGTGGTCAGTAGGGTCACTTTCAGAGAGATTTTCCCTCCACTAGGAGGAATGTTGGTGGAGCTAAGTCACAGGTAAATTCTTCCGCACCACCAACTCCTCAAAAGGGCACCACTTCAGCTGTCGGGAGCATTCGCAACCGGATATATGCTTTGTCCAACCGTCAGGAGGCAGAAGCCTCACCTGTTTTAGTCACAGGTACGTTGCAAATCTTTTCACATGATGTTTATGTCTTACTAGATCTCGAGTCTACCTTATCCTATGTGACCCCTTATGTAGCTGTTGGTTTTGGGTTTGAGCCCGATGTGATTGCTGAACCTTTTTCCGTTTCCAGCCCAGTGGGTGACCCTATTGTGGCTAAGAGAGTGTAAAAGAATTGTGTTGTGTCTATTTTTAGCCGGGATATAGTGGCAGACCTCATAGAGCTTGATATGGTCGATTTTGATGCCATCATATGAACAGAATGTCTTATTGATGTTATGCCACACTAGACTGTAGAACTCGAAAGATTAATTTTTCCTTTCCAAATAAACCAGTGGTAGAAAGGGAAGGGCATTCTTTAGCACCTAGAGGGCGCTTTATATCTTATCTTAGAGCTCGTAAGATCATTTTCAGGGGTTATTTATATCACCTTATTCTAGTGAAAGATTCTAATTTTGAGAGTCCACCTCTTCAGTTAGTCTCTGTGGTAAATGAGTTTCTAGAAGTCTTTCCTGATGATCTCCCAGGAATACCACGTGATATGGAGATAGATTGTGTTGATTTATTGCCAGATACCCATCCTATCTCTATTCCTCCATATAGAACGGCTCCAGCAGTGTTGAAAGAGATGAAAGAGCAGCTAGTAGATCTTCTAGATAAAGGTTTTATCCATCCTAGTATTTCTCCCTGGACTGCGCCTGTACTTTTCGTGTGAAAGAAAGATGGCTCCTTGCATATGTGCATAGATTACCACCAGCTGAATAAGGTCACCATTTAAAATAAGTACCCTCTGCCTAAATTTGACGATTTGTTCAACCAACTCCAGGATGCTAAATGTTTTTCAAAGATAGACCTTCGTTCGGGATACTATCAGTTGAAATTTAGAGAGTCAGATATTCCCAAAATAGCTTTCCAAACTAGATACGATCATTACGAATTCTTAGTCAAGTCCTTCGGATTAACTAACGCCCCTACAACTTTTATGGATCTAATGAATAGGGTCTTCCATCAATTTCTAGATCTGTTTGTCATAGTTTTTATTGATGAAATTTTGGCCTATTCTAAGAGTGGGGAGGATCATGCCAATCATCTCTGAATCATCCTTCAGACTCTCAAGGATCATAAGTTGTATGCAAAATTCTCCAAATGTGAATTCTAGATAAATTTTATTTCTCTCTTGGGTCATATTGTGTCTTGTGAGGCAATTAAGGTTGATCCCCAAAAGATTGAGGCAGTGAGAAAATGGCCCAGACCCACAACTCCAATCGATATCCAAATTTTCTTAGGTTTGTGAGGGTATTACAGAAGATTCATAGAGAGTTTTTCTTCCATAGCTTCTCGACTTACTAAGTTGACCCAGAAAAAGGTGAAATTTGTTTGGTTTGACTCATGTGAGAGTAGTTTTGAGAAGTTGAAGGACAAATTGACTACTGCACCTGTACTAAATCTTCTGGAAGGTACAAAAGGTTTTGTTGTATACTGCGATGCGTCCCGGATAGGACTTGGATGTGTTCTTATGCAGCATATAAGGTGGTGGCTTATGCATCTAGGCAGTTGAAAGTGCATGAGCGCAATTACCCTACCCATGATTAGAATTAGCGGCTATGGTGTTTGCACTTAGAACCTGGCGGCATTATCTTTATGGGGTGCATGTTGATATTTTCACTGACCACAAAAGTTTGCAATATATTTTCTCACAGAAAGAATTAAACCTCAGGCAGAGGAGTTGGATAGAGCTTTTGAAAGATTATGACATGAGCCTTCACTATCATTCAGGTAAGGCAAATGTTGTAGCCGATGTCCTCAGCAGGTTGTCTATGGGTAGTCTTTCTCATGTTAAGAGGGAAATGGTGAAGGATATTCACAGAATTGTAAATCTTGGGGTACAACTCTTAGATTCCAAGGATGGGGGAGTGGTTGTTCATGAGATAGCTAAATCTTTCCTTTGTATAGAAGTTAAAGAAAAGAAAACCGAAGATCCCATCTTGATGAAAATGAAGAATAATGTGGGTCAGGAGAAGGTGATGTTATTTGAAATTGGTGGTGATGGTATTTTGAGATATCAGGGGAGGTTATATATGCTAGATGTGGATGGTCTGTGAAAAAGAATCCTTGACAAAGCTCACACTTTGAGGGATGTTGTTTATCCAGGTTATACGAAGATATATCATGATTTAAAAGATATATATACTGGTGGAATAATATGAAGCGTGATGTGGCTAACTTTGTTTTCAAGTGTTTGAATTGTCAGCAAGTTAAAGTAGAGCATTTAAGGGCAGGTGGTAAATCCCAATAGATAGCCTTACCTTTGTGGAAGTGGGAAATGGTCAATATAGACCATTACGGGGCTTCTGAGGTCCCGAAACCAGTATGATTCCATTTTGGTGATTGTTGATCAAGTTAGCCCATTTTCTTCCTGTTAGGACCAACTATTCGGGAGATAATTATTCCAAGATTGACAATGAGGAAATAATCTGTTTGCATGGAGAACCAGTATCCATCATATCTGATCGAGGTACACAATTTTCTTCATAGTTTTTGAGGTCTTTTCAGAGGGGTTTAGGTACCCAAGTGAACCTAAGTACTGCATTTCACCCTCAGATGGTTGGGCAAGATGAGCGCACCATTCTGACCCTAGAGGATATGTTGAGATCCAGTGTAATTGATTTCAAGGGTAGTTGGGTGGATCACTTGACTCTAATAGAGTTTGCAAATAATAATAGCTACCATGCCAGAATTAAGATGGCTCATTTTTGAAGCGTTGTAAGAGAGATGATATAGGTCTCCTATAGGGTGGTATGAGGTGGGCGAGACTCAGTTATTTGGGCCTGATCTTGTTCACCAGGCAATGGAAGATGTTAAACTTATTAGGGAATGACTTAAGACAGCTCAGAGTAACAAAAATCCTATGCCGATGTTATAAGAAGGGAGTTGGAATTTGAGGTTGGTGATTAGGTATTTCTAAAATTTTCTCCTATGAAGGAGGTCATGCGATTCGGGAAGAAAGGTAAGTTGAGAGTCCTCGCTATATAGGACCATATCAAATTTTGAGAAGGGTAGGTACAGTTGCGTATGAGTTAGAGTTGCCTGCTAGTTTGAGTTCCGCTCATCCAGTATTCTATATGTCCATGTTGAAGAAATGTATCGGAGACCATTCTTTAGTATTGCCTGTAGAGGAGGTCAAGGTAACAGACTCCTTGTCTTATGAAGAAGAGCCTATAGCAATCTTAGAACCTAGACCGAGTCTCAGAACCTGAGAGATAGGAGGAGGGTGGTCAATACAGATGTACTGGTACGCAGAGCATATCCAAAATAATCATTTATAAATCAACATATATGAGAGCAATTTAAAACAGTTCATAAGTATATCATATAGTAAGAATTTACATAGTCATTTTAAAGACTCTCCAAAAACCATCCCAAATCTGAGAAATTGTGTTACTTTTGCGCTAGGTGGTATACCCTACAACTCCGAAAAATTCCATGGGCTATATGGAAACTACCATTAACTCAGCCGCGAAGCCCCTAACCCAAGTGTTGCCGCAAAGGTCAGAGTCTCTGAATCTACTACGCCACACAGCCGTCACTAGCGTACAATAATAATCTACCCATATCGGCAAATACGGTTTCAGGCTAAGAGTTGCTTGAACTCGCGCCTTCTTCGGGTAACCACCTAAACCTCTTCAAGCCCTTTTTTAAAACTCTATCAAAACATGCAGTCTCTGAAAACAAACTCTAAAAACATACTTTGTTATGGCATAAATAGATATGGTATCGTCATACCATTGACTTGCAAGTCACATCTCTGAGCCATTATTAGTGTATCATAAATCTCTATTTTCAAAACACAAGTTTTGGGACCACCATTTCAATAATTCAATTCAAAGAAATTCTTTCTCAAACCTCATGTAAACACATGCAAGGAACTCATCTTTGTCAAGCATTTCAATAGTACAAGGTGGTCATGTCAAAATTCTCAATTCACATGCGATTCTTTATCTTAAACACAAGAACACATTTATATCAAGAAACACCCTCTCAACAATTTCAAATCATGCTCAAATGTTATAGTATTGCAAAAACATCTTTCAAATCACAAAACCATAATCTTTAATTCAATACACGAGAGGGAGTTCATAATTTACGCTCTAAACGATCTTAAATCTCAAATTCCATACATATACGTATACATGTAAATCAATTTATGGGATAGGACCACAAGTTCAAAACAATAGTAACATTAAAACATTCAGAGTACGCAATTTAGAACATAGATTCCAAAACCCCTTTGAAATTCATGCATAAAAATCTAAAAATCATGCTCTAATGGTTTTAAGCCCATGTAGTTTTTAGGACAAACACCACGCACCTATATTATGAAGAATAAGGGATGATCCTTGAAGCCTATGGTTTGAGGATTCCAAATCTTCAGTCAATTTTGAAAACCTACAGTTGAATCTTGAGTTTCTTGGCGGAGAAATATATGAACTAGGGTTTTTGTTTTGAGGAAAATCTTGGGAATGTCATATATTCTTCTTGTAGAGGTTTTAAATCTGTTGTTTGGATATTTTAAGAGGCTTGGAAAAAGTCCAAATTACCCTTGTTAACTTCTGAACGAAGATGAAAAAATTAAACTGGGAACCCGATTTAATGGGCCACCGCGACGCGCCACTATCACGGTGGCTCACTGGAAATTGACAAATGGAAAATTGGGATCCTCTGCGATGCGTCACTATCGCAAGGTCCCACAGGAAATTGACAATTTCTAATTAAACTCACTCTGTGATGCGCTAAACACCAGAATGATAATGTTTTACGACTAGCACATAAAATAGCCATAACTTCTTCACCGAGTGTCCATTTTGGACAAATCTTATATCGATGGAAAACTTATTCAGTCATCTACATAATGAAAATTTGAAATATAAGGGATTTCACAAGGAAATAAGTATAAATAAGTATAGAAGCCAATGCTTGATATTTTAGGGACAAAATTTAGCTAAGAAAAACTTTGGGGCGTTACAATATCCTACCTTGGGAACATTTGTCCCCGAATATTGATGCGGGATACAAATAAGTATAATGTCAAGCATATTAAGGCATAGGAATAATAAGGAAAGGATTTTACCTTCCATTTCATCATCCATTGGATCAAAAAAGTTTGGCAATCTAGCTCTCATGTCAACTTCTGATTCCCAAGTCGCTTCTTCAATTTTCTGGTTTCTCCACAACACTTTAACTGAGGCTATCTCTTTGTTCCTCAATCTTCTAACTTGGTGATCCAAAATCTCTACATGCTCTTATTTATAAGATAAAGAGTCTGTCACTTTGATCTCTTTAACAGGCAATACTAAAGAATGGTCTGCAATATACTTCTTCAACATAGATATATGAAATATCAGATGAACTGAACCCAAACTAACTGGAAATTCTAACTCATACGCAACTCCACCTATCCTTCTCATAATCTGATATGGTCTTATATAGCGAGGACTCAATTTACCTTTCTTCCCGAACCGGATGACTCCCTTCATGTGAGAAACCTTGAGAAACACCCAATCTCCTACCTCAAACTCTAGATCTCTTCTCCTAACATCGACGTAGGACTTCTGATGAATCTGAGCTGTCTTAAGTCATTCTCTAATGACTTTTACATCCTCTATTGCCTGATGAACAAGATCAGGCCCAAATATCTATGCCTCACCTACTTCATACCTCCCTATTGGTGACATACATCTTCTCCCATACAATGCCTCAAATGGTATCATCTTAATACTGGAATGGAAACTATTATTATATGCGAACTCTATCAATGTCAAGTGCTCTACCCAACTACCTTTAAAATCAATCACGCAGACCCTCAACATATCCTCAGGGGTCTGGATGGTGCACTCAGCTTGCCCATCTATCTGAGGGTGGAAAGTTGTGCTCAAATTTAATTAGGTACCTAAACCCTTTTGAAACGATCTCCAAAATTGTGAAGAAAAATATGTACCTCTTTCAGATATGATGGACACAGGTGCCCCATGCAAACGAACTATTTCTACAATGAACAGCTTGGCATAATCCTCTCCCAAATAATTTGTCCAGACAGATAGAAAGTGAGCTGACTTGGTCAACCTATCTACAATCATCCAAATGGAAGTATACTGTTTTTGGGACCTCGTAAGTCCTGTAATGAAGTACATATTAATTATCTCCCACTTCCACAAAGGCAAAGCTATCTCTTAAGAAGAACCACCTACCTCACATATTCCACTTTAACTTGTTGACAATTCAAACATTTGGCAACATAGTTAGCCACATCACGCTTCATATTATTCCACCAATAAATGGTTTTCAAATCCTGATACATCTTAGTAGAGTCAGGGTGAACAACATATCTCGACGTGTGAGCTTTGTCAAGGATTCTCTTCCTCAGACCATCTACATCTGGCACACACAATCTACCCTGGTATCTCAAAACACCATCACCACCAATTTTAAATGACATTACCTTTTGTTGACCCACATCTTTCTTAATCTGCATCAAGATGGGATCTTTAACCTGCTTCTCTTTAACTTCTGCACAAAGGGAAGATTTAGTTATCTCATGAACAACTACTCCATCATCGGAATCTAAAAGTCACACTCCTAGATTTGCAAGTCGGTGAATATCCTTCACCATCTCCCTCTTTTCATTCCCCACATGATAAAGACTGCCCATAGATAACCTGTTGAGGGCGTCGGCTACCACATTTGCCTTGCCCGGATGATAGTGCAGGCTCATGTCATAGTCTTTTAAAAGTTCCAACCACCGCCTCTTCTTGAGATTCAATTATTTCTACAAAAAACATACTATAAACTCTTGTGGTCAGTAAATATATAAACGTGTACCCCATACAAATAGTTTCGCCAGATCTTAAGTGCAAAAACCACAGTCGCTAACTCCAAGTCATGAGTAGGTAGTTTCGTTCATGCACCTTCAACTGCCTAGATGCATAAGCCACTACCTTACCGTGCAGCATAAGGACACACCCAAGTCCTACTCGGGATGTATCACAGTATACAACAAGACCTTCTATACCCTCCAAAATAGTCAAAATAGGAGCAGTAGTCAACTTGTCTTTCAACTTCTCAAAACTATTCTCACAAGAGTCAGACCACAAAAACTTCACCTTTTTCTGAGTCAACTTAGTAAGTAGTGCAGCTATGGAAGAAAAACTCTTACCGAATATTTTGTAATAACCCACCAAACCTAAGAATCTCCGAATGTCGGTTGGAGTCGTGGGTCAGGGCCATTTTCTCGCTGCCTCAATCTTTTGGGGATCAACCTTAATCCCTTCACAAGACACGATATGCCCCAAGAATGCAATATCGTTCAACCAGAATTCCCACTTAGAAAATTTTGCATACAATTTATGATCTTTAAGGGTCTAAAGGATGATTCGGAGATGATTGGCATGGTCCTCCTCGCTCTTATAATATACCAAAATGTCATCAATGAATACAATGACAAACAGATCCAGAAACTGATGAAAAACCCTATTCATTAGATCCATGAAAGCTGCAGGGGCGTTAGTCAACCTGAAGGACATGACTAAGAATCCATAATGGTCGTATCTGGTTCGGAAAGCTGTTTTAGGAATATCTGGCACTCTAACTTTCAACAGGTGATATTCCAAATGAAGGTCTATCTTTCAAAAACATTTAGCAACCTGAAGTTGATCAAAAAGATCATCAATTCTAGGAAGGGGATATTTATTTTTAATTGTGACCTTATTCAACTAGCGCTAATCTATGCACATACGAAGGGAACCATCTTTCTTTCGTACAAAAACTATAGGTGCACCACAGAGAGACACACTGGGGTGGATAAAAACTTTATCTAGAGGATCTACTAGCTATTTTTTCAACTCTTTTAGCTCTGCAGGAGCCATCCTATATTGTGAAATAGAATCAGGATAGGTATCTCGCAATAAATCAATACCAAAATCTATCTCCCTATCAGGTGGTATTACTGGGAGATCATCTGGAAAAACTTTTGAGAATTTATTCACTACGGAGACAGACTGAAGAGAAAGACTTTTGACACTAGAATGTTTAACCTTAATAAGATGATACAAGCAACCTTTGGAAATAAGTTTATGGGCCCTAAGATAAGATATGAAATGCCCTCTAGGTGCTAGAGAATGTCCCTCCCATTCTATCACCGACTCATTTAGAAAAGAAAAGGTGACTCTTTGGGTCCTACAATTCAAGATGGAATAGCACGAATGGAGCCAGTTTATCCCTAAGATGGCATCAAAATCAACCATATCAAGTTCTATGAGATCGGCCTCAGTATCCCAGCTGAAAATAGACACAACACAATTTCTATACACCCTCTTAGACACAACAGAATCTCCCACCTGGGTGGAAACTAAAAAAGGTTTAGCAATCACATCAGGCTCAAACCCAAAACCAACAGACACGTATGGGGTCACATAAGATAAGGTAGACCCGGGATCAAGTAATACATACACATCACAAGAAAAGATTCGCAACATACAGGTGACTACATCTAGTGAGGCCTTTGCCTCCTGGCGGTTGGTCAAAGAATATAACTAATTCCAACCATTTTCGATGGTTGAAGTGGAACCCTTTTGAGGTGGTGGTGTATATGAGTTTTCCTGCGACTTTGCTCCTCCAACACTACTCTTTGATAATGGACAGTCTCTCTGGATATGGCCCAGCTGGCCACATGAATAACACACCAAAGTGCCAAACTGACATCTCCCTAGATAATTTCTCCTGCATCTCCCACAGCGCGGATAGGACCAAGAGGTCTGGGCTACACTTCCCGCCAACTGCGTACCCTACATCCTCAGCCCCTGACTAAATTGAAAATTCTGGGTGCGCTGCTCAGCTGTGTGTCTGGACACCGAAGCACTAGCTGCCGATTTTGCATTACCCTAATTCTTTTTCTTAGGCCATTTGCCTCCCTAATTACCACTCTACTGCTGACTATGACACTGGTCTATCACTTTGGCTCTCTTTATCTACCTGTAGTTTTCCCTAAATTCAACTATCTTCTTCTTATTCTCCTCAACTTGCTGCATGTGAACTGATAGTCTAGAAAATTCCATATCCCTATTGATCATAGCTCCCTGACACTCAAGAACCAAGTCATCTAAATGGGCAGAAGCAAACTTCCTCATTTGGGCCCTCATACTACTTGTCATCTCAGGAGCATAACGGTCCAATTTGTTAACATTTAAAGTATACTCCTGAACACTTATCTTACCCTATTTAAGGTTCACAAACTCCTCTACGTTAGATTTCCTCAACTCTAGAGGAAAGAATCGGTCAAGTAAAGCTTTCACGAACTTGTCCCAAACTGTGGGCTCAACACTATCACCCTTCGTATCTTCCCACTCGTTATACCATTGGTTTGCTACATCCTTTAGCTGGTATAATGATAGCTTAACACCCTCCACTTGATCAACATGCATTACTTTGAAAATCTTCTCTATTTCATATACAAACTCCTGCGGGTCCTTTTCTACCTTAGCGCCAGAGAAATTGGGCGGGTTCATTCTCATGAACTGGCCCACTCTAGTAACTTCAAAATTAATAGATCCAGACCCAGTATTCTCTAATCTATGAGTCTGTGCAGCTACCATCTGTGTAAGAATATGAATAAATTGTCTGAATTCAGCATTAGAAACCTCTTCTTCACGAGGCTGAGTACGACTGGCCCCCTTCTGGAGAGCTCTAGGAGGACTGTTCAGTACAGAAGGTACTCCTGGAGTAGGAATATATTTTAGGGTATGATCTCTGTTACGATTTTGTATGCCATAGGTGGGACGGACTTAATCATCCTGAGCATTAATGTTGGTGCGATGGGGAGGCATCGCTGGTTTTCTAAAAAGCAAGACGTCATTTATTAGGGGAGATATTAGACTCTGAAGCATGAACTAAATCACAAATAAGAGGAACATTCTTAAATACCTAGTAGTGAATACCCCGAGAAATTTTTCGTCGAAATTTTGTGAGTAAACATGTTGGGTTCTATCTTCTAGAATAAATTATAAATTTTTCGTATGGAATATCTTAGATTATGACCCACTTGTGTAGAGTATCGAATAATCTTTCCAATGATATGTGGATCATCCAAAACGGACACCCGAGTAACGAGTTATGAACATTCTTATCGAACTGTGAATAGTAGTGAACAGTAAAACGTCCAGGAAAAAGTATTGAGGCCTGGCGTATTTTTGCTCCAAATTTAAATGACCATAACTCCTTGTACATAATGATCTGGGTAATCTACTATATATCAACGAAAAGCTCTGCCATTTCTCTTTCCAATGAAATTGGTTTCCTCTAATTTGTCTATCGGAGCAAAAATTTATGGTCGATCTACTTCACCCTATCAAAAGTAAATTTTTTGGTCAACTTGAAACGATCATAACTCCTCGTACACAATTATCTGGGTGAGATACTATATATCAAATAAAATATATAAGAGTCCTCTTTCTAATGAAATTGGTTTTATCCAATTTGGATATCGGAGTAAAACGTTATGGTTGATCTACTTCAGACTATCAAAACAGTCCATCAAAAGAAAGATTCGAGAATTATTTGATTTTTAGGGGTGTTTTGGTCATTCTCCCTCACCCCAAATCCATCTAAACCCTATACTAAAGCCTATTAGAAGCATTATATGTTATATTTCATCAAATTCCCTCAAAAAGAAAACCCTAAGCTCCTACATCCAACTTCAAGAACCTCCAAAGTTCACCACTAATTCTGCAAATTTATTCAAGATTCCAAGTTCCTAGTTCAAGAACTCCAAGAACCATCATTCAAAGGCACGATTAACATCTCAAAAATGAGTATCGATCCAAATTTCATCATTCAAGGTATGTGGGGTTTTTTAACAAGAACTCTCTTTCGTTCTTATGCTCAAAAGTAATTTTCTTTACAAAGGCATGATTTTTATTTGGTTTTTATGAATTTGAAGCATGAAACCATATCTTATGATGATTATTATGAAATCTTGATATTTATGATTTTGAAAGATGAATTTAGATGTGTGGAGATATAAAGCATGAATCTTGAACGATAGTTATCATGATTTTGATATTTGAGTTGTGAATCTCCATTGGAAATTGTGTTTTTTTTTAGAAAGTGTGTGTTATAAGCACGTTGATGTTGAATATTTGAGATATTTTGAATGATTTGACCTTTTGGTCTTAATGGAGTTGTTTTGAACTCGAGTGTGAAAGAAATCCACAACGTGGTTGATTTTGATAGATGGGTAGCATGATGGCTCCCGATATATATTTATATATTGCTGAAAATTATTTTGTTGTAGATTGTCTTTGAAATGATCTGAGCTAAGTTTGAGAGAAATCTTTAGCACCGAGTGGGAGGTATAAGTCAACCTTACTTTCCTAGAACTACGTGCCCCCATAGGAGTGAGCCTGAGGCTGATTTATATAGTGATCACTAGTTTGTGTTGATTTGATATCGATAGTCCTACTTTGGTGGAAAGGATAGGATGACTCTCCCCAACGTGGGTTGTACGTTGGACTACATGTAGCTCACATGGTTTATGTCTGTTATAGGATCTCCCAGTGTGTGTGTTTCCTAGAGTCTATGGTGAATGGTGAAGTGATTTGAAAGTGAAATTGTGAAGGTTATTCTTTTGAAAGATTTAAATGATATTTAAATTATGAGAATTTATATTCTTGATAAACTGAAAGTAATTGACAAATTATATGATGACTCACATGTGTTATTGTACTTATTTCATCCTCTCATGATTATGATGATTTTCTTCGAGCTATGTGAGTCTTTCATACATCCTGCATATTTCTTATAAATATTTATGATGATGATGTATATACAACTGCATACACCCCCATATACTCGGTTCTTTTCCATGGTACTGACCCACATCTTCGAATGTGGGCTGTATTTTCTCGGAATTTAGGTTCAGGTGCTTAGTTCCAGGTTCGACAGTGATTCTTCATACACGTTGTTCTATATCCTCTGTTGTGGTGAGTCCTCATGTTCCGAGGACGTGATGTCTGATGTTGGTTTCACAGAATTGTTTACATTTGATAACTGAGTATGAGTCAATTGGGGCATGTCTCAATGGCTCGTTGGTTTTATTGATTTTCTTAGAGGCTTTTCAGACTAGTATAGATGTTGGGAGTTGACTAATAAGTCATATTTTGTTATCTTTCTGACAAGCCGCGTTAAGTAGAGTCTTGATCATCGGTGTGTAGCGCGCCACATCTATGAGCAAGAGGCTATAAGACATTTTAGGAAAAAGTGTGATTCTTTCTTTTAGAAGTCTATCGTGCTTAAAGTGTCTCTCTATGCTATTGATTCATGCTCTCCTCTTTCAGAAATATGCCTCCACGTCGAGTGAGAAGAAATAATGATGGTCAGCAACCTCAACCCGCTAACCCATTGAATGAAAATATGTCTCATGCTAAATTTCGGGTAGCTTTTCAGGCGCTGGCCCAAGTTGTTACTGCAAATGTTTAGGCCAACCCATCCCCAGCTCCACAGCAGCAGGGAGGTGATTTAGCTTCTGCCAGGATCCATGACTTCATGCGTATGAATCCACCAAAATTCTATGGGTCCAAGTCTGATGAGGATCCACGGTTTTTTTAGAGGAGGTGCGGAAGATTACTCAGGTGATGCATGTATCTAAGAAACATAGTGTGGATTTGGCTGCGTATAGGTTAAAAGACCTTGTTTATGATTAGGTTGTTGCTTGGAGGAAAGGTAGAGGTGAGAGAGCAGTCTCTACAACTTGGAAAGAGTTCCAGGATGCATTCCTGGATAAGTTTTTCCCTTTGGAGATGAGGGAGGCGAATGTGGAAGATTTTATGAACCTACGACAGGGCTCTATGACTGTTAGGGAGTACTGTCTAAAGTTCAATCAGTTAGCCAAGTATGCTTCTGACTTAGTGGCTGATAATCAGGATAGTATGAGTAAGTTTGTGACTAGAGTATCTAGTTAAGAGGTTAAGGAGTGTAGGTCTGCTATGCTGGATAGTGAGATGAATCTTTCTAGGCTGATGACTCAGGCCCAATAGATTGAGGCAGACAAGACTAAGGAGAGAGATAGAATGAAAGGGAATAAGAGAGTTAGGTCCGAGCAGCACGAAAAGGGTCAGACTTGATCGCAGGTAGGCAAGAGAAAGGTAGCAGGTCTTATGCATCTAGGTCCCAGTACAGTGCTGGCAGTAAGCCAAATCGTCCCCTGTGTCCTAAGTATGGTAGGGCTTATTCGAGTGAGTGTTAGGGTGAGAAGAGGGGTTGTTTCCGGTGTGGTGACATGGGTCATAGAGTTAGATATTATCCACAGGATGGACAAGGGCGTCGTGACTATCGCCCTCAGACCCAGACTAAGATTGTTAGTGCTCCAGTTCTAGCGACTCGCCCAGCCCTAGATCAGGGCGCCTCTTCTAACAATGCTGGCAGGCAGCACCAAAATAGATTCTATGCTTCACCGTCCCGCCAGGAATAGGAGGACTCTCCTGATGTTGTTATTGGTATGCTTCATATATTTCAGTTTGATGTGTATTCTTTGTTGGATCCTGGATCCATTTTATCATATGTTACACCTTTGATTACTGTGAATTTTGAAATATATCGTGAGATTATTCCTGAGCCTATCCTTGTTTCTACTCTAGTGGGTGATTCGATTGTTACCCAAAAAGTGTATAAAAAGTGTCCTGTTACCATTCTTCATGGAGTCTTGTTGGCTAATCTGATTGAGTTAGACATGGTAGATTTTGATGTGATTCTGGGTATGGACTGGCTGTATTCTTCTTATGCCTCTATTGATTGTCGGACCCGAGTAGTTAAGTTTCAGTTTTTGGGTGCATCCGTGTTTGAGTGGTCTGGGAATTCTGTGTCACCCAAGAGTCATTTTATCTCTTACCTCAAAGCTAGAAAGCTTATTTCTAAGCGCTGTATTTACCATTTGGTTAGAGTCAAAGACACTAAGTCTGAGACTCCAACTCTCAGTCTTTTAACGTCGTCAATGAGTTTTCTGATGTCTTTCTGGATGATCTCCCAGGGATACCTCCTAATAGAGAGATACAGTTCAGAATTGATCTTATTCCCAATACTCAGCCCATTTCTATTCTTCCTTACCATATGGCCCCTACAGAACTTAAGGAATTGAAAGAGCAACTCAAAGATCTACTAGATAAGGGTTTTATAAGGCTCGGTGTTTCTCTTTGGGGTGCTCCTGTGCTGTTTGGGAGAAACAAAGATGGCTATTTGCATATGTGCATTGATTACCACCAACTGAATGAAGTCACCGTCAAAAATAAGTACCCTCATCTGAGAATAGATGATTTGTTTGAACAATTACAAGGTGCAAGTTATTTCTCAAAGATAGACCTTCGTTCCGACTATCATCAACTCAAAGTTAGGGAGTGTGACATCCCGAAAACTAATTTCTGAACTCGTTATGGATATTTTGAGTTTTTTGTTATGTCTTTCGGGTTAACTAATGACCCAGCAGCTTTCATGGACCTTATGAATTGAGTGTTCAGACCATATCTGGATATGTTTGTCATAGTGTTCATTGATGATATACTGGTGTACTCCCATAGTGAGGATGAACATTATAATCATCTCTGAACTATCTTGTAAACCCTTAGAGATCACAAGTTGTTTTCCTAGTTCAGTAAGTGTGAGTTTTTGATAAGGTCAGTGACTTTTCTGGGTCATATCATTTCATCCGAGGGTATTAGAGTTGATCCCCAAAAGACCAAAGCTGTTAGAAATTGGCCTAGACCTATTTCTCCGACTGATATCTGAAGTTTCTTGGGTTTAGCTTGCTATTACCGCTGTTTTGTTGTGGGTTTCTCCTCTATAGTGTCTCCTATGACTCGGTTGACCCAAAAGAAAGTGAAGTTCTTGTGGTCTGAACCGTGTGAGAAGAGTTTTCAGGAGTTGAAGACTCGACTCACTTCAGCCCCTGTTTTGACTTTGCCTGATGGTGTTGATGGTTTTGTGGTGTACTGTGATGCTTCGAGAGTTGGGTTGGGTTGCGTATTGATGCAGAAGGGTAAGGTGATAGCTTATGCTTGTAGACAGTTGAAACCCCATGAGAAAAATTACCCCACCTATGACCTTGAGTAGGTTGCTATTGTGTTTGCTTTAAAATCTGGAGACACTATTTGTATGGTGTACATGTTGATGTTTTCACTTATTTGAAAGAGTCTACAGTATGTGTTTACCTAGAGAGAATTGAATCTTAGGCAGAGACGATGGTTAGAATTATTAAAGGACTATGATATGAGTGTGCTATACCATCCGGGGAAGGCTAATATTGTGGTGAATGCCCTAAGTAGAGTGTCCATGGGTAGTGTTTCGCATGTGGTAGAAGGTAAGAAAGAGTTGGCTCGTGATGTACATCGTTTGTCTAGATTGGGGGTTAGGTTGTTTGACTCTGCTAAAGGTAGTATAGGGGTTCAGAGTAGTTCCGAATCCTCCTTGGTTTTGGAAGTGAAGGAAAAGCAATACGTAGATGCTAGTTTGGTCAGACTGAAGGAGTCAGTCAAGGACCAAAAAGTAGAGGTTTTCTCCCAAGGGAAAGATGGTGTGTTGAGATTATAGGGTAAATTGTGTGTCCCAAATATTGATGATCGGAGATAGAAGATTATGGCTGAAGCGCACTGGGCGCGATATTCTATTCATCCTAGTGCCACCAAGATGTACTGAGACTTGCGGGAAATCTATTGGTGGAGTGGCATGAAGAAAGATATAGCAGCATTTGTAGCTTAGTGTGCAATATGCCTACAGGTTAAGGTTGAACACCAAAGACCTGGTGATATAATGCAAGAGTTTAGTAGTCCCACCTGGAAGTGGGAAGAGATAAATATGGACTTCGTGATTGGTTTACCTCCTTCCCGGTGCCATCATGATTCCATTTGGATTGTGGTTGATAGGTTGACTAAGTATGCTCATTTCTTACCCGTTCATACTTCATATACTGCTGAGGATTATGTTAGATTGTATATCCAAGAGCTAGTCAGACTGCATGGAGTTCCCTTGTCTATCATTTCGGATAGGGGTACTCAGTTCACTTCGCAATTTTGGAAAGCTTTTCAGAAGGGTCTTGGTACCCAAGTGCTTTTTAGTTCTGTTTTTCATCCGCAGACCGATGGTCAGGCTGAGCGGATTGTTCTTGCAATTTCCATGCTCAACTCCTTTTCATTCCTTAATTGACATCCATTGACTTGTCATACTTCTGACCCAAAATTCTGACTACTAGTAATCTCAACTCAAAACATATTTCTCTTGTATAATATCTCAAGATTTAACTTTTTATATACCTTTTATCTTTCAACTAGCCAAGAATTGTCAAATCACAATCATTCTGAGTACTTTATTATACTTTGAAGTGTTGTCTTTGTACGTCGACCCTTTATCTTGCTTTTTACCATTGAAGAAGTTGGTAGTAAGTTTGGAGTTCTTTCTCACTTGACCTGACGTGAATTTGACTCAAAACCACACAAAAGAGAACAAAAATTTTCATTTGCCGATAAGGACACAAAATATCAAAAATCAAAATAAAAAGAAAAAAGAAAAATACAATAGGCATCTCTTTTTCAAAACAAAAAGAAAAACTTATCTGAATATAGAAACTAATTTGGGTGATTATGACATGCATTTTGAATCGAACAACCAGATCTACCCACACTAATCATTACAATTTTTGTCCACTTATTGAACTTTAAATTAGGTCAATCTTGAACTTGTTCCTTCTGGATAACAAACCTCCTTCGGCTAGTGGCACCTCAATGGGTTTTTGCCAACGAGTCTATCTTATTTTTATTTTTTTCCACAGCTCACAGTTGCCTTATGGTGCCCAAAAGGGTTTTCACCAATAAGACTCTCTCATTTTCATTCACTTTTTCTTTTAAGTAAACACCAAAAATATAAATATCATGCACCCATAACATGTTTAGCCTTGACATTCTCAAAGATTGATCTGTAGGACTTTCTTTGGTTGTATCTTGGCTTTTAGACTGGGTTAGAAAGAAAGATCGGCGTGAAGCTCAAAATTTACACAACATTGGGTAAAGCATACAACTTTTGGAATCGACTCTTTTTAAGGAAATAAACTTTTGCCCCAGTTTCATTTTATTCTGGGTAATTTGAATTTTCTTTTGGTTGGACCGAACCCCAAAGTAGGGGTGCCTACATATCTTGTCATAGCAAGAATTAGGTCAAACGTAGTTCAGGAAAATTTCTTTTGCTTGATTGTAAATTTTTGATTGATTTTTTTTTCACTTTAATTTGATTCCAAAAGAGGGGTACGAAGAAAGATAAAAGCTCAAAAGGGGTAAGCAAAGGTTGATATATTATTCGGATAGTAGAACAAAATGTCTTCATCATTTCAATCTTTTAAAATGCAAGTACAAAACATACATAATGTAATTGTACAGGAATATCATACATAATATCTTTTAACTGCATCAGCATTAACCGGCATTCCTTCCATTTCACCTTCTATATCAGTCAGATATAACGCGCCATTAGGTAACACTTTCTTCACAATGAATGGTTCATGCCAATTAGGAGAAAATTTGTCTTTGGCTTCAATCTGATGGCGTAGGATGCATCTTAGTACTAACTGACCAACTTCAAAATGTCAGTGACGCAGCTTTTGTTATATGCTCGGGTCATTCTCTTCTGGTATAGTTAATCATTTTTCATCAATCAAGCTTAATTTCTCTAAACAAATCTTGACCCATTGGTCATCATCAATTTCAGCTTCTACAACTACTTGAAGAGATGGAATTTCAATCTTTGCATACACTAACAAGTAAAGAGTTGCACCAATTGAAGTTCGAACTGTGGTACGATAACCTAACAAAGAAAAAGATAACTTTTCATGCCGCTATAGGGAACCCTACACCATCTTATGAAGTATTTTCTTTAAGTTCTTGTTGGCAGCTTCTACAGCTCCATTCGCCTTTGGACGATAAGGAGTTGAATTCCGATGCATAATATTAAATTCCTGGCACACTTCTTGCATCAGATGGCTATTGAGATTCGCAGCATTATCCGTGATAATTATCTTTGAAATGCCGAACCAACAAATGATGTTGGAGTGAATAAAATCAACCATCACTTTCTTGGTCACTAACTTGAAAGTCACTAACTCCACCCACTTTGTAAAATAATCAATGGCTACTAAGATAAACCTAAGTCCATTCGAAGCCTTTGGTTCAATTGGTCCGATTATGTCCATTCCCCAAGCCACAAAAGGTCATGGAGCAGTCATTGTATGCAACTCAGATGGAGGGAAATGTATCAAGTCCTCATGTACTTGACATTCATGACATTTACGAACAAAATTGATGGAATCTCACTCCATGGTGAGCCAATAATAACCTGCTCGGAGTATTTTCTTTGCTAAAACATACCTACTCATGTGTGGTCCACAAATCCCAGAATGTACTTCAGTCATGATTTTTGAAGCTTCTTTAGCATCTACACACCTCAAAAGTCCAAAATTAGGAGTTTTCTTATACAAGATTCCTCCACTTAGGAAAAATCCACTAGATAAACATCGAATGGTTCTCTTTTGGTTACCATCGGCATGTATAGGATATTTTCCAGTCTGAATATATTCCTTGATATCATGGAACCACGGCTCCCCATCAAGTTCTTCTCAACCACATTACAATATACATGTTAATCATGAATCTGTATACGCAAAGGGTCAATATAAGTTTTGTTGGGATGTTGAAGCATCAAAGATAAGGTTGCCAAAGAATCAGCAATTTCAATATGAGCTCTGGGAATGTGTTTGAACTTTACTGATACAAATCATTGACATAGATCTTGCAAACAACCTCGATATGGTAGGAGCTTTGAATCACGAGTCTCTCAAACTCCATGGATTTGATGAACTAACAAATTTGAGTCTCCTAACACTAACAATTCTTGGATCCCCATGTCAATAGCTAATCTCAAACCCAAAATGCAAGCTTCATATTCTGCCATACTATTGGTACAATAGAATCAAAGTTGGGCTATTATAGGATAATATTGTCCTGATTCAAAAATAAGAAATGCTCTTATTTCCACTCCTTTTACATTAATAGCTCCATTAAAGAACAACTTCCAGCCTGAATGGCTATCGCCAGAAACAAACTCATCAACATACAATACCTCTTCATCTGGAAAGTAAGTCTTCAATGGTTCATACTCCTCATCAATAGGATTTTTAGCCAAATGATCTGCTAAAGCTTGAGCTTTCATTGCAGTTGTGTGACATAGACAACATCAAACTCTGTGAGCAATGTCTGCCATTTTATGAGTCTGCCTGTGGGCATGGGCTTCTAAAAAATGTACTTTAAAGGATCCATACGAGATCTGAGGTAAGTAGTATAATATAAAAAGTAATATTTCAGTTTTTGGGCTACCCAAGTTAAGGCGCAACATGTCTTCTCAAGAAGAGTGTACTTAGCCTCATAAGTGGTAAACTATTTGATAACGTAGTATATGGCCTGTTCTTTTCTGCCTGTAACATCATGTTGACCCAATACACAGCCGAAAGAATTTTCTAACACAGACATGTACAATATCAAGGGTCTGTCTGGCTCTGAAGGAACCAAAATAGATGGATTCGACAAGTATCTCTTAATTTTGTCAAATGCCTCTTGACATTCTTCAATCCATTCAACTTTAGCATTCTTCTTCAACAACTTGAATATTAGCTCGCAGGTTGTCGTATGTTGAGCAATGAATATACTGATATAATTTAACCTTCCAAGTAAGCTCATCACCTTTATTTTATTCTTTGGTTGAGGAAAATCTTGAATAGCTTTTATTTTTGAAGGATCTAACTCAATGTCGCGTCGACTGACTATAAATCCTAAGAGCTTTCCTGACGGTACGCCAAATACACATTTTGTTGGGTTAAGTTTAAGATCATATCTTTGAAACCTTTCAAAGAATTTTCTAAGATCTTTAACATGGTCAACCTGCTCTCTGGATTTAATGATCACATCATCAACATAAACTTCAATCTCTTTGTGCATCATGTCATGAAACATTGTAGTCATTGCCCTCATATAAGTTACCCCAGCATTCTTTAGTCGGAACGAAATAACTCGATAATTATATGTCCCCCATTATATGATAAATGATTTCTTTTTGGCATCTTCTGGATCCATAATGATCTGGTGATACCCCCACATAACAATACATAAAAGACGCAAGATCATGTTTAGCACAATTGTCCAATAAAATATGGACATTAGGAAGTGGAAAATTATCTTTCGGACTCGCTTTATTTAGATCACGATAATCAACACACATCCGAACTTTATCATCCTTCTTTGGAACAGGGACAATATTTGCCAACCAAGTAGGATATTGATCCACTCCAATGACTTTAGCTTCAAGTTGCTTCATGATCTCCTCTTTGATTTTTAAACTCATGTCGGTTTTGAACTTCCTTAACTTTTGCTTTATAGGTGTAAAAGTAGGATCAATTAGCAACTTGTGAACTACCACATCGGTGCTCAAACTGGGCATATCATCATATGACCATGGAAAGATGTCTTTGTACTCAAGAAAATCTTCATTTATAGCTTTCTTCTGTTGTGGTTAAGCATGTACACTTATCTTAGTCTTCCAAATATTTTCATAATCTCCTAAATTAATATTCTCAAACTGTTTGAAATCTTTGCTTATAACTTCGAATGCTTCTTCTTCATCATATTCAACTTCTTTATTCATTATTTCATAATTAGATTGGGTTTTTAAATTTAGTTGACAATTCTTCATGCATGTGATATTATTAGAATCGGCATAGAAAGAACTGTATGATAGAAAATAAATAAACAAATAAATATCAGACTCAAAATAAAATAAAGGGAGACTGTACTTTATTAAAAACAAAGCTATAAAGAGTTTTAACCTAAAATACCAAGGTAATGATCTGAATTACAATCCTAAAATTATTCAAATTACAGAAGAAAAATAAGCTACCAAGACTGAAAGAAAAACAAATAAACTACCAAAACTCCTTCATAGTAGGGAGAGGAGTGGCCTCCCAATTGTTAAGCTGGACATCAGGGCCGATAAACTGCATATATGCATTACTGATACCTTCCCCAATTTTAACCATATCAGCTTCAATGAACATATTCTGGAAAAGGCCAATCAACTCTATATCATCATCATTCACTGACTCTGCAGTAGATAACATAGAGGACCTAACAACATTGACTTTTGTAAAGGATTAGTGAAGTGGCGGTATCGACTTGGTAAGTACCCATGACTCTTTCTTATGCCTTTTAGCCTTCTTTATATCTTCAGTATTGGGCACGTATCCCAAACCAAAAGAACCAAGGTTTTCATGGAGGTTTACTGGATGAACCCTACCTTGCAAAAACAATCCTAGACCTTTCCTGGTTCGAAACTATGCTTCAACATTTCATTCACTACCATAACAGATGCAGAGGATAACTGTGGTCTTGCGATGAGATTTCTCTTGAGGATATGCTCAATAGCCACTACCTCAGAAGTTTGATGAATTAATACTTTGTTTGTAGTATCTGCTTTGATGGAGGAAATGGAGTAGTCTTTATACATGGATAAGTCTCCTTTACCATGAACAACTATCTCTTGTCTGTCATGTTCAAATTTGACCATTTGGTGCAACGTTGATGCGACTGCTTTAGCCCTATAAATCCATGGCCTTCCAAATAACATATTATATGAAGCATCAATGTTCAGTACTTGGAAATCCATAGAAAATCCACAGGCCCAATTGTCAATATGAGTTCTATTTCACCAATGGCATCAGTTTTTGATCCGTCAAAACCTTTGACGCATACATTGTTAGGTCGGAATTTTTCTACATTAACATTCAACTTTTGCAAAGTTGACATTGGAAAAATGTTAGCGCCTCATCCTCCATCAATTAACACTCGAGTGACGATGGAATGTTCACATTTCACAGTAATGTAGAGACCCTTATTATGTCCAGTACCTTCCACAGGAAATTCATCGTCTGAGAAAGTAATCTTGTTTACTTCAAGGATCCTTTCAATAGAATATTCTGGCAATTTAATTTTCTTTCAGAATTCTTCAGATTTTCATCAGTAAAAGGCTTCTTGACCGTCATTCGTTCTTCATTGCCTTGTTTATTCTTTCTTAACTCTATTGGGGCATAACACCTTCTATATCGAGTTAATCCCCCTACTTCATCCACATCTTCAATCACTTCCTTCCCCTTATGCATCACCACAACACGATTATAATTCTAAGAAACTACCTTAGTATTAACCATAGGCAACTATGACATTGGTTTAATAACAATGGGAGCTATAAGAGATCCTTTTGTGATTAAGAGAGGTTTACGGGATCTTTAAGGAACAATGAGTTTTGGCTTTACTTGACTTGGCCCTTTCTTGAATCTCTTTCTCCATCACCAAGGGAACATTCGATGATTTAGGTTTTGTTATCACCACCTCTGCTTCTACAAGTTTTTCTTTTGTCAAATCTACAGTATTTGTTGATTTTTCTAAATCATTTTAAATTTTAATTATTGTCTTGAAGGATATTACAGCATCTTTACCACTGGGTATCACTTTGAGCATGTTTTCTTCATTGTGATCTGGCAGCGGATTTTGTTTGACATTTGGAGCGTCTGGACTTTGTACCATGATCTGTTGGGTGTCAATCAGCCCTTGAATAGCTCTTTTTAGATACCAATATTTCTCTGTGTCGTGCCCTAGTGTATTAGAATAGTATTCACATCTTCTAGAATAGTCCAAGTTCTTCAGATGAGGGTTCGGAATTCTTCTCTCAATTGGGTTTTGAACATTCATTTTCCTCATCCTATGAAATAAACTAGTGTAAGATATTCCAATAGGAGTGAAGTTATCTTTGCCCATGTCATCCCTTTTGTAGTCTGCTCTAGGTCAGAAATTAGACCTAGGAGGGCCTCTTTGAACTTACGGGACCGGTGGATGATTTTGGATGGCTGGTGCACGCCATTGCGGGTATGAACGAGCCCAAGCATATGGTTATGCATTGTAAATAGGATATTGGGGGAATGGAATGAAATATAATGGATTTTGTGCATATGGTTGACGCGCACCTCTCCAATGTTGTCGTGGACTTGGTACGACAGTTGCTACATCCTCTTTTCTTTTCTTTCCCCTAAAACTTCATGCACCACTTTGAATTGCCTATGTTGTTGCTTTCAAAGCAGCATGGTTGATAATATTTCCCGACTTTATTCCATTCTCTACCATCTCTCCAACTATAATAACTTCAGTAAATGTGCTTACAATAGTAGAAAGTAAGTGATGGAAATAATCGGGTTCTTGAGCTTGCAAAAAGATATCGATCATTTTAGATTCCTTTATCGATGGTCTGATGCTTGAAGCCTTCTCTCTCCATTTGATAGCATATTCTCGAAAAGTTTTAGTCATCTTTTTTCTTATGTTAGCAATCATAGTGCGATCTGGCACTATTTCAATGTTATATTGAAATTATTGAACGAAATCTCGAGTCATGTCATCCCACACATGCCAACGGGAAATGTCTTGGTCAATAAACCATTCAGAAGTTATTCTTGTCAGGCTTCCTCTAAAGTAAGCCATCAATTATTCTTATTTTCCTCTTGCTCTCCTTAATTGGTTGCAGAACTTTTTCAAGTAAGCAACAAGATCGCCATGACCTTCGTATTTGTCAAACTTTGGCAATTTGAACCCTAGCGGCAAATGGACTTCAGGATACATACATAAATCTTTGTATGAAACACTTTTTGGTTCACCTAATCCTTGTATATTTCTCATACTTTGCTCCAAGCTTCTTACTTTTATAGCTATTTTCTCTTGTTCCTTATTTTTAATAATCTTCTCAATCATGATTGGAGAATCGTGTTGATAAGAATGATAATGAGGATTTTGGGATTTGAAAGTTATTTCAGAAGGATATAACAGATCATGACTTGGTTCCCCCATATTCTTCGGTACTGTCGGTTGAGTACCCGCAGCAGCTGGTGCCATAGAAGTAAAAAGCGGATTATTTATGACAGCCAAATTTGGTGGGCGCATAGTAGAAGTACCAGCAATACCAGACATATAAGCAAATGGGCCAAATCCTGGTGGGTAAAATGGATCATTAGTTTGAGCTGGAGAAGGATTTGGATCATTTGAAGTCAAAAGTCCAGGGATTGAAGAAGGTGGGGCTTGTCTATTCAACCAAGCTTGGTACATCTCTGCCATCTATTGTTTCAATAACTTAAGTTCTTCCATTGATGCTATTTCCTGCAAAATCAAATGATTTTGCTCTTCTGTCAGACTCTATACCTTCTTTGTGGGTCATTTTTCTCTTTCCCTTGTATCTGGTGTTGTATCGATGTGATGCCATTTTAAATCACAAACCAACCACCAATCACTTTATCTTTCTGTTACCAAGTTGCAAACAAGTAAGTGTTATATATTTAACACATTATATGCCACTTTGTATGTCATGTTTCTATGTGCATTTCCCAACCTACCATGGAAGGCTTCGTGTTTCATCCTGGCTTTTCTAGTCATACTTTTCAAAAGTTATGATCGAATCCTTTGGAGGGTTGCCTATTTATCATACCAGGACATGAATCAGATCTTGCATAGTTCGGGAGGAATTTTAACAAAATGATTGTTTTGTCTTTTTTTTTATTGAAGAAAATAAAGTAAGTAAAGTAAAACATATGTAATATATATAGGAATAAACAATCAACTTCATTACATTCTATAATATAAATACGACAAAATAACTGACCCAACTCCTAAGATAAAACCTACTAACTGATATCTGAAAACTAAAAGACATAACATCTAAACAAGAAGTTTTAAAAATGAATATGAAAAACTATGACCAAGAAAACAACTATTCATTCAAGGAGACTTTGGCTTGATATGTCCTCCCAAACCCAAGTATATGCCCTCCAATGAAGTAGTGAGACGCTGTGCAAAAGCTGGTACTTGCACTAAAAAGTCTTCATGATCTAACTGTTGATAATCCAAACCCATTCTGGCAGTATTCTGTTCTACACGACGGATCTTCCCTCGAAGGGAACTAAAGGCCTAATCCCATTCATGGGCCTATCGATCTCGGAAATCAACCATCTCTCTTGCACGTTGTTCACGAGCAGAAGCAACCTCTAACTTTTCTCGTAATATTCCTCTTTCACGAATCCATTGAGATCTCTCTCGATCAAATTCTTCTTGCATATTCTTTTCAACTTCTTACAGTTGCTGTCGGCGAGATGCGGCAGACCCTATAGTGGTAGCCAGTTTGATTTATCCCTGAAGTGCCACCTCAATATCTGTTGATTTAACTTTCTCTTCAGTAAATTCCCTTTGTTGTTCGTCTATTTTTTCCCCGGCATGCTCTAATTTTGCTCTCAAAGCTTGGTTGTCCTCATGATATTCTCGCATGGCTCTCTCAATCCCTATCGTGATTGTAGCTTCATGATCTATAGGTCCCCTAATCGATCTTTCTAGTCTAACTGGTGGACTTAACTATTCTTCAAACCATTCATGGTAATATGGGTGCACTTCTACTTTATCACGCTCTATGACCATTGTTTCAATCCCCATGATACGGTAACCCTCCTAAATCTGCTAGGCCAATTCCTCCAGAAGTGGGATCTCTGGTCTGACCTCAAAATACAAACTCGGTCATATTTTCCGTTATGGGAATTATTTGATGTCTTCCTAGCTGACGTAGAACTCTCAATGGAACATACGGTTGAACACCCTTAATACCCATTAATAACAAGAACGGCCGAATGACAGAACTATGTATGACTTTCCTCCTAGGGAACCAAGGGAGATTCCAAGTGATTTTATCTGCTGTCAGAGAACAAAAAAGATTATCCCAATCTCTAACTCTTCTGGGCATTTATATTTCTCTAACCTCTCTTCGTAATCTTTGATGCGATTAAATCGCTCAGGATTAAACCTTTCCATTGTAGGACGTTAGTAAAGCTTCTCCATAATCCACATCTGTAACAAGATATTACATCCCTAAAAAAAAAACCTTTCCTTTCTGACAAACGGTCAAAGCACGGTAGATATCTGTCAGGATCATTGGGACCATAGTGTAATCTTTCTTAATCAGTATCTGTACCACCCCCGCTAAACGATTATTAATTTTTTCTTCTCACCTCGGGAAGATCATAGTGCCTATAAAGGCTACCATGAATGCAAATCGTCTGAAAATGTAACACCCCATAAAAGTCGTGCATGGATTAGCCTTTAATAGAGTGCCCTTAGACTTAAAAACTTGAAATTTTTTTTGAGTGTAATGAGGACTTAGTGTCATTTTAGCTGGCAATCTTCGGGATACAACTTTTCAACCTTTTCGATATTCGTTTTTAGATTTTCAAGTTGAGTTACGATCAGGTAAGCTCATAGTACATCTCGGATAAGTTTTGAAATTTTTCGGAATGCATAAGGTTGTGTTTGGATTTCAAAACAGTAGCAAAACGCATAGCCTATTGCCCAGTTTTCAGTATTTCTGGGTCAATTTCAAACGATCATAACTCCCTGTATATAATGAACTGTGTGAGCTATAATATATAAAACGAAATCTATTTGAGTCCTCTTTAAAATGAAGTTGGTTTCATCCAATTTAAATATATGAGTAAAAAGTTATAATCGATTTACCCCAGCCTATCAAACTGTCAACTGAGGGACAGATTTGACCTTAATTGTTCCTTAGGGGTATTTTGGTCATCCTCCACCCCTATATATACCACCAACACGGGAATTTATCCCTCAAACACCATAATACACATACTTTTCCAAAATTTCTCAAGAATTCTCCTTAGGGTTTCAAAATAAAAACCCAAATAGTTCAAGATTCGACCGTAGGTTTTCGAAGATAATTACATATTCGGAATCACCAATCCAAAAGCTTCAAGAAACATCTATTATCCTTGGAAATAGAGGTACGCGGGGTTTTTCCTAAATTCTCATGGGAATTAAAAAAAATCATGTTTTAGAATGGGGTTTTAAATTATGTATATATATTTATGTATAAGATGTTTTAACATCATTGTTTTGGTCTTTTGATCATCTCCAAAGCGATTTGACAGTTTATATACATATATGAATGAATGTGTTTCAATTTTGAATACATGAACTTGCTAAAGACATTTGACCACCAGGTGTTTGATGAAATTTCTGCATGAATTGAACTTTAAGTTTCGGAATATGAAATCCTTTACATCAGTTACATGTTTTGGTGGTCTAAACTATGTTTTGAATGAAAGCTCTTGCTTAATACATTATGGATCAGAAAAATCATGACTTTCAATGTCTTGGTATGACGATACCAATTCAGACTAACGCCATATCAGACTCAGACTAACAGACATTTCAGACTTTCATGATTTTAGACATTCAGAATGTTGCATGTACAGAAAAGGTTAAAAATGGGCATACAGAGATGTTAGGTGGTTCCCCGAAGAGGTCTTGAGTTCAAGCGACTCATTGCCTAAAACCGTGGTTTGCCGACCCGGGTATACTATTATGCGCTGACTTAAATGTCCTGTGGCGTATCAGACTCAGACACTCCAACCCTGGCGGCACACTTGGGTTGGGGGCTTCCCCGCCGAGTCAATGGCGGATTCCATACAGCTCGTGGAATATCAGACTTGTAGGGGAATACCACCTAACTCAGAAGTAAAACACAGATCTTGATTTGAAATGAACAGGCAGGTTACATGTTTTCAGAAAGTGCCCATGTATTTTTCGGAAATAGTTTTATACATGATGTCTTGATGAAAAATTGCTTTCACTTAATATATATATATATATATATATATATGTTCCATTATACTATTTTTGGATTGCTTCGCGTGCCAGTACTTTTGTGCTGACCCCCCCCCCTGTTCCAGGTCCTGAGGCACAGTCTAGGGGTTCAGCTACTCAGTAGACATTCTCGGATTTGTAGACTTGTTCTCGCAGTGGTGAGCCTCCTATTATTCGAAAGGCCTAATTATGTCAGACATTATCTTATTTATTATGTTTTTGGTTTACTGGGGGCCTTGTCCCAGTTTTTTTTCAGACAGATGTTTGTGTTCTTAGTAGAGATTTTGCAGACTGATGTCAGATAGTATTATTCAGAAATGTTGCAGAACTTGACCATGTATTCCGTACTCAGATTCAATTCCGTATTTTATTATGATTACGAATGTTGTGAATGATAACCAGATAGAGAATGGGTGTTCCGGGCCTTCATGGTTCGGGATGCTCGTAACGGCTAGGGCCTAGGCTCGGGTCGTAACAAACTTGGTATCAAAGAAGGGTTCATGGTCCCAGGGTGTCTGCGAAATCGCGTCGGGTAGAGCCTTATTTATGGGTGTGTAGCGCGCCATACTTATAAGCAGAAGTCTACAAGACGTTTAGGAATGTCTCTCTTTCTTCATGTTCTAGTTCGTGAAACAGAGTCAGAATGTTCCTCCTTCATACTCTAATTCGTTCTATGGTGACGTCCATACGAAAGTAAAATCATCCCAAATTCTTTCCTTACTCTGATGTTCTCAGATCCATCACATTTCTAGGGTGAATCAAGTGCAGAAGTTTAGAGTCTAAATGGTATTGTCCCTTCGGATCGCGTCATATAAGATCTTAAAATTGTGCAAGGACTTGAGAAGAGTCCGTTATTGCTTCAGAGTGTATGGGTTCTAGTGTGAACCTTGATCTTGACGAAATCGTGCTTTTCAGCCTTCTGTATTGAGTATATTCAGCCCTTTTCAGAAATTTATGTTGCAGATGTCATGCTTAAGGGAAAAGATGTGTAGTAGAAGTGTTGGAATTGTATTTCCACCCAGATAGTAGTATAAGTTAAAGTGTCGGTGTCATGACCTATTGGTAGCAAGTAGCGTGTGTGGATTGTATGATAATCTGTGGGGGAAATATTTGACTCAGATTTTTTTTTTATCTATACAAAGTAAGATGTGTATTCTCAGATTATGGAATGTTGTGTGACAAGTTTCTACCTCTTGAAAATATTTTATCATCGTGTTGGTGAAACTAAAAAGTCTAGTGAAGCCGTGTGGGGCTCTTTCGATTCACTAGCATAGTTGCCTTGTCATTCTTCTTATTTTCTTGTTCAAACTACAAAAAAATCAAAGTCTAGTGAAGCCGTGTGAGGCCTATTTTGATTCACTAGCAATTTGTCATTCAACGTGTGGTTCTTGTGTTGGTTGAATATATGTATAGCTGAATCTTTTTGCATGAGATAGAGTTGGTAATGAAGCGATTCGTCCTTGTGTGTTAGTTTATTAGTAGAAGACAGAGAAGGAGTTATTAGGCGAGGTGAATTGTCCTTGCTTGAAGTATGAAAATGGCCAGATTAGCCAGTAGGTTATAAGTATAGACTCATGGTCGTTGTGGATTTTAAGGTAGTGCAAATGTACGCTTGGGTAAGTAATTGTGGTGTGAGAAAGAAGTATAAGTAGATACGATTGTACAAGGTTATAATATAAGGATAAAGTTGACCATGTCTATTATGAGGCTTTACCCCCCCTTGACCCTCTTTTCATTGGTAGTTGTAAACTAGTGATACTTGTGAGAAGGTATGTAGTAGATTTTTGAGATATTTGGGTAGAATATCCCAATTTGATGGATTAGTATATTTATATTATGTTGCATTCTTCATTGGTGGTAAATGATTGATACTAAACTATAGGCTTGAATTTAAATGGTGTTGTGATAAATAGTGGCACAAGTTTGATGATGCATGTTTTGTGGGATTAAATTAGTAGGCTTGATGTGTTGAAATAGTACATGCTAATGGATTATGATAAGGAAAACCGTTAGGTCATATCGATTATTGTGGTTATGAAGTTCTAGTGCACTAGTGTTTCGTGATGTTTATTTCATAGTTTCCAAGTGAAAATTCCGTGTAAGGTTGGGTTGTAAATCATGCATAGCACTAGATATTAAGTTTGAACAGTTGATGTCCATGAAGGTGGATGTGAAAATTTCTTGGTTAATGAATACTAGTTGTATAGAAGTGGTCTAATAGACTTAAACGGTGCATGCAATAGAGTAAGTTTATTTGATTCGTAGTGGTGTATGATATTGCATGTATGATGTAGAAGTATGCCTAAGGTGACATGAGGTTGTGGCATTTTTCTAAGGCTATTACTTGTTGTGTGTGGCTAGTACCATTGAATTTTTAAGTGGAGAAAGACTAGTTAGATGGTACATGGTGATCTAAATAGCCATGTTAAGGTGTTTTGATTGATAGTGTTGGGCTTTTTGCGGTGATCTTGATTCTCATAGTAGAGGGATATAAATTTGGAGTCACAATAGTGGTATGCTCTATCGAAAGAGATATGGTTCATCAAAGGCTTGGTGATATCCATGTTAAGTGTTAGCATCTAAGCTTGACTTTTGAAGGTTAAACCGATAGAATAAGTGTGCAAGCATTATACTATGACTATTGGTGGCTAGAGAAAGATAGAGTGTATCCCGGAAGGTAGTCATTCGGGCTAAGTTCTATGATATGCATGTATTGTTATTTTTTTTCAGACCCTAGAGTGTAGTAAGTGCAGTTCAGTTAGAATATGGTAAAGGATCTCCCAAACTCTAGATGATGACTTGAAGCTAAGGGGGAGATGACAGAATGAATGACCAAGTAAGGCTCTCAGATTCTAGTAGTGATGCAGTATGATTTAGAACGTTAGAAAGTGAGGGTGAGACTCAACCCATTCTTATCTTAGTATTTTTCAGTGATCCCAATGCCTACTCAAGCTTTACGTTTCAGTTCTGTGATCATAGTTCGTGATTCCTGTATATGATAGAGAGTCACGTACTCTTCCAGTTCCAAGATAATAAGTTCTAGTTCATTCAAGTAGTCGGAATTACATTCCTTATGTTAGGAACTCTAGTGGAGGTCATGCAACTCATGACGCATGTACTCACTGTTTATAATGTGTTCAGTCCCATATAAAAAATCTTCTCATGCTTCAGGGTCTTATGTTTTAACCTTTTAGTGTCCTCCCTATGCAATGATAGTGGTGATGAAGTAAATGTTCTTGTTGATGGAAGATCATAGTACGTTTGTTTAGATAAGGCCATAAGTATGAGGCGAGATTTGGGGCCAATCTTTGATACATGTGATGTTTAGTGGAAAAGTTTGTGTGGGTATGTTTTTAGGATAGTGCGTGGGAGTTATATTGATAATAGTTTAGAAACTATGTGAAGTATGTATTTATGGGTGTTTGCCTTGAAGTTAACATGTGGTTATAAATTAGGCTTGAATGACGTTTTGGGATTGTAGTGGAAGGTTGCAATATGCATTAGCGACTTCATATTAAGAATTCAGAGTAGTCATTAAAGTGGTAAGGCATGTTATGCTTAGAATGTGATCTTTAAAAGAGGTATAGAAGGTGGCATCATATGGTTTAGAATAATAGCGTGGTGTAGCATGTTGTATTTTTGTGACTTAGAGTTAGGCTTGATCGCGGGGTAAGGATTAAGCTATTTTAGACATTAGTAGAAAATTTTGTCAATGCTCATATGAGAAATTTAAGCTGAATTGAATGAAGCTATTATATATATATATATATATATATATATATATATATATATATATATATATTAAGTGAAAGCAATTTTTCATCAAGACATCATGTATATAACTGTTTCCGAAAAATACATGGGTACTTTTCTGAAAACATGTAACCTGCCTGTTTATTTCAAATCATGATCTGTGTTTTACTTCTGAGTTAGGTGGTATTCCCCTACAAGTCTGATATTCCACGGGCTGTATGGAATCCGCCATTGACTCGGCGGGGAAGCCCCCAACCCAAGTGTGCCGCAAGGGTTAGAGTGTCTGAGTCTGATACGCCACAGGACATTTAAGTCAGCGCATAATAGTATACCCGGGTCGGCAAACCACGGTTTTAGGCAATGAGTCGCTTGAACTCAAGCCCTCTTCGGGGAACCACCTAACATCTCTGTATGCCCATTTTTAACCTTTTCTGTACATGCAACATTCTGAATGTCTAAAATCATGAAAGTCTGAAATGTCTGTTAGTTTGAGTCTGATATGGCGTTAGTCTGAATTGGTATCGTCATACCAAGACATTGAAAGTCCTGATTTTTCTGAGCCATAATGTATTAAGCAAGAGCTTTCATTCAAAACATAGTTTAGACCACCAAAACATGTAACTGATGTAAAGGATTTCATATTCCGAAACTTAAAGTTCAATTCATGCAGAAATTTCATCAAACACCTGGTGGTCAAATGTCTTTAGCAAGTTCATGTATTCAAAATTGAAACACATTCATTCATATATGTATATAAACTGTCAAATCGCTTTGGAGATGGTCAAAAGACCAAAACAATGATGTTAAAACATCTTATACATAAATATATATACATAATTTAAAACCCCATTCTAAAACATGATTTTTTTTATGCCCATGAGAATTTAGGAAAAATCCCGCGTACCTTGTTCTCCACAAATTTTGGGTGTCTATCGAAGCCTACGTCGAGAGGATTCCAAATCTGTAATTTGTTTCACAAACCCGCGGTTAAATCTTGAGTTGCTTGGGTTTTAATTGTTGAAACCCTAGGGAGAGTTCTTGAGAATTTGAAGAATATAATGATATTTTGGCTCTTTAGGGATTTTAATCCCGTGTTTAAGTTGATAGGAGAATGAGTATTTACGAAAATGCCATTAAAAATTCGGATGGACTGAACATTTTGGCCGGGCGCGATCCAGCAGGCAGCGCGGGCTAATCGCGCGCTGCCACTGGATCGAAATCCAAACGAGGCCTTAGGCTCGTCCAAAAATTTTGAATTTTCTCCGAGACGTACTACAACCTTGCCCCATCGTAACGTAACAAAAAAATCCAAAAATGAAGGTCGGGAAGGTCGAGAAGTTGTATCCCTAAGGTTGCCAGCCAAGAATGAGTCTAAGTCATTTCAACACTTAGAAGAATTTAAAACTTAAGTCTAAAGCTCAGAAATTACAGTCTAATACTTGCATGACTTTTTACGGGGCGTTACACTTATCTTAACTTAAACTATTTTGAATAAATTATGTTAAGGCCTAGGTTCTCTCCTTTTCTTTAATATATTGAAACTATTTAATACTCTCGTGTTAACTCAGTGAAAAAAAAATTTAGAAAAATACTTATCGAGGTGCATTATTGCATCCTTAAATTTTTAAATGTCTCAGAAAGATGCATATGCCGCATTATTAATTGAGAAGAATATTTTAACGTATCTAAAAATTATCTGGCATTAAACACTTTAATTTATTTTTTGTAAATTCATACAATTTATCTTTTCGAAATACTATTTAACCTTGACGATAAATTAAAACAATATTCAATTAAAGCATATAATTAATTTAATAAATAATTATTAATTTTTAATAATTAAGTTTAATAATAAAATAATAAAATATAATATATATATATATATATATATATATATATATATATATAAACGTAAAGCCTTTTCATTTAAATTTTAAACAACAAAATAGAATATAAGTTAAACATAAACTTCATTTAAATATTCAAAAATATATATACAATAGTACAACCAAACTAGCCAAATCTGCTACTTGGGTTAGGATTTTTCTGTGTGTGGATGACGGAAATTCGCTGGAATTTTGCCGGCGACAGTGATAAGGAGGTTCACCAGTGTCGGAAGAAAGGAAAGTGGAGGGGCAGCACCGTTTGGGCTTCGCCGGTAAACGATTCCGGCTAGATCTAGCCCTTTCATGGCGCGACAAAGGCGGCAAAAGAGGAGAAAGAACAGCGGCGGTGATGCTGCGCCTGAGTCACCGGCCACAGATGGACAGTGATGGCTTAACGGAGAGAGAGATCTAGCAGTTTTGGGTTGTTTTCCGGCGGGTTTCCGATGAGAACTCACCGAAAAATTCAAGAAATCAATTCTTCTCTGTTCACTCCTCTATTTTCTAATCTTTCTCTCATTTGTCACTGATTTTCTTCTCCATTTTGCTAATTTTTCGTCAATTCTTATTACTGTGTTTGTGCGCGCTACAATATATGCATGTGTTTTTGGCGGGGTATGTGTGTATGGCAATAAAAAATTAAAATATCAGTGATGTAGTGTGTTGTGAATATACAATGTAAAAGATGGATTCTATTAATAATACATTGTGTGAAATATCAAGCATAAATTATCTCATTATATGTGTTCATCCACAAAGAACATATTGAATATTTCATTCATGTTTTTTCACCATAAAATTGATAACATAAATGTTTGAATGTGAACCTGTAATGAATAAATTGAGAGATGAAATAAAAGATTGTCACCGAAAACTTCAACGTAATCTTGAAATTTGATTTTTTACTCTTTCTTTTCTTTCTTTTCTCCTTCAGAGTGTTTCCTTACTCTGTTTTTCTTTCTGTATTTTTCTCTCTGGTTTTCTTTCTACCTGATATTGTAGAGTTCAAGTACGTAGTCTCTCTATGTTTTTTTAACTGAATAGGGAGTCCTTTTATAAAAGGACTTTTGAAAGGGAACGGTTAAAAGTCAGATAAGGGGAAGGGGGGGGGGGGGGGGGTAATTTAAAAATCAAAATCTATATATTATATATTATTTAATTAATAATAACAAATAAAGATAAATAATAAATAGAAGTAAATGAATAAATAAATAAGATAATAGAAAAATAAACAAATGAAATAATAAAACATTAATTTAATAATAATTAATTAATTTTATATTTAATAAAACATAATAACAATTTATAAATAGAAAATATAAATATAATAAAATAGTATTTAAACTACTAATGTATTTATTAAAATTTATAAAAGAAAACATATATTTTTAATTTTTATATTATTTTTTTCAGATTAGAATAAAAATAAAAATAATATATGATTAAATATATATATAAATATAAATATTTAATATTGATAGACAAGTTAAAATTTAGGGAGAATAAAAAATTACGTGTCTGCACTGAGGATCCACATAGGCACACGTGTGTTAAATTAATTATTAGTGAAGTTTGCCCACACTTTTGCTAAATCAATCAAGATGTTACAAATTTATCCTTTTTAGTTTTATTTTAATATAGAATGACTAATTCATTACTTAAATAAAAGATCTTTCACAAAACATTATTTTCTAAAGACTAAACTTTTTCGAAAGAATGTAACAGTTGCATTTGAAATTTTCAAAGGTCAAACGTTAATTTTCGAATAAAGTGAAAAATTAAATTTTGGTATGAATATAACAAACAATGAGTAGAAAATAGTAACTGAATCCCAAAAGGTGTAAATTTCATTTAACAACGAAACACTTAAGTAGACATAGCAGGGGGTCTTTTGTTAAATTGTCTTTTCAAGTCATCTTTTTAATTAAATAAAGTACAAGTCTTTTCTTTTTTTTTTTGGGGGGGGGAGGGGGGAGGGGGGTGATATGACCCATTTTTGACCTATTTATAGATAGATCGATTATCAATCCGACAGATGAAAAAATAGAAGTAGGTCATTTTGCTAATTGAAAACTTGAAAAGACACTTAATAGCTAATTTACCATGATCTATCATAAGTAGATGTAAGAATGACATGACTTAATAATTTTTAATAGCATATTATACATAATCCACAATTATTATAAAATTATATGAATAGGAGGTCTTATTTAAAGTTTCTATGAAATCTTTGTCAAGACTCAAGAGTGATATTATGAGTAGCATATAGTAATCTTTTCACCGTTCCTTTTTACTTGTCACAATTTTCTTTTTGAGAGTCAGATGATATAATTTTTATCAATGTTTTAAGTTATACTTTCATCATATTGATATGAGAAAAAATGTAATTTATAGTACTTCTTATATAATTTTTGAATATCTAAATTTAATTTTAAAATTTTTTGTTAATATAAAATGATTTAGCTTTGAAAATTGGGATAAGGCACAAGTATCTTCCAAACTATACCCGAAATTCTAGTGACATACCTAAACTTTACAACGTCCTACTGCACCCTAAGCTCATTTTTCTATTATTTTTTACTCCTTTTGTGCTGACGTGGCTGCTAAGTAGCAAAATATTTTATGTTCATTTTGTGTTTGACTTGACAGCCACGTGAGCATAAAAAGAGTATAAAAATACAGTAATATGAGTTTAGGGAGGTAATTGGACCCTTGTAAAATTTAGTTGTGTCGCTAGGATTTCGAATATAGTTATTTTATTTTATTTTATTTTTTTTTTTGGGGGGGGAGGGGGGGAGGGGGTATTTGTGTCTTATCTCTTGAAAATTAGCCAACTTGTCTTTCAAAAAGTAAAACATGATAATTATTTTGAAATGGAGCGAGTAATTAAGATAGGAATGAGTTTATATCATTGTTAACCATTTCTCTTTGTAAGACTAATTTTGATAACGCTGAAGTTATTTCAAATTCATTGTTCGCATCCTTAATTACTTCTCCATAATTCATTCATTAAATGACATTATGGAATAATAATCTGAAGTGAAGTACAGTATTTTTTAGTGATTTTAGTTAAACTAGTTTAACCGCACATGTCTTGCATTTGTGACATTTGATTATTTAAAATTAAATAGTATTAATTATTACGGAGATTTGTAATGAAGTACAAAAAGTTCAAATCACTTTTCAAATATCCTTCACACTTTAATATAATAGTGTAAATATAAACATACATTTTAGTGTAAGCACGTATATATTTTACCACCAGAAATTGTGTTTGTCATGCAATACCTCTTTTCTTTTGGGTCCATTGCATTAGAAGCCTAAAAAAATAAATTATAAAAGCAACAACGCATGATTTAAAAAGGAAAAAATTGATGAGTTGAAAAAAATTGTACCTGAATGTGTGAGTCATTTTCTCATATTTAATTGAGGAAGCGCATTACTTATTAATAGATCCAACAAAGAATAGAAACTAAATCAATTATAAAACATAAATCCAACTAATAACATAAATTAGATCAACTAAGAATATAAGCAAAATTGTTGGCATAGCAATTCATATTGTGTTTAATTCATTAATAAGCAAGCAAATGAATTGAATCATTTCCAAAAACTGAAGAAAAAGAAAAGTGTCCCATGTCCGAATCATATGAATTGAAGCTCATTAATGTGCCAACATTTTCCAATTTCGAACAAGGAGGAACATCATAAAATGAATTGAAAAACGAAGATGACTATGACTATAATCAAAATTTAGCAATCTTGAAGTCTATCTATCATTACCACTCTAATCATGGGGTAGTTCCATATCCTCCTTATTCAGAGAAATTTATTGATTACATCGAAACTTCAGTAGCATTGGAACCTGAGATCATTACATTAGAGCAACATTTCTTAACTCTTATGAATATGGCAGCACGTACGAGATATTACCCTGAGATAATCCACCCTGTTTCTCAATAGATCTTCTTCTTGTGTATGGCTTTATGGGATTAATTTCGGAGATTATTATTAGTTGATGAACAGCAAGATGAAATTGGATATTGGAGTTGCTAATCCATTCTTGATTTCAAGGTCGAAATCTTCATAGCAGCATTTTAAATAATTTCTTGGAGCAATAGTTTAAATTTTCCAATATTATTTCACTAAGATGAATCTAGTTGCTACACTTACATGGAATATTAGTTTGGAAATTAGTTTGTTCTTGAACTTAGTTGAAGTTTATGCGAAGTTACACACAGATTGTGTACCCAAAACAACAAAAAGAACCATTTAGCATTTATAACCTATGTAATTGCTCATTCAACTTGATTTCATCCTTAATTAATTCACCATAATCTAATCATAATTGTTCATTCAATTTGATTCCATCCTTAATTAATTCACCATAATCTACTCATAAATTTACATAAATGAGTGAGATGAGAGATTTAGTATAACACTTCACTTAATCTAGCGATATGATCAAATTATAAATTCTAGCAAAAGAAACTTCATCTTTAGTTCATTCATTCCTTTCTCTCTTTCTCTCTTTCTCTCTTTCTCTCTTTCTCTCTTTCTCTCTTTATCGGCTCCAACATTTACAAAGATCCAAATGCTACTAAATGGAGAGAATAATGCAATAAAGCAAGAAAATTCAGAATCTGATGAACAAGATAACGGATTAATCAATCAAGACGACATGGAAAAGCTGAAACTAGAAGAACAAACAAGTTCTGAAACTGAGGTCTTCGACTTATCAAGAAAACACCCGGTATCTGATGAAGCCTCCCATCAACACCCAAATCAAAGCAACCCCACAAAACTTTATTGGCCAGCTGAAATCCTTACTGAAATTCTCTCAAGGCTTCCCGTTAAATCTCTCTTGTGATTCAAGTCTGTTTTAAATCTTGGAGTTCTTTGATTTCTAGCCCTGAGTTTACCAAATATCATCTAAGTTTGTCAGCTAATAATAACAAAGACTATACTAACCATACTGTTATGTGGAGGATAGCCCAACCAGAATTCAACCTTAAGGAATGTCCTATTATGGAGGAAACTAACTTGGATTATCACATGAGAAACTCTGGTATATCTTGTGTGATTGAGGGTTCTGTCAATGGATTGATTTGTCTTGTCAATGAGGCAAAAGAATTGTTTTTATGGGAACCAGCATTAAGAAAGTATAAGAAGTTGCCTGATTTTAGAACTAAATTGAAGGATGATGCTCATTGCACATATGGTTTTGGATATAATGATATTCATGATGATTATAAGGTACTGTGTAGTTTTTCTATTACTCGCTATCCACGTAACTTTCAAGAGATCAATATCTATAGCCTAAAGGACAATTCTTGGCGAACAATACATTGTTCTCGGAGAGTGACGCGGTTAATTGGTTCAGGTAAATTTGTGAATGGCACGCTTTATTGGGCTACTAGTATTGATATAAAAAGTGGTTGGAGCATAGCCTCATTTGATTTTAGGAATGAGAAATGGAAAAAGGTAGAGCGACCTTATTGTGGAGAAGAGGATAAATTTCTCGTGTTGGGAGTGTTGAAAAGTAATCTATCTATGATTTATAATAATTCGACTACTCACGTGGATGTGTGGACTATGAAGGAGTATGAGAATAAAGAATCCTGGAGAAAGATTTTTACTATCAATTATTCTCTATATCCCATGGATTATTTATTTTCTCACTCTTTTTTTCTATCAAAAAGAGGTGAATTTCTTCTTATGTTTCACAATAAAATCATGATATACAATCCGAAGGATAATGTAAGCAACTATTTACATATTAATGAATTTCATTATGGTCTTTTGACGGAATTATTTCCAACCCTTGTCTGCCCGCTTTCACAAAATGAACAAGGGACACTACAAGATTGAAGGCGACAAATATTATGATTATTGCAACTGTACTGTAAGTGATGATTTGTATGAGTTTGATTTTATGTATTTTGCAAAGGACATATTTTAAGGAGAACTTTACCAACATCTTCATGGATATTTCATTTGACCCTTCCTTTCTACTATTTTCATGAAAAAAGAATCTCATTGTTGCTACTAGGTAATTAAATTCTTGGGCTTTGTCCTTCAATTAATTTAGGTATTTGGCCAATGGAAGGTTGTATCTTCTTTCACTTTAGTAATAACAATAATATTAGTAAGAATGGGTTGAATTAATTAGAGAAAGCAATAGAGGAAATATTTGATTGCTGTGATTATGGAATAGATGGAAAAACTCGCGAACATAGAATTTTAGGAGAAGTGATAATTATGTTTTTATTTTATTTTTCTCAAAAATAGATAAAGAAAAAACTTCAATCCAACAAAAAATAGTGTTCGATCAATAGTTTGACACACATGTTGTGGTTTTCTCATTGTTAACTTTTATGCAGCAGCATTAATTGAGGAAACTTTTGAATTTAATGAAACTTGATGAAGAAACAAAAGAAAAAATAAATTGCATGTGAAATTTTTCAACAAAATGGTGCTTGAGATGGGCATTAAATAGAAATTCTAGAATGATATAATATTCAATGTGTAGACACCTAATTTTGTCCCTCTCGAAGTCTAATTTTATTCATTTTTAGTCACCTTACCATATGTCCAACCCCATGTAATTATATCCCACAAAAATACAAAAATAAACAAAAACAATACCTCTAACTAATTTATCTTATCCTAACAACCTATTGAACACTTCACACTTCACCACCCCATACCCATACCCTCACCTACCCTACCTCTACCCCTCATGCCACTCACGTGTCCCACACATCAACACACAAAAAAGGAACCCAAGGAATAAAATTCACGGGCCCCACAGCAAAAGAAAAATTGATTCCCCATTTTCCATTCTAACATATATACGCCCAGAACTTCCTTGTTCAGGGGGGGAGGGAAAAAAAGGCAGATACCATTATTTCCTCTCTCTCTGGGAGGGACACAAAAAACAAAAACCTTCCTTCCTTCTTCACAAAAGGAAATCACGCATACACACAGAATAACACACACACAACTCACCATTCCACTCTCAAATACAGCCATACACACGCACGCCCATATAAAAAGTCGCATAAAAAAGGGTGAAAAACAGTGAAAGGTGAGGTGAATCGTAGGGGGGAACAGTGAAATCGAGAAGAGGGATGGAGATGAGGATCGACAGGGGATAGAGTGAATGGAATAGGAGAGATGTCTGAGCAAGAGAGGAGAGAAAAGGGACTGGGGTTTAACTGTTTCGGCGTTCGTGGCCAAGAAATAGCATCTTTTCACCAAAAAATGTTGTTGTGTTCTCTTTCTGCTTGTTTCGGTCACCGTTGGAGCTCACCGAAGTTCCGACAGAGAGGTAACTATGGATTTTGACCATGGTACCTGACTCGAATCAGTCGACTTGACCCTGTTTTGGGTCTAATTCCGGTGAGGTTCAATCTAATTCTGGAGAGATTCAATTTACTCCTGGTGAATTTCGTCTTCCAGTCTCGGTTTTGTTCGTATTTTATTTTGGGTGTTCACTATTTTTGAGTTCGAATAGGATTCTGGAGATATCCGTGTTGGAGTTGGATCATATTCGAGATTTGGTACCCGTTGAGGCTCTCGGAACGACTCTTACTTCTCCCTTTAAGTCAATCAAAAACACTTGAGGTCCAATTCTATCCTTTCGCCTCTTGATCTCCACATAGTAATGAATGATTTGTGTGTTTGATATGATTGAATTTCATCGTTGTTTGTTGGTTTGATGTTGAATTTGAAGTTGAAAACTTGATTGATGAAATATGTATAGAATTGGTTTAATCATTAAGAATAAGTGGGGCGAGAATTGAAAACTTGATATAATTAGTGAATTTTGATTAGTTTGATTCATTAGTTGTTTGACTTGAAATAAACGTTAACTGAATTTGGTAGTATCAAGATACGCTGATTTAATAGGCAAGACGTAGGGCGGGTAGGCAAATCTAGAGATTGTGGGTTGATTGAATGTTTGAAATTTGTTTGAATGGTTTGATTTTATCACTTTTGAATCAATTGTATAATTTGGTTGGGGAATGCCCCGAAGTATCTGTATATATTTATTCACTGGGGAATGCCCCGAGGTATCATGTACCCGGAGGACGTTCGTGATGAAGGCCTGGGGCGTCGGGTAGAGCATTAGTCTAGAATTAATTTAGAGTAGGATTTATTTTTACACATTTTTTATTTTTGGACTGTATAATTGGACTAGACACTAAATTTTGGATTGTTTTATCTTGCTTGATTGATTGATTATTTTGTATGTTTTGTGTGGTTTATATATTCATAATGTCAAATTAGCCTATACGGTCCGCCAAGCAACCTTGGTCAAACCACGGGATCGAGGGGTGCCTAACACCTTCCCCTTGGTCAACAGAATTCCTTAGCCGGAATCTCTGTTTGCAAACCAGTTTTAAAGAGTCAAACCATTTCGAAAAGAATTTTCCAAAGGTGACTTGGCACACCAGATTATGCCAAGTGGCGACTCTGAATTTAATTATAAAAAAATCCTTCTCGGAACAAAATTTTTATTTTTTGTCACTTAATAATAAAACCCTTTCGAACTTAAAAATTAATCTTTTGGAGTACGAAAAAGAGGTATGATAGCTCTGGCGACTCCACTGGGGACGTTTTAGAATTTGGGCTTATTTTTGGAGTCGTATCAGCTTTGTTTGGCATTATAGGTGTATAAACATTGTTTGTGAATATTGTTTGTGTTATTGTTATCACTGTTGTGTGTTTCTGTGCTCTTTGTTTACAGTTTTCCTTATGTGTTACCGCTTTATATCTGTCATCATTTGCATAACCCAAGTCAATTCTTTCTGCAACAAGTCTCGGAGCGCACATCATGCACACGAACTCTAGTTGAGAAACCTTTATTTTAGGGGGAGCCGTTGGATGTATGAAGTAGATGGAAAGCTAAGCAGCCACTATCAACCATATGCTCCCCCGAATGGCCTTGTTAGTGAACCCCACCGTAGGTCAGCCTTTAGGTCATGCTTATGTGCATCATATTGAGACCTAGCGGGTCCACTTGGTCCTTTGTAGGAGACTTACCTCTAAAGCATTCCTACGTGCTAAATGTTCATCTTTGAGGATAACGTGGTCATTTGACAGACTGATGTAGGGTAAAACATGTGTTAGAAAGTAAACTGTGTGAAAAAAAAAAGAAAAAAGAAAAAGAAAAAATTAGTCCGAAAAAGAGTTTTGTAGTTTTTAGAGTTCTTTATGGCTTTTGTTTTTCACAATTCAAAAATTTCGAAAAAAAGATTTGTTTTTACAATAGGAGGTTTTATAAAGGAAAATGCAAAAAAAAAATATAATGAAAAAAATGGTAGAAGTTAAGTACATTTCATATAACGAAAATATCAAAAAAAAAAAACTTTTTATTTCTTTACCACGCATTCATAATTCGAAAATTTCAAAAAAAAAAAAAGATTTTTCTTTCATAGTTGTTGGTGTCAAATTAAAACATAATTTTAATTTTTTATTTTATTTTATTCATCGGTCTTTGGTTGTGTCTCTTAAGTTAGGGTCAGTCTGTTAGTTAATCTTTATTTGTCCAATATGGACGAACTATGCACCCCTGATTCTTCTCTTTCAGGAGTGAGATACATAGGCAGCCTATTGTTGGTTCGGGAATCTTATTTCAAAAATCCAAAAATATTTCTTCACTCTCCATTTAGAGTAGGCGTTTCATATACATTTTTAAAAGAAAACTACAAAAAGATTTTCCTTTAATAGGTTCAAGTTTCATTTTCACATGAAATTCAAAAATCGAAAACCCAAAAAGATTTTTCTTTGGTAATCACAGATTTCATTTTGTATAGAGATTTAAACCTAAAGTAAAAAAAAATTCGTCAATTCTTTTGACACGTTGTTTCAAGAAAGAAAAAAGAGTTTAATTGGCCATTTTGAAAAAAATTCACGAACTACGTACATCTGATTCTCCCCTTTCGGGGGGTGAGATACGTAGGCTCCCTTCTAGGGTTCGGTGATTTTTTTCAAGAAAAAAAAAAGAAGAAGAGGTTTTGAAAAATTGTTCAACTCTAACGCATTTGCTATCTCTTGTCCAGTTAGTTTAAGGTGGTTGGTTTGTGGCATTTTGGCTGGTCCTCCATATTGCTCCAAGTCACAGAGAAAGTTATGGCCATCAAGGATACCGAGTTTGTTGTCACTAATCAGATGGGGAGTTTGGGGAATGATAATGTAGGAGCTAATGAAGAGATTCGGAAATTGAGGCAACAAATGATAGAAATGCTTCGAGCTTGGGCTAATGGGTTGCCGCCTCCTCTATTTCCCGTAGATAATCTGGAATATATTTTTAGTTTGCCTCTAGTGTCACATGCAAAATTTCCTATTTTGGTCGACACGCCACAACATGCATCAGGACCTACTCCGGGGCAACAGTATCCAAACACTTCCAATATTCATTTCCTCACTCCTCAATACAAAATTACCACATGCTCGGCTCTGCTTGCTATTCATGCTTTTGCAGCCCCACTCCCGTCTGGAGCTCCTGCTTTTAATGTCAATCCAATGGTTATGATTCCTCACTCTACAAGCGACCCTGTATTGAATATTTTTAGTGATCAGCATTATGCTCCCGAGCCCACATTTAAGTCGATTAGTCCTTACGATTGCCTTCAACCGCCTGAATTTACTCCTAACACTGAGAAGCCTGTTATGATAGAAGAACAAGAGGAAATATCCAAAAAATTGAGAAGTTTAGAACTGACAATGAAAAAATTGCAAGGACTTGAGGGGTACAAAAGTGTCTCATATAAAGATCTGTGTATGTTTCCAGGTGTACATCTTCCTCTTGGTTTTAAAATGCCAAAGTTTGAGAAGTATGATGGTCATGGCATTCCTGTAGCACATTTGAGACGCTATTGCAACCAGCTAAGGGGCGCTAGAGGGAAAGAAGAACTACTCATGGCTTATTTTGGGGAGAGTCTTTCAGGCCTAACTTCAGAATGGTTTGTTGATCAATACATTGACAAGTGGATTAGTTGGGATGACCTAGCTAATGGATTTGTGCAACAATTTCAATACAATGTGGAGTTGATACCTGATGAAAAATCCTAACTGGTATAAAAAAGAAGAATACTGAGAGTTTCAGGGAGTATGCGATCAGATGGCACGAACAAGCTGCTAGAGTAAAACCGCCAATGAAAGAAAGCAAGATAGTGGAGGTGTTTATTCAAGCACAAGATGAAAACTATTATCAAAACTTGTCACCTACATTAGGCAAGCCATTTATTGAGGTCCTCAAAATAGGGGAGATGATAGAGGATGGAATTAAGATCGGTCGCATTATGAGTTTTGTAACATTGAAAGCGACTACTCAAGCAATTCAAAAAGGTTTGGGAAGTGTTGGAGGAAAAAAGAATGAGGAAGATGTATCTGCTATTATAATTGGATAACAGGCAGGGGCAAGAGGACCATACCACCGTTACCCACGGGCTCAAACCCAAGTTTATGGCCAAGTTCCACAGAATCCTTCCCAAAATCCATTATATTCCATTCCCCCATCTCCATATTAAGTGTATAATGTGCAACCATATGTTCAACCCCCACCTTACCCACACTGGCACGCGCTAAATCTTCCGAGTTATCCTCCAACTCCACATACATACCGAAGCCCTTCTAGGCCTGGTTTTCAATTTAAGCCAAATAATGAAATAAGACAGAAGTCGAGGGATAGATTCACACCCTTTGGAGAGTCATATGCAAGTTTATTCCAGAGATTGGTACAGTAGGGCATGATCACTCCTCTCCTTGGGTATACTCCTGACCCACATTTAAAAATTTTTGATCCTAATGTACGATGTACATATCATTCCGATGTTCAGGGTCACAGTATTGAAGATTGTCATGCTTTCAAAAGAGAAATTGAATAGATGATTCAAGATAAATCAATCATGGTGTAGAACATTGACAGTGAGGAAAACTCTAGTCATGCTGATATGTAAACCAGTGGCTAAGATGTCAGGCTGAGCAATTGAGAAGTCACTCCTCTCCTTAGTAGGAAGGGGTTTGGTATCTTGTTTTGTTTTATTATCTGTTCTCCGAATTATTTCAAGGTTGTAGTTCGGGATCTGTCTTATTTTGTTCTTTTGTTGTTTATGTTCAAACCCTTCTATCTTTTGTTTTGACTAAATGAAGTGTCTCATTTTCCTTTGTGTTTTAAATATGTGTTGTTTGTTTGTTTTCTTTACATAGTACATTTTGTGTTAACTCTAGTGATATGACATGCTAGTGAAATTTTCATCCAGATCTTAAAATTCAGGTTAAGCATGAACATTGAATCAGAGGGTTAAAGTTAGAAAAAGAGAGCATATGAGAAAATAGATAAGAGTGCTGAGACATTTGGTGACAAGTTAAGGCAATTATTTTGAGAATCACAAGAACAACTTGGTCATCGATCGAAAGGCAAGTCCCAATTAGGTCAAATAGTGGACGTGTGATCACTATATCAAGAGAAATAAGAAGATAAGCAACTCCACGAAAGTATGAGTCATTTGATGTGAGGAATGTACAATAAAGGTGGAGTTTACAGAAGAAGTAGTGATGCACGGACTCAATCTGCTTAAAATGATGTCGCAAACGATCTTCATCTCTCACTTCCAATTGCATGTTATGTACTTGCATTCTCAAGGATTGATATGATGAAGACATTTCATTCTGCTATCCAAACATTGTGTCATCCTTTGTTTGCCCCATTTGAGCCTTAGTGTTATTTTCTTTCATACCCCTCTTTTGGAATCAAGATAGAGTAAGCAAAGTTCAAAGAATAGTGTCGAGTAAAAATATAAAGTCAAAAAGTTACAAAAAAGAGACCAAAATGTTTCCAAAAAAATAGTGTCAAGAAAAATAGAGTTAGAAAAAAAGAATCGCAAAGTGAAAAGAGCGAATAAAAGAAAAAAAAAAGAAAAATTAGATCAAAGCAAAAAGACAAGCTGTCAGAAATACGCATGACCTGGTTCTTCTCTCTTGGGGGTGAGATACGTAGGCTGCCCTACTAAGGGCTCGGTCCAACCAAATAAATAATTTAGAATCATCCAATCAAAAGAAACTGGGGCATGAGTTAATCCTTATTTGTTTGAGTCGATTCCAAAAGTTGTAAGTTCTAACCCACTTCAAGTGTCGTTTTGGCCTTATGCCATCCTTTCTTTCTAACCCTATCCAAAAGCCAAGTTACAACCAAAGAAAGACCTTCAGATCAATCTTTGAGAATGTTAAGGCTAAGCATGCAATGGATATGATGACGCATTTCGGGAACTACTTGTATTCCTCAGCATAAGGAATCAAGAGAGAAATAAAATATGAGAGATTCTTATTGGTGAAAACCCTCACAAGCACCTTAAGGCGATAGTAAGTTAAGAGAGATAAAATTAAAGAGTCTTATTGGTGAAAACCCTTATGAGCACCGTGAGATGATTGTGAGTTGGGAGAAATGAGAATAAGAGAGTCTCATTAGTAAAAACCCTCCGAGACACCATAAGACAATGGTGAGCTGAGGAAAAGACACTTCAAGGCGTCACTAGCCGAATGAGGTCTGAATGCAATTGGCCTAAGAGAGAAACTCAGTTTCAAGGCCATTAACTCAACAACAATTGGTAGAAAATTTGGATGGAAAGATCAGGAATGGATGGCATAATCATTAGAGTTGATTGTCATGTCTAGAAAAAATTTTCATTTCTTTGTTTCAAATGGGGACACTCATTGTCTTTTCTTTCTTCTCTTTATTTTTATTTTGTTTTCTTGAGTCAATTGTCGAAATAAAAGTCATTATCATTTTTCTCTTGTCTTTGAGTCAAGTTCGTGTCAAAATAAGTGAGAAAGATTTCAAAACTGGCTACCAGCTTCTTTAATTGCACAAAGTAAAACAAAAGGGCCAGCACATGCTAAAGACATGATTGTGATCCAAAACAAGGCATGCAAAAAGTTTTGTCAACCGACAAGTTTGGGAAATCATGGAAATACCAAGGTTCAAAGGGTTTATCTGAGAAGCATGACAAAGTAAGGATACGGTATTTGTTTCAAAGTCACTCTCAATAATATGAGTTCGGGTCAATGATACAGCAAGCCAGTGACACATGTTAATGGTTGAAAGAAAGATTAAATGCGACTGGGGCAAGAGCAAATTCCACGAAATCCAAAGCCGCAAACCAGCCACCATGTTTTTAAACTAACAAGTTTTCTTTGTATGAAATAGGAACACATGTTACCTTCGAATCAAGGATTTCAAATCCTAAACATCGAAAGTTGCAATACCGCACTTCCACAAATGAAGGAGACAATATTTCTGCACATATTTGGTATTCAAAGCCCTGGTAAAACTCATAATTAAAGATTTTTAGGAGACACGCTTCCTTGTAAGGAGACGCACTTCCTTGGTTAGGTAATTCAAACAACATTTGTAAGGAGATGCACTTCCTTGTTATAGCAATTTAAGAGATATTTATTAGTAGACACACTTCCTTGTTTTTGTAATTCAAGCGATTGGTAAGGAGAAACACTTCCTTGTTTGGACAATTCAAGCAATATTGTAAGGAGATGCACTTCCTTTATTTGGTTAATTGAAGAAACATTTGTGAGGAGATGCACTTCCTTTTTTGATTAATTCAAGAGACATTTGTTAGGAGACGCACTTCCTTATTTGGTAATTCGATCGACATTTGTAAGGAGACGCACTTCCTTGATTGGTTAATTCAAGCAAAATTTGTTAGGAGACGCACTTCCTTATTTTGGTAATCAAGCAGTGTTGGTAAGGAGATGGACTTCCTTGTTTGGTTAATTCAAGCAACATTTGTAAGGAGACGCACTTCCATGTTTGAACAATTCAAGCAATATTGTAAGGAGATGCACTTCCTTTATTTGGTTAATTCAAGAAACATTTGTGAGGAGATGCACTTCATTTTTTGAGTAATTCAAGAGACATTTTTTAGGAGACGCACTTCCTTATTTGGTAATTCGATCGACATTTGTAAGGAGATGCACTTCCTTTATTGGTTAATTCAAGCAAAATTTGTTAGGAGACGTACTTTCTTATTTTGGTAATTCAAGCGGTGTTGGTAAGGAGATGCACTTCCTTGTTCGGTTAATTCAAGCAACATTTGTAAGGAGATGCACTTTCTTGTTTAGGCAATTCGAGAAACATTTGTAAGGAGAAGCACTTTTTTGTTTGGTTAATTCATGAAAACATTTCTAAGGAGATGCACTTCCTTGTTTGGTTAATTCAAGAAGCATTTGTGAGGAGACGCACTTCCTTGTTTGAGTAATTGAAGCGGAATTGGTAAGGAGATGCACTTTCTTGTTTTGATAATTCAAACAACATTGGTAAGGAGATGTACTTCCTTGATTGGGTATTTTGAATTTTGATTTTTAGGTGATGCACTTCCTCGTTTTGATAATTTAAGCAACATTGGTAAGGAGATGCACTTCCTTGATTGCGTATTTCGAATTTTGATTTTTAGGTGATGTACTTCCTAACTTGAGTCTTGATTTCTAGAAAATGCACTTTCTAGTCGAGTTATTGCACTTAATCCTTAGGAGACACACTTCCTTGCTAGTTTTCATTTGTCAGGTGACACACATTTAACTTAAACTTGTATCTCTAGAAGACACACTTTCTAGTTAGAATCCCTCACTTTAATTCTTAGGAACGCACTTCCTAGTCTTGCTTATTCAATTGTACTATCAAGAGATGCATTTCTTGGTTAGAGTTTTGATTCATTATTGCAACATGCAAGTATGATGTGACTTTTCCAAAAGTCTTCAGATGATAAACTGGGGAAAAAATTCAATTTCTGTTTTTGAAACTTTACTTTTTTGGCAAATAAAACCTCTTTATAATAATATTTGTTTGGGATAATTTCCTTTTTAGTTTTGATGTGATTTCAGGAGCCTGCCCGAAGCATAGGGCGAATAAATGGAAAACCAAGCAATAAGGTGAAGAAATTGAAAGTTAAACAGATGAAAAAATAGCAAGTCAGGAGCCCGCCTGCAGAACAGGGTGAAGAATTTGAAAGAATTTCAACGGTCATCTCCTTGCGCTTATGCTTTAAGTAGTTTTTGAAGTCTTTCCACAAAGGTGGTAGCTTCTCAACTATTGCTGCTACTTGGAAAGCATCATTCACAATTAAACCTACAAAACAGTTTATGTGAGTATTATGAACATTTTTAATTTGTTCAACTAAGGTATTTTTCAAAATTATACCTTCTGCTAGGAGATCATGTATGATGACTTGCAACTCCTGTACTTGAGAGACAACAGATTTGCTATCAATCATTTTGAAGTCCAGGAATCGTGCAACAAGGAATTTCTTAATTCCCGCATCTTTCGTTTTATATTTCCGTTCAAGTGTCTCCCATAGTTCTTTTGATGTCTTGGTTCCACTATAGACATTATAGAGGTCATCTTGGAGACCACTCAGAATATAGTTCCTGCAAAGGAAATCTGAATGTTTCCAAGCTTCTACAATAACGAAGCGGTCCTTGTCCGAGGTTCCCTCGGGCACCTCGGGAGCGTCTTCGCTAGTGAATCGTTGTAGACATAACGTGGTGAGGTAAAAGAACATCTTTTGTTGCCACCGCTTGAAGTCGATGCCAGAAAATTTTCCGGGCTTCTCCGCCGGGGCCATCGTTGGCGGAGCATTTGTGCGACTTGATGTGGCAATATTAGTTGCCCCCATAGACATTGTCGCATCCATATTTGACTTTCATTTGTCATTTTTCCTGTCACCACAAGACAGAAAAATTAGTATTTTTCAGAATACTATTAATAAAGTTAAATAACTTTACAACTTTTCCTTCTTGTTTCTAATTAACGATGAAGTTTTTATAACTTCAAATCGTCAATCGAGTGAACTTCAACTTTTGATGAAGATTTTATGTCTTCTAATCACAAGTTAAATTCAGACGGAGTAGAAAGCATAAGCTTTAATCTCCAAAAACAAGTTATACAGATTCTGTAGGGTTATTTCCTTAAGATTGTTATCTCCGACAATACGGGTACGTAGAATCTGTATAATAGAATAACAAGTTCAACTCTTGAGTTCAAGTAAGAACAAGAACACAAAGAGGTTGAACAAATACCCTCAACACAAGATCAAAATGATCTTTCAAAGAGGTGTATTTTTTTTTTTTTTTTTTCAGAAAGTAGATGAAACAGAAAGTTGTTAAGGCCAAGTTGTCCGAATTCACGGACTTTCCTTAAGGAAATAATTCCCCTCACTGTACCCGAGGTTGTGGAATCTTCCTCCCAGGATAAAATGACCTTCAATCCGACTATAGCGGTACCTCAAATAGGCAGATTCTTCGAACACACTCACGGTTAGAATGATCACACTTAGAGTATTTTAAGACAAGAAGAGAAGCTTATAATCAAAAATAATAATACTTTTTTTTTAAAAAAACCTGTGGGTGAAACCAGGTTTTTATAGCCATACCATACCTTTTCAGAAAGGTGGCATTGGTTCAATTCAAAGGTGTGTGTCTTTTCCTGAAAATGCATGTCTGTTTACTTAAACCATTGCAGTAATTTTTCTGAAACATTATACCATTTCGTGAAACAGTGCATCACTTCGAATTAAAGAGTTGCATCAGTGCACTGTTCACTCGTAACATCTGGATTTCTTTTCGTCAAATAAACTTTGTCCAAAAAGAAAGATCTCATCGATCATTTGACCGAACCCGAAGCCGAGCGAGCGACGACGACGACGGCGCGAGGCATCTCTATTTCCTTGCCTCACTTACCATGTGAAGTAAGTGTTTCACTTTATAAACACTTTAAAGTTCTCTTCTTCCACCAATGTGGGAGAAGAGTAAACTTTCCAAATTAAAGAGTACACTTTCCAATTTGGGTGTCTCCTTCCCTTCACTTGATTTCTCCATTTTCCATTCAACACACTATGAACCCAACAAATTCAACCTTAAGGAAAGTCCTACAATGGAGGAAACTAACTTGGATTATCACATGAAAAACTCTGGTATAGCTTGTGTGATTGAGGGTTCTTTCAATGGATTGATTTCATTGATGGAATGGCGTAGTTTAAGAGAGAACAAAACCAACAGATACTAAAAATCAATTGTGTGAAAGCTTAGAAATAAAAAGTAACACTACTCCCCTAATTAATAAGTAGAAGAAAAGTGAGCGAAATCAAGAGAACGTCATCATTTTGTTCAAAAAAGGAAATTAATATTATGTGTGTATATATAATCCGGTGCGTAACCAAAATCCTAGGGTCAGAAGATTAATTAATAATTTCACTTTCTCCTCGAAGTGATTAACTACTGAACTGACAAACAACACTTACATTAAGTTATATACATTATTAGTGTAAAAAGTTTTTTTTTTTTTTACTATCAGATCATTTAAAGAATATTTATAAATTTTAAGTTTTTCCTTATTTAACCGGCTCTAAACAAGATATATCAATGACTAATTTAATTAATCGTGTAAAGCATTTGTACATATTTATTTATTGTAGGATTTAGCTTATATAGGTGATTTTTGTAATGATAGTGTAATTTGACCTATTAATTTATATTGAATGTTTGTTTTAATTCTAAGATGTTTAAAAATAATTGACATTTAAAATCTAGCAGTGTAAAAAGAATAGACTTTCGGTACATAAAATTATTAACTCAATCTGAAAAAGATAATAACATATAATTTCCTTCCCAAATGTGAACTATTTTTTTTGGGTGGTATTTTGAAGTGAGATATAGTATATAAATTACTTTCTTTTCAACCAACTCGAATATTTTCTTTATTTTTGCTTTCTTTCTTTATAAGTTGCAAGGAATTGAATATATTAGGAATCATTAAAAGAATAGGATGCAAATCGCAAACAAAAATAGACATTTAAGGGCAAAATAACAAAGAACTCATTGATTCAGTAAATACTTAATAGTTCTAGTGAAATATGTACACACTGATTTTAGTACTACGAATCTAGGAAGAGCTGCATCGTCATTCTCACACATATAACCTATCCTCACTCACTTGAAATAAAAAAAAGTTCTTTCTTGCTTTCTTATTTTCTGGTATTAACCTTCTACATGACTAATCTATATATTATGATAGATATATTTTATCTTGCCCTTAAGATTTAGATTATTTTTATTTCATTATTGCTTAATTCGTCCAGTCAACCTTTAATATAATTAAGAGTATTGATATTTAAAGTTATTTTATTTTCACACTATATATATATATATATATATATGTGTGTGTGTGTGTGTGTGTGTGTGTGTTAATATATTTGAGATTTTTTCTGTACTTTATTAACTTGATGTGTTGATATTTTAATTCACCGGAATTTTGCCGGCGATAGTGATAAGGAGGTTCGCCGTATTGGAAGAAAGGAAAGAGGAGGGGCAGCGCCATTTGGGCTTCACCGGTAAACGATTCCGGTTAGATCTGGCCCTTCCATAGCGCGACAAGGGCGGGAGAAGAGGAGAAAGGACAGCGGCAACGATGCTGCGCCTGGGTCACCGGCCACTGATGGACAGTGACGGCTGAACGAAGAGAGAGATCCAGCGGTTTTGGGTTGTTTTCCAGCGGGTTTCTGATGAGAACTCGCTAGAAAATTCATGAATTCAATTCTTCTCTGTTCACTCCTCTATTTTCTGATCTTTCTCTCATTTTTCACTATTTTTTTTCTCCTTTTTTCTAATTTTCCATCAATTATTATTACTTTGTTTGTGCGCGCTACAGTATACGCATGTGTTTTCAGAGATGTGTGTGTATGGAAGTAAAAAATTAAAATATCAGTGATGTAGTGTGATGTGAATATACAGTGTAAAAGAGAGATTCTATTAATAATTTGTGTGAAATATCAAGCATAAATTATCTCATTATATGTATTCATCCACAGAGAACATATTGAATATTTCATTCATGTTTTTTTCACCATAAAATTGATAACATAAATGTTTGAATATGAACCTGTAATGAATAAATTGAGTGATGAAATAAAAGATTGTTACTGGAAACTTCAACGGAATCTTGAAATTTGATTTTTTTACTCTTTCTTTTCTTTGTTTTCTCCTTCGGAGTTTTTCCTTACTGTGTTTTTCTCTCTGTATTTTTCTCTCTGATTTTCTTTCTATCTGATATTGTAGAGTTCAAGTACATAGTCTCTGCCTTTTTTTAACTGAATAGGGAGTCCTTTTATAAAAGGACTTTTGGGAGGGAACGGTTAAAAGTCAGATAAGGGGAAGGTGGAAAAAAATTTAAAATTTAAAAATCTAAATCTATATATTATTTATTATTTAATTAATAATAATAAATAAAGATAAATAATAAATTGAAGTAAATGAATAAATAAATAAGATAATAGAAAAATAAAAAATGAAATAATAAAACATGAATATAATAATAATTAATTAATTTTATATTTAATCAAACATAATAACAATTTATAAATAGACAAATATAAATATAATAAAATAGTATTTAAACTACTAATTTATTTATTAAAATTTATAAAAGAAAAAATATATTTTTAATTTTTATATTATTTTTTTATTAGAATAAAAATAAAAATAATATATGATTAAATATAAATATAAATATTTAATATTGATAGACAAGTTAAAATTTAGGAAGGATAAAAAATCACGTGTCTACATTTTTGCCTCTCTTTATGTGGAATCTCGATGAGTTTCATACAAAGAAGTAGACAAGATATGATTTTTGACCCTCCAATTATTTGAAAGGTAAGGATAAAATAAAATTAAAAATAAAAGTAAAAATGTGATCGAGTCCTGTTTTTGTACATCCTACCTATCCCGAGTTATAAGGGAATCAGGTCACGAGTAGTTCAAAGGTAATATGGGGAGAAAAAGAGTTAAAAGTCGAATGATATTCCGTTGATTTTCCGATTAACGACTTTTGCCTTTTACATTCAAATGGCTAACAAAAAATCAAAAATGAAAAATACAAGTGAAAATTATAATCTCTAAAATCTTGATTCAAATCTTCGTGACTTGAACTTGAAAATTTACCCTATTCTTCAGGAGAGCTCCTGACTTGTTACTTCTTCACCCTGTTCTTCAGGTGGGCTCCTGGACTTCCTTTTTTCTTCACCCTGTTCTTCAAGTAGGCTCCTGGACTTCCTTTTTTCTTCACCCTGTTCTTCAGGCGGGCTCCTAGACTTTCTCTTTTCTTCACCCTGTTCTTCAGGTGGGTTCCTGGACTTCCTTTTTTCTTTACCCTGTTCTTCAGGCGGGCTCCTGGACTTACAATTTATTCACCCTGTTCTTTAGGCGAGCTCCTGGACTTTCTTTTTCTTCACCCTATTCTTCAGTCGGGCTCCTAGACTTACAAATTTCTTCACCCTGTTCTTCAGGCGGCCTTCTGGACTTACAAATTTTTTCACCCTGTTCTTCAGGCGGGCTCCTGGACTTGTAATTTCTTCACCCGGTTCTTCAGGTGGGATCTTGGACTTTCTTTTTTTGATTTTTCAAATATTATCCATAACTGAGATTCAATATTGTATGTTGTAATCATGACTCTTGCATTGACAGAAGTATGAAATTGCATCCTTTATTTGAAAACTTTTTTTTTATGTTTCAAATAAAACAAAGACAAATTTTGAGTTTTAAAAACACATGGTGGTTGGTTTGTGGTATTTGGATCTTGAACTGACTGTTCTTGAATTTTCCATGCTCAACTCCTTTTCATTCCTTGATTGATATCCATTGACTTGTCATACTTCTGACCCAAAATTCTGACTACTAATACTCTCAACTCAAAACATATTTCTCTTGTATAATATCTCAAGATTTAACTTTTCATATACCTTTTATCTTTCAACTAACCAAGAATTGTCAAATCACGATCATTCTGAGTAATTTATTATACTTTGAAGTGTTGTCTTTGTACGTCGACAATTTGTCTTGCTTTTTACTATTGAAGAAGTTGGTAGTAAGTTTTGAGTTCTTTATCACTTGACCAGACATGAATTTGACTCAAAAACACACAAAAGACAACAAAAATTTTCATTTGATGATAAGGACACAAAATATCAAAAAGAAAAAAGAAAAAGACAATAGGCATCTCTTTTTCAGAACAAAAAGAAAAACTTATCTGAATGTGGAAACTGATTCGGGTGATTATGACATGCATTTTGAATCAAACAACCAGATCTACCCACACTAATCATTACAACTTTTGTCCACTTATTGAACTTTAAATTAGGTCAATCTTGAACTTGTTCCTTCTAGATAACAAACCTCCTTCGATAGTGGCACCTCAATGGGTTTTTTCCAACGAGTCTATCTTATTTTCATTTTTTTCAGCTCACAGTCGCCTTATGGTGCCCAAAAGGGTTTTCACCAATAAGACTCTTTCATTTTCATTCACTTTTTCTTTTAAGTAAACACCAAAAATATAAATATCATGCACCCATAACATGTTTAGCCTTGACATTCTCAAAGATTGATCTGAAGGTCTTTCTTTGGTTGTAATTTGGCTTTTACACTGGGTTAGAAAGAAAGATCGATGTGAAGCTCAAAATTTATACAACATTGGATAAAGCATACAACTTTTGGAATCGACTCCTTTTAAGGAAATAAACTTTTGCCCCAGTTTTATTTTATTCTGGGTAATTTGAATTTTCTTTTGGTTGGACCGAACCCCAAAGTAGGGGTGCCTACGTATCTTGTCATAGCAAGAATCAGGTCAAACGTAGTTCAGAAAAATTTCTTTTGCTTGATTTTAAATTTTTGATTGATTTTTTTCACTTTAATTTGATTCCAAAAGAGGGGTACGAAGAAAGATAAAAGCTCAAAAGGGTAAGCAAAGGTTGATATATTATTCAGATAGTAGAACAAAATGCCTTCATCATTTCAATTTTTTAAAATGCAAGTACAAAACGTACATAATGTAATTGTACATAAATATCATACATAATATCTTTTAACTGCATCAGCATTAACCGACATTCCTTCCATTTCGCCTTCTATATCAGTCAGATATAACGCGCCATTAGGTAACACTTTCTTCACCATTAATGGTTCATGCCAATTAGGAGAAAATTTGTCTTTGGCTTCAATCTGATAGGGTAGGATGCATCTTAGTACTAACTGACCAACTTCAAAATGTCTGTGACGCACCTTTTGTTATATTCGTGGGCCATTCTCTTCTGGTATAGTTGTCCATGACATACTGATGTTGATCTTTTTTTCATCAATCAAGCTTAATTGCTCCAAACGAATCTTGACCCATTGGTCATCATCAATTTCAGCTTCTACAACTACTTGAAGAGATGGAATTTCAATCTTTGCAGGTATAACTGCTTCAGTTCCGTACACTAACAAGTAAAGAGTTGCACCAATTGAAGTCTGAATTGTAGTACAATAACCCAACAAAGCAAAAGGTAACTTTTCATGCCACTATCGGGAACCCTGCACCATCTTACGGAGTATTTTCTTTAAGTTCTTGTTGGCAGCTTCTACAGCTCCATTCGCCTTTGGACGATAAGAAGTTGAATTCCGATGCATAATCTTAAATTGCTGGCACACTTCTTGCATCAGATGGCTATTGAGATTTACAGCATTATCCGTGATAATTATCTTTGAAATGTCGAACCGACAAATGATGTTGGAGTGGATAAAATCAACCATCACTTTCTTGGTCACTGACTTGAAAGTCACTGCTTCCACCCACTTTGTAAAATAATCAATGGCAATTAAGATGAACCTATGTCCATTCGAAGCCTTTGATTCAATTGGTCTGATTATGTCCATTCCCCAAGCCACAAAGGCCATGGAGCAGTCATTGTATGCAACTCATAAAGAGAGGAATGTATCAAGTCCCCATGCACTTGACATTCATGACATTTACGAACGAAATTGATGGAATCTCGCTCCATGGTGAGCCAATAATAACCTGCTCGGAGTATTTTCTTTGCCAAAACATACTCACTCATGTGTGGTTCACAAATCCCAGAATGTACTTCAGTCATGATTTTTGAAGGATCTTTAGTATCTACACACCTCAGAAGTCCCAAATCAGGAGTCTTCTTATACAAGAATCCTCCACTTAGGAAAAATTCACTAGATAAATATCGAATGGTTCTCTTTTGGTTACCATCGGCATGTATAGGATATTTTTCAGTCTGAATATATTCTTTGATATCCTGGAACCAGGACTCCCCATCAAGTTCTTCCTCAACCACATTGAAATATGCATGTTGATTATGAATCTGTATATGCAAAGGGTCAATATAAGTTTTGTCTGGATGTTGAAGCATCGAAGATAAGGTCGCCAAAGTATCAGCAGTCTCATTATGAGCTCTGGGAATGTGTTTGAACTTTACTGATACAAATCGTTGACATAGATCTTGCAAACACCCTCGATATGGTAGGAGCTTTAAATCACGAGTCTCTCAATCTCCTTGGATTTGATGAAATAACAAATTTGAGTCTCCTAACACTAATAATTCTTGGATCCCCTTGTCAATAGCTAATTTCAAACCCAAAATGCAAGCTTCATATTCTGCCATATTAATTGTATAATAGAATCGAAGTTGGGCTGTTATAGGATAATATTGTCCTGATTCAGAAATAAGAAGTGCTCCTATTCTCACTCCTTTTACATTAACAGCTCCATCAAATAAAAACTTCCATCTTGAATGGCTATAGCCAGAAATAAACTCATTAACATACAATACCTCTTCATCTAGAAAGTAAGTCTTCAATGGTTCATACTCCTCATCAATAGGATTTTTAGCCAAATGATCTGCTAAATCTTGAGCTTTCATTGCAGTTCGTGTGACATAGACAATATCAAACTCTGTGAGCAACATCTGCCATTTCGCGAGTCTGCCTGTGGGCATTGGCTTCTGAAAAATATACTTTAAAGGGTCCATACGAGATATGAGGTAAGTAGTATAATATAAAAGTAATGTTTCAGCGTTTGGGCTACCCAAGTTAAGGTGCAACATGTCTTCTCAAGAAGAGTGCACTTAGCCTTATAAGTGGTAAACTGTTTGCTAAGGTAGTATATGGCCTGTTCTTTTCAGCCTGTAACATCATGTTGACCCAATACACAGTCGAAAGAATTATCTAACACAGACATGTATAATATCAAGGGTCTGTCTGGCTCTAGAGGAACCAAAATAGGCGGATTCGACAAGTATCTCTTAATTTTGTCAAATGCCTCTTGACATTCTTCAGTCCATTCAACTTTAGCATTCTTCTTCAACAACTTGAATATTGGCTCGCAGGTTGTCGTATGCTGAGCAATGAATATACTAATATAATTCAACCTTCCAAGTAAGCTCATCACCTCTGTTTTATTCTTTGGTGGAGGCAAATCTTGAATAGCTTTTATTTTTGAAGGATCTAACTCAATGCCGCATTTACTGACTATAAACCCTAAGAGATTTCCTAATGGTACTCCAAATTCACATTTCACTGGGTTAAGTTTGAGATGATATCTTCGAAGCCTTTCAATGAATTTTCTAAGATCTTTGACATGGTCAGACTGCTCTCTGGATTTAATGATCATATCGTCAACATAAACTTCAATCTCCTTGTGCATTATGTCGTGAAACATTGTAGTCATTGCCCTTATATAAGTTAACCCAGCATTCTTTAGTTGGAATGGAATAACTTAATAATAATATGTCCCCCATGACATGATAAATGATGTCTTTTGGCATCTTCTGGATTCATAATGATCTGGTGATAACCCGCATAACAATCCACAAAAGACGCAAAATCATGTTTAGCACAATTGTCCAACAAAATATGGACATTAGGAAGTGGAAAATTATCTTTCGGACTCGCTTTATTTAGATCACGATAATCAACACGCATCCGAACTTTGTTATCCTTCTTTGGAATAGGGACAATATTTTTGAACCAAGTAGGATATTGATCCACTCCAATAACTTTAGCTTCAAGTTGCTTCATGATCTCCTCTTTGATTTTTACACTCATGTCAGTTTTAAACTTCCTTAACTTTTGCTTGACAGGTGGGAAAGCAGGATCAATTAGCAACTTGTGAACTACCACATCGGTGCGCAAACTGGGCATATCATCATATGACCATGCAAAGATGTCTTTGTACTCAAGAAAAGCTGTAATTATAGCTTTCTTTTGTTGTGGTTGAGCATGTACACTTATCTTAGTCTCCCTATATTTTCATAATCTCCTAAATTGATCGCTTCAGTTTCCTCTAAATTAGGGTTTGACTTGTTCTCAAACTGTTTGAAATCTTTGCTTATATCTTCAAATGCTTCTTCTTCATCATATTCAACTTCTTTAATCATTATTTCATTATTAGATTGGATTTTTAAATTTAGTTGACAATTTTTCATGCATGTGATATCATTAGAATCAGCATAGAAAGAACTGTATGATAGAAAATAAATAAACAAATAAATATCAGACTCAAAATAAAATAAAGGGAGACTGCACTTTATTAAAAACAAAGCTAGAAAGAGTTTTAACCTAAAATACCAAGGTAAAGATCTGAATTACAATCCTAAAATTATTCAAATTACATAAAGAAAAACAAGCTACCAAGACTGAAAGAAAAACAAACAAACTAATAAAACTCCTTCATAGTAAGGAGGGGGGTGGCCTCCCAATTGTTAAGACGGACATCAGGGCCGATAAACTGCACATATGCATTGTTGATACCTTCCCCAATTTCAACCATATCATCTTCAATGAACATATTCTGGGATAGGCCAATCAACTCTGCATCATCATTATTCATTGACTCTGCAGTAGATAACATAGAGGACCTAACAACATTGACTTTTATAAAGGATTCGTGAAGTGGCGATATCGACTAGGTAAGTGCCCATGAATCTTTCTTATGCCTTTTAGCCTTCTTTATATCTTCAGCATTGGGCACGTATCCCAAACCAAAAGCATCAAGGTTCCCATGGAGGTTTACTAGATGAACCCTGCCTTGCAAAAATAATCCTAGACCTTTCCCTGCTTCGAAACCATGCTTCAATATTTCATTCACTACCATAAAAAATGTTGAGGATAATTGTAGTCTTGCGATGAGATTCTCCTCGAGGATATGCTCAACAGCCTCTACCTCAGAAGTTTGATGAATTAATACTCTATTTGTAGTATCTTCTTCGATGGAGGAAAATGGAGTATTATTTATACATGGATAAGTCTCCTTCACCATGAACAACTATCTCTTGTCTGTCATATTCAAATTTGACCATTTGGTGCAACGTTGATGCGACTGCTTTAGCCCTATGAATCCATGGCCTTCCAAATAACATATTATATGAAGCATCAATGTTCAGTACTTGGAAATCCATTGCAAATCCACAGGCCCAATTGTCAATATGAGTTCTATTTCACCATTGGCATCAGTTTTTTATCCGTCAAAACCTTTGACGCATACATTCTTAGGTCGGAATTTTTCTACATTAACATTCAACTTTTGCAAAGTTGACATAGGACAAATGTTAGCGCCTGATCCTCCATCAATTAACACTCGAGTGACGATGGAATGCTCATATTTCATAGTAATGTAGAGACCCTTATTATGTCCAGTACATTCATCATCTGAGAAAGTAATCTTGTTTGCTCCAAGGATCCTTTCAACAACTTTTTCTAGCTGATTCACTTTAATCTCACTAGGAACACATTCTTCGTTAAGAATCTTAATTATAGCCTTGCGGTGTTCTTCTAAATATATTAATAAAGAAAATAAAGAAATTTGTGCTGATGTCTTCTCAACTGTTCTACAACAGAATATTCTGGCAATTTCATTTTCTTTAAGAATTCTTTAGCTTCTTCATCAGTAAAAGGCTTCTTGACCGTCATTCGTTCTTCATTGCCTTGTTTATTCTTTCTTAACTCTATTAGGGCATAAGATCTTCCAGATCGAGTTAATCCCCCTACTTCGTCCACATCTTCAATCACTTCCTTCCCCTTGTGCATCACCACAACACGATCATAATTCTAAGGAACTGCCTTAGTATTAACCATAGGCAACTATGACACTAGTTTAATAATAATGGGAGCTATAGGAGCTCCTTTTATTATTAAGAGAGGTTTAGGGGATCTTTCAAGAACAATGAGTTTTGGCTTTACTTGACTTGACCCATCATTTTCTAAAATATCTTTCTCCATCACCAAGGAAACATTCGATGATTCGAGTTTTGTTATCACCACCTCTGATTCTACAGGTTTTTCTTTTGTCAAATCTACAGTATTTGTTGATTTTTCTGAATCATTTTAAATTTTAATGATCGGCTTGAAGGGCATTACAGCATCTTTACCACTGGGTATCAGTTCGAGCATGTTTGCTTCATTATGATCTGGCAGCAGATTTTGATTGATATTTGGAGTGTCTAGACTTTGTACCATGATCTATTGGGTTTCAATCACCCCTTGAATAGCTCTTTTTAGATACCAATATTTCTTTGCATCATGCCCTGGGGCATCAGAAAAGTATTCACATCTTCTAGAATAGTCCAAGTTCTTTGGAGGAGGGTTAGGGATTCTTCTCTCAATTGGGTTTTGAATATTCATTTTCCTCAGACTATGAAATAAACTGGTGTAAGATATTCCAATATGAGTGAAGTTATCTTTGCCCATGTTATCCCTTTTGTAGTCTGCTCTAGGCCAAAAATTAGACCTAGGACGGCCTCTTTGAATTTACGGGACCGATGGATGATTTTGGATGGCTGGTGCATGCCATTGCGGGTATGAAGGAGCCCAATATGGTTGTGCATTATAAATAGGATATTGGGGGTATGGAACAAAATATAATTGATTTTGTGCATATGGTTGATACGCACTTGTCCAATGTTGTCGTGGACTTGGTACGACAATTGCTACATCCTTTTTTCTTTTCTTTCCCCCAAAACTTTCTGCACCACTTTGAATTGCCTGTGTTGTTGCTTTCAAAGCGACATGGCTGATAATTTTTCTTGACTTTATTCCATTCTCTACCATCTCTCCAACTTTAATAACTTCAGCAAATGTGCTTCCAATAGTAGAAAGTAAGTGATGAAAATAATCGGGTTCTTGAGCTTGTAAAAAGATATCGATCATTTTAGATTCCTTTATCGATGGTCTGACACTTGAAGCCTGCTCTCTCCATTTGATAGCATATTCTCGAAAACTTTCAGTCATTTTTTTTCTCATGTTAGTTAGCGTAGTGCGATCTGGCACTATTTCAATGTTATATTTAAATTGTTGAATGAACTCTCGATCCATGTCATCCCACACGTGCCAACGGGAAATGTCTTGGTCAATCAACCATTCAGAAGCTATTCCTTTCAGGCTTTCTCCAAAGTAAGCCATCGATAATTCTTCTTTTCCTCTTGCTCCACTTAATTGGTTGCAAAACTTTTTCAACTGAGCAACAGGATCGCCATGAACTTCGTATTTGTCAAACTTTGGCAATTTGAACCCTAGCAGCAAATGGACGTCAGAAAACATACATAAATCTTTGTATGAAAAACTTTGTGGTCCACCTAATCCTTGCATATTTCTCATACTTTGCTCCAAGCTTCTTACTTTTCTAACTATTTTCTCTTATTCCTCATTTTTAATAATCTTTTCAGTCATGATTAGAGAATCATGTTAATAAGCATGATAATGAGGATTTTGGGATTTGAAAGTTATTTCAGGAGGATATAACAGGTCATGACTTGATTCCCCTATATTCTTCGGTACTATCGGTTGAGTACCCATAGCAATTGGTGCCATAGAAGTAAAAAGTGGATTATTTGTGACAGCTGAATTTGGTGGGCGCATGGTAGAAGTACCAGCAATACCATACATATTAGCAAATGGGCCAAATCCTGATAGATAAAATGGATCATTAGTTTGAGCTAGAGTAGGATTTGGATCATTTGAAGTCAAAAGTCCAGGGATTGAAGAAGGCGGGGCTTGTCTATTCAACCAAGCTTGGTACATCTCTACCATCTATTGTTTCAATAACTTAAGTTCTTCCATTGATGCTATTTCCTGCGAAATCAAATGATTTTGCTCTTCTTCACTGTCAGACTCTATACCTTCTTTGTGGGTCATTTTTCTTTTTCCCTTGTATCTGGTCTTGTACGGATGTGATGCCATTTTAAACCACAAACCAACCACCAATTACTTTATCTTTCTATTATCAAGTTGCAAACAAGTGAGTGTTATATATTTAACACCTTATAATGTCACTTTGCATGTCATGCTTATATATGCATTTTCCAACCTACCATGGAAGGCTTTGTGTTTCATCTCGGCTTTTCTAGGCGTACTTTTCAAAAGTTATGATCGAACCCTTTGGAGGGTTGCCTACGTATCATGCCAGGACATGAATTAGATTTTGCATAGTTCGGGAGGAATTTTAACAAAATGATTGTTTTGTCTTTTTTGTTGTTGAAGAAAATAAAGTAAGTGAAGTAAAACATATGTAATATATATAGGAATAAACAATCAACTTCATTACATTCTATAATATAAATACGACAAAATAACTGACCCAACTCCTAAGATAAAACCTACTAACTGATAGCTGAAAACTAAAAGACATAACATCTAAACAAGAAGTTTTAAAAATGAAAATGAAAAACTATGACCAAGAAAACAATTATCCATTCAAGGAGACTTCGGCTTGATATGTCCTCGCAAACCCAAGTATATGTCCTCCAATGAAGTAGTAAGACGCTGTGGAAAAGCTGGCACTTGCACCAAAAAGTCTTCATGATCTAACTGTTGATAATCTAAACCCATTCTAGCAGTATCCTATGCTACACGACGGACCTTCCCTCAAAGGGAACTGAAGGCCTGATCCCATTCATGGGCCTGTAGATCTCAGAAATCAACCATCTCTCTTGCACGCTGGTTATGAGCAGAAGCAACCTCCAAATTTTCTCATAATATTCCTCTTTCATGGATACATTGAGATCTCTCTCGATCAAATTATTCTTGCATGTTATTTTCAACTTCTTGCAGTTTCTATCGGCTAGATGCGGCAAGACCCTCTAGTGGTAGCTAGTTTGATTTGTCCCCGAAGTGCAACCTCAATATCTGCTGATTTAGCTTTCTCTTCAGTAAATTCCCTTTGTTGTTCGTCTATTTTTGCCATGGCATGCTCTAACTCTGCTCTCAAAGTTTGGTTGTCCTCATGATATTCTCGCATGGCTCTCTCAATCCCTATCCTGATTGCAGCTTCCTGATCTATAAGTTCTCTAATCGATCTTTCTGGTCTGACTGGCAAACTTAACTATTCTTCAAACCATTCACAGTAATCTAGGTGCACTTCTCCTTTCTCACGCTCTATGACCATTGTTTCAATCCCCATGATACGACAACCCTCCCAAATCTCCTGGGCCAATTCCTCCAGAAGTGGGATCTCTGGTCTGACCTCAAATACAAACTCGGTCATATTTTCCGTTATGGGAATTATTTGACGTCTTCCTAGCTGACGTAGAACTCTCAATGGAATATACGGTTGAACACCCCTAATACCCATTAATAACAAGAACGGCCAAATGATAGAACTATGTATGAATTGCCTCCAAGGGAACCAAGGGAGATTCTAAGTGATTTTATCTGCTGTCAGAGAACAAAAAAGCTTATCCCAATCTGTAACTCCTTCTGGGAATTTATATTTTTCAGCTTATCCCAATCTGTAACTCCTTCTGGGCATTTATATTTCTCTAACCTCTCTTTGTAATCTTTGATGCGATTAAATCTTTCAGGATTAAACCTTGCCATTTTAGGACGTCGATAAAGTTGCTCCATAATCCACATCTGTAACAAGATATTACATCCCTAAAAAAAAACTCTTTCCTTTTTGACAAATGGTCAAATCAAGATAGATATATTCCAGGATCATTGGTACCATAGTGTAATCTTTCTTAATCAATATCTGTACCACCCCCGCTAAACGAATATTAATTTTTTCTTCTCTCCTCGGGAAGACCATAGTGCCTAGAAAGGCTACCATGAATGCAAATCATCTGTGAACTTTCCAAGCCTCAAAACTTCCTTTATTACAAAGCTATTTACCATACTTTCCAAACCCCTCTCGTTTTCCATATCTGTCATACAAAAACTGTAAGGAAACCCAACCTTTTTTCATTGATTCTTCTTTTGAGTTTCGTATGTTCATTAGCTTGCAGAATCTATTTATCGAAATGACTCTTGGGACTATAAGTTTCTTCCGATGCATATCCCAATATCCAACATACGCCGCTCTCCTCTAAAGTAGGAGTCAACTCAAAATTCAAAAAATGAAACACATTGTTCTTCGGGTCCCAGAAGGATAGTAATGCATCAATCACCTCCCTTTAGGCTTGATTGACATAATACTCGTCAAAAAACTCAAATACTTATGTATCTCGTCATAATCAAATGTATTCATTTTGCTCCACCCCAACCAAAGATGCAAAGGGGTACAATCCACAACCTGAAGCAGTATACTCTCATCCCTCTTTCTCTTTAGACGCTTTCCACAAACAGGAGGAGACATTTTATACCTATAGACAAGGACATGAGATTAATAAATGTCTAGACTTAGGGCAAGACTTAATTCATTAATTTTTGAAAAGAATTTTTAACTTGACTCGTGAGACCTAGTCCGACCATTACTTAGTTGCAAAGAACAATTTTATCAAAATCAAAGTGAGAAAAACATGATTGATAATATTTTTACGAAAAACACTTATTTAAATTGACTTTATCAAAAACTTTGCAATAACATACCTCTAGACAATTTTAACTATATATTTGGAGACAATACCCCCTAAGTACACTTAAAAGGAACAAAATAAAATAAAATAAAATAGAATGACTTAGAAAATAAGAATGATTGTTTTATGTATGAAGTTGTATAAAAATTTCAGCCTCACGACCCCTAAATGTTCGGGATTGTTAAGATTTATATATATTTCATTTTGTAAAACTTCGCCTCATGATCCCTAAAGATTCAGGGCTATATATTAGGATACATAAAAATTAGACAGAATTAGAAAAATAATTATGAAAGTAATCATATTTTCAAAATATTCCCCAATAAGTCAATGAATAGTTTTCCAAAGATAGGATCGTATCCTGGGAAGGAATTCCTACGTATCCCACTAAGATGTGAGAATCAGACACTCGTAGTTCATGAAAACCATAAAACTATATTACTAAAAATTTTCTCTTTTAAAAATAAAATTTTTCTTTCAAAAATGATTCACTAAATGTGACGATAATTTAATCTCTTGCATTTTAATGTTGCCTAAAATCCGGTCAACAAACAAATAGCCTTCCAAAAAAAATGTCAAATAGCACGTAGGATACACATGTTGGTCTTTAGAAAGTAGGTTAACTGTCCTAGACAGACTCGGCCCCTGTGCCGAGTCCAGCTAAGTCAAATGCATATGATGCAAATAAAGCGGCACCTAATAGGGATAACCAGATTCTAAGTTTTCAGTTCTTCTAAGTTTAAACCTAATAGGGATAGGTGTCTAGACTGGCTTACCCGAGCGTCCCTCGATCCGGGGAGGGACAACTTGGTCGGTAGCAGGGCAACACCGCCTTCGTTGTCGATCCGAACCCCGCCTAACATGCCTGACTATATCCTTCACCAGGTGTCTTGAAACTCCGCCTATCTAGAAAAGAAAGTAGGATGCATGTGCTGCATTCCTTCTATCCTATTTCAGAGACTCAAAGGGGTACGCAAGAGAAGACAGTATGTAATACAGTTCAATAAATATCAAAGCGGTAAATAAGCAACAAGTAGCACATAAGGCCAACAAACACAATATCAACAATAATTAAAGAAAGTATAAGTCAATATAAAAAGCTCGAATTCTTATTAGTCCCCAGCAGAGTCGCCAGAGATGTCACATCACTTTTTCGCTCCAAGAACGAGTCAAAGGATTTTTTCAATTAAAATGACGGTATTGAATAGGAATTAATTTTTATCATTTTCAGAGTTGCCACTTGAAATTGAGTTATGGTGTTCCAAGTCACCTTATTGAATCCCTAATCAAAAGGAAATGACTCTTTGTTGGTCTGCGAAAACAGAAGACCGAGTAAGGAATTTTGTTGACCGAGGGGAAGGTGTGAGGCACCCCTCGAGTCCTGTGGTTCTAGCACGGTCGCTTTTATTGACTTATCTTAACTTAAACTATTTTGAATAAATTATGTTAAGGCCTAGGTTTGCTCCTTTTTTTAATATACTAAAACTATTTAATACTCTCGTGTTAACTCAGTGAAAAGAAAATTTAGAAAAATATTTATCGAGGTGCATTATTGCATCCTTAAATTTTTAAATATCTCCGAAAGATGCATATGCCGCAATCTTAATTGAGACGAATACTTTAACGTATCTAAAAATTATCTGGCATTAAACACTTTAATTTATTTTTTATAAATTCATACAATTTATCTTTTTGAAATACTATTTAACCTTGACAATAAATTAAAACAATATTCAATTAAAGCATATAATATATATATATATATATATATATATATAAACGTAAACGTTTTCATTTAAATCTTGAAATAGCAAGATAGAATATAAGTTAAACATAAACTTCATTTAACTATTCAAAAATATATATACAATAGTACATTAAATAATCTTTAACAGCTTATTTTTTACGTACAACCAAACTAGCCAAATCTACTACTGAGGTTAGGATTTTTCAGCGTGTGGATGACGACAATTCACCGAAATTTTGCCGACAACAGTGATAAGGAGTTTCACCGGTGACAGAAGAAAGGAAAGAGGAGGGGCAGCGCCGTTTGGGCTTCGCCGGTAAATGATTCGGCTAGATCTAGCCCTTCCATGGCACGACAAGGGCGGCAGAAGAGGAGAAAGGACAGCGGCAGCGATGTTGCGCTTGAGTCGCCGACCATTGGTGGACAGTGGCGGCTGAACGGAGAGAGAGATCCAGCAGTTTTGGGTTGTTTTTCGGCTGGCTTCGTATGAGAACTCGCCAGAAAATTGAAGAAATCAATTCTTCTCTGTTCACTCCTCTATTTTCTGATCTTTCTCTCATTTGTCACTGATTTTCTTCTCCGTTTTGCTAATTTTCCATCAATTATTATTACTGTGTTTGTGCGCGCTACAATATATGCATGTGTTTTCGGAGGGGTGTGGGTGTATGGTAATAAAAAATTAAAATATCAGTGATGTAGTGTGTTGTGACTATACAATGTAAAAGATGGATTCTGTTAATAATACATTGTGTGAAATATCAAGTATAAATTATCTCATTATATGTATTCATCCACAGGGAACATATTGAATATTTCATTCATGTTTTTTCACCATAAAATTGATAACATAAATGTTTGAATATGAACCTTTAATGAATAAATTGAGAGATGAAATAAAAGACTGTCACCGAAAACTTCAACGGAATCTTGAAATTTGATTTTTTACTCTTTCTTTTCTTTGTTTTCTCCTTCAGAGTTTTTCCTTACTGTGTTTTTCTCTCTGATTTTCTTTCTATCTGATATTGTAGAGTTCAAGTACGTAGTCTCTGCCTTTTTTTAACTGAATAGGGAGTCCTTTTATAAAAGTACTTTTGAAAGGGAACGGTTAAAAGTCAGATAAGGGGAAGGGAGGAAAAAAAAATTAATTTAAAAATCAAAATCTATATATTATATATTATTTAATTAATAATAATAAATAAAGATAAATAATAAATAGAAGTAAATGAATAAATAAATAAATAAGATAATAGAAAAATAAACAAATGAAATAATAAAATATTAATATAATAATAATTAATTAATTTTATATTTAATAAAACATAATAACAATTTATAAATAGAAAAATATAAATATAATAAAATAGTATTTAAACTACTAATTTATTTATTTAAATTTATAGAAGAAAACATATATTTTTAATTTTTATATTATTTGTTTAAAATTAGAATAAAAATAAAAATAATATATGATTAAATATAAATATAAATATTTAATATTGATAGACAAGTTAAAATTTAGGAAGGATAAAAAATTATGTGTCTACACTGAGGGTCCACATAGGCACACGTGTGTTAAATTAATGATTAGTGAAGTTTGCCCACACTTTTGCTAAATCAATCAAGATGTTACAAATTTATCCTGTTTAGTTTTATTTTAATATAGAATAACTAATTCATAACTTCAATAAAAGATCTTTCACATAACATTATTTTCTAAAGACTAAACTTTTTCGAAAGAATGTAACAGTTGCATTTGAAATTTTCAAAGGTCAAACATTAATTTTCGAATAAAGTGAAAAAATAAATTTTGGTATGAATATAACAAACAATGAGTAGAAAATAGTAACTGAACCCTAAAAGGAGTAAATTTCACTTAACAACGAAACACTTAAGTAGACATAGCACAGGATCTTTTGTTAAATGGTCTTTTCAAGTCTTCTTCTTAATTAAATAAACTACAAGTCTTTTTTTTTTTTTTTTTTGGGGGGGGGGGGGGGGGGGAGGGGGGATGACCCATTTTTGAGACAGATATATTATCTATCCAACCGATATATATAGACAGATCGATTATCAATCCGACCTATATATGGACAGATCAATTATCAGTCCGACAGATCAATTATCAATCTGACCTATATGTGGATAGATCGATTATCAATCCGACAGATAAAAAAACAGAAATAGGTCATTTTTCTAATTGAAAACTTGAAAAGACTTAATAGCTAATTTACCATGATCTATCAAAAGTAGATGTAAGAATGACATGACTTAATAATTTTTAATAACAATTATACATAATCCACAATTATTATAAAATTATATGAATAGGAGGTCTTATTTAAAGTTTCTATGAAATCTTTGTCAAGACTCAAGAGTGATATTATGAGTAGCATATAGTAATCTTTTCACCGTTCCTTTTTACATGTCACAATTTTCTTTTTGAGAGACAGATGATATAATTTTTATCAATGTTTTAAGATATACTTTTCATCATATTCATATGAGAAAAAGTGCAATTTAAAGTACTTCTCATATAATTTTTGAATATCTAAATTTAATTTTAAAATTTTGTGTTAATATAAAATGATTTAGCTTTGAAAATTGGGATAAGGCACAAGTATCTTCCAAACTATACCCGAAATTCTAGTGACATACCCAAACTTTACAATATCCTACTGCACCCTAAGCTCATTTTTCTATTATTTTTTACTCCTTTTGTGCTGACGTGGCTGCTAAGTACCAAAATATTTTATGTTCATTTTGTGTTTGACTTGACAGCCACGTGAGCATAAAACGAGTATAAAAATACAATTACATGAGTTTAGGGGGGTAATTGGACCCTTGTAAAGTTTAGTTGTGTCGCTAGGATTTCGAATATAGTTTTTTTTTTTTGGTTGGGGGGAGGGGGGGTATTTTTGCCTTATCTCTTGAAAATTAGTCAACTTGACTTTCGAAAAGTAAAACATGATAATTATTTTGAAATGGAGCGAGTAATTAAGATAGGAATGAGTTTATATCATTGTTGACCATTTCTCTTTGTAAGACTAATTTTGATAACGCTGAAGTTATTTCAAATTCATTGTTTGCATCCTTAATTACTTCTCCATAATCCATTCATTAAATGACATTATGGAATAATAATCTGAAGTGAAGTACAGTATTTTTTAGTGATTTTAGTTAAACTAGTTTAACCGCACGTGTCTTACACGTGTAACATTTGATTATTTAAAATTAAATAGTCTTAATTATTACGGAGATTTGTAATTAAGTACAAAAAGTTTAAATCACTTTTCAAATATCCTTCACACTTTAATATAATAGTGTAAATATAAACATGCATTTTAGTGTAAGCACGTATATATTTTACCACCAGAAATTGTGTTTGTCATGCAATACCTCTTTTCTTTGGGTCCATTGCAATAGAAGCCTAAAAAAATAAATTATAAAAGCAACAACGCATGATTTAAAAAGGAACAAATTGATGAGTTGAAAAAAATTGTACCGGAATGTGTGAGTCGTTTTCTCATATTTAATTGAGGAAGCGCATTACTTATTAATAGATCCAACAAAGAATAGAAATTAAATCAATTATAAAACATAAATCCAACTAATAACATAAATTAGATCAACTAAGAATATAAGCATAATTAATGGCATAGCAATTCATATTGTGTTTAATTCATTAATAAGCAAGCAAATGAATTGAATCATTTCCAAAAACTGGAGAAAAAGGAAAGTGTCCCATGTCCGAATCATATGAATTGAAGCTCTTTAATGTACCAACATTTTCCAATTTCAAACAAGGAGGAACATCAGAAAATGAATTGAAAAAAGAAGATGACTATGACTATAATCAAGATTTAGCAATCTTGAAGTCGATCTATCATTACCACTCTAATCATGGGGTAGTTCCATATCCTCCTTATTCAGAGAAATTTATTGATTACATCGAAACTTCAGTTCCCAACTTGAAATGTCGTGGCCAAGCATTGGCAACTAAGATCATTACATTAGAGCAACATTTCTTAACTCTTATGAATATGGCAGCACGTACAGGATATTACCCTGAGATAATCCACCCTGTTTCTCAACAGATCTTCTTCTTGTGTATGGCTTTATGGGATTAATTTCGGAGATTATTATTAGTTGACGAACAGCAAGATGAAATTGGAAATTGGAGTTGCTGATTCATTCTTGATTTTCAAGGTCGAAATCTTCATAGCAGCATTTTAAATAATTTCTTGGAGCAATAGTTTAAATTTCCCAATATTATTTCACTAAGTTGAATCTAATTGCTACACTTACATGGATTATTAGTTTGGAAATTAGTTTGTTCTTGAACTTAGTTGAAGTTTATGCGAAGTTACATACAGATTGTGTACCCGAAACAACAAAAAGAACCATTTAGCATTTATAACCTACGTAATTGCTCATTCAACTTGATTTCATCCTTAATTAATTCACCATAATCTAATCATAATTGTTCATTCAATTTGATTCCATCCTTAATTAATTCACCATAATCTAATAATAATTGTTCATTCAATTTGATTCCATCCTTAATTAATTAACCATAATCTAATCATAAATTTACATAAATGAGTGAGATGAGATATTTAGTATAACACTTCACTTAATCTAGAGATATGATCAAGTTATAAATTCTAGCAAAAGAAACTTCATCTTTAGTTCATTCAATCCTTTCATTCTTTCTCTCTTTCTCTCTTTCTCTCTTTATCGGCTCCAACCTTTACAAAGATCCAAATGCTACTAAATGGAGAGAATAATGCAATAAAGCAAGAAAATTCAGAATCTGATGAACAAGATAACGGATTAATCAATCAAGAAGACATGGAAAAGCTGAAACTAGAAGAACAAATCTGAAACTGAGGTCTTCGACTTATCAAGAAAACACCCGGTATCTGATGAAGCCTCCCATCAACACCCAAATCAAAGCAACCCCACAAAACTTTATTGGCCAGCTGAAATCCTTACTGAAATTCTCTCAAGGCTTCCCGTTAAATCTCTCTTACGATTCAAGTTTGTTTTAAAATCTTGGAGTTCTTTGATTTCTAGCCCTGAGTTTACCAAATATCATCTAAGTTTATCAGCTAATAATAACAAAGACTATACTAACCATACTGTTATGTGGAGGATAGCCCAACCAGAATTCAACCTTAAGGAATGTCCTATTATGGAGGAAACTAACTTGGATTATCACATGAAAAACTCTGGTATATCTTGTGTGATTGAGGGTTCTGTCAATGGATTGATTTGTCTTGTCAATGAGGCAAAAGAATTGTTTTTATGGAACCCAGCATTAAGAAAGTATAAGAAGTTGCCTGATTTTAGAACTAAATTGAAGGATGATGCTCATTGCACATATGGTTTTGGATATGTTGATATTCATGATGATTATAAGGTACTGTGTAGTTTTTCTATTACTCGCTATCCACGTAACTTTCAAGAGATCAATATCTATAGCCTAAAGGACACTTCTTGGCGAACAATACATTGTTCTCGGAGAGTGACGCGGTTAATTGGTACAGGTAAATTTGTGAATGGCACGCTTTATTGGGCTACTAGTATTGATATAAAAAGTGGTTGGAGCATAACCTCTTTTGATTTGAGGAATGAGAAATGGAAAAAGGTAGAGCGACCTTATTGTGGAGAAGAGGATAAATTTCTCGTGTTGGGAGTGTTGAAAAGTAATCTATCTATGATTTATAATAATTCGACTACTCACGTGGATGTGTCGACTATGAAGGAGTATGAGAATAAAGAATCTTGGAGAAAGATTTTTACTATCAATTATTCTCTATATCCCATGGATTATTTATTTTCTCACTCTTTTTTTCTGTCAAAAAGAGGTGAATTTCTGCTTATGTTTCACGATAAAAGCATGATATACAATCCGAAAGATAACGTAAGCAACTGTTTACATATTAATGAATTTCATTATGGTCTTTTGACGGAATTCTTTCCAACCCTTGTCTTCCCGCTTTCACAAAATGAACAAGGGACACTACAAGATTGAAGGCGACAAATATTATGATTATTGCAACTGTACTGTAAGTGATGATTTGTATGAGTTTGATTTTATGTATTTTGCAAAGGACATATTTTAAGGAGAACTTTACCAACATCTTCATGGATATTTCATTTGACCTTTCCTTTCTACTATTTTCATGAAAAAAAAATCTCATTGTTGCTACTAGATAATTAAATTCTTTGGCTTTGTCCTTCAATTAATTTAGGTATTTGGCCAATGGAAGGTTGTATCTTCTTTCACTTTAGTAATAACAATAATATTAGCAAGAATGGGTTGAATTAATTATAGAAAGCAATAGAGGAAATATTTGATTGCAATGATTATGGAATAGATGGAAAAACTCGTGAACATAGAATTTTAGGAGAAGTGATAATTATGTTTTTATTTTTTTTTCTCAAAAATAGATAAAGAAAAAACTTCAATCCAACAAAAAATAGTGTTCGATCAATAGTTTGACACAAATGTTGTGGTTTTCTCATTGTTAACTTTTATGCAGCAGCATTAATTGAGGAAACTTTTGAATTTAATGAAACTTGATGAAGAAACAAAAGAAAAAATAAATTGCATGTGAAATTTTTCAACAAAATGGTGCTTGAGATGGACATTAAATCAAAATTCTAGAATGATATAATATCCAATGTATGCTGATCAAGACATTGTTTTGATACCTGTAAATGGTGAGGTATAGGGAAAGGGAAGAACTTCCCATCAGTAATGGAGATTATTTCTCATAAATATGGATATCAAAGTAACTACATTAATAATAGAGCTATTTATGAAAGGAAGAAACTTTTAGGTGACATAGATGGGGTTAGAAGAGATATGAGGTTACAATCCCATGCAATGTATTTTTCTAGAGTAATATTGAGCTATCACATATTAGTTCATGGTTTGGGCCCTATATACATAAGTGTACTTACCTTTGCTTATGACGGCTGACAGCTTATGGGAATACGTCTTATGTTGAAGCCAGGAGAGGTCTTAAAAGTCTTAACCTAGTGCACCCCCATTATGGTCTTATAAGTCTACTATAGGCCTACACTGATCCATATGGAATTAGCATGAATACACCGCCCATGTATTGTCCACCAACTAATAACATCAACCCGTTTTACTTTAACATACCAAAAAGTTAATGTTAAATCCATATAAAATAAATAATTCTAACAGTAGTTGCACCAAATCATCTTCTGGATTAAAGAAGCAAAACAATGGGGAGATTTTAAAATCTCCAAACGACAAGGTTGGCAATGGAACATGAATTTTGATGCGGGAATGGAGCAGGGAAGAAGAAAACTGAGATTTCAGCGTATTGGGACGAGGAATGGGAAAGGCAGTTTCTCAGTCAAGTATACAACTAAATATTCTTCTACCATGCACATCTTTTTTCAAGTAAACTTTTTAACTCATTGAAACTAAAATGATTATTCACTAGTTGACATTAAGGAATCTGATACAAAGGATATGACAAGGGAGAACTGAAAGGACATGTGAAATAGTGAAAAGGGCTTTCTTTTCACTTTGCACTTCTACTTATATTAACCCGAGGAAGAAAATATATGAAATACCTTCATTGGGTTTTTTTTTGCGACTTATATCCAATTTTACGTTTACAATTTTTCATCCCCTTGCACTGCAATTCTACAAGCGAAACATAATAACTATATTAGTTACTAGTTCGTTCGTTCTCCTTTAATAGTTACCTAAAATCATTTCCATAAGTAGATGCATTTAAGTGATACTTCTCTATACATATATGTACGATGTATCCTTTCCAGACTTAACCGTAGCTACTGATGCCCCCATTTGGACAAATGATGACGTTCACTTGATTTTGCTAACTTTCTATGTTAAATTATGTCATTTCATCGTTATTCTTTTCCTTCCTCGAAAGAAGAGAGGAACAATTAACATATCTGATTCTATAAGTTGAAGACAAGATATCAAACTTGGAAAAAGGAAACATTTTATATCAAATCAAACTTTGAGCGGAACTGAAAACTACGAGCAAACCAATATCCAAATTAATAATTCACAGGACAGCTAGATTCAGTTTAATGAAAGAAAATTAAGAACTTTAACTTAATGCTCCAAGAAATAATTTAAAATTCCGCTATGAAGACATCGACCTTGAAAATCAAGAATGCATCAACAATTCCAGTTTCATCTTGATCTTCGCCAACTGGATAATAGTCTCCGAAATTATCCCCATAAACCCATGGACAAGTTGAAAATTTTGCGGCAAATAGGGTGGATTATTTCGGGGTAATATCCTACACGTGCAGCCATTTTCATAACCTTTAAGAAATGGTGCTCTAACATAACAATCTTATTCGCCAATGCCTGACCACGAAATTTCACGTTGGGAACTGAAACCTCGATGTAGTCGATGAAGTTCTTTGAATAAGGAGGATTCGGAATTACCCCACGATTGAAATAGTAGTGATATATAGCCTTAAAGATTGCTAAGTCATGATTATAATCATAATCGTCCTCTTTTTCCAGTTTACTTTCAGATGTTCCTCCCCTTTCAAGATTGGAAAATGTAGGCACATTAATTGGCTTCAATTCATATGATTCAGACATCAGATGCTTTCCTTTTTCTTCAATTTTCGCAAACATGCGCTTCGATTTATACACTTCAGATGCTGGGAGCTTTCTTTTTCCTGTTGTTTTTGCAGGTCTAGAGATGATCGATTCTTCTCCTGAAGTTAGCATTTTGGGATTGGCGATTCTTTATGAAAATGTTGGATCTGATAAACAAAGAATGAAAGAAGAATTTTTTATGAGAATGCTGATAAAGAATTTTGGTGATTCAATTGATACTTTCTCTTGCTATATTTATAGCTAATTCATTTCACTAAAATCAGTAAAATATTAATTGTACTAAATCTCGCTGCAGATTACTGTCCATAACTCTATGTATAATGTTCATACTATATTACTTTGCTGACGAGACATTAAATGACCTTCCGAGTATGGCATGTTCTGATCTGTCATGATTTATGGCTGGTAAAACTTGGCTTATATGGAAAACTAAAAACACATAGGAATGTCCTCAAGCATAGCGTACATTCTAATATAGACTAAACACTGATCCCATTAGTCTTTTCTCCTGAAGTTAGCATTTTGGGCATGGTGATTCTTTCTGAAAATGTTGGAGCTGATAAAGAAAGAAAGAAGTTTTTTTATGAGAATGAAGAGATGGTTCTTTATCTTGCTAATATTTATAGCTAATTCATTTCTCTAAAATCAGTAAAATATTTATTGTACTAAATCTCACTGCAGATTACTGTCCATAACTTTCACACTAGATTATTTTGTTGACCAGACAATAAATGACCTTTCGAGTAAGGCGTGTACTGATCTGTCGTGATTTATGGCTGGTAAAACTTGGCTTATATGGAAAACTACAACACATAGGAATGTCCTCAAGCATAGCGTACATTCTAATATAGACTAAACACTGAGTTAAATGTTCGTTATAGAACATATTATTAAGTTGTTGAAGAAAAAATATAGTCCGTGCATGTTTTCTGATCCCACTGAAAAGAGTAGTAGACGCAGCGCGATATTTTACCATGATTAATCATAAGTCGATGTAAGAAGCATATCATTTAATAACAAATTATGGATAATTAATAATTGTTATAGGAAAAAAGGGGTAAATATACCCGCCAATTTTGTGATTTAGAGAGAATATATTGTCATGACCCGACCCGAGGCCTAAGTCGATGTAAGAAGCATATCATTTAATAACAAATTATGCATAATTAACAATTGTTATAGAAAAAAAGGGGTAAATATACCCGCCAATTTTGTGATTTAGAGAGAATATATTGTCATGACACAACCCGAAGCCCTGGCAGCAACGGGCATCCTGAACCACGAAGGCCCGAGAGACCCCTGTCTCTGCCCAACCAACTAGTGACATTGTCCGCTCTGGGCCCAAGCCCACACATCTTTAAAATGCGTCATTGGAGAGTAAGGCTTTCTTACTTATATACCCAGCATCCCTCTTGTGTTTTGTCGATGTGGGACTCCATATCCTAAGTTGGGGTGTTACATACACCCCCCCCCTTATGGACTCAACGTCCTCGCTGAGGTTCCGAATGAGATTTGCCTACACTCAGGACTAAGGTTTACGCTGGCTTACCCGAATTTATCTACACTCAGTTTGAACTCTAGCCCACATCGACAGGGCTGACACAGGAGCGGCTCTGATACCACTCTGTCATGACCCGAGCTGGGGCCCTGGCCGTGTCGGGCATCCCGAACCAAAAAGGCCCGAGATGCCCCTATAACTCCCCAACCCACTAGTGATATCATATCCGCTCCTGTGTTAGCTCTGTCGATATGGGCCAGAGTTCAAACTGAGTATAGGCAAATCACAAAAAGGTGGGGCAAACCTCAGTCCTGAGTTTAGGCAAATCCCATGTGAGGAAAACCTCCGCGAGGACGTTGAGTCCATAAGGGGGTTGTATGTAACACCCCAACTTAGGAAGGAGTCCCTCATCAGCAAAAATCCAGGAAGGATGCTGGGTATATAAGTAAGAAAGTCTTACTCCCTAGTGACGCATTTTAAAGTCGTGTGGGTCTGGGCCAGAGCGGACAATATCACTGGTGGGTTGGGCAGAGACAGGGGTCTCTCGGGCCTTTGTGGTTTGGGATGCCCGTCGCAGCCAGGGCCTCGGGTCGGGTCGTGACATATATGCCTTATTAAAAAAAGTTATGCATATATACACCATCGTCTGACAAATTAGGCATATTTATAATTTTTGTTGAAAGACCTATATTTACTGAATTAGAAAATAATCTAAAACTGACTTTTTCTAAATTCCAAGAATATCATGTGGCTTTAAAAAAAATTGCCTCACATTTTACCACTCCAAACCCTGTCCAACTGAAAAAATCCAATCCATCTACACAATCAATAAATGAAATTGTGTCAGGTCTGAATAAAAGACGAATTGATTTTTTTTTAGCTAGGTTGGGTCTCGAGAGGTAAATAAAATGGGTGAGATAATTTTTAAAGCCATGTCTTATTGTTTGAAATTAAAAAGAATTAATTTTAACTTGGTAGATGGAGAGATTATAAGTACACTATCCACTTGAAATTACAGTAATAAATAAAATGGGTGAGATAATTTTTAAAGCCATGTCTTATTGTTTGAAATTAAAAAGAATTAATTTTAACTTGGTAGATGGAGAGATTATAAGTACACTATCCACTTGAAATTACAGTAATAGAGGGGCATATATGTTGTAAAGGAAAAAAAGAAGTTAAATGAATAGCTGGACAGAAACAGAGCAAAGAGAAGAAAATACTGCAGTGATTTCTTTATTTCTGATTGCATATGAAAGTAAAGAGACATGCCTATAAATAGGCTCACAATAAACTGAAAATTCTAAACTTTAGGTCCACTAACCCACTAATTTATTGACTAGCTAATAATCTGCAGCACTATCCAACTCGCTAGATTATAGGAAACTAACTAACAACTCACTAACTTCCTGAAGACTTGGTCAAGAATCTTTTTGAATCATTTCTCAACACTCCCCCTTGATTCAAAACTGCAAACTCCAAGTTGACCTTTAAAGAACTCGTGCTTTGCTTGCAAAAGTGATTTGGTGAAGATGTCTGTTGCTTGCTCATTTGTATCACAAGACTTCAAAGTAATTTCTCCATTAGAAACAAGATTTCGAATATAGTGATAGCGAACATCTATGTGCTTTGTTCTACTGTGGAAAGCTGGCTTCTTCATCATCGCAATGGCAGATCTATTGTCACAAAAAATCTCAGTCGCACCAGCTGGTTTCTGATTAAAATCTGCAACAAGTCTCCTTAACCAAACTGCTTGACAAGCTGCAGAAGCTGCTGCAATATACTCAGCCTCTGAAGTTGACAAGGCCACCACTTCCTGCTTCTTTGAACTCCATGAAATTGCTCCAAATCCAAGATTAAACAAGAAACCAGAGGTGCTCCTGCATAGTCACTATCAGTAAAACCAGTTAATGTGAAACTTGCTACCTTAGAATACCAAATTCCATGATCTGATATCCCATCGATATATCTAAGTATTCTCTTTGCAGCTCCCATGAAGCTTTCTTGGATTGTGCATAAATCTGGATACGACATCGACAGAGAAAGCAATGTCTGATCTTGCATGAGACAAGTAGTTCGAACCACCAACTAGACTTCTAAAATAAGTTGCATTTGCCATTTCAGAACAATCATCACGACACAACTTCTCATTGATATTCATCGGAGTAGCAGCAACATTACAATTTACCATATTGAACCTTTTCAAAAGATCCGTTGCATACTTTCTTTGTGAAAGTAATATGCCATCAACTTCCCCTTTCACCTCAAGGCCAAGAAAGTAATGCAACATTCCCAAATTGGACATATCAAAATTCTTGCAGTTTTTAAATTCAGTGACAATAGACTCACTTGAACCTATATATATCATATCGTCTACATAAAGACATACAACCAGAAAATCATTTTTACCTCCTCTTTTTATATAAAGAGTAGGCTCATTGTTACTCCTTTCAAAGCCACTCTCCTAGAAATAAGAATCAATTTTGAAGTACCATGCCCGCGGTGCTTTCTTCAAGCCATAAAGTGCCTTTTTTAACCTATAAACCTTATCTTCTATACCATTTAATACAAAAACCTTCAGGTTGTGAGACATAAACTTCCTCTTCCAAAACACAATTTAAAAAGGCGAATTTAACATCAAATTGGAACACTAGCAAATTTAATTTCGCAGCCAAGGCTAAAAAGGTTCTCACAGTTTCAAAGCGGGCAACAGGAGAAAAAGTTTCATCGAAGTCAATACCTTGCTGTTGAGAATAACCTTTTGCAAAAAGCCTTGCCTTGTGTTTTTGAATGCTGCCATCTGCATGATATTTGGTTCTAAACACCCATTTGAGCCCATTAGCCTTCTTTCCTTTGGGCAAATTTACCAAGTCCCAAGTCTGATTCTTTTGAATAGCTAACAGCTCTTCCTCCATAGCTTTGCACCATTTATCCTCTCCTTCGGCATCTTTAAAGAAAATAGGATTTGAAACAAGTAAAGCAAAATACAATATGTACTGTCAGCATATCTGGGATTTGGTTTTCTATCCCTTGTTGATCTTCTTAATGGAGTTGGCTCAGCTGAAGGTTCTTCTAATATTGGAGAAGTTGGTGGTGCAACTGATGAGGTAGTCGACGGACCTACCAAACCAGGATCTGCTACGTACTCTTGATCAACAATATTGTCAGAAGGCAATAATTGAATATTTGAAATTTCATTTTCAGAATTAAAGTTCCATCTTGAATCTTCATTAAACACAACATTTCTATTGACCGTAATTTTGCCACTCACTGGATTATATAGCTTATAAGCCTTGGATTGTGTACTATATCCAACAAAGATACATTTTTCACATTTTTCATCAAGCTTACGTCGATCTTGTGAATTTACCAATGCATAATCTATACAACCAAAGACACGTAAGTGGCTTACCTTGGGCTTGTTACCTCTCCAAGCTTCATACGGTGTTTGATTATACACAGCCTTGGTGGGGGAAATATTCAGTAAATAGACTGCAGTGGCAACAGCTTCAGTCCATAAACATTTTGGTAAACTTCTCCCTTCCATCATGCTTCTGCCCATCTCAACAATTGTGCAGTTCTTTCGTTCGGCTACACCATTCTGCTTTGGTGTATAAGATGCTGTGAGCTCCCGATGTATTCCATTTTCTTCACAAAAGGAACTAAATTATTTAGACATAAACTCACCACCTCTATCTGTCCGAAGAGTTTTGAGCCTACATCCACTTTGCCTCTCAACAAAAATTTAAATTTCTTGAAATTTCCAAATGTTTCAGATTTAAAAGAAATATATCCAACTCATACGACTATAGTCATTAGTAAAAACCAAAAAGTATCGACTCCCCCCTAAGGACTCAACACTCATAGGACCGCACAAATCTGCATGAACTAACTCAAGACAAACAGCTCTCCAAGACTTGCCTATAGGAAAAACCTTTTTACTTTGTTTTCCATAAACACAACTTTCCCAAAAATCAAGATTCTCAACTTTTGGCAATCCGAAAACCATTTCCTTTTGACTCAATAAGTTCAACCCATTAACATTTAAATGCCCATAGCGCAGATGCCATAGTCTAGTTTCATTATCACCACTAGCTACCATCGTACATTTCTCAACCATTGAAACTTCTAAAGGAAACATTTTATTGTTAGTCATTGGAACTTTAGCAATGGTTTTCCAAGATTTCTTATTTTTAATAGTGTAAACACCATCGTCAAAAGAAATCGAGTATCCGCTAATCATTAATTGTCCAATGCTAAGTAAATTATGCGATAGACTAGAAACAACATCACATCTTCTAAAATTTTAGCATTACCTTGGCTGGGCATGATGCTAACAATACATCTGCCTTCAACCTGAATCTTATTGTTGTCTCCTAGCCTTACGTCTGACTTTTTGGACTCATCGAGCTCCTTGAACAAAGATCTTGTTCCAGACATATGGTTGGAACATCCACTATCCAAAAATCAAACATCATTAGGAGTCTCTTTTTCACAATAAAGGGCCATGAACAACTTACTTTCATCATCATTTTACTCCGCAAAGCTTGCTTGGCTATTTTCATCCTTTTGCTTTTGCCCGCAATAAGCTTTTTTATGACCTGGTTTTCTATAGCAGTTGCATAGAAATGTTCTGTTATGCTTCTGTTCATTTGATCCTCCTCTATCTCAACTCATTCCTTGACCTCTTCCATGACCTCTTCCTCCAAAGCCACCTCTGCCTCGGCCACGATTTGCAAAGTTTTCCAACTTATCCTTTTTAGGAGTGGACTCCCCCTTCACCTGAAATGCTTTCTCTTCATTTTCCTCATGTGACCTTACGATTCTCTCTTCATGAGCTTGCAAAGAACTCATTAGTTCATCAAAAGTATAATCAGATAAGTTATGAGATTTCTCTATCGCAGCAACAACATGTTCAAACTTTGGAGTAAGACTCCTTCAAACTTTTGCTACAATAGTTTCCTCAGATATATCTTCACCATAAGACTTCATTTGATTAACAAGAGAAGAAACTCTAGACAAATAAGTCTGAACAGATTCATTACTTTTCATAAAAAGAGTTTCAAAGTCACGACGATAAGTCTGCAATTTTACCGTAATCACCTTGGCTGAACCTTGAAATTCCTTCTTCAAAATATTCCATGCCTCTGAAGATGTAGTTGCTGCTGCAATTCTTGCAAAAATTGTGTCATGGACTGCTTGTTGAATCAGGAACAACGCTTTGGCGTCGTTCTTTTTGATCCCTTTTAATTTGTCTGCCTCCTTGTTAGAGCTTGCTTGATCCACAATTCTTGCTACCACCAGCTCCCAAACCCCCTATGATTTGAAAAGAGTTTTCATTTTGATACTCCAAAACTCATACTTTTCACAAGTAAAAATTGGCATGAGTGGTTGCGAAACCTCACGATTCACTGCCATTTCAAAAAGAAATCCGGCGTTGATACTAGATTTGTTGCAAAGAAAAAAAAAAGTTAAATGAATAGCTGGACAGAAACCGAGCAAAGAGAAACAAATACTGCAGTGATTTCTTTATTTCTGATTGCATATAAAAGTAAAGCACAATAAACTGAAAATTCTAAACTTTAGGTCCACTAACCCACTAATTTATTGACTAGGTAATAATCTGCAGCACTATCCAACTTGCTAGAATATAGGAAACTAACTAACAACTCAGTAACTTCCTGATGACTTGGTCAAGAATCTTTTTGAATCATTTCTCAACAATACATTTATCTTTTTTTCTATTGTTATATAATATGTAGAAAATATGGAGGAGGTCGTATTTTATGTTTCCTTGAAATTACATCACTATTGACCATTTCTCCTAGTAAGACCGGCTTTGTTACTGTTGAAAGTTTTTTGACGCTCTCATCGAAGAAAAAAGAATCATTTAGTATTTATACTCCGTTAAGATTTGAACATTTGGTCAAGCTTTTTGGTTCTTTTTTTCTTTCTCTTTCTTTATTTATCGGTTCCAACATTTATATAAATGCTACCTGTGGAAAAAACTAAATGGAGAGAATAATGGAGTAAAGCAGGAAAATTCAGAATCTGAACAAGATAACAGATTAATAAGTCAAGAAGTCATGGAAAAGATGGAACTAGAAGAACAAACAAGTTGTGAAATTGAAGTTTTCGACTTATCATGAAAATAACCGGTATCTGATGAAGCATCCCACCAACACCCAAATCAAAGCAACCCCACAAACCTTTATTGGCCAACTGAAATTCTCTCACGGCTCGATTCAAGTCTGTTTTAGAATCATGGAGTTCTTTGATTAGTAGCCCTGAGTCTACCAAATATCATCTAAGTTTATCAGCTAAAAATAACAAAGACTACACTAACCATAGTGTTATGTGGAGGATAGCCCAACCAGAATTCAACCTTCAGGAATGTCCTACAATGGAGGAAACTAACTTGGATTATCACATGAAAAACTCCGATATAGCTTGTGTGATTGAGGGTTCTGTCAGTGGATTGATTTCATTGATGGAATGGCGTAGTTTAAGAGAGAACAAAACCAACAGATACTAAAAATCAATTGTGTGAAAGCTTAGAAATAAAGAGTAACACTACTCCCCTAATTAATAAGTAGCAGAAAAGTGAGCGAAATCAAGAGAACGTCATCATTTTGTTCAAAAAAGTAAATTAATATTATGTGTGTATATATAATCCGGTGCGTAACCAAAATCCTAGGGTCAAAAGATTAATTAATAATTTCACTTTCTCCTCGAAGTGATTAACTATTGAAATGACAAACAACACTTACATTAAGTTATATACACTATTAGTATAAAAAGTATTTTTTTTTTACTATCAGATCATTTAAAGAATATTTATAAATTTTAAGTTTTTCCTTATTTAACCGGCTTTAAACAAGATATATCAATGAATAATTTAATTAATCGTGTAAAGCATTTGTACATATTTATTTATTGTAGGATTTAGCTTATATAGGTGATTTTTGTAATGATAGTGTAATTTGACCTATTAATTTATACTGAATGTTTGTTTTAATTCTAAGATGTTTAAAAATAATTGACATTTAAAATCTAGCAGTGTAAAAAGAATAGACTTTCGGTACATAAAATTATTAACTCATTCTGAAAAAGATAATAACATATAATTTCCTTCCCAAATGTGAACTATTTTTTTTGGGTGGTATTTTGAAGTGAGATATAGTATATAAATTACTTGCTTTTCAACCAATTCGAATATTTTCTTTATTTTTGCTTTCTTTCTTTATAAGTTGCAAGGAATTGAATATATTAGGAATCATTAAAAGAATAAGATGCAAATCGCAAACAAAAATAGACATTTAAGGGCAAAATAACAAAGAACTCATTAATTCAGTAAATACTTAATAGTTCTAGTGAAATATGTACACACTGATTTTAGTACTATGAATCTAGGAAGAGCTGGATCATCATTCTCACACATATACCCTATCCTCACTCACTTCAAATAAAAAAAAGTTCCTTCTTGCTTTCTTATTTTCTTGTATTAACCTTTTACATGACTAATCTATATATTATGACAGATATGTTTTATCTTGCCCTTAAGATTTAGATTATTTTTATTTCATTATTACTTAATTCGTCCAGTCAACCTTTAATATAATTAAGAGTATGGATGTTTAAAGTTATTTTATTTTCATACTATATATATATATATGTGTGTTAATATATTTGAGATTTTTTCTGTACTTTATTAACTTAATGTGTTGATATTTTAATTGATTTTTTTTTGTACCATATTAATTTATACGCTCGAGATTCTTGTCCATACTAACTAACTTAAAGTACATATATCTTAATTGATATTAATTTTGCACTAAATTAATTTATACGATCAAGACTATCTTTTGTGCTTTATTAACTTAAAAGGTTGAGATTATTGCATCATCTCAACCAGGGGCAGAGCTATGTGGACTTCGGAGGTTCATTCGAACCCCATTCGTTGAAAAATTACAATATATATATATATGAATTCTTTTTTCTCTGTGTATATATATTAAATTGAACCCCGTTGACACAAGCAAAAAGCTTGGTTCAATGGCAAAAGGGGTGTAAACTTTCACGCAAAGGGCCTCATGGTCTCGGGTTTGAGACCCATTCATGACGGGTTTTAATTTTTTTTTGAAAAAATATTCTGCTTCCACCCTGAACTATACACGAAATTGTTGAGATACACCCGTACTTTAGAAGGATCTCATTAGCCTCTAGACTAATTAAAATCGTATTTTTGGCAACCTTAGTGTCTATGTGGCACATCAGTAAATCAACACGCTGAGTGTCACACCCCTTTTCCGCTCCAGGAACGAGTCGAAATATTTTTATAATTAAAATGATTGTATTGATTAGGGATTAATTTTTATCATTTTCAGAGTCGCCACTTGAAATTGAGTTATGGTGTTCCAAGTCACCTTATTGAATCCCTAATCAAAAGGAAATGACTCTTTGTTGGACTGCGAAAACAGAAAATCGGGTAAGGAATTCTGTTGACCAAGGGGAAGGGGTTTTAGCACGGTCACTTTTATTGACTTGTCTTAACTTAAACTATTTTGAATAAATTATGTTAATGCGTAGGTTCACTCCTTTTTTTAATATACTAAAACTATTTAATACTCTCGTGTTAACACAGTGAAAAGAAAAAGAAAAATTTAGAAAAATATTTATCGAGGTGCATTATTGCATCCTTAAATTTTTAAATGTCTCAGAAAGATGTGTATGCCGTATTCTTAATTGAGACGACTATTTTAACGTATCTAAAAATTATCTGTCATTAAAGAATTTAATTTATTTTTTGTAAATTCATACAATTTATCTTTTCGAAATACTATTTAACCTTGACAATAAATTAAAACAATATTCAATTAAAGAATATAATTAATTTAATAAATAATTATTAAGTTTTACTAATTAAGTTTAATAATAAAATAATAAAATATATATATATATAAACGTAAAGCCTTTTCATTTAAATCTTTAAACAATAAAATAGAATATAAGTTAAATATAAACTTCATTTAAATATTCAAAAATATATATACAATAGTACATTAAATAATCTTTAACAGCTTATTTTTTACGTACAACCAAACTAGCCAAATCTGCTATTGGGGTTAGGATTTTTCAGCGTGTGGATGACGAAAATTCGCCGGAATTTTGCCGGCGACAGTGATAAGGAGGTTCATCGGTGTCGGAAGAAAGGAAAGAGGAGGGGCAGCGCCATTTGGGCTTCACCGGTAAACGATTCCGGCTAGAACTAGCCCTTCCATAGCGCGACAAGGGAGGGAGAAGAGGAGAAAGGACAGCGGCGACGATGCTGCACCTGGGTTGCCAGCCACTGATGGACAATGACTGCTGAACGGAGAGAGAGATCCAGCAGTTTTGGGTTGTTTTTCGGCGGGTTTTCGATGAGAACTCGCCGGAAAATTCAAGAAATCAATTCTTCTCTGTTCACTCTTCTATTTTCTAATCTTTCTCTCATTTGTCACTGATTTTCTTCTCCGTTTTGCTAATTTTCCGTCAATTATTATTACTGTGTTTGTGCGCACTACAGTATATGCAAGTGTTTTTGGAGGTGTGTGTGTGTATGGCAGTAAAAAATTAAAATATCACTGATGCAGTGTGCTGTGAATATACAGTGTAAAAGATGGATTCTGTTAATACATTGTGTGAAATATCAAGCATAAATTATCTCATTATATGTATTCATCCACAGTGAACATATTGAATACTTCATTCATGTTTTTTTTCACCATAAAATTGATAACATAAATGTTTGAATATGAACCTGTAATGAATAAATTGAGTGATGAAATAAAAGATTGTCACCGGAAACTTCAACGGAATCTTGAAATTTGATTTTTTACTCTTTCTTTTCTTTTTTTTCTCCTTCGGAATTTTTCCTTACTATGTTTTTCTCTCTGTATTTTTCTCTCTGGTTTTCTTTCTATATGATATTGTAGAGTTCAAGTACGGAGTCTCTGCCTTTTTCTAACTGAATAGGGAGTCCTTTTATAAAAGGACTTTTGGGAGGGAACGGTTAAAAGTCAGATAAGGGGAGGGGGGGGGGAATTAAAATTTAAAAATCAAAATCTATATATTATATATTATTTAATTAATAATAATAGATAAAGATAAATAATAAATAGAAGTCAATGAATAAATAAATAAGATAATCGAAAAATAAACAAATGAAATAATAAAACATTAATATAATAATAATTAATTAATATGTACACACTTATTTTAGTACTATGAATTTAGGAAGAGCTGCATCGTCATTCTCACACATATACCCTATCCTCACTCACTTCAAATAAAAAAAAATTCTTTCTTGCTTTCTTATTTTCTTGAATTAACCTTCTACATGACTGATCTATATATTATGACAGATATGTTTTATGTATCCCTTAAGATTTAGATTATTTTTATTTCAGTATTATTTAATTCGTCCAGTCAACCTTTAATATAATTAAGAGTATTGATGTTTAAAGTTATTTTATTTTCATACTATATATATATATATATATATATATATATATGTGTGTGTGCGCGCGCGCGCGCGCGTGTGTTAATATATTTGAGATTTTTTTCTGTACTTTAGTAACTTAATGTGTTCATATTTTAATTGATTTTTTTTTGTACCATATTAATTTATACGCTCGAGATTCTTGTCCATACTAACTAACTTTAAGTACATATATTTAAATTGATATTAATTTTGTACTAAATTAATTTATACGATCAAGATTATCTTTTGTTCTTTATTAACTTAAATGGTTTAGATTATTGCGTCATCTCAATCAGGGGCGGAGCTACATGGACTTTGGGGGTTCATTCGAACCCCATTCGTTGAAAAATTACAATATATATATATATATATATATATATATATATATATATATATGAATTCTTTTCTCTCTGTGTATATATATTAAATTGAACCCCGTTGACACAAGCAAAAAGCTTGGTTCAATGGCAAAAGGGGTGTAAGCTTTCACGCAAAGGGCCTCACGTTCTCGGGTTTGAGACCCATTCACGACGGATTTTAAATTTTTTTTGGAAAAATGTTCTGCTTCCACCCTGAACTATACACAAAATTGCTGAGATACACCCGTACTTTAGAAGGATCTCATTACCCTCTGGACTAAATAAAATCGTATTTTTGGCAACCTTAGTGTCTACGTGGCACATCAGTAAATCAACACACTGAAGGTCCACATAGGTACACGTGTGTGCCACGTGTGTTAAATTAATGATTAGTGAAGTTTGCCCTCATTTTGCTAAATCAATCAAGATGTTACAAATTTATCCTTTTTGGGTTTATTTTGTTAAAATTGGTCTTGGGCCTAACTCACACCCCATAAGCTAGCTCATGAGGAGGAGGATTGTCCAAGGCTTAGAAAGAGACCACTCATCTCATTAACCACCAATGTTAGACTTTCTTTTCAATCTTTTAACACCCCACCTCACGCCCGGACTTCAACTGGGCGTGGACAATCTCCCCGACATATCAATTCGGGGGCCCAACATTGGGTGAGAATGGGCCCTGCTCTGATACCATGTTAAAATTGTTCTTGGGCTTAACTCACACCCCAAAAGCTAGCTCATGAGGAGGAGGATCGCCCAAGCCTTATAAAGAGATCACCCATCTCATTAACCCCCAATGTGGGACTTTCTTTTCAATCTTTTAAGACACCAAGTTAGTGGTTGCCGATTAGATTAGTTACTCAAGTTGTTAGAGTTAGTTAGGAATATTCTAGAAGCTCATGTGACATACATGTGAGCCTATAAATAGAAACCATACCTCTTTCATTGTACACTTTTACCACTTGAATAACAATATCTTACCACTTTTCTTTATTCTATTCTCTGCTTCAATGGCTTTCGTATGTGCGTGTGAGTATTGTAATGCATCAGTTTAACATGGTATCAGAGCAACAATCCATGGAGGTCTATAGAAAGTATCAATACTACATTCTATTTTGGATTATATGCTACTATTGGTAAGGAGAAAGTAGGTCTCTATTTTTTTTTGTAAGCTGAAGTTGGAATTCTGAGTAAGAAAGTAATGGCACCTAAGATCGATCCTACAGATCCTTTGTTTCTGGGAGCATCGGATGTTGCTGGTGCTACATTGATTCCAATCAAGTTCATTGGATAGGAAAATTATGAAATCTGGAGTAGATCTATGAAAATTGCATTACTATGCAAACGAAAATATGGTTTTGTGACTGGCATGTGCAGAAAGGATATGTATAGAGAAGATCTACATGAGCAATGGGAGACTTGTAATGCAGTTGTGTTGTCTTGGTTGATGAGTTCAGTAAGTGCTGAGTTGCTGAGTGGCATTATGTATGCCACAAGTGCATTTGAAGTATGGGAAGATCTCAAGGAAAGGTTTGACAAGGTTAACAGAATGTGATTGTATCAATTACACAGAGAAATCAACAATCTTCATCAAGGAACTGATTCTGTTTTTATATACTTTACTAAGATGGAAACTCTCTGATATGAGTATAATGTTGCGAGCCTAGCACCATCTTGTGATTGTGCCAAGTCCAAAGTCTATGTAGATCACTTAATTCAACAGAGGCTAATACATTTTTTGAGTGGGTTGAATGAATCTTATGATCAAGCTAAGAGGCAGATACTCATGAAAGGAGTGACACCTACTCTTAATCAAGCATATGCAATGATATTCGAGGATGAGATTCAGCAGTTGGCTTGTATTGCAGTAACTACTAATAAAACTGATCCCATAGCTATGCAGGTAAACAAAAATGTTTACAGAAACAAGTCATAGTGGTCAAGGTTATAAAGGGAAGAGGTGTGATTACTGTCATCTAAATGGACACACTAGAGATGCTTGTTATAAGTTGATAGTATATCCTGCAGATTGGAAATATAAGAAGAAAGAAAACTACAATAGCAATCCAAGGGGATCATATCAGTCAAGATCAAGTGGATATGGATATCAGGCCACACGACAATCTAACAATTAGCTCTTAGCTCGTAACTTCACTGGAACCAGTCAAGAGAGAACACAAGTTACACAAATGTAGCAGGCTCATCTAATTGTCAAGGTGGTCAAGGGAGCAAGGATATCAATAATGCAATGATAGCTAGAGCACAAGGTTTCTCAGATGAAGAGTACAGAAAGATCATGGCATTGCTGAACAAAGATGCACATGATTCAAAGCAGGTCAACATGTCAAGTATAGTTACTTGTCTATAAACACATGTTGTTCCACATGAATGGGTAATTTCACACCCCTTTCTTAACTCCCAAAAGATTTTATTTTTAAGTTTGAAAGGGATTTTTATTATTAAAGTGACAAAAGGTGAAAAAAATTCGAAAAAGAATTATTTTTACATTCAAAACTCAGAGTCTCCACTTGGCATAATCCGGTGTGCCAAGTCACCTTTGGACAATCATTTTCAAAATAATTTGACTCTTTAAAACTAGTTTACGAACAGAGATTCTGACTAAGAAATTCTATTGACCGAGGGGAAAGTGTTAGGCACCCCTAGATCCCATGGTTCAACCATGGTCGCTTGGAGGAGAATATCGGCTAATTTTGACACTACAAAGGTATAAACCACATAAAACAATCAATCAAACCAACAAAACAAAGCAAATCCTAAATCATAATGTCCAGTCTAATTATTACAAACCGAAACAGAAAAATGCGAAAATATAAATCCTATTCTAAACTAGTCCTAGGCTACGCTCCAATGCTTTACCCGATGCTTCGGGCCTTCGTCACGGACATCCTCCGAGTATATAATACGTCGGGGTATTTCCCAATGAATAAATACATGAAACCTTGGGGCATTCCCTGGCTGAATAAATACACTTAATCAAGTACGATAAACTATAAAACATTCATCACACATACACTCAAAGTTTCAACATTCAAATATATCTCTAAATTTGCCTACCCAAACCTAAACTTTGCCTATCCGTTTCAACATGTCATGGTTCTATCACGTTTCGATCCATATTCATGCTTATTTTGAATTAAACAAAAACAATAGTAAAACCAATGCTAAACTCAATTCATTTTTATCAACTTCTCGATTCCACCCTAAATTCCTTTTAATACCAAATTTCCACATTTTTTAATCTAAGAAAATCAACAACAAATCGAACAAGTAGCAATTCAACCACCAATCAAGATCAATCAACACAACATTCAATCCGATGCCCCAAGTATCATCAATAGTGAAATAAAAGAGTGAAAGAGTAGAATCGGATCTCAATTTGAAGCTTGCGAACTCAATGTTATTCAAATAAGAGAGTTCACATCCGAAAACCTCAAACCAAACCTCAACCACGACCAAACTCGACTCGGTTTAGAGAAATACAACCCGGTCAGGTTTGAAACTCGATGGAGAATCTCAAAATGAACTACTCCAGCCCGGTATCAAAAACCAACGACAAAATCCGAACCCAATTTCCGGCAAAAAAAAAATAAGAAACCTTACAACCTGAACTCTGGTGAGCTAACAGTGATAGAACCGATAGGAATAGGTCAGATTCCAGCGAGTTTTGAGTGGCTTGATGTTTTTTCGATGAACCAGTTGCCGGAACAAGGATCGTCAACCTGAGATCTGTTATTTTCCTCGATTTTCACTTCTTTTCTCACTGTTTTTCACTGTATTGTTTATGAATTTTAATCAGTGTATGTGTGCGATTTTCTTCTGTGTTGAGAGTGAGGATCCGTGAGGGTGTTAATTATGGCATCTTTGTGTGCGTGTGAGTCGATCAACAAAAAAAGGAGATCCCTGGGTTTTTCTCTCCTCCGTGCGATGGTTTCTGTGAATAAAAAAAAGGAAGATGATGGACAATTGATTGGTGGTCTGTGAATTTGGAGGGTGAGTTGTGTGTATTAGTGGATAAGAAGATGGTATGTGCAGGTATTCTCTCGATGAATCAAAAATGAAACCAAAATGGAGCTTCCAGAAGAAAAATGGAGTCTATGTGTGCTACCTTTTTTTTTGGTGTCCCCTCCTTTGTATATTGTGTGATGGTGTATAAATGTTTACCAGTGGAAAAACGTGAAGGGAAATGGGTGGGGTAGGGGTAGGGTAGGTGGGGTAGAGGTAGGGTATGGGATGGGGTGGTTATGTGTCCACTTTTAATTGAAGAAGTTGTTAGGATAGGATTAAAACAAGATAAAATTTGTTAAGGGTTGTTATTTATGTATTTTTGTGGGGTATGATTATATGGTTTAGGGTACACGGTAGGATAAGGTAAAAATAGAAAAAAATACTTTCTGGGATGGACAAAATTACATGTCTACATCATGCCCCTCTTTGTATGTAAACACAAAGTGTTTTCATACAAAGAAGTAGACAACGAGACAGAATTTTGACCCGACCCTTATTCACAGGGAAGAAACAAAAGGAAGAAGGACAATCGAGTTGGAGAGTCGAGTGAGGTCCCATCGAGTCTCTGGTTCGCGGCTCTATCATTACATCAAAATGAAAATTACAAGTTAAAACATAAATGAAATTACAAAATCCTATCTATGAAGCTCTTCTTGACTCTTGACTTGCTACTTCATCACCCTATTCTTCAGGAGGGCTCCTGACTTGCAATTTCTTTAACTTGTTGCATGGCTTTAAATTTCTTCACCCTATTCTACAGGTGGGATCCTGACTTGCTATTTTTCAATTTGTTAACTTTCCATTTCTTTACCTTGTTGCTTGGCTTTCAACTTCTTCACCTTGTTGTTTGACTTTCCATTTATTCGCCCTGTTCTTCAGGTGGGCTCCTGAAATCACATCAAAACTAGAAAGGAAATAATTCCAAACATAATTATTGTAAAGAGAAATTCTGTTTGCCAGAAAAGTAAATTTCCAAAAACAAAAATTAAATTTTTGCCCTAGTTTATCATCAAAAGACTTTTGAGAAAGTCATATCATACCTACTTGCATGTTTCAATGATGAATCAAGACTTTGACCAAGAAATGCATCTCTTGAGAGTAAAATTGAATGACCAAGACTAGGAAGTGCGTCTCCTAAGAATTAAAGTGAAGAGTTCTTAGTAGAAAGTGCATCTCCTAAGAATTAAAGTGAGGAATTCTGACTAGAAAGTGCTTCTTCCAGAGGTAGAAGTTTAAATTAAAAAGTGTGTCACCTGACAAATGAAAACTAGCAAGGAAGTACATATCCTAAGGGTTAAGTGCAATGACTCGACTAGAAAGTACATTTTTTAGAAATCAAAGGGACTGACTCGACTAGGAAGTACATCTACTAGGAATCAAGACTTAAGTTAGGAAGTGCATCACCTAAAAACCAAAATTCGAATTACCCAAACAAGGAAGTGCATTTCCTTACCAATGTTGCTTGAATTATCAAAACAAGAAAGTGCATCTCCTTACCAATGCCGCTTGAATTACCAAAAGAAAGAAGTGTCTCCTTATCAATGTTGCTTGAATTGCCTAAACAAGGAAGTGCATCTTCTTACAAATGTTTCTTGAATTACCCAAATAAGAAAGTGAGTCTCCTTACAAATACCACTTGAATTACCAAACAAGGAAGTGCGTCTCCTTACAAATATTGCTTGAATTATCAAAACAAGGAAGTGCGTCTCCTTACCAGTACCACTTTAATTACCCAAATATGAAAGTGCGTCTCCTTACAAATGCTGCTTGAATTATCCAAACAGGGAAGTGCGTCTCTTTACAAATACCGCTTGAATTACCAAACAAGGAAGTGCGTCTCCTTACAAATGTTGCTTGAATTTCCCAAACAAAGAAGTGTGTCTCCTTACAAATGTTGCCAAAATTACCCAAACAAGGAAGTGCGTCTCCTTATAAATACCGCTTGAATTACCAAATAAGAAAGTGTGTCTCCTTACAAATGTCTCTTGAATTATCCCAACAAGGAAGTGTGTCTCCTAGATATATTGGATGATGAGTTTTACCATGGTTTTGATTACCAAACCTGTGCAACAATATTGTCTCCTGCATTTGTAGAAGTAAGGCATTGCAACTTTTGATGTTTAGGCTTTGAAATCCTTGATTCGAAGGTAACATGTGTTCTTGTTTTATATAAAGAAAACTTGTTAGTTTAAAAACATGGTGGCTAGTTTGTGACTTTGGATTTCATGAAAATCTCTCTTGCCCCTGTCACATTAATCTTGCTTTCAACCATTAGCATATGTCATTGAATCACTTCATCATTGATCCGAACTCAAATTATTAAGAGTGACTTTGAAACAAACACAGTATTTCTACTTTGCCATGTTTCTCAGATAAACCCTTTTAACCTTGATATTTCCATAAGTTCCTAGACTTTTCTATTGACAAAACATTCAGTAGGACTTGTTTCAGCTCACAATCATGTCTCTTTCATGTGTTGGCCTTTTGTCATTCTTTGTGCAATTGAAGAAGCTGGTAGCGAGTTTTGAAAAAAAATTTCACTTATTTTGACATGGACTTGACTCAAAGACAAGAGAAAAAATGACAATGATTTTTATTTGGATAACTGACTATAGAAAATAAAATAAAAAATAAAGAGAAGAAAGAAAAGACAATGAATGTCCCCATTTGAAACAAAGAAACAAAAATTTATCTAAAAATGACAGTCAACCCTAATGATTATGCCATGCATTTTGGATTAGGCTTCCTGATATTTCCATCCAAACTTTCTACCAATTGTACTTGAGCTAATGGCTCTGAAACTGAGTTACTTGCTTTGACCCATTGCATTCAAAGAGCTCATTCAGCTAGTGGCACCTTGCAGGGTTTTCTCCAACAAGCCTCTCTCATTTTTTTCTCACTGACCCTCGCCTTATGGTGCCCATGGGGTTTTCACCAATAAGACTCTCTCATTTTTATCTCTCTCAACTTACCATCGCCTTATGGTGCCCCTGAGGGTTTTCACCAATTAGACTCTTATTTTTATTTCTCCCCTAATTTCTTATGCTAAGGAAGACAACTAGATCCCAAATACATCATCATATCCCTTATATGCTTAGCCTTAACATCCTCAAAGATTGGTCTAAAGGATTTTCTTTGGTTGTAACTTGGCTTTTGGATAGGGTTAGAAAGAAAGGATGGCATGAAGCTCAAACGACACTTGAAGCGGGGTGTGACTTACAACTTTTGGAATCAACTCAAACAATGAGGATTAACTCATGCCCCAGTTTCTTTTGACTGGGTGACTCTAAACGATTTATTTTATTGGACCAATCCCAGAATAGGGCAGCCTACGTATCTCACCCTCGAAAGAGGAGAATCAGGTCATGCATAGTTTTGGCAGCTTGTTCTTTCACTTGATTCTAAATTTTTCTTTTTTTGACTTTTTCTCTTTGGTACTTTCCTGACTTTATTTTTCTTGACACTCTTTTTTCTTTTTGGACACATTTTTTCTCTCTCTTTTTTTTGAAACTTTCTGACTCTATTCTTTTGCTCGACACTTTTCTTTCAAGTTTTGCTAACTCTATCTTGATTCCAAAAGAGGGGTATGAAATAAAATGGGACTAAAGCTCAAATGGGGTAAACAAAGGATGACACAATGTTTGGATAACAAAATAAAATGCCTTCGTCATATCAATCCTTGAAAATACTAGTAGATAGCATGCAAGTGAAAGTGAAAGATGTAGATCATTGTGACATCTCTTACAACATTAACTTTGACTGAGTCTGTACGTCACTACTTCTTCCGCAAACTCCACCTTTGTTGTACATTAATCACATCGAATGACTCATATTTTCGTGGAGCTGATTTTTCTGTTCCTTTTGATGTAGGACCATACATTCACTATTTGACCTAATTGAGACATGTCTTTTAATTGATGACCAAGTTATTCTTGCGATTCTCAAAATAAATTCCTTAATTTTTCAAATAAGGCTTCAACTTGTCACCAAATGTCTCAACACTCTACCTATATCCTCAGATACTCTCTTTTTCTAACATTAATCCTTTGACTCAATGCTCATGCTTAAACTAGATTTTAAGATCAGGATGAAAATTCTGCTAGCATGTCATAACACTAGAATCAACATAAAATGTACTATGTAAATAAACAAACAAACAACATAAATTTAAAACACAAAGGAAAAAGGGACACTCCATTTAATTGAAATAAAAGATAGAAAGGTTTGAACATAAATGACACAGGCACAAAACAAGATAGATCCCAAACTACAACCTTGAAATAATTCAAAAAATAGAAAAGAAAATAAAACAAACTACCAGACCTCATCCTAGTAGGGAGAGGGGTGACTTCTCAATTGCTCCTGACATCTTAGCCATTAGTTTGCATATCAGCATGACTAGAGCTTTCCTCACTGTCAATGGTCTGCGCCATAATTGATTTATCTTGAATCATCTTTTTTATTTCTCTTTTCAAAGAATGACAATCTTCAATACTATGACTCTGAACATCAAAATAATATGCACATCGTATATTAGCATCAAAACTTCTTGAATGTGGGTCAGGAGTATACCCAAGGAGAGGAGTGATCATGTCCTGCTGTACCAATCTCTGGGATAAACTTGCATACGACTCTCCGATTGGTGTGAAACTATCCCTTGACTTCTGTCTCATTTCATTATTTGGCTTAAATTGAAAATCAGGCCTAGAAGGGCTTCGGTATGTATGTGGAGTTAGAGGATGACTCGACAGATTTGGCACACGCCAGTGTGGGTAAGATAGAGGTTGAACATATGGTTGCACATTATACACTTGATATGGAAGTGGGTGAATGGAATATAATGGATTTTGGGAAAGATTCTGTAGAGCTTGGGCATAAACTTGGGTTTGAGCCTGTGGGTAACGATGGTGTGGTCCTCTTGCCCGTGCCTATTGTCCAACTACAATGGCAGATGCATATTCCTCATACTTCTTTCCTCCGACACTTCCTAAATTTTTTTGAACTGCTTGAGTAGTCGCTTTAAATGTTGGAAAACTCACAATGCGGCCAGTTTTAATTCCATCCTCTATCATCTCCCCCACTTTAAGGACCTCAATAAATGGCTTGCCTAATGCAGGTAACAATTGTTGATAATATGTTTCATCCTACGCTTGAATAAATACCTCTACTATCTTACTTTCTTTCATTAATGGTTTCACCCTAGCAGCTTGTTCACGCCATCTAATCGCATCTCAGTACTCTTTTATTCATGTTAGTTAGGGATTTCTCATTAGGAATCAACTCCACATTGTATTGGAATTGTTGCACAAATTCATTAGCTAGGTCATCCCAACTAATCCACTTGTCGATGTCTTGGTCAACAAACCATTCTGAAACTATGTCTGAAAGACTCTCACCTAAATATGTCATGAATAATTCTTCCTTCCCCCCATCACCCCTTAGTTGGTTGCAACAACGTCTCAAATTTGCTACAGGATTTCCATGTCCATCATACTTCTCAAACTTTGGCATTTTAAACCCAAAAGGAAGATGATCCCCTGGAAATATGCACAGATGTTTATATGAGAAACTTTTGTACCCCTCAAGTCCCTGGAGGTCTTTCATAGCCAGTTCCAAACTTCTTAATTTTCTGGTCATTTCCTCTTGTTCTTCTATTATAACAGGCTTCTCAGTGTTAAGAGAAAATTCAAGCAGGTGAGTATAGCCATAAGGATTAGTCGACTTAAATGTAGGCTCAATATCATGATGTTGGTCAGTAGAAATATTTAATACAGGATTTCTCGCAGAGTGGGGAGGCACAACTTATGGATAAACCTCAAAAGTAGGAGCTTCGGGTAGGGGTGGTGCTGAAAAACCTGAACAGTGGGTGGAGCCGAGCATGTGGTAGCTTTGTGTTGAGGAGTGAGGAAATGAATATTGGAAGTGTTTGGATAGTGTTTCCCCGTAGCAGGCCCTGATGCATGTTATGGTGTGTCAACAAAAATAGGAAACTATATATGTGACACTGGAGGCAAGCTAGAAAGATATTCTAGATTATCAGCGGGGAATGGAGGAGGTGGCAACCTATTAGCCCAAGCTCGATGCATTTCTATCATTTATTGCCTTAATTTTCAAATCTCTTCATTAGCTTCTAAATTCTCATTGCCCGAACTCCCTATCTAATTAGTGACAATAAACTCGATATCCTTGTTGGCCATAACTTTCTCTGTGACTTGGTGCACTATGGAGGACCAGCCAAAATGTCACAAACTAACCACCTTAAACTAAATGAACAAGAGATAGCAAATGCTTTAGAATTCAACATTTTTTTTCAAAACCTTTTTTTTCTTTTTGAAAAGGTCACCGAACCCAAGAGGGGCGCCTACGTATCTCACCCCTGAAAGAGGAGAATCAGGTGTTCGTAGTTCGTGAAGTCTTACCAAAATGGCCAATTAATTCTTTTTCCTTTCTTTTTTTTTCAGAAACTTCAAAAATAACAAATTGTCAAAAGAATTGACGAAAATCATTTTGGGTTTTCAATTTTTGAATTTCATACGAAAATGAGACTGAAGCTATTAACAAAAAATATTTTTTGTGATTTTGTTTTAAAGATGTATAGGAAACACCTACTTTAAAGGAAAAGTGAAGAAATTTTTTTTTTGGATTTTTCAAATAAGATCCCCGAACCCACAATAGGCTGCCTACGTATCTCACTTCCGAGAGACGAGAATCAGAGGTGCATAGTTCATCCAGATTGGACAATTAAGGATTAAATAACCAACTCCTTGACTTGAGAGACACGAGCACAAATAGAAGATGCAAAATGTCTATAAAATCTTTTTGAGTTTTCAATTTGACACTTCACATAAAAATGACACCAACGACTATGAAAGAAAAATCTTTTTGGTATTTTCGTGAAATGTTCAAAAGTCCTACAAATTTTTTGCATTTTTCTTGTATAAAAACTCCTATGAATGAAAAATCTTTTTGAAGTTTTTGACTTGTGAATGCATGCTAAACGAGACAAAGGAAATTTTTTTTTGATGTTTTTGTTTTTGAGAAATGAGTGCAAAAGGTAAAAATCTTTTTGAATTTTTGGATTGTGAAGAACAAAAGCCATAAAAAAACTCTAAAAACACTACGAAACACTTTTTTTTTTCGATACACCTTTTTATCTTTTTTTCTCTTTTTTTCCAACAAATTTTGCCTACACACTTTGCATAAAACACATGCTTTTGTCCAAATCAATATGTCAAATGACCCTGTTACCCTAAAAATGAAACATTTAGCACGTAGGGATGCTTTAGAGGTGAGTCTCCTATAAAGAACCAAGTGGGTCCCACTAGGTCTCAATATGATGTAGCTAAGTATGACCTAACGGCTGACCTACGTTGGGGTTCACTAACAAGGCTGTTCGGTGAAGCGTATGGTTAATAGTGGCTGCTCTAGCTTTCCACCCACTCCATACCAGCCGACGGCTCCCCCTCCTAAAAATAAAGGTGACTCAACTATAGGTCGTGTACACAGCGTGTACTACAGAACTTATTACATAAAGAATTGACTCAGATTATGCAAATGATGCCAGATATAAAGCGGTAACACATAAGTGAAAACTGTAAGCACGTAGGCACTCAATAACGATAAAAAAATACAAAGAATAACACAAACAATGTCTATACGCTCATAATGTCAAAAATAAGCCGATATAACTCCAAAAATAAGCTTGAATTTTGAAAAGGGTCCCCAGCAAAGTAACCAGAGCTGTTACACCCCTTTTTTAACTCCCAAAAGATTTCATTTTTAAGTTTGAAAGGGATTTTTATTATTAAAGTGACAAAAGGTGAAAAAAAAATTGAAAAAGGATTATTTTTACATTCAAAACTCAGAGTCACCACTTGGCATAATCCAGTGTGCCAAGTCTCCTTTGGACTATTCTTTTCAAAATAATTTGACTCTTTAAAACTAATTTGCGAATAGAGATTCCGGTTAAGGAATTCTGTTGACCGAGGGGAAGGTGTTAGGCACCCCTTGATCCCATGGTTCAACCACGGTCGCTTGGTGGAGAATATTGGCTAATTTTGACACTACAAATGTATAAGCCACATAAAACACACAAAACAATCAATCAAACCAACAAAACAAAACAAATCCAAAATCATAAGGTCCAGTTCAATTATTACAAACCGAAATAGAAAAATGCGAAAATATAAATCCTATTCTAAACTAGTCCTAGGCTACGCTCCAATACTTTACCCAATACCTCTGGCCTTCGCCATGGACGTCCTTCGAGTACATAATACGTTGGAGAATTTCTCGATGAATAAATACATGAAACCTCGGGGCATTCCCTGGCTAAATGAATACACTTAATCAAGTACGATAAACTATAAAACATTAACCACACATGCATTCAAACTTTCAACATTCAAAAATATCTCTAAATTTGCCTACCCAAACCTAAACTTTGCCTATTCGTTTCAACATGTCATGATTCTATCACGCTTCGATCCATATTCATGCTTATTCCGAATTAAACAAAAACAATAGCAAAACCAACGTTAAACTCAATTCACTATTTTATCAACTTCTCGATTCCACCCCAAATTCCTTTTAATACCAAATTTCCATAATTTGTAATCTAATAAAATCAACAACAAATCGAACAAGTAGCTATTCAACCACCATCAAGATCAATCAATACAACATTCAATCCGATGCCCCAAGTATCATCAAAAGTGAAAGAGCAGAATCGGACCTCAATTTGAAGCTTTCGAAATCAATGTTATTCAAATAAGAGAGTCCACATCTAGAAATCTCGAACCAAACCTCAACCACGACCAAACTCAACTTGGTGTAGAGAAATATAACTCGATCAGGTTTGAAACCCGATGGATAATCTCAAAATGAACTGCTCCAGCCCGGTATCAAAAACCAAGGACAAAATCTGAATCCAATTTCTGGAAAAAAAAAATTGAGAAACCTTACAACCTGAACTCCGGTGAGCTAATAGTGATAGAACCGATAGGAATAAGTTGGATTCTAGGGAGTTTTGAGAGGCTTGACATTTTTTCGGCAAACCAATCACCAGAATAGTGATCGTCGACCTGAGATCTGTTATTTCTCTCGATTTTTTTTACTTTATCTTACCCATTTTTGACTTCTTTTCTCACTATTTTTCACTGTATTTTTTATGAATTTTAATCAGTGTGTGTGTGCAATTTTCTTCTGTGTTGAGAGTGAGGATCCGTGAGGGCATTAACTATGGCGTCTTTGTGTGCATGTGAGTCGATCAAAAAAATGGAGATCCCTGGGTTTTTCTCTCCTCTGTGTGATGGTTTCTGTGAATAAAGAAAATGGAAGATGATGGACAATTGATTGGTGGTCTATGAATTTGGAGGGTGAGTTGTGTGTATTAGTGGAGAAGAAGATAGTATGTGCAGGTATGCTCTCGATGAATCAAAAATGAACCAAAATGGAGCTTCAAGAAGAGAAATAGAGTCTGTGTGTGCTCCCCTTTTTTTGGTGTCCCCCTCATTGTATATTGTGTGATGGTGTATAAATGTTGACCGGTTAAAAAACGTGAAGGGAAATGGGTGGGGTAGGGTTAGGGTAGGTGGGGTAGAGGTAGGGTATAGGATGGGGTGGTAATGTGTCCATTTTTAATTGGAGAGGTTGTTTGGATAGGATTAAAACAAGATAGAATTTTTTAAGGTTTGTTATTTTTGTATTTTTGTGGGGTATGATTATATGGTTGAGGATACACGGTAGGATAAGGTAAAAAATAGAAAAAAATGCTTTCTGGGAGGGACAAAATTACGTGTCTACAAGTAATAGATTCTGGTGCAACACATCATGTTGCAGCACATAAAGGTGTATTCTCACAGTGTCATAAAGTAGTTAATACAAAAAAAATAAATGGTGAATCTTTCTACTAGAGCCAAGGAAAAAACTTCACACATTGGAGAAACATTAATCCTAAATGAGGAAACTGTTAGTGATGTGTTGTTTCTTCCTGACTTTAAATTCAATTTGTTATCAGTATCAAAAATGACCAAACTACTTTCATGCTTTTTGTCATTCTACCTTGATTTCTGTGTAGTTCAGGACCTTCATACTGATAAGATGAAGGGGATTGGTAAGGCAAAAGGGGGATTATACTTTCTTAAGAAGGTCTGGGGATTGAATGAAGCATAGGAAAGAAGTTCTCAAAGGCTGTTGGTTGTGGAAGTAGATATGCAAGACTGAAACTTATGGCATAGAAGGCTTGGGCTCCCTTCTTCTCTCTAATAAGACGTAAAACGTACTTAGAGGTTCTAAATAAATGTTGTCACACCGCCTTTTTAACTCCCAAAAGATTTGATTTTTAGTTTGAAAGGGTTTTTATTATTAAAGTGAAAAAAGATTAAAAATTTATTTCGAAAAAGTACTATTTACATTTTTTGTTCAGATTCGACACTTGGCATAATTCGGTATGCCAAGTCACCTTTGAAAAATCCTTTTCAAAACTGTTTTGACTTTTTTAAAACTAGTTTGCGAACAGAGATTCCGGCTAAGAAATTTTGTTGACCGAGGGGAAGGTGTTAGTAACCCCTCATTTCTGTAGTTTGAAAACTGTCACTTGGTGGAGCGTATCGGCTAATTTTACACTACGAAGTTATAAACCACACAAAGCACGCAAAACAATCAATCAAGCAAACAAAACAAAACAAAACAATTCAAAATTTAGTGTCCAGTCCAATTATACAGTCTGAAATAGAAAAATGCAAAAAATATAAAACCTATTCTAAATTAGACCTAAACTAATCTACAATACTTTACCCGATGCCTCGGGACTTGATAACGAACTTCCTTCGAGGGCATAATACGTCGGGGTATTCCCCGGTGAATAAATACATGAAACCTCGGGGCATTCCCTGGCCAAATGAATACACTTGAATAAAATATGATAAACTAGAAAGAAACATTCCCACACACATTCAAACATTCAACCAAACATAAGTTCTAAATTTTCCTACCCAAATCTACATTTGCCTATCCGAATCGACCTATCACAACAGACTATCGAATTTAACAAAGTCGATGCTTATCCCGAATCAAGCGACTATCAATGAATCAACATAAACTAATATTCACTTTTATCAATGCTTTTAATTCCCGCCCCTCAAATCTCATTTTTGATCAAACAATCAACTTCAATATAGAAACAACCAATCAAAGCCACGACAATCATAGATGTTCAAACATGCGATCAAAATTATAGCATCAATCATCACGAAACATTCAAATCACAACATCAACATATCAAATTGAGTAAAATTAAAAGGAGTTGAAAATTTGGACCTTAGAAGAAGCTTTTGAAATCAATGTATTAGTTCAATCAAAATCTGGTGTAGTCCGCATCGAGAACTTTAATTCAAACCTCAATTATGAACTCGGTAACTTGATCAAAACCCTGGTAGGCTCAGCTATTGATTTTTAGAAGTGGTGGGTTGTTTAACCACTGATTTACGATGGTTTTCCGGATGATTTGAGCTGATTTCGATCGAGATGGTGATGGGTGTCCCTTTCTGGTGAAGGACGTCATTTTGGACTCATAATCGGTGGTGGATCGACCGTCATAATAGTGACAGATGGCGAACCACTTTTTCTCTCTCTCTTACATTTTCTCCGTCTCTCTCACACCCAAATTGATAATCCTTTCCTCTATGTGCGATGATCTCTCCCATTTCGCCTCATTCCCACAGTTTTTCTCTTAGTTACTCTCTCTTTCTCTTTGTTAATCTCTCTCTATTGCTCCGAAGAAGAAAAGAAACCCCTCCTCTTTACTGTGAAGTGTGTGGGGAATCCTTCACCATGGTTTCCAGTGAGTGTGTATAAAAATGGTTGTGTATGCTTGAGAGAGTGAACATGGAGAGTTCTCTGTTGAAGATGATCATAATCCCCCCCCCCCCCCCCGCTATTTTGTTTTGTCTTCTTCTTTTCTTTTTTTTTTGGAAAGAAACGTGGGAGGGGGTTAAAGGTAGGGGTAGGGGGTGGTAAGGTAGTTGAATAGGGTATAGGATAAAGTTTATTAGGATAAGGTTAGGGATTTATTGAATTTTTGTTATTTTTGTATTTTTGTGGGGTATAATTACATGGGTGAGGGTACACGGTAGGATAAAGAAAAAAATGAGTAAAAACGATATCGAGGAGGGACGAAATTAGGTGTCTACATCATGCCCCCTTTGAATGTAAACACTAAGTGTTTACAAACAAAGAAGTAGACAACAAGACAGAATTTTGTCCCGACCATTATTCAAAGGAAGAAACTGAAAGAAGAAGAACAACCGAGTTCTAACTTAAGCCATCCTACCCACCCAAGTTATGGAGGAATCAAGTGATGGTGTCTTAAAGGATTGGAAGGAAATGGACTATACCAAGTTGGAGAGTCAAGTGAGGTTCCATCGAGGTTCCATTCTACGGCTCTGTCATTACATCAAAATGAAAATTACAAGTTAAAACATAAATGAAATTACAAAATCCTATCTATACAGCTTCTGTTGGACTCCTGACTTAAGTTTCATCACCCTATTCTTCAGGCGGGCTCCTAACTTGCAATTTCATCACTTGTTGCTTGGTCTTCAATTTCTTAACTTGTTGCTTAACTTTCCATTTATTTTCCTTGTGCTTCGGGCGGGCTCCTGACTTGCCATTTTATCACCCTGTTCTTCAGGAGGGCTCCTGTCTTGCAATTCCATCACCCTGTTCTTTAGGCGGGCTCCTGACTTTCAATTTCATCACCCTGTTCTTCAGGCGGGCTCCTAACTTGCTATTTCATCAATCTGTTAACTTTCAACTTTTCACCATGTTGCTTGACTTTCAACTTCTTCACCATGTTTCTTGACTTTCAACTTCTTCACCATGTTGCTTGACTTTTCATTTATTCTTCCTGCTCTTCAGGTGGGCTCCTGAAATTACATCAAAACTAAAAAGAAAATTATCCCAAACAAAGATTATTATAAGGAAATTTCATTTTCTAGAAAAGTGAAGTTCCAAACACAAGAACTAAATATTGCCCCAGTTTATCATCAAAGGACTTTTATGCAAGTCATATCATTATGGGAATCAAGGAGAATGACTCGACTAAAGGTACGTCTTATAGGAATCAAGGGATGATTCAACTAAATGGTACATCTAATAGGAATCAACGGTGATGACTCGACTAAAAGGTACGTCTTTTAGGAATCAAGGGTGATGACTCGACTAAAAGGCTTGTCTTATAGGAATCAAAGGAGAATGACTCAACTAAAAGGTACATCTTCTAGAGGCCAAAGGGAATGACTCTACTAAAAGGTACGTCTTATAGCAATCAAAGGGAATGACTCGACTAAAAGGTACGTCTTCTAGGTGTCAAAGGGAATAACTCTACTAAAGGTACGTCTTATGGTAATCAAAGGGAATAACTCAACTAAAAAGTATGCCTTATAGGAATCAAGGGGGATGACTCGACTAAAAGGTACATCTCATATGAATCAAGGAGGATTACTCGACTAAAAAGTACGCCTTCTAGGAATCAAGGGGGATGACTTGACTAAAAGGTACGTCTTATAGGAATCAAAGGGGATGACTAGACTAAAAGGTACGTCTTATACGAATCAAAGGGAGATAACTTGACTAAAAGATACGTCTTATAGGAATCTAGGGAAATGACTCAACTAAAAGGTACGTCTAATAGGAATCAAGGGAATGACTCGACTAAAAGGTATGTCTTATATGAATCAAAGGGAACGACTCAACTAAAAGGTACATCTTATAGGAATCAAAGGAGATGACTCAACTAAAAGGTACGTCCATAGGAATCAAACGGAATGACTCGACTAAATGGTACGTCTTATAGGAATCAAAGGGAATGAATCGACTAAAAGGTACGTCTTCTAGGGGTCGAAAGGAATGACTCGACTAAAAGGTACATCTTCTAGGAGTGAAGGTTCAATTTAAGAAATATATCACCGAGTAAATGAAAACTGAAATCCCTGGACAAGAAAGTGTGTCTCCGAGGGATATAAGATAATGAATTTTTATCATGATTTAATTATCAAACCTATGAAGCAACATTGCTTCCTACATTTGTAAAAGTGAGAAATTACGGGCCTTGATGTTTAGGCTTTGAAATCCTTGATTTGAAGATAACATGTGTTCCTGTTTCATGCAAAGAAAGTTGTGAGTTTAAAAACATGGTGGCTGGTTTGTGGCTTTGGCTTTCATGGTAAACGCTCTTGCCGTCATCACATTTAACATTGCTTCCAACCGTTAGCATGCATTATTGAATTGATGTATCATTGACCCAAACTCAGATTATTAAGAGTGACTTTGAAACAAATACAGTATCTTTGCTTTTTCATGCTCCTCAGATAGACCCCTTGGAACCTTGGTATTTCATGAGTTCCCAAACTTATTTATTGACAAAACTTTCTGTTTGTCTCCTTTTGGCTCACAATCATGTCTCTTTCATGCGTTGGACTTTCTGCCTTGCTTTGTACAATTGAAAAAGCTGGTAGCCAGTTTTGAAATCTTTTCTCACTTGTTTTGACATAGACTTGACTCAAAGACAAGAAACGAAAAAAAAATGATAATTTTTGTTTGGATAACTGACTCAAGAAAGATAAAATAAAAATAAAGAGAAGAAAGAAAAGACAATGAATATCCCCTTTTGAAACAAAGAAACGAAAAATTCATCTAAAAATGACAGTCAACACTAATGGTTATGCCATGCATTTTGGATTAAGCAGCTTGATATTTTCATCCAAACTTTCTACCCATTGTTGTTGAGTTAATGGCCTTGAAACTGAGTTGCTTTCTTAGGTCAACTGCATTTAAGACACCATTTGGCTAGTGGCGCCTTGAAGGTTTTTTTCCAACAAGCTTCTCTCATTTCTTTTTATCACCTCACCATAGCCTTATGGTATCCGAGAGGGATTTTCACCAATAAGATTCTCTTATTTTTATTTCTCTCAACTCATAGTTGTCTTACAGTGCCCGTGAGGGTTTTCACTGATAAGACTCTCATTTTATCTCTCTCAGCTCACCATCATCTTATGGTGCCCGCGGGGATTTTCACCAATAAGACTCTCATTTTTATTTCTTTCCTGATTTCTTATGCTGAGGAAGACAAGTAGTACCCCAAAATTCATCATCATATCCATTGCATGCTTAGACTTAACATTATCAAAGATTGATCTAAAGGACTTTCTTTGGTTGTAATTTGGCTTTTGGATAAGGTTAGAAAAAAATGACATGAGGCCCAAACAACACTCGAAGTGGAGTAGGACTTACAACTTTTGGAATCGACTCAAACAATGAGGATTAACTCATGCCCCAGTTTCTTTTGACTGGGCAATTCTAAATTTTTTATTTGGTTGGACCGAGCCTTGAGTAGGGCAGCCTACGTATCTCACCCTCGAAAGAGGAGAATCAGGTCACGTGTAGTTCTAGCAGCTTGTTCTTTCAATTGATTCTATTTTTTTTTTCTTTTGTTGACTCTTTTTCTCTTTGGGACTTTTCTGACTTTATTTTTCTTGACACTCATCTTTTCTTTCTTTTTTGACACATTTTTTTTAAAATTTTGTTGACTCTGTCTTGATTCTAAAAGAGGGGTATGAAAGAAAATAACACTAAGGCCCAAATGGGGAAAACAAAGGATGACACAATGTTTGAATAGCAGAATGAAATGCCTTCATCATATCAATTCTTGAAAATGCTAGTACATAGCATGCAATACAAAAGTGCACGATCAAGATTACTTATGAAATGTTTTACAACACTAAATTTCCCCGTGCATGTGTACCACCTCTTTTTCTATACTTTCCCAGCATACAACTCCACTTTGTTTTACATTCCTTATGCTGAAGGACTCATGACTTCGTGGAGCTAATTTTCTTCCTGTTCCTTTTGACATAGGATCACACATTCACTACTTGACCTAATTGAGATATGTCTTTCAATTGATGACCAAGTTATTCTCACGATTCTCAAAATAATAGCCTTAATTTTCAAAGAAGGTTTCAACTTGATCACCAAATGCCCTAGTACTCTATCTATTTTTTCAGATGCTCTCTTTTTCTAACTTTAACCCTCTGATTCAATGTTCATGCTTAAACTGGATTTTAAGATCTGGCTATAATATTCACTAGCATGTCATGTCACTAGAGTCAACATAAAATGTACTATGTAAAGAAAATAAACAAACAACACATATTTAAAATACAAAGAAAAATGGGACACTTTATTCAATAAAAATGAAAGATAGAAGGGTTTGAACATAACGACAAAGGGACAAAACAAGATAGATCCCGAACTACAACCCTGAAATAATTCAGATAACAGAAAATAAAACAAAACAAACTACCAGACCTCTTCCTAGTAGAGAGGGGTGACTTCTCAATTGCTCAGACATCTTAGCCACTGGTTTTCATATCAGCATGACTAGAGCTTTCCTCACTGTCAATGTTCTGCACCATAATTGATTTATCTTGAATCATCTTTTTAATTTCTCTTTTCAAAGCACCACAATCTTCAATACTGTGACCCTGAACATCAGAATGATATGCACATAGTACATTAGGATCAAAACTTCTTGAATGTGGGTCAAGAGTATACCCAAGGAAAGAAGTGATCATGCCCTGCTGTACCAATCTCTGGAATAAACTGGCACAGGATTCCCTAATAGGAGTGAAATTATTTTTTTCCTTTCTTCTCTTTGCGAACTCTGGCCTTGGACGAAACTTGGATTTAGAGGCTTCTTGGTAAATTTGTGGGGTCAAGGACGATGTTGATGGACAGGTGCATTCCATTGTGTATAAGAATATGGATGAGCATACAATTGTGCATTGTTCAAAGGATATTGAAGAAGTGAATTTTGATGTCTCAAAGCTGGGAGGAAGGTTAACACTTAAAGACATACCCCAGTTTTTATATGAAACATCTTCATAGCCCATAAGTCCAGGGGAATTTTTCATATCAATTTCTACACTCCTAACTTTCCCAACCACTTTCTCTAGCTCTTCTAGCATGCTAGGCTTCTTAGTAAGAAATTTTAGTGGTCCACTTAATTTAATGGTAGTCTCAAGAGTATAACAATGATCATCAAGAGTATTAAACGTGGATTCACTAATGGACTGGGGAAGCACAATCGTTGGATTGATAGCCAAAGTAGAAGTCTTAGTAGAAGGTTGAGCAACAAAAGGACAGATGGTATGTGGTACTGTGAATGTGGTAGACTTATACTGAGGAGCTAAAGAAATAGTGGTGGAAGTATTGAGGTGCATTTGATGTGGAATGGATTCTGAGGCATGCTGTGGTGCATCAACAATAGTAGAAAACTAACTTCGCAATTTTGGTGGAAGACTCAAGGCATTTGCAGGGTCAAAAGTGGGGAACGGAGGTTGAGGCAGCTCACTGGCCCAAGCTTGGTACATTTCCATCATTTGTTGTCTCAGTCTCAAATTCTCTTCCTTTAAAATCTCAATTTCCTGACTCTTTGTTTCATACATGGTGTCACTCTCTATATCCTTGTTGGACATAACTAAACCTTCCTTGGATTTGGTGTGATATGGAGGACCTGCCTGGAAGCCACAAACTAACCACCTTAAACTAACTGAACAAGAGGCAACAAATATGTTAGAGTTCGATATTTTCTCAAAACCTCTCTTTTTTTTTTAAAAGATCACCGAACCCAAAAAGGGCGCCTATGTATCTCACTCCCGAGAGAGGAGAATCAGGTGTGCATAGTTCGTGAAGTCGTGCCAAAATGGCCAATTGAACTCTTTGTTTTCTTTCTTTATTTTTTATTTTTCTCGAAACTTTAAGAAGAAAAGAAAATAACAATTTGTCAAAAGAATTGACGAAAATGTTTTTGAATTTTTCATCTTTAACATCCCTATACAAAGTGAAATCTATGATTACCAAAGAAAATCTTTTTGGGTTTTCAGTTTTAAATTAAATATGAAAATGGAACTTGAACCTATTAAAGAAAAATCTTTTGTAGTTTTCTTTTAGAAATGTATATGAAACACCTACTGTAAGTGAAGAGTGAAGAAAATCTTTTTAAATTTTTTTTTAAATACGATCCCCAAACCAATAATAGGCTGCCCACGTATCTCACATCCCGAAAGATGAGAATCAGGGGTGCGTAGTTCGTCCAGATTGGACAATTAAGGATTATAGAACAAACAAAACCTTGACTTGAGAGAAACAACTGCACGATGAAAATAAAATCTTTTTGGGTTTTTAATTTGACACTTCATACAAAAATGACATCAACATCTATGAAAGAAAAATCTTTTTGGTATTTTCGTTATATGAAATGTAAAAAATTTCTAACATCTTTTTTGCATTTTTCTTTTATAAAAACTCCTATGAATGAAATTTTTTTTGAAGTTTTCGAATTGTGAATGCATGCCAAACGAGACAAAAGAAAATCTTTTTGATGTTTTTGAAAAAATGAGTGCGAAAGATAAAAAAAATCTTTTTGAATTTTTGAATTGTGAAAAACAAAAGCCATAAAAAACTCTAAAAACTACAAAACTCTTTTTTTTTCTTTTCGACTCACTTATTCTTCTATTTTTTTCAATAGTTCTTGCCTACGCTTTTTACTTCTAACACATGTTTTCCTCAAATCAGTCCATCAAATGACCACATTACCCTCAAAGATACAACATTTAGCACGTAGGGATACTTTAGAGGTGAGTCTCCTAAAAGGGTCATGTGAGTCCCGTTAGGTCTCAATATGATGCAGTTAAGCATGACCTAAAGGCTGACCTACACTGGGGTCCACCAAAAAAGTTGTTCAGGGGAGTGTACGGTCGATAGTGGATTGCTTTAGTTGTTCACCTACTCCATATAACCCAATGGCTCCCCCTCCTAAAATAAGGGTGACTCAACTATAGGTCGTGTACACACGTGTACTACGGACTTATTGTAGAAAGAAAGACTCGGGTTATACACATGATGCCAGATATAAAGCAGTAACACATAAAGTAAAAACTATAAACAAAGAGCACATAGGCACTCAACAATGATAAACAATAACATAAAACAACACAAACAAAATGTCTATAAACGTATAGTGTCAAACTAACTCGATACAACTCCAAACTAAGCTCGAATTCTGAAAAATCCCCAGCAGAGTCGCCAGAGCTATCACACCCCCTTTTTAACTCCCAAAAGATTTGATTTTTAGTTTGAAAGGATTTTTATTATTAAAGTGACAAAATATTAAAAATTTGTTTTGAAAAAGGACTATTTACACTTTTTATTCAGAGTCGTCACTTGGCATAATCCAGTGTACCAAGTCAGCTTTGAAAAATCCTTTTCAAAACTGTTTTGACTTTTTTAAAACTAGTTTACGAACAGAGATTTCGGGTAAGAAATTTTGTTGACTGAGGGGAAGGTGTTAGGCACCCCTCAATCCCGTGGTTTGACCACGGTCTCTTGGTGGAGAATATCAGCTAATTTGACACTACGAAGGTATAAACCACTCAAAGCACGCAAAACCATCAATCAAGCAAACAAAACAAAACAATTCAAAATTTAGTGTCCAGTCCAATTATACAGTCTGAAATAGAAAAATACAAAAAATATAAAAACTATTCTAAATTAGACCTAAACTAAGCTCCAGTACGTTACCAGATGCCTCTGGCCTTGATCACAAACTTCCTTCAAGGACATAATACGCCGGGGCATTCCCCGGTGAATAAATACATGAAACCTCGGGGCATTCCCCGACCAAATAAATACACTTGAATAAAATATGATAAACTAAAAAGAAACATTCCCACACACATTCAAACATTCAACCAAACATAAGTTCTAAATTTTTCTACCCGAATCTATATTTGCCTATCTGAATCGACCTATCACACGAGACTATTGAATTTAACAAAGTCGATGTTTATCCCAAATCAAGCGACTATCAATTAATCAACATAAACTAATATTCACTTTTATCAATGTTTTTAATTCCCGACCCACAAATCTCATTTTCGATCAAATAATCAACTTCAATATAGAAACAATCAATCAAAGCCATGACAATCATAGATGTTCAGACATGCGATCAAAATTATAGCATCAATCATCACAAAACATTCAAATCACAACATCAACATATCAAATTGAGTAAAATGAAAAGAAGGAGTTGAAAAATTAGACCTTAGAAGAAGCTTTCAAGATCAATGTATTATTTCAATCAAAATCTGGTGCGGTCCGTGTCGAGAACTTCAATTCGAACCTCAACTATAAACTCGCCAACTTGATCAAAACCCTGGTAGGCTCGGCTATTGATTTCTGGCAGTGGTGGGATGTTTAACCACTGATTTATGATGGTTTTCCGGATGATTTAAGCTGATTTCGATTGAGATCGGTGATGGGTGTCCCTTTCCAGTGAAGGACGTCATTTTGGACTCACAATCGGTGGTGGATCAACCTTTGTAACAGTGACAGATGACGAACCACCTTCTCTCTGTCTCTCTTGCATTTTCTCCCTCTCTCTCATGCCCAAATCGCTAACCCATTCCTCTATGTGCGATGATCTCTCTCGTTTCGCCTCAGTCCCACTGTTTTTCTCTTGGTTACTCTCTCTCTATTGCTCCGAAGAAGAAAAGAAATCCCCTCCTCTTTACTGTCAAGTGTGTGGAGAATCCTTCACCATGTCCAGTGAGTGTATAAAAATGGTTGTGTGTGCTTGAGAGTGTGAACATGGAGAGTTCTCTGTTGAAGATGATCATAATTCCCCCCCCCCCCCCCCCTATTTTGTTTTGTCTTCTTCTTTTTTTTTTTGTTTGGAAAGAAACGTGGGAGGGGGGTTAAAGGTAGGGGTAGGGGGTGGTGAGGTAGTGGGATAGGGTATAGGATAAAGTTTGTTAGGATAAGGTTAGAGATTTATTGAATTTTTGTTATTTTTGTATTTTTGTGGTGTATAATTACATGGGTGAGGGTACACGGTAGGATAAAGTAAAAAATGAGTAAAAATGATATCGGGGAGGGACGAAATTAGGTGTCTAGAAATGCCATGTCTGTCCGCTAGCTAAACGAACTATAATACTATTTCCTGTTAATAATTCTAAAGTTGTGAAGCATTTTGATGTAGTACATATGGATCTTTGGGGACCTTACAAAGTCCCTACTTTTGATAAAAAAAACACTACTTTCTGACTGTAGTAGATGATCATAGTAGGTATACTTGGCTTCATTTGTTACAGTTGAAATCTGAATGTATTGTGGATATTAAAAACTTTTTGAATTTGATAAGAAATCAATTTGGTGCTCAAATAAAAGTTCTCAGATCAGATAATGGAACAGAATTTATAAACTCACAATATAGAGAGTTATTTCAATCCTTGGGTGTATTGCATCAAAGTAACTACCCCTACACACCACAGCAGAATGGGATTGTTGAAAGAAAGCACAGGAAAATACTAAATATTGCTAGAGCTATCAGGCTTCAGTCTCAGATGCCTATCAAGTTTTGGGGATTGAATGCCAAGGCTGTGGCTTATCTTATGAACATGTTACCTTTTTCTTCTATTGGAGGTAAGAGTCCTTATGAGGTGCTATTCTGTAATTCCCTCACTGACACATCTTAGAGTTATTGGTTGTAAGTGTTATGCCTCAGTACTACCCAGAGGAGATAAGTTTACTGAAAGAGCCAAGCCTGCAGTACTTATGGGATATTCTACTTCTCAGAAAGGTTATTTGTTAATGGAATTGCTTACTAACAAACTATTTGTTACAAAAGATGTTGTGTTTCAAGAACACTTGTTCCCTTTTGCAGACAAGACCGCTTCAGAGTTGTCTTCTGACTTTCTCACAATAAGTGAGAATGAATGTGCAGATGCAGACATGGATGATCATGTAGATTCTCACCTGTTATACCAGAGTCTTGTCACCAGATTCCTATGTCTTTAGATGAGAATATGAATATTTCCAATGTTCCAGATAGCATACTAGATGATGTTCCCTCCAACTCATCATATGCTACAGCATCATCCTCACAACCTGAAGTACCTGCTCCAAGAAAATCAACCAGAGTACACAAGCTACCTGCTTGGATGATGAACTATGCAACACCAGGAAAGGGAAAAGGAACAAGATTTCCCTTAGCCAATTATTTGTTCTACGCTGGGACGAGTCTTAATTATCAGTATTTTGTGTCCAATTTGTCAGTATTAGTTGAACCTCAATCATATAATCAAGCAGTTAAGGATTGTTTTGCGGAAATTTTGACTTCTTGATAAGAGTCGCCACTTAATTTTGAAAAGAAATTAAGAAACCTTAAATACTTTAAATGATCCAAAATAGAGACAAAATCATTAAAGTCAGAGATTCTGAATAAGAAGATCTTATTAACGTTTTAGGAAGGTGTTAGGCACCTAAAACGTTCGCTAACTTGAGGTTATCCGATCTGTTTGAAAATCATCTCTTTTGACTAACTTGGAAAATCGACTTGTGGGAAAAGTATTTGATTAAGGAAAAGTTTTTTTGCAAAATTAGTTTCTTAGCGACTTAGTTAGGGAATTAACTAGATTCGAACACTAAGCAAATAAAATAACGAAAGGGAAATAGAGGAAGAAATAAATGATTTGGGCCTTCATGCCCAAATCCGTTACCTGTCCTAGTCTAGATATTGGGCTTTCAACCCGTCTTCCACCTGTCCTAGTCTATATTTCGAGCCTTTGGCTCAAGTATCACTCCACCTGTATTAAATTACAACTTTGGCTTCGAGGCCCAAATGGATGAATAAATAAACAAATAAATAAGTAAATAAATAAAAGACGACAATAAATATATAAAATGAAATAATAAATGAGACTTTTGTCTCTTAACTGCTTCAAAGTGGAACTTTAACCCACTTTCTTCTTTCAGCTCCTTGTGCCCCAGTATACCATAGGGTTGACATTCAAGCTTTCTCTAAGAATTGACATGAAAGATAGGCCTCATTGGCCCGTTTAAGACATGCAAAGGGGAAAGAGTCCCTTCGGACTCCGAGGCGGGTTCATGCAAAGAAAAAGATGAGTGAATTAGTATACATTCTCAAGAGTCTTTACACTAATAGATAAATTATGCAATAAAAGGCACAACGCTTTAGGCGGGAGAAAATAGCAATTCACTTGCTACATATAGGTATGTGAACTATAAAAAACATAAATACATGAGCCTCAAGATTATAAAAGTATATGGCTTGTAAGCAAGTTAATTAGTTAACGAATGTGTTAATCAATTCACTCAGACAAATAAATCCACGTTCTATAATCTCTACATTATTTCAAGAGAGTGTTAGGAAGTTTAAATAACCAAGTCTCAACTACTTTCGATTGTGTATGGTGCCGATATAATCACCAAACTTTTTAGAAAAAAAAATTAAACCAGATTTTCAACGAATATGCAAGGCAAATCAATGCACTGCCTTTAGTTGGGACATAAAGAAGGAAGCTAACCAATGATGAAAAAGTCAACTTTATGGATAACCAAGATCCTGTATTATCTTTATCAAGAGAAAAATAGGAGCATCTTCATAACATGATACTTGCAGAAATTAAAGACTAAAAAAAAAGAAGTAAGAATTTGACACTTGACCAACCCATCCTCATGAATTAAGAGCGGCTTTCATATCTTGGTTAAGCAAACTAAAATGCAATTTCGAAGAACCATGAAAATAGAGAAAGAATTGATTTTTTTTTCAAAATATCTCTCCAATAAGACCTCTTTTGGTCCGTCTATACTACAACAGGCAAAATCCTTCTTTAAAACATGCTTGACTAAGCAACAAAAAAAAATTCAAATTTTTGACGTCAATCATAACAAGCCACGAAAAAACAAATGGTGTTAGCGAAAATGCTAGAGATGGACATCTTCGAGTATTGATTTATCATTCATTTAAAAGATAAATTCCAGTGTTTTCTTTTGACATTATGAGTCAAGGAAAAACAAAGTGAAGAGTCTTCTTTCAACCAAGAAAACAACAAGAAACAAGCAATATTAAATATGCATAGAACTCGAAACGTCTTTCGCAAAATATCACCCAAAAGGATATAAGATTTACATTATCCTAAAGTAACTATTTCAAGCAGTAAAATACCAACAGAACATGAACAATGGCATCTCTAGTGATAGTCAAATAACTACAAATAGGGCAAATTTCAAGCAGACTAGTGCAAAGTTCATCAAAGCATAAATTTTAACATCAATAATCAAATAAATTATGATCTTGGACTCAACCAAAACCAACTTCATAGTCAAACCATTATTTGCACTTCCCAGGTAAGATGAAGGAAAATGTTTTAATACCCTATATTCTAACCATAACCATACTAAGAAGGAAAACTAGTTTGAACACGTAGAAAGAATGCATTTTCTCTTTACCTACAGCGGCTTACAGACACGGGAAATGAGGGTATAAGAAAATCACAAAAGCAAACAGCCGACATCCATCATAACCTATGGCTTTCGAGGCCTCTAACAGTGAACATCCCAGCACACCAAGATATTATTTATCACCATAGAACGACAAGATGAAGCAGAAACAAGCAGAAACAATTTAAAAACTGAACGTAGTGGAGTGTTACCTATTTCGGAGCAGCAAAACAGTACTACGAGCTAACTTCGGACTTCCACCACCACCGGAAAGCTCAATACCGTTGTGAACACTCGACTAGCTGACTGTTTTCCCCTTTTTCTTTCTTGTTTTCCCCTCTCAAAGAAAAGTTTTGCCGCCCTAAAAGAATTTTTCTACCTAGGTTTTCGAGTTCGAAATTTCTAATCCTTTTTGGACCCAAAAGTTTCCCAACCCAAGAATCTTCAACCCTGAATTTCCAACCTCTCTTCTCTTGAACCGGAATCCCCTTCCTTGCTTCTAAAACTCCCCTTTTATAGAGAGTCAACTAGGGTTTATCTACGGGGGTAAATTAGGGATTTTCCATAATAGGAAATTTTGAAATTTAAAATTCCAAGCCTCCCCCTCTTCGGTTTTTATCCATGTCACATCCATTTTTGGATTCTTTGAAGAAAAATGAAAATTGTGGACCAATAAGATTAAAAAAACAAATTAACCCCAAGAACCAATGAGATTCGTCCAAATATGTACGAAATTGTACAACTACACCCAAAAATCACGGAATCAAACTGTTGGGGGGACAGCTCATCCAATTCTAGAAACTTCTCGAGCTTTCTTCATACGAATCCATGTGAGACGTGCATGGAGAAAGGTCGGATCGGGTCGGGATTGAAGTTGTTCGCGTATTGGGTTGACGAATTCGGGTCGAGTGGGTCACTGGATGTGTTATTGTTGTTTTGTTGTTGACAGAGTATCGGTGCTTAGCTGTTGTTAGTGCTATTGAAGAAGAAGGGAGAAATGGGCTTAGTTGGACAGCTTTGGGTGTTGGGTTGAAATTGTTGTGGGTTGCTGGTACATGGGTTAACAATTGGGGTTATTAAATAACCCCAATTAAATCTAATTGGATTATTAAATAACCCTAATTAAATTTAATTAGATTAGAATAATCATAATTAAATTTAATTGGATAAAAAAATAACTCTAATTAAATTTAGTCGGATTAAAATAATCTCAATTAAGGAATGATAACTTTTGGGATTAAGATTGAATTACAATTTAAACGGCTTATTTAAATTAAAACCAAATTGAATATCCATTGGCCAATTTGATTTCAATTGAGGTCATATTTAATTCGTTCGCTAAATTGAATCACAATCTGGCACGAATCAAGTAACAAATCAACCTTGAGTTTCTTAATTTGATAAAAATCCAACAAATATTCATCCAGATAAAATATTTTGAGAGAAAAACATATTTAAAATCAAGATTTTATCCATTTGAATTAATTTTCAAGTTTAATCAATAAAAATCTAATTTTAATGAAAACGTTCATTTAGATAACAAAATTTATACACTCTCATATATAAAAATGCGAAGAATGTATAATCGTTAATTAAATGATAAAATTGAATTGAATAAGTAATTTAAACTAGCATTTATTTGAACATAATAATTGTTGTGATTTTATTTTAAAATTGAAGAAACTCAAAATTAAATTGAATTGCGGAGGGCAAAAATTAGGTGTCAACAAGGATGAAAGGTGGATTGAAGCTATGAAAGCAGAGGTGAAGGCACTTAAAGATAATTATACTTGGGAGATCGTTGACTTGCCACAAGACGAAAATATCATAGGGTCAAGATGGGTATACAAGATCAAGTATAAGTCCAATGGAGAGGTTGAAAGATTCAAAGCCAGACTAGTAGCTAAAGGGTACAGTCAGCTAGAAAGGTTGGACTATCATGATACTTTCTCACCAATAGCAAAGATGGTTACTGTAAGAAGTGTCATTTCTATGGCAGTTTCAAAAGGCTGGTGCATATACCAGATGGATGTCTACAATGCTTTTTTGAAAGGTGACTTAGATGAGGAAGTGTATATGGAATTACCAGATGGATTAAAAAAAGAAGGGACACACAAGGTTTGTAGATTAGTGAAGTCCTTATATGGACTTAAACAAGCTTCCAGGCAGTGGAACATTAAGCTTACTGTTGCATTACTTAAGGATGGTTTCTCTCAAAGCACATATGATTACTCTCTTTTCACCTTGAAGAGATCAGAAGGAATGGTGGTGATATTGGTATATGTAGATGATCTTCTTGTTACAGGAAACAATGATGCCATGATAAATGAGGCAAAGGGAATACTACATCAGCAGTTCAAACTCAAAGATCTTGGAGAACTAAAGTATTTTCTAGGCATTGAAGTGTTGATATCTACAAAAGGAGTTATATTAAACCAAAGGAAGTACATTTTGGATCTCATTGCTGACACAAGACTTGCTGGTGCAAAACCAGCCCTTACTCTAATGGAAACCAATGCCAGGCTAACATCAGTAGAAGTAGACAATGCAGTGGGAGTTATAGAAGATGCTATTCTTCAAGATGTTACATCCTATCAAAGGTTGGTTGGGAAGCTAATGTATGCAACTATTACAAGACCAGACATCAGCTATGCAGTACAAACTTTAAGCCAGTTTATGCAGCAACCTAAGAAGTCTTATTTGGCTTAAGGCTCAACCTACAATTAAGCTTGTGTGTTGGTGTGATTCAGATTAGGTTGCATGCCCAAATACAAGCAGATCTGTTAAAGGTTATGCAGTACATTTTGGTGGTTCTCTGATATCTTGGAAGCCTAAAAAATAGCACACAGTATCCAGAAGTTCAGCAGAATCTGAATATAGAAGCATGGTTTTGAGCTTTATCAGAAATCACATGGCTGTAAGGCCTGTTTTTAGAACTAGATGTATCTATTAGCAAACCTATCACAGTGTTCAGTGACAGCAAGTCTGCAATACAGTTAGCAGCCAATCCCATTTTTCATGAAAGAACAACGCACATTGAAGTTGACTGTCAGTTCATTAGAGATAAGATCAAGGAGAGATTGGTTCAGCCTGTGTATGTTCCAACCAATCACCAAGTTGCTGAAATCCTTACCAAAAGTTAGACTCAAGATCAACACGTATACCTCATGAGCAAGCTTGGTGTGCTAAACATTTTGCACCCTTCATCTTGAGGGGAAGTGTTAAAATGTATTAGTTATTGATCCCTTTTCTGAGTTAGCTCATTATCTCATATTTTACTATTTTTTTGGTTTTTACTGTTACATTGATAAAATGTTGATTAGCCAACTTAGTTAGTGAAGTTAGTGGAGGCACCATGTAAGTGGTTGCTAATTAGATTAGTTATCCAAGTTGTTAGAGTTAGTTAGGAATGTTCTACAAGCTCATGTGACATACATGTGAGCCTATAAATAACAACCATGCCTCTCATTGTACACTTTTACTACTTGAATAACAATATCTTACCACTTTCCTTTCTTCTCTTCTCTGCTTCAATGGCTTCCGTGTGTGTGTGAGTATTGTAATGCATCAGTTTAACATATTTTAATATAGAATAATTAATTCATAACTTCAATAAAAGATCTTTCACAAAACATTATTTTCTAAAGAATAAACTTTTTGGAAAGAATGTAATAGTTGCATTTGAAATTTTCAAAGGTCAAACGTTAATTTTCGAATAAAGTTAAAAATTAAATTTTGGTATGAATATAACAAACAATGAGTAGAAAATAGTAACTGAACCCTAAAGGAGTAAATTTCATTTAACAACGAAACACTTAAGTAGACATAGCACGGGATGTTTTGTTAAATGGTCTTTTCAAGTCTTCTTTTTAATTAAATAAACTACAAGTTTTTTTGTTTTTTTTTTGGGGGGGGGGGGGGGGGAATGACCCATTTTTGAGACAAATATATTATCTATCCAACGGATATATAGACAGATCGATTATCAATCTGACCTATATATGGACAAATCAATTATCAGTCTAACATATCAATTATCATCTGATCTATATATGGATAGATCGATTATCAATCCGACAGATGAAAAAATAGAAGTAGACCATTTTTCTAATTGAAAACTTGAAGAGACTTAATAGCTAATTTACCATGATCTATCATAAGTAGATGTAAGAATGACATGACTTAATAATTTTTAATAACATATTTTACATAATCCACAATTATTATAAAATTATATGAATAGGAGGTCTTATTTAAAGTTTCTATGAAATCTTTGTCAAGACTCAAGAGTGATATTATGAGTAGCATATAGTAATCTTTTCACCGTTCCTTTTTACTCGTCACAATTTTCATTTTGAGAGTCAGATGATATAATTTTTATCAATGTTTTAAGATATACTTTTCATCATATTGATATGAGAAAAAGTGCAATTTATAATACTTCTCATATAATTTTTGAATATCTAAATTTAATTTTAAAATTTTGTGTTAATATAAAATGATTTGGAGTAGAAAATTGGGATAAGGCACAAGTATCTTCCAAACTATACCCAAAATTTAAGTGACATACCTAAACTTTACAAGGTCCTACTGCACCCTAAGCTCATTTTTCTATTATTTTTTACTCTTTTTGTGCTGACGTGGCTGCTAAGTAGCAAAATACTTTATGTTCATTTTGTGTTTGACTTGACAGCCACGTGAGCACAAAACGAGTATAAAAATACAATTATACGAGTTTAGGGGGTAATTGGACCCTTATAAAGTTTAGGTGTGTCTCGCTAGGATTTCGAATATAGTTTTTTTTTTCTTTTTTTTTTTTGGGGGGGGGGGAGGGGTATTTGTGCCTTATCTCTTGAAAATTAGTCAACTTGACTTTCAAAAAATAAAACATGGTAATTATTTTGAAATGGAGCGAGTAATTAAGATAGGAATGAGTTTATATCATTGTTGACCATTTCTCTTTGTAAGACTAATTTTGATAATTCTGAAGTTATTTCAAATTCATTGTTTACATCCTTAATTAATTCTCCATAATCCATTCATTAAATGACATTATGGAATAATAATCTGAAAATTTTGAGCTAACGAATATCCAAATTAATAATTCACACAAACAGCTAGATTCAGTTTAATGAAAGAAAATTAAAAACTTTAAACTAATGCTCCAAGAAATAATTTAAAATGCCGCAATGAAGACATCGACTATGAAAATCATGGACGCATCAACAACTCCAGTTTCATCTTGATCTTCTCCAACTGGATAATAGTCTCCTGAATTATCCCCATAAACCCATCGACAAGTTGAAAATTTTGCAACAAATAGGGTGGATTATTTCGGGGTGATATCCTACACGTGCAGCCATTTTCATAACCTTTAAGAAATGGTGCTCTAACATAACAATCTTATTCGCCAATGCCTAACCACGAAATTTCACATTGGGAACTGAAGCCTCGATGTAGTTGATGAAGTTCTTTGAATAAGGAGGATGCGGAATTACCGCACGATTGAAATAGTAGTGATAGATAGCCTTCAAGATTGCTTAGTCATGATTATAATCATAATCGTCCTCTTTTTCCAGTTTAATTTCAGATGTTCCTCCTCTTTCAAGCATGGAAAATGTAGGCACATTAATTGGCTTCAATTCATATGATTCGGACATCGGATGCTTTCCTTTTTGTTCAATTCGCAAACACACGCTTCAATTGATACACTTCAGATGCTGGGAGCTTTCTTTTTCCTGTTACTTTTGCAAGTTCAGGGATGATTGATTCTTGATTTTCTCCTGAAGTTAGCATTTTGGGCATGGTGATTCTTTGTGAAAATGTTGAAGCTGATAAAGAAAGAAAGAAGATTTTTTGATGAGAATGCGAAGACGGTTCTTTCTCTTGCTAATATTTATAGCTAATTCATTTCTCTAAAATCAGTAAAATATTAATTGTACTTGATCTCACTGCAGATTACTGTCCATAACTCTATGTATAGTGTTCACACTGGATTATTTTGTTGACCAGACAATAAATGACCTTTCGAGTAAGGCGTGTACTGATCTGTCGTGATTTATGGCTGGTAAAACTTGGCTTATATGGAAAACTAAAAACACATAGGAATGTCCTCAAGCATAGCGTACATTCTCTTATAGACTAAACACTGAGTTAAATGTTTGTTATCGAACATATTATTAAGTTGTTGAAGAAAAAATATAGTTCGTGCATGTTTTTTGATCCCACTGAAAAGAGTAGTAGACACAGCGCGATATTTTACCATGATTAATCATACGTCAATGTAAGAAGAATATCATTTAATAACAAATTATGCATAATTAATAATTGTTATAGGAAAAAAGGGGTAAATATACCCGCCAATTTTGTGATTTAGAGAGAATATATTGTCATGACCCGACCCGAGGCCCTGGACCATGATTAATCATAAGTCGATGTAAGAAGCATATCATTTAAAAACAAATTATGCATAATTAGCAATTGTTATTGGAAAAAAGGGGTAAATATACCCGCCAATTTTGTGATTTAGAGAGAATATATTGTCATGACCCGACCCGAGGCGCTGGACCATGATTAATCATAAGTCGATGTAACAAGCATATCATTTAATAACAAATTATGCATAATTAACAATTGTTATAGGAAAAAGGGGGTAAATATACCCTCCAATTTTGTGATTTAGAGAGAATATATTGTCATGACCCGATCCGAGGCCCTGGCGCAACAAGCATCCCAAACCACGAAGGCCCGAGAGACCCCTGTCTCTGCCCAACCAACTAGTGATATTGTCCGCTCTGAACCCAGGCCCGCATGGCTTTAAAACACAACATTCGAGAGTAAGGTTTTCTTACTTATATACCCAGCATCCCTCTTGTGTTTTGCCGATGTGGGACTCTATATCCTAAGTTGGGTTGTTACATAAACCCACCCTTATGGACTCAACGTCCTCTCTTAGGTTTGCCCCACTAAATGGGATTTGCCTACACTCAGGACTGACGTTTGTCCCACCTTACCCGGATTCATCTATACTCAGTTTGAACTCTAGCCCACATCGACAGGGCTGACACAGGAGCGGCTTTGATACCACTCTGTCACGATCCGAGCCGGGGCCCTAGCCGCGATGGGCATCCCGAACCACAAAGGCCCGAGATGCCCCTATAACTCCCCAACCCACTAGTGATATCAGAGCCGCTTCTTTGTCAGCCCTATCGATGTGGGCCAGAGTTCAAACTAAGCGTAGGCAAATCCCGATAAGGCAGGGCAAACCTCAGTCCTGAGTCTAGACAAACTCCATTCAGTAGGGCAAACCTCCGTAAGGACGCTGAGTCCATAAGGGGGTGTATGTAACACCCTAACTTAGAAATGAGTCCCACATCGGCATAAACACAAGAAGGATGCTAGGTATATATGTAAGAAAGTCTTACTCCCTAGTGACGCATTTTAAAATCGTGCGGGCCAGGCCCAGAGCAGAAAATATCACTAGTGGGTTGGGTAGAGACAGGGGTCTCTCGGTCCTTTGTGGTTCGGGATACCCGTCGCGGCCAGGGCCTCGGGTCGGGTCGTGACATATATGCCTCATTAAAAAATGTTATGCATATATACGCCATCGTTTGACAAATTAGGCATATTTACAATTTTTGTTGAAAGACCAATATTTACTGAATTAGAAAATAATCTAAAACTAACTTTTTTAAAATTCCAAGAATATCATGCGGCTTTAAAATAATTACCTCACATTTTACCACTCCAAACCCTGTCCACTGAAAAAAGTCCAATCCATCTACACAATCAATAAATGAAATTGTGTCAGGTCTGAAGAAAAGACAAATTGATTTTTTTTAGTTAGGCTGGGTCTCGAGAGGTAAATAAAATGGGTGAGATAATTTTTAAAGCCATGTCTTATTGAAATTACAGTAATAGAGGGGCATATATTTATCTTTTTTTCTATTGTTATATAATATGTAGAAAATATGGAGGAGGTCGTATTTTATGTTTCCTTGAAATTACATCACTATTGACCATTTCTCCTAGTAAGACCGGCTTTGTTACTGTTGAAAGTTTTTTGACGCTCTCATCGAAGAAAAAAGAATCATTTAGCTTTTATAGCCTCCATTAAGATTTGAACATTTGGTCAAACATTTTCATTCTTTTTTCCATTTTCTTTCTTTATTTATCGGTTCCAACATTTATCTAAATGCTACCTGCGGAAAAACTAAATGGAGAGAATAATGGAGTAAAGTAGGAAAATTCAGAATCTGATGAACAAGATAACAGATTAATCAGTCAAGAAGTCATGGAAAAGCTGGAACTAGAAGAACAAACAAGTTGTGAAACTGAGGTTTTCGACTTATCAAGAAAACAACCGGTATCTGATGAAGCATCCCATCAACACCCAAATCAAAGCAACCCCACAAACCTTTATTGGCCAACTGAAATTCTCTCAAGGCTCGATTCAAGTCTGTTTTAAAATCATGGAGTTCTTTGAATAGTAGCCCTGAGTTTACCAAATATCATCTAAGTTTATCAGCTAAAAATAACAAAGACTACACTAACCATAGTGTTATGTGGAGGATAGCCCAACCAGAATTCAACCTTAAGGAATGACCTACAATGGAGGAAACTAACTTGGATTATCACATGAAAAACTCCAATATAGCTTGTGTGACTGAGGGTTCTGTCAATGGATTGATTTCATTGATGGAATGGCGTAGTTTAAGAGAGAACAAAACCAACAGATACTAAAAATCAATTGTGTGAAAGCTTAGAAATAAATAGTAACACTACTCCCCTAATTAATAAGTAGCAGAAAAGTGAGCGAAATCAAGAGAACGCCATCATTTTGTTCAAAAAAAGAAATTAATATTATGTGTGTGTATATAATCCGATGTGTAACCAAAATCCTAGGGTCAGAAGATTAATTAATAATTTCACTTTCTCCTCAAAGTGATTAACTATTGAAATGACAAACAACACTTACATTAAGTTATATACATTATTAGTATAAAAAGTTTTTTTTATTTTTTTTACTATCAGATCATTTAAAGAATATTTATAAATTTTAAGTTTTTCTTATTTAACCGCCTTTAAACAAGATATATCAATGAGTAATTTAATTAATCGTGTAAAGCATTTGTACATATTTATTTATTGTAGGATTTAGCTTATATAGGTGATTTTTGTAATGATAGTGTAATTTGACCTATTAATTTATATTGAATGTTTGTTTTATTTCTAAGATGTTTAAAAATAATTGACATTTAAAATCTAGCAGTGTAAAAAGAATAGACTTTCTGTACATAAAATTATTAACTCATTCTGAAAAAGATAATGACATGTAATTTCCTTCCCAAATGTGAACTATTTTTTTTTCTGGGTGGTATTTTGAAGTGAGATATAGTATATGAATTACTTTCTTTTCAACCATCTCCAATATTTTCTTTATTTTTGCTTTCTTTCTTTATAAGTTGCAAGGAATTTAATATATTAGGAATCATTAAAAGAATAGGTTGCAAATCGCAAACAAAAATAGACATTTAAGGGCAAAATAACAAAGAACTCATTAATTCAGTAAATACTTAATAGTTCTAGTGAAATATGTACACATTGATTTTAGTGCTATGAATCTAGGAAGAGCTGCATCGTCATTCACACACATATACCCTATCCTCACTCACTTGAAATAAAAAAAAGTTCTTTCTTGCTTTCTTATTTTCTTGAATTAACCTTCTACATGACTGATCTATATATTATGACAGATATGTTTTATCTTGCCCTTAAGATTTAGATTATTTTTATTTCATTATTACTTAATTCGTCCAGTCAACCTTTAATATAATTAAGAGTATTGATGTTTAAAGTTATTTTATTTTCATACTATATATATATATGTGTGTGTGTTAATATATTTGAGATTTTTTCTGTACTTTATTAACTTAATGTGTTGATATTTTAATTGATTTTTTTTGTACCATATTAATTTATACGCTCGAGATTCTTGTCCATACTAACTAACTTAAAGTACATATATTTAAATTGACATTAATTTTGTACTAAATTAATTTATACGATCAAGACTATCTTTTGTTCTTTTTTAACTTAAATGGTTGAGATTATTGCGTCATCTCAATCAGGGGCGGAGCCACGTGGACTTTGGGGGTTCATTCGAACCCCATTCATTGAAAAATTACAATATATATATATATATATATATATATATATATATATTATATGTGTATATATATATATACATGTACATATATATGTACATATATATAATATATATATGTATATATATATATATACATATATATGTATATATATACATATATACATATATATGTATATATATATATATACATATATATGTATCTCAACCAGGGGCGGAGCTACGTGGACTTCGGGGGTTCATTCGAACCTCATTCATTGAAAAATTACAATATATATATATATGTATATATGTATATATATATATGGGTGTATATATATATATATGAATTCCTTTTTCTCTGTGTATATATATTAAATTGAACCCCCTTGACACAAGCAAAAAGTTTGGTTCAATGCCAAAAGGGGTGTAAACTTTCACGCAAAGGTCCTCACGGTCTCGGGTTTGAGACCCATTCACGACGGGTTTTAATTTTTTTTTGAAAAAATGTTCTGCTTCCACCCTGAACTATACACGAAATTGTTGAGATACACCCGTACTTTAGAAGGATCTCATTAGCCTCTGAACTAATTAAAATCATATTTTTAGCAACCTTAGTGTCTAGGTGGCACATCAGTAAATCAACACACTGAGTGTCACACCCCTTTTCCACTCCAGAAATGAGGCGAAGGATTTTTCCAATTAAAATGACAGTATTGATTAGGGATTAATTTTTATCATTTTCAGGGTCGTCACTTGAAATTGAGTTATGGTGCTCCAAGTCACCTTATTGAATCCCTAATCAAAAGGAAATAACTCTTTGTTGGACTGCAAAAATAGAAAATCGGGTAAGGAATTCTGTTGATCGAGGAGAAGATGTGAGGCACCCCTCGAGTCCCATGGTTCTAGCACGGTCGCTTTTATTGACTTGTCTTAACTTAAACTATTTTGAATAAATTATGTTAAGGCCTAGGTTCACTCCTTTTTTTAATATACTAAAACTATTTAATACTCTCGTGTTAACTTTGTGAAAAGAACAAGAAAAACTTAGAAAAATATTTATCGAGGTGCATTATTGTATCCTTAAATTTTTAAATGTCTCAGAAAGATGTGTATGCCGCATTTTTAATTGAGACAAATATTTTAACGTATCTAAAAATTATCTGGTATTAAAGACTTTAATTTATTTTTTGTAAATTCATACAATTTATCTTTTCAAAATACTATTTAACCTTGACAATAAATTAAAACAATATTCAATTAAAGCATATATATAGAATATATATATATATATATATAAACGTAAAGCCTTTTCATTTAAATCTTTAAACAGCAAAATAAAATATAAGTTAAACATAAACTTCATTTAAATATTCAAAAATATAAATAATCTTTAACAACTTATTTTTTACGTACAACCAAACTAGCCAAATCTGCTATTGGGATTAGGATTTTTCAGCATGTGGATGACGGGAATTCGCTGGAATTTTACCAGCGACAGTGATAAAGAGGTTCGCGGTGTCGAAAAAAAGGAAAGAGGAGGGGCAGCGCCATTTGGGCTTCACCGGTAAACGATTCCGGCTAGATCTAGCCCTTCCATAGTGCGACAAGGGCGGGAGAAGAGGAGAAAGGACAGCGGCGATGCTGTGTCTAGGTCACCGGCCACTGATGGATAGTGACAGCTGAAAGGAGAGAGAGATCCAGTGGTTTTGGGTTGTTTTCCGGTGGGTTTCCGATGAGAACTCGCCGAAAAATTCAAGAAATCAATTCTTCTCTGTTCACTCCTCTATTTTCTGATTTTTCTCTCATTTATCACTGATTTTCTTCTCCATTTTGCTAAGTTTTCATCAATTATTATTACTGTGTTTGTGTGTACTACAGTATATGCATGTGTTTTCGAAGGTGTGTCTGTGTATGGCAATAAAAAATTAAAATATCAGTGATGTAGTGTGCTGTGAATATACAGTGTAAAAGATGGATTCTGTTAAAACATTTTGCGAAATATCAAGCATAAATTATCTCATTATATGTATTCATCCACAGAGAACATATTGAATATTTCATTCATGTTTTTTTCACTATAAAATTGATAACATAAATGTTTGAATATGAACCTGTAATGAATTAATTGAGTGATGAAATAAAAGATTGTCATCGGAAACTTCAACAGAATCTTGAAATTTGATTTTATACTCTTTCTTTTCTTTGTTTTCTCCTTCGGAGTTTTTCCTTACAGTGTTTTTCTCTCTGTATATTTCTCTATGAGTTTCTTTCTGTATGATATTGTAGAGCTCAAGTACGTTGTATCTGCCTTTTTTAAACTGAATAGGGAGTCCTTTTATAAAAGGACTTTTGGGAGGGAATGGTTAAAAGTCAGATAAAAGGAAGGGGGAAAAAATTTAAAATTTAAAAATCAAAATCTATATATTGTATATTATTTAATTAATAATAATAAATAAAGATAAATAATAAATAGAAGTAAATGAATAAATAAATAAATAAGATAATAGAAAAATAAACAAATTAAATAATAAAACATTAATATAATAATAATTAATTAATTTTATATTTAATAAAACATAATAACAATTTATAAATAGACAAATATAAATATAATAAAATAGTATTTAAACTACTAATTTATTTATTAAAATTTATAAAAGAAAACATTTATTTTTAATTTTTATATTATTTTTTTATTAGAATAAAAATAAAAATAATATATGATTAAATATAAATATAAATATTTAATATTGATAGACAAGTTAAAATTTAGGAAGGATCAAAAATCACGTGTCTACATTTTTGCCCCTCTTTGTGTGGAATCTCGAAGAGTTTTCATATAAATAAGTAGACAAAATATGATTTTTAATGCTCCAATTATTTGAAAGGTAAGGATAAAATAAAATTAAAAATAAAAGTAAAAATGTGACCGAGTCCTGTTTTTGGACATCCTACCTATCCCGGGTTATAAGGGAATTAGGTCACGAGTAGTTCAAAGGTAATATGGAGAGAAAACGAGTTAAAGGTCGAATGATATTCCGTCAAGTTTTCAGTTAACAACTTCTGCCTTTTACATTCAAATGGCTAACAAAAAATCAAAAATGAAAAATACAAATGAAAATTAAAATCTCTAAAATCTTGATTCAAATCTTCGTGACTTGAACTTGAAAATTCACCCTATTCTTCAGGCGAGCTCCTAGCTTGTTACTTTTTCACCCTGTTCTTCAGGTGGGCTACTGGACTTCCTTTTTTCTTTACCCTGTTCTTCAAGCGGACTCCTGGACTTCTTTTTTTTTCACCCTGTTCTTCAGACGGGCTCCTGGACTTTCTCTTTTCTTCACCCTGTTCTTCAGGTGGGTTCCTGGACTTTCTTTTTTCGTCACCCTGTTCTTCAGGCGGGCTCCTGGACTCACAATTTCTTCACCCTGTTCTTTAGGAGGGCTCCTGGACTTTCTTTTCTTCACCCTGTTCTTCAGGCGCGCTCCTAGACTTACAAATTTCTTCACCCTGTTCTTCAGGCGGGCTCCTGGACTTACAAATTTTTTCACCTTGTTCTTCAGGCGGGCTCCTGGACTTATAATTTCTTCACCCTGTTCTTCAGGCGGGCTCCTGGACTTGTAATTTCTTCACCCTGTTCTTCAGGCGGGCTCCTGGGCATACAAATTTCTTCCCCATGTTCTTCAGGCAGGCTCCTAGACTTACAAATTTCTTCACCCTGTTCTTCAGGAGGTCTCCCGGACTTCCTTTTTCTGATTTTTCAAATATGATCCATAACTAAGATTCAATAATGTATGTTGTAATCATGACTCTAGCATTGACAGAAGTATGAAATTGCATCCTTTATTTGAAAACTTTCTGTTTCTGTTTCAAACAAAACAAAGACAAATTGTGAGTTTTAAAAACACATGGTGGTTGGTTTGTTGTATTTGGATCTTGAACTGATTGTTCTTGCACTTTCCATGCTCAACTCCTTTTCATTCCTTGATTGACATCCATTGACTTGTCATACTTCTGACCCAAAATTCTAACTACTGGTACTCTCAACTCAAAACATATTTCTCCTGTATAATATCTCAAGATTTAACTTTTCATATACCTTTTATCTTTCAACTAGCCAAGAATTGTCAAATCATGATCATTCTGAGTACTTTATTATACTTTGAAGTGTTGTGTTTGTACGTCGACCCTTTATCTTGCTTTTTACCATTGAAGAAGTTGGTAGTAAGTTTGGAGTTCTTTCTCACTTCACCTGACGTGAATTTGACTCAAAAACACACAAAAGACAACAAAAATTTTCATTTGACGATAAGGACACAAAATATCAAAAATCAAAATAAAAAAAAAAAAGAAAAAGATAATAGGCATCTCTTTTTCAAAACAAAGAGAAAAACTTATCTGAATGTGGAAACTGATTCGGGTGATTATGACATGCATTTTGAATCAAACAACCAGATCTACCCACACTAATCATTACAATTTTTGTCCACTTATTGAACTTTAAATTAGGTCAACCTTGAACTTGTTCCTTCTGGATAACAAACCTCCTTCGGCTAGTGGCACCTCAATGGGTTTTTGCCAACGAGTCTATCTTATTTTTATTTTTTTCAGCTCACAGTCGCCTTATGGTGCCCAAAAGGGTTTTCACCAATAAGACTCTCTCATTTTCATTCACTTTTTCTTTTAAGTAAACATCAAAAATATAAATATCATGCACCCATAACATGTTTAGCCTTGACATTCTCAAAGATTGATCTGAAGGTCTTTCTTTGGTTGTAACTTGGCTTTTAGACTGGGTTAGAAAGAAAGATCGGCGTGAAGCTCAAAATTTACACAACATTGGGTAAAGCATACAACTTTTGGAATCGACTCTTTTTAAGGAAATAAACTTTTGCCCCAGTTTCATTTTATTCTGGGTAATTTGAATTTTCTTTTGGTTGGACCGAACCCCAAAGTAGAGGTGCCTACATATCTTGTCATAGCAAGAATCAGGTCAAACGTAGTTCAGGAAAATTTCTTTTGCTTGATTTTGAAATTTTGATTGATTTTTTTTTCACTTTAATTTGATTCCAAAAGACGGGTACGAAGAAAGATAAAAGCTCAAAAGGGGTAAGCAAAGGTTGATATATTATTCGGATAGTAGAACAAAATGCCTTCATCATTTCAATCTTTTAAAATGCAAGTACAAAACCTACATAATGTAATTGTACAAGAATATCATACATAATATCTTTTAACTGCATCAACATTAACCGGCATTCCTTCCATTTCGCCTTCTATATCAGTCAGATATAACGCGCCGTTAAGTAACACTTTCTTCACCATGAATGGTTCATGCCAATTAGGAGAAAATTTGTCTTTGGCTTCAATCTGATGGCGTAGGATGCATCTTAGTACTAACTGACCAACTTCAAAATGTTTGTGACGCACCTTTTGTTATATGCTCGGGCCATTCTTTTATGGTATAGTTGTCCATGACATACTGATGTTAATCATTTTTTATCAATCAAGCTTAATTGCTCCAAATGAATCTTGACCCATTGGCCATCATCAATTTCAGCTTCTACAACTACTTGAAGAGATGGAATTTCAATCTTTGCGTACACTAACAAGTAAAGAGTTGCACCAATTGAAGTCCGAACTGTAGTACGATAACCCAACAAAGCAAAAGATAACTTTTCATGCTGCTATCGGGAACCCTATACCATCTTACGGAGTATTTTCTTTAAGTTCTTGTTGACAGCTTCTATATCTCCATTTGCCTTTGGACAATAAGGAGTTGAATTTCGATGCATAATCTTAAATTGTTGGCACACTTCTTGCATCAGATGGCTATTGAGATTCGCAGCATTATCTGTGATAATTATCTTTGAAATGCCGAACCGACAAATGATGTTGGAGTGAATGAAATCAACCATCACTTTCTTGGTCACTAACTTGAAAGTCACTACTTCCACCCACTTCGTAAAATAATCAATGGCTACAAAGATGAACCTATGTCCATTCGAAGCCTTTGGTTCAATTGGTCCAATTATGTCCATTCCCCAAGCCACAAAAGGTCATGGAGCAGTGATTGTATGCAACTCAGATAGAGGGGAATGTATCAAGTCCTCATGTACTTGACATTCATGACATTTACGAACAAAATTGATGGAATCTCGCTCCATGGTGAGCCAATAATAACCTGCTCGGAGTATTTTCTTTGCCAAAACATACCTACTCATGTGTAGTCCACAAATCCCAGAATGTACTTCAGTCATAATTTTTCAAGCTTCTTTAGCATCTACACACCTCAAAAGTCCCAAATCAGAAGTTTTCTTATACAAGATTCCTCCACTTAGGAAAAATCTACTAGATAAACATTGAATGGTTCTCTTTTGGTTACCATCGGCATGTATAGGATATTTTCCAGTCTGAATATATTCTTTGATATCATGGAACCACGGCTCCCCATCAAGTTCTTCTCAACCACATTGCAATATGCATGTTGATAATGAATCTATATATGCAAAGGGTCAATATAAGTTTTGTCGGGATGTTGAAGCATCGAAGATAAGGTTGACAAAGCATCAGCAATCTCAATATGAGCTCTGGGAATGTGTTTGAACTTTACTGATACAAATCATTGACATAGATCTTGCAAACAACCTCGATATGGTAGGATCTTTGAATCACGAGTCTCTAAATCTCCATGGATTTGATGAACTAACAAATCTGAGTCTCCTAAAACTAACAATTCTTGGATCCCCATGTCAATAGCTAATCTCAAACCCAAAATGCAAGCTTCATATTCTGCCATACTATTGGTACAATAGAATCAAAGTTGGGCTATTATAGGATAATATTGTCCTGATTCAGAAATAAGAACTGCTCCTATTCCCACTCCTTTTACATTAATAGCTCCATCAAAGAACAACTTCCAACCTGAGTGGCTATCACCAGAAACAAACTCATCAACATACAATACCTCTTCATCTGGAAAGTAAGTCTTCAACGGTTCATACTCCTCATCAATAGGATTTTTAGCCAAATAATCTGCTAAAGCTTGAGCTTTCATTGCAGTTGTGTGACATAGACAATATCAAACTCTGTGAGCAATGTCTGTCATTTTGCGAGTCTGCCTGTGGGCATTGGCTTCTGAAAAATGTACTTTAAAGGATCCATACGAGATCTGAGGTAAGTAGTATGATATAAAAAGTAATATTTCAGCTTTTGGGCTACCCAAGTTAAGGCGTAACATGTCTTCTCAAGAAGAGTGTACTTAGCCTCATAAGTGGTAAACTGTTTGATAAGGTAGTATATGGCCTGTTCTTTTCTGCCTGTAACGTCATGTTGACCCAATACACAACCGAAAGAATTTTCTAACATAGACATGTACAATATCAATGGTCTGTCTGGCTCTGAAGGAACCAAATTAGGTGGATTCGACAAGTATCTCTTAATTTTATCAAATGCCTCTTGACATTCTTTAGTCCATTCAACTTTAGCATTCTTCTTCAACAACTTGAATATTAGCTCGCAGGTTGTCGTATGCTGAGCAATGAATATACTGATATAATTCAACCTTCCAAGTAAGCTCATCACCTCTATTTTATTCTTTGGTTGAGGTAAATCTTGAATAGCTTTTATTTTTGAAGGATCTAACTCAATGCCGCGTCGACTGACTATAAACCCTAAGAGCTTTCCTGATGGTACGCCAAATACATATTTCGCTAGGTTAAGTTTGAGATCATATCTTTGAATCCTTTCAAAGAATTTTCTAAGATCTTTAACATGGTCAGACTGCTCTCTGGATTTAATGATCACATCGTTAACATAAACTTCAATCTCCTTGTGCATCATGTCATGAAACATTGTAGTCATTGCCCTCATATAAGTTACCCCAGCATTCTTTAGTCGGAACGGAATAACTCAATAACTATATGTCCCCCATGATGTGATAAATGATTTCTTTTTGGCATCTTCTGGATCCATAATGATCTGGTAATACCCCACATAACAATCCACAAAAGACGCAAGATCATGTTTAGCACTATTGTCCAATAAAATATGGACATTAGGAAGTGGAAAATTATCTTTCGGACTCGCTTTATTTAGATCACGATAATCAACACACATCCGAACTTTATCATCCTTCTTTGGAACAGGGACAATATTTGCCAACCAAGTAGGATATTGATCCACTCCAATGACTTTAGCTTCAAGTTGCTTCGTGATCTCCTCTTTGATTCTTACACTCATGTCGGTTTTAAAATTCCTTAACTTTTGCTTGATAGGTGGGAAATTAGGATCAATTAGCAACTTGTGAACTACCACATCGGTGCTCAAACTGGGCATATCATCATATGACCATGCAAAGATGTCTTTGTACTCAAGAAAAGCTTCAATTATAGCTTTCTTTTGTTGTGGTTGAGCATGTACACTTATCTTAGTCTTCCTAATATTTTCATAATCTAGTAAATTAATAGTCTCAAACTGTTTGAAATCTTTGCTTATATCTTCAAATGTTTCTTCTTCATCATATTCAACTTCTTTATTCATTATTTCATAATTAGATTGGGTTTTTAAATTTAGTTGACAATTCTTCATGCATGTGATATCATTAGAATAAGCATAGAAAGAATTGCATAATAGAAAATAAATAAACAAATAAATATCAGACTCAAAATAAAATAAAGGGAAACTGTACTTTATTAAAAACAAAGCTAGAAAGAGTTTTAACCTAAAATACCAAGGTAATGATCTGAATTACAATCCTAAAATTATTCAAATTACAGAAAGAAAAACAAACTACCAAGACTGAAAGAAAAACAAATAAACTACCAAAACTCCTTCATAGTAGGGAGAGGACTGGCCTCCCAATTGTTAAGCTGGACATCAGGGCCGATAAACTGCACATATGCATTACTGATACCTTCCCTAATTTTAACCATATCAGCTTCAATGAACATATTTTGGAAAAGGCCAATCAACTCTGTATCATCATCATTCACTGACTCTGCAGTAGATAACATAGAGGACCTAACAACATTGACTTTTATAAAGGATTTATGAAGTGGCGGTATCGACTTGGTAAGTGCCCATGACTCTTTCTTATGCCGTTTAGCCTTCTTTATATCTTCAACATTGGGCACGTATCCCAAACCAAAAGAACCAAGGTTCTCATGGAGGTTTACTGGATGAACCCTACCTTGCAAAAACAATCCTAGACCTTTCCCTGGTTCGAAACCATGCTTCAACATTTCATTCACTTCCATAACAGATGCAGAGGATAATTGTGGTCTTGCGATGAGATTTCTCTCGAGGATATGCTCAACAGCCAATACCTCAGAAGTTTGATGAATTAATACTCTGTTTGTAGTATCTGCTTTAATGGAGGAAATGGAATAGTCTTTATACATGGATAAGTCTCCTTCACCATGAACAACTATCTCTTGTCTGTCATGTTCAAATTTGACCATTTGGTGCAACGTTGATGCGACTGCTTTAGCCCTATGAATCCATGGCCTTCCAAATAACATATTATATGAAGCATCAATGTTGAGTACTTGGAAATCCATAGAAAATCTACAGGCCCAATTGTCAATATGAGTTCTATTTCACCAATGGCATCAATTTTTGATCCGTCAAAACCTTTGACGCATACATTATTAGGTCGGATTCTTTCTATATTAACATTCAACTTTTGCAAAGTTGACATAGGACAAATGTTAGCGCCTGATCCTCCATCAATTAACACTCGGGTGACGATGGAATGTTCGCATTTCACAGTAATGTAGAGACCCTTATTATGTCCAGTACCTTCCACAGGCAATTCATCGTCTGAGAAAGTAATCTTGTTTGCTTCAAGGATCTTTTCAACAGAATATTCAGTCAATTCCATTTTCTTTAAGAATTCTTCGGCTTCTTCATCAGTAAAAGGCTTCTTGACCGTTATTTGTTCTTCATTGCCTTGTTTATTATTTCTTAACTCTATTGGGTCATAACATCTTCCAGATCGAGTTAATCCCCCTAATTCATCCACATCTTCAATCACTTCCTTCCCCTTGTGCATCACTACAACACGATTATAATTCTAAGAAACTGCCTTAGTATTAACCATAGGCAACTTTGACACTGGTTTAATAACAATGGGAGCTATAGGAACTCCTTTTATGATTAAGAGAGGTTTAGGGGATCTTTCAGGAACAATGAGTTTTGGCTTTACTTGACTTGACCCTTTCTTGAATCTCTTTCTCCATCACCAAGGGAACATTTGATGATTCAGGTTTTGTTATCACCACCTCTACTTCTACAGGTTTTTCTTTTGTCAAATCTACAGTATTTGTTGATTTTTCTAAATCATTTTAAATTTTAATGATTGGCTTGAAGGATATTACAGCATCTTTACCACTGGGTATCACTTTGAGAATGTTTGCTTCATTATGATCTGGCAGCGGATTTTGTTTGACATTTGGAGCGTCTGTACTTTGTACCATGATCTGTTGGGTGTCAATCAGCCCTTGAATAGATCTTTTTAGATACCAACATTTCTCTGTGTCGTGCCCTGGTGCATCATAACAGTATTCACATCTTCTAGAATAGTCCAAGTTCTTCGGGGAGGGTTCGGGATTCTTCTCTCAATTGGGTTTTGAACATTCATCTTCCTCAGCCTATGAAATAAACTAGTGTAAGATATTCCAATAGGAGTGAAGTTATCTTTTCCCATGTTATCCCTTTTGTAGTCTGCTCTAGGTCAGAAATTAGACCTAGGAGGGCCTCTTTGAACTTACGGGACCAGTGGATGATTTTGGATGGCTGGTGCACGCCATTGCGGGTATGAAGGAACCCGAGCATATGGTTATGACTTGTAAATAGGATATTGGGGTAATGGAATGAAATATAATGGATTTTGTGCATATGGTTGACGCGCACCTTTCCAATGTTGTCGTGGACTTGGTACGACAGTTGCTACATCCTCTTTTCTTTTCTTTCCCCTGAAACTTTCTGCACCACTTTAAATTGCCTGTGTTGTTGCTTTCAAAGCAGCATGGCTAATAATCTTTCCCAACTTTATTCCATTCTCTACCATCTCTCCAACTTTAATAATTTCAGCAAATGTGCTTCCAATAGTAGAAAGTAAGTGATGGAAATAATCGGGTTCTTGAGTTTGCAAAAAGATATCGATCATTTCAGATTCCTTTATCAATGGTCTGACGCTTGAAGCCTTCTCTCTCCATCTGATAGCATATTCTCAAAAACTTTCAGTCATCTTTTTTCTCATGTTAGCAAGCATAGTGCGATCTGGCACTATTTCAATGTTACATTGAAATTGATGAATAAAATCTCGAGCCATGTCATCCCACACGTGCCAACGGGAAATGTCTTGGTCAATAAACCATTCAGAAGTTATTCCTGTCAGGCTTCCTCCAAAGTAAGCCATCAATAATTCTTATTTTCCTCTTTCTCTCCTTAATTGGTTGCAGAACTTTTTCAAGTGAGCAACAAGATCGCCATGACCTTCGTATTTGTCAAACTTTGGCAATTTGAACCCTAGCGGCAAATGGACGTCAGGAAACACACATAAATCTTTGTATGAAACACTTTTTGGTCCACCTAATCCTTGCATATTTCTCATACTTTGCTCCAAGCTTCTTACTTTTCTAGCCATTTTCTCTTGTTCCTTATTTTTAATAATCTTCTCAGTCATGATTGGAGAAATAAGAATGATAATGAGGATTTTGGGATTTGAAAGTTATTTCAGGAGGATATAACAGATCATGACTTGGTTCCCCCATATTCTTTGGTACTGTCGATTGAGTACCCGCAGCAGCTGGTGCCATAGAAGTAAAAAGTGGATTATTTATGACAGCCAAATTTGGTGGGCGCATAGTAGAAGTACTAGAAATACCAGACATATAAGCAAATGGGCCAAATCCTAGTGGGTAAAATGGATCATTAGTTCGAGCTGGAGAAGCATTTGGATCATTTAAAGTCGAAAGTCCAGGGATTGAAGAAGGTGGGGCTTGTCCATTCAACCAAGCTTGGTACATCTCTGCCATCTATTGTTTCAATAACTTAAGTTCTTCCATTGATGCTATTTCCTGCGAAATCAAATGATTTTGCTCTTCTTCACTGTCAGACTCTATACCTTCTTTGTGGGTCATTTTTCTTTTTCCCTTGTATTTGGTTTTGTATGGATGTGATGCCATTTTAAACCACAACCAACCACCAATCACTTTATCTTTCTGTTACCAAGTTGCAAACAAGTGAGTGTTATATATTTAACACATTGTATGTCATGCTTCTATATGCATTTCCCAACCTACCATGGAAGGCTTTGTGTTTCATCCTGGCTTTTCTAGTCATTCTTTTCAAAAGTTATGATCGAACCCTTTGGAGGGTTTCCTATGTATCATGCCAGGACATGAATCACATCTTGCATAGTTCTGGAGGAATTTTAACAAAATGATTGTTTTGTCTTTTTTTTATTGAAGAAAATAAAGTAAGTGAAGTAAAACATATGTAATATATATAGGAATAAACAATCAACTTCATTACATTCTATAATATAAATACGACAAAATAACTGACCCAACTCCTAAGATAAAACCTACTAACTGATATCGGAAAACTAAAAGACATAACATCTAAACAAAAAGTTTGAAAAATGAAAATGAAAAACTATGACCAAGAAAACAACTATCCATTCAAGGAGACTTCGGCTTGATATGTCCTCCCAAACCCAAGTATATGTCCTCCAATGAAGTAGTGAGACGCAGTGCAAAAGCTGGTACTTGCACCAAAAAGTCTTCACGATTTAACTGTTGATAATCCAAACCCATTCTGGCAGTATCCTGTGCTACACGACGGACCTTCCCTCGAAGGGAACTAAAGGCCTACTCCCATTCATTGGCCTGTCGATTTTGGAAATCAACCATCTCTCTTGCACGCTGTTCACGAGCAGAAGCAACCTCTAACTTTTCTTGTAATATTCCTTTTTCACGAATCCATTAAGATCTCTCTCGATCAAATTCTTCTTGTATATTCTTTTCAACTTCTTGCAGTTGCTATCGGGGAGATGCGGCAGACCCCATTGTGGTAGCCAGTTTGATTTATCCCTGAAGTGCAACCTCAATATCTGTTGATTTAACTTTCTCTTCAGTAAATTCCCTTTGTTGTTCATTTATTTTTGCCCCGGCGTGCTCTAATTCTGTTCTCAAAGCTTGGTTGTCCTCATGATATTCTCGCATGGCTCTCTAATCCCTATCCTGATTGCAGCTTCCTGATCTATAGGTCCCCTAATCGATCTTTCTAGTCTAACTGGTGGACTTAACTATTTTTCAAACCATTCACGGTAATCTGGGTGCACTTCTACTTTCTCACGCTCTATGACCATTGTTTCAATCCCCATGATACGGTAACCCTCCTAAATCTGCTAGGCCAATTCCTCCGGAAGTGGGATCTCTGGTCTGACCTCAAATACAAACTCGGTCATATTTTTCGTTATGGGAATTATTTGATGTCTTCCTAGATGACATAGAACTCTCAATGGAACATACGGTTGAACACCCTTAATACCCATTAATAACAAGAACGGCCGAATGATAGAACTATGTATGACTTGCCTCCAAGGGAACCAAGGGAGATTCCAAGTGATTTTATCTGCTGTCAGAGAACAAAAAATCTTATCCCAATCTCTAACTCATTCTGGGCATTTATATTTCTCTAACCTCTCTTCGTAATCTTTGATGCGATTAAATCGCTCAGGATTAAACCTTTCCATTATAGGACGTCGGTAAAGCTTCTCCACAATCCATATCTATAACAAGATATTATCCCTCGAAAAAAACTCTTTCCTTTCTGACAAACGGTCAAAGCACGGTAGATATCTGCCAGGATCATTGGTACCATAGTGTAATCTTTCTTAATCGGTATCTGTACCACCCCCGCTAAACGAATATTAATTTTTTCTTCTCTCCTCGGGAAGATCATAGTGCTTAGAAAGGCTACCATGAATGCAAATCATCTTTGAACTTTCCAATCCTCAAAACTTTTTTTATTACAAAGCTGTTTACCGTACTTTTCAAACCCCTCTTGTTTTCCATATTTGTCATACAAAAACTGCAAGGAAACCCAACCTTTTTTCGTTGATTCTTCTTTTGAGTTTCGTATGTTCATGAGCTTGCAGAATCTATTTATCGAAATGAGTCTTGGGCTATAAGTTTCTTTCGATTCATATCCCCATATCCAACATATGTCGCTATCTCCTCTAAAGTAGGAGTCAACTCAAAATCCAAAAAATGAAACATATTGTTCTTCGGGTCCCAGAAGGTTAGTAATGCATCAATCACCTCCCTATTAGGCTTGATTGACATAATACTCTTCAAAAAACTCAAATACTTATGTATCTCATCATAATCGAATGTATCCATTTCGTTCCACCACAACAAAAGCTGCAAAGGGGTACAATCCACAACCTGAAGCGGTATACTCTCATCCCTCTTTCTCTTTGAACATTTTCCACGAACAGGAGGAGACATTTTATACCTATTGACAAGGACATGAGATTAATAAATGTCTAGACTTAGGCAAGACTTAATTCATTAATTTTTGAAAAGAATTTTTAACTTGACTCGTGAGACCTAGTGCGACCATTACTTAGTTGCAAAGAACAATTTTATCAAAATGAAAAAGTGAGAAAAATATGACTGATAATATTTTTACGAAAAACACTTATTTAAATTGACTTTATCAAAAAACTTTGCAATAACAGACCCCTAGACAATTTTAACTATATATTTAGAGACAATACCCCTAAGTACACTTAAAAGGAACAAAAGAAAATAAAATAAAATAGAATGACTTAGAAAATAAGAATGATTGTTTTATGTATGAAGTTGTATAAAAATTTCAGCCTCACGACCACTAAAGGTTTAGGATTGTTAAGATTTATATATATTTTATTTTGTAAAACTTAGCCTCATGATCCCTAAAGATTCAGGGCTATATATTAAGATACATAAAAATTAGACAGAATTAAAAAAATAATTATGAAATTAATCATATTTTTAAAATATTTCCCAATAAGTCAATGAATAGTTTTCCAAAGATAGGGTCGTATCCTGAGAAGGACTTCCTACGTATCCCACTAAGATGTGAGAATCAGACCCTCATAGTTCATGAAAACCATAAAACTATATTACTAAAAATTTTCTCTTTTAAAAATAAAATTTTTCTTTCAAAAATGATTCACTAAATGTGATCATAATTTAATCTCTTGCATTTTAATGTTGCCTAAAAGCCGGTCAACAAACAAATAGCCTTCCAAACAAATGTCAAAGAGCACGTAGGATGCACATGTTGGTCTTTATAAAGTAGGTTAGCTGAGACAAACTCGGCCCCTGGGCCGAGTCTCGCTAAGTCAAATGCATATGATGCAAATAAAGCGGCACCTAATAGGGATAACCAGATTCTGAGTTTTTAGTTCTTTTAAGTTTAAACCTAATAGGGATAGGTGTCTAGACTGCCTTACCCGAGTGGACACTCGAGCCATAGAGGGACAACTTGGTTGGTAGCAAGGCAACACCGCCTTTGTTGTCGATCCGAACCCTGCCTAACATGTATGACTATATCCTTCACTAGGTATCTTGACACTCCGGCTATCTCAAAAAGAAAGTAGGATGCATGTGTTGCATTCCTTCTATCTTATTTCAAAGACTCAGAGGGGTGTGCAAGAGAAGACAGTATGTAATACATTTCAATAAATATCAAAGCAGAAAATAAGCGACAAGTAGCACATAAGGCCAACAAACACAATATCAACAATAATTAAAGAAAGTATAAGTCAATATAAAAAGTTTGAATTCTTATTAGTCCCCAGCAGAGTCGCCATAGATGTCACACCCCTTTTTTGCTCCAGGAACGAGTCGAAGGATTTTTTCAATTAAAATAGCGGTATTGAATAAGGATTAATTTTTATCATTCTCAGAGTCGCCACTTGGAATTAAGTTATGGTGCTCCAAGTCACCTTATTGATTCCCTAATCAAAAGGAAATGACTCTTTGTTGGTCTGCGAAAATAGAAGACCGGGTAAGAAATTCTGTTGACCGAGGGGAAGGTGTGAGGCACCCCTCGAGTCCCGTGGTTCTAGCACGGTCGCTTTTATTGACTTATCTTAACTTAAACTATTTTGAATAAATTATGTTAAGGCCTAGGTTCTCTCCTTTTTTTAATATACTGAAACTATTTAATACTCTCGTGTTAACTCAGTGAAAAAAAATTAGAAAAATATTTATCGAGGTGCATTATTGCATCCTTAAATTTTTAAATGTCTCAGAAAGATGCATATTCCGCATTCTTAATTGAGACGAATATTTTAACGTATCTAAAAATTATATGGCATTAAACACTTTAATTTATTTTTTGTAAATTCATACAATTTATCTTTTCCAAATACTATTTAACCTTGACAATAAATTAAAACAATATTCAATTAAAGCATATAATTAATTTAACAAATAATTATTAAGTTTTAATAATTAAGTTTAATAATAAAATAATAAAATATAATATATATATATATATATATATATATATATATATATATATATATATATATATATATATAAACATAAAGCCTTTTCATTTAAATTTTAAACAGCAAAATAGAATATAAGTTAAACATAAACTTCATTTAAATATTCAAAAATATATATACAATAGTACATTAAATAATCTTTAACAGCTTATTTTTTACATACAACCAAACTAGCGAAATCTGTTATTTGGGGTTAGGATTTTTCAGCGTGTGGATGAAGGAAATTCGTCGGAATTTTGCCGGCGACAGTGATAAGGAGGTTCACCAGTGTCGGAAGAAAGGAAAGTGGAGGGGCAGCACCGTTTGGGCTTCACTGGTAAACGATTCCGACTAGATCTAGCCCTTCCATGGAACGACAAGGGTGGCAGAAAAGAAGAAAGGACAGCGGCGGAGATGCTGCGCCTGAGTCGCCGGCCACTAATGGATAGTGACGGCTGAACGGAGAGAGAGATCCAGCAGTTTTAGGTTGTTTTCCGGCAGGTTTCCGATGAGAACTCACCGGAAAATTCAAGAAATCAATTCTTCTCTTCTCACTCCTCTATTTTCTGATCTTTCTCTCATTTGTCACTGATTTTTTTCTCCGTTTTGCTAATTTTTCATCAATTCTTATTACTGTATTTGTGTGCGCTACAATATATGCATGTGTTTTCGGAGGGGTATGTGTGTATGGCAATAAAAAATTAAAATATCAGTGATGTAGTGTGTTGTGTATATACAATGTAAAAGATGGATTCTGTTAATAATACATTGTGTGAAATATCAAGCATAAATTATCTCATTATATGTGTTCATCCACAGAGAACATATTGAATATTTCATTCATGTTTTTTCACCATAAAATTGATAACATAAATGTTTGAATATGAACCTGTAATGAATAAATTGAGAGATGAAATAAAAGATTGTCACCGAAAACTTCAACGTAATCTTGAAATTTGATTTTTTACTCTTTCTTTTCTTTGTTTTCTCCTTCAGAGTTTTTCCTTACTGTGTTTTTCTCTCTGTATTTTTCTCTCTGGTTTTCTTTCTATCTGATATTGTAGAGTTCAAGTACGTAGTCTCTGCCTTTTTTTAACTAAATAGGGAGTCCTTTTATAAGAGGACTTTTGAAAGGGAACAGTTAAAAGTCAAATAAGGGGAAGGGGGGGAATTTAAATTTAAAAATCAAAATCTATATATTATATATTATTTAATTAATAATAATAAATAAAGATAAATAATAAATAGAAGTAAATGAATAAATAAATAAGGTAATAGAAAAATAAACAAATGAAATAATAAAACATTAATATAATAATAATTAATTAATTTTATATTTAATAAAACATAATAAAAATTTATAAATAGAAAAATATAAATATAATAAAATAGTATTTAAACTACTAATTTATTTATTAAAATTTATAAAAGAAAACATATATTTTTAATTTTTATATTAATTTTTTTAGATTAGAATAAAAATAAAAATAATATATGATTAAATATAAATATAAATATAAATATTTAATATTGATAGACAAGTTAAAATTTAGGGAGGATAAAACATTATGTGTCTACACTGAGGGTCCACATAGGCACACGTGTGTGCCACGTGTGTTAAATTAATGATTAGTGAAGTTTGCCCACACTTTTGCTAAATCAATCATGATGTTACAAATTTATCCTTTTTAGTTTTATTTTAATATAGAATGACTAATTCATTACTTAAATAAAAGATCTTTCACAAAACATTATTTTCTAAAGACTAAACTTTTTTGAAAGAATGTAACAGTTGCATTTGAAATTTTCAAAGGTCAAACGTTAATTTTCGAATAAAGTGAAAAATTAAATTTTGGTATGAATATAACAAACAATGAGTAGAAAATAGTAACTGAATCCTAAAAGGCGTAAATTTCATTTAACAACGAAACACTTAAGTAGACATAACATGGGATCTTTTGTTAAATTGTCTTTTCAAGTCATCTTTTTAATTAAATAAACTACAAGTCTTTTTTTTTTTTTTTTTTGGGGGGGGGAGGGGATATGACCCATTTTTGACCTATATATAGATAGATCGATTATCAATCCGACAGATGAAAAAATAGAAGTAGGTCATTTTGCTAATTGAAAACTTGAAAACACTTAATAGCTAATTTACCATGATCTATCATAAGTAGATGTAAGAATGACATAACTTAATAATTTTTAATAACATATTATACATAATCCACAATTATTATAAAATTATATGAATAGGAGGTCTTATTTAAAGTTTCTACGAATCTTTGTCAAGACTCAAGAGTGATATTATGAGTAGCATATAGTAATCTTTTCACCGTTCCTTTTTACTTGTCATAATTTTCTTTTTGAGAGTCAGATGATATAATTTTTATCAATGTTTTAAGTTATACTTTTCATCATATTGATATGAGAAAAAATGAAATTTATAGTGCTTCTTATATAATTTTTGAATATCTAAATTTAATTTTAAAATTTTTTGTTAATATAAAATGATTTAGCTTTGAAAATTGGGATAAGGCACAAGTATCTTCCAAACTATACCCGAAATTCTAGTGACATACCTAAACTTTACAACGTCCTACTGCACCCTAAGCTCATTTTTCTATTATTTTTTTACTCCTTTTGTACTGACGTGGCTGCTAAGTAGCAAAATATTTTATGTTCATTTTGTGTTTGACTTGACAGCCACGTGAGCATAAAAAGAGTATAAAAATACAATTATATGAGTTTAGGGAGGTAATTGAACCCTTGTAAAGTTTAGTTGTGTCGCTAGGATTTCGAATATAGTTTTTTTTTATTATTATTTTTTTTTTGGGGGGGGGGGGAGGGGGTATTTGTGCCTTATCTCTTGAAAATTAGTCAACTTGACTTTCAAAAAGTAAAACATGATAATTATTTTGAAATGGAGCGAGTAATTAAGATAGTACCATTTCTCTTTGTAAGACTAATTTTGATAACGCTGAAGTTATTTCAAATTTATTGTTTGCATTCTTAATTACTTCTCCATAATTCATTCATTAAAAATAATAATCTGAAGTGAAGTACAGTATTTTTTAGTGATTTTAGTTAAACTAGTTTAACCGCACGTGTCTTGCATGTGTAACATTTGATTATTTAAAATTTAATAGTATTAATTATTACGGAGATTTGTAATGAAGTACAAAAAGTTCAAATCACTTTTCAAATATCCTTCACACTTTAATATAATACTGTAAATATAAACATACATTTTAGTGTAAGCACGTATATATTTTACCACCAGAAATTGTGTTTGTCATGCAATACCTCTTTTCTTTTGGGTCCATTGCATTAGAAGCCTAAAAAAATAAATTATAAAAGCAACAACGCATGATTTAGAAAGGAAAAAATTGATGAGTTGAAAAAAATTGTACCTGAATGTGTGAGTCATTTTCTCATATTTAATTGAGGAAGCGCATTACTTATTAATAGATCCAACAAAGAATAGAAACTAAATCAATTATAAAACATAAATCCAACTAATAACATAAATTAGATCAACTAAGAATATAAGCAAAATTGTTGGCATAGCAATTTATATTGTGTTTAATTCATTAATAAGCAAGCAAATGAATTGAATCATTTCAAAAAACTGAAGAAAAAGGAAAGTGTCCCATGTCCGAATCATATGAATTGAAGCTCATTAATGTGCCAATATTTTCCAATTTCGAACAAGGAGGAACATCATAAAATGAATTGAGAAACGAAGATGACTATGACTATAATCAAAATTTAGCAATCTTGAAGTCTATCTATCATTACCACTCTAATCATGGGGTAGTTCCATATCCTTCTTATTCAGAGAAATTTATTGATTACATCGAAACTTCAGTTCCCAACTTTAAATGCCGTGGCCAAGCATTGGAACCTGAGATCATTACATTAGAGCAACATTTCTTAACTCTTATGAATATGGCAGCACGTACGAGATATTACCCTGAGATAATCCACCCTGTTTCTCAACAGATCTTCTTCTTGTGTATGGCTTTATGGGATTAATTTCGGAGATTATTATTAGTTGATGAACAGCAAGATGAAATTGGATATTGGAGTTGCTGATCCATTCTTGATTTTCAAGGTCAAAATTTTCTTAGCAGCATTTTAAATAATTTCTTGGAGCAATAGTTTAAATTTCCCAATATTATTTCACTAAGCTGAATCTAGTTGCTACATTTACATGGATTATTAGTTTGGAAATTAGTTTGTTCTTGAACTTAGTTGAAGTTTATGCGAAGTTACACACATATTGTGTACCCGAAACAACAAAAAGAACCATTTAGCATTTATAACCTATGTAATTGCTCATTCAACTTGATTTCATCCTTAATTAATTCACCATAATCTAATCATAATTGCTCATTCAACTTGATTTCATCCTTAATTAATTCACCATAATCTAATCATAATTGTTCATTCAATTTGATTCCATCCTTAATTAATTCACCATAATCTAATCATAAATTTACATAAATGAGTGAGATGAGAGATTTAGTACAACACTTCACTTAATCTAGCGAATATGATCAAGTTATAAATTCTAGCAAATGAAACTTCATCTTTAGTTCATTCATTCCTTTCTTTCTTTCTCTCTTTCTCTCTTTATCGGCTCCAACATTTACAAAGATCCAAATGCTACTAAATGGAGAGAATAATGCAATAAAGCAAGAAAATTCAGAATCTGATGAACAAGATAACGGATTAATCAATCAAGAAGACATGGAAAAGCTAAAACTAGAAGAACAAGCAAGTTCTGAAACTGAGGTCTTCGACTTATCAAGAAAACACCCGGTATCTGATGAAGCCTCCCATCAACACCCAAATCAAAGCAACCCCACAAAACTTTATTGGCCAGCTGAAATCCTTACTGAAATTCTCTCAAGGCTTCCCGTTAAATCTCTCTTGCGATTCAAGTCTGTTTTAAAATCTTGGAGTTCTTTGATTTCGAGCCCTGAGTTTACCAAATATCATCTAAGTTTATCAGCTAATAATAACAAAGACTATACTAACCATACTGTTATGTGGAGGATAGCCCAACCAGAATTCAACCTTAAGACATGTCCTATTATGGAGGAAACTAACTTGGATTATCACATGAAAAACTCTGGTATATCTTGTGTGATTGAGGGTTCTGTCAATGGATTGATTTGTCTTGTCAATGAGGCAAAAGAATTGTTTTTATGGAACCCAGCATTAAGAAAGTATAAGAAGTTGCCTGATTTTAGAACTAAATTGAAGGATGATGCTCATTGCACATATGGTTTTGGATATGATGATATTCATGATGATTATAAGGTACTGTGTAGTTTTTCTATTACTCGCTATCCACGTAACTTTCAAGAGATCAATATCTATAGCCTAAAGGACAATTCTTGGCGAACAATACATTGTTCTCGGAGAGTGACACGGTTAATTGGTTCAGGTAAATTTGCGAATGGCACGCTTTATTGGGCTACTAGTATTGATATAAAAAGTGGTTGGAGCATAACCTCATTTGATTTGAGGAATGAGAAATGGAAAAAGGTAGAGCGACCTTATTGTGGAGAAGAGGATAAATTTCTCGTGTTGGGAGTGTTGAAAAGTAATCTATCTATGATTTATAATAATTCGATTACTCACGTGGATGTGTGGACTATGAAGGAGTATGAGAATAAAGAATCCAGGAGAAAGATTTTTACTATCAATTATTCTCTATATCCCATGGATTATTTATTTTCTCACTCTTTTTTTCTATCAAAAAGAGGTGAATTTCTGCTTATGTTTCACAATAAAATCATGATATACAATCCGAAGGATAATGTAAGCAACTGTTTACATATTAATGAATTTCATTATGGTCTTTTGACGGAATTCTTTCCAACCCTTGTCTGCCCGCTTTCACAAAATGAACAAGGGACACTACAAGATTGAAGGCGACAAATATTATGATTATTGCAACTGTACTGTAAGTGATGATTTGTATGAGTTTGATTTTATGTATTTTGCAAAGGACATATTTTAAGGAGAACTTTACCAACATCTTCATGGATATTTCATTTGACCCTTCCTTTCTACTATTTTCATGAAAAAAGAATCTCATTGTTGCTACTAGATAATTAAATTCTTTGGCTTTGTCCTTCAATTAATTTAGGTATTTGGCCAATGGAAGGTTGTATCTTCTTTCACTTTAGTAATAACAATAATATTAGCAAGAATGGGTTGAATTAATTAGAGAAAGCAATAGAGGAAATATTTGATTGCTGTGATTATGGAATAGATGGAAAAACTCGTGAACATAGAATTTTAGGAGAAGTGATAATTATGTTTTTATTTTTTTTCTCAAAAATAGATAAAGAAAAAACTTCAATCCAACAAAAAATAGTGTTCGATCAATAGTTTGACACACATGTTGTGGTTTTCTCAGTGTTAACTTTTATGCAGCAGCATTAATTGAGGAAACTTTTGAATTTAATGAAAATTGATGAAGAAACAAAAGAAAAAATAAATTGCATGTGAAATTTTTCAACAAAATGGTGCTTGAGATGGGCATTAAATCGAAATTCTAGAATGATATAATATCCAATGTATGCTGATCAAGACATTGTTTTGATACCTGTAAATGGTGAGGTATGGGGAAAGGGAAGAACTGCCCATCAGTAATGGAGATAATTTCTCATAAATATGGATATCAAAGTAACTACATTAATAATAGAGCTATTTATTAAAGGAAGAAACTTTTAGGTGACGTAGATGGGGTTAGAAGAGATATGAAGTTACAATCTCATGCAATGTATTTTTCTAGAGTAATATTGAACTATCACATATTAGTTCATGGTTTGGGCCCTATATACATAAGTGTACTTACCTTTGCTTATGACGGCTGATAACTTATGAGAATAAGTCTTATATGTGTTGAAGCCAGGAGAGGGGACCTAGCCTTATATTTATAGGCTTAAAAGTCTTAACCTAGTGCACCCCCATTATGGGCTTATAGGTCTACTACAGGCCTACACTGATCCATATGGAATTAGCATGAATACACCGCCCGTGTCTTGTCCACCAACTAATAACATCAACCCGTTTTACTTCAACGTACCAAAAAGTTAATGTTAAATCCATATAAGATAAATAATTCTAACAGTAGTTGCACCAAATCATCTTCTGGATTAAAGAAGCAAAACAATGGGGAGATTTTAAAATCTCCAAACGACAAGGTTGGCAATGGAACATGAATTTTGATGCGGGAATGGAGCAGGGAAGAAGAAAACTGAGATTTCAGCGTATTGGGACGAGGAATGGGAAAGGCAGTTTCTCAGTCAAGTATACAACTAAATATTCTTCTACCATGCACATCTTTTTTCAAGTAAACTTTTTAACTCATTGAAACTAAAACGATTATTCACTAGTTGACGTTAAGGAATCTGATACAAAGGATATGACAAGGGAGAACTGAAAGGACATGTGAAATAGTGAAAAGGACTTTCTTTTCACTTTGCACTTCTACTTATATTAACCCGAGGAAGAAAATATATGAAATACCTTCATTGGGTTTTTTTTTGCGACTTATATCCAATTTTACGTTTACAATTTTTCATCCCCTTGCACGGCAATTCTACAAGCGAAAACATAATAACTATATTAGTTACTAGTTCGTTCATTCTCCTTTAATAGTTACCTAAAATCTTTTCCATAAGTAGATGCATTTAAGTGATACTTCTCTATACATATATGTACGATGTATCCTTTCCAGACTTAACCGTAGCTACTGATGCCCCCATTTGGACAAATGATGACGTTCACTTGATTTTCCTAACTTTCTATGTTAAATTATGTCATTTCATCGTTATTCTTTTCCTTCCTCAAAAGAAGAGAGGAACAATTAACATATCTGATTCTATAAGTTGAAGACAAGATATCAAACTTGGAAAAAGGAAACATTTTATATAAAATCAAACTTTGAGCGGAACTGAAAATTTCGAGCAAACCAATATCCAAATTAATAATTCACATGACAGCTAGATTCAGTTTAATGAAAGAAATTAAGAACTTTAAATTAATGCTCCAAGAAATAATTTAAAATGCCGCTATGAAGACATCGACCTTGAAAATCAAGAATGCATCAACAACTCCAGTTTCATCTTGATCTTCGCCAACTGGATAATAGTCTCCGAAATTATCCCCATAAACCCATGGACAAGTTGAAAATTTTGCGGCAAATAGGGTGGATTATTTCGGGGTAATATCCTACACGTGCAGCCATTTTCATAACCTTTAAGAAATGGTGCTCTAACATAACAATCTTATTCGCCAATGCCTAACCAAGAAATTTCACGTTGGGAACTGAAGCCTCGATGTAGTCGATGAAGTTCTTTGAATAAGGAGGATTCGGAATTACCCCACGATTGAAATAGTAGTGATAGATAGCCTTCAAGATTGCTAAGTCATGATTATAATCATAATCGTCCTCTTTTTCCAGTTTACTTTCAGATATTCCTCCCCTTTCAAGATTGGAAAATGTAGGCACATTAATTGGCTTCAATTCATATGATTCAGACATCAGATGCTTTCCTTTTTCTTCAATTTTCGCAAACATGTGCTTCGATTTATACACTTCAGATGCTGGGAGCTTTCTTTTTCCTGTTGTTTTTGCAGGTCTAGAGATGATCGATTCTTGTCCTGAAGTTAGCATTTTGGGCTTGGTGATTCTTTGTGAAAATGTTGGAGCTGATAAACAAAGAATGAAAGAAGAATTTTTTATGAGAATGCTGATAAAGAATTTTGGTGATTCAATTGATACTTTCTCTTGCTATATTTATAGCTAATTCATTTCACTAAAATCCGTAAAATATTAATTGTACTAAATCTCACTGCAGATTACTGTCCATAAATCTATGTATAATGTTCATACTAGATTACTTTGCTGACGAGACATTAAATGACCTTTCGAGTATGGCATGTTCTGATCTGTCATGATTTATGGCTGGTAAAACTTGGCTTATATGGAAAACTAAAAACACATAGGAATGTCCTCAAGCATAGCGTACATTCTAATATAGACTAAACACTGATCCCATTAGTCTTTTCTCCTGAAGTTAGCATTTTGGGCATGGTGATTCTTTCTGAAAATGTTGGAGCTGATAAAGAAAGAAAGAAGTTTTTTTTATGAGAATGAAGAGATGGTTCTTTCTCTTGCTAATATTTATAGCTAATTCATTTCTCTAAAATCAGTAAAATATTTATTGTACTAAATCTCACTGCAGATTACTGTCCATAACTCTACGTATTGTGTTCACACTAGATTATTTTGTTGACCAGACAATAAATGACCTTTCGAGTAAGGCGTGTACTGATCTGTCGTGATTTATGGCTGGTAAAACTTGGCTTATATGGAAAACTACAACACATAGGAATGTCCTCAAGCATAGCGTACATTCTAATATAGACTAAACACTGAGTTAAATGTTCGTTATCGAACATATTATTAAGTTGTTGAAGAAAAAACATAGTCCCGTGCATGTTTTCTGATCCCACTGAAAAGAGTAGTAGACGCAGCGCGATATTTTACCATGATTAATCATAAGTCGATGTAAGAAGCATATCATTTAATAACAAATTATGCATAATTAATAATTGTTATAGGAAAAAAGGGGTAAATATACCCGCCAATTTTGTGATTTAGAGAGAATATATTGTCATGACACGACCCGAGGCCCTGGACCATGATTAATCATAAGTCGATGTAAGAAGCATATCATTTAATAACAAATTATGCATAATTAACAATTGTTATAGGAAAAAAGGGGTAAATATACCCGCCAATTTTGTGATTTAGAGAGAATATATTGTCATGACACAACCCGAAGCCCTGGCAGCGACGGGCATCCTGAACCACGAAGGCCCGAGAGACCCCTGTCTCTGCCCAACCAACTAGGGATATTGTCCGCTCTGGGCCCAAGCCCGTACAGCTTTAAAACGCGTCATTGGAGAGTAAGGCTTTCTTACTTATATACCCAGCATCCCTCTTGTGTTTTGTCGAAGTGGGACTCCATATCCTAAGTTAGGGTGTTACATACACCCCCCTTATGGACTCAACGTCCTCGTTGAGGTTTCGAATGAGATTTGCCTACACTCAGGACTGAGGTTTACGCTGCCTTACCCGGATTCGTCTACACTCAGTTTGAACTCTAGCCCACATCGACAGGGCTGACACAGGAGCGGCTTTGATACCACTCTGTCATGACCTGAGCCGGGGCCCTGGCCGCGTCGGGCATCCCGAACCACAAAGGCCCGAGATGCCCCTATAACTCCCCAACCCACTAGTGATATCAGATCCGCTCCTGTGTCAGCTCTGTCGATATGGGCCAGAGTTCAAACTGAGTATAGGCAAATCCCGAAAAGGCGGGGCAACCTCAGTCCTGAGTTTAGGCAAATCCCATTCGGTGAGGAAAACCTCCGCGAGGACGCTGAGTCCATAAAGGGGGTGTATGTAACACCCCAACTTAGGAAGGAGTCCCACATCGGCAAAAACCCAGGAAGGATGCTGGGTATATAAGTAAGAAAGTCTTACTCCCTAGTGACGCATTTTAAAGTCGTGCGGGCCTGGGCCCAGAGCGGACAATATCACTGGTGGGTTGGGCAGAGACAGGGGTCTCTCGGGCCTTCGTGGTTTGGGATGCCCGTCGCGGCCAGGGCCTCGGGTTGGGTCGTGACATATATGCCTTATTAAAAAAAGTTATGCATATATACGCCATCGTCTGACAAATTAGGCATATTTATAATTTTTGTTGAAAGACCTATATTTACTGAATTAGAAAATAATCTAAAACTGACTTTTTCTAAATTCCAAGAATATCATGCGGCTTTAAAAAAATTACCTCACATTTTACCACTCCAAACCCTGTCCAACTGAGAAAATCCAATCCATCTACACAACCAATAAATGAAATTGTGTCAGGTCTGAATAAAAGATGAATTGATTTTTTTTAGTTAGGTTGGGTCTCGAGAGGTAAATAAAATGGGTGAGATAATTTTTAAAGCCATGTCTTATTGTTTGAAATTAAAAAGAATTAATTTTAACTTGGTAGATGGCGAGAGTATAAGTACACTATCCACTTGAAATTACAGTAATAGAGGGGCATATATGTTGTAAAGGAAAAAAAGAAGCTAAATGAATAGCTGGACAGAAACAAAGCAAAGAGAAGAAAATACTGCAGTGATTTCTTTATTTCTGATTGCATATGAAAGTAAAGAGACATGCCTATAAATAGGCTCACAATAAACTGAAAATTCTAAACTTTAGGTCCACTAACCCACTAATTTATTGGCTAGCTAATAATCTGCAGCACCATCCAACTCGCTAGAATATAGGAAACTAACTAACAACTCACTAACTTCCTGAAGACTTGGTCAAGAATCTTTTTGAATCATTTCTCAACACTCCCCCTTGATTCAAAACTGCAAACTCCAAGTTGACCTTTAAAGAACTCGTGCTTTGCTTGCAAAAGTGATTTGGTGAAGATGTCTGCTACTTGCTCATTTGTATCACAAGACTTCAAAGTAATTTCTCCATTAGAAACAAGATTTCGAATATAGTGATAGCGAACATCTATGTGCTTTGTTCTACTGTGGAAAGCTGGCTTCTTCTTCATCGCAATGGCAGATCTATTGTCACAAAAAATCTCAGTCGTACCAGCTGGTTTCTGATTAAAATCTGCAACAAGTCTCCTTAACCAAACTGCTTGACAAGCTTCAGAAGCTGCTGCAATATACTCAGCCTCTGAAGTTGACAAGGCCACCACTTCCTGCTTCTTTGAACTCCATGAAATTGCTCCAGATCCAAGATTAAACAAGAAACCAGAGGTGCTCTTTCTGTCATCAATGTTGCCTGCATAGTCACTATCAGTTAATGTGAAACTTGTTACCTTAGAATACCAAATTCCATGATCTGATGTCCCAGCGATATATCTAAGTATTCTCTTTGTAGCTCCAAGGTGAAGGTTGCTTGGATTGTGCATAAATTTGGATACGACACCGACAGAGAAAGCAATGTCTGATCTTGTATGAGACAAGTAGTTCGAACCACCAACCAGACTTCTAAAATAAGTTGCATTTGCCATTTTAGAACCATCATCACGACACAACTTCTCATTGATATTCATCGGAGTAGCAGCAACATTACAATTTACCATATTGAACCTTTTCAAAAGATCTGTTGCATACTTTCTTTGTGAAAGAAATATGCCATCAACCTCCTGTTTCACCTCAAGGCCAAGAAAGTAATGCAACATTCCCAAATTGGACATGTCAAAATTCTTGTAGTTTTTAAATTCAGTGACAATAGACTCACTTGAACCCATATATATCATATCGTCTACATAAAGACACACAACCAGAAAATCATTTTTACCTCCTCTTTTTATATAAAGAGTAGGCTCATTGTTACTCCTTTCAAAGCCACTCTCCTGGAAATAAGAATCAATTTTGAAGTACCATGCCCGCGGTGCTTGCTTCAAGCCATAAAGTGCCTTTTTTAACCTGTAAACCCTATCTTCTATACCATTTACTACAAAAACCTTCAGGTTGTGAGACATAAACTTCTTCTTCCAAAACACCATTTAAAAAGGCGAATTTAACATCAAATTGGTACACTGGCCAATTTAATTTCGCAGCCAAGGCTAAAAAGGTTCTCACAGTTTCAAAGAGGGCAACAGGAGAAAAAGTTTCATCGAAGTCAATACCTTGCTGTTGAGAATAACCTTTTGCAACAAGCCTTGCCTTGTGTCTTTGAATGCTGCCATCAGTATGATATTTGGTTCTAAACACCCATTTGAGCCCAATAGCCTTCTTTCCTTCGGGCAAATTTACTAAGTCCCAAGTCTGATTCTTTTGAATAGCTAACAGCTCTTCCTCCATAACTTTACACCATTTATCCTCTCCTTCGGCATCTTCAAAGAAAATAGGATCTGAAACAAGTATAGCAAAGTACAAGATGTACTATCAGCATATCTAGGATTTGGTTTTCTATCCCTTGTTGATCTTCTTAATGGAGTTGGCTCAGCTGAAGGTTCTTCTAATATTGGAAAAGTTGGTGGTGCAACTGATGAGGTAGTCGACGGACCTGCCAAACCAGGATCTGCTACGTACTCTTGATCAACAATATTGTTAGAAGACAATAATTGAATATTTGAAATTTCATTTTCAGAATTAAAGTTCCATCTTGAATCTTCATTAAACACAACATTTCTATTGACCGTAATTTTGCCACTCACTGGATTATATAGCTTATAAGCCTTGGATTGTGTACTATATCCAACAAAGATACATTTTTCACATTTTTCATCAAGCTTACGTCGATCTTGTGAATTTACCAATGCATAAGCTATACAACCAAAGACACGTAAGTGGCTTACCTTGGTCTTGTTACCTCTCCAAGCTTCATACGGTGTTTGATTATACACAGCCTTGGTAGGGGAAATATTCAGCAAATAGACTGCAGTGGCAACAACTTCAGGCCAAAAACATTTCGGTAAACTTCTCCCTTCCATCATGCTTCTGCCCATCTCAACAATTGTGCAGTTCTTTCGTTCGGCTACACCATTCTGCTCTGGAGTATAAGATGCTGTGAGCTCCCGATGTATTCCATTTTCTTCACAAAAGGAATTGAATTCTTTAGACATAAACTCACCACCTCTATCTGTCCGAAGAGTTTTGAGCCTACATCCACTTTGCCTCTCAACAAAAGATTTAAATTTCTTGAAATTGCCAAATGTTTTAGATTTAAAAGAAATATATCCAACTCATACAACTATAGTCATCAGTAAAAAGCAAAAAGTATCGACTCCCCCCTAAGGACTCAACACTCATAGGACCGCACAAATCTGCCTGAACTAACTCAAGACAAACAACTCTCCAAGACTTGCCTACAGGAAAAACCTTTTTACTTTGTTTTCCATAAACACAACTTTCCCAAAAATCAAGATTCTCAACTTTTGGCAATCCAAAAACCATTTCCTTTTGACTCAATAACTTCAACCCATTAACATTTAAATGCCCATAGCACAGATGCCATAGTCTAGTTTCATTATCACCACTAGCTACCATCGCACATTTCTCAACCATTGAAACTTCTAAAGGAAACATTTTATTGTTAGTCATTGGAACTTTAGCAATGTTTTTCCCAGATTTCTTATTTTTAATAGTGCAAACACCATCGTCAAAAGAAATCGAGTATCCGCTAATCATTAATTGTCCAATGCTAAGTAAATTATGCTATAGACTAGAAACAACATCACATCTTCTAAAATTTTAGCATTACCTTGGTTGGGCATGATGCTAACAATACATCTGCCTTCAACCTGAATCTTATTGTTGTCTCCTAGCCTTACGTCTGACTTTTTGGACTCATCGAGCTCCTTGAACAAAGATCTTGTTGCAGACATATGGTTGGAACATCCACTGTCCAAAAATCAAACATCATTAGGAGTTTCTTTTTCACAATAAAGGGCCATGAACAGCTTACTTTCATCATCATTTCCTCCGCAAAGCTTGCTTGGCTATTTTCATCCTTTTGCTTTTGCCAGCAATAAGCTTTTTTATGACCTGGTTTTCTGTAGTAGTTGCATAGAAATGTTCTATTATGCTTCTCTTCATTTGATCCTCCTCTATCTCAACTCCTTCCTTGACCTCTTCCACGACCTCTTCCTCGAAAGCCACCTCTGCCTCGGCCACGATTTGCAAGGTTTTCTAACTTATCCTTTTTAGGAGTGGACTCCCCCTTCACCTGAAATGCTTTCTCTTCATTTTTCTCATGTGACCTTACGATCCTCTCTTCATGAGCTTGCAAAGAACTCATTAGTTCATCAAAAGTATAATCAGATAAGTTATGAGATTCCTCTATCGCAGCAACAACATGTTCAAACTTTGGAGTAAGACTCCTTCAAACTTTTGCTACAACAGTTTCCTCAGATATATCTTCACCATAAGACTTCATTTGATTAACAAGAGAAGAAACTCTAGACAAATAAGTCTGAACAGATTCATTACTTTTCATAAAAAGAGTTTCAAAGTCACGACGATAAGTCTGCAATTTTATCGTAATCACCTTGGCTGAACCTTGAAATTCCTTCTTCAAAATATTCCATGCCTCCAAAGATGTAGTTGCTGCTGCAATTCTTGCAAAAATTGTGTCATGGACTGCTTGTTGAATCAGGAACAACGCTTTGGTGTCGTTCTTTTTGATCCCTTTCAATTTGTCTGCCTCCTTGTCAGAGCTTGCTTGATCCACAATGCTTGCTTCCACCAGCTCCCAAACCCCCTGTGATTTGAAAAGAGTTTTCATTTTGATACTCCAAAACTTATACTTTTCACAAGTAAAAATTGTCATGAGTGGTTGCGAAACCTCACGATTCACTGCCATTTCAAAAAGAAACCGGGCGCTGATACCAGATTTGTTGGAAAGAAAAAAAAAGAATTTAAATGAATAGCTGGAAAGAAACCGAGCAAAGAGAAACAAATACTGCAGTGATTTCTTTATTTCTGATTGCATTCCTATAAATAGGCTCACAATAAACTGAAAATTCAAAACTTTAGGTCCACTAACCCACTAATTTATTGACTAGCTAATAATATGCAGCACTATCCAACTTGCTAGAATATAGGAAACTAACTAACAACTCACTAACTTCCTGAAGACTTGGTCAAGAATCTTTTTGAATCATTTCTCAACAATACATTTATCTTTTTTTCTATTGTTATATAATATGTAGAAAATATGGAGGAGGTCGTATTTTATGTTTCCTTGAAATTACATCACTATTGACCATTTCTCCTAGTAAGACCGGCTTTGTTACTGTTGAAAGTTTTTTGACGCTCTCATCGAAGAAAAAAGAATCATTTAGTATTTATACTCCGTTAAAATTCGAACATTTGGTGATTTGGTCAAGCTTTTTGGTTCTTTTTTTCTTTCTCTTTCTTTATTTATCGGTTCCAACATTTATATAAATGCTACCTGTGGAAAAAACTAAATGGAGAGAATAATGGAGTAAAGCAGGAAAATTCAGAATCTGAACAAGATAACAGATTAATCAATCAAGAAGTCATGGAAAAGATGGAACTAGAAGAACAAACAAGTTGTGAAATTGAGGATTTCGACTTATCAAGAAAATAACCGGTATCTGATTAAGCATCCCACCAACACCCAAATCAAAGCAACCCCACAAACCTTTATTGGCCAACTGAAATTCTCTCACGGCTTGATTCAAGTCTGTTTTAGAATCATGGATTTCTTTGATTAGTAGCCCTGAGTCTACCAAATATCATCTAAGTTTATCAGCTAAAAATAACAAAGACTACACTAACCATAGTGTTATGTGGAGGATAGCCCAACCAGAATTCAACCTTAAGGAATGTCCTACAATGGAGGAAACTAACTTGGATTATCACATGAAAAACTCCGGTATAGCTTGTGTGATTGAGGGTTCTGTCAATGGATTGATTTCATTGATGGAATGGCGTAGTTTAAGAGAGAACAAAACCAACAGATACTAAAAATTAATTGTGTGAAAGCTTAGAAATAAAGAGTAACACTACTCTCCTAATTAATAAGTAGCAGAAAAGTGAGCGAAATCAAGAGAACGTTATCATTTTGTTCAAAAAAGGAAATTAATATTATGTGTGTGTATATATAATCCGGTGCGTAACCAAAATCCTAGGGTCAAAAGATTAATTAATAATTTCACTTTCTCCTCGAAGTGATTAACTATTGAAATGACAAACAACACTTACATTAAGTTATATACACTATTAGTATAAAAAGTCTTTTTTTTTATTATCAGATCATTTAAAGAATATTTATAAATTTTAAGTTTTTCTTATTTTACCGGCTTTAAACAAGATATATCAATGAGTAATTTAATTAATCGTGTAAAGCATTTGTACATATTTATTTATTGTAGGATTTAGCTTATATAGGTGATTTTTGTAATGATAGTCTAATTTGACCTATTAATTTATATTGAATGTTTGTTTTAATTCTAAGATGTTTAAAAATAATTGACATTTAAAATCTAGCAGTGTAAAAAGAATAGACTTTCGGTACATAAAATTATTAACTCATTCTGAAAAAGATAATAACATATAATATCCTTCCCAAATGTGAACTATTTTTTTTTGGGGTGGTATTTTGAAGTGAGATATAGTATATACATTACTTTCTTTTCAACCAACTCGAATATTTTCTTTAGTTTTGCTTTCTTTCTTTATAAGTTGCAAGGAATTGAATATATTAGGAATTATTAAAAGAATAGGATGCAAATCGCAAACAAAAATAGACATTTAAGGGCAAAATAACAAAGAACTCATTAATTCAGTAAATACTTAATAGTTCTAGTGAAATATGTACACACTGATTTTAGTACTATGAATCTAGGAAGAGCTGCATCGTCATTCTCACACATATACCCTATCCTCACTCACTTCAAATAAAAAAAAGTTCCTTCTTTCTTTCTTATTTTCTTGTATTAACCTTTTACATGACTGATCTATATATTATGACAGATATGTTTTATCTTGCCCTTAAGATTTAGATTATTTTTATTTCATTATTACTTAATTCGTCCAGTCAACCTTTAATATAATTAAGAGTATTGATGTTTAAAGTTATTTTATTTTCATACTATATATATATATATATATATGTGTGTGTGTGTTAATATGTTTGAGATTTTTTCTGTACTTTATTAACTTAACGTGTTGATATTTTAATTGATTTTTTTTTGTACCATATTAATTTATACGCTCGAGATTCTTGTCCATACTAACTAACTTAAAGTACATATCTTTAAATTGATATTAATTTTGTACTAGATTAATTTATACGATCAAGACTATTTTTTGTTCTTTATTAACTTAAATGGTTGAGATTATTGCGTCATCTCAACCAGGGGCGGAGCTACGTGGACTTCTGGGGTTCATTCGAACCCCATTCGTTGAAAAATTACAATATATATATATATATGTGTATATATATATATATGAATTCTTATTTCTCTGTGTATATATATTAAATTGAACCCACTTGAAAGCAAGAAAGATTTTTTTTTTTGTTTGAAGTGAGTGAGGATAGGGTATATGTGTGAGAATGACGATGCAACTCTTCCTAGATTCATAGTACTAAAATCAATCAGTGTGTACATATTAATTAATTATTATTATATTAATGTTTTATTATTTCATTTGTTTATTTTTCTATTATCTTATTTATTTATTTATTCATTGACTTCTATTTATTATTTATTTTTATTTATTATTATTAATTAAATAATATATAATATATAGATTTTGATTTTTAAATTATAATTTTTTATCCCCTTTCCCTTATCTGACTTTTAACCGTTCCCTTCCAAAAGTCCTTTAATAAAAGGACTCCCTATTCAGTTAAAAAAAGACAGAGACTACGTACTTGAACTCTACAATATCATATAGAAAGACAACCAGAGAGAAAAATACAGAGAGAAAAACACTGTAAGGAAAAACTCCGAAGGAGAAAACAAAGAAAAGAAAGAGTAAAAAATGAAATTTCAAGATTCCGTTGAGTTATGGTGTTCCAAGTCACCTTATTGAAATCCTAATCAAAAGGAAATGACTCTTTGTTGGACTGCGAAAACAGAAAACCGGGTAAGAAATTCTGTTGACCGAGGGGAAGGTGTGAGGCACCCTCGAGTCCCGTAGTTTTAGCACGGTCGCTTTTATTGACTTGTCTTTAACTTAAACTATTTTGAATAAATTATGTTAAGGCCTAGGTTCACTCCTTTTTTTAATATACTAAAACTATTTAATACTCTCGTGTTAACTCAGTGAAAAGAAAAAGAAAAATTTAGAAAAATATTTATAGAAGTGCATTATTGCATCCTTAAATTTTTAAATGTCTCAGAAAGATGTGTATCCCGCATTCTTAATTGAGACGACTATTTTAACGTATCTAAAAATTATCTGGCATTAAAGACTTTAATTTATATTTTGTAAATTCATACAATTTATCTTTTCGAAATACTATTTAACCTTGACAATAAATTAAAACAATATTCAATTAATATTAAGTTTTAATAATTAAGTTTAATAATAAAATAATAAAATATATATAGAATATATATATAGAATATATATATAGAATATATATATATATATATATAGAATATATATATATATATATATATATATATATATATATAAACGTAAAGCCTTTTCATTTAAATCTTTAAACAACAAAATGGAATATAAGTTAAATATAAACTTCATTTAAATATTCAAAAATATATATACAATAGTACATTAAATAATCTTTAACAGCTTATTTTTTACGTACAACCAAATTAGCCAAATTTGTTATTGGGGTTAGGACTTTTCACGTGTGGATGACGAAAATTCACCGGAATTTTACCGGCGATAGTGATAAGGAGGTTCGTCTGTGTCGGAAGAAAGGAAAGAGGAGGGGCAGCGCCATTTGGGCTTCACCGGTAAACAATTCCGGCCATATCTAGCCCTTCCATAGCGCGGCAAGGGCGGGAGAAGAGGAGAAAGGACAGCGACGGCGATGCTGCACCTGGGTTGCCGGCCACTGATGGACAATGACTGCTGAACGGAGAGAGATATCCAGCGGTTTTGGGTTGTTTTTCGGCGGGTTTTCGATGAGAACTCACCGGAAAATTCAAGAAGTCAATTTTTCTATGTTCACTCTTCTATTTTCTGATCTTTCTCTCATTTGTCACTGATTTTCTTCTCCGTTTTGATAATTTTCCGTCAATTATTATTACTGTGTTTGTGCGCACTACAGTATATGCATGTGTTTTTGGAGGTGTGTGTGTGTATGGCAGTAAAAAATTAAAATATCAGTGATGCAGTGTGCTGTGAATATACAGTGTAAAAGATGGATTCTGTTAATACATTGTGTGAAATATCAAGCATAAATTATCTCATTATATGTATTCATCCACAGAGAACATATTGAATATTTCATTCATGTTTTTTTCACCATAAAATTGATAACATAAATGTTTGAATATGAACCTGTAATGAATAAATTGAGTGATGAAATAAAAGATTGTCACCGGAAACTTCAACGGAATCTTGAAATTTCATTTTTTACTCTTTCTTTTCTTTGTTTTCTCCTTCGGAGTTTTTCCTTACAGTGTTTTTCTCTCTGTATTTTTCTCTCTGGTTGTCTTTCTATATGATATTGTAGAGTTCAAGTACGTAGTCTCTGTCTTTTTTTAACTGAATAGGGAGTCCTTTTATTAAAGGACTTTTGGAAGGGAACGGTTAAAAGTCAGATAAGGGAAAGGGGATAAAAAATTATAATTTAAAAATCAAAATCTATATATTATATATTATTTAATTAATAATAATAAATAAAAATAAATAATAAATAGAAGTCAATGAATAAATAAATAAATAAGATAATAGAAAAATAAACAAATGAAATAATAAAACATTAATATAATAATAATTAATTAATATGTACACACTGATTGATTTTAGTACTATGAATCTAGGAAGAGTTGCATCGTCATTCTCACACATATACCCTATCCTCACTCACTTCAAACAAAAAAAAAAATCTTTCTTGCTTTCTTATTTTCTTGAATTAACCTTTTACATGACTGATCTATATATTATGACAGATATGTTTTATCTATTCCTTAAGATTTAGATTATTTTTATGTCAGTATTATTTAATTCGTCCAGTCAACCTTTAATATAATTAAGAGTATTGATGTTTAAAGTTATTTTATTTTCATACTATATATATATATATATATATATATATATATATGTTAATATATTTGAGATTTTTTCTGTACTTTATTAACTTAATGTGTTCATATTTTAATTGATTTTTTTTGTACCATATTAATTTATACGCTCGAGATTCCTATCCATACTAACTAACTTTAAGTACATATATTTAAATTGATATTAATTTTGTACTAAATTAATTTATACGATCAAGATTATCTTTTGTTCTTTATTAACTTAAATGGTTTAGATTATTGCGTCATTTCAATCAGGGGCGGAGCTACATGGACTTTGGGGGTTCATTCGAACCCCATTCGTTGAAAAATTACAATATATATATATATATATGAATTCTTTTTTCTCTGTGTATATATATTAAATTGAACCCCCTTGACACAAGCAAAAAGCTTGGTTCAATGGAAAAAGGGGTGTAAGCTTTCACGCAAAGGGCCTCACATTCTCGGGTTTGAGACCCATTCACGACGGATTTTAAATTTTTTTTGGAAAAATGTTCTGCTTCCACCCTGAACTATACACAAAATTGTTGAGATACACCCGTACTTTAGAAGGATCTCATTACCCTCTGGACTAAATAAAATCGTATTTTTGGCAACCTTAGTGTCTACGTGGCACATCAGTAAATCAACACACTGAAGGTCCACATAGGTACACGTGTGTGCCACGTGTGTTAAATTAATGATTAGTGAAGTTTTCCCTCACTTTGCTAAATCAATCAAGATGTTACAAATTTATCCTTTTTAGGTTTATTTTGTTAAAATTGGTCTTGGGCCTAACTCACACTCCATAAGCTAGCTCATGAGGAAGAGGATTGTCCAAGCCTTATAGAGACCACCCATCTCATTAACCACCAATGTTGGACTTTCTTTTCAATCTTTTAACGCCTCACCTCACGCCCAGACCTCAACTGGGCGTGGACAATCTCCCGGACATATCAATTCGGGGGCCCAACATTGGGTGAGAATGGGCCCTGCTCTGATACCATGTTAAAATTGGTCTTAGGCTTAACTCACACCCCAAAAGCTAGCTTATGAGGAGGAGGATTGCCCAAGCCTTAGAAAGAGACCACCCATCTCATTAACCCCCAATGTGGGACTTTCTTTTCAATCTTTTAAGAAACCAAGTTAGTGGTTGTTGATTAGATTAGTTATTCAAGTTGTTAGAGTTAGTCAGGAATATTCTAGAAGCTCATGTGACATACATGTGAGCCTATAAATAGCAACCATGCCTCTCTCATTGTACACTTTTACCACTTGAATAACAATATCTTACCACTTTTCTTTCTTCTATTCTCTGCTTCAATGGCTTCCGTATGTGCGTGTGAGTATTGTAATGCATCATTTTAACATGGTATCAGAGCAACAATCCATGGAGGTCTATAGAAAGTATCAATACTCCATTCTATTTTGGATTATGTGCTACTATCGGTAAGGAGAAAGTAGATCTCTATTTTTTTTTGGTAAGCTGAAGTTGGAATTCTGAGTAAGAAAGTAATTGCACCTAAGATCGATCCTACAGATCCTTTGTTTCTGGGAGCATTGGATGTTGTTGGTCCTGCATTGATTCCATCAAGTTGATTGGATAGGAAAATTATGAAATCTGGAGTAGATCTATGAAAATTGCATTACTAGGCAAACGAAAATATGGTTTTGTGACTGGCATGTGCAGAAAGGGTATGTATAGAGAAGATCTACATGAGCAATGGGAGACTTGTAATGCAGTTGTGTTGTCTTGGTTGATGAGTTCAGTAAGTGCTGAGTTGCTGAGTGGCATTATGTATGCCACAAGTGCATTTGAAGTATGGGGAAATCTCAAGGAAAGGTATGACAAGGTTAACAGAATGCGATTGTATCAATTGCACAGAGAAATCAACAATCTTCATCAAGGAAATGATTATGTTTCTATATACTTTACTAAGCTGAAAACTCTCTGGTATGAGTATGATGTTGTGATCCTAGCACCATCTTGTGATTGTGCCAAGTCCAAATTCTATGCAGATCACTTAATTCAACAGAGGTTAATACAATTTTGAGTGGGTTGAATGAATCTTATGATCAAGCTAAGAGGCAGATACTCATGAAAGGAGTGACGCTTACTCTTAATCAAGCATATGCAATGATATTTGAGGATGAGATTTAGCAGCTGGCTTGTATTGCAGTAACTAGTGATAAGACTGATCCCATAGCTATGCAGTTAAACAGAAATTTTGCAGAAACAAGTCATAGTGGTCAAGGTTATAAAGGAAAGAGGTGCGATTACTGTCATCTAAATGGACACACTAGAGATGCTTGTTATAAGTTGATAGTATATCCTGCAGATTGGAAATATAAGAAGAAAGAAAACTACAATAGCAATCCAAGGGGATCATATCAGTCAAGATCAAGTGAATATGGATATCAGGCCACAGGACAATCTAACAATCAGTTCTCAGCTCATAACTTCACTAGGAACCAGTCAAGAGAGAACACAAGTTACACAAATGTAGCAGGCTCATCTAATGGTCAAGGTGGTCAAGGTAGAAAGGATATCAATAATGCAATGATAGCTAGAGCACAAGGTTTCTCAGATGAAGAGTACAGAAAGATCATGGCATTGCTGAACAAAGATGCACATGATTCAAAGCAGGTCAACATGTCAAGTATAGTTACTTGTCTATCAACACATGTTGTTCCACATGAATGGGTAATTTCACACCCTTTCTTAACTCTCAAAAGATTTCATTTTTAAGTTTCAAAGGGGTTTTTATTATTAAAGTGACAAAAGGTGAAAAAAAAATTCGAAAAAGGATTATTTTTACATTCAAAACTTAGAGTCCCCACTTGGCATAATCCGATGTGCCAAGTCACCTTTGGACAATCATTTTCAAAATAATTTGACTCTTTAAAACTGGTTTGCGAACAGAGATTCCGGCTAAGAAATTCTATTGACCGAGGGGGAGGTGTTAGGCACCCCTAGATCCCATGGTTCAACCATGGTCGCTTGGTGGAGAATATCGGCTAATTTTGACACTACAAATGTATAAACCACATAAAACAATCAATCAAACCAACAAAACAAAACAAATCCAAAATCATAATGTCCAGTCCAATTATTACAAACCGAAATAGAAAAATGCGAAAATATAAATCCTATTCTAAACTAGTCCTAGGCTACGCTCCAATGCTTTACCCGATGCTTCGGGCCTTCGTCACAGACATCCTCCGAGTACATAATACGTCGGGGCATTTCCCAATGAATAAATACATGAAACCTTGGGGTATTCCCTAGCTGAATGAATACACTTAATCAAGTACGATAAACTATAAAACATTCACCACACATACATTCAAACTTTCAACATTCAAAAATATCTCTAAATTTGCCTACCCAAACCTAAACTTTGCCTATCCGTTTCAACATGTCATGATTCTATCACGTTTTGATCCACATTCATGCTTATTTCGAATTAAAAAAAAACAATAGTAAAACCAACGTTAAACTCAATTCACTATTTTATCAACTTCTCGATTCCACCCTAAATTCCTTTTAATACCAAATTTCCACATTTTTTAATCTAAGAAAATCAACAACAAATCGAACAAGTAGAAATTCAACCACCAATCAAGATCAATCAACACAACATTCAATCCGATGCCCCAAGTATCATCAACAGTGAAATAAAAGAGTGAAAGAGTAGAATCGGACCTCAATTTGAAGCTTTCGAACTCAATGTTATTCAAATAAGAGAGTTCACATCCGAAAACCTCAAACCAAACCTCAACCACGACCAAAATCGACTCGGTTTAGAGAAATACAACCCGATCAGGTTTGAAACTCGATGGAGAATCTCAAAATGAACTACTCCAGGTCGGTATCAAAAACCAACGACAAAATCTGAACCCAATTTTTGGCAAAAAAAAAACTGAGAAACCTTACAAACTGAACTCTGGTGAGCTAACAGTGATAGAACCGATAGGAATAGGTCGGATTCCAGCGAGTTTTGAGTGGCTTGATATTTTTTCGATGAACCAGTCGCCGGAATAGTGATCGTCGACCTGAGATCTATTATTTCCCTCAATTTTTTTTACTTTATCTTACCCATTTTCACTTCTTTTCTCACTGTTTTTCACTGTATTTTTTATGAATTTTAATCAGTGTACATGTGCAATTTTCTTCTGTGTTGAGAGTGAGGATCCGTGAGGGTGTTAACTATGGCGTCTTTGTGTACGTGTGAGTCGATCAACAAAAAAAGGAGATCCCTGGTTTTTCTCTCTTGCGTGCGATGGTTTCTGTGAATAAAAAAATGGAAGATGATGGACAATTTATTGGTGGTCTGTGAATTTGGAGGGCGAGCTGTGTGTATTAGTGGAGAAGAAGATGGTATGTGCAGGTATTCTCTCGATGAATCAAAAATGAAACCAAAATGGAGCTTCCAGAAGAAAAATGGCGTCTGTGTGCTACCATTTTTTTTTTTGTGTCCCCTCCTTTGTATATTGTGTGATGGTGTATAAATGTTGACCAGTGAAAAAACGTGAAGGGAAATAGGTGGGGTAGGGGTAGGGTAGGTGGGGTAGAGGTAGGGTATGGGGTGACATGGTGATGTGTCCGTTTTTAATTGGAGAGGTTGTTAGGATAGGATTAAAACAAGATAAAATTTGTTAAGGGTTGTTATTTTTGTATTTTTGTGGGGTATGATTATATGGTTTAGGGTACACGGTAGTATAAGGTAAAAATAGAAAAAAAATACTTTCTGGGATGGACAAAATTACGTGTCTACATCATGCCCCTCTTTGTATGTAAACACAAAGTGTTTTCATACAAAGAAGTAGACAACGAGACAAAATTTTGACCCGACCCTTATTCACAGGGAAGAAACAAAAGGAAGAAGGACAATCAAGTTGGAGAGTCGAGTGAGGTCCCATCGAGGATCCGGTTCACTGCTCTATCATTACATCAAAATGAAAATTACAAGTTAAAACATAAATGAAATTACAAAATCCTATGTAGGCAGCTCTCCTTGACTCTTGACTTGCTACTTCATCACCCTATTCTTCAGGAGGGCTCCTGACTTGCAATTTCTTCAACTTGTTGCATGGCTTTAAATTTCTTCACCCTATTCTTCAGGTGGGCTCCTGACTTGCTATTTTTCAATTTGTTAACTTTCCATTTCTTTACCTTGTTGCTTGGCTTTCAACTTCTTCACCTTGTTGTTTGACTTTCCATTTGTTCGCCCTGTTCTTCAGGTGGTCTCCTGAAATCACATCAAAACTAGAAAGGAAATTATTCCAAACATAATTATTGTGAAGAGAAATTCCGTTTGCCAGAAAAGTAAATTTCCAAAAACAAAAATTAAATTTTTGCCCTAGTTTATCATCAGAAGACTTTTGAGAATGTCACATCATACCTACTTGCATGTTGCAATGATGAATCAAGACTCTGACCAAGAAATGCATCTCTTGAGATTAAAATTGAATGACCAAGACTAGGAAGTGCGTCTCCTAAGAATTAAAGTGAGGAATTCTGACTAGAAAGTGTGTCTCCTAAGAATTAAAGTGAGGAATTCTGACTAGAAAGTGCGTCTTCCAGAGGTAGAAGTTTAAATTAAAAAGTGTGCCACCTGACAAATGAAAACTAGCAAAGAAGTGCATATCCTAAGGTTTAAGTGCAATGACTCTACTAGAAAGTACATTTTTTAGAAATCAAAAGGACTGACTTGACTAGGAGGTACATCTACTAGGAATCAAGACTTAAGTTCGGAAGTGCATCACCTAAAAACCAAAATTAGAATTACCCAATCAAGGAAGTGCATTTCCTTACCAATTTTGCTTGAATTATCAAAACAAGAAAGTGAATCTCCTTACCAATGCCGCTTGAATTACCAAAAGAAGGAAGTGCGTCTCCTTATCAATGTTATTTGAATTGCCTAAACAAGGAAGTGCATCTTCTTACAAATGTTTCTTGAATTACCCAAATAAGAAAGTGTGTCTCCTTACAAATACCACTTGAATTACCAAACGAGGAAGTGCGTCTCCTTACAAATATTGCTTGAATTATCAAAACAAGGGAGTGCGTCTCCTTACCAGTACCGCTTGAATTTCCCAAATATGGAAGTGTGTCTCCTTACAAATGCTGCTTGAATTATCCAAACAAGGAAGTGCGTCTCTTTACAAATACCGCTTGAATTTCCCAAACAAAGAAGTGAGTCTCCTTACAAATGTTGCTTGAATTTCCCAAACAAAGAAGTGTGTCTCCTTACAAATATTTCCAGAATTACCCAAATAAGGAAGTGTGTCTCCTTACAAATGCCGCTTGAATTACCAAATAAGAAAGTGTGTCTCCTTACAAATGTCTCTTGAATTATCCCAACAAGGAAGTGTGTCTCCTAGATATATTGGATGATGAGTTTTACCATGGTTTTGATTGCCAAACCTGTGCAACAATATTGTCTCCTGCATTTGTAGAAGTGAGGCATTGAAACTTTTGATGTTTAGGCTTTGAAATCCTTGATTCGAAGGTAACATATGTTCTTGTTTCATATAAAGAAAACTTGTTAGTTTAAAAACATGGTGGCTAGTTTGTGACTTTGGATTTCGTGAAAATCTCTCTTGCCCCGGTCACATTAATCTTGCTTTCAACCATTAGCATATGTCATTGACTCACTTCATCATTGATCCGAACTTAGATTATTAAGAGTGACTTTGAAACAAACACAGTATTTCTACTTTGCCATGCTTTTCATATAAACCCTTTTAACCTTGATATTTCCATAAGTTCCTAGACTTGTCTGTTGACAAAACTTTCGGTATGCCTTGTTTCAGCTCACAATCATGTCTCTTTCATGTGTTGGCCTTTTTTCATTCTTTGTGCAATTGAAGAAGCTGGTAGCCAGTTTTGAAAAAAAAAATCACTTATTTTGACATGGACTTGACTCAAAGACAAGAGAAAAAATGACAATGATTTTTATTTGGATAACTGACTAAAGAAAATAAAATAAAAAATAAAGAAAAGAAAGAAAAGACAATAAATGTCCCCATTTGAAACAAAGAAACAAAAATTTATCTAAAAATGACAGTCAACTCTAATGTTTATGCCATGCATTTTGGATTAGGCTTCCTGATATTTCCATCCGAACTTTCTACCAATTGTTCTTGAGCTAATGGCTCTGAAACTGAGTTACTTGCTTTGACCCATTGCATTCAAAGAGCTTATTCAGCTAGTGGCACCTTGCAGGGTTTTCCCCAACAAGCCTCTCTCATTTTTTCCTCACTGACCCTCGCCTTATGGTGCCCGTGGGGTTTTCACCAATAAGACTCTCTCATTTTTATCTCTCTCAGCTTACCATCGCCTTATGGTGCCCCTGAGTGTTTTCACCAATTAGACTCTCATTTTTATTTCTCCCCTAATTTCTTATGCTAAGGAAGATAACTAGATCCCAAATACATCATCATATCCCTTGCATGCTTAGCCTTAATATCCTCAAAGATTGATCTGAAGGTTTTTCTTTGGTTGTAACTTGGCTTTTGGATAGGGTTATAAAGAAAGGATGGCATGAGGCCCAAACGACACTTGAAGTGAGGTGGGACTTATAACTTTTGGAATCGACTCAAACAATAAGGATTAACTCATGCCCCAGTTTTTTTCTGACTGGGTGACTCTAGACGATTTATTTGATTGGACCGAGCCCAGAATAGGGCATCCTACGTATCTCACCCTCGAAAGAGGAGAATCAGGTCATGCGTAGTTTTGGCAGCTTGTTCTTTCACTTGATACTAAATTTTTCTTTTTTTGACTCTTTCTCTTTGGTACTTTCCTGACTTTATTTTTCTTGACACTCTTTTTTCTTTTTGGACACATTTTTTCTCTTTTTTTTTTTTGAAACTTTCTGACTCTATTCTTTTGCTTGACACTTTTCTTTCGAGTTTTGCTGACTCTATCTTGATTCTAAAAGAGGGGTATGAAACAAATGGGACTAAAGCTCAAATGGGGTAAACAAAGGATGACACAATGTTTGGATAACAGAATAAAATGCCTTCGTCATATCAATCCTTGAAAATACTAGTAGATAGAATGCAAGTGAAAGTGAAAGATGAAGATCATTGTGACATCTTTTACAACATTAACTTTTACTGAGTCTGTGCATCACTACTTCTTGCGTAAACTCCACCTTTGTTGTACATTCATCACATCGAATGACTCATATTTTCGTGGAGCTGATTTTTCTGTTCCTTTTGATGTAGGACCACACATTCACTATTTGACCTAATTGAGACATGTCTTTTAATTGATGACCAAGTTATTCTAGCGATTCTTAAAATAATTGTCTTAATTTTTCAAATTAGGCTTCAACTTGTCACCAACTGTCTCAACACTCTACCTATGTCCTCAGATACTCTCTTTTCCTAACATTAATCCTTTGAATCAATGCTCATGCTTAAACTAGATTTTAAGATCAGGATGAAAATTCTAGTAGCATGTCATAACACTAGAATCAACATAAAATGTACTATGTAAAGAAAATAAAAAAACAACATAAATTTAAAACACAAAGGAAAAAGGGACACTATTTAATTGAAATAAATGATAGAAAGGTTTGAACATAAATGACCCAGGCACAAAACAAGATAGATCCCGAAATACAACCTTGAAATAATTCAAAAAATAGAAAAGAAAATAAAACAAACTACCAGACCTCTTCCTAGTAGGGAGAAGGGTGACTTCTCAATTGCTCCTGACATCTTAGCCACTAGTTTGCATATCAGCATGACTAGAGCTTTCCTCACTATCAATGGTCTGCACCATAATTGATTTATCTTGAATCATCTTTTCTATTTCTCTTTTCAATGAACAACAATCTTCAATACTGTGACTCTGAACATCAGAATAATATGCACATCGTACATTAGCATCAAAACTTCTTCAATGTGGGTCAGGAGTATACCCAAGGCGAGGAGTGATCATGTCCTGTACCAATCTCTAGAGTAAACTTGCATAAGACTCTCCGATTGGTGTAAAACTATCCCTTGACTTCTGTATCATTTCATCATTTGGCTTAAATTGAAAACCAGGCCTACAAGGGCTTCGGTATGTATGTGGAGTTAGAGGATGACTCGACGGAGTTGGCGCACGCCAGTGTGGGTAAGATAGAGGTTGAAAATATGGTTGCACATTATACACTTGATATGGAAGTGGTTGAATGGAATATAATGGATTTTGGGAAAGATTCTGTAGAGCTTGGGCACAAACTTGGGTTTGAGCCTGTGGGTAACGATGGTGTGGTCCTATTGCCCATGCCTATTGTCCAACTACAATGGCAGATGCAAATTCCTCATACTTCTTCCCTCCGACACTTCCTACACTTTTTTGAACTGCTTGAGTAGTCGTTTTCAATGTTGCAAAACTCACAATGCGTCCATTTTTAATTCCATCCTCTATCATCTCCCCCATTTTGAGGACCTCAATAAATGGCTTGCCTAATGCAGGTAACAATTGTTGATAATATGTTTCATCCTACGCTTGAATAAATACCTCCACTATCTTACTTTCTTTCATTGATGGTTTCACCCTAGTAGCTTGTTCATGCCAGTTAATCGCATACTCTCTGAAAGTCTCAGTACTCTTTTTATTCATGTTAGTTAGGGATTTCTCATTAGGAATCAACTCCACATTGTATTGGAATTGTTGCACAAATTCATTAGCTAGGTCATCCCAACTAATCCACTTGTCGATGTCTTGGTCAACAAACCATTCTGAAACTACAACTGAAAGACTCTCACCACAATATGCCATGAATAATTCTTCCTTCCCCCGATCACCCCTTAGTTGGTTGCAATAACGTCTCAAATGTGCTAAAGGATCGCCATGTCCATCATACTTCTCAAATTTCGGCATTTTAAACCCAAAAGAAAGATGATCCCCTGGAAATATGCACAGATGTTTATATGAGACACTTGCGACCCCTTAAGTCCCTGGAGGTCTTTCATAGCTTGTTCTAAACTTCCTAATTTTCTGGTCATTTCCCATTGTTCTTCAATTATAACAGGCTTCTCAGTGTTAAGAGGAAATTCAAGCGGGTGAGTATAGCCATAAGGATTAGTCGACTTAAATATGGGCTCAATAGCATGATGTTGGTCAATAGAAATATTTAATACAGGCTTTCTCACAGAGTGGGGAGGCACAACTTATGGATAAACCTCAAAAGTAGGAGCTTCGGCTAGGGGTGGTGCTGAAAAACCTGAACAGTGGGTGGAGCCGAGCATGTGGTAGCATTGTGGTGAGGAGTGAGGTAATGAATATTGGAAGTGTTTGGATAGTGTTTCCCCGGAGCAGGTCCTGATGCATGTTGTGGTGTGTCAACAAAAATAGGAAACTGTATGTGACACTGGAGGCAAGCTAGAAAGATATTCTAGATTATCAGCGGGGAATGGAGGAGGTGGCAACCTATTGGCCCAAGCTCGATGCATTTCTATCATTTATTGCCTTAATTTTCAAATCTCTTCATTTTAGCTTCAAAATTCTCATTGCCCGAACTCCCTATCTAATCAGTGACAATAAACTCGATATCCTTGTTGGCCATAACTTTCTCTGTGACTTGGTGCAATATGGAGGACCAGCCAAAATGCCACAAACTAACCACCTTAAACTAATTGAACAAGAGATAGCAAATACTTTAGAATTCAACATTTTTTTTTCAAAACCTTTTTTTTCTTTTTGAAAAGGTCACCGAACCCAAGAGGCGCTCCTACGTATCTCACCCTCGAAAGAGGAGAATCAGGTGTTCGTAGTTCGTGAAGTCTTACCAAAATGGACAATTAATTCTTTTTCCTTTCTTTTTTTTCAGAAACTTCAAAAATAACAAATTGTCAAAAGAATTGACGAAAATCATTTTGGATTTTCAATTTTTGAATTTCATACGAAAATGAGACTGAAGCTATTAACAAAAAATCTTTTTTGTGATTTTGTTTTAAAGATGTATAGGAAACACCCACTTTAAAGGAAAAGTGAAGAAAAATTTTGGATTTTTCAAACAAGATCCCCGAACCCACAATAGGTTGTCTACGTATCTCACTCCCGAGAGACGAGAATCAGAGGTGCATAGTTCGTCTAGATTGGACAATTAAGGATTAAATAACCAACTCCCTGACTTGAGAGACACGAGCACAAACAGAAGATGCAAAATGTCTATAAAATCTTTTTGAGTTTTCAATTTGACACTTCACATAAAAATGACACCAACGACTATGAAAGAAAAATCTTTTTGCTATTTTCGTGAAATGTTCAAAACTCCTACAATTTTTTTGCATTTTTCTTGTATAAAAACTCCTATGAATGAAAAATCTTTTTGAAGTTTTTGAATTGTGAATGCATGCTAAACGAGACAAAGGAAAAATCTTTTTGATGTTTTTGTTTTTGAGAAATGAGTGCAAAAGGTAAAAATCTTTTTGAATTTTTGGATTGTGAAGAACAAAAGTCATAAAAAAAAACTCTAAAAACACTACGAAACACTTTTTTTTTTCGATACACCTTTTTATTTTTTCTCTTTTTTTCCAACAAATTTTGCCTACACACTTTGCTTCAAACACATGCTTTTGTCCAAATCAATATGTCAAATGACCCCGTTACCCTAAAAAAGAAACATTTAGCACGTAGGGATGCTTTAGAGGTGATTCTCCTACAAAGGACCAAGTGGATCCCACTAGGTCTCAATATGATGTAGTTAAGTATGACCTAACGGCTGACCTACGTTGGGGTTCACTAAAAAGGCTGTTCGGGAAAGCTTATGGTTAATAGTGGCTGCTCTAGCTTTTCACCCACTCCATACCAGCCAACGGCTCCCCCTCCTAAAAATAAAGGTGACTCAACTATAGGTCGTATACACAGCGTGTCCTACAGAACTTATTACAGAAAGAATTAACTCGGATTATGCAAATGATGCCAGATATAAAGCGGTAACACATAAGAGAAAAACTGTAAGCACGTAGGCACTCAATAACGATAAACAAATACAAACAATAACACAAACAATGTCTATACACTCATAATGTCAAAACTAAGCCGATATAACTCCAAAAATAAGCTCGAATTTTGAAAAAGGTCCCCAGCAGAGTCACCAAAGCTGTCACACCCCTTTTTTAACTCCCAAAAGATTTCATTTTTATGTTTAAAAGGGATTTTTATTATTAAAGTGACAAAAGGTGAAAAAAAAATTGAAAAAGGATGATTTTTACATTCAAAACTCAGAGTCGCCACTTGGCATAATCCAGTGTACCAAGTCACCTTTGGACTATCCTTTTCAAAATAATTTGACTATGTAAAACTGATTTGCGAACAGAGATTTTGGTTAAGGAATTCTGTTGACCGAGGGGAAGGTGTTAGGCACCCCTTGATCCCATGGTTCAACCACGGTCGCTTGGTGGAGAATATCGGCTAATTTTAACACTACAAATGTATAAACCACATAAAACAATCAATCAAACCAACAAAACAAAAAAAAATCCAAAATCATAATGTCCAGTCCAATTATTACAAACCAAAATAGAAAAATGCGAAAATATAAATCCTATTCTAAACTAGTCCTAGGCTACGCTCCAATACTTTACCCAATACCTCGGGCCTTCGTCATGGACGTCCTTCGAGTACATAGTACGTTGGGTAATTTATCGATGAATAAATACATGAAACCTCGGGGCATTCCCTGGCTGAATGAATACACTTAATCAAGTACGATAAACTATAAAACATTCACCACATATACATTCAAACTTTCAACATTCAAAAATATCTCTAAATTTGCCTACCCAAACCTAAACTTTGCCTATCTGTTTCAACATGTCATGATTCTATCACACTCTGATCCATATTCATGCTTATTCCGAATTAAACAAAAACAATAGTAAAACCAACGTTAAACTCAATTCACTATTTTATCAACTTCTCGATTCCACCCCAAATTCCTTTTAATACCAAATTTCCATAATTTGTAATCTAAGAAAATCAACAACAAATCAAACGAGTAGCTATTCAACCACCAGTCAAGATCAATCAATACAACATTCAATCTGATGCCCCAAATATCATCAACAGTGAAATAAAAGAGTGAAAGAGTAGAATCGAACCTCAATTTGAAGCTTTTGAACTCAATGTTATTCAAATAAGAGAGTCCACATCTGGAAACCTCGAACCAAACCTCAACCACGACCAAACTCGACTCGGTGTAGAGAAATACAACTTTATCAGGTTTGAAACCCGATGGAGAATCTCAAAATGAACTACTCCAGCCCCGTATCAAAAACCAAGGACAAAATCCGAACCCAATTTCCGGCAAAAAAAAACCTGAGAAACCTTACAACCTGAACTTCGGAGAGCTAACAGTGATAGAACCAATAGGAATAAGTCGGATTCCAGGGATTTTTGAGTGGCTTGACATTTTTTCGGCAAACCAATCGCTGGAACAGTGATCGTCGACCTGAGATCTGTTATTTCCCTCAATTTTTTTTACTTCATCTTACCCATTTTTGACTTATTTTCTCACTGTTTTTCACTAATTTTTTATGAATTTTAATCAGCGTATGTGTGCAATTTTATTCTGTGTTGAGAGTGAGGATCCGTGAGGGTGTTAACTATGGCGTCTTTGTGTGCGTGTGAGTCGATCAAAAAAATGGAGATCCCTAGTTTTTCTCTCCTCCGTGCGATGGTTTCTGTGAATAAAGAAAATGGAAGATGATGGACAATTGATTGGTGGTCTATGAATTTGGAGGGTGAGCTGTGTGTATTAGTGGAGAAGAAGATAGTATGTGCAGTTATGTTCTCGATGAATCAAAAATGAAACACAAATAGAGCTTCCAGTAGAGAAATGGAGTCTGTGTGTGCTCCCCATTTTTTGGTGTCCCCCTCTTTGTATATTGTGTGATGGTGTATAAATGTTGACCGGTTGAAAAACGTGAAGGGAAATAGGTGGGGTAGAGGTAGGGTAGGTGGGGTAGAGGTAGGGTATGGGGTGGGGTGGTAATGTGTCCATTTTTAATTGGAGAGGTTGTTTGGATCGATTAAAACAAGAAAAATTAGACCTTAGAAGAAGATTTTGAAATCAATGTATTATTTCAATCAAAATCCGGTGAAGTCCGCATCGAGAACTTTAATTCAAACCTCAATTATGAACTCGGTAACTTGATCAAAACCCTGGTAGGCTCAGCTATTGATTTTTGGCAGTGGTGGTTGTTTAACCACTGATTTATGATGGTTTTTCGGATAATTTGAGCTGATTTCGAACGAGATGGTGATAGGTGTCCCTTTCCAGTGAAGGACGTCATTTTGGACTCACAATCGGTGGTGGATCGACCTTCGTAATAGTGACAGATGGCGAACCACCTTTTCTCTCTCTCTTACATTTTCTCCGTCTCTCTCACACCCAAATTGATAATCCTTTCCTCTATGTGCGATGATCTCTCCCATTTCACCTCATTCCCACAGTTTTTCTCTTAGTTACTCTCTCTTTCTCTTTGTTAATCTCTCTCTATTGCTCCGAAGAAGAAAAGAAACCCCCTCCTCTTTACTGTGAAGTGTGTGGGGAATCCTTCACCATGGTTTTCAGTGAGTGTGTATAAAAATGGTTGTGTATGCCTGAGAGAGTGAACATAGAGAGTTCTTTGTTGAAGATGATCATAATCCCCCTCCTTATTTTCTTTTGTCTTCTTCTATTCTTTTTTTTTTTGGAAAGAAACGTGGGAGGGGGGTTAAAGGTAGGGGTAGGGGGTGGTAAGGTAGTGGAATAGGGTATAGGATAAAGTTTATTAGGATAAGGTTAGGGATTTATTGAATTTTTGTTATTTTTGTATTTTTGTGGGGTATAATTACATGGGTGAGGGTACACGGTAGGATAAAGAAAAAACTGAGTAAAAACGATATCGAGGAGGGACGAAATTAGGTGTCTACATCATGCCCCCTTTGAATGTAAACACTAAGTGTTTACAAACAAAGAAGTAGACAACAAGACAGAATTTTGTCCCGACCATTATTTAAAGGAAGAAACTGAAAGAAGAAGAACAACCGAGTTCTAACTTAAGCCATCCTACCCACCCAAGTTATGGAGGAATCAAGTGATGGTGTCTTAAAGGATTGGAAGGAAATGGACTATACCAAGTTGGAGAGTCGAGTGAGGTTCCATCGAGGTTCCATTCTGCGGCTCTGTCATTACATCAAAATGAAAATTACAAGTTAAAACATAAATGAAATTACAAAATCCTATCTATACAGCTTCTGTTGGACTCCTGACTTAAGTTTCATCACCCTATTCTTCAGGCGGGCTCCTGACTTGCAATTTCATCACTTGTTGCTTGGTATTCAATTGCTTTAACTTGTTGCTTAACTTTCCATTTATTTTCCTTGTGCTTCGGGCGGGCTCCTGACTTGCCATTTCATCACCCTATTCTTCAGGAGGGCTCCTGTCTTGCAATTCCATCACCCTGTTCTTTAGGCGGGCTCCTGACTTTCAATTTCATCACCCTGTTCTTCAGGCGGGCTCCTGACTTGCTATTTCATCAATCTGTTAACTTTCAACTTTTCACCATGTTGCTTGACTTTCAACTTCTTCACCATGTTTCTTGACTTTCAACTTTTTCACCATGTTGCTTGACTTTTCATTTATTCGTCCTGCTCTTCAGGTGGTCTCCTGAAATTACATCAAAACTAAAAAGAAAATTATCCCAAACAAAGATTATTATAAAGAAATTTCATTTTCTAGAAAAGTGAAGTTCCAAACACAAGAATTAAATGTTACCCCAGTTTATCATCAAAGGACTTTTGTGCAAGTCACGTCATTATGGGAATCAAGGAGAATGACTCAACTAAAGGTACGTCTTATAGGAATCAAGGGATGAGTCGACTAAAAGGTACATCTAATAGGAATCAACGGTAATGACTCGACTAAAAGGTACGTCTTATAGGAATCAAGGGTGATGACTCAACTAAAAGGTACGTCTAATAGGAATCAAGGGTGATGACTCGACTAAAAGGTTCGTCTTATAGGAATCAAAGGGGAATGACTCGACTAAAAGGTACGTCTTCTAGGGACCAAAGGGAATGACTCTACTAAAAGGTACATCTTATAGTGATGACTCAACTAAAAGGTACGTCTAATAGGAATCAAGGGTGCTGACTCGACTAAAAGGTTCGTCTTTTAGGAATCAAAGGGGAATGACTCGACTAAAAGGTACGTCTTCTAGGGGCCAAAGGGAATGACTCGACTAAAAGGTACATCTTATAGGAATCAAAGGGAATGACTCGACTAAAAGGTATGTCTTCTAGGGGTCAAAGTGAATGACTCTACTAAAAGGTACGTCTTATAGTAATCAAAGGGAATGACTCAACCAAAAAGTACGCCTTATAGGAATCAAGGGGGATGACTCGACTAAAAGGTACGTCTTATACGAATCAAGATGACTCGACTAAAAAGTATGCCTTCTAGGAATCAAGGGGGATGACTTGACTAAAAGGTACGTCTTATAGAAATCAAAGGGGATGACTCGACTAAAAGGTACGTCTTAGAGGAATCAAAGGGAGATAACTTGACTAAAAGGTACGTCTTATAGGAATCTAGGGAAATGAATCAACTAAAAGGTACGTCTAATAGGAATCAAGAGAATGACTCGACTAAAAGGTACGTCTTATAGGAATCAAAGGGAATGACTCGACTAAAAGGTACATCTTATAGGAATAAAAGGAGATGACTCAACTAAAAGGTACATCCATAGGAATCAAAGGGAATGACTCGACTAAAAGGTACGTCTTATTGGAATCAAAGGGAATGAATCGACTAAAAGTTACGTCTTCTAGGGGTCAAAGGGAATGACTCGACTAAAAGGTACATCTTCTAGGAGTGAAGGTTCAATTTAAGAAATATATCACCCAGCAAATGAAAACTGAAATCCCTAGACAAGAAAGTGTGTCTCCGAGGGATATAAGATAATGAATTTTTATCATGATTTAATTATCAAACCTATGCAGCAACATTGCTTCCTGCATTTGTAAAAGTGAGAAATTATGGGCCTTGATGTTTAGGCTTTGAAATCCTTGATTTGAAGATAACATGTGTTCCTGTTTCATGCAAAGAAAGTTGTGAGTTTAAAAATATGGTGGCTGGTTTGTGGCTTTGGCTTTCGTGGTAAACACTCTTGCCGTCATCACATTTAACGTTGCTTCCAACCGTTAGCATGCATCATTGACTTGATGCATCATTGACCCAAACTCAGATTATTAAGAGTGACTTTGAAACAAATACAGTATCTTTGCTTTGTCATGCTCCTCAGATAGACCCCTTGGAACCTTGGTATTTCATGAGTTCCCAAACTTATTTGTTGACAAAACTTTTTGTTTGTCTCATTTTGGCTCACAATCATGTCTTTTTCATGCGTTGGCCTTTCTGCCTTGCTTTGTACAATTGAAGAAGCTGGTAGCCAGTTTTGAAATCTTTTCTCACTTGTTTTGACATAGACTTGACTCAAAGACAAGAAACGAAAAAAAAATGACAATTTTTGTTTGGATAACTGACTCAAGAAAGATAAAATAAAAATAAAGAGAAGAAAGAAAAGACAATGAATATCCCCTTTTGAAACAAAGAAACGAAAAATTCATCTAAAAATGACAGTCAACACTAATGGTTATGCCATGCATTTTGGATTAAGCAGTTTGATATTCTCATCCAAACTTTCTACCCATTGTTGTTGAGTTAATGGCCTTGAAACTGAGTTGCTTTCTTAGGTCAACTGCATTTAAGACACCATTTGGCTAGTGTCGCCTTGAAGTGTTTTTGCCAACAAGCTTCTCTCATTTCTTTTTATCACCTCACCATAGCCTTATGGTATCCGAGAGGGATTTTCACCAATAAGATTCTCTTATTTTCATTTCTCTCAACTCACAGTTGTCTTACAGTGCCCGTGAGGGTTTTCACTGATAAGACTCTCATTTTATCTCTCTCAACTCACCATCATCTTATGGTGCCCGTGGGGGTTTTCACCAATAAGACTCTCATTTTTATTTCTTTCCTGATTTCTTATGCTGAGGAAGACAAGTAGTACCCCAAAATGCATCATCATATCCATTGCATGCTTAGCCTTAACATTATCAAAGATTGATCTAAAGTACTTTCTTTGATTGTAACTTGGCTTTTGGATAAGGTTAGAAAAAAATGACATGAGGCCCAAACAACACTTGAAGTGGGGTAGGACTTACAACTTTTGGAATCGACTCAAACAATGAGGATTAACTCATGCCCCAGTTTCTTTTGACTAGGCAATTCTAAACTTTTTATTTGTTTGTACTGAGACTTGAGTAGGGTAGCCTACGTATCTCACCCTCGAAAGAGGAGAATTAGGTCACACGTAGTTCTAGCAGCTTGTTCTTTCACTTGATTCTTTTTTTTTCTTTTGTTGACTCTTTTTCTCTTTGGGACTTTTCTGACTTTATTTTTCTTGACACTCATTTTTTCTTTCTTTTTCGACACATTTTTTTTTGAATTTTGTTGACTCTATCTTAATTCTAAAAGAGGAGTATGAAAGAAAATAACACTAAGGCCCAAATGGGGTAAACAAAGGATGACACAATGTTTGGATAGCAGAATGAAATACCTTCATCATATCAATTCTTGAAAATGCTAGTACATAGCATGCAATACAAAAGTGCACGATCAAGATCACTTATGAAATGTTTTACAACACAAACTTTCCCCGAGCATGTGTACCACCTCTTTTTCTACACTTTCCCAGCATACAACTCCACTTTGTTGTACATTTCTCATGCTGAAGGACTCATGACTTCGTGGAGCTAATTTTCTTCCTGTTCCTTTTGACATAGGATCACACATTCACTACTTGACCTAATTGAGATAGGTCTTTCAATTGATGACCAAGTTATTCTCACGATTCTCAAAATAATAGCCTTAATTTTCAAAGAAGGCTTCAACTTGATCACCAAATGCCCCAGTACTCTATCTATTTTCTCAGATGCTCTCTTTTTCTAACTTTAACCCTCTGATTCAATGTTCATCCTTAAACTGTATTTTAAGATCTGGCTGTAAATCTCACCATCATGTCATGTCACTAGAGTCAACATAAAATGTACTACGTAAAGAAAACAAACAAACAACACATATTTAAAATACAAAGAAAAATAGGACACTTCATTTAATAAAAATGAAAGATAGAAGGGTTTGAACATAACGACAAAGGGACAAACCAAGATAGATCCCTAACTATAACCCTAAATAATTTGGATAACAGAAAATAAAACAAAACAAACTACCAGACCTCTTCCTAGTAGAGAGGGGTGACTTCTCAATTGCTCAGACATCTTAGCCACTGGTTTGCATATCAGCATGACTAAAGCTTTCCTCACTGTCAATGTTCTGCACCATAATTGATTTATCTTGAATCATCTTTTTAATTTCTCTTTTCAAAGCACCGCAATCTTCAATACTGTGACCCTGAACATTAGAATGATATGCACATCGTACATTAGGATCAAAACTTCTTGAATGTGGGTCAAGAGTATACCCAAGGAAAGAAGTGATCATGCCCTGTTGTACCAATCTCTGGAATAAACTGGCATAGGATTCCCCAATAGGAGTGAAATTATCTTTTTCCTTTCTTCTCTTTGCGAACTCTGGCCTTGGATGAAACTTGGATTTAGAGGCTCCTTGGTAAATTTGTGGGGGTTGAGGACAATGTTGAGGGATAGGTGCATGCCATTGTGTATAAGAATATGGATGAGCATGCAATTGTGCATTGTTTAAAGGATATTGAGGAAGTGAATTTTGATGACTCAAAGCTGGGAGGAAGGTTAACATTTGAAGACATACCCCAGTTTTTATATGAAACATCTTCATAGCCCATAAGTCCAGGGGAATTTTTCATATCATTTTCTACACTCTTAACTTTCCCAACCACTTTCTCTAGCTCTTCTAGCATGCTAGGCTTCTTAGTAAGAAATTTTATTGGTCCACTTAATTTAATGGTAGGCTCAAGAGTATAACAATGATCATCAAGAGTATTAAACGTGGATTCACTAATGGACTGGGGAAGCACAATCGTTGGATTGATAGCCAAAGTGGAAGTCTTAGTAGAAGGTTGAGAAACAAAAGGACAGATGGTATATGGTGCTGTGAATGTGGTAGACTTATACTGAGGAGCTAAAGAAATAGTGGTGGAAGTATTGAGGTGCATTTGATGTGGAATGGATTCTGAGGCATGCTGTGGTGCATCAACAACAGTAGAAAACTAACTTCGCAATTTTGGTGGAAGACTCAAGGCATTTGCAGGGTCAAAAGTGGGGAATGGAGGTAGAGGCAGCTCACTGGCCCAAGCTTGGTACATTTCCATCATTTGTTGTCTCAGTCTAAAATTCTCTTCCTTTAAAATCTCAATTTCCTGACTCTTTGTTTCATCCATGGTGCCACTCTCTATATCCTTGTTGGACACAACTAAACCTTCCTTGGATTTGGTGTGATATGGAGGACCAGCCAGGAAGCCACAAACTAACCACCTTAAACTAACTGAACAAGAGGCAACAAATATGTTAGAGTTCGACATTTTCTCAAAACCTCTTTTTTTTTTATAAAAAGATCACCAAACCCAAGAAGGGCGCCTATGTATCTCACTCCCGAGAGAGGAGAATGAAGTGTGCATAGTTCGTGAAGTCGTGCCAAAATGGCCAATTGAACTCTTTGTTTTATTTCTTTATTTTTTATTTTTCTCAAAACTTTAAGAAGAAAAGAAAATAACAATTTGTCAAAAGAATTGACGAAAATGTTTTTGAATTTTTCATATTTAACATCCCTATACAAAGTGAAATCTATGATTACCAAAGAAAATCTTTTTGGGTTTTCAGTTTTAAATTTAATATGAAAATGGAACTTGAACCTATTAAAGAAAAATCTCTGTAGTTTTCTTTTAGAGATGTATATGAAACACCTACTCTAAGTGAAGACTAAAGAAAATCTTTTTGAATTTTTTTTAAATACGATCCCTTAACCAATAATAGGCTGCCTACGTATCTCACATCCCGAAAGATGAGAATCAGGGGTGCGTAGTTCGTCCAGATTGGACAATTAAGGATTATAGAATAAACAAAACCTTGACTTGAGAGACACGACTGCACGATGAAAATAAAATCTTTTTGGGTTTTTAATTTGACACTTCATACAAAAATGACATCAACAACTATGAAAGAAAAATCTTTTTGGTATTTTCGTTATACGAAATGTAAAAAATTTATAACATCTTTTTTTGCATTTTTCTTTTATAAAAACTCCTATGAATGAAATTTCTTTTTGAAGTTTTTGAATTGTGAATGCATGCCAAACGAGACAAAAGAAAATCTTTTTGATGTTTTTGAAAAAATGAGTGCGAAAGATAAAAAAAAATCTTTTTAAATTTTTGAATTGTGAAAAACAAAAGCCATAAAAAACTCTAAAAACTACAAAACTCTTTTTTTTCTTTTCGACTCGCTTGTTCTTCTATTTTTTTCAATAGTTCTTTCCTACGCTCTTTACTTCTAACATATGCTTTCCTCAAATCAGTCCATCAAATGACCACATTACCCTCAAAGATACAACATTTAGCACGTAGGGATACTTTAGAGGTGAGTCTCCTAAAAGGGCCATGTGGGTCCCGCTAGGTCTCAATATGATGCAGTTAAGCATGACCTAAAGGCCGATCTACACTGGGGTCCACCAAAAAAGCTGTTCAGGGGAGCGTATGATCGATAGTGAATTGCTTTAGTTGTCCACCTACTCCATACAACCCAATGGCTCCCCCTCCTAAAATAAGGGTGACTCAACTATAGGTCCTGTACACACGTGTACTACGGACTTGTTGTAGAAAGAAAGACTCGGGTTATACACATGATGCCAGATATAAAGCGGTAACACATAAAGTAAAAACTATAAACAAAGAGGACGTAGGCACTCAACAATGATAAACAATAACACAAAAGAACACAAACAAAATGTCTACAAACCTATAGTGTCAAACTAAGTCGATACAACTCCAAAATAAGCTCGAATTCTGAAAAATCCCCAGCAGAGTCGCCAGAGCTGTCACACCCCCTTTTTAACTCCGAAAAGATTTGATTTTTAGTTTGAAAGGGCTTTTATTATTAAAGTGACAAAATATTAAAAATTTGTTTTGAAAAAGGACTATTTACATTTTTTATTCAGAATCGCCACTTGGCATAATCCAGTGTACCAAGTCACCTTTGAAAAATCCTTTTCAAAACTGTTTTGACTTTTTTACAACTAGTTTACGAAAAGTGATTCCGGGTAAGGAATTTTGTTGACTGAGGGGAAGGTGTTAGGCACCCCTCGATCCCGTAGTTTGACCACGGTCTCTTGGTGGAGAATATCAGCTAATTTGACACTATGAAGGTATAAACCACTCAAAGCACGCAAAACAATCAATCAAGCAAACAAAACAAAACGATTCAAAATTTAGTGTCCTGTCCAATTATACAGTCTGAAATAGAAAAATGCAAAAAATATAAAAACTATTCTAAATTAGACCTAAACTAAGCTCCAATACTTTACCCGATGCCTCGGGCCTTGATCACAAACTTCCTTCAAGGACATAATACGCCGGGGCATTCCCCGGTGAATAAATACATGAAACCTCGGGGCATTCCCCGGCCAAATAAATACACTTGAATAAAATATGATAAACTAAAAAGAAACATTCCCACACACATTCAAACATTCAACCAAACATAAGTTCTAAATTTTCCTACCCGAATCTACATTTGCCTATCTGAATCGACCTATCACACGAGACTATTGAATTTAACAAAGTCGATGCTTATCCCAAATCAAGCGACTATCAATGAATCAACATAAACTAATATTCACTTTTATCAATGTTTTTAATTCCCGCCCCTCAAATCTCATTTTCAATCAAATAATCAACTTCAATATAGAAACAACCAATCAAAGCCACGACAATCATAGATGTTCAGACATGCGATCAAAATTATAACAGCAATCATCATGAAACATTCAAATCACAACATCAACATATCAAATTGAGTAAAATGAAAAGAAGGAGTTGAAAAATTAGACCTTAGAAGAAGATTTCAAAATCAATGTATTATTTCAATCTAAATCTGGTACAGTCCGTGTCGAGAACTTCAATTCGAACCTCAACTACGAACTCGCCAACTTTATCAAAACCCTGTTAGGCTCGGCTATTGATTTCTGGCAGTGGTGGGATGTTTAACCACTGATTTATGATGGTTTTCCGGACGATTTGAGTTAATTTCGATTGAGATCAGTGATGGGTGTCCCTTTCCGGTGAAGGACATCATTTTGGACTCACAATCGGTGGTGGATCAACTGTCATAACAGTGACAGATGACGAACCACCTTTTCTCTGTCTCTCTTGCGTTTTCTCCCTCTCTCTCACGCCCAAATCGCTAACCCATTCCTCTATGTGCGATGATCTCTCCCGTTTCGCCTCAGTCCTATTGTTTTTCTCTTGGTTACTATCTCTCTATTGCTCCGAAGAAGAAAAGAAATCCCCTCCTCTTTACTGTCAAGTATGTGGAGAATCCTTCACCATGTCCAGTGAGTGTGTATAAAAATAGTTGTGTGTGCTTGAGAGTATAAACATGGACAGTTCTCGGTTGAAGATGATCACAACCCCCCCCCCTTTTGTTTTGTCTTCTTCTTTTCTTTTTTTTTTTTGGAAAGAAACGTAGGAGAAGGGTTAAAGGTAGGGGTAGGGGGTGGTGAGGTAGTGGGATAGGGTATAGGATAAAGTTTGTTAGGATAAGGTTAGGGATTTATTGAATTTTTGTTATTTTTATATTTTTGTGAGGTATAATTACATGGGTGAGGGTACACGGTAGGATAAAGTAAAAAATGAGTAAAAACGATATCGGGGAGGGACGAAATTAGGTGTCTACAAATGCCATGTCTGTCCGCTATCTAAACGAACTAGAATACCATTTCCTGTTAGTAATTCTAAAGTTGTGAAGCCTTTTGATGTAGTACGTATGGATCTTTGGGGGCCTTACAAAGTCCCTACTTTTGATAAGAAACACTACTTTCTAACTGTAATAGATGATCATAGTAGGTATACTTGGCTTCACTTGTTACAGTTGAAATCTGAATGTATTGTGGCTATTAAAAACTTTTTGAATTTGATAATAAATCAATTTGGTGCTCAAATAAAAGTTCTCAGAACAGATAATGGAACAGAATTTATAAACTCAATATAGAGAGTTATTTCAATCCTTGGGTGTATTGCATCAAAGTAACTACCCCTACACACCACAGCAGAATGGGATTGTTGAAAGAAAGCACAGGAAAATACTAAATATTGCTAGAGCTATCAGGCTTCAGTCTCAAATGCCTATCAAGTTTTGGGGATTGAATGCCAAGGCTGTGGTTTATCTTATGAGCATGTTACCTTCTTCTTCTATTGGAGGTAAGAATCCTTATGAGGTGCTATTCTGTAATTCCCTCACTGACACATCTTAGAGTTATTGGCTGTAAGTGTTATGCCTCAGTACTACCCAGAGGAGATAAGTTTACTGAAAGAGCCAAGCCTGAAGTACTTATGGGATATTCTACTTCTCAGAAAGGTTATTTGTTAATGGAATTGCTTACTAACAAACAATTTGTTACAAAAGATGTTGTCTTTCAAGAACACTTGTTCCCTTTTGCAGACAAGACCACTTCAGAGTTGTCTTCTGACTTTCTCACAATGAGTGAGAATGAATGTGCAGATGCAGACATGGATGATCATGTAGATTCTCACCTGTTATACCAGAGTCTTGTCACCAGATTCCTATGTCTTTAGATGAGAATATGAATATTTCCAATGTTCCACATAGCATACTAGATGGTGTTCCCTCCAACTCATCATATGCTACAGCATCATCCTCACAACCTGAAGTACCTGCTCCAAGAAAATCAACCAGAGTACACAAGCTACATGCTTGGATGATGGACTATGCAACACCAGGAAAGGGAAAAGGAACAAGATTTCCCTTAGCCAATTATTTGTTCTACGCTGGGACTAGTCTTAATTATCAGTATTTTGTGTCCAATTTGTCAGTATTAGTTGAACCTCAATCATATAATCAAGCAGTTAAGGATTGTTTTGCGGAAATTTTGACCTTTTGATAAGAGTCGCCACTTAATTTTGAAAAGAAATTAAGAAACCTTAAATACTTTAAACGATCCAAAATAGAAAAAAAATCATTTAAGTCAAAGATTCTGAATAAGCAGTTCCTATTAACGTTTTATGAAGGTGTTAGGCACCTAAAATGTTCGGTAACTTGAGGTTATCCGATCTGTTTGAAAAATCATCTCTTTTGGCTAACTTGGAAAATCGACTTGTGGGAAAAGTATTTGATTAAGGAAAAGTTTTTTTTGCAAAATCAGTTTCTTAGCGACTTAGTTAAGGAATTAACTAGATTCGAACACTAAGCAAATAAAATAACGAAAGGGAAATAGAGGAAGAAATAAATGATTTGGGCCTTCATGCCCAAATCCGCCACCCTGTCCTAGTCTAGATATTGGGCTTTCGACTCGTCTTCCACCTGTCCTAGTCTATATTTCGAGCCTTTGGCTCGAGTATCACTCCACCTGTATTAAATTTACAACTTTGGCTTCGAGGCCCAAATGGATGAATAAATAAACAAATAAATAAGTAAATAAATAAAAGAAGACAATAAATATATAAAATGAAATAATAAATGAGACTTTTGTCTCTTAACCGCTTCAAAGTGGAACTTTAACCCACTTTCTTCTTTCAGCTCCTTGTGCCCAGTATACCATAGGGTTGATATTCAAGCTTTCTCTAAGAATTGACACGAAAGATAGGCCTCATTGGCCCGTTTAAGACATGCAAAGGGGAAAGAGTCCCTTCAGACTCCGAGGCAGGTTCATGCAAAGAAAAAGATGAGTGAATTAGTATACATTCTCAAGAGTCTTTACACTAATAGATAAATTATGTAATAAAAGACACAACGCTTTAGGCGGGAGAAAATAGCAATTCACTTGCTACATATAGACATGTGAACTATAAAAAATATAAATACATGAGCCTCAAGATTATAAAAGTATATGGCTTGCAAGCGAGTTAATTAGTTAACGAATGTGTTAATCAATACACTCGGACAAATAAATCCACATTCTATAATCTCTACATTATTTCAAGAGAGTGTTAGGAAGCTTAAATAACCAAGTCTCAACTACTTTCGATCGCGTATGGTACCGATATAATCACCAAAATTTTCAGAAAAAAAAAATTAAACCAGATTTTCAACGAATATGCAAGGCAAATCAATGCACTGCCTTTAGTTGGGACATAAAGAAGGAAGCTAACCAATGATGAAAAAGTCAACTTTATGGATAACCAAGATCCTGTATTATTTTTATCAAGAGAAAAATAGGAGCATCTTCATAACATGATACTTGCAGACATTAAAGACTAAAAAAAGAAGTAAGAATTTGACACTTGACCAACCCATCCTCATGAATTAAGAGCGGCTTACATATCTTGGTTCAGCAAACTAAAATGCAGTTTCAAAGAACCATGAAAAGAGAGAAAGAATTGATTTTTTTTTCAAAATATCTCTCCAATAAGACCTCTTTTGGTCCGTCTATACTACAACAGGCAAAATCCTTCTTTAAAACATGCTTGACTAAGCAACAAAAAAAATTCAAATTTTTGACGTCAATCATAACAAGCCACAAAAAAACAAATGGAGTTAGGAAAAATGCTAGAGATGGAAATCTTCGAGTATTGATTTATCATTCATTTGAAAGATAAATTCCAGTATTTTCTTTTGACATTATGAATCGAGGAAAAACAAAGTGAAGAGTCCTCTTTCAACCAAGAAAACAACAAGAAACAAGCAATATTAAATATGTATAGAACTCGAAACGTCTTTCGCAAAATATCACCCAAAAGGATATAGGATTTACATTATCCTAAAGTAACTATTTCAAGCAGTAAAATACCAACAGAACATGAACAATGGCATCTCTAGAGATTGTCAAATAACTACAAATAGGGCAAATTTCAAGCAGACTGGTGCAAAGTTCATCAAAGCATAAATTTTAACATCAATAATCAAATAAATTATGATCTTGGACTCAACCAAAACCAACTTCATAGTCAAACCATTATTTGCACTTCGCAGGTAAGATGAAGGAAAATGTTTTAATACCCTATATTCGGACCATAACCATACTAAGGAAAACTAGTTTGAACACGTAGAAAGAATGCATTTTCTCTTTACCTACAGCGGCTTACAAAAAGGGGAAATGAGGGTATAAGAAAATCACAAAAGCAAACAGCCAACATCCATCATAACCTATGGATTTCGAGGCCTCTAACAGCGAACATCCCAGCACACCAAGATATTATTTATCACCATAGAACGACAAGATGAAACAGAAACAATTTAAAAACTGAACGTAGTGGAGTGTTACCTATTTTGGAGAAGCAAAATAGTACACGAGCTAACTTCGGACTTCCGTCACCACCAGAAAGCTCAATACCGTTGTGAACACTCGACTAGCTGACTGTTTTCCCCTTATTCTTTCTTGTTTTCCCCTCTCAAAGAAAAGTTTTGCCGCCCTAAAAGAATTTTTCTACCTAGGTTTTCGAGTTCAGAATTTATAATCCTTTTTGGATCCAAAAGTTTCCCAACCCAAGAATCTTTAACCCTGAATTTCCAACCTCTCTCCTCTTGAACCGGAATCCCCTTCCTTGCTTCTAAAACTCCCCTTTTATAGAGTGTAAACTAGGTTTTATCTAAGGGGGTAAATTAGGGATTTTCCATAATAGGAAATTTTGAAATTTGAAATTCCAAACCTTCCCCTCTTCGGTTTTTATCCATGTTGCATCCATTTTTGGATTCTTTGAAGAAAAATGAAAATTGTGGACCAATAAGATTTGGAAAAAAAACAAATTAACCCCAAGAACCAATGAGATTCGTCCAAATATGTACGAAGTCATACAACTACACCCAAAAATTGCGGAATTGAACCGTTGGAGGGACAGCTCATCCGATTCTAGAAACTTCTCGAGCTTTCTTCGTACGAATCCATGTGAGCTGCACATGGAGAAAGGTCGGATCGGGTCGGGATTGAAGTTGTTCGCGTATTGGGTTGACGAATTCAGGTCGAGTGGGTCACTGGATGCGTTATTGTTGTTTTGTTGTTGATAGAGTATCGGTGCTTAGCTGTTGTTAGTGCTATTGAAGAAGAAGGGAGAAATGGGCTGGGTTGGACAGCTTTGGGTGTTGGGTTGGAATTGTTGTGGGTTGCTGGTACATGGGTTAACAATTGGGGTAATTTAATGTCACGACCCAAAATCCCATTGGGGCGGACTGGCACCCGAAGCTGAGAAAGCCCGAGAGAACCCATTCAAATACCTGTACTTTCACTTACATGTCACCAAAAATTTGGACAGCACTTCGTTGCATATAGAAGGGTCTAATTACCTGTATCAGCACAACACGCACAAATATATATATATATAATACTTGGCCGTCGGGGCCACCACATATACAAATATAACATCACTATATAAACTTCCATGACTTTACCCTTTCTTATGTCTACAAAGCCTCTAGGATATACATGACATAACTAGGGTCGGGACAAACCCCCGCCCACACATGACTCCTGTACAATAACAAAACATAAGGAACCGACTCGGAAAGATCCGAAGCAAATTGGAGCTCACCAACAGTAGTTGTATGACCTGGATCCTACTTGTGCGGTGTATGAGCTGAGGTACCTGTGCCTACAGCATGAAATGCAGGTCCCCGTGGGGGACGTCAGTACGAAATATGTACTGAGTATGTAAAGCTGTAGATAATCACATATGATATAGGAGCTCAATAGAAATCAGAAACAAGTGAATAAATCGTAATAGGAGTGGACCACACTTACTAGAACTTGTGACAACCTGTACATTGCATTTATTCAATCACTTTACCTTCGTTCTTATCATCTTTGTAATCATTACTGTACTGTACTGTGACCATTAGGCTGCCTCCAGTACATATCAACTGGGATCGACCCATGCTAGGCTTATTCCCTGGGATACCACCCATAAACACATAAATAGGGATCGACCCATGCTAGGCTTATGCCTCTGGGATACCACCCATAAACACATAAATAGGGATCGACCCATGCTAGGCTTATGCCCCTGGGATACCACCCGATAAGAGAGAACTTTCATCACTTAGTTCAATTAATCTTTGAGATTGTTATTTCGGTCGCCACCACATTTTTGATACTTTGAAACAATGATACATCAATAGGAACCAAGTAATAGACCTTCTATACAATAACGATGTAATAAAGACTCATTGGTACATCAACAATGTGTTTCAGAATCATCAATATCACAACAATGAAATAGGAGCCTTTTGGTATATCAACGAAACATTTTGACACTTTATAGAATGGAAACAACTTCGTTGGTAATGTAGAACAATACATGTTTTTGGACAACCTCGAAATCTTACTTGATGGAACATTGGTGTTTTCATGCCAAAGAGCATTGTTAGAGTATGCTTTACATACCTCGTTGTAGATTCGGATACCAATTCAACACAACTTCCCGCCTTTACAAATCACTTATCTACAATGAAATGTTTGGCATCTAGTATTAGCAACCCAACACCACAATTCTCTTCCATAATTCCATACAACCAATATTTGCAAAGCATTCCAAAAATCAACTTGAACAATAGGTTTATGTGTGTATATATATATATATATAATCATCATTTCAATACCACATCATCACACCAAATCCTTTAACAATTCAACATAATCCAACCATGCACAAGAATAATCCAACATCATTTCCAATCATCTTTCAACAACAATCAAATAACATATTCTTATGCTCACATGCATATATATACATATCCATATAAATAACACCAACATAATTTACATCCTTACCATAAAATGGCCCTTTTGATTTCGAAGTCCAGTTGGCACAAATAAGGGGTGCTTCTCAAAGCCCTCAAGACGGTGAACACAACTACGGAATCAATTTGTATTTTCTACGGTTGAATCACAAGATAATTGGAGTTGAAATTTGGCTAGGGTTTCTTATTCTTCAATACTTGGATTCTAAATGATGGATATGAGGCTAAGTATATGTATATAATGACCAATTTTCGTCCATGAGGTGATGGAAAATGACCATATTGCCCTTAAAATTTAAGTAAATCCGAATCTGTCCATGGTGGACTGTTTTGATAGGCTAAAATAAATCGACCATAACTCTTTCCTCCGATATCGGATTTGGGTGAAATTGGTATCATTGGATAGATAATTCAAAGGTATTTCATTTCATATAAAGTAGGACACCCAGTTTGTCCTGTACAAGGAGTTTTGATCGTTTGAAGTTGACCCTAAAAATCTGTTTTGAGAGGCTGAAGTAAAACGAGTATAACTCCTTACTCAGATGTTGGATTTGGATGAAACCAATTGCATTAGAAAGAAGACTCTCGGGGATTCCCATCGATATATAGCAGCTCACACAGTTCATTTTGTACAAGGAGTTATGATCGTTTAAAGTCGACACAAAAAACTGGTAGGCCTCAGTAGTTTGTGTGCAGGAAATTTTCCTGCACATTTACTATTCACCATATCCCGGCCACCGTTTTATAGTTTCGAACGTGCTCGATTATATCCGAAACTTATCCATTTTTGGAAATATTTATATCGTTGGAAATCTTATTCAATAACCTTCGTATGGAACCATCGACGGGCAAATTCCGGTATAAATAAAGTCGATTCCTATACACATATAATCAAACTATACACTTGAAACCATCTCAAAATAGTCAATACTCATACTTAAACTCATATATACCTAACTTATGATCAATACATATACTCCAACACATATAACCATGGCTAATGCACGTAATTAAGTACGGGGTGTTACATTTAATAACCCCAATTAAATCTAATTGGATTATTAAATAACCCTAATTAAATTTAATTAGATTAGAATAATCATAATTAAATTTAATTGGATAAAAAAAATAACTCTAATTAAATTTAATCGGATTTAAATAATCCCAATTAAGAAATGATAACGTTTGGGATTAAGATTGAATTACAATTTAAACGGCTTATTTAAATTATAACCAAATTGAATATCTATTGGCCAACTTGATTTCAATTGAGGTCATATTTAATTCGTTCGCTAAATTGAATCGCAATCTGGCACGAATCAAGTAACAAATCAACCTCGAGTTTCTTAATTTGTTAAAAATCCAACAAATATTCATCCAGATAAAATATTTTGAGAGCAAAACATATTTAAAATCAAAATTGTATCCATTTGAATTTATTTTCAAGTTTAATCAATAAAAATCTAATTTTAATGAAAATGTTCATTTAGATAACAAAATTTATACACTCTCATATATAAAAATACGAAGAATGTATAATCATTAATTAAATGATAAAATTGAATAGAATAAGTAATTTAAACTAGCATTTATTTGAACAAAATAATTGTTGTGATTTTATTTTAAAATTGAAGAAACTCGAAATTAAATTGAATTGCGGAGGGCAAAAATTAGGTGTCAACAAGGATGAAAGGTGGATTGAAGCTATGAAAGAAGAGGTGAAGGGACTTAAATATAATCATACTTGGGAGGTCGTTGACTTGCCACAAGACGAAAATATCATAGGGTCAAGATGGGTATACAAGATCAAGTATAAGTCCAATGGAGAGGTTGAAAGATTCAAAGCCAGACTAGTAGCTAAAGGGTACAGTCAGCTAGAAAGGTTGGACTATCATGATACTTTCTCACCAATAGCAAAGATGGTTACTGTAAGAAAAGTGTCATTTCTCTGGCAGTTTCAAAAGGCTAGTGCATGTACCAGATGGATGTCTACAATGCTTTTTTGAAAGGTGACTTAGATGAGGAAGTGTATATGGAATTACCAAATGGATTCAAAAAAGAAGGGACACACAAGGTTTGTAGATTAGGGAAGTCCTTATATGGACTTAAACAAGCTCCCAGGCAGTGGAACATTAAGCTTACTGCTGCACTACTTAAGGATGGTTTCTCTCAAAGCACATATGATTACTCTTTTTTCACCTTGAAGAGATCAGAAGGAATGATGGTGATATTGGTATATGTAGATGATCTTCTTGTTATAGTAAACAATGATGCCATGATAAATGAGGCAAAGGGAATACTACATCAGCAGTTCAAACTCAAAGATCTTGGAGAACTAAAGTATTTTCTAGGCATTGAAGTGTTGATATCTACAAAAGGAGTTATATTAAACCAAAGGAAGTACATTTTGGCTCTCATTGCTGACACAAGACTTGCTGGTGCAAAACCAGCCCTTACTCCAATAGAAACCAATGCCAGGCTAACATCAGTAGAAGTAGATAATGCAGTGGGAGTTACAGAAGATGCTATTCTTCAAGATGTTACATCCTATCAAAGGTTAGTTGGGAAGCTAATGTATGCAACTATTACAAGACCAGACATCAGCTATGCAGTACAAACTTTAAGCCAGTTTATGCAGCAATCTAAGAAGTCTCATTTGGAAGCTTTAAACAAGGTTGTGAGATACTTGAAAGGCACTGTGGGACAAGATGTTTGGCTTAAGGCTCAACCTACAACTAAGTTGGTGTGTTGGTGTGATTCAGATTAGGTTGCATGCCCAAATACAAGGAGATCTGTTAAAGGTTATGCAGTACATTTTGGTGGTTCTCTGATATCCAGAAGTTCAGCAGAATCTGAATATAGAAGCATGGTTTTGAGCTTTATCAGAAATTACATGGCTGGAATTATATGAGAAAAAATGCAATTTATAATACTTCTCATATAATTTTTGAATATCTAAATTTAATTTTAAAATTTTGAGTTAATATAAAATGATTTAGCTTAGAAAATTGGGATAAGGCACAAGTATCTTCCAAACTATACCCGAAATTTAAGTGACATACCTAAACTTTACAAGGTCCTACTGCACCCTTAGCTCATTTTTCTATTATTTTTTACTCCTTTTGTGCTGACGTGGCTGCTAAGTAGCAAAATATTTTATGTTCATTTTGTGTTTGACTTGACAGCCACGTGAGCACAAAACGAGTATAAAAATACAACTAAACGAGTTTAGGGGATAATTGGACCCTTGTAAAGTTTAGGTGTGTCTCGCTAGGATTTCGAATATAGTTTTTTTTTTCTTTTTTTTTTGGGGGGGGGGAGGGGTATTTGTGCCTTATCTCTTGAAAATTAGTCAACTTGACTTTCAAAAAGTAAAACATGATAATTATTTTGAAATGGAGCGAGTAATTAAGATAGGAATGAGTTTATATCATTGTTGACCATTTCTCTTTGTAAGACTAATTTTGATAATTCTGAAGTTATTTCAAATTCATTGTTTACATCCTTAATTACTTCTCCATAATCCATTCATTAAATGACATTATGGAATAATAATCTGAAGTGAAGTACAGTATTTTAGTGATTTTAGTTAAACTAGTTTAACCGCACGTGTCTTGCACATGTAACATTTGATTATTTAGAATTAAATAGTCTTATTTATTGTGGAGATTTGTAATGAAGTACAAAAAGTTCAAATTACTTTTCAAATATCCTTCACACTTTAATATAATAGTGTAAACATAAACATACATTTAGTGTAAGCACGTATATATTTTACCACCGAAAATTGTGTTTGCCATGCAATACCTCTTTTCTTTGGGTCCATTGCAATAGTAGCCTAAAAAAATAAATTATAAAAGCAACAACGCATGATTTTGAGGAAGCGCATTACTTATTAATAGATCCAACAAAGAATAGAAATTAAATCAATTATAAAACATAAATCCAACTAATAACATAAATTAGATCAATTAAGAATATAAGAAAAATTGTTGGTATAGCAATTCATATTGTGTTTAATCCATTAATAAGCAAGCAAATGAATTGAATCATTTCCAAAAACTGAAGAAAAATACACATGGAAGACCGAAATCGAAACTTTGTAGCGCCACTGCAGGGTGTATAAACATGGTTGTTGTTGTTGTTGAGGGTGATTCCGGTTCATGTCTGTGGTACAATATACTTGGACACATGAGTGCTAAAAGAATGAAGATATTGGCTGCAAAAGGAGCTTTAGAGGGGCTAAAATTTATTTATATGAGTCTTTGTGAGAGTTGTGTTATGGGTAAACAGAAACGAGTAAGCTTCACGAAGACTACGAGAGAATCGGAGAAAGTACGGCTGGAAATGGTCCATACAGACATTTGGGGACCATCTCCTATTTCATCACTTGGTGGATCCAGATTCTATGTCACCTTCATTGATGATTTCAACAGAAAGGTATGGGTTTACTTCTTGAAACATAAGTCAGATGTGTTTGCTACTTTCAAGAGGTGGAAAGCTGAAGTTGAAAATCAAACTGGCTTGAAAATCAAATGCCTGAGGTCTGATAATAGAGGAGAATATGACAAGTCAGAGTTCAAACAATTTTGTGTAGCTGAGAGAATCAGATTGATAAGGACAGTTCCTGGGAAGGCAAGGCAGAATGGAGTTGTTGAAAGGATGAACAGAACATTGAATGAGCGTGCAAGAAGCATAAGGATACACTGTGGGCTGCCTAAGACTTTTTAGGCAAATGATGTGAGCACAGCTGCATACTTGATCAACAGGGGACCATCAGTTCCTCTGGGGTTCAAGATTCCTGAAGAAGTATGGACAGGAAAAGAGCTCAAGTATTCTCACTTGAGAACTTTTGGTTCCACTGCTTATGTTCATGTTGATCCAGAGAAGAGAGATAAGCTTTATGCTAAAGCTATAAAGTGCTACTTTATAGGTTATGGTTCTGACATGTTCGGGTACAGTTTTTAGGATGACAGTGATACAAGCACGATCATGAAGATGAACGTTTTTGAGTATTTTGGATGTAACTTCGGAGGTGTACGAGTTGAAGTGTTAAAAAGGGCTCCAAACCGCCCCTAAAAACACTCCATGGATGCCTATTTGCCTACTTGGTCATTACAGGGTCTTTTTGTCATTTTATCTTTTTATTTGTAAAGTACTATAAATAGAACAATATAGGGTTTTAGTTCATTAGTTTTTTTTGGATATTGTTGAAAGAACACATCTCTTGAGAGAGAGGGTCTCTAGGCCTAAACTAGGACATGAACAAGTGTGGATTCACTTGTGATTGTGTATTGCTTGGAAATGTTGGTGCTTGAGCGGTGGAATCCCTCTTGTGTCACGTAAGAGTGTGGTGTTTCTATTGTAAGTCTTAAGGGTCCTTAGATTTATTACATCTTTGGGTTATTAACCTTGTAATAGTGTATGTCTCACTTCCTATCTTTACATATCATGTACTAGTTGTGTAGTCTAGTCAACCGTTTGGTTCTTGTTGTTCTTGTAATCTTGTAACCATTGGATTGTTGTTATTGTAGTCTTGTTCCTCTCGTTATTGTTGTTTATGTCTTGTTTTTGTTAGTGCTTTTGGTTTCATTTACACCTTGTTTCTTGATGTTATTGGAACCGAGATTTGGTATTTGTTGAGCTCTGGGGTTTCCCTTTGTTTATGGACTATTTTTGGCTTGTTTTTTATACGTACCAAAGTTGTATCGTATGAGAAAGAAGATCCTAATACATTGTGGTGTGAAATTTGATGAAAATGTCTTGTACAAGGACAGAGAGCAAAAGGTTCCAAAAACTACAAAGCAAGTGGGATTTGAGCTTAAGTTGCCGAAGAGCACACCCAAAGATGTTACAGCAGATACTCAACACCAGAGACTGTCGTTGAGGAACCAGAGGCGGAATAAGTGACACCTGAGCAGGTTGAGAGGAGATCATCCAGGACCATTAGAGCACCAGATAGGTATTCACCATCATTACATTATCTGTTGTTGACTGATAAAAGGAGAACCAGAGTCTGTTGCTGAGGCCCTGCAAGTGGAGGATTCAATCAAGTAGGAGCAATCCATGGATGATGAGATGAGCTCACTTGAAAAAAATAACACGTGGATGTTGACTGAGTTACCTGCAGGGAAGAGAGCCTTGTTGAACAAGTGGGTGTTCAGAATCAAGGCAGAACCAGATGGCAAAAGAAAGTTCAAGGCCCAGTTAGTAGTTAAAGGATATTCACAAAGAAAAGGTATTGATTATGCTGAAATATTTTCTCCTATTGTGAAATTAACTACTATCCAAATTTTATTGAGTATTGTTGCATTGGAGAATTTGCATCTTGAGCAAATGGATGTAAAGACTGCGTTTTTACATAGAGATTTGGATAAGGAAATCTATATGCAACAGCCAGAGGGGTTTGTAGTTCCAGGCAAGGAACACATGGTGTTCAAGCTCAACAGGAGATTGTATGGGCAGAAGCAAGCATTTAGACAGTGGTACAAGAAGTTTGACTCCTTTATGAGCAAGAGTGGCTTGCGCAGGAGTGAAAAGGATCAATGTTGCTACTTCAAGAAATACATTGATTCTTATGTATTTTTACTCTTGTATGTGGATGATATGTTGATTGTAGATCCAGTATGAAGGAGATAATTTCTCTGAAGGCAAGTCTAATACGAGAAAGACAATGGAAGCACGAAAACATACTCCAAATCAGTCCACTAATCTTAAGGATCCGAGGACCTTTTTGGAGACCACTCTCGATTCACTACAACAACAACAATACGAGATAACAATGGTGTATTTGACACCAAAACAGCCACTACAAACTAACAAAGAGAGTATCAAGATAACAATATGAAGAACAAGATGAACAATAACACAATGGAGACAACAACACACGGTTTTTGAATAGAACAACAACAAAGAGTACACGAAATGTAAAGATATATAGATAGACAAAGTGATGGTATAATCTTAAGAACCCAAGAGCCTATTCCACTCTTGGACCCTTAACACTACACACTACAAATACCTATCTCTTCGGTGAGCACAAAAGAGACCTCTACCTCCTCTAGCACCCAACGTTCCAAGCATGAATCCAACTTGAATGATTCCACACTCAAGTTGGAAATCCTAGTTACAATGTTTCGGCCATAGGCCTTTGTCACAAGAGAGAAATGTTCTTTTTACAACTTTCAATATCAATAAACATCTAAGACTAAAAACCCTAAGAGGTTCAATATATAGTGTATTACAAAATAGAATACAAAATGACCACAATACCCCTCAAGGGTGAGGTGCCCATCAAGTGTAACTTAGGGGCTATTTTTAGTGTATTTAGGCCCTCTTTCACACTTTACTTGTACACTTCCTTGGATAGATTCAATACGCACTCATTCTCATCCATCCTCGTGGTCATACTCATATCAAAGTCTGTCTTCTGAGTTTGAGATGAAAGATTTAGGTGCAGTAAAATAGATTCTTGGGATAAGGATTTCTCGGGATAGATCTACTGGCACTTTGAATCTATCCCAGAGCAGTAAGTTGAGAAGGTACTGGCTAGATTCAGAGTTAATGATGCTAAACCCAGTACTACTCCATTGGCAAATCACACAAAATTGTCAAAGGAGCAGTCACCAAAGACAGCTCAGGAGCGGGAGCACATGGCACTTGTTCTATATGCCTCTGCAGTTGGGAGTCTTATGTATGCTATGGACTGCATTAGACCTGATATAGCACATACAGTGGGAGTTGTTAGCAGGTACATAGTAAACCCCGGGAAAGAGCATTGGGAAGCTGTGAAGTGGCTTCTAAGATATCTGAAAGGTACATCTAGTACTTCACTTTGTTTTGGCAATGGTGAAGTGATTCTGCAAGGTTTTGTTGATGCTGATCTTGGTGGGGATGTGGACTCAAGCATAAGCACTTTCAGATACATTTACACCATAGGTGGTACAGTAGTGAATTGGATGTCCAGACTTCAGAAGTACGTTGCTCTTTCATCTATTGAGGCGAAGTATGTGGCAATAGCTGAAGCTGGAAAGGAGATGATATGGCTGGCAGATTATTTGGAAGAACTAGGCAAGAAGCAGCTTAAGAAGATTCTTTACACAGATAGCCAGAGTGCCATACAGTTGGTGAAGAACCCGGTCTATTATTCGAAGACGAAGCACATTAGAAGACGGTACCATTTCACTCACAGGGCGGTGGAAGAAGGCGATATGTGTTTGGAAAAGATAGAGGGTGAAAAGAATCCAGCAGACATGTTGACAAAATGTGTTGATGTTGGTAAACTAAGGTTGTGCAAAACCATAGTTTGTTTTCTGTAGTTGTGTCTACAGATGTTGCGGTGTGGCGAACATATTGATGATAGAGGAATATTTTTTATTTTTTTTTGAGAATGTAATTCTTGGATGACAGAATCAGTCTCCAAGGGGGAGAATTGTTAGGCTGTGGATCCTGATTAATATGTGACGTACTATTATATACTAATGTTCATGCGGTTCAACCTCCGCAGTGAGGTTGCCGGGGGGTGTGCTTTTAGGTTGTAACTTTTATTCTCACTTCTCTGTGTATACATACTCCGATTCATTAATATAAATAGCCCATCCGCTGTGGAGGTTACCACGGGTGTTACCACGAAATTAATTCTCTCTGTCTCCTAAAGAATTCTCTCTCTAGTTTTCTTCATTCTCTACACAGATTTAGTGTGTGTGAACTGCTAATCAATCCTAACAAGATGTAATTGCACGAAATCATTTTCTGGGTTAAAGAAGTAAAACAATGGCGAAGTTTTAAAATCTCCAAACGACAAGGTCGGCAATGGAACATGAATTTTGAGGGTTGTGGGAAGGGAACAGGGAAGAAGAAAACTGAGATTTTAGCGTATTGGGACGAGGAATGGGAAAGGCAGTTTCTCAGTCAAGTATACAACTAAATATTCTTCTACCATGCGCATCTTTTTTCAAGTAAAGTTTTATAAACTCGTTGAAAATACAAATTACTCTTACATTCCGTTAATATGAAAGTTGTCGATGTTATTATAGGCTTATATTATTCAGTAGAATAAAACGATTATTATCTGATACAAAGGATATGACAAGGGAGAACTGAAAGGACTTGTGAAATAGTGAAAAGAACTTCCTTTTCACTTTGCACTTCTACTTAACCCGAGGAAGAAAAGATATGAAATACCTGTGAAATTCTACAAGTGAAAACATAATAACAATATTAAGCTTTTTTTCTTTTTGCGACTTATATCCAATATTAAGTTTACAATTTTTGATCCCCTTGCACTGCAATTCTACAAGCGAAAACATAATAACAATATTAATTACTATGAAATTTACGTTCCAAAAATTGAAGTTTTAGGTTCCAATTTACGTTCCAGTTTACGTTCGTATGCTCGTCCAATAGTTACCTAATATCTTTACCACATTCAGACCCCAGCAGTTTTAGGTAGATAAAGTTTTAAATTGAAGCATAATTCTATGTTGTTTTTTCGGTATTGAAGCATAAGTTGATGCATTTAAGTCATACTTCTCTATACATATATGTACGACGTATCCTTTCCAGACCTAACCGTAGCTACTGATTCCCCCATTTGGACAAATGATGACGGTAACTTGATTTTGCTAACATTCTATTTACTTAGAGGAGTGGTGTTGCTCTTCATTTATAAGCTTTCAAGTTTCACACAATTGATTTTTAGTATCTATGTTAAATTATGTCATTTCATCGTTATTCTTTTCCTTCCTCGAAAGAAGAGAGGAACAATTAACATATCTGATTCTATAAGTTGAAGACAAGATATCAAACTTGGAAAAAGGAAACATTTTATATGAAATCAAACTTTGAGCGGAACTGGAAATTTCGAGCAAACCAATATCCAAATTAATAATTCACACGACAGCTAGATTCAGTTTAATGAAAGAAAATTAAGAACTTTAAACTAATGCTCTGAGAAATAATTTAAAATGCCGCAATGAAGACATCGACCTTGAAAATCATGAATGCATCAACAACTCCAGTTTCATCTTGATCTTTGCCAACTGGATAATAGTCTCCGAAATTATCCCCATAAACCCATAGACAAGTTGAAAATTTTGTGGCAAATAGGGTGGATTATTTCGGGGTAATATCCTACACGTACAGCCATTTTCATAACCTTTAAGAAATGGTGCCCTAACATAACAGTCTTATTCACCAATGCCTGACCACAAAATTTCATGTTGGGAACTGAAGCCTCGATGAAGTTCTTTGAATAAGGAGGATGTGGAATTACCCCGTGATTGAAATAGTAGTGATAGATAGCCTTCAAGATTGCTAAGTCATGATCATAATCATAATCGCCCGATGTTCCTCCTCTTTCAAGCATGGAAAATGTTGGCACATTAATTGGCTTCAATTCATATGATTCAGACATCGGATGCTTTTCTTTTTCTTCAATTTTTGCAAACACACGCTTCGATTGATACACTTCAGATGCTGGGAGCTTTCTTTTTCCTGTTGTTTTTGCAAGTTCAGGGATGATCGATTATTGATTTTCTCCTGAAGTTAGCATTTTGGGCATGGTGATTCTTTGTGAAAATGTTGGAGCTGATAAAGAAAGAAAGAAGATTTTTTGATGAGAATGAGGAGATGGTTCTTTCTCTTGCTACATTTATAGCTATTTCATTTCACGAAAATCAGTAAAATATTAGTTGTACTAAATCTCACTGCAGATTACTGTCCATAACTCTACGTATAGTGTTCACACTAGATCATTTCGTTGACCAGACATTAAATGACCTTTCGAGTAAGGCGTGTACTGATCTGTCGTGATTTATGGCTGGTAAAACTTGGCTTATATGGAAAACTACAACAAATAGGAATGTCCTCAAGCATAGCGTACATTCTAATATAGACTAAACACTGAGTTAAATGTTCTTTATCGAACATATTATTAAGTTGTTGATGAAAAATATACAGTCTGTGCATGTTTTCTGATCCCATTAGTCTTTTCCAGTTTTCTAGTGAACTGAAAAGCGCACAGCAAACTACTTGTATTAACTTCCGGCAGAAATTGGTTCGATTCAATTCAACATTCTATTTGCTCAGATTTAATTTTCATAACTTTATAATTCGGATATGATGATCATTTCATTTATAGCAGAGACAAAGTACATAGCACATTAGACAAAATTCATCTTCAAATCTTCATTAATTCATCTCCGAGGATTTTTCAAATGTCGGGTTCACTTAGATTCTTAGATTATATGGTACATCTGTCACTAGGTTTTGCTGCTCATCATTTCTAGGTCTTTCAAGTTTCATCGATACGATAGCTAATACCATCTGCTTGTACATTTCAAGCATGCTATATATCTATCTGTTTTTTTTTTTCGCCGTCCTCAGAATAATTAACATCTCTGATTCTGTAATTAAGTTAAAGAGAAGATATCAAATAAAAGCGGAAAGTGAACTGAAAATACAGGCAAACCACATCACGATGATCTGATTATCTACTTTAAAGGTTTCATAACATACTATGCATGTAATATATACCAACCATAGATTGCATATCAGAATAAATGGATCAGAAGCTCCAGTTTCTCACATTCTCATAAACTGCATCGTGCACTTCGTTTTCAAATTGATATGCTAACTAATTGTCATTAACAGTACTCCATCTATAAATGGAAGAAAAGATATTTAAACAGGTTAACAAGAATAGCCCATACATCAAATCCACTCACAAAATCAACCTGCTAATCAGTAAAAGAACTTTTAGCCAGAAAATCCTAATGCTGCTGTAAAGTTTATACTGCAATGAGTTTGAAAATTAGTATCACAAGCTATTTCTATCTCAAGCCATCATCATCATCCTGATTACCCCATATTCGCATACACAAGTCAAAAAATTCTTGATCAATAGGTCGGTCCATCTGGAGGTTATCTCCTTCCAGTTTCCTAACTTTATTGAAATTTTCCTTATATGCTATGATCTTTTCTCTTAATTCCTCTCTGCTGATTTCCAAATGGGGGACTGCAGTCATGATGTGATAGATGAGATCAAGTGAGGGTGGATGTGGAGAATACCCATAGTGGCACTTGAAATCCAAGATTGATCTTAAAATCGCCACATCCAGAGGATCAGCATCATAGTCGACGTAGTATTCAGTAACTGATAGTCCTCCTTGTTCTGACACTTGTTGTTTTCCTTTTTCAGCAGCTCTTCTTCTTCTTCTTTCTTCTTCATCTTCAACTTCTTCTTCTTCCTCTTCTTCTTCTTCTTCTTCTTCTTCGTTGTCATCTTCTTCTATTACTAATTCGTATTCCTCTTCATCTTCCTCTTGGTCGTCATTTTCTTCTTGATTATCATCATTTTCTGTGTCTTCGTCGCCTTCATCTCCTTCTGACTCTTGATTTCCACTTCCATTTTGTTCAGAATTTTGATGAATCACATTTCCGTCCCCTCCTGTATTCTCTCTGCTGTCTTCTTCTTCGTTATCATTTTCTTCTTGATTTTCATCTGCTTCTCCTAATAGACTCCCTCCAGCTTCTTCCTCTTCTCCATTCTTGTTTTCTTGATTTCCATTCTTTCCTCTTTCTCCTTGTTTCGATTCTTGATTTTCATTCTGTCCATCAACCTCCTTTTCCCCTTCTTCTTCTTCTTCGTCTTCTTCTCCATTACTTAATTTATTTGCATCAGAAGTTGCATTACCATCTTCTTCTTCATCGGTGCGTAATCTCTTACGTCCACTCAACGCAAGGCCAGTACAATTATTAGTGGGAGAAGCATCAGAGATAACAACTTCTTCTTCATTTTCTTCTTTCATAATATCACTCGCGGATTCGTAGGCCTGCGGAGGATCAGGAATTGGTGATGATGAAGATACCATTTTCTTGCAGACAGAAAGAAAAAAAAGGAGAGGAGAGATTTTAACACTTGCTTTCGAATATCAAGTCACTCAACAGATGTTAACTGTCTGTAACCGAAGCGGTTGTAACTTTTACTTGCTATATATATATTTTAGTCTTTGAAACTTAATTCTCTTTTTAAATTCAAATTTAGCCTTTTATTTTTATCTTTTCTTTTCTCGCAATTTATTTGCACTTGTCTCTTGGGCAAAACTAATGCCAAGAGATTATTTTATGTACTTATGTCTTTTTACGTTTTGGAAAAATTATGTTACAGAGCAAACTCTGTATCTATTTGAAATAGCGAAAGCTGAATAATTCATAATATATAGCGAGAGTTTGGGTTAAATTTGTTCGCTTGGAACTGTATCAATGTGCCACCTAAATGGTAGATAGGCGATGAATGTGTGACGTTTGGAGTTATCCTTCGTTCGCCCATCCCTAGTGAAAGAACGAGTAATCCAATCCCCTACGGATCATGACCTCACAGAACATTGATAATTTGAGCTTACAAGAAACTGAGGAAGTGTACAAGAAGTCCTTTTAACACCCCAAAAACAGTAGAGAAGACAAGAAAACTGGGGAAGAATAATTTGTACAACTTTTTAAATGACGAATCAAATAATTTCCTGTGGCGGAACAAATTATATACATTGCTTTCGTGTAAACATCGCGAATAAATAATGCACAGCGCTACTTCCATTCGAACAAAGAATTGTCAGCAAAATTGACAAAATAATTACAAAGAACAAAAAGAATGATCCTAGCTACTTCCTTAAGGACAAGTGGAGCTGCAAGACGGGACACATCGATGCAGAGCCAGGTAGCAGATCATCTCTGAAATTCACTGAAGCTTTTGTCAGGTCTCTGTTCCGATCAAGTTAGCCTACCAAGCAACGAGTCAATCTCTTCCGGATTTCCATCTACCATTCCTGGGGTTCGAAATGAAAGAATATTTTATCCCATTGTCCTCGTTCACTACGATCCCTAAGCAGCGGTTATCAGACTGAGACGAGCATAAATGGAGCGATATGGACAGTAAGGATTCATATTGAGGCATAGTTGGTGTGCTCAGATCCCTAAGCAAAACATAACATGAAAACAAATAAATAAGGAAGCTACACTAGGCAGCTAGGAAAAATAGAAGGAATTAAAAGGAAACAAACAATAAGAGCTAGGTACCTTGTACCTGATGAGAAAAAAAGTATTTAAGGATTGTCATCGTCTGAACTAAAATCATCAATTCGCCTGTCTGCGATAGCCGGAAAAAGCTTCTGACGCTGATCAGGTCGTTGTGAAGGAACAGATTGATCAGGTCTTGGTGAAGGGACGGATGGACCAGGTCGTTGTGAAGGGGTGGATTGATCAGGTCGCTGTGAAAGGGTGGATTCTGAACTCCTTGGTGTGCTATTTATCTTTCTTGGAGCATTTTTTACCTCTTTGCATACCTTATCCAAAATAAGGAGAAAATCCCTAACAATCACAAACAATCGCAAACCTTCATCCCTCTTAGCATTTCCGTGGAAATAATCACCCGTGCTCTTAACAAGAGCCATTATTCGCTTTTCTTCCTCAAGTAATGACATGACATCAGGCTCGGCATTCTGCACAAACTTGTTCATGGTCTGGTAAAACCCATCTTTGTCATCTATGCTCTTCAACTCTGAATTTAGGAAGTCGCGTGCTTTTATAAGTGCATGGCCAAGTTTGGCCACTGTGCCTGTTAAATTATCTGCATCCAGAATTGCAGCTCTTTTCACATTTCCAAGATCACTACTCAAACTGGAAACAACTTGTAAACCAGTATTTCGATAGTCATCTTCTGTAGCCGGAGGCAAATCCTCAAGCAGATCATCGGACTTGATGCTGGACAAGCTCCCTAGATCCCTGGCAACACGGGCAGCTCGTATACCTTCTGAGCGGATTATCTCCTGAACAACAAAATGCAACAATGTAGTTTTCCCGTCTATTCCTTTCACATCTGATAATTTCAGAAGCGTGTCAAGTTTAAATGCTTGTGCACCGCCACGAAACGTTCCATCGTTCATCCGATTGCCAGTTTTCAGAACAGCCTCAAGGAGCTTGAGAAACAGCCTGCTATTTCGGAGTTCTATGCTAGCAGCCTAGAAAACAAAAAGAGCATGCATAAAACACCAATGTTAAAGGATATTAAACAAATGAACAGAAAAATATGAGAGTTAAAGATTTTATCATCGATCTCTGACAAGAAAAAGAAGCACCACGAATTATTTGAGCAACAACACATTGGGCCTTCATCACAGATTGGGCCTATTAAACCAGTTCACAACACCAATAGAAACTACAGCAGAGTTTGGCCCAAATACACAGATGTACATAATAAATAGTACAGGGATAAAAACTTGTTACAAGTTAGGCAATAGAATAGTTACAAGTGTACAAAGTTTATTGGTTTTGCTTTGATTCTCTAGGTATATTCTCTAGCTATCTTGTATATATGCATTGAGTAGATGATTTGAGAACTACACAGAAAATTCCCACAATTCCTTTCTCTTCAAGTCATTCTTTTAAAATACAAACATAAGCTACTACACAGATGCCGCAAAGCCAGAAGCTTCGGCCTAATGCTCATGCATGAAGATATCCACAGCATTTGGTGTTAAATATCCTTCATGCATAATATATTGATTGAGCATATGAAGGACCATATAGTTAACATATGCAAGGAGGACACCAGTTGCTAGGAAAGGGAACGATATATATTTTCAACTAGGCATATTTAGCTCTATGTTTCATAAGAAAGAACTATGTCATCAAACTTTCATAAAGTACAAATAATAAGCATAAAACCAAATATATCACTAGCTCAAAATGAAGTGTCTTTGGATATCATAAATTGAATCGCACTTGCTTACAGCAAACAAGTTAACCTTCTGACTAGAAGCTTGACTAAAGTGCAGGTCTTATTCCAGTAATTGCAAAGTGAATTTCCATAATACTCCTGCTACTTTTCCATCAAGAAAATAAAATATTTTATATACAAGCTTCTAGATAACTCTTTTTTACTTCAACAAAGTGGAAGAAAAAAGAATCAGGGAACAAACACAATCAGGCAGGTAAAAAAGCAGTGCAACACCTGTTATGGCCTTGGATGCACAAACCCAATCTTTTCTTACTAATATATGTTGACTCTATAGATCATTGTGGAGTGGGCTAATTATTTTATTCATTCGTCTGTACATATTTTACATTGGCCCAACTAGTACATAGGCCCATTTTATTTATCCTAGTCTCTTATTTTCGGATCTTGCATATATATACTAAAAACCCATGTTTGCAGGGTAATGAAAAAAACATTTTTCTGTATGCACACAGATTCATAATGAGATATTTTGCTCTCCAGCTCCTTCGAGAAGTTTCGTCTCTCTTCGAACATCTTCCCTTCGAACTGGTAGATTCCAGCTTCTAACATGGTATCAGAGCGTCAATCCTTTTAGATCTGCTCCCTAGATTTCTTCCGATACTACCCTTGAGGTGTTTCGGTGACATTTTTTTTCGACGACCGGCGACGGTTGGTGTTTGTTGGTTTTTTTTCTGATTTTTGGGCCATCTGCTTCGTGGTTCTCTTCCGATACTATCCTTGAAGTGTTTCGGTGGAATATTTCTAGTTCTAGTCGAAGTCTGGCGACGATTGGTAACTACTCAAGGTCGTCTCCTTCCGGTTGTGACGGTGTTGGTAATTGTATCTTGTTCTTCTTCCTATTACATCTCGTATCTGTGGTTTTGCATGGGTGAATATGTCAACAACAGTGGATCCGTCGGGTTCCACGGCTAGTAGTCGCACTGTTTTTCACAGTGAGGATTATACTCACCCCTGTCACCCTTTATATGTTCATCCTTCTGATGAGTTGGGTACTTCTCTTGCCTCATGTCCTTTTGATGGGACTGGATTTGGTAGTTGGCGTAGGACCATTTTGGTAGCATTGTCTGTCAGAAATAAGATTGATTTCATAAATGGTTCGTCGTCTAAGCCCCCTGACTCCTCCCCTTTATCCCGGCAGTGGCAGCGCTGTAATGATCTTGTAGTTTCCTGGCTGCTTAACTCTTTGTCCAAGGACATTGCTTGTAGTGTTGAATTTTCTGCTTCTGCTAGGGATATTTGGCTCGAGTTAGAAGAGAGATATGGTACAGCAGATGGGGTTCGCATTTTCGAGATTCGTAAGGAGTTAGCTCATATTTTCCAAGGTTCTTTAGACATTGCATCTTATTTTAATAAAATTAAACAACTCTGGGATGAGCTTGCTTCCTTTTCTGCTCATAGTAATGCTACATGCACTTGTGGTGGTATCAAGACCTTTGATGATGAACAAAAGGTTTACCAGTTTCTGATGGGTCTCAATGATACTTACATACAAGTGCGCAGCAACATTCTTATGATGAAGCCACTTCCCTCCATTGATACTGCTTATAGTATCCTCTTAGCTGATGAGAAACAGAGGAGTGTATCCTCTGCTTCTTCCTTCTCTCAGCAATCTGCCTCTTTCCAGGCTGGAGTTTCTAGATCATCTGCAACTCCAAAAACGCATTTCGAAGCTGCAAAGCCTTCCTCTCTGGTTTGCAAGTATCGTAAGAAACCAGGTCATACTATTGACAAATGCTATAAACTTCATGGCTTTCCTCCAAATTTTAAGTTCTCTAAGCCACCATCTAAAAGAACAGTTGCTCATGTTGAGCTTGCTAATTCTGGCCAAAAGGTTAACACTCCTGGGAATGATGACATTTGTTTCTGACCCAACACTTCTTCAACCTTCTGACATTCCTGGTCTCAACAACGGGGAATTTTCTAAGCTACTTGTTTTATTGCAAAGAGCTCAGCTTCCTGACATGTCTACAGCCTGCTCATATTTAGCTTCTGCTAATTTTGTTGGTAAGCTACCTCATACATGTTTGCTGACCAGGATAGATAGCACTTTATGGATTATAGACTCTGGAGCATCTGATCATATGACTTCTGACCTTTCTCTTTTGTTTAATGTTCAATCCCTCCCAATTCCTTTTCTGGTTTCCCTCCCCCAATGGATATAAAGTCAAAGTCACCAATACTGGTTCTTTGGCTTTATTTCCTGACCTTGTTCTACACAATGTCTTATACATTCCTAGTTTCCAGTATAATCAGATATTTGTATCCAAATTGCTTCACCAACCTAGTTTTACCTTACATTTCACCAAGTCTGCTTGCACTTTACAGGTCCCTTCTCTGAAGAAGCCAGTGGTGCTTGGTAAGCTTGATTGTGGTCTCTACAAATTTCTCCGGTCATCAGATTCCTAAGCTGGTCCTGTTTTTTCCTTTACTTCTGCTTGTGATTCTCATGTATCCCCTGTTATTCCCACTTCCCTTTTTGCTCCTAGTTCGTTTGTACCTTGTCCTTCTGTAACTACTGATGGTTCTATCAATAAAACTGATGTTTTGTGGCACTATAGACTTGGTCATGCCCCTTTCTCTAAAATGAAATGCATTCCTGATATTGCAAGTGGTTTGTCTTCTAAACAATCTTTCACTTGTCCCATCTGTCCCTTAGCTAGGCAACCTCGATTACCTTTTAGTGATAGTTCTTCTACTTCCTCATCTCCTTTTGAACTTATTCACATTGATACTTGGGGCCCTTATCATTCCCCACCTATGATGGTTTTAGGTATTTTCTTACCATTGTTGATGATTACTCTATAGCCACCTGGACACATCTTATGGGTGCTAAAAGCAATGTTTTTGATCTCCTCAAAGCTTTTATTACCTTAGTAGAAACTCAGTTTCATTCTCAAGTTAAAACTGTTCGAAGTGATAATGCTTTGGAGCTTGGTTCTTCTTTATCTGGGTCTCAGTTCTTTGTTTCCAAAGGCATTATTCACCAAACTTCCTGTCCTCATACTCCTCAACAAAATGGGGTTGTTGAAAGGAAGCATAAGTTTCTTTTAGAAACTGCTAGGGCTCTTCTTTTCAAATCTCACCTTCCCATTAGATTCTGGGATGATTGCCTATTGACATCAACCTATCTTGTTAATAGGTTCCCCCCTCCTAGACTGCACCACAAGAGCCTTTTCGAGATTCTTCACAAGAAAGTTCCTTCCTATTCTCATCTTAAAGCCTTTGGCTTCCTATGTTACTCCACAGTTCCCATCCCTTATAGGGATAAACTTTCTCCGCGTGCCATTCCTTGTGTATTTTTAGGGTATCCATTTGCTAAAAAAGGTTACAAACTTTATAACCTCCTTCTAAGTCTTGTTTTGTCTCTAGGGATGTAGTTTTTCACGAGTCTATTTTTCCTTTTCTCTCCACCTCTTCATCATCCCCTCCTATTTGTCCTTTTCCTTTTTCTTACTTTGAAGATCCTGTTTTGCCTAATTCTTCCCCTGCTGCACCTTCCCCGGTTGCTTCTACTTTTCCTCCTGCTGCTGCACATGTACCTCCTCCCAGGAAATCTTCCAGGATTTCACACCCTCCTGGTTACCTTCAAGACTGTCTATCATACTTTCTTTATTCCATGCTCCTCTTCTTGTGCTTCTATTCTTGGTCAGGATCCTGTCTCTGAGCCTCGTAGTTATTCTCAAGCTGCTCTATTTCCTCAATGGCAATCTGCCATGAGACAGGAATTTGATGCTTTGGAGGCTAATAATACATGGTCCATTGTTCCTCTCCCTTCTGGTAAAAAGCCCATTGGGTGCAAGTGGGTCTACAAAATCAAATATAGGGCTGATGGCTCTTTGGAAAGATATAAGGCTCGCTTGGTGGTCCGGGGTGACACTCAAGTTGAAGGGATTGATTTTCATGAAACATTTTCCCCTGTGGTCAAAATGACCACCATTAAGACTCTTGTGGCGTTGCTATTAAATGTCGTTAGTCTCTTTTCCAACTTGATGTTAACAATGCTTTTCTACACGGGGATTTGGATGAAGAGGTCTATATGATGTTGCCCCCTGGTCTTACTGTTTCAGCTTCTTCTATCCCTATGGTATGCAAGCTTAATAAGTCACTTTATGGGCTTCGTCAGGCCTCTCGTCAATGGTATGCAAAATTGTCCACTGCTCTTCAGTCGAAGGGCTACACTCATTCTCTTAATGATTACTCCTTATTTACTAAGGGGTCTGTTGATTCTCTGGTTATCTTGGCTGTTTACGTTGATGATATTATTTTGACTGGTACTGACCTTGAGGAGATCTCTGCTCTTAAGTTGTTTCTCCATGATCAGTTCAAAATCAAGGATCTGGGTTTATTACATTACTTCTTGGGAATTGAGGTTTCCTACTCTGCTGCTGGTGTGCTTTTGCATCAAATTAAGTTTGTTACTGATTTGCTATCTGATTATGCTTGTGATGTTGCTTCTCCTGTGGTTTGTCCTTTGGAACTTCACAAGAAGTTGTTTGCTAATATGGGGGATCCCTTGGCTCAGCCTGAGTCTTATCGCAGTCTAGTGGGAAATTGAATTTTTTGACCCACACTCGCCCAGATCTCTCTTTTGCTGTTCAGCATTTAAGCCAGTACTTGCAGCATCCTTGAGTGCCACATATGCAGGCTGCCTTACATCTTTTGCGTTACCTCAAAGGTTCTCCTGGTTTTGGTTTGTTTTTCAGTGACTCTCTTGATCTAACTCTTCGAGTTTTTTGTGATAGTGATTGGGCGTCTTGCCCTGACAATCACCGTTCTGTAACTGGTTTTTGTGTCTTACTTGGTGATAGTTTGATCAGCTGGAAGTCCAAAAAGCAGCCTGTAGTTTCTCTTTCTTCTGCGGAATCTGAATATCACTTGTTGAGTAAAGCTGTGAGTGAGATTACATGGTTATCGCGCCTTCTTTCTGATTTTGGCATCCAGATCTCTCTACTTGTTCCTGTTTTTTGTGATAGCAAGTCCGCCATTCATATTGCCAAGAACCCGGTCTTCCATGAACGCACGAAACACATCGAATTGGACTGCCACTTTGTTCATGCCAAGCTTAGTGCTGGACTGATCAGTCTCCGTCACACTCCTAGTGCTTCTCAGCTGGCTGACATCTTTATTAAGACTTTACCTGGTGCTGCTCATCATTCTCTTCTGCGCAAGTTGGGAGTTCTGTCAGCCTCCAACTTGAGGGGGGGTGTTGACTCTATAGATCATTGTGGAGTGGGCTAATTATTTTATTCATTCATCTGTACATATTTTACATTGGCCCAACTAGTACATAGGCCCATTTTATTTATCCGAGTCTCTTATTTTCGGATCTTGTATATATATACTAAAAGCTCATGTTTGTAGGGTAATGAAAAAAACATTTTACTGTATGCACACAGATTCATAATGAGATATTTTGCTCTCTAGCTCCTTCGAGAAGTTTCGTCTCTCTTCGAACATTTTCCCTTCGAACTGGTAGATTCCAGCTTCTAACAATATAAGGGATCGTTTGGTTTGAAAATGGTTATCCCGGGATAACTAATTATCTCGGGATAAAATAAAAGAACACATTTTCCTTTGTTTGGTTGGAGGGATTAATCCAACCCGGGATAACTTATCCCACCATTTTCCCCTTAGTCTCGGGATAACTTATCTCATATACATGGTGGGATAAGTTATCCCGGGTAATCCCCGGGATAACTAATCCCGGTATTAGTTATCCCGGGATAACCATTTTCAAACTAAACGACACTTAGTATTTTATATATGATAACAATGGGCATCTTATATAATAACTATGGGCACTTTCCAGGTGGATTTCCATAAAACATTCAAATCTTTATTCAGCCAATACGGTTATTCAGCCAATACGGTTATTCATCATTTTTAGGAAAAGGGTCAGTTATGGTTGGTCCGTGAGGATTCAGATAGCGCAACTTCAACTTGTTTGGGACTAAGGCATAGTTGTTTTTGTTGTAAGGTCATTATGGTTAGTCTTTCTACTTATAAAGGTTCCACGTCAAAGGATTGTTTATTTTGGCTGTGAACATATAACAGGATCAAACAATGAAGAACTGTCCATATAAACACATTGATTCTTCAGACAAGTCCACTTAGATTAGTGTTGGAAGCAAAAGTTCCTGATCTACGCAAGTTTCAGAATATTTCATAGTATATCTTCCAATATGAAAACCACAAACAAGTTACGAGATTTTCACTCTGTACAACCCAAAAGTGGATAGTAAATCAAGAAAACGATCTCACCTCCAAGGTGGCAAATGATTCTTTAATCATTGATGCCTCATCATGAAGTGTGCACATGAAAAGTAATGTCTCTAGCCTTTTGAATGCAAACGGAATCTCAACCAAGGCTTTCAGGAACCTCTCTGCCTGTCCAAGCCGAGAAAGTTCCCCACTGTAGATCCTCAGCTTCAGTTCTTCGTCAGCAGTTGGTGCCACCTTAAGCAAAGTTTGAATGAGTTCAGCAGGAAGCTCATTTCCTGAGTAAATTTAAACCATTAGTCATGCTTTGGTAGATGCAAACTCTAAAAACACACGACATTCCACTTCCAAGAAATATCATTCTAGTTAACATACAAGTACATCAATGCTTTATCAATTGCCAGAAAATAGCAACTGTATATTGACAGTATAATCATTGTGATCATGCTACCATAAGCAAAACTGCTACTCCTTTTTTATTCTGACATCAAATTTAGAATATGTAACCATCGCAAGGTACGGCTCTCAGCAAAGTCTCAAAAGTGAATGTGATATTGCAGATAAATAATGGTCACTGCAGTAGTAAAGCTGCTCCTAAAGAACATGTACATGCAGAGAAAGGTTAAAGGGTGTCTCAAGGACAATGATTCACATGAATAAACACCAGTCTTCTAACTAGATAAAATGCACAAATACATCAAAGGCTAGATATTGTTTCACTAGAGTGCATTTCATAACTTTACTTTGGAAGGGGGTCATTAGAAGTCAAGCATTTCATATTCAGGTGATAAGGTAATATCACACTTCTAGTTGCAAAGAGCACTTATGTGAAAAAAAAATAATAATAATAATAAAAAGACAAACTCGACCAACATCGATCAATACTAAAACTCCTTCCTTCACTAGTAACTCACCTACTTTCATTTCCTCCTCAATGATACAATCTAATAAACTAACACTAGTTACATTCTTACTCCTAATGAGAAACTGTTTCAGCAATTTCAGTTTCACATTTGAATACACTTTCATATCAGTTATTTCTGTGATGATCCCTAAAATATTTTCAATTAATCATTGCAATAATCAATTAAGGCATTTTGGTTTAAGAGGCAGAACAACAGAGTAGAAAATCATGTGATAAGTAAGCATTATATCTACTACAATTAGGCCTTTGGAACAAAAATTTCCAAGAACAATTTCAGAACTTACACCAGAATACAAAAGCAAGTAAACCTTTAAGGATCAATAATGAAGCAGAGGTCGATGCAAGATTTACCCTCAATAGTTTCAGAATGGGGTAATCTATATTCTGCCGAGAGCTAAGATCCGCCCATGGAATGAAGGCATGTAATAGTTCACTATAGAAATATGGCATACAGCTAGAACTAAATCTTTCAGGACCTTTAATAAATTTCAATGATTGGCATGAAGGAGATGGAAAATCGATAAGCAATTAGGCACGATTCTTTCCTTGAATAACAAGATATCCAATAAGAACAGAAACGGAAATATTGGCCCAATAAACTTAAAAACACTTGAGAGGTGAATGTGCAGACAAGTCTTGTGCAACTCCTCTTTCTCCACTTCCTTTTTAATTCTTTTTTGTTTCAATCTCTTATAGATTTTTTTCCCTCAGTAAAACGTGTGCTGAAACAATTAAATGCACATATTATTTGTGTTAAGCATAGCAAAAGATCATAGAAACCTCTAGGTAATCATTCAGTTCTCCGAATCGGGGAATCTGTAGTCAATAAGGTACAACATGGGTTTTATTCAATATAGTGCTAAATAAGACATTCTGTTTAGCAGTTCTTAGACATTTAAACATTGAAGGAGTGAAATCACCTTCTTTCAGTGCATCACAAACTTCTTCAGTCGTCACGTTTAAGGCTTTAAGAAGAATAGATAAGTTTTGTGCCTTTTTCTGGTCAATGATTTGAATATAAGCATCTTGAGAGGGGTCCTTTTTTGGCCCATTCTTCTTTTTTTCACCTCCGGAAAATCCAAATAGAGTCTCTATCTGCTCTTCATCAAACCTGTTAAAGGATATTCACTGTCTATTTAACTCCTTCCTAAATTAAAATAATTTAAAGCTGCATAAAGCAAGAAAAGATGGACTTACTGGAAAGATCCTGCCTTGACATGATGCCAAACCATTGATTGGTCAGTGTCGGCTTGAACCTTATCCCAGAAGAAAGGCTTAAGCTTAGCTTTGGAAGCATCAGTATCTTCTTCCTCAGTTGAAGCACTTGAGGATGCATTTGATCCAAGATGAGAACGTCGAGGTGGCTTCAAGCCCGTGGAAAGTGGCCGAGGTGGACCACCAGGAGGTGGTGGCCGAGGTGGACCACCAGGAGGTGGTGGTCGAGGACCAGGCTTCATAGGTGGTGGAGGAGGAGGTGCCGGTGTAGAAGGATTTGAGCCAACAGATGAAGGCTTTCCCGGTGGTGGAGGTGGTGGAGGTGGTGCAGCAGGTGCAGGAGTTGATGGCTTTGCAGGAGGCGGAGGTGCAGGTGGGGCAGAAGAAACCACCCTACCAGGCGGAGGTTTCAGTGGAGGCATTCCAGCTGGTCCCGTCCTTCGTATCTCAATCTTTGAATCGTCATTGGGATTGTTATTGAATGAAGATCCTAAAGCAGATGACTTGTGTGATGAATAGTCACTCGAGCTTAAGCTAAGAAGAGGCCTCTCATCATTCAACCCCTTTTTGGATCTCCTACAGCACTTACAACAGCAGCAGCAGCATATGCACAGAAGTGCTGTGAGAACGGTTATGGCGGCACAAGCCGCTATAATAGGAACTCCAACGTTGTTTGTTTTCTTATTGTCTTTAGCTGCAGATTTCTTTTTTGAGTTTTTGTCGTCTTGTGATTTAGATGGCTTTGACTTAGGAGAGGCAGGAGGAGGACTAGGGGCTGCTTTCAATTTGCGTCGTTTAGGAGCTCCATGCCAGGAGAAGAGAAACTCCACACACCTGGCATACCAATTTGGTGAGCCCTTCTCCTCTCCACATATAAGAAACAAGAGGTTTTTTTCCCTCAAACAACCTAGAAGGACTTGCTTAACCAGCGGATGCAAGTCACCGATATGCTTATGTTTTTCTGACCTACTTTTAAGCAGGAATCCATCTCCCACACTGGAATCTTCCTCTGCAACATAATACTCAAGATCTTCAACAGCTTCATTAGCACGTATTAACTCTATCTTACAGTTCAACCAAAATAGCTCAACCTGCAGCAGAAGATATTATCAAACTTCCTCATGAATGCTCATTCTCAAACATGTACATATCAAAATAGTACGATGAAAGATAAACCTTCACCAACACAAAGGAAAAATGGTAGCAAGAAAGTAATAAGGAACTAATGAGCAATTGAAGGAAGCAAAGACGTGAAAGAACGCAATTAAAAGGCCAGAGTGATATAAAACTGACAGAAAAGAGAACCGAAGGCAAAATTTTACAGGGGAATTGTTTAGTCTGATTGATTTTGAATCTCATCTGTGACAGCTTTACTTTGGGATTCTCTTGCTCAATTATGAGTCACAGGGTAGAGATGAATTATTTTTCATTACGGCACTTCCCAATTTTCTTTTCACTATGTTAATAGAAACAAGAACATAAAACACTGTCGCAAGTTTTAGAACACAAAGAAAGAAAACAAGCTTTTGTTTATCAAGAAAAGAGAAGTTAGTTGGGGACGAGAACATTGCAACAGAGACGAGAACAAGCATAGGTTGTTCCAGCATTAGGAAGACACCGTGTGGCTTGAAATCATTCTACAACATAAGAAATTGAATATGGCGATTAGGAAACATATGCTCATTCTTTATCAGAAATTCCTACTGCTACATATTTTTCGAATGCAAGGGATCAAGTAATGGCTTAATTCCCCCTAATGCTGCTCAAGAAGAGCTATACCATCCCAGGAACAATAAAAGACCAATTAACTAACTCAACAACAACAACAAGCCCAGTGTAATCCCACAAGTGGGATCTGTGGAGTATAGAATGTACGCAGACCTTACCCCTACCTCGTAGAGATAGAGAGCTTGTTTACTATAAACCTCAGCTTAAATAAAGCTTGCCGAACAGTTTGAAAAGGGGATACAAATATGGAAGCAATAACACTGCGAAATGAGAGTAACACACTAATACACAACAAGGATGAGAAAGAACAGTAACGACAACAAATTAATGCAATAAACGGAGCACAAAATTACACCAGTAATACTATCAGATTGGCTCAAGCTTAAAAGACAATAAGAAAGTGTAGTACCATATCCCTATTAATCTCAACAGAGTTGATCACATTAGCAAGCAAATGATCTTCTAAGTCCTCCTTGCTTCCAGATACAGCTACCAAAGTGAAAAACAACATAAACAAGAACAGAAAGAAATGAACTACTACTGCTCTCACACCCATTTGCCCTTGAATCACCATCAAAGAAGTAAAAAATTCTTTTCATGAATGATTCTAGATAAACCCCACAAACCCCCTTTATGTTCCCTCCCTCAAATCTCCCAAAGAACACACAAAAAGATCAATTTTTTTCACCATTAACCTCCCAACTCCAAACAGGCCTTCAAAAAAAACGATCTTTCCCCTCCCAAATGTCTTAATCTCAATCTTTTCACAAAAATCTTTATGATCCACCTCCAATTTTCATGCAAAAATAGCAAAATCCAAAAAAAAAGGACTTCCAAATTATAAAATCAAGAATTACAATCTACAATAAACCCCACAAACCCCTTTTTGTTCCCTCCCTCAAATCTCCAAATGATACACAAAATGCTCAATTTTTTTCTACATTAACCTCCCAACTCCAAACAGGCCTTAATAAAAAGCAAAACCTTTTACAAAAAATCTTTGTGACCCACCTCCAAATTTCATGCAAAAATTGTACAATCCAAAAAAAAAAAAAATCCAAATTGTAAAATCAAGAATTATAATCAATCTAGACCCCACACCCAAAAAATCCTAAAAATAATAAATTCTTTTTCAGTTGGGGTTTTTGTATGCAATTAGATCAATAATTGAACAAGGATTGGGTTCGGCCTTCGGGTCAAGTATTGGTATGAAATTGACCCGATATAATTCTTTGTTCTCTGGAAAATGCTGTTGTTGTATGAATGCTAACAAAATTCATCAAATTTTTTTCGCATTTTTGATGATCAGTTTGTAATTCTAAAAAAAAAATAAAAAAAATCAATTAATTTTGTTTAATTTTTTTTTTTTCTTTGAATTTTCAATACAATAGAACTACGAAAATGGCGCTAAAGAGATGCATGCATGGCCTCTAAAGGTTCATTTTAAGGTGATAATTTACGTTATAAAATATTAGTGATAATTGCAATGTTGGTCCTTTAATATTAGTATATTGTTACTTAATACTATGTTTGTCCTAATTTATGTGACATCATTTGATTTGACCCAGAGTTTAAGAAAGAACGAAGTGCTTATGAAATTTGTGGTCTAAAGACAACTATTAACCATTTATAGGAATATAAATCATTTCATTAACGCATGTAAGAGTGTGGTTCAATGAAGTTGGACTGAGTACTATACAAGGTCTCAGATTCAATTTTTAATAGAGACAAAGATGGAGTTGCCTGATATTTATTGCTAGTGGGAGGTAGTGGATATCTCGTGGAATTAGTTGAAATGCATGTAAATTGGTCCGAATACCACGTTTATCAAAAGAAAAAGAGATAAGCATCCAGTACCCCCTCGAACTATGGTCGAAGTTGCTACGATATACTCCAACTTCACAGTAGGCTCATTACCCCCTGAACTCAATTTTAACGTATTTTTGTCATTTTTTTGCTGACGTAGCATCTGGTACCTGTTACTTGTGGGAGGCGATAGGTATCCCATAAAATTAGTCGAGATGCACGTAAGTTGGCTCGAACACCGTGGTTATAAAAAGTCATTTCATTAAGGTGAAAATGAAATTTTAAAGTTAAATTATCTTCAATCATAAAAAGATACATACCTTTTTTTTGGGACCGACTAAAATGAAAAGCACTTCAAAAGTATATTTGGCTAATTATTTTTAACCTTTAATTTGTTAAATTTGTTCTTTGGTCCCTCTATATAGAACATATGTTATATTTAAGTTATTTTTAAGATTATATATCCTTGAATGCTGAGTAACAATTTGAATTTAATACAACACATAGACAATTAAATGATTTAACATTTAATAATTTGTCAAAAAGATTCATAAGCAAATGGATTAAAAATGCAGAGTTTAGTTAGATAAAAGTTAAATGTGCTTGACCAGATTTTGAAATCTACGGTCTAAAACACTTATTAATCACTTCATTACTATAAATTATTTCATTAAAATTAAAAAGAAATTTTAAAGTTAAATTACTTTTAACTATGAAAAGATGATATATTTTTTTGGGACGAACTTAAAAGTAAAATGTGTCACATAAATTAAGATAGAGGGAGTGATAGATATCTTGTGAAATTAATTTAACTACTCAAAAATTAATTGAGAAAATGGTCAAAAGCTTTCCCAACCTTTACCCGAAAATTCCAACTACACGCCTATTCTTTGTGGGGACCTATTATCCCCTAAACTATTTTAAAATGAATTTATTTCCCCCCTAAATGCTGAGGTGTCACGGAAGGTATAGTGCACTCTCTTTGAGAGAGTGAAGATGTTTTAACACCTTAATTTTTTAATTTCTTATATTTTTTATTTATTTTTTCCATTGTCTTCTTTCTCTTTTCTTTTATTAACATCACGACTTTTCTTTCTTTTAACACCGTGGCTTTTCTTTCTTGATTTTCTTTCAACAAAACATCGTGACTGCTCCATGCACACACACACCAAATAGATTATCCGCAATTTCATAAAAAAACAACTCAATTAATCATTATTTCAACACACACATCCCAAATGGGTCTATCTTCAATTCCATCAAAAATGACAAAATTAACAATTATTTCAACACAAACGCGAAATGGGTCATCTTTCATTTCATCGAAAGAGCAAAATTAACAATTATTTCTACAATTAGTGCAACAGCTAAAATACAATTTGAGAAAATGGTTGAGATGATTTACCATTTTGGGGACAAATTACAGATGTAGAATCCATGTTGCCATGAACTTGGCATTTGTATCCTAACATTAGTTTTACTGTAAGAAAACCAAAAGCATAAAACACTTGCCGGAAAACTGAAAACAATGACTATACAGAAACAAATATACCCTGTTTAAGAGGAATTTCAACTACCATAAACACCAAGAAAAAGCAAACTAGTTACACCAGAAAACTTCTAAGCAGCTCAATTTTATCCAATATTCAATACGCATTACCAAATTCAGATTACAAAATGGCAATTAGCGATCCAACTAAAGAACTCTGAAGCAATTATCCGGAAATAGAATAAAGCTAGCATCTTTCGTTGCCGATATAGAGTTTGAGCAACCCAATTGAACAACTGGGTCGTCTCACCCGATCCATCGGATAAATCCTTTGATGTCGACGAATTTCCCACAAGCCCATCATATATATATATATATTAAAGAATAATAATTAATTTTTTTATATAAAAATATAATATTACATGAAAATCACGTGGCATTACATGGCAAGTGCGTATTGCTCACTTTCCATTACACATTTGGGTGTCAGTTTTTTTAGGGTAATTATTCCATTTTAAAATAGTTCAAGAGGGTTATAGGATCTAATTGTTTATTGTAATTTTAGCAAATATCATCAAAGTACAATAATAATTTCTTGCTAAATAAAGTGCCTTTTTGTTTTCAATATTCAAAAGGGGTACTGGATTCCAACCTGCTATAGCCATGAATTTTTCCAATATGAATCTGATCAATACCATCTGCTTTTTGGCCTATAGTGGATATGTCATTTGTTTAAAGCTTATTTATTTCCAAAAATGAAGAAATAATAAAGAAAGTTATCTTAATGATGGGCGAGCAGAAAATCTTTTACATGGGGTTTTACGTTTGAAACTTCCTATGTGGTTTCTCGATTTAAATTGTCGCACGAGACATATCTAGTATAGTTTATCACTTCTATGTGATTTGAAAGCTATTACACTGAAGCAGAATTTATCTGATTAATATTCGAATATTAACGGTTGCGATTTGCCTTGTCAACAAATGAAAAAGTTACATCGTGCAACTGTTGATGACAATAATCAGCAGCAGATAATGCACTTTCAGATATTCTTTTCACACATCACTAGAATTGCTACCCATTTTTTGTTTTAGAATTCCAGAGCCGCTACAACCTCTGTCGCAGTTTTTATTCTTTGGGTGAGTACTTTTGTAAGCATCAGATAAATTCTTCACTGTGTAATAGTTCGTAAATCACACAAAAAATGTACACCGCATTAAACAAGCCATGTGCGACAGACTGAATTTAGAAGACATTGAGGAAGAATCGATTCCGGATCATCCATGTGGATAACCACCCTCCAAACTTCTAATTTTTATGGGGCTTGTCAAGGCATGCTATGTTAGTGCCATAGAAATTTTCTACTACAAACAAATTTCACACTGTAATTGAGGTTTTTCCTGAGTCGATGCTCTATCGAAAACAGTTTCTTCATATCACTTTTAAATTAGTAGTACGAACTACGAACTGTATACACTCTATCCTTTTCAAATCTCACTGTGTAGGAATATACTGAATATATTGCTTTTATTTTTGTAGTGTAATTGGAGTTTTTATTTTACTTTTTAAATTTAAATGCTTTTTAATTATCTTTTGTTTAAAATATGACTCGTTAGAAAATTTAACGCAATGGAATTTTCACTTTCATGACGTGTATATAATAAATTGATACCAATAGTTTGACCTTTTAGTCATTTGCACGTTGAGTTACACATAGTTTAATTGTTAATAAGGTTCGATGCTTACCCCCAAATTCATAATTTTGAAATTTGTCTTCAATCTCCACGTGTTGCCTCCCGATTCATCCAACTATTTCAAAAGTGGGCCCAGGCAAATTTTTTATTCTCCTTAGGTCCCTATCTAGCTAAGTCCAAAATTTTGATAAGGATTACTTGACCTTGTATTTCAAATACTTTGAAAGAATCAGTCCAATACACTAAGCATCTGGTAAAAATTTACACGCATTTGATATATATATCAAATTAATATTTTTTAATTATGATTATATAATTAAATTAAGTAAAATATATATTAATTAATCATGATTAAGTAATATAAAATTTTAAATTCAAATACATAGCATGCATGTAGTATTGAATTGATGTATACACTAATCATCTCGCAGAGTTTAAATAACGATAGGGCCCTAAATTCAACAACTACCGTTAAATTTTTCATACTTCGGTATATAAGAGGGAAAAAAAATCTTGAAAAGAAATATATTCTCTTTATCTTTACAGCACATTTTTCCAAATATTCCATAAGAATTTGTTCTCTCCTTTGTTTATAGACACCACTAAAAATAGTATAAGATGAATTCAAGTCCCAAATTCTCCTCCACCATTATTCAAATTTATTTTTTCTTTTTCATTGAACTTTAACTCAATGGGCAGTTACAAACAACTAGAAGTTCAATTTGAAGAACCAAATCCCAAAAAATGGTGTGTTCCATTAAAAGAAGATGTGTTTGTAGCATTCATGAATAAAGGGAATTTTATAACACATAAGGCTTTGTGTGAAGGTTCACTTTTTAGTCCATTATTGTTTGGCAAATTTTTTGATCCTTCTGATGCATTTCCACTATGGGAATTTGATTCAGATGTGTTATTGTCCAATGCAAGAAGCAGTAATAATAACCAGTGCACTGTTGATTGGGCTCAAACCGAGACAGATTATGTATTGAAAGCTGAAATACCAGGTGAGACGGATCCATAATTTGAATTTTATGAGTTTTGACTTTTGTGACTTCGAGCGCTAATAAGTACGTAGTAATAACATAGTTCTTAGTTTAAAATTTGTATCGTACGTTGTATTCTAGCCTTGCCCTTGATTTTACTCGAATGTCATGTGGTGGGACTATACTATTGTAGGAATTAATTAGAAATTACAGCACGTAAATTGATTTTGAACAACCTTTGTTGCTATACTAGGAAGCTTCTATGTATACGAAAGTAATCGCTTTTATTTAAAAGTAGTATAATTTTTCAGCAAAAAGAATTCAATTAGACCTCCTCCTATACATGTAGCTTAGCCCCTAATCTATGGTCCACCGTCATGTCTGCTTCGTACGATAAGGAGTAGAATATGATGTTTGGACTCTCCGAAAATATTAATGCATTATTATTGAAAGATCTAACAAACATCCGACAAAAATTTTGACGAGTATAATTAATATAGGCGAAACTACATATAGGATGTTTCTAGCAACTAACATCTTACACACAAGATGTAAGCTGTTGAATTGCCCGAGTTCATGAAGGTTACAAGGGCAATTCAACAGCCTATAAGGGAAATTCACTGTTTTTTTCATCTCATCTAATTAGTCTCTTTTATGAGTTGAGAGCGGAGCTGCAACATGTTTCAGTTTTCTTCGCGGGCCATAATCAGGGTAGAGCTACTCGTCAACATGTTACATGTAGCTCCGCCCCTGATTCATTTGCAATATTAATTCGACCAACACTAAGTTTACGTGTACTATTCATCTGCGATATTGATTTTCGACCAACACTATTGACATCTGCTGCAACAGGAGTTGGTAAAGGTGTCATTCGTGTTACTATTGAAGACGAGAAGGTGTTAGAGGTGAGTGGACAATTGAGGCTGAAAATAGAGGCCGGAGTGAAGGACTGGAGAGCTGGAAACTGGTGGGAACATGGCTGTGTTCGGAGGATTGAACTGCCTGAAAATGCAGATTGGAAGAAAACAGAAGCATTTTTGAGTACGGGTGATCACACACTCTTAGAAGTTAAAATTCCAAAAATCCCTCCAAATATTTCTGATGTACCTTAATGGGGGAATTTATATATATAATGTGGCAAATAAAGATATTTCAAGCTTGCCTAATAGAGATGTATAAAATGTAATTGATATTTTGTATGACATAGTAATGTTAGTAGTACAAGATATGGAGAGAAGATCAACAATATTAATATGCAAGATTAATTAGTCACAACTTTTGGTAATAAAAAATTATTGAATTAATGATATTAAGAATGGTACGATGATAAGTAAAATTAGGTAACTGAACAAGTAATACACATACATGATTAACGAGTATTTCAGTTCTATTGTATTCGTATAGTCGTATCGAAGGAAGAAGATTCTGAAGATGGTAAAGCGCTCACAGGTACGGGATCCATACCCCACATCTCTAAACATACATACAAAAATACTACTGTAATAATTTTGAGTTATCTTATTTGTTTAGTTGTTTTGATGTAGTATTTTTAAAAGACATGCCTTTAGCTTCACATATTAATATGATCATTAATAGAAGTAAGGATTAATTCTGGTTAATTTAATAAGTTGTTAGTCATTTATTTGTAATGCATTAACTTGGATGTTGTTATTAAAACTTTATTTATTAGTATAAAATTTGAGTTGTTTAGTTCAAAGTTCTAAAATATTTCTTGTAAAAATGAAATAATTTTTTCTCTTTTTTATTATTATTATTATTTCTTAGATGTTTTTTTAAAACATATTTCACAATCTTCATTATTATTTCAAGTGAAGTTGAAATTATAGAGTTTATTAAAAAGTTTGAGGCCTCAAAATTTTTGGGCCTAAAGCGAAAACTTTACTAGTTTTATCCTTAAGCCACCCCCTGTCTATTGCTTTTTCTCTTCTCTCGTCTATTTGCAAGTTCCAAATAAATAATAATATTACAAAATTTATAAAGTACTCTTAAACATACTAATTTTAGTTATTATATTGTTGATGAAACATGAAAAAGTGCAATAAAAATGTGTCACGACCCGATTTTCGAGTCATGATGGCACCTACCACATTCCACCGGTAGGTAAGTCGATACCGTAACCCGGAGCTATTGCAATGGGTTGCCTAGGTAAGAACATCCAACTTGGACCCTATATGTGAACACAACATATAACAACATTTCACAACTAAGGACAAACGATATTCAAACACAAATCCCACGACCTGATAGTACTAATACAAGAGCTTCTAAACTTGACAAGAGGAATTTACAATCTCAAAATCTATAATGTCTTAAACAAAATCATGCATTTGATTCGAAAGCAAAAGACAAATAAGGATAGAAGGGATAGAGGGTAACTCGATCTCCAAGAGCTCACCCTGTCTCCGAATAGTCAACTCGTACGAACTAGCTCAACGGGGGCAACTAGAACCTGGGTCTGCACCAAAAAGGTACAGAAGTGCAGTATGAGTACCAAAACACTGGTACTCAGTAGGCATCATTGGCCGACTGAGCTCAAATATAATGTAAAGACGATATAAAGAAAGACAATGATCTTAAAGTCAAGGGATAGGATCGTACCCGAATCTACTTTGGTACCACTGTAACAACATCTATACTACTAAAGCAATAACATGACATACTATTTCAATATACTTCATAATCACCATAACAACTGAGTATCATTTCGAAAGTGTACAACCATATACACAATAGCAAAACATCTACTTGTCATAATCATCATCAACAATCTTTAGAAGATACACACAAAAACTTACCACGACATCCCATACCATCGAAAGTACACGAAACAGAGCAAAACAAAGAACTCATCACGACGTCCCATACCACCGGAGAATACACAAAAGAATACAACCAATAATACCATAAAGTACAACTGCTCCATCAATTTATCAAAAACCGCGGGTAGCACAACCCCGCCATGACTCATTACCGAAATCCACTTTCAAGTACCCATACCATAATTCAACATAAAGAAAGCAACATTGTCATAGCATAGGTATATAATCATTAGTTCTATAATTCATTGATAAATACCACAAAGTTCATACTAATTAACCTTACTTTTTCAAAAGTCAAAAGATTACAAGTCTTAAAATCACTAGTCATCAAATTGGGGAAAAACTACAAGCCACCTATAGTATAGGTTATTCAACTATCATAAGGCCATTCTTTAATTAGCATCATCATAACATGAGTTATCAATTAAGGCATCTCAACTTCACATATTAGGATATAATTTAACTATCTATCACGCAATACTAGATCTATCATCACCAAGCATGTCACAACCTTAAGGACTAGTTTCCATAGTTTAATCGAGTAAAGTCCACCAACTAGTTTACTAGGTTTCTAGGTTCCAAATAATAATCATATATTTTAGAAGTAGCTAATTATAACATAAGCCACCTTACTAGGCAATATTTCATAATATAACCTCTTATTCAAGTCAAGTATATATATTAGGTTAGCCCTTGAATTTTTATGTAAATTTACATGTAACACTAAGTCTTAACTCAATATTAGGCATAAATTTCCTCTAGTAGCTAGTTTAGCATCAAAAAGGGTCACACCTCTTATATAGTGATTTGGAACAAGAAACAAATAATAATTTACCAATAGAGACCTCGTAATTCTAGCACATAGGTGATTGGCCCCACACAACCTAACCTTACAAATATCAATGCATATAAGTAAATTTGCCCCACATGGCATCAAAATGTTCTTACCTCTTCCGGATTCACCGGGCATCATCACAATATCAACATATTCCGTCGAATTCATTGAGCATCATCATAATATCACACATTCCTCCGGACTCGAATCAGGCATCATCATAATATCACACATTCCTCCGGACTCGAACCGGGTATCATCATAATATCACACATTCCTCTGGACTCGAACCGGACATCATCATGATATCACATATTCCTCCGGACTCGAACCGGGCATATATTCCTCCGGACTCAAACTGAGCATCATCATAATATCACATATTCCTTCGGACTCGAACCGGGCATCATCATAATATCACATATTCCTCCAGACTAATCGGGCATCATCATAGTATCAATAATTCTTTCGAATTTATCGGACATCATCATTGTATCAATATTTTTCAAGACAACAACATACACACATAAATGGCCCCAAATCAATAAGCATACACAAGTTCACAATAATCGAGTAATAGAGATGTAAGATGCATAAACCATCACACTTTATTACTAGTCATCATCATGACATATGAGTAGAAGCATAGGCATGAGTATCTAGATGACATACACAATTACCATATTTCCTTGGCTATTCATAACACGGTAATAAGACAACAATCAAGAATACACATTTTTCAACCATCAACCTTATTCATAAACCGACAACCGAATTTAACCCTTATAATCTCAATAACATAATTTAGACGCTCATCAAGTATCTAGGTTACCAAGGAGTTACATAGTTCAAGCTTAAGGTGGGTCAAGTCCCACTTCTAACTCCCACTAATACTAAAGTCACTTCTACAAGACAAACTTCTACCCGGATTTAGGCTAGGTTATCTAAGTCACACCATAAGGGCTTATCAATCCTTAATAAGCATATAAGAGAAATCTTCTTCAAGTATTCTTCCTAAGTCAACCCAATACCAAGGTCATCTCCTATCTAGGCATTTAATATAGGTCAATACACTCCTAAAGATAGAGAAGTATACTATTCATGTCTACTTAGAACAACTATTATGTTCACACACTAGTCATGAGACCACAATTAAGCTAACCAAGGTCCTAGGCTAAGGGTCAAATATCATAACTTACAAATCCATGGCCTATAGGAATTAATAAATCCTAAATTTACCATTTAATCAACTATTATCTAAATTTCCTGCCCAATCTCGCAAGATATCAATGATTACATTACAAAAAAGCTCAATCTATACTACGGGTAAGCCTAACCTACCTTGAATCCAAGCAACTCACGAACTAACGAGCTTTTCTTTTCTTTTCGAGAAGCTTCCTCTTCCACAAGCAACGTTATCAACAATATAATCTAAGCATTACAAAAAGAATGAAAATACCCATTATAGTATCATTGTGCCATGAGTTTCAAATAGACACCAAAATCCCAATTAGGTTTCACCCTTGGAAAGGAGTTTCCAAAACCAACCATAGACTAATTATATTTAGGGAGTTAAAACCCTCAATTAATTTGAGTCAAACACTCAATTTTGGGGATACAATTGAACCACATTGATTTAGGATTTTGAGTCAAAAAAATAATGAAATTAATATCAAATTAGAGGAATTCTTACCTTGGATTTATAGTAAAAAGTTGGATTACACAAGTTGTTTAAGTTTCCAATCAACCCACAAGACCAATTTTTGAGTCACCACTCTTTTAGGGATGCTAGGGTTTTGATAGAGGTGAAGAATGCTCAAAATCTGTCAAAAGCCCCCTTTTATATGGTTTTAGATGGGCCCGCAAAGGTCAAAATTTATTTTTGATCTTCTGAACTCATTCGGACTCCGTTTTTCGCAAACGAACTATGTAACCCCACTAAATTCGACATTCAGGACGCATTGATGAAGTCAGATTTTTCATACAAGGTCATTTAGACTACTTGTGGGTCCCACACCCCTATATTTCGATATTTGACTTTTCAACTAATTGGTCAAAATGAGATCGGGTGCTATGGTATCCGAACCAAGGGTCTATCTATCCTAAAATTGATCTTACATAGATGTTGGTACAGTCGAGATTTGCATGCAAATTATTTTACTGAAATTTCGTTCGGCGGCCGTTTGGAATCGATGAAGACTTCCAATTATAAAAGTGGTTCTAAAAGTCAAACGAACCGTCAGGTAACCGAACTATCAATTCTAGCAAGTCACTAATAACTTGGGATGACTATGGAGGAGCTCTATCGGCAAATAAGCAAGAATACGGCTAATGACCTAAATGGTCATTACAAAATGGTAAAAACTTACCCATTTTAGCTCATAATAATAAGAAATTTACTTACACCCGATATTTCCAGCAAGTCAAATAAACATATGACATGTATTGCAAATAGAGTTTTAGTCATTAACTATGGTTCATTAATATGCATCCACGCCCATTAAATCACTTAATTAAAGTAAATTTATATAATTTGACGTAAACATCGGATGCGAATAAGTTTTTTATTATTACGTGTAACACCCCGTATTCAAGTACGTGTATTGGCATATTCAAGTACGTGTATTGGTCTTATTTATATGGAATTAATTTTTATTTTATTTTATTTATACCGAAATTTTTCGGTCGATGGTTCCATGCGAAGGTTATTGAATAAGATTTTCAACGATATAAATATTTTCAAAAACTGATACGTTTCGGATATAATCGAGCACGTTCAAAAGTATAAAACGGTGGCCGAGATATTTAGGAATAGTAAATGTGCAGGAAAATTTCCTGCACATAAACTACTAAGGCCAGCTGAATTTTTGGGTCAACTTCGAATGATCATAACTCTCTTAATATAATAAACTGGGAGAGTTACGACCTATGAAAAGAAAGATATTTGAGTCTTCTTTCCAATGCAATTGGTTTCATCCCAATCCAACATCTGAGTAAGGAGTTATACTCGTTTTACTTCAGCCTATCAAAATAGATTTTTAGGGTCACTTCAAACGACCATAATCCTTGTACAGGATGAACTGGGTGGCCTACTTTATATGAAATGAAATCCCTTTGAATTAACCTTCCAACGATACCAATTTCATCCAAATCCGATATCAGAGCAAAGAGTTATGGTCGATCTACTTTAGCTTATCAAAACAGTTCACCAAAGGACAGAATTGACATTATTTAAATTTTAAAGGCATTTTGGTCATTTCTTATTATATTATGGATGGGAATATGTGTATATATACATGTATCTATTATATTATGGACGGGAATATGTGTATATATACATGTATATGAGTTCAAAAAATCATTTTCATCATCAATCATTGAGGAAGAACAAACCCTGGCCAAATTTGACCTTTAAATTACTTTTGATTCAACCGTAGAAATTCCAAAGTAATCCGATAACTGCGTTTGTCATCTCGAGAGCTTCGAACGATAGCTATTATTTGTGCAAACAGGATTGCATAATCAAGAGGTGAATTCTAAGGTATGAATATTGTTTGCCTTTGTTCTTTTCCATATGTATATGTGTGATAGAGGATTATAAGTATTGGTTGTTATTGAAAGGTAATGGAAATATGATTATAGACTATTTTGCATGGTTTGGTTGTATTGAATTGTGGAAGGTGGATATGGTAATTGAGTTATGGAAGGTGGATATGGTAATTGAGTTATGGAAGGTGGATATGGTGATATACTATTGAATTGATGATTATTTATGTCTATAGCTCAATTTTGTTTAATGGATTGGTTGGAAGGATAAATGAATCCAAACTTGATATTGAAGGATGTTGTATGAATATGCATGGCATGTGAATGTAATTGGAGTATAAGAGGGTTAAAGTGACATCCTTTATGGTGTAATTAAGGCTTACTACTTAACCACTAGTTTGGTGAATTCAAATAATTGAATTATGACGTTTGGTTGCTAATATTAGATTGCTATATATGTTCATTGTAGATAAGTAATCCAAAAAGACGGAAAGTCCATTTGGGACTAGTATTAAAGGTTGACAGTCAGGTACGTAAAGCATACTCTATACCATATCTTTGGCATGAAAGTGAACAATTATTCTATTAAGAAAGTTTCCAAAGTTATTCAGTAACATGTGATTCATAATAGTTTTGTATGATGTCCTACGTTACCAATGAACTTGTTTCCACCCTACAAGATGTCAAGATATTTCAATACTTACTTGTTTTCTAAATCTTCCTACAAGATGTCAAGATATTCCAATACTTACTTGTTTTCTAAATCTTACATGTTTATTGCCCCAATGAATGTCAAAAGGTATTCGGTTACACAAACAAGATCCATGTGCTATTAATGACTCTAAAATATTTTATTGATATACCAATAAGTTCCTACTTCATTGTTATGGAATTGATGACTCTAAAACATTTCATTGATGTGCCAATGAGTTCTTACTTCATTGTTATTGCATTGATGGTCTATTTATATGTCTCTTATTGATGTATCATTGTTTCAAAATATCAAAAATGCGGTGGCGACCGAAATAACAATCTCAAAGATTAATTGAACTAAGTGATGGAAGTTCTTTCTTATCGGGTGGTAGCCCAGGGGCATAAGCCTATCATGGATCGATCCCTATTTATGTGTTTATGGGTGGTATCCCAGGGGCATAAGCCTATCATGGGTCGATCCCAATTGATATGTACTGGAGAAAGCCTAATGGTCACAGTACAGTACAGTAATGATTACAAAGATGATAAGAACGAAGGTAAAGTGATTGAATAAATACAATGTACAAGTTGTCATAAGTTCTAATAAGTGCGGTCCACTCCTATTACGATTTATTCACTTGTTTCTGATTTCTATTAAGCTCATATATCATATGTGATTATCTACAGCTTTACATACTTAGTACATATTTCGTATTGACGTCCCCCATAGGGGACCTGCATTTCATGCTGTAGGCACAGGTACTTCAGCTCATACACCGCACAAGTAGGAACCAGGATATCCAGCTATTTTTTGTGAGCTCCAGTTTACTTCGCGACTTTTCGTGTCATATCCAGTCACTTTTGGTATTGTATAGAAGTTCGTTATATGGCGGAGTGTGTCTCGACCTTAGTTAAACTCTGTGTATTGTCTAGAGGCTTTGTAGACCTAATGTACAATCAAGGTGGTGTTTTGTTAATAGACATGACGGATCCAACGACCAAGTATTGTATATACATGTATATGTGTGCTTGAGCTTATACAGGTGATTATTTCCTTTTATATGCGACATGATGCTGTCCGAATTTCAGGTTGTCATAGAGGTATGCATGGGAAGTATAAGGTTATGAGTTGGTTCTCTCGGGCCTCCTCGGTTACGGGTGTCAGTCCACCCCAATAGGATTTGAGGCGTGACAATAGTGGTATCAGAGAAATTCGTCCTAGTGAGTCTACAAAGCCGTGTCTACGTAGAGTCTTGTTTATTGGTGTGTCGTGCACCGCATCTATAAACAGAAGGCTATGGACATTTATGAATTATTTTTTTTCTTCATGTCTTAGATCATGCGATAGAGCTAATATTGTATATGAAGTCGTGGTTTACCACTGAATTCGTTTGTTTCTCTTATTATAGTAATGATGCCGGTTATCAGAAGCAAAAATACCGGTAAACATATAGATATGGTTGCCGGAGAGGGGACTAGTAAGTCACCCACTATACCAGCTAATCAAAGTGAGGCTCCAGCTGAGCATGCATCAAAAACTTCTTCCACTCCGAAAGAAATAAGGGGGAGGAAAACTATATCCCCAGAGCCACCTATTTATGCTGTTGATCAATATCTTTGAAATGCAGTGCAACTTTTGACTCATATAGTTGTTGGGCAAGCTATTCCTACCACGGGTCCTAGTGGTACTGATAGGGCGGCTAGCCTTCGAACATAGGATTTTCTTAAGATGGATCATCCCACTTTTACTAGATCAGATCTTAATGAGGACCCACAGGACTTTATTGATCAAATTCAAAGGGCCTTAGATGTTATGCATGTAACAGGTAGAGAGACAATGGAGTTAGCGGCGTATAGATTCAAAGGGGAGGCTATATATTGGTACGAGGACTGGAAACGATCTAGGGGTATTGATGCACCCCTAGCTACTTGGAAAGAGTTAAAAGAGGCATTTCTTGATCATTATCTTCCATTCGAGATTCGTCAGGACCGTGCAGATCAATTTTTAAATCTTCGTCAGGGGAATATGAGTGTAAGGGAGTACAGTCTCTGATTTAATTCCTTGTCGATATATGCTCCTAATGTTGTAGCTACTATGGATGACAGAGTTCATTAATATGTGGATAGGCTGGATCCATATCTGTTTAAAGATTATACTATTGCCGCTTTGAACAAAGATATGGACATAGCGATGATCCAAGATTTTGCACAAAAACTGGAATATCAGAGGCAGAGGAGAAGAATATAGGAATTAGAAAGAGGATATTCCAAGAGGGCCAGATCTACAGGGTAGTTCATGGCATCCCAAGTAGGGTTCAGACTACAGTTTTCTGCTAGACCACCTAGGCCATTATCTTCTTATTCTGCAGCTAGTGTCCCACCATAGTTCCAAGGGTACAGAGTAAATCAATTTGGGCACAGAAGTGAAAGTCAAAGTTCGTGCACAGTAGGGTACCAAGGGCAAGGGAATATGAGCCAATCGAGACCTCCTCGAGAGCCATGCAATAAATGTGGAAGGTATTATTTGGGCTCATGTCGTCTAGGGACCAATGTTTGCTTTTGGTGTAGTATGTCGGGACATATGATGAAAGAATGCTCACGAAGAGGCATAAGGGGTATGACATGACCTACAGGGTCATTTGTTGCATCATCATCATCGATGCCTTATTCAGGAAGGGGTGAACAACCAATGGGTCGTGTTAGAGGTAATAGAGGAGCCACGAGTTCTAGCGGGGCTCAAAATCGTATGTATGCTCAGCGGATCGACAGAATTTAGAGGCTTCCCCAGATGTGGTTATGGGTACGTTGTCTATCTTTTTATTCGATGTATATGCCTTAATTGATCCCGGTTCTACATTATCTTATGTTACCCCATTAGTTGCTGGAAAGTTCAAAAGAATACCCCAACTGTTAGTTAAGCCATTTGAAGTGTTCACACAGGTTGGGGAATCTATTATAGCTAGAAGGGTTTATCGAAATTGCATAGTAAATATTTATGGTCGTGATACGATGGCTGATCTCGTGGAGTTAGAAATGGTAGATTTTGATGTTATAATGGGTATGGACCGGTTGGTGTCTTGTTATGCCACAATTGATTGCTGCACAAAAAAGGTATATTTCCATTTTCCAAATAAATCAGTCCTTGAATGGAAAGATGAAATTGGTGCGCCAAGAGGTAGATTTATTTCTTATTTTAAGGCAAGAAGAATGATTTCGAAGGGATACATATATCATTTAGTTAGAGTAAGGGATACAGAAGCGGAGCCACTAACTCTTTACCCTGTTTTGGTGGTAAATGAATTTTCTGATGTATTTTCCTGAAGATCTTTCAGGTTTGCCTCCTGAACGAGAAGTAGAGTTTGGTATTTATGTAATACCAGGCACCCAATCAATCTCGATTCCTTCGTATAGAATGGCCCCAGCAGAATTACGAGAATTGAAAGAGCAATTGAAGATTTGCTAGAGAAGGGATTCATAAGGCCTAGTATGTCCCCCTAGGGAGCACTAGTGTTATTTGTGCACAAAAAGGATGGCTCGCTGAGGATGTGTATTGATTATCGACGATTGAATAAGGTGACTATTAAGAATAAATATCCTCTCCCAAGAATTGATGATTTATTTGATCAGTTACAGGGCGCCAAGTGCTTTTCTAAGATTGATTTGAGGTCAGGTTACCACCAAGTGAGGGTCAAAGAGAAGGATATACCCAAGACAGCTTTCCGAACACGGTATGAGTTTCTAGTTATGTCATTTGGGCTAACAAATGCACCCGCAGCTTTTATGGATTTGATGAATAGGGTGTTTAAGCAATTCCTGGATATATTTGTGATAGGTTTTATAGATGATATTCTAGTTTATTTTAGATCAGAAGAGGACCATGCCAATCACTTATGACAAGTATTGTAGACTCTTCGTGATTGTAAGCTTTATCCAAAGTTCTCTAAATGTGAGTTTTGGTTAAATTCGGTGGCATTTTTGGGTCATATTGTATCTAGTGAATGGATAAAGGTTGATGCTCAAAAGATAGAAGCTGTGAAGAACTGGCCAAGGCCCACAACGCCTACGGAGATTCGTAGTTTTCTCGGGCTGGCCGGTTATTAGAGAAGGTTTGTTGAAGGCTTTTCTTCCATTTCATCACCCTTAACCAAGCTAAACCATAAAGCATCCAAATTCCAATGGAATGATGCCTGTGAGAAGAGTTTTCAAGATTTAAAGAACAAGTTGATTTCTACACCCGTGTTGGTACTTTCAGAAGGCACCGAAGGGTATACAGTGTATTGTGATGCTTCCAGAATTGGTTTAGGATGTGTATTGATGCAGCATGGTAAGGTAATATCATATGCTTCTAGACAATTGCGGCCACATGAGAAAAATTATCCTACACACGATCTTGAGCTGGCAGCAGTTATTTTTGCAAAGATATGGCACCACTACTTATATGGGGTTCATGTTGATATATATACTGACCATAAGAGCTTGCAATATATTTTTAATCAGAAGGATCTAAATTTAAGGCAGCGGAGATGGCTTGAACTATTAAAGGACTACGATGTTGATATCTTGTACCATCCAGGGAAAACAAATGTAGTAGCTGATGCGTTAAGTCGTAAGGCTATGATGGCGCCTATAGAAAGGCAAGGGATGACTAAAGATCTTCACCAGTTAGCTAGTTTGGGAGTTCGCCTTCTTGAAACTCCGGATAAAGAGCTTATCGTACATAATGCTGCGGAATCTTCATTAGTAGCTGAAATGAAAGAGAAGTAATATGCAGATCCTATTTTATTATAGCTTAAGGAGATGTTCAGAGTGGTGTGACCAAGGCATTTGAGCTTACGCGAGAAAGAGTACTTTAGTGCCAAAATCGATTATGTGTGTCGGATGTAGACGGGATAAGAAAGAAGATTATGATAGAGGCACATTATTCAAGGTATTTCATTCATCCAGGATCAACCAAAATGTATCAAGATTTGAAAGATATGTATTGGTGGAATGACATGAAGAAGAGCATTGCAGAATTGTAGCTGAATGTCAAAATTGTCAAAGAGTTAAAGTTGAGCACCAAAAACTCGGAGGTTATATGCAATGCATTGATCTTCCAAGCTGGAAGTGGGACATGATCAACATGAATTTCGTTATTGGTTTGCCTCGTACATCCTGAAAGTTTGATTCTATATGGGTGATTGTTGATAGGCTTACCAAATCCGCACATTTCCTACCAGTTAGGACCACTTACACAGTTGAAGATTATGCGAAGCTGTACATTAAAGAAATAGTCCGATTACATAGAGTGCCAATTTTTATTATATCATATCGGGGAACTCAATTTACCGCAAACTCTTGGAAGTCTTTTCAGAGGTGTTTGGGAACACAAGTGAAGTTGAGTACAGCTTTTCACCCTCAAACAGATGGGCAAACAGAACATACCATCCAAATACTTGAAGATATGCTACGAGCTTGTGTAATAGATTTTAAGGGAAACTAAGATGATCATTTACCTCTTATTGAGTTTGCCTACAATAATAGCTATCATTCAAGTATCAAAATGGCACCATATGAAGCTTTATATGGAAGGAAGTGTAGATCACAAATAGGATGGTTCAAAGTGGGTGAAACTCTTTTGTTCGGACCGGATCTTATTTATCAAGACATAGAGAAGGTTAAAGTAATTCAGCAACGATTGCAAACAACCCAAAACTGACACAAGTCATATGCGGATAGTAGAAGAAGAGGGCTAGAGTTTTCTATAGGTGATTGGGTATTTTTGAAGGTATCACCAATGAAAGGGGTAATGAGATTTGACAAGAAAGGGAAGTTGAGTCCACGCTATATAGGCCCGTATAAGATCACTTGAAGGTTTAGACAAATTGCATATAAATTAGAGCTACCCCAAGAGCTCTCATCAGTACATCCGGTATTTCATGTGTCAATGCTCCGAAAGTCCATCGGAAATCCATCGCATATCACTTCTACTAAGGATGTGCAAGTTGTGGAAGATCTTACCTATGAAGAAGTGCCTATTGCTATTCTAGATCGCCAAGTTAAGAAGATGAGAAATAAAGAGATAGCATCTGTGAAAGTACATTGGAGAAATCGTCAAAGGGAAGAGATTACATGGGAAGCTGAGGAAGCAATGAAATCTAAGTACCCTTATTTGTTCAAATATGAAGAGGAAGTTCAAGAAACGGAGTTAGAACATTAACAAGTAAATTTTTTTTATATATGCATAGTATTTATGTGATGATGTGAATATTAATGATGGACTTGAACTTGTTTTGGTTGAATAACTACGCTAACATTCGAGGATGAATGTTCTAAAGGGGGAAGGATGTAACACCCCATATTCAAGTACGTGTATTGGCGTATTCAAGTACGTGTATTGGTCTTATTTATATGGAATTAATTTTTTTTAATTTTATTTATACCGGAATTTGCCCGTCGATAGTTTCATGCGAAGGTTATTGAATAAGCTTTCCAACGATATAAAGATTTCCAAAAATGAATAGGTTTTGGATATAATCGAGCACGTTCAAAACTATAAAACGGTGGCCGGGATATTTGGGAATAGTAAATGTGTAGGAAAACAAACTACTAAGGCCAGCCAAATTTTTGGGTCAACTTCAAACGATCATAACTCCCTTAATATAATAAACTGGGAGATCTGCAACCTATGAAAAGAAATATATTTGAGCCTTCTTTCTAATGCAATTGGTTTTATCCAAATCCAACGTCTGAGTAAGGAGTTATACTCATTTTACTTCAGCCTATCAAAACAGATTTTTAGGGTCAACTTCAAACGACCATAACTCCTTGTACAGGACGAAATGGGTAGCCTACTTTATATGAAATAAAAGCCCTTTGAATTATCCTTCCAACGATACCAATTTCACCCAAATACAATATCGGAGCAAAGAGTTATGGTCGATCTACTTTAGCTTATCAAAACAGTCCACCAAAGGACAGATTTGACATTATTTAAATTTTAAAGGCATTTTGGTCATTTCCTATTATATTATGGACGGGAATATGTGTATATATACATGTATATGAGTTCAAAAACTCATTTTTCATCATCAATCATTGAGGAAGAACAAACCCTAGACAAATTTGAGCTTTAAATTACTTTTGATTCAACCGTAAAAATTCCAAAGTAATCCATTAACTGTGTTTGTCATCTCGAGAGCTTCAAACGACAGCTATTATTTGTGCAAACAGGATTGCATAATCAAGAGGTGAATTCTAAGGTATGAATATTGTTTGTCTTTGTTCTTTTCCATATGCATAAGTATGATAGAGGACTATATGTATTGGTTGTTATTGAAAGGTGATGGAAATAGGGTTATGGACTATTTTGCATGGTTTGGTTGTATTGAATTGTGGAAGGTGGATATGGTAATTGAGTTATGAAAGGTGGATATGGTGATATACTATTGAATTGATGATTATTTATGTCTATGGCTCAATTTGGTTTAATGAATTGGTCGGAAGGATAAATGAATCCAAACTTGATATTGGAGGATGTTGTATGAATATGCATGGCATGTGAATGTAATTGGAGTATAAGAGGGTTAAAGTGACACTCTTTATGGTGTAATTAAGGCTTACTACTTAACCACTAATTTGGTAAATTCAAATAATTGAATTGTGATGTTGGGTTGCTAATATTAGATTGCTATATATATTAATTGTAGATAAGTAATCCGAAAAGATGCGAAGTCCATTTGGGACTAGTATTGAAGGTTGACAGTCAGGTATGTAAAGCATACTCTATACCATATCTTTGGCATGAAAGTGAACAATTATTCTATTAAGAAAGTTTCCAAAGTTATTCAGTAACACGTGATCCATAATAGTTTTGTATGATGTCCTACGTTACCAATGAACTTGTTTCCACCCTACAAGATGTCAAGACATTCCAACACTTACTTGTTTTCTAAATCCTACATGTTTATTGCACTAATGAATGTCAGAAGGTATCCGGTTACTCAAATAAGATTCATGTGCTATCAATGACTCCAAAACATTTTATTGATATACCAATAAGTTCCTACTTCATTGTTATGGCATTGATGACTCCAAAACACTTCATTGATGTGTCAATGAGTTCTTACTTCATTGTTATTGCATTGATGGTCTATTTATATGTCTCTTATTGATGTATCATTGTTTCAAAGTATCAAAAATGCGGTGGCGACAAAAATAACAATCTCAAAGATTAATTGAACTAAGTGATGGAAGTTCTCTCTTATCGGGTAGTATCCCAGGAGCATAAGCCTATCATGGGTCGATCCCTATTTATGTGTTTATGGGTGGTATCCCAGGGGCATAAGCCTATCATGGTTCGATCCCAGTTGATATGTACTGGAGGCAGCCTAATGGTCATAGTACAGTACAGTAATGATTACAAAGATGATAAGAACGAAGGTAAAGTGATTGAATAAATACAATGTACAGGTTGTCACAAGTTCTAGTAAGTGTGGTCCACTCCTATTACTATTTATTCACTTGTTTCTGATTTCTATTAAGCTCCTATATCATATGTGATTATCTACAGCTTTACATACTCAGTACATATTTCGTACTGACGTCCCCCACGGGGGACCTGCATTTCATGCTGCAATCACAGGTACCTCAGCTCATACACCGCACAATTAGGAGCCAGGATATCCAGTTGTTTTTGGTGAGCTCCAGTTTACTTCGGGGCTTTCCTTGTCATATCCAGTCACTTTTGGTATTGTATAGAAGTTAGTTATATGGCGGGGTGTGTCCCAACCTTAGTTAAACTCTGCGTATTGTCTAGAGGCTTTGTAGACCTAATGTACAGTCAAGGTGGTGTTTTGTTAATAGACATGATGGCTCCAACGGCCAAGTATTGTATATACATATATATGTGTGCTCGAGCTTATACAGGTGATTATTTCCTTTTATATGCGATATGATGCTGTTCGAATTTCAGGTTGTCATAGAGGTATGCATGAGAAGTATAAGGTTATGAGCTGGTTCTCCTGGGCCTCCTCGGTTACGGGTGCCAGTCCGCCTCAATAGAATTTGAGGCGTGACATTAGGAAACTCAATAAGGACCATTTTGATGTCATTGTATCGAAATAGGTAGTAAATTTCCTACTCTAACTTTATAGAACTTTTCCTACTCTAACTTATAGAACTATTTTTTTTTTTAAATTAGAAGTTACTTTTTCTTATGGAAATACCTAATCAAGGGTTAAACTAGAAGAGAAGAAAGGGTGTTTAACTAAGTAAGCAATGATTTCATTCTTTAATCAAATTGGTTCTTTATTTATGCCTTAATTTTCTGTAGAATAGTTTGTAATCCAAACTTGATTTTTTTTTCCTTAAATAATTTAAGTAGTTGGTCCCATCAACAACAATGTTAATATATAGCGTGTCTAGACCTTACGTCACATAGTTTAATCAAGAACGTATTAGAAATTCTTGTAGCTTGAGACGTGTAAAGGACGTTGTTCTTCCCAATATTTTGTTGATGGGATATATTCACACAAACAAAGTCACAACTTTTGGTAATAAAAAATTATTGAAATTGTTGATATTAAGAATGGTATGGTGATAAGTAAAATTAGGTAACTAAAAAAGTAATGCACATATATATATGATTAACGAGTATTTCAGTTTTATTGTATTTATTGACTCGTATAGTCGTATTGAAGGAAGAAGAATCTAAAGATAGAAGGGAACTCGATCCATTTTTCATAGCCGCTAACCAAACGGAAAGCTTTGAAATAACTTCTCCTGTTCAAAGTATAAAATAAAGGAGTTTAACACTATGTTTATATAGGGCGAAATAGAAATAAAGAGTTAAGGAGATACTCCTCCTCATTGGTCCTTTTTACATGACACTATTTGCTCTAAGAGGATCGGCTATCTTTCTGTATATACACAATATAGAAAAAGATCTACCTTGACAACAAACACGTCATTAGCTGATAGTTTAAGTGCAGGGAATGACATATGACTCCTTAAAAGAAGAGATAAGCAACTAATTACTTGTTATATAATATTTCTTGCAACCATTGCTCACAAATGGGGATGTAGCTCAGATGGTAGAGCGCTCGCTTAGCATGCGAGAGGTACGGGGATCGATACCCCGCATCTCCATTCAATTTATTTTGTTTTTGTTTATTGCTCCCAAATTTTCAAGTTACAAACAAATAATATTACAAAATTTGTAAAGTAAAACTCAAGTCCCATGCTTAACCATACTAATATAAGTGTTATATTGTTGATGAAGCTTGAAAAATTGCAATGAAAATGGTATAAACTTATCCATTTTAGTTTCTAACAATAAAAAATTTTCCCACACTCGATGTTTATATCAAATCAATAAATGTATGACATGTATTTGCACATAGAGTTTTGGCATTTAACCAAGGTTCATTTATATGCATCCTCGGCCCTCGCCTCGTTAAAGCGCTGTACTATAATAAATTTATATAATTTGATGTAAACATCGGATGTGAGTAACTTTTTTATTGTTATAAAAGAACTCAACAGGATCATTCTAATGTATCGTATCGAAATAAGTAAATTTCCTACTCTACCTTGAAAACTATTTTTTCTTCATTAGAAGTTACTTTTTCTAATGGAAATACCTAATCAAGGGTTAAACTAGAAGAGAAGAAAGGAAGTAATTAAGCAATGATTTCATTCTTTAATTAAATTGGTTCTTTATTTATGCCTTAATTTTCTGTAGGATAGTTTGTAATCCAAACTTAATTTTCTTTTTCCTTTAATAATTTAAGTAGTTGGTTAGGAAAAGGACTTTGATATGTATCGGTCAAAAGCCTCATAAAATTGGTAGTTTTACTTTAGGTCAGAATTAAAAGCATATAAATTTGTAAAACTAAGGGTTTAAATGACCTGCAATTTAAATGCAACGACCAAACTCACCAATTTGCAAATATTCAAGGCCACATAGTGATTTTTCAAGTTTCAACTACTACAAAAAGTTCAATCGAAATGCTTGGTTAAATAGAAAGGTGAAAATTTATATTCTCGATTAAATGAAGAGCGATAAAATTAGTCCATGAAAATATGACTTGCTCAAGGTTATCTTGGCTCATTCATTTGACATCCCTAGTGCATAAACGCCCTTATATGCTATTTTCTTTTCCGATCTTAAATTGTAACTCGCCAACTTTGTAAGTTTGGATCATCAAAATAATATAAAATTGTAACACGATCAAGAATTTTGAGAAGAAAGTTCAAAAAATTTGAACTTGCGATCTAAAGTAATTTTTGAACATCGTCCTTTGATGCGCACTTGTTTTATGCATATATATTGTTTTGAGTCGCGCTCATGATGTATTGTGATAAACGGATAGGAATAAGCAATACCACAAGCAAAAGAAAAATAAGAAGAACACACAGATTTACGTGAAAATCTTTGACGGAAAAAATCACGGGCAGTGACAGAGAAAATTCACTATGAAGGAAAGGAATACAAGGTGGATACGATAGTCTCAATTTCGTGTAAAAACTACCCGAAACAACCCACTAAACGCACTTATATAATACATGCGTACAAGTAAATTCTAAGCCCAAAAACATATAGACCCCACAAAAAATCACAAACATGGATCGCACCACGAACTTTTCAGGGTCGGATCAACAAAATTCGGGTCACAAACTCTAACATGTATCTATTTCGATTCAACTACTCATGATGTATCTATTTTAAGTCCAGTTCGCTCATGGTGTATGTATCTATTGAAAACTAGTGCGTTGTAATATATTTATCGACTTTTTTCGATAACTGTATCTAAATCAGCCTATGTGCACCTCAATCGATTCCACGGGATACCTGCATGTACCTTCCACCATCATCTACATATATCGGATAACTACATCCACTAAAGTTAAACTAGATGGAAGTTGAGAAATCACATATATGGCACATTTGAACCTAGTAATTAGTGATTTCTTGCAGGCCACCAACTTTAATTTGGACGTTCTGCTTCAATGTCTTGTTCAGTTTCTTCTCTTGTTAATTAATTATTATTATTAATTGAGAATTTTTTTTTTTCTAAAAGTAAATTGAGAAAGGACATGAAGATAAAAGAGAAGAACAAAAGGTCAAAAGTCACATTCTCCAACAAATATTTCACATTCATGTCCGGCTTAACAAATGATTTGCCCCCTAACTTCAATTTTTGCCATTTGGACTTCACAAAAAATAGTACTGAGGGTCAATGCATCTATTTTTTTTTTATTTTTTTTTCTAAATTCTATCCAACGTAAAATCCTTTATGTTTTTATAAATACTATGGCCATACGAATTTGGGAAAATGGGAGTATTAATTTTTTTCAAAGATATTGCAAGGCTAACAATAAGAATTTATAGTACTGCGCATGCATGCAGTTCAAATTACACTACATTGACCATTAAAATTTTCCTAGAGAGCAACCATACAAGGTATATATTATATAATTGCGGTATTCGAGCTAATTAACTACTTGTTTGCACCTCGACTAATTAATTCCATGAATACATGTCATCACCTCTCACTGGACACCGGCCAGTAACACGTAGCAATTTGTCATATTATAACTTTCTCCACCAAGAATCGAACGCATATGGGAAGAAATCATGCATCGCCTCATATATTGTTTGTTTCTTCTCTCGACTAATTTCATGGATACCTCCCACCACCACCAAGTATACCAAAACTAGGACAAATGTAAAGAAATTACCTATTGTTTTTTTTTATCTTTGTTGAGATTTAAACTAAGACCTCATGATTCTCAACTCGCTCCATTAATTTTAATGTATTTCTAATTAGTTTCTTGACTTGGCAAGCAAGCGTAAAATGACACACATGCAAGACCTTGCCAATATGTTAGGAACTACAGTATTTATACTGTTACATTAGGCGTCACGAATGATATATATTTGTCAAAAGCCATAATATATGGAGTAGTAGTTATATTTATCACAACAACTATTTGATTCACCACCGAACGTTGTGGTGGAGTGATAAATATTCCTTCAATTTTAATCAAAGGCCTTGAATTTAAAGCCTTCTTATGTACAGAATCGCCTTTAGTAGAGAGTGTGTTACCCTCTTCCAAAATGAGATTTTTTGGCGCAAAGTCCGGATTAGTCGAGTCCCAATACGTATTATATATTGTTACCTTAGCGTGAGGACTGATATATATTTGCAAAAGCCATAATATATGGAGTAGTAGTTGTATTTGCAAAAGCCATAATATATGGAGCAGTAGTTGATTCACAACAACTATATAGTTAGATTCACGACGGAAGGTTGTGGTAGAATGATAAATATTCCTTCAACCTTGATAACAGGTTTCAAATTTGTGCTCTATGTATGGAGTCGTTTTTTGTAGGAAAAACTCTACCTACCTACCTATATATATATATATATATATATATATATATATATATATATATATATATATATATATATTAGTTATAATAACAACAAAAGAGGGACGACCCGGTTCATACCTACTTCGTAGGTGTCGGGGAGGGGGGACCACTCCGGGCCTGACCTACGCGCCCTCACCCCAGCTTTGCTGGAGGGGCGTTTCGAACCCCCGACCCTGGCACACCACGGTAAGCAAGCTTACCGCTGAGCCAAGCTTATCCCTCAGTTATAATAACAACAACTATATATTAATTCGTACTATGCAAGTCTTTGAAAATATTCACTTTGTTCATTATCCATATTTTCCCAGCTTTATATCAAAGTATAGTACTGTACCTTGTTGGTATTTTTAAAGAACAATATGGAGCCTAGCATGCATTCTGCTTTACGTTATCATATTGATATATCCAAATCAGACAACTAAATACATAAATGTAATATTGCCCTGCTCATGAAGCAATCAACTAATATATAAGCATATAAATAGAAAATATAATTCCACTCCATATATTATTTAGTTAGCTCCCTAGTCAACTTGTAAAATTACACTGCTTATGTTAAGTTTTATCATTGTTGTTGTAACTTCCTAGTCGACACCAGGGGCGGATCCACCTTTAGCTTAGGTGGTCTAGTCGACACCAGGGGCGGAGCCACCTTTAGCTCAGGGGGTTCATCCAATGGAAAATTATACTATTTATGCATGGTTAAAATTATCGTTTATGTACATATACTTGGCATTGAACCCCTTCGGCTAGTTCGTATGTTTACTTCTGAACAGTCTTAGTAAAAATCCTGACTCCGCCACTAATCGACACTCTGATCTCTATCATTGTGCCAAACGATCCCCCAATGCTCCATATCCCTCTAATTTTTAACAAGATGCGAGAAAGAGTTCATTGTTAGGGGTATCAAACAGACGGGTTGGCCTAGATATAGACGAGTCAAATAGACTGAGTTAATAAATCGGTGGGCCATTAACCCATCCAAAAGTTACAAGATAGATTGAGTCAAGATGCATGGACTAAACAATGGTTCATAATCCACCCCGGCAACCCCTCAAACCTTTTTGTAGTGTAATTTATTTAATTATCAAACAAAACTAATTAATTAATAGGCTTTAATTTCTTTATTATGATTGTGATTATATTATTACATTTCAATTTATTAGTATTATTTTAAAAAAAAAAAACTAATAAAGTTTCTTGTACGTCAATTTAGACTACTTATTTAGCCCATGAATTGAACTGTGTGAACCAAAATAAATTGATTTCGTACATAACAAATTTGGTCGATCATATTTTTTTGGGCTAATTTTAACCCCACCCATCCATCCCCCTTATTAAAATCATTTCAAGACTAATTGCTATTTCAACTTCCCAACAAGAAAAAAGTAAAAAATTATAAGGTATATGAAATGGTGACACCTAAAAAAGGCAAGCAGTTAACATCACAGCTTTGTAAAAGTCTCGTGGTTGTGCACTTTTAATAATAATATAGGACTCTGCATTTGACAGTATCACATTTTGTTATGGTTAACTAAACACGTTAGGCATAAATTCAAAGTTATAAAAGAAAGAAAAAAAAATTCTTATAATAGTATAGTACTCTTATCTAATTGTGAAAATAACACTTGAATATATGAGGCTAATGAAGAAGATATAAGAAAGGTTTGTGGATTGGTACAAAACACCAATAAGTGAAAAGATGCATTACCAATGCTATCTTTATAGCCATTATTGGCACAATGAGAGCATCAGAAGAAGAGTGGCGGATCCAGAATTTTTTTCGAGGAGTTGAAAAATGAATTAAAAACAAAAATTAGGCAGCCTACGTGCTCCAATGAGAATTGAACCTACAACTCAAGTAATGCAGTCAATACCATTGAGCTATCTCATATCTTTGGCTCAGATAATTTAAAATTAATATATGTACCAAAATATAGATTTTCTACCCTATGCATACAGCATAATTTTTTGTCAAGGGGTTCGGGTGAACCCCTGACACCCAGGTAGGTCCGCCCCTCATTAGAAGGACACTATATATGTATATGATTTATATCCAATGGGGAAAAGGTGAAAGGTGGAATAGTATTCTTTGACACACATAGGACGCAAGATAACGCAAAAGATCAATTCCATTTGTTTTGCAACTCAAGTTACTTAGTAAAAGTCCAAATTACTATTCTTTTTTATATTCACGTCAACTAAAACCTATCAATAATATCAGAGGCGGAGTCAAGATTTCTACTGAGGAAATTCAAAATCTGAAGAAAAACTCATCGAATGAGGGTTCAACATCTACAGTATATACATAAAAATCATTTTAATCATGTAAAATAGTATAATTTTCTATCGAAAGAGGTTCGAACAAATTTTCTATTACTAGGCTTGCTCCGCCTCTGAATCATATGCATGTACTCATGTCAAACATCTATTTTCTTAAAATTATTCAAATGTGTGTACCCAAGTCGAAAAATATACTAGTTAGGTGCGTCAATTATATTATATTTTACAAAGCTCTCTACGAACGGAAGCAAACTCCTAAACATCGAAATCCAATTACTTATCTCTCTAATACTTTTTATTCAGTCATCATAGAACGAAACAACAATTGTAACTATCAAACCTCTTCCAATTTATCCCATCTTTGGATAAGTACAGTTAGAGTGCACAATTTTAAAAGGAAAAATTATATAACATCATAACTTATCTTTAATTTTTATTAATTACCTAATTTTTTTAACATAAAATAATAATTGGATATATCTACAAGCGCATAAATTTTCGGACTCTTTGGTCTAGCTAATGTATATTATATACCTCGATCAAATAATTTAAAAAATAGATGTATCTCAATAATTAAAATTATGTATCTTATTTTCAAAATTATGTATTCGGATGTTATTTATATTCGAAAATTATAAAATACAAAATTATTTGTAATTTAGCAAAAAGTAAAAATAGAGAATAATTAAGAGTAAATTTATTGGGATTTATGACAGTTAACAAAAATAAAGAATAGAAAAAATTATGTAAGTAATATTGAAATATGTTGATAGATAAATTAAAAGCTACACCAATGATTTCTAAGAAGCCATATGGATCCCATCCCAATATTTAGAATTTTAAATCCCCGTCCGGCGAAATGCAAATAATTATATACAGAAAATGTAATCCCTTTGTTTTAGTGTGACCATATTTGATTAAATATTTGATTTTAAACATATCGTGATATTCTTATGGTTATAATAAACTCATCACTATATTAAGTAAAGCTGAATGCGCGTTAAAAGATTGAGTTTATTTTAACCTTAATTTCTTTGAAGCAGAACGTAAAAAACATTATGTTTAGATATCTATTAAATTTGCAACCACTACTAAATATGGATGCATTGTAATCCTATAAGGGTGGTCTAAAATACATGCAAATCTTACCTATACCTTTTCGATAAATGCTCGAGTCAAATTTTAAAAGAAAAGTAAAAATATATGATACAAAATTATAAGAAAAAAATATAAGACAATAAAGTAACAAGATACAAAATAAGTTCCGAAACATATTATAAAGAGTTTTACGGATCCATAATTTTAAAATTCCGATTCATTAAATGCTAAGAAAATTAATAATTAGACTAATCAACCTTAATCCTAAATCCATCACTACAATTAAGGATGATATAAAAAGTTTAATATAAAATTTATTATTATTCTTTAAACAAATTATAAGGAAATAGTATCATGTAAAATAAACTCGAAGTAAAAGTGCATTTATACGGGTGGTTTAATGAAGTTGGATTAGACATATGAGATCTTAGGTTCAATTTCTAACAGAGACAAAAATATTACTCCCTTTGTTCCAAATTATGTGTCGTCATTTGACCGGACACGATATTTATGAAATAAGTACTGACTTTGTTAAAGTTATAAAATTACCCTTCTTAAAGAAATAAGTAATAGTATTTAAAATCAAGTGAGACCACTTTTAATTTAAAAGACAAATAAAAAAAGGAGTAATTGAATTTAAAATCAAGTGGGACCACTAAGGGTAAAATTGTAATTGTGTCTTTAAAAACTTACTAACTAAGAAAAGGCGACATTCTTTTTGGGACGGACCAAAAAGAAAATAGCGAAACATAATTTGGGACGGAGGGAGTAAGTGATTTTTCCTATCCGTTCTATCCTTTGTGGACAGAGTTACCTAATACTTGTTACTGGTGAAAGGTGGTACCTGTCTCGCAAAATTAATTAAGGTGCACACAAGTTGGTCCGGACACTATAGTTATATATATATAAAAAAAAATAGGTAAAAAGAAAGTTAAAAAAAAATGCAACTATATATAAAATGATAAGTATATTAAATTAGACCGTTAGGGGTATAATAGGCAGTGTACATTTCAACGAATCTTAAAAATGCGCCCAGCGCCAGCTCCCATTTCAAAAAAATTCAAATACACTCATCATTCTCCAAAACTACGTCGTTTTATCCCTTAACCTCCGACCAAATTACCAATTAGGGTTTCAAAGAGGAAAATAATTAGTGGGTTTTTTTTCTCTCCAGTTTACTGCAATTCAAAGCAACGCCAGTGATAGAGTGATATAGTATTTGGGGAGATATAGCTTCGAGTGCAATTCACGGACCCACACTTCTTCATACTTCAAAATTCCCAAATCAAATCACTCTCTCTCTCACTTCATTTCATAATTAGGAATCTGTTTTTGAAGAAATGGCTCCTCCTAGGAACCAGAACAAAGCGCCTCTTCCTTCTAGTCCTTCCAATGTAAGCAAATCATTTAGGAATTTGTGTTGTTTTTTGGTCTTATGTGTGTTGTGTTTTGGGTTAAAGGGTTTGTTTTTGATTGATTTGATGCAACCCCATGTTTTGTTTTTGGATTTTAATTCGTGGGTGTCTTTTAGTTTTCGTTTCTGGGTGTTTTTGAATTTTTGTTTTGTTTTGGGACTTTTTTTGATTGATTGAAGAATTAAATGTGTTGTTTTTGTGTGTTTTAATCTATGTTGCGTGGACTCTTCAAAAATGTCAGTGGGGTTAGTGTTGGATTCTCCAAAAGTAGTGTATTTTTGGAGAATCTGACACGGGTGCGGCATTGGCATCGAAAGTAATTTGTGGGTGTTTCTTAGTTTTGATATCTGGGAGTTCCTGAATTTTTGGCTCTCCGGCTTCTGTTTGATTGATTGAACCACATGTCTTGTTTTTGGGTTTTAATTTGTGGAAGTTCCTGAATTCTTGGGTTTGCAGAGTAAGTACGGGACAGATGAAATTGCAGTAGATAAGAAGAGGAAGATTGCTAATCCTAGAATGCCGACTGCAGCTACTGGTGGTAGGCCAACTAGGCAAGCATTTGCAGTGGTGAATGCAGCTCCAGATCTGGCTCCAGCCAGTGGACCACCAAGTACTGCTGGTTCAGACAGCCCTGCATTTGAGTTTACAAAAGAGGATGTTGAAGCTTTACTCGCGGAGAAATTGAAAACTAAGAATAAGTTTAACACTAAGGTGAGATGTTGGATTGATTCTTCTGGTTAATGGTTGTACTCCTGGTTAATTTAGCAGAAGTGTCTATTGGTGGTTGTACAGTTCTAGTTAATGGTTGTACTCCTGGTTATAATTGGATTACTGATTCATGTCTATTGGTGCATAAATTTCTGTTGTTCCTATCAGGAAAAGTGTGATCTCATGGCTGAATATATACGAAGACTTAAGCTTTGCATTAAGTGGTTCCAGCAGCTTGAAGAAAACAATGTCACACAACAGGCATCACTTAAAAGCTTGTTAGAATCAGCAGAAAAGAAATGCAACGAAATGGGTATGATTGTGTTCCTCTTGTATAAGTTAGTGCCGTCCAATGAATGACCGACTTATGTTATCTCTTTTGCGTTCTTCTTAGAGGTGCTAATGAAATCCAAAGAGGAAGAGTTGAATTCAATCATAATGGAGTTGAGGAAAACAATTGATGCTCTGCAAGAAAAGTGTGCAAAAGAGGAGTCAGCCAAATTGGTAGGAGACGGGGAAAGCTCATATTTCTTAAATTTGGGTTTTTGTCGAAGCTTCCCCTGAAGCAAATAATAGCTTTGTCTCTGAATTACCTAACATTTTGATCAGGAAGCGATGGATTCTTTTAGTAGAGAGAAAGAGGCTAGAGATGCGGCAGAGAAACTGCAATCCTCAGTTTCTGAAGAGCTCAAGAGATCTCAACAAGACAATTCAAGTGCAAACCAAAAGGTAAGGAGATGTACAAGGTATTGTTTTGGTTTGATTATAGTTGTGAATTGCGTGTTTGAATTTACATCTTGCTTTAATATCTGCAGATTCAATCACTAAATGAAATGTACAAGCGGTTACAGGAGTACAACACAAGCTTACAACAGTACAACAGTAAGCTCCAGTCTGAACTTGCTTCAACAAATGAGACATTGAAGCGTGTGGAAAAGGAGAAAGCAGCAGTTTTCGAAAATCTCAGCACTCTCAGAGGTCATTACACTTCTTTGCAGGAACAGCTCTCTTCTTCTAGAGTAAGTTTTGATGTTGTTTTCTTTTCTCCTGTTGTTAGCTTGATGCAGCTTATTTTCTCCCATTTCCACTATTTGAACACTTGTATCTAGCACCTGGTGAAGTTAAACTTATACTCTGCAGCAATGTGAAATGTCTGCTTCATTTCAGGAGTTTTTAAACTGCTTTTTTTCCACTCGAAGCTTAGTCTTTTGTTTTGCTTTATGGCCCGGTAACTAAATTTGATGGCATTTAGATAACATTTCTGATTTTTAGTTTTTTCTCCAAAGTAGTATCTGCTTGGTTGATGCCTTTAAGTATTTAATTTTATCTCAACTTCTCTTGGTTTATTTATATGGACTGGTAGGCTAGCTGTATAAGCTGAAGAATGACTACTGTTTGTCATCTACTGAGTCATTTTCTTATGTTCCCTTCTGACTTGAAAAAGGCTGTTCAAGATGAGGCTGTCAAACAAAAAGAAACTTTAGCAAATGAAGTTGGATGTTTGCGGGGAGATTTACAGAAGATGAGGGATGATCGTGATCAACAGTTATATCAAGTCCAGATTCTAAATGCTGAATTACTAAAATATAAGGAATGTAATGGGAAATCTGTTGCTGAGTTAGAGGTCATGTCAATGAGGGCAAACGAACTGGAGGTCCGTCTGGTTTTATTTGTGTTTGTCTGAACTTCACCAAGCAATATTTGTTTTTGGTAAATAGCCATTTTTCTTGTCTTTTTTCCTCAGGCAAGCTGTCAGTCTCAATCTGAACAAATAAACAGATTGCAAGAGAAACTTACTTTTGCAGAGAAGAGATTAGAGGTGCGTTACAATTTATCATGAAAACACACTCTCCGTGCATAATGTGATTCCTTTTCCTTTCTAGGATTTCTATAGTCCATTATATCTCATAAACTTCAAAATATACTTTGTCAGATGTCCGACATGTCAGCACTTGAAACCAGAACAGAATACGAGGAGCAGAAGAAAGTAATTTTTGATTTGCGTCAGCGTCTTGCTGATGCAGAAACAAAAGTTGTGGAAGGAGAGAAACTTCGGAAAAAATTGCACAATACCATCCTGGTAAAATTCTCACGCACATGCTATGCGACTAATATCTTAAAAAAAGTTCATTGAAAGTTCACTTATGAGTCTTTCTGGTACAGGAATTGAAAGGCAACATACGAGTTTTCTGTAGAGTGAGACCTTTATTATCTGAAGATGGTGTTGGTGCGGAAGCAAATGTTATCTCTTTTCCAACCTCAATGGAAGCACAAGGGAGAAGCATTGACTTGGCACAAAATGGTGAGTATGTGTTTCTATCACATGGAAGCAGATAATATTTGTAGTTGGTTTAGGTTTAATGTCTGTTAACATTGATTTGACATTTCTATTACCAAGGACAAAAGCATTCCTTCACATTTGACAAAGTTTTCACGCCCGAGGCTTCACAAGAAGATGTTTTTGTTGAGATTTCTCAGCTTGTACAGAGTGCTCTTGATGGTTATAAGGTGATGTATTTTTAAACTTTGTGTGTGACTGCAATTCAGTAGTCTTGTGTTAATTAAAAAAAACAATTGATGTTTGCTATAGTTACGGTTATAAGGTGATATATTTTTAAACTTTGTGTATGACTGCAATTCAGTAGTCTCGTGTTAATTAAAAAAAACAATTGATGTTTGCTATAGTGAGACGGTTATAAGGTGATATATTTTTAAGCTGTGTATGACTGCAAGTCAATATTCTCATCTTAGTAAGGGAAAAAAATTGATGTTACTCTCAATGAAATGCTCTTAAGACCATAGGAATGTAATACTCCCTCCGTCCCATTTTACCCGTCCCAATTTTACTTGTCCTTTTTTACTTATCAAGACGAGACAATTTTTTTTTCCCATTATATACCCTTAGTGTAATTGATTACTCCTTGTTATTAGCATTCTTGAAAAATGTTGCAAAGAGGAGTACCATTAAGAGTACACCATTAAGAATATGAAATGATGATTCTTGAAAAATGTTGCAAAGAGGAGTACCATTAAGAGTACACCATTAAGAATATAAAATGATGCTTTGGTATTAGTCATCCATCAATATTGGAACTAACAACAAGACACAATTAAGAGGGGCAAAATGGTAAAGTTACATTACCAACCATTGTTTTCTTAATAGCTGTGCCATCCCAATTTGGGACGGGTAAAATGGGACGGAGGGAGTTGTCTAAGATCACAAGTTCCAAGGGTACTTTTGGTATGTGCCAAAAAACTTTCTTTCTTAAACTCACTATCCAGACAAATGCCACCATACAAGTTTTCCTTTTGATATGTCAAATCATTCAATTAATAAACAAAGAAAAACTCATCCATAGCTGATTATCATCCATTTTTTCAGGTTTGCATATTTGCTTATGGTCAAACTGGTTCCGGCAAGACACATACAATGATGGGCAACCCAGAAAGTTCAGAGAATAAAGGACTAATACCCCGCACTTTAGAACAGGTATTTGAGACACGACAGTCTCTTCAAGCACAAGGGTGGAAATATGAAATGCAGGTGAGAAATTGTTACTCTTCTTGATCCAGTTACTTAGTTCTGTACTTCTATGGTTCCGTCTATTTGTTTCTGCTTTCTGACATTGGTTTTCTTCTTTTAGGTGTCAATGCTTGAAATATACAACGAGACTATTCGGGACCTTTTGTCAGGTTTTGATGCTTCCAGACCAGAAAATGGCGGAAAGCAATATACAATCAAACATGATGCAAATGGCCATACCCATGTCTCTGACCTGACAGTTGTAGATGTTCAAAGTAGTAGCAAGGTTTCTTCACTTTTAAGGCGGGCAGCACAAACCAGGTATGCAATTACAGCTTTTCTTTTTTCTCCGCATCTATTTTCTTAAATGAAGTTTTATATCTTTCATCCAGTGTTTTGCATAAAATAGGATGATGATGATTTAGTGAAGGACTTTTCTTTTAATTTAAGGAATAAATGCTTCTCAGTTCCTCTATTTGGACTCAAAGGGATTTTAATTTGTGAAACCTTTCTCTAACCGAATTTATGCATGTTAGGTCGGTCGGCAAGACTCAGATGAATGAAAACTCTTCAAGAAGTCATTTCGTTTTCACTTTGAGAATTTCGGGTGTTAATGAGGTGAGAACATTCATGGCAAGCTATTGTACATGGTATGCCATTTGAATCACCTATTTCAGAACTAGATTTTGAATTGACTAATAGTGAAGTCCACATGTAGAGCACAGAGCAACAAGTACAAGGCGTACTCAATTTGATTGATCTTGCTGGCAGTGAGCGTCTATCTAAGAGTGGGTCTACTGGAGATCGGTTGAAAGAAACTCAGGTTATTTGAGTTTCTCATTCTCTTTACATGAGCTTCCTTCTCCATAAATTTCGCTAAAACCTGTTCTCATTATCAATGGTGTTCATTCAGGCTATCAACAAGAGTTTATCATCTTTAAGTGATGTTATATTTGCTCTTGCAAAAAAAGAGGAGCATGTACCATTCAGGAACTCAAAGCTTACCTACCTTCTCCAGGTAAATTCCTTCTACTCCAATTTGAGCTACAATGGACTGTTAGCATCTGTTTCCAAAAGTGGAACAGGTAGTTGTTGGTACCTTATTTCTGACCATTGCATGTTGTTGGTACCTTATTCAGCCCTGTCTAGGTGGTGACTCGAAGACGTTGATGTTTGTCAATGTATCACCAGATCCTTCTTCTACTGGTGAGTCCCTGTGTTCACTCAGGTTTGCAGCAAGGGTTAACGCCTGTGAGATTGGGATTCCAAGACGCCAAACAAGCATGCGTTCATCAGATTCTCGCTTAAGCATTGGCTAAATTTTTCATTTTTTTTTATAGAACACTCGTTCTAGTTTTAGGAACCGCGTGTGGCCTGTATTTCTTCTATATGATTGGCATATGATTTTTAACAGAAGTAAAACACACCCTCTAACCGAATCCACCTTCGATTTGTATAGTGTGGGGAGAGAATACTGCCTTGTGTATCTTGTAATAGCGAAGGGCCTTTCTCTTCGAAACATTTATCTCAATTCTCAAGTGCTGTAACTTTTCATTTTTACAACTTAATCTCAGTTTGTTGTAACCTTTATATCATTTGTTGATGTCTTTTGAAGTATATAATTGATGAGATCAACACCTAGAACAGGATTATGAAGCCCACAATTGCTTGTGTTCTTCATTTTTTTGTTGATGCTGCACTTTCTTATTTGTTTTCTTGGACATCATTTGCAGTATAAAGCAAACAGAAATAGGATTCTGAAATACCATCTACTGATTTGTCTCGTAAATCCTAAGTTCATTTGGAACCTCTATTCCAGTGTTATGCGTTATGTTGTAGATCATAGCTGAACTGAGACGCAGTTGTTCTTTTTCTTTCATGAGAAAGGATTCCGGGTCGCTATATTAAAAATGTCTACTGATTTGTCTCGTAAATCCTAAGTTCATATGAAACCTCTATTCCAGTGTTACGTGGTACATCGTATAGATCATAGCTAGCTAGCTAGTCCAATTTGTTTGGAACTAATTGTTGTTTATCTATTCTTTCATGAGAAGGGATTCCCGGTCGCTATGTTAAAAATGTCTACTGATTTGTTTCATAAATCCTAAATTCATTTGAAATCTCTATTCCATGGTACATCGTATAGATCATAGCTAGCTAGCTAGTCCAACTTGTTTGGAACTAAGACGGGTTGTTGTTTATCTATTCTTTCATGAGAAGGGATTCCAGGTCGCTTATGTTAAAAATGTCTACTGATTTATTTCATAAATCCTAAGTTCATTTGAAACCTCTATTCCAGTGTTGTGCGGTACATTGTATAGATCATAGCTAGCTAGCTAGTCCAACTTGTTTGGAACTAAGACGCGGTTGTTGTTTATCTATTATTTCATGAGAAAGGGTTCCGGGTCGCTATGTTAAAAATTTCTACTGATTTGTCTCGTAAATCCTAAGTTCATTTAAAACCTCTATTCCAGTGTTACGCGTTAAGTTGTAAATCATAGCTAGCTAGTCCAACTTGTTTAGAACTGAGACACGGTTGTTGTTTATCTATTCTTTTATAAGAAAGGATGTATGTCAAATGTATGCAGTTTCTAAATGATGTATGTCCCACTTAGGCATAAGTTTGATTACTAAAATAGCAATTTTGTGATTCATGTTACCCTTCAAACATTGGAAATTAAAACCTTTAGACATTTTGGGCCTCTCTTGCTGAAGATCCAAAAGGCCTAATATTTTTCTAAATTTTCTATTATATGTGTCAAATGTAGAAAAATATTTTAGTATTAAGAGTGAACAAATTATTGAAAAGTTTGTTCTGCATAGAAACAACATATTCTTTTTTTAAAAATTATTATTATTTTTATTTTTATTTTTTTAAATAGAAACAACATATTCATTAATCAATTTTATGCATTAGTGGCATTGCACTTTACCTAATATCAATCATATATAATAACCAAATAGTATTATTTTATTCAAACCACTAGTTGATACTGACGTTGTACTCCACATTACATAAGCATTAGTATTTAATTATAAGCAATATGTAAAGTGACATGTCTTTAATTCATAATAGCCTGTGAATAATCAATCCTCGAGATTAAAGAAATTATTTTAATCATATATAAATAGTATAATTTTTATCAAAAAAGGATCAAATGAACCTCCTGAATATATTCTAGATCCGTCACTGATTTTGTCAGAAAAAATGCCAACATCCAAATAGATCCTAACTAACAACTTCTTCTTCTTCTTCTTCTTCTTCTTATTATTATTATTATTGTTGTTGTTGTTGTTGTTGTCGTCGTTGTTGTTTATATAGTCTATGAGTTTGTGACATACTCAGAGAGGAATAATATGATATCATCATGCCAAAGCTTACCACATATAGTAGAGAATTTATTTATTTTTAATCATTCTTGTGTAGTGGCTAATCCCAACTTGTATAATATATGGTTTTACTTAATGATAATCATTCGAGCTCACCAATTCGTGCATTCTCAATGTTATTCATCGGCTATATTATTCGGATTATAAAATTATTATATTAAGTATGTGTTGAATTCTTCAAAAATAATGTATTTTTCGAACCAAATGATATAGTTCATCAACGCTACCAAACGATGGTTTTAAAATGAATTGGATATATTTTTTTTCGTGAATCAATAAGTTTAATGCTTTTATTATTTTTACTCCACGATCATAAATTAATTATCTCAGTACTTGTTTTATATATGTACAAAATTCTCTTAAAAAATAAAAAAAGAAAGCTGATCACATTTGCACCCACTATGCTATTACCTTTGCAAAATTACATATGAAAGTACTTTTTGTTATCAATTATTTTTCATAAAAGGATAGTCAAATTTGGTGTCTATGTATTTTAATGTTCACCCTCTTATTCCACACTTACCCTTTTTCCACGAAAATCTTCATGTCACTTTATATTAATTATATTTTAAAATATAATTTTACACCTTGTTTAATCATAATATGATTTTTAAAAGTTAAATCCATTTACATTTCTCAATGACATATTGTAATATCGTTTTCATCTTTATAATTCATACCAAATATTATAGAATTAGAACTGAAATGCAAATTAAATTTTAAATTTTTAGTACGATAGTCCGAATCAATATTTAAATTTTTCCAAAGGTAGACACTTTCCCAAATTATGTAATGGTAGATTGCTATGGTCTACATTTTTTTTTTTTCATATTATTTTTATTGGTATGGTCTACATCATTTTATGGATTTTGGAACTTGTTTGGACAATGATAATACATAAGGGCATTTAGGCCACTTATTTTCAATCCTTTTCTACTTATAGATATTACTTTTAACCAATCACAAGGTTACAACTAGGCATAATTTCTATCTTCATTATAAAATAATCTATACTTCACTACCTTGACGTTATACTTGTAATTAAGGTATCATTTACAAAATAACACCCTCATTAAGTAATTGAGCAATAACCAAATCTCCACAGTTTTTGAAGCTTAATTATAGAAAATTTTGACATTTTGCATAATTACTAAAAAAATCGATTTTGGGTCTATCGAGATACATAATTAACTCCCGATACATCCAACAGAGATACATTTTTTCCTTTATAAAGATACATGATTAGCTCTTGATACAATTGTTTTGATTTTGGAGTCTATCAAGATGTATAATGCATGCAATGAAAATACATTTTTTTCTTTGTAAAGATACATAATTAGCTCTCGATGAATTTTTTTCGATTTTGGGTCTATCGAGATACATAATTAGCTTTCCGATACATTCAATAAAGATATATAATTAGTTGAGATTTTTATAATTATTTTATAAGGATGATAATTTATATAAATGTGGTAAGTTAAGATATATATATATTTATGTGACCTTTAACTTAAACAGCCCTTTTGTATCATGTGTATATTATAAGTTGTCAATCAGTCATTGTCAAAGTTGTCGTCACGACAATGACACTCAGCGAATCCAGTAATCTAGCCCAAGCCCAAAGCCCAATTATGGAAGCCCATTTAGTAACGCGCAGTCACTAAAAAGTAAAAATACTTTAAAAAAAAAAAAAAAAACACGCAAAATCCAATAAATAATTAATATATAACTAGTAAAATACGAAAAAAAAAATAGTACTGAATTTTCCCCAATCGTCCGATTCCCAAATTCCTTTTTCCATCCAAACAACACTTCAAGAATTTTTCTTCCGGCGATTGATCGGAGATGGTTTCACCGGAGAACACCACCAATTGGCTTTATGATTATGGATTCGAAGACAGTTCAGTTCCTGATTCGAATTTCTCAGCTTCTGCATCTGGGTTCAATTGGCCTCTTCAAAATTTGAATGGTTCAACAAATGTTCGGTATTTTTACTTGTTATTTTTTGTAAATTTTTTTTATCTTTTTTGGTTCAGTAAAGTTGGGATCTTTTAGCTGATTTATGAATTTGTATTGACAATGATATCGTATTCAGTGGAATGAGAGAGTTGGAGTAACTGGTAAAGTTGTTGTCATGTGACCAGATGACCATGGGTTCAAGCCTTGGAAATAAACTCTGGCAGAAATGTAGGGTAAGGCTGCCTACAATACACCCTTGTGGTGGGTGGGGTCCTTCTCCGGACCTGTGCATAGCGGGAGTTTTAGTGCACTGGGATGTCTATTTTTAATGATATCATATTCAGTTTAATTTCGTAAAGTGGGGTCTAGGGAGAAAGATTTTTTTTGATAGACCCTCAGCTCGTATTTATGAATCTACATTAACAACAACAACAACAACTACAACATATGCAGAGTAGTCTTGCAAAGTGGGGTCTAGGAGGGTAGAGTTTACGTGGACCTTGCACTTACCTTGTAGGTGGAGAGGCTGTTTCCGATAGACACAGATGATATCTATGGATCTATATTAACAACAACAGCATGCCTAGTGTAGCTTCACAAAGCGGGGTCTAGGGAGGGTAGAGTGTATGCGTACCTTACTCCTATGTTGGAGGTAGAAAGATTATTTCTGATAGAACTTCAGCTCATATTTATGAATCTACATTAACAACAACAACAGCAACAACATAACATATGCAGGTAGATTTTACATGGACCTTAGTCCTATCTTGTAGGTAGAGAGGCTATTTCCTGGAGACCCTCAGCTCATACTTATGAATCTATATTTACGACAACCACATATCTAGTGTAATCCTGCAAAGTGGGGTCGGGGGAGGGTAGAGTTTACGTGAGACCTTACCTCTACCTGGAAGGTAGGGAGATTGTTTCGGATAGACCCTTAGCTCATATTTATGAATCTATATCAATAACAACATACATACGTAGTGTAATTCCACAAAGTGGGGTCTAGGGAGGGTAGAGTTTATGTGGACCTTAACCCTACTTGGAAGCTAGAGAGACTGTTTCCGATAGGCCTTAAGCTCTATGAATCTTATTATTTAGGAAATTTTGAGTCATTATAACCCTTTGGCTAAAACTATGTGCTGTTAAATGTACAAATTTGGGGTCTTTTTATGCACATTTGGAGTTTTAGTTTTCAGCAGTCTCTTCTGGGTTTGATTTGAGCCCAAAGATAAATATAGTTGGCATGATGTATAAATATTTGTTTACATCTGTGGTATCACAGTTGTATTATCCCGCTGTACTTTCTCTTATTGTGATTTGACGCCATTGTATCACTTATGTTTAAGTTTAGGATTGCGAAAACGATTCTTTTGTCATTTTCCAGATGAAAAATTACAACTTTGGAATTAATGGAGTTCGACTATCTACCTGCACAGGTGGTTAGTACTAAATATGGCGTCTAAAGAAATAAAATTTTTGATGTAGAATTAAATGTGGTGGAGGTAAATCTTGAATGACTTCAGTCTTCTATTCTTGGAAATGAATTGGGAAAAGCAGAAAGTTATTGGTTTTGTGTGACTTCATCAAAAAAAGTAATTGGTTTTGACTCCAAGCTAGTATAGGATGCCTAATATCTAGCCCTTAGTGGAGAATCAGGTTGAAGATATAATACAGCTGTTGGAAACTGATATATTTGACTGTCTTCCCTTGCATGTTAACAACTTCCATTCAGAATCCTACGTTTCGCCTATGACGGGCATTATCAGAATCTAGTAGTGGCGGTAGGGATGGGATATGAAACAACATAAAGGAGGATATACTGAGGATGGAGGATAGTGAAATACTTTAGGACAGAGCATCCAATGTGCAGAAAGGGGTGAACAGATTGAGTGCAACATGTTGAAAAACAGGCAACAGAAAAACTTAAACTAGGAGGATGCCATATTTTAGGTGCAGAATCTTGACGACGGTTGATAAGAAAGAAAAAGTATTACTAAACTTTATTGAGAACGGAAGGGGGAAACAAGACAAGGTGTAGAGGAGAAAGAGGAGGAAGATAAGAGAAAAGAAGTGTGTGGATATTTGAAGACAGACTGTGAAAAAAAAGAAAAGAACGAGGAAGCTAAATAGAGAGGAGAAGGCACAATTATGCCTCAATCTCATACTAGCTGGGTCAGCTAGTAATCCTCTGTATCCAAATCTGATCTGTTTTGACCCATTTTATTACAATATTCAATAATACATTTTAAAAGACAAATTTTCCTCAGGCTTATCCGTAAAAGTATTTTAGAATAAATTTCTAAACAAACTAAAGAAGCATCTGGTAGACATTGGACCTAGTGAAAGTGTACGGACATGATTATGCCTTAATCTCAACTAGTTGGATCACCTGTATGGTTCTTTTGCTTCTACTACTAGAACTCTTAATTAAGCATAAAATAGAATAGTGTTCTTTGATCTTGGCTAAAATTGAGGCATGCTTTGGGGGGTATGGTCTGTGTACACTCTACCCTCCCCAGACCCCACTATGTGGGAATACACTGGGTATGTTGTTGTTGTTGTTGCTTTGGGGGGATTCATTGTTTCCAATACCTGGTTGAATGAATAAAATTTGCTTGATTGTCAGCCAGATATGTTGGCTGGACGACCATGTAGCTGCTGCTATATGGAACTTTTTGATAGAACAGCAGGGGGTGAGTAGGTTGGATACATCCTGAGAGTTTTTGTGCTTTCTAGTTCAAGGCTGTGCATTTTGCTAGGTTTCCATCAACATAATTTTCATTCTTTCATATGCCTAGTTCTTCTATTTAAGGTTACCAATCAGAAAAGATCTTTTATCTGTTGTTTAGTTTTGACCTAATTCTTTTCCTTCCTTTTTGTGCTTGTTTCCAGTTCTGAAATTGATGGGTCGATTGGTGAATCAGATTACCCGAAGGAAAGTGGTTCTAAGAAACGGTAAGAATTTTTGCCTTTTTTGGACGTTTTTGTGCCGATCCCCATCATTGTTGTCGAATGAAGATGTGGTGCTGCACTCAGTTGTTGGATTTAGTTTAATTTGTGACTAGCTGCTTTTTCAAACAATTATTATTTAGATCTGGTGGTGACACATTTCCCGTTCTCTCTTTTTAAGTTTTGAGGTTTTTTTATCCTTTTATCTCTGTGATTCATTGTTCTAATTATATCTGTCGTATTCTGCTTTTAACTGGCAAAGTTTGAGAATGTGGAATCCGTTCAACTTATTTATATCTTCTTGTTTTAAGAGCGCGCATTAGATATTGCTGTGTAACTCAAAAACAGATTTTTAAGGCTCTATTTGAAAGAATCCACTATGCCCTGGCATTCTTCAAGTGCATTAGGTCTTCAACATCGTGTGATTTGACAGGTTGCACTAGGTCCCACTGATTTATTCCTAATCCTATAATTACAACCCAAAGTTGAACTAATTTGTTGGTGAAGTATTCAATCTCAGCTCTGTGACCTCAATGATACTGTTGAAAGTCAGATGCCCTTGACCTTTACCTGCGCACAATTTCCGTCTCACCATTTTAGGTAATTGCTGCAGGGCTAGAGTTGAATCATGTGCTCCAACAAGTTCCAAAGCTTGCAGAGAGAAACTACGGAGAGATAGGCTAAATGACAAGTAACCTCACAATCCATTCTATTAGAACTTTTCTTTTTATTTCATGGTAAATTTGCTAAAATTCACCCACTTATCAGGTTCATGGAATTGGGTGCACTCCTTGAGGCCGGCAGACCCCCGAAAACTGACAAATCTGCTATTCTGGTGGATGCTGTTCGCATGGTGACACAGTTACGCGATGAAGCTCAAAAGTTGAAAGACTCAAATTTGAATCTGCAAGAAAAGATCAAGGAGTTAAAGGCTAGTATTACTTCCCTCGCAGTGCAATCCTACTTTTTTATCTTGCATATGTCATTTCCATTTTACCAATTTTGGAATGGTGACGAGACTAGATAGAAATCCACTTCACTCTTCTGCTCCTGAACTTCAAGCGCACGTGTTAACTTGTGTAGGTTGAGAAAACCGAGCTTCGAGATGAGAAGCAGAGGCTGAAGGCTGAAAAGGAGAAGTTAGAGCAACAACTAAAGACTACTCCTGCACAACCTAGCTTCTTGCCTCCTGGCATACCGTCTGCATTTGCTGCTCATGGTCAACTTCCTGGAAGCAAGCTGGTGCCGATCATGAGTTACCCTGGTGTTGCAATGTGGCAATTCATGCCTCCTGCTGCTGTTGATACCTCACAGGACCACGTGCTCCGTCCTCCAGTTGCTTAACTTGTGGAAGCCAAACCCTAAAATGGTTAAATTTACTGCCCGGTTATATTAATCGTCTAGTCAATGTCCTCCGGTTGTACTAGTTTTGGCTCAACTCCCCTTACTGTACTTGGTGGATGATACTTTGTGACTTTTGAACTTTAATGGATTAAGGTGGCTTTATGTGTAAAATTTAATAAGCTTAACCAGGAACTCACCTTTACATCTGGTTCTGTCTTCCTTTGCCTGTGGCTTTGAAGGTTTATGTGCATTTTGAAATTGTAGAACTCAACAACTTCTACAATCACATAAAAATATATTTTAGGACAACTACTACTAAAGAACTAGAAATTTTATGCTTTTAATCGATGAATTATTGGTAGTATTTCTAATGTTGAACAGTTACACCTTATAATTCTTATTTTTACCAATTATTAGTGATCATGCCTACTTCCAAAATATTTTTATGGAAAGAAAAAATTAGGAAATCTAACAATGCCTCTAAAAAGTAAGAAAAAAAAAACTAGGAAATCTAACAATGCCTCTAGTAGATTTCTTGATTGTCAAGTACTCTTGCACTTAAAGGCAACTTTTATTACTCTTACTAAAATAATTTAACAATAACATATAAAGAGATCAAAAAATTCTTCTAGACTAGTTAATTTATCAGAGAATAAATATATGCTTAGCCAACTATTACACAACCAATAAAAATTATTTACCAATTCCAAAATAAATTCCTAATCCTAAACGTTAAGGGAAAAAACACTCTTTTTCTCTCTATATATAAGTACTTAGTAAAGGTATCTTGTATTAATTCACTTATATAACTAAACTACTACGCCGATTTAATTTGGACGTAGCAACAATGGCCAAACAAGTACTAAAATTACTTGATTTTCTTCCATGCGATTTTCAGTTCAAAGAATCTGATGATCATAACGAAACAACAGTACAACAAGAAAGTGACACTAAAGTTCAACAAGTACTCAACGTTATGCCACATTATACAATTAGTGACATATCATCATTATGGAATGTTTTGCCAAATTCAGCTATTCATCGTAACTATGACGGTCGTGCTCGTGTTGGACAGAGAGCTAGTAGTTTGAAAATCGAGAAGAAGAAGAAGTGTCCAAGGTGTAGCAGATGGTGCAAATATTATGATACAAGAAGTAGTAGTATCGTTATGTGCACTAGTTGTGGCAAGAAGTTCGATCCAAAAGAAGATTCATCCTTCTCAGGTCGAAAATTTGATTTGCACAGGAAGAAACAAGATCGTCAAACGTTGCTTCTGGAAGGAGAAACATAGTCAGTGGATTCAGAACGATTGTAAATTTTAGTAAGTGTTAATTTTTCTTGTATACGTAGTGTTTGTTATACGATTTGAGGATTTTGTATTAATAAGTAAGTCGTATTTCTAGTCGTTATTTGATATTTTGTAGAACAGTATTTTTGTGACTCTTCAAGACAAATAATTAATTTTAGCCATTTTTGATTGATGTTATATGTTATGTATCTTGGCAATGTCTGTTTCTGGAACAAAATAAGTAGTAGCTGTAAACATCGAAAATTATAATCTTGTTAAGGTTCTTGGAGGCTACTCCCTCTTATGTTCGAGAAAACAAAATTGTACCCGCATATTCTTTATCAATAAATATTATTATGTTTCTTCGTATTTTGTTTGTGATGGTAGTTTATTATTCATCATTATAAAATTTTGTTGTAAACATTAGGTTTTTAATTAGTTTCTTGAATGATTGAAATTTTGATATCATATGATTGTTGAATAAGAATATGTTCCAATTACGTACATTTAATTAGAGAAATAACGTTACCAGTGGCAGTTATAAGGAGAATGAACATACTTTTTTGAAACCTCAAATTCCATACGAAGAAATTAGGGCTTTTATGCCAAAAAGACTTTTTATTCAAACTATTTTGTCAAATACCCACAAGTTTTAAATCCTTTGCCAAATACCCACTTAATTCCACCTCACCACCAACTTTTCCAACTTAATAATTTCAGCCCTAACCTTTATAATAATTCACTTTAACCCAATACTTCCAACTTAATAAATTCACCCACAAGTTTCTAATAATACACTTCAACCCACTCCATTATCCACCACTATATATATAAAAATAATATCTAGGTTTCCAAAAATATTTAAAAAAATAATTCCAAAAGCTAAAAATAGAAAGTGGTTATTTTTCCCACCAAAAAGCTTCGATTCCGGACACTTTTCCGGCGTTATTTTCCGGCGATCAGCTGTAAATTAGTCCACAAACATCATAAGCTTGTCCATTGCATCCATTGTTATCCCATTTGTTTCCTATATTCTCAAACACATTTTCCACCATTGTTAAAAAGTTTTAAATCATTCACATTACTCAAAACCACTTTAGAAAGTGCATTACAGCAGCTCAGGCTACTCCAAGTTCATTTCGTTATTCCATAAACCCAACAATCATTGATTACAAGCAATATTTGCAATTTCAAGTATTTGTACGAAAATCTACGCAGTCATCGACCCGTCCTCGCCAGTCACCGATCGTGCATACAACACAACATAGACCATAAGCATAATCTACCATCGACCGAAGCTTAATTCTAGGATGTCTATTGCAGAATTTGTTCTGGTTTCTGGTGATTTCATGGGAGAATGGGTGGAGACTTCGAAATGTTGGAAATGGAGATCATTTACCAAGGTGACAATTCCTATTCCTGTTCGCCGCAACAGTTCATACGATGAATTTGTTGCAAGCGTAATGTAGAGCGGGGATCTAGATTGCGCGCCGAGTGACGTGGTGATTAGTTATGTAATGCATTTGAGGGAAAAGGTGAATCCTACGATGATTCGCGGGTCCAAGCATAAGAGAAATTCAAAGAATTGTATTTAAGGAGTGTTGCAACGCAAGCTATTGGATGTGTTGGAAAGGAAGTGTGATTGCAAAGAACATCATTCGCGGGACACCGGAGCACGGATATGCTTGCTTGCCGGCTTTTTCCCACATGGTGGAGTTATTGAATCCCTGGTCTTCGTACTCAATCATGGTAAACCGGATGGATGTATCGTTCGTTTACTACTTCTTAGCATTCGGAGCTTGCATACGAGGATATGCCCTCATGAGAAAGGTAATTGCCGTTGATGGCACACATTTGTATGGCAAGTACAGGGTGTTCTGCTGAGCGTCGTTGCACAGGACATCGAAAATCATATATTTCCGATTGACTTTTGTGTCGTCGATAGAGAGAACGATGCTTCTTGGACCTTCTTCTTCCAGAAGCTAAAGTCTATCATAGAAGATAAACCAGATCTATGTGTCATCTCCGACAGGCACATTAGCATCGCCAATGCCTTCTCTCGTGTATACAGTCGTGCACATCACGGACTTTGCATGAGGCACCTCGCTGAAAATCTTTGCGTAAATCAACACTACGGAGAACATCTTTATCTATTCTACGCCGCGACAAAGGCTTATTCCTTTGATGAGTTTAACGATAATTTTGTGGAATTGAAGAGTAAATGCCCCGAGGCAGCTCATGTCCTTAAAAATGTGCTTGGTTTTGAAAAATAGAGTAGAGCATACTTTCTGGGCAGTAGGTACGATGTGATGACCACAAACATCGCCGAGTCGCTCAACTCGATTTTGATAGATGAACGGGAGTACCCCGTGTCGTACATATTCAATTCAATTGTTAAAAAAATTGGTGAAAAGTTTAGGGAGCGGCATGCATTTGTCGGTGGTAGAGAGAATATATTTATGCCTTCTGCGGAAAAGATCCTAAGGGATAATAAGAGTATGAGCGATTCCTTGTATGTGGGTAATCCAAATGGGGTTCTCGACGAGTATACGGTGTTCGGCAACGGCGTTACTGCCAAAGTTAATCTCTTGGAGAGGAGCTGTTCTTGTCGGAAATTTGACTTGGTGAAAATGCCGTGCGAACACGCGATGGAAGCTTTGCGAGCAAAGTACGGCGATGGCGAAGATTATGGTAACTCCATCTACGACTACTCTTCGCCAATTTATAAAGCTGGAAGTTACCTCCTCGCATATTTGGAAGCAATTAATGTGGTCCCTCCGGAGGTTGAATGGACTGTGCCACAGGAATTGGTAGACACCAAAATTTCTCCATCCTTGTACGATCCCAAACTCGAAAGGAAGAAAGTCAAATACACTAAGGGCGTCGGTGAGACATTCAAGTCCAAAAGGAGGAATAGGTGTTCAATATGCAAGAAATCTGGACATAAAAGAACCACGTGTAGAATAGGCATCAAATCATAAATAGGCTTTTTTTTAGCTTCAGTTGTAAAGCTACTGTTTTAGGGGATGAATGTGCATTTGTGTAGATTTTAACGTTCAGTTATTATCGACCTAAAGTTTTGTCTACAATAGACTATCTATAGTCTACGGTATATATGATATATGGTCTATAAAATATATGTATTGATTATATTATTGCTGATCTAACTCGTTATGTTGGTCATTTTTTCGGCTTATCTCTCCAATCGATGCAATGAATCATTATTTCCCTTGTTTCCCGTTCTCATTTATTAAAAAGTTGCACAAAACATCTCTTCAAGAGGAAAAACAGCTGGTATACGCATACGAAACGTTTTCTCTTGTCAGACACGTCGACCTACCATTAGGTGGATATATGAACGGACGCAATCTACAGGTCTATAAGTACAGACCCTCTTTCTACGCAACCCTTCAGTTTTTCCTAAACCGAAAATATCAGAAATCGTCTCTTCTTCTTCTTCTTCACCCAAATTAAAAAAATGCCTCCAAGAAGGATGTCCCTGTGCCCCATCAGACGTGTTCCTCTGAGGCACTACGGCCTCCTCCTCCTAAGGAATGATTTGGACTGGTTTTTCTACGGGCTGGGTCAAGACCGCATCTACTTGGAGCAGGAGCTCTGTCGAATGGCTCGTTTCTTGAGGGCAATTCTGAAAAGGCTCGGAATGAAAGGCCCTGACTACATAACCACCACCCCCACCATCCCCATAATTTAGTTCAAATGTTTTATTTTAGTATATGTTTTTAAGTTTTTTTTATTTGTTCATTGTTGAAGAAGCTTTCTTTGTAGGATCTTGTTAAAAGAAAGCTTCTTCCATTTTCCCCTTTTTGATGTAAATTTTATTATGTAATGCAATGAACAATTTTAATACAACTATGTTTCAGTTTCTTTTAACATTGTGTGTTTGACATCTTTGTTCTGATCCCTTGTTTGAAAACTCGAATCAAATATGTCTGCCTTTTCAAGTTACAGTATTGTGGCTTAACTAATTTTCGGAAGAGTAAAATCTAATGTTTAGATTTTATATAAAGTATTTCGTCGAGTATACATATTAGTCGATCGTAGACTACATGAATCGATGGATCATCGGGTAAATTAAAACAAATAATAACAATTTTTCAAAAAATAATTTAATTTTAAAAGATTTAAACAGACTATCACATGTTATGTGGCTGGTGGAAGAAAATAATTAAATTAAAAATTATTTAAATAGAAAATCACATGTTTTGGGAATTATGAAAGACAATTATTAAATTAAAAAAAATTTAAATAAATAATAGTAACATGTATTTTGGGCTGGTGGAAGAAAATAATTAAATATAATATGATGTAAATAGAAAATCACATGTTTTGTGGCTGGTGGAAGAAAATAATTTAATTAAAAAAGATTTAAATAGATGATGTTGGACTGGTGGTGACACTTAATAGACCATCGTATATCATGCACTATGTCCTCCATCGATCAGTCTGGTATATCGTAGACTTTCACGTTTATTATCGCATCGACTGATATCATTATTATGCGTAGACCATGGTGATCTATGTACACAGTTATAGACCATCACTTGGATGTAGTTAAAAAATGATTAAATAAATTATAAATAAATGTGGTGTGGATTTCTACACATGTTAAGGAGTGTAAGCAAGTCACATAATCATATTAGAGCTTAGACAAATTAGGGAGGGTGAATTAAGAAGTGTGTGGATGGGTGGTGGTTGAATGCTCAATGTCGTAAGAGTAATTTTTCTCAAAGCACAAGGGATCACTTTAAACTATTGCTACATGACACCCAAATAGAGAGGGATCAACTAAAACAAAAATTGATTTTGGCCGAAGAAAGAGAGAATGTCCTAAAAATGATGTTATGTGTTATAATGCTAGTATTCGTTCTTTGAAAGAGTATAACATGGATGTAGTGATATTGAATAAATAATAATAGTTCTACTTTTGTATAATGTTAAATACTATTTTTGATAGAACCATAGTCGATTAAACAACACGTCAGCTTAAATTCGACCAGTAGGGTAATGATAGACTATGCATACGGTGTATGAAATATTAAGTATGCATTCTATGATATCAAACATACAATGTACCAACTATGACCACACCCTGCATATTCAAATTCCATGCCACAAATCAGTTTGATAGAAAAAGATTCAGCTCAGAATCATAACAAGTTTCATAAAATAAAAGAATAATTGTCATATCCTACCACCAGATCCTTCAAACTTCATATTTGTGAAATAAAAAAAAAATTGTCATATCCTAACAACTCATCATTTAACAACAAATTAAACATCTTAGCATTTAAATGTCTCTTTCCCTAAGTTCCTCATCAACACAAGTGTTACTGTTGATTTCATCAATAATGTCCATGACCACATCTGTTTGGACAGTTTCAACTTCTTTTTTCTCAACAATTGCAGTTGCTTCTTCATTCTCACCTACTTCTCCTTCTTTTCCAGCATGTGCATCAGTTGCTGCTTCTTCAATTTTCTTTTCTTCCACACCTTCTTTTCTTACTTCACCTGCAGCAGTTGTTTCTTCCTCAGCTTCAGCAGCTTTTTCTTCCTCAGCTTCTTCTTTTTGTTCACCTGCTGATTCTTGCTCAACTTCTTCTTTGTCAGCTTCTTCTTCAACAGTTTTTCCTTTTTTCGCGCCTCCTTGTTCATCTGTTGCCGCTTCTTCTTCTTCTTCTGCTGCTGCTACTTTTTCACCTTCTTCTTGGCTCTTATCTTCTTCACCATCCTTCTTTTTTTCTTCTTTTTCCTCTTCTACCACAACAGCGGCCAACTCATCCATTTTGCTCTTTTTTTCTCCTTCTTCATTTCTCTCCGATTCATGCACATGCACTATTTCATAATATTACAAAGTGTTACTGATATTTAAAGCTGAATATTCATTAACAACATCAATTAATGAATGAAGTTACCTCGCTCATATTGTCGCTCATCATTTTTCTTTTTCTTCATTCTTTTCTCTTTGATATAGGCAACAATATCCAACACCGCTTCCTCAAGCGCAGCCACACTCTTATGAAGATCCCAGGGGATGAGGTCCCCACTGCATCTTTGGAGGTGCTCAGAGAATCATCATCACCAACGCGTACTCCAACAGGGTTACCACCCAAATCCCCGTCATCATCACTGTCCTCATTTGAAGTGAGGACAGTCACCCCTTCTAACTCTTTCTTCAAGCCATCGAGGACGTTATTCTTCGCCTCGTTCGTATATGGCTCAAACGTAATCATGTAATCCATCTTCGTCTCACGAACAGTAGGGATGATATACGGGTGCACGTTCTACCAAATATCAATTAAAAATTACATAACATTCGATAAAACGGTACTATTATTGCATTATAGAAATAAGTTCATACCTCGGTAACTTTTCCTTTATACTTGAATGGGTCGCCTTCGATAATCTTGTCGCTTTTTGAAGTGTGCCATCTAAGGATGCGGGGGATGGGTAAGGGCTCATCTATTGATTTTCCAGCAAATTCTCCAAGATGAGGAAAGGCCTCATATATCCAAATCTGTAAGCAGTACAGCAGTGAAAAAAATAACTATGAGTCTATGACATAGTATAAATAAAATGATAATCTACGATAAACTCACTAAAGGGTTTATGGTAGATACCATGAATGCCCAGGGAAATCCGAATAGAGCATAGGATGTCTTCTGCTTCTCATCAAATACTTCATTCTGCTTCTTCAGGTCACTTTTCTTCTTCAGATAGTCCATAGTCAGTTGAAATGTCCTTTTCCCCCACGGATACTTCTCGAAGAAACTCAAATATTCGACCATTCGAATCAGTTTTGTGTCGATAACCTTCGTCGAATCTTTCGTAAGCAACATAGTGTGCAAGAACCACAGTAGACAACACTTGAACTTCTGATCCTCGTTCAGCTTATTCCCTCTGATCAGGTGTAACAAGTTGGCCGCCGTGATGTTTTTATTTTTTTTCACCTTAAAACAAAAATTGTCCCCTTTTGCTAACACCTTCTTCATTTCTGATTCACTGGGTATGATGAGCAGTTCAACCCCGTGATCAAACAAAACTCTTTCAAGTCAAAACAGGCAGGCTTGTTGTTAACGCAGAACCACATCTCATGACGCATCTTATCGTTCTTAACTCGTCGCAACAACAAATAATGGACCAACTGCCCATTGAACTTAAGATGTTCCGACAGGTTTCTCAGGTGTCCAAAACAGGACCGCTTGAATCTTTTCTTCAATTCTTGGTCGACAAGAATTTGCTTAAATTCTTGATAAGCAGTCATTCTTGATCTGATCAATATTTTTTATGGGAAAGATCCGACCTTGTCAATTATCGTTCGAAGGTCATACTGCTCCACGAAAATGCACCTTGAAAGATATGGCACGGACAACGAATCATTATCCCCATCATCACTATTACTCCCACTTTCCTCGCACTCTTCACTGTCACCACTGACCCTTTTCTTGGCAACATCTTCACTAGAATCGACGTAGTCGCTTATCTCCTTTAACTCCGAATCTGATTCGGACACCGACTCTTCAATTTTCTTTCTTTTTGACACTTTTTCAACTGCCGCAGCTCTTCTTTTTCTACTACTACCAGTGGTATCGTCTTTCTGTTTAGGAATGACATTTTTTCTACCCATTTTCAACACAGTCTACACCTAAAGAACAAATCTTCCATTTTCAGTTCATAGACCACAAGTCTATCAACAAAAATAACTCAATGATCAAATGAAACCCCCCCCCCCCCAAAAAAAAAAAAAATTAACAAACACCCCACTATTAAACAGTTCACTGCACAAACATACAATAATTGAACCAAAATCGAACATGCAAAATATCAAAACACAACAATTGCTAAAAATCAAACTAGTGCACCTAATCAAACTAATTAGCTATTAATATTTCAATTTTCACTATTTCAGCAATCATGTTTTAAGAGAATTTCATACGTCTGAAAATTGAAATATATCTAGGGCATTCTCATTTCATAGACCGCGAGTCTACGAATAGACCGCGGGTCTACGGACAGAAACAGGACGCTGTTCAAATCAAAATGCCAAAATAACTCTTCAAACAACAATTATACCACCATTCAACACTTCGTTGCTTAAAAAAAAACACGATTAAATCAAAACACCAAATTCAAAAAAAAAAATTATACATCACTACCAATCGATTAGCAAAAAGAAAAACCATTTAAATGGATCTAGAAATGATCGAAACTCGATTTTAACTAACCTTGCGAAGCAACAATACTCCCTTAGCAGCTGCAGACGAAGAACGTACGAAAATGACGTTTTTGGGAGAAGTTGTTTGAAAGCGGATGTTGGGAATTGAAGAGGAGAGAGAGGTTTTTTTTTTTATATTGGAATAAGTGGAGGGGGTTAGGTGTATTATATTAAATTTGTAAAGTTGTATAAATGATGAATTGGTCCCACGTGGGCCCCACTTTTTTCACTTTTTACACCCTAAACCTAAAAAATAAATCAAAAAGAAATTAAGTGGGTATTTGGCAAAATAATTTTGCAAAAGTTCTTGTTTGCCAATTATTCCCAGGAAACTAATGCGACGTCATGTTAAGAGTATCTTTTGGGTTTTTAGCCGGAGACAATGGTTCTCATAACAGCCAACAATTGGTATCAGAGAGTAATGAATATTTTCATTCCTTGTTATTTCCATCGTTTATTATTTGCTAATTCTGCATGATATATATAGCTTCGCACTGCTGAAGAGAGCGCTTTGTTTTGACTATCCGTATATGACATTTTTTGTTGAAAGAATTCATCATGTTGTATAGAATCTAAACTGCAAAATAAAATACATCAGAGAACCAGAAATTCAAGTGATCGCGAAGAGTTACAGCGTGTGAAGCTGAGGGCTATCGCCATCTCTCATCAGGAATTGGAGGCCTTTCCATTCGCCTGAACTCTCCGCTAACTTAGTCCTCTCCCTTTATCAATGATACGCTTTTGTCAACTCATTTCAGGACGCTCTAATATGACAGCTTTTGATAAGTTTATCAGAGAAGTTAACGTATTTGGTCCACAAAGGTCGAAGTTGTGGGAATGCTATATCGAGCCAAGGTTTTGCTCGACCATTGAAGTGAATTACACCAGCAGTTTTAGCTTCTGCTATGGTTGTATTGTCTTGGTATCCTAGTCCGAGCATGTGCCAAAATGGATCGATGGGGTGGACGTGTCCATGGAATGCAATTAGACCAGGAGGTAATGTCCCTAGCTGCCACAAACTTAGGTCTGACATCAAGTTCTGCATTAAAAAAAAGTTGTATCAGATAACAAATTTGAGATTTATTCAAACTAACAAAGTGTTTTTGTATTGTTATACTTGTAGTTTACCTGTTGGAGCCAGTAGTAATATGTTCGACTTATATTTGTGTTCCTCCACGCTTCAAGATCGAAAATGTTCATGCCATAGGCCCACGCGCATTCACTTGGATCAAAGTGTTTTGCAATCAATGGATGAGAAAAATTTAAATAGCTTTTGAAGCGCTTTGACATGACGTATTTGTCCTCCCCTCTGCATGTTTCTACGGCTCCATTCACTTTTCCATTCATGTCGATGTCCCATAGAGGTGAAAGATCCGTTTGAACCACAATGTCATCGTCCAGGAACACTACTTTATCCAGGCTGGGAAACAGCTGAAAAGAAATTCATACTTCTCGGTATTATCAATCATTACTAGTCCATGACGTAACATGTATATACAACAACTACGCCTTAGTCTCAAACAAGTTGGAGTCGGCTATATGGATGTTACATGTATACACAACAGCTACGCCTCAGTCTCAAACAAGTTGGAGTCGGCTATATGGATGTTACATGTATATACAACAACTGCGCCTCAATCTCAAACAAGGCTATATGGATGTTGCATGTATATACGACAACTGTGCCTCGGTCTCAAATAAGTTGGGCTCGGCTATATGGATGTTACATGTATATATTGTTGTAAAATTCTGGACTTACCTCGGGCAAATGTATCCGTATGTGATTCATCAGTGAGTTATACTTGGGACTGAGGGCTTGCAATTTTGCTGCAATGATTTTAGGCTTCTCGGTTTTGTTTGCTACAATTGCTGATGACCCTCCTCTAAACTGTGACCTGGCTTTTTGGTCTTTCTCCATAGCTTCCATAACCGGGACCTTCCCCTTTGTGAACCAATCGAAATGATGCAACCCTTTAACCTCAATGATAGCTGGTGTCAAAGGATGCAACGAAAACCAAGCATGCATAGGTGCATACGTTTTCCTATCCGTGATAATGTGAAGGACTATCTTTTCAGGGCGGTTGAAATTCTGCACGAGTGATGATGCAACGACAGAAGCAGCAAGAATATTGTCAGAGGCAAGGACGAAATGGAAGTAGGAGTTATCAACAAGGGCGGGGACAAGCTCAGGCGATGGTAACTGAAGACGGGCATTGGAATTTGTGGAATGCTCATGTGCTAGCTTGAGAGCAAGGCAGTGCAGCTGTTTCGGGATGCTACTAGATGCCACATGCCGATACAGATATTCTTGGATTTTTGCAGTTCTTGTCCTTTCTTCTAGCTGAGTGACCTGCAAAACGAGTAAGCAGTGGCCTTTTGCTTCATTACTAGTTCTTTGTCAACAGAAATTGTTGCTTATGACATAACATGCCACTTCCAACTATATTTGTTCCTATATATTCTGCAGAAGACGCGATAAGAGTATAATACCATCGCTTTAAGCTTGACAGCAAAGGTTTTCGCGTCTGGTCTTCCATTCTTCATTTCTGCAATAAACTCTTCCAACGTTTGAGGAGATTCAGGCCTTGTCTGAGTATCAATTTGTTCTGAAGGCTCCTCCAATACTTGGTATATCACCTCGGGGACCTAACAAACGCAGAACAATAAGAAACAAGACTATACAATTCCAATATTCGATACTAAACAAGTACAACACTAAGGGGATATATCTTCATCATTCGATAGGGGAAAAGATACACGGCTCAGAATCGTACAGTTGATTCAAGGCGTTTCCCCAAAATCCTTGGTCCAATTCTTTTCCCTAAGCAACCTGCAATAAACTGGTACTTTTAAAATGCAAAAAAGCAGAATGATAATGAAAAACATGAGCAGCATTGTTCTGATTACTTTTAACACTCCAAAACTTAGCATGTGTTTGCTATTTCTTTCCATTTTAACACGTACATTTCACGCGATATGCTTTGCATTACTGCTAGTAGATACTGCAAGAGATAAAGAGTACCTAAGGTGGAACATTTTCGCTCTCCATCGATGGTATCTATAGCAGTTAACACGAAGACAAACCGGAGCAGGAATGTAAGGAACAGGAGGCAGTAAAAGATCATACGATACGACAATCTTTTGGAGCCAACTTTAACTTTAATGAACTCCTTGACACCTTTAGCAGGCAGAACAGTTACATGTCTCAGACTTGGTGATATGTGAAGCTGCATTGCTTTTATCATTCAATAACAAAGTGAAAACTTGATCAATCTACCCAAAAATAGGCAGAAAAAGCCAAGTGCTTTGAACTTTGGCTGTAACAAATATGTTACTACTTTTTTGGCCTAGTCATTAATTGGGCAGACAAGAACTCTGAGAAGAGGTTGAGTAGAATGCAGAATACACCTGTAGAGATATGCTGTAAAAGGAAGTACTTGAGGGGGGTGGGGGTAGGGGATAGTGTTGTTTTCAATCACCTAACTTGCTTAGCATGAAGGTTACATAAGTCTTCTGCAGTTTTTTTCTTTTTACCGAGTTTGTATTCATTTTTCACAGTGAAGAAAACTCAAGAATTGCAGTAGTTGTTTGAAGGAAAGAGACATAACACTAATAATATGTCTACCTTTTATTTCGCGGAATTATTTTGGTTTTTTTTAGTAGACAATGAGCTAGCTATAAGCACCTACTCCTATCGACGAGTTCACTCCAAGGACGCCTTTTGCATTAATGAGAATAAAACTTTTGCCCATTGTGTGAGAAACTATTTTTGAGAGTTGATTCATAGAAAGTATCACAGAATGTCACTAAACTATTTCTTATGATAAAATTGATTATTCAACTTTGCCTAAGACATAAAGAAATAAGTTAGTAAAATAAATGAGGAATTTTTTTTTTTTATTTTCATTAGAATAAAAAGAGAAGTAACAAAGAGTTTGGTGTTGCTTCACTTTGCCTCCACATGAAGTTGGTTAAAGAATAGAAGCTTAATTTTCACAATGTGAAAGTTTTAGGCATTGGATTGAACAGAGTTTCTAGAATTGAAAATGACTCACTGTCTTTCTTCCTTTCTGTTTTTTCCTACTCTTCATATAAAGGTGACTTCAAAATCTAAGTACTGGTAGGGACATGCCTAATAGTTGTTGGTTTGTTGAAACTGAACTTGATTTGCAGAAATTAGACTATTTTAATTACTATTGTATAAAAAAGTACTTCTGGTTTGTACAAGTTTAGCAACATAATTCATGATAAAGTTTGGTTCCATAGAATATTGTTCATGTTGAGAACAACAGCAGAGTTCTCTCCTTATGACCTACAAATCACGAGTTCGAGCTGTTTTACAGTCACTAACGTTTGCATTAGGATAAGTTGTCTGCATTAAACCAACACGGCATCATTAGGATAAGTTGTCTGCATTAAACCAACACGGCATCATGTAGCTCGCGATGAGGTAGAATCGCGGTGCACCATTGTCTTATCTATCTCGAGATGCACACTTTATTAACAGCAGAATGAAGGCAAGGTGAACCAGGATAATAAAATGAGAGAAACAAGTTGCATGATCCAGGCATTTATTTACATATTACAACTAGTTTATTGGGCAAGTTTCAGTGCCTAAATAGTTACAAAGTTAAAGCATCCACATTTTGTTCATTGGGTCAATCAAGGAGCCTAAAAACTCTTTCAACTACATTTTTCACCCCCCCACAATATTAACACTTACAAGCAACCTTCCGCATAATAAACGAATAACGAACACCTGAGAAAATATGATAAAAATGAGTTAATCAGATGCCAAGAAGATGTAAAAGACGAAAAATGGCAAATAAATGAGACAAGGAAGGTGTAATTTGATCTCGGGCTTCTGCACTCTAAATAAAAGAAAGGGAGAGTGCAGAAACCCGAGTTCAAGTTAAGACGCTTCTTTTTTTAGGTCACATAAGCTAGGGGGAGAGTGTCCTGAGCTGGGGGGGTTTCTACCGGAAACAGCCCTCTACTTCATATGAGGTAATGGTATGGACTGACTGTGTACACTTTACAGTCCCCCGACCTCACTTTGTGGGAATTCACTGGGTATGTTGTTGAAGCTAGGGAGAGAGTGCTGCGACATGCAAGCAAACAAGCAAAAAGAAAAATTAGTTACCTTCAATCAACGCCGTCAACTTCATCTTCGAGATGATTCTCCATTTCTGTGCCATCTAGGTTATTATTTACAAACTTCACATTATTTACAAAATCTAGCTCAGCATCCGCTTTAGGGCTCTCGCTACTATTTACAAAGCCATTAGCAGTTCGACTTGCCACTGCAAGACCATCCACCAACCCATTTACTTCTAGGCCGCAGTGAACTTCGCTCCTGGGACCGTTCATGGAATGGTGCGATCCATCAACACCATTAGCCATAATATTGCAGTTATCGGAGACCAGTGACTGTTGGCTATTGTCACCGTTAACAGATACCCTAATAACAAACACCTAACTTCAGAAACAGTAACCATATTCCGGTTTCCAACAAGTATAGGTAAAACATCAGAAAATGAAGCAGTAAACGACTAATGGCTAACACATGACCTACAAAACAGTAATTGCCTCACCCAAGGCATAAAATCAGCTTATGCATGTTCCGAGACAATTTTAAAGTGTCTAATGGAAGGACAACTCATTTTCAAAAAACAAAGTGATTACCTCCCTTGTTGGGACTTGGAAGATTGAATATAATCAAAAACTGGAACTAAATCTTTTTTTCTCGCCTCAACTAAATGAGTTGGAAATTCTTCTATCTCAGCCTCTCCTCCAAAAGCATAAACATCACCTGTATTAATCTCGTTTGCAACAAATGATTGAAAATACATCTGCAGAACAACAAGAAGCACAAAGGAGATATTAGCCATAATGCAAACGCAGCATGAGATTTACTGAAAGACTATGGCACCAAACAAATAGTGAAGTACCTCCACTTTTGCCCACAATGGATTCTGAGGTTTATGCATTTCAAGCTCCACTTCAGATATATACATATGATGTCTTTCATTGGAACTTCTCTTTTCTTCTGTGGTTGTAGTATTCCTAGTCTTGGAATCGAGACCATTTTCTACCTTCATTCCTTCAGGAAATACTCTACCGCTATCAGAGTCTCCAAATTCACCGTATATATCAATATTACCACCTCGCTCTTTGCGATTATGTTTCTGGCATATATTCCACTTCTGGATTGCATCTACGATTAATCTTGCATCAACTTCAACACCTGACTGATATGGTGTAGCCATTGCAGGATTGGTGGTTGTAAGAGAATCTAGGCAAGAACACATACGTAAAGCATACTGTATCACACAGCCAGGAGAAGAAAAAACCAGCAGGTGATAATCTGATTTTGGAAAGGCTGCATCTGTATATTGGTTGTTATAGTTTTTGTTGTACTGAAAAGCTGAAGCGATGGACCCAGATAGAGAGCTCACGTTTCCAGTTGCAGCAGCGGCAGCACCACTTAGAGTACTTTTCCAACCATTACTTCCACTCCTTATTCGGCCAACAGCAGAAAGTGTCACAGGTGATCTACCAATGTTTTGCTGATTAAGCGCTTGAAGTCCCGAATTTACGGTCCTCTGAACTGCAGGCTTAGCCATCAGCCCGGAGCCATTAGCACAAGCACTAAGACATGCATTTGATGTGCGAAAATCAACTGGTCCCCCTGAAGGAGATACCGCAAAAAGATGGCTAGTTCCTCTGGAAGAACTTATCATAATCCACCGGCTATCACTACTAAAACTTATGTCTTGTATGACCTGAGATGTCCAAAAAGGAAATAACCATTGACTTCAATCCTCAAAAAGCAAAAAACTCAAGAAAGAAGGGAAAGCAACTTAGGCATACTTACTGCGTTAGTCACACCGCGCTGCAGCGTATACAGATGGACGTACGAAGACCCGGGATCAGTAACACAGGTACTTTCAGATAGTACAGGGGCTATCCGAAATACATTGATATTATGACCTTGAACTGAAGCAGTCACCAGAAGAGTAGTGCTAGGATCAAAGCATAAAGCTGAAATAGGACTTTTATGTGCCCTAAACTGAGCGATAAGAGTTTTGCTGACGATGTCCCTAACTATGACCTACGGATGCAAAAAATGAAACAAGTTAAATTAGAGTCCAATGCTGGTCAAAGCCAGCACTAGACATAGAGCATTGAATGGCAATCACTTACCACCATTTGGAAATAATATAATAAGAAAGGCAAATGTACGGGCATACATAAATGTCCACAGAACAGTAGACACGGCATGAGAGCCTTAAAATAACCATGAGTATTTAAACCAACAATTTTGAAAGAAAGTTCATAAGAATAATTTATACCATTCCAACACTGTCTACATCTTGAAAATGACCATTAGCAGCTCCTGATATCTTTACACGAGCATTCACAGGCTGAGAAGAATTACCATCTAGCCGGAGCTCAGAATAGTACCTCGACAGCTTCTTGTACCCCATGTCCCCTAGAGTCACAATACCAGCAGCAAGTTGCCTGCTTGATTCCTTTGCATAATGAGCAACAAGGCTCCCATTTGGAGCTGGATTTGGGAAACTAGCAGAAGGAGTAAGGTGCTGTGGATTGACTCGACCAGAATTCGAGACAGAAACAGGACTTCCACTATAGGCTATCCACCTGGGACCTACCGCAAGAGGCCCCACACCAATGTACCCAGACCCAGGAAATCCCGTGACAACAGGATTGGTGACAATAGTATATTCCCTCTCAAGAGTTGCAGCATCAAAACAGTGTATCTGTAAAAAAAAGAACTTAACTCTTATGTCTATCCAGATAAACCTGAGTACAAGTTTGGGATATCATGTCACATACCTGAGCTGCTTGTAAGATTGCAATCACTCGGGAGCTGCACCTCACCGAGTGAACAACTGTTCTGAACCTCAATTGATGCACGTAAGAGTGAGATCTCATGGAATAAAACCAGACAACAGTGGGCACAAAGGGGGGTCTTGCTTGGTTATGATAATGTAGGACGGTCCCATCACAAGGAGTTCCTACGCTCTCCCCACTGGTCCTACCACCAGAAAAAGATACATCGGCACAAAGTATCAACATTGGGCGATTAACAGAAAATTTGTCATCACGATTCTTTGATGCTATTAGCTTTGGTAACACTTGTGTGAAAGAAACAGGGCCGTCATGCCTGGAAACCAAGTTGCACACACTACCACCATCTTCAACATCCCAAACCTGGAAGCCATACCGACACCCCAGGAGCAAAACTTGCCGAGTTGTACCTCTCTCAGATTCCAACTTGTCAAACCCAGCCCAGAGAACCTGTGTGTTGTAGAAGAGAAATATGAGATACACTGCCCTTTTCTTTGGAGAGCATCAAAGCGTCGACCTTAGCCATATTTTTGAAACCAAATTACACAATTAAAATTGAAGAAACCGAGAATCACAAATATTGTTAACTCCTCAACTTATCAAGGCATCAATTTAATCTACACTTATTATTGCATTAATATTCTCCAATGTTATCACCAGCTAGGATTTCCCAAACTGCCCCCTGATATTTAAATTGAATCTTCCTTAAGCCTAAGTAACTCTTGCTGCTATCTACCAAAGTTACATAAAATATTTCACACTGTAAAAGACACTCTAGAACCTTCAGGAGCATCATGGTTCTACCTTCCCATCAGGAATCAGACCCTAACGCATTCCCAACAGCAGCATCAAATACTCAATTTCCAGACTGGCAAATGCTTTCTAAAGTTTGGCATCTACGCCAAAGAACCCTTGTACAATTTATATTATTGTCCACAAATACCTCTTTCAATTTATCTTTTTGTTCTATGTACAAAAGTCTCTTTGTAATTTGAATTGAGTGGTGGGAAGGAAAACATTTGTCTAGGTGGAAATTCACAAGCTACAGGCATCAAAACACAAGTTCCCAAGGTCGTAACGCATCAGACGACTTGCCTTTTCCTTTTGGAAAAGTAAACCTACATTACTAGTCAATGAAATAAAGTATTAAACCTACGTCAATTCAAACTTCTGGTTGCCCCAGATAGCAAAAACTCACTTTTTTGTGCAAGGGGTGAGTGGAATTGGTAAAATCTTTACACTTTTTGGGTTAAACCTTTTCATACAAGCACGTTAAAAGCTTAAATTCCATGAAGATCCCATATCATTGAAGCCATAGATCTCAATCTCACACTTCCTGTCAGTAATACCATGACTCTTTCGCGCTTCTTTTCCACCCTCCCAGTGTCCCAAAACTTCTTTAAGGATGGTCAAACTTTGACTAACTTTATTTGACCTCTCATGCAGCCCCGCACCCTAACCAAATTACAAGGACATAGCAAGATGATTTTTGCGCCAACCATCTTCAGACCCCCATCCTCATTTATATTATTAACACTCGCCATTTTGTAGTAATAAGGCTCAAGAAACATGTGATATGCATTTTAAATTCTTTGTTTTGAACAGGAAAAAGACAGTTAAAGAGCATTTTTAAATTCCTTAAATGCAACTCTAGTATGCCACATATGGTATGCTTTGAGGAATCTGGATATATGAAAACGGCGAAAAAAACAAAAAGAAAAAAGTCCAATTATGCGTAATGATCATTTATTCAGAAACAACAACCCGACAAAACACGGGCAGGATCTTAGGCCGACACGACAAAACGGAAGTTAGAATAACACAAATAAAGTAAAAATCAGTAATTCTAACGATTACAAAAGAGCCAAAACACTACATCCAATAAAAAGATTATATCCGTCGCATAGCTCAAAAGTCGACAACACTACAAGAGCAAAACCTCTGGTAGCATTAGCATGCTTTTCAAAACCAGATAAAAAGAATCTGACAACTCATTTGTGGGTCCCATCTCCTACTATACTAAATTGAAGAAAAAGTCATTTTGTAATTACTCATCCCCTGATCACAAATGCATGCAAAAATTGCATTCCTAGTTCAATAAGCAATAAAGCATGCATGCTCAAACAGGCCTCCCACGAAGAACCTACCACCAAGCCTCATCTCGTCGAAAGGCAAGACAATGCTCAACCACCCCTAACCTTCTACCCTAATCTGGAACCTCCATATCCTCCTATCTAAGTTCATGTCCTCGGTAAGCTGAAGTTAGGTCATGTCCTGTGTAATTACCTCTCCTCAATACTTCTTCACGGAGGCCACTCCGACCTTCCCCGAATCCCGAGGATATCCTCATTCCTAATCTTTACTGCTCCTAGCATTCAAATTGCATTGGTCATAGGAGAAAGAAAGAGAGTCATGAAAAAACTAAGAGTACACTTGGCAGATCAGTGAATGTGGACTTTCAGATTCATTTCCCCTGCTAATCTCATTTTCCCTTTAGTTGTGGCAACAAGAAAAAGTGTGCTTGATATTCTACCCAAGAAACCTTAACCCACATAAGTTCTACTTGGAGCTAAATTTTGGTCAAAGAAACCTAACAAAAATAAGGGAAGACACCATAGCAGGTATATACTGGACTTAGTTATTCTCAGCTGCTACTCGCCTAAGGTAAAAATAGTATAACATTCAAAACATTAAGGATTTGAACTCAAAACTGCATTAACCAACTGCATTTAGAATTCATGACATTCAACTATAAATGTATGAGCAGCAAAACCCATCTTAACAAGTATAAAGTTTCAATCTTTCTCCACCAAAAAGCTATAGACCCTGAAATCTAACACCAACAAGTACATAAGGGCATAAGAACGTGGAAATAGCACCTGATCGGCTGATCATGGCTAGTATAACATTCAAAGCATTAAGGATTTGAACTCAAAACTGCATTAACCAACTGCATTTAGAATTCATGAATTTCAACTATAAATGTATGAGTAGCAAAACCAGCTTAACAAGTATAAAGTTTCAATCTTTCTCTACAAAAAAAAAAAGCTATAAACCCTAATATCCAACACCTACAAACTAAACAAGGGCATAAGAACATAGGAATAGCACCTGATCATGGCTAGGCTCGTCGTCATGACATTCAACTATAAATGTATGAGTAGCAAAACCAGCTTAACAAGTATAAAGTTTCAATCTTTCTCTACAAAAAAGTTACATACCCTAATTATCCAACACCTACAAACTAACATGAAGGCATAATAACATGAGAACAGCACCTGATCATGGCCAGAATCGTTGTCCTTCTCCACGATGGCCGAAGCAGCTGATCTCACTGTGGAGGCAACAGTTGAAGCACCAGATGATACAATCTTGGATAGAGCTCTAAACGACGCCGGAAAAACACCATTTTGCCTCCTACCTAGTCCAACATTCCCACCCTCAACAGCTGACTTCTGTTCATCATTCCTCATTTCCAATCCCCCACAAAGCAAATTCAACACGAAAATCGAAAAAAGCTCTCTGATTCTTGAATCTTTTACTCTCAACTCTTCTGATCATAACACCCCTTATGTTACCTCCCTATATATACCACCGTTCTTGATAATCCCTAGGCGTAAAAGGCGTTACAAAGAGGAACTCATTACAGATGTCTATCAATCACCAGTAAAATCCAAACCCACAACTGCATAAAACACACCGCTTCATCCAACTCACAACGCTTATGAACTCCAAATCTGTCTTCTTCTACAACTCCCACTACTTTACAATAAAGAACACAACAAACCAAACCCCACCTAATAAAAATCCAAACTTTAACTCCCCCGGACACCCACCTAATAAAAATTCAAACTTCAACTCCTCTTAGATTAGTCGAGGTGCATGTAAGCTGACCCGAACACCCACCTAATAAAAATCCAAACTTTATCTCCTCTTAGACGTAAGCTGGCCCGAACACCCACCTAATAAAAATCCAAACTTTTAACTCACCTGAATTTAATCGAGGTGAATAAAAGACACCACGGTTATCAAGAAAATCCAAACTTTTAAACCCCGTGGATAGTTAAGTGCACGAAAGCTGGCTCGAACATCAAGATTATCAGAAAAACAAATAAAAATCCAAACTTTAACTCCTAAACACAACAAATTTTTCAAAAACTTCTTTTGTTGTATCTATCTATATATATATATCTACCTATACATCAAATTCATCAATCAAATATAATAAATAAATATTTATTTACTTTTTTAAACAAAGAATATATACAAATTTGGATCAAGATTATGATCTTGGAAATTGAAGAATCATAAAGGGGTTTCAATTCTTGAAAAGAAAGAAAAATAGATTCTTCCCAAATTATATTTTATAAAAAACAATTTAATAAAAGAAAATTAGAAGGTATATGTATACATATTATTAGCTAAAAATAGCAATTCAAGAAATTGAAGAAACGATAATTTTTCAAAAGATGAGATAATGAACAAAGATGATTGAAGAAATTATAAAGTCTCCAACTTTACGTCTCTTTTTCTCTCTCTCAAATTATATTTATATATATTAATAAAAATAAATGCTATAGTATATTAATTTTTTAATGTTATTTTAATTTTATTTTTTTACAATATAAGGAACCTCTCTTCACGTTTAGTCCGTCAATGGTATTTTCACCGCCGGTGGCTGATGTAAACAGTAAAAAGTTACACCGTGTTGGATGGTTGTTATCCCTTAATTTTTTTGTTGCATCGTATCGTTAAGTTCTATCTTGGTGATAATGAATAGTTTTATTTTATTTTTTATCGGACATTTTTATATTAGTCTTACCTTATATATTTCAAATTATTGATGTGTGAGATTATGTAACGACAGAAAATCATATAATATATTCACGTACAACACGATATAATACGACACATTATAATACAATCGATACACTATGAAATAATACATAACAATTATGTTGAAGTTGTGTTATATTGTAATATAATATGATTCATTATGAAATAACATAGAGTAATCATGTTCAAGTTACGTCACATTATAATATAATACAATACACTATGTCATCATTTGGTAGAAGGAATAAGAGATAGTTAATCTTCGGATTAATTTAAAAATGAACTTATCTCATATTTAATGGAATAAAATGCATGGGCTCATTTTATCTCTTTTTAAAAATAAAATAATTAATCTCGAAATACTTAATTAATTTCAGTAAGGGTACATAGGTCGGGTTGGTTCGATTTTTATTTTGAAAAACAAGCAAACCAATCATGTCGGTTTATTAAAAATATAAACCAAATTAAACCTGCATAAAATTATTTTTTTCGATTTAGGTTTTAGTCAGTTTTTTAGATTTTTTTATTTTTACGGTTTTTTTTAGTTTTTTTTTATAATCTATAATTTTTGTAATTATATTGTGATCAAAAACTATATCAAATATGTTTTCACTCATGTGCCAATGAAAAATCATAATTATGAAAAAATGAGAAGCGAAAAACTCTTTTGAAACTAAAAAGTGAGATGAACAATGAAAAGTTTAGGTTTTAAGTTTATATTGGGTTTTCAATCATTTAATTAGCAAGTAATGGACAAATATTACAACTTAAAGGCTCAAATCTAAATATATATCTACATCTACTTTCAAATTATTGAAAATTACTAAAACTAGTTGAAAAAATATTTTAAAAATAGATTATAATTAATATTTTTTATGTATAAAAAAGTTATATCAGTTTGATTCGGGTTCGGTTTGACTTTTTTTTGTTAACACCAAACCAAACCAAGAATGATCATTTTTTTTTCTAACGTCAAATCAATCAAACCAAATCATAAATCGATTTTTTTCTTGGTTTGGTTTGATTCGTCGATTTGATTTGACTTGATGATTTAATCTGTACACCCCTAAATTTTAAAATAACTAATTTTCCGACAAAACGAGTCCCATGAATAATAAGTAACAACCATGTTAAGGTCCGTTAAGAAAAGATAACGGTGACTTGGGGAGAACGTAAATATGCAAGGAAAAGTATCGAAGTCCGTTACATTTTCCATGGTTTGACCATTTTGAAATGATGTAGGCCGTTGATCATGAAAAATGATGATATCTCAACCGTTCAAAATGAGCTCATAATTATAGAAATTATTGTCTTCTTATTTTAGGATTTGTTTGGTTGCCACATGTTTGAACAATGTTTTAAAAAAAAAAATACTTTTCTTTTTAATATGTTTAAAAAAAAAAGAAAAAGTTTTTTCTTGTTTAACAATATTATAATTTCAACTTCCAACGTGACATGTTTGAGACTATAAAGTTAAAGGACATTTTGATACATTTGACATAACTTTAATTTAAGATTTTAAGATTCAAAAGTTTTCGTTATTTTCTTAAACTTCATGTCAAGTCAAAATAAGTCATTGTTACTTAAGTTTAACAAATAAAGGATATCGTGTGATTGATGGAACTATTTATTTTTTTTCATTAATCAGAATCTAGAAATCTTAATTTCTAACTTTGAATGTAGAAAATTTTTTGATAGGAAGCATTAAATTCAGATCAATGAAAGTCTGAATTGATCAAGCTCTAATAAAGATGTTGAACATCAAATAAAAAATAATAACTTTATACATTATTATTTCATTTACTCTAAAATAAATGAATTTCTAGAATACATTAATCAAATTAGAGTATTGGCTAAAAAAATTCTTTATTAATATTATCTTTTTATTTCTTCTTAAAACTTTTCTTTAAAGTAGAGATAGGTTAAAAACAAGTTAAAGAAATGGGTGAAAGTGAACGAAAGGAATAATATATCATGGCATTTGTATAAGATAAGAGAAGTAAATACTCCCTCCGTCTCAAATTACTCGTTCCAAATTTTCTAATTTGATTTCTCATTTTACATATTTTTTTCCACTAATCAAGAAGAGATAAAAAAAATTTCATGTTTTACCCTTTGCATTAATTAGTTTGTCTTCAAATTAAAATGTAAACATCATTTAATAGGGGTATTATGATAAACTATGCATGTTATTAATTTTTTTCTTAATTAATATGTCATCTCAATTTAAGACGGTTATTTGAGACGAAGGGAGTACTATTTACTTGCATCATCAAAGACTATCTTGGCTATAAATACCTTACCAATTAAGTACCATCCTTAGAAAAAAAAAATATTTTTACCTCAAAGTGTCTAAATTAATAACATCATAATGACAATGACACAAGACAAGAGAGTTAAAAATTTAGTTTAACCATATTTGGTGAATATCTTTAAGCATTTACTAGCATATGGTAAATATTTTCTCATTTTTAACAAAAAATAAAAGTATGCTTAAAATGGTGCTTAATAGTTTATTTGATTAGTTTTTTCGAATGTTAAAAATATTAATCTTTTTTCAAAAAATGCTTATTTGAATAAGATGGGGTGTTTGGCAAAGTTTTTGAGAAAAATAGTTATTTTTATTGAAGAGTTATAATAAAAGTTATTTCTTTATAGCAAGGAAAGTTGTTTTGTTTATCCACAGGGAAAAAAACATATATAACAATCATTAGCTAGGAAATTACAACTTATAGCATAACTTTTATTTTTTTTGTTATAAATGTATTTATATTATAGTGAATGTCTATCAAGATCTACTTTGATATCTATTAGGATTTGAAGTATCTATGTTTTACTCAGACTAGGAGTAAATTTTCCCTATATGTGAGATTATAAATCTGAAGGATTTCAAGGTTAGTAATTCTTTATGTTATCTTTCTTTTGCTACTACTAATATAATTATTATTGGATTTGAGAAAAAATAATTGGTTTGGAACCATTTATATTTTAAATTTATTCCTCAAGAACAATATTATAAAAAAAAGATGATAATATGTTGAGTTCAAGTCCCATCGATTCATGCCTAAGAAATCTTTATATGGATCAAATATTGAGTTTGGATCTTAATACACCATATTGATGATATTGTGATGGCTAAGGCAAAATAATGGGTGTTTGATGAAAAGTCATGAAATTCGACCCATTGAATATGCATATGATAAGTCTGAAATATGACAACTTACTTCATTCTTGAGGTGTATGTGGTAGCAGTGCATAATATGTCTGATAGAAGACAGTGATTGAATGCACGAATATACGCGTGGAGAGACAATATGACAATGATCATTAAAAGTGATGATATTTTCACACGCTTATATGATTATAAGATATGCTAGAGAGAAAAAAATTCTTTACATCATATGTATGCCTCGATTTGCTTCTGTGTAGACACGTAATTTTGTCCGCCCAAATATTAATTTCTACTCATTTTTACCTTTCCCTCTTACCTCCTACCCAATAAAATATAACCACTACCTCAACCCATCTTTAATTCCCCTCAACCCCACTATCCTTATTTCCCTCCCCAATGTTTCCACTACAAAAAAAAAATCTTATAACCCACTATCCTTATTTCCCTCCACCATGTTTCCACTACAAAAAAGTCTCAACCCCACTATCCTTATTTCCCTCCCCCATGTTTCCACTACAAAAAAAAAGTCCTATATAAACACTACACATGCACACATGCACAAGAGAGAGATATTCTTAACACACACACACCACACACAACAAAGAACAAGAACAAGAAATCAAAAAAAAGGAAAAAATCTTTCATCTTTCAACACTCTCTCAAAAGAAAATCTATCTTCTTCTTCCTCTCTTTTAACCTCCGTTTTGCCATCGATCGGAGCTCCGACCACCACAACACCACCATATTTTCCTACTCTCTATCATATCTCTCTCCCTAAAAAAAAAAAAAAAAAAAAAAAAAAAACATATGGACTAATTTGAGAAAAAAAACCACACACATGCACACATAAAGGAACACATAGGGGAAACCAAAGAAACCAAGAAAGAAAAGAAACCAAGAAACCAAAGAAATCAAGAAACAAAAAAAAAAAGAAACCAAAAAAAAGAAGAAAGAAATAAAAAGGCCTTAGTGAAAAAAAAAAAAGAAAAAGGAGGCAAAAACAAAATTGGAAGAAAAACAACTAGGAAGAAAGTTCTTTTAATTTGGAGAATTGAGGTTGGGTTTCCGTTCGAGTTGTTGGTGAAAATATCTTGCTTCAATACTTGATTTCATTTGTCGTACAGGTTTTTATCTCATCTTGTACAATTTATTTTATAAGTTACATTATGGAATCGAAGCATGAATGAAGTTATTTCCATATATTTTATATTATTATTTAATGTGTAGTTTTGTCATTTCTTTATGTAATTCACGTTTTACGTCTCTATTTATAATTTACTTGTTGTAAAAAAAAAAAAAAATTACGATTGATTAGATTGGTTTTAAATTTTAAATGAGATAATTATTAAAAGTTATTGGTGTTTTAATATGTAAAATTGTGTTAGTTGACATGCAATAAATTAATATGTAGTTATGTTATAGACTATAATTAATGATTCATGCATGCATGCATGTAAAAACCAAAAATGAAATGCACATAACATGTTAAGAATAAAGGTTTTTTTTTATTTTTTATTTTTCGTCATGGAATTCATTATCGGAAAGTGCAGAAGAGTGTTATGCAAATGGTATGGATTCTTTTGTATCAAAGCCAGTTACACTCCAAAAATTAAAAGAGAGTCTTCAAAAGTATCTACCATGACATCTTTCCTTGTAAATGTATGCACCTACCTGTACAGGAATAGAAGAAGAAAAAAGCAGTAGTATAATTTTAAAAAGAAAACTGGCATGATTATATATATATATATATATATATATATTTCATGTTAGTTTAGTTATGATAATTTTGTTAAATATAACTTTATTAATTAACTTTATCATGTGATTATGTTATTCTGCCTTTCATTAATTTTGTTCACCAAGCATAAGATTAATCTGTTTAAGAAGATTTATTTATATAGATATATAAAATGAGCGATTTAGGCCTTAACACAATTTATTGAAATAATTTAAGTCGAGATAAGTCAATAAAAGCGACCGTGCTAGAACCACGGGATTCGAGGGGTGCCTCACACCTTCCCCTCGATCAACAGAATTCCTTACCCATTTTCTGTTTTCGCAGACCAAATAAGAGTCATTTCCTTTTGATTAGGGATTCAAAAAAAAAAGGTGACTTGGAACACCAAAATTCAATTCCAAGTGGCGACTCTGTAAATAATTTAATCCCTATTCAATATCGTCACTTTAATGGGAAAAACCCTTCGACTCGATCCCACTCGAGAGAAAAAAGGGGTGTGACATTCTGAAGTAGCAAAATCATGAAAAGGGTTATAAGCTATCATAATTTGATAGGCTTAAGGCACGATTATATTCCATTCCTGGGGAATAAGAAACTTACTAATGCAAACGTGCACTTGATTGTGATTGTATTACAACTCACCTCCGAAAGAGGTTGAATAATTTTGAAATCCACTTCTGAAGTAGTAAATCTGGAATTCATTCATGTAATAGTAAATTTGAAATTTACTAAAGAAAAAGTACATGTCATGGTAAACTTGGAGTTTACTAGAATAAAAGTTCATAAATTGATATGAACGGTTGTGACATCTCAAAGATGTGCATGTATTGAAGAACTAGAAGATTCTTCAAGAATTATTTATGTCGTTTGTTCTCATGATAAGTTGGTTGGACAACTAATATTAGGATTGGATCCACTCAAATCTGAAAATTATAAAAGGTGAATAAGGACTTGTTCACCTATCATGTGATATGTTGAAAAGATGCAACAATAAGATAATCACATGTACATTCATTGTCAACTTGTTGTTTGACATTCATAAAGTTTCTTGCTCAATAAAATTGAGTTAAGAACATAATTTTCAAATTGTGCAATCAAGAAAGTTATCTTGATGATGATGGTTTAGCATTGAATGCCTTCGATAAATAGCTAAACCATCGCTAATGAGAACAAAACTTCATGTGTTGGTCTGAATTATGATATTTTAAATACAATAACACTTGTATGCATTAGACCAATAAATTATGATTATTTCTTCTCTCTTAGTTGGTTCAAGATCGGGAATCAATTATTCTATCTAATAATTTTGTGTGCGATATATGATTAATGAATATACCATAATGCACAAATATGGATTCCTCAAAGAAGCAAAGGATGTATGCTAGTTTTCCTAACATAAGGGTGAGATTATAAGCGCTATGAAATATGTTAGGAATTATCACCAGATCCTCATCCAAAAGATAATTTAAGTCAAATGCCGAAAGCATCTCATATTAAGCGCAAGTGCTTTTATTTTGTATTCCTAAAGGACAAAGTCTATGCATGCGTGAAGCGTGGTAGACTAATCGGTTCCAAATGAAATAGTCCTTGAAAAATAAGGAGTAAATAATCATAATAAGAAGGCAATGAGCTCTTGAAGAGCCTACGACATAACACTTCATGAAACCTTATGAGAGGTTCATGTACCTGAAAATAATGAAGTGATGAGATCTCAAAATGTTATGTCGCATTGTGAACCGATACTAAATGATATATCATCAATATCTTTGACACAATATTGGCGCAATATTGTGAAAGATTACGAGGATCTTAATTCTACGTTAATTTAAGCATGTTGACGTAGAAACATTTATCAAGTGACATGAAAGGATGCATCTTGGTAAGTGAAAACTTATTTGATTTGCAGTACATACACTTGAAGATGTCACACATAAAATGTTGAATATTGTCACTTTGACAAAATTTGTATGAAAACTTCTTTAAGGATTCAAAATATAAAAGTTTCTGGGAAACTTATTGATAATCCTTATATTGTATAAGCTTATAGCTTGAAAATTATTGAAACTCTTAGAGATTTTTCAAAAGCAATAAGATTATTTGCTGAAATGAGAAATATACCAATTTGGATTGGTTATAAAGTACCATATCTTAGTACAATTGGTGCACTCATGTATCTTGTAAAAAACTTCAAGACCCAATATAGCTTTTTCGCTCAATTTGTTAGCAAGGTATATTTCTACTCCTACTAGGAGACATCGAAATGGGATAAGATACATGATTTTATTTTATTCTAAATATTGCAGTCCGATCTTACTGTTCATGCTGATGTTGGGTACTCATCTAACCTGTATAAATCTCGGTCTCAAACATACAATGTGTTCACATGTGGGGATACTGCCATATTTTGGAGATACAGTCTATCATAGCCACTTCATCGAATCATGCTGAGATAATAGCTATTCATGAAGTAAGCCGAGAATGTGTATGGTTGAGGTCCATGATACATCTCATTCGAGAAAAATGTGGTGTGAAATATGACAATCTACCCACAATTTTATACAGAGATAATTCAACATACATAGCACATCTTAAGGGAGGATTCATAAATGGAGATAGAACGATACACATTTTGCCAAAGCTTTTCTACATACATGAGCTACAAAAGAATGATAATATTAACGTGCAACAGATTCGTTCAACTGACAATGTGACTGATTTAGTCACCAAGTCTTCTCCAATTACAACTTTTAAGAAGATGGTGCACAAGATCGGGATGCAAAGGTTCAAGGATGTTCTCATTAGGGGGAATTAATACGCATTGTACTCTTTTTTCCTTACGAGGTTTTGTCCCACTGATTTTTCTTGTAAAGTTTTTAATGAAGCAACCGAAATGTGTATTATTAGAGATGTGTACTCTTTTTCCTTCATTAGATTGTTTTCCTACTGGGTTTTTTCTAGTAAGGTTTTAACGAGGCACATTATCTACCAATTAGACATTCAAGAGGGAGTGTTATAAATGTATTTACATTATAGGGAATGTCTATCAAGATCTACTTTGATATCTATTAGGATTTGAAGCATCTGTCTTTTACTCAGATTAAGAGTAAATTTTCCCTATAAATAGAGGAGTTTTGTTCATTGTATTTACAATCTGATGATCTCCCATCCCTCAAGAGAAAGAAATAAGAATCACTCTCTCTATTCTCTCTACTCTTCTTCTTTATTCTTTATTAGTTTATAACATTTTTCAAGTTGTAACAAATCTTATAAAAGAATAAAAAATAAAAACATTTTTTTTCTTTTAATTAAAAAAAATACCAATTATATATATGGAAAAAAAATTCTTATACACCAAAAATAGTGATGTCAGTTATTGTCAGATATCTTCATCACCTTAAATATCTCAATAAACGATTTTCATATAATTAATTATCATCTTAAACGTATTTACCATAAACGTATTTTTGTTCTCATCTTTGGATTTTCATTTGTTTTTAGTTAACGTGGCTTTCATCTTTGAATTTTATATTGCCATTTAGTTAATGAAATTTAAATACAATTAGAGCAAATAAACTTAATATAGTTTTATAGAGGAAGATGGAATGCTAACGATATGTTAATTATTAAGGCCGTTTTGCAGAAAAAAAATTGTGGTCGTTTAAGTGTTGAAATTGATTGGTGTTGACAGTATGCTAAATTTTAACATTCATATGATACATTTTTGGGACTAAACTGGCACACATATAAATTTCATACAAATCATCAAAAAGTGCACTTTATAATCATTCAAATTTCATACATTTTTAGGACTAAACTGTACTTTAAGCTGTTGCATCTTCAAAAAAGTGCCCGAACGCAGAATTTTCAAACCTTTCAAAATGCTCCTTTTTCCATCTTAACATAAGATCATCGAAAACATCAACCTTAATGTACGATGCTCTATGGCTATATGTTTTTCGCTCCTACATACATTTATAAATACAAAAATAAGAACGTAAAAATACAACAATATTTAGCCTTTGATAGTTGGAAGACGATCTGTTGATTGTTGCAACAAACATATTGTGTTTTTTCGAAAAGAAGATGCTTATTATCTGAAACCCACTTTTTTTCAATTAATAAGATGAATATTATATGAAACTCACTTTTTTCAATTTTATATTTTCAATAGAAGATTATGAATATTATCTGAGTAAGTTAATGGAGACACAATTGTATTAGAATGGAGAAAGAGAATAAAGTTTTGAAGGTTAGAATATTTAAATGGAGAGAGAGGTGTGATTCAGATATTTTTTTAGAACATTAATTTGATTTATACTAATCTTCTTTCAATAAAGTTATCTGATAAAAATGTGCAATCTTTTAAATAAAAAATAATATATATTTACCATAATTATTAACACATAATTTAAGGGGATATTGATTACAACCCTATAAATATGGAATTGATTTTATCTTACATAATTAAAAACGAATTTTGAAAATACAATTAAAAGAACATATCTTTTAATAAGTTGCTATAACTTGTAACTAAATTATTATTATTACAATTATCTAAAAGTATTAGCTAAAATTTATTATTTTAGGTCTAATAATACTATATAGAGGATAATTTTCTCTTATCCAAAAACACCTACTTTAAAAAATATATTTGAGAACATACAATAAGATACAATTCTTTTATATAGTATATAATTTGATCAAACAAAAAGAGTTGTTTAAAAATACTTTTTATTTCTAAATGGTTAGCGAAACACCAACTATTTAATCCTCATTAAAAGTATTTTCTAAAAAAAATAATTAAAATATTTTAAAAATTTGATCAAATAAGATATAAAATAATCCGATCTCAATATAAATTTCAAATACACAGTGAAAAAGCTAAAATATATACTCAATCTTGCACAAATTATTCATCATGTACGTTGCACTTCCCAAAATTTAAATTACATTAATTTTAATCAATATTCTAAGACATAAGTTTTTACCATTTTAATATTAGAGAATTTAATCTAATTTAGATCTATCTGAAAATAATTAAATTAAGTGCATGTCTAAATGCACGTGCCATTAAGCAAACAAAAGTTAAGCACTGATATATTCTAATGTAAGATCATCTTTTCATAAAATAAAAAATATGTCACTAATAATGTGCAAGATCAAGATCCACATCTTACACTCACAAGAAGATGTTGGATTATTTCTAAACAATACTCAACAATAAATCCCCGTGGCTCGGCCTTTTACTAACTTCATATATAGCGGGATTGTTTATACATCAAACTATTTATTTAAAAATCAAGTAATAACTTTATGATTTAGAATTTTCAAATTTAGGCCGTACTATATTTAGATTGTGATAATATAATTGAGATTTCTTTGCTTTTAATTAAAAATTTTAACTTGGAGATGAAAAATACGAATAGTTATCTTATGAGACAAATTTTTACAATATATTTATCAAATCTAGCATTTTCATAACTCTCGCTATGTTTGTAACTATTTTAAAGTGAGTTTAAAATAGTTACAAATACAGTGAGAGTTCTGAAAAAATTCATAAATTAGCTATATGTCAATGATAGAATAATTTTTGAATCAACTTTGCATAGTGATACAATAATTTGCTCTAATTTAGTAATTCACTTTGTATTTATTGTTACATAGGTGATACAAATCGAATCATTGTATCATTGCTACATAATTAGTGTAAAAAATTGTTACAATTTTTTAATAATTATCCAAACAATCGATATATTTGTAATTATGCTTCAAATTAAACCCTGGCTATTTCTAAAAATTTCCTTAAAAGTATCATGGTGGAGCGTCACTCTCAAAAATAGATCCTGAAATGTCCGAGTTCGTATTTAGTCATGCCCAAATACGAATACTAATTATAGAGTGAAAAAGTCTATATATATGGAAAATCTATTATCATAACTATGTTTAGGACCTTAGCCTCTTAACCATTCATATTTAACCATAATACATGCTTTCAATCCAAGTAAAAACGTAGTAAAAATAAAGAGGAGCCCCATCCACTAGAAAATATATATTGCTATAATTCTTTTACTTTTTCTTTTGTTTTAAAATTCATTGTTATGATGGAAGAATTAGACCTGATTTCAACATGTATATATCATTACGTAAAAAAAAAACATAAATCTTTATCCTCAATTACATTATGTAAATGACTGCAAATCAGAATAAATGATCTATATTTTGGGCTATATACCCACATTTTTTATGGAATATATTCTTAATCAATTAGTTGAATAATTTTTAACATAAAATAACAAACAGGAGGGAGTTAATTACAATGTTGTTCAAAATAAAAGTAATTTCACTCACACAGTTGTCAAATGATCCAAGTAATTTGTATTAATCTAATAACTACATATCTACACATCAACTCATTATAAAAACATGTAATACTAATTCAGTTATAGTCTAATATATGCCATATATATACAAGGTCGAATCTAATAACTACATATCTACCCATCAACTCATTATAAAAAACAAGTAATAATTCAGTTATAGTCTAATATATGTCATATATAAGTTATATATTAGAAATTAGTGGTGTAAAACCTAAAGATGTGTGGAAATAGATTATAGATGAAGCAAAACACAAATATAATGGTTTCCTACATCCATTGGAATTCATCCCTTTGATCAGAACAACATTCACATCCCCATGGACGCTCCGCTCTGGTGACACTTAACTACCATGGTTGCCATTATGGCCTCCGGCAACAAAGGGGGGGCTGCCATTTCCGAATCATCAGAAACTGCAGCACTTCTAGCTAAAGAAGAAACCCCTCTTCTTGAAAACTCAAAATCTTGTCTGCCCAAGACCTTTGCCAATTTTTTCATTGCTATTGTTGGTGCTGGAGTTCTTGGCCTCCCTTATACATTTATGAGGACTGGTTGGATCACTGGCCTTCTCACCCTTTTCTCCATTGCTGCTTTAACTTATCATGGCATGATGCTTCTCATTCATACAAGGAGGAGACTTGATCTTTCCCTGATTGGTGATTCCAAGATCTCCTCCTTCGGGGATCTTGGTTTCGCTGTTTGTGGTCCAACAGGCAGGTTTGTTGTTGATATTATGATTGTCCTCTCTCAATGTGGATTCTGCGTAGGATATCTCATTTTTATTGGCAATACTTTATCTCGCTTGTCAAAAGGTGGTCTTGGGATTCCTCTATTTTCCTCTGCCAAGAGTTTGTACATTTGGGGTTGTTTTCCCTTTCAATTGGGATTGACTGCTGTTCCCTCATTGACACTTTTAGCTCCGTTGAGTATATTCGCTGACATCGCACAGGTCGGCGCTATGGGTGTCGTTATGGTTGAGGATGTGCAGACTTTCACAAACAAATGGCCATCGGATATAGAGGCTTTCGGGACACTTTCTACCTTCTATTATGGTTTGGGTGTGGCTCTTTATTCATTTGAAGGGGTGGGAATGGCCATACCTTTAGAGACAGAGATGAAAGACAAGTCAAAATATGGGAAAATATTGGCATTGTCAATGTTCTTAACTGCATTGATGTACGGAACCTTTGGCGTCATGGGTTATTTTGCATTTGGTTCAAGTACAAAGGATATAGTCACGTCCAATATGCAGAAAGGACTATTGAGCACAACTGTAAAATTGGGGCTTTGCATTAATTTGTTCTTCACCTTTCCCTTGATGTTGAATCCAGCTTTTGAGGTGTTTGAGAGGAGGTTCTCTAATGGAAACTATTGTGTGTGGATGAGATGGATACTTGTTTTGGGAGTGACTATGGTGGCTTTGTTGGTTCCAAATTTTGCTGATTTCATGTCATTGGTTGGTAGTAGTATTTGTTGTGCTCTGGGGTTCATTTTGCCGGCATTATTCCATTATCAAGTATTCAAAGGGGATATGGATCGAAAAGGGGAACTTATGGATTTGGGATTAATAGCCTTAGGAGTGTTTTTTGGTGTTTCTGGTACTTGGTATTCCCTAGTCGAGATGCTCTCTCAAGCCAAGAATGTTTAATATGTTCATTCATCATTTATTACTACAATTTTATGATTCTTGAAAAACACAAAAAAAACAATATAAAGCCTTAAATATATGCACGTAATAAAATATTATCAATAATTTAGAGTTAACATTAAGCATTTAATTTCAGATACTAATTTTATTACTCTTATTTATAAAAGTAAGGACTAATTTTAACTAATAAGATGTTAGTCATTTGTTTGCAATGGTTTTTTTTTAACAAAAAAATAAAATTGAGGATAGGGAAAGGGGATTACAATGTGGGGAATCTTAGTAGCTTAGTTGGTTAGTTACCTGAACTTCTAGTATGATGATTTGATAAAAAGCTTTAAATTATTTTTAATAAAATGTAGACAATTCTTTTTTTTTTTTAATTTAATTTAAATATTTTATCTTTTATAACTTTTAATATTATTTTAAGTGAAATTAAAATCATAAAATTTATATTAAATTTTTTGAGGCCTCAAAATTTTGAGAGTCTAACGCAAACGCTTTACTAGGCTTGCCTTGAGCCACCTGTGGCAATATGCCAATATATGTTGTCTTGGCACCCAACTAACATGATTTTTTTCTGTATTCCTTCCAAGTAAAAGACCATATAATGGTATTGTTTCTAGTTCCAACTTCCAAAAGACAATGCAAAAGATTTTTTTTACCCTCAGTTAAACTAAATATGGCTATTCCAAGCTAAGATTGTTGGTGGTAGTATTTATATGTATATTTTTTTAGGTTTTTCAAGGTATTCTCACAGCAGGCAGTCGTGAAACTAATCCTCCGTTTCTTTGGTCAGCGCACTAAACGATAGGCAACTGGCCACAGAGTTTGCTCCATACCTCTTGCTTAAGGGGTGAGGTGTTGAACCACCAAACCAACCCTTGTGGTTGGTGGTAGTATTTATATTGCCAACATGTACTATAGCATTCATTTCATTTCTAATTATCTATCCTCTTGTTCTAAAGTAGTTTTCAAATTTGAATATATTTCAAAACTAAATGAGATAAGTATTCAATATCTTTAAATTATAGATAAAGTTGTTACGATACTCTTTAATTTTAGAGAGATTTTACTATCCCATGAACTTAATTTTAACGTATTTTTCACTCTTTTATGTTGGTGTGACAATTTTGTTACATAAATTGGGATTCATGTCAAAGGTGTCATGTCAGCTAAAAAATTGATAAAAAGTATCACATCAGCTAAAAAAGTTGATAATAATATGCTAAAATTTAGTTAGGAAGTAATAGAAACCCCGTAAAATTGAAGTGTGTCATAACAAATTTGATCATAGTTCAGGATGTACTAAATGTTTTACTCTATTGCAAGCTAAATTAGTAGGTTAGCACAATTAATAATTCAAAATTAAAATTTAGATATATATCCTAAAACTCTACGAAAAATATTATACGTTGCAGTTTTTCTCATATTAATTTATATAATAAAATTTATCTTAAAAATGTTGTTCTTAGTTCATGTAGTTAATTAACTACCAAGAAGCGATACATGATAAGTAATTTGTGATGGAGGGAGTATCTTGTCATAATATATTTTGACTTTAATTTTTGGTATCTAAAATCACTAGATCAATCAACTAATTCATATTCACATTCTGTACGACTCATTTTAAATATACATAATTTTTTTCTCACGTTATATAACGAGTGTACATACACTCCACCCTTCCACGTACTCTGCTTCTAGGACATTTTGGGGTTGTTTGGTATATATTGGCTATTGTCCGGGATAAGTAAGGATACCCCATGAGGTGGGATATCTCATGAAATTATTTTATCCCTCCCTTCACAGGGGATAGTAATTCCACCATTTTAGTATAAATGGTGGGATAAAATAATCTCGAAATTAAGTAATCCTTTCTACCAAACATGAAATAAAATTAGTTTCAAACTTTATCCCGAAATTATTTTTTTTTATCCCTCCTCCCAAACGACCCCTTCTATGTCTACAATATATAAAAGAGGTGGATTAATGAGCATGCAAAAATGTTTTTAGCAAACATTAACATGTCAATGCTCTACAATTTCTAGTAAGTATACACCTAACATTTATTTGCATACGTCTTTGTAAACTTGTCTTGCCCATTTAATACATCTTTAATGATGCAATATTGAACAATCAACTAATGATGTAATTTATCAAAGAGTTCTGGTATTTGGTAGTAGATTCAAAATTGTCCCTCTGGGTGTGTTTGGTATGATGGAAAATACTTTTCATGGAAAATGTTTTCTTGAGAAATAAGTTGATTTTCTATTTATTTTCTTATATTTGGTTGGTGAGTGGAAAATATTTTTTGAAAAATATTTTATGGTGTAAGATTGGTGAGTAGAAAATATTTTTCTAAAAAATACTTTCTAGTGTTTGATTGGTGAGTGAAAAAATATTTTTTAGATTATATTACTAACTGTTAACTAGTATACTAGTGTCTCTAGCAACTCAACAATTTGTAACAACTAATATAAGCATAGCAAATAATATTAATATCGAATACTAAAATATTACAATCACTAAATTTAAAAAACTATTAATTAGCAAATATAGGAGACACTTTTCAACATTTTGTCAGGACAATCTCAAGATACTACAAGCAATAGAAATTTAACGGAACAACAAACTTATTCAACCTTGTGAAACAAGTTACATATATGACAAAATGAAATATGCAATTAACAAAAGTAACATAGGTAAGTCTTCCTCTATGCATATGAAAATAACAATACATTCAACGAACATTGGAAAAGAAAAAAATTCAGACTTCACTATTTTTTATTTCAAGCAATGAAAAATTAAAACAAAGCACAGTGAAAAATATTTTCGAGTAATGTAAATTTTTGAGAAATGTAAATTTTTTGAGTCATGTAACTATGAGTGTTGTTGGGGTGGAGAAGAGGGGTGAAGATGGGGGCATAAGTCATATTTGTCATTTTTCGAAAAATGACTTCCCCAGTGTTAGTTGGATAATTTTGATTCCTTAAATTTGTCATGTAAAATATTTACCAAGCTTCTATTGTGAAATTTTAAAGGGAATGTGAAAATAAAAAATATTTTACGGAAACTTTCACATTTTGCATTACAAATTTTACATTTCATATTATATTTGGTTTATTTCAGGAGTTTGATGCAACTTTTCGAGGTGCAATTTCTGTTTGTGTCCGGTATAGTTTTTTATGTTAGGGTTTCTGGGACTTTAGTTTGATGGAAATTTCTAGTTTTTCTATTTATATTTTTTTTTTCATAATTCCGGTTAAATTTAAACATTAGATTTTCATAAATATTTTACGGAGATCAAAAGTGCTCAATTTTGCTAGATTTAAAGAATTTAAACTGCTCAAGTAATAATTTTAAACCTACTGTCAAAAAAAAAAAGACCATTTGTCTCACAATTAGAGTAATTTCCATGGATAGTCGGTCATCCATATTTTTACAATTACCTACAAATATCACTTTTATTTCTTTTAGAACAAAAATATTACCCAACTATCCCTATTTTCCTCAAAAAATACTTGACTCTTCAAAGACATTTCTTCTCTCTTAGTTTGCATGGCATGTCATTAAAATTTATTATTTATATATAAGATATAAGAAATAGATCTATTCAACTTATCAAACTTATTTAACTAAAATTTGATCTTATTTATTTAAAAATAAATAAATACACATGATATATTTATTATTAAAGAACAATTTAATTATATACTTTAAATTTTAACAATTTAATTATATACTTTAAATTTTATATTTATTTTGTCTTTCTTATAAAATTAAAAAATAAATTGTATTTATTCTTTATTCGATATGAGAAAAATTACATCACATGATAAGAATATTAGATAATCACACAACTTAAAGAAAAATAATTCCTCTGGTAATGCAATGCATATTACTCATCAATGTAGTAGTTGATGTGTCTAAGTGTATACATAAAACTAAAAGATTAAATTATTTTATTTGATACTTTTCAAAGTTTTTAAAATTTATTTATTTCATCACTTAATAATATTTTTAAAACTCTAGGTATTTATATGAATTGGTACTAATTTAATATTTTTTGTAATTTATTTCATAGACTAAAGATTCTTAAAATGTAAAAGAAATGAAAATGTTGGCTTTCAAATTTTCATATACGTATTAAATGTACTATTTTTGAAGAAATGAAAAACTATTTAGACATAAAATATTTTATTTTTTTTAAATATCAACAAAATGATTAATATTACAAATGAATCTTTGAAATAGTACCCAACCAAATATTGCTTGATTTTTGTAAGTTTAGTATGAGGAAAGGATATAAATTAGTGTTTATTTATATAATAAGATAAAAAATAGTATAATAAAAATAAAAAATAAAATGAAAAAATAATAATTTCTATTTTCTAAAGTTTTTGCTATGTTAACTTTGTGGATTTACTTGATTTGTTTATGAAATTTACTTGGGGAAAATCCGTAAGAAGAATTTTTTTTTTTTTTCAATTTTTTTATCAAAAAGGTCTTGCTTAAAATTTTGCTGGTGATCTACATACGAATTAAAATTTTTAGGAGATAATTATCTTTAAGATTTTTCTATTGAATTTTGCTTGACAAAAAAAATTCTAAGATTTTCTCCTTCAAATTTTGTTTTATAGAAATATTTGTAGGTTTTTCATCGAATTAGTTTGGTTGAAAAACTTGTAGAGAATTAGATTACCGGTAAATTCTTTTGCAAATTCTTCAAATTTTTTTTTTTTTTTTTACGTAATTTAGATTTTTCTTGTAGTTTATAAGATATGGGTTTGAATAAATGAACTTGAAGAATTAAATAGATTTATAATTAAGAAAATAAAAGATTTAACAACATGGCATGACAAGTAGGAGAGAATAAGGTTTTTAAAGTGTTAAGTATTTTTTGAGTAAAATAGAAATAGTTGGATGATATTCTTAGCCTAAAAAAAACAAACGTGATATTTGTAGGCAATTATAAAATATGGGTGACTATTCATGAAAATTACTCCTGACAATTACTACAGAATTACCTTTTTCTAGTCATATAGCTTTATGTGCTTTCCCTAAATAGATACTAAGTAATGCGAAATTGAATTAGTCGAACTTCAATGAATAAACCTACTATAAAAAAATGGCCATTTGTCTCACAATTACTACATAATTACCCTTTTCTAGTCATATAACTTCACGTGCTTTTCTTGAATGGATCCTAAGTGACGTGAAATTGAATTAATCGAACTTCAATAAATATACTGGACAAGTTGAACTTCAACAATTAGTCATATAGCTTTACGTGTTCCCCCCTAATGGCTCCTAAGTAATGAAGAACTGAACTAGCCGAACGTCAATGAATATATAGGACAAGTCGAACTTCAATAAATATACGGGACACCATAGGAAACCCCCCCCCCCCCCCCCCCCCCCCCCAAAAAAAAAAAAAAAAAAAAATTTCCTTTTTGAACAAGATACCCAAAATTATTCTAACATCCTAACGAAATTAGTAACCGACAAAAGCAATCCTATTCCTACACAATTACGGAAACAAATAAAATCCTACATAATTTTCTCATCCATATAAACAATCAAAAACTCAAATTAGCTATCATATAATATAATCAAATTGTTGTGAATCAAATTTAGTGTTTTGGAGCAAATTTACTATCAACAATGACAACTCTTGCTGATTCATTCTTAGCAGATTTGGACGAATTAGACGATAATACAATTTATGTTCATCTACACATGGAGGAAGATAAATACGAAAATTTAGCGTTTAATTATCATGATAATTATGATCTAGATAATTTTTTGAAGCTACAAAAATCACGTCATTACATCGACACAATGCAAAAGGTGGAACATGCCTTAATTTTCGTGAATAAAGGTGACGTTCTTCTTGAAGATGATGATCCAGAATACAAGTTGATAGTAGATTGTAACGCGTTATCAGTTGATATCGATGATGAAATTGACGTAATCCATAATTTCCTACGTGACAAGTATCGATTGAAATTTCCAGAGTTAGATTCACTTGTTAATCATCCAATTGATTATGCTAGAGTTGTTAAAAAGATTGGTAATGAGATGGATTTAACTCTTGTTGATTTGTAGGGATTGTTACCTTCAGCTGTTATCATGGTTGTTACTGTTACTGCATCAACTACTAATGGCAAGCCATTGCCGGAGCGCGTATTGGAAAGGACATTGGAAGAATGTGATAGAATCTTAGACCTGGATTCGTCGAAGAAGAAGGTAGTTGATTTTGTTGAGAGTCGAATGAAGTGTATTGCTCCTAATTTGTGTGGTGTTGTTGGAAGTGCAGTTGCCGCGAAACTTGTGTGTTGTGCTGGTGGTTTAATGTTATCGGCGAATATGCCTTCTGATAATATCAGGTGTCTTGGTGCTAGAAGGAAGAATTTAGCAGGGTTTTTCAAAGCTTCCACACCGCGATTCTGTTATATTGATGAGACGGATATATTTCAGAGTACACCTCCTTCGTTAAGAGGGAAAGTTCGCAAAATACTGGCAGATAAATGTAGTTTAGCAGCTCGTGTGGACTTGAGCAAAACGGGAAGAATTGATTTTAAGGAAAAGATTTGTAAAAAGATCGAAAAGTTGCAAGAGTTGCCGCCTGCAAGGCTGCCAAAGGCTCTACCGGTTCCTGATTTTACGTCTAGGAAGAAGAGAGGTGGTCGTAGGCATAGAAAGAGGAAAGAAAGATATCAGGTTACAGACGCGCAGAAGCTAAGAAACAGGATGCAGTTCAGGATACCTGAAGAAAGTTCGGTAGGGGATGGAATAGGGGTGGGATATGGCATGCTTGGTCAGGCTGGGAGTGGCAGGTTGCGTATATCAGCTCGACAGAGCAAGAAAATAGCGAAGATTTCAGAGGCAAAGAAGAGTTATGGTAGCACTGGTGCATTCACATCAGGCCTGAGTTCAAGTTTAGCCTTCACACCAGTACAAGGGATCGAGCTAGTGAACCCTCAGGCGCATTCAGACCAGCTTGGTAGCGGAACTCAAAGCACGTATTTCTCCGAGACTGGAACCTTTTCTAAGATCAAGAGACAAAAGGCCCTTTCGGGTGTTTGAGATGGCAAGTTGTAACTGGTAAAGTTGCCTCCATGTGACCAGGAGGTCACGAGTTCAAGCCTTGAAAACAACCTCTTGCAGAAATGCAAGGTAAGACTGCGTACAATACACCCTTGGGGTGGGGCCCTACCCTGCGCATAGCAAGAGCGTTAGTACACCGGCTGCCCTTTTGTCTATTTGAGTGTCATCCATTTTTCACTGTTCTTCAAGATTGTCTTCTAATTCCAGGTTGGTTGTCTCCCTATTCCAAGTATTTGATGCATACATTGATATTATGGTAGACAATGTTGTAGACATTAGCATATGACTAGAACTAGCATTAAGTTACTTTATAGCTTTATGTTTACTGTGAAATACTGTTTTAACATGAATGATAGAAGGACATTAAAACAGGTATCTAATGCGAAGATAGCTTTACACACATATATGCAAGTTCAAATGAATTGAAACTTATACACTGAGCAAACGATCAACGATTACCATCAAAACAAATAAGTACAGACTATAGACTTGCAAGATCAAATGAAAACTTAACAGGTCTCAAAGCTACTATGCACCTAGGCTTTGTACAGAACTGAAAGCGTAACGTAACTGTCGTAGTTCACAATCATACTTTATTCTCCTTTCAAGTGTAGATATATATACAGAATCTGGTGGCAAAAATCAGTGTACATATCTACAAAATAAAGTTGCAAAAAGCCACTGAACACTTGGGGTGATAACTTACATATTACAATTTACAGCCAATCAAATTATAGTTGACATTTAAACAAATTCATAAAGAAAGAAAATGATTATCAAAATGAAGAAAAGGAGTAAAAGGCACACAATTACAGATTAGAATGAGGAGGCTTGATTAGTGGAATGGTAAAGTGGTAACAGCAAAGATGTATAGCATAACCAAATATCATAATCCTTATTCATATATATATATATATATTCTTTCCACTTTTTCACTTTACTTAAATTATTTATTAGTTTAATTATCTTTTGCTATTTTTACTTTTAGTAATTTAATATTAATATTTTCATTGTAACTTATTTTTTCAAACTTGCTCTAAAAAATAATGTTCTTGAATCAAGGATATGTAGTAAACAATTTCTTTACTCCGCGATAGGGATAAAATTCACATGCATTCCACCTCTTCAGATTCATCTATAGAATCACACAAATATGTTCTTTTAGATCCACTTATAATATCACATCAAATATTTAACCTTGCAAGGTTGTTCTTCCTAATTCGCACGGAATTTCACATGCTCGATGCTACTTAGGCATAATGTAAGCTGGTGATGCTTTCCGCTAGTAGACTTTCATCATTGGCTACGTTATTTATAGCAGCGGCCAGGATGATACTTATTATCGCTCTCCCACAATTCTGTTTTCACGGTTTTGCCAGAAAAATCTACAACCATTATCTTTTGGATGCGCACTAGGTGAATTTGCTCTTGTGAATAATGGTTATATATAAGATATAAATGGTTTAAAGCGCCATAATATATGAATTATAAATTTATTTTTATACGAAATAAAGGCAACTCGTACATAGTGATGGTTAGATCGACTTTTTTGTATGGAGCGGAGTGTTGGCCTGTTAAGAAGGCCACATCCAGAAGATGAAGGTGGTGGATATGAGAATGCTTCGGTGCATGTGTGGGTGTACTAGGAAAGATAAGATTATAAATGAGGTTATTCGAGATAAGGTGAGAGCGGTTTCGGTGAAAGCCAAGATGAGGAAAACGAAGTTGAGATGGTTCAGTCATGTGATGAGAAGAGGCAAGGATGCCCCAGTGCGAAGGTGTGAGATGTTGGCTAGGGACAGTTTCAAGTGAGGTAACATTAGACCGAAGAAATATTGGAGGGAGGTGATTAGACATGACATGGAGCAGCTCCAGCTTATCGAGGACATGACCCTAAATAGGAAGTTATGGAGGAGACAATTAGGATAGAAAGTTAGTACGAGTTTAGGATGTAGTATCTTTTGTTATATTACTTGGTATATCTTGTATATAGAAGTAGTATTCTTAGATATATTAATTTCTATTATATCTTGTACTCTTATTATTCCTTATCTAGATTATTTTATTTAAAACTGAGATTACACTTAGCCTCTTCAGATCCCACTTGCTGGTAATATATTATTACCTTCGTTTCATTTTATGTGTCGCTATTTGATCGGACACAGAGTTTAAGAAAAAATGAAAAACTTGGTAAAATTTACCAAATTATCCTTTATAAAAAAATGTGTCAATATCATTTTTTTAATTAAGTAGGACCAATAAGGATAAAAGGATAATTGTGTCTTTAAAAAATTACCTAATAAGAAAAGAGATACTTATTTTGAGACGAATTAAAAAAAATAATAACACATAATTTAAGACGGATGGAGTATATTTTTGTCTCTCCTACCTCAATTCAAAAATCATGGACAAACAAAAGGTACCAAACATCTCTCATGAGTTGTACTGACATTTCCGCCCACCGTCGCATCTCTTTGTCCTCTTCCTGACACAAACAACAGACCCAATTTTTTTTTCCAAGATCCAATACTCATCCATCCCTATAATAAATTTTTTATTACTATTCCTTCATCCTAAATTGATATGATATATTAATTTTAAAAAAATAATTAATAATATTTTTAATTTATTATATTATTTTTACTAAATGATGGTTATAATTTAATTTTAAAAAAAATAATTAATTTAAAAAATAAAATATAAAAAAAAATATTTGTTTTATCTATCTTAATTAATAAAAAAAGATAAAATAAAATAAGACATTAAATTAGAAAATTTGAGACAGATAATTTGAAAGAGCGAGTATGTGACTATAATTGTAATTACATAATCACCGAAAGTTCATAAATCTGCACTCCCGGGCCCCACAGAATCACCATCGCACGTGATTAGCACGTCCTCCTCCTCATACATCCATTTTCCGGTTACGCCCGAATAATTCTCTTACCAGAAAGACACACATCGCATTCATACCTGCCGGCCGGTATCCGTTCTCCGGTCTGCTCCGGCGTCTTAGATCTGGAAGGAAAGTGGTGAGAAATGGAATCGATATTAGCTAGAGCGTTGGAGTATACGTTGAAGTATTGGTTAAAGTCATTTACCCGAGATCAGTTCAAATTGCAAGGCCGTACTGCTCAACTTTCCAATTTAGGTTACACATTTTCCTTCTAATTCATACCTTGATACTCGCTGCGTTACAATTTATTGGACACCTTTCGGATTTCGAGATTGGAATATACTGAATTGTCAATTATTAACTAGTTTTCAAATATGTAAATTTCATCTAGTTGCTTGACTATCGAAATTCTAACTGTGTCACGTAATAAATTGAGACAGAGGGAGATTTAATTATACAGCTGAAAATTCAGGTTGAATTTTTCTTCTAATTGTTACTCTCTCCGTTCTAATTTATGTTAAAGATTCGAACCTTGAGATTGATATATTTTGGAATTGTCAATTAGTATTAACTAGTTTTCAAATGTGTAAATTTTATTTAGTTGTTTGACTCTCGAAATTCGAACTGTGTCACGTAAATTGAGACAGAGGGAGAGGGAGTATGTTATTGAAGCTCGTTGCTTAAGTATACAGCTGAAAATTCAGGTTCAATTTTTCTTCTAATTTATATGTCACCTCTCCAATTTCGAGATTCTAACGAGTATATTAAATTTTATTTCAAAAAATTAAAAATTTTGTGCTGAATTCATGGTCTTAAATGAGTTGGTTGACTCTCGAAATTCACTCTGCAACATAATTGGGACATAGGAAGTATGTTGTTGAAGCTCGTTACTTTATTATACGGATGAAAGTTTGATGATTTTTTGTCAGATATAAATGGAGATGCATTGCATGCGAGCGCAGGATTACCACCTGCACTAAATGTTTCAACAGCAAAAGTTGGGAAATTGGAGATCATTGTTAGTAGCTCTGTCTTTATTAATGTTTGGATTTTGCTAGATTCATGAAGTCGAAATGTATATTGTTCTAATTGTCCTTTTTTGATGTATTTTGGTTTTTGTAAAATTGAAGCTTCCTTCAGTAAGCAATGTGCAAATAGAGCCAATAGTTGTGCAAATTGATAGGCTCGATTTAGTTCTGGAAGAAAGAGATGATATTGATACACCTAGGAGCTCTAGCAGGTATTATAGAAGCTCAACATGATTGATTACCTAGCTCACATTTGGCCATAGATTTTGAAGTTGAAACTTGAAAAATTGAGTTTTTGAAATGGTTATATTTGGAATTTGAAGTTGTGTTTCGACATGCAGTTTTGAAGTTTTATGAGAAGTTCAAATTTCATGTCCAACCAGATATTTGAAGGAAATTTTTCAAAATCTAATCCAAAATCTATGGCCAAACACTAGCTTAATATACAACTCTCTTAAGAGCTTTGTTTGATTGTTATTGTCTCACTTGGTATCGTAATGCTTTCTATCAGTGCAACGTCATCTGGTGGCTCCTCAAAGGGAAGTGGATATGGATTTGCTGACAAGGTTAGCAACATTATAGTATCAGCTCACTTGGTTTTGATGTTTTGTTAGGAGAGTTTGAGTTGATATCTTTACGTTGCCATGGGAGTTGTGTGTACACAATTTGTTTTGCATTTGATGATTTCATACACAATTTTGAATGTGATAATTTAAAGTTGATTACGAACACGGTAGTTGCTATCATGATATCCCATCACCTGGGTATTTCAAGAGAAGGATGAAATGCCTAAAATTTGAAGATGACCAACGTAAAGCACAATTCAATGGAGTTAGTAGACCCTTATTGTCTAATCAACTTAAACCTTGAAGGTTTGCGGATGGTCATATCTTCCTGAATAAGTGGGTAACTAAAGCATCGAGGTCTTAATTTGAGCTCTTGGTTCATCGTGTTGTAATTATTATTTTGTTTCTTCATATTATGCATCACCAGACTGAAAAGGAAAGACGGTACATAGGGCTCTTCTACTATTGAAATCATATGATATCCAACATGCATCAATTTGGTAACTGCAAAATTGCTCTTTTCTGTTACTAAATCAATGTAGCTGTGTTCTCTTATTTTCCATCTTTGGCTGGAAACTTAAGCAGAGACTAAGTTGTAATGGATAATTTATACATGATATTTACTCTACTTTGGTCGAGTGCTCTGATTATTCTATACCAACTGATTTCTCTATATACTAGATTAATCATCACTCTTCTTATTTCCTTTGTCTCTGTGTTTAAATCTCAAGTTCTGGAAAGATCATATCCTTGTAAAGAGATTAGGTTTGGGTGACCTTTCAGGATGAGTGATCTTGTATGTTGGTCTTTTTTTGTCAGATTGCAGATGGCATGACATTACAAGTCCATACGGTTAATCTTCTGCTTGAAACTCACGGGGGTGCTCGACGCCGAGGAGGAGCAAGCTGGTAAGTGTTCAATACCTTCATTCCTGATTCTTTATATCCTATTTTTCCTGTTTCTTTTGCTTCTGGAAACCAATCCTGCACTCTCCACCTGTTTCAAAATCGGACTTGATATTCTTGCTCCTCAATGCGTTCTGATTCTCTATCAGAGCCTCAAGCAAGAAACAAGTACACAATTGAAGAGAACAAGATGGACCATTGGGATGGTAGTTAGACTAGTTTTGATCAGTTCCGCCTAGCCCATCACATTTCACTGAGCTTTAAACCCAATTTGAAGCCATTCTTCCTTAACTGCAGAATTTAGACTTTAAGAACTTAACTAGAAATTTAGTACACTCGTGAGCCTGGTTATATTTCCTCATGAATGACTGTGGACTATTGAGCTCTGACATTCAAAGTAAAATTAAAGATTTCAGGAAGAATTAAAAATTACAGATAGTAATAGGAGCAATGGGCGAGGAAGCTTAATGAAAGAGACCAATTTCGGTGTTGGGAGTGAGAGCATGTTGATATTATGGACTTGGATTTAGAATGGCTTCAAAGAAAAGAAAAACATATGGGTTTGAACTTGGAAAAGTACAAGGTAGCTACTCCTATGGTTGAGACTTTATAGAATTACAACTTGATATGACAGCAGAAATCGGTCCAGAAGGTGATAGAAATAAAACTTAAAGCAAAGCATAAATAAAAGTCATTGAACATGGTTCATATATTGCTCCATACAAAACAAAAAGATGTTCTTTTTTCTATTTGTGTCCAGATCAAAATCACGTTGAGCTTTTTGATACTCAATTCTATGTCCCCCTGAAAAAAAAAAAAAGAAGAAGAAAGAAAAGCATGTTGATGCTTAGAAGTCTGTCAAAGATGTCAGATAAGTACTTTCTTGAACATCATAGATTGGTTGGTTGGGTCATCTAAACCTGAGAAATGGCAATATAACAATTTAACATTAGTATTTGCATAACGCTTTTCTACACCAATATATCACTGCACTCTATTCGAGAACATTCAGACATTGAGTGCAAAATGGTATATGTAAGGTTCCAAACTTATAAATCACATTCAATTGTTTATGCTCAGATCCACTTGCATCTTTTGGCAAGCTTTTAGCCAAAACTTGTGAGCATTTTTATTTATCTGTTAGGGTTGGTGTCACACAGTCATGCAATTTAGTTTTCTATGCTAGATAGTTTTCTCACTCTTTTGTTTGATTATATCACTAGGGCATCACCTATGGCATCAATCACTATACACAATCTTCTTCTGTATACTACAAATGAGAACTGGGAGGTAGGTTGCATTTATTTTAGATGAGATGACCTGTGTATTTGTTGCTCAAGAATGACTCAAACAATATGCGATTGCAGGTCGTAAATCTAAAGGAAGCTAGGGATTTCTCTAGTGGCAAAGAGTTCATATATGTGTTCAAAGTAATTACGTTCCCTTTTCTACTATTTAGAATTTTTCCCATTTTGTTTGCACTAATGAGATTCTATTCTTCTCGAGGTAATATCTGCGTGATTGTTCTGGGTACCTTGTTCTTTTCTGCATTGTCTTAAATCCTTTATTACTCAATGTTTGCATCGTTATATCCTGTTGCATCATCTACTTTTATCTTAATAACAGAAACTTGAGTGGGAACATCTATCTATTGACCTGTTACCTCATCCTGATATGTTCGCGGATGCACATTTTGGAAGTTTTCAAGGAGGAAGTAACAAGAGAGATGAAGATGGAGCAAAGCGAGTGTTTTTTGGCGGGGAAAGATTCATTGAAGGAATATCTGGAGAGGCTCATGTAATGCAAATTGGGCACACAATTTTCTTCTATGGATTTTGAATATGGACATAACAGACCATTGAATAATGGATTTCTTGCCTTCACATTGTATCAGATAACGATTCAGAGGACTGAACTAAATAGTCCCCTGGGGCTTGAAGTTCAATTGCATATCACAGAAGCTGTTTGTCCAGCTCTAAGTGAACCAGGCATGTAGAAAAATCATGCATTTTTTGGTTGTCCTTGTATCTTGTTTTCTACGATCTGCTTATTATTATTTTGATTCTGCAGGATTAAGGGCCCTTCTTCGCTTCATGACGGGATTGTATGTCTGTATAAACAGAGGAGATGTCAATCCAAATCTGCAGGTATGACCGACTTCATTGTCATTAACTTATTCAAATTGGATCCTAAATGTTGACATAAGCTTAGGAAATTATTGACCTCCGTGTACTTCACCTTTCTGACTTTTCCTAAGTATTGTTAACTATGGCAGCGTTCTACAGAAGCAGCTGGGCGGTCTTTGGTCTCCATTGTTGTGGATCACATTTTTCTGCGTTTAAAGGACACAGGTTAGGTTTGCCACTTCTAACACGTGTACCTTTTTCCCTCCGTAGGGGCACATACTGTGATAGGATTTCTAACTACCAAAAGCTAACTATACATCTCTCTGAATCAAACCTATTAAACCAAAAAAAGGGATCAAATTTAACACTTGAAGTTTTTTTTTTTTTGTGAAAGGTAACAGTATACTCATCTTTGTGCTGGTTGCACATTGAGAAAAATTGATCAACAAGTTCAAACCGCCCTTATCTGCTTACAAGGACTCCAAAAAGTGTAGTATTGTATTGGTTCTGTTTCAATCTCAGAAGAAATCCTTACACCAGAAATGAAGAGACAAAATACACTCCAGCTTAATCTTATGTAAAAATTGTGTTTGTCTTCAGAACACCTAGTATACTTGTAGTTTAAGGAGCATAACTCAAACAGCATTATCTAATAGTAAAAGCAGAAAGGTAATGCTTATAGTTAAACTTCAAGGGTGCAAAACATGATGAACTTTATCAATCAAGGGAAACTGTATTTTGAGATCGGTACTCAAGTACCACTGTATATGCACAAAATTGTCTTAGGGGGTGTTTGGATGGGCTCTTTTTTAGTGACTTAAAAGCTAAAAGCCAAAAGTAGGTAACAACCTACTTTTGGCTTTTGGCCTTTTTTTTTTACTTTTTACGCCTAAAGTAAAGTGCTTAAAAACACTTTTTGTCTTTGCCAAACACCTCCAAAAATTAAAAAACGTGCTTAAAAGCCAAAAGCACTTAAAAATAAGCCATTCCAAACCCCTCTTACAAGTATATGATCCTGATCATAATTTGGTGGGTATTAGAAAAGTCTAACTTCTCCTTTGATAAAAAAGCAGATATAGTGTGTTGCATCTCATGGATGAGTCCACTTTAAGATTTATTGGGTCAATTAGCTGGTTACCTACTTTTTGCTAGAAGACAACTGAAATAAATAATGCTTCAATGTAGTTCAATGCATCAACTGTTGTTACCCCTTAATCAATCTATAACATCCAAAGTGATCTGGATATATTATGTTCAATTGAGGATCTCTTACTGGATGTTTTGTTTGCCTTCTCTGCAAAGTGTTTGATTTAAATGGAGGATATTGTAGTCCATAATGTAAGGTTTCTTACATCACATTAATTTCTTCAAAAGTTCCACTAATATGTGTCGGTTTGCTTTGCAGAATTTCAGCTTGAACTTTTGATGCAGTCTTTATTTTTTTCTCGGGTACAACTTCTTATTGATCCAAAAGGACTCCATTTTTATCTGTTTATGTTGATTCATGAGCTGAGATGCAACGCATTGTATGCTGGTGGAATTGGCGGTTATTTTGCTTTGTTTTTTTTTTCTTTTTAATTGGGCCTGGATTGTCCCTTCTGCAGGCAAGTATCTCAGGTGGAGAAACTGCTAAATGCTTGACTCGTCTTATGATAGGAGGAGCCTTTTTAAGGCAAGTTTCCTTGATTCTGTCATCACTTATTACAAAATCTACTACAAAAGTTGCAAGGAATGCATTGACTGCAAACTGAGCTTATTTGAGCAAAGTTATTTTTAGTGTTTATAACTAGTTGTTGTTGTTGTATAACTAGTTGCAACCATATAACGGTGTCTGTTAGAATTTTCTGCATTCTATATATCTGGCTCTAGTAACTCTGTTATTCTAAGCTTAACTTCAGTTTATGAGTCTCAGAGATATCATGACAGAATCTTTACCTTCACAGTCACGCAAGAGATGAACTAATTCTGTTGTCATTGTAACTATAGCTTGGATTATGCAAGTTTTCAAATATGAACCGTTTTATCCTGTGAATGACTGTGAAGCTTGGAGTTCAGTTCACTAAAACTCTCATTATTAAGTGTTGTACCTCATGGATAGCTGAATCAATCTGCAAGCACTAGCTTCTGCAGCTTACTGTTCATATCTATGATTCTCTGACAAACTGCTTTGTGAGTATGTTTTTGTACTTTGAGCATTTGTGTTCATTAAATACTGTTGGGTTTGACCCTTAACGAAATGAATAAATGGAGTTTCTCTTTGTTCTACTTCTTAAATTTATCTGCTTGCTGGGGTTCATGTAGTTAGCTTTAACAATTTATACTTTGCCTTTTGGCAAGAGGAATATGGAGCTAGGGATCTCAAAAAGAATTTCACCTTGTGCTTGCAAAAGTAAACTCTAATTTAACCTCATAGGGGTCCATTACTTGATAACAATCTGATTAAGTTGATACAAAGTCCTCCCTGAAAAACTTTGTTGCGGAAGTTGAGAGTTGAGTTGAGTTTCTATAGCATGTTCTTAGTGCACCAATTGATTTAAATGCAGGGATACATTTTCACGCCCTCCGTGCACCTTGTTGCAGCCATCTGAGCTGTCGGATTCTGATGATGTTTTGAACATTCCTGACTTTGGTACTGTGATCAATTTTTGGGGAACATTTGTTATGTCGTAGAAAGCTTAATCTAGAATTTATGGTTGCAATTGAATGTATTTCTCTTTTTCTTAATTCAGGTAAAGATTTTTGTCCTCCCATATATCCATTAGGGGACCAGCAGGGGAATTTAAGTGCTGGAGTCCCCCTAATCTCTCTTCATTCTCTCCAGCTCAAGCCTTCTCCAACTCCACCAATTCTTGCTTCTACCACAGTTATCAATAGTCAGCCCCTTATGGTATTCATATACTACTAGATAACAACCTCATATTTTCTTTTTCTTTTGGCTATCTGATGATGAACTTATGCTGTTCTTCTTGTTTGTTTGCCAGATTCATCTTCAGGAAGAATCATGTTTGAGGATATGTTCGTTTTTAGCTGATGGAATTGTAGTTAATCCTGGTGTAGTTCTATCAGATTTCTCTATAAACTCCCTCACATTCTATCTTAAGGGGTTAGATATCACTGTCCCATTAGACACGGGAACACAAAATCATACTGTTCCAGGTGGAAATAATGCTTGTCATAATTTGTTTGGTGGGGCAAGGCTTCATATAGAAGATTTCATCCTTTCTGAGTCACCTACTCTAAAGATGGGGCTACTAAACCTCGAGAAGGATCCAGCATGCTTCTGTCTGTGGGAAGATCAACCAATTGATGGTAGCCAGAAGAAATGGACTGCTGGTGCTTCAGTCATTAGTCTCTCTCTACAGACAAGTAGCGATGCAACTGGACTCCAAAATTCTGTTGCATTATCTTCAAATTTATTTAGATGTGTTGAGCTGAAAGGTGCTTGCCTTGAAGTAGCAATGGCTACTGCAGATGGAAGCCCTTTAACAGATGTCCCACCTCCGGGAGGAATTGTTAGAATGGGAGTTGCCTGTCAGCAGTATATGTCCAACACTTCAGTTGAACAATTATTTTTTGTCCTAGATTTTTACACATATTTCGGGAGGGTAAGTGAAAAGATAGCAGTAGCCGGGAGGTTCAATTCGCAGGCGGAAGTAAGTCATAAATCTTTAAGTCGATCATTAAGCAAAAAGATTCCTGGTGATACTGCTGTATGTTTAGCAGTGAATGATCTGAACCTAAGATTTTTGGAATCTTCTGCCACTGACATTTCAGGAATGCCATTGGTTCAATTTATAGGCAAAGGGCTATCCATCAAAGTTACTCATAGAACCTTGGGTGGTGCTATAGCCATTTCGTCGAGTTTGCTTTGGGAAGGTGTTGAAGTTGATTGTGCAGACACTCTGAGTAGCTTGCCATGTGAGAACAGCTTGCCGTGGACTTCAAAACAAAACGGCCAGTTGGTGGAGAATGGACGTCAACTTAGATCTGTCTTTTGGGTGCAAAACAGGAAGATCTTCCAATCAAATGGCAATTTTGTTTCAGTTCCCTTCTTGCACATAAAAATGGTACAGGTGATCCCATATAAAACACAGGACATGGAGTGTCACAGTCTAAATGTTTCAGCTTGTATTGCTGGTGTCCGCCTTGGGGGAGGAATGAATTACACAGAAACCTTACTTCACCGATTTGGAATTCTTGGGCCAGATGGTGGTCCTGGGGAAGGGCTTACTAAAGGGTTGGAGCATCTGTCTGCTGGGCCTTTGTCTAAACTTTTGAAAGCAACACCTCTTACCCTTGATGAACAGAAAGATGGTTGGACTCTTCAACTTATGATGATGTTATATACTTCTGTTATCCTTATTTGATTGTGCACTTTTTCTTTGGCACTTTCACTAAGATAATAGTCGAATATGTGAGCCTTTTAATATTTGTGAGAAAACGTAGTGGAGCCATAGTATGCCTTTTTTCTTAAAAGAATAATTAGATGATAAGATGATATAAGAAAAAGAGTATAGCTGGTCCACAAAGCTGTCTTATTTGAACGTGTTAAAACTTTCCTTTTAAAGAAAGTGGGCTGCATTTTGTAACTCCTTAAAGAGGAAATTAGGCACAAGCATTTCGGGATGGAGGGAGTATTCATTTTCTTTGCATCTATGATTCCAGTGATATAACTTTGTTTGTGATCTTCTTGATCAATGGTTTTCTCATTTCTTTCTGTTTTCCGTTCTTTCTAGATGGAAAAGACCCTGTTGGATTACAGTTGGAAACACCTGATGATGTGGACTTATCCATAGAACTCAAAGATTGGTTATTTGCTCTAGAAGGTGCTCAAGAAGAAGCAGAAAGGTGGTGGTTCTGTGATCATGAAGATTCTGTCACAGAAGAGCGGTGTTGGCACACAACTTTCCAGAACATTTGTGTCAAAGCAAGCAGCTCTAAGAATGTAACAAATGGCAGTGGAAAATTGTCTGGCAAAAAAAGATACCCCATCGAGTTGATTACTGTAAGCACTTTATTTTTATTGTGCAATGTATTTTCCTCAGTGGAAATCGATGAACTTGCCTTGTGTTAGAAAATACTTCATATCTTCGGGGGTAGACAAGAAAGTATTGCATATTTTGATTTTCGATAGTAACTTTAAAACAATGTTTAGACAAGAAACATTGCAATGATTGTTTTGTAGTTTTTACACCTATCTTTATAGCTTAAGAGGTTCCAAATAATTCTTAGGGTTTTTCTATACTAAGTTACTTTTGTAAGTTCTGGGCCTGGTCTTTTGAGCTGAACACATGAAAAGATTATGATGCAGTAACCTTAAGTCTTTATGCAAATAGCTAATTGGTTTTGTTCTCTTGTTTAATATTGGCCTGAGATGTGTTCAAGAGCAACATATCAGTCAGGATTCAATTGGGATTGAGGGGTAGTAGTGATTGTCGTTTTTGTTCTTTTACTTGTAACCATTTTTCTCTTCATGGAGCTTTTTAAGACAAGTAACCAAACTAGGAGCTGCTGCAGGTTGGTATGGAAGGTCTTCAGATCATAAAACCACGTTCTCCACATAGTATCCGGCAAGATAGTCCTGAAGGACCTCTTAAAGAGACTGCTGAGAGATTTGATGGTATGAACGTCGAAGTAGACATTGTGAATTGTGAAGACGATGTTGATGATGGAATGGGAAAGTGGATTGTCGAAAATTTGAAATTCTCTGTCAAACAGCCGGTACGAAGATTTTCAAGTTTGTCCTTTAATTTCTGTCTCCCTGCTCTGTGTAATAAAGAAGTCTGTTGTATTTGGCAGATTGAGGCAGTGGTGACCAAGACTGAGCTCCAGTACCTTGCTTTCTTGTGTAAGTCTGAGGTTGACTCCATGGGTCGGATTGCCGCTGGAATTCTGCGCGTACTTAAGTTAGAAAGTAAAATTGGTGCAGGAGCAATCAGTCAATTAAGTAATTTAGGTAATTTATGCATCTTATTTGGAACTTCATTTTCACATTATATTTCTTCATTCTGTAGTCTCGAGATTCTATACCTAAATAAGCTTTCTGAATCAGTAGCACTTCTAATTACTAAAATAGAAGTCTCTGCCCTAAGGTAACTGAGCTCTGCTCCAAAATATTCCCTTCAACAAACAGCAAGGCCAATTTGTCGGATATTGCAGATTAGACATTTAGCAGATGGTGCCATCTCTTGGCCTTTTCCACTCTTGACCAATTTATTGTGCTAATGCATTATTTTCCGGTCGATGATTTAGTGACTTGGACTCATGAATACTTGCAGGAAGTGAAGGCTTTGATAGAATATTTACCCCTGAAAAACTCAGCAGGGATAGTAGCCCACCATCAAATTTCACTGGTGGAAGCCGAAACTCATGTCTCGAGTCGACAGTAGCCTCTCTTGAAGAGATGATCAAGGAATCACAGACCAAATGTTCTGCTTTAAGTGTTGAACTAGCTAGTTCTACGTCTTCCCTCGATGATGTTAAAGAGCTGAGTCAGAAACTTGAGAACATGCAGAAATTATTGATGCGATTGCGGACTCAAGTTTAATTCCTTTGTCCTCTCCCTAAGTTCGTTTTTTGTAGTATGTTGTGTTACTGTAGTTAAAGAATCATACAGGTTGGCCATTCTTTATTGTAAATATGTACTACCCAATGTATGTTGAGCAATGTAGCACAGCGAGAAAATGTAGAAGAAAGAAATCTCAATTGCATAGCAAATTTTGTATTGATATATGATCAGATTTCATCGCCCACTTATGTTGGGGGTTCTTGATATTGTATCTGTATTTTGCCACCATTATGGAAGATCATTATGTTGGCCAAATTGAGATATCATTGATTTCTAGCACCACCTCTGCATTTTAAGGGGTTTCTTCCTATTCTTCCTATTCTTATTTTTATTCCTATTTTCTATTCTTCTTCTTGTTATGCTTTCGGTGTTCCATGTTTTATTACGAATCTGGGTGCTTTCCGATGTTTCCTACTACTTATGGGTGCCGTATTTACGTTATGAAATCCTGTTCTGTGCGTTACTTTATATTTGTGTGGTGTCTCGTGTCTTGAGCCGGGGGTCTATCGGAAACAGCCTTTCTACTTCTTCAGAGGTAGAGGTATGGACTGCGTACATCTTACCCCCCCAGACCCCACTAGGTGGGAGTACACTGGGTTTGTTGTTGTTGTTGTTGTTGTTGTTGTATTGTATTTTGTCATGCCAAATTGAGCATCAATGATTTTTGCCACATCTCCTGCCTTTCTGAGATGCTATTAATTACATTTAGGTGTATGGTAAGCTTCTGAGATACTATTAATGACATTTAGGTGTATTGTAAGCTGATAAGTTGATCAAATTGGTCTATACACATGTTTTAACTTGTGTGGGTGTTTGGTGAACATAAAAGTATTAATAAGCTAAGTGTGTACAAGACTATAAGCCAAAAGCCATAAATTGATCATCCCTAACTTATGTGTTTTGAATTTATAGTAACTCTTGGTTTGACGAAGTATTTTACTATTTTATCCTTAACGGCCTTTTAACTCTCTGGTAGAGGGTTTGGGTAACAATACGTTTGTAATAGTAGAGAAGAGTGCTTTGTTTGCATTTGTGCTTGTAGTTTCTTGAAGTCTCTGGTTCGTGGTGTTTGGTGATATCTATGTTTTTCAAATAGTCATTGTATAGTATTACCTTATGGGTGTCTTGTTTCCTTTATTATCTAGCGATGTGATATCCCTTTCTTGTTGTTTGATTTTATGTTTTTTGTTGATTATATTGTTATCTGTCCAGAGCCGGAAGTCTATCGAAAGCATCTCTACTTCATCTGAGGAAGTGGTATGGACACTTTAACTTTCCCAAACCCCACTTGGTAGAAGTACACTGAGTATGTTTTTGTTGGTCTTTTAACTCTCAAAATATCTTTATGCAAACGAAAACTCCTAACTTCATCTTCTTCATTTATTTGTTTCCTCCTTTCTTACAGTAATTGCTTATTAATATAATCAATTTCAACACTTAAAACTGGGATGCAATCAAACACCAAACTGAGATTAGTACAAAAAACTTACCAAGAATCTCAGACCCACTCAAGCCCACTACCGAAAGCTATAGTACAGCATAATGTCCAACACTAATACAACATACTCGGTTAATCCCACAAGTGTGGAGTCTGAAGAGAGTGGTGTATACGCAAATCATACACCTTCCGCCGTGTGAAAGATAAAGAGAGTTTTTTGATAAACCCGCAAGCTCAACAGCTCAATTAAAACATTAGAGAATGCAGCTGTGACTAAGCCATGGAGAAAAGAACAGTAATAGCAAATAATACGATAACCCAAGCAAAGAAACCAACAGATAATAAACCGACAAAGATGATAGGGGAGTCAAAATAATAATTCTAATAAAGAAAACTAGACACGTTCGACTGCATATTAACCTTCTTCCTTGATCATTGACCGCTATATCCTCCTATAATGTGCGGCACTAATACTACAAGTTTAATGCACTGGCACATCCAGTTAGTCTCACAAGAAAGAGGTCATAAAAAACTTGAAAGGAGAATTTGGCAGTTTGTTTTTGCAAGTTTCGATATATTTTGGATCCTTCATAATGTATTCCAACTCAACAAGTTGCAGAATTTGTTGCTACCACATCCCAGCGCCATATCGTCCCATCTTCACAGCAGCTAAGTATGGTGCTGAAGAATAAAGACATAATTGGTCAGTGCAAAGATCTCAAAACTCACACAAGCAGTTTCAAGATCATACCGAGTGTATTCCCACAAAGTGGGGTCTGGGGAGGGTAGAGTGTACGCAGTTCATACCACTACCTCAGATGAAGTAGAGAGACTATTTCCGATAGACCCCCGGCTCAGGACAAATAACAAATATAACAAAATTACTTTGTGGGAATACACACGAGCAGTTTGAAGTAATTTTGGATCCTAACCTTCCGTCAAAAGACATGGCAGTTTGTCTAATTGGTAATTTGGATTGAACATGAGACAGCCTGAAAAAGTTAAGCACAAACACTTGAAATTCAAAGCATTAATGAGGAGGATGAGAAACTAGGGAGTGCGGGATGGATGGAGATCAACCTTGCAATCAAAGTTGGCGGGCTTGTTAGTACTTCCCAGACAAAGATCTTGCCTTCTCGATTTCCTGTTTAGATGTAACTTCAACAGATGAATTCCAGTGCAAGCTTGTGAAAACATTAAAAGGAGAAACCTCGCGTGCATACAAAGAATGGATCTAAAAACCTCTTGTTTTTATTTCACTTAGGCGTATATTAGATAATCTAGAAATTACTTCATACCACATAAGCTGTAACATTTGATTCCAAATTAGAACATTATCCCGTGATGAGCCCATCAATAGGAAAAAACTTTTAAAAACTCGTTAAGTACACAGAAGATTTTGTTTAACACGTGGAATTACCTATAGCTGCGGTTTTGTAGTGAAAATCACATGAAAACTTGATGAACCATATATCACACTCCGGGACAGGATACTTTTGGAGGATGTCAACGGTGCCCTAAACATAAAGCAATTATACATTAGAAAATTTTCCTATTTCAAAAATAAGTATTATAAAGATGGTTCTAAACATGACTAGACTAACCTCTCCGGGAGAGTTTTCTTTCATCTTTGGTTCCCATAATAGAATTTCATTGTCAACACTCTGAGTATTGCCAACAAAATTTATGGATCAGTACAAGCTAACATATGAGAAGACCATCTAAAAAACGAGAAGAGATCCTCAAACCATTAAGATGTAATTTCCAACTTGAGGTAGACAACTCTTCGGTTAAGAAAGAGACTTATTCTTTGCTTTTCCAGAGGTTCCCAGATTTATTATGATTTCCCCTCGATGAAATCAGAAGAGTAAATGTTTCCCAGGAAAGGAAGCTAAAGCCAACCAAGAATTCATACGGCAGAACAATTTTTTTTTCTAATAAGTTCATATAGAAGAACAGCGGAGAAAAGAAAGAACTCAGGTAGTAAGCAGGTCAATTCATTCACCTTGGACAAGATAAAATCACCAAGCCATCTGTTACAGTCAACGTAGTTGGTATGGACAGAAGCTATGAACAGCTGAGAGGACAAAAAGGTCGTTACGGCAAGAAAAAAATTCTCTAATCAAACTTTCAGAAGGAAAAAAAATGCAGGGAAGGAGAGAATTAACAAGAAAATACTTACCGGAAACTGCACATATTTTGTGGGAAACTTGGAAGGAAGATCCGTCCAAGTAAACGATTGCTCCACATATGACCAGAATTCTGCAGCACAAGCAGTTCAGAAAAGAAATTTCAGTCAAATTGATGGTACTTCATCTTATTTTTCAAACTAGTGTAACCCTCTGAGCACTAACGGAATAAGATGATGCAATACAAATCTGATCTACAGACAACGCTACATCCTCCTTCCAGGAACAACAGATGGTATTTGCTGATAGGTGTGGCTATAAACCGGGTAGTAAAGTAGTCTAGATAAAAAGCATTGTCAACACCAGAATATATAAATGTCTAGGGACAACCGAAGCTGCCAAATATTTCCTTCTAGATAGTTGGTGCATTCATAACTACAATTAGAAATTATTGACATCATTTTTACACTTGTACCTGAAGACAAGGATATGAAATATCTGCTAATAAACTAATGTATTCCACAATGAAGATTGCGCGCAAGTTAGTTCAACACATATATCGGTGACAAATCACCAAATCTGAAGAAGTACAGGCATACCACAAGCACAACATCATCATCCTAAAGGTTCTGGAAAAGCCTTGAGAATATAATCAATGACAAGTTGCTCCTCTAAAGATCGCCCTCCCTTTTTCTCTTTTTCAAAGTTTTAGTCTGTGATGATGCTTAACTGTATATCATACGTCATTTCAACAATATATGTGAAACTGCAAAGAGTTACAGATTTTACCTTTTGTTGACCAAATTTTAACAGTGTTATCCATTCCACAGCTAGCAATGCGGTGTATATCAGAAGGATGGAAGTCCTACAACCATCACAAACCAGCTAATATGCTCAAATCCTAGTTCCCAGTATTGTTGACAACAGGTGTGAAAGACAATTATTTGCCAACAACTCCATCCTTGGAGTGGAACTACAGTTATCAGAACAACTTACCACACTGAGTACTTCATTCCGATGACCTCCAGCACCAGCAAATATCATAATGCATATTCCAGTATGAACATTCCACAAGCGAACAGATTCATCCTGGAACAATCGTGATAATTAAAATATGCCATGTGAAACAGTTGCAAATTGCAAAGTTGGTTGATACTCCACATACATCTTGCAATTGTGTATTCTTTTTCCCCAATAAAGAGGATCAAATACAATTTTCCTTGTGGTGGAATGGCTAAGAAAGACATAGAAGAATGCATAAGGTACATACTTTGCTGGCAGATACTACAAGAGATGGTTTCAAGGGTTGAGTCCTAACTTCATTTATCGAGTCTCCGTGCCCCACAAAGCTCTGCCCAATCGCAAACAAGTAGATTAAAAAAGATTTAGACATATAATATTAACATGTAACTAGTTTCAACTTTCAAGAGAACCTTTATCTTTCAAGTTTGTATTGTTAAAACAACTTAACATGGATGAATCATGAAGTAAAGCTTAACTTGTTCATATCATGATGAGTAAGATGGATCAGACCATGGAAAAAAGGAAATACTTTTGTGTTCAGATAAAGATTAATTAGATGGATGTTACAAACTCATTCGCAGATATTCATTTTTTTATTACTAAGGAGCAACTACTTTTGTTTGACCATGCAAAGTGTGAATCAACGATTTCATGTCAAGACCTGGTGTAGCTTCTCTGAGCCAGAATCAATAACACGGAGAACTCCATTTATTCCGCCAGCCACTAAGAATGGACTCCCATCAAGATTGCATGCCCAACTTACAGTGTAAAAGGACTCATCTTTCTGATTTACACAGCACACGGAAAAAACAACTTATTAAGTATAACAAAACACACGTAAGGAAAAACGCAACAACTGAGTACTTGCAACTTCTTACATCTTCATCAATATAAGACTGCAGCACAGCAATAACACCACCTTCGAGACACTGATATACAGTAACCTGACAAACAATCAGAAAATAAAGACATTAGCCAGGGTTATTGGCAATTGACATACACTAGAAACATATCCTTAGGCTAGCACTCTGATTCTTCTCTTGTTGTTATCTTCTTTCAGTTTCGTATTTTGAACGATTCTCAGATGACATATCTCTCCAAATTCTAAATTTATCTTGAGCAACAAAACTTTTGCTTCATCCATAACTCTCAATTTTGAAAAGAAATAAAACAAGACATATAATAGCATAACTCCACATTGTTAAGAGATAGCACAAGATTACAACCCACGCCCAATTCCAAAAATCATTATCTTTGACATGAACAGTTTATAATAGTAAGGTAAACCAATAGGGAATTATTATCAATCAGTTAAATATGTGGCGCTCCGCAAGTATGGAGAAACAAATAGAATACTGTCAACCATAACAGCATATAAAGTGAGTCTGAAAAAAATTGGCCCAGCCATCCAAACTACATATAGGCATTTTAGTTTGTGATGCATCAATAAATCTACAAGATAAGCAAAAGAGAACTTGTCGGAAAAAGGGGTCCTTAAACCATCAACATCAAAGCAACTTGCAAGTCCAATTTTGGCACATTTCATCTGAAATGAGAAGCAGGTTAGCTGAAACAAATAGATAGACAAAGATGGAAAAACAAGATTGATGCTTTCTACCTAACTAAGGTAGATCTTTTCTTCATCACATTCATCAAATTAACAAGAAATACATGCTCAAATCAGAGTCATAAGTTCTGTAATGGAGGCGTTCAAACATATAGACAGACTGAGATGGAAAAAAACTAATGTTTTCTACCTAAATAGCAGACTCATGAGATCTGTACTTGTCAACCCTAATTGAAAAACAGTATAGAGACAAATCCCAAATAACATGAAAATTCAAAATTTTCATTCTTTGTACTTCTCAGGCCTAATTGAAAAGGCAGAACTCGAGACACATCCTAAAAGAACGAAAGTTTAAACTTTCATTGTCTGTACTTCTCAGCCCCTAATAGAAAAAAAAGCAGAACATGAGACACATCCTAAAAGAATGAAAATTGTAAACTTTCATATTAATTAACGAAGCCAACAAGAACAACAACAAAGCTTAAGCCACAAACTACTGGATCAGGTAAATCTGTACTAATTAACTTGTTTTAATCTAGAACTCAATAGTTTGACTACAGGGGCTTCTAGAGGTAACGCAAAAATTTCTAATCAAATCAAAAATCGGTAAAATTTTGACAATCCCATAAAAGAAAAGGGAGGAGATTAAATACCTGATTTCCGCCGGCAACAGCAAAGACGCTGAAGTAGCGAGCGTTGATGAAGTTGAAAACAATTGCATATAATGAGCGCTTGCCCACTTGGTGTCTTTTGGTCATTTTGTACATTTTGGAATTGGATGGTGTTAACGATCCGACTACTGGTTCACACCCTATAGGTGTCACCACTGGCTTACACTCTTTAGGTATTCTTTTCTCCATTGGTTTTTGCTTACTCTACACAGGTTGGAGAGGAGAGAAAAATTGGAATGACGGCGTTCCCGTCACTCCTATTTACCATTATATACCCCTCACCATTTTTTTTATTTTTTTATTTTTTTGTAAAGGGATTTTCTCCAAATTTTTAGTATTTACATTCTATGCTTCTTTTAGTAATAAATTGTGTAAGGCAATCTATTAAATTTATAAATTTGACAAAATAGAATCATTCAGTACTTAATTTTTGTGTAAATGAGGCTAACTAATTTGAACTGATTAATTAATTAACTATCATATGTCTCAGTAACACTTGTGGAATGGAAATCGAGACAAATTTTAAAATTATGAAAATTTAATAGATTGTCTTACACAATTTATTACTAAAAATTATTACTAAAACAAGCATAGAATCTAGATACTAAAAATTTAGGAAGAAGGAAAAAAAAAGAAAAAGTAAGAGGGGTATATAATGATAAAAAGGAATATCAAAGACACCATCTTTCCAGTTATCCTCTTCAACATGTGTCGGAGTAAGCAGAGAGCAATGGCAAAAAGAATACCTAAAGAGTGTAAGCTAGTGGTGACACCTATAGGGTGTGAACCAGTAGACGGATCGTTAACACCATCCAATTCCAAAAAGCACAAAATGACCAAAAGACTCCAAGTGTGCAAGCGCTCATTATATGCGATTGTTTTCAACTTCATCGACGCTCGCTACTTCAGCATCTTTGTTGTTGCCAGCGAAAATCAAGTATTTAATCTCTTCCCTTTTCTTTAATAGGATTGTCAAAATTCTATCAATTTTTGGTTTGATTAAAAATTTTTACGTTACCTTTGGAAGTACCTCTAGTCAAACTATTGAGTTCTGGATTAAAACGGGACTAGTACAAATTTTACCCGTCCAGTAGCTTGTGGCTTAAGCTTTGTAGTTTGTTGTTGTTCTTGAGCTTGTTGGCTTCATTAATTAATATGAAAGTTTACAATTTCATTCTTCTAGGATGTGTCATGTTCTGACTTTTCTATTAGGGGCTAAGAAGTACAGACAATGAAAGTTTAAAATTTTCATTTTTTCAGGATGTGTCTCAAGTTCTATTTTTTTCAATTAGGTCTAAGAAGTACAGACAATGAAAGTTTTAAGTTTAAACTTTCATACTTATTCATGAAGACAATAAGCACAAAGCAAAGTCAAACATGAATTTTGTACTTCTTAGCCCTAAACTAAGAACGACAACAATAACAAAAGCTAGTGCCTAGGATATCCTTACTTATGAATACCCCAGATATTGGCGATGTCTCTTTAAGGAAACATTTGCCCTTTTATATAGGAGGTTTGGGGTAGAGTAGCCTCCAAGAACTATTACAGAAATTGGATTCTTTAGAGTCCACAAAATTTCAATGTCTATAAATGCCCCTACTTCAAGGCTTGTCGGAGTGTAGACTTGATGAAACTCAAAGACAAGTCTTGAAGTACCCATAGAGCTTCCATCTTTACGGTCTTGCGGCTACAGATTTGCATATATGGAGAGAAGAGATGAAGGGCAGATTTGGTCCCACTGGGCGTGGCAATTTGTTGGACAATAAAAATATGAATAAACATGATTTTTTATTGACAAATGATGTGGGTACAAATCTGTTCCTCCCTTGATTCTTCTCTCTTGATTTTTCCCGTAATTCGAGGACCGTCAGTGGCGTATTTCTCAAACGTAGGAATATTTCCATGTATTTTCAAACGTAGGAATATTTCAATGAAAGGAGGATTTATGGATCTTCTTGATGTATTGGATTATCAAGAAGAGAGGGTTTTGATCATTTGTGATATTCCATGAGTTTATGAAATTATCTAGAGATATTCAAGATTTATGAATATCCTGTGAATTTGTGGAATCTTCGAGGTTAAGGAAATATTTGCCTCTTTATATAGGCATAATTCAGGGTTCAGGGTAAAGTAGCCTCCAAGCTAGGTTTAGGGTAAAGTAGCCTCCAATAACTCTAACAAAATTTGGGTTCTTCTTCTAGAGTCCCACAAATTTTAGATGTCTATACCAACAATCACAAAATAGTCCAAACTCAAACAACTGGGTATATCTGTACCCGTTAGCCCGTTTCATTTCAATACTAAGGACAAATCCTAAAAGAACAAAAAATTTGAACTACCATACTGATACATGAACCCAACAATCAAAGGAACAACATCAACAAAAAGTACGACCCTTCAACCTCAAACAACTGTGTCGGTTATACTCGTCAAGCCATTTCATTTCACAACTCAATTCAAATGAATGAAAATTCAGAACTTTAATACTAAAACATGAACTCAACATTCACAAGAACAACAACAAGAGCAACCGGTAAACCTCAAACGATTGGCTCAGTTATACCAATACCTTGTAAGCAAAAGGGTAGCCCGGTGCACTAAAGCTCCTGCTATTTGCACGGTCCAAGGAAGGGCCCCACAAATGAATTCAAATCTTAAACATTCATACTCAACTATGAATCCCACAAGCACAACAACAACAACAACAACAACAACACTTCAACCTCAAACGGCTCAGTTATACCAATACCTTTGACAGATAAATAAGAAAGTGCAGCCCCGTGCACTAAAGCTCCCGCTATGTGCAGGTCCGGACTCCGGAGAAAGACCCCACAAATGAATTAAATATTTGAACTTTCATACATATACATGAATCCAATAAGCACAACAACAACAACAAGAGCAACCTTTCAGCCTCAAGCAATTGGCTCAGTTATACCATACCTTGTCATCCCATTTCATTTCAGAACTCAAGACAAATAAAAAGGGGCACCCCGGTGCACTAAAGCTCCCGCTATATACAGGATCTGAAGAAGGGCCCCACAAATGAATTAAAAACTTGAACTTTCATACTCATACATGAATCCCACAAACACAACAACAACAACAACAACAAGAGCAACCCTCCAACCTCAAACAATTGGCTCAGCTATACCAATACCTTGTTAGACAAATAAAAAAGAGCAGCCCGGGCACTAACAGCCTGTTTGGATGGTGGTTTGCCATGGTTTCATAATGTATGGTATGGTACAATACCATGTTTGGATGGACTGTATCATTCACTACGGTTGAATAATAGATTTTTTGTTTGGTTTGATGGTATGGTACGGTATGGTAACAGGTAAATTTACTAAAATGCCCCTAATTGTAATACATTTGAGATATCAACTCTTTTATCCATATCAGTGCTAGCGTAACCAGTTGTCCTTTCTTTCGTGATGCTTCTCATATCTACCCGATGATCCTTTTAAGACGCCAAATTCACAAGGGTATTTGCTAAACAAAGGTTTGACGAACGCAAACTAATGCAATCGGGAAGTACTTCCCAATCAATTACTTCCCAATCAATAAAACAATTGGTATACATTTATGTATCTTAGAGTTCAAAAATTACTTCCCATGTATATGCTTTTTGTGCATTCACTCTGTTTCCCTCCATTTCAATTTTCAAATTTTTTTTATCGAATTGAGTTTTTATTGGCATTAAAAACTACTACTACTAAATAACTGTGATCATTTTTCTCTCTTTGAATTTTTATATTGCTAATAGGAAGTCTTTCAATCTTCGATCTTGTTAACAAATGCGTAGTCTTAGCATGTATTTTATTGATAAGGATAAAATAGGATTAAAGAAAATTATATAAGGGTATAGTTGGAAAAGAAAAATAAAACTATGGCACATCACCAATTAGGTGGTTCAATAAATTGCTTCATTCCATGGTTATTAAACCATGGAATAGTAACATATCATACCACCATTTTTAGAAAACCATGGAAACAAACATGGTTCCCATGGTAACCATATCATACCATACCATACCATGGGAAACCACCATCCAAACAGGTTGTAAAAAGCTTCCGCTATGTGCGGCGTCTAGCCCCACACATGAATTAAAAATTTTAACTTTCATACTCATACATGAATCCCAAAAGCACAACAACAACAACAACAAGAGCAACCCTTCAACTTCAAACAACCGGGTCATCTACACCCATACCCATTTACCCTTTAACCCATTTCATTCAAGAACTCAAATTCCCAAAACAAAACCATAAAACCAATTCAGCCCAACAAAAAAAACACAATCTTGATAAACCCCAAATGAAAAAAACTTACTCGATTCCCACCAACAGTAGCAAAAACATTGAAGTAACGTGAATCAATGAAGTTGAACACAACGGCGTATAACGGCCGTTTGCCTTCTTGCAATCTGTTAGTAACTCTATACTCCTTCTTCTTTGACGGCGTTAAAGAGCCAACAACTGGTTCACATCCTACAGGTACTTTCGCCGCCATTTTTTTGCTGCTATAACTCTGACAACTGATTTTAGAGTAGTGAAACACAACATATTTGTCGGCTCGTTGTCCGAGGTAGTAATAACCTATCATTGTCTTAACTCTTTTTTGCCATTATACCCCTGTCATTTTTTGTTTTTCTTTATTTTTCCTCAAAATTATGTATGAAATTAATATTTTAGTTGTAATTTGTTGTAAATTGGTTGATTGGAGTTTCAAAATCGGCTTATTTTGAGAAGTGTTTGTCATCGGAAGTGTTTTGCTAGTTATGTTAGAAAAGTAATAGGAAGGTCTGGAGGGCGTGAATTAGGACCGTGTTTAGCTAGTGTTTAGGGCAGTGTTTAGCTAGTTATGTTAGAAAAGTGTTTAGCTAGTTTGTCACCGAGGACATGACCCTAGATAGGAAGGTCTGGAGGGCGCGAATTAGGGCAGAAAATTAAGGCCAGTTTGGAGCGCTAGGGCAGGGAAGTATTTGGTGGGGGTTTTATTCCTGTTATTCTTTCTATTCTTATTTTTATTCCTATTCCTATTCTTCTTCTTGTTATGCTTTCGATGTTCCATGTTTTATTACGAATCTGGGTGCTTTCCGATGTTTCCTACTACTTATGGGTGCCGTATTTACGTTATGAAATCCTGTTCTGTGCGTTACTTTATATTTGTGTGGTGTCTCGTGTCTTGAGCCGGGGGTCTATCGGAAACAGTCTTTCTACTTCTTCAGAAGTAGAGGTATGGACTGCGTATATCTTACCCCCAGACCCCACTAGGTGGGAATACACTGGGTTTGTTGTTGTTGTTGTTGTCGATTGATATTCTTTTGCTGGAAAATCATATTGTATAGATAAGTAAAAGGAATTTTTTAATGTATATATAATATTATGTGTTGAATTATCTTTATTTTTCTGTACGTTTACTATTTTCTTGCTCTGATACCTAGAGGCGAATCTGGAATTGGAAGATAATGGAGATGCCATTAAAGAACATGCATGTTAGTGAAAGTGACATCACGTAATATCATCGTTTCTGATGTTATGACGTATAACTAAATTAAATGACATAATTTAATGAAGCTTCTTGTATGGAGTGATGATTTGGACATCATTTTAAATACGTTAAGCTGCTTGTTCGAAACCTTCCGTCTATCGAGCTACCACCTATATATTTTATGTAATTTTTTAATTATCAACTAAAAACAAAATGACGTAGTAGACAAATTCGATCTCGAATCAAGCCTATATTCACCTTCATATTTTATGCATTTTTTTTGCTTTCAGCTAAAAATGAAAATGATGTCACATCCCAAACTCAAGCTTAAGTTACACGCTGAAGCTCAAAGGTCTAAGGGCACAATGACCAAATGAACCAATCTAGCAGATAAGTTTGAGAAATTCTTGTAAAATATATGATAGTTATTCACGATATACATACCGCATTAATTTTAAAAAAAAATTAACGCGTTTTTAAGTACTATAATATTTTAATTAACAATATTATGAAATATAGCTTCTTCTTAAATTTCACGATAATTCAAGCTAGAATTATATAAAATAGTACTCCCTGTTTCAAAATAATTATCTTATTTCATTTCTTGAAAATCAATGTTACTAATTTTTGAAAATTAAATTAAACTAATATTTTAAAGTTAACATTTAAATATTCACAAATTACACCATTAGCATTATAAGCTACAATTCTTCTTATATCAATATAATAACAATATACTCAGTGTCATTTTACAAATGAAGTCTCAAGAATATACTGTACAGATATCATTCCTACCTCATTAAAAAAAAATACCGTTCTTTTTATATCAATAGGATGAACAGTGAAATGATATATCTTAAAATAATAATCAAAATTTAAAAAAAATTTGATTTTCAAAAAATAAAATATGATAAGTATATTTTGAGACGAAAAATAATTGAGGATCCTAGTTCAAGTAGCCTTGGCAAGATATTCACTTCTATCAAATAAGTATCCTTGGCAAAATTACACACTCTAGTCCACCACTTAACAAATATATAAACCTTATCAACTTCAACCAAATGGCTTCTTCTTCATAACATCCTTCAACTCAACCATATCCAATTTCTTCCATAAAGCAATTCACTATCCAATTATTCTAAATATTCACTTTCATCAAATACTATTCCCTCTGTTTCATTTTATGTCTCGTTATTTAACCGCGAATGAAGTTTAAGAAATAAGTGATGACTTTGTAAAGTTTATAAAATTGTTCATCTTAATGTTTACTTTTTAGTTGTCTTTTCTTAATAAGTGGAACCCACTAAAGATAAAATGAGAATAATGGCATTAAATAATTACCAAACAAGTAAAGCTGACATTCTTTTTTGGACGGATTAAAAAGAAAATAGCGACACATAAAATGAAACGGAGGAAGTACTATTTTACATGAAACTAGTTGATATGCACGAAAGTTAATTCGAACACCGCAGACTTTAGAAAAAATAACTCCCTCCATCTTATTTTATGTGTCATCATTTTCTTTTTTGTCCGTCCCAAAAAGAATGTCACCTATCCTTATTTGGTAATTATTTAAAGATACAATTTCACTTTTACCCTTATTGATCTCACTTAATTACAACAACAACGACAACAACAACAAACCCAGTAGATTCCCACATCGTGGGGTCTGGGGAGAGTAAAGTGTACGCAGATCATACCACTACCTCTAACGAAGTAGAGGGGCTGTTTCCGATAGACCCCCGGCTCAAGACAAAGGACAATATATAAAGACATCAAAAGCATGGAACACGATAAAAAACATAGATACGCCATCCACAAAAATATGTAACACTGCCAAACAAAAGACACTCAAGCCCTCCTACCTACTGACAACGACTCATCCACCCACCTTAACCCTCTATCCTAATATTTTTCCTCCGTACCTTCTTATTCAGGGTCATGTCCTCAATCAACTGTAACTGCTCCATGTCACGTCTAATCACTTTCCTACGGTATTTCTTAGGTCTACCCCTACCCCGCTTGAAATCATCCAAGGTCAACCTCTCACACCTACAAACCGGGGTATCCACACCCCTCCTCATCACATGGCCAAACCATCTCAACCTCACTTCCCGCATTTTATCCTCCACCGACACCACTCCCACCTTCTCCCGAATAATTTCATTCCTAATCCTGTCGGCCCTAATAAAACCACACATCCTCATTTCCGCCACCTTCAATTTTTAAATATGAGAATTCTTAACCGACCAACATTCAACTCCATATAACATATTAATTAAAAATAATAATAGTATATTATTTTAATAAAGGATAATTTTGATAAAAAATATCAAGTCTTTACTTATTTCTTGAATTTCGTGCCCGATCAAACTATAACATATAAACTGGAACGGTGGGAGAACTACTATTTGACAAAAAACACACACTCTAGTCCACCACTTGACAAATATATAAACCTTATCAACTTTGTTGGAAAATTTTAACCAAATGGCTTCTTCTTCAACTATCCTTCAACTCCACCATATCCATTTTCTTCCTTCACTTCATCCAATTTCCTCCATAAAACACTTCACTATCAAATGCACTCGAAACTCATCAGACCAAGAATTCCTCACCCCTTCACCAGACTCAGAAACAACAATCAGCCCAGACAAATTCCCTATAGAAAAACGACGAAAATCCGAAATAATCCGTGAAAGAAAATCAAGAACTGATGGGCTAACAAAACAAGAACCACCAAACTTTGAGATTGGTTGGAAGAGAACAAAGCAAATTCCATTAGAGAAGCCAATAGGGTACATGGTAATGGATTTTTTGCAGAAGTTGGAAGAGTTAATGGGGAGGGAATTTGGGTCTACTGCATTATTGGCTAAAGTGGGAGAGATAGTTGTAGCAAGAGTTACAGAAGAAGTTGAAGTGTTGAAGGAAGAAGGGAAAGTGGAAGACAGAATGGTGATAGAATTGTATAGAGTATTGAAGTTGATGGAAATGGATTTGGCTATGGTGAATGCTGCTGTGAAAGAAGAGACATTGAATGAAAGACTTGAACAAGCTAAGGCACGTTGTAGGCAAGCTATTCTTGTTGCTAATTCTTTCTGAGAGCTTCTGGTGTAACTAGTAAAGTTGTTTGTCATGCGACGACGAGGAGTAACCGGTAAAGTTGTTGTCATGCGATGAGGAGTTCATGAGTTCAAGGCTTGGAAATAGGTTCTTACCATGATACAACAGGTTAAGACAGTGGAGGATAGATCTTTATGGTCCAGTTCTTTAAATCACACGTGTAGCGAAAGCTTTAGTAGTTTTTTTGCTTGTAAAAGCTCAAGCCTTTTTAAGGTCTTTTAAAATTTCTAGTAGCATTTGTAGTGTATTTGAGTGTATCTTTCGTTACCAACTTGGGTTGTGATGGGGTGATACCTCCATTCTTGTTTGGAGGTTTTAGGTTTGAGCCTCGAGAAATGATTTGAATTTAATCAGGTTCCATTGCAAGTATCGGACACAAGATGAAAAAGGAAATGGATCTTTCATTGTGATTGAGGGAATGATAGGATAGTTGGATATCATTGAGTCCTCTAAATGAAAACGGAAATAAAAATCTTTGCCATTCGTCTGATTGGGTGCTTTTAAATGCGAATTGGAATTAGTCGGATCAACCATTTTCAGTGTATGTTTTTGTAAATGAAAATGAGAACTTCTCTAATAAGGAGTTTTTAGTTTTTTTACCCCTTTTATTGGGCGTTTTGAATGCAAATTCAAATTAGTCGAATCTAACAAATTTTAATGTGACATGTAAATGAAAATTGGATGACTAGTCTTTAGCCCTCTTTAGTAACATTTCTCAATGCAAGCTGTTAACTGATTTTATTAAAGAAAGGCCAAGAATTCAGTTTACAATTCTTCTAATTCTGCTAAAAACTATAAGCATAACTAATCTGCCATGTTTTCACAATTGAGCAAAAGATGGTCTGGAATGTTAGTACAGGAAGACGACTAGCGGCCAAATGGAAGTACATATACGGCCTGCTAAAACCCATCGAAAAAGACTAAGCAGGAATTTTGAGACATAAACGTGTGTACCATCATCGATTACAAAAATGAAACTATAAAGCACCTGTTCTTTTCTAAGAACTAGAGCAGACACATGTTTCAGCTCCTCTTCAAAATGAAACAAGACGTACTTTCACCACTTGATCTTAGTGCGTCGTATTATACTGTGCAAGTTCCTTCGATGGGTCAAAATGATTTTAAGCAACGATTCAATGATACCAGAAGTTGTCTTGATCCACTTCCAACTTACTGTTAAACTCGGGGCAACTTTAAGGCAGGATTAGTACAGAGCTCTCACGCGGTATATGAAAAAGGAGTTCTCCACTAAAAGTTGTACATCTAAATGATCTGCAAAATGTCGATCTCAAAGAAATGCTGCACCCAAAAAAGGAGAACAAAGAGGAAGGGAAAAAAATCAGCACGAACAAAGACTGGAATGTTCAGAACTAATACATACCGAAGAATTTTCTAAATCCCCTACGAACTACACTTTTCACGTCTCACATGCCACATCCTTCCCAGTTTTCTTTTTTTTCTTTTTCCCTTTCCCTTTCCCAGTTCCATAAGCTGCTTGACAAGCTTGGACTACACTGCAAACATGAATATCATCCCTTGGTATTTTATCGAGAATATCTGCTGCATATTCGTAGTCCCCTAATGCCAACATGGCTCGATACATCCTGCATCAAACAATGAATTAGAACACAGAAGGAAACCATAAAAGGACTAATAACATTCACGATATCACATGTAGCCCAATCTTTTTTGAAGCAGGTAACAGTTTGATATATCAAATGGTAACAGTAAGCTGCACAAGAGGTGAAGTTACCCCATAAATATACAAGTTGCCCAAATCTAATAAGGTTAAAATCCAACTAGTTCTAAGTGTATTTATTTCATATTTGTTGTGTTCTCAATAGAGGAACAAGAAATCAAAAGATGGAAAGCTTACTAAATGTAGAAGAAAAGAGAAATGAATATCAACGCTGGTTTTCTGATTTCATTTGTGAGGAAGCAAGGGGCCTAGCATCTCAGTTTGTACAAAGTTAAGACTAGCAGCGGTCACTACTACATAGGCTGAAATAAGATAAGAGTTAAATGATGATACTAGTGCTTGTAACAAGACTTTTAGGGGAAACACGTAATAAAAGGCGTAATAGGTTAACTGACACTCGTACTTGAACGAAATTCTGTTCCAACCTCCCAACTCTATGGTTCTCATCCAGACAACTTAGCCTATAACAGATCTAATGTTTTCAACACCATGATTGAGCTTCTGTGGCTTAAATGGCTGACTTGGACCAAATATGTGGTATCTACAACTTCAAAGAGCGCGACGGTCAAAAATAGAACTACAAACAGTTAAAAGAAACCCTCCTTTTTATCTCTCTTTCCTCCTCATTCCCCCATCCTTTTAACCTTGGCCACCAGAAAAATCCACCTGCGAACACCACTATTTTCAGTCATGGAAGAACCTTTCCTGCCATTTTCCTCTCCCGCGTCTTTCCACATTTTCATTTCTACTCACATCCAAGTCCTAAACAAAACCCTCTTTTTATCTTTAAGCCTCAACACTCTCTCAGCAACCAACATCATTGCCAGCGGATTCTTCCCTAGAACCCTTCACCTTTTTTTAATAAAAACAATGAGGTTCAACAACCCTTTCCCCCAACTCAATTCCTCCCATTCTTCCTCCTTGAAACCCCTTTGTTTGCTGCCACCTTGCCTAAGGACGTAAATTAGTAAAATCCACCACATGCAAACCCTCTTGGGCCTGTCCAAGCTTGACGTTTCGTGATCTCGGGTTCTCTCTTCCATGTTAAATGGAACTCTTTGGATTGCCATAGTATGATTTGGTGAGTCTAATGGAAAAATAAGAGAAATTTTGTATCGGCGAATGGGATTGTATGAAATAGTAAACAGGCTCCACACTGATGGTGGTTAGCTATGTGTACGCGATTGGCGAAGACGTTCCATACTGAATCAAACGGAGCCATTTAAAATAGTGGTTTTGGACGTGTTCAGGTATCTGAAGGAGAACCCATTTGAGTTGGGGGCTAGAAACAATAACTCCCTAATTAATTTCTATTACAGCTCCCATTTGTACCTTGTTGCATGTTGATCCCAATAATCACATAACACCACGTTATTTTGCATAAGCAAAAAGATTGCAGATTTTTACCCATGCTTTTTCCTTTAAAATAAAAAGGAGACGAGAAACTCCGAGGGTGTTTTGTTTGAATAAGATTGGAGAAAACTGATGCTCCCTTTGTCCCAATTTATGTGGCACACCTTCCTTTTTAGTCCCTCCCAAATAAATGTCACCTTTCTATAATCAAAAATAATTTAACTTTAAAATTTCCCTTTTACCCATAATGAAATGATTTATAGCCCACATAAATGGTCAAGGAGTGTGTTAGACCTCAAATTTCAAGTCTTCCTTTCTTTCTTATACTTAGTGCCAGTCAAACGGTGCCACATAAATTGGCATGAGGGAGTTTATAACTTTGAAAAGGAAAAGAAAGGTTGATTTGACTGTTGACACACATGTCAGAGGAAAACACGATATCTCTAACAAGAACCTTCTCGCATTCAATGAATTGTCCCTCATGAATCTTCTAACATGCAACAAAAAGGTCTACTATCACACAAGTAAAACCCCATAAAAGTCCCAATGTTTCTCATATGTCTAGAACCTTAAATCATGGAACACACAAGAGAGAATATTGAGCAGTTCAGAAGCATTCTTAGTTCAATGACACTATTCTTTCCAGCTTGTTTTAAACTTAATGTTAGATTAGATAGTAGATATTTTCACCTAGTTTCAAGACAAATATTTTCTTTTTCATTTTACTCAAACCAAGGACAAACACCAACAAATATATGAAAATGCATTGGTCTAACTTAACTAAATCTTAGCATTGAATGATTAATTAAGTTCCACTTGTGGGAAGATACTGTATAAGTTGTTCTTGAATGATTAATTAAGTGGTTTCTCAACGGATGCAATTGTAGAGAAATCAAAATAAAAAGATATGAGTGATTATCATGATGTCTAAGAACACAATTTTAAGGCAAGCAAACAACAACAACAACAAATCCAGTGTATTCCCACAAAGTGGGGTCTTGGGAGGGTAAAATGTACGTAGTCCATACCGCTGCCTCCGAAGAAGTAGAGAGGTTGTTTCCGATAGACCCCGGCTCAAGATAATTTCAGGCAAGCAAACAAGATTCAAAAATATTAGTTATTGAAATTACCTCACATAACTTAAAATGTTGTAAGGCAGGCCAGATATTTTATACTCTTCCCAAATCAGATGACAAGCTTCTAAATCTTTGGCTTTGACACAAGCACTGAGTAGGAAATCAAGACATTGTCGTGAAGGGAGGAGACCAATCTCTTTCTTAATGACCTGAAGGAGATCCAACCCAAACTGTAAATTTATTGGGTCTTTTTCTGCAATATGGAAGAACACCTGCTCCATGATTACCAAAAATGAGTATCAAGCAAGACACATATCTGAGCTAAATAAAAGCCTCCATTATTAACGAGAACAAGTTTGTCAAGTAAAAATATCATATGCAATGGGAAGCTTCATCTTGCACACAAAAACTGATAAGAGTATATGAATCACGGGAACCCAGAAAGAACGGAGTTTCTATGACACATAATTATTCTTTCCAATGTAAAGAAGAGAAAAGGAACAAGCACAAAACCTCATCGAATACAGATTCCTGAGCAACTTCATCATCCTTGTATGTATCCACCAGCTTTTTAAGCAAGTCAACGATAGATCTATTCAGAGTTTAAAGAAAAACACAATAGATCTATTACAAAAGAGCGAAAAATGAAACTAACTCCAAAAAAATTTCAGCAATATTCACAAGAAACAATTATGAATTTAGACCTGAAATGGTTTTGCCGAATACAATATGGAATGACCCTATAGGCAGCATCCACCCACTGATCGAGGCCATTTAATTGCTCAAGTAGGTGGAGCAATCTATCCAGTGGTCCCTCAGATGGAAGGTTTTCCTGCAAGGTTATGATTTAAAAGGGTAAAATTGACGGAATTTTGAAAGTGTCAAGGAAAAGATCCTTAGAAAGAGTACATATGCAAGAAATCACTTACAATGAGAGCAATAATTGCTTTTGGCTCCAACTTGCATTGAGATTCTTTCATTTCCTCATATATTTTAAGGGCATCTGACATTTGCCCATGTGAAGCAAGAGCTGAAACAAGCACACTTCTAATTTCATTGAAACCCTTTACATGTACTCCTCGCTCATTAATGACCTGCACATCCATTAATGCTTCTAAATCATCAGAACTCCTATTTTCTTTCGACAAGATCGTGTCTTTTCCAAGGAGAGAAAGAAAAATGAATATACTTCCGCAGGGGTATCCTACACTGTGCTTATCAGTTTTAGAGCAGTTTAATTTTTTCTCCAAGGAGTATATTTCAGTATTTCACATGAAAACTTCCGATTTGACAAGATAAAAAGCACCACACCAGAATTTACACTAAAATGTAGCATAGCTTCAAAGAAAGCTTAGAAATTTATCTCACCCACCAAACATTTGCCAGCAGAAACTTCAAAAAAAATAAAATAAACATAGTGAAGCAGACAACTGAAATCAAGAGAAAACCGGCTACCAAGAATCCATGGATCTAACAAAGGATTTAGCATGGAATAAAGGAAAAATAATGGCCATGAAAGACTAGTAGAACCAACTATAGTCATTGTGTACCTGTTTAGCCTGTTCAAACTGTCCAGAAGCTGCATATCCATTTATTAGGGCCATATATACATGTTTTGTCAGTGGAACTCCAGAATCTTTCATCTCATCAAGACACTACAAATTTTCAAACTTCCAACTGTTATCGTCGCACATTTGTAGCCAATGTCAAAAAGATGAGCATCTATGTGCAAATATGGAAAGAAACAACAGATCTTTTATAAACAAAGAAGGGAAACAAAGAGCAAAGGAATCTATGCTTGAATAAATTAGACAAAGGAAGTAGATTCACGAAACCAGCCACCAGTGAAAAATATTTTATGAAAATTTTGCGGTAGATCACTTCAAGAGAATTGGAGGTCACATAAAGGACAACTTTTACATCAGATGGAAAGACTAGTGCCGTATCGATGGATGTATTGATGAAATATGGTTAAAAGATTTATGCTAACTATAAATCATTCAATGGTTTTCCTCTCTTTTGATATGAGGGTTAGTAATTGAATTTTCATATGCCTTACTAATTAATTTGCAATACTATCCACTCTATGCACCGGTTATCAACTTATTTTAGCCACAATTTTCTTCTGAAGCAGTATTTACATAAAATATGAAACTTTGCAACTTCTTGTATATGGTAAACTCCAATCCCCAAACTCTCCCATCCTACCAAAGAGTTCAAAAGTTGCCCTTCCCCACTTGTCTCAAAGGAAGACGAGGATTTGTCGATATGCTCGCATGACTTCTGATAGTGTATGAACTGAACTAGTCTTGTAGTCTTAAATTGGAAATAATCTCAATATAAACTAGCTTTCCTTCTATAATCAAGGACATTATATCTCCTTCTTACTTTTACTCCCAATTACTGAACCACCGTCTCTAAATAACAAAAAAAATGAAAGGACAAATAATCTTAGAGCAATGTAAATGAAAATAATGCATCCACTCAAATTATCAAATCTAGTCACTCCAGAGAAATGAGAAAAGAAAGTGTGATCTACAGGCATATTCCCACAAGAAGAAGTGCAAAATAATTTTGCCGCGTCAGGAAAAAGTTCCTTTATCAAAAGCACATAACAGAACTTATCACATGAGAGTATTGAACTCAGATGTAAAATTAAGGACCTTAGATATGTCATCCTCACTCGAACAATTTGCAATCAGATAGCTGAAAGTCTGAGAGTCTGCCTTTACATTAGCATCGTCCATTTTTTTGAGAACCTCTAATGCAGCACGAGTGTCTTTCTGCCAGAATATTCAGCAAAACGGTCAAAAGCTAAGGAAAAAAAAATACAAGTAATAAGTACCACATCCATAGATAGGGAAATTCAAGCAACAAAATTCCAAAAATAGAACTACTAAAAGCTATCAAATACCGTTGTAGTTCACATGGATTAGACAGCCTTTCACACACAAAAAAGGTAGTTTTCTACATTTAAAATGCATACACAAGATTACTAATCTATCAATAGAAAGCATAGCTTTTTTTTAAAGATAGATGTGCATAAAGAATGTTCTTAAATCCGGTACTGCACAAACATTGTGAAAATTCAAGATAGAGGGACGAAAGGTAAGACAAATGTACTGAAACTAACTATCCAACATGTCTCTACTGTAAGGTGGTCCGGTTCGCGAATCAATTATATACAAAATATATTTTAGAGGTACATGAGTAAAATCACCAGATAATTTGTATTTTATTGGAAGTTTTACTCAATATATGAGGTGTATAGAGCAATACATGTCGTACATCTTAAATTTAATGAAAAATTGTTCCCACAAATGCTACTGGCTTACATTATTTTATCCAATGTAATATATGGTGCACTAACATAATTAATCAATCAATCAACTACGCATCAATCTAAAATCAGTTGGGCTCGAACGCATGAATTATCTATATCTAACTTTTTCCAGTCCATTCAGGTTTGTGTATTGCAATACTAGACAATTCGGGCAAAGGAGCTCTCTAAATCCCATAAGCCCTGACCCAAATGTTACTTTGATCCCAATTAATTGTCATTTGCCATCACATAAATGTTTTTTATATCCGTAGTGTCCGAGTCACTTTACGTGTACCTCTCCCACCAACAATAGGTATCAGATAACTCTGTCCATCAAGGATTCTTAGCAGGTGGGAAGAAATCACCTAGTAATTTTATTTTTTTTTTTAAGGAAGTAATATTTGTATTAAATACCAGCACTTGGGTAGTGCAGAAAAGACCCCTTTACAACTGAAATAAAAGAAGTTCTTGATCCTAGCATGACTCTAAAACTCCTAGGATATCTTCTGCTTCTATAGGAGATTTCTTTGTACACCAAAAACACAAAAGCAAAATGCATTCAGTTTTAATTCTTTGGACTGTCCTACTACTATCTCCAAAATTTCTAGCATTCCTCTCCCTCCAGATAGTCCACCAAATGCAAAGTGGGATGGCTCTTGGCTCCACTTCCAGCTTCTTCCCAACTACAAAGAGTGTTAACAATCTTGCTAGGCATTGTCCATTTTATGCCTCTGAGATTGATAAAAATCTTCCATAGTTGATCAGTAATTCTGCAATGTAACAATAGATGTTCCACTGTCTCAGTTGCTTCTCCACACAAACAACAGTGTGTAACTAAGACGATATTCCTCTTCCTTAGGTTTTCATGTGTCAAGACTGCCTCTTTTGCTAATAGCCAAGAGAAACATGCCACCTTCAAAGGTGTTTGAGCTTTCCAAATTTGTTTCCATGGGCAGATGTTGTTCGGCATACTAGTATCATTTAGGCACTTCTATCCTGAACTTACTTTATATTCTCCTTTATTGTGTCCATCCCACCATAATCTGTCCATCCTATTTTTTACCCCTTGGAATAGATATTTGAGCAACTCAACCATTCAATTTCCAAGTCATTCAATCTTCTTCTGAAGAGTAGATTTCACCCTTGAGGAGACCACATGTCTGCCACATTACTGTTCTGGTTTAGCACTAAATCAAACAAATCTGGAAACACTACTGATAAACTCCAATTACCTAACCACTTGTCTTTCCAGAAAGCAGTTCTTCCACCATCATTGACTGAAATGGTAGTGTGATTAAGAAGAATAGGTCACCAACATCTGATAGATCTCCAGACAGTAACCCCATATGGGTTGTTTGCTTCTTTAGTAACCCAACCATCCAATTCTCCGTACTTCAATTTGATCACCTTTTTCCATAGGGAATGTTGCTCATGAGCATATCTCCACAACCACTTCATTTTCAGAGCTTTGCTCTGGTTTTTCAAATTTTTCATTCCTAGACCTCCTTGTTTCTTTTTGGATATCAGCACTTTCCACTTGACTAGGTGATAACCCTTTTTGGTTTTATGTCCTTGCCAAAAAACGGACCTCCTAATCTTATCCAGCCTCTGTACCACATCTGCAGGGATTGGAAATAAAGTAAGCATAGTTGGAAGGGCATCAAGAACTGCATTAACCAAGGTAAGTCTACCCCCAATAGACAAGTACTGGGCTTTCCATCTAGAAAGCTTCTTTTCACATTTCTCCAAAACAACAACAACAACAACAACAAACCCAGTGTATTCCCACATAGTGGGGTCTGGGGGGGTAAGATGTACGCAGTCCATACCTCTACCTCTAAAGAAGTAGAAAGGCTGTTTCCGATAGACCCCCGGCTCGAGACACGAGATACCACACAAATACATAGTAAAGCATAGAACAAGATTTCATAACATAACATAAATACGACACCCATAAGTAATAAAAACAGAGAAAAGCACATAGATTCGTAATAAAACATGGAACAAGGTATCATAACAAGAATACTACCCCCCAAGTAATTCCCTACACTAGCGACCCAAACTGGCCTTAGCCTTCTGCCCTAATTCGTGTCCTCCAGATCTTCCTATCGACGATCATGTCCTCGGTGAGCTGTAACTGCTCCATGTCCCGCCTAATCACCTCACCCCAGTACTTCTTCGTCCTACCCCTACCCCGCCTAAAACCATCCAACGCTAGCCTCTCACACCTACGAACCGGGGCATCCATGTCCCTCCTCATCACGTGTCCGAACCATCTCAATCGGACTTCCCACATCTTATACTCCACTGGAGTCACACCAACCTTCTCCCTGATAGTCTCATTCCGAACTCTAGCCCCTCTAGTCAGCCCACACATCCAACGCAACATCCGCATTTCTGCCACCTTCAATTTTTGGATGTGGGAGTTCTTAACTGGCCAGCACTCCGCTCCATACAACATGGCCGGACGGACTACCACCCTGTAGAATTTGCCTTTAAGTTTGGGCGGCACCTTCTTATCGCACAACACCCCCGACGCGAGCTTCCACTTCATCCATCCCGCCCCAATACGGTGCGAGACATCCTCGTCAATCTCACCGTTACCCTGGATCACGGACCCGAGATACTTGAAACTATCCCTCTTACATACCTCCTGTGATTCCAACTTCACTACCACCTCATTCTCCAGCCTCACGTCATTAAACTTGCATTCCAAATACTCCGTCTTGCTTCTGCTCAACCTGAACCCTTTAGACTTAAGAGTTTGTCTCCACACCTCTAATTTGTCATTCACACCCCCTCGCGTCTCATCAATCAAAACTACATCATCTGCAAAAAACATACACCAAGGCACCACCCCTTGAATACGCCGCGTCAACACATCCATCACCAAAGCAAACAAAAAGGGACTAAGAGTAGATCCCTGATGCAATCCTGTCAACACAGTGAAATGCTCTGAGTCTCCTCCCGCCGTCCTCACCTGAGTTTTCGCCCCATCATACATATCCTTAATTGCTCTGATATATGCCAGCGGGACTCCACTCACCTCCAAGCATCTCCAAAGCATCTCCCTGGGGACTTTGTCGTATGCCTTCTCCAGGTCGATAAACACCATGTGCAGGTCCTTCTTCCTTTCCCTATACTGTTCCACCAGCCTCCGTACCAGGTGAGTTGCCTCCGTCGTCGAGCGGTCAGGCATAAATCCAAACTGGTTTTCCGAAATAGACATTATCCGTCTCAGCCTCACCTCGACCACTCTCTCCCAAATCTTCATAGAGTGACTCTATAACTTAATCCCCCTATAGTTATTACAACTCTGGATGTCACCCTTATTCTTATAGAGAGGGATCATGGTACTCCACCTCCAAGCCTCGGGCATTTTTGCCGTCTTGAAGATTTCGTTAAACAATCCAGTCAACCACCTTACACCAGCCTCTCCAGCGAACTTCCAAAACTCCACCGGTATCTCATCCGGCCCCGTCGCCCTACCCCTTCGCATCCTGCGAACAGCCTCTCTAACCTCTTCTACCTTAAAACGTCTACAATAACTAAAATCCCGACACTTCTCTGAGTGCTCCAGCTCCCCTAACACAATCGCTCTATCCCCTTCGTCATTCAAGAGCCTATGAAAGTACGACTGCCATCTATTCTTAATGTGGCCGTCCTCCACCAACACTGTACCGTCCTCCCCCTTAATGCACCTCACCTGGTCGAGGTCACGACCCTTCCTCTCCCTAGCCTTAGCGAGTCTAAACAAATTTTTCTCCCCTCCTTTCCCCTGTAACCCTGCATACAAGCTCTCAAAAGCGGCCGTTTTAGCCGCCGTAACTGCTAACTTAGCCTCCTTCCTAGCTAGCTTGTACTCTTTCCTGTTTACCCGCTTCTCTTCTTCGTCCTTACTCTCAACCAACTTAGCATACGCCCCTTTCTTGGTCCCCACTTTCTTCTTAACCTCTTCATTCCACCACCAATCCCCCCGATGATGCCCGGCCCGGCCCCTAGAAACACCCAACACCTCACTTGCATTCTCCCTGATGCACCTAGCCACCCCATCCCACATACTATCCACGTCCCCCCTACACTCCCACACCACCATTCCCGCCAACTTCTCCCCTACCTCCCACGCATTCACCGGCGTCAAGTCGCCCCACTTAATTCTAGGTCTACACTCCTCACCCCTCCTCTTTCTAATCTTCTTTATACCCAAATCCATAACCAAGAGTCTATGCTGGGTCGAAAGATTCTCACTCGGGACGACCTTACAGTCCTTACACAACGCCCTATCCCCTTTCCTAAGCAACAAAAAGTCAATCTGGGTCTTGGCTATCGCGCTTCGAAAGGTGATCAGGTGATCGTCCTTCTTCGGGAAGCCCGAGTTCACCACCACCAGCCCAAAGGACCTCGCAAAATCCAATAGAGTAGCCCCCTCTTCATTTCTTTCCCCAAAACCAAAACCACCATGCACATCACCAAAGCCTCCCGGTAACGCCCCGATGCGCCCGTTGAAATCTCCTGCTACAACAATCTTCTCTGAGCTAGGCACGCCTCTCACCACCTCATCCAAAGCCTCCCAAAACCGCATCTTCTCCTCCCCCTCCAAGCCCACTTGCGGTGCATAAGCACTACACACGTTCAGGGTAAACCCCCGAATGACCAACTTAATAGTCATCAACCTATCGTTGATCATCTTCACCTCTACTACCTGATCTCTAAGCTCTTCATCTACTAAGATGCCAACTCCATTCCTACGCCTCTCGCTCCCAGAGTACCACAGCTTGTAACCATCCACATCCCTAGCCTTCGACCCTACCCACTTGGTCTCTTGAACACACGCAATATTAATCCTCCTCTTCCTAAGAATCTTCACAAGCTCTATGGACTTACCCTGAAGGGTCCCTATATTCCAAGACCCAACCCTCAGCCTACCATCACTATCCACACGTCTTCCTCTACCACCCCTGGGGCCAAACCTTGGCCTCCCTCCCACTCCCGCCCTTTCCTCATCCCCCGCCCCCACCACAGCCCCATGCCCAAACCCCCTCGGACATGACCCTATCCGACCATCACCGCCCACAGCCACTACTACAAGAAAATATAAGAAAATATAAACAATGGTAGTAGCAAAGCAGCAGCAAGAAATACAAGCTCACACAAATTCGAAGAAATAATCAAGAAACAAAACTAAACTCAAATAGAGAGCAAACACCACTGGACTCAACACCCAAAGCCCCAAAAACAGAGCCCCAAGCCGATAACCCAATAAAAAGCAGTGCAAGAAACGACAACAGACAATATCAACAAATCAAACGCAAGTCAAGATACAGGAGATAATACTAGCATAATACGAAGAATGCAATAACAAAGGTTAGAAGTCACCGGGTTACGCTTGTAGACCAAGCCGGAAACCAAAACCCAACGTAGATCGGGCTCCGGGGAGTTCCGGGGACGGAGAGACAGCGCTGCTGGATGCAGAAATTGGAGGGAGCGGCGGCTGCTGGAGACCGAGGGGGCTGGTCGTCGTTTGGGGGAGAGGATGCCGAACAGAGGGAGCCAGCGGCGGCGCTGGGCTGGTTCGTCGCGGTTGGAGATGGAGATGGATGGCAGCGATGGGGTCACCTGGTTGACGTTGTTTGTTCGCCGGAGGTGCTGAAACGGAGATCCCATATATCTTTTGATCTTGATTTAGCCCCCAGAGGTACACCTAAGTATATAGACGGTAAGGCTCCCACTTCACCTCCTATGATTGAGGCAAGAAGATCAATCTTTGGAACTAGATTAATAGGGACACATGGCTCTTCCTCCAATTAATATGCAAACCTGAAATGCCTTCAAAGAGTACTAAAATTACTCTTAAATATCTTATCTGCTCCTCTTCTGCCCCACAAAAGATCATTGTATCATCAGTATATTAGAGATGTGTCACCTCCAGGTTATCTCCATTTCTTGTTGACACCTCAAAACCTGAAATCCATCTATTGTCTTTTGCATTCTTGATCATATTATTAAGACTTCCATGGCAAGGATAAACAAAAAAGGGGACAAAGGGTCTCCTTGTCTTATACCCCTTCGGGATGCAAAAAAGCCTCCAGGTGCACCATTGATTAGTATTGAGAACTTCACCGTGGACATGCAAAAACTAATCCATCTAATCCACTTTTCCCCAAATCCCATTCTCTTGAGTGTGTTAAGTAGAAACCCCTAATTCACATGATCATAAGCTTTTTCAATATCCAATTTGCATAAGATTCCAGATTTCTTTTGAGCCAGCCTTGAATCTACTGCTCCATTAGCAATCAGCACTGCATCCATAATCTATCTTCCTTGGATGAAAGCCATGTGCTGAGAATCTACTAGCTTAGCCATCAACCTTTTTAACCTCTCAGTTAGCACTTTAGACAGTAGCTTATAAAAACTTCCTATCAAGCTAATTGGTCTAAAGTCCTTTAGCTCCTTGGCCCCTTTTTCTTTGGAATCAGAGTAATATATGTGGCATTAAAGCTCTATCCCATAGCATAATGATACCACCCCTAGTACCATTAGCTTCTAAACACACGAAATTAACCCATCTCCCTCCACATAATTGTTTTACTATCTCTTGCAAGTTCCCCTGTAACTTTGTTTCTTGAAGGCATACTATATCAGACCTCCATTGCTCAATACAGTTCTTCACCACTGTTCTTTTCCCCCATCATTTAATCCTCTAACATCCCATGACACCGGGTTTAGCTTCATGGATAAGACTGTGAACACCCTTTCCCCTAGTTTCTGCCTTCTTTACTTTTGAATTTAACATCAAAAGTGATTAAATTCTTCAGCTCATTGGCACTCTTAAACCTGTTTTTCCTGATCTCTGAGGATGTCTCCAACCTCCTAGCTTGTCTGCAGGCATCTACTTGCATAAGTAACTCAAGGGCTTCCTTTTCATAACCTTTGAAATCAGCTCCGAACATTTTCCCTAGCTTGATTATGTTTTGCCGAACCCATGCTGATGTGGATTTCCCCATTTCGATAATATCTGTTGATGCTGCTGTCGCTATTGGTGTTGCTTCTTCCACGTTCCATAACTCTCTTCCCATGCATGAATTACCCAACATGGTTTGTTGCTCCATGTAATTTTCAGGTGTCGTTTCCTTCCTCCCTATCATTTCCCCCACTTTCTCAATTGATCCTTCCTCAAAACTTGTTTTATTTTCTGTGTTGATACCTGCACCTTGGTTTTTAATGGAAATCTGAAGCTATTCTGTGATTTCTGCTCTATCGACTTGTGGGACTACTGTTCTTAGCCTCATAATTTCTTCCCACAGTTCATCAGTGAATACACCTGAGTTGAGTTGGGCTTACGGACTTTTCTTTTGTTGTAGCACTTGATTTTGTTGGGCCGGCCCGCTTTTGGATATATTTGGGGTCTCCTTTTCTTGACTTAAAATTGTCACATGTTCCTCACATGAGTATAACTTAAAATTACAGCCCACGTGTGTACTCCAGTCAACAGCTATCAAGGATGCTATTTTTGTGATAACTTCGAAAGAAGATCTTATCCGCAGGTCATTGTCCTTCGTCTTTTCTCTGCGAAGCAAGGACCTCTAGGTAAAACCCTTTTCCAGGGTTTCTCCTGTCACCAATTCTTCCGCCATGGGTTTTGCTGCTGCTACCAGCAACCTCTCAAAAGTTGTAGCTTTTTCTATCCAAATCGGGATTTTGAAGATGTAACCCTCTTTAGTAATGCAGATCTCGTTGGGTATTTTCCGGCCATCTCCCCTGACCTCGATACGCGCCCATTTGAGATGGTTCCTCAGCTCAGTTTCCTCCTCTGTTCTGCACCACCCTCCACATTTATCTCCTATTTCTTGAAAGGTTTCTTTGGACCACAAATGCATTGGCAGTCTGATGGCTCTGATCCATGTTGTTTCTTGATTCTGCTTGTATAATACACAACCAAAGAGTGGGTTCCACAATTCTAGATGAATTTTTGACTTTCTCCAGACCCAATCTCCTTGTAGTATTTGTTCAGCCATGTGTTTATTTGGAAACTCAAAAAGAAAATTGTGCCCTGCCATTTCATAAATGTTGACTCCAAAAGCTTCCTTCCAAGTCCAAGATGCCCACCTTCTTACATCTGCTAGGGTGGGTATCTCCACACCTCCAAGAGATCCAGTAATGCTTCTCCCTAGAGGGCTTTTCAAATTGTCAGAGCCTTCATTACGACCTTGTTGCCATTTACTGCTCTCAACCATCCTGGCGTATGGAACAGTCTGTTTTGAAGGTTGTTTACTGGTACTTAGGTGATTAGCATTTATGAATCTTTCAATCTTTAATGCTATGTCCTTCCACCCTGCATTTATGGCTAGTTCGGGGACAATAATAACTTCTCTAGCCTCCCTATTCAGAGACAGAAAGATCATGTACCTTCCGTGTGTATTATATTTTCTGGTGCCATTATATTCAGCCACTTGTTCTTTTGTCCTCCACCTTCTCACCATATTTTTGTTATCCTTCGAAGCTACTTTGAGTATGTGGCAGATCCATTCCAGAGTCTTTCTGCTCAGAGTTATCCTATGCATTCTGTTTCCACTTCTCTCTACCCAATCAAACCATGTTGAGTTGCCATAGTTCCATATTGTAATATCAAAAGATTTGAAGCCTGCATTGAAATAGATTCTGTTTCTGCCATTGAATTGTGTCGATAAATAAATAGAAGAAAGGGGCTGCAGCAATAATCACAGTGGGTGACTATTGATTGGTTGAGAAGGAAAAAAAAAAGGTATGTTGACGGTGATCGGCGCCGGAATGAGACCTCTACGGTCCTAGAAAGTAGGAGAGAGAAGGTCCTTGGTTACCATGGGAGCATTTTTTTTTTACTTATAGAACAATAGTATATCCACTATCCAGTATATGCTAGATCTTCGAAATATAAGAGAAATAAGAGAAAGGCACCTGCATGGTTACCAAAAGTAACTAAGATATGAATACATGTAACTCAATATGTAATGACTTGCACCTAGTAATTTTGTCTCCGCTGGAATTTGAACCTGAGACCTCATAATTCTCCTCCCATTACATCGACCACTACCATTGGGTGCTTGCCATCACATATATGTATCAACTACATGATTTATGTTAGTATAGAAAACTAAAGATTATAATAATTAACTCATAATAACAAACTATAAATTCTCCCATAATAATGAACAATTGTAACAGGATATCTAAGACCGAGTATCTTAAAATATGAGATAATCAATAATTAACATTGAATTACTCTTACAATTATAAAAAATCAATTTTAAACATTTTTTTCTAATTTTTAAACAAAAAATACAAACATTACTTAGAATTAAATCAACAATACAATAAGTATAATTAACTAAATAAGCAGTAATATAAATAGCATTTATGTGCATTTATTAGTGTGTATGCACAATTACTAATATGTGTATTTACCATTCAATATGCACATAAAGCGAAGTGAGTTTTCATACAAAAACAAATATGATCACCAAGCAGCTAACAATTGATGCAGAATATGAAACCAGAATTATTTTCAATAACAAGAGTAATCAGATGACCCCTAGCTCTAGTTGTACAACTCTTGTAGAGATACAATCAACTTCTGCACACAATTTAGTGAAATTATTAAATAAACTAGCTAGCGTTCTTATTATGTCTAGATTCACTAAAGAGGTATACCTTACTGCTCAAATGTATGGAAACTCAAGCATAGAGGATAGCACGATAAAAGGGGAACCCACCTCTCGGAAATATCCTGCCATTATGGCATTGTACATGCCTGGGGTAGGCCTCACGTTGAACTTCTCCAAATCCTTCAGCATGCCATATGCGCCTTCAAACTGCATTTAGGACAACACAGAGAACACAGAGCTTGACTAGTTAAGTCAACTCATTCAATATCCATATACAAATATTATTCCCCGATAAGAAGACGAAACTTACATCCTTCGACCTCACAGTCATATTTATCATAATCCTGAAGGTCTCGCTATTTGGTTTGATATCGTGACGAAGTATCAATGAATATATTCGATGAACCTAAGATTCATGAGGATAAACATTAAAACATGCTTTACCCCAACAATATATGAATCAAAGAGAGACGCAATGGACAATTTGGAATATAATCACTCGGGAATTAGCCACTCACTGGAAAAACTACTAATGTAATTTTCAATTCAAAGAATCAGTCGAGCAGTAATAAATGTCAGTTGACAATGAAGGAATAAGAGAACACGCACAGGCTAAATTCAACAGAAGAATCTATCGTGCCATGAAGACTTTACCTTTTATTTTATATCACATCATAAACTTAGTACTTATTCGGGCACAATAAGACAAGGATCAATATTTGTGAAGTCCATTTGCTATTTAATACTTAAACCTATTTGGAGACTCTAACTTTGTTGCTTATAAGAGAAATAAGTCTCTTCTCTTTTGAGGAGGAGAACTAATTCTTTCTTTTGCCCTGACAATTGACATTAACCGCATAAAATAACTTCTTAGTGCACACTTGGCAATGGCATAAAATCTTATTAATGCAGGACAAAAAACACCTATATACACGAATTATACCAAAAAATAAAAACCTTACGAAAGGATATGATTTTCTATGGATGACACCAAATCTTCTAAACATACATGAACCTCATAGGTGCACCAAAGAGAAATAACGGAGAGGTGGCTAATCCTCAAGTGAACAAAATCCTTCTCTATGCACTTTAGCAGCCATCTGGTCTTTGTTTACCATAATTTTTTGAATGCCATGGCCAGTGCTAAAGTGCAAGGACTCCAAGGGTTTTAGTCCTTCACTAACTATTTTAGTACATTAGTTTTTCGCATAAAGATGTTGCCTAGGACGTTGTGATTCTTTATCCAAGTTCAGCATTGAGCATCCAACCTGTATTCTAACTATATATACATGATAGCAAATTTATGATAACAACCAAGGAACACATGTGGCAGTTAATCTCATATAATTTATATGCCCTAGCCCAAACTACACGAGAACTCACATATTAAGCTCATGAACTAAAAAAGCAAAAAGCAAAGAGATTCAAGCTAACCTACCAACTGATACTCACAACTTTTATCGCAGGCTTCTAGTATGGAATTCAATGTCTCCAACGATAATTTCATACCTCCTTCAAACATTAGATCAACCATATCTAGTGCAGCATGTACCTATTTACAAAGTTGCAACTATTAGTACATTAGAGAAGTTTACATATCAACCAGAACATGTAATGGCTCTTATTTTTGCATAAAGAAGTCTCCAAGCACTCCATAGTCCATAGAATATCTCTAAGACATCTCTAAATAATCAGTTCATACCTTAAATAACTCACAACAGTACTTAATGAGATTCTGGTACTGGGACGATGCTAGCTTAAGCTCCAACTCAGCATGTAAATTTTTGAATTCAAGGATAATATCTTCAACCTTCCATATACAACAGAGCAATCAGAGTAAACATTTCACTGATGAACAGATAATGAGTACAAGCATAGTTACTACTTAAAATGTCCAACCAAATCTGTACTAGCAAAGAAAAGAAATGATTATTCAATCTAGAGTATTAATATCTGGAGAAAAAAAAATTAATTAGAAGCGCGAAATACAAGAAAAGATTGTTGGAGAAGGTAACGGTTGTATATATTAAGCACAAATCAGTACATAGGTTGTACTGAAACCATATATACATGCGAGCAAAAGAAAGCAAAACAGGCCTACCATCCTAACAAGAACCTAAAGTGTCTAGGATAGATATAGTATCTTCTGAATAGACCTGATTGCACCAAAAACAAAACAACAGAATACAATTAAGTTTGATCTTCTGTACTGTATTGCTACTATTCTCGAAAAGTTATACTCCCTTTAACTTCCATTTATTCCAGTGCATGTGCATCGGTTACACCGTTTAACTGAGCACAGAGTTTAATATGCTAATTTAACTTGTGATTTGAGCAAACAAACAATCCTTATATATTTTATCCAACAATCTTTTTATTCGGCATTTAACACTTTTTAAACTTATGCAAGCATCATGCAAATTATATACCAAGAGAGATTACAAGCAGAACTGATGAAAAGTTTCTTACTGCTAAACTTGGGATGCTAGTTGTATAAGCGTAAATGAAATTTGAGATGACTTTTTCTCCATTACCTGCTTTGAGAGAGACTACATTAGAATGTGTGAACGACATATAAGTTGAAGAGATAAGAGTGATTTCTTAATCAACAACATTATCATAGAAGTTACGGATTTTCTAACAACAACAACAAAAGGAAAATCTTCAATTTCCTTTCAACTGATGCCTATACTTGCAGCATTTTCCGTATGCAGTAATTTATTTACAATAAAAAAAAATTTTGGAGAAAACTGTATAGCAATATCAATTCACAAAATTTGATAATAATTTCTAAGATGAACTGGGACATGATACCGACATGAAGGTCACCCTATGAGTTACACAATTATGGTCACCTTCACTTTATAGAATCCCATGTGATTAGAAATGATTTTTTGAAACATGAGTCTTGTTATTGCTGAATCAACTATATCAAAGTGACGAGTTTACCACTTGTTACCAACTCCTGGAGAAGCTTCACCGCAGAGGACTCCAATCGATACTTCCCCAAGCACTTGAAGATATTTGTGAGAGAAGCAGTAGATGAAATAGTTGTTGTGTCAATAGTTTGTAGAAGCCTCTCAAAATCCTTAACTCGGTTACTTTCGCACAGTGCTAAGAGATAGTTCTCTGCAACATGTTCAACATTGTGAAATTTTAAAATATAGTATTAGTGCATACACGGCTTCTACAAACTCATGCATTTCAGAACAATTTGTATGACATTGCAAGGACATAGTCTAAATTCATCAACAATTTGCAAATGAATTACAAACATAATATGCAACAAACTTGATTTTTAAAAAAGATCCAGTAAACATGACAAAAAGAGGCATGTAACTCAAGCATTTAATAACTAATCATTAAGTGCAACGTACCACACGTAACTTCTAATATACCAACAGGATCAAACAATCAGTTAATACAATCTGAAATAGTAATAGAGCATGTGTCAGTAATTCGCAAACCTTGGAAGACAGATTTATCGGTACCATCATAAAGAGAAAGATGGTAGAGGAGTTCTTCTATTTTATCTTCATTTTGAACTTTAGTCCAAAGCAACATCTCATAGTAAGCTAATCTTGCAAGTGAATCAGCATTTCTATCTATAATGAGCTCGCAGTAAAAATCAAACTCCTGTACCATGCCATAATCAACAAAATACATAAGAATTGGACCATAGCTCTCCTCTTCTACTTGGAAACCCTGTTCTGTCATTGATTTAAGAAGTTGATAAGCCTTTGAAAGTTTCTGCAACGACACCTCTTCATCATTAGTTTCTCTCGCCCTCTCTATACAGAGTTTTATTAGAGAATTATATTCTTTCATTCCAGTTTCTCGTCCCAATTTTCCGAACACTTTAATCGTAGTATCAGCCCCCAATTTACAGCCACATTGGTTAACCAACTGGTGGAAACGACTTATCTCAGTATTCTTGAAGGTCCACTTTTCCTTTCTTTCTCGTGAAATTACTTTCTGCCGTGCTGACGTGTTGCATTTTCCTTCATTTGCTAACCATGGTACATCCAATACATTTTCCAGGCCACTTCTATAACTACTTTCTTCTGAATCAGTCAAATCATAATCTAAATCACCTAAAATAAAAGATAATCAGAAGAATACGTAGATAAATGGTTTGTAAGGGAATTACATACACGTGACATGCAAACACAAATAGATATTCTATGTAATTCATTCTTTGTCCACATCTAATTACATCACAAGGAATCTTTTAAAAAGAATATGCAGTTTCCAAGCCATTAAGCAGACATAGGAAAAGATCTTAAAGCACCATCTTTGAATGCTCTAGAAACAATAAAATAAAAATACCACTAGAAAATGCTTAGCTAGTTCGTACAGTTGGAATTTTCATATCCCTGTAAACATTGTTGATATTTTTTGGATTTTCTCAGCTTGAGCTAACCTTCTGAGACCTTCGGTCTGGACCAACATCATAGTTTAAATGTTCGTTCAATCTTTTTGCTATCAGCTACCATTACAAGAAATTCCTAAGACAGAGAACCACAAAAGGTTCAAATTCCAAACTGGGGAATGACATTTTAGACATTGTGGCAGAACTCTCCAATATGCCAATTGACAAGTTGTTGTGACTCATTTAGGAGTTCTCAAACTATTGTTTAAGACTTCAAAGGTTACAGCATGAGTTACTGAAGTTCCAAGATACCCCACACTCACAAAATCAGGACTCATGAGGAAGGAAAGGAAACAAGACATACCGACAGATATACCATTTCAATGTAGATGAAGGTAATAACAACTTCTATCTAGTGGTAGGACAACTTTGTACACATCAAAAGTTCCCAAATCCAAACCAACGGAAGTATTCAATTTAGTCAATACCTGAAAAATAAAACTCGCACGAAAGCCGGAGGGCCTCTTCATTATAGATCCAACACACTAATATTGTCTTAAGTACAATAAGCAAAACATGATGTTGTAACAAACTAACAATATGATGGTATCTATCATAATGTGCATTCATAACACAATATAGCAAAATTAAAAGAAAACAATCAAAGAGTCAATAAAAGAATACACAGAGGAAAGGTAATAACTAAAAGAAAATGCTCCAGCGTAAGTTAGTTATCCTTCTCGGTTTTGAACTTATCCAAGACTTAGGGCCCATTTGTTTACAAGCAGTAGGGGGGTTATTTTCGTCAACTCTTCACTTATAAATGCATTTGGTGTTTGGTTGTGACCTTGTGGGTGTACACTTAAACTAGGATAAAATTTATACCAAAATCATGAGATTGTCTAGAAAGGGCAGCCCAGAGGCACTAAGCTCCCACTATGTGTGGAAAAGGCCGGACCATAAGGAAAGCAGTCTTACCCTGCATTTCGGCAATAATCACAAGATTATCTATCCCATATAAAAGGTGGGACTATCTATCTTGGTTATAATCAATCTCAGGATTAACCTTGCTTTGGACCAAACAACCCTAAGATATAAATTATCAAGGATGAACCTGATTTATCGAATTAACACAACCCAAAATAGGGGGGGGGGGGGGGGGGGGGGGGGGGAGAGAAAGAAGAAAAACATACCACAGAAAATCGATGATAATTCTCTTGACAGCAGTGTTGGTGATTCTCCTGCACAAACAAACAAACAAATGAAAATTAATTAAGCAATTTTAAGTATTTCTCCTTTACATAAAATAATTAAGCAATTTTAAGTGTTTCTCCTTTTGACTTTATAAAAAGGAGTTGAGTTCTCATATAGCTCAATTGGTTGGCTACCTAAATTTTCACTGTGTTGGTGAGTATTCGATTTCCACATTATAATCCCCTCCCATATTTCCCTTCCCCTATCCCAACAGCAACATATCCAGTGCAATCCCAAGTAAGGTTCGAGGAGGGTAGAGTATATGTACAACTTTATTACCAATACCTTAGAGGTACAGAGACTGTCTCCGATAGACCCTCAACTCAAGAAAAAAATAGTCTAAAGCAGTATAGAGAAAGAAATAGCAAAAAATCACAAATAATAACCAAACTCAAAAGACAAGAAACTACAAGAGTAATACTACAACTAATGATACGGTTATGTAAAGAAAATCCCTTCCCTTATCCTTAATTTCAATATATTATATATATATATATATATATATATATATAACAAGGAGTTGATTTTTCCTTTATAACAAGGAGTTGATTTCTCAAATAAATCAATTGGTCCATGAATTTTTACCTTGTTGGTGAGTGTTCCATTCCCTACTAATCACCTCCCTCATTTCCCCTACCCCCATCCCCAATTTCAAAATAAACGGTCACTCAACTCAACCAATAGTTACTTTTTTTGATAACTATGGCGTCCGGACCAACTTTCGTGCACCTTGGCTAATTCCATATGATATTAGCCACCTCTCACTAGCAACGGGTACCGGGTAACTCTATTCACCAAAGCTAGAACAGATAGGAAAAAACCACTTAGTGTTTTTCGTCTCTGTTAGAATTTGAACCTAAGACCTCGTAATTCTCAACCACTTCATAGACCGCTAGAAGTTGATTTCTCATATAGCTCAATTGGTTGGCTACCTGAAGTTTTACGTTGTTGATGAGTTTTCGATTCCTCGCATTGTCATCCCCTCCCTTATTTCCCATTCCCCTATCTCCAATTTCAAGAAAAAAGGTCACTCAACTCAACTAAGAGTTTCTTTTTTGATAACCATGGTGTCCAGACAAGCTTTTGCGCACCTTGACTAATTCCACACGATATTGGCCACCTCCCACCATATACCTACTAGGTAACTCTATCAACCAAACTAGAACAGATGGAAAAAAACCACCTAACTTTTTTCGTCTCTATTTGGATTTAAACCTAAGACCTTGTGATTCTCAACCACTTCATAAACCACACCCTTGGGTGCCTCAAGTAATAATTACGAGTTATTACCTCAGAAAGTCACTATTTTTCACTCCCTCTGTCCGCTATAATAAAAATAGACGTCCAACAATATTTGTCCAGTTTAAAAAAACAATGGATAATTTACCCTTTTCTACCCATTCCATGAATAAAATTGAAATCGAATACTCCCTCTATACAACGATACTCGTCCACTATACTAAAAACATATGTCACAACAATATTTGCCCAGTTTAAAATATCAATGGATAATTTACCATTTTCTACCCATTCCACTAATAAAAATAAAATCAAACAAAAAAGTAAAGTTCAACCAAATAGTAAGAATTAGGGAAAGTGTAGTTACCATGTGAGTTAAACTTCAAAGTTTCAGCAGCAATTTCACTAAGTGGCTTGGAGGATACATAGTTTTTAAGGGCAATATCTTCAGCTGAATTTTTAGGTGAAGCAGATTTCCATTGCTTTGATAATTTACTAGCCGAACGGAACAAAGAACTTAGGGTTTTCGATTTTGAACCGCGCATCAGCAATGACCCGGAATTGACCGGACTGATTATAGATTCTTCTCCTATGGGAAACTGATGTTATGGTGAACAAAAAAGCTTCACTCTTGCCTTTACAATGTTCGATGAATAAATTATTTCGACATTAATTTTATTAATAAACTAATAATTAAAATAACTTATTTCGAAATTAATTTTATTAATCACCTAATGATTGATAATTTTGATTTTCAATTGGTAGTTGAAATATAATTGTGGCCTGCTCCTATTTGCACCACCACAAAACTCTTGTTCTTATATTAAAAAAATGTGCAAAAATAGTGTCGATGTAATATATTAAACAAATTGATAAATCCATCCATGTAATATATTTATAATTATTTAAAATAAATAAAAACATAATTTTCATAAAAACACATCGAGTTAATTAGTCTTTTAATCAAATATTTAGTCAATTTTATAAAAGCAATTAATTGATGCGATTGATAATTAAATTTCTCCTAAAAAAATTGACAGCAGAATTTGTCTGTTATTTTTCACATAAAAATATAATTAAAGAGTATAAATAAATAACATGAAAATCTAAACCATCTAGTGCTAAAATAATACATCGATCAATCTTTTTTTGATCCATTTTATTTGATTAATTTTTAACCTGTAATTCTTTAAAATCGATTCAGTTAGTTTTCATTTCAAATTATCTTGTTTTTTTAATATAAGTCACATAAATGCAAAAAAAAAAAAAAAAAAGTATCTTTTGCTTTTTTTCTGTTTTTCACTTTCTATTCATTGTTATAGTGAAGAATATCAATTAGTGAATTCTAGTAAGGAAAGGGGAAAAAGTATTTACTCTTTTAGGAAACCCATGTGAGTTCCTTTTCTTTTTACTTAATAGAAAAGCATGGCCCGTATCAGCACAGGCCCAATATTAAATATTTTAATTATATATAATAATTTAAATTAATGTCAATTCAAATAATGAATTATAAAACACGGATACACAAAATTAACATATTAATTATTGGATAGTATTTTTTAAAGAATCAAGTCTCACAAGATAAATATGTATATTTTATTCATATAAATGACAAAATTTGATGCGTTTTAAAGTTTCGATCTTTAATCATATAATAAAAGGTTATCTAGTCATGCGTATTTTTTATATAATTTTCAAATAATATATGTTACTCTCCTTGTTCAAACTTTTATGAAATTTATAATCAATTATATTTTTTAAATAACTGAAGTTGTTAATTATTGTGATTTATAATATCTTTCTTCTATTTCAAATTAAGTGACACTAATATAATTTTGAAAGTCAATCAAATATTTTATATCTTTTAATTTTTTTTAAGTTGTTAATTATTATGATTTATAGTATTTTTTACATATTTTTTGAAATATATAACAGATTAAATTATTTTTAAATATTTTATGTGGTTAACTATTGTAATTTATAATACTTTTTATGTAATTTTCAAAAAACATATGTTACGCTCCTTGTTCAAATTTTTGTGTCATCAATAGTCAATTATATTTTTAAATAATTTAAAATTTTAATTATTGTGATTTATAATACTTTTCTATTCAAATTTAAGCGGCACAATGCTTTGATGACCATAATAATTAATTAAGGGTGATTTAGTAAAACAACGATTGAAGCAGTGAAATAAACATGTCTTAAATGACTTACAATAATTAACTAAAAGTGATATAGCAAAAATAATATAAACAAAATACTTGTGAAAAAAATTTAAGTGGACCTCATATAAAATGTCAAGTTAGTTTAAAACATCGAGTGTTAATTATCATTTTATATATTTTTTATTAAATACTATTATTTTTTAATACTTAGATAACTTATAATAATTAGGGTGATATTTAGTAAAATTATGATTAAAGTAGCTAAAGCAAACATGTTATATATATAAATTTTACTTTTTTAATAAAATATTATTAGTCTTTTAATTTATAAATAACTTATAATAATTAATTAGGGGTGATACAGTAAAATTACTGTTGAAGCACACATATCATAAATGTTTATTTTACCTTCTTTAATTAAATAATATTATTTTTAGTACATAACGATTTATAATAATTAATTAAGGGTGGGATAGTAAAATTATGAATTTAAAATTATTAATTTTTTAATACATAAATGAGTTATAATAATTAATTAGGGGTGATATAATAAAATTATGGTTGAAGCAGCTAAAGCAGACATGTTATAAATAAATATTTAACTCTTTTAATTAAATATTATTAATTTTTAATAATTATTATTATTATTTATATATATGAATAATTTATAATAATTAATTAAGGATACTATAATAAAATTACGGAGCAAACAACCTAAAAAAGCAATAGCGAAAAAAAATTGGTGAAAACTATGAGGGGCCGTTTGGTGTGAGGTACTAAGACAAGTTATTCCGGGGTAAAATAATAGTCTCGGGATAAACTTTTCAATACACCGTTTGGTTTGGCAATACTTGGGATAACTTATCCCGGGATTAATAATAATCCCGGAATAAGTTATACCGCATATTTGGTGGTATAAGTTATCCCACCTTAATTTATCCCGGGATAAATTATAAAATGACAAAAATATCCCAAATCCATTACAAACACATTTCTCCAATCTTTTTCATCATCTTTAATTATTGCTTTTGAAATTGAAAAAAGAATATTGATATCTACTTGATTATCTAAAACGTGTTATTTATGACAAATTAAAAAGACGAAAAATATCTTATTTGAAATGAAGGAAATATATGGCTAAGAAAATTAGCCTCTTATTAATTAAACTTTGTAAAAAAAATTTCATTTCATTGCTTGTGAAATTTATAAACTTATACGATATTTTCTTATATAAAGAATCAAAATGCAAAATTAACAAATTAAAAAATAAAATATGTTAGATTCATACATAATAAGGATCAAAACTAGGTACTATAATTTTTTATATATCCAACAAAATGTAGGTACTATGATTTTTTAAGCATAGAAAAATAGAATTCAACATCAACGTTTTTCTTCCAAGTGTTATTTTTGTGAATTGATACCACAAAAAGTTCTTACTACATAATGAAAAGACTAACTAAAGTAAGTAGATTTTATAATAATAATTATCATTCACTAGTAATCTATAAAATATTTAGCAACTAAAAAGGTGTTGCCTAGTTTCAATATACATTGTCGTTTCACAATCGACTCTATTGTTCAATTACATATTTTAAATTAAATAGTTTTTTAATAACTTGAAAATTGATATTGTATATATCAATTAAAATGAATTTTAATATTCTATATTATATGAGTAATATGTGTTTAAATGAAGTGACATAAACCAAAAATCTTTTTTTACTTTAATAAACTTAAGTTGAAAATTTTTAATTCAAACTAAATAAGATGTAGTGAGATTTTTTTTTTAAACGCACACGGTATAATCATGGGAAGGCACATGCAAAATAATTAAATCTAAATAAGATGAAAGTTTTATTTTAAAAATACACGCGATATAAACATGAAAATGCACACACAAAAAAATTAAGCTAAATAAGATGGAAGTTTTATTTTAAAGAATAAATATTTAAAGCTTGAAAACAAATATATATAAACAAAAAAGAAGTTAAATAAGATAGGGGTATTTTGGTAATCAAATACTTTATTCTTAGAAATTATACCATGCATATTAATTTGAAAACAACAAACCAAACACTCAATAAAAAATAATCTCAGCATAACTAATCCAGTATAACTTATCCCATCATAACTAATCGCAGCATAACTACATTTCCAACCAAACGACACCTGAAACTGCAAAGTGTGTAGAGGTATGGAGTGAAATACGTGTCTTTAGAGTATATGGACTAATATTATCTAGGGTAAAATTCACAAGTAGCATACTTAAGAGCCTAATTACTGATTTTATAGCAACAGATTCATAATTATATTTTATAGCAACTTTTATTTTGTATTTTTAAAAAATGATGCTGTAAAAATACATCTACAAAAAAATTATTGCACTTAATTAACTAAAATTAGTTGAGCTATATATGGTATAATTACCAATCAAGTAAATATGTTGATTCCTTTTCCATTTAAAACACTTAAAAAACGTGACATCCGTTATAATCAAATAATTCAAATTTCAGTTTTTCACCATTAACAGCTGCATATTTTTTTTTCAATTTCTTCTAAACCAACCCTGTATTGCTTAATCAAATTGAACTGATTCTTATGCGAAATTAACAGCAATTGCAAAACGAATTAGTTATTCGATTGAATCAAATTCAATTGTTGATTCATCTATTACATTTGTTTGAATTCAACTGTCAGTTGAAAATTCAACCATTACTGTTGTTCAAGGTACATAACCATTATTGCAATTCAGTTCACTTTTTTTTTTACCATTACTGATGTGCTTATCAAGTTTTGGTTGTTGTCGTTAATTTGTATGTGAAAAAATTGTAAAACAAATTACAGTTATAATCAAGACAGCAGTAAAATTGGAATTCAAGTATCTATTGCAAATTTCATCTTTAAAGTTGTTTCAATGGGAAAAAAATCAGTATTCAGCTTTATTTTTGATGATCGTTTGTTGTTATATTGATTGTTTTAACAATAGAATAATTGTAAACAACTTTCGAATTGAAGTACATTCAATTTTTTTTTATTTTTTGAAATACTAGATAATTGATTGAACAAATGTTTCTGTTGAAGTTGACGTTACTCTATGAACCCAGATAAAAGTATAAAATATCTTCGTCCATGTGTATTTTTGATGTGTTTAATGATAACACTGCATATGTGTTTTTGATATTGTTAATGGTAATGGTGCATATGTATTTTTTGTTTTGTTGTAGGAATATTGATATATAAATGTATATTTGCAAAAATATTTTAGTTTAAGGTAATCTTGTGTGTAAGTATTTTTTTAATTGAGATGTTGGTTGTGTATCTTTATTTGCACGTAAATCTGAAAAGTGTGTGTTATAAGAAGGGATATTTGACAAATTGATATGTAACATATCAAATTATAAATTAGTTATGCTCCAGATGTATTTTTTTGATATGCTTAGTTTTAACACTGCGTATGTATTTTATATGCGATATATGTAAACACTGCATATATATTTTTGTTTTGCTTGTGGGAATTTGAGAGTATAAGTGTATATGTGATGATATGTTTGGTGCCTGTTTTACTTCTGTTTGATCAAATAGTTTGTGTATTTTGTATTTTAGAAATGGGAAGCATACCAGTCCTTGTGAAGCACTCTGGTCGATGGACGTACGAAAAGAACTTTGAAGAATATGTCACTGATGCTATACTGTTGAACACATCAGCCACATTCGTTGAGCTGCACGATGTTTTGGCATCTTACTTAAGTGTGGATTTAACCTTCAAATGTATTCTAGTGGAATATCAAATCACTCCTAATGCAGGGCAGATAGAAATACATAACGATATGGGTTTAAAAGTGTTTATATTTCAGAAAACATTGATACAAGACATGAATTGTCTTCCTTTATATGTAAGCATTTTGGATAAATTTGTAGGGAGCAACTTGGAAAGTTCATCTATATGTGTTGCTAAAAGAGGAATCAACTGTAACAACTTGGAAACAGTGATAAATACAACAAATGAAGGAGCTTTGGCGGTTTGTGAAAATACATAAGCTTTAGATGTTTTTGAGATGGATCCTGTTGAAGTGATTATCTTCGACCCACATCATAAGCATGTTGAGGAATACCAGGTTTACTTGAGAAAAAGAATTTTAAAGTCAGTCATAAAGGACTATTCAATTAGGGAGAAGTTTCAAACGCGCAGTGAAAGGTCAAGTAAGAAACCGTACGTACATTCTATATCTCTCAGATCTTGTTTAATATTAGTTTGGATATGTATTTTTAATGTAATAAATTATGTTGCGTGCAGATTTACATTGTTTTGCAAATCAATAAACTGTGAGTTTTTAATGCGTGCATCAGGAATAGGAGAAACAGGAATGTTTAGAATAAGAGAATTCAGACCTCAGCATACATGCCCAGTGAAGGACAATATCTATCCAAAGGTGCATGTAACTAGTATGTTGATAGCTGGTATGGTTAAACAGAAATTCAAAAACCACAAAAGAAAATACAGTGCGACGAGAATAAAATGACATGAAGAAAGATTTTGGTATAGATTTGGCATACACTTTATGTTGGAGGGCAAAGGAAAGAGCGTTAGAAGAATTGAGGGGTAAGCCATTAGCATCTTATGGGAAACTGTCATCATACTTATATGTTCTAAATACTACCTATTCGGATTCACATATAAGAATGAAGAAGACAGATGATAATGCGTTCTTGTATGTATTTATCGCTCTACATGCATTCATTAAAGGATTCGATCATTGTAGACCAGTCGTAGTTGTTGATGTTACTCATCTGAGAGAAATGTATACTGGGGCATTTATAACAGCATGTACAACGGATGGAGCAGGTTAGTATCATTTAATTATTATAACTGGTTATATTTTTTTTTTTGGCTTTCTGTTGTGGAGTTGAAAAATACATATATCCAATTCATCTATACATATGTGTATATAATTAGATACATGTTCAAAGTTTTCTGAATGAAACATGTAAAATTGATTATGTTTGATAGTGAGGTTAATGTAAATTTTATTATATGTAATTGATACAATTTTTTGGTTGATAAAATATACATTTTAATTGAACTATATTGTAATAAATACATATGCAGTTCCTAACTGTATTTAAATCGGCCTACGCATATTTTTTTTATATGCGCAGGTTCTATATTTTCTTTGGCATATGTTGTGCTTGATTCTGAAAATTATGAATTATATATACAGGTCATATATTTTCTTTGGCATATGGTGTGCTTGATTCTGAAAATGATGCATCTTGGGCGTGGTTCTTCAAGAATCTAAATGAAGCATACGGGGTTAGACAAAACACGTGTGTTTTGTCTGATAGGAATCCAAGCATCATAAAGGTTGTTGGCGATGTGTATGAAGATGTTCCATATTATGCATGTATGTGGCATCTATGGGGTAATGTGAAAAAACTTTACAGAAAGTCACACGATGCATTGTCGGAGATATTTTATACAATGGTCAAATCATATTCAAAGTCAGAATTTCATATGTTAATGGAAAAAGTTGAGGCAGCTGATATAAGGGTGAAGATATATTTGGAATTGTCCGGTTACGAAAAGTGGGCTAGGTCGTATGCAACAGTTCACAGAGGATGGACTTTGACTTCAATCATTGCAGAGTCAATAAATGGAGTGCTTGTATCAGATAGAGAACTGTCAGTTTATGACTTTCTTGAGAAAGTTCGATTACTGTTTGCAAAATGGAATTGTGCAAATAGGCAGGAGGTTTCATATACCTTCACAACACTCATTGAAAAGTTTAATGACATACTCAGTGAGAACGAGGCTTTGTGTACCCCTATGACGGCATGACCTTTTTGATTTGTGAAAATTTTAATTATGGAACATAAATATGAAAGGATAAAATGCATAAAGTATCAATGTGAAAATACGTTCCATGCAGTTGTAAATAAAAGAAAAGATATAAAACATAAAATATATGAACATTTAAAATACATTATATGTATTTTGCATATGTATATTGTTGTATTGAAAATTACTAGCAACTGCATATGTATTTGGTTGCTCTGTAAAAATGTACTCTCCATATGTATTTTTATTGCATAAATATTTTTTTATTTTTATGTCAGGTTGTACCAGCCACAGAATATATATATATGGTACACGCCAAACAAAAACACTTCATTGTTTGCATCAAAGAAAAGAAATGCTCATGCAATGCTTTTTAAATAGATGAGATACCATGTGCACATGCTTGTGCGGTGTTAGAGAAAAAGAATTTTGAGAAGGGGTCATACTTTTCTGATTTGTTTAAACCAAAAACAGTTTTGAAGACATATGATGTTCCAATCTACCCGTTGTCACACAACGATGATTGGATAATTCCAGAGACCACACTTGCTGAAATAGTACTGCCTCTAAAATACAAAAGACCTCCAAGAAGACCTGCAAAGAAGGATCGTGGAAAATCAGGCCGGGATATGTTTGGAAATAAGAATATCAACTCATGTGGTGGTTGTGGGGCTAAGGGTTGCAATAGGCGCTCTTGTAGGAAATATCGCAAATGATACATTCTTTTTTCTGTATTGTTTCTTAATTTTTTTTTTCCTTTTTTATAATGATGAAGTAATTCAGTTTAGTTAATCCATTTATGAATCATTTGACAATTAAAGACAGTAATATTTGAATAATGGAACTATATATGTTTCAAAATTTGTACATCGCATATGTATTTTTAAGCAACAGTTCATATGTATTTTTGACATAGTAAATATATGTTAGGTTAAAGGTGGTAACTTTGATTAACAAAGCAAGTATATGATTCGTAATTGTTCAAAGTTTTAAATATATGTGACATATAAATATATGTTTGAATTGCATAATGTTATTACTGCATATAAATTTATACTGTAAAAATACATTTGATGTATAATACAAATATATATTTTTTTAAAAATATAATCACTGCATATGTATTTTGTAACTATAGACAAACCTATAACTTCATAAAAAAGTCAAATTTATCTTTAATTCAAATTCTCAAGTATAATTATTTTAAATGAACACATATCAAAATTAAATATTAGGTTTGATCAATATGTATTTTCCAACATCTTTATATTAACACGAAATATGTATTTTCTGGAAAAATATTTATAACGTATAATTCATATGTATTTTATAGCAAAATATCAACACTGCATATATATTTTTTAAATATCTGCATTAAAATGTCAAATTACACTTTAATTTAAATCCTAATTTATAATTATAGTTAATGAAAATATAGTAAAAATGCATATTAGGTATGTTGCAGTTGTATTTTTTAAGTGTTTGTTTCAAATATTTCATATGTATTTTTTTGCTGAATAACAATTGATTTATACTACATATGTATTTTTAAGGATAGGAATGTGGTGAAAAACTTTAAGGAACAACAACAACATACTAAAATACATATTAGGAATGGTCCATATGTATTTTTGCAATATTTGATTTTAACACTGCATATGTATTTTTATACGATATATATATTTGTAAATGTAAAATAAATATTTGTTCATCTAAAAACAAAGATATATATTTTTAAGGCATAAAAATTCCTGCATATATATTTTCAGAATAATATGAACAATACATATGTATTTTACAATAAAATCACACACTAAAATGAAGAACAACATAAAAGACTTATATTAAACTTGAATTAGTGCTATTATAATCTACAGTTAGAACTACTTCAAAACACCAAAATTAGTTTGTATAATCAGTTCCTACATCCATAAACCATCAGTCATCATACATCAAAAACTTCAGTTACACTAATTATTCTACTTTGTCTTGGAGGCCTCAAAGGTGCTTCAACATCACTATGAGCATTTAATTCTTGCTTTCTGGTTCCATAATCCCACAAAGTTGCAGCACATCTTGTACGGAGTGCATTGGGGTCGAACTCAGTCTCAAGAATTTTGTGACCATAAGAAAGACACTCCGCATATGTAACCATATAGACACCACAATCCCAACAAAAAAACACACACATATGTGCTTAAATATATATTTTTTTAAAAATAGATTTTTGCTATATGTAAATTAAATCACTTACAAGCTTCCGCTCGGTTGTTGAGGCAAATTCTCTTGAAATAACACATCAAACATATCTGAGGAGTCTTTGTCTTTGTATTTTGGATGGTTTTCAACATGAATTCCTTTCTTAACGTAGAAATCACAATGTTCAAGACACAATGGGATAATCACAGCTAATTTTTCAATGACATCAAGAACAGCCGAATAATGTCCAGATGATTCATATGAATCATATAGGAATATGCACCTCTCTGAGAAAGATAAAATTGCTAGCACCCAATGATGTTTTTCCTTTATATTTACTGAAATATAAATATCTTCCACTGTATGCCAGGCACAACAGCATGCCTATGGAATCCATTTATGTATTCATTAACATGTGCCACATGTCCTCCAGCCATAAGGTTTTCAGCATCCGCAAAATAAACATTATGGAGAGAGCTAATTATGTTCATAAAGTTGCAATTTACTGTGCTGAAATTGTAAGACCTGTTAGGGTCATACTTTGACTTCTTCCTCAAGTAGTAGAAGCAAACATCAATATGCTGCAGTACGTAAGAACACAAAAATTTAATATAATTAAACTATTTGTATACTAAATGGAGCATGTGTATGTTATATAAAAATACATATGTAAGTTATAGTGCATCACATCCTTTCTTATATAATAAAAAATTACATAGAAAAATACATATTTGCACCTGCATATGTATTTACTAACATAATATGTAATTTAATTACTGCTATAAATATAAAAAAAATATTGTTAAAAAAAGATACTAACCGAGTCGGTCCATGACTGATCAGGGAACCCCATTGTGTAGAACTAGTTTTTATCTTCAACAGTCTCAAGTTCGAAATGCATCATTGGAATGGTTGATTTTTTCCTTTTGTAGTGATCCGCATTTCTCTTCCTGTTTTTTGTTGTTAATAAGTATATGTTAAATCATGAGAAGATGATGCAATTTCTTTTTAAAAAAATTAAAATTGGTCAATAGAAATACCTTTTAGCATCAACTTTGAGAAGGTCTTTAGAAATCCAATCCCTAAACTTGTTGACAATTTTTGTATCCACAATCCCATCAATCGAATGATAAACAAATGGATGTTTCTGTGGGAATATACTTATGTGTCCTTCCGAGCTCTCTATATAGTTACGCAATACAAAAACGTAATTATTAAAAAGTATTTGCATAACATGTTACATTGTAAACTAAATATATAACTAATTGTACTTACCGACAGCTGAACCAAATTTTATCCTGTAAGGTAACTCTTTGAATTTGGATGGTCGCCTAATCCTTAACTTAGCAATAGAATTTTGAATTTCACGATTAGCAGAGGGATGGACAATAATGCTTTTACTACTGTATACATTCAAAGTAGGAAGCAAGTCATCTGGAATTGTGTCTTGTGAATCAGGCAAAACTGTTTCATCCCTTTTTTTCATCAATGGTTAAGTCTTGTGTTTTAGGAGTTGTCATAATCTGCTCCTCTGTACCAACATCAACCTCTCCGTGCATGTCTGCTTTAGAGCTCGAACCAACGTTCTCTTTGTTTTTCTTCAAAATTGGAAAAAAATTAATTTTTTATGTCCAAAATAATCCACATAACCTCAAATATATTCATAATACATACCCGACAATGCTCTTGAACAACAGATTCAGACTTCTTATCATTAAAATGTTCATCGATTTATTCTTCTTCCGAAGTTGCCAATGGATGTCTCGTGGTGCTTTCTCTTCGGTATGCATTAAGACTTGGTAACAACTTATCTGGGATTGTAAATTACGAATCAGACAAATTTGTATCATCCAATTTTTCATCGATAATCTGCAATAGAAATAAAAGAAAATATATAATTGTCTTATGGATTGTTATGATTTTTACATCATATAAACTGAAGTGCAATTCATTATACATACTCGATCATCGTGATGAACAATCTTCTCAGAAAGATTATAATCCAAATTTATACTTTGGAGAAGCTCATCAGGGATTAAATGTTGAGAATCAATTTGAATGTTTGTTTTATCTGGATGCAAATCAGTGCACCCCTTGCAAACAATCAAGAAAATTAAACCAACTTCAAAAAAAAAAATCCAGTTGTATATATTTACACAGGAATATATATATAAAATAACATATAACTGCTACAAAAAAAATAATTACATTTGTGCACTCAAAAGAATAATAATATTTTCTTTATTTTTTACCTTTGTACCATCCTAATTCTCATCCAAATTTTGATCAACAATAGGACTGAATTGTTGTGGTGATGTTTCAACACAAGCATAATCCATTTGCTGTGCTTCAACCTCTGTATCTTCATGTTGTTGCTACAAATACAATTTGAATAAACTACTATTATTGATTTCACTTGATATGTATATAACAATCCACTGAAAAAAAATACTGTTGGAAAATACATTTCTTGACACACAACATATGTATTTTGCAATACATTGCAGATGTATTTTTTCAAAATAAATATGTATTTTTTGAATAAACTCCATATGTATTTTTAGTGATATACTGCATATGTATTTTTTACAAACTCTATGTGTGTATTAAACAAAATACATTTCATATGTATTTTTTTATATCAAATCATATGTATTTTTTGTGTAAACTTCATATGTATTTTTAGCAATGTACTGCATATATATTTTTTCATATACTCAGCATAATTTTTTTTTTAATAATGTGGATATTATATAATAATAAAACTTTTACCTTGCTATGTTCAATTGCTTTGACCATTTTTTAAAACTTTTTCTTCACTAATTGACGAATTCATGTAAACTCTTCACAAACTCCTTTAAAATCTTGACGAACCTGTATTCATACAAATTCATTAAACACATATTTTTTAATGTAAAACAAGCATTTGACAAAAAAAATTACCTCTTCGCGGAATGCATCAAAAAATTTCTTAGAAATAAATTTTTCTTTCTCAACATGACTCTCACGCTTTGATGCGGCTACTTCCTCTACATAACTATCTGCCTTTGACTGTACCTGAGGAAAAATAACCCTAACTGTTTTCTTTCCTTCCTTTGTTTTTGAAGAAGAAGTCTGTCGTGTTGGAATTGGCTTGAATACTGGTGTCTTCATTACAGTAGCCTTGGCAACACGATGAGGTGGAGTCCTCGTTTGGGTACGCGCGCCATCAATATTCACTTGCTTTTTCCCTGCAGGTTTCTTCGCTACTGGGGTTGAAGAATCCACTTTCAGTTTCTTCTTTGAACGTTCATTGATCTTCTTTGGTGGTAGATTCTGGAAGTCATCGTCAGAATCAACTGAACGTTCATCTTCAGTTACATCCTTCTTTGGTATTTCAAGCTTTGTCATTTCCATTTTAGTTGGCTCTATGTTCTTAAATACAACCTACGAATATGTTAAATAATATGTTAAAGAATTGAAAATGAAATAGAATATATGTATACAGTACATATCAATGCATATATATTTGTTCACAACAAACCTTGCCATTGTCCTTGAACATAGCATTCATCAAAAACTCATAACGTGAACGAGGTGAAATCGTCTTCCAATTTAATAATCGGGGAATCCGATTCTCAACCTTCAATGCAATCTTTGGTGGGACATTTGAACAACACTCATATAGTCACACTTGAATAGCCAATAACATTCCCTGAATCAAATAAAATTTACCCCCAACTTTCAGCCGATTGTTCAAACTTCTAGCTAGATCTTCAAAAGATAAAGAACCCCATGGAAAATCCTTATATCTACCACTATCTACCAAATCAAAATGAAGACGGGGTATAACAACAGTGTCAATGTTAGACAACACAAATGAATGTAGGAAATACAGAATTGCAAATTTCTCAGCATCCTCATCATTATTTTCCCTCATACTTTCTCCGTGAATTCTAAAAATAGTTGTCTTTTCTGTATAATTCTGCCCCATTGAAATACTTTTCAATCATCCTATTTGGTACACCCTCATCAAAAGTAAAGTCATACCTATTAGACACACAATTCAATCCGGTTATGGTAGCAAATTCCATGGGAGTAAAACTAAGAGAGGTGCCATTAGCAGATATCATAATACCAGAAGAAGAACTATCCTTCACCTCAAGTGTCATAACACATCTACACAACTGTGCTTATACTACACACCGCTTCTTCTTCATAAAATAACCAAAAATGTTATTCTCACAAAAGTTTTTAAATTGTTCCTTATTTAAAATTGCGCGATGCTTCCATAAATATCATTGTCACTGTACGAGCACATGTGCGGTGCAAATCTTTGAAGTTTTCTGACAAGAAATATTTCGTCCCGCATCACCTATACAAAGTAAAACTACCACTTCTTAATCTGTAAACAAAATTCAATCAAACAAAAAAAACATATAACATGCATATATATTTCAGATGATTAAAATGCATATGTATTTTGATCAACTCATAAATGCAACCAACATTGAAAATACATATCAAATGTACTAAAAATACATATAAACAATAGGTTGTTACGGTATTTGAACTAAAATAACATGCATATGTATTTTAACATTGTAAAACATACAACAAACACTGAAAAATACAAATATTCAATATGCATATCAACTACACTAAAAAAACATATGTGTCAAAATTATTCAACTATACTAGAAAAATATATATCCAAAATACTATTAATGAGTAGTTAATTTCAACAATATATTTTCACATAATCCCTAAATATCATCATAACAGAAAATACATAATTACTTGAACACTAAAAAAAAAAAAATACATTTTAAAAAAAAAAAACTTCTTCCTCACTTTCTTCTTAAGATTCATCATAAAATTTCTCAACCTTGTCTTCAATTTCTTTAGATTTTCTTTTCTTCTTGAGTTGTTTTTTAGTTTTTTTGTTCCTTTGGAGAAGGAGTTTTCTTCAACCCTTTTCTCTTTTAAATTTTCGTCATCTTCACTTTGTCGATACAGAACTTCGACCTAATCTCTTTCGATATACCAGATTTTCTCAATTGTAAAGGATTTGAAACAACAGTTACTAAATCTTCTTGAGTTAACCCAAGACTAAATGATGGTGCATCATACACTAATTTCATATTCCTTGTACCACTGTTTATAGGTGTTTTTGCAGTGTGTTCATCCATAAAAACACAAAACTCTTAAAAATTAATTTTCCGATGAATTAGAGTAAACAAAAAAAAAAAATCGCTCACATGCAAACTACTATTCCTAATTACCTGAAATATGAGAAGCAAATCCTTATTACAAGCAAATTTAGATATTTGAAAGTTATATGAAAAATGTTAGGAGTTGCAATTATGACATGTAAAAATGGTTGATTAATCTTAGGAGCTTATTAAAATGTTAGGAGTTGCAATTATGACATGTAAAAATGGTTGATTAATCTTAGGAGCTTATTAGATTAACTTAATAATTTAAAATTAAAATTTAGATATTTAAAAGTTATATGAAAGATACTATAATATGTTGACAAATAAATGCATCCTCTTGAAAATAAAACATAACAAGTATTTTGAGATAGAAGTAGTAGATAAAAGAGTGAATTGTAGATAAGGAAATTAGTGGGAGTTCTCTTTGTAGCTGGTTTTGAATTTGGTGTCTGATTGTAGGATGCTTTCAAATTCAGTACCGGACTTGTCGTTCATGAATATTTATGGTCAACTTGCTCAAGTACCTGGTGCTATAATTATTATTGATGGTGGGTACTTCTCTTTGTGTTACACTCAATTTTTTAGTTGGCACAATGCTCTAGTTGTTTTCTTTTACTCGTTCAATTTGGCATTTTTAGATAAATTTTAATTTAACAGTGTAACGTTATAAGGCGAGATAATTTTGTCAAGCTTATGCAAAAACTGGCGCCGCGCCAAGCTACTGGAACTGCAACATCACCGCGACGCGCCGTCATGGTGCTATAGCCACCGCGATGCATTGTTTTGGAGATCCAAACATGGTCCAAACCTCGTCGATCTGTAAATTCCGAAACTTACTCTAGACGCATGATTCTTACCCCCTGAACATGAATCAACTCAAAACCCATTAAAATTTCTCAAAGTTAGAAGGTCGCTAAGTCCTTAACACAACTAAATTTTTCAGGCTTTTAGCCCCTCTTATGCAAGCACTAGGAACTGAGTTGAACTAAGAAAAGTACGGGATATTATATTGTGTTGTCCGGGCTCAAATATTTATTCTACTAGCTAAGATTCTGAAGATGATAGAGACGCCTACTGCAGAAGCTATGTATGATGAGGGATCAAAGAGAGCTCTTTTCTCTTGGGATAAATTTTGTTCTCCAGAATCTGTAGAAGGTTTGAATTTAATTAATTTGGTTATTTGGAACAAGGCTGCAATTGCAAAGACTCACTGGGATTTGGCTCAAAGGTGGATTCATCAAAGGACAGCAGTTGTTGATATGATAATTCCACAAGGAGCTAGCTAGTTGGATGGTACGAAAAAATCTCTGCGCTAGAGATACTTTGGGACAGGTTCAACGCTCTCTACAAGGACAGAGGAATTTGATCAAGAAATTGCAGCATTTTTGAAGGTAAAACACACACCTAAATAGCATTACAAGAGAAAAATAGCTTGTGTTTGTAACACAAGAGTGAATGGTGATTTGAAAGGGAAAAAAAAATTATAATGAACATGTTAGCACTTCTGCTTATAGCTCATTTTGCATAACTAGGTCCTTTAGTTTTTTCTATCTAGTTAAGATTGGCTGACCTGTCATTAACAAGACTACTGTTTTGTAAATATTCTACTTTTGTGATTAATGAAAGTTCAATTATCAAAAAAAAAAAAACTTCTTCTTTTAAATCTTAATATGTTTATTGTAATTAATATTAATATCATGTGAAAAAAACTATTTTATCTAAAGCGAAAAATTGATCCTTCACATTTTTAATATATTAAAGCTCAAAGATTAGAAATAGAAATAGAGATTAAAAGTCAGTTTGGATAGTTTAAAAAAATAACTTTCTAGTTTAAGTGATTAAAAGTTTAAAATAAGTGTTTATAAATTAAACAATAAGTGTTTGAATAAAAGTGTTGAAGCTGAAAAAAATTATTGATGTGTTTGGTGAGCAACTGATGTTAAACACTTTTTAAAATAAATTAATTATCTTTAAAGTTGTTAATACCATAAATAGGGTAAGTTTTAATTCTAAAATTATTTTTTTGAACAAACCTTCGATGTAATGACGAATTTGATGAAAATAAAGAAGAAAGATGAAGAGAAAATTTGAGGGGAGAGATAAGCGAAGCGACAAAGAGAAATATATATATATATATATATATATATATTTGAGGACTATAAATTTAGAATATTGTTGTAACTGAAGAAAAATATTAAAGATAAAATGGTAAATATTTTGATCAAATTTTTTAAAAAATTATTTAAAAAATAAAAAGTTGGATATCCAGCTTCTCATTATTTTTATTAGATTTTAATTCTATTTAAATGATAATAAAAATAAAAATAGAAATTAGAGATTAGAGATAGGGATGTGCGTCGGTCGGTTTGACTTATCAATTTTTAAATATGTGAAACCAATAACCAAACCAATAAGATATTTCTTATCGATTTACGGTTTATCGGTTTTTAGTCTTTAACGATTCGATTTTCGGTTTAACCGATAAGAAAATACTCATAAAATAAAAATAGTAGCAACTAGCATAAAAATAAATGAATCTTAGTTGCAAAAAAATAATCTTACATGATGTATTTTAAATTACAAAAATCTTCAAGTTTGAATTAAACGTTGGTAGGAGAAATTAAGAGATTGTATAATTGAAATAATAGCTTTGTATAACTGAAAATAGATATGTATGTATATCTATATCTATATATCTATATCTATCTATCTATCTATCTATCTATCTCTCTCTCTATATCTATGTATACTAGTTTAGGTGTACGCGCCTTGCGCGTGTATCTCACTTTAATGAATTCAAATATTACACTAAACAGGATATTTGTTTAAATAATAAAAATGAATATAATAATTAAATTTAATATCTTTTGAGTATGTAACGATGGAGAATTTGTTTATTAAACCTAATCTTTACCCAAAATATTTTTAAAAGTCGATCGACATTCATCTACCATTTGTAAATTGCAACAAAACAATTCAATGGTGGAGACATCAAAATAATACAATTAAATTTAATTTTTACACATAAAAATTTCTCAAAATCGCCTGACACTCATCTACCACCCATAAATAATAACAAAATAAGACGATAATAAAGATATCACAATAATACTAGTAAATCTAACCTTTACATACCAAAAAACTCGCAATAAAATAATATGACAAAAGTGATATAAAAACAATACAATTAAATTTAAATTTTACACACAAAAAAATTTCAAAACCGATCAAGATTCATTTACGAACTCTAAAATACCACAAAATAAAAAAATAATAGAGATATTACGATAATACAATCAAACTTAACTTTTACCTTAAAAAAAATTTCAAAGCCGATCCACATTCATGTTGCATCTATAAATTAAAATAAAACAATAATAATAAAAATATCAAAACAATATAATTAAACCTAACCTTACACAACAAATTCTTCAAAGTCAACCGACATTCATTTATGACATGTAAACTATAAAAAAAAATATAATAGTGATCACAAAGCTTCAATTTTGATCCAAGTAATTCTTGTCTGAGCAAAGAAGTTGAGGGTTAGAAAATCAAGCATCAACCAATCTAGACATGTCGAATCAAGCTAGATGAGTTCTCTAATTTAACGTATAGATTTTATTTTAATGTTTGTAAGTTTTTGTCCCCATAATTAATATTGAACCACTCTTTCTATATTTAAGAGACTTTTTAATAGAAAAAAAGCCTCAATTTCGCGTGAAGAAACAGAGACACAATTAATTAATTGGTAACTATACATATAACCTTTATTAAAAAATAAATTGAATAAGAATTTACTTTAAGCATTGTTACTTATTTTACATGTTATTTTCACCTTTTTTCCTTTACATAAATATATTTTAAAAAATTCACTTTATCACAACAAAAAAAAAAGAGAGTACGGCTGATCAAGAAATTTTCTCCAAAATTATTAGTTTGTCTCCTTTTTTATTTTGGATACGTGATTTTTCTCCGAAATATAATTAATGACTTTTTGGTTTATGAATTGTCTACTATATATATATATACCATATATTTTAGGAAGTCTAGTAGAAAGGAAAATATTAATTAATTCTCCTATCATATATTTTAGTAAATCTAATTAATATATAATAAATAATAAATTAAATAATAAATTAAAAAAATAATGAAAAGACAATTTTGTCTAAAGAAGAGTGTTTTAATGTAGGACAAAAAGTTCAAATCACTTTTTCAAGGATTTTCACACTTTTAATATATATATATATATATATATATATATATATATATATATATATAAATAATCTTATTGGATTATCGGTTTACCCAATAACCCGATAACAAAAAATTAAATTAAATCAATAACCCAATAATTATTTTTTATAAATTCATTAAAAAATTATTAATTCAATAACCTAATAATAATAAATTAATAATATTTTTATTGATTTAATTTATCTGATTGATTTGATTTTTGTACGTCCTAGTTAGAGATAGAGTTTAAAAATTAAAGATTCAAATTAGTATCTAAATTATATTTGGGTTAGGCTTTTACTTTTCCACCGTTATAAACTTTTATTGCTATATGGGTATCCAAATTATTTTAGGCTAATTTTCGCCCTTCCGCCGACGAACTTTTTTTTTTCTCCGATTCTAAATAAAGTTGCTCCGCTTGTCTCTCTGACAAAACCCCTTGTTCGCAAATTCCGTTGCAATTCGTCCCATCTCCTTCCCTTTCTCTGTGTTGGCCATGATGAGAAGTTCATACGATGATGGTAAGCAGGCTCTTGTTTTTCAAGGTGAGATTCATTCAGATCTGAGACACGATGATGGTAAACAGGCTGTTGTTGAGATTCATTCAGATGCGAAACACGATGGTAAACAGGCTCATGATGAGATTCATTCAGATCCGGAAAATGATGGAGAGGTAGAAGATGAAGAAACTTTAGAGGGGGAGCTTCCTTATATTCCTGAGTTTAAAGACTTGTACAATCTGCTTTGGGTTTATAATTTGAATCCGTCAGTTGAATTCGCAGACCTGTATACAAATCTTCTCGTTGTTTGGAACAGTGACAGCTGCTCAAGTTTTTAAAGATGGCAAGACTGGATGTAACCTCTGCTATGGTTACGTTGAGTTCCAGGACAAGTTGGGACTGTGTGCAAGCCTATTTTACGATGAATGATTGGGGTTTTATTGCCGGTCAAAAGGTACGAGTCCAGACTCATCCTCCCAAAACGGACTCAAATTAGCAAGCTGATCAATATTTACTGGAAGATGATGATGGGTATTTCCCTTTTCTAGACTCAAAATCATGCTTGTTAATTTTTAGGATATTCTGAATTACGCGCTGTCCAACTCTTCATTGAGATTTGACACAGATTTTGTTTTGGGAACTTTTTTAGGATATATGAATCGTAAGTTTTGATATGCATCCACAATATCCGAGTGGTTCACTCTCTCTCTTCACGTGCGCCATCCTGATGCACAATTGTTTTGCAACAATCAAACTCCTTTTTTCACAAAAGGGAATTACACTGTGGGTGTCTGTCACTATACAGATGAAAGCTACAACTACAAACAAGGCCATATCAAGTTCATAGAAATCAATTAACAAAAAAACATCAGTTCTTTTTGTTGAGCAACAGAAACTCTGGTAACTTGTCTTCAAACCCAACACTCTAAATGTTAATGTCGTTACATATGCGATAATTGTTGATTTTTTTATGTTTTAATGAGAATATAAATAATTGATTTCATAGAGTTAAGTAGAATAAAGGTAAACGTAAAAATAATAATTGTGAATAGATATCATTTGATACGGGGCAAGATACTAAACACAAAATCCAGCCAATAACACAGGCAATGGCAGCAACACACCAAACTGGGAATAACAAGACAAAGAAACAAAACACACAATGCAATAAAGTAAAAGGATACATAAGGTGACATTAGAAAGTTAATCAAGAATCAAATTATGTATCAAACGATAAGATCCTTAAACTCGTAAAATCAAACGCCAATTTTTTTACGGTGATCGCTAAGGGAATCAACTCCGCCTTACAATCAGTGTTTCTAAACAAATGTCAATAATGGCTTTTTCAAGTCCTACGCTAATGTCTATATCAAGCCCTACACTACACTCTCAAAGAGAGAAGAAAACCTTCAATGTCTTTCAATTATCCATCATAAACTAAGGAAAATAAATTTAATAAGTTCTATTTATAGTTTATTACAAAATAAAAGATAAAATGACCAACACCCCCTTAGTGTAAATTAGGGCCTGCCTTGAAGTGTTTTGGCGTGTTTAAAGCTCTTCAATGCTTCAAAACCGTGGGTTCCCCTTGTACTCTCGAATAAGCATCGAAGACAAGCCCCAAGCAACCCCCCCATACGAAATTGCTTTATGGTGTGATCAAGATCGGTCCTCCATGCATGATCTTGTGTCCTCGAGGCGACCAAGGCTTGAGTCTTTAGGTGTTGGCCTCCAATGATGTCATCAAAAGTTAAGATGATCATTTGGCTCGTATCATCCTCCCCTTTTTGAAATGGATTCGACCTCGAATCCACACCTTGCAAAACTTAAAAAAAACAAAAAACAAACACAACATCATCATGACATGAGGGTTAGGATTAGTACAACAAATAACATCATCATGTCAAGGTGGTACGTACTTGAGATATAACTACGAATCCTATCATGAAAAACATAGTAAAAATATCTCAAAGGACATGGCTATGACAAGTATCAAGTAATAAAGAAACTACAAAGGTCTTAATGGTATCACTAAAGCCAAAAGGTAAGACTACCCTTATCTTAGGAACCATAAAACACACTTGTTTCATTACCTTTCAAGACGCCACGCCAAGGGTAGTTTTTCAAGTGGTCTTAAAGTCCACAAGGCCCATATAACATTCTCACTCTAACTAGTGGACCAACCGACAAGTTTCCTACCTCTATATGGAACAAATCCAAGACTAGCATGGATGTCATCATAAGCAAAAAGGTAGTATAGAAAGGAATCAAGTGTAAAGGCATGCACAACTGAAGACAACGAATTTAAGCACATACACATTCTTCTTTTCAAACAAATAGACACATTGGCATCCAGTAGTTGAGATTCAATCGTAAGTCTAAGTGTGTCAAGCAAGGATGCACATTTAGAAGCATTACCCCAAGGAGACATTGACACTTTTGCTCTCAGGTCAATTTTCAAGGAACAATCACCTATTGGATATCTTAAATATTCAAGCAAATTAAAGCTTTCATAACCCAATTAGTTATTTCTTTCCAAGACTACACATTCCTTACCCTTAAGAGTACTCTCATCTTCCAAGAAGAGATTTTCATCTCTAGGAGGAATGTTGTCACACCATAGTGGGGTATAGCATATAATCTGTAGCCTTCAAGACAATCTATACCCCCAACATCATTCTCACCGCTAGGTCCATTATACCATCTTCAAATAAGAAATTATACTTAAAAAGAGAATGATCTATACTGGGGGCAGATTTGGCACAAGCAAGTTCACTCTGTAAAGGACAACCATCAAGTTTCAAAAGGTTTCAAACAAATAATCATTTGAGGCTTTTAACTCTAAATAGTTGTGAAGTTTTGAGCAACTTTTGTCGTTTTTGATTAGTTTCTTTGTTATTGCGGTAAAAGTCATAATTCGAGGGAATCTGATGAATTAGTGACAAAAAGAGTTGAAAGCTGATGAAAAAGAGCTGGGAATGTGGCTGACCCACCTGACAGGTTATCAAAGTTGTCTGTCAGTTGATGTAGACTTAGAAAAGCTGGAGTGAAGATGTGACGATATTTCGTAGATGTCGTCACAAACCTGATAAGGCGTCATAAATATCGTCAAGCTTAGGCAGAGAATGAAGTTTTGAGTGAAGACGTGACGACATTTCTGATATGTCACCACAAATGTGACAAGCCATCGGAAATCTCGTCAGACTTAAGCAGAACATGATCAATCCAAGTGTAAATGTGATGACATGTCTGATAATAGATGTGATAAGTCGTCAAGATATCTCGTCATCCTACACAGAAGATGCCAAAAGTTTGGAGGACTTGACGACATTTCTGATAAGTCGTCAGGATCCTGACGGGCCGTGCCAAATGTCGTCACCTATTCTGAAGGATTTTCTGAACATTGTGATTTTCTTTCCTTATTTAGGATTAACTATTTAAAGCACTTTTTAGGGTTTCATTAGCATCAGTTATCAGATTATTATCGAAACACAGTGTGGTGTGATTGACTATTGAGACTTTATTCATTACTTTTCTCTCTAGCTTTCAATTACACTTTTGGATTATAACTTTTAAGAATATTGTTACCATTATTTTGGGATTTTTAGTTGGAATAAATTCAAGCAACACTTTTGATTTTCATATTGCTGTAAGTAAACCTTCTCAATTATGAATTCAACTTGTGAACATGTTTGTTCTAGCATGAGTGGCTAAACCCTTTGGCCCTATTTATGGGATCTGTGGGTTAGGTTTTGACTTGATGCTAGGTGTCTAAAGATTCGAAAGGTGGTAGGAGTATCTTGTAATTCCTTTGTTTTACAATTAATCATCTATTGGTTGCAAACAATAGGTTTGCCTTAGGTTTATTTGCTCTAATCGAGAAATAAACTAGAGGAAGTGAATTATCAATAGAGTGTGGGAAGGCTAGCTCTCACTTAACGATTGATGCCGTAACAGGATTAATCTACTTGAGATAACATCCGGTTAGCAAGTATAAGTTATCTAAGTTCGAGAGAATTAGGTAATAAATTGTCTGGATAGGTCAAGAGACATTCAGATAGAATTTAGGCAAGGATAATCTGTTGCTCCTATCCACCAAGATTCTCTTTGAACCGCATCTAGTGTCTGTCAAATACCAACACCCATAGTGAACATAACTCCGGCTTGTCCTCAAATCTTAGTTACAACCATTCCAATTACTGTGATATCTACTTGTTTGTTAAAACTCCAAACCCCTAATTCATAGGAAACAATAGACTACCAGTCAGTTAACTAGCATACAATTTAATTTCACAAGTGTATTCCCTGTGGGATTCGACCCCAACCTAGTTGGGTTATATATTGACGATGATCGTTTACATTCTCATACCAGAGGTGTAATTTGAGTGTTATCATAACCCAATTAGTTATTTCTTTCCAAGACTACACATTCCTTACCCTTAAGAGTACTTTCATCTTCCAAGAAGAGATTTTCATCTCTAGGAGGAATGTTGTCACAACATAGTGAGGTATAACATATAAGCTATAGCCTTCAAGACAAGCTATACTCCCAACATCATTCTCAGCGCTAGGTCCATTAGGAGTGATTATACCATCTTCAAATAAGAAATTTACCTAAAAAGAGAATGATCTATCCTGGGGGCAGATTTGGCACAAGCAAGTTCACTCTCTAAAGGAAAACCATCAAGTTTCAAAAGGTTTCAAACACATAATCATTCCGGTGAACAAAACAGTCCATAGGATCTTCTTTACCAAATGACAAGCTCACGGTTTCACTCCTATTATTCTGACCAACATTTTCAAATTACTCACTCACTTGAGGTCTAGTGATTACAACACACATAACTCAAGTGGTGGACTAGTTCCGCACACAAGTTGATCAACACAATTCCCATAAGATGATGTACTATCATTCAACATAATGGCTTCAACACTAGGTGGACACAAATTAATCTTACAAGAAGAGTAAATTCAGTCATCAGCAAGATCAACTAGTGTATCCACACTCATAACATATACAACATCATCAAGAGGCAAAGAATCAATAGACGATGTACTATCATTCAACACAAGGACTTCAATACTAGGTGGACATAAATTGATCTTACAAAAAGAGTCAATTTGGTCATCAATAGGATCAACTCGTGTATCCTCACTCACAACATGTACATCATCAACAAGGGGCAAAAAATGAATAAACTCACAAGTAGGTAAGCTACTATTCACACTCAATGGGCTACTGGCCACACAAACAGCATTCGCATATGCAAAAGTATAAGAGTTAGCTATTTTACCTTGAAGTTCTTGAGTATATTATTCTTTACCTTGGTGTGAACGTCTCCCACAAGCTTCAGTAGCAACTAAGATTTCCTTAACCTTAAAAGGAATCTTCTCCTTTAACACTTGTTCGCCTCCGCTTGCCATGTTGGTACTGATACGGGCACGACTATGAAGATTGATGTGTGCGCAAGTGTGACACGAGGCCATCCAAGGAAGTGCAATGCTAAAGTGTGGGGAGGACCAAAATGCACACTAAAGATGCTCCACTCTACACTAAAGAGGTGCCCCTTAGTCATTAAGTGTCTTTTGGATAATTCACTTTGTTATGTAATTGACTATATATAGTTTAGTATTAGGGGTTTCATTCCTTAGTTGATTATTGTTGTAAGTCTTGAACCTTGAAACACCAAGTCCTCTCTTCACTTGAGACAATCGAAATAAGTCACAAGTGTGGATATCACTCGTGTTGCAATTGTTGGCTTGAAACGTTGGTGCTAGAGGAGGTAACATTCCTCTTGTGTCTTCGTAGGAGATTGGTGATAGTTTGTGTATGTTATAAGGGTCCTTAGGTTTGACATATCTTGGTGTTCTTGTAGTCTATATACTCCTTTGTCAATCTATTTATCCTCTTTATATATTGCTACCCGTTTGTGTTCTTGTGTTGTCATTTTGAATCCGTGTTGTGTCTTATTGTGTGTTGCGATTTTTGGACTGTTTGTGCCTTGTTTGGAAAGTTTGGTATCATTTGGTATCAGAGCTAAGGCTGATTTTCTTCCTACAACACCAATCTTGGACTTGATTAGTTGAAAAATAAAAATAAAAGTGTTCCAAAGTGTTGGTGTTCTTGGCTGAAGTATTCTTGTTGTTGTTGTTGTGTTTGGCCGAGATTTTTGTTTAGATTTAGGTGTGTTTTGTTTGTCTTAGTTGTTTCTAGTGTTGGTTTTCTTTCTCTCTAACACTTATTGAGTCTAAAACCAAGTTCTTGAGCTAAGTTTTAAGTAGTTGTTTGAGGTTGTTGGACGGCTTGTTGTTGTTCTTCTTGTCCTTCATGTTGTGTTGAAGAATTATCTTTAAAAGTGTTGTTTGATCTTGAAAAGAGAAAAAGTAAAGTGAGACTTTTTGTTTGTCTTGGAAACATTTTCAAGACATCACCAAAGTAGTAAAAGAACAAAAGACATTCAAAAAGTAGTTACTAAAAGGAGTAAGACACTTTTTCAAGATTGTCCAAAAATGGAAAAAGGGACAAGACATCCAAAACGGTTGTCTTGCCAACAGAATGTAAACCGGTGAAAAACTTTTAACTCTTGAAAGGAGGGTCTAAAACCTTGTATACCTACCCACATAGCCGAAATTTCTTCATCAAAAGTGTGAAATTGAACAACTTAATTCTTGGAATAAATTTCTTCAACTTCAACAACATTTCCAACGACATTAGTTGTTGGCCACGTCATCAACAAGGCTCAAAATTTGGGAATTTTTAGTTTCTCTTCTTTGTTTCCATTGGTCTCAACTTTGTTGACTCTTATACTAATTGACAACTAGTAAATATCTACTAAGTTGTGAATTAGTTTTTGAGTACGTTCTTCGTGTTAGTGTTATTTTTGTGCTTTTCTCGTTTTTGAGTCATAGTATTTCTTAGTTCAAGTTCGAACATTACTTTCTTGAGTTTTCAATCAAAGAGTCCATTCCGTCCAAGAAGTAGGCTTACTCCTCAACTCATCACGAGCTACAAGTCAACTTGCAACACTTGTGACATCAAGTGGGAGGCGACAAAAGTTTGAAAGTGTAGTGAGGTTGTTTCTGAAGTAACATGTGTTCTGTTTGTAGGTTTTGTGTGGTATTGTTGTTGGCGGGTTCAAGAACTTGAACCTTGTTGTTGTTGCTGTGTGTGACGTTGTGGACTGTTTTAGTGTTTGGTTTGACCGTAACTTGAACGTTTGCCTTGGGTATAATCGTAATGGAACCCGAGGTTTCAACCACTCAACCCACGATGAACAACAATACCATTAATTCTATATTGGCTCGTCTTGAAGCCATGTCCCGTGACATTGCTAGAGTGAATGCGAGTATTGAAAATTTAAACTCGGACATGACATTGTTTCACCCGTTTGACCACCTAAATAGTCCCGCCTACCCAAATGGACTATACTAGGCCGTTCCCCAGCCTCCCTGACACGCCTTGGTCTATTTTTGGCCTATTTCACGTCCGGACCATGGGCACACCACCGGAACCGTAGACTATAGCACATCGATTTGGCCCGAATACGCCCCTTTTCATGCAAGAACAATTTTAAGTTGCATGGTTGTTTTTTATGGAGGCTGGTTCATATATCTTTAATGTATCCCTTAATAAACTAAAGTTTATACATCATTGTTTCTCACTGGGGTCCTTGATACAAAACTGGGAATCAATAATACAAGCTTAGTCCTAGAATTTTGTCATTTTGTTTTGTGTCTAATTGGTATTCGGTATAGTCTACTCTTCACAAAGGAACAAAGTTCATTACTCAAATTTCAGAACTAAAAGGACATATATATCAATTATGTCTTGACTAAAGACTTTGACCTTTTCTTTAGTCTCACATCCCTTTAATGGTATGTTTTTGTGTCTCTGGTTTAATTTACTTTCGTAGATGTTTATTCCTGGCTGCTTCTAAATTCCAGAAAGAGTCTTCACACAAGACTTTTGGTACTAACTTTTTCCTGAATATGACAAATTTATTTTGTGGTTGGATTTGCATTGGAACCATTCATTTCCTTGTAGTACGGACTACCCAGTCTCAATCTTAGAGTCAAAATTTTCATTAAAGAAATTCAGAAGTAAACACATACGAACTAATCGAAGCGGTTAAACATTTACTATATATGCATAAAAATTAATTTTAACTATGTATAAATAATATAATTTTTCGCCGAAGGGTGTTCGGATGAAAACCCTGGCTTGGCCCAAGGATAGTTCCTCCCCTGCCTGTTCCGCAACTACACACGGAGCTGTACAAAAAGTTATGAGTTTGGTTGAATTCAATAGCCTGTCCTTCTATTCTCTATTGAGTGGTGAAGACCTTTATCCATTGTTACTGAACCTTCTTGATTTGTTGCAGACTGTTTTCAAACTCTTTTGTTCAAAAACTTTATTAAATATGCATAAATTATTAATTTAAAATACAATAGCTTGAATGAATTACATTATCAAACTTGTAATCTTCAAAATCTGACTTGTCTTTGAATTGTTTTGGTGATATTACAATAAAATTGCAATAAATATTACAGTGGATTACAACTGAAAATTACAAAAATGAATAAAGAAAAAATATATTTCTTCTTCTATGGCTGAGGCGCGGATATCTCGCTCTCTTTAAGAAGATTCAAGCCCACTGCGCTAATTATTTCTCCGGTCTAGCAGTAACATACTTTGACTTATCCCCTCCAGGATACAACAGCCTATACACAATAACTCATTATTCTAGACTAAAATTGAGTTCAAAGCTCTCAAAAATAAACACCTCCCTTCAACAAATAAACTTTTTTTTTTATATTTTTGTAAACTTGTATATATCTATATTTTTCTTTCTCACTTTTCTTTATGAAAAATGATACTCCTATTTATAGGAGAATTCATATAGAAAAGATGAATAAAAAATAGTAGTTGAAAAATGAATAGTAGCCAAAAAATGAATAGTAGCCATCTTAGTTGATTCTTTAATTTTGACAAAGATTAGCCAATATTTTTGACTATTTAGAATTTCAAAAATGGCAACTTTCACACTAGATTATAATGATACAAAAAAAATAATTAATTAATTTGGCATTAATAAAATATTAAAATGCCATTAATCCATCAATCTCCCACTCATTTTAATATTATCAAGAGAGTTCACCAGTTAAAGGAAAACTACTATGCATAATAAAGGTGTGCTCTGCATTGAACCTTTATTTAGTAAAACAGTAATTTTTATTCCAGAGTCGTAGTGGTCTCAGACTTGAACTATGACTGCTTTGGGGAAATAAAAAGTTACTGCTTACACATAATAGTCAAGGTGTTGAATTGAGCTTTATAGCCAACACATTTCGGCCTTGTGCTATCCCAATTTTAATGAGTGTCTTTAGAGAATGAGCCTAATTCTCATTAGGAAGCGGCCTACCTCCACAGCTCACATAGGTGAAATCCGTCGAGAGTGCTCCTGTAATTTAGCACCCCACTCATACGAGCTACAGATATTCATTAAGAGTTTAATAAAAAAACTCAACTTCACAATCATTACAGGTAAATGCACTTACATCATAGGGAGGGATAAATAAATAGTGTATTTTTTCACAACCATCAGGTGATTCGTTTTTCCCATTAAACCTGGTTATAGTATCTCTAGTCCCCAGGTTGGGTTTCCTCACATATGACTGATGGTTTAATAGGCTTCAGTCCCATCCCCCTCGATGTGCTCCAGACCTTTTCTCTTGCCAAGGCCTTGGTCAATGGATTTGTAAGATTATCATAAGATTTGACATAATCAACATTAATGGTACCATTTGTCAAATATGATCTCACATTACTGTGCTTTCTCCGTATAGGTCTGGATTTACCGTTGTAATACGGTTTTGAACTCTTCCAATTGGAGCGAAGCTATCACAATGAATTAATATATGAGGAATTGATTTTTCAAAATAAGGTATTTGAAATAACAAATCTCTTAACCAATTCGCTCCCTCACTAGTTGAAGCTAAAGCAATTAGTCCAGCCTCCATGGTAGAGTTAGCAATAATTATTTGCTTTTTAGACTTTCAACAAATAGCAGCACCACCCAAAGTAAATACATAACCACTAGTGGATAAGGAATCACCTGATAAATTATTGCCTTCAAGTACAGCAGGATATTTTGTATAAAACAAACCACAATTTTTTGTTCCAATTAAATATCTCATTACTCTGTTTATAACATGCCAATGTTCATTACCTGGCTTGCTAGTAAACCTGCTAAGTACTCCTACTGCATATGCAATATCAGGCCTCGCATATTCCTTTTGATTTATAACATCCGTTTCACTCTCAACAGGAAACAGGTGAACACTAGAATCAAATGGAGTTACAACATGCTTGCAATTATGGAAATTATATTTTTTTAATATTTTCTCAACATATTGTGACTGATCAAGGAAAATTCCATCACATGTTCTAGTAATTTTTATTCCTAGAATAAAATTTGCCTCACCAAAATCTTTCATTTCAAAATGGCTTCTAAGAATATTTTTAGTCTCATCAATGATATTCATGTTAGAGCCAAAGATCAATAAATCATCAACATATAGGCAAATAATAACATGCGAATTATTCCAAGACTTATGATATATGAACTTATCACACTTGATACCAAACTCCCCAAGAACACAACAACACAAACACCAAAATCAGTCCACTAGTTCAAGAACTATGGACCCTTTTGATGATATCTCTCGGATTCACAAGAATAACAAGAAAGGAAGTGATATCAAGAGTAAAACACACTAAAAAATAGCAACGACACGTGATGAACAAAATGAACACAAGAACACAACTTTCAGATTCAACAAGACACAAAAACAGTCCATTACAAACATACAAAGTGCAATAAGATAAACATACATAGACCAATGAAGAGGTAATATTAACAACCCAAAAGCTTATTCCACTTTTGGACCTTTAATATCACACACAACCTAAACCTATCTCTTACGTGACCTCAAGGGAACCGGAATCCCCAAGCAATCTCTGTTTCTAAGCGATTCATCAACACAAGAATTCCACTTTGCCCAAGGATTCCACCTTGCTAAGAGGCTCTCAAAAGAGGCTACAAATGACCTAACATATTCTATTTATAGCCTAGGTTACACTTATTACACAAAATGACTAAAAAGCCCTTAATAAGCCAATACATAGGGGTGGCTTTGGAGTGGGCTCTTGGATGGCCTTGGAGTGTTTAGAAGGCCTTCTTGACACTTCAAGGCTTGTCATCGTGGGACTTTAGGGTATAGGATCATAGCATCTTGCCAAGGTGGCTCAAACTTCACATATACCCAAACATCCCTTTTACTCGAATACCTTCCTAAGAAAGAATCAACTAGACTCTTCTTGGAATAACAAATAGACTTGAAAACCGAGATAAGAAGTCCATACATTCCATGCACATTCAAGTCATTCCCAAAGACATCAACATCACCATGTTTCAAATGATCACCGGGATCAAATGAGTGGAGTGTCCATGGGCACGGTTTTAGGACACACTTTGTTCCCCCAACACTATCACTAGTACAATCATATGTCCCCTCTATACTAGCATGGTCAACGACAAAAACAACTAGAGGGTCATCCTTAGTCAAGCGGCCAACATGTTCAACATCACCATTTTCACACACAAGTTGGTGTTCATGACTTCCATAAGACAATGTACTATCACTTGCCACAATGGATTCAACACTAGGTGGATCAACTAGTACATCCACAATTTCAAGTTGTACATTATCTCATCACAAAATAAAGGCACATTCGGCTCACCTAAAGACAAACTATTATTCGCACTTAGTTGGTTATTAACCTCATTTAGTAGAGTGCAAGAGTTAGTTTGATTACCTTGTAGCTCATTTGGAGCATGGCCACTCACGGGATTTGGATGAGGAAAGCTTGGATGCTCTATCAAGTTATCCAACTTCTTGCAAATAGAGCTTTCCGTCCTTTCTATTCGTCCTTCCATTCTATCCATTATTATTTCCATTCTATCCATTCGGCTATTAAGATCATGTTTCATGCTCATTATGACCACCATCAAATCATTCATGGTCACTTCTCCCATTGCCATGGTACCTAACAAAGAATTGCTAAACAAAACATAAACAACAAGTTAAGGTTAGCAAAAATCAGTCCGCACGACGTTTCAAAAACAGTCCGCACACTCTCAAGCTCACACTTTTGAAGTTTTCACTCTATTGACCTCACAAGTGTTGATAACTCGCTTATACTCGAATGAGGTCACTTGGTTCCAATTGTGGCTCGAGGACGGATTACATTCTTGTTTGAAACGACTCAAAAAATAATGTACGAACTTGAAGCAAAAAAGATACTACGACTCAAAAACGAGAAAAGCACACAACAAAAGCTAAACATGAATGAACGAACACAAAGACTAACTAACAATCTAGTAGATGAGTACTAGTTTGCCAATTAGTATTGGAACCAACGAAATTGAAACTAAGGAACAACAAAAGGAAACTACAAAATCTGAAATTTGAGCTTAAATATTTTGCGTGAACAGTAAGACGAGATGACGTAGCAGCCACGTATTGGTCTCGGTCCTACACTACTTTTGTTGTCCAATTTCAAGTCTTGGTCAATTTTTCAATTTGTACTTTGGTGGATTTGGTTTTATGAGGGAAATATAAGTCTTGTAATCCCTTTTCAAATTTAAAAGAGAAGACTTGACTTTCTTGGTACTTCTCCTTAAAACATGTATCCTTGAATCATGGAAGGTTGTTGAAAAAGTGGTTGTTAAAGTCGTTGAGTGATGGGATTTGGTTGTAAAAGTCTTGAGAGGTCTTAAATTTGTATTTGGAATGCAAGTTTAATGACGTGAGGCTGGAGAATGAGGTGGTAGTGAAGCTGGAATCACAGGAGGTATGTAAGAGGGATAGTTTCAAGTATCTCGGGTCCGTGATCCAGGGAGACGGTGAGATTGACGAGGATGTCTCGCACCGTATTGGGGCGGGATGGATGAAGTGGAAGCTCGCCTCTGGGGTGTTGTGTGATAAGAAGGTGCCGCCCAAGCTTAAAGGCAAATTCTACAGGTGGTAGTCCGTCCGGCCATGTTGTATGGAGCGGAATGTTGGCCAGTTAAGAATTCCCACATCCAGAAAATGAAGGTGGCAGAAATGCGGATGTTGCGCTGGATGTGTGGGCTGACTAGAGGGGATAGAGTTCGGAATGAGACTATCAGGGAGAAGGTTGGTGTGACTCCAGTGGAGTGCAAGATACGGGAAGTCCGATTGAGATGGTTCAGACACGTGAAGAGGAAGAGAATGGATGCCCCGGTTCGTAGGTGTGAGAGGCTAGCGTTGGATGGTTTTAGGCGGGGTAGGGGTAGGCCGAAGAAGTACTGGGGTGAGGTGATTAGGCGGGACATGGAGCAGTTACAGCTCACCGAGGACATGACCCTAGATAGGAAGGTCTGGAGGACGCGAATTAGGGCAGAAGACTAGGGCCAGTTTGGGTCGCTAGTGTAGGGAGTTACTTGGTGGGGGTGGTATCCTTGTTATGATTCCGTGTTCCATGTTTTATTACGAACCTGGGTGCTTCCCTCTGTTTTCTATTACTTATGGGTGCCGTATTTATGTTGTGAAATCTTGTTCTGTGCTTTACTATGTATTTGTGTGGTATCTCGTGTCTTGAGCCGGGGGTTTATCGGAAACAGCCTTTCTACTTCGTTAGAGGTAGAGGTATGGACTGCGTACATCTTACCCCCCAGACCCCACTAGGTGGGAATACACTGGGTTTGTTGTTGTTGTTGTCTTTCAAGACTAACACAATACAAATTCTCTTTCTTCAACTTCAAAGATCAAACATCCATTTTTTTTTTCAACAATAGATGAAGATGTGAAGAACACCAAGAACAAACCTTTTGAATCTTGAAGTTCTAAGGCTCAAGTTGGACACCAAACATCAAAAACACATGTTCAACCTCAAATCCACAATACAACACATGGCCAAGCTTGAACAACAACATCACACGGACACAACAATGTTCACAACAACAACTTTCAACAAGTTCAAGCTCAAGTTTAGATCTAGACTCAAAAGTGTTAGTGAACAAGAAAACTAACACTAGAAACGACAAAACAAACAAGAACACTACTAGATCTAGACACACAACAAACAAATCTCGGCCAAGACAACAAGAACACAATTTTTGGCCAAGAAAAAAAATGGACAGATTTCAACTTTCTGGAATTTTTCAGTTTTCAGCTTCTTTTTTTTATTTTATTTTCGTCCAAGAGAACCAAGATTGGTAGTGTAGGAACACAATCAGCCTTGCTTTGATACCAAATGATACCAAACTCCCCAAGAACACAACAACACAAACACTAAAATCAGTCCACTAGTTCAAGAACTATGGACCCTTTTGATGACCTCTCTCGGATTCGCAAGAAGAATAAGAAAGGAAGTGATATCAAGAGTAAAACACACTAAAAAACAGCAACAACACGTGATGAACAAGATGAACACAAGAACACAACTTTCGGATTCAACAAGACACAAAAACAGTCCACTACAAACATACAAAGTGCAATAAGATAAAGATAGATAGACCAATGAAGAGGTAATATTAACAATCCAAAAGCTTATTTCACTTTTGGACCTTTAATATCACACACTACTTAAACCTATCTCTTACGTGATCTCAAGGAAACCGGAATCCCCAAGCAATCTCCGTTTCTAAGCGATTCATCAACACAAGGATTTCACCTTGCTAAGAGGCTCTCAAAAGAGGCTACAAATATCATCCAAAATCTAAAAGACAAAAGACCTAACATGTTCTATTTATAGTCTAGGTTACACTTATTACACAAAATGACTAAAAAGCCCTTAATGAGCCAATACAAAGGGGTAGCTTTTTGGAGTGGGCTCTTGGATGGCCTTGGAGTGTTTAGAAGGCCTTCTTGACACTTCAAGGCTTGTCGTCTTGGTTGGGCATCCCCCAGGCTCGAGTCTTGACGTATTGGTCCCCGATCATGATCGTACTTGTATCAACACTCATTTGTTTTAAACCTATTATCAATCATGCAAGAATCAAACTTTTCATGCCGTTGCTTTGGTGTCTGTTTTAAGCCATATAGGGATTTATTAAGTTTACACACTTTGCTTTATTGGCTAGCTTCCACAAAACCTTCGGGTTGTTCCATGTAAATCTCTTCATTTAGATCTCCGTTTAAAAAAGCAGTTTTTACATCCAATTTGTAAATAAAAAATTACCGCAATAGCGACTAAAAGTCTAATGAATGTAATTCTTGTTACCGGTGAAAAAGTATCAAAAAATTCTAGGCCTTATAGTTGTTTAAAACTTTTAGCCACAAGCCTAGCTTTATATATATCAACAGATCCATCTGATTTTAATTTTTTATGTAAGACCCATTTACATCCAATTGTTTTACAACCCGATGGTAAATCAACTAACTTCCAAGTTTTATTAGAAATTAGTGATTTCATTTCATCATTTACAACCTCTTTCTAGAAAATAGCATCATATGATGATGAGGCTTCTTTTAAAGTGATAGGGTCATCTCCAACGTTAAAAACATAATAATCAGGACCAAAATCTTTTTCTACTCTAGCTCGTTTACTTCTTCTTAACTCAAAATCATCATTTTCATTATTATTTGAAGTAGAAGAACTAGGTAGTGACAATATTTTCTTTCGTCCCATGTCCTCCACTATTATGGAAAATAGCATCACCTGATTCTATTATCACGCTATCTTCAAGATTAAAAAATCTATAGGCTGTACTATTTGAAGCATAACCAAGAAAAGCACAAGTAGTAACTTTTTCACCCAACTTAGAGATTTTGGGATCCATTAACCTTACATAGGCTAAGCAACCCCAAACTCTTACATATCCCAAATTTGGCTTATGCCCTTTCCAATATTCAAAAGGCGTTAATTTCGTCTTTTTATGAGGCACACGATTCAACAGATAACAAGCAGTCAAGAGAGCTTCACCCCAAAATCTTAAAGGTGCACAAGACTCAATTAACATGACATTAGTCAACTCGACCAAAGTTCTATTCTTCCTTTCCGCTACACCGTTAGATGCAGGAGAATAAGGAGTAGTTTCATGGATTATACCCAATGATCTTACAAAAGAATTGAACTCAAGTGACTCATATTCACGGCCTCTATCACTTCTAATTCATTTTATTTTTCTATTAAACTGATTTTCAACTTCATGGAGAAAAGTTTTAAAATTCTCAAAAGCATCACTTTTATTTTTCATTAAATAAACATATGTAAACTTAGAAAAATCATCAATGAAAGTGATGAAATATCTATTTCCTCCACGAGTTAAAATTCCACCAAGTTTCCAAATATCACTCTGAACTAATTCTAATAATTCAGTTTTTCTTTCAAGTTGGTAATGAGGCCTTTTTTGTGATTTTAGCTTTACTACAAGCTTCACATTTTTCAAAATTCTTTTTGATCATTGAAATTAATCCTAAACTACTCATGATTCCCACATAACGATTATTTATATGACACAAACGAGCATGCCAAAAATTAGTAGAAGAAAGCATATAAACAGAAGTAGATGTTTTATTCATCTCAACACTTAATTTGAACATACCATCACATGCATACCCTTTCCCCACAAAAACATTATTTTTCACAGTTACATACTGGTCAGATTCAATAATCTGTTTGAAGCCTGCCTTATTAAGAAGAAAACTAGACATCAAGGTTTTCCTCATGGAAGGAGTATAAAGTACATTTTTTAAGATTAATACTCTTCCAGAAGTAAATCTCAACTCGACATTCCCCATTCCAAGTGCTTGACTTGTATGTGAATCTCCAAGTATGATGGTTTTGGGCTCCTCAAATTTTGTGTAATTTTTAAACCAGTCTTTGTCGTAACAGACATGACGGTTTTGCACCAGAGTCAGCCCACCATCCATCAACATTCACCACCATGTTTATGTCTGTAATAATTGCCACGAAAAGGTTCTTCGGTAACATTTGCCTAAGGTGTAGATCCACGTTTCTGATACTTGCAAAATCGAGCAATATGCCCACTCTTGCCACAGACAAAGCACGGTCCTTTTTCATGTACATGTTTTTTTGCTTGGTTATTTCCACCATTATTATTATTGGGATGTCTACCATTATTTTTCTTAAATTTTTTCTTCTTAGGCTTCAACGCAGTATTTTTGTTAGGTTCAGGGGTAGCATTACTTGAAGTTAAATTTACCTTCGATGTGATGTTCTCTTCTATTTGCATAAGTGCATCTTGGCCCCTTGCTTCTTCCACGGATTCTCATTATCAAAGTCTCAAAGAGAAGTTTCCTTTTGCTTGTGGCGCATAGTTTTTTAAAATTCTTTCCACGAAGGTGGAAGTTTATCAATTATGCACAAACAATAAGGTTATCTCCAATTTTGACTTCTTCAGACCTGAGCTCGCCAACGATCATTATAAAATCTTGAACTTGGTCTACTACTGATTTGTTGTCCACCATTTGGAAACGAAAAAATCTGCTAGCCGCATATTTTTTCGCGCCTGCCTCCTTAGTGTCATATTTACTCTGCAATGCTTTCCAAATTTTCTTTCCAAATTTTCTTTGCAGTAGAGTAAGTTCTATCATAATAATCATAAAAATTATCAAGCAGACAATTTAGTAAATAATACCGACACTTGTAGGAGTCACCGTCGTATGCCATTGGGTATGATATCATACCTCGAGGTTTCCTATTGGATATTTACCAGCAGCAGCATAAATATTCGCAAATGAATAAATAGACAAAGAGGACTGTTCTTTGCAATTTTGAATTTTGTTTAAATTTCTTATGCAGGACCAGAATAAGAGATATGGCTGAGGAACAATATGGAAAAGTTGCTTCAGGAGATTCAAAACCCAACTCGTGGACGCTACTGGACTTTGGTAAGTAATTTATGGTACTTTTGCTATTATTTGTGTCACGGCTGGCTGACGAATGTCACTGGATATGAATTTATCTGCTGCCCTCGTTCTTAACTCACCCCTATGTTTTGTTTCATACATAAACAAGTGCAGTTAAGGGACAATAACCTTCTGCACATTAGGATTAGAAGGGAGTAACTTTGTTTTTGACTAATTTACTCCTCCGACTACTTACTGTGGAACTCTGTTGCTTCTAACTGTCCAGCATAACTTACCCAAACATCGCGCTCAACTGTTACAAGGTATAAAAGAACTTGCAACAATCCGTTATTATTCAAGATGTCTCTGACCATGCTAGAGAGCATTAATTTGTATCATGACCTGCTTCATATGTTATCTCCAATGCTCTAAGGACAAACATGAGTTGTTTGTTTTAAGAAGGTGGTGCTGCATATTATGTACCCTTTACTATCCCTTTTACCTCAATATATTTTCACTAAATTTAAGCTGTGTTTGACGTCTATATATAGATCAAGCTGTATCATTTCCGCTCAGCGTTTAGCGTTATCTAATTTAGCTGCAGCTCCCTTATTGTATTTTGGTCTTTTCATTATAGAGAGTAGATTTTATAAGAAGATTATAGCAACAGCAGATAGCTTTTATTTATAACATTACTGCAGGTGCTAGTAAGCCATGAAAGTGTGTTATTCTCCTTGCTGATATGCGCTCCATGCCTCTCTTAATCACAGGTGTCGTTGTCGTTCATATATTTCTTCCTCAGCAGCGCGAGTACTACTATCTGGAAGAATTCTATCTATAGCAATGCAGCATCCATCGAACTGCCATTTGAGAACCAACAAAAATTGCGAGGATCTAGCGGTTATTGAAGCCCCAACATTTTGGTCTCGTGGTGATTGACAGAAACTGTAGCAATTTAAGAGTCAGTTAACTGCTGACAATGAGATGATTAACTCTGTTGATCCACCTACTGTACCATTTTTTATTAGGAAGAATATAATTCTTGTAGAAGATGAAGCTCTGTACTTGAGTTTTTGCTCTGTAGAAAGAAACAGTTTACTTGCATTCGTACTGAATTAAACGAATCCCTCAATGGACTCATTATCTCATCCTCAAAGTACTTTTATTGTTTGTTGTTAGTTTACTGACCTATTACCGTTCGTTTGCTTCAGTAGAAGAAACGTATCATCAGCAAGAGCTTACTGAAGAAATTTAAGTAAAAAAAGGTAATGCTGCACCAACATCAACATGATGGTCCAATTGGGATTGAAAATGAAAGCACAAGTTAATACTCTTTGGCCAACATACAATGTTCTACGACTGCTAAGTATGAGAGATTCAGAATTTAGGACTAAAATTCCATCTAGAAAACTAATATTTACAGGGACAGCAATTAGGATAACCAACGACAAAGCGAATTTCACATCTTAATTGAAAATGTGTATACAAAAATTAGCAAAATGTGCATGAGATGAGAATGATTAAAGCAAAACAAATTTTTGTTGAACAGAAAAACTAGTAGACTTGGAAAATGCATTTGTAAATCTACATCAAGGATGATTCATGTTCAAAGAAACCCAAATTTAGTCCACACTCCATACTCCAACTACATGTAATCACCTTTCGATGAGTTGTACCTTGTGTTGTCCTAATTTGGGAAAACAAAGTGTCTTTAATTGACATAAATATAATTCCAGAAGGCTGTTTAGGCTCATACTACAAGTTCTTTTTATCTTTTTTTCTCAACCACTACTTAAAGCTATGAGAAGTGAAAACCAAAGACATATCAAGTACGTGACAGAAGGGGAGACTTGGAGTAACTGGTAAAGTTGTTGCCATATGACCAGGAGGTCACGGGTTCAAGCCTTGGAAACAGTCTTTGGCAGAAATACAAGGTAAGACTGCATACGATACACCCTTGTGGTGGGGCCCTTCCCCGGACACAGCGCATAGCGGTAGCTTTAGTGCTCCGGGCTACCCTTTTTGCTCCTAAAAAAATAAGGAACTGTTGATTTCAAATGGATTAATATTACTAGTAGAAGACGGAAGGATGTGAATTTATATGCAATCTCTCACGCCTAAGCATCTAAAGAAACCAGAAACATCTACGGCTTAAATATAGTAGAAAAGCAAGGCCAATTAGGGGAATGATAATTACAATTCGCAGTGTGCTGACTTGGCTGTCCGGGATCGATTAGGCTCAACTCCATATCATGAGTTGCAGACCAACCAGGTTCATATGTTTCAAGAAATCCAATCTTAGCCTTATTTGGGAGATCATGTGGGTGGACAAATGGAACTCCTGGTGGCCATCCAATCTCCATTCTTACGTTTGTACACGGGCTATCAAGTGACTGGATATGACTTTCACAATCCTTTAAGGTGCAGAACCTCAGCTTGATGCCCTTTTTATCAGCTATATCTTGAACTCTCTCTTTGAGAACTCTTTGTGCCTCCAATCTCAACCTCTTTGAAGGTGGAAGCGGTTTAGATCTTGAGTTACTCTTCCTCCTCCTCATTATGGGTTTCATAGATCCTGTATCAGCATTTCATGCTAAGGAATACTAGCAGAAAAGAGCTTAATTCAATGTTAAGAAAATCCAGCCAGCAGTAATACATTGTCTGAGGACTAGTTAGATTGTCTGAGGACTAGTTAGAGAAACAACAACAACAACAACAACAACAACAACAACAACAACAAACCCAGTGTGATCCCACCAGGTGGGGTCTGGGGAGGGTAGAATGTACGTAGTCTACCTCCGAAGAAGTAGAGAGGTTGTTTCCGATAGACCCCTGACTCAAGATAAAGAATAGTAAAACAAGGTCAAAGTAGTACCTGAAACAGAAAGGGTGTCATAACCGGAATAGGACCAGAAAAATAATAAAAAAGAGCTAAGGGAGACACGAAAATAAGAGCAATACAAAAATAAGAAACTACCGCTCCCAGTATTCGCGTGCACTAGTGGCTCCTACGAATGAACCCCGACCTAGGACTACTAACCCGCCTACCATAGCTCCCTAACTACTCATTACCACCCACACACGCACTAACATTCTACCCTTATCCGCGACCTCCACACCTTCCTATCTAGAGTCATGTCCTCAGTAAGAGAGAAACAATCAACGCAGCGTGAAAAAATGGCAGAGCAGTTAACAAAAGAAGTTGCAACAATAAAAAAGGCATCCTTCATTATCTCCCCTTTTTTAGGTCCCTTACTTCAAACTGTAAGTAGATTTAGCTTCTAGGTTCCTTCTTCGCACTGATATAGGAAAAGAAACTAACAGAATCTGGCACCTTTTAATTTATAATTTAACCAATAGAAGCTGCTGTATCTCCTTTGACCATGTTTGATCAGTCGTTTCTGGATACTTGAGATAATACCAGTCCTTCAGGTCCTCAACCAGCAAAATAAGACCTTTCACTTCAATTTTTTTAAAACTTGTAATGACTAAGCTTGTCACAAAAAATTTCATATTGCTAACCACAATCATCTATGATATTATGCTTTACTTGAGGCAAGGGACTAAAGAAAAAAGCCTAACTTCAGAAGGGGTAAGAATGTGTACACACCACCCTTCCCCGATCCCGCTTGTGGGATTTCACTGCATATGTTGCTGATGTAATCAGACACGATACACCAATTTACAGCAGCTTCAGTCAGCAATGTTTCTAAATAAATCTTCTGTTGGAATTTGAACTTGAGACCTCAGGTTCTCAACCCACTTCATTGACCACTAGGCCACACCCTTGGGTGCAAAATCTTCATATTAACAACCAAATACTTTCGTCCGTATGTTAAGGAGAGGAATTTGGAAGGAACGTAAATAAAGATATTTTGAAGATTACAAGAAGCTCCTTATAGAAAATTAAGGTAAAGAAGGAGTGGAATTTGTGACGGAGAGTAATTTAAGATATTTTGAAGATACAAGCAGCTCCTCACATAAAATTAAGATGAATTTTATCCTTCTTTTTAGTTTTTGGTGTAAATCAGAATACATGGATACTCCTCAAGCTATTCAAGACGTCTTAGATTCCTTGTAAAAAGAAGGCATGCTGTTTTTGAGGTTCTTTTCTCTGATGTCACACCCATATATACAGGGATGTGACCATCCTCAAGAAAATACTTTTGTTAAGATGTTTAGTTGTATGGACTGCTAAATCATGCTAACTCTAGCAACTAGACATTATTATTAGACTTGCAATTTCCAAAAACAGCAGAAGTTTCAAGATTATGAACAACGTTCTTTGCTAATCACGCTATCAACTCGCACTCCAACTGAAAACATTAGGGAGTGCCATCCATGAAAGCCAATTTTAGCTTCACCTTATCCTTATCATGTTTACGAATTCAATTAAATGAAAAAAGATAATAAAAGAGAACACGAAAAGTGCTAGCATTTCATTTCCATACTGATAAGGAAACGGGAAAAAAAGGTGTCATACCTTGTTGGGCTGTCGGAAAGTTGAATGCTGGGAAATTGTTCCTGTTAAGCAACTGATCAGTTGATCTTTGCATGAAGTCGTCAACCGGTACAGGAAGCTGGAATTGAGCTTCAAGTCCATGACCAGCAGCCCGCATCTCTGAACAATTGAGGTTGAAGTTTAAAAGAAAGAGAACATCGTCCATACATGCTACCCTGCAGGGCTGATATAACCCGCAGTTGCCTGATATAAAGCGAGACCAGGATAAACTATTGCTTCTTGAGGGCCAAGATCACCATCCACAAGAACCCAATGACCGTGAAGAAAATCTCTCACATGCAAAACCAGGCTTATCCGACTTAACAATCGTAACAAGGCTTCTATCAACCTGATGTTCATGATCTGAAAAAATCCCTAACTGACCATCCTCTGGTGTTGTCAGGCCATGATGCTGAGCACCCTGAAAAGATGGCCTAGCATGAAAACAAACTGATAACACAGATGATGATCTTTCTCGGTTTCTTAACGGAACATTATCAAGTCTTTCAGTAAACGGAGTGCTACGCAGATTCAAATAGTAGCTAATAGCATCTCTCAAACTCAATATCACTACTGGGTTCTATAGGAGTAAGCCCCCATTGTTGAGGATCTGCATGATAACCAGAGGTCTTACACCATTCACGAGAGTCATCAGAATGAATAACATCGGCAGGAGGATAAGAGGGTTTATGTTGAACATCACTTGTTGACAACTGTATAATGGCAGCTGAATATTGAGCTAATGACTGTGACAAAGTTGAAACCGATAACTTATACGAAGACCTTCTAATGCTATCAAATCACTAAGCTTCACACGACCCAGAGCTGGCAGGACATTACCTGCCATGGAATCCTCTGAAAACACCAATTTTACGCTGTTTATTCCCAAATATATTATATCGAGACCATAACCACTGAATGGAAAACACAAAACCAGTCAATTCAGAAGATAAACTGAATTAAAAAAAAAAAAAAAACTTTATGAATCCTAACGAAATTATTTTTCCAATACTCAATAATTTGAGTTCTGTTTTCTGTATATTTAACAAACAAATAACAGTATTAGCAACCAATATAAGCGTACCAACATCATGATGCACCTCGAGGAAAAATTAAATTAAAAAAAATTAAAATACACAAATTAAATATTAAATAATTAATAAAATAAATAAAAATTAAGTAGCTCACCCTGTCGTTAATTCCAAAGATAATATATTTATTTGCTTTCATATATCTAAAGACACTCATTGTGCTTTAAGTGACGTTCTTCGGATTACCTAATACATTTATTTGGATATTCTTTGAAGGAATAATTTCATGACATTAAAATTTTGTTGTTACTTTTGTGAGATGCAAGCACTTTATTAAAAAAAAAAAAGAATCCATCCTGTATTTGTTTCCTTGATCTTTACATGTGTGAACAAACGAAAAATTCAATCAGCTTCTCCCATGGTACCCATTGAAACAATACAAAATTTAGTAATTACACACAAAGAGAGTAAAGCAGAACCCATATCACATGGAATACATTTTGCAGTGTCATAAACCTATCAACCCGAATGAGGATGAAATAATAATAATATCAGTTTGACTGACGTTAGCCATTTACTAGTATAACAAACACATGCATTTAATTTTAAGAGAACAGATATTTTAATCACATATCGCTCTTTTAAGAGAACAACGCTTCATATCAAGAATGTATTCTTTTTTTAAGCCTTGCATTCGATATAGTTAAATAAAAAATATTGATGAGATTCTATTCTCTCCACTACATACATCTCTTGATTGTATAAGCATGTTATTTAACCATAAGAAAGTAGAGTAATAAAAATAATATTTGTATTCATTTTATTTAATTTTTAAATTGATTCCAACAATTAAGGAAGACATTCAAGGAAAAGTCTTTTTGGCCACAATGAAAAAAAGTTGCATTCACACTTAATTTTTAAATTTTTTTGCCCTTTTATGGTAAAATATGATAAAAGCTAAAGAAGACTATGAAAGTATTTTCACAATTGTGGCCATTTAGCACTTTCCGACATTCAAACTAGACATTTAAGAGGAGCGTAGCAAAAAGAGAAAATTAAAATCCACTTCCTTTGTTCATGAGAAGCAACCACATTCAAATAAAGTAAGGAAAATAATAATAACGAAACTAATTGAAGTAATAGGAGTTTGGCTCTTTTTCTAAGAAATTAGGTATTTGAATTTAAAGTATGAATGGGAAGTATAAGCATCATTGATTAAACGATCGACCTTAAAATCTGCATCAACATTAATTTATACTCTTTCAATTCAATAGAGTAAAGTAAAATATTGTATAGGAGGTACTTATTTTTAAAGTTTATAGTAGCAATGAATTTGAATATTACTCCAATTTAAGCCATGCTATGGTTAGAATTATAGTGGCTAAAATTTGACAAAAAATCACAAACGAACAACACGTACTACAAGCACTTATTGCAAACATGTGTCGGTATTCAATTTCACGAAAAATATCATATCATTGTTTTCCATCCCTCCACCTAATTTAATAAAATCGTTCCAATTTGTTTGTCACTGTTAATTTAACTTTTATCAAAGCTACATTATACTAGAGATGTCCTCTCTATAAAAGGAAAGTCCGGTGCACTAAAATTATTGCTATGCGTGATGTTCAAGGAAGGACAAGGATGTATTATTATACACAATCTTACCTTGCATTTTTGTTAGAAACTATTTTCAAAGCTTGAATTCGTAACCTCCTGAACACATGACAACAATCTTACCGTTTGCTCTCTAGGTTTCCTAGAAATGAATTACATTTCTTTAGATAAAAAGTTTGACCGATTTAAGCCAAAGGGCCACTCTTTAGCTGCATGGAGGCTTGGTGGATTAATAATGCCTGGCACGCCACGCTTCACGTTATTATTAGTACACTGATTTGACAAGTCCAACAATAATCCTACACTCAACTGCTTATTATTCCACTCAGCCTCAAGCAGAATCAAGAGGTTTGGTTCATACCATGTGGCAACCTTCCTTTTCTAAAATTCAAAATTCATATATGCTACTCTATATAAGCAATGAAGAAATGTAATGTATTAACAAAGATTGTTAACAAGTGCATCACCTAGTTCAAAATTCATACATGCCACTCTATATAAGCAATGAAGAAATGTAATGTATTAACAAGTGCATTGAGTAATGAATAGTAAGTAATTAGGCATCAACTAGTTATTGCCTAATTAGCTAGAGATTGTTTTTTTTTATCAGCTCCCATTTCCACCATCTTTCTCAAAAAATGCATCAAGGGGGCCTCCTCTCACACCAAGTACGTAAAAAAGAGCTCGTCTGCACAGCAGTAAACAAGAATTAAAAGCATCACAATCAATAGTTGACCTACAATTAAAATAACAGCCAACTACTTACACTGGCAATGCCAAATGCACCAATTCCAAACCAGGCAGAATTGCACCCGTGTGTAGGTGCAAATACCTTCAAGCCTTCCAGGCGTGGGTCCTTCCCAAGCAATTCCTTCTTCAAGCGTCCTGATGACAAAAGCTAAATTAATACTATGGTTTTGAAAAGGTAAGGTAAAAAATGCTGAGTTGGCCATAGTATACCGGGTAAGCCAATCATGGAAGCTGATCCACCGTCTAGGACGATGGTTTTGTACCAGGAATCACCCGGTTCTGAATCTTCTTTACATGTCTCGAGGCAACGAATAATCCCATCGTCTAGACTTATGCTATTACTGTTTAAAAAGGAAAAGAAAAAAGATACGTTAATGTGTTGTTGGGGGTGGGTGAGTGGGTGGGTGTGGGGGGGGGGAGACATTGTGTGTTGGGGTGGGGTAGGGGTGGGGGAAACTTACATCTCTGCCAAATGCGGTTTAAGGAGAATCTCCCCAGTCATGCAGCGCTCTACAGACAGTCTGATTGATTCAGTTGATGAATACCGAATCATAGCTGACGATCCCTCATCTTTGATGAGGGCAGAGTCATAATCCTCTGCCACATAACATTTCATCTGAAAATAATTAATAACGTATTAGAGAAAGGAAACTATAGAGTAATTCGAGTTTGGGGCCGCTAACCTTGCATTCATGCAAGACTGAGTCCGTTTTTTTTTTTCCCAATGGTTCCTGTCAGAGAATACAAATAATACAATAAAAACTTTAGATACGAGCGATACTCGGTGCGTTGCAATAGGTTCTTACCCATGACAGTGCATGATTAATGCATCTAGGAGTGAATTCGTGCTGCCGTATCAATGAATCGCTTAAAAATTTCAGCAATGCTCTGCCGCTTAGTGCAAGAATCTGCATCTTTCTATGCAAAATCTCACCGCACCGAACTGCGAAAAAAAAAAAAAAAAGAATCAAAAAAAGTGTGCGAAACAAGAAGTGGAGAGAATTCAAACTACGAAAAATCTCTTACTTGGGACGATGCAAGTCCGTTCGTCCCCTATGTGAACTACGACACCAGATGTTTGCTTCGCGGCGAACAGAACTAATGCATCCTGCAATGTTGAAAGTGAGAAAGAATTTGTATATGTCAACGGTGCAAGGATGAGAATGTTGCACAGCCAGGACTCTTACAAACACTGGCCATTCCAACTCAAGCTTGGAGTGATATTAGCTTGGATTTTATTGAAGGACTACCTAGGTCTCAAGGCAGGTTCACCAAGTATGGGCATTTCATAGCTCTACAACACCCTTAAACCGCTGTACAGGTGGCAGATGTATTCATCAAGGAAATTTATAAACTGCATGGAATGCCTAAAACTATGGTTTCTGACAGAGATGCGAACCTAGAGCATGGATCGGAAGGTGTGAAAGATATTTTAATATATATAAGGTGACAGACCTTACAGGAAACTAGTTGTTGTAAGTGATAATCCCGATCCAATTGCTTTGCAAACTAGTAGAATTCAATCTTGTCCCTTTCAAAGCTATATATGTAGAAAAATGAAGTGTGAATATTGTCATTTCATATGGGCACTAATGAGAATCCCTATAAACTGATTGGATGTCCAAATGACTTAGAAGTCAAGGAAGAAGCCTGGATATAATAATGTGCAATCAATGGGTGGTTATGGACAGTCAAATCATGGAGGCTAAAGGAATGGTACTTTTGACATCTTTGGAAATCAGTCTAGTATTGGTGATCATGCATCTACTGTGTCTCAACAAGCACTAGTTCATCAAGTCATTAAGTGAATAAAGCACAAGGTTTCACAAAAGATGAATATAGACACAGATCATGCAGTTATTAAACAAGGATACCAAGGACTGTAACCAGACCAACGCATCCGGTATTACTACATGCCTAATGGATAATCTATTTACTCATGAATCTATTGTAGATTTTAGTGCTAAGATCTAACACGGGCAGGGAGAGGTCCACGTTCTCTCTCTGGGCGCACGATAGCAAGGCAGCTAATGTACGCCTATGCTGAGGAATGACCACACGACGGACTACGGCAACATCGCCGATGGCAATTGTCACTCCGGCGAGTGGTAACTTCTTACCTCAGTCAATCCATTCTATCTGTGAGGAAAAAAAATTAGAGGCAGCTGGGAGGAGAATTTCTACAAGGCTGGAGGATTCACAGTTTCCTCCGCGACTCCAATTCTCTGAAGCTGGTTCTTCAACTCATACCACACCACGTGGAGCTGGCACCTTTTTCCTCCGTTAAAAATTAATTTGATCTATGCTTTTTAAAATTTAATTAATTTTTATATATTCTTAAAACATTCTTGTTCGATTTATTTTTTTGTCATTTGGGACATATTAAGATTGTTTTCATATTTTTTCTTTAATATTAATTATTTTTTTCTTTAAATTAATTTCAAATACAACAGTAAACAAATATGCTTTAAATTTATTGTTTTGTTATTGAGATCTGACCTAGTATTTACTCTATTAAGGTTTCTCTAGTACTTTTGTTATTTATAGTTAGTAAAGTGATCTTTTATAACTTCTAATTTAAATGAAAATCTTTTATTATTTTTTATATTACTTATTGGGGAGTTTTCTAGATTCCTAAAATTTTTCATACTTTGCTTTTATTATATTTTGATTTAATTTATCCTCATTATTGTAATTCTATCGAGTGTACATATAACGTTTCCCCTATATTGTTTATTTGTTTTCAGAACAACAATTATTATAACTTTTACTTAAATAAAAATCTCCTAGTATGTATTCATGTTAACTTTCAAACACTCATATTCAATTTTAATTAGTACAATTTATTTTGAATCTAAATTGTATCAAAATGATTACATATCTCAATAGATATTTCATTTTTCTATAAAAATATAGGGGGAAAAAGTGCAAATTGTTCTATCTTGTGTTTCTCCAAAAGTGCAAATTTTGTGCTCTAGTAAATTTTCAGTTTTACTATTGTAGGAAAAAGTCACTCAGTGAATATATGGATTACATATTTAGAGAATATGAGTTTCTGTTAGATTCATTTTTCATACTTTCTGTTAAATAAACAATCGTTAAAATATTTGATGGTGAGGGAAAACGCTCAATATTGAAAAACTAATATTAAGAAATTAATCGTTAAAAAAAAAGAAAACAATTTTTCGTTTTTACTATTGTATTTGAAATTAATTTGAAGAAAAAAATAATTAATATTAAAGGTAAAATATGAAAACAATATTAATATATCAAAAATGACAAAAAACGAATCGAACGAGAATGTTTTAAGAATATATTCATGAAAAATTAATCAAATTGTAAAAGCATAGATCAAATTAATTTTCAATGGATCAAAAAGTTGCGTGGATTCTTTCTAATGGATAAAAAAAAATTCATTTTTTTAAAAAAAATTCAAAAAAAATATTTTTTAAAAAAATGACGTGACACTCTAATAAACTGCCACGTGGCAAGGTTGTTTTTAAAAACTGACTGTTAAAAATTAATGGCATGGATGAGCTGTTTTTGTAACGGCGATGACATAAATGAGCCCAACTTTTAACGGATGGCATAAATAAGTCATTTCTGCTAGTTCAGTGGCATATTTAACCCTTTTCCTTTTTTAAAATACTATATGAAAGGACTATCTACAAAGGCCACAACAAACTAGTAAGAAAGTTTGATTTAATCAATTAAATTAGTTAATTAATTAAGCATCAATGTCAAATTAATTAACTTGATTGTATAGAATTTATTTTTAAATCAAGCAAGCTAGAAACTCCTTTTGAATTAGAATTACAATGGATTGGTTTTATGTTGATTGTCTACTTATTAAAACTTTCCTTTTGTCGCCGTGAAAGGTTATTGTGAAGCGATAAACACTCCTTCATTCATAATCAAATGTCGTAATTTTGTGCCTGGGGTATGAAGTCGTTGGTGGGGAGCGGAGCGCTTTACCCCCACAATGTCATTTTTCGGCAAGAATCTGAATTAGTCAAAAAAAATCACATACCAAAATTGAGTTTAGAGCCATCTCATCCTTCTTGTTAATCTTACCTGCTCTCTTGCACTTGTGGATATGAGATCTATAGATGTGGGAATATTAGGAGATAAAATTATGAATGAAGGGACAAGGTGGCATCAATAGACAATAAAATGAGTGATACGGGATAAATGACTATTTTATCTTTTGATGATATCTTTAGAGGCCAACACATAGAGGCTCAAGACTTTATCATCTCGAGGATACGAAAACATGCATGGAGGACCCATTTTGAGCATGCCATTAAACAAATCCGCGTGTGGAAGATTGCATGGGGGCTTACATTCGATGCCAATTCGAGACTACAAATTTTGAAGTGTGACTCCATGGTTTTGGAGCATTGAAGAAGCGCCCTTCATTAAGGGTATTTTGGGGATTGCACATATTAAAGAAACAATCCATGACCTCCCCTTTCATTAAGGGTATTTTAGTCCACTATACTATGTAATAAGTTAGTCTATATATAGTCTCTTATTAGGTCTTTTCTATTTAGTTGTTTAAGGATGAAAATATGAGACATTGAAAATACTCTCTCTTGAGAGTAGACCACCTTAGTGTAGTTCTTAGTTAGGGCTTGGACTAGCCATTGTAGCTTAGGGCTTGGAAAAAACAATATTGTTCATTGCTTGAAAACGGTGGATCTTGAGGTGAGTTGATTCCCTTGGCGGTCACCGTAAGAACTTGGTACTTGTTAACGTATTTTGTTGAGGTTTTAGAGTTTAATAAACTCTTTAGTTGCTATATTATGTGTTCTCTTTGTGTCAAGTTACCAATCTTCTTTTTCGTTTAAGTTTGTGTTTGTTGTTTCCGTTTGGTGTCTTGTCGTGTGGACTGTTTTGTGAAGATTGTGGACTGTTTTGTGCTCATTTAGATACCGTTTGGTATCTATGAGGGAGACGAGATTGAGATGGTTTAAGCATATGAAGAAAAGGTACATCCCAATCCCAATGCGAAGGTGTGAAAGGCTGGCCATGGATGGATTTAGGTGAGATAGAAATGAGTAGATAAGACATGATCCAAATGTAGCTTATTCAGTACATGACTTTAAATAAGAAATTTGCGAGGACACGAATTAGGATAAAATGTTAATGATAGTTGAGTGTTGTGTAGCTTAAGGACACAAATTAGGGCTACCAAGATATATTCAAAAGAATAACATAACGAGAATGGATCCATGAAATCGATGCCCCAAACATTAAAAAAAAAAAAAAAAAAATTACAAACCATAATTGAGTTTAGAGACATCAGAAACAGCATCTCTACTTCTTCGAAGATGGTTGTATGGACTGCGTTCATTTTATCCTTCCTAGACCTCACTTGGTGGGAATTCACTGGATATGTTGTTGTAATTGAGTTTAGAGACATCTTATCCCTCTTGCCTTCATAGATATAAGTGGCATCGTATGAACTTCGTACACTTTATCTGAATGAACTTCGTACACTTTATCCTTTTCAGATCTCATTTTATGAGAGTACATTGAATGTTTTGATGTATAGATATAAGTTGCCTAATGCCTAAGTAAATTAATTAACATCCAATCGAAAATAATTCCGAAAATTCAATTTGAAAGTTTGGATTTTTATGTGTGAAGTATGAATTTCTTCTTTATGATTCTTCAACTTTCAATTTAGCATTGAAGCACTCAAATATTGATTCACTTAAACAATGAATTGAAATTTCAATTTGCCCCAATCGCGTTAAATTTTCCATCTCACTAGCTCAAAAAACAACTGATTTTTCAAGCTCATTCCTACCACAAGACTTACAAATGGTAAATTCAAATATTCGCGACAAGGAATAATCTGATTCAACAGTGTAATTCCAGTCGGGAGGATAGAGTGTATGTAGATTGTTTTCGAAAGGCTCAACTCAAGTAGCCGCAAATCAAAACAGTTATGAAATGTGAATTCAAATTTCAAACAAACGAAACCTAAAATCAAGCATACATTGATCGCCTTAAATTGATACAAAATGTAAACTATTTTCTAACTTCCATACACTGATTTCACTTTCTTATTGCCTTTTGTAGAGTTTGCTAAAAAGCTAAACTATCAATCTAATTATAGACTCAGTAGCCAACATAAACAGCAGCATTAACAATGTAACAATCATCATTTTTATCTCCCATTTCTTCAACTTCAACACCACTAGAGCAAATCAATCCGCCATCAACGACTTCAACGTTCGAGATTCTTCCATAAGGAAACACCGATTTCACTTTCTCCAGATCTAATGCGTTTTGCAGAGTCCGAGGAACTCCTAGCTTGATTTGCAGTTTCATTTGTTCGAAGGAAACTCCAGGTATGGATCCTCTTCGAAAAGCTGGTATCGAATTTGATGAAATTGCGTTTTTGCAAGCTCGCATTGCAGCTGAAGTGATGTCTTGACCGTGCTGATCGTACCCGACGCCCATTTCTACGAAGAGAAGTTTCATAGAGGAATTTGGTACACAGGCCATGGCGGCGCTAGGGCAAAATTGAGGTGAGGAGGATTATACTGAAATGAATGATTTACAGGTAAATTGCGAATAAGGGTGTGTTTGGTACTCACATTGAAAAAACGATTTCTCTAAAAAAATACTCCCTCCCTCTGTCCCAAATTGAGATGATACGTTGATTAAAAAAAATAGTACCCCTGTTAAATGATGTTTATAATTTGATTTAAAGAAAAATTAATTAATGCAAAAGGTAAAACATGAAAAAAAAAAATTGTCTTGTCTTGATTAATGAGAAAAGACAAGTAAAATGAAAAATCAAATTAGGAAATTTGAAACGGGTAATTTGAGATGGTGGGAGTAACATCTATTATCCTCCTTTTCCAATCAAATCAAACTATAATTAAAGTTACTACGACACACTTTAATTTTACGGAAGTCCTATCACCCTTTTAAACTCAATTTTACTATATTATTATCCACCTTTTGTGTTTATGTGGTACAAAAAATTTGCAATTAAGGTGTGTCGAAAAAGATGTCACGTCTGCAAAGAAGGTGTCACATAAATATAAAAGGTGGACAATGATATTGTAAAATTGAGTTTATAGGAGTAATAAAACCCCATAAAATTAAGATGTGTTGTAGCAACTTTGATTATAGTTCGATAGGGTAATAACGTCTTAATTCTAAACAACAACAACAAACCCAATAGATTCCCACATCATGGGGTCTGGGGAGGATAGAGTGTACGCAGATCATACCACTACCTCTAACGAAGTAAAGAAACGTCTTAATTCTAAAAAATAAGTAATTTTTTTTACTACTATTATTTTTTGATCTTTGGTAAGGTTAAATTTTTTATTTTTTATTTTAAAAAAACATTTTAGGAGTCAGAGGGAATGGTGGGCTCTTGCTCAGACTCTCCAAAACTATCGAATTTGAATTCTTTAAAATGCCATCAGTTTTGAAGTATTCGACATGCATATGTTGATATCTTTTAAAGAGTTTAAGCAATATAGATTATGGTTAAAGAATATTTAACGTGTATTTGATGATATTTTTAAAAAGTAGTAGCAACATAGATGATGGGATAAAGGGTGGGGGGTGCAGTGGGGTTGGAATTTGTGGAGGGTGGGGATAAATAATTATGAAATTTGTTTTTCCTACCTTGGTCCAAGCAGTTATTTTTAGAAGGAATGCGTCTTTTTAGTGCAAATATTTTTAAAGAAACTCTTACCCAATTAAATATGAGAAAACTACCAACATTGCTTATGGTAGGCCAATTGTTTAATAATATATGAAAGGACAATTTATGGAACAACAAGCTAGGCAGAAAAATTGAAAAGCATTTGTTTAGGGTGGTCCTCACCATACATACATCTAATGCTTGAAAGGTCAATCATCAATTGGATTAATCAATTAAACCTCCATTACCACATTACTTGAATTGATTTTATTATAGAACATCTGTAATCATTTGGCTCTATTTAATCTCAGTATGGCCTAGTTGACCAACAGTTGTGGCCCAATCTCAGATGGAACTATTTCAACATAGTTTATGATCCTATTACTGCCTCCCAACTCTAAGGTATGTGGAATTACATTGAAATAATCTCTCCACAAGTTGGGGGGTAAGATTGGGACCTCTCTATACCTCACTTGTGAAATTATATTGGATATGTTGTTATAACTTGCAAGGTGTTTCTCCCTTCCTGACAAAGTATCAAACATTCCTCGTATACCTTTTGACATAATACATAAACATGCCCTTTTAACTTAGCCTCAATTCACATATATGACCTTCAGCTTTGAATATGTACAAGTAGATACTTAAAACTTATATAAAATTGAACAAGTAGATACACATGTTCTATGTGGCATAATACACGTAGGACAAGAATTAGCAATATAGGATGCCACATATGACACGTGTCGACTTATTCAATTGTATACAAGTTCAAATGTCTCCTTGTGCACACTCAAAGTTGAAAGTCAAGTTAAAGGGCATATTTATGTATTATGCCACACCATGGTCCCCCCCCCCCCCTCTTGGGTGCTATTTCTATCAACGTTTATAGGCTAAATACACAAGGCTAAATACATAAATATGCCCTTTTAACTTGACATCAAATCACACCTATGACCTCCAACTTTGAATATATACAAGTACACTTAAACTTGTATAAAGTTGAACAAATAAATACACATTGTGTGACATAATACACGTAGGACGCCACGTAGTATAAAGATTGGCCACATAGGATGTCACATATGACATATGTGTCTACTTGTTCAACTTTATACAAATTAAGGTGTCTACTTGTGCACACCCAAAGTTGAAGGTCATAGATGTAATATGAGGCCTAGTTAAAAAGGGTATATTCATGTATTGTGCCAATACATAAACCTCTTAAACTAGCACAGTTTTTTCATTGAAACACTTGAACTAAGACTTGGTATCCTATTGAACACCAGAAATCAAGCCTAAGTGTGTATTGGCTAAACTTCAGATACACTCCTAAGATACAGAAATGGAGTTCATAATAACGATAATAAACCTCCAAATTGAAGGAAACGCCAATGTATCAGAAAAGACAAGAAGAGAAAAGATAAAATCTCAAATCCAGGAAAGTGACAACTCAAGAGATGAAGACAATGTGCAATGATGAACTTGATCTACTATGCATCCAAAACAACACTAATTCCTTGTTAAATTGATGATTGAGGGTAGATAACTAAGCCTTGTAAGAAGCCAGATATCTGCTTAGTGAATTCTAACCTCAAATAACATTAGTGATTCACATGGAAGTATGACAAAACAGAAAAGTGGACCATCAAATTATTTGTGACCAAGGAAAAGGAAATGCGAATGCAACGCCAACTTAGATAAGGGAAAATGAGCATCTTCGTAAAGGTAAATACATAAACGAGTCAATGTCAACTCAAGACAGCATCTTGGTAGTAGAAAGACAATTCCGAAAGAGTAGCTAGTGTAAGTATATACATGGTTTCTTAGACGTATTTACACAGTTTCGAATCTTCAGAAGGATCCAAAGGTATTCTCGCCACTGTAGGTCATGTAAAGGAAGCCGTCCTCATCCTTGTGTTCCTCATAAATGGCAGACATCATGGCAGCTGTAACAACGTGGAAGAACAATCAACCAAGGAATTGTAAGAAGTATATCACAGATGCTATAGAAGTTCTTTTCACCTGTAGGGGGGAGGATATTCTTCACAAAGATAAAAATGGCCTTCTCAGCGCTGAGCTTAATCCTCTTGCGAACAACGTACACAAATTGCCCAACCGTCAGATCAGCGGGAACCAAATACCTGCAAGTATTTCAATTAACAAACAATTTATAGTAGAACATAAGAAAGCTTAGAAAGAAACATGCACATGGGAAAATCAGCTAACTCTGTTCAGCCTCACTGGCGGAAGTTGCTTAACACCCCTTGACTATAAAGAAAGTAAAAGGTCATTGAATTTCATTGAAATTCTACAACTTAAAAACCAGTCTTGCATTTCTATTCATCTCCTTGCTAGAGCAAATTAAAGATCTTTCAGCCTGATTAATAACTTAAAACGATCCGACAACAATAAAAAATATTTATTAATACTCTTCTGTGCAAAGACATCAAGAATTTACACAAGTCACATCATAGTTCAAAGGGAAGATATATACCATAGTAACCATACTACTCTCGAGTGCAACAACTAGAAAGATACAACCTTGAAATTATCTGCAAGATATATTTTGATGGTATTCACAGTTCACAGGGAAACACACAAGATCATTTATGACAAAATAATAAAGCGCTCTAAGCTTAAAGATATTGCCAATTGAAAACCCAAGTAAAAATTGCAAAGCTCAAGGTGATTAAAGACTAACTTTTTCTTGTCAATGTCAGGGATGTCACTTCTTTCAGCCTTCTCCACAATCACCTAAATAGTAAGAAGAAACAAGGGATTAGGTTGGAGAAAAAGCATAGTATAAATATTGTCGCACATCCAGACGAGTATTGCAAGAAAATATATTAAAGTTATACCGGTATTCTGTCAGGGTACTTCTCCCTGATACGAGCAGCTTCAGCCTGTCTCCTCTCTAAATGAACATATGACCAAATAAACAAGACAGGTAAATGGAATCCAATGATAGCAGAGAAAGAATGTTGCGACGGAAGGAAATTCAAAAGAGAAACCAAAAGAATTTACAACAACAACATACCCAATAAAATCCCACAAGTGGAGTCTGGGGAGGGTAGAGTGTATGCAGACCTTACCCCTACCTAATGGAGGTAGAGAGGTTCTTTCTGAAGGATCTCCGGCTCTAGTGTAACAAATCAAAGTAGTAATGAAAAGGAAAACCGACAGTGAATAAAACATGGCAAAAAGAAAAAACATATATGCAAGGTATACACAAGAAGCCCATGATCAACCATGAAATGATAGACAATTACTCTCCATAAGGCCATTGGTAGAGCATGTACTTATCCACATTAAGAACAAACAACTTCTACGACCAAAGAGGATTCTTTTGCTGACTAAAACTACGATATTCTACACCACATTGTGAAGATAATTTCTCATGAAATCTTTACAAGTGCAGCAGATACCAAAAGAAGCTACTAGTAAACTTGTCCACCACAGTATTATAAAACAAATAGACACACATGATTGTAACTGAAAAAAGAAACGGCGAAACTCCATAACCTCCCATAAAAAATTTCATTATATCATGCAAACCAAAACCTCCAATTATATCAAATAGACAGTGAAATTCACAAGTATATGTAACCAAAAAAGGCCTGGAAGTTTAAACAAAAAGAATATAAAATTGAATTCGATTAGCAAGAATCAAGCATATGCACAAAAGGTTTTACAGATATTAACCCCACCCACCTCAAAATCCCACCATCTCCACCCTGATTGTATCTACGTACCCTGTGTAGTCCCACAAATAGAATGTATGCAGACCGTACCTCTACCTCAGAGGTGAAGTATCAAATAGACAGTGGAAAATGTACTAAAAAATAGAACTCTAGTAGCAAGAATCTAGCATATGCACAAAAGGTTTTGAAGGTAATATCCCCACCCTGTTTCCACCCACCCCACCCCACCCTCACCCCCTCCAAAAAAATAATAGAATTCTAGTAGCAAGAATCAAGAATATGCACAAAAGTTTTTAAAGGTATAACCCCCACCCACCCCCTGAACCCAAAAAAAAAAAAAATCCAATAGCAAGAATCAAGCATATGCACAAAAGGTTTTGAAGGTACAATCCCCAACCCCCAACCCCACCCCACCCAACCACAAAAAATTCCTCAATTATCACTATAATTAAAGAAATTTCGTAATTGAACAAATCAAAAGATCAGATCTTGAAACCACAACACAATACAATTAAAAAAAAACAAGAAAAAATAAAAAATTACCAAGAGGGTGTTCCAATTTGAAGGAGCTCTTAGCCATGATGATCTGAAAATAATACCAACAAAAATTGAACAATCTGCAAACTAAAATATGAAAATAAAATTAGGGTTTTAATTATTTTTTTAACCAAAAAGATGTAAGTAAAAGAGAAAGATCCGGAATTTATTTAGGGAAAGAGACCTTATACACAAAGGAAGATCACAAAGAGAGTGAAAGAAAAAAGCTAAATTTTCTCTCTGTTTATAAATAAATATAAATAAACAAAATCCTTATATATAATTGGATAATGAATTATGTACGTTTTTCCTATTTTATCCCTTTTTTCCCGGGAGAAAATGACAAAGGTAGTCCCTTACATTTAAGGGTGAGTTTAAAGTAATACCATTAAGTATGTTTTTGTTCAATTGGGAGCCTTTATAATCTTTATCAAATATTTAATGGTTTTACTTGTCCCTCCAATTAAAAATAATTATTTTAATTTATTTGTCAACAACAACAAACCAGTGTATTTCCACAAAGTGAGATCCGGGAGGATAAAATATACGCAGTCCATATCGCTACCTCCGAAGAAGTAGAGAGACTGTTTCCGAATTTTAATTTAATTGTCAACAATTTATGAAATTAGCTCATACTATTCTTTGGGCTCGTTTGGTACAGAAGATAATGATAACTAATCTCGAAATTAATTTTAGAATGAGTTTATTCCATGTTTGGTTGGAATGAAATATATGAGATAACTTATTCCGAAATTATAGTGTTATTTTTATTCCACCTTGAGAATGAGATTAGTAATCTCGGGATAACTTATTTCCAACCAAATGATTTCTTACTATTAAATAACTAATAAACATTAGTAGTCAAATTTTAAGTTTAAAATATCATTAATAAGGTTAATTCAGTAAAATAGATCTCTAATTAAAAAAATTTATAATGAATGCGCGAAGTCAATAAGGTCCAAATAAAATAAAACGAGGTAATAGTTAATGTTCTCCCATTTCATTTCATTTATCACTTGTTGATTTGACAAATCCTTTAAGAAATTATAATTAGAGGTGCAGAAGTTCATGAAGTTTTTAAACTTTAAATTTGACTAATACTATTATTTTATGTTGTTATTCAATACTAAGAATAGTATAGAAAAGAAGTAATAAAATTCTATTGATTTTTGAAAATAAATAACTACTTCCGCCGTCCAACTTAATTGGTTATTATGCTAAAAATATAATTCCTTCGTTCCATTTTACTCGTTCCAAATTGGAATGGCATAACTATTAAAAAAACAATGATTGATAATGTAATTTTACCATTTTACCCCTCTTAATTGTGTCTTGTTGTTAGTTTCAATATTGATAGATGACTAATACCAAAGCACCATTTATTTATATTTTTAATGGTACTCCTCTTTGCAACATTTTTCAAGAATGCTAATAATAAGAAGTAATCAATTACACTAAGGGTATAATAGAAAAAAAAATATTGTCTTATCTTGATAAGTAAAATAAGACAAGTAAAATGAGACATCAAATTATAAAATTTTGGACGGGTAAAATGGGACGAAGGGAGTATGTTTAACAATACTTATCCAATTTGAAAAACTAATGGATGATTTACCTATTTCTATCTATTTTATCCTTAGCATTAAATACGATTCATTATTCACTGTATTTTTTAAAACATTAAATTTATTATATTCAAGGATAATGTGGTGAAATTCCTTTTATCATTTACTATTTCTTAATTTGTATGTCAAGTAAATAGTGGAGAACTATTGATGAACGGAAGAAGTAAGAAAGAAAACATTTATTATTTTTTTAATATATGCATGAAGTAAAAACTAGCAAAGGATGTGGTGCAGCGGATAAGGCTGCTCCTCCCTCAACCAGAGGTCTCGGGTTCGAGCCCTGAGTATGAAAAAATCCTTGATAGGGAGTGCTTCCCCCCGAATGAGGCCCTACGCGGTGCGAATCCAAATTAGTCGGATTCCAATGCGGGTGAAAACAAATACAAAAAAATATCTATTTTGATTTTCTTTCATCGCTAATTTTGCTTGGTATCATAAAATTTTGGTAGTAGTAGCAAACACTTGCAATTAAAGGTAGGTAGGTGAACCACTGCCTACTGATTCTTGTGTACTTTTACTTGAATTTTCCAAGCATGTCAAATGACTTCACCTCTTTCCTTTTTTGTTTGCTTGTTTTTCTTTTTTTCTTTTGTGTTGAATATTCTTTTGCACTAGTCTTATCCCATTCCATATCAAATAACCCCTAATACTATTAGGCAAACTTTTTAGATGGTCAATATATTAACAGGACAACTCTTTACCAAGTATTTAACCACATAAAATTCTTCTCTACTGTCAATGTATCATTAAATGCACTAACAAAAATGCTGCAACTTCATATGTTCAGCAGATATGACACTAAGCTTGGAACTCGGAAGTAAGGAACTCAACTCCCTCGTCGAATATTGGCACTATGAGTCCTATTAACATGAATAAGAGTGGTTTTCATGTAAGAAAGGGAAATTTCATATCAATGCTTCATATAATTAAAAGCAGCAAAGTACTTGCTGAAGTAACACACTTATTAGTACTAAAAAATTACGTATTATTATTCTAAGCATCTAAGAAAGAATGGTTCTTTACACTTTTGGCTCACATGAAACTGGTTGATACTATACTATCCCCCCTCCTCTCCCGCTGTGCATGCTTCCGCGAATTCTTGGACACATCTTTCTTTTTTCGAGTGTTCGGGTGATCGATCACTTTGGAGCCTCCAGAGACTGGAGAAACACTGCAGTTTGTCAAAACACTGCATTCCACAAAGCGTTCTCGCCTTCCCCACAACGTCGATGAACCTCCTTAATCCTATCTACGGACCTGCATATCCCGCTGCAGCTCCAATCAAAGGAAGCAACACAAATGTTGCCTGCTTGAGCTTTCCACTCGCAATCTGGTGAAATTTAAGATAAACAAAAGTCTAATTAATCATCTCGGAACATTTTGAGATCGGACAAATATATCAAACTTCTTCCTGCGTAGGACTAGATTCCTGGTGAGAATGCGATATACATTCAAGGATCTAATGTATGGACAGGAAGCAAACTTCTGAAGAGTCAAGAGGGTAACTGAAGTGCGTAAAAGAGGGTGGAAAATATAAACAGAAACACAATTCAAGAATTTTCCAAAACTTTTCTCGACCAAATGAGCCACGAAAAATAGTATAGATGCAATTTTTTTCCTGTCAAGAGGCAATAATGAAAAAGAAAAGCACACACTAACAGACCGGTGCCATGTGCATAAAAGGACAAGGCAGCCATGTGGAAGAAAAAAGCTGTCACTATTAGAATGACACCCATATGAAAAAGTACAGAACAGTCATGAGCAAAAAGGGGGAGTCATGTCCTGTTACTTCTAAACTGCCACAGGGTAAACCACAACATCTCGGTTCCTGTGGTTGTTCTAATACCATGTAAACCGAAGGGTAAAACAAAAAAAGAGGCCAAAAAAATATTAAGTCTTTTGAACGACCCAAAAGTGAAAGATCATACAGTGTACTTGGGAGATTTTCTTATACCAATTGTTTGATCTTGTAGGCAGAGTTTAATCACCTTCCCAAATTAGCGATAGTCATTAACTTATAATTCTTGCCTTATTTGCTTGGAGAAACAAGAAAAGATGGATAAATGAAATACAGCACTGCCGAATCTAAAAATGTTCAATGCACATAAACAAATCAAAACTTCAGCGGTTTTAAGACTTGACAGTTCTAGAAAATGCTCTATTTCCAAGGAATAGTTTGACGAATTGTTACCAGGTGGAGTTCCACAACACAATCTTCTATCATCTATATGTTCCACATCCAATCCAATGAGCCATGACCCCAACGAAACATCCTCATTAACATACTTATGCAGAACATGCCTAGTACATGATTAAAAACCACGATCAGCAAATGATATCTACGCAAAAGAACAGGGCAAGTATATCAGAAAAAGCACAAACTTACTGATTTATCGAGATATAAGTGGCCAAATCTTTTGAAATGGCATATAGCTGCCCTGTTGCATGTCGAAAATATCTGTTTCCGTCCTCACCAAATTTCCAATGCTCAGGCTCATGATATCTCACTCCCCTGCAAAGATAAGAGGGGCAAAATAGGAGTGAGCTGAGGAAATATATCCAGGACTCATTTACGGTCAAAAGTGAAACTCCTCTGCTTACTTCTGAGCAAGGACGGGACCGGATTTCATGCACCCAATGTATACCCTGGGTTTTGAACGATGCCTAGCCAGAGTTGCTCCCAGTGCACCTGAAGTTTTCAACAAGCATGTTGCCGCATGAGTCATAGCATAAGTATAGCAGTGCACTTGTTGTATATGGTAACACAAATATGGTCTTTGTGAACCATCTATGATGCAGAAAGAATGAGGCATAATGGCTGAAGGTCCTACCTATATTTACATGTACATCATCGTCAACTTTAACATAGTAGTCAGCATCCCACAGAGCAACAGCAGTAGTAAAATATGTCTTTGTCTTGGCAGATAATTCAAGATATCCCTCAACGTGTTCCTACAGAAGTCACAGTAATATGTCCAATAGATTAGTTTTAGAGGGGTTGGATCTGATATAAGATGACCAAAGCATTAAACGTTACCAGCCTCAAGAAATCCCCGTGCTTCTTGTCTTCTGCCTCAATTGCTCTATCAAGAATGCCACCTGATGTTGCACTGGTTTTTGGATAATTACATGAGTAAGACAACAAGAATATCAAATTACAAGTAACTAAATATGAAAGAACAGCTGCCCCACTTTGAAATATCTTTTTAGAAGTATCGAGTCTTCAATTATACCTTACAAAATTGTGAAAATGCAAACTAAATACATTTGTTTTTGTCATCCCTAATATATGCTGCAAGAAAATCTCGAGGAAAACTTCCAATGGAAGCCCTCACTTTACACACAACAAGAAGAAGTTATAAATGGGCGATGATGGGTCACTGCCGGAAAGAAATTAAAAGCTAACAACAATATCAAGAACACTGGAAACACAACACCTTGAGAATATCAACTATCAGCTGTAGTACCTACCTGTGACCTATGACAAAACGAATTACAATGCCCTTTTCTTCCTCTAGCTTCTTTCGCATATCACCTGTTTTCCACAAGTCAATAATCAAAATGCTAAGCATGCATCCAACATTGGAAAATCTCCAGAGTAACCCAGAAAAACACAAATAGTGAAGCTCAAGAACCTTGTGGCATCCAGGTAGCACGAACTGAGTCTCTTCTCTTTCGGCTGTTGAAGGCAGTGTTTATCCCTATGACCATTAGATATTTCCTCTTCTTGGCCAATTCGGGGATCTTTATGTCTTCCGTTATCGGAGAACCACTCAGTATAGAATCTTGCAAAGACCTTGCTGCAGCTAGTTCCATCTCTAGGTTTGAAACTGTTTTATCCAGGGTTCTGTATTTTGTTACAAGGACAACAATCAATGAGTTTGTTGTTTCGGAGGAGAATAAAGCATGACATTCGTCAAATCTATTAGTTAAAAGCATGAAAAACATACTGTATAGCATGATGTGTTTTAGTAACTTCCCCGAAAATATCTTTGGATTCACTTTTCACGTCCTTCTGTTGAAAACAAGAAGATCAAAAACCATTAATTTTTAAATAACGCGAAAATCATTCCTCAAATTGCTGCTACACTCTTCTTATCTAATACTCACATTAGTAGGATCACAGTCCTCGGAAACTACCCCTAGCTTCTGATCATCAATCTGTGTTGTCCTTGCTATGCTTTTAGCTTCTGGCACTGTCCACATCCTATAACCAAATATCCTCAATGATGAAAAAATAGAACAAAGTTGCAAAACGCTCAATAGTTGGGCATTTTAAGCTACTCCCTCCCGTCCCAAATACTTGTCACATTGAACTTCTCGAGAGTCAATTTAACTAATCTTTTGAGCTTAATTGGATTAGATATTCGAAAACTATATGAAAAGTACTATAAGTTGTAATTACTCTCATATCAATACAACATATAACATAAAAACTCGCAATCGTCAAATATTTCAAGTTCCCAAATACTTGTTCAGACCAGTTTTTGGGACTTCCACACACAAAACTTCAAAAAAAATTCCAAGTAAAATGCATATGCAAACTCAACTTCAAATTCCAAAAATGACAGACTTTAAAAACTCAAAAATTTCGATTTCAACTTCATAATCTATGGCCAAAGGAAAGCTAAGTTAAAGTTCATGTAGTTTGAATCTCGAGAATCGGGAAGTGACAAGTATTTTGGGACTCAGTGAGTACAATAATAAGCTCAGAAATGCAACTAAAGATCTTTCTCATGACTATAAACAGGCCTACTTCAACAACAACACCATCCTAACTTAGAAGCACTACTATAACATCATTAAATTTCTACATTGCATAAACAAAAGTCAGAGGATCAAAAGTTCCCTATAGAAACATTGAATATTAACAATCTATGTAAGGCTTAGATGATAAAGATCCAAACTTTCATAATCCAATCAAAAACAGAAAACCTCAAAAGAAAGATCAAATGCATATTCACCTGTCAGTGAAGAGCATCCCAGCACAGAAACATCCAATACATAGAAGAACAGTCAATTTCCTAGAAAAAACACCTCTTCCAGCTGATTCACCTCCTCTACTCTTCAAATTCATTGTGTTCTTCATTGCTTAAACCAATTAATAGCTAAATTCAAACAACATCCATTTCACTCCCCAAGTCAACAAACCCAAAATCAAGAACCCCCAAGCAATATCAATCTCAAGATTATTTTTAAAAAAAATCAATTCAAACTCAAACACAAGAACTCCCAATCTCAATATTACTAAAAAAATCAAATTCAAACTCAAAAACAAGAACTCCCAATATCAAGATTACTAAAAATAGACAATTCAAACCCAAAAACAAGAACCCCCAAAGCAATATCAATCTCAAGATTACTAAAAATAGCAATTCAAACCCAAATCAAGAACCCCAAAAGCAGTTTCAAGATTTCAAGAATATTAAAAAAGATTCCTTTTTTTCTACTTTCTGTGCAAAGGGGGTTTCTATTTTCACATGGGAGAAGAGGTAGCTGGGGTGAAATAAAAGAAGAAAGTATTGGGAAGTATGTGGAGTTTGATGAAAACAAGACCCACACACAATACAGCACTTAGTTCAGGAATCCATCTTGTTTCTCTTTTTTCAAAGTAAGGAGAGAACTATTTTCTTATTATTCTTTTAATGGTGGACACCTGTTTCTCTTTCTGTCAAAGAGAGAAAGATGACATTGTCGGTGAGCTAGCTGGTAAAAATGTTTGTAACTGTAATAATAAAAAAACTGTTTTTTTAATATTTTTTTTTTGTGTGTGTGTGGGAATTCTGCGTCGGTAACAGCAAGTGAGCTTTCTTTTGTATCTGTAGTTTCTTGTTTGTATTGTTGTGTAATATCTATGATTTCGGTTAGATAGTTTTTAGTATTATCTTGTGGCTATAGTATTATTTTCTGACTGTAGTATTATTTTGCATACCGTATTAGTTTATATGTACTTATCTTTTGTATTTGTTATACTGTTGTCGATTCTAAGCCGGAGGTCTATCGAAAATAGTCTCTCTACCTCATCCGAGGTAGTTGTATGATCTATGTACACTCTACCCTCTCCGAACCTTATTATGTGGGAATACACTGGGTATGTTATTGTTATTGTTGTGTGTGTGGAAATTGTAGGAGTAATATTTAGTGATAAACGAGTTTAGGTTGTAATCTATTGTTTTGATACTACCTATTATTTTTTGTTCTTGTATTAGTCTTTAAAAACTATTTTGTCTTGAATCGAGAGTTTATCATAAACATTTCATTTGCCTCACATATGAGGTAATGATACGAAATGCTTTATACTTTATCTTCTTTAAACTTTCATTTTACGATAATACATCGAATATGTTATTATTGTGTTTTTTGAGATTTGTGTCACTACAAAGGTGTTTTTTTGTGTTGTTAACAGGTGGTTATTTGTTAGTACAGAAAAGTAAATCATGGACAGTGCACTTGTATTATTACTGTTAGATGTTAGAAGTTGGCAGCTGCAATTTAGTTGGAAAATGGGGTCACTTCAATTGTGTTTTGCTGTTTGTTTTTACCATTTTGTGTGTTGTGTGCTAAGAGATTTTCTTTTTGGTCCAAAGTAGCAAGAGTCTAGTCCGGTTTGATTTGACATGAAATTTATAAATAAAAAGTAAAAAATTTTAATTCAAAGGTCATAATTTAAAATATATAGTAGAATGTATTAAAAGGAAATTTTTTTTAGTTTTGTGATTGTAAATATGTGCGATGAAAAATTACAATCAGAAAATCGTAAAAACAAAAGAAAGCATCTTTTAAAATAAACAAAAAAGAAAAGGTAAAACAAAGTAAGTGAAAGTAATAATCACTTAACTTGTAAGTCAGTAAGTATGAGTAGTTGAAGTTGAAACTTTTTTTAAAAAGAAGTTAAAAGTTGGAAAAAAAGTACTTGAAAGTCCCATGTTAATTGGTGTTTACTGTTGACATGGGGGCATTAAAGGATCGTTTGGTAGATGATTAAAGTTAGCAATGCAAAAATTAATTAATTATGAGGAAAGCTATATGGTAATATTTAAGTATGAATTAGATATGCAGAGTTTATATGTTAAAATCGGACAGAATAAGTGATATCACAAACAAAAGAAAAATAAGATGAACACATAAATTTATGTGGAAACTCTTGCGGGAAAGTCACAGGCAGAAACAGAGGAATTTCACTACAATGGATGGAGAATACAATAAAGAAAATGACGTATTTTTCCAAAACCGGCTCACTAAATCGCAATTATATAATACGTACGTACAAATAAATTCTAAACCCAAAAACGTCCAGGGCCTGGGGATCCCTGCACTATCACCACATACCCTACCAAAAATCACAAACATGGGTCGCACCGCAAGCTTTTCAGGGCCAAATCAATAAAATTCGGATCACAAACTCTAACAGTTTAGTTATTTCATTTTCTGTCATATATATAAAATAATACATAGATACTTTTATAATTCATTCATATATTAATTATGCCAATTTTTAAATTACAAATCACTTTTTACATATGTTGAATTCTATACCTAATTAAAAAAATGCCAGCAAATATGGTGGTACTTATCAATGTACCTTGGGTAGGTACTAATATCATAAGAGGTAAAATTTTATCTTTTGAATGGAACATGTGATGTGTTGTTTTCCCTAATGTTATCTTTAGTTTTTTGAGATATCAATACTTTATTTTATATGGTTGTGGAGTTGGATAGTCCTCTTTGGTCCTTTTATCCTCAAAATAAAAAGGTGCATTCCATGAATTAGATCTCAATAATTGCATTAGAGGGATAAAGAAAACCAAATAGAATACTTGGGATTAGATATCATGGCAATATGATTGGGACAATATTATAATGGAATTAGAAGTAGTTTATGAATTGTGAATCATATTATTTTAATTTACTGAGCTCTCAATATATTATTATTATGCATATTAAATAAGTCCTTTAGTATAAATACAAAATTTAATATCCAAATTATTAAATTTTATCAAATTCGTAATCAAAATACTAACTTCGCCCTACCTGAAAGAGTGTGAAAGTGATGTGTTACCTTAACATCGTCTAATACACACCTTAAAAACTTCTGTAATTTATTGTATTAGTATTATTTTTAATCATGGTATTCTATTATCATTAAAAGTTCTGGTGAAGTGATAGTATTTCTTCATTTTTAACTAGAAATTTCATGTTCAAGTATTGGATGTGAAAGTCGTTTATGATAGGAAGGTTTTATCTCTAAAAGTGAGATTTTTTTATATGTGAATTTAAATTAATCAGATTTCAAAAGAGAAAATTGAACCTTTTAATGAAAAAAAATATATATATTGGTATTTTAGCAAAAGTTTTAAGTGGGTGGGGTCTATAGTGGTTAGATTATCACCACCTTCCAGCCATATTTGGTCTGGTAGAACATGATTGCCTACCAAATAAGAAGCTCAAAGCAAAGAAAATCTCTGCAAAAATAATAATAATAAATAAAAATAAATAAATAAATATAAAAGAGAATGAAAAAAAAAAAGAAGTTATGTACATAACTTTATTTTTTGATTAACTGTTTGATATTCAAAATTTACTAATTCAACTCATCGAGATTAACGTGTAAAGTGTATGATATTTAAAAAACTAGAACTCATAATTTATGAAATACAAGTTAACTTGGTAAATTAATATATGGATTAATAAGCTAGCGAATATTAATTTCCATTGTAATGATATGAATGTGAATTTTAAACACCGAACGAAAAACAAAAAAAATAATGTGGCCATGGTAGGTCAAGACTTGAAGACCCTTTGAGCAAAGAATAACTGATCCTTATAAGCTCGTAATTACTAAAATTAAAGTTTGTATTTTCATATTATAAAAATTTCATTAACTCTCTATTTTAATCCTTCCTCTTCCATGTTCACATGCTACATGCAGTCAAAAATAAATCATTACTTTTTTTTTTAATTTCTCATTTGCTATTCGATATTCAATTGAAATTTAAAACTCGAGTAATTCACATTATATTGCTCAAGATTTATTTAGAAAAAAAACATCTATTAAGAATATAATGAATCCTAATCGTTATCATCTTGATTATGGAGACGTGTGTACTAGCAGAAATAGTATATTAATAAAGAAAATTTTTTCCGAAATGATTGAAAAAATAAAAAATTTCTAACCATTTTATTATTCTGCTACGCTATAATATAGACCTAATAAATAAATAAATAAAAATGATGATAGAGAGTACATTGAGAAGTTTACTTGTACCCACGGTATTTATTAAGGCTCTGAACTATACACGAAATTGCTGAGACACACCTCGAATTTTAGGAGGGTCTTATTACCCCTGAACTAATTAAAACCGTATTTTTGACAACCTTATTGTCTACGTGGCACATCGGTGAATCAAAACACTAAAGATATCCATGTAGGCACACGTATGCGTCACGTAGGCACTAAGGTTGTCAAAAATACAATTATAATTAGTTCAAGGAGCAATAGAAACCTCCTAAAATTCGGATGTGTCTCAATAATTTCGTGTATAGTTTAAGGTGAAAACGATGCATTTTCTTAAAAAAAAATATAGCAAATCTTTTCGACAAAATATAGGAACATATCTTAATAATATTATTGATGTTAGGTATACCAACTTAAAAAAAAACAAACCCTACTGTATCTATAATTAAAAGTTGGTCATTCACGAATGTTCCAATTTTAGAGTGGTCACTAATGTTTGTGTTTTAAATTGACGGTCTTTAATTTTATCATTCGATACTTTTAATAATAAAAAAGTAATTGAAAATACTCTTGCTATTGAAAAAAGAATCGGAAGGCACAAATTTTGTCTTACAAGACATAAGTTAGTTTCAGAACGTTATATTTTACCAGACATGACTCAATTCCTATTGAACTTAGGTTGATAAAGACATAAATTTAGCTTAAAAAAAAACAAACATAAAGTTATGCCTTAATAAGCATTATTTATTCCTATAAGTTACAATTTTTTTAACAAATAAATTAAAGTACATTATTATAAGTTAAAATTATTGACTTAATTAACGACACAAACAAATCAATTATGTTAGGCATGTTTAATTAAGATTATTTATGTCAAATTAGGCTTTGGTTCCAATTCTACGTCTACAATTCATGGACCATCGTATGAAAGGGGTCCAAATCGAGCTTGGCTATGATACATATCAAATTAGGTTTTGGCGTAAAAGTTAGCTTAAAAGAAAAATGTTTTTTCAAACATTATAATGAGCTGAACATTTCATCCACTCACTAACGCGGGACATTCCCTTCATTACTTTAAACTAGTGAGCACATCATGTTAGATATGTAATTTATGAAATTCGGGTCTTGAGAATGGAAAATTTGACTTTCAAATTGAAATTTTGTCTCGATTTTAAATTTACTAGTTGAAGTTCAAGAGTAACTATCAAAAACTAAGCGAGAAAACTTAAAAGTAAAAGGCAAACTCAGTGCACTAAAGCTCTCGTTATGCGCATGAGTCGGGGGAAGAGCCCGACCACAAGGGTCTATCTACAAATTTCCTCAAACTTTATTCCAAAAAGGCCAATCTCGAATTCACTATCGGATAATGTGTTAACCAGATGGACTTACTCCTTCCTTAGTTAAAAGTTTTGGTTTCGAGTCCCAGATAAGATTTAAAAAAAAGAAAAAAGAAAAAACTTGGTCGGAAGCGTTTTCCTTGAATGGATCCTACGCAACGCAAATCCATATTAGTCGGACTCCAAAACTGTAACCGACAAAAAAAAAAAAGGAAAGAGGACGGAGAATATTTCTAATTCTCACGTTTAATAAGTGAATTAAATGTAAAACGTGCACCAGAAGAAAATTGATGGTACAAAATAATAATAATAATAGAGATCCCTACACACCTATATAAATATTAGCTAATTTGTCATTTCAAAATTCATATCTCAAACAATTTTTAACCTATGGCAAGTGTATTTTCCTTCTCAATAAATGGTTCAACAAGTCTATACACACCAAATATACGTTCATCATCATCATTTTACAAACCAATAGTAGCTAAATTGGGCCCAAATCAATCTTATTGGGCCTCCATTGAAGCAGATATTGAAGCCCATCTTAAGAAGGCCATCACAATTAGGCCTCCTGAACCAGTGTTCGAGCCCATGCATTATTTGATTTTTGCAACGCCTAAGTCCACTGCGCCCGCGTTGTGCGTCGCAGCGTGCGAGCTGGTGGGTGGTGATAGAGACGAAGCCATGCATGCAGCATCAGCAATACATCTCATGCATGTCGCGGCTTACACCCACCAGCACATGCAAGTTCGGCTTGGACGTGAGTTAGGCCAGCCTGGTGTTGAGTTGCAATATAAAGAATTGGGCCTGGCCCGTATTAATGAGCCCAAGATTGTACACAAGTACGGCCCGAATATCGAGCTACTCACGGGAGATGGGATCATGCCCCTTGCTATTGAGTTGCTAGCTAATGCCATGAGCCCGGCCCGAAAAAATTCAGACAAGATCCTGAGGGTCATTACTGAGGTGACACACGCTATGGGATCCAAAGGGCTAGTAGATGGCCTATATAGGGAGGTAGAATGGACTCGATCGGGCGACGAAAACAAGGAACTATTCGATTACCTGTGTAAGAAGAAAGAAGGGGAGATTCATGCATGTGGAGCTACTTGTGGTGCAATTTTAGGTGATGGAAATGATGAAGAAATAGAAAGGTTAAAGAAATATGGGCTTTATGTTGGAATGATACAAGGGATAATAAATGGATCAATAGGAAGAAATTATAATAAAAAAAGAATGGAGAAAAAAGTGGAAGAATTGAGAGTATGGGCCATGAAGGAATTGAATACAAATTTCAAAGGGAAAAAAGTAGTTAGGCAAATTGCTAGTCTTATTGAAGACTTTGGTGTCCCTATCAAATTGTGATCATATTGTTTAAAAAGAAAATTTTAGCAGCTCAATTGATCGACTGTAAAACAGGTGAAAGTTCGATTTCGTGTAATCGTAAAAGAAAATCTTGTTTAGATTTTAAGTGAACAACATATTTAGGAACTTGTTAGGCCAATAGTTGTGCCAAATTTTAGCTTCTCTTTCCATTTTTATGCTTCTTTCACCTCCTAATTTATTAAGTGTTGAATTATTTCCCGCGTAGCCCAAAGCTCATGTAATTTCACCATCGATTCAGGTAGGAAAAGAGAATAACGGATAATTGAGATGTTTTATAACACATAAATAATGATAGTTTAAGTGGTAAAAGAAAACAACGGATAGTTAAAGTGTAAAAATTGTAAAAAAAAAATAGTAATAATTTTTAATGTGTTTTTGACCATTGCCTCTAAATTTTAAGTACTAACAAGTAGGTATTAAAATATTTACATCCGCTAATCAATTTCAAATTTGTAAATGAATCTTTAATTTCCTGCCATTAAGAAATCTCTTTTCAACTATCAATATGAGACTTTTGTTCGCACACCCAATAATCTCTCGCTCGAATTAAGTTCCATGTGGCCATTCTCACAATAGTACGGTTTTCTCCTATTTGTCTAGCTCTTTCGATGATCCACGAGTCAGTTTTCTTAAGAATAATAATTTACATTTCAAATATTGTCAGGGTAGTTTAGTTGTAATGAAGTTTTAATTTTCTTAATACATGTTTATTGATTTTATTTTCTTTTCCACCTCAATTCTCTTATAGACCAAAATTCAACATCTATATTACTATAAATTATTTCTTGAAGTTATACAGAAAATTTTTACCCTTTTGAAAATGAAATTGCCCAGTCCAACTGAATGATTTTATTAATTAATCAAAAATGGTAGGGGTTGTAATGTCATGATCATATTTAATATGATTATGAAAACAAAGCAAATGACTTTTATTAATTAATCTAATATACTATATACAAAGCATATGAAAACATGTTTTTTTCAGTTTATAAATAAAAAAAATTTGGTGGAACATTACTTTCTATATTTTTCTACCTTTCTGTGATCCCACAATCACTGTACATCAAATGTATCTCTGGCTTATTTGTATTTTTCTTAAATTTATTCAAAATCTATTTAATTCTACTACCATGAATATGTGTAATGCCATTTCTATATATATGTACTCCCTCCGTGTCAATTTTTTTAATTTAATGTCCCATTTTATATGTTTTTTTTTATTAATCAAGACAAGATAATTTTTTTTTTCATGTTTTACCCTTTGCATTAATTACTTTTTCTTCAAGTTAAATGTAAACATCATTTAATAGGGGTACTATGGTAAACTAGACATGTTATTAATTATTTTTCTTAATCAATGTGTCATCTCAATTTGGGACGTAGGGAGTATTTGTGTATCTAAAAATTCTAATTGTTACTGCCTATATATATATTGTTGGCCGCACAATCATCGAACTTCTGCGTTGAAAACACACATATATACATATATAGGAAACAAACTCCAGCAGAAATACAAGGTAAGGATGCGTATGATACATCCTTGTGGTGGAGCCCTTCTCCAGATACCGCGTATAACGATAGCTTTAGTGCGTCGGACTGCTCTTAGTTGATCACGCATAAAGTTGGCTACATATACACTTACTGTCAAATATTGTATAAATACAGTTTTCAGTTAGAATGAGATGTTATTTGGGCGTCTATACATGTATTCTGCTACATTTTGAAATCAAAATACTACGTTTAGAAATACAGAAAAATCTCAATTATTATTTTTTCCTCTGAACATCATATTAATGGCCATGAATCAAAATTTAGACGTCGTGGATTCTGAAGCAAAAATGTAGGTGTTAGATAATACTCGTAATACTTAATGCTAGCGAAATATTAAAAAATAACTAACATTTAGGCATACTTATTTTTCGTACAAATACATAAAATTTTGATGAACAATAGTATCTACGTTGATCCGCCGTTCATTTTAAACAGTAACGGATCCAGGATTTAATCTCCCACTCACATCCAACAATATAATCACAATACTAAAACTATATTAACAGAGGAGCAGCAACTTTTTTACATTTGTACTCACACCAAGAAATTGTACTAGGGACCCAAATTTTAACAATAATTCCAATACTAACCAAATACTACTAACGAATAATCCAGCATACGGTAGCTTCGCGCCACTGACTTTTCAACTAACCGTGATGACCTATTGTGTGAATCGACGGTTCCTCTCATACTTAGCAAATCTTAACATTGATCGATGCCTTACGATCATCAACCATCACTACATCATCTACGCCACTATAATACCATAACAACAACTACGTCTCAGTTCTAATAAACACAACGATCGACTATGTGAATCCTTACTATCGAACCTCCCTCCCCCACCCCCACCCCATGTAATGCTATTCAAGGAACCCTGTTTTGCTTAATATTGCATTTCTCACCCTGCTTAAATCTCTCCCTTTTAGTGTTCTTCCAACACCTTCACATACAGAGAAAGAAGTTATTTTACTTCTCTCAAGTTTTTTAGCAATCCATTCATGTGGAGGCATCATTTCATCTTCATCATCATCGTTGTCGTCCTCGTCCTCATCCTCATCAAATACGGTACTATTTCTTACCACATTATGTCCACCACCATCACCACCATTTTCCTCGTACCCCCACGAGGCTTTTTCCGTACTTGTACCATAAATTTTTGACCAATCAGGTATGTTTACTGGAGCTGAGTACTGAGTTATTTTAGTTTCATGATTCGAACTCTTGTTCGATCTTGGGATCATTTTGGCTGCACTGGGCAGCCTCCTAGGACTGAAATGTGATGACGGCTCTTTGTTTCTGCTAGAATTTGAACCTGATTCGCGTCTTTCATTGATAAAATTACCCCATATTTCTTCTTCTTGAAATTCTTCATGCTTCATTGATGTCCATCCACTACTACCTTGGCTATACAAATTGTATCTCCCTTCATATGACGATGTCATCTTCTACATAACCAAAAATTCAATCAAAACTTTATAAATACAAAATTAATGATTTTATGTAAAGGGCTATAATACATAAATATGTACTTTAACTTAGCCTCAGTTCACATGCAGGACTGCCAACTTTAGATGTGCACAAGTAGACACTCAAACTTGTATAAAGTTGAACAAGTACACACATGCATCCTATGTGACATAATACATGTAGGATGTCATGCAGGACATGAATTGGCTACGTCGGATGCCACATAGGATGCAAGTGCCTTCTTGTTCAAGTTTAAGTGTCTACTTGTGCACACCCAAAGTTTAACTGCAATCGATGAACAAAGTATGTTGTTGGTCCAAATGGCCAAAAAAGAAAAAAAAAACTTTTAAGTTGAATCTATAAACTTCAAATTCTGAATTCGCCTCTAAAATTTTTTAGGATTTGCCTCCCAATGGAGTCAAACTTTATGGTAAAATGCTGAGTAAGTTGATTATACTTTTCTAAAAATATCAAATATCTAGAGCTAGGAGAATCTAGCTAACATAACTGAACCTAATACTTTCGACACAAAACATAACTTCATATATAAAACTTTGTGAATAATAGTGGGTTAGAAATTAAACCATACTTTTACAAGTATAGCTGATACAATATTAAGAGCCAGGTTGAGGGTTCGACTTTGGGTATGAAGAAAATTTTGTTGGAAGCGCTGCCATCTTAATGGGTCCTGCAACGCGCGATTCAAATTAGTCGGGCTCCAATGCGGGCACCAGACATCGGATGGAAACAAAAAAAAAACATTCACAAAAATAAACTCACAGAACTTAAATCCTGAATCTTAATAAATTTATACTTTTAATAAGTATAGATGGTACAATATTAAACATTCATAAGAAATAAACTCATAGAGATTAAATCCTGAATTGTTAACAAGTTTGTAGAATGTACCTCTCTATCTCTATGATTGAAACTTGCAACAATTAGCTTTCTTGAAATCTTGAAAATTGTATATTATCTGCAAAAACAAAAGAAAAATTCTCATTTAAGAAAAATAAAATAGAAAGTTCCTGTTTTTTTATACCTTAAAAAATTTTGTTGTGGAGTTTTCTCAGAAGGGAAGAGTCATATGGGGGAGAAGGGAAATAGTGAGCAATTATAGGGAGAGATAACGACAATAAATTTTGGACTTAAAAAGAGATTTCTCAAATAATTGACCAATGTTTATTTATTTTTTGTATTTAAAAAAATGCTTCAATATTTTTTGATAAGAAAAAGTTAGTGAGATCACCCTATGAAATCTGTAAAATAATTCACTTAATCTGACAATTTGATTAATGTTAGATTCATCTTAGCTACGTTTTGAGTTTTAAATTACAAATTCAAATCCACCTATGTCATCGCCACCACCACCAACCACCTCTGCCATTACAACCACCATCGACAATAAATATCGCTACCAACCACTATTATCAACCATTACCACACCTACTACCTTTAATATTCTAATTATATTCACCGTCACCACCGGCATCAACAACACCACCATCATCAATCACTACCTGTCAATCCCTACTATCGACCAACTCATCTATCACAACTAGCACCACCGCTAACTACCACTAATACATCAAACCCTCTACACATTCTTTAGCTATCATCACCATTGTCACCAGTTACGCCACCTCTACCATCACTTCAACCACTACCATCGCTATAATTTATCTCTACTAGTAACCATCTCCACCATCACAACTAACAACATTTCCAACACATTATCAACCATCATGCATTCATTTTTCATACATCATAATCAACACCTCCAACTACTAACATCAAGCAATTAGTATAAACCATTCCCACTATCACTAAAAAATATAAATATATTTTTTTCAATCGAATAATAATATTGTTGTATTAAATTACATACTTTTATACATATAATTAATCTTTTATTTGAATTGTATTTTTTTATTTTATTACATACACAAATAAATTTTTTTTTACATATTCAAATATTGAAAAACAAATAGCCTCAACCATTCATTTTTTAAATTTAAAAATAATATTTTAATCATTCACGTGTCCATACAGATCTCTAAATCTTAAAAGACAAAAAGCAGCCTAAGTCTCAATCACATGAAAATTAGCTGTTTAATTCTCTGTTCCCTTTCCTGTTTGTTTCCTTAAATTGGCTACTTCTGCAATAGTTTGTTTGTTGATAGAATTAGTTATTTCAAAATAATTAATTTTAAAATTAAGTATTTTGAAATTAGTTATTCACATATGGATATAGAATAAGTTATTTGATTATTAAGATATAAATGATGAAATAAATAATTATGGGACTAACTAAAATATTTAATTAAATATAAAATAAAATAATTTTATATTTTATCTTGAAATTATTATACCTTATACCTCACAGAATCACACCAAACGACTCCTTAAAAGCTTTTATATATTTTATAAAATAAAAAGGGTCTATAGGCTATAAGCACCTAGATTAGAGCTTTTCCTAGTGCATTACACGTGTAGATTTTTAACATAATTTAAACCCTAATTTAAATTATCATGTGTAAGTTAAACCTTGTTTTTTTTCACACATAACCCCTTGTTAACAAAAAGTTAATCACTTCCGAGTTACGACTTTGTTAATTAAGTTAAGGTGAATTTCCATGAAAGCTCAAGGTGATAACGATATTGCCTAGTTGGAGATAATCAAATTAACTTTAATTATGTCTATGTGTCCACCACTTTAATTAATATTTTTTTAAAAAGGCACACTGATTAATGTTTCTCTGAATAAAGTCAGATTCTGATGAAGATTCCTAAATCCTCATGGCATGTTCTCTGTGTTGGTCCTACTGGAGACTTACAATATAATTCCTCCGTATCAAATTTTTTAATTTAATTTTTTATTTATTTATTTTTTATTAATCAAAAAAAAATATTTTTTTCATTTTTTACTCTTTATATTGATTATTTTTTTAATTAAAATATAAATATCATTTAATAGGAGCATTATGATAAACTAATTATGTTATTAATTATTTTTCTTAATCAATATGCTATCTCAATTTGGGATGGGGAGGGAGTATATATATAAAAAAAAAGTGTGTTGTTAAAATTATCAAAAATAAATAAATTTTATTAGAAGAAATTCCAAAAATTCAGAAATTGGTTCGAGCTAGGCTTTTTGAACGTAAAAGTATTTTAAAATAAAAAATTTATAAAATTCGATCAAATATCAATAGCAAGTAAATATTTAAATTTTATGACCAAACTCGATTTTCTTTCTTTTACACTACTACTGTAATTTAATATTCTTTTAACAAATTAATTATCTTAGTTTCACATAAATTAGTTTATTCTACGTGATTATTATAAACAGTTATTTGTGGATATTTCTTGAACGATTTAATAATGTGACATACTTTTAAATTATTAATATATATGATTTTTTTTTTTAATTTCATTCAGTATCCAATATTTATAAACTGAAGTGAACTCTTGAGAATTTTTGCGTAATATATTATACTACAATATTAGAAAGATTGAACTCTTAAATTAACTGAGATATAACAATCTCAAAATGTTATATTTTACTACAAAACAAGAAATAAGAAATGAAAATGGTAACTGATTATTACCAAACAAGAATTAAATAAGAAATAAAAAAGTCAAAATAGGCTGCAAATATTTTACATTTAAACAAGAGAATGCATTTTTGTAAAGTGCATGTGTTCAACATGACGACATAACCATCTTAATTTTGTACTCCTTGTACCATTTTATGTATCGCCATTTAATCGGACACGAAATTTAAAAAAAAAAAAACTTGGTAAAGTTTATTAAATTATTCTTTATCAAACAATGTATCAATATCTTTTTTTAATTAAATGGGACCAATAAAAATAAAAGAGTAATTGTGTCTTTAAAAAATTATCAAGGAAAAACGACACTTATTTTGAGACGGATTAAAAAAAATAATGATAAATAATTTGAGACGGAGGAAATAAATAGTAAAAGCAAAGAAGAATTTGTTGGACAACTCATGGTTGAGAATATTCAAAGCTAACAAGAGAGAAAAAAGTTAAAGAAGTACCTTGTAAGTAATTTTCAATGAAAAGACACAATGAATTTAATCTCTTCACCAATGAGTTGTGGTAAGATCGAAGTCTATTGGGAGCGCTGTCATCTTAATGAACCCTACAACGCGCGATCTGGATTAATTGAGGTTTCAATGCAGGTACCAAACATCAAATGGGAAACCAGAAAAAAAAAAGAATTTAATCTCTTGACAAAAATAAGGAATTGATCGAATGGTAAGCATAATTTATTTTTAACAGTATAATTGTGAATTTGAGTTATCGAGGGAACAAAACGATGGATGCTCTTTTCTTATTTGGATGGTAAGCATTGTTTACTTTCAACACTAAAATTATGAGTTTGAATCGATCATTAAAAAGCAAAAAAGGTGAAAACTCCTGACGTAGAAGTACGAAAAAAAATTAAAGTTCTTGAGATATTTTCTTATGAAGTTTCGTTATAACATCTATAACCGTTTTCGATGGGTGGGCAACCTGGCAAATATACATCTACAGGAATTAGCTTATCGATCTCTCAAAGTCAAAGAACAATACGCTTCTATAACTAATTAGAAATCGAGTTTAAACTTTTGACATCATAAAATTATTTTAAATTAAAAAATATCTTTATAAAATCATGCGAATTTAAATTAACTCAATTTCAATAAAAATATTATTAATATCGAACATCGATAGATTAAAAAAAAGGACAAAGAATTTGGTTCTACCATTGAAAAAAAAAAAATGAATGGATACAAAGAAGAGTAGCCGCCATACAATGTATCCGCCTAGTTTTGTAGAGATTATGAAGCCAAATGTAGATTTTGCACTTTTTACTTCATGGAAAAGTAAAGAGTATACTCAATTATTTATATTGTTTGAAAGATATATAAACATAAATTTTTATATTTAATTGGTGAGTGAAACAGATTTGAGGGTATTTTGATGATACTCTTGCATATTAGTGACTAAATAGAAATAGAGAAAAGTAAGTTGATCTTCAATAAAATAAAGGCGATAAATGGATCTCATAATATTATTAAGTTAAAATTACTTAAAAAATTAAAGATAGTTACTTAAAATCTGCATTAATTATCTCAACAATTATCAAAGTTATCTGCATTAGTTGTTCTAACAATTATCAAAATTATCTACCAACTTCGTAGTTGTCGAATAATTTTACATAGTTATCGAACAACTTTGATTATTGTTGGGACAATTTCTATAGTTGTTGAGACAACTTTTATAGTTGTTGGGATGAAAACATTTTTTAAAAAATAAAAATAAATTTATCATTTTTACCTAATTTTTAAAATTTGAAGAACTCTTACTTAATTGATAAATTTATTTATTACTTTTAATTCAAAATCCCAACTAAATAGAGAAAAATGAGGCTCAAGTGTTGGTTTAAACAACTAATATAAAAATAAAAATTAATAGATTAGCTCATAAATAAGAAATTTTTTTTTGATAAAGATATTTTTCATGAAAAGTAATAACTTTGATCGCATAAAACTTATTTAATAGTGAACCAAGAATTTTAACTTAAAAATTTTGAAAATATAATTGAAATTTGAACTTTAAATCTCAATATAAATTTTAAATTTCCAAATCTACGAATATAGATAACAAATAAGCTTTTATAGACAACATAATATTTTATCAAAAAAAAAAAAAAACACGAATAAACACTCTCTTGTCCTCCTAAATTCGTCCTTGAACTATAATAAATGAGTTTATATAAACTCAATAACTTTTAGGTAGTTCATGTTTTTTTAAATTTTTTTTTTTAAAAATACATAAAGTATATAATTTTAACCCAAATATCATTATATATTAATTTTAAATTACTTAATAAAACCATAAATTAAACTTATAAATTTTAAATTTATATCAACTTGTCTCAACATTATTTTTGTACTATCATTATTGGAAGTTTTGGCTTATATTGGAATATTTAGATCCATTTCCTCGACAATTTATTTATTTATTCGTTATAAGTATTGAGTAATTTATTGACTTTGGAGTATTATTATTTTTTATTCTTTTGGGATTTAAAAAATGGAGTTGGCGGCTGTAAAGCAAAACTTGTCCTACAAATTGCGCCATTCTATGTGTTATTTTCTTAATTCTTTTATTTTTTCATTATTTTTTTTCGTGATTTATAATGCTTGGTATTAAGGCCGGACATAAAACACCAAAAATTAAATTACCAAATCGAAAAAAAAATAATTTAAATTCAGTATTTGGTAATTCGTTATTTGGTATGATATTTGAGAGTAAGATTTCAATTTTTCGGTATTTGAAATTGGGTTTGGTACAAGATATTAATACTATTTGTTATTCGATATTTGCCGAATATCGATTTATATATATATATATATATATATATATATATATATATATATATATATATATATATATATATATATATATATAATACGATATGTCTAACCAATCCAATAGACAATAGTATTAGTCATTCCAAAAAATCTTTTCGACTTTTGTAATATATTGGTAAAAAGTAACAAAAGGAATACTGAATAAGGTTTTTATTAAATATAATCTTTGATATTTAAACATACATTTGCATATTTCCAACTTTAATATGGTATTACCAAAAATCGAATCGAACCAAAATTTAATTTACCAATTACCGAATCAATGTTTATAAGTATGGTCTGTGGTATCTATACTTAAATACCGATTACCGAATTATCGAACCCAAACTTTAAAAATATCGAATTAAATACCGAACATCCATCCCTACTTAGTATCATATTTTTCGAATACAGAGTATTTAGACCATTGATAGAAATGACCTAATGGCTTACATGAACGCAGTTAAGTTAATTAGACAAAAGAACAAGAGAATAGGAAAAATAAAATAAACATACATCTTAATTTATCATATGTATACAAATTTCATCCATATAAAGTAATTATAAAAATTTCAACTGATTATGTATCGTTAGTGGATGCATTGAGAAGTTAATTATGTATCTCGACAGATCCAAAATTTTAAAAAAGTATCGAAAGTTAATTATGTATTTTTACAAGAAAAAATGCATCTTCGTTTGATGTATTATGCATCTCGACAGACCCAAAATCGAATAAAATGTATCAGGAGCTAATTATATATCTTTACAAAAAAAATAATGTATATTCGTTGAATGTATCGGGAGCTAATTATGCATCTCGATAGATCCATAATGAAGATTTTCAGTAATTATGTAAAATGCTGGAACTTTGTGTAATTAAACTCCAAGCTGTCGGATTTATGTGGTTCGCCCAAAAGAATAACAGCCCAATTTGTAAACGGCCCAAGTTCAATCTCCCTTATAGGCCCACTGCTTGGATTAACAGCCCAAATTATAGATGTAGGTAACCCGACCCGAAATGTTCAACAGTTGGCTTCTCCCTGCAAATCAAAGCTAATTCTACACTAAATTGGAGAATAAATACTGACTGAGATTTCCAAAAAAGGAAAGAAAATGTCGAAATTATGGTCGAAATTAGCAGGTATATTTAGCAGCAAGAATTTTGTAGGTATTGATAAAGCGGGAAATCGATATTTCAAAAGAATAGAGGAGCTTGATGGTGTCAGTAAGTGCGTTTCCCTTCTTCACTTTTAATTAATTCTACCAATTTAATTCCACAGTTTATGTATTTGTATTTAAAATTCTGCTGATTTTAGTGCATTTAATCATATTCAACTTTATTAGCTTTTGTTCTGGTTTAATATTGCTAATTATGATCATTTGGATTTTTGAAAGTACAGTACTTGAACTGAAAAAAAGTAGGTAAATTTGCAAAAAAAGTAGCTTGGTACATAAAGCATTCTGCATTAACGCAAGAATGTAGACAATCTATGGTAATGCAAGCATTAGTGACTGCTTTCGCAGTTTGAACATGTGTGGTATAGCTAACACAGAGACAACTTTACAAAATGAGGTGATTTTGTATGAGGAAACAGTAAATAAAGGAACAGATACTGATGTTTTTATAGTAAATACACTGATATTACGACCAGAATTCTGAAACAGCCGCTAAGAAACTGCTAACACCTTAAAATACAACCTAAGACATGAATGGAATTCAGTTACAGAACACATAATACTAAGATTACACAGATTTCAGCATTCCAAGACATTTGGGAGGCTAGAACTCTCCAGAATTCCCTTTTTGCCTCATGACAGTTACTAATTCATTTAATTGTTTATTTTGGTATCTTGAATAAGTATGTATAACTTGAGGCACATCACGAACATTTGGAAATTGGAAAGAAGAATTACTTACAGAGTTAGCTATGGATGGTTTTAGAAGAGGTAGAGGTAGGCGGATGAAGGGAGAGGTGATCAAACGGGACATGTCGGAGTTTTAGCTTGCCAATTCTCAGATTGGAGGTTGTGTAGGATGCGGATTAGGGTAGAAAGATAGTAGGTAGCTGTGTGTTGTCTTGTTATCCGCCCATGCTAGTAGTTGTAGTATTGCTCCAGTAGTTTTTTGCGTTCATTTTTTGTTATTATTTGTTGTTGCTTGTACTTCAACTATAATATTATTTTGTTGTTGTTGTTGTCCTGTTACTGTGTGCTGTTTTAATTACTATCTTCTATTTCCTGTATGTCTGTTATTTTTTTCTGGACTGGCTTGGACGATTTCCTTGAGCTGAGGGTCTATCGGAAACATCTTCCTACCTCTTACACTCTACCCTCCCAAGATCCCACTTTTGTGGGATTATATTGGGTATGGTGTTGTTGTTTATTGTTACCTATAGCTGTCCCAAATATTTAGGCATTCAAAAAGATCTTTTTCTAAAAAAATAAAATAAAAAATTGGGGCTAGGTGAAAGGGAAATAATGGAGGTGATTCCAAGATAGGAATCGAATCCTCACCAACAAGGTGAAAGTTCAGGGCGCCGTCAACTGACCTACTGAGATTTCCTTGTTCACAAGTTGTATGTAGGATGTCCTTGTTTTATATTATGTTATCTACTGAAGAACTTTAAGTGATATTGTCATATTTTATTAGTGAAGGAAAAGAGATGGGTGACATTCAAAGGAGAGGAAGATCCAACCTCCATTCCAGGTATGCCCCATTGGGAGAAACACTTGCCTGCTCTAGATCTTGTTTTTGGTTCAAGTATCATCAGCTTATCCATCACGTTAATATGTTGTGAAGAATAATTGTCTGCTATTTCTAATAAGTTACACTATCTACCACATCGGTTGTTGCCATTAAGTAGTTAAAATTGATTGATTGCAGTTGAATGGATATGTTGGTTGAACGGACAACGCAAGAGCGCTCCAACTCCAGAGGTAAATTTTGACCTTTCGTGTTACAATTATGTGCTCATAATTCATTGACCATCCTTAACCAACATTGTCTTTTCTTTGTATGAATTGTCTTGTTCTAGAGTAGCATTGTTATTCCTTCATCAGCATGGGTGAAATTATAGAATAGGTTCTAATAAACCAAATAGTTTAGCTCTTCTTCATAGTTGGAATGAACACATGCAAACTATAAAATGTATGAAAACATCAACGCGATACGCTGATACTTGAATAAAAACTTAAATTGTTATTGCTGCAATCCATATCTCTTGCCTTTTTTACTACTCCAATGAATTCTTAGATATATAATCACTTGATATTTTGTTTTTATTTTGATTATGATAGGTAAATAATTCATTAGAAAGCATTGGAGGGAAATGGACTGATATGCATTTAACCAGAATCTTATTTTAAAAAAACAAGCGAGCAAAAGTCCCATAAACCCCTATTGCTTCTTTTGCCATTAATTTCAGCTCCAGGATACTATTTCAATTTTTTTTGTGGCTGTGTTTTAATTTTAACATCTTATGGTACTTGAAACACTAAGCAGGTTTTCCTTCTTGTGGTTCTTGTTTGTTGTGCCATTTCATTTATACCTTTGGTGGTCATGTTCCATTAATTGAACATAGGTCCTCAGTATATATGGTGCAATCTAGTTGAGGTGCTTCTATCATTACATTTGTTGTCAAAGAAAAATTGAATGACTGCAAAATCTTGTCCAATATTAGCCTTCAACGAAGTGCTTGGACTTGTGTGATTAAAGTAGGTCACAAGTTGTCACTTTTAACATATGTTTTTCATTATTCAGACATGCATCTTTTTAAATGTAAGTATGCAATCTGACCGGGTTGAACTCTGTCAGTAGGCGAGCAGTTATAGTAGTTGGTTGTCTGGGGATTTAATCTTGTCCGTCAAAAGCATATTTTATTTAGCTCAAGTTACTTCCTGAACTGTATTTTGATGGTCGTATATTTTCTTTACCAGGAAATGGCTGAGTTGGAGGCTAGAAGGGAATTTGTTAAGCTTAATGTTGCTCGTAAGTTTTCTAATTTTATGCCCCTTTGTTGTTCATGGATTTGTTGTAACTGCTCTTTAGAAAACAACTCTAACATACTTATTCCTAACACGTAAGATATTTAAGTTTATAGGAGAAGATAGAAATAAGCTCTTCGTTCAACTTCTGGGTGATTGAACTTTCAAATGTTTTTCTGCTTTTGGCCCATATTAGGTGCTTAAACTATAGGGTCACTTAGATTTATTTTTCTTTCCTATTTTATATTTTTAAAACTTGGCTTCTGTTCTGGTAGTTACTTATGAGTTATGAGGTTACTTTTGCTATTAGTCTGGTTTGAGATTTTTCCAAACTTACATGCTTTCTTAAGAGACACTTTGACAATCATTGAATTGGCTGTCAGTCGATCACCTTCTGAAAATATATTATCTATTGTTGCTCTAAGGTCTCAAGAAGGAAGAGGAGGAAAGAATGGCCAAAGAAGGCAAGAGGAAAGCCACAAACATTGGTAAGTTGCTTACTGCAGTTTTACTCAATCAGTTGAAAGGGGAAGCAAATTGCTACTTGAACTGCATGATATTCATTCCTCTTCACCTTGTCCGTTCCCCCAGGTAAAGCTGATGGCCCAGATTTAAAGAGTTTTGTTCAACAATTTCCAGATGCTTCAAAAGGTATATGACCCTATCCTACAAACGTACCCATGTCCAATTGTCCATTCTTTAAGTTAGGGCCTGTTTGGTTTTGCAATTAAAGTTTTTTCGTTTTAGAAACCAAAACAAAATGGTTGCAAAACCACCTCTCCTCTTTCGTTTCTGACGCAGAAGATGCTCTTAGAAAACAGCCAGTTGTGAGAACAAAGACAGTGCATCATGTGTGCTTCGTTTTTGAATGAACTACCCTTTAGTGATCCTCATAAAGCTCCTTTAGTTAATATGTTTAGTAGCATCTGCAGGTGTTTAATCAGTTTTATTCTATTAGTTTCACAGTGTGAAAGACCAAAAGATGTTTTAGGATACGAGATTCAGAAGATAAACCTATGATGAAGCTTAATCTACAACAAGTAGAGTTGACCGGAAATTTAAGTTCACAGCGCTGGCCAGAGGACAAGTAGGTGTGCAGCCAACAACAAGATCGACACCAAACTCCTGTCCTGAAAAAACTTCTTCTCCGAATTTATTCTTTGTCTATCCTTTCTAGCCCCCTTTTTTCTTGAACAGTTCCTCCAATGGTCTTCACTTTGTTAGAACCTTAAGAACCTTTAATAAGAAATTTAGTTACCTCTACATGAGAAAAGGAATAAAGGTGATTTTGCATGCATTTAAAACAGGAGCATATCATGTATGGATGTGTGCATACATTCGTGCTATGTGGCTATGTTCCAGTTTTGGTAACTGAGAGTAGCTTATGGGACTAATGGAGAGGAAAGAAATTGTGTTGTCTAACATGTTAGAGGGTGTTTTGGTTTGCCCACAAGATGTGCCGGCGTAATACCGCAACACAGATAGGAGTATTATACATTCAAATTATAATACGTGGAATACTGCAGTGCGTGAATTATTAAAGGTGATATCATTATACTGTATACCCTATTAGTCTACATAAATGGTAGTGTTATTTATCCTCCATTCGTATGATAAGCTTTAGCAACTTTGTGCTTAACTGGGCAACTAAATTCTTAACTTCAATGATATAGATGTGATGTGTCCCCCTTTTTGCAAATTCGCTCGCGTACAGTAAGCAGTTTAATGGGTCTTATGATGCAACCAATGCCTAATAATTACAATCATTACTAAGCAGCAGTTGTCATTGTTTTTTGTGATACATCAAGGTCTGATTTATTAATCCATATAACAATTCCATCTTCTTGTTCTGCAATAGTTCTCCTTTCTGTGTTTTTATTATTCTTTTTAGCTAATTTATGCCAATTGTTTCTGGACTTTGTTTGATTGCATCTTTGTTTCTGAAGGTGATACAACCGCGGAAGCATCTGATACCCAGAACGAAAAAAGGTGAGCCAAAGCAATAATTTTTTCCGGTGTGGATTGCCTTACTAAGTTTTCATTATTGTAATCATTAATGACAAGAAAGGAAAAAGTAGAGAAGTGAAAAGGAAAACGAAGTATGAGAAATAGTCCTCAGATAGTTCACTTGCAACCTCCTTTGAATTTGACGAGTTGTTGTGGTTCCCCTGCTTATAAAACTTGCAAATTGTGTAATATAGACATAGAAGATCAAAAGAAAATGAAGCAGCAATGTGCTTTTGCAGCCTTTGAGCTGATGATCGATATACAAAATGTTGCCTTCGTTAAAAAAATGTGCTTATTGCGTCAGACAGTAAACGCAGAAAGTTCTCTTGTTTATACTCTTTGCTGTTTTTATCTGCCCTTCTAGCGATCCACCTAGCAAACAGTGGAAACCGTAGTTCTCCTTACGATTTAAATTCTCACTAATGTATCTTGTTTGTTTTCAGGTCGTCAGAGCCAACTGGTTCCGGTGAATCCTTTAGACCAGGAACATGGCAACCTCCCACCTGAGATCACCGACTCTATGGGAGCCTTTAGTTTTCTTTTGATGTTCGATTTTAAGGACATCAGATGACTGCAGAAGTTGAATACAGGGAATTAAGGCCACCTAGCGTGGCAGTCTCATTCTTTCTCCGCATGGTTGTTTGCCCCTAATTACTTTAGGGTCTTTCCATTTTTGATAGAACTGCACCAACTTTTGGATGAGCAATCCTCAAATTGTCAATCTGCACTATGCTCCTTTACCCTTAGATGTATCGTAAAGTTCTGCTATATTGATAATAAGTTCTTACAACAACATACCCCGTGAAATCCCACAAGTGGGATCTTGGGAGGTAAAGTGTATGCAGACCTTACTCTATATGGTAGAGGGGTGGTTTCCGGAGGACCCTTGTCTTAATGTATAAGTTCTTAACAGGAAAAAGATATGTATGCTATGTATTCTGGAGTATTATAGACAAATATCCAGTGACTTGTTTGTTTTAGCTTCCCTATATCTTGTGAAAAGTTGAGAACTTCAGTTTGTCCATCTGACAGTTTGTGACTAATTGTTTCTACATTGCGTCAGGTATTCATTTTGTGGCTCAACTAATTCGAATTTGGGTCCAAAAGTTCCATATTGGAGAATAAAGCGTCAGTGACCCAAGACGTTTTTATTTTCAGGAATCGAATCCAGACTATGATTAATGGTGAAGGGATACTTTTAATTCAATGGAGTGCATAAAGATTTCAAATTTTATTTTTTTTCATCTTCAAATTGGAACATTTGGAAGATTAAATGAGTTTAGACAATGAAAAGATCACGATTCAACCTGCATGAATCTAAATTGTTGAAACAAAATAATGTATCCAATTCATACGATAATTCAATCCAAAATTCATTTATCCATTGATATATCCAAATTTAATCCACTTAATATAAACTCTGTTTTTTAAATAAGATTATGTACTTCATTTATCCAAATTATGACTAGTTTAATAGGGTTCCAGTTCACAGTGAGGTCACGGATTTGCTGAAATGCATGATCAGACTAGACTGTGTAATAGATCTTTTAAGTCTCCATCCTTTCTCGAATTACGCACATAACACAACGGGTTGCAACAACAAGAAACCTAATGTATTCCTACCAAGTGGGGTATGTAGAGCGTAAAATATATGCAGTCCATAAAGTATAGAGACTGTTTTCGATAGACCTTCGACTCAAGATAAAGAATAGTTAACAAGGTCATAGTAACACATGAAACAAGATGGGTGGCATAATCGAAATAAGAAATATAATAAAAATAGAAATAAGAGCAATACGGAAATAAAAAATAGGAAATAAGAAATAAGAAAAGAACACCACCTAGTAATAGCATACACTGGCGGCGGACACAGTTCTAAAATTACTAACCCGCTATACAAGAGCTCTCTAACTACTAGTTACTACCCACACACGCATTAGCCTTCTACCTTTATTTGCGACCTCCACACCTCCCTATCAAGATTATATCCTCGTTTCATGTCATATCTAATCACTGCTCTCTCTCCATTATTTCATACAACGCAACAGGTTTCCTTTTATGAAAATTCTGACTTGATTACTTTTTGTTGAATTGTCGCACTCGATATAATATTATAATCATTAAGTAGAGAATGATATAATAGTATGTGTTGCTTCCCAGCTTTCGCCAGCTCCTTCTTCTACATATTTCTTCCCCTCTACAACTCCAATTTTTTTTACTATATATAGCTTAACAACAAAACAAAACGAAAAAGGAAAAAAAGTACAGATAACGATAAACGCCAACTCTTCAGAGTTTTCGTGTTGTAGTGAACTATGTAATTAATCATGTATATATCCACTTGCCGTTGTTCATCATCTTCCATAGCTGTTTCTAGAATCTTCTATTTACGTCCATTTTCCCGCCAAATTCAATCTTCTGTTACTACTTACCGATCATCATTCAGGTGCTCTGTTAATCGGCGTTTTACGATCAGTTTAAAGGCTCAGATTAGGACTGCGAGTCCTGTTATTGAACGCAAACTCGCTACTATGGGTATATATCTTCTCATACTTGCCATTTAATTGTTCTTTCCGTTTCAATCTAAGTGTCTTAGTTTGACTGAACACGCTGTTTAGTTTAACTGAACACGCTGTAGACATGTCAATTCATCTCCATTGTGTTAGTTGAATAATTCAACTTACAAAATGATTATCTGGGCACATAGAGATTTATGTGTCACGTTAGCATCAAATATCCATGAGGCACAACGGGAACAAGTTGGAGTGTTTAGTTGCTAATTGAGACCGAACTTACAAAATGATCATCTAGGCAGGCACATCCAAGTTTTATGTGTCACGTTAGCCTCAAATATCCATGAGGCACAACAGGAACAAGTTGGAGTGTTTAGTTGCTAATTGAGACCAAATTTGCAAAATGATCATCTAGGCAGGCACATCCAAGATTTATGCATCACGTTAGCATCAAATATCATGAGGCACAAGAAGGGAACAAGTTGGAGTGTTTAGTTGCCAAATTGAGACCGAACTTACCAAATGATCATCTAGGCACATCCAAGATTTATGTGTCGCGTTAGCCTCAAATATCCATGAGGCACAATGGGAGGAACAAGCTGGAGTGTTTAGTTGCTAATTGAGACTGAGTTGAGATGTCTAGGCGTGCACTGTTAAAGTTAGAATATTTACTTGACACTGAGGTAAAATGTGGGTGTATGTTTATGTATTATGCCTTTAACAAATAAATGGAGATTTTTGAATCTTGCGGTTTTAAGTTAAGGACGTGCATAGTTTTTTAAAGTTGGTAGCCTTAAACTTGACATGTAGCATGTTTGGAATTGCAAGACTTTTAAATATAGAAAGAGATATTCCTTTTAAGACAGACTAAAAAGGAAAGTAAGACATTTATAAAACAAATGAGCGGCAGAATTCACCATCCATGGGAATTGGTTGCAACTATTAACATAGATATCTGGAGAGGATTTTATTGATAGCTTAAGGTGGTTGAAATACATTCATGTATGAAGTTGTTATTATTATTTATCTTATGTTTCGTTGCTATGTAAATTTGGCACATATTTAGTGATCTTTGATGAAATGAAAGATTGAACCATTGCACATAAGTCCTTCTAATATGACTAATGGAGTTGAAATTGGGTCTTTTATGCTTTATGTGCATAACAAGGCTGTCGGTATCCATGTCAATGTTTTCTCTTTCGAATTCGGAATTGGCATGTCATCTGATGCAAATTTTGCAGCTGCAAACCCTTCTGCATGAATTTCGTGATGTATGATTCTTTAGTTTTGACCGAGAGATCCTAAACCAAATTATCTTTTTGAACTTTTTATCAGCTTCAGAACATCCTTACAAAGGAATATTTACTAGTCTTCCCAAGACTGGAGGTGGCGAGTTTGGGAAATTCTACAGTCTTCCTGCTCTAAATGATCCAAGGATTGGTATGCACCCGAATAATTTTGCTATAATTAAGTTGAACCTCTATAAGAGGAGTATCTAGTTCCTGCGTTTGATATTGATCGTCTTTGTCGTCAAGCCAACATTTTAGAAATTTCTGCATTCCATTTCTTGTGATGCAGACAAGCTGCCTTTTTCTATAAGGATACTATTGGAATCTGCCATAAGGAATTGTGACAATTTCCATGTATCCAAGGATGATGTTGAGAAGATCCTGGACTGGGAAAACACTGCGCCCAAGCAAGTTGAAATTCCATTCAAGCCTGCCCGTGTTTTGCTACAGGTGAAAAGAATGAAATGAAATGCTGACGAGTAAAGATTGTAGTGTGAGCAGATTTATGATTTTGAATTCTTGCTCACTTTCCATACACTTCTAATGATGTACTTAGGATTTTACTGGAGTTCCATCTGTGGTTGATCTCGCATCTATGCGTGATGCAATGAAGGAGCTTGGTAGTGATCCTGACAAGATCAATCCTTTGGTACAGTTCTTGTTCAGCTGGTTCCAAGATTACTCAAAACCTCTATTCCTCTGCGGAGGATTGTAGTGGTTCTTTGTTTCTTGTCCTGTATATTGATACATTGACAATCTGTCCAGGTTCCAGTTGACCTTGTAATTGACCACTCAGTTCAAGTTGATGTCGCAAGATCTGAAAATGCTTTGCAGGCTAATATGGACATTGAATTCAAGAGAAACAAAGAGAGGTTTGCTTTTCTCAGATGGGGGTCCACTGCCTTCCGCAACATGCTTGTTGTTCCTCCTGGTTCTGGTATTGTTCACCAGGTATCATCATGGTTCTGGTATTGGCCTGCAGTAAAAATGTCGTTTCTGATTTTTCCTTTTGCTTACAACTTCTTGTTTGCGTTGAGGTTTTCTTGACAAGATTTTTCCTGTTTGCTTGCTTATTCTCCCTCAACCATTCCATAGGTTAACTTGGAGTACCTTGGACGAGTAGTTTTCAACTCAGATGGTGTACTTTATCCTGATAGTCTAGTCGGGACCGACTCTCACACAACAATGATTGATGGATTAGGAGTTGCTGGGTGGGGAGTTGGTGGAATTGAAGCAGAGGCAGCAATGCTTGGCCAGGTATTTAATTTGTTTCAACATTCAAGTGATTCTGGCTCCATCACATATAGTAGTTAACAAGATCTCCCAGCCTACAACCCTGTTATGAATCACCACTCGCCTTCATTTGTTGCAACTGCATCGACTGTTCGAATGTCAAGGTGACACTATTTGCCTAAGCATATGCCTTTACAGAATATCTCCGCCTATTAACTGCTACTTGTTGCATTTAATGGTCACTTACTCGCTTAGTAGCCTTGTTGTACGATATAATTTTCTTGCAGCGTCTGCATTTTGGTGTTATTGCATGTGGTCCCTTGAGAAACACTATTGTTCAATTAATTTGAGTTCTTTTCCCCTCTTTTTTATTGTGACAGTCGATGAGCATGGTTTTGCCTGGTGTTGTCGGCTTTAGAATGACTGGTAAATTGCGTGATGGGGTGACAGCTACTGATTTGGTCTTAACCGTAACTCAAATGCTAAGAAAGCACGGTGTTGTTGGAAAGTTTGTGGAGTTTTACGGTATGTAACCATTGGCTCTTTTAAAATGGCAAATGAATGTTTTCTTTTCATGTGGCTCATTTAGTTTATTTGGTATATAGGTCCAGGACTAGCCTCACTATCATTGGCTGATAGGGCAACAATTGCAAATATGTCTCCAGAGTATGGAGCTACCATGGGTTTCTTCCCGGTAGATCATATGACATTACAGTACCTCAGATTAACTGGACGGAGTGAGGAAACAGTTAGTTGTTCCCTCTTTCTTTCTCCTTTAATTGTGTCTGCTTAAAATATAAAATGTTCAGATATTTCTAACAGTCTCATTACTTTATAATATTAGATAACAATGATTGAGGAGTACTTGCGGGCAAACAATATGTTTGTCGACTACAACGAGGTAAAATTTCTACTACAATGTTATCCTCGCATATTAATGTTTAACTTTTGTGATGCAACTCAGCAGTTTAATATTACATACAGCCTCAAGAGGAGAGAGTTTACTCATCTTATTTGGAATTGGAACTTGCTGATGTTATGCCCTGTGTCTCAGGACCAAAAAGGTAGTAATATTTATAACTGTGTTCAGATACCAATTTATTGTGCAGCTCATTGTTTGATCCTGCCCAGCACTCTCACTGTTCTCGTTTCTCATAGGCCAAATGATCACGTGCTTCTCAAAGATATGAAAAATGATTGGCATGCATGTCTCAATAACAAACTTGGATTCAAGGTTGTTTTCTCCTTGGAAAAAGTTTTGAATTTTGAGGATCTCTTTTCTTTTTCGTATAAACCATGCAAATTCTGACTGATGTAGTATCAATTGAAATCTAGGAGCTGGCACAAGAATGTCATAGAATTATTTAATTGTCAAAAAAAGATAAAAAAAAAAATACCACAGAATTGTTGTGCAATAGAATATAATTAAGCCTTGTCTTCATAATCATGCAGGGATTTGCTGTGCCCAAGCAGGAGCAAGATAAAGTTGTAAAATTCACATTCCATGGGCTGCCTGCTGAACTTAAGCATGGTAGTGTAGTTATAGCTGCTATAACGAGCTGCACAAATACATCTAATCCAAGTGTCATGCTTGGAGCTGGTCTTGTTGCAAAAAAGGCCTGTGAATTAGGTTTGGAGGTTAGTTTTAGTGCCTAAACTAATGCTACAGGCGTTGTAGTTTGTCACACGTGGTGATTCCTGAGTTAAACTACTTACAGATGGAGCATGCTTTTTATGTCAACTTATGTGATTATTTATCAGGTTAAACCATGGATAAAAACAAGTCTAGCACCAGGTTCGGGAGCTGTTACAAAATACCTCCATAAGAGGTGATGTTTGTAATTAGTTTTTACATATATTGGCCTTTCCCGTGTTATGGAACATTATTATTTTCCCTCTCCGAGTTAATTGGTGACTTTGTATTGCAGTGGTCTACAGAAGTACCTGGACCAGCAGGGCTTCAATCTTGTTGGCTATGGTTGCACAACGTGTATTGGTAATTCTGGAGACCTTGATGAATCAGTTGCTTCTGCCATCACTGACAATGGTACTGTCCAATTTATCTCTTGACCCTTGCTATTTTTCCTATTAAGTACTGTCCGATCTGTAGTACTTTCACTTGGTGCCCTATGTTGTGACTTTTATGTAGTACTTTCACATGGCGCTCCGTGGCATTCTGCCTGCTTGAGCAGGTCATGTTTTAGCAAGAAAAAATGATTGCCTATGTTGATGATGTTTCTTGAGATTCTTTTTTCAGATATTGTAGCTGCAGCTGTGCTTTCTGGAAATCGGAACTTTGAAGGCCGTGTTCACCCTCTAACAAGAGCTAATTATCTTGCTTCGCCACCGCTGGTCGTCGCATATGCACTTGCGGGAACGGTATGCTAAGATGAATTAGATGGGGACCTGTCCCTCATTTTCTTAGATTGATACCCAATGCTAACCGTGGTCCGTGGAAATCCAAATCCTACATTATAGTTTTATTGAAATACCATCTTTTGGGCATAATTTGCTGGAGGAGTGAACTTTCTCTGCTGAGATAGTTTCTTTCTGTGTTCTAATTTTCCATTGGCTACACTCAATTAGTAGCCTTTAGTTTCACTAAATGTGCCAACTAGAGCCCTTTCCAACCCTGTTTTGTGTTTTATTTCTGATAGAGTTTACTACTTGCTGCTTGTGTTTGCCTTTTCTTTTCTCAGGAGGGAGGGGCTTGTTTCCGACTGTCGCTTCTAACACTATAGTACCTACTTCGCTTGCATGTTCATATAGCTAAAAAAATTCTTTGAAATCATATTTTTCAGGTGGACACTGATTTCGAGAAGGAGCCTATTGGAACTGGAAAAGACGGAGAAAGTGTCTACTTAAAGGACATATGGCCTAGCAATAAAGAAATAGCGGAGGTACTTTGTTTCTTCTGTCTACAATAAGCAATGAATTAACTCCATGGTCCTGGAAATATGACTAAAAGCAATTTTTCTGTAGGTTGTTCAATCAAGTGTGCTCCCTGAGATGTTTAAGAGCACTTACGAAGCTATTACTCAAGGAAATCCTTTCTGGAATCAACTCTCGGTCCCATCATCCAATCTCTATGCATGGGATCCAAACTCAACCTATATTCATCAACCCCCATATTTCAAGGGCATGAGTGTGGACCCTCCGGGTCCTCATGGGGTCAAGGATGCCTTCTGCTTGTTGAACTTTGGTGATAGTATCACCACTGACCATATCTCTCCTGCTGGTAGCATTCACAAGGATAGTCCTGCTGCAAAGTATCTTATGGAGCGTGGAGTTCAACGGAGGGACTTCAATTCTTATGGCAGTCGTCGTGGTAATGATGAAGTGATGGCTAGAGGTACTTTTGCTAACATTCGCATCGTCAACAAGCTCTTGAATGGGGAAGTTGGTCCAAAGACTATTCAGATACCGACAGGGGAGAAACTGTACGTGTATGACGCAGCAACGGTAAGTTACAATGTCGATGTTCCTCTTATATTTGTTACATCCTGCACCCCCCACCTGGCAACCCCTTGTCATATGTAATAACTAATATTTAGTTATGCTATATTGAACTACGTACAACTTACAGAGATACAAATCCGAGGGGTACGACACCATTGTTCTTGCTGGAGCAGAATATGGGAGCGGGAGTTCCCGTGATTGGGCTGCTAAGGGGCCAATGCTACTAGTAAGCACTTTAGTCTAGTTTCCGCGGTTCAGATCATCTTTTTTTGTTTCTGTTTCTCTATGGATGTTAACATTATTGTTCTTGAAACAGGGAGTAAAAGCAGTAATAGCTAAAAGCTTTGAGAGGATACATCGCAGCAACCTGGTCGGTATGGGCCTTATTCCGCTTTGCTTTAAGCCTGGTGAGGATGCAGAAACACTAGGTTTGACTGGTCACGAGCGTTACACTATTGACCTTCCACAGAAGATTTCTGATATAAGGCCTGGACAAGATGTTACTGTGACTACTGATAGTGGAAAATCTTTCACCTGTACTCTTCGATTTGACACACAGGTATGTATTTTGTTTCCACCATATACACAATCTTTTTATCCTAGCCTAATGTGTTGAATAAGTACTACATTCAAGTAAATGATCAAAATATGTTTGAAGTTGGTTCTTTGAGGATCAGTAGACAAAAAGAAGGCACAACTCGTCTATCATCTGGATTCCAGTGGTTCTTTGTAGAGCATACCCCTGAGCTCATCAAATTGTTATGTTTAAGCAAGACCTTTTTATCAACCTAAGTCTATGCGCCAACACATATATCTATTGGATTAGTGTAAAGTGTAAACACCGGGTGGGGATAAGTTTTCTGTCCTATCGTAATAGCTCATATATTTGTTGATTTGGAATTGTAGGTTGAGCTGGCATATTTTGAGCATGGTGGCATCCTCCCTTATGTCATTCGGAACTTGAGTAAACAGTGAACTAATGCCTGGAAGCTAAAATTGCCTTGCACCATGCTTGGCCTATGCTACTGAACTCGTCAATGTATAAAAGATGATATGTATTGTAAACGTTTGGGGATTGTTGAGATATATGGGTTGTAAATATTTTATGATTGTAATAATCCTTCTTCCCTCGTGTATTAGATGGCTACTATGTTGTTAATAACATTTGCAACGGCAACATAATCCAAAGAATTCATGCACTGCACATGGAATGAGAAAACTGGAGTACCTCATCATATCAATCCTTCAGCAGCAAAATTCTAATGTACATCCACACAGGAACAACTTATATCGCGAATAATCTACACTTCAACGACGCTTTGACAATACAAAAGGAAGGCTATTGACGGAGTCCATCCACTACAAGAGACCAAGTACAGCATTATGTATAGCCCGCGGAACAGTTAAGACTCGGTTGAAAAGAGAAACTTCCCACATAACCCTTCAACTAAGTGATGCTTGCTTAAAATTTGCTTCCCTGGCGATATCTACTGCCAAACAGAAGCTATCCATGACTGACAGATCAAATACAGGTTTGTAAAAGTATATATTTATTTTCAGTTCCGTATGTTCAGGGATTTGCTTGCAAGCGAGGCAAGTGCTAGCGCTTTCGCTCTACTATTCATCATCACCCATTGCTTTTCTGCACGTCGCTGGTGTTGTCTTGCATTCTTTGCTCGTTTTGGTGCTAGTCTAGTATCTCTATCAAGAAATGCAAGTCTAAACTTTTCTGCCACAGGCAAATCTTCTGTGCTTGAAACTGATGATGGTGATGTTCTAGGTACAAATCCAGTAACAGCCCAGGTTTTGGGGTCAATATCTTCAACAATGGGATCATCTAATGATACATCTAGTCTTGCTTCTCTAGGTATATCAATCCCCCTGTAACCTAGGGGCGACGGCTTTGGATTTAGAATGATTCGTGGGCATTCTTCAGACAAACTCTCCAGCTGGTCCTTCTCAATTTTTGGCTGCAAAAGGGTTAGATATTAATCTGGCGCGGAGTGATAGGGGAAGATGAATGAATCTGGAGAACTAAAAAGGACCATCCACTCGCTACTCTAATTCGGAAGTAATATATGCATAACTCCTAATAAGAAAGATGGATGTCTTGCAAGTTTGAACAGCAAATAGAACTCATACCCATAAAAGCCAACGCAAGGAAGTTGCACCATGAGCTATTTCCGAGGTATCAAGTTCCTCCCAAGAATCTCCTTCAACATGCTCTAGTGTTGGCTTCAACAAAGAGAAGCATCTACGAGCTGTGTTCTCACTCCGAGGGCAGCCTCTGCAACATTAACTCAGAATCATTCGGATTATGTAGTTAATTTCTACGTTTTCCTTATTTATTGAGAGAGAAAGAGATCTTTAAAATGTATATTATCAAGCAAAACATATGATGAAACTAGACTTCTATAAGGATTTCTTTTGTACGAAAACTTAAAATGATTCACAACAAAAATCCTTGGGAATCAAATAGTCAACAAGCCAAATTTTCCTGACAACAGGACAACCCTCTTAGTTTAAGCATGTCAGGCTTATCATGTAGCTTACACTCATTGTACTACGTGGTTACATGAAAGTGAGAAATTAAAGCAAACATAAAAAATCGCAAAGCAAGTGAACTATTCAAGACCATGTTAAAGTAGCTAATCTACGTATATGACGCATATTTTATATCGTAGATGTTTTAGATTTTTTTAGAGTTGTTCAATAGCCCCCGGATTTCAAATAGTATTCAAGATCCTCTGTTTTATAAATCACTTAATGAAGGTAGGTTATTTTTCCATTCCTTCACGAAATTACATAATCTCTTCCTGAACTAAACATGAATCTTTCGAGTCATTGGGCTCTCATGTTCAATTACTTCACTAAGGTAAATTCTCATACCTTTATTAAGAAAGAAAGAAGTGACTTGCTTTAAGAAAGGAAATCTACCCCCATCTCAGTATTTCAAGAGACCGGCAATTCCGCAAGAGTTCTGATACACTGACTGACGTGAGCTTGCTGCAGAGACTGTGACAATGGATGTTCACATTTAGGTTTACATTTCAAAACCAAATTTAAGTTGAGCAGCAGAAAAAGGACTGAAATAAGTGATAGTGTGGCCTGCACAAAGTGTATAATGCAACTTTAAAGTAAAACGAAATCCAGAAAAGCAGTTGGCATAAATTGGTGCATGAGTACGAGATCAAGAACTAGCTAGAGAAAGCGAGAAGAGTAGAAAATGGGAGTTGAGGCCTCAACCCAATTTTTAAGCCATACAGTCAGTACACTCCTTTAACTAGTAGTGAGGGCCCTATTCCTACTCCCAGCCGCCTTACAATTTGCAGAATTTTGGCATAGGACAATAAATTTAGTGTGACTCGGTGAACATGAGAGGTGTCACCTAGAAAGACATAGTTGATGCACCATTCATATCCAATAAGGAAGCTAAATCAGAAAATCCTTATCCAACTTGCATATTGTTTTTTAAAATCAAAGGAACCCTCAACAAATGAATGATCAATATGCAATACCTTATATCAACTGCTTGCAGATGTTTGCATGTTTTAACCGCTTGTGATAGGCCACAATCAGAAACCTCTGAACCAGATAAGTCCAGGATTTGCCAGGAGCTATCAGCCAATGCAACAATAACATCGTCATTCAATAACCTTCTCCTTCTAGCAATTGCTACAAGTGCCATCTAACAATTAAAACAGAATTGTAAGTAACCAGAAACATTAGAGTCGAAAGAACAAGCTAGGACGTAAAAATCTGCATTTTCAAATAATGTCATTAAATAGTTTTGCAAGATAGCATGGATTGACAGCTTTATTTTACTTTTTTAGTCATCCTTTGCCACCGCCACCCCAATCCCCACCAAACAATTCCCTCAATGAAAACAAACGAAGAAAGGAAAACTAAACGTTTTCTTTGATATCCATGGTCCAAGGAGCAGTCTTTTGTCAAAAGTTGGACGAAAGATTCCATGTAAACACTCATTAACTATTAAAGTTCACCCTTAATATGCTGGAGTAATACAATTTTTTTTTTTTTGAACTTGGTAACTTTGTATTATATCGTCCAGTACATGGGTTGTACTGAAACCTTATATACAATAGTACTCCTAAATCCACTGCTCTATATCTAAATTGAGTCTAGAACATCAATAATCGAGACAGTATCATTTGATTACACCAAAAACATAAAAGTAAAATGCAGTTGAGTTGAGTTTAACTTTCTGCACACTATTCTCTATGCTCTCAAAACATCTAGAGTAATACAGTTGCAAAACTCTAAACTTGCTCAACTAGGAAATAGGACATCGATAATATGCCATCTTTATGGATTGAAAACATGATTATTATACTGGAACTGAAGAAGAACATATAGTTAATTGAACTATGAACGGCTCCATGAGTCAAGAAGCAAAAGTTCACGATAAAAGGATTGCCAACTATTAGCAGTATCCACATCTACCAAAGGGTACACTTTTAGAATAACTACAACCAAATTATGTATTTAAAAAACTGGGCATAAGAATATTCACCTTCATGGTGGATGGAAAACTAGCAGCTATCTCTGTCAGGTCTTCAATGATATCCTCAAAATGTCTACCGATAACTCCAAGACACAAGCTCACCAAGCTGGGAGGTTTTCTCCTCTTGATAGCTAATACTGTAACAAATAAACCTAACTCCATTAACTCATCAAAATTCCTAGATCCATTACAGGAACTTCACGTGACCCACAAAACAGAACAAATGAACAAACAACTGGAGTACTTCTCACGACAAAACTAAGATACCACAACAACAACATATCCTGTTAAGTCCCACAAAGTTAGGTCCAAGGAAGGTAGAGTGTACGCAGACCTTAAAGTGGTGGAGCTAGGAATTTGGCGAGGGGTGTGCAAATTTTCTTCTAAAAGTTGTATTAAGGGGGTGTAAAATTAAATATACACTTATAATAGATAATATTAACCTCTATACACCAGATAATTTTCAGGTGAAGGCTGTGCACTAGACCACCCATCACCTAAGGTGGTTTTGGCCATGCCCCTACCTCGTAGAGGTAGAGATGCTATTTTCAAAAGACCCTCATCTCAAGTGAAGTAAGAGACGGCACCAAAGAAAACCAATATGAAAGAAATCCAAAGCATATATGCAAAGAACAGTAACGTCAACAGAATAGTGTAATCACCAAAACCTAATAAATAACAGATGGTAACAAACAATAAAGAGGGAATGGTGAAAACCCCACCGGAAGCATCCTGTGTTGATAATTGAACTATCAGGTGAGCGAGTTTCATACTTGAACAATCAGCAACTATTTTGTCAAAACGCGCCTCAACTATTAATTATTTGAGTTTCACAGTAGAACTTATCAATAAAGATAGAAGGGTGAAACCCCACCTGAAGCATCCTGTTTCGATAATTGAACTATCAGGTGAGCGAGCGAGTTCCGCACCTGAACTATCACCGACTATTTATCAAAACACACCTCAACTATTAATTATTTGAGTCTCATAGTTGAACTGAACAATTAAATAGTTGACATGTATTTTTACAAATAGTCGGCGATAGTTCAGCTAAGAAACTCACACACATGATAGTTCAGCTATGAAAGTCGCAAAATCAGGAGACTCTTAGGTGTGTTTTTAACCATTAACTACACAAATAAGGCTAATATCACAACAGACACAGAGCACCAGACTACCATCAAGATAATTGAACATTGTTACAATTTAAGACATCCTTATTTCCCAAAAATTAACCAAAAATTTCTTTTTTGGTTTTCCAAGGTCCCACCGCAGGCCGCAACGAGACTAATCCTCCATTCCTAGTGTCAGCGCACTAAGCAGAAGGGAACTGACCACAGAACTTTTTCTATTCACCAACTCTTGGTTAAGGGGTTTCGGTGCTGAACCACCCACCAACCCTCTTGGTTAGAACCAAAAAAAAAAAAAAAATTAATTAAAAATAGATGTAATCAGTTTTATCACTTTATACTTGAAACCCACTTTTTTTTTTGTATACAAAAATAATTCACATACAAAAAAATCCACCAGCAAAAGGAATCAGGGGAAAAACGTACCAGATTCTTGATAAAAAGAGGTGTGAATTTTAGCTCCTGTATTGGAATTTTCCATCAACTCAAAAGTTTTTGAATACAAAAGGAAAAAAGCTGATTCTTCAGATCTGGAATTTCTTCTTTTTGGTTTTTGACTTTCGACCTAATTTTTAGTTACCCACAATTTTTATTGGGTTATTGGTTCGTTTCGATTTTTTTTTATTCGGTAAACTAATATCTCAATATATATGATTTATTATATATTTTTTTTAATTTCTCTTTAATTTCTACCAATTAAAAAAACTATTATTTCAATTCTACAAAGTTTTAATTTCTCCTAATAATATTTAGTTCAAACTTGAAGATTCTTATATATTAAAATACGTAAGATTTTTGATTGCAACTAAGAATCGACTCTTTTTCATGTTAGTTACTACTATTTTTATTTTATGAGTATTTTCTTATTGGTTAAATCGAAAATCAAACTGTTAAGGACTAAAAATCGATAAACCGATAAAAAATATCTTATTAGTTTAAGATATTTAAAAATCAAAATCCGATAAACTAAACCGATCGATGCACACCCCTAAACGAAGGGGTTCGGATGAATTCCTGAATTCAATGTGGTTTCATCACTGCCGACTACGATAATAACTTTGCGGAAACTGAATATATAGAGAAGGATCAATTTATTCCATACTTGATTGAGAAAATTCATCTCCCAAAATTAATAATTCCGGAGTAACTTATTTCTCAGTTGGACGACTCTTAAAAATTAACTTGTGAATCATTTACCCTTGTTTAAATGTTATTCACACTAGTTCTACTTAAATATTCGCACTAATTTTAAAATCTTGTCAAATACAACAAATAAAAACTTTTTTATTTGTATGTATTCGTATTAAAACTGGAATAATTTAAATTCACAAATGAGCTCCTGGTAAGTGTATTTTTCATATTTATGATTGGTTATGAAATTTGAAATCTGTTCTTTTGTCGATTGATAAAATATAATGTTTCCTCCGTTTCAATTTATTTGTATGATATTACAATTTATTTATATGATTTTGATTTTTGTCAACTTAAAAGTGTAAATGGTCACTAACAAAGTTAAAATATCTTAAATTATAAAAGGTGTCAAATTTTAAGGACTATTTAGGTTAGCCTTGGTTAATAAGAGTTTGGGAAATTTTTTTTGTTTAGTTGAGTGTGATTATTATTGGTTAATGAATGAAAGTCTAGTACCAACATGAATTGTGGTGAATCGAATGAGGTTGCTCCATCCTTAATCAGAGGTCGAGGGTTTGACCCTGAATATGGAGAAAACTTTGTTGGGAGCACAACCCCCGAATGAGGCCCTACCCAGCGCGAATCTGAATTAATCGAACTCCAATGCGGGTACCGGACACCGAATGGGAAACAAAAAAAAAAGTAGTAAAAACCAATTCTGGTTGATGAATGTTTTTGTTTCTGCTAGAGATTTGAACCTGAAACCTCGTAGTTTTCCTCTTACTTCACTGACCACTAAGTCACACCGCTGGACGCACTTTCTACAACAATAACAACTACTTTCACCAAGTGGGGTCTGAAGAGGGTAAGTGTACGCAGTCCATACCACTACCTCAGATGTGAGATAGAGAGGTTGTTTCCGATAGACCCACTTGATGTGAGATGATGCACTTTCTACATCATACCTTATTGCTCATACTTGCTTGAATCACAAACAAGTTTCTTACAGTGAAAATTTTCTCATTGTTACCCATATTAAGACCTAATCAAATGAACAAGAATCAGTTAATAGTGTAGGCATTGTACTTGTTCTAAAAATACAGTTCAGAATTTAAATTGCCTAGTTATAACATACACTAAACCAAAACTTATAGCCCTATCATTTTCTTGATTGTCATGATCTTCAAATGGTGTACTTTACATGGCCTTAATGCACACGTTACCGCAACCATAGGATCGACCAAAGTACGTCGATCGTCTGCAAACCATGAAATTCGTGCCAATTTTTAGCTTCGTTGTCTTTAGAGAATGGTTTCTGGAGAAGTAGTGCTACTTCCGATCTCTATACAACCCGTACATTCCATTTCAAGCGTGTCGTGTGACCTCTTGATGACTCGATCGGTGGAGCAGTACCACGGAGGATCACCCAAACCTGCAGCATACAATTAGAAAAAGATCAGAAAGCAGATACTACAATCTTTTGTTTGCAAAAAAGAGAAAGCAGAACTTTGCATTCACCTTTTGGTTTAAACTTCCAGAATAGAGCACCCCCTGTGCAGTGTAGTATTAACATTTGCATGCCAAATGACATCTTTTCCAGTAGGCCGACGAAATGGAATTTTGTAATTAGCAGGAGGGAGAACACAGCAAGTCTGTCGCGAACATCGTTCACAGCTGCAGTCATACTCACCTCTAGAAAGGTTCAAATCAAGATTCTCCGAAACATGGAACAACGTTCCTAACAGAGGAGAACCAAAAAAGAATAAAAGACAGAAGAAAGTCATTAGCAAAGTAGAAAAGCATTGAATACTTGAAATAATTGATGCAACAAGAACTGATTCACTGAAAGCACTAGGCAGTTTGGACAGAAGACGATTTTTTTTTAATTTATTTATGTAAGCCAATGGGCGTTGGCAGGTTTTGCCTGATCCCAACACTAATGATGAATCGTTGTCTTCTTCCACGATTTCAGCTACTTCCGCAAGCACCAGATATTTCTTTCTCCCCTCTCACATTCAAAGAAATTCAAAATCTCTACCTCTCCGTCTCCGTCTATGTGTGTGCAGCTTTACCTAGATGGCTGTAAAAATCATGATATATGAGATATAAATGATATGATGTTCACGCATTATAATTACATCTGTATCTCATATATCATAAATCTTAAACTCTCAAACTTATAAAAATAGTCTCAATTATCATTTGAATTGAAGTTCTAGTCACGAATTTGAAAACATGGTGACACACTAAAACTGTCACAAAAATTATAAAAATAGTCTCAATTATCATTTGAATTGAAGTTCTAGTTATAAATTTGATAACATGGTGACACACTAAAACTGTCACAAAAATTTTCATCAATTACATAACTTACTTTCTCCATGTAAATCTCGCTAGATCAGTACAAAAACATATGAAAATCATGAGTTCAGCTTTAAGCTATGTTGCTCAGACTCTTTCAAAGTGTCATCAGGTGTGCGTCACATCCTTTAAACGTACTGCATTTTTGGAGGATCCAACATGAGTGCGGCAACTTTTTTGAGAGTCTGAGCAACTTAGGCTTTAAGGCCAAAGATATTTGTGAAAGTATTGGAAAAGACTTAAATCGAAGTACAATCTTTTTTCAAAAAAACTTTTATGCAAAAGGTAGGGAACTTAAATACAAGGACAAGTTAGAGAAAGTCAACATCTTTTTTTTTTTTTCTGAAAAATATTTATCATGAAATATGAATAAGGAAGGCCACTCCAATATTTGAGATGAGAGTGGAGAGGGTGTTGTGAATCTAAACATCGAGGATTTCTCTACTTAAAACCGTTTTAACAAATAGTTCAGTGTTGCACGAAATATAGGAGTCATACAGGATAACCTACACTCCCGGCATTTAATGTACATTCAAGGATACTTACATTTCGATGAGAAAAAATTTTAAGATAAAAAATAGACTATGGGATAACAACATGCCCTGCATTGCGTTGCAAAAGCTTTAAAGTCAAAATAGTAATACCTATGTAGAAAAGAAAGCTCCCTCAACGGCTGCCAGAAAGAAGCATGTGAGATTGTACTACAAAGCGGAATCAGACTGAAGCTTGGGGAGACTCGTCTGAAGCATCGTCAACAATTCACTACAGGGAATACTAAATCCTTCTGATTTTTTCTGCGAAAAGTTTGGCAACAGTTCCTCCACATTAATATCCTCGGAAATATTACAAAGACATTCCAAGATGGTGGAAGTAAGTCTGAGGTCTAGCTCAATGCCCTTAGCAGCCATTTTGCGAAGCAAATCAATAATTTCTGCTGTTTCACCATGCAAACTAAAGCCCTTGAGTAAACAATCATACACAGTAACGTCCGGTGTCAAGCCCGATGCATTCATTCTCGCATATAGTTTTTTCGCCTCGTCCATCAATCCTAGCTTCGAAAATCTGTTTATTAATGTGGAGAAAGTGAAAGCATCTTGTTTCAAACCCTTCTGGGGCATATCAATAAGCAGCTCCTTAGCAGACTGTAAATCTTTTGCTGCAAGAGTTGAACCAATGATAATGTTGTATGAGATTACATTTGGTTCACAATTTCCATCTAACATCTCTTGAAACAACCTCCTTGCTTGCTCCAAGCTACCCTCTTTGCATAAGGCATCCATCAAGCTGTTGTAATCAAAAGCAGTTGGATGGTATCCCTTCTTTCTAAATCTGAGAAACAAACCTTTCGCTATATTGAGCACGCTCAGCTTGCAAAATCCATCAATTATGGTGCTATAGGTTATTGAATCTGGAATAAGATTCAGTTGATGTAGCTGCTTCCAAAGTTCAAATGCTTTGACAACTTCGCCAGCCTTTATATAAGCTCCAATAAGTACAGTAAAGGTTCCAATATCAACTAAAGACTTTTTCTCGACCATCTTGTTATGAATTTCCCCAGCCTTATCAAGGTAGCCTTCTTGGCAAAGCCCACGAATCAGTACAATCGTTGTTCTAACATCCGGCAAAACATAAGCCTCATCACCCAACATCGAATCGAAAAGTGTCATGGCATCTTCAACTTTCCCACTTTCACAAAGTCCTTTTACTATTGTATTGTAAGTGATCACGTCAGGTGTCTTGCCTTTCTCCACCATCAATTTTAAAATTTGAAAAGCATCATCCGATAATCCTTCCTTGCATAGTGCACTTAAAAGAATATTGTAAGTTATGTTTCCAGGTTTCTCGCCCCTGCTTATCATCAAATTGAACAATTCCATCGCTTTCTTAGCCATCCCATTATTACCGAGGCCACCAATCATGCCCGTGAAAGTAACAATGTCAGGCTGAATCCCACGTTCCAACATATCATCATACAACATAGTTGTTTCTTTCAATTTTCCCTGCTCACAAAATCCGTACATTAAACAAGAATAAGTAACTACACTAGGAGAAATTCCTTTCTCCAACATCTCATTCAAAAGTTCTTTCCCTCTACTAACATACCCTTTGTTGCAAAGCCCATTTATTAATGTACTATACACAACAACATCCTCTTCCAAACCTTTTTCTCTCATCTCCTCCAACAACCCAAACGCGTCATCCAACCTACCCTCCGAACAAAGACCCTCCATCAAAATGGCATACGTATACGAATTTGGAGCAAAATTCACCACCTTCTCCATACTAAACCTCAAATCCAAAGCCTCTTGTACTTTCTTATCTCTACAAAGTCCTCTCACAAGGGTATTTAAACTAACTATATCAGGCATTACCTCTTTCATATCCAAACCCCAAAAAAACTTAATAGCATCAACAACCATCCCATTTTCACATAAACCCTTCAATATAACATTAACAACATACACATTAACCTTATAACCATTCTTTAACATCAACCCCAATACCCCTATAGCTAATTTAGGCTTATGAACATACACATAACATTCAATCAAAGCAGCTAATGATAGAAACCTGGGCAAGATTTCAACTTTCCTCATTTTATGGTACACCCTTAATCCAAGATTGTACTCCTTACTCTTTGCCAAAGTTACAACAAGAAAATTGAAAGTTGACTCAGATGGGGTTTGACCTAAATCATCAAGAAAATGGTTAAGTAGTGAAACTGCATTTGCATATTGAGGATTTGGCTTTTCACAAAGAGACCTCAATTGGGTGTCTAAATCTTGTGTATTTGAGTCAATTGGACAAGGAATTGTTGATGAAAAGCACTTGATAAAGAAGAGATTTTTGGTATTAAAGGGTTCTTGAAAAGCTTGAAAAAATTGTGAGATTTTTGATATTTGTTTTGTGATTATCATTTTGGAAGTTGCATGTGGATATACTCAGCTATGGTGCTTGTAAAGATGAAGAAAAGGCAATATCTTGGGTAGAAATGGAGGTGGAAATTCAGCTATGGTGACAACTGACTGAGGGTGGCGGCCAATTTCAGCTGCTGAGGGTATTTTCGGTATTTAGTTAAAGTTAAGATTTACTATATATTTATAATTTTATTTTAGTATAAATAACATAAATATTAATCACTCCCTCACTTTTTTAATTACTTTACTTTCTTTATTAATATACATAATATATTCGACATATATATATAACATTTTGTGTATATATTGAAATTTTTATAATACATTTAGGGAGTTGAAATTTTTTGTAATATTGAAAACATAAATTATGTATTTATATAATTTAATTTAATTATTTTTAATTTATTTTTTTAATTTAATTTTTTTTAATTTATTTTTTGACCCAACTTAATAAATTTTGCTCGTAATAAACATTAACATTTCACAAAAATGAACTTATTGATCATAAGTTCTGCCTTTTAAAAAGTTAGAGCTTGAATATGTTGTTTATGAGATATAAGCTTTAACTCTTTGCTAGTAAGATATACATTAGGACATTTTAAGCCAATAAATTTACTTAATTGATCATAAATTTTAATTTAATAGCAAATTTAGAATATTTTACGTGAATAAAAATACAACACCATATATTTTAAGGGATAAGAATTCGCACACAGTGACATTTGGGAGGACATTAAGCGTAATTTTCTGAGCGGAAAAGAAATTAATATATCTCTCAACTATAATAAATGATCCATATATATATCTTTTGTATGTTTCTGCCATTAATGAAATGGTACGTATATTAATAAAGTATATTTGATCTAATGATAAATAATTCACAAGGACGGAGCCAGGATTTGAAGCTTGGAGGTTCGAAGCCCCATCTCAGAGACGCGCCTACTACTGGACTTTGTATGGGGGTTCGGACATATCTAATTGCACACATTTTTAAAATTTTTTAATTATAAATATAGGGTCTACGCAAAAGTTAGGGGGTTCGGTCGAACCCAATCTAGTGCCTCTGATAATTCGTATATACCCTCTATCATATTTAGGGTACACGCAGAGGCGGATTCAGAATTTCAACTAAAAGGATTTAATATTCAAAGAAAACTTAGTTGAAGGGGATTGAACACCTACTATAACTACATACAAAAATATTTCTAATCATGTATAAATAATATATTTTTTATTCGAGGAAGTTTGTTTGAACCCCTAAAGAAGGTTGGCTCCGCCTCTAGGTATACATATGTCTGTACCACCCAAAATATTATGTAAACAGGATGGGCCCATCCAATCTACAGCCCAAACAATACGTGGTCAAAGCGGGCTAAACACGCAAAGTATAAGCCCAATCTGGGTGAAAATTGGGCCCCACACCACACATTTTGACGCAACTTGCAACTGGGCCCCATCAATGCGTTGAATCTACGCGTTTTTTAATTTGATTAATACTATTTGTTTTATTAATATTAATGATGATATTTAAGGTAAATTAAAGTTATGTGGTTGGGAATAATGTGGACCCCACTTACACCGCCAGCATTTCTAGTTTCCTCTCTATAAATAAAGAGCCATTCTTTCTTCTCTTCAGCATCATCATCTAGTGTTTGATTTCTTTGATCAACCTTTTTTAAAGGTTTGTTCTTTTTTCTCTATGTTTTTTTAGCTTATTGATTTTGGCTTGTTTATGGCCCTTTTTGTTAGTCAAAGTTAGGATCTTTGATCTTTGAATTATCTATAAAGTTTGGTGGAGTTAGAGGGATGATTGCTATTGAACATCTAGGATAGGTAGTTGGGGTTTTTGATATGTTGATCTTGATCATCATATCATATTGCTTAATAGTTTTGTTGTTGGGACTTGTATATCTTTTATTAAATTATCATCTCATGTTTGCTAAGAGTGGTTATGCTGTTGGTTTTTCCTGATATTGTTGATTATCTCATTGTGTAGTTGAATTGTTATATGCTCATCAGCTCATACTACTTGATATGTATGTGGTTTGCATAAGTGGTATGTTAATCATCTCATGTTATCTTATAGCAGGGAAGAGTGTTTTGTTCCTATCTGGGCTAGGAGTTTAGAGGGTGTCTTAAAGAATTTCTTTAGTATCTAGCGGTGTGTTATCCCATCTTGTGGTGTGTTTTTGTGCTTTTTCTTTGTTATATTGTTATATATCCCGTCACAGTGACGGATTCAGGATTTTCAGTAATACATATATGGCTGCTATTTATACATAAGAAAAAAAATATTCATTTTGAAGTGGTGTTTTCTTTGCAGCTCTTTTGTGATCAATGATGTAGCTGTATCTTTGATATGTTGATACTTATATAGTTGGATTTTTGGTATCTTGATTATTTTTATATTAAACAAGAGTTCTTTTTTTGCAGCTTTCTTGTGATCAGTTTACCAGCTTTTAGTTTCGGAGCGTGAGAAGTTCTCTTCCAGCTATTTACATGGTTGATATCGACGTCCAGATCCCATCTGCTTTCGATCCATTTGCTGAGGCTAAGGACTCAGGTGCACCTGGAGCAAAGGAGTATGTTCATATACGTATACAACAAAGGAATGGAAAGAAAAGTTTGACGACTGTTCAAGGACTGAGGAAAGAATTCAGTTACGAAAAAATCCTCAAGGATCTGAAGAAAGAGTTCTGTTGCAACGGGAACGTTGTGCAGGATAAGGAGCTTGGCAAAGTGATACAACTTCAAGGTGATCAAAGGAAGAATGTTTCTCATTTTCTTGTGACTGCTGGTGTTGTCAAGAAGGATCAGATCAAGATTCATGGTTTCTGAGTTGCTTGGGCTATTTGGGGTTATTGAAGCATAGTAGTAATATATAAGCTGTTTATATTTGTTGTTTTTGGTTAATGCCTATGAGATGTTATCATGGGTTTCTTTCTGGATTTTGGTTGTACTCTTATTTCAGATCATAATAAATTTGGTTTTCTTGAACTAATTCATGTGGTGCTATCCTTTATCCATTTCTAATGCCTTGATGAACAAGAATAACTTGAAATTGTTTGATCTCAAGAGATTATTGAAGAAGGGTCTATTGTACGCAACGTCACCAGTGACGATTTTTCGAGAGCTTGCAAGTTTAAAAAAAAGTTTTTTTCCATCTTGAATCGTCTATGTCAATTGCCTAGAGCAGGGCAATAGTCTTATCCTGAATTTGCTAGCTCATTGGGAAAATAGAAGCTGATTAATGATCTTCACTAAAATGAACACACAAACTTATTTATAACATAAAATGTGATGAAATCTTCGACAACTGAAATACTTCGTGGCCTTAATCAACGCCTTACAAGTCCCAAACGGATGTGGTTTACACAAGGGAGGAGGAAAGACCGCGCCACAGGACAAATAGAAAACACACAGCAAAGACTGTCTTGAACGGAGAAGATCATAAATGTACATATTTTCTACTGGAGAACGATGAAAACATCTCAACTAGCAATAGTTTCTTATGCATACAGATGCATGCCGGACGGTTCTGCAACTTGCCCGCGAGGAGACTCGTGCAACTAGAAGAGCTTGCCTGGCTGTTTAGCTCCACTTCTCATCATTGTGCAGAATTCGTCATAGTTGATTCTTCCATCCTGAAAATTCGACAGAATTAGCACATGTGGCAAGGTGGTACAGTCCAACTATTTAGCAAAAAACAGTGACACTCACATTGTCCGTGTCCACTTCAGATATGATTTCCCTTATACAGGATGGATCACCTATTCCATGCTCTTGCATAGCTGTCTCGAGTTCATCTCTTGTAATGAACCTACAATTGTAACATGGAAAAAGTAATCTTGAGCCAACTGATCTCACGGTTCTATCGGTTTGATCATGTTTTACTCTAGACATGTTCATAGGACATACCCACTGCGATCTTTATCGAAATACTGGAATGCAGTAAACAGATTTTCATCTCTTTCTAGCCTGTGCTTATGCATGGTGGCGGTTATGAACTCAGTGTAGTCAATTGAGCCATTTCCATCCACATCGGCCTGAGATATTATTATAGACATAAATTTCAGTAATTTAGTGAGCAAAAGAACATCAATAACTTATAGGAGTTCTGCCTTACAGCTTCCATCAATTGCTTGACTTCAGCCTCGGTGAGCTTTGACCCAAGTTTAGCCAATCCATTCTTCAGTTCTTCGTAAGTGATACTGCCGCTATTATCAGTATCAATATTGTTGAACATTGCTTTGAGCCCGTGAATTTCTTCTGCAGAGAGATTCTCGGCAATGACCTAATTCCAATGACGGATGGTGCAATGTGTTATTACTTGCAGAAGGAAGATGAAGATAGCTATCACACGGACATAGGATTTGAAATAGGGAAGATACACGAGCCCACAAAATAGAGTAGAATGTCAAGAGACAATTAGGTGTACTATGTTTATCCTTATCAGACAAATAATCCTGCACACAACTATGAGTAAAAAAGAAGCCGAGATACCAAATTCACAAAAATTATGGTAGCTCATGCTAAATCTCATCATGTTCTTCACATATTGTTTGCTTGAAAGGAACGTAAGGATGTGAGATTAAAGCAGATAAGTGAGAAAAAAATAATTTTCTTGCATGTGAAGTACAAGATTATCAGTACAAGATTATCGTATGAGGAACAATGTACATGCAAAAAGGTGGTCCTTGTCTCTTCATCACAAACAGAGTCCACGAAAGAAATTAGAAAATATACCCTATATCCCCCTTTCCTTTACGTAGGTTCAACTACAGCAGAGTTGACAAATTCTAAGATTACCTTCAAAGCAAGTTTCTTGAGCTTGTTCATAGCTCTGAATTGCTTCATTCTTGACAGGACAGCACCCTCTAATGGTTTGTCCGATGCAACACCACCTTCCTTCAGCCAAGTATGCTCTATCAATTACACACACCAATAGTATGGTCAGTATAAGACATAACAAGCCGTATTGGCAACACATATACATCTGATGCTCTCAAAGAGTAGAGTCACACATGAATGGCCTTAGTTGTTGTGAGTTCAGACCTTTGAGAAATATTTTTTCTGCAAAATATAATTAGAAGTCTTCTTTGTACAAATGGCTGAAGCTAAGAAACAGATTTAGAAAAGGGGAATGAATTCCAAGGCTCCCCTTCAAGGCTTGTTTATCAGTCTCCGTCTCAGTTAATGTATTACCTCAAATAACAGAGTGAAACTGCACAGAACTAAAATTATTTGGCATATCCTAAAGCTAGAAATGACGCTGTTACAGACCAGAAAAAGATCGATATCTATACAAACTAATTTTGGCGGCAAGGACTTGGTTTGGCCACATCAAGTATGCAATGTTTAACTCCTTTCACAAGAAGCAACAGCTGTGCTTTACTTGATAACAAATCCAGTTCAAAATGCCAACAGTAATCAAAGATAAAAGTAAGATCTTGCAAAGGAAAGCAGTTAGGCCCCCTTGGTGAGACAAAGCAGAATAATCTAATTGCTGAGTGATGTCGACTTAAAGGATACTGCGTTGTCTTAAATAATTTTCTGAGTAACTGCTAGAAAGGAGGGAGTCTGCAAGTGCCCAAATTTTGTTAGAAGTACACTATCTCTTAGTACAAATGCAACTCCCTTTTCTTTTCCAAAAGAAACAAATATGTGTGGTAGTGTCAGAAAGGAAATCTTCAACGAGTTCTAAATCTAATCAATCTATAACATGGAAGCTCTCTACTGAAATTGTTAGCACACTTAAAATCAATAACCTATAGTTTAAAGCCTACATACCAAGAACCTGTGCAGCTGTAATCCGTTTCTTTGGATCTTTAGTCAGCATCTTCTGTACTAGGTCCTTGGCACTACTAGATACAGAGGGCCAAGGTTCGCTTTCAAAGTCAATGTTCCCTTTAAGTATGGCATCAAATATACCCTTTTCGGTTTCTGCATATCAAACGAATAGAGACTGTAAGTCCTTGAATACTAGATAGTGACAACAATTTCCATCTGTGTATTATCTCAGACAATGAGAAGCGAAGCGGATGACTTTACCTGCCCAAAAGGGAGGGACACCACTGAGTAGTATATAAAGCATAACACCTGCACTCCAAATGTCTATCTCCTTGCCGTAACACCTCTTTAACACCTCAGGGGCAACATAGTAAGCACTCCCAACTATATCCTTGTACAGCTTACCTGTTTACAGGAAAAAAAATTAGCAGATAGCAGCAAGGTTGGTGCTAGAAAGGAGAATAAGAAAATTAAGAAGCTCGGCAAGGTTAGTATTAGTAAGGAGGATAAGAAAATCGCAAAGAAACTACCAACGCGTGGTACTTCAACATATTTGTAAAAGGAAGCCATTCATCAACACTGAGGTAATCAGTAATTGTCTTACTAATAGATGCAATCTGTATGCGACGGGTGTGTAAAATGCAATTGGGGTATCATAAATGTACAGATGATCTAACATTTGGATTACACCAAGTGCCACAAAGGGTATACACCTGCATGATCTTAAAAGGTGGATGACACGTTCCAGTTAACCCATGTTTACAGGAAAGTAATTCAAGAATAATCACTCATCGTGCTAACAAAACTATTACTTTCATTTTACAAATTGAATTGGGTATAATTAAATTTAGCTGCAAATTTCTATCTAGTAAAACACTAACTTTTTCTCTGCATATTCTCATCCGACCTTGCCGTGCAACAACTTCATAAATTATAAAGAAAAGCACAGAAATCAGCAAGCTACTTGTGATCTGATGCTCTGCTATGTACTTATATATGCTTGTTGATTATTTACATCCAACTAAAAAAATTCCCCTTAAATGTTGCCCAGGAGAGTCCGGCACCAAAAGGGACAAAATATCAACCTTATGAACCAACAGACACTCCTTAAAAACACATACCAAAAGGGAAAGTTCGCCCATCCGCCGTTTACTAAATTATTTTAAAAAAAAATTAGAGGGGTTCGCCCAGAAACTAGCAAACCCCATTTCCATGAACTTAGTAGATCGCTTGATTAAAAAAAACATATATTTTTAGGGGGGGTTCCAAAAACTGGCGAACCCCATTTTCTTAAAAAAGAAAATTCTCGTTTGCCCATTAGTGGTCTAACTACATTTTGGTTCACAAGGTTGAAACAACAAATATGACACTTGAATCGAGGACATACTATATACAAGACTAACATAGGTGTAAATAGTAAATACACGTGTTACTGCGATTACCTCTAAAGTTAATGTTTTTAACTAAATACTTAATCCTATCCCTGAACTTAAAGATCAAATCTTTAGCCTTTACACGTTCAATAGCTCTAGTAATGTGGGGACAGAATACATAAATCTGTCAAACATGGAAATGTTAGTGATTTGAACGATAATGCGCTTCCATGCAATAGAATTGACAATTAAAGAACTAAAGGACATTGTAAATCAAAATATACCTTCTTGAATGAATACTGACAGCCCAAAATCAGTAATCTTTAGAGCAGCATTTTCACTCTTATCGGACAGCAAAAAGTTTTCAGGCTTGAGATCACGATGCAACACGCCCATAAAATTGCATACGTGCACGACATTGACAATAGCTCTACACATTGTTGCAGCAGCTCTTTCACTGTAATGCCCCTTTGCTATAATCCGATCGAATAGCTCTCCCCCTCCACACAACTCCATAACAAGATAAACAGAACCCTTATCCTCATAAGCACCTTTAAACTCAACAATATTAGGCTGTCCACTCAAATGTTGCATAATCTTAATCTCCCTCCTCATATCATCCTTATCAGCCTTAGTAACAAGCTTTCTTTTCGATATCGATTTACAAGCATATTGTTGACCAGTTGCAATTTCAGTACAAAGATATGTAACACCAAATTGACCCCTACCCAATTCTTTACCAAGAGTATAATGCAACCTAACATCTTCATATGGCTTACCAAGAATTGTATCATACCTTACAGCTGGTTTTGGACTTGGTGGTGGCCTCACAGGCAATTGAGCTTCAGGGCCTGGAGATTTAGTGTACTGAATTTCAGTTCTATGAGGTCCATTACTATGAACTCCACTTGATCCACGGTGCCCATTATTAGCATTTGGTTTACTTTTACTTACACAGATACCCATTAAAGCAGATCTAGCAAATAGTAGCTCAAAATACTTAACACTAAATTTAAAAAACCAAAAAGGGTGTCAAAATCAAGAATCAAACAGCAACCCCAGATGGATATTCAACAAGATTAGATTTTAATTATACCAAAATGAAAAAAAGATTAATTTTTTTGCTGACAGAACTGAAACTGAAGTTAATAAAACTAAAAAGGGTGTCAAAATCAAGAATCAAACAAAAACCCCAGAGGGATATTCAACAAGATTAGATTTTTTTTTACCCTTTTTTCCAATTTTCAAGAAAATACAAAGGAATTTAGAGTTGACAAAAGATTGAATATTTTTTTTAATCTACCAAATAGAAGTTGATAAAACTAAAAAGGGTGCAAAAATCAAGAATACAACAAGAACAACAAGATTTTTATTGGAACAAAATGGAAAAATATATTAATTTTCAAGAAAATTCAAAGGGATTTAGAGTTGACAGAAAAATATCAGAAAAAAATAAAGAAACATTCTTACAGCTAAAAGGGAAAATGGGGTTGAGAAAATTGACTAAAAAAAAACAAAAAACTTGGTCAGCAGAAATTATATTATGAGTTGAAACGTTAAGGCTTTATTAAGGAAAGTGGGAAGAAAAAGAGCAAACGGCTTTTTCTATTTTTAATTTATTTATTTTAAGGATAAAGATAATTGGTGGATCTCAGTGCTGAAATAGCAATAAAAAATTTTGTAAATTATATGAGTTGTTATCAAATCTTAAAAAAAGATTTTTTACTCGTTTAGATGATTTTTGATATCATTTTATAATAATATTGAATTTAAATTGAAGTAATAAGTTTTATTCGCAAAATAATCTTGTACATGTATTTGACCTTTTTTCGATTCCTTAAAAGCTGGCGCGAAATATAATAAAGACTTCTGGTAAAAATTAATGGAAAGTTTGAGTAGAACCTCGGAACCGATGACTCGAGGGGAGATAAACGCTAGGAGATTTGAGGAGTAGGAATGTTCGTTAATCAGATTCAATGTTTATCATCTTTTCAAGTAAAATACATATTTTTAAATATAATTTAGCATTAAAAGTCGTATTTTTATGATCAAATGCCTACCAAATTTCACTTTGCATCTATAAATTTATTTATGTTCAAACGCGAATCAAATTTAATCTTGCATACAAGAATTTTTGCATAGTTTCGTGTTGATATTATTTGCATAGTTTAGTGTTGATATTATTATGCAATATCACTAACCAAAAATTATATAAATTATTATATGACAATCAATGTTTCCATTATAGAACCAACAAGATGATATATTATATTATATTATATTATATTATATTATATTATATTATATTATATTATATTATATTATATTATATTATATTATATTATATTATATTATATTATATTATATTATATTATATTATATTAGAAACTTTCTTTGATAAAAAATTAAAAGGTCTTAATCTTCAACCTCTAAATATGGATTTTGAAAATATTCAGACTATTGAGTCTAATTTTGCTGACAATATTGAGTCTACCAATAATTCGGGTGAAGTTCTTTCTTCAGAACTAAATAAACTTCGAGGAATACTGAAGAATCAACCAGGCAAAAAATATGCCGATATTCCTCGAATGACCACTGCATATTACCCCCGTCCTACTCCTCAAGATGTTCTGATAGAGGAAAGGGATTGGAATATTACAAATACTTCATATAACGGTGATGCTATTTATGAGTGGAATATTGACGGATTATCCGATCGCCAAATTTCTATTTTAATTCATCGTATGTCTATGTATGCCACCATTTGCATGGCTACTCGTGCTACGGCTAGGAATGATAGATCTGACCAGACAATCTGCAAAATGATTGTTGCTGGGTTTACCGGCCAACTTCGTGGTTGGTGGGATAACTTCCTAGACGATGATAAACGCCAGGCAATTTATAATGCCATAAATCTCAACGAAGGCAGAGATAATCTCGGCCGCGCTCTAACGGCAGGGAGATCTGATGCCGTTTATACCCTTATGCTGACTATTATTGAACATTTCGGTGGACGATTCACTAATCAATATGAAAATATTCGAACTCTTTTGAATGGATTAAAATGCCGTCACTTAGGTGAATTTAGGTGGTACAAAGATACCTTCCTTAGTCGGGTTATGGATTTACCCGAAAGTCGATACGAGCACTGGAAAGCCAAATTCATTGATGGGCTTCCTCCTCTATTTGCAGAACGTGTTCGAAAAACTCTTCGTGGATCGTATGGAGCGATCCCTTACTCTGAGAAAACCTATGGTCAACTAATCATGGCCTGTACTCAAGAAGGTCTAGCCCTTTGTAATGAGTTAAAACTGGCTAGACAAATCAAGATTGATAAACTCCGAGAGAAATCTCAGTTGGGTGATTTCTGTGAACAATTTGGCATGGAAAAACCCAAACCCTTAATTCGAAAACCCCAGAGGAATTCGAAATATCAGTACAAATCAAAACACCCTCGTCGTAGGAATCGAGAAGAGCGTGAAGCTCGAAAATCGTTTCGTAAATCTACTAGATTTGCAAAAAATTATTCCAAACGCCCTTTGTCGAAAATTAAGTGCTATAAATGCAATCAGTATGGTCATATAGCTCCTAACTGCAAATTGCAAAAACTGAAAGCTTTAAATCTTTCAACTGAAGTACATGATCAAGTGTACAACTTGTTATATACTTCTGACTCTGACTATGATTCCAATTCTACTTCTGAAAATGATTTTGAATTACCAAATTCTGATAGCGATTTGAATCAGAATAATGATTGTGCTGATTGTGACAAACCCAATTGCAATTGTGATGAAGTAATGTATAAAATTCAAGCTCAATTTGAAGATCTTGATCTAGATGTTAAAACTTTAACTGCTGAAAATGTGCTTGAATTATTAAAAGATGTCACGGATGAAAAACTTCGTGAAAAAATTCTGCATCTTGCAACTCAAAAATCCTCTACTTATTCTTCTACTAACACTGCAAAAGACGATTTTGAAAATCAGCCTATGGCTTATTCGTTAGCTGAAGTTAATCGAAGATTAGCTTTAAGCAAAACTCCTGGTAGAGATACCACTTTTGATGATTTAAAAATCGAAGTTGAAAAACTTAAAAAGGAAATTATTTCGCTAAAACAAAATCAGCTAATCACTGATCATCGACTTTCTAAACTCGAAGAAAAAGAAAGTTTTTCAAATCCAACTTTTGCAACAGCTTCAACAAGTAAAGAAGCAGAAGATTCAGAAGAAACTCTTCAATTAGAAAAATTGAATGATGAAAATCTGAAAAATGACTCTTTTTTAGGAATGCTGCAGATTGTTACTGCTCACAAATGGTACATTAATTGTACTATTTTAGTGAACAGGGAATTCTTTATCACTAATGTCGCCATGATTGATAGTGGGGCAGACGTTAGTTGTATTCAAGAAGGATTAATTCCTACTAAATATTTTCAAAAAACTACGCATCTTGTAAAATCTGCAACTGCTCATTCGCTTGATATTAATTATAAACTGCCTAATGCTCATATTTGTCGAGATAAAGTCTGCATTCCTCATTTCTTCTTTTTAGTTAAAAATCAAATATATCCCCCTATTATTTTAGGAACGCCTTTTATAAATGCTATTTATCCTTATACGCATATTGATGCAAATGGCTTTAAGGCTACGTATAAAAATCAGCCTATTTCTTATCCTTTCGTTACTCAACCTGTAACAAGAGACATAAATGCTCTTATTAATATGAAACAAAATCAGCTTAACTTCTTGCAATTAGAAATAATGAGCATCAATATTGATGACACTATAAAGTCTGTTAAAATTCAGGAGAAGATAAAAAATATTTCTTCTCAACTAATGCTTGATATTTGTGCTGATCATCCAAACGCTTTCTGGAATCGTAAAAAACACATTGTTTCTTTGCCTTATGAGGATGGCTTCACTGAAGCCAAAATCCGGACAAAATCGCGACCCTGCCAGATGAATGCAGAGTTAGTAGACTTCTGCAAAAAGGAGATTGATAGTCTCCTACACAAGGGTCTCATTAAACCTTCAAAATCTCCCTGGTCTTGTACCGCTTTCTATGTAAACAATGCTGCAGAAAAGGAGCGAGGAGTACCTCGGTTAGTTATTAATTATAAACCCCTAAATAAAGTTTTAAAATGGATCAGATATCCAATTCCAAATAAACGCAATTTACTTTCGAGACTTTATGATGCGAACATATTTTCTAAATTCGATTTAAAATCAGGATATTGGCAGATTCAGATCGATAAAATGCATACTTATAAAACTGCTTTTAATGTGCCCTTTGGCCAATACGAATGGAATGTTATGCCATTTGGTTTAAAAAATGCTCCTTCTGAATTTCAGAAAATAATGAATGATATTTTTAACCCTTATATGGATTTTATTATTGTGTATATTGATGATATCCTTGTATTTTCAAAAACCCTTGAAAATCATTTCAAACACCTGCATATTTTCAAACAAATAATCATTCAGAATGGTTTGGTTATTTCTAAACCTAAAATGCATCTATTTCAGACTAAGATTAGATTTCTTGGTCACAATATTTGTCAAGGTTCTATTGAACCAATTCAGCGAGTGCTTGAATTCGCTACTAAATTCCCTGATGAGATTACTGACAAGAAACAGCTTCAGCGATTTCTTGGTAGTCTCAATTATATCTCTCCTTTCTATAAGAACCTGTCTAGAGACTTAGCACCTCTGTATGATAGGTTAAAGAAAGATCAAAAAACTCCGTGGACTCAAGCCCACACAGATTTGGTTAAATTAATAAAAACTCGTGTTCAATCACTGCCATGTACATCGCTAGCTAATCCTACTTGGCAAAAAATTATTGAGACAGATGCTTCAAATATTGGGTATGGTGGAATTCTTAAACAGATAAATCCCCATACAAAAACTGAATGTTTAATTCGTTTTTATTCTGGCAAATGGACTGACAGTCAAAAGAAATACGCTACTGTCGCTCATGAAATGCTTACAATCGTTAAATGTGTATTAAAATTTCAGTATGATCTATATAATCAAAAATTTATCATTCGAACAGATGCTCAATCTGTTAAATTCATGTTTGATAAAGATTTTAAACACGATACTTCTAAAATGATATTTGCCAGGTGGCAGGCTCAATTGGCCCCATTTGATTTTGAAATTCAGTATAAAAAGGGTAGTGAAAATTCATTACCAGATTTCTTATCAAGAGAGTATTTAACATGACAATTTATACAGACTTACTCCCTGAAAAAATTCTTACTACAATTCTTAAATGCCTCCCCTTTCCTGCTGATATTAAAAGACAGATTCTTGGAACATTAATTCATGATCTTAGCATAGATGGCTCATTATGGTATAGCCACATTTATGCAAAATCTTGGTGGTATGAAAATCCTGAATATTATGACGATTGGATTGATATGGATAATTGAAATCTTTTCTTATTTACGCAGTATGGGAGATCCTCCCTGGCAGACAGCCAGAGGACGCGGCCGTGGCCGTAATTCAAACCCTGCATATTCGCAATATGGAGGACGAACCAATCCTTCATACCCAAGGAGCACTGCTCGATCAAACACTGCATATAGCAACACAAGTTCTAACTTTCCGGTTCTCAGACACGGAAATAGAACCTTAGTAAATTCTAGAATATCTCGGGATGAGGCATCTTCCTCTTCCCCCGATAAAACTCCGAATATTAATCTGGACAATATTCCTGAGACTCATCCGTTGTTTCAGCAAATAAAGTCTTATTTGGCAGAACAAAAACAAAAATCTGCAGATTCATTCGCATCAATGGTTGCTGAAAGTTCTGAAGATTCTAAATTAACATATGAGAAACTCGATGCCAGAGAACTCATAATTCATCTGGAAACTCGGCATATTCCTCCCACAGAAAATACCGAAGAAGCCTGGAGGATTCTTAAGGACTATTTAACTGCTAATGTTTATGTTGCAGGAGAATCCTATAAAACACGAACTTATTATGAACAAATTCTGGTGAATACTGCTAGTGCTACATTCGAACACAGCCCATTAGGCGATTCTACACCTGGAGTACATGGTTACTCAAAAATGATTATTAAAAAACTCATCCCAATCGAAGAATGGGGTATTTCCTCTATGACTCTTCGTAGCCTGCCTATGGGACCTCATGGACAAACTCTTGCTAATTTCAGTTATTGGGATTACATAAAAGCCTTTTCCCAAGTCTTTTATTATAATAATTATAAGCACAAGCACACTTGGTTCATCAAAATCTGTTCCAAGGTATTCGAAAAATCAATCCCAAATTGGTTTATTCATTGGTGGACCTTCCACGGCCCATCAGCAAAAATCTTACCTCCCGAATATTCTTCCCTCTATGCCTCGTGGAAAAAGTCCTCTCCATTTTTGATGGAGTTATACCTATCTGATCATGTGTGCAAATTGGATACAATAGATCAGATGTATTTTTATATTGAGTTCTCTCTTCCATGGATCCACAAATGGTCCATTGAAATTGGTTATGATTCCCAGCAAATACCAGCTATTTATCGGACATTTTATTGTAACTTCTGGGATAAACTCTTAAGAATTGATCCTGCTACAAAATTGCCCTATGGACATGATCAAAGGGAAGAAATCAAACTCAAAATATCCGAATACGAGGCAGCTCCCAAGAAATCCATTTTAATAGAAGATAAATCTATTAATTATGTATCTCGAAGAATTTCTGCCCATGATGGCAATAAACTGCAGATGATTGAAGAATATCTGGCAGAAATGCGTAATCAATTACTTCTTAAGGTGGATCAAGCATCAGATACCTCAATGAACAGCACGGATGCTAATACTGACGATATCACTGATTCACAACCTCCTGAAACACCGAATGAAGAAGAAGTTTTAGCAAATGCTGAAGACTTTCTAAAATGGGGACGCAATAAGAAGTAAAAAATTCTGTTGTAAAAACACTCTTGAAAATACTGCTGTAATAGTGATAATACTGTAGAAACACTGTGCACAGGGACCCATGTATTACTGTGCAAGATTCTTTTTATTTCTATATAAGGCACCTCATTCTTTTAGAGGAGGCAAGCAGCAAGAAAACAGTTCTTTAGTTTTACTCTCTTTTTCTCTCTCTTGTAATAAGCCTCCGGCATTATAAATAAAAGTTTGCTTTACTATTCCGGCCTCCCTCCGGCGATCTAAGGTACATATTTTTTTTTTTTATTATTTTGCTTTTCTTTTAATCTCTCCCAGATCTACGCCGTGACTATGTCCGGCTAGACCTCTTTTATGTTCATACTATAGTTCTAACCTCTCGAAGTATATTAACTATGAAAGATGCAGACTCTACTTAGATAGCCGAAGAATTTTGAGAAAGTTCTTGACTTGGTTCCGAAATGGTGGTACAGTCAGGGCCATCAATCTTATGTTAGCCTGGTCTCAGTGATCGGTCTAGTGAGCTGTGCCTCTAAGCCCGCAGCGAGGAAGCGTAAAGGGCGATCTTTGCACAGATAGAACTACTAGACAAGGGCTTTCGTAAAATTGTGTGGTCGTCTGACAGGCCCCTTGTTTGGGTGACTATGTCCGGCTAGACCTCTTTTATGTTCATACTATAGTTCTAACCTCTCGAAGTATATTAACTATGAAAGATCCAGACTCTACTTAGATAGCCGAAGAATTTTGAGAAAGTTCTTGACTTGGTTCCGAAATGGTGGTACAGTCAGGGCCATCAATCTTATGTTAGCCTGGTCTCAGTGATCGGTCTAGTGAGCTGTGCCTCTAAGCCCGCAGCGAGGAAGCGTAAAGGGCGATCTTTGCACAGATAGAACTACTAGACAAGGGCTTTCGTAAAATTGTGTGGTCGTCTGACAGGCCCCTTGTTTGGGTGAAATAATTTTTCCATACAGTCAGTAACTTCTCCAATTCTTTACTATTTCGGTTGGTGCTTCGGTTCGGTTTTCCGACTTGAGCTTATAGCCGATATTATTACTTGGTCTGGTAGGCTGAGCGGCATACCCCAGCCTAAGAGATCCTGCTAATGGTATCAGAGCTTGGGAACTTTCATAGTAAATATACTTCGAGAGGTTAGAACTATAGTATGAACATAAAAGAGGTCTAGCCGGACATAGTCACGGCGTAGATCTGGGAGAGATTAAAAGAAAAGCAAAATAAAAAAAAAAAAATATGTACCTTAGATCGCCGGAGGGAGGCCGGAATAGTAAAGCAAACTTTTATTTATAATGTCGGAGGCTTATTACAAGAGAGAGAAAAAGAGAGTAAAACTAAAGAACTGCTTTCTTGCTGCTTGCCTCCTCTAAAAGAATGAGGCGCCTTATATAGAAATAAAAAGAATCTTGCACAGTAATACATGGGTCCCTGTGCACAGTGTTTCTACAGTATTATCACTATTACAGCAGTATTTTCAAGAGTGTTTTTACAACAGAATTTTTTACTTCTTATTGCGTCCCCATTTTAGAAAGTCTTCAGCATTTGCTAAAACTTCTTCTTCATTCGGTGTTTCAGGAGGTTGTGAATCAGTGATATCGTCAGTATTAGCATCCGTGCTGTTCATTGAGGTATCTGATGCTTGATCCACCTTAAGAAGTAATTGATTACGCATTTCTGCCAGATATTCTTCAATCATCTGCAGTTTATTGCCATCATGGGCAGAAATTCTTCGAGATACATAATTAATAGATTTATCTTCTATTAAAATGGATTTCTTGGGAGCTGCCTCGTATTCGGATATTTTGAGTTTGATTTCTTCCCTTTGATCATGTCCATAGGGCAATTTTGTAGCAGGATCAATTCTTAAGAGTTTATCCCAGAAGTTACAATAAAATGTCCGATAAATAGCTGGTATTTGCTGGGAATCATAACCAATTTCAATGGACCATTTGTGGATCCATGGAAGAGAGAACTCAATATAAAAATACATCTGATCTATTGTATCCAATTTGCACACATGATCAGATAGGTATAACTCCATCAAAAATGGAGAAGACTTTTTCCACGAGGCATAGAGGGAAGAATATTCGGGAGGTAAGATTTTTGCTGATGGGCCGTGGAAGGTCCACCAATGAATAAACCAATTTGGGATTGATTTTTCGAATACCTTGGAACAGATTTTGATGAACCAAGTGTGCTTGTGCTTATAATTATTGTAATAAAAGACTTGGGAAAAGGCTTTTATGTAATCCCAATAACTGAAATTAGCAAGAGTTTGTCCATGAGGTCCCATAGGCAGGCTACGAAGAGTCATAGAGGAAATACCCCATTCTTCGATTGGGATGAGTTTTTTAATAATCATTTTTGAGTAACCATGTACTCCAGGTGTAGAATCGCCTAATGGGCTGTGTTCAGTACAAATCCAAACACCCTCGTCGTAGGAATCGAGAAGAGCGTGAAGCTCGAAAATCGTTTCGTAAATCTACTAGATTTGCGAAAAATTATTCCAAACGCCCTTTGTTGAAAATTAAGTGCTATAAATGCAATCAGTATGGTCATATAGCTCCTAACTGCAAATTGCAAAAACTGAAAGCTTTAAATCTTTCAACTGAAGTACATGATCAAGTGTACAACTTGTTATATACTTCTGACTCTGACTATGATTCCAATTCTACTTCTGAAAATGATTTTGAATTACCAAATTCTGATAGCGATTTGAATCAGAATAATGATTGTGCTGATTGTGACAAACCCAATTGCAATTGTGATGAAGTAATGTATAAAATTCAAGCTCAATTTGAAGATCTTGATCTAGATGTTAAAACTTTAACTGCTGAAAATGTGCTTGAATTATTAAAAGATGTCACGGATGAAAAACTTCGTGAAAAAATTCTGCATCTTGCAACTCAAAAATCCTCTACTTATTCTTCTACTAACACTGCAAAAGACGATTTTGAAAATCAGCCTATGGCTTATTCGTTAGCTGAAGTTAATCGAAGATTAGCTTTAAGCAAAACTCCTGGTAGAGATACCACTTTTGATGATTTAAAAATCGAAGTTGAAAAACTTAAAAAGGAAATTATTTCGCTAAAACAAAATCAGCTAATCACTGATCATCGACTTTCTAAACTCGAAGAAAAAGAAAGTTTTTCAAATCCAACTTTTGCAACAGCTTCAACAAGTAAAGAAGCAGCAAGAAAGCAGTTCTTTAGTCTTACTCTCTTTTTCTCTCTCTTGTAATAAGCCTCCGGCATTATAAATAAAAGTTTGCTTTACTATTCCGGCCTCCCTCCGACGATCTAAGGTACATATTTTTTTTTTTTATTATTTTGCTTTTCTTTTAATCTCTCCCAGATCTACGCCGTGACTATGTCCGGCTAGACCTCTTTTATGTTCATACTATAGTTCTAACCTCTCGAAGTATATTAACTATGAAAGATCCAGACTCTACTTAGATAGCCGAAGAATTTTGAGAAAGTTCTTGACTTGGTTCCGAAATGGTGGTACAGTCAGGGCCATCAATCTTATGTTAGCCTGGTCTCAGTGATCGGTCTAGTGAGCTGTGCCTCTAAGCCCGCAGCGAGGAAGCGTAAAGGGCGATCTTTGCACAGATAGAACTACTAGACAAGGGCTTTCGTAAAATTGTGTGGTCGTCTGACAGGCCCCTTGTTTGGGTGAAATAATTTTTCCATACAGTCAGTAACTTCTCCAATTCTTTACTATTTCGGTTGGTGCTTCGGTTCGGTTTTCCGACTTGAGCTTATAGCCGATATTATTACTTGGTCTAGTAGGCTGAGCGGCATACCCCAGCCTAAGAGATCCTGCTAATGGTATCAGAGCCTGGGAACTTTCATAGTAAATATACTAGAGATGGTGAAAGACGACTAGTATGAACATAAAAATTTAAACTCATGGATATGGGAGAAGTTAGTACAAAAAGTACTAAACTTGAAGAGGTAGATTTACCTCAAGAAATAGATCTTCTGAATAAATGGACTATTCCAAAGGTCGATCTAAAAACTATTTATGAATATGAATTTTTTGATAAAATCAAACACAAACAAATTATTAAAACTACTGAACAATCTCTTGCTTTAAACGCTAATGAACAAACCATTCAATTACTTAATAAAAGAGATATTGAAATGTTTAAACGCAATTTTAATTACATGCATATTGGCTTAGTTCAAATTGCTTTTAGACCTTTAACTTTGAAAGGTCTACCTGAAACATTTTTAGCAGCTCTCCAAGATGCTAGAAATTTAAATTTCCGCAAATCGCTTATGGGATCTATAGAGTCAACTCTTGCATATGGTCCTGTCTATTTCAATACTCAGCCTAATTTATTATTATCTTTGACTGATGTTAATATTCTTCATGCTTTAACTCTGAATATTAAAACACATGGCTATAATTATGCTCCTGGATCTGAGCTTATTGGTTTATCTTACCGCATATATTATCGCTTGTTATCTACTTTAAATCCTCGATGTAAATTAATGGATGACAACTCTGATTGTACTCTGCTTATTGAGACTAACTTTATTAAATCCAAAATAACTACCCGAAGACCAATCAGATGGGATGAAATTGATTTCCCTCAGACTTGGATCTTAAACTCTGTTACTTCCCCAAAACAATTGGCGGATGAAGTAACCAATTCTGAGTTAACTCAGGTAACTCAAAACTCTGATGGACAGATTTGTTTACAGTTTGACAATAGTCTTCCTGTCTATCGAAATTCTTTTTCTATACCAAGAAAGCTTCCTCAAATTCAGCATATTTCTCCAATAGAACCTTCTGCACCAGTTTATGGTCCAGCTAGGAATCGCGCTGCATCATTGCATACACTAAACTCTGCTGATCTTCCTACTTCTTCTAGAAATGTTGAAAAAATTAAAATCAATCCAAAAACAAATATTGTTCAAGATTACAATAATGAAAACCCTACTCCTTCGGAGATGGATTTTGATATAAATTCTGTTTAAATATGTTTAAATAACTTATTGATTTTAGTCCTGGCTCACAAGCCAGAAAATACATTCAAAAAGAATTTTTTTCTGACAAATGGTCAACCTTTAGAACTTGGTTCTTCGAAACCTATTCTAAAGATGAATTACGGAATATTTCCGAAGACTTTTATGAGATATGTGCGCTGCATAATCAAATTATCTTCTTTGTTCCTTGGTTTATGTCTGCATATTTGCCGTCCTACGTCAAACTCATTGAGAGATCCTACCAACATCCTGATGGTACGACTACTCAATCAAAATATCCTCCTCAATCCTCCTTCATTTTACCCAATAATACGGGTATGACTTTTACGGCTTTCCAAAAATTTATTCATGATGATATTGGAAAAATCACGATTTCTGAAATAAATAATCTTATGTCTCAAAATAACTATTTAAGTCTTTATGTTAAAATTCTTGGTGAACATATTGGTTCTTTGGATACTAAACTCGATGAACTTATTGTTTTAGTTAATAAGCTAAGTACCAAGTTAGAATCTGCAAATACAGCCTCGACCTCCACAACTGTCAAAGAAGGTGAAGGATTTATATTTTCTGCACCTTGCATTCAGCCTCCTCTTGAAATAGAGGGAAGAATATTCGGGAGGTAAGATTTTTGCTGATGGGCCGTGGAAGGTCCACCAATGAATAAACCAATTTGGGATTGATTTTTCGAATACCTTGGAACAGATTTTGATGAACCAAGTGTGCTTGTGCTTATAATTATTGTAATAAAAGACTTGGGAAAAGGCTTTTATGTAATCCCAATAACTGAAATTAGCAAGAGTTTGTCCATGAGGTCCTATAGGCAGGCTACGAAGAGTCATAGAGGAAATACCCCATTCTTCGATTGGGATGAGTTTTTTAATAATCATTTTTGAGTAACCATGTACTCCAGGTGTAGAATCGCCTAATGGGCTGTGTTCGAATGTAGCACTAGCAGTATTCACCAGAATTTGTTCATAATAAGTTCGTGTTTTATAGGATTCTCCTGCAACATAAACATTAGCAGTTAAATAGTCCTTAAGAATCCTCCAGGCTTCTTCGGTATTTTCTGTGGGAGGAATATGCCGAGTTTCCAGATGAATTATGAGTTCTCTGGCATCGAGTTTCTCATATGTTAATTTAGAATCTTCAGAACTTTCAGCAACCATTGATGCGAATGAATCTGCAGATTTTTGTTTTTGTTCTGCCAAATAAGACTTTATTTGCTGAAACAACGGATGAGTCTCAGGAATATTGTCCAGATTAATATTCGGAGTTTTATCGGGGGAAGAGGAAGATGCCTCATCCCGAGATATTCTAGAATTTACCAAGGTTCTATTTCCGTGTCTGAGAACCGGAAAGTTAGAACTTGTGTTGCTATATGCAGTGTTTGATCGAGCAGTGCTCCTTGGGTATGAAGGATTGGTTCGTCCTCCATATTGCGAATATGCAGGGTTTGAATTACGGCCACGGCCGCGTCCTCTGGCTGTCTGCCAGGGAGGATCTCCCATACTGCGTAAATAAGAAAAGATTTCAATTATCCATATCAATCCAATCGTCATAATATTCAGGATTTTCATACCACCAAGATTTTGCATAAATGTGGCTATACCATAATGAGCCATCTATGCTAAGATCATGAATTAATGTTCCAAGAATCTGTCTTTTAATATCAGCAGGAAAGGGGAGGCATTTAAGAATTGTAGTAAGAATTTTTTCAGGGAGTAAGTCTGTATAAATTGTCATGTTAAATACTCTCTTGATAAGAAATCTGGTAATGAATTTTCACTACCCTTTTTATACTGAATTTCAAAATCAAATGGGGCCAATTGAGCCTGCCACCTGGCAAATATCATTTTAGAAGTATCGTGTTTAAAATCTTTATCAAACATGAATTTAACAGATTGAGCATCTGTTCGAATGATAAATTTTTGATTATATAGATCATCCTGAAATTTTAATACACATTTAACGATTGTAAGCATTTCATGAGCGACAGTAGCGTATTTCTTTTGACTGTCAGTCCATTTGCCAGAATAAAAACGAATTAAACATTCAGTTTTTGTATGGGGATTTATCTGTTTAAGAATTCCACCATACCCAATATTTGAAGCATCTGTCTCAATAATTTTTTGCCAAGTAGGATTAGCTAGCGATGTACATGGCAGTGATTGAACACGAGTTTTTATTAATTTAACCAAATCTGTGTGGGCTTGAGTCCACGGAGTTTTTTGATCTTTCTTTAACCTATCATACAGAGGTGCTAAGTCTCTAGACAGGTTCTTATAGAAAGGAGAGATATAATTGAGACTACCAAGAAATCGCTGAAGCTGTTTCTTGTCAGTAATCTCATCAGGGAATTTAGTAGCGAATTCAAGCACTCGCTGAATTGGTTCAATAGAACCTTGACAAATATTGTGACCAAGAAATCTAATCTTAGTCTGAAATAGATGCATTTTAGGTTTAGAAATAACCAAACCATTCTGAATGATTATTTGTTTGAAAATATGCAGGTGTTTGAAATGATTTTCAAGGGTTTTTGAAAATACAAGGATATCATCAATATACACAATAATAAAACACATGGCTATAATTATGCTCCTGGATCTGAGCTTATTGGTTTATCTTACCGCATATATTATCGCTTGTTATCTACTTTAAATCCTCGATGTAAATTAATGGATGACAACTCTGATTGTACTCTGCTTATTGAGACTAACTTTATTAAATCCAAAATAACTACCCGAAGACCAATCAGATGGGATGAAATTGATTTCCCTCAGACTTGGATCTTAAACTCTGTTACTTCCCCAAAACAATTGGCGGATGAAGTAACCAATTCTGAGTTAACTCAGGTAACTCAACACTCTGATGGACAGATTTGTTTACAGTTTGACAATAGTCTTCCTGTCTATCGAAATTCTTTTTCTATACCAAGAAAGCTTCCTCAAATTCAGCATATTTCTCCAATAGAACCTTCTGCACCAGTTTATGGTCCAGCTAGGAATCGCGCTGCATCATTGCATACACTAAACTCTGCTGATCTTCCTACTTCTTCTAGAAATGTTGAAAAAATTAAAATCAATCCAAAAACAAATATTGTTCAAGATTACAATAATGAAAACCCTACTCCTTCGGAGATGGATTTTGATATAAATTCTGTTTAAATATGTTTAAACAACTTATTGATTTTAGTCCTGGCTCACAAGCCAGAAAATACATTCAAAAAGAATTTTTTTCTGACAAATGGTCAACCTTTAGAACTTGGTTCTTCGAAACCTATTCTAAAGATGAATTACGGAATATTTCCGAAGACTTTTATGAGATATGTGCGCTGCATAATCAAATTATCTTCTTTGTTCCTTGGTTTATGTCTGCATATTTGCCGTCCTACGTCAAACTCATTGAGAGATCCTACCAACATCCTGATGGTACGACTACTCAATCAAAATATCCTCCTCAATCCTCCTTCATTTTACCCAATAATACGGGTATGACTTTTACGGCTTTCCAAAAATTTATTCATGATGATATTGGAAAAATCACGATTTCTGAAATAAATAATCTTATGTCTCAAAATAACTATTTAAGTCTTTATGTTAAAATTCTTGGTGAACATATTGGTTCTTTGGATACTAAACTCGATGAACTTATTGTTTTAGTTAATAAGCTAAGTACCAAGTTAGAATCTACAAATACAGCCTCGACCTCCACAACTGTCAAAGAAGGTGAAGGATTTATATTTTCTGCACCTTGCATTCAGCCTCCTCTTGAAATAGAGGGAAGAATATTCGGGAGGTAAGATTTTTGCTGATGGGCCGTGGAAGGTCCACCAATGAATAAACCAATTTGGGATTGATTTTTCGAATACCTTGGAACAGATTTTGATGAACCAAGTGTGCTTGTGCTTATAATTATTGTAATAAAAGACTTGGGAAAAGGCTTTTATGTAATCCCAATAACTGAAATTAGCAAGAGTTTGTCCATGAGGTCCCATAGGCAGGCTACGAAGAGTCATAGAGGAAATACCCCATTCTTCGATTGGGATGAGTTTTTTAATAATCATTTTTGAGTAACCATGTACTCCAGGTGTAGAATCGCCTAATGGGCTGTGTTCGAATGTAGCACTAGCAGTATTCACCAGAATTTGTTCATAATAAGTTCGTGTTTTATAGGATTCTCCTGCAACATAAACATTAGCAGTTAAATAGTCCTTAAGAATCCTCCAGGCTTCTTCGGTATTTTCTGTGGGAGGAATATGCCGAGTTTCCAGATGAATTATGAGTTCTCTGGCATCGAGTTTCTCATATGTTAATTTAGAATCTTCAGAACTTTCAGCAACCATTGATGCGAATGAATCTGCAGATTTTTGTTTTTGTTCTGCCAAATAAGACTTTATTTGCTGAAACAACGGATGAGTCTCAGGAATATTGTCCAGATTAATATTCGGAGTTTTATCGGGGGAAGAGGAAGATGCCTCATCCCGAGATATTCTAGAATTTACCAAGGTTCTATTTCCGTGTCTGAGAACCGGAAAGTTAGAACTTGTGTTGCTATATGCAGTGTTTGATCGAGCAGTGCTCCTTGGGTATGAAGGATTGGTTCGTCCTCCATATTGCGAATATGCAGGGTTTGAATTACGGCCACGGCCGCGTCCTCTGGCTGTCTGCCAGGGAGGATCTCCCATACTGCGTAAATAAGAAAAGATTTCAATTATCCATATCAATCCAATCGTCATAATATTCAGGATTTTCATACCACCAAGATTTTGCATAAATGTGGCTATACCATAATGAGCCATCTATGCTAAGATCATGAATTAATGTTCCAAGAATCTGTCTTTTAATATCAGCAGGAAAGGGGAGGCATTTAAGAATTGTAGTAAGAATTTTTTCAGGGAGTAAGTCTGTATAAATTGTCATGTTAAATACTCTCTTGATAAGAAATCTGGTAATGAATTTTCACTACCCTTTTTATACTGAATTTCAAAATCAAATGGGGCCAATTGAGCCTGCCACCTGGCAAATATCATTTTAGAAGTATCGTGTTTAAAATCTTTATCAAACATGAATTTAACAGATTGAGCATCTGTTCGAATGATAAATTTTTGATTATATAGATCATCCTGAAATTTTAATACACATTTAACGATTGTAAGCATTTCATGAGCGACAGTAGCGTATTTCTTTTGACTGTCAGTCCATTTGCCAGAATAAAAACGAATTAAACATTCAGTTTTTGTATGGGGATTTATCTGTTTAAGAATTCCACCATACCCAATATTTGAAGCATCTGTCTCAATAATTTTTTGCCAAGTAGGATTAGCTAGCGATGTACATGGCAGTGATTGAACACGAGTTTTTATTAATTTAACCAAATCTGTGTGGGCTTGAGTCCACGGAGTTTTTTGATCTTTCTTTAACCTATCATACAGAGGTGCTAAGTCTCTAGACAGGTTCTTATAGAAAGGAGAGATATAATTGAGACTACCAAGAAATCGCTGAAGCTGTTTCTTGTCAGTAATCTCATCAGGGAATTTAGTAGCGAATTCAAGCACTCGCTGAATTGGTTCAATAGAACCTTGACAAATATTGTGACCAAGAAATCTAATCTTAGTCTGAAATAGATGCATTTTAGGTTTAGAAATAACCAAACCATTCTGAATGATTATTTGTTTGAAAATATGCAGGTGTTTGAAATGATTTTCAAGGGTTTTTGAAAATACAAGGATATCATCAATATACACAATAATAAAACACATGGCTATAATTATGCTCCTGGATCTGAGCTTATTGGTTTATCTTACCGCATATATTATCGCTTGTTATCTACTTTAAATCCTCGATGTAAATTAATGGATGACAACTCTGATTGTACTCTGCTTATTGAGACTAACTTTATTAAATCCAAAATAACTACCCGAAGACCAATCAGATGGGATGAAATTGATTTCCCTCAGACTTGGATCTTAAACTCTGTTACTTCCCCAAAACAATTGGCGGATGAAGTAACCAATTCTGAGTTAACTCAGGTAACTCAACACTCTGATGGACAGATTTGTTTACAGTTTGACAATAGTCTTCCTGTCTATCGAAATTCTTTTTCTATACCAAGAAAGCTTCCTCAAATTCAGCATATTTCTCCAATAGAACCTTCTGCACCAGTTTATGGTCCAGCTAGGAATCGCGCTGCATCATTGCATACACTAAACTCTGCTGATCTTCCTACTTCTTCTAGAAATGTTGAAAAAATTAAAATCAATCCAAAAACAAATATTGTTCAAGATTACAATAATGAAAACCCTACTCCTTCGGAGATGGATTTTGATATAAATTCTGTTTAAATATGTTTAAACAACTTATTGATTTTAGTCCTGGCTCACAAGCCAGAAAATACATTCAAAAAGAATTTTTTTCTGACAAATGGTCAACCTTTAGAACTTGGTTCTTCGAAACCTATTCTAAAGATGAATTACGGAATATTTCCGAAGACTTTTATGAGATATGTGCGCTGCATAATCAAATTATCTTCTTTGTTCCTTGGTTTATGTCTGCATATTTGCCGTCCTACGTCAAACTCATTGAGAGATCCTACCAACATCCTGATGGTACGACTACTCAATCAAAATATCCTCCTCAATCCTCCTTCATTTTACCCAATAATACGGGTATGACTTTTACGGCTTTCCAAAAATTTATTCATGATGATATTGGAAAAATCACGATTTCTGAAATAAATAATCTTATGTCTCAAAATAACTATTTAAGTCTTTATGTTAAAATTCTTGGTGAACATATTGGTTCTTTGGATACTAAACTCGATGAACTTATTGTTTTAGTTAATAAGCTAAGTACCAAGTTAGAATCTACAAATACAGCCTCGACCTCCACAACTGTCAAAGAAGGTGAAGGATTTATATTTTCTGCACCTTGCATTCAGCCTCCTCTTGAAATAGAGGGAAGAATATTCGGGAGGTAAGATTTTTGCTGATGGGCCGTGGAAGGTCCACCAATGAATAAACCAATTTGGGATTGATTTTTCGAATACCTTGGAACAGATTTTGATGAACCAAGTGTGCTTGTGCTTATAATTATTGTAATAAAAGACTTGGGAAAAGGCTTTTATGTAATCCCAATAACTGAAATTAGCAAGAGTTTGTCCATGAGGTCCCATAGGCAGGCTACGAAGAGTCATAGAGGAAATACCCCATTCTTCGATTGGGATGAGTTTTTTAATAATCATTTTTGAGTAACCATGTACTCCAGGTGTAGAATCGCCTAATGGGCTGTGTTCGAATGTAGCACTAGCAGTATTCACCAGAATTTGTTCATAATAAGTTCGTGTTTTATAGGATTCTCCTGCAACATAAACATTAGCAGTTAAATAGTCCTTAAGAATCCTCCAGGCTTCTTCGGTATTTTCTGTGGGAGGAATATGCCGAGTTTCCAGATGAATTATGAGTTCTCTGGCATCGAGTTTCTCATATGTTAATTTAGAATCTTCAGAACTTTCAGCAACCATTGATGCGAATGAATCTGCAGATTTTTGTTTTTGTTCTGCCAAATAAGACTTTATTTGCTGAAACAACGGATGAGTCTCAGGAATATTGTCCAGATTAATATTCGGAGTTTTATCGGGGGAAGAGGAAGATGCCTCATCCCGAGATATTCTAGAATTTACCAAGGTTCTATTTCCGTGTCTGAGAACCGGAAAGTTAGAACTTGTGTTGCTATATGCAGTGTTTGATCGAGCAGTGCTCCTTGGGTATGAAGGATTGGTTCGTCCTCCATATTGCGAATATGCAGGGTTTGAATTACGGCCACGGCCGCGTCCTCTGGCTGTCTGCCAGGGAGGATCTCCCATACTGCGTAAATAAGAAAAGATTTCAATTATCCATATCAATCCAATCGTCATAATATTCAGGATTTTCATACCACCAAGATTTTGCATAAATGTGGCTATACCATAATGAGCCATCTATGCTAAGATCATGAATTAATGTTCCAAGAATCTGTCTTTTAATATCAGCAGGAAAGGGGAGGCATTTAAGAATTGTAGTAAGAATTTTTTCAGGGAGTAAGTCTGTATAAATTGTCATGTTAAATACTCTCTTGATAAGAAATCTGGTAATGAATTTTCACTACCCTTTTTATACTGAATTTCAAAATCAAATGGGGCCAATTGAGCCTGCCACCTGGCAAATATCATTTTAGAAGTATCGTGTTTAAAATCTTTATCAAACATGAATTTAACAGATTGAGCATCTGTTCGAATGATAAATTTTTGATTATATAGATCATACTGAAATTTTAATACACATTTAACGATTGTAAGCATTTCATGAGCGACAGTAGCGTATTTCTTTTGACTGTCAGTCCATTTGCCAGAATAAAAACGAATTAAACATTCAGTTTTTGTATGGGGATTTATCTATTTAAGAATTCCACCATACCCAATATTTGAAGCATCTGTCTCAATAATTTTTTGCCAAGTAGGATTAGCTAGCGATGTACATGGCAGTGATTGAACACGAGTTTTTATTAATTTAACCAAATCTGTGTGGGCTTGAGTCCACGGAGTTTTTTGATCTTTCTTTAACCTATCATACAGAGGTGCTAAGTCTCTAGACAGGTTCTTATAGAAAGGAGAGATATAATTGAGACTACCAAGAAATCGCTGAAGCTGTTTCTTGTCAGTAATCTCATCAGGGAATTTAGTAGCGAATTCAAGCACTCGCTGAATTGGTTCAATAGAACCTTGAAAAATATTGTGACCAAGAAATCTAATCTTAGTCTGAAATAGATGCATTTTAGGTTTAGAAATAACCAAACCATTCTGAATGATTATTTGTTTGAAAATATGCAGGTGTTTGAAATGATTTTCAAGGGTTTTTGAAAATACAAGGATATCATCAATATACACAATAATAAAATCCATATAAGGGTTAAAAATATCATTCATTATTTTCTGAAATTCAGAAGGAGCATTTTTTAAACCAAATGGCATAACATTCCATTCGTATTGGCCAAAGGGCACATTAAAAGCAGTTTTATAAGTATGCATTTTATCGATCTGAATCTGCCAATATCCTGATTTTAAATCGAATTTAGAAAATATGTTCGCATCATAAAGTCTCGAAAGTAAATCGCGTTTATTTGGAATTGGATATCTGATCCATTTTAAAACTTTATTTAGGGGTTTATAATTAATAACTAACCGAGGTACTCCTCGCTCCTTTTCTGCAGCATTGTTTACATAGAAAGCGGTACAAGACCAGGGAGATTTTGAAGGTTTAATGAGACCCTTGTGTAGGAGACTATCAATCTCCTTTTTGCAGAAGTCTACTAACTCTGCATTCATCTGGCAGGGTCGCGATTTTGTCGGGATTTTGGCTTCAGTGAAGCCATCCTCATAAGGCAAAGAAACAATGTGTTTTTTACGATTCCAGAAAGCATTTGGATGATCAGCACAAATATCAAGCATTAGTTGAGAAGAAATATTTTTTATCTTCTCCTGAATTTTAACAGACTTCATAGTGTCATCAATATTGATGCTCATTATTTCTAATTGCAAGAAGTTAAGCTGATTTTGTTTCATATTAATAAGAGCATTTATGTCTCTTGTTACAGGTTGAGTAACGAAAGGATAAGAAATAGGCTGATTTTTATACGTAGCCTTAAAGCCATTTGCATCAATATGCGTATAAGGATAAATAGCATTTATAAAAGGCGTTCCTAAAATAATAGGGGGATATATTTGATTTTTAACTAAAAAGAAGAAATGAGGAATGCAGACTTTATCTCGACAAATATGAGCATTAGGCAGTTTATAATTAATATCAAGCGAATGACCAGTTGCAGATTTTACAAGATGCGTAGTTTTTTGAAAATATTTAGTAGGAATAATCCTTCTTGAATACAACTAACGTCTGCCCCACTATCAATCATGGCGACATTAGTGATAAAGAATTCCCTGTTCACTAAAATAGTACAATTAATGTACCATTTGTGAGCAGTAACAATCTGCAGCATTCCTAAAAAAGAGTCATTTTTCAGATTTTCATCATTCAATTTTTCTAATTGAAGAGTTTCTTCTGAATCTTCTGCTTCTTTACTTGTTGAAGCTGTTGCAAAAGTTGGATTTGAAAAACTTTCTTTTTCTTCGAGTTTAGAAAGTCGATGATCAGTGATTAGCTGATTTTGTTTTAGCGAAATAATTTCCTTTTTAAGTTTTTCAACTTCGATTTTTAAATCATCAAAAGTGGTATCTCTACCAGGAGTTTTGCTTAAAGCTAATCTTCGATTAACTTCAGCTAATGAATAAGCCATAGGCTGATTTTCAAAATCGTCTTTTGCAGTGTTAGTAGAAGAATAAGTAGAGGATTTTTGAGTTGCAAGATGCAGAATTTTTTCACGAAGTTTTTCATCCGTGACATCTTTTAATAATTCAAGCACATTTTCAGCAGTTAAAGTTTTAACATCTAGATCAAGATCTTCAAATTGAGCTTGAATTTTATACATTACTTCATCACAATTGCAATTGGGTTTGTCACAATCAGCACAATCATTTTTCTGATTCAAATCGCTATCAGAATTTGGTAATTCAAAATCATTTTCAGAAGTAGAATTGGAATCATAGTCAGAGTCAGAAGTATATAACAAGTTGTACACTTGATCATGTACTTCAGTTGAAAGATTTAAAGCTTTCAGTTTTTGCAATTTGCAGTTAGGAGCTATATGACCATACTGATTGCATTTATAGCACTTAATTTTCGACAAAGGGCGTTTGGAATAATTTTTCGCAAATCTAGTAGATTTACGAAACGATTTTCGAGCTTCACGCTCTTCTCGATTCCTACGACGAGGGTGTTTTGATTTGTACTGATATTTCGAATTCCTCTGGGGTTTTCGAATTAAGGGTTTGGGTTTTTCCATGCCAAATTGTTCACAGAAATCACCCAACTGAGATTTCTCTCGGAGTTTATCAATCTTGATTTGTCTAGCCAGTTTTAACTCATTACAAAGGGCTAGACCTTCTTGAGTACAGGCCATGATTAGTTGACCATAGGTTTTCTCAGAGTAAGGGATCGCTCCATACGATCCACGAAGAGTTTTTCGAACACGTTCTGCAAATAGAGGAGGAAGCCCATCAATGAATTTGGCTTTCCAGTGTTCGTATCGACTTTTGGGTAAATCCATAACCCGACTAAGGAAGGTATCTTTGTACCACCTAAATTCACCTAAGTGACGGCATTTTAATCCATTCAAAAGAGTTCGAATATTTTCATATTGATTAGTGAATCGTCCACCGAAATGTTCAATAATAGTCAGCATAAGGGTATAAACGGCATCAGATCTCCCTGCCGTTAGAGCGCGGCCGAGATTATCTCTGCCTTCGTTGAGATTTATGGCATTATAAATTGCCTGGCGTTTATCATCGTCTAGGAAGTTATCCCACCAACCACGAAGTTGGCCGGTAAACCCAGCAACAATCATTTTGCAGATTGTCTGGTCAGATCTATCATTCCTAGCCGTAGCACGAGTAGCCATGCAAATGGTGGCATACATAGACATACGATGAATTAAAATAGAAATTTGGCGATCGGATAATCCGTCAATATTCCACTCATAAATAGCATCACCGTTATATGAAGTATTTGTAATATTCCAATCCCTTTCCTCTATCAGAACATCTTGAGGAGTAGGACGGGGGTAATATGCAGTGGTCATTCGAGGAATATCGGCATATTTTTTGCCTGGTTGATTCTTCATTATTCCTCGAAGTTTATTTAGTTCTGAAGAAAGAACTTCACCCGGATTATTGGTAGACTCAATATTGTCAGCAAAATTAGACTCAATAGTCTGAATATTTTCAAAATCCATATTTAGAGGTTGAAGATTAAGACCTTTTAATTTTTTATCAAAGAGAGTTTCTAATCGTTCCAAGGAAGAAGTTGTTTAAACATATTTAAACAGAATTTATATCAAAATCCATCTCCGAAGGAGTAGGGTTTTCATTATTGTAATCTTGAACAATATTTGTTTTTGGATTGATTTTAATTTTTTCAACATTTCTAGAAGAAGTAGGAAGATCAGCAGAGTTTAGTGTATGCAATGATGCAGCGCGATTCCTAGCTGGACCATAAACTGGTGCAGAAGGTTCTATTGGAGAAATATGCTGAATTTGAGGAAGCTTTCTTGGTATAGAAAAAGAATTTCGATAGACAGGAAGACTATTGTCAAACTGTAAACAAATCTGTCCATCAGAGTTTTGAGTTACCTGAGTTAACTCAGAATTGGTTACTTCATCCGCCAATTGTTTTGGGGAAGTAACAGAGTTTAAGATCCAAGTCTGAGGGAAATCAATTTCATCCCATCTGATTGGTCTTCGGGTAGTTATTTTGGATTTAATAAAGTTAGTCTCAATAAGCAGAGTACAATCAGAGTTGTCATCCATTAATTTACATCGAGGATTTAAAGTAGATAACAAGCGATAATATATGCGGTAAGATAAACCAATAAGCTCAGATCCAGGAGCATAATTATAGCCATGTGTTTTAATATTCAGAGTTAAAGCATGAAGAATATTAACATCAGTCAAAGATAATAATAAATTAGGCTGAGTATTGAAATAGACAGGACCATATGCAAGAGTTGACTCTATAGATCCCATAAGCGATTTGCGGAAATTTAAATTTCTACCATCTCGGAGAGCTGCTAAAAATGTTTCAGGTAGACCTTTCAAAGTTAAAGGTCTAAAAGCAATTTGAACTAAGCCAATATGCATGTAATTAAAATTGCGTTTACACATTTCAATATCTCTTTTATTAAGTAATTGAATGGTTTGTTCATTAGCGTTTAAAGCAAGAGATTGTTCAGTAGTTTTAATAATTTGTTTGTGTTTGATTTTATCAAAAAATCCATATTCATAAATAGTTTTTAGATCGACCTTTGGAATAGTCCATTTATTATATTATATTATATTATATTATATTATATTATATTATATTATATTATATTATATTATATTATATTATATTATATTATATTATATTATATTATATTATATTATATTATATTATATTATATTATATTATATTATATTATAAATGAATTATTTTAAATGAAAAGACTCCATATATATTTGGAAGGATGTGGTGCAGTAGATGGGACTGCTCTTTCCTTAAACAGAGGTCTCTGGTTTGAAATGGGGCTTCCTCTGAAATGGGGCTTTACGCAGCATAAATTTAAATTAGTCGGACTCCAATATGAGTACTGAACACCGAAAAAAAAAAAAAACATAAGAAAAAGAAAGGCACTATCTGTTGGGTCACTTGGAGAAGGTCCACTTTCTATTAAATACCTGCTCCAAATAAATCATGTCTGCATAAAGTTTTAATAATCGAATTTTTAGTAGAATCCAAATATAAATATCGAACACTCGATCGACAACTGAGATTATTTCTTCTTGTTTGTCTAAACTTTAAATAAAATTATTTGATATTCATGTTGGTGAAGATGATCGATCCCAAGCTTCTCGATTTATAATAATAAAAAAGGTAAAAGAATACTATTTTTCTCCATTCATGTAAGGCACGTTTTCTTTTAGACTTTTAAAAGACGTGCAACAATGCTGTGCTAGTTTCTGATTAGTAATGCAATAATATTTAAATGGTTCACACTTCGCACTTTAGGATGTGCACTGATCGGTTCAATTTTATATATTATTAGCTTGGTTTATCGATTTTTAATTTTTAAATATACTAAACCAATAATCAAATCAATAAGATATTTTTTATCAGTTTTCGGTTTATCGATTTTTAGATTTATATCTAACCAATAAGAAAATACCCATAAAATAAAAATAATAATAACTAACATGAGAAAAAACCCGAATCTTAGTTGCAACTAAAAATCCTATATGATGTGCTTTAATTTATGAGAAGCTTCAAGTTTGAACTAAATGTTGTTAAGAGAAATTAAGAGTTATATATATATTCTTATTGGGTTATCGCCGAATAAGAAAAAATCAAGCTAAACCAATAACCCAATAAATTTTTATTATAAAATCATTAAAAAACTGTTAACCCAATAACATTTTTATCAGTTTGGTTTATCGGTCGGTTCGATTTTTGCACACCCCTACTTCACACCCCCTTTAATCTTTTCATATTAGTCAATGAAAGGTGACAATAACAAGAAACAACTAACATACCAGTGTAATCCAATAAGTAGAATCTGAAGAGTGTAGAACGTACGCAAAACTTATCCACCGTAGGGACGGAGAGGCTAGTGTAGCACATTGTAATAGCAGCATGATGCTTAATTACAAGCATAACATACCGAGTGTACTCCCCCACGAGCGGGATCGGGGAGGTAGGATGTACGCATACCTTAACTCGGTAGAGAGGTAAATCACAACTATGGTAATACAAAGCTCAAAGTCCAGTGACACATTAGGAAAGCATTATAGTACTTGTCACAAATGCTTCCACAAGAATGCATGACATGATTTTCTATAGCACAACACTGGCATCGCCAAATATACCGATACAACACGACTTTCCAGTCAAATGCAGAGACAGAATCGCGAAATTGGCTTTCGCTCGTACAAAGAAATAATCGATTATGTTTTCCTTCATTTGTATTCCTGGAAGTTTACATGTCCAGTTGCTTGTGCATGTTCTACAGCTTCCTGCGCAGGAATGCGACTTTCAGCAAAAGAAATCGCGAGTATAAGAAAGTAGGCGGAATGATTAGAGGAAGCAAGATACGAACCTTTTGGCCGATGACACCAATTTGGCAAACTCCACAGCGCAACGTGAAGTTGGCTGTGTCAGTGAAGCTCCTCTTCCTGCAATGTTGTAGTAATAGATAAAACAGCCGAGTAATTAGTACGTTGAAGTAGTGTAGAGAGGCTGTTTCCGATAGACCCCCGGCTTAGGACACAATGACAGTAAACAAAGTGGTCATAGAACATGAAACAAGATACAATAACAGAGATACAACACCCACAAGGAATTCTATATACTAACAAACCCCCAACCCTCCTAACTAGAAGCTCCAATCTATGTACAAAGCCCTACGACAACTAGCCAAGCTACCCCAAAGCACTCCTAACTACCGACTACGACTAATCCACATGCACTAGCCCTCGCAGCAAAATATGCTCAAATGAAAATGTAAGGCGACTGAGTTAGAACATACAAAAAAAAGCAAGGCGTAAAGTAAAATAAATCCCTCCGAACCACATTGTTATCATGCCATTAACCTCAAAATGCACATAATCTGGAACTCTTGTCCACAAATCCTCTCTATATTCTTCTTCTTCTTACTTTTCTATGTGGGGGATAACTACCTCTAAAATTCTCCATCTTCGGATCTTTACCATTTTGACCCGACCATAGACTCAAAGCAGCATAAGAACAAGAGCGTGAAGAGCTGAAGGATGCACAAACAGGCAGAGGGGGCAGTACCGTTTTCTGGGAAGTATTGAGGGGTATAGAAAGGTTGGCAAGATAAACAAAACTCTGTATGCTAAGCCCTAGAGATGTTTGTATCGAATAAATAAATCCTTCTCAAGAAATCTACTATCTTCAGAGAAGGAATAAATTCACAAGAATTTTGAACTCATGGATTTTTGAATATTTTAGGATTCTATATCCGATAGATGGCTTGAAGTTCTGATACACAAAGCCAGAGGCGACAACAGCCACGTCCCAAATGGCACTGATCGAACAGATTCATCCAGTTTTGGCTTTGCATGTGATTTATCTGAGGTATAACAAAAAGCTTGAAGACTTTAAGTCCTTTCTACTTAGTACTTACTATCAGCTTAGGTGATGAAGTAAATATGCAGCCTGCAAGAATAACAACTATTATACCTCAATCCAAATTACTTAGACACGGACATTTGATTCCACTGGATCGTTAGTTTTCTCAGACAACCTCCCTCCATAGGGTTTGAGGTTTACCTTGCTTTTTTCTTATAAGCTTGAAACCCAAAAGCATTGCACCTATAAACCAGAGCATATGGAGGTCTACGTAGCACATAAACAAACCATCTCAAGTGGCTTCTCTTTATATTATCCTCTACGTGTGCTACTTACACCCTCTATCCGATGTGATCATTTCTAATCTTAGCACATAAACAAACCATCTCAAGTGGCTTCTCTTTATATTATCCTCTACGTGTGCTACTTACACCCTCTATCCGATGTGATCATTTCTAATCTTGTCCAATCTTACATACATTGTATGATATGTTTGACCATATAAGCTCAACATTCGCTCCTTTTTTTAATAGGTGGTGTTCCGGCCAGCTTGCATGCACTCAACATTTGCTCTCGTATGACATTATTAGTCTCACAACCGTTCTATAGAAAATATCTTTCACTTTGTTAGGTATCTCCCCATTGCAGATCACTCATGTAACACTCGTCCATCTTAAACACCCCGTTTTAATTCAATGTCATCTTCTTGTAACTTGTCATTCTCCTCTGCCTGGAAGACCGAACCTATAAATCTAAATCATTCACATTTGGACACCATAATCCATCTAATATCGCTCCATATTCATTTTTCTTAAAGGGGCTAATTTTGTGATGCATATATTCCGTGTTACTTCTACTCATTCTAAAACTCATACTCTCTAAAGTGCTTATTCGTAGTTCAACTTTTGGTTAATTCCCTAGCTAATGCTGGCAATTAAACACAATTAGGCAGCATATTACTTCACAGAGAAAATTAAATCAAATACATACTCATTCCGGCACCCAAAGAGCATAAAAATCATTATTCACAAGAAAATAGAGAGAGTTGAGATCTCCCACACACTAAGGCAATACACAAACTAGTTCCTCTACCAAGGGCAGCCCAGTGCACTAAAGCTACCGCTATGCACGGTGTCCGGCGAAGGGCCCCACCACAAGGGTCTATCGTACGCAGCCTTACCTTGCATTTCTGCTAGAGGCTGTTTCCAAGGCTTGAACACGTGACCTCTTGGTCACATGGCAGCAACTTTACCAGTTAAAGCAATTTAACCAAGAAAATTAAAGAAAACAGTTAAAACTATAGAAGCTTGAGCCCATTATCATATGGCTGTTATAAAAACCTCCCACAACTCAAACTCAAGTTATTCTTTTTGTTACTTGAGGAGCGTGTCAAGATATAGTGTGCTACAAAACACACTGTCATTTTCTGCTTAAAAGGATGCTTACCTTTGTTGCTCCTTAACCAGATTAAGAGCAAGCCGCTCTGCTGGTCCTACAGTCCCATCTCTCTGTACAGTAAAAATTGTCTGATCAAACTCCTCCGGAGCTCCTTCGGCAGGGGACATCTGTTGATTGTACACATGAAACGAGGCATAAGGGGACTATATGAACTAAAAAAAAGGAAATCTAACTTTGATGCGGCTTGGTCAAAAGATAGGAAATTCTAAATGATTCACACTACTTAACCAGCAATGCAGCACCTAATAATTTCATCTTTCTGATGATGGGTAAATGCAAATATTTGTTATGAATGGCACTAGAGAAGGGTAAAACAAAAATGACCTAAAGCAGTAAAAACCCAGCAGATCAACTAAGCACCGCAGACAGCTGTCCTTTTTTAACGATCATTAATATCAGATTCGGATCACTAATCCTATCTCATATTCTAATCATTTAATTCATTCATTAATTTGATAAGATTCCAAACAAAGTCCAACTATTCGCAGGATCTAAAAATCTTCACAAAATTGAATCTTTCCTTCTTGTTCCTCCTGAAGGGAAACTGAATGATCAAGAAGGTGCATGTGTAGAAAGAGAGAGAGAGACCATACAGCCAAAGCATCATAATGAAGTCCATCATAAATCAACATTACTCTTTCCTGATAGTTCTTTCCCTGTTTAACATTAAGTCATATAAATGTGGTTCAGAAGAATCGGGATTTGTTAAATGAATGACGTAGAAATAGGTGATTACGCATCCTACTACCTAAATGCTAACCTGTCCATACAGATCACAGCGAGTTGTTTGGATATCATAGGCTGCAATTTCTCGTCCGTAGTAGTCAGCCAATATTGAAAGCTCTATGGCACCTTAAGAGAGGAAGTGTTTCAAAGGTAAGAAACATCAATCAGAGAAAACGAACCAAATAACAAGAACTGCAACGATTAGATAAGAAAGGGATGTTCCTAAGCAACAGAAACTAGAGTATTTCCAACTAATCATAATGCTGTAAAATAGACTTGGCTTACAAGGAAAAATAAAATCTAAAAGCAGCACATAGAACAAAATATTTATTGATGATGCACCTATTTCTTTTTCTGATTCAACAAACAACAACAATAACGCCTCAATCCCAAGCTACTTCGGAGATTGATAAGTAAATAAACTTTATCGCATCATGAAGGAGATAAACTTTAACGCCTCAATTCCAAACTCCAAATATCCCAAGAAGCATCATGAGATTGCAAATTGGGAAGATAAAAGCTCTTCACTTCTTTCTCCAAATTGTCTGCATCACTGCAAGTGAAGTTACTTTCCAACCCAACCCCTCTTTCTTCTCGTAAAGCCTATCAGCCGACACTACTCAGCCAACTCTTTGATATTCAGCATCTGACTCAGCATAATAATCCTTTTTTCTGGAAAAAACAACCACCCCTTGATTGAAGATATAACAGACAGAAAACGTAACCAAATTTTCTCCTCCAATGAAGATACTGTAGAAAACAAAAGATAAACCAGACTCCCTCCCGTGAAGGAATCGGACAAAGATTTTGTAATGACCCAAAATTGTTATGTCTGCATGTGGCAATTGAATAATCGTGAAAAGGGAAATTGGGAATTATTTAAATAAACGGTGGAGATTGTAAGGAATCGACGGGGGGATTAATACATCAAATAGTCCAGCTCATCACCAACTCAGCTAAGTAAGCAAAATCTATAAATAGCCTAACCGAAACTGGGTTAGCAGTTATTGAATTACCAGTACTCTTTTTCCTAAATTCTTCTCTCTATAGTCTTCTTTATCTTCTTCTTTTCTTCTTCGTCTTTCCTATCTAACCCTAAGTTTGTTACAGGCATAAATGGCAGAAGTGCAGAGCTTGAGTAGTTATCTTTTAGTTGTATAATTGTAACCGTTGACCCTTCTATGATTCGCAATTCATAGTCATCGTGTTAAGGACATTACAGATTTCAATTGAGTAAGAGATTACAAGAAGAAATCAAAGAAGTTCCACAACACCGAGGATCATTTCATTTATTTAAAAGAGTAAGAACATTAACAACCAACATAAAACATCAAAGAAACAAGCACCATGCATATATACAGAGTTGTAGCTTTGAGAAGCACATCCAAACATAAACGGTAATATTTGTTCATACAACAGAATAACTGCAATTCACTAGTGTTATAGGTTTTACTAGGTCATATGACTCTCACTGTGTTAGTTCCTTTTAAGCAATTTTAAGCAGTAATTCTGGAGTTTTAGCCATGGCTTCAACCAAAGTAAGTCATGGAAATAATCATAACCTTTCGATCACCTAGTTATACAGCCAAACTATCTGTGAGATAGACCAACAGCACGACTAGCGAAGTCACTCTTTTTATCTTAAACAGGACTCCAGTAGTTGAAATCATTCAAGACAAGATAACTTTAAAACAGAAAACAAGTAAACGCATACCTCCCCATTTATCTGGGTTAAGAATCCAATCACAGTACTCCTTGTTGGGTTTCCCAAGGAAGGCATCAGAATATTTTGTTGGATCACTGGCCACTGTTGCAGCTATAACCTTCAAATTTTGAAATATATAAAGTGTCATGGATGATGAGTAGTTAGCTTTACGCTATATTCCAAGCATTAAACCATATCAACCTATCAACTTCAGTCATATTCAAACATATAACTAAATAACCGGGAAATCGAACTGTTGGCATTACTATAAATTAGCTTCCTGAATTGAATTTCCCCTATGGCCAACAAATTGTTATAAGCCTAGATTCCTGCCCAACCATTGATGTCTAAGAAGGTATCCGGTACCCAAAAACCTCAGGCATATATTTTCACTAAATGAATTTTTTTTTTCTTATGCAATTTGGTTTTCTGGGCATGAGATTGAAGTTAAAAGTTATCTCCGGGTCAGACACTTGACGTGTTTCACCACCTCTCGAGATTGATAAGTAACAAAGATCCATAAGAAAAAAATCATCTTTCCTTATTAACAAGTAAAGAGAAGCCATCTCAGTGATGGATGAGATCACCAGCATTTACATCTTTAATCCTAAGCGTACTGAATGCATTAGACATGCTTTTCTTGACACACCTATATATTGGCCCTCAGGTTAGTTTAAATGGGAAAGTTGTTCCACGATATTATGGATAAATGGGAATACAAGTCCCACAGCTAGAAAAAAGGTTATGAACGAAATCATCTATCTATAACTTTCTTTAATTCCTGGATTCTAACTGTAAAATAGTCTTTATTTCCTTTCGTTTCTACTCTTTTAGATAAGTTGCTCTAGACATCCTCGGGAAGGACATAGACTTCTGAAAGTTTACAGACACAAAATAGTTTTGCGCATTGATGTCTAAGCACAGAAGGTGGCCTTCACCTCATCTCATTTCCTGGAAAGTTTTGTTCAATAAGGCTGAATCCTTTAAACCAAACAAACTATAATATTATTCTATAACCACATGGAACAGAACACATTTTCTAAGGCAATGAAAAACACATACCGGTTTCATCCCTCGAAGTTCTGAACCAGCACATTCCGTAACAAGCTTTTACTTAATCTAACTTAGACACAAACACTAGACAAATATTCACTACACTCAACTGCACCCTGGTTTTTTTCCATCTTACAACAACAACAACAACAACAAACCCAGTGTATTCCCACATAGTGGGGTCTGGGGAGGGTAGAGTGTACGCAGTCCATACCACTACCTCTAGAGAAGTAGAGAGGCTGTTTCCGATAGAGGATTTTTTTTTTACTACTTTCTTCACCAAAAAATAAACTTCACACACAGAGAGTTCCTATTTCTCGACTACACCAGTAGCAGTCTCTCTCTAGAGAAGTCTCCAATATACCAACAACAACATACCTAGAATAGTCCCATCCAGTGGGGTCTCCTATATAACAAATAAATAAATAAATAAAAAGAAGGTTCCTTCCATCTCTACCTACAGGACTACAACTACGATGCTGCACGTGTTAAATTAATAAGATATAACAGCACGACAGATAATCTAGACATATATAAAATTCTTGATTAGCGTCATATGAAAAAGTCCTTTAACTGAGTAATTTCAAAGGAAAAATCGGAACCTGTCTTAGCTCAGGGGCTTTGTTTTTGTTATGGTCCATCACATAACTGCATAAACAAGAAACAACAAGACCTTTATTCGAACCCATCAACCTCAATTCCAATTGGAAAGTTGAGACGAGCAAATCAGAGTAAAATGGAAATAAAGTTTACCCAACGGCATTGAAAAGGCAACTGTTATCGGAAGGAATCACCCTTCGCACTATAGAACCTTCCATCTTCAACTATGCACCTACAAATGCAACCCAAAATAATTTTTGACACCAGTTAAGGCAACCAAAAAATTGAACTTTCTGAAATTTTTAAATGATATGTTATTCACCACGACAACATGACATGTAGGGTGTGTTCGGTATGGAATAAAACGTATCCAATTTTCACATGTTCGGCTGGTCAAAAATCAATTTTTTTGGAAAATATTTTCTCTAGGAAAACAAGTTCCGTGAGAATGAGGAAAATAACTTTGCCCGTAGAAGTAGGGAAACAAGTTAAACAAGTGATGTTCCACATTGATTATATCTTCCCCACTCTTCAACACAGCTCATCTTCAACCCATCTCCGTAAACATAGTATTTTTTCTAGATAATATAAACATAAAAATATGATATCTAGGCCTAACTCAACCCCAAAAGCCAAAACCTTGCTAATGAGAGGACGACTAACCAAGTCCATGTAAGCAGACCACCATTACATTCCGCAACCAACGTGGGACTTTACTACAGTCTAACAATATACAAATTGCTTTTAGATAATATCTTTTACTTACAACCAAACACCAAAAAATAAGTAAGAAACCTGAAAACACTTTTCAAGAAAAATATATTGGTTCGTAACCCAAATTTCTAGCTTTTTTTTTTTCTTCCAACAAAACCAATTCCATGAAACCCAGATAAGGAAATGTCAAAAGCAATACAAGAACTAAGGAATACTAGCTATTAACCATAAAAGATAAACCTTTACCCCACTCCACCCCATCTTACTTGTCTAGATTATATACAAATGTTTTAAAGATAAACATTTTTGACTTACTACCGAACACAAATAAATAAGTAAGAATCCCAACAACATTTTTCAAGAAAACATTTTTCAAGAAAAATATTTCCTTTCACACCAAACACACCCATAAAGAGCTCAAATTTCCAGCTGTTTTTCTTACAACAAGACCAATTCCATTAACATCCAGATAAGGAAATGTCCAAAACAATACAAGAACTAAAAGAGATAGCAATTAATCATATAAAAGATAAAACCTTTATATGGATCAGTGTTGCAACAAATAGAACCCAAAATTTGGCAACAAAAAACACAGCTAAATTACACAAGATATCTATAAATGTAAAGAACTCAAATTTGCAGCTTTTTTTCATACAACAAGACCAATTCCATTAACACGCACCTAACAGTGAGGCCTAGTGGTCAATAAAGTAGGTGAGAATCACGAGGTTTCGAGTTTCAAATGCTAGTGGAGACAAAATCACTAGTGATTTCTTCTCATCTATCCCCCTTGTTCAAAATAGAGCTGCATGATATATATTGCTAGTAGGAGGTGTCAGGAGGGTACGTGAAAGCTGAACGGGACAACACAGCTATCAAGAAAGAAATCCAATTAACACCCACATAAGGAAATGTACAAGACAATACAAGAACTAAAGAAATAGTACTAGTCAAGGTACGTGAAAGCTGACCGGGACAACACGGTTATCAAGAAAGAAATTCAACTAACACCCACATAAGGAAATGTACAAGACAATACAAGAACTAAAGAAATAGTACTAGTCAAGGTACGTGAAGCTGACCAAACAACACGGTTATCAAGAAAGAAATCCAATTAACACCCACATAAGGAAATGTACAAGACAAGACAAGACAAGAACTAAAGATATCATACTAGTCAAGGTACGTGAAAGCTGACCGGTACAACACATTTATCAAGAAAGAAATCCAATTAACACCCACATAAGGAAATGTGCAAGACAATACAAGAACTAAAGAAATAGTACTAGTCAGGTACGTAAAAGCTGACCGGGACAACACGTTTATCAAGAAAGAAATCCAATTAACACCCACATAAGGAAATGTGCAAGACAATACAAGAACTAAAGAAATAGTACTAGTCAGGATACGTGAAAGCTGACCGCGACAACATGGTTATCAAGAAAGAAATTCAATTAACATCCACATAAGGAAATGTGTAAGACAATACTAGAACTAAAGAAATACTAGTAATTAATCATAAAAGATAAACCTTTATTGACAGCAGCTCAATTACACCAAGATTTCTATCGCATAACAAAATTAAATTAATTAAAATTCAAAAATGAAAGAATTAAGATTGTTAAAGATCTATATATATATGAACTGACCGAATAAACTGGAAATTTATTTCTTCTTTTTATTTTCTGTAATATTAATATAAAGGAAGAATTGCTTTAACTTGACGATTATTGAAAATGGAAAGACAAGTTATGAATCTGGGAAAACGTATAGATAAGAAACAAGAATTATTTTTTTTTTTAAAAAAAGTAATAATTAAATTGTAATATTAGTATTGTATTGTTTCATTGTTTGTTTGCTAGTATATTTAAGTTTGTTGGCCAAACTTTTGAAAAATAATTTATTTCTATTTATTATTTCATAATGTATATTTTTCTTCGTTTAAAATAGTTGATTATTTCTTTAGAAATATTTATTTTAATTTAATTATTTTTTTATGAAATTAAAATAATATTATAATATTCTACCAAAAAATACTATTTTTATCATTAAATAACTAAACAAAATATACATATTCAAATTTATATTTTCAAATAATAATTAATAAGACTAATTTAATAAAAAAACTCTTAATATCAAATTAACAAAAATTAATTATTTTGAAACGAAAGAAGCAGTATATACAGTTTTTTAAAGAAATGAGGTGTTCGTTGGAGCAAGTTTAATTCATTGTCTCTTCTAAATTTTATAATTACTTTCTACATTTCATATTAGTATATCATTTCACTTTTCACGATTCTTAGAATCCATTTGGATAGGATTAAAAAAATATTTTTTTAGTTTAAGTGATTAAAAATTTTAAATAAGTGCTTATAAATTAAGTAGATAAGTATTCAGATAGAAATGTTGAAACTAAAAACAAGTTATTAATGTATTTGATAAACGAATGATGTTAAACATTTTTTTTTGTCAAAACGAACTAAATGACCGTAAAGTTGTTAACATCATAAATAAGGTAAATTATTTATAATTTTTAATTTTAATAATTCAAAAATATTTTTTATTTAATTGCACTTTCAACGTAAAGTGATCATGTGAGGTTCATTTATAAATATAATTTTTTTTTAAATGTTAAAAAATAAAAAATTTAGATATTTTTATATAAAAATAGTATTATATTAGAATATTGCAAGCTTGTAATAATTTGGTTATGTTAAAAAATATTGAACCTCCGATATAATGATAGATTCATTGAAAATATAGGAGAAAGATAAAGAGAAAATTGGCGGAAAAAAGACGAAGAGAAGCAGCAAAGAGAAAAAAAAAATCATATATTTAAGTGTTACAAGTTCAAAGTACTGATGGAATCGGAAGAAAATATAGGAATAAAAAGGTGAATGTTTTGGTCAAGTCTAAAAGAATTTTAATCTAAAAAATAAAAACTTGTGATACCCAACTTCTCACTTTTATTTTTCTTAGTTTTTAGCTTTCTTTAAACACTCTTTAATTTTATCAAACACCTAAATAAACTGTAAAAAATTTGATTTGATAGAATTTTAATCCTATTCAAATGGGCTCTTAAGAAATTATAAATAACAAATAATAATTTTACTAATATAATCTTTAAAATATTTTTTTATAACTTTGTAAACTTGTTTTTACACTTTTAAAGAGTATTAATTATAGGATTAAAATAGATTTTTTAAAAAATTAATTTTACTTGATTTTGTAAATAGATAAATAATTGAAACATATATTTTTAGTAAGGTGATCTGTAAATAGATAAATAATTGAAACATATACTTTTAGTAAGGTAATCACTTAATATGGACGGAGAAAACTATGAATTAAGATTTATTTGTTTTTTACACGTGTCTTTCGTATATATCAAAACAATTTCAATTACTTTTTATACATGCTTTGTTAGTATTGGTGTGTGAAAATAATTTATTAGCAAACAATCATGTCACAATCAAATATTTATGTGAATGCAAATTTTAAAAAAATACTTTGTATTTTTGGAGACACATAAGCATTGAACAAAGAATATGGACTTACAAATTTAAAGTCAAAAATGATTAAACTCAAAAAAAATAATAATAATAAAAATTGACAATGACTAAAAATTGACAAGTGAGAACAACCAAAAACCCATATCTCCTCCCGTATATATACAAGTGTAGTTACACATTTCTCGTATGTGTAATTTTAAATTATTTAAAATTGAATGATTTTATTTATTGCGAAAGATTTTAATGAAGTGCAAAAAGTTTAAATCTCTTCTCAGAGATTCTTCATACTTTAATATAATAATGTAAACATAACATATATTTTGAGTGTAAGCACATATATATTTTACAATCAGAAGTTTCAACAAAGTAATGAATGATCACGTTTGCGTTTGTAATGCAATACCTCATTTTCTTGCTGTTAGAGGTTAGGAGAGATACATCGATCTGAATCATATTTGTAGTACGACTATTTTTTCTATGTTTAAAATTTCTTCTTATTTTTAAAGTTAAATCTTCAGAAAATCTTTGATTACTTATTTAAAACTTTTACAAATTTTATATTTCTTATATTTTTCTTATTATAACATTTTCATATTTATTTCTAGATTTTTTGAATCTTCTTAAAAAAATATTAACTATCATTAACTCTGATGATCTCCATTAAGGAAAGATTTACTATAATTATTGAATTATTTTTCAAACTTTTAAATATTAGAGAAATTATGAAAAACGATTTTGTCTAGGGCAGAAATTTTTAATGAAGAATAAAAAATTTAAATAATATTTATAAAATCCTTCACACTTTTAATATATTATAAATTATAAACATAACTATAAATATAGATTTAGACATATTATAGATTATATATAGATATATATCATAAGCAATAATGGACAAACTTTTATTTTTCCAAAAACATTGTACTCATGACATTATATATTGGGCCTTATTATTCATTAATAGTAATTAATGTCCTCTATATTGAACTACATTCGAAACAATAATAAAAGCATAAACATCATCAAACTCACACCAGTAACAAAATGTGGGCTTAGGCCCAAAAAAGCCCAATAAATAGTGGATGGATTACGTCGCAGCGACTTTGGGAATATTTTTGGAATCGTTGTCGGATACGGGGAGGTTCTTATCGAACTTTTTCTTTTTACATACATCCCTGATGACAGTTAGCTCATAAGGTGAATGATCGGTTGCAATCCACTGCTCAACTTCGAAATTCTGTTGGTTACATTCTAAATGGACTCCAGTAACAGTGACCTCCACGTAGTTAGGGTACCATCCATGTCCTGAGCCTGTTCCATCTGAAGTCAAGTTCATCTTGCAGACCGGCCCAGATAAACATGGACCTCGTCCACTAAAGATGTCCAAGTTTCCTCTCTCATAATAGTTGTAACCCGGGCCCATAAGTCCACCCCAAGCCTCCAGGTTGTTGATTCTAATACCGTATCCGTCTGCATCATACAGAGTTAAGGTGATAATTGAATCGGTTCCAGCCTTTATTTTTTTACTGGTTCGAATGAAAATTGTGTACACACAATCTTCCTGCATTTCAGAATAACAAAAATTTAAATTTCTCCAAAAAGATTCTAAGAAATGTACTTTTCCAAAAGTGAATTTTTATTGATGGCTTGAAGAGATATTAATTAAGGTGATTTTCTATATGGCTATTGATGTGGACTGACTAAGTGTTTTTTTTATTCACGAGGGTGACCTGATGTCATTCCATTAGAGAGGATATTTTTTAGTCAAAAAATAAATGAAGGGGTATTTTTAAGTCAAAAAATAAATAAAGAATATTTTTGCTCTATTTTTGTATAATTCAGGAATAGTTTTGACCCTTTTTCATAAAATAAATTATATATATTAAAATGATTATAAATTATTTCATTGATTAAAGATTAAAAAGAGTATAAATTTAAATTTTTAAAAATATAAATATATATCATTCTTGATTTAATAGATTAAAATGAAAATTGCACAACATCACATAAATTGAGACCAACAAAAGTAGGAATTGAATACTCCGTCCATTTTAACAAAGAGTGTATATAATTTTCCTATTTGATTGAATATACAACAACAATAATATATTCAGTTTATTTTCACACAATGAATCTGAAACGTAAAGTGTACCTCACAAGTGAAGTAGAGAGGCCGTTAAAATACTACCTTTTGAAAAATACTACTATTTTTAAATTTTGTAAAGATTGAATTTCAATATTCTCATTTTAAAAAGTACTTTTAATATGTAGGTTTTGTTTGGCCATATGAATTTTTTATTTTTTTCGAAAAATTATTTGATTTTAGTGAAAATGAGGATGTTTGGCCATGATAATTTCAAATCCATTTCAAAAAAGAGTTTTACTTATTTTTCACCCATTTCCAACATTATTTATTGTTGCAAATGACCTCATTTTTTTTCTTTTGCCAAAACCCCTTATTAATTTCAATTAATAACCAAAATTAAATACATAACTACTACATTATCCACTTCTTCCTACTTCCATCATAAAAGATCTTAAAATTAAAGACAACTTCAATTTTTTTTTTCTTCTTCAAAATTTTCTCATGATACAACGGAATCTTAATCCGTCCACTCTTACGATTTTTTATGCAACACCAACAACAAAGTCAACATTATCATCTCCTCTAACATTTAGTTGTATGTCTAAGGTAAATTAGTTAAGTTGGGTATTTTTAATAGTTTTTAAAAATTGAAGATATAAAATTATATTTAAAAAAATCTTCCTAAAATCTAAAAATAAATTCTACATGACCAAACACTAACTTCAAAAAATTTTAGTTTTCTCGGCCAAACGCCTACACAATATACATATTTTAACTAGGTAAGGCCATAGCATCCAAAAAAAATAAAAAAATTTCTTCACATTCATAAATTAGGTGTTGGGTCAATGTAAAATATATAGAATGAAAATTGACTGAGTATAACAATACAATAAGGGATCGTTTGGTGTGAGGTATAAGGGATAAGTAGTCACGGCATATTTGGTTGGAGGCATTAGTCAGTATCGGACCATTTACACCATGATGCATGATGGGATAAGTTATAATCTCGACATAACTAATCTCGAGATAACTATTTTTCAACCAAACGACCCCTAAAAGTGTAATAGTAAGATGGATATTATACTAATGGAGATCAAGAGGAATTACTTACAGATCCAGAAATGGAGGAAATGGCAATGGAGGAAAAGAGTATAAAAAGATAGAACCAAAAATGGTTGACTTGAGCTGCTGCTACTCCCATGGTTTCTTTGAACTTTGTGTCTGTTTCTCTATCTCTAGAACGTGTGGAAGTAGTTTAATTTATATTAACATTACTGTACATGTTTCATACCTTCTTCTTAAGTGGCGTTATTTGATTGGACACAAATGTAAAGAAATAAACGATGATTTTATAAAGTTTACAAAATTACACTTTTTAAAATTTACTTTTTTTTATAAAATGAGATTCACTAGGGATAGAATGAAAATAATGTTGTAGTAAAATATAGTGTTATCAAATAAAAAATAATATTAATATTTTTTGAGATGACAAAAAATATCTACACATAAAATAAGATGGAGGAAGTATATAAATATTTATAGACTACATCAAGCTTTAAATAATGGGACCTTATCGAATTGAAAGTTTACAAATATTTTGTACAATCTTATTTCCAATTCTTTTTTTTTTTTTCGAATAAGTGAGAGTCACACATATTTCCATATGGTAGGTAGAACTTTGAAGTTAACACTTAATTGAGTGTTTACACTAAGGATCGTTTGGTTTGAATATAAGTCATGCGGAGATAAGAGTGATTATAAAAGGACTTGTTCGGCACTTTAATTATTTTAATTATTTTGTCTAAGAATAACTTATTCCGGTATTACTATACCACCAAGAGGGAGGTATAACTTATCTCGGTACTAATTAATAATTCTAGAATATGTTATCCTAAGTTATACAACCAAACAAGAAATTAAACTCAAATTTTATCCACGGACTATTTATTCTAATCCCTCACACTAAGAGGTCGTTTGAAGGGGAGTCTTGGAGTAACTGGTAAAGTTGTTGTCATGTGACCAGGAGGTCACGGGTTCAAGCCTTGAAAACTAGGGCTGGGCATTCGGTTTGTTCGGTTTGATAGTTTAATATCGGTTTGATTTTTTGATTTTCGAATTGACAAAATTGACAACTGTAACCAAACCAAAATAAATTCGGTTCGGTTATTTCGAATTTTTATTTTGGTTTTGAAGATTAAAGTAGTGAACCGCTATTTGTTATGATTACAACAACAACAACAACAAACCCAATGTATTCCCACCTGGTAGGGTCTGGGGGGTAAGATGTACGCAGTCCATACCTCTACCTCTAAGAAGTAGAAAAACTGTTTCCGATAGACCCCCGGCTCAAGACACAAGATACCACACAAAGACAAAGTAAAACACCAAACAAGGTTACAAGAATACATAACATAAATACGACAGCCATAAGTAAAAGAAAACAGAGAAAAACACCAAGATTCGTACTAAAACAAGGGACACGGAATTATAACCAGGATACTACCCCCAGCAAGTAATTTCCTACACTAGCGACCCAAACTGGCCCTAGTCCTCTGCCCTAATTCGCGTCCTCCAGACCTTCCTATCTAGGGTCATGTCCTCGGTGAGCTGTAACTGCTCCATGTCCCGCCTAATCACCTCACCCCAGTACTTCTTCGGCCTACCCCTATGTAACACCCCGTACTTAATTACGTGCACTAGCCATTGTTATATGTGTTGGAGTATATGTATTGATCCTAAGTTAGGTATATATGAGTTTAAGTATGAGTATTGATTATTTTGAGATGATTTCAAGTGTATTGTTTGATTATATGTGTATAGGAATCGACCTTATTTATACCGAAATTTGCCCTTCGATGTTTCCATACGAAGGTTATTGAATAAGCTTTCCGACGATATAAAGATTTTCAAAAACGGATAAGATTCGGATATAAGCGAGCACGTTCGAAACTATAAAACGGTGGCCGGGATGTGAACAGTAAATTTGCAGGAAAATACTGAGGCCTGCCAGTTTTTAGGTCAACTTTGAACGATCATAACTCCCTCAATATAATGAAATAGGCGAGCTACCACCTATCAAAAGAAAGATATTTGAGTCTTCTTTCTAATGAAATTAGTTTCATCCAAATCCAACATCTGAGTAAGGAGTTATACTCGTTTTACTTCAGCCACTCAAAACAGATTTTTGTGAACAGTAAATTTGCAGGAAAATACTGAGGCCTGCCCGTTTTTGGGTCAACTTTGAACGATCATAACTCCCTCAATATAATGAACTGGGCGAGCTACCACCTATCCAAAGAAATATCTTTGAGTCTTCTTTCTAATGAAATTAGTTTCATCCAAATCCAACATCTAAGTAAGAAGTTATACTCGTTTTACTTCAGCTTCTCAAAACAGATTTTTGTGAACAGTAAATTTGCAGGAAAATACTGAGGCCTGCCAGTTTTTGGGTCAACTTTGAACGATCATAACTCCCTCAATATAATAAACTGGGAGAGATACTACCTATCGAAAGAAAGATCTTTGAGTTTACTTTCCAATGCAATTGGTTTCATCTAAATCCAACATCTGAGTAAGGAGTTATACTTATTTTACTTCAGTCTCTCAAAACAGATTTTTAGGGTCAACATCAAACGATCATAACTCCTTGTACAGGATGAACTGGGTGGCCTAATTTTTATGAAATGAAATACCTTTGAATTATCTTTACAGTGATACCAATTTCACCCAAATTCGATATTGGAGCAAAGAGTTATGGTCTATCTACTTCAGCTTGTCAAAACAGTCCACCAGAGGACATATTTGACATTATTTAAATTTTAAAGACACTTTGGTCATTTCCTATGATATTATGGATGGGAATATGTGTATATATACATGTATATGAGTTCAAAAACTCATATTTATCATCAATCATAGAAAAGAACAAACCCTATCCTAATTTCAACTCTAATTATCTTGTGATTCAATCGTGGAAAGTCCAAATTGATTCCGTAGTTGTGTTTATCGTCTCACGGGCATAAGCCTAGCATGGGTCGATCCCTATTTATGTGTTTATGGGTGGTATCCCAGGGGCATAAGCCTAGCATGGATCGATCCCAGTTGATATGTACTGGAGGCAGCCTAATGGTCACAGTACGATGCAGAATTAATTATTGTTAGGTGGTTGGAGGTTCGGGAGGAGGAGGTAATGGCGAATGATAATTGTAAAGAATGGAATGAACGAATGTATACCGTTCCACAAATGTGTTTGTATTCAAGAACCCAATTCAGATTAATAATAATGTACATGATCCTAAAAGTGTTTATGAAGTGGGGTTCACTTCTATTATGATTTATTCACATGTGTATGATTTTCTTGATCCCCCATATCACATATGATTATTTACAGCTTTACATACTCAGTACATATTTCGTACTGACGTCCCCCACGGGGGACCTGCATTTCATGTGCAGGCACAGGTACTTCAGCTCATTCACAGCCTAGATAGGAGCCAGGTCATACAGTTGTTGTTGGTGAGCTCCAGTTTGCTTCGGAGCTTTCCGAGTCAGTTTCTTATATTTTGTTATTGTACAGGAGTCATGTGTGGGCGGGGGTTCGTCCCGACCCTAGTTATGTCATGTATATTCTAGAGGCTTTGTAGACATAAGGAAGGGTAAAGTCATGGGAGTTTATATAGCGATGTTATATTTGTATATGTGGTGGCCCCGACGGCCAAGTATTATATATATATATATTTGTGCGTGTTGTGCTGATACAGGGAATTAGACCCTTCTATATGTAACGAAGTGCTGCCCAAATTTTTGGTGACATGTAAGTGAAAGTATAGGTATTTGAACGGGTTCTCCCGAGCCTTCTCGGCTCCGGGTACCAGTCCGGCCCGATGGGATTTTGGGGCGTGACAAAAGTGGTATCAGAGAGGTTCGTCCTAGTGAGTCTACAAAGCCGTGTCTACACAGAGTCTTGTTTATCGGTGTGTTGTGCACCACACCTATAAACAGGAGGCTATGGACATTTAGGAATTGTTTCTTTTCTTCATGTCTTAGATCGTGCGATAGAGCTTATATTGTATATGAAGTCATAGTTGACCACTGAATCAGTTTGTTTCTCTTATTATAGTAATGATGTCGGTTAGTAGAAGCAATAATATCGGTAAGCAAGTAGATGTGGCTGCTGGAGAGGGGACTAGTAAGTCACCCACTATACCAGCTAATCAAAGTGAGGCTCCAGCTGAGCATGCATCAGAAACTTCCCCCAGTCCGAAAGAAATAAGGGGGAGGAGAACTATATCCCAGAGCCACCTATTAATGCTGTTGATCAAGATCTTAGAAATGTAGTGCAACTTTTGACTCGTATAGTTGCTGGGCAAGTCCAAGGACAAGCTATTCCTGTCGCGGGTTCTAGCGGTACTGATAGGGCGGCTAGTCTTCGGACGCAAGATTTTCTTAAGATGGATCCGCCTACTTTTATCGGATCCGATCTTAACGAAGATCCGCAGAACTTTATTGATCAAATCCAAAGGGCCCTAGAGGTGATGCATGTATCGAGCAGAGAGACAGTGGAGTTAGCCGCGTATAGATTCAAAGGCGAGGCTATATATTGGTATGAAGACTGGAAATGGTCAAGGGGCATTGATGCACCCCCAGCTACTTGGAAAGAGTTCAAAGAGGCATTTATTGATCATTATCTTCCATATGAGACTCGTCAGGCCCGTGCGGATCAGTTCTTAAATCTTCGGCAGGGTAATACAAGTGTGAGGGAGTATAGTCTTCAATTTAATTCATTGTCCAGATATGCTCCTAATGTTATAGCTACTATGGATGACAGAGTTCATCGGTATGTGAACGGATTGCATCCGTATTTGGTTAGGGATTGTACTATTGCTGCACTGAATAAAGATATGGATATAGCTAGGATCCAAGCATTTGCACAGAAAATGGAAGATTAGAGGCAAAAAAGAGGAACACAGGAATTTGAAAGCGGATCTTCTAGGAGGTCCAGATCTACAGGGCAGTTTATGGCGCCACAAAGAGGTTTTAGACCTCAATTTTCTGCTAGACCACCTAGGCCATTATTTTCTTATTCTACAGCTAGTGCTACAGCATCAGGGGTTCATAGGCAGTCAATTTGGGCAAAGAAGTGAGGGTCATAGTTCGCGATCTGTGGGTTATCATGGGCAAGGAAATATGATCCAACTGAGACCTCTTCGAGAGCCATGCAATAAATGTGGAAGGCATCATATGGGCGCATGTCGAATGGGAACAAATGTTTGTTATTGATGCGGTATGACGGGGCATATGATGAGAGAATGCCCACGAAGGGGCGCAGGTGGTGTAGCACGACCTTTGGGATCAGCTGTTGCATCATCGTCACTGGTATCTTATTCTGGTAGAGGTGCACGACCCATGGGTCACGCTAGAAATGAAACAAGAGTTGCCAGTTCCAGTGGGACTCAGAATCGCACTTATGCTTTAGTGGATCGACAGAATCTAGAGGCTTCCCCAGATGTGGTTCCGGGTACGTTGTCCATATTTTCATTTGATGTATATGCTCTAATTGATCCCGGTTCTACATTATCATATGTTACTCCTTTGGTTGCTGGAAAGTTCAAAAGAACCCCCGAATTGTTAGATAAGCCGTTGGAAGTGTCTACCCCGGTTGGGGAATCTATTATTGCTAGAAGAGTTTATAAAGATTGTGTAGTAACTGTGTGTGGTCGAGACACGATGGCCAATCTCGTGGAACTAGAAATGGTAGATTTTGATGTTATAATGGGTATGGATTGGTTGGCGTCTTGTTATGCCAAAATTGACTATTGCACAAAAAAGATGTATTTATATTTTCCGAATGAAACAGTTATTGAATGGCAAGGTAAGATTGGCGCACCAAAAGGTAGATTTATTTATTATTTCAAAGCAAGAAAAATGATTTCCAAGGGATATCTATATCATTTAGTTAGAGTAAGGGATATAGAAGCGGAGCCACCAACTCTTCACGTTGTTCTGGTGGTAAATGAATTTCCTGAAGATCTTCTAGGTTTGCCTCCTGAACGAGAAGTAGAGTTTGGTATTAATGTAATACCAGGCACCCAACCAATCTTCATTCCTCCATATAAAATGGCCCCAGCAGAATTGCGAGAATTGAAAGAGCAATTGAAAGATTTGCTAGAGAAGGGATTCATAAGGCCTAGTATGTCCCCCTGGGGAGCACCAGTGTTATTTGTGCGCAAAAAGGATGGCTCGCTGAGGATATGTATTGATTATCGACAATTTAATAAGGTGACTATTAAGAATAAATATCCTCTCCCAATAATTGATGATTTATTTGATCAGTTACAGGGCGCCAAGTGCTTTTCTAAGATTGATTTGAGGTCAGGTTAACACCAAGTGAGGGTCAAAGAAAAAGATATACCCAAAACAGCTTTCCGAACAAGGTATGGTCATTATGAGTTTCTAGTTATGTCATTTGGGCTAACAAATGCACCTGCAGCTTTTATGGATTTGATGAATAGGGTGTTTAAGCCATTCCTGGATGTATTTGTGATAGTTTTTATAGATGATATTCTAGTTTATTCTAGATCAGAAGAGGAACATGCCAATCACTTACGACAGACATTGCAGACTCTTCGTGATTGTAAGCTTTATGCAAAGTTCTCTAAATGTGAGTTTTGGTTAAAGTCGGTGGCATTTTTGGGTCATATTGTATCTAGTGAAGGGATAAAGGTTAATGTTCAAAAGATAGAAGCTGTGAAGAACCGGCCAAGGCCCACAACGCCGACGGAGATTCATAGTTTTCTCGAGTTGGCCGGTTATTATAGGAGGTTTGTTAAAGATTTTTCTTCCATTTCAGCACCCTTAACCAAGCTAACGCATAAAGCATCCAGGTTCCAATGGAATGATATGTGTGAGGAGAGTTTCCGAGAATTGAAAAATAAGTTGACTTCTACATTTGTGTTGGTACTTCCAGAAGGTACAGAAGGGTATACAGTGTATTGTGATGCTTCTAGAATTGGTTTAGGATGTGTATTGATGCAGCATGGTAAGGTAATAGCATATACTTCTAGACAATTGCGGTCACATGAGAAAAATTATCCTACACACGATCTTGAGCTGGCAGCGGTTATCTTTGCTTTAAAAATATGGCGCCACTATTTATATGGGGTTCATGTTGATATATATACTGATCACAAGAGCTTACAATATATTTTCAGTCAGAAGGATCTAAATCTGAGGCAGCGAAGGTGGATGGAACTATTAAAAGATTATGATGTCGATATTTTGTATCATCCAGGGAAAGCGAATATAGTAGCTGATGCGTTAAGTCGTAAGGCTATGTTGATGCCTATAGAAAGGCAAAGGATGGTTAAAGATCTTCACCAGTTAGCTAGTTTGGGAGTTTGCCTTCTTGAAACTCCGGACAAAGAGCTTATCGTACATAATGCTGCGGAATTTTCATTAGTAGCTGAAGTGAAAGAGAAGCAATATGCAGATCCTATTTTATTACAGCTTAAGGAAAACGTTCAGAGTGGTGCAACCAACGCATTTGAGCTTACGCGAGAAGGAGTACTTCAGTGCCAAAACCGATTGTGTGTGCCGGATGTAGACGGGCTAAGAAAGAAGATTATGACAGAGGCACATTTTTCAAGGTATTCCATTCATCCAGGATCAACCAAAATGTATCAAGATTTGAAAGATATGTATTGGTGGAATGACATGAAAAGGAACATCGCAGAATTTGTAGCTGAATGTCCAAATTGCCAACGAGTTAAAGTGGAACATCAAAAGCCCGGAGGCTATATGCAATGCATAGATCTTCCAATTTGGAAATGGGACATGATCAACATGGATTTTGTTATAGGTTTGCCTCATACAGCTCGTAAATTTGATTCTATATGGGTGATTGTGGATAGGCTTACTAAATCCGCACATTTCTTACTCGTTAAGACCACTTACACAGTTGAAGAATATTCGAAGCTGTATGTTAAAGAAATAGTCCGATTACATGGAGTGCCAACTTCTATTATATCAGATCGAGGAACTCAATTTACTGCAAACTTTGGGAAGTCTTTCCAATGGAGTTTGGGAACACAAGTGAATCTGAGTACAACTTTTCACCCTCAGACGGATGGACAAGCAGAGCTCACCATTCAAACACTTGAAGATATGCTACGAGCATGTGTTATAGATTTTAAAGGCAGCTGGGATGATCATTTACCTCTTATTGAGTTTGCCTACAATAATAGCTATCATTCAAGTATCAAAATGGCACCATATGAAGCTTTATATGGGAGGAAGTGTAGATCACCAATAAGATGGTTCGAAGCGGGTGAAACTCTTATGTTCGGACCGGATCTTGTGTATCAAGCCATAGTAAAAGTCAAGGTGATTCAACAACGGTTGAAAACAGCCCAAAGTCGACACAAGTCATATGCGGATAGTAGAAGAAGAGGGCTAGAGTTTTCGTTAGGCGATTGGGTATTTTTGAAGGTATCGCCAATGAAAGGGGTGATGAGATTTGGCAAGAAAGGAAAGTTGAGTCCACGATATATAGGCCCATATAAGATTATTCGAAGATGTGGGCAAGTTGCGTATGAATTAGAGCTACCCCAGGAACTCTCATCAGTGCATCCAGTATTTCATGTATCGATGCTTCAAAAGTGCATCGGAGATCCGTCCCTTATTACTTCTACTGAAGATGTGCAAGTAACAGAAGATATTACCTATGAGGAGATGCCTGTTGCTATATTAGATCATCAAGTTAAGAAGATGATAAATAAAGAAGTAGCATCGGTGAAAGTACTTTGGAGAAATCAACAAAGGGAAGAGATTACATGGGAAGCGGAGGAAGCAATGAAATTGATATACCTTTATTTGTTCAAAGATGAAAAAGAAGTGCAAGGAGTGGAACTGGGACACTAACAAGTAAGTTGTTACATATGCATAACATCTATATGATGACGTGAATATCAATTATGAATTCGTACTTGTTTCGGCTAAATAACTACATTCACATTCGAGGACGAATGTCCTTAAGGGGGGAAGGATGTAAAACCCCGTACTTAATTACGTGCATTAGCCATTGTTATATGTGTTGGAGTATATGTATTGATCCTAAGTTAGGTATATATTAGTTTAAGTATGAGTATTGATTATTTTGAGATGGTTTCAAGTGTATAGTTTGATTATATGTGTATAGGAATCGACCTTATTTATACCGAAATTTGCCCGTCGATGTTTTCATACGAAGGTTATTGAATAAGCTTTCCGACAATATAAAGATTTCCAAAAATGGATAAGTTTCGGATATAAGCGAGCACATTCGAAACTATAAAACGGTGGCCGGGATGTGAACAGTAAATTTGCAGGAAAATACTGAGGCCTGCCAGTTTTTGGGTCAACTTTGAATGATCATAACTCCCTCAATATAATGAACTGGGCGAGCTACCACCTATCCAAAGAAATATATTTGAGTCTTCTTTCTAATGAAATTAGTTTCATCCAAATCCAACATCTAAGTAAGGAGTTATACTCGTTTTACTTCAACCTCTCAAAATAGATTTTTGTGAACAGTAAATTTGCAGGAAAATACTGAGGCCTGCCAGTTTTGGGTTCAACTTTGAACGATCATAACTCCCTCAATATAATGAACTGGGAGAGATACTACATATAGAAAGAAAGATCTTTGAGTCTACTTTCCAATACAATTGGTTTCATCTAAATCCAACATCTGAGTAAGGAGTTATACGCATTTTACTTCAGTCTCTCAAAACAGATTTTAGGGTCAACATCAAACGATCATAACTCCTTGTACAGGATGAACTGGGTGGCCTAATTTATATGAAATGAAATACCTTTGAATTATCTTTACAGTGATACCAATTGCACCCAAATTCGATATAGGAGCAAAGAGTTATGGTCTATCTACTTCATCTTGTCAAAACAGTCCACCAGAGGACATATTTGACATTATTTAAATTTTAAAGGCACTTTGGTCATTTCCTATGATATTATGGATGGGAATATGTGTATATATACATGTATATGAGTTCAAAAACTCATATTCATCATCAATCATAGAAAAGAACAAACCCTATCCTAATTTCAACTCTAATTATTTTGTGATTCAATCGTGGAAAGTCCAAATTGATTCCGTAGTTGTGTTCATCGTCTCAGGGGCATAAGCCTAGCATGGGTCGATCCCTATTTATGTGTTTATGGGTGGTATCCTAGGGGCATAAGCCTAGCATGGGTCGATCCCAGTTGATATGTACTGGAGGCAGCCTAATGGTCACAGTACGATGCAGAATTAATTATTGTTAGGTGGTTGGAGGTTCGGGAGGAGGAGGTAATGGCGAATGATAATTGTAAAGAATGAAAAGAACGAATGTATACCGTTCCACAAATGTGTTTGAATTCAAGAACCCAATTCAGATTAATAATAATGTACATGATCCTAAAAGTGTTTATGAAATGTGGTTCACTTCTATTATGATTTATTCACATGTGTATGATTTTCTTGATCCCCCATATCGCATATGATTATTTACAGCTTTACATACTCAGTACATATTTTGTACTGACGTCCCCCACGGGGGACCTGCATTTCATGCTGCAGGCACAGGTACTTCAGCTCATTCACAGCCTAGATAGGAGCCAGGCCATACAGTTGTTGTTGGTGAGCTCCAGTTTGCTTCGGAGCTTTTCGAGTCGGTTTCTTATATTTTGTTATTGTACAGGAGTCATGTGTGGGCGGGGGTTCGTTCCAACCCTAGTTATGTCATGTATATTCTAGAGGCTTTGTAGACATAAGAAAGGGTAAATTTATGGGAGTTTATATAGTGATGTTATATTTGTATATGTGGTGGCCTCGACGGCCAAGTATTATATTTATATTTATATATATATATATATATATATATATATATATTTGTGTGTGTTGTGCTGATACAGGGAATTAGACCCTTCTATATGTAACGAAGTGCTGCCCAAATTTTTGGTGACATGTTAGTGAAAGTACAGGTATTTGAACGGGTTCTCCCGGGCCTTCTTGGCTCCGGGTGCCAGTCCGGCCCGATGGGATTTTGGGGCGTGACACCCTACCCCGCCTAAAACCATCCAACGCTAGCCTCTCACACCTACGAACCGGGGCATCCATGCCCCTCCTCTTCACGTGTCCGAACCAGCTCAATCGGACTTTCCGCATCTTGCACTCCACTGGAGTCACATCAACCTTCTCCCTGATAGTCTTATTTCGAACTCTATCCCCTCTAGTCAGCCCACACATCCAGTGCAACATCCGCATCTCTACCACCTTCATTTTTTGGATGTGGGAGTTCTTAACTGGCCAACACTTCGCTCCATACAACATGGCCTGACGGACTACCACCCTGTAGAATTTGCCTTTAAGCTTGGGCGGCACCTTCTTATCACACAACACCCCCGACGCGAGCTTCCACTTCATCCATCCCGCCCCAATACGGTGCGAGACATCCTCGTCAATGTCACCGTTACCCTGGATCACGGACCCGAGATACTTGTAACTATCCCTCTTACATACCACCTGTGATTCCAGCTTCACTACCACCTCATCCTCCAGCCTCACGTCATTAAACTTGCATTCCAAATACTCTGTCTTGCTTCTGCTCAACCTGAACCCTTTAGACTCAAAAGTTTGTCTCCACACCTCTGATTTATCATTCACACCCCCTCGAGTCTCATCAATCAGAACTATATCGTCTGCGAAAAGCATACACCACGGCACCTCCCCTTGAATACGCCGCGTCAACACATCCATCACCAAAGCAAACAAAAAGGGACTAAGAGTAGATCCCTGATGTAATCCTGTCAAGACGGTGAAATGCTCTGAGTCTCCTCCCGCCGTCCTCACCTGAGTTTTCACTCTCTCATACATGTCCTTAATCGCATTGAACATTTAAAATTAATAATTTTTTTTTTAAATAATTCAAACCTATTTTTTATTCCTAGATATAAATAACTCAATATGGATGAAACTAAATGATATAGTTATAAGTTTAACATAATATATAACGTCTATGCATAAGTTTGCATAAACAGTCGGAACTCGGAAGAGTGGTCACTGCCGGAAAGACCACAGTCGCCACTGCGGGCTGCAACTCACAATGGTAGTCTGGTCGTCGGCACTGATGTTGTTGTACAGACGACGATCTCGCTGGCCGTCTATGGTTCGATCGATTATTCGACTCCTGAACTAATGTATGTTGTTAGTTGTATGTAGCATGCTATTACTTATTAGTTATTAGAGTTGCTATTATATATTTATAATATATTATTATATATTAAATATTATATATATATAATAAAATATATATTATTAATTGTTTATAGAATTTTGGTTAATCGATTTATCTGAATTATTTTTTTGAAAAATTGAAAGCCAAAACTTTTAACCGAATTTCAAAAATTAAAATCCAAAATCAATCCGAAAAAACAAAAAACTAAACCGAAATTAAAATTTCAGTTTGTTTTTTCGATTTTTTCAATTTAAACCAAAATATGCTCAGCCCTATTGAAAACAACCCTCTAGCAAACATACAAGATAAGGCTGTGTACTATACACCCTTATGGTGGGATCCTTTTCCGGACACCGCGCATAGCGATAGCTTTAGTGCATCGGGTTGCCCTCACAATAAGAGGTCGTTTGGTAAAGTGTATTAAAAATTATAATGCATACATTAATTAATGTGTATTACAAGTACCTTATTTGGTACATCTTTTTACCTTTGTAATGCAAACATTAGTTATACACTCTATTGTGCATTGAGGTGTGTATTAGTAATACAAAGACTTTAAACACATGCATTAACTTATTAAAGGACCCTAATACTCTTTAATTTCCCTCTCAAAATATTTCACAATTTCTTTTCCCACCATTTTAATTTTCAAAAGTGAAATTTTCAAAACATTTCACAATTCCTTTTTTTTTTTTTGGGGGTTAAAAGGAGACTAACATTAACGTCTAACGATAATTAAACAGTTAACACAGAAGGTTGGGGTGGGTGGGTGGGTGCCCGATATGCTCCTGGGCTAAAAGTATATGATTAAGCTATTATAAAAAGGAGAGAAAATACTAAAATAAAAATTATGAAGTAATAAATACAGGTAAAATAAGATAGTAAGTCATCACATCAAATCGATCATTTACACAAAATGAAAATTTTCATCTTTATCTAATTATGATTTTAATGATGCAATATAATAAGTAAAATTTAAATGATAAATAAAATAGGAAAAATTTCAGAAATAACATACTTATCATAATTACATAATATATCAAGTTGTATTTTGTATTTTTGATAACTATTGCTACAAAAATACAAATACATATGATTTTTAATGCCCTTATGATCGATATATATTTTATATTTTTACAAACTGTTGTTACAAAAATACAAATACATATAAATACATATGCTACAAAATATAATTTGATAAAAGTGTTGTTATTTTTTGTAATTTAATATTTAAGTATGCTACTTTATGTATTTTTTCCAATAAATCTTTTATTTAAAATAACAACACGATACAAGTCATCGAGTAACAATCATAATACTATATACTATTTATACATAATTAAAATATATTATTTATAAATAATTAAAGTTATTTTTTATGTGGTTATAGTAGGTGTTGAACCCCCTTCGACTAAATTTTCTTTGAATATGGAATCCCCTTAGTTGTGTCACATCCCATTTTTCACCGCATCCTACCCCACTAGGGAGTTGGTTTTAGAGAAAATGAGTTTTTCCAATTAAAGTGACGTTTTGAAAAAGGGATTATTTTATTTATAAAGTCGCCACTTGGAATTGAGTTTGGGTGTCCCAAATCACCTTATTGAATCCCTATTCAAAAGGAAATGACTCTTCAATTTTTATTTTTATTTTGGTCTGCGAACTAGAAATCCAGATAAGGAATTTTGTTGACCGAGGGGAAGGTGTTAGGCACCCCTCAAGTCTCGTGGTTCTAGCACGGTCGCTTTAATGACTTACGTCTGGCTTAAATTAATTTTTCTTGTTTTGGATTTATAAAATTTGTTAACCTGACAGTTATTTGCCTCCCACTTCTAATTTATTTTGGAATTATTTATTATATTGACGAGTGGCTTACCGATAGTAGTACTTTTCGGCCTCACCACAAACTTTGAATATATTTCTCGCGCCTTCGTGGCCCTTATGGAGCGTCCCATATTTTCAAAATCTAAATAAGTACCTAATAGGTAAAATCTACCCAACCCAATCCAATCGGCTTCAAACGGTAGGTTAATTTTATTATAACGAATAGCCGGTAGCAGGGCTTTCCAACTTCATCGTTAATTTTCACTTGCACATTAAAAACTTAATTTTCTAAAGATCAAGAACCTAAATCTTTCTTTTCGAATTCGCTCTCTCGCAAATGAGTTTTCCTCTCTTTTATCAATTATGATTTATGACGGATCTTAGATAAGTCCTCAATCCATTTCACTTATTTTCTACGATTGATTGGTAATTAGATCCTAAGATTGGTCTTAGTCTAAAGTATTAATAAAATATACTAAGATAAACGCATGTGGTAATTTTGATAAGCATTTTGACCACATCCTTTATGTGAGTAACAAATTTATTTTTCAAAGGATCCACGTGACATCTTCTCTCCTAATTCTATTTTAACATTGGAACGTTAAAATAAAAATAGTAGAATAAAATAGATAAATTTGACATTTCAACAAACATTAATATATATATTTTTTATTTTAAGAACGTAGTTATAAGCCTATTTAGTTGGATACCATATAATTTAAGAAATACAAAAAAAAAGTCCTATATATTTCAAGTCATCAATTCATAATAATGGGTAGGCATGCATGAAAACGAACATGTGAACCTTCGGCTAATGCTCCAATCTCCTCCCTACCAACTTCTATTAATACAAAAGAAATAATAGCCTCTGCAGCAAAATATACCATAGCATGCAAACATTAACAATATTTCTCACAAAGTGACAGTGATGTATATTGATCACTAAAATAGAATTAAGACCCTCACGTTAACTTTGAAAATCTTAGATTTTGAATCAAATTAAGTTCTTAACCTATAATGGAATTCTAAATAAATTTAAATACCGCATTTTGTTCACAAACAGATAAAGAAACAAATTAAAGCCACCTTTTATTGATTAACATGACTTCTTTTAATTTTAGTCTAACAATCAAAACCCACGATTAGTCAAGGCATCACGTTTAAATTTTCTTTATCAACCCATTAACTTCTTAACATATTTACAATTTACAAATATAGAGATTCATGGTATCTAATTAAAGATAATGAAAGACAAATTATTTAACGCAATCAAGCTTTAAACATGAACAACACATAAATCATATAAATAACGTTATTTATGCTTTGATCCTCAATAAAACTTTCAAAAAAAGATAATGATACTGAGTTGGATAAAAACCCGTGTGATGAAATAAGTTCAATATAGAAACAAGAAGGCCATTTACCGAAAACTCAAACGGAGATCCCTAACTCAAACCGGAACTCGCTTCCTTTATTTTTGTTTCTTTTGCTTTCTTGATGTTTTCTTTCCTTTTTCTTGGTTTCTTTTGTGTTTCTTGATTTCTTTTTCTTTCTTGGTTTCTTTGTTTTCCCCTATGTGTTCCCTTTTTTTTTTTCTTTCAAATTAGTGCACATCTCTCTTCCTCCAATTTTGTGTTTTATGTGTGTGTTTATATAGGGAGTGTGTAAGTGTGTAGTATGGGTTATGTAGTTGGAAGTTGAGTGGAAATGGGTGGTGTTATGTAGTGGAGGTAATTGGGAGGTTTAGTGGGAGCACGGGGAAAGTGGGGGTAATGGGAAGTAGGGTAGTTTTTAGTTTTAATGGAAAAGTTAGGGGAATGTTGGAGGTAATGGGAAGTAGGGTAGTTTTTAGTTTTTTTTTTTAATTATTATATTTTTTTAATATAAAAATAAAAATAATAAAATTTATTTAAAATTAATAAAAAAATATAAATAAGTTAAATGGCTAGTCTTAGAAATATGATTAAGAAATATTAATATCACTAGATTCTTTATTAAAAGTTAAAGAGGAAAATAACATAATTTAATTAGTTTATTTATTTATTTATTTATTTTAAATAAATAATAATAAAAACTTATCTAAAATGTGATTCTATTTTTGTATTTTTTTCAAAAATATTAAACCAAACTCAAAAATAAGATAAACTTACAATATCTAATTTAGAATTAAATAAACAAATAAATTGAACACTAAAATGGCGTAAAAACGCTAGGTTTGGTGTAAAATTAGGTGTTTACAAGTTGAAATCCTAAGTTTTCTTTGAATAGGAACCTCCTTCGTTGAAATCCTGGCTCTGCCTCTGGTTCGCGGTGCGACACATGTTATATTTTTGGGTTTAAGATTTATTTGTACGCACGTATTATATAAGTGCATTTAGTGGGTCACGTAAAACTATACGTCATTGAGACTTTCATCTGATCATTGTACTCCTCTTCATTATAGTGAAAATCCTCCCCCTCTGCCTGTGGTTTTTTCCGTAAGGATTTCCACGTATATCTGTGTCTTCTTCTTGTTTTCTTTTGCTCTGTGGTATTGCTTATTCTACCCAAATATAATATTCATGAGTATATGTTTTTTTTAAAAAAATCTTATACTACTAAACTAAGAATTTAACTTTGGTGCACCGTCGGTATAATTTTTTTTACACCATCAAGTACCTTTTACCTGTTGCAGCAGTTCATCCATTTCTCAGAGAAAAATGTAAAATTGAATGACCTGTTACAACAGATAAAAATCACCTGATGATATAAAAAAAAAGTTACACCGACGGTGCACAAAACATAAACTCCTAAACTAAATGAGCTAGTTAGGAAATACCATTTTCAATTTTCACTGACAGCTTATTCCAAATTTATAAAAAAGAGCCTTTTTTTTTCATGAATTTTCTCACTTGGTGTACTTTCCTAAATTAACTTTTAATAGAGTATAATTTCTTGATTATTATAGTAAAGATGTGTCAAATCTTGAGATTGAATTATTAGCTAAATAGAGACAAAATTTGACATCATGGGTCACATTTGAGTCATTGTGTTTTTAAAAAAGTGCAAAACTTCCCCACCATTTTGCTCATTGGCACTACCTCTTTGACATATTTGACATAAAACAAATAGTTCAAATTAGTTTCCATTTTGTAATTTAAGCTAACTAAAATCACGCCTCAATCTCAAACAAGTTAAAATCGAGCTATACAAATTCTCATTAATATATAGTGACTTCTTCGGTCACCATTGTGTGATGTGCCCGCCCCTTAGCTCCACCCTTGCTTGTTACGCATTTAGATTCATCTCAAGCCAATATTACAAGTTCCAAGTCAATTCACGAGGTTTCTAAAATCCACCGGTGAAATAAACATGAAATAACAGCGGAGTCATCATTAGGACCATCATACTTGCTGACCATCAATGAACTATTACTCTTTATTTTTCTATTACTCATTTTAAAGGGGAGCCTTGGAGTAATTGGTAAAGTTGTTGTCATATGATCAGGAGGTCACGGGTTCAAGCCTTGGAAACAACCTCTGACAGAAATGCAACGTAAGGCTGCGTACGATATACCCTTGTGGTGGGACCCTTCCCCAAAAACCGTACATAGAGGTAACTTTAGTGCACCGGGCTGCCCTTTTACTTTTATTAAAGGCAGATACAGAAGGACAATTATTTCAGGTAGAAACAAAGGAATAAAGGAATTCAATTATGCATAGCTGTGTTCTCTCCTCGTACTGAAACTTCTGTAGATGATGTAATAATTGGCCAACAAATCATACCTTAAAAGAGAAAACAATCAATGACCAATAATGCATCTTCTAAATTACATGAAATTAATATATAGTAAAACAGTTCTGATTGATACAAAGACATCATAAAGAAGTTTCAGTAGGCATATAATGAGGAAGAGATACAAGAATGTGGACTACCGTTTCAGTTTTTTATTGATATCTCGGCTGAGTGAGACTGTAGTAGTAGTCTCTACATCTTCTGCTTCAAGACGTGGCGTAACTGGACCTTCTGGCTCTCCATTCTTGCTTCCAAAAGTTTTGCTTTTAAACTGTGCTTATGAGAGTTACGCGGCCATTCAATGCATCCTTTCATCCCTCGTGTTATTTGTGGATTGCTAGAGTCAAGTGAGCTCTCCGAAGGGCTGAAGTCGCCTTTACTAGAACCACAATCTGGAGAAAGGATGGCCCCGTTTGATAGCCTCCCGTTAATTCCTTCAACTGATATCATTTTGTAGTTGTCTCCATTTGATTTCCAAAGCCTAGATATAGACGACGCCTTCTTAGGTTGTCGACCTGGCCCTGAACATACTTCACTTATCTCTGTAATCGGTGTCCCATCGCCTCTTGATACATTGCTGTGTCTGCAGTTCTTGTTGACAGAAGAGACGCTTCCTTCAGCTGAATAACTAGAGCCTTGCTCGTCGAGATGGCTCACTGTTTCCCATTCACTTCCATCTTCCTCTAAATCACTCTGATTGGCATATGCAAGAGAATGTCTGAGGAAGTTGTCTTTATTGTATACACCACCATCAGCACTGAAGGTGCAAATTTTGGAGGGATGGCTAGCAGAACTATACGCAGGACATTGCTCGATTTCCTTTTCATTATTTTCAACAAAATTAAGGTCCTCGAACACCACCGAGAAAATATCATCTGGATTTGGAGGTTCATAAGTGAATTCCCTGATATCACGAATATCCACTGAAGCAGCTTCCTGTTGGAGTTGCTCAGCTCTTTTGATCACTTCCTCATCGGGGTTCATACCTCTAGAATTTAGGAAGGACTCTAATTCCGCAATTAGTCTATTCATCTGAGAATACTTCTCTTCCAGTGTCACCTTAGCATCAACTAGCTTCATCTGAACCCGTTCCTCACGCCAAACCTCAGCCATCTGCAACATCTTTCTTTCTTCATCTACTTCCTCTCTGAGTGTGTGAGATTCTCTCTTCAATGCCTCGACTTCAGCTTTGTCTTCTCCAATTTCCTTGGCTAATTCTTCACACACTTCCTCTATCAACTCTCTACCCTTTCTTTCTTTTTCGTAATCTTGCAAATAGCGCCTTGCTAATAACTTGGCATCAGACAACTCATTAACTAACTTGGAGTTAACTATTTCCAGCCTCTGTCGGTTTTTCTTCTCTCTGGACAAGTCAGTTTTCATATCATCTATAATTGCACGGATTTTCTCGTGTTCTCGACTTCTCCATGCTGCCTTCTCTTCACTAAGTTTTCTCAAGAACTGTTCGAGTTTCTTTTTTGATGATCGCCTCTCCATCTCAAGTTGATGAATTTGGGCGCGAGCCTGCTCTAATTCGGCCTCAAGTGTAGAAATCATTGCAGCAGTCTTCGACTGTTTATTAGGAACCTTTTGACGGCTGTAAATCTCCTTTATTTCCTCAGCTATTGTCCAGCCAACTGGATCCCACTTTGTTGCCCCTTCCATAGCAGAGTTCGGATATTGAAATGACGGCTCTAGCTACAGAATATAGAGGTAACCCCTTAGTTAGATCAGAAAATATGGAAACATTGAGACGAGCAATGGTGAGAGTATGGCACGAATAAAGTAAGAACCGAGACCAAAAGCCTCCGACGAAAGGGAAGCCCAATGCACTAATTTCCGCGCTATACAAGGTTGGGGAAAGGGCAAGGAAGGCATCACTTACTCAACTACTATTGGCCATACAATGATGACATTGAGGCAAACCACATTGGGTCTATTATGCCAAGAATCTCCGATACTCAAAGAATGTTGAAGCATTCATTGATCCCCCGATAACTCTACTAATATAAGGGAAGTCTCCTCAGCACCTACTACATTTTGGACTATTCTCCATAGCTATAGGACTTACATAAAGGAGCTTAGACAGCACAGACAACATTGAGCCAAAACTGAAAAAGGCATCAACATACCTTGTGATAAATACCATGTCTTGGACCGGAGACAGACGGAGGACTCTGCACAGAATCATCAATGTGAGAATCATTCTCTTTAATGTGATGATGTTCGAAAAAAGGTACATCAATATGCCCAGCCTGCAAGAAGGAAACGGAAAACAAAATTGAAAAAAGTTGCTTAACTTCGGATCTAGTCTAGAACTATGTCGTCCATACTCTCCAAACATCCTACCGTACAACAAGTGTTGGATTCTCCGAATGAGGATCTGACACATACCCAATGACATTTTTAACCGCCATAGCAATCAGGTCTAGAATGCTACAACACTTATCAAACTCGAGAGATTGCCATTCGCTCTAAGGTCATCAAAATACAAACTAGGAGATGGTTATGGTCCTAAAATAGCAGTGACTAACAAAACAACCACCAGATGAAAAATGAAAAAGTTAAAGCAACCAGAAATGAAGCCCATCATAAATCATAATATCAAATGGACCAGAAAACAATCTCAACTTGGACAACATAAAGCACTGAGATCACACCATTCAACTTTAATCCCAATAAATCATACATCCATAATTGTTTACGTTACAAAAACAACAACAACATACCCAATATAGTCCCACAAAGCGGGGTCTTAGGAGGGTAGAGTGCACGCAGACCTTACCCCTAGAGGTAGAGAGATTGTTTCGGATAGACCCTCAAGCAAATGCCAAGTGAATGTACTTGAACAAAGTGATCCCAAACAAGAATCACTTAGACACCAAATAGAATTAACATTCAATGTATAACTGAATACAACTAACCAAAATTAGTGGCATTCAATATATAAATGACCAAAATTAGAAAAACCATAAGGGTTGTTTGGTTGGGAACAAGTTATCCCGAGATTGTTATTACTAAGTTACCCCGCGATTTTATCCCATCCAAACATGGAATAAGCTCATCTCGAAACTATTCTAATCTCGGGATTAGTTATCTCTTATGCCTCGTACCAAACGATCCCTAAAGCTTTAATCTTTTTGGTTGAATGAAGTACCTGAGGCAACTTTTGAGGTGGGACATTTGCAACTTGGGGCAACTGAAGCCTCCATAGTCCAGCAGCTAACTTCCTAGCAGAAACCAAGGTTGTAACTTTCCGACCAACTTCCACCTCTGACTTATTGTCTTCCCAAGTACAAGCATTGTCATTAACATCCTCTTTATACTTCCAACGCAGTAAAGGGGTATTGGGTCTGCTCCTTTTCCCACCTCCAACTCCGGCGATATCTCTCCTTAACCTTACTCCGGCGCCGGCGCCGGAGTTCTTGATTTTCCGGCGAGATGGTTTATGTGAGTTAAAAGGTTTGTATAAAAGATCTGAATCAGGTAAAGGGTTCTTGATAGTAGTGACCTTCATTTCTGATGCATAGATTTAGCCATTACTCAGCAACTATACTGGTACAAGAAGGCGTGGGGGTGGGTAGGCGTAGGCGTGGGGTGCTATGATCTCTTTTGTTTTTTTGGAGGAAGAAAGAGAGAAAAGCAGTGTGTTTACTGTGTGTGTGAGGAGAGAGATGTATACGTATAACTTTGTGTAAGTAGAGATTATTTGTCCAGTCAACGTCTCTCATTATAGTAAATTTTTTATTTTTAACAAGAGCGTGATGAAATGGTAAGTACTCTTTATTTTAAAAAAATATAAGTAACATAAATATCAATTATTTTAAAAGTAATTACATTTTTTTTTATCTTTTTAATTATTTTATTCTCTCTCCCTATTAATATACATAATATAATCAACACATACATAACATTCTGTCTATATATTGAGATTTTTGTAATATGTTAGGGAGTTAGAATTTTTTTGTAATATTGAAAATATAAGTTGTGTATTTATATAATTTTTAGTTAAAAAAATTATATTTTAATATATTTAGTCGAACCTTAATGAGTTAATGTGAATATGCGGCCCGATAAAAATAGAAGTAGGGTGGAGCTAAAAGAGAAATAATTTTTTTTATTTTATGATATTTTAATTTAATTTTTTACTTAGCATGTTTTAAGATCATAAGATTTTAAATAATATTTTAATTCATTTGACATCATTTTAATTTAAAATTATAAGATTTAAAAATTTAATTTATTTTTTTTAAATTTGTGTTAAGTTAAATTAGATCATTTCTTTCAAAACGGAGGAGTATGAAGTATTTATAATTTAGGAGTAATGCATGTATGCATTCTTTAGCAATTTCTTAAAAGGTAAATAGTTTATTTTCAATAAGACTCAGCTAAGTATATAATGCAAATACAATAGTTAGGAATCTATATCGAAAATATGAAGAAGAGAATGATAACAATAAAAATAATATGATGATTGAAGCTAAAAAACAATAAAATCGAAAAATAAAATCATAAAATAGTACTTAATTAAAAGAACAATATTAGTAAAGAAATTAGAGTATAAAGAGTGTACTATTACGGCGTCGTATTATGAAGTTTTGCATCTAACGGCGCAGGTTGGTTCTTAACTAAAGAATTGCAGGCTGCCGTTAGGCATATGGGTCCCACGTACCCTTTTTTTTTTATATATCATGTTAAACTTAAACTATTACTACTAATTAAATTAAAATAAATTGATGACACTCTCATTTGGTGTAGCATAGTAGGTCATGAATTGAGGCTCCAAAAATAATTTTTGATAAAAATGTACCATAAAGATGTATATAATATATTTTTATGATTTCAAAATTTTTTCCAAATCTCACAAATAACTGAAGTTTTAGTACATCAATCGACTGATTTCATTCTATTTTATCTTGCTTGAATTTTAGTGAAACTACCCAATATTAAGCAAGTCATAGATCTTATATAAACGTATCAATAAGATTAAAAATATCCAAATTAAAGTGACAAATTTTTGTTATATAAAAAGAAAAGTAAATCACATGAATCTAAACAAACTAAATCTTATCAAGGTTGTAAAAAAAAAAAAGTCCACATAACATGAAAAAACTAATGACATTGCATTTATTTCATTGAATAAATTCAGATTTGTGAGGCCTCAGGGTATCCAAGGAAATAACACGTGCACTCATTTTTTGGCTTATATTGCCCATGCACTTCTGCATGTTCCCTCTCAATTTTTTTTATTTTTTATTTTATAATAATTTGGTGTTGTTAGTTATAACGTTTTCGGGTACAAGAATTTGTATATACATGCAATAATAACATCAACACAAGTTGAAGTCTAAGATAAGAACACTTATGAAGTTCCTTAATACCTTCAACAAAGATTATTAATAAGTATAAATAACATAAATACCAATTCTTTTGGAAATAATTACATTCTCTCCCACTTTTTTAATTACTTTATTCTCTCTCCCTATTAATATACATAGCATAACCAACATATACATAGTATTCTGTGTATATGTTGGGATTTTTATATTATGTTTAGGGAGTTGGGATTTTTTAAAATACTAGAAATATAAGTTGTGTATTTGTGTAATTTTTAGTATTAATAATCTTTTCCAGAAGTATGTTAATTTTCAGAAATGAGATGAAACGGAATTTTTAAGGCCAAGTCCTCCGATTTCACGGAGTGTCCTTAAGGAATAATTTCCTTCACTGGAATCTTCCTCCTAGGATAAAATAACCTTCAATCCGAACAATAGCAGTACTTCAAATTGATGGATTCTTCAAACTCACTCAACAGCTTAATGATCACATCGAGTTTTTATATAGAAGAAGAGTGTTTTTATTGTCAAAAATTTTTGCCAATACCTGAGTAATATATCAGGTATTTATAACCTTTAATGTGTCCTTTCAAAAATGATGCATTGGTTCAGTAGAAAGACACCTTTTCAGTAGCAGTCACGTCTCTGCGCCCAGTCTGTGCTGGACTTGCGCCTGATCTACGGTCGCACGTGACGTTTGGCAGATTGTAGTAGTTTCTGCGCTACATCTATGCCCACAGGTCGCGTATCCGTGCTGCGTCTGGGACTTGGAGAAAAATAATTATATCAGATTTTGGATAAAAAAATTTCACTTGTAAATAAGTTTCTGTAAAGAATGGATCTTGGACCTAACTCAACCTCAAAAGCTAGCTCATGAGGAGAGGATTGCCCAAGTCTATATAAGGAGACCAATTACCCATCTCTTTTCGATGTGGGATATTTAACGCTCCCCCGTACGCACAGGCCTCGTTAACTGGAGCGTGGACAATATAATATGAGGGCCCAAATCGGTGAACAAAGATTTGGGATGAACTTAGCTCTGATACCATGTTAATGATGCAAGTGTATTTCAAGATCCACTTGAAATACTTTCAAATGACAGATTACATCAACTATATATACTCAAAGCTAGACACAAAAGGTCAAGAGTATGTCTTCTACCTATAATAATTTAGATGTCTTTGATATTTACTACTTCTAGATGTATCTTGACATTTACTTTTTTATCTTGACTTATAATAATTTAGATGTTTTGACATTTGACATTTACTACTTCTAGATGTATCTTGACATTTACTTCTTTATTTAATAGTTTCAAATAAAATTTGTCTACAAAATTAGATCTCATCGACCAAATTCAAATCCAATTATCTTGACTTATAATAATTTAGATGTTTTGACATTTGACATTTACTACTTCTAGATGTATCTTGACATTTACTTCTTTATTTAATAGTTTCAAATAAAATTTGTCTACAAAATTAGATCTCATCGACCAAATTCAAATCCAAATCCGAGCCGAGCGAGCAACAACAACAACGCAAGACACCACCTTGTTCTTGCCTCACTATCCATGTGGAGTTCGTGTTTCTCATTAAAAACACTCCAAAGTTCCCTTCTCCCTCTAGTGTGGGAGAAGTAGTGAAATTTTTTATTTTGAGAGTAAACTTTTTAAATTAGTGTCTCTCTTTTCCTTCACCATTTTTTCCGCTATTTTCTATTCACACACATTGAACTCAACAGGTGTTTCGATTAGTTTGTGTGTATTTAAATATGTATATGATAATTTTGTTCATCGATGCTAAGACATATGAGAAGAAGTTATTTTTTATTTTTGTATATAGAGGAAAAAGAAGATCTAACTGTAGAGGTTACTATATATGAGTACAACAACAATATATTCAGTGTATTTTTACAAAGTGGATCTGAGGAGAGTAAAGTATACGCAGTTCATATCGCTATCTTAGATGAAATAGAGAGGTTGTTTTCAATAAACCTATGAGTATAACAAATAAAAAAATATAAAAATACACAACAAAACTATAACACACTGCTAAATACTTAAAAAAAATATTAGTATAATGAGTATTGAAATTAGTTTATAAAAATATGATTCGTCAAACTTAAATAGTTGACAATATTGTAGGTTTGTTGTTGGCTACTCATTTTCTTTAATTAGGTTTAGGATTCTTTTATCGACTATGATATGCTAATATTATGTAATCTCTCTGTCGTATATTAGTTGGTCATCTTAATAATAATTATTATTTAATATTAGTTGGTAACCTTACTGAATCAAGAAAACATTAATTAATTTTTTTTCATATTATGCTTGCAATTAATTTTTTTTTTATAGTATTCACACTTGTTTATAAAATTCCCAAGAAATTTTATAAGGGGTGAATTTATAAAACTACTTGCTTGTTTACAATTTCTTAATCACCGTAGATAATAAAATGTGTCAATTAATATGCAACAGAGGGAGTAGGTTGTTACATTATGCTTAAAGGTATGGTGGAGTATGTTAGAAAAAATAATGCATGCATTAATTTTGTGTATTACTAGTACCTTGTTTAGAACACTTTTTCAATTTGCCAATGAAAGGGGTTTTAACGCACGCAATAGCATGATTAAAGATACAATTGTCCTTCAAAACCTTTTAAATTATGCAATGTATATTATTTATGATACACAAAATCAAATACCGCATAAAAAATAATCTTACCACAACTACTACCAACATTACCCCTAATAGATCTTTAGCAGAATACAGCAAGAACATAATTATCTTGTCCCTCAGATTATATCAGTTGTCAAAACATCAAGAATAGAGCTTTTCTGCTATTAATCTGTCATCTTAGAAAACAAATTACTGCTATACAATAGTTTGGTAATACAAAATTCCATTTCCAGAACATATTAACATGAACATGGCAAGTAAACGGAGCGCGTATTCGCTTCTGTAGGGGCTCTATTTCTTCTTTGAAGCTGCTTTCCTTTTGCCAGCAGTCTTTGTTGTCGACTTTTTAATCCCTCCACTCTCCTGCAAAAAGGAAAATACAAGATATGCATTCATTAGATGATTCTGTATATATTCAGAAGTATCGAAGGTTATCAATGAAAATAATCGAGTAATCGAGGTGAAATGAGAACAATGAGTTGAGTGCACACATTGGTTCCTGGCGAGAGCAATGAAATACAGAAAATATACCTTTTTGTAACATCTATATGCACTTCGGCCAGAAAACTCCTGCCCATTTTTGGCAACGTAAACCTGATAAAAAGAAGTAGATCAACTCTTTGATTGATGTACAGAAGATAGCACGCCATGAATCAATTCTAATATAACACCAGAAGGATTCTATGAATGTCATGAATCGATTCTAAAGGAATAAGGAGATTCCATGAAGCTACACGGACTGAACACAAATGTCTAACGAGTGTTCCAAGTTGCAAAAAAATGGGACAAACTTAGTGATTTGCCCACTTACATACATATCCCGACAATGGTTTAGAGGCATCAAGATGCCAAACTAGCACAAAACTTTAACCAAATTTCAGCCCGCAACCAGCATCCATAGTACAATCTATGAATTTGTTTCATCGACGACTATTTAACTAAAGAACTTCAACAAGAACATCAATGACAAGCTCCAAATATTAAGACCGAATCAACTTACTTTTTTTCCATCTCCAGCTGTGTACCAATGACCTGCTGATTTGCCAACTGCCTGCACCCTTCTCCTGCCAGCATCTTTTGGAATACCAGCAGAGCTCTTAGGGTTCACCCATCCCTCGGATCCTTGTGATTCTTCCACATTATTAGGTTGTTTCACATTCTTTCTGCTCTTTCTAGAGTTTGTCACAACAGCAGATTTCTGAGAAGTTTTCTTAGAACCTCCGTCATGACAAAATTGACCCCTGAAGACGACATGCACAGAGACTTTTGGGATAAGTCATATAATTCATGAGAAAAAAAATAACAGAGAAGAAAGAAGCAAGTATATTACATGTAATCTATAACTGATGCATCATCTTGGTATTGTCCAGGAATATTGTTGGCACCCAAGGGAAAAAAGTGAGGTAAATGATCACGAACTAACTTTTGGATTCTTGGATCTTTATGGAAAAAGTAACAGTGAGCAGGGAGAAGAGGGCCCTGAGGTCGCATGTTACTTTCAGCTAAACCACTCTTCGTAGTTTGAGTTCTTTTTCCATCTTTTACCGATTTGAAATATTCCTCGCAAACCTCATCAAGAGCAGGTGTAGGAATATTGAAAGTCTTCTCTGAACAGAAGTCTTCCCACAGATCTTTAGTCTTAAACGTTCCAGCAGAAGGTCCTGCATTTCTCTGGCAATTTAAATCTGCACCATTATGTTGTAGATTACCGCTCAAAGGAGAATCCACAAAATCTGATTCTTTTTCCACGAATTCACTTTTGGAAGGCTCATCAGAATCAGAGTCAATCAGCTGGAACCTTCTCAATGGACTAATAGTTATCTCTGGGAAAACAAAATTACTAGTGCTAGTTCCCATACTCTGGGAAATGGAAGAAACATTTGAAGCCTCATTCTTCCTTCCTGTGCATCTGCTTACAGATTGTGAGGATAATACCCTTTGCCCCCGTAACGGGATTTTTGAACTGCTACACACGGAAATGTGACATTTGGGATGATCTGATGCAAACAACATAAAAACTGCATGAGAGCCATTATAAATTTTCATACAAATCTATAACCAACTACATCATTTATCTGTGCTCTGATTTGTCAGACTAAAAGAAAGATGGAGATTAAAATGTCAGGCAGGCTGTATCCCCAGAGGCCAGATCTGATTTGTCAGACTAAACATAGATATCGCTAACTGCATAGTTTTACTGAAACATAGTAAAACTCCCAAGTACAAAGCAAATAATTATGGCGCATTTCTCATACCATATTTCTCGAGTACACAGCTAGTAGGAAATTTGAGAAGTACATCAATGTCTACCAAACAACCACAAATGATGCTTCTAGTACATAGTATGAGGCAAAATGACCACAAATTTTCAGTGTGCCATAATTAAATTGCAAAGGTAGTTAGGGTCTTCTATGTGAATCCTTTTTTATGAAAATGGTAACAAGTGTATCAGCTATGAGAATCTCATACATCCATTTCGCATAATAGAACTAGTTATATTCCAATTCTAAATATTGTCAACAAATTCAAGTTCCCTAAATCTCACACCTGTCCCAACACCCAAGGGTATGACCTAATGGTTAACAAGGTCAAAATGAAGATCGGAAGGGATTAGAGTTTGAAGCCAGTAGAGAGGAAAATTTTTAGGTGATTTCTTCATTTATGATTCATTTTTGGACACAGTCATCCAAGTCTCTCTGTACATGTCATGGATGCAAGTATCCAATGGAATAGATCAAGTGCACAAAAATTGACTCAGATGCCATTGCTTTAAAATAACAAAAAAATTGCACACTTATCCCTCAATCATTAGACAATCTCTAAATCAAGTAAGAGACACCTAAAACCAAGCCTACTGCATGTGTAACAACAATTGATACTTGACCAAACTAATCTGTTAGTCTATATGGTATGTTCACCATGTTCTGTTCTAAACCCATGTTTATTGTGAGAGAAAACAGATATTCTGAAATTACTTTGTCCAAAGTGACATTGGATTATCTCATTAATTATCATGTTGAACCACATACAGGCCAGTGCATTTAAATTCTAAAGCAGACCTTAACAGAACTTCCCGTGCAAGTTTTGATTTCTAAAGCAAGCTTATATGAGGATCTTGTTTTCACAATAGCAGATTATTGAAATCCAAGAGTCTTCCCTTCATTCATTTCCATCAATTTCCCAAGCTCCCTAACTTGCAAATACGTAATTAAGCTTCAGTGTTGAATTTTATTAAGGTGATACATAACTTAAAATATGATATTCAATTTAGATATACTTACAAGTAAAGTGGTGAATGAGCGGGTTGGGGCGAATTTAGGCAGGTCAATATGGGTCGAGTTAATACATGGGCAAGTTAAAAGTTACTTGGGGACAAATGAGATGAGCTAATAAATGGGCGGGTCAATTATAAGCGCAATCTCAAACATGTTGCAGGTAATGATTTTACAGGCTAATTTCGCCACCTCTACTTACAAGTCCAAATAAATAAAAAGAAGAGCTTTTTAGCTACAACTAGGCTATCCCAAATTCAATTCTGTCTGGGTGATAGAGTAACTGAAAATCTGATACTTCAATTTTACACATGCTTGTCGTCTGTCCCAGTTAATAAAAATAAAAGCCTTTCAGCTCTTCAGCTACTATTACTTAAGACTATCCCAAAATCCACCTCTAAAACATTGTGACAATAGCATATCTCAATTCTCAAGCAATTGAACCCCAAAAACTAAAAGATACAATTAAAATAATTGCAATAGAAATCAGCACAGATTGACTATTTCACCACTCGAAACCCCAAAAATGAAACAAAGAATCAGGACGCCCTATGCTTTTCCCAGCTCAAATGTGCAAATTTATAACAAAAATAGAAGTAAACTAAGAAAATAAAACACCAAAATGCAGAAAGGTACAACAACAACAACAACATACCCTAAGAAATCACACAAAATGGGGTCTAGGGAAAGCAGAGTATACGCAAACTATACACATACCTCGTGAAGGTAAAGAGACTATTTCCAAAAAAATGTAGAAAGGTAGCTAAAATAAAACCCTACTAAAAACAGGTGAAAGCTTATGCTTTTCCCAGCTCAAATCTACAAATTTATAACAGAAATAGAACTATACTAAAGATTAAACCGTAACTTACTGCTCACTCAACCAATATCCAGCAAATGTATAATTCATATATAATATACATACAACTGTATACTCAACGTACAATTTATTTACACAGTTAGAAAAAGTAAACAGAGGATTCGACTAAAAAATCCCAATGAAAAGGTAAAGTCTTTTACCTTTAGGTTCATCCTCCTGAGAAGAAAACTCTTCAATATCATCATCCACATTACACCACGTTTCTCCCAGCTTCAACTTTTGGGCCACAGGTTCGGGTTCGGATTTCAAAGCGGCCCCCCGCCTGAGCCGTTTCAGAGATCTAGGTGGATCCGAACCTTTCCGGTTCGTACCCGGATCCATTTTTGTGAATTCAAAATCATCGTCTTCCTCATCACCAACAAATTTATTGATTGTTCGTAAGCTCGCCGAGGGTCTTGGTAGTACAGTTGATTGAGGCTCCGAATCTTTCGGGTCCGGATCCGGATCCATTTTCGGGTCATTATTGAATTGGGGCTCCGAATCGAGGTCGAAATCAAAGCCGAGAGAGAACGATGGAGGTTCAAAATCTGCCATTATTTATCTCGACCTTAGCGGGAGCTTTAACGAGAGGAAGTTTATATATAGAATTTCAAATGTGAATTTTGGAGGGATTTTATGAAATGAAATTATAGTGAAATTTTTGGGGCAATTTTTTTTTGATTTGTGCGCCAATTTCTGAGAATCGCGCGCTTGGGCCCCGGGTTGTTAGAGGATTATGTGCCCGGCCCATGAGTTTTGGAGATCATTACACAAATAGCCAATCAGATTTATTGTGGCAAAATTTTAGAAATAAGACATAGTAACCAAAGTTTAGTTAATTACAGGATGTGGCTATTATTTAGTAAGTAGTTAAATATATGAGCTCCGAAATAATCTTGTTTTGTGTATGAATTCTGAAATTCACTTTGAATATAAATACTAACATATGTGAGTTTCGAAATTAGAGTTTTATATATGAGCTTCGAAATATATAAATTGAAAAAAATGTGTGTTTAGCTATTAAATATAAACTTACACGCGTATGATAATTATTTTAAATATTAAGTATTTCTGTTAATTATGACTTGATGCACATGGTATTTTTTTTTTTAACTATTGATTATTATTTTATATAATTTATTCTTCTTATTGCTTGATTGTGATACACATGTAACGCACGTTGTATTAAAACTAATTTATAAAAGAATCAAAAGCATAGCCTTTTCGAAAGGGTGGAATAAGGATATACTTTCTTTTTTCTTTTTGGTGAAAAACCTTTTTATTTTTTTTTCTTGTTTGAATGCAAAATCATATGATAGGAAAAAAAATGTGCCACAAAGTTATGGTCCCTACTATAATCTAAACAGAAAAAATGACAAAAAGAAAACAAGGCTGCATTTTTGAGTCCAAATAAATTTTTTATTTGTAAACAAAAATAAATAAATTCAAAACTTAAGTTAGAAAATAAGATAAGAAATCCATCACAAAGATAAAGACCATATGTTATATTCAGACAAATATTAACAACCAATAGAGAATAGACATCCCACCCTTTCTATTTCCATTCATTTTGTTTTGTGTACACGTAGGGATGGAAAACGTATTAAGTATTTACATGATTAGTTTGGGGGAAAAGATCCAAAATATCTTTAAATTTTTGGCAAAATGTACTGCAACACGTCTCAATTTTATGAAAATCGTGGCATATATTTGTTTAGTTAAATTATTTCAGATTCGATATGTATATTCATTCAGTGGTACTACTGATAAATATATGCCACAAAAATAAAATAAAAAATAATTTAGGAAGTTATAAAACTCTTATAAAATTGAAACGTGCTGCAATAAATTTTGCTAGTATTAAGATATATTTCTAACTTTTTTCTCATTAGTTGATTACATTTTAGGGTCATTTGGTACGTAAAAGCTAATAATTTCGAAATAAAATTTTGCATGCAATATACATACTTATCTCATCCCAAAGGACCCCACAGTTACATCTTTATTTGCTTTCGTGTGCCACTATCTCAATAACTCCATAGAATTTTCAAGATTCATTAATATAAAGTTGACATTTTTTAATCTTTTCACAGAACTATGGAAAGTGCTAGTTTGGCTAGTGGATTTCTGAAGAACAGAAGATTTGGGAGTTATTTTGATGCTAGTTCTGGTTCAGTTGTGGATTCTGATAGACCAAGAGAAGTAGTAGTGGCTAATGAAAAAAGAGAAGAGGTGTATGGAGATGATGATGGTTGGGTTATTATGTTGATTTCATGGATTAGGATGTTAATTTGTGTTGTGGTAATGATGTTTACTACATTGATATGGGCTGTTATATATTATGTTGTTGCTTCTTCCTTGGCCATATCAAAGGATAAGGCAAGGGAATATCTATGGACATGTTGCTGGAAGATTGATGGTAAGACCTTATTTTGTCTCCAATAATATTGTCTAATATTGAATGTTCTCATGCATTAGATGGTGCCTTTTTTTCCAGTTTGCATGCATCTCGACTAATTTTACGAGTACCAGCTACATTCGTACTGGTAACTCTATCCACCCGGGACTTGAACAAATAGCAAAAGATATGTGTTAGTTTATAGCATTATCTTTCTGGCTGTCGTGTTTTTTGTATTAGTTAGCAATGTGTTATCTCTTTTTGTTGTGTGTTTTTGTGTTTGGTGTTTGTTATGCTGTTATCTGCATTGAGTCGGGGATCTATCGAAAACAGACACTCTACTTCGTATGAGGTAGTAGAATGGTTTGTGTACGCATTACCCTATCCAGATCAGGGGCGGATCCAGGATTTTCAGTGAGGGGTTTCAGTAGTACATATACGGACTGGTCGAAGGGGGTTCAGCCTCTATTATTTATACATAATTTTTTTTTTTTACCATGTAAAAATAGTATAATTTTCCGACGAAGGGGGTTCGGATGAACCCCTGGAATGCATGTACATCCGCCACTGATCCAGACCCCACTATGTGGGAATGCATTAGGTATGTTGTTGTTGTTGTTGATGATTATGTGTCAGTTGGGAATTGAATTTGACATAATCGCGTGGTTCCCAATTCAGTTCGTTGACCACTAGGCCAAAAAGGGTCCCCCAGTGACAAACCAATGAGGAAGAAAGGGAAAAAGAAAGTTGGAAATACTTCTTCGCACAAATGTTTACACCAAACTAATAAATGCGAGTTTTATACACGCATTTTTCATACACCAAACTTCAAAGTATTGATGTACACTGTGTCTTTTCCCAATGGTACATACATTGTTAGTTATGCTAAGATCATATTAACTTGTATGATTATTTAGCAAGCTAGCAAAATTCAAGTTCTCAATTTATAGTTGAAATTTGAAGTTGTTTTGATGAGGTTCCTATTTGTTCATCTCAGATGTGGATACTTGGGAATCCGATAACAATAGAAGGCCTTGAATATTCCGAGGAAACTGGAATTTATATCAGTAACCATGCATCTCTTATCGACATTTTCCTTATAATGTGGCTCACTCCAACTGGCACTGTTGGCGTCGCTAAAAAGGAGGTAACTTTTACGATGAATATGAACTGAGCGAAAGTAGTAGATTGTTGGCAATTTGTTCATGCATACTGTATCTCACATGTTGAGGAGTTGAAGTTGTTTACTGCTAACAGAAATGATCTTTTCGTTTAGCTTATTTCTCTCGTAGCCTCTCCGTATAACTTTGACACTTTACATATGCATGTGTGTTGGAGGATAGTTAATATACCCTCTGGCAGAAATACACCCTTGTGGTGGGGCCCTTCCCCGGAGAGCACCGGGCTGTCCTTTTATGTGTGTTGGAGGATAGTTAATAGAAAGCTATATCATTATTCAGTTAGGCTGCCTACATTACATTCCCTCCTTGGGCGCGGCCCTTCACCTGATCCTACATGAACAACACCGGATGCTTCGTGCACCAGGCTGCCCCGTTTTTCTTGTAGATGTTCATATTCATGTTCAATCACATTCCTTTTATATGTTGTTAAGTCACTTGTATCGACTTAGACTTTCCTCGATCATATTTTTCAGATCATTTGGTACCTGTTCACCGGGCAGCTCTACGTTTTAGCAAACCATCTATGTATAGATCGTTCTAATCCAGCTGCAGCCATCGAGTCCATGAAGGAGGTACATTCTTCGTTCAGCTCCGTGTTGTTCTTATGAAACCATTATATATACTGAGACGTTTGATGAAATTTTCAGGCTGCTCATGCTATTGCGAAACATATATAGTTTATCCTTAATAATATTTCCAGAAGGCACCAGATCCGAAAATGGACGATTGCTACCATTCAAGAAGGCAAGATTTCCACTATTAGTTCCTTTAGTTGATATACTTCATGTGAAGGGGGAGTCATAGAGTAACTGGTAAAGTTGATGTCATATGACCAGAAGGTCACGGGCGGGTTCAAGCCTTGGAAACAGCCTCTGGCAGAAATGCAAGGTAAGGCTGCGTACAGTACATCCTTGTGGTGGGGCCCTTTCTTGGACCCTGTGCATAGCGAGAGCTTTAGTGCCTTTTTTTGTTGATATACTTCATGTGGCTACTAGCATTGTAATGGATTACTTTTGTTGCTTCCTATGGAGCTTTTGGTGTAATAGGTTCCTCGATCTGTTCAATTGAGACCTTAGAACGCGATGATCACTGATTTTGTTATGTCCTGTCGCTGCAGGGGTTTGTGCACTTGGCATTGCAAACACAGCGTCCAGTTGTTCCAATTGTAATGATAAACACTCATCTAGCATGGAGGAAGGGAAGCCTACACGTTAGACCGGCTCCTCTAACGGTCAAGTTTCTTCCTCCCATTAGAACCGATGACTGGACTGCGGACAAAATTGAGGACTACGTCAAAATGGTGCACGATGTATACGTAAAAAATCTCCCCCAAAATCAGAAGCCAACTCGATTGAGATAGCACGTTGTTCTTTATTCAAGTTTGGGCTTGGAAAAGGTTGGTATAGCGTTACACTCTACCAAACGACCCCTTTAGGAAATGTGTTGGGACTAATGAATATGAAGAAAATTTGAATTCAAATTTAATCGAACTCTTATGTTAAATACTGAACACTAGACCTCCATATATCTTATTCTTTTCTTTTCATTTGGTAAATACTGAGGGATTAATTAATTGTTTAGAGGAATTAATTGAGTTTTGCATTATTTATCTCATATAGTCCTATAGAAAAGTTTATATAATTAACAACAACATACAATAGCTTGATGGAAAGAAAACATCTAGTATTTGTCCCTGCTGGGAATTGAACCTAAGACCTCATGATACTCATTTCAAACTTAATTGAACCACTAGGTCACACCCTTAGGTGCACAACATATCCAATATAGTCCCACAAAAGTGGGTCTGAGGAGGTAGTGGTAACAACATCCCTTCAGGGTGAAAGCAACGTTGAAATTTCTGTGGGAAAAATAGGCATATGCAGCGGAAGCAAATAGACAGTATCACTTGCATGTAATATAGACAATCAACATAAACACATAGTTCACGCAAAGAATGCTTAAAGTAAACGAAGAAATACCTCTTCAGCGTGACCAGATATCTTGAAGCAAGTTCGTCTTTGAATCTAAAGTCTTCTATAGTGATCCCAAATTCACATCCGAAGTCTCTCGATACTTGGGTGGGCAAGTACTGAATCGAAAACTCAATTCTGAATTCCTATTTATAGCCAATCTAAAGAAAAAAAAAAAAAAAACGTCTATTTTTACTTGAAGCAATGCCTTCTCCACAAAATTAATTATTTTGTTCAATACATACAAAATGCACTAGTACGAGAAGTTAGAATTATACCATTCTCGTAATCAAGTTTAAATTACATTTAAGCTCGTGTTACATTCATTCTGATTATTTATCCAAATTTAATCTACGATTGGGAACTATAACTTTAACTTACAATCTATTAAACTCTATTCAACTCGCAATCTAGCTTTAGTAATACGTCATTATACCTTTTACTTCTTAATCCGTAGCCTAACTTGATTTAGGATCTAGCATTAAGTCGCTGCCTCATTATACCATAATCAGTCCTCGTCACTAACCTTAAGAAAGATTATCCTATATTCCTATCACACATAATATCAAGTTCACCCTCTTATGATAATTAGGCTAAATAACTAGATTATGAGATCACACAATTTCATTATCATCTATATTCACATAATTCATATTACAATCCACCATAGAGTCATACAAACACAAAACAACCATCAAGGATTCATATATTAACATATCAACACATAATTAGGTCCTTATTTTATTAAATTCATATTTTATCCATCCAAACTCCATGTCCACAGACCTAAACATTATTTTTCGTCAAATCTACAATATACAATTACTAACCACAATTTACTACTCATAAATCATCACCTATTTGGGTGTCAAGTTGCTGCAACAAGTAAATTGTGGCATGAATCTTCTTTCTTCTTCACATTTTCGAACGTAAAATCATCTAATAATAATAATAATAATAATTTAAAAAGTAATTAATAAACTACTTTTCAAACAAATACCTCGAGAATTCAAACCCACTAATTCTACCCTCATTTTCGATCTAGAACATTATCCAAGGAATCATCAAAATAGTTTCTTCAAGCTCAACCCAACTCCATTAATTGAGTTTTTAGGCTAAAGGTTCCACTTTTATTGAATTCAAGGTCCATAACTATAAATTTTCATGTTTTAGAATAACTAATTCATGTTAGGAATTGTTAATTAATAATTTAGAAGTGATTCTAGGTGATACTATCCAACCCATAGATTTTTTTTCCAAAATATCAGGAACTTAGGGTTCAAATTCCCAAGAACTTCACCATTAAAGGTTGTTCTAATGATTCTAGGATGTTAAAGAATTAAAAAATGTAGAACATGATGGAAGAAACTTATCTCAACGAAGAATTCCCACCCATACCAAGAGAAAATTGCGCCTCTAAGGCTTAGGAAAGAAATTTTGTAAATTTAGGGCTGAAATCTGTCAAAAATGGATTATAAACTGTTGGGCATGTCGCTATAGCGATCTGACCCCCCTATAGCGACTTGAGCCGCTACAATGCCCTTAGTTTTTCAGTACAGATAGTTTTCAATAAAATGATCATAACTTTTTACTTAGAAGCGGATTAACGAATGATCGATTATGTTTGGGAAGAAAACTCAAATATCTTTAATTTGAGGGGTATTTGGAACCCTAACTCCTTATACTCTAGGAGGAGTGTTCATTTGAAGTTGACTATAGTTTAAACTTAGTTCGAAACTAAATCGGCAAGGATACTTTCAACTTAACTTTGTACTAGGGGCATTGTATGACCTTTAGTACATATCAAATGCACTCCCATGCTAAAGAATTACTCCTAATCACATGTCTTTTGCAAATATTTTCAATAACGACGAAACCAATCGTTACATGTGTCATAGTGGTCAATGAAGTGGGTTGAGAACCTAAGGTCCAATATTTAAATCCCAGTTGAGATAAAAAACACTCGGTAATTTTTTCCATTATTCTAACCTAACTGGACAAAGTAACCTGGTATTTATCGCTGATCTGGACACCACGATTATAAAAAAGTATTTATATTGTATAAATAGTTATGTAATATATGAATATTATTGTATAAAGGTTAAATACATAAATGCGCCCTTTGACTTAACATTAACTTGCATTAATGCCCTTCAAATTTGAGTGCGCACAAGTAGAGACTCAAATTTGTATAAAGTTGAATAAGAATGCACACGCGTCCTGCGTGACATTCATATGATAATTCCTGTGAGATCGCTACATAGATGTGACAGAGGATACGTGTGTCTACTTGTATAATTTTATTTAAGTTTTAGTTCTTATGCACATTCAAAGTTGAAGGGCATAAATGTAAGTTGAGACTTTTTGCACACCTAACCAAATAAATTGCGAAACACACACATATATATATATTTTATGTCATAATATCTCTTAAGTTATGCCCTTTATCACTTCAGTTTTTAAAGAACTTGTCCCCGCTAAAATAATACTTCAATTGCTAAGCAGCAATCAAAAGTTAAAAGAACAGCTCAAATTGTACAACTCGTGCAAATGTTTGGCCCAAGAAGAAAACTGTTATGGCCCAAAAAAGAAATATGGGCCCATCTGTCAAAAGGAAACCTGTAATCTTAAGTAAGGGCCCGTTTGGGCACAATTTCAATAATAATTTTAATGAAAATGCAATTTGAACATCTTAAAATGTATTTTTCTCATAGATTGATTGAAAAAACTCACAATTCATGAATCAACAAAATTTCTTCAACTCTTACACAAACTTACTATAAGAGCAAAATAAGTTTATAAATAAGGTGACATAATATCCTAAGCGTCGCATTAATAAATCACATATTTTCATATTATTTTTATAAATAAATACTATCATATATCATTACAAACTTTCAAATACATATACTTTTACAAAGATTTACAAATCTAAAAAAACAACAATAATAATAATAACTAGTAATTATTTAATTTAATCACTTGGTATTATATAAATAATTTATCCACCTCAAGTATGACTCCTTTTTTTCTTTTTTCAAAATATGAATTTATGAGCCCAATTTTATATGTAAAAAAACATTAAAAATCTGAAATTTCACTTTTTGAAAAATCTAAATTTTAAAATCATGATTTAATTTTGAAATTGAAATTTTGCGCAAATTTAATAAACAAACATGGATTTAATATTTTGCTCGCAATTAAAATGCAAAAATTCATTAAAATGACAAGTGTTATAGTAATAAATATAATACCCCATCTCCCCTTTAAAAACTACCCCACTACCCCGCTAAATAAGTACTCTAGTACATATACTAGCAGATTATTATTACTCAAATCAATAAAATTAATTAATTATCGTAATTATCACAATTTCATGCTCAACAAAACATAGGGTTCCGAATTTTACTCAAAAGTGTTGTAGAATTTTTCTTCATCTTTGTTGCCTCCTTCCAGAAAGTACTAGAGGTACAATTTTTAATTTATTTCTTTTTTGGGAATTTTTTTGGTAGAATTTGATTTTTTTTGCTTATGTTATACTGTTGATTATTAGCATGCTAGTTGTATTTATATGTTGTTAATGATGTTATGGCTATTTTTTTATGTTAGAAAAATTAATTGAGCTAGTTTTAGGTGTTTTATTTTTATTTTGATCGTTTTTGGGAATTTTTTTGGTAGAATTTGATTTTTTGCTTATGTGATACTGTTGATTATTAGCATGCTAGTTGTATTTATATGTTGTTAATGATGTTGTGGCTATTTGTTTATGTTAGAAAAATTAATTGAACTAGTTTTAGGTGTTTTATTTTTATTTTGATCATTGTTGTGGACTAATTTCATGGAATACCTGTCACCTCACATAACTCAAATTTGAATATTAATAGGTCACATCATTGGGTAAGTTCCATAACTCGATTAATTCTACGTGATACGTGTAACTTTACACCAGTAATAGGTACTAGGTAACTCTGTGCTCAAAGGCTAGGACATTAAGGTGTTCCATTTTTTTGTTGTTTTTGAGGTTAGAGATATTAGATTTTGTTTCATTTGTGTTGAATTATAGATGTTTTGTGTATTATACGTTTTTGCATGTTTCGCAACAACAACGATATACAAGGCAGGAGCTAGCCTTTGGCATGAGGTTTCATCTGACCCCCTCCCCCCTCCCCCGGGCGCAAAATTATACTATTTATACATCGCTAAAATTATGTTTTATCTATATATAATAGACGTTGAATCCCCTTTGATTAAACTTGCATACTAAATCATGCAACAATTACCTAGTCATATACCTATGTCATGATCAATCTGGCACAAGTAGAGAGGCTGTTTCCAATGGATATGTTTCACATCCAATAAAAAGCTTATGGAAATTATTTTTGTTTGGGGTTAGTTTAACTTTGTTTACATGCATTCGTGTGAAGTTTGACTGGAATCTCGATTTTAACTCTCACTAGGCGTTTGCTAGATTGATCATGACATAGGTATATGACTAGGTAATTTTTGCATGATTTAGTATGCAAGTTTAACTATCTAATTAAGAGTTGATCTTTTCTCATTTTTAGGAAAGTAGAACTTTTAGGAATTACAATATACTCCATCCGTTTGACGAGGCGTGAAGGTTAAGCAGGGAAACAATATTTTTGGAACTAGTGGGCTTTGATCATGCCATGAAAGTTTTGTGGCTATACAACAAGTCTTCAAGGGGTAAATGGGAAATTTAAAGTTGAAGTGTTTCCATGTATAAAAACGTATTGTTCTTCTTTAGAACATATTAAAAAGGAAATAGTGTAACATAAAACGGAATAGATGTAGTACTTGCTATTTGATCCTCTTAGAGGATTAGCAAGAGAAGTTTCTGGAGGTGGCTAGTAATTTAAAACTTAAAGCTCAAAATCTCATTTATCATCGAAATTTAAATGTGTTAATAAGTTTGGTTGCACTAATCCTCCAACTTTTTAAGTTCAAACTCCATAAATCGTTACTTGAGTTTTGGACTCCAAGAACTTTTCAAATTCCAACATTGTGTGTTGGGGTCATTCCATATTTAGTTAGGTGTATTTTTGTCCAAAAATCTTCTGGGGCGGCTTGCATGCAAAGCAAGGAAAGAAATATGGATTGTACCTAGAGCAATGCCTTTCGAGCGCATTGCTTGGGCAAAGTATAAGTTGCTGATCTCTTTCTATAGTATCCTCTCCCTCAGGAAATTGTTCAAGTGAAGAGGCCCTAAGCTAAAAAAGATCATAAGTTTCAATCTCAACATCACAAACTCTTATATTACTTCTTTCATGGCGGTTCGTTATGGTTTCTTTGGCAAATCGCCTTCCTTATAGGATGAAGAGGAGCTTTGAATTATTAGTTTATTTGAGAACTTCCTTATGATCTCATTCACATTGTTCATTGAAGATGTTCCTTCTTACAATTTGTCTGTTACACCCTGGATTTTGATATATATTGTATTGTGCATGCCAATTAAAAATAACTACCTGTTAATTACATTTAAAATGATGTCTGAACTATGATTGCCGACTCAAGAACTGGCTAGCACACATAATTTTTCCGAGAAAATCTGCAGGCCCAAGGAAAACTCTGCCGTGGCCCGGGAAAACAATCAGGGGCTGTGCTCAAAGTCCAAAAATGAGCTATGGGCGTACCCCACATGACTGTTTGTCACCTAACTAAGCATCCCAGCCTTGTCATTCTATCTTATGTCCGAGTGCAAAAAGTATCATTAAATGACACAATACCCATACCCCGAAAATCACGCCAAAAAGTTAACAACAGATTACTCTGAATTAATCATCGTAATCATGTCAATCTCATCCTCTAGAACTGGTCAACAAAATCTTGGATTCTGAAGTTATTTAAGAGTTCTAGATTTTTCTTTAGCTCTGCAGCCTCTTCCAACCAAGTAGCAAGTACTGGAGGTACAATCTTTTTCTGCCTTTTTTCTGTTCTTTAGAATCTTTTAGTAATTTTCCGGAGAATCCGAAGTCGAATTTGCGTTTCAGTTATACTCTGTTGATTTTAGTTTTCGTGTTTTATTTGAATGTTCTTGGTGTTGTTGTGTAAATCCTTTAAGAAACAAGCAAACTTTTTGAAAAGATTATATGGATGTAGTTCATGCTGGTTCAACTAATTGGACTAATCGTCGGTGGTCGATTTAGTAATAGCTTCCCCCCTTTTTCCTTCTTCCCCCATTTTTTCCTTCTTATTTTTGAGGTTTGAGATAATAGTTTTTGTTTTCTCTTTGTGTGAAATTGTGGAATTTCTGCATTATATGTTTCACATCCGGTAAAAAGCTTATTGAAATTGATTTTTGTTTGGGTTTAGTTCCACTCTGTTTATCTGCATTTGTGTAAAGTTTGTGTGGAACATGGATTTTTACTCTCAGATGTTTGCAAGATGCAAATTGACTAACTGAATTGTTGCATGACCTAGGTGTACTACTAGGTAGTGTTTGCATGATTTAGTAGACAAGTTTGACTAGAACATTTCTCAGATTGAAGATTGTTTTTTCTCCTTTTTTGGCAAGTAGAATTTTTAGGGGTCGTTTGGTTGGGAACCAGTTATCCCGGGATTAGTTATCCCACCCACAATATGGGATAAAAATAACATTACAATCCCGGGATAACTAATCCCGGATGAGTTATCTCATGCATTTTATCCCAACCAAACATGGGATATCATCCTAACATTAATCCCGGGATTAGTTACCCCTTATCCCTTGTACCAAACGAGCCCTTAGGGACTTCTAAAGCTTTTATTTACCTTCCTTGGCTAGAGAATTTACTATATACTCCATCTGTTTCATTTTATTTATACTTGTTTGGCTGCGCTTGAAGGTTAAGAAAGGAAAAAGTACTTTTGAAACGTGTGGGCTTAATCATGCCATGATAGTTTGTGGCTATAAAATTATGTCTTTAAAGGGTAAATGGGAAGTTTTACCAGTTAAATTTTTGTCATATATAGAAGGGCGTCTTTCTTCTTTGGAACATATTAAGGAAGAAATTGTGTCACATAGAATGGAATAGAGGGAGCTATTTGATAGTTTAAAGGATTAGCAAGAGAAGTTTCTGGATGTGGCTAGTGATTGTATGTGAATGATTTTGCAGTATTTAATCAGCAAACGAAGTGGTAATTGACTAATTGTAGTTTCTTCTGATATTCTTAATATTGCGGGAGAATGGACTTCACGTTTCACAGAATATGAACGATGTATGTAAGCTATTAATTGATTAGTCATGCTTTCATGTTAGTCCTCTTATTTGGCTCGTCACTCCACTCCATCTCTGTCTTTCCAGCCTGATCACCTGTTTCCCCCTCTCTTCTAATTATTTTCTAGATTCTAGAACTAGTAGAGAAAGATTTTGATGCATCAATGGTCCGTGGTGTTATTAGAGTTTTTCAGCTTGATTACTCTTAGTCCAGATTGTGCAGTTGCAAACGTGGCTTAAATTGCAAGAGAGTGCTTCAAGTATCAATTTTACTTGAAGACTTTTGGCCTAAAGGTTTGAAATTTGGACTGTCAAGTCGCATGATTTTAGAGCCAAATATCTGAAGTTGGTCCTCATTCTTTTAGCTTATTTGAGACTTCCATATGATCTCATCCAAATTATCCAGGGAAAACGTTTCTTCTCTCAATTCGTCTATTACACCCTGGATCTTGATGGAGAAGCTTTTATTGTGCATTCTCAATTAAAAGTAACTACTTTTTAGTTACGGTTAAAATGATCTCTAAACTTTGATTGCCCACGCAGAAGCTTAGCCACCTATTTTTTCCGAGAAAGCTTTTGCAGGCCAAAGACAAACTCTGCCATGGTCCAAGGAAACAATCAGGGGCCATAGTCCAAGTATGTAAGTGATTGACGGACCCATTTGTCAAAAGGACATCTGTCCACAGATGACTGTTTGTTATCTAATTAAGCATCACAGCCTTGTCATTCTAGCTTTTGCTCACAGTCCAAATGCAAAAAGTCATCATTAAATGCGAAGTGTCAAATACAATACCCCGTAGCCTCTAAACGAGATCACCCCGCTAAATAAATGCATCAGATTACTCTAATTAATTATCTCAATCTCATTCCTTAAATCTGCTTAACAAAATCTAAGATTTTGAATTTACTAGTTTTTTCCGTAGTTCTGAAGCTTCCTCCGAGCAAGTACTGGAGGTATGGTCTTTTTCTCCCTTCTTGGAAATTTTTCGGAGGATTCTAGTTCAAATTTTTGCTTCAGTTATACTCTGTTGTTTTTTAGCTTCCTGGTTTTATTTATATGTTCACGATTTTTTTGTGTATATACGTTATGTTAAACGAACATCTTCTATATTTTATTATTTTTTTTAAAATAGAGAAATCAATTATAAGGATATATTCAGTTGTTCAACTTATTAAGAATTTTTCTTATTTTTGAGGTTAAAGATAATAGCTTTTGTTTCATTTGTGTCGAGCTGTGGAATTTTTTTATATTATATACTTGCATGTTTCACATTCAGTAAAAAGCTTATAGATTTTTTTGTTTGGGTTTGGTTCAACTCTGTTTAAATGAATTCATGTAAAGTTTGACTGGAATATGGGCTTTAACTCTCACTTGGCGATTGCGAGATGCAAATTAACAAAGTGAATTGTGGCATGACCATGGTATATGACTAGATAATTATTGCATGATTTAGTATAGAAGCTTAACTCTTAGTTCTCAGATTAAGAGTTGATTTTCCTCATTTTTAGGTGAATAAAACTTTCAGGAACTTCTAGAGGTTTTATTTGACTGAGCGTTAAGTTTAAGAAAGGAAAAAGTAGCTCTGCAAATTGTGGGCTTAGTCATGCCATGATAGTTTTGTGGCTATATAAAATCACGCTTTTAAAGGGTAAATGGGAGCTTTTAAATTCAATTGTTCCCATATATAGAAAGGTATCGTTCTTCTTTGGAACATAATAAGAAGGAAATAGTTTCAGATAAATGGAATAGAGGAGCTATTTGATTATCTTAGAAGAATGGACTTCACATTTTTACAGAATTTGAATGATGTAACTAAGGTATTAGTTGATTAGTCATGCTCTCGTATTACTCTCTTTTTTTGCTCATCACTCTGCTCACTCTTTTCTTTTCCACCCTGATCAAGTGTGTCTGGTTTTGTGGTTCAGCCGCACCCATTTGGTTTATCGTCATCTTGTCTCTTCTGCTATTTGCAGATATATAGACAAGTTTAATCTATTTTTAGTTAATTTATCTTCTGTAGTATCTGTAAATGCTTACTTATCAAAAAACAGTACTCCATGTCCTATCTCCGCCAAATTATTGTCAATTAGGTTCAACTTTTTACCGTCCACTTCCAACTATTGGCCCAAATTCTGCAAGGTATTGGAAACTGTTTCCTCCTGGAACTGATTGCCCCTTTCTCTTTTTTTTTTTTTCCTGGGGTCTAAAGTGTCCACAAAGTACTGTCCTAAAATGAAAATACTGTGTATGTGACGCCCAGTTTACTCTTGTTGGATGATTAAATGCACCTCTTCATTTATTCTCTCCTTAGCGTGGCCGAGTTGACATGGGTAAACTGATCTGCTGGCAGGTACTTCAGAGAACTAGTGAACGGCATATTTAGGACCTGATTTTGCGGAGATGAATCAACCTGTTCAAGGGGAAAGCTCCAGTGCTCCTGCTGTCCTTCCTTTGAAGCGAAGAAGGGGTCGCCCTCGTAAAGATCCTAGCTTAAAGCGTGTTCAAGTTCGTCCACAAGTTCCTCCACCCTTTCAACTAATGCAAGAAGTTCAACCACAACAAGTAAATATAAATGATGTAAATAATGGGATGATAGGTCAGGCTGTTACAGGGGTTGTTGAGGCTGCATTTGATGCCGGTTTTTTGCTCAGTGTTAGAATTGGCGACTCCAATACGAACTACAGGGGTCTTGTTTTTAAGCCAGGACATTATGTTCCTGTCACAGCAGCAAATGATGTAGCCCCACATGTTCAGATGATAAGAAGAAATGAGGTCCGTCCTCCGGCTGAAAACCAGCCTCAGATGCATGGCCAGAGGACCGAGCGGAATGGATCACTTAATCTTGGATCTAGGTCCTCAAAAGGCAAACAGATAGTAATGCATCCTTCAGTCCCTCCAGTGGGTTCCAGAGGCACACTAGTTCCTGTTGTGCTACAGCCTGTCAATTTAACAAATGGACGAGCATCTGGTCAAAATCCTGCATCCCAAGCTTCTAACAGGGAGTCTTCGAGGGAGAGAGAGGTCCAGATAGTTAAGCCATTAGCTATGCTGCCACCTGAAGGACCAGTAACCCCCGGTCAGTTACCACCTGAACCAACTCATGAAACACTTCCTTCACAAACTCAAGTCGGCAGCAAAGTAGCAACTGGGCAGAAAGAAGATGGCTCTCTTAGCAAGGGAACAGAAGTAGTGCAAGGGAAAGAGGTGAAGCCAGTTGTATCAACCAACGTAACAATGCCCGCTGCAGTTGCCAAGGTGTCTCAACGATCTGGGCCAGCACCAAAAAAAGATACTGGAAATAATGAGGCTTCTCACGAGGTGTCAGCAGAACGTCCACCTGTGCCGCCAAAACAAGGTACCATGAATCAGGTTCCCTCAGCAAAACCCAGTGAACCAGTAAACCCCCCTCTTCATACCCAGGCTGCATCCGTTGCAAAGCCGTTGATGAATTATGGCACTGGCAGGATGACCGAACTTCTACAGGTAAGTTTACCAAAACTTCAATATTCATCTTGAGCTCAGGAGTTTACTACGTCAATAAAGATCTGTTTTAACTTCTAAGTCCTGAAACTTTTCCTGCATGAAGGCTGTCCAAGAAAATCTGATGGAGAACCAGTTGCGTCGTGCTGGAGAATCAGGACTTGGTGCAATGACGAGTCCAACAACTGATGGCAGTAAAGAGGAGACAAGCGTTCAGTAGCATAGCAGTAACATCCGCGTATTCTCATCTCTGAAACTCACATCCCGTAGACAGTGCAGATTGTATAGTGCTAAGTAATATCCCAAAATGGCACCCGGTTAGCGTCACCCAAATGTCGTAAAGCTTATCTTGTTATGTTAAACAGTTCAGATTAGAATTTTCCTTTATCGTAGAAGTTAAAACGCTTCCAACGCTCATGGAAGCTGTGTTTATAATGGTGGATTATCATTTAAATACTTTCGTCTACCTGCCTTGCAATCTTATTGAATTAATTATACCATGTTGCTATGTCAAGGTTGGAGCCAACTTGTGCAGAGGTGGCCATTTGATATTGTAAATTCTAGTTTTGAACTAGTACGATTTGCTGCACTTGACTCAAGGGCCTTCTACCTCCACACGGTGGGGGTAACATTTACGTAAACTCTACCCTCTTCAGACCCCACCTATGAAATTACACGTCCAAACCCATGTCAGGTTTTGATAGCCAAAATACATGGGAAGATGCGCTAGAATAATGATCAAAATTGAGCACAAAACTATCACAACTCTACTAATTTCAATTCTAATTTATCATTTGACATTGAACTCTGAATGTATCATACAAAAAGTGGGACTTTTCGACGTCCAAAAATTCGTTTTTCAACAGTTCAAAACTGGAAAATCTATCTCCTTTGGATATCACAACCAAAACAAGAACCGCCTGAGTGAACTCTTCCTCTACCTCCAAACAAAACAACTTCAATATACAATTTTAACGCGCTCTAACAAAGAATAACCTGCTCAATACTATAAGATCGAAAACTTTTAACAAAGAATCACCCTGCCAGAGATTGAGAAGAAACGAAAAAAATGAATCTCAATTGCCAGCATCATTTCACCTACAAAAGTATATTCACGCGAACTTGATAGGCAGAAAACCATCAGATCCTGGGACTTGCATCGGCCGCATAACAGGAAAAGACGGCTGTGTAATAGGAATGCTTGGCATAGTGAATGGTTGTAGCCCTGTTATAACTGGGGAGGTCACATATAGCTGAAGTGCTTGTGGTGTTGTACTTACTGCAGCAACGATGGAGTCGGTTATTGTGCCAGTAAAATACAAACAACTTATCACAATAATGTAAATATGGACTCAATTATTATGCCAGTAAAATATAGGCAACTTTATCACAGTCATGTAATACGTCCAATGTCCGAACAGGAGTACAACATATTAGAGAGCTATGCGTATAACAATTCAGAATATCTACACATCAAATCATCATTCAGGTGAAAAGGGTTAATGCAGTAAGTTGTAGTTAGCCACAAATTGTTATGCATCATTTGGTTGAAATTGCAAGCCAATGACAAAGAGGTCACAAATTCATGCTCAACGAACATATATAGTCAAACAAAAAGGAACTGCTAAGGTATCAACGACTGCTAGAACTTTCCACAAGCTCTATCCCTGCTACTATCAGCAGTGCAGTGGATACAACTTTTGGGCATCTACCATGACAGAGATAAGACATTTAAAAGTCTTCATCCTTATATCCCAATGTGCAAGCTTGAATTTTTTATATAATAATTTGCTACGGCTACAAGCAGCAATTGCATTTGGCAGTTCTTATACTAAACAGACTGTAGAGCGTTATGCATTCCGACCCCCAAATATAAGTATCTGAAGCTATTAGCAGCTATTGGATTTAAATCAATACTTAATAGACATCTGGACCACTCCTAAGTTCTCGTTATCTATACTATCTTAAAAGTGGGAAGTCATTAAACTAAAAGCTAAAATTACTAAAGCATCCTTTTATTACTACCTTAAAAGTTGACAGCCCTCAATCTAAAAGTTAAACTACCCGGACTTGATGAGCCCTTAAGACCCCTATATCAAAGATAAATAACTATAGGAAGGGTTTACATGGCTTGGGGACGTTTTTAGGATTAGAAAAGAGCCCTGCGCCGCGAAATGGGCACCCCGCGGCAGCCCCGCGCAGCGAATGACACCACGATGGGCTACTGCCTTGCCATCACGGTTTCGTCGATAGTTCTCTGTTTTTATTATATTTTTTGGACATTAGAGTTTTTTCACACCCTTAAGTTGTTCCCAATCCTTTATGTACGTGTATAGGGCATTGAAAACGACTTTACATCTTAGAAACCTCTCTATCATTGTTCAAATAGCAAAAGAGGAGAAAACCACCTAGGGTTTAATAATTCTATGCTCCAAGGGCCAATTTACACTACGTTCTCTCCATTAGAAGGTATGTAGAACTATCCCAACTCTCATGGGCATAAGTATGATGTTTTATTAAGCTTTAGAGCGTATATGTATATGTATGATATGGGTTTTGAAATTGTTTGCAGAGCATACATTATAAACCCCGTTTTATGATGAAATTTTGTATTTACTATGGGACTTTTCCATAAACTTGAGGTGTATTCGTGTGTATATACGTTATGGTTTTCGAGAATTGATTTAAGAGCTTGATTTGTGAAATTTCCTCTCTCATGATGAAATCTACTTGCCTTAATATGTTATGGGTTGTTCAAATGCATGATTAAAGGCTAGAGTTAAATGATTTTCTATTAATGGTGAATTGATATGGTTTTATGTTCCAAGAGAGGGTTTTGTATTATGTTCTAAATGCTCTTTTGTAATTAAACGGAGGATTTCATGTGATTTATGCAAGAGATGGCCACCATATGATAAAGTCTTGAAAAGAGAGTGTTTTTGCATTAGTTTCCATAGGATATTTGAAATAAGAACTCTCATGTGATGTTTAACTCTTTTGGTAATCATTAACATGTTTTAAAAAAGGGACTAAATATGACATGACATGAAATGGCTTACAAGTCTAGGTATGAAGATACCTTTTATGGAATGCCCTTAACATGAATGAAATGAATGTTCTCAAGCATGAAGCATGTTTTAAAAAGACTAAAATTAGGCTTAAAGAGAGCTAACTGGTTACCCGAAGAAGGCATGAGTTCAGATAACTCATTGCTGAAAATCGTGTTTTGCCGACGCGGGATTTATGATATATTATCCAGCAAGGGGGATAATATGGTATGTCCGCAAAGGGGGCATACCTTCACATGAAACTCCAATCCTTGCGGCAAACTCGGATTAGGGGATTGGCCGACGAGTAAATGGCGAATTCCATATAGCCCGTGGGATTGTAGAAATGTAGGGTGTACTATTTAGCTCAGAATTAAATCAAAGATAGAGTCCATGTTTTACGAGGGTGATTGCAGCTTTCTAAGTATGCCCATGTATTTTGATCTTTATTATGTTAAATTGCTTTCCCAATGCTCTTGATTATTTTATATGAATTATATGTATTTTTGGATTTTTGCTGCATACCAATACATTCCAAGTATTGACCGTCCTCGGGCGGCTGCATTGTCTCATAATGTAGGTTCCGAGGTACAATCCCGCGGTCCACCGCATCAGTAGACTTCCTCCAGAGTTCAGAGTTGATGAGCCTCCCTTGTTTCGAAAGACATCTATCCAAATGTATGTTTCCTTTAGTTTCATGGTCCAGCTGGGGGCCTTGGCCCAATTTAGACAGACTAGTATTCAGTAAAGGTTTCGTAGACGGGATGGAGTTTTATGTTTTTAGTACAACTTTATATATTAAATTTGATTATGAGACTATCCCATGTTTCAGTTTATTCTTCCGCTACATTTATAAATTATGCTTATGGTATTATGATAAGGGGTCTCTCGAGCCCTTGTGGTTTGGGATGCCCGTTGCAGCCAGGGCTTCGGCTCGGGTTGTAACATCACCCTTTTATTAACTCAATTAAATACCATATTTAATTAACTTTACGAAAACCTAACGCCCATGGAAAGCCACCGGTTCAGTCATATGCATGTTTCTAACATTGCTACTATTTAGTTTCTTCTCTATTCATTGCTCTCTTTGATTCAAAATCTTGGTAGATACTACTTCCTTTTCTATCTTGCTTTTCATGAGAACTTTAAAGTGAATTACATCTATTGCAAAAGTTTTACCCAAGTGGAGAATCAAAATAGATTTGTATAGTGAATCACACATCTACTAGCAAATACCAAAAGAAAGTCATCACATCATATTTTTAAATTCGGCATTATTGACTAGGTGCTATCATAAAGCTATGTATCGACAAAGTACTAAAATCATAAGATTTTAATTGCCATCTCAAAGTGATCAAGTTTGTTTGTTTTCCTTCATGACTAGGTAAGTACCATGCTTTTTTTGTCGGCCAAACGATTATACTCCCTCCGTCTCATATTACATGGTATGTTTTCCTTTTGCACAACTCTTAAGGAGAAATTAATAAGGAGTACAAATTGACTAACATGACTCTATTAAATTCACATTAAATGTTGTCATTACCTATTGGAGTTAATTACTTCCATTAAATTACTAAGAATAAAATTGAAAAAGGGTATTTAATTATCTCTTGATTCTTTAAACATGCCAACTATTTTGAGACAAATATTTTTTGACAAACATGCCAAGTAATATGAGACGAAGGAAGTATGTAACTTCACATATTTTATAAAGTATGAATCAATTCTAATTTAGTAAAACTAATCAAAAAGGTGGAACTACCCAAATTCTTGTAGTGTTACTCCTGTATCTCTGATGGAATGAAATGCTACTTTTTTTTTATGAGAAAGAAATGAAATGCTATTTTTAAAAACATTTCTAGTCTATTTGAGGTGATGGTGAAGAACTATTCATGAAGTGTATTAGCTTCTAATCATTTTGTGAGTTATGTTTCTTGCATTGATCAGGTAAACAATTAATGTCTTGACAAGGTGCTTAAAAAGATAGATGACCAACATAGTAACATACTTACCTGTTCTTAATTTGTTGTCGTCCTTACTAAGAATAAATATTCCTTAATAATTGTCATTTCACAAAATCAAAGCATAATTTTTATTTTCTTTTGCCACTTTTACCCTTAGTCATAAATATGACGAGATATCAATAAAGTGCAAAAAAGAGAAGTATTAAATAGAGAAGAGTAAATAATAAGGGTGATTTAGTTAATTTAGCAAGTAGTTTACATTTTTCTTAAAGGGAGACGAGTGCGAACAAAAATGGTGACAACTATTTAAGAACGGAGGGAGTAATATTCTATTGTAATTGCACTTGTTGAAGATCATATTTGAAACACTTAAAACTTATAAAATTTCAACATTTAGATTTAACAACTCATTACTCATGTGCTTGTATATTTACTTTGCTTCAGCCTCCAAAAATGAAATAAGGAAGACAATTAAATTGATGCAACTTTGTGTTGGTTTGTTACCAAATTTTTGTATTTACTTTTTCTTTCAAATGGTTTATGCATAGAAAATACCACAATTCTAGAAGTTCAAGAAATTAAACTTGGTGATGGTTATCATAGCTGAGTAGTACATACAGTTATTTACCTTTTCCGGAATTAAAATGCTTGAAATGAAAGGAGAGAAAAAAAAATAGATGTTTTTTCATCTATGCACATGCTTGTATCTCATAAAATCAAATTAAGTAAAAAGATCACATGTACATTTATCTTTGTAGGTACAAAAGATATATATTCAATCATCTTGACCTCGACAAATAGCCCTCATACTTGGCATACCTTAAATGTGCCATGAACACATACCTTGATGCTTAGGAGGATGGATCTGATGTGGAATTAATGGAGGACGTGAGGATACTTGAGAGAACCCCACTGCACTCTGAACGACGTCCTTTTGACAAGATAACAGAGAGAAGAATCAGAAAATTGCAACACAAAAAAATACTCAGAAAATCAGATAAGAGGAAAGTAACTAAGGGCAGTCCAAGGAAATAGAAAAGAAAATATCTACTCAGTCAAAAAATTTGTCCGCGAAAAAAAGCTATACAAAGTATTCGCCTTACATGAGAAAGAGGATGCATATAAAAAAGCGGTCCCAATCGTCCAACCATAACCTGAGAACATAAAGAATTTTAGAAGTGGCATTAACGTCTACAACCGTCATACAAGCACAAAAAGAATAACAGGATGGCATGCTATTGTCCTGAGGACGTCATTTGTGTTATAGGGCCACAGTCCTTGACATGACAAGCCTCAGTGACTCTACAACTATGGTGGCAGAGCTTTCTTTCCAGTCTAATAAAATAAATAGCTTCACAAAGACAAAATGGCATGGTAATTTCCCTTACATTTTGAGAATTTGGATGCACATAACCATTTGCAGCCTGAAGATGGTGATACTGACTGGCATACCTAGCTGGCTGAGTCCTGCTTCCCATGTATCCAATTGTCTACATATTAACAAAGAAAGGCTTCAGAAAACTATGCATCAGCGTCAAAAGTCAAAACAGTAATAACTGATACTGTTTAAGTATGACGTAGAATAATGGAGACGATTGGTTTAACTTGTCTGATGTAAAGCTGTAGCAACTAATTTGAAACGGCATCTGGTAAATGTCATTGCTGACTAAGAAAGCAGTGCCTTTTTTGGTAAACTGCATATTATAATATCAAGAAGTAGAATCCCAATTATTTTCTTCTACCTTCAACTATTTCTCTTCAAACAACAGAAAGATATATCATACCACATGTTTTATGGGAAACCATTTAATTAACTATACTTACGTTGACATATATATATCAATTAACTTTCCTAATGTATATCAGTGACATAATTAGATTAAATGATGCACAGCTGCATAATAGTCTCCATTATAAACCAACAGGCTAGTCTTCAAAGACCATCCCACAGAAGTGTGCTGTGGTTATGTTAGTAAGATACAAATTCTTATGGTTAATACGGTTGGTTGGTTCAGGTCCGAAGGAATGGTGGTCAATCAACTGAAACAATATTTTAATCAGTAATTAAATCCAAGTTATAACTCTAGAGCTGCATTTTCAAAGTAAGATTAAGTAATTATGATCACATACCGGTTGAGCATACTGTACATCCGAGCCACCATTTACAGCTGCCAAATTATTATACGGGACAAACTTGATGGGCACAGATGGACGAGGAGCAAACGGGATGATTTCAACTTCAGGCTCTGCTGTAGCAACAGGTACTACAAGACACGAATCTGGCATGTAAGTCATTGTTGGGATCACAGGAGGTGTAACAGTTCTATGCTGCAAAGCAGATGGAGAAAATATCTTTGCCCCAGGGTTGAGCTTAGACTCCTAGAGAGAAGGAAAATCAACAGTCATAAATCACCATAAAAGATGAATAATATAGGAGTAACAAGGAGAAGAATTTCCAAAATCTCAGCGTACCGCAATAATTTTGGCATCACCATAAACCTACCGAAAATATTAGCTTATATAACCTTGAATACATGGAACAACTAAGAATTTTTATCATGCACCTACAACAATGGACCCCACTATGTTCCTTTACCTTTGTACTAGCATTCTGAATTGAACCGCATGAAGGCACCAAATCAGCTGGATCTGATGATGAGCTGACGCATGAGACTGAGGTAGTTGGAGCACCAGAGGAAGTAGAGCCCAAACAAGGAGTCTTGCCTAGAGTCTGCTGCTCATGACTGTGCCGCTCATTATCCTGACCATTAAGTTTGGTTGAGGAAAGGGGAGGACTACCACCAGATATGCCATTTGATGACAACTCCGAGTTTGTTTTGAAGTTAACATTCTCAATGGCATTTGCTCGAGTTACAGAAACATCCACTGCAAGTGAAAAATTTGTAATACCATTCATGAGTGACATTCTTTTGGTTTATGATAGATATATACAATACAGAAAGAACTTAAAGATCTCACTATCTACCAGCAATCATCAATTGTGTTAAGAGTTCTATTGCAGAAGAAATAGCATATTTCAGTAAGGAATTTCCTTCACCATTAAGTCTTGAAACCATTCTTAGCATGGACGAAGTCACAAAAATTGATTCAATTCTTTTTTCCTTTTCTTTCTTTTAAGTGATATGTGGGGCCAGCAGTGCTTTTACACTTTCCTGGTTTCCCCTTAGGTGATTTGTGTCCTTCCATAAGGACAACCCTCTCTTGACCATTGATTCAATTCTTTTATAGCAATTTTTAATTGGTTATACAGAATGCTAAATGAGGGAAATCGGAGATTTGGTTGAATATGATTCATCATGAAACTTGGTCAACAAGAGACACTGCCTAATCTGTTCTCCAACCACCAAGAGGTCCACAAGAATTGATATGATATAGTGAGAACTGAAGGATTAAATAAATACTCACGATTTGAGCTTGAGCCTTGAACTTCAAAGATCTACAAAATGAAAGAAACATAAATAAGTGCTCATTAACTAATAGCAAATAGATCACATCTTTTTATCTCTCATTTGATGTTCAGCCAATGTTAGGATTAACATACAGTTCTCTCCTTTAGAGACTCATGGCTCTCTCTGCAGTTACTTTGCTTATTGATTAAGCCATCTCGCGCATATCTGTCATAGTTGACATGAATGGAAATAAGTTAGTGCCTAGTCGATAAATATAGGAGAAAAATTAAGGTTACAAGAAGCAAGACAATAATCTCATGAGGGAAAGGGCAGGAACCCAGCAGGTATCAGATATTGGGGCGACCTTCCCCTAATTTACTGTCCATCAGATAGCAAAACTGCAAACATCAGCTATCCATTGTGTTGATTCAGCAGTACTAAAATAATAAGATGGTTAAGGTAATTTATGCCAGAAAATTTCACTTTTGACTTTCACCAAATTTTGCCAAAGAAATCATATCCCTCTTTAAAAGGAGTAAGATGATACCTGCTAGTATTTTTGGGTGTGTATGGGCAGAAAGGAACAGCAAATGTTTTGAAGGTTTATCAACTCCGAATCACTCTCTCAAGGCTAGAGTCTTTTGTATCTATATACTTGGCATACCCTTTCACCCATAGATTCTCCTCAGTACTTTTTGAACTTTGGTAGCGGCCTGTGCTAATTTAGTCTTTTTTATAATGGAGCTAACGAAGTTTTGTTATCTTCCAAACTTTTGTAGTATTCTGCATCTTCTTGACACCAGCAATGAAATTTCTTATTACTTCATCACCCCCTCAACCCCCCACCCCCACCCTTCTTGATGGAGACCTTGGTTACTGTGTGTGGATGATGCCTACACTAAGATGCTACTTAAATAAGGTGAACTGCCTTAATTGCAGTTCGCTGAAGTGTTTAAGTACAGAGCTTACTTATCACTTTATTAGGTATCTTCCTATCACATTGCACTTCTCCCAAAACACCCTCTATATAGCCATCCCAAAACTAGTGATAGAACAAACAAATACATCTGGGTGAACAAGCTTTCTAACTTCACTTATCAGCCTATATATGAACAAAAAGATTATTAGCCAGAACTGACTAAGAAATTACTTTACCATTATTAGTTATCCGCTCTATAGATATTCATCAGATTGGTTTCAATATATATATTTTTTTCTTTCAATAATTTAATGGCAGAATCTGAAGAACAAGCCAAAGTAATGTCTGCCGGAGCAATATGTAACTTTTCCATGCAAAAGCTGACAGATCAAGAGGCACTTCTAACAATGAATATGTAATGAGTCTAGCCAGCACAAACCTTTCTTTACTAGCTTTATCTCCGTCCATGGTAGACAACTTGGACTTTGTTGCTTTCATATCCTTCGTCTTGCATTCGGGATAAGTGATATTGCTACAAACGGTACCTATATTATCTCCATTGAAATGTCCTGGAATATTATCAGCAGATACCATAACCCCCTGCAAAGTACAAGTATAAGCAGAGAAAAAAAGACCAACCATAGAGGAAACACATAGGCATTGCAGAATTGGAATGTCCAAAAGCATACCTTTACGACAACTTGGACAAGATCTTCGGACAGAATTACGAGTGTTTCTATCAAACCTCCATGTGCAACATTCGACTCTCGACTACCCTTCTTAGTCATCTTTGCCCTCTTCAAAACAATAGCTAATCCAAGAATCGAAAAGAGAGAGATGACAATAAGGATTCTTGTAAGTCCCTTACTTGGTAAGCTAAACACTTGACCCATGGTACTGTAAATACCGCAATCAGTAAATCAAATCAACTAACCCTCAGAGGTCGTTGGTAGGATGTATTAGAGAATCTAATTACATATACTAGACATGGTATTATTTTATCTTTTGTTTGGTAGGATTTTCAGCCTATGTATAACTAATACAGTTATACACCTTATTCAGTATTACAAGGTGCAATAGCATATACATAGCAAACCATGAATTAGTAATACAAGGGCTATTACTACATGGATAAGCATGGTTAAAGTTAAAGACAATGGACAAGAAATATTCCAGCGCAACTAATCCCAACATTACTAGTACAGCCTATTCAGCATTGCACACTTACTCAAGAGAGTAGTCTAGTGGTCAATGAGGTAGTTGAAAACCACGAGGCCTCATATTCAAATTTTAAAGGAGAACGAAACACTAGGTAATTTCTTCTCATCTGTCCTAGCCTTGGTGGACAGAGTTACCTATTTCTTCTCATCTGTCCTAGCGCTGGTGGACAGAGTTACCTGGTACTTTTCGCTAGTGGAAGGTGACAAGTATCCCGAGGAATTAGTCGATGTGTGCGCAAGCTAGCCAGGACACTAGAGTATCAAAAAAATTGCACCCTGGTCAGCACTATTCTTATACACTCTACCAAACAACACTTTAATCCCAAATTATTGAAATCAGCTACATGAACCCTATGTAATCATTCCCCACTATTCCTCTCTATGAAAGCCACAAAAAGTACAAAATCAAAGACTAGAATATCCTCACATTCTCTTCATTTGCAGTGCAAATACTTAAAATAAGATATGGAAAAAGGTCTACAGAGTCATGGAAACATCCAAATGGGATACCGAAACTGATCTAGTCCAAACAAAAAAAACCTTAACAACAACTACCCAGAATAAGGCTAACACCACAATAGACACCACCAAGCCTAAACTCGTTGAAAAGCAAGACAACACTCCATTACCTACTAACCTTCTACGCCCTCCACATCCTCCCATTTAAGGTCATTGTCCTCTGTAAGCTGAAGTTGCGACATATCTCGTCTAATCACCTCTCCCAATACTTTAACTTCCAATGGAATATTCTCACATTCTTCATTCGAAATGAAAATACACAAAATAACAAATTTACAAGACATACAACCGAGATTGATTTCCACTAAGGAGGCTCAAAATACGACGAAGTAAACACACAAAGAAGCCAAAAAGGATTCAACATCTACTACACATACATTATAACAAAAAGTACAATTTCAACCATGTATAAACAGTCTAATTTTATGCGAAATCCTAGCTCCGCCACCCAACAGGATCATACAACCAAGATTGATTTCCACTAATGAGGCTCAAAATACGACGAAGTAAACACACAAAGAAGCCAAAAGGATTCAACATCTACTACACATACATTATAACAAAAAGTACAATTTTAACCATGTATAAACAGTCTAATTATATGCGAAATCCTAGCTTCGCCACCCAACAGGATCATACAACCAAGATTGATTTCCACTAAGGAGGCTCAAAATACGACAAAGTAAACACACAAAGAGGCGAAAGGAATTCAACATCTACTGCACATACATTATAACAAAAAGTAAAATTTCAACCATGTATAAACAGTCTAATTTACGCGGAATCCTAGCTCCACCACCCAACAGGATCCAGATCGGATGCCAAAACTAATCTACTCCAGTCCAGAAACCAATATAATCACATTACAAATCAATAAATCTCAAAAGGTTCTTCATAAAACTCACCATAATCATCATCATCATCAACAGAAGCAGTATGAAAAATACCGGAATAAACAGCACCATCTTTGATATAAACATCAACAGGTAAACCAATAATACACATAGTAGTGAATAGCAAAGCATCGCTAAGTGTAGCACCACCATCTTCCGCCGTAAATTTGTAACCCATAGCTCACTTTTTACGCACTTTTTCAACTCTACAATAATAATTACTGATATATTTCAGTGTATATTTGATTTGTATATTGTGTATATTATTCAAATTGTATAGAAATCTGAAGAAAAAAGGATTGATTTATTTTTTTTATTATTGATATTTATTGCAACATGGGAAATTGAATCGAACGTATAAAAAGGAGCACGAAGAAGTACCCTCGCAACAAAAAGGAAAGCGTGTAAGCTGTATATTTGTTTTTTTGTTTTGCTTATATGCCCTTGTTGTTTGGGTTATTTCTATTATTGGGTTTTTGATTTTTTTTTGTTGACGGATTTGCCCTTGCCAAATATAGAGCAGCAACCTCGATTACCTTCTCGTTAATGTTTTTGATAACGTGCGTGCAAACTAAAGATGTTACATATATTTAACACAAAGGGGATGGCGTATCCCGTGTAATGACACAAGTAGAGTTTGAAAAGATGAGAGCTTGTTTGTATGATTGTTACCTATTGGATTGTCTTGTTAGTCGACGTATAATGTTGTATTATTTTATGTTGTTCGAGTATAGTATTCTTTTATAGCAATACTTTTCTGTTGCTAGTTATTATTCTTCTTACGTCCACTAGTTATTTTACAAACTATTTATGTCTTAAACTAAAGAACAACGAAATAATTTCACTACATCGTTGATAAAATCTGAATACATTCCACCTTCTCCACATCCTACTTATGTAGCTATAGTGCTACACGAATGTGTTATTATTTTGCTGTGAACTATGTTCTTCATTTAAAAATAGTTGACTCTTATTATCTCGACACTCTTCTTAATAAAATATTTACTAGAAGATTAATTTATCAAACTGACCTTATTAGTCATGCTTTGAAAATATAAATTTAAGTATTATATTTTTTATATAGTCATTTAGTGATAGGGATAATATTAAAACAATATAATAAACTTCTATTGATTTTATAAATGAGATAACTAAATTGAAACAAATAAGGAGTTATTTGGCTGGGAAATTAGTTATCCTACAATTAACTATTCGAGATTAGCTATCTCACCCTCATTACTCAAGAAGAAATAAAAATAACATTATAATTTCGAGATAACTAATCTCGAGATGAATTATTCCATATATTTTATTCTAACCAAATATAGAATAAATTCATCCTAAAATTAGTCATTCCTTATTCCGCTTGCCAAACGACCCCTAACACGACAACTAAAAACAAAGTGACCCGTTTAATAAAGTGACCCGTTTGACCCACCCATCTAACACATCTAATGGGCCAAAATACGAACCTTAAATCTCCTTAAAACCCTCCGCCGCCGTCATCACCAGCTCAGCCTTAAATCCCGCCGTCCGTTCCCATTTCCCTTCCCGGCGACACCAATTCTGTCAACAGAACTCTAATTATCTCTTCAATTAACCTCAATTAACCCCTAATTGTCAATTAGCTCAGCTAAATCCAAAACCCTAATTGCAAAATTATGAGAAATCACGAGTCAAAATCCCGGAAAGTGAAAATACAGAACCGGTTATCGGAAGTTAACGAAATTGAGCTACTAGAAGCATGGATAGAGTCGGTTAAACCCGAATCCGGGTCAAACCCGTTATCATTTGACCCGTTAACGAACAAAGCTCCGGTTGGACGTTTACCGGATGGTTCATTTTCTAGGTATGCTGGTTGTGATAGGTTTAGTCAGTTGCCGGTTTCGAAGAAAACTAAGGATGGGTTAACTCAGTGTAAGTATAAAACTATGACTGACATTCAAAGGGCTTCTTTGCCGCATTCTCTTTCTGGGAGGGATATTCTTGGAGCCGCGAAAACTGGGTCAGGGAAGACGTTGGCTTTTGTTATTCCGGTACGTTTGCAATATGGATATGTAGTTTATTTTACTGAGTTAATAGTCAAAAAAAAATTAAAATATTGATTTTTTCGAGTTTTACAGCTGAGTTATCATGAGTGCGAGTTTAATATATGAAGTATAACCAACTAATTATCAAGACACATCATAGTTCAGGTAGGAAAAGGGAACAATTGATAGTTGAGTTGTATTTTGATAAATTGTTGGTGATAGTTTAGTATGGAATGTTAAAACTACAAACCCAACAAATAATGGTGAGTGGTATTGATATAATAATAAAATAAGTGTGTGGTTATATGTTTGTTCAATAATAAAATAAGTGTGTGGTTATATGTTTGTTCAATAATAAATTAAGTATGTGGTGTAAATATATGGTACACTTAGCAAATTTGTGTCCATATAATTGTGTAGTCATTTCCTTATAAATAGGCTTTAAGTTCATTGTGTAAGATGCACCAAGCAATACAAGCTTATCTATTGCTTACTTCTCTTCTTTCTCTATAAGCATCTTTTCTTGTTCATTTTCTTGAGGTCTCGGTTTAGTAATTTTCTCTAGTTTCGGTGTTCGATCCTGAGGTGTCCGTTGTTCTACAATTGGTATCAGAGCTTGGTTGGAGGAGTGATAATTTTTCCTTGTCCCGTGATTGCAGCATTGTCTGATCTTTCACAGGAAGGAAATTTTTCCACTCGTTCACTAACCTCTGTATGAGACACTATTAATACATAGTGTTCCTCACTCTGGTGGAGTTTGTTCGAAGGTTCCTAGCTTGGTCGGTGCTTGTCCGTGTGAAGTATTGTTCATGTTCAGCCTTGATAGTATTCCGACGGCACGATGACAGACCTGCATGCTGTCGGCGGAATGGAGAAGCTCAACAACAACAATTACAACACATGGTCAACTTGCATAATGTCGTATATGCAAGGGCAAGACCTATGGGAGGTTGTCAACGGAACTGAAGTAACACAGCCAGAAGCAGAGGATGCAAACGGCATGTTGAGAAAATGGAAAATAAAAGCAGGGAAAGCAATGTTTGCATTGAAAACAACTGTTGAGAAGGATTTGCTAGAGAAAATCCGAGATGCAAAGACCCCAAATGAAGCTTGGGATACGTTCGCCAAGCTGTTCTCGAAGAAGAACGACTCTAAGCTCCAACTTCTTGAAAGTGAGTTATTGTCGGTGACTCAGGGAAATATGACTATTGCACAATATTTCCACAAAGTACAGTCACTGTGTCAAGAGATTTTCGAACTGGATCCAGAGGCTCGTATTAATGAGACTAGGATGAAACGAATTATCATCCACGGTCTGAAGCCAGAATACAGAAGCTTTGTCGCTGCAGTACAGGGATGGCAAAATCAACCATCACTTGTAGATTTCGAGAATTTGTTAGCTGGTCAAGAAGCCTTAGCTAAACAAATGGGAGGAGTCTCACTAAAGAATGATGAAGAGGCACTCTATGCCAATATAAGGCAAGCGGAATTTCAAGCAGTGAAGGAATGATGGATCCAAGAAAAATGATGACGAATCAAAGGGTCATCAAGGCGAAGGAAGCACTCGTGAAGGGAGAGGATCGAAGAAATATGAAAACAAGAAAAGATTTGAAGGGAAGTGCTACAAATGTGGGAAAAAGGGCCACATGGCAAAGACTTGTCGTTCGAAGGAAAAATCTGTGGAAGGTAATGTCGTTACCTCCAACAGTGAAGAAGAATGGGATGCGGAGGCATCCTTTGCTGCTAAGAGGAGGAGTTAGCCCTTACAGTAACAACATCTAGTAAAATCGATTATGAAAATGACTGGATCGTTGACTCAGGTTGCTCGAACCATATGACGGGTGATAAAGATAAGTTGAAAAACTTATCAAAATACAAGGGAAGTCGTGTGATAGCAAACAACTCTTAGTTACCAATTGCTCATGTTGGTAATACAGTGGTGTCTCCTCATAGCAACAGTATTGAAGTGACACTTCAAAATGTCTACCATGTTCTGGGAATGAAGAAAAATCTTCTTTCCGTGTCACAGTTAACATATTCAGGCCATTTTGTTCTATTTGGTCCACAAGATGTGAAGGTATATTGTGACCGTGAGATTTCCAAGGAGCCAGTGATGAAGGGACGAAGATTAGAGTCGGTCTATGTGATGTCAGCAGAAACGACATACGTAGAGAAGACAAGAAGGAACGAGACGGCAGACTTGTGGCACATGCGGTTGTGTCAAGCTAGATGTGATGATGAGGAAGTCGATGCTAAAAGGACTTCCTAAACTTGAGGTGAAAACAGACACAATTTGTCCAGGCTGTCAATATGGGAAGGCTCATCAATTCCCGTATGAAGAGTCCAAATTTAAAGCAAAGGAACCATAGAGTTAATCCACTCTGATGTGTTTGGACCTGTTAAACAAGCCTCCATTGGTGGGATGAAGTACATGGTAACCTATTGATGATTTTTCCAGATATGTGTGGGTTTATTTTATGAAGGAAAAATCGAAGACTGTCAAAATTCAAAGAATTTAAAAAGGTTTCAGAAGCAGAGGTCAACAAAGGCATTGGATGTCTACGCATTGATAATGGGGGAGAATATACTTCAGATGTTTCTGACTTTCTTCAGGAGCGTCGAATACGCCATCAGTTCACATGTGCGAACACTCCACAACAAAATGGTGTTGCGGAAAGGAAGAATAGGCACCTGGCAGAAATATGTCGAAGTATGCTTCATGCAAGGAACGTACCGGGACGTTTTTGGGCGGAAGCGATGAGAACTGTGGCTTATGTAATCAATAGGCTTCCTCAACAAAAGTTACATTTCCTTTCACCCTTTGAAAAGCTATGGAACATGAAGCCTACAGTTAGCTATTTTCGAGTTTTCGAATGTGTATGCTATGTATTTGTGCCTAATCACTTACGTAGCAAAATGGATAAGAAAGTTGTAAGGTGTATCTTTGTTGGCTACGATAGTCAAAGAAAAGGGTGGAGATGTTGTGATCCTGTATTTGATGAAACTTCTTCATGGTGGTCATCAGATAAGGAGACATTGCCAGACTCAGATATTCTGAAGGATGAATTACAGGTTTCACAAATTCAGATGAGTCTAGGTGAAACTGATGTCGTTAATGATAGTGGAGATGTCGAAGAAGGTGCAACTCAGAATCCATGGCAAACTGGTGTATACCATCATCCAAGCGAAGATGGTGAGCCTTGTGAAGTGGAAGCACCAACTCCACTTAGAAGATCAACAAGAGTTCCGAAGCCGAATCCAAAATATGCTAATGCTGTTATATTGGATGAGGTCGATTCAGAAGAGTTGTAGACATTTAAAGAAGAATCTCAAAAGCCAGAATGGACCAAAGCAATGAAAGAGGAGATTGCTGCTCTTGAACAAAATCAGACTTGGGATCTTGTTCCAAAGTCAAGAGATGTGAAACCTATCTCGTGCAAGTGGATTTACAAGATAAAGCGTCGTACAGATGGATCGATTGAGAGGCATAAGGCTCGACTGGTAGCTCGAGGATTCTCTCAACAATATGGGCTAGATTATGATGAAACGTTTAGCCCGGTGGCGAAGCTCACAACCGTGCGTGTCCTACTGTCTCTAGCAGCTAGTAAAGATTGGAACCTGTGGCAGATGGTGTGAAGAACGCATTCCTGCATGGAGAGTTAGATCGGGAGATTTACATGGATCAGCTGATGGGTTTTCGGAGTCAAGACCATCCTGAATATGTTTGTAAGCTTCGGAAGGCGCTTTATGGGTTGAAACAAGCAGCGAGAGCTTGGTATAGTAAGATTGTTGAATTTCTTACGCATAGTGGTTACTCGGTGGCACCTGCAGATCCTAGTTTGTTTGTCAAAGTAAATGGAGGAAAACTAGCTATAGTACTAGTATATGTCGATGATTTGATCATCACGGGAGATTGTGAAGATGAAATTCTTCGAACAAAGGAGAATTTATCGGTTCGATTCCAGATGAAAGAATTGGGTCAACTCAAGCATTTCCTCGACTTAGAGGTTGATCGTACTGAAGAAGGAATTTTTCTGCACCAGCAAAAGTATTTCAAAGATTTGTTGAAAATTTTTGGAATGACTAACTGCAAGCCGATTCAACTCCAATTGAGCAGAATGTCAAAATGTGTGCTCATGAAGGGAAGGGCTTGGAAGATGCTACTATGTATCGACAATTGGTTGGAAGTTTGATCTACTTAACACTTACGAGACCCGACAGTTCATTTGCAGTTGGGGTGATGAGTCGATACATGCAAAATCCGAAGAAACCTCACTTGGAAGCAGTTCGAAGGATTTTGAGATATGTCAAGGCGCTTGGCTATGGCATCATGTACAAGAAAGGTGGAGATTGCAAATTAGCTGCCTACTCTGATGCTGACTATGCTGGTGATCATGATACCCGACGTTCAACAACAGGGTATGTGTTTATGCTTGGATCTGGAGCAATTTCTTGGTATAGCAAAAGGCAACCAACTGTCTCGTTGTCAACAACAGAAGCAGAGTACCGAGCAGCGGCGATGGCAACTCAGGAAAGTACTTGGCTTACCCAACTTTTGAAGGATTTGCATCAACCACTAGAGTATGCAATTCCTTTGTATTGCGATAACCAATCGGCAATACGTTTAGCGGAGAATCCGATGTTCCACGCAAGGACCAAACACGTGGAAGTGCATTACCATTTTCTCCGTGAAAAGGTTCTTAAAGAAGAAATACAAATGGTGCAGGTCAAAACAAAAGATCAAGTTGCAGACCTGTTCACAAAAGGCTTGAACGGCAACAAGCTCGATAGCTTCTCTTATCAACTAGGAATGAAGACTAAGATGGAAGTTGGGTTTGAGGGGGTGTGTTAAAACTACAAACCCAACAAATAATGGTGAGTGGTAGTTGATATAATAATAAAATAAGTGTGTGGTTATATGTTTGTTCAATAATAAATTATGTGGTGTAAATATATGGTACACTTAGCAAATTTGTGTCCATATAATTGTGTAGTCATTTGCCTATAAATAGGCTTTAAGTTCATTGTGTAAGATGCACCAAGCAATACAAGCTTATCTATTGCTTACTTCTCTTCTTTCTCTATAAGCATCTTTTCTTGTTTATTTTCTTGAGGTCTCGGTTTAGTAATTTTCTCTAGTGTCGGTGTTCGATCCTGAGGTGTCCGCTGTTCTACATGGAACTCAAAAATCGAAAATTGGGATACCTTAGATTACCATTTTTCAGGTAGGAAGAGGGAGTAGTTGATATTTGAGGTCTGTTTAGTTAGATAGTTGGTGATAGTTTAGTATGGAACTCGAAAATAAAAAATTGGGATACCTTAGATTACCATCTTTCAGGTAGGAAGAGGGAGTAATTGATATTTGAGGTCTGTTTAGATAGATAGTTGGTGATAGTTTAGTATGAAACTCGAAAATCGAAAATTGGGACACCTTAGATCTATGTTGCTCGGACTCGGCTATTTTGCCGCCGAACCCGTCTCAACACGAGACTGAGGCGGGGACGGGTGCTTCCGCTGTCTCTGATTTGGTCAACCGATTTTGGAGACGTTGACCAAACTAAAGAAGAAATTTGAGGGGAAACAACGAATAATTAACAGGCAATTTAACTGAAAAAATCCCGACCAATGACCACCGTAACAGAGACGGCGTTTCTCCCACCTCAGTCGTCGTCGAACACAGTGATGTTTTTTTTTTTTTTTGTTAAAGTGACGGTCTTTATTTGTTTGTATTGTTAATAACATATATTAACACGTGTATATTAACAGATATATGTTTTAATAAAAAGTAATTTTTTTAATAAAAAGTAAAAACTAAAAAACGTGATTACTTTGACAGCACTGTGTTGATCAGTGTACTCTTACTTTGACAGCATTAGTTTAAATTCTTAATTATACTTATCCAAATTCCCGCACCCGTATCCACACTCAGATTTGCATCCTCGAATCTTAAAATTTATATTTTGACGAATCCGACTCTCGGATCCACACCCGTCTCGGATACCCGCACCAGAGTCCGAGCAACTTAGCCTTAGATTACAATCTTTCAGGTAGGAAGAGGGAGTAATTGATACTTGAGGTCTGTTTAGATAGATAGTTGGTGATAGTTTAGTATGGTACTCGAAATAAAAAATTGGGTGACCATAGATTACCACCTTTCAGGTAGGAAAAGGAAAAGGGAATAATTGATGTTTGAGGTCTGGATTAATAGATAGTTGGTGATAGTTCTGTATGAAACTCGAAAATTGGGATACCTCAGGTGTGTATTTGACCCTTCACATTTTTTTTGTACTTTAGTCATTTAGTCAAATATTTAGATTTTGTTCTTATCAGTCAACTTAGGTAGTGCATTAGACATAAATGGGTAGCTAACTCGCTATGCTTGTTATTGGATTGTATTCATTCGAAACAGGGCAAAACAGGAGTGATGGTATGCTAAGTTGATGTTTCTTTTTTTCTCAAATTGTGTAATGAGCTCAAAAAAATTATCATTATCCTCTTTTATGCTCTGTGTGCTTCACTAAACTAATCTGAAGTATTCTTGCTTACTGCTATTTTATATCCGCTTCACATTGAGCTTGTTAAGCTGCAATAAGTATTAACCTTGAGCTCCTAAAAATGGATACGGTGATGCTTACTTGGCTTACATACGAGAGAATCGAGAGCAAATGAAACATTTTACCATAGAATCTTTGATGCTTATTAGCTGAGCTCCCTCCTGAAACTGTTAATGATTCCTTCTTGCAAAGTTAAAAATGATTTAACTTTTTACCATGTTTCTTTGTGATTGTAGTGCAGACATTCAGTTTGAATTTGGTATAAACGTTGCCTTTACATTGTATGAGCTCTCTGTAAGATGGCTCTTAATGTGAAATCATCCCCTTGTTTTTTCTTGACAAAAGAATGTAGATTTTCAATCTCTTATCCCCTTGTTTTTTCTTGACAAAAGAATGTAGATTTTCAATCTCTTAGGTGGTTGCTGCTTCGATGTTTAATTTGTTAATTGAAATGTTGCTACGGTGGTTCCATCGTTATATTTTGGTGCTTTGGTGCTGGAATCCCTTAGTTCTTTAGTGGTGTGATTTCTGTTTCTTACCATTTTTGTAAATTCAGCCACTTAATTAGATTTTATGTCTAGGTACTAGAGAAATTGTATAAAGCTCGATGGGGGCCAGAGGACGGTGTTGGATGCATCATAATGTCTCCCACAAGAGAGTTAGCTGGTCAACTTTTTGAAGTGCTTAAATCTGTTGGGAAACATCATGGTTTTAGTGCTGGCCTTCTGATTGGTGGCCGCAAAGATGTTGACGCTGAGAAAGAGCATGTTAATGCTTTGAACATCTTGGTCTGCACCCCTGGCCGCCTTCTTCAGCATATGGATGAGACACCAAATTTTGATTGTTCACAACTTCAGGTCCAGTTAACAACTCTTTGCCCTCCTCCCCTCCTAAGGCTCTTTTACTATGTCTCGTCCTTGATAAGAGGCAGGGAGTACATACTCTGCATCATCAGGAATTGCTTTGTGTTTTCTCCCATTTCATTAATGTTAGTATAGAAACTGTAGACTGCCTGGGCTTTGGTGTTTGGTGCTATTTGGACTATCCTTCATTGTTGTTTCAATGTATTTTTGCGTTTCTTAGTATCATGAATCATGAACTCTTTTGGTACTTGTTTTTTGTTTCATGCCTTGTCCGCCCACGCATTTGAAAATTTTGGATTCTCTTTAAAGAGCATGACCCAGATACTTAGAAAATCGTGAAGTGTGCATGTATTTATTATGTAGAAGTACCATGTAAAAAGATGTTTCTGAAATTGCAAATTGTATGTTCCATATTGCTTTGCATCCTGTTCTTCACTGTCTTTTGTGAAAACACTTTTGTACCTGTCTTCCTCCTACGCGTTAGAATTCTTTATGTTTATGTAGTTGTTGACTTGGGTGCACTTTTCCTGGCCAGGGAACAGGTTTTAGTTCTTGATGAAGCAGATCGTATTCTTGATGTGGGTTTCAAGAAGGAATTAAATGCAATCATTTCACAATTGCCTAAACATAGGCAGACCTTATTGTTTTCAGCAACCCAGACGAAGTCTGTTCAAGATCTGGCAAGGCTCAGTCTGAAAGACCCTGAATATTTGGGTGTACATGAGGAGTCTGATACTGCGACTCCCAATCGCTTACAACAAACAGCAATGCTTGTTCCTCTTGATAAGAAACTAGACATGTTGTGGAGTTTTATAAAGGCACATCTTAACTCAAGGATATTGGTTTTCTTATCAAGCTGCAAGCAGGTATATGGACTTTCTTCTTGGGATATCCTACAATTGAGAATTTTCAATGAACATAATGAGTTTGGTATATAACGTCGTAAAGCACTAGTGACCTCGTTATATCACTTGTTTTTGAAAAAGAAAATTTTCTATCTGCTATATCGAATCGTGTTTCAGAGTATTGACTGTTCAACTTTTGCTCTATTTCTCTGGTGATGCTTCCTAACTTTCATTTTTTACCGTTCCCGATTCAACAGGTAAAATTTGTTTTCGAAACTTTCAAAAAACTCCGTCCTGGGATTCCCCTCAAATGTCTTCATGGAAGGATGAAGCAAGATAGAAGGATGGGAATTTACTCACAATTTTGTGAACAACGTTCTGTTCTGTTCTCTACTGATGTTGCTTCGAGGGGGCTTGATTTTAATAAGGCGGTTGATTGGGTTGTCCAGGTTAGTTCTTAATGTTTTTTAGAGCCGAAAGCCTGCTTTAATAGTAGTTATCTTTCATCCGTTTAAAGGATGTGGATGCTATTGTAAAGAAAGAAGAACGTTTGACATGTATATGATGCAAACTCACCTTTCAGGTGGACTGTCCTGAAGATTGTGCTGCTTACATACACAGAGTTGGGCGCACTGCTCGTTACCTTTCAGGTGGAAGATCTGTTTTATTCGTGATGCCATCCGAAATGAAAATGCTTGAAAAGTTGGAAGAGAAAAAGATTCCCCTTCGAGTTATCAAGGTAGGATTTCATCTACTTTTGTTTAACAACTGATGTGGAGGACATAAAATTATAATTTATCCACTGTCACACTGCATCTTGTTGTTTTGTTGGCTGATTATCAGTGTGAAACAGGCAAATGAAAAGAAGATACAGTCCGTCTCGGATCTACTTGCTTCTTTATTGGTCAAGTACCCTGAACTACAGCATCTGGCTCAAAGGGCTTTTGTGACATATTTGAAGTCCATACACAAACAGAAAGATAAAGAGATTTTTGATGTTACAAAACTTCCTATTGATGAATTCTCTGCTTCATTGGGTCTTCCTATGACCCCAAAAATCCGATTTCTGAAACAGAAACTTAAAGGGAAGACAGTGTCTGAAGCATTATCTCTCATACCAGAGGACACGGGCAACGAGAATTTGTTGGAACTTCCAATTAAGAAGCCAGATAGAGCTAAATCAGATGTAGAGGAAGTGGAGGAAGATCTCCTGCTAGCTAAGGAGGCACAAGAAGCTGGAGAAAATATTGACAGCAAAGGACATGATATGTATGTCAATCACTTTTCTGATTTGTCCATTAGATGTCTTGAGCTTTTTTCTTATAAGCGAGGAGCCAATAGCAAGCAGAGTGGATTGTTGGTAATCTTACTTGCACTGCATGGTGCAAATGCAATTTTAGAAAGTCTTTCATCAATCATTGATCTGCTGACCTTAAATATATGTTGATATGATGTTGCATCTCCATTATACTCTTCTTTTCAATTCTCCTTGTATTTCTCTTAGCTGCTTCTGGTTTTATAATGTCTATAATCTTCATTGTTACTGAATTTGCTTCCATTGTTTGGATTGTTTTGTAGGCTGGCCACTAGAGTTACAAAGAAAAAGAAACTAAAGATCAATGTCCACAGACCAGTAGGGACAAGGGTTGTGTTTGATGAGGAAGGGAACACGTTACCTCCTCTTGCAAGATTAGCAGCCACAAGCAGTGGTGCTGACTCTGTTCAGCTTAACAAAGAAAAAGGTACTACTGATATATCCAGGTGTCTTAAAAGCTTTCGTTCCAGTATCCGAGGAAAACATTAGAACTCTCTGCAGTTCTTAATTCTAACACGTTTGAGTTTGCAGTTCGAGTCTGTCTAGCCATTTCCTGCATATTCTGCTTACTATGCAGCAAAATTTGGTTATGCGACCTTAGCTCTGTGTTCAGGCGTGAAGTGGTTATTTATTTTGCTGATGTTAAGTCGTTAGATGTGCATCAATGCATTTCAATGATCAATCGCATCTGTTGCGTTCTCACACTTTGTTCTATTCTTGTCGATGATGCAGTAAATCAGAGGTACGCTGAATTGAGAAAGGACTTGAAGGTGGCCGATAAGGAAGACAAGGATTTGGACCACAAACGTCGCAAAGAAAAACGAATCAAGGAGAAGATGAAGTATAAGAGAGGGAGAGACGAGCAGGAGGAGGAAGATGAAGAACTCTCCGGTTCAGACGCGGAAATCCCCGGAGGTAGAGTCGACAAGAAATCAAAGATTTATTTCGACAGTGACGACGAAGATGGTGAGAGGAAAGGGGACATTGCTAGAGAAGGTATTGCTGCTGATGCAATATCTTTAGCAGAGCAAGAGGAACTGGCTTTGAAGTTGCTAAATTCCATGCATTCTTAAATGGAACAACATTTTTGGTAGCTGTAGTTAATATTGTTCTCAGCATCAATGCTGTTATAGTAGTACCTTGAATAGGTAGAAATTATTGTGCCACTTACAAAGCAAACATGAAAATGATTAGCTTATATGCAGTTGCTTTCATGCACAATTTTAGGGAAATGTAAGTTTTTGTGCTTGAAAAGATTAATAGAGTATACTTCTGTGGTTTTTCAATGTTACAAAACTTTATGGTTTATTGACAACTTTATATAGCATTTGAACTACTGCCTATTCAAAGTGAACATCAGAACATAGGGTGAAGTGTTCTTACTGGACATTTTTAAAGATTCAAAATTTAAAGTTTTGTTTTTGAGCGACTACTAGGTAGTTAAGTCAATCACATAAAATGTATCTATTAGGTAGTTAAGTTAACCTCAATTAGAATATGCATTATAAGAACAGTTTATCATGTGTTTAGACGCACAACTGAAATAAGCCTTAGTTCAAGTGTCTACATGAAATTCATTGACAAATCTAAGAAATTGTCGAGTTAAGTTCCTAAATGACCCTGAGATGGTCTGGTCTTGATAGTTTGTTTCCCATCAACAAAAATAGCCTCCATATAAGGAATGATCTTAATTTTTTTTTGCCGCTTAACAAAATTTGTCCATAAGGTGGACGTTCTAACTCTTTTGCATGAAGCAGACATTCAGGACTTTCAAGACAATGAACCTACACAACTGGTCAAAAGTTATACCTTATAGGCAAAAAGTTAGAAATTAGGTATGTGCCCGACAAACATAAATTCTAATGTTTGCCTATAACTATAAGGCAGACGATCAAGACATTTTAAGACATTGAATCAGCTGAATTGACCAAACAAGTAATGACTTAGGATTGTTGCCATCAAACATAAATTCTAACTTTTACCGATGTTCAAGATGTTTCAAAACAGTAAACTTGTTCAAATGACCACAAGTTATACCTTGTAGGCACATGTCAAAACTTATTTAGTAGGTACAAAAATTCAACATCACACATTTGGGAAACAAAAATTTAAGAATCCGTTTGGCCACAGATATCCCAAGTAAGATTTGATTGACGAAAAGTGTTTGGCCATATAATTTGTCATTCTTTTGACAAACAAATTTCCAAATAGTTAAAAAATCGAACACTTTGATGGACACTGGGCCTAAAAATTTCACCTTGAATGGTCCATAAAGGTTGGGCCAACAAAGGCCCAAATACCCATCCTCTTATAAAGGCCCCACGTACACTCTTCTAGGCCCCTCTCTTTCCGCGAGAACCTTATCTCGCTTCACGGGTACAAACTTTTTTTTCTTCTCTTTTATGCCCCTAGGGTTTCCCCTTTCTTCTTCTTCAACAAAATCCAGCTCAATTTCGCCTGCAAAAATGATGCCACAAAGTGGAGTCCCCCAGCCACCAATGGCACCAATGGATCAACATCAACAACAACAACAGTACCAGCAACAACCACCACCACCACAACAGCAATGGATGATGCCACCTCAGCAGCAACAACAACAACAACCGCCACAATTTCAACCTTCCTGGGCGCAGCAACAACAACAGCCATCGCAACAATACGGTGGTTCTATTCCGACGAGTAATCCGAGTCCTAGCTCCATGTCGAATCCGAACGAGGTTCGGTCGCTTTGGATTGGGGATTTGCAGTATTGGATGGATGAGAATTATCTCTCCACTTGCTTTTATCATACCGGCGAGGTAATTTAACCAGCTTTTTCTGCGAATCCTGCTTTTGTTTAATTAAACGAGAAATTAATATAAGGAGGTTAGGTTTATTAGGTTGTTATTGAGCTGGTTAGGAACGTTGATTATTTCTGATATAAGCTTGGTGATGTTGTTTAACTAAAGGAGAAATTAATGTTTGGAGGTTAGGTTTATTAGGTTGTTATTGAGCTGGTTAGGAGCGTTGTTTATTTCTGATGTAGCTTGGTGATGATGTTTAATTAAAGTAGAAATTAATATTAGGAGGTTAGGTTTATTAGGTTGCTATTGAGCTTGTTAGGAACTGATACAAGATCAATGGGCTCCACTCCTTTGGGATCGATGCTTCAAGGAACACATCTATGGATCCAAGATTTGGTTGTTTTAGGGGAACTAATACATGTGTGGATGATAGCTTGGAGCGCGGGAGAAGCTACATTTGATGATGTCATCCACGGGAGCATTGAGCCACGACTTGTTTGGAAGATAGCGTGGGCTTCGAGATAGCATGGACGCCCATGACATTATTTTGGGCTTTGGGTCGCTTTTGGGCCCAATAGCTTTTAGGGTCACTTTTGGGCCCATTGTGTAATAAAGACCCATGGCATATAAATCTCTAGTTTGCCTTCATTTTAAGGAGAGATTTTAGATGACATATTTGTAGCCTCTTTTGAGAGCCTCTTTCAAGGTGGAATCCTTGTATTGATGATTTGCTTAGAAACGGAGATTGCTTGGTGATTCCGGTTCCCTTGAGGTCACGTAAGAGATAGGTTTAGGTTGTGTATGATATTAAAGGTCCAAAGGTGGAATAAGCTTTTGGATTGTTAATATTACATCCTCATTTGTCTATCTATCAATCTTTACTTTCTTGTAATCGTTTGTCTATACCTAGTGTAATCCATTTGTGTTCTTGTCTTGTAACCGTGTGTTGTTGTTATTGCAGCTTGTTCATCAAGCATTGTTGTTGTTTTTAGTGTGTTTTACTCTTGATATCATTTCCTTTCTTGTTCTTCTTGTGAATCCGAGAGAGGTCATCAAAAGGGGTCCTCGGTTCTTCAAATCGTTGACTTTTTGGTGTATGTTTTTGTGTCTTCCTTGTCGATCTTGTATCAGGAACGTTGCTTAGTTCTGATAAAGCCTGGTGATGTTGTTTACTTAAAGGAGAAATTGATATTAGGAGGTTCGGTTTATTAGGTTTGATAAAGAAACGGACCTTGGGCCTAATTCAACCTCAAAAGCTAGCTCATGAGGGGAGAATTTCCCAAGACCATATAAGGAGACCAAAGACCCTTAACCCACCGACGTGGGACTCCAACACCCCCTGCACGCCCAGGGCTGGACATCTGGAGCGTGGACAATATAAGACGGGGGGCCCAACATCGGAAACAATGTACTGGGTGGGCCCGACTCTGATACCATGATAAAGAAATGAACCTTGGGCCTAACTCAACCTCAAAAGCTAGCTCATGAGGGGAGGATTGCCCAAGACCATATAAGGAGACCAAGGACCCTTTTAACCCACCGATGTGGGACTCCAACAATTAGGTTGTTATTGAGCTGGTTAGGAACGTTGCTTATTTCTAATATAGCCTGGTGATGTTGTTTACTTAAAGAAGAAATTGATATTAGGTGGTTCGGTTTCGTAGGTTGTTATTGAGCTGGTTAGGAACGTTGCTTATTTCTGATATAGCTTGGTGGTGGTGTTGAATTGAAGGAGAAGTTAATATCAGGAGGTTAGGTTTATTAGGTTGTTAGAGCTGGTTAGGTAAATTGATTGTTTCGGATATAGGTTGGGGTTGTTGTTTAATCGAAGGAGAAATTAATGTTAGTAAGTTTGGTTTCTTAATTTTAGAGGACAATTGTTAATTAAAGGCGAAATTAATATTAGGAAATATGGTTTCTTTGGTGGTTATTGAACGAAAAATTGAAGGTGAATTTAGAAGATGTATTGAAGGGTTCAAAAGTTTCCTAGAGGAGAGGATGGAAACCAATGTGAAAGCTCAATATTTGCGTTAGTTCTACTGGCTCTTATTTTTTAATTTGCTTTATGGGATGGCTTCATTGTTCTTTCTGCAGCTTGTTTCTGCCAAGGTCATCAGGAGCAAGCAAAGTGGCCAGTCTGAAGGTTATGGATTCCTTGAGTTCAGGAGTCATGCTGCTGCAGAAACTGTTTTGCAGACATATAATGGCACCTTGATGCCAAATGTGGAACAGAATTTCCGTATGAACTGGGCATCTCTTGGTGCCGGTGAGAGGAGAGATGATTCACCCGAGTATACAATATTTGTTGGTGATTTGGCTGCTGATGTGACGGATTATGTGCTACAAGAGACATTCAAACCCGTCTATTCATCAGTAAAAGGTGCAAAAGTTGTAACAGATAGGATCACTGGTCGTACTAAAGGATATGGATTTGTCAAGTTTGGTGATGAGAGTGAACAATTACGTGCTATGACCGAAATGAACGGTGTGCTTTGTTCAACTAGGCCCATGAGGATTGGCCCAGCTGCAAACAAGAAACCAGTGGGTACCCTGCAGAAAGGTTTGGCCATACCACCCTTTCATCTGCTATGCTGAAGGCGGACTTTTTCTTTTCTTTTTGTTTGCAATTTGAACTGTACTGTTTGTTGTTTGCATTCCTGATATCTAGCTTCCAATGATGCCATAAATCTCTTGACGTTTTCAGAGTCTATAAGCTGATTGTTCTTTACGCTTTGCGCTTGAAGTATCGGAATCATTAAAATCTTTTTCTTCCAGTACTTAACTTTCTACACGTGGGGCCATTAATTGTTTCAAAATGTGCACAAACTTATAAAACTCGTGTTTTCTCAAAGCAGGAAACAGAGAGGCTCTCATATGGGGGCCTGGAACTGATTTCAGCTGAAATGATTCCACTTTAGTGCGTGGCCTCATTTTAGGTCAGTCTATTTGTTTATGTCACGCATCCTTACTTCGTATTCTTGTGGCATTTTTATGCTACATTCAGTTAATTTCCAGTTCCTGAATTACTATTACGAGCCTTAGTAAATTATTTCCATTTTTAAATTTCCTTCCTTCATTTTACCAGTTTATTTAATTCCTCAGTTGGCCTTGTGTTATTTCAGTTAGGATCTATCTCGCACACCTTTAAATAATGCTGCAGCAAGCTGTTTCCGTTCATTTCCTTACAATTCTTTTCCTTCCTTTGCGTGTCACGTTCACAGTGGTCTGTTTTGATGGTGTTTGCTGCTACTACTGGGAAATCAACATCATCTATCAACACCTTTTCTTTCGTTAGTCAAAGTACTGTAAAATTGATCAATCTTGTAGGAGATGCAAAAATGGTTATATCACTAGTTTTGTTCCATATGATGGGACTGCTTTGGTTAATAATTTGAGGTGATTCTATCATTTCAGTTTTAATACATTTTTTTTGAGAAAATTTGAGTTTTAATACATTTGTCGAGAAGTATTCTTTCGATTCCAATTACTGTCCTTTTTTTGGTCGGATTGTTCAATTAGTCATCTATATACAATACTTAGCGTAAAAGATCTGCAAGCTATAATTTTGTGTTTCCAAAATACTAAAATTCTGAAGACAATCGATGCGAAGTGCAGCCGACAAGGAGTAGGAGTTATAAACTTGTGGATCAAATTGGTTGTTCAGTACACATGTGGCTTACGTTATGTTAGCGTAAGGTATCAATGCTAGTACCAGCAAGTGGCATAATGTGGGATTGTTGGTCTTTACTGAAATGCTTAAAAATAATATATTAACTTCAGAGGGGTTTCCATCTTCAATCCTTTCCTTGTTTGCGATTGTGATATCTGCATTGTAAATTCAAAATTTGATGGGCAATATAACATAGTTCAAGTTGAAAGCACCCTCCACCTCCAACGGCTGTCGGTTCGAGTCTCCAAGTTGCCATATCCCAAAAAAAGTTCAGATACTTTTGACATCATTTTGGTCTGTTATTTTTGAAATTGTTTTGATATTTCAAAACAAATCATGTGAATCTGTCCTCTATTTATACTTGTATGAGTGTCTTATAAGTGTCTTATAGATGGACAGCAGTTATCAATACATGGTGGAAGGCTGAGGAGCAAAACATTGATACTTTTCATAGAATACCATAACATTTATTTTCAATTTAATTGTGATTCATGTGTAACTCTGTTGATATTTATATTGTTGCATTAAAGAATTAGAAGGGGTTGTTGACCGTCTGAGACTCTGAGTCGGTAGTGTTGTTTGTTCAGTGGTTTTACAAACAGTTCTCTAACTCCTTCAGCTTATGTTAAGAAGGGTGCATGCCACAAACCTAGGACTTCTAATCCACGACTTTCAAAGGGTGTGCGCTCACGTGTTGGCTTAAGTAGCGCTTATGAATACTTATTTGTTTTGATTTTGTCTTTTCTGTGTTTGAATGCATTCATCTGTTTCCCCTGCTCATGGATTTTCTTTTCCGAGAAGATGTGGAAATGTAAAATGATGGTTATAATGAATTGGAACGTTGTGTTTTGGTTATATTTTCTGTTTTATAAAACCTCACTCTACATGTATATAGCTTAGGTGAATTGATGTGTATTCTTACTTTGTTCTTTTATGCTTTTATGTTGCTGACCATTCCTCTCTTCGTGCTGGAGAGTGAATTCTGACTCTAGATGCTCGGACTTTTTGATGACTGCATTTCTACTCACATCTTTTACCATTGCAGCTACCTATCAAAGTCCTCAAGCTACTCAAGGCGAAAGTGACCCAAATAATACAACTGTGGGTAGCTCGTTTTGATGTGAGGTTTATTTTTTTAGTATATGCACTTCTAACTGTTCATATTCAAATGTACAGATATTTGTTGGTGGTTTGGATCCTAGTGTCGCAGAAGAACATTTGCGGCAAGTGTTCTCCCCATACGGTGAATTGGTTCACGTGAAGATAGTGGCTGGAAAGCGCTGTGGCTTCGTTCAGTTTGGCAGTAGGTAATATCTGATGATTTTAATTTTAATGTGTGTTGCTACATTTCTTGTCCATGTTCCTTTCTCATGTTCTATCACACGGCATTTGCAGAGCTTCTGCTGAGCAGGCTTTATCAAGCTTGAATGGCACACAATTGGGAGGACAAAGCATTCGGCTTTCATGGGGGCGTAGCCCTTCTAACAAACAGGTTTTTGGCTTATCTTTGCAGTATCTAACTTTGGTATATCCGCTACTGTGCTTACTCTGATTTTTCTATGTAGTCCGACCAGACTCAATGGGGTGCTGGTGGCGGTGTTGGTGCTGGTGCATATTATGGATATGGCCAAGGATACGAGGCTTATGGAGGATATGCTCCTCCTGCTCAGGACCCTAATATGTATTACGGGAATTACCCAGGATATACAAATTATCAGCAGCCACAGCAGGTATGACAAATCTGGCCTTGAAGGTCTCTTGGGCTTGCCTGCCATGAGTTTGACCTTTTCGCTTTCTAGTTAGCCTAGGAGTTCATTGGCACTTTCCTATGACTGTGTATTTTTTCATCGGTATTTTCTCGTTGTTTTCTTCATTTGCAGTGATATTGCTTATTTTCCAAGGAGGCAAAGAAGTAGATGGTGTTCAAGTTTCCAGTGTTTCGGCTGATCTTTCCAGTCGCACGACTGGTTGTACAATGATTTGATAAACTGAGTGATCGTGTGAGTTTTTGTGGGATATTTTTTTTTTCGGTCTGTAACTTGAGTTTGGCTACAACGTAGTTGTACGTGTACTGCTGAAACATAACGAGCAGTAACTCTGCCTATGTGTAGACTTGTCTTGTTGTTTTACTGTTTCTGATTTGCAGTTTTTGATTGCTTGGTTTAGTGTTCCCCTTTATTCATGTTAGACGTGGTCTGCAGATTTAATTGCGAGCGGCGTTTGAGTTAAAAGCAGCATCTAGTGAATGGATGCTTGCAATTCACAAAATAAAGATGGTAGAGTTGCTATATTTTAGTCGGAGGTGTGTGGAGCACCTCTGCACTAATTTTGTGTGGGGTCTTATTTTACTCTTACAGGACGTGGGATGAAATCATTATTTATTTGTTTTTTCAAGTGTTGAATTATGCATCAGACTCCTAATTTTTAAGATTAAGATCAAAGAAGGTGTTTTGTTTTTTGGTGCAACACATGATTGTTACTTTTTGAGAAGTCTTTGAATTCGATTTATTAGAATATCATTGCCCAAAATTTGAAAAACACAAGCCAATGTACAAATCCAAAATTTCAAACCTCTAACAGGAAAAAGGTACCAAGTTGAGCAAAGGTCATCTTTCCTGTGCAATATGCAAGACATATCCACTGAATTTTTATTTCCTTGATCCTTTTAATAATACGTAATTTTTTTAATTTATATGACATACTTTGACCTTTGCCACCGAATAGGTTTGAGTGAGAATTGTAGACTGTACGCATATCTTAACTCGTAGTTGTGAAAGAGCTGATTTTGGAAGACCAAAGTGATATTGGTCGTGTGTTTTGATCCTATATCAAATCTCTAGCTTTAAATATATGGCTGTAAATTTTTAGGACTTGTGTTCTTAATAATATTTGTAGGATGCTTTTCATGAGAGTAAGTTAAACATCTAAAATTAATTTTTTTTCTTCTATTAATGAGAGTAAATCCAAATAGAAATACGAAGAGTGTGAAAGCAAAAAGGAAAAAAGCTGGAGATAAAGGGAAATCTAGGTGTGAAGCAAACAAAAAAGCGCGGTAATTAGGGAAATGAAAAAGCAAAAAGGAAAGAAAAAAAGACCAATGATTCGGGGGGACTGTGCACCCGATGCCGAGACTTACTAGTTAAAGTGGTTACGAATTAGGGGCGAATTTAGATATAAATATTTAATATTCCGTTATTCATTAAATTTGATATAATCACATAAGAAATGGTTAAAGATAGATATACACCCTCTGTCTTAATTTATGTGATATATATATATTTTTTTTGTTCTCTTCAAAAAAATGTCATATTTTTTATTGGAAAAAAACTCAAATATGTCATTGAACTATTAGAAATACTTATTTATGCCATCAGTTAAAAGTTTGGCTCATTCATATCCTCGCCGTTATAAAATCAGTTTATCTATGTCATTAATTTTTAACGGTGATTTTTAAAAACAGCTTTGCCAAGTGGCCTTTTACTAAAGGTCCACGTCATTAATTAAAATGAGGAAAAAAGCTCAAATATGCCATTAAACTATCAGAAATGACTCATTTATGCCATCAGTTAAAAGTTGAGCTCATTCATGCCATCGCCGTTATAAAATCAGCTCACCCATGTCATTACTTTTTAATGGTGGCTTTTCAAAAACTGTTTTCTATATGACCTTTTATTAGAGGTCCACAATATTAATTAAAATAAGTAAAAAAGGTTCAAATATATCATTGAATTATCAGAAATGACTCATTTACGTCATCAGTTAAAACTTTGGCTTATTCATGCCATCACTGTTATAAAATCAACCCACTCATACCATTACTTTTTAATGATGAATTTTTAAAAATGACTTTACCACGTGGTCTTTATTCATTAAATTCGATACAAATTTGATATAATTATATAAGAAATGGTTAAAAATAAATATACATCCTCTGTCTCAATTTATGTGACATTTTTCTTTTTTTATTCGCTCCAAAAAAATATCATATTTTTTTATCACAATTATTTAATAACATTATCTCTATTTTATCCTTACTGAATTTCACTAAATAAAAAAAGCACCTAAAAAGTAAATATTAAGTGACTTTAGGAAGTATAATTTTGTAAATTTTATAAAGTCATCATTTACTTTTTAAACTTTATATCCGATAAAATAATAACACATAAAATAGGATGAAGGGAGTAAGATGGATAAAAATATCCTTGAAATTAAGAAGATAGCTGAATGCTTTGATTTTTCAAGCCGAATCTTAAATCTTTAGATGTCAAAATATACTTTCAAACCTCCTCAGCACCCATGATCCCTGCATCCTGAGTCCACTCCACCACTTATGAGAGCGGTGAGGCTTCACGTTTAAATTCCAATGGCCAAAAAACAAAAGTAGTATACTATATGTTAATTTCGTTCTATCTACCCAATACGTGTTTGGAATTAATTGAGGTGCAGATAGTTAACTCGAACAGCATAGTTATAAAAATAAAAATAAAAAAGCAATTTTCATCGAAAAACCAATAATGGAAGTGAAGTTGAAGATACTACTACTACTGCAGTTGATCTCTTTCACAGCCATTTTGTTCATCGTTGCAACAGTTAGAGCTGGAGAAGAAGTAGAATATGTCCGGCCTCCGCCGCGTAAAGCCTTTCGTTTGCCATGGGATCCAAAACTTTCCTCCCAACCTCAACAGGTAAAAGAAGTATTTATACTCACTCGGTTTCAGTTTGTTCGTCTTACTTTCCTTTTTAGTCGTTTTAAAAAAATAATGATCTTCCCTTTTTTGGCAATTGTTTAGTTTCTTAAATTCCGTATCAAAAGTTAAAACGAGAGAGACATTTGAATCAAAGTGAGCATAATTCAAAGATTCAGAATTTTAAGTCAATATAGTTATTACTAGTAAGCAGTGTTTGCTTCGTCTCAATTTACGTGATAGTTCTGGTGAATTAAATTAATTTAATCAAATTTTTGATTTTTCTTTTGTTAATTGTATCTACACGAAGAAGAACTGCAACTTATAGTACTTAAATTTCATAGTTTTCTGAATATTTAAATCTTATCTTTTAATATTGAGTTGATCTAATGCAATTTAGTTTAGAATGTTAATCAAATTTACTCTCGATATGTAAACTGTGTCGCATAGATTGAGATCAAGGTACAAAGTGACCTATGGGGTAGTAGTAGTTTTTATGAGAACAAGGACAAACCTTTTTTTAATTTTTGTAAAAAATATTGCGGGATTAGGGATTACAAAGTTGGAAATTGAAGGTGAAAGTTTAGATAATCTACCGACTGAGCTGCTAAGATTCTTCACGAGTGTACTCTTACTAAAAGAGACACTGTAAATTTTTCAAAAAATTAGTTGCAACGTGTAGATCCGCCTATGTTTATCCGTTCATATTATTGGTGTTCATTTGAAGGGGAGCCTTGGAGTAACTAGTAAAGTTGCTATCATGTGACCAGGAGGTCACCGGTTCAAACAACCTTTGGCAGAAATGCAAGGTAAGACTGCGTACAATACACCCTTGTGGTGGAGTCCTTCTCCGGACCCTGTGCATAGTGGGAGTTTTAGTGCACCGGACTGTCCTTTTTTTTGGTGGTCATTCCTAGTGATTTTGGCTCAAGAGTGGGAGCTTTAGTGCGCCGGGCTGCCCTTTTTTTTTGGTGGTCATTCAGATTTTACCTCTACTGCTGCTCAGCAAAAGTATAGGAGTTTCACTTCCTCTTTGTTACAATATGATATGGAATTAAGGGTACTTGGTTTTCTTTTTGATCTGTTAAGGCTTGTATATGTTCAATGCTTTGGTAAAATTTGGTTATTCCTCACTGATTGAAACTCCTCATTTTGCATCCCAATGTGTTAGCCCAAAGACTCGAGCGTCTTTGAGCTCCTGAAGTTACCAACTTTCATCGTGTCTGTATTTTCATACTTCATAGAAAGTAGTGTTGATCTTCTACATGTTGCTTAGCATGACATCAACGTGCAATGTAGTTCAGTTAGCATTAATAACGCTCATACACACCAAAGCTCTTCTTGTTTGGGCATCCATTTTCTTTTTGTCTAAGTTGGCGTTAGGCCCTGTTTAGGATGATGTAAATATTTCCATGGTCATCTCGGTAATGGAATGCAATAATAACGAAGATGGGGGAGGGGTTGGCATGGAGGGTGGTGTAAAGCTGGTAGTTTTCTCACAATGGAATGTTGTATTTCTCTTGGCACATCCAAACAAAGAACTAAAATTTCTTGAATTTGTTTTCATTTCGACTAACTTCTCTTTCCCTCTTATTCAGAGCTCAAACGGAACTTTTGCAACCAATCAAGCATGAAAAACAAAACATTTTACACCATACCAAATTGGCTTACTGTTATCTCTTCCTTGAGTTACGTGTTTGCTGTTTTGGTGAATAAATGGAGCCTGAATATTTAATCATGTGCATTGATATTGTCATTGCAGGTTCACATCTCATTAGCTGGGGACAAACACATAAGAGTATCATGGATCACATCTGATAAATCTTCTCCTTCGGTTGTTGAATATGGCACATCCACCGGAGAATACAGTTTTAAAGCTCAAGGAGAAAGTACCAAGTACAGTTACCTGTTTTATAGGTCCGGAATGATACACCATACTGTGATTGGACCATTGCAAGACAACACAGTGTACTTCTACAGATGTGGTGGCGAAGATCCGGAGTTCCAGTTCAAAACTCCACCGTCTAAGTTTCCAGTTACTTTTGCCGTGGCAGGTGATTTGGGCCAGACTGGATGGACGAAGTCAACTTTAGACCATATAGACCAATGTAAATATGATGTTCATTTGCTCCCCGGTGACCTTTCTTATGCTGATTATATTCAACATAGGTGGGACACATTTGGTCAACTGGTTCAGCCGCTGGCTAGTGCAAGGCCATGGATGGTGACGCAAGGGAATCATGAAAAAGAAAACATACCATTCATTGTGGATAAATTTATATCTTACAACTCCAGGTGGAAGATGCCATTTGAGGAGAGTGGATCTACTTCAAATCTCTATTATTCATTTGATGTTGCAGGGGTTCATACGATCATGCTTGGTTCATATACCAACTATGATGAGTACTCTGATCAATACAGATGGCTGAAGGTTAGCTGAGCTCTCATTTAGCCTCTAGTTTTGAAGAGAGTTCACGTACTGACATGTAGTTTTGCTAATATAAATGCATTTATTGGAAATTCAATTGTAGGCTGATCTTCTAAAAATTGATCGTAAAAAGACCCCTTGGTTGGTTGTGTTATTCCATGTGCCATGGTATAATAGCAATGAAGCCCATCAAGGTGAAGCTGATGACATGATGTCAACTATGGAGCCTCTGCTGTATGCAGCTGGTGCAGATATAGTGTTTGCTGGGCATGTTCATGCTTATGAGCGCACGGTATGCCTGTCTTGCTAATTTGCTTGTTATTCTTGATCATTGGATCAATAATGCAATTCTTCTTTTACAACAGAAGCGAGTTTATAATGGCAAACCTGATCCTTGTGGTGCGATTCACATAACAATTGGTGATGGAGGAAATAAAGAAGGTTTAGCGCGCAAGTAAGTGTTCCCTGTAAAATAAATTTTCTTGCCATTCTGGGCACAAGATCCTTAACATGACAATGGAAGCAAGAACTAGTTAACTCATTAATGGTCTCTGCATCCGGTTTTTGAGTTGGAACATCTTTCTGTATCGCCCATTAGCTCAATAGGTGGGTTCATCATAGTTGAACAACCTTGACAACAATAAGTAACTTCTCACCAAGTAATCAGAATCTCCCTCCAGAAGAAGACCCCTCATCTCCCCCAAGTTTTAGGTGCGATTTTTGGTTGGAAGTAGAGTGAAACTTATTATGACTGAACTTACATGTCATGGCAAATTATTGACAGGTACGAGCAACCCCAACCAGAATGGTCTGTCTTCCGTGAAGCAAGCTTTGGCCATGGTGAACTTGCGATCATTAATTCAACTCATGCTTCTTGGAGTTGGCATAGGAATGATGATGATGAACCAGTGAGGTCCGATCAGGTTTCGATTACCTCATTGATTGGTTCAGGATGCAGCAGCATTGGAGTCATGAACTAAGAAAAATCCTTGAAGCTCTCTTAGTAACAGAAACAAAGTACTTATTGTTGTTATATAAAGTTGATTCAGAAAAAATATTAATTAAGGAATATGATAGAAGTCTCTTGCTTTATAGGATTATTACCCACTACATACCTTCAACTATGCTTGTACTTGACTACCAATAGCATAAGCCACATGAAGGTGACAAAGAAAGCCAAACTATATTCATCAATATTTTCTCATTTGGTATATTTAAACATATCATTCACTGATAAAGAAGCAGTTGAATACTGAATAATCGATAAGTTTGTTGCGCAGATTGAGCGTCAAGAACTTGAAGATGAGAGATCTACATCTAATACAATGCCATAGGAAAGAACTGTTTCAATTACATTGTTTGTTTCACTAAATTACTCTTTAGAAAACATGTCGAATTCATAAGCTTTAGGGTGAACATTACATGCAACTCGAGTAGCAGTCTAGGATTTCAGAAACTAGTTTTCGCCAGTTGAAAGAGGACTGGTATTGCATTAATAACAATCACTAGTACCTCCTTGCATTTCTTTGGCATCTCTGAGTAAGGTGTGATCTGAGCTGCCTAATTTAGCACAAGTCAAAAAAACCTATCAACAGCGGAACCCAGGATAATGGCCAGTTCTATAACAAGTTCAAGCAACAGTCGAGAAGCTTCGGCAGATTCATTTGCCAAATGCAGATTGTGAATGCCTTCCTCCGAGATGGAAGCTCAAAATTTCAACACACATCTGTGAGCTTAGGTTCCATTCAGGAGCCGGAGTTCTGTTCATCTTTTTTGCCTCTCCAGAGAATAATCTGCTCATCTTTGAACAAGATAGGAACACATGGCACCAGATCCTGGAATTAATAAATAGAGAAATAGAACTTTCACATTCATCGTGCATTGAAAATAAAAAAGTGGTGTGGGGTGGGGTGAGGTGGGGATGAAGACACATAATATATGAAGTTATTACCCCCTCCCTCCGGGGAGGTTCATGTTAGCTCGTTGCTATTCCTAGATGTTTCCGTAGTTAGTGTACCCTTTTCTGAGCTAAAGCATCCACAAAACTAACCGGCAAAAATGCCACAAAGAGGGGAGAAACAAACAAATAAGGTTCAATAGTTGTTTACCTTAATTGTCATAACAAAATGTCGAGGCAAACAGACAATTCCTGAGTTAAGAAGCTTCATTTTTTAAGACCGGAAATGGGCATATACAAATTTTGTTTCAACATTGCAAAGATATATTGGTTTACACCTGGAAAGAGTTGAAAGCTGATGCAGAATATATTAGTCATACCCGTAATTTAACACCGATTCTTTTGCAGTCACTTGTTCCCACATGGGTACAATCTAATCTAACAACTTCTTCTGTTTCAAACGCCCCGCTGACTTTGTTCACCACATTCACGTACACCCCATTTCTGCCTACGGAGTAACACATAACAATCAGCAGTTACAGAGGGCAATCTGTTAACTTGTTTCTAGTAAAAAGGAGAAATTAGGAGTTCAACTTGGACTCACAAAACACAAGTTACTCACTGAGTTTCGTTAAAGGAGGAGCATTGAGCCCTTTGTTTCTCATTGCCTTTGTTTCTTCAAATGTCAGGCCATCAGCAACATTCTTCACAAGCCTTGGATATATTGGAGCCAAAGGCTTCCACAGCATCACAGGAACAGTAGGCCTACTTTTGGGATCATAATTTCGACCACGATATAAGAGTAAAATATTAATATGACGATAGATAACTTTTCCACCTGATTTGTCCTACAATGACACTGTGCGTTGCATCAGAAGCAGAAGTGCTCATTTGTAAAAGGTTAAAAGAAATCAACGTCCAAAAGTATGTGCCAGCACTAACATTTAGATCACAAACCTCGAGATGGGAGCAGACGTTATCCATGTCAAGAGTCGGCACCCCCAAGCACTTAATCCTTACAGCTTCAGCCCTCTTCCAGTAGTTATGGATGTCTTCCAGCATATTGTGAGTAACTCCACCCCGTCCTAATACACAATAACACTATGATAACCATACAAACATCTGAATCAAATTGAATTGAATGCAGCTGTCGTTATACAAAGATGTAAATGAGGATGAAAATTTTGATCTTCAAATACAACTACCAATCATCCGAAGCAGAAGCCATATGTGCGAGAATATCTACTCGGATCAACTGAACCTCAAAAAACCTAAACTAGCACAATATATATCCTTTGGATTTTTTCCACTTTATTCTTTGATATTCAGAGGATTCATCATAATAATCCAACTATCTTTATGTTGGCTGTCAACTTACTTTCTCGTTTATCTCAGCTGAGGCGGGGGTTCATATATACAAGAATATAACCATAACTTCTTGAGGAAGTACACAGTAACAAAGTGTATTCAAAATGCAAACACAAATGACTGTTTTACTTAACAAAGACAATCACATAATTATCACATAAGGCTGACATTTACATTATACAGCCAGACTTCTCTATAACAGTCACTCAATTCAAGAACAATTCATGATATCAACCAAATTTTCTCTGGAACCGATTTTTTATGCTATAAGTATCTTCCTATTACAGTTTCTTTACTTGTAACAATAACCACCATTATCACAATACACTCTTCGTAAAATTACCCCTCTATAACAACTACTCAAATATTAATCTAACAATCATAGTACATACACCCTATGCACCTACACTACTTGGGGTGCGGAGGCCGGAGAGGCTTGTTGAAACCAATCAATCAACTACGCCACAATATAAACAAGTTTTGGAGATAAATAAACCTTCCTATATCCATTTTTAAATTATTTTTTTCTGGATAATTTTTTACCCCTTCCTAGGAGCTCCCACCCCTTTTGCTCGTGACTCAAACTCACAACCTTAGGGTTGGAAGTGAGCGGTGTTTACCATCCGAGCAACTCCCTCTTATCAATGAACCTTCTTATATCCATTCTGCTCTAATTGTTTTTTGTATAACCGTTGTATCCGGGACAACTTTCTCACACTTCAACTAAATCCACGGGATACCTGCCACCTCCCACCAGCAAGAAATATCAGGTAATTCCGCTCTAATTTTGTCCATTTCATTCCAGCAGTGATACATAAACCGCAATATAAAAACAAACAGAAGAGGCCTAATTCAATTACCCAAATCATTTGGCGAGAGCAATCATTATGCCAATACAAAATGAACCTTCTTATGTCCATACTGCTCTAATCTTTTTTTAGTAACCCTGGTATCCTGGATTAGCTACACTTGAGCTAAGGGTCTTTCAAAAACAGCCTCTCTACCTCACCGAGGTAGTGGTAAGGTCTACTTACACTTTACCCTCCCCAGACCTCACCGAGAAGTATGTTGTTGTTGGTGTCCCGGTCAGCTTTCGCACAACAACAACAACAAACCCAGTGTATTCCCACAAAGTAGGGTCTGGGGAGGGCAAAATGTACGCAGTCCATACCGCCACCTCTGAAGAAGTAGAGAGGTTGTTTCCAATAGACCCCCGGCAAAGAGGGATGCAACACGAGGACTTCCTAGGGGTCACCCATCCTAGTACTACTCTCCCCCAAGTACACTTAACTTCAAAATTCTGATGGGACCCGATCAGCTTTCGCACATCTCGACTAAATCCACCGAATACCTGACACCTCCCATTCTGCTCTAATATTGTCCATTTCATTTCAACAGTACACATAAACTACAACTTTTAAAAAAAAAACAAAAAAAAGGTTCCTAATTCAATTACCCAAATTCATTTGTCGAGAGCAATCATTATGACGAAACTTCTCAACCAGCTCTGCCGTCTCCTCCTCCGTCAACGGTTCTCCGAGTACCCACCTTCGCTCCTCAGCCACTTTCTCCAACTCCACCGGCTTTACACACGGAGCTGAAATCCCGGTCCATTTTCTATCAATCCGACCCGGCCCAAACGGAGAGAACCGGGTCGGTTCACGGAACCCAATTGGCTTAACCGCCGGGTTAGTCTCAGAGTAGGAATACCGATAATCAAAAGGCAATTCGGAATTAACAGTAAAGCTCTGGTCTTTTTCATGCTTCTTTTCTTCTTTTTGCTTTTTCTTGGGTTTCTGAGTTCTTAAGGTATTGGAAGCGAGAGAAAATGGAGGGTCGAAGATATCTTCTTCTTGATTTGACTGAGAATGGAACAGAAAACGACGAGACATGTTTGTTAAGAATAAGTACGGTTTGGAGACTTTGGAGAAGAAAGTACCATGTGCTTCACTGGTTGTACATCGCCATGGGAGTAGCTTCATCATTCTCCCCCTGCTACATACAACTCGCTGCTACTACTGAGCACTAATAATATTTTAACATATATGTAAATTCGTTTATTTTTAATTAATTTTTATTTTTTTAATTAAATTATAGATAATTTTTTATTATATAATTTTTAGATACGTAATGAGCATTTGGATACATAATTTTGAAGTTAAGATACATAAATTTGATTATTGAGATACATTTATTTCTAAAATTGTTTGATCGGCATACATAATATATTAACTAGATTAAAGGAAGATACATAATTAAAGCTATGTATCTGAAAATTTATAAATTTATGGATGTATCTGATTATTTTTTTTTTAAAAAATAAAATTTAGATAATTAATAAATAAGAATAAATATTTTATATAATTTAGTAAAAAACTAAAGTTGTGATGTTATGTAATTTCAGCTTAATTATAAGACACTTTCTAAGTTCTAAAATTTACAAGATTGTGTCGAGGAAATGCTCTAAAGATAAAGGCACGTCGCATTATCTTTACCTCAGATATATGTGTGTCACATGTATCTGAGACCTAAGATACATACAAAGGTCAAGCTACGTGTATTTTTATTTAAGAAACGCGTGTTGTGTGCATTTCATATACACGCTGCTACAAATATAGGCCAAACAAAATACATGGGATGACTTATCTCGGGATTGTAGTGTTTTTTTTATCCTTTCTTGAGGATGAAATAACTAATTTTGAAATTAGTAATCTTGAAATAACTTGTTTTCCAATCAAATAATCCCTAAGTGGAATGCGTTACAGGCAGAGATTTGGTATAAGGGAAAGTTGTTGGTCATGTGATCAGGACTTTGAATTAAAAAGGACAAATAAGTTATGCAATTAAGTGGAAGTCCTTCAAGTTTTTTAAATTAAGTGGTAGGGATAAAACTTTTTTGAGTTTTTTTTTTTAAGTTTTTCCGTTCCAACAACTAAACGCAGTTGTTCGACAACTACGCCTAATTGTTGAACAACTAGGCATAGTTGTTCGACAACTGCGCGAAATTGTTCAGACAACTAATATAGTTGTCCAACAACTATCCCAGTTGTTCAAGGAATTTAGTTTTTTTAAGGGACAAGTTTGTGAGACCCACTTATCCCCTTTTTTTAATTGGAAACTTGGAAGGCTCTTCTGGCTCATTTTTCTCCATGTGACCGGAGGTCATGAGTTCAAACTGTGAAAATAGTCTCTGGCAGAGATATAAGGTAAGACTGCGTAGAAAACCCCCTTATGGTGAGGCCTTTTCCTGGACCATAAATAACGGAAGCTTTAATGCAACAAAATTTTTTTTTTTTTTTTTTTTTTTAATTTGGTATAAGGGGAAGTTTGAGAACAGCTATTCCTTTTGTAATAACATGTAATTTGAAGAGAATTTGCTCATGCTTTTCCTTGCAGCTCAATTTTTCAACAGCACTAAGAGAGTCTTCCTCAAGCTGCTTCAAAAGCAGCTTCAAAAGCAACAAGAGTCGGAGAGTAAATTGATACAAAGTACAACTCAAATTTAACAATCCTGATACTAAGTACCGGTAGCAAGTACCCGTGAAACTAGTCATGGTGCGTGCAAGCTGATGCAGACATCACAATTATAAAAAACTACTTGCATGCTCCACTAAAGAGAACAATCCTAATACTGAGTACCAGTAGCAAGTGCCCGTGAAACTAGTCATGGTACGTGCAAGCTGATGCAGACATCACAATTATAAAAAACTATTAGCATGCTCCTCTAAAGAGAACAATCCTAATACTAAGTACCGGTAGCAAGTAGCTGCGAAACTAGTCATGGTGCGTGCAAGCTGATACAAACGTCATAGTTATAAAAAACTACTAGCATGCTCGTCTAAAGAGAACAATCCTAGCAAGTACCCGCGAAACTAGTCATGGTGCGTGCAAGTTGATGCAGACATCACAATTATAAAAAACTACTAGCATGCTGCTCTAAAGAGAACAATCCTAATACTAAGTACTGGTAGCAACCAGCACGTTCGGACCCCGGGCCCACCCCGGAACCGTGGGCTGTAGCACATCGATTTGGCCCAAACACGCTCCGTTCGCGCCGTTTCACCCGTTTGACCAACCAAATGGCACCGCCCACCCAAACGGCCCACATTAGGCCGCTCCCCATCTTCCCTGACACGCCCTGGTCGATTTTCGGCCCACGGCACGCCCGGACCCCGGGCCCACTCGGAACCGTGAGCTATAGCACACCAATTTGGCCCGAAAATGCCTCGTTCGTGCCTTTTCGCTGGTTTGACCACCCAAATGGCACCGCCCCGTGAAACTAGGCATGGTGCGTGCAAGTTGATACAAACATCACAATTATAAAAAGGTACTAGCATGCTCGTCTAAAGAGAGGCTTGTATAATCTCATTCTTATCTTGTGATCCAAACAAAGCTTGGTGAACTTAAGAACACTCATTACAACAACAACAAAATAGCTAGCGTAGTTTCACAAAGTGAAATCTAGGCGGAGTTTACCCTACCTCAGAGGCAGAGAGACTGTTTCCGAGAAAACACTTGTTGGTCATTTCAATTCGTCACAATTGGCGAGTCTTTGCTTCACTCCCTCATCTTTACACCTTCTCTGATCAACAACCATGGACGCAAACACATCCAACAGATGATCCAATCCTTTGGAATTTTCTTCACCGACAGCTTTCAAAGCATATACAATGCTCTCAATGGTAGACAAATATCCAGCTTTCGGTTGACGTCTCACTTCACTATACAGACTCAGCTTCTCTACATCCAATCTCACATGTGGTAGCATCTTCAACCAAGGATTCTCATTGTACATTCTCTTTGCTTTTGCCCATGTTCCATCAAGTATTATCAAATTTTTCACTTCAAAATCAATCGCCTCAGTGCCAATTGAATCGTCACTTGGAAATAACAGCACTTAACCTGGAGGAACTGAAACTTCAAACTCCTTCACTTCTTGAAATTCACTGCTCCCATCCAATAACGTCCTTTGTATCTTTTTTACTAAAAAAGCTTTTCGAGTATCATCAATAGACGATAATAAAGGGCATCCCGGTGCACTAAAGCTCACACTACGCGCCTGGTCCGGAGAAAGGCCGGAGTTTCCACGCTTATTCAAATCTTGATTCTCAGAGGCTAATAAAGCGCAATCCGGTGTGCAAAAGCCTCCACTATGCGTGGGATCCAAAAAAGGAACAGAGCACAAGGGTTTATCCTGCATTTCTGCTAGAGGCTGCTTCCACGGCGTATCCAAATCTTGATTCTGAAAGGAACAAATTGCGGCATACTTCTCTATAGTAAAAGAAACAGCTGCATTACTATCAAAGTTGGAGTCTTTAATGTTTATACTACTATTTTCACCTACGTTGCTCGGACTCTTGAAAAATGTCAATGGGTGCGTTTCACATTCTGTATACGGCATTGAAAGTGAAGAGTTCGCACAACTTAGATTTTCATCCAAATCTTGAGAACCCATTTCAAGATTTGAGTTGAGAAACTGAATGACAAATTCAGCTTCAGCTTCATAATTAACATCAGAAACTGAGATTACACTCAGATTTTTCAGACCAATAGAAGCAATTCTTGTGGAATTTAAAGGGTGATTTTTCTCTAAGCTGTGCTGAAGGATTGTGACAGCTATGGAGTTTTCAAGACATGGGGTTTTCAGTCTGGTGCAGAGACAGAAACGGGTCGGTTTGGAGCATGTTGGGCACATGGGTCTTTTTGTATGACCCGATTCAGTCACCATTTGTAGGGATTGAGGCAAGTTTTGAACTTGTCTAGCAAAACAATGGTTACTTCTTGAAAATGAAATGACCCTATTCTTGAAATGAATTTGCATGGAAATGGAGCAGGAGTGACCCGACCCGACCCGGGAAGTTACAGAAGAAAAGGAAGAAGATGAAAGAAGTAAATTCATGTGGTGCACATAGGGGTCACAATGGTTTATTGACTATATTACCCTTGGGACTTTATGTTCTCAGTACATTCAAGAACAAATCTTGAGGTCATTTTAGACCCCAATTCCAAAGTTTGAAACTTGGGAAAGACTTTGTCTTGCTTGATCTATTGAAATCTTGGCTAAATTTGCAAAAAAAATCAGATCTTGGTGGGTAAAAGATGCATGATTTCTGCTTTACTATCCCTTATGGGTTAATTCTTGTGTGTGGTGGTGTAATTGGATATGTTAATAAAGGAAGCATAGCTTCACTTGCTGGAGGTGTTGGTACTGGATTTGCTTTGATCTTAGCTGGTTATTTGAGCCTGCAAGCATTTCATAAACGCAAAAATTCTTACTTTGCTTTGATTCTTGAAACTGGTATGTATTACCCTTTTCATTTCTGTAAATGAAACTGCATTTCAGATTGGTCAAGTTTGTGTCTTTTCTGATATATTTATGCTGATATGGTAGTGAATCACAGTTCTTGATTAGTGTATAGATTCTTGTTTATGTTTGTTGTTCTTCAGATCTGAAATGTGTTAAGACTTTCTGATTAAATTGACTGCCTTCAATAATGGACAGTCTGGTATACTAAGCTCCGATATGCATGGGATCCAGGGTAGGTCCGGACCACATTAGGATTATCTAAGCAGCCTTACCTTGCACCTCGTGGTCACAGAACAAGAACTTTTACCATGGCGCTGAGGCTCCCCTTCATGTCTCTCATGAAGAGCAAAACTGAGATGTTGCGCTATTGTCTTCGTTTCGTTAGAGTTTGTGACTCAAATTCCGTTGATCCGGCCGAGAAACGTTCGCGGCGCTACTCATGTTTGTGATTTTTTGTTGGGGTCAGTGGTGGGCTCCGGGATCGTATGGATCTGTATGTTTTTGGACCTAGTATTTATTTGTATGCACATATTATATAAGTGCATTTAGTGAGTCGTTTTGAAGTTTTTTAAATACATCATTCTCCTCATTGTATTCTCCATCCATCATAGTGAATTTCTCCTCCTGTGCCCATGGTTTTTTCCCGTCAAGGGTTTCCACGTAAATCTGTGTGTTCATCTTGTTTTTCTTTTGCTTGTGGTGTGCTTATTGCTGTCTGATTCATAACAGTCTTCTCTTCTTGCGTGTTTGTCTCTTTTTTTAGAAAATAATATAATTAATATGGACTGTATAGTTTGTACCTAAATTAATGTGAACTGCTTGTTCTTATCTGGATACTTTTATTGGATGGTACAATAATTTAGCTGCTAATCATGATTAGGTTTCCTTAGGCTTCATTTACCTTTCCAATATCTGCTTGTTTGTATGAGGGAAGTTACATTGGAGATTGCAGCAGAATATGAAGTTCCTGTGGCTGTTAAGTCTATTTTAGGACAGTAAAAATGGGCACTCAAGCGACCATCTTTTATACTTGTTAATTTGGTGTCTTTATATCTGGTTCCGAACAGCTTGTGCAGCCACGCTAACATGGGTTATGGGGCAGCGATACATGCAAACTTCAAAAATAATGCCGGCTGTTGTTGCTGGTATCAGGTAACTGCAAACGAAAAGCATGCCATAGTACTGGTTTTGTAGTCAACTTACTTCTTGGTTGCTGTATTTTGTCTATCTTTTTAAGTATACTGGGTTTGTGAGATGTGACAAATTTAATCAAGGCACATCACAACAGCATACCCAGTATGAACCTATAGTAAACGCATACCTTATCCCTACCTTGTGGGGAATCGAGGCATATCACGTAGGATAATATATGAAGATGCTCTACGCTGGCCGTTATACCATCAGCAAGCAAACTAAATGTTTGGCTCTTTTTATTGAAGGTGTTAGATTTTGTTTGAAGTCGAATCGATAATAGTGAGAAAATGTTTCAAAAGTTCATCTCATGAAATATGGGAGAAGATGATTTTGTTGGAAGGATGAAAATTTTGCTCATCTTTAGAACTTTTTCAGACTATATTGCCATAATACAAGAACAGAATCGCCATTAGCTGTGTTATCTTGTACTTTTCTAGCTGTGTCAACATGTACTGCTCTTACTATAGCTTTAAGCTATGTCGTTTGGACTCTTAAAAAATGTTGCCACATCTGTGTCGGATCCTCAAAAAATATAATGTGTCCTGCACAAAGCTTGCAACTATACTGTGTCCCTTTTTATTCTGTTGGGTGAATTATGCATACTGGAAGTTATAATTGTATCGAGCCAACTTGTACACTTTGACTATAGAAAGTCTTTCCATCTGTTTGTTTTTTGGATAGGGCTCGCTTGCAGGCACCTCGGCTAACAAAAAGTCTTTGTATCTGTTTCTTTTATAACAGTGATGTCCGGTCAGCTTGTGCAGCTCGACTATCAAAGAGTCTTTGTATTTGTTATATGAGGTTGATGGTAATACTTATTTTGCTCTTTGCAGTGCACTCATGGCTGGATTTTACCTGTACAAAATTGCCACAGGAGGAAACCATTTCCCACCTAAGACTGAGTAATAATCATATGATTGTTTATTTGGGATTCCAATTCCATTTTGTATGTATTGAGTGAGTATATGTGAATTATTAAGAATTGTTTTATACAGCCGGCTGAAATTGTACTTGTTTGTCAATTTTATTGAATACAATGGGATTTGCTTTCATGAGTTGAATTTTAGTTTTGTGATGTGGACATTTGACTTTGTTTTCACAGTATATCGATCTAACAAATCAATTATTGAATGGTGCTCGGATCAACCCGCACGCACCTTGACTATGGTACTAGGCACCTAAGTTGCTCAGAATCTCCAAAAATGTTGTCACACCCATGGATCCTTCAAAAATACACTATTTTTGGAGAATCCGACACACGCATTGACATTTTTGAGTAGCCCGAGCAACATAGCTAGGCACCGTACCTATGTTGCATCAATCTGATCAAAAAATAGATGAGATCATGACCGGGCAGCTATTTCGTAGAAATTAAAAATAAGCAGATTCTTCCAGCTACCCAACTTAGTAAAGAGCGTCAACACTTTCATCACATAATTGATTTGGGCTTTGCACTACTTGTCTTTTAACATAAAACAAATAACAACTGTCTGGCTGTGCGCGCAAACTGGCCCAGACATCACGGTTATCAAAAAATAAAGCTCAACTATCCAGTTTACCAACACTGTTATTTTTGGACATGTCGTTCGAGTTAAGACACACAATCCACAATTACAGTATAATATAGTTTGGTATCTCTAGAGCATATTTTTGTTTCAAGATACCATAATGAAGCTGAGATGCTTTTCCAGAAACCAACAAAGTCTACAGCACAAGAAGATTATATAAATTCCTTCTACTTCTAAGCTCATTATTACCTTCGTATCTTCAATCATGAACATTATAGTAACGATTTTCCTAGTACTACTCCCGGTATTCCTCCTCCTTGTTCGGAGGAGAGGATCATCGAAGAGGGTTCCACCAGGATCCCTTGGATTTCCAATCATCGGTCAAAGCCTCGGGATGCTAAGGGCAATGAGAGCCAACACAGCAGAGAAATGGCTTGAAGAAAGAGTCCAAAAATATGGCCCTATTTCGAAGCTAAACCTATTTGGCAAACCCACAGTATTCATTTATGGACAGGCTGCTAACAAGTTTGTATTTACCAGTGATGACTCTGTCCTTACTAACCAGCAGCCACAATCAGTTAAGATGATTCTGGGTGATCGTTGCCTTGTGGAACTCAATAGCGAAGATCATAAACGGGTTAGAGATGCCTTGGTATCATTCCTAAAGCCAGATAGTCTGAAGTGCTATGTTGAAAAGCTGGAAGAAGAAGTCAGAATCCACCTTGAGACTTGCTGGAAAGACAAGCAAATAATTAAGGTCTGTTATGGATCCCTCTTACTATTCTTGCATGAAATCTTTAGACATTTACGACTAACTTTTGTGTATGGGGTTGATGATAGGTATTACCTTTGATGAAGAGACTAACCTTCAACATTATTTGCTCTCTCCTTTTTGGGCTTGATCGTGGATCTCGAAGAGACCAAATGGTTCAATATTTCCAGCAGATGATAGATGGGATCTGGTCAATCCCTATAAACTTGCCCTTTACGCGATTCAATCGCAGCCTCAAGGCAAGCAAAGAAGTTCAAAAGATGCTGAAACAACTTATTTCAGAGAAGCGATATGAGTTTGAGAACAACTTAGCTTCATCTCGCCAGGACCTCATCACCTGTTTGCTCAGCCTCCGTGGAGAGAACAACCAAGAACTCATGTCTGAAAATGAAATCATTCATAATGTCATGCTCATCATGGTTGCAGGACATGACACTTCATCCATCTTGATAACTTTCATGATAAGACTTTTAGCAAACAATCCGAACATCCATGCAGCTGTCCTTAAAGGTAAGAACCCCTCTGATTTTCATTCAGACTCGAGTGGACTCTTTCGGTTTCTTCTAAATAAACTTGTGGAAACGCAGAACAAGAAGAGATAGCAAAGAGCAAGTCATCTGGAGAATCCCTAACTTGGGAAGACCTTGGCAAGATGAAGTACACCTGGAGAGTGGCAATGGAGACACTGAGAATGTTCCCTCCCGTTTTCGGAGGCTTCAGACAGACTGTAAAAGACATCGAGTACGGAGGTTACCTCATACCAAAAGGATGGAAAGTAAGATCAACAACCCCATCTTTAAAATCTTCCATTCTTCAACCAGTCAATTTTGGTTGTACTCCGTTGTTTTCTGATAGTCGCAATCCACATTTAACCACTGCTTAATGGCTTTACATAGATATTCTGGGTAACTGCTAAAACACACATGGATAGCAACATTTTCCAAGAACCAGAGAAGTTTGATCCAGCACGCTTTGAGGATACATCATCTTTGCCTCCTTACAACTTTGTTCCATTTGGAGGGGGAGCTCGTATGTGTCCTGGATACGAGTTGGCAAAGATCGAAACTTTGGTCACAATCCATTACCTAGTAACACATTTCACATGGAAGCTTTGTTGTACAGACGATTCCTTCAGCAGGGACCCAACGCTAGTACCAACTCAAGGACTTCCCATTCAAATAACTCCCAGAAAATCTCTATAATTTAATTTCAGTCATACGTGTTTCTCCAGGAAGCAAATATATGATGCAAGAATAAAGCAATCGAGCGTGGCTAAGTTGTATACGGGGCTTGTGTGGCTGTACCTAGCCGTTAAAGTCGCAAGGAGTTGAAGGTTTTTGTCAGTCTCTCAGCTGTTAGTTAGCACTTATGTCTGTCTGTTTCTGGGAATTGGACACTTTTGGTCCTCTTATTCTTCCTCATTATCACATACTAGATACAGAAATAGCTTAACCTTCAAGGTTTCTTTTTCCTTTTTATCATATGCTGCACTGTTCCATTACTGAGTTTTCAATATGGCATCAGATTACTCCCCTTATTATGATGTACTCATTCTTGAATACTGTTGCACATGTATCCCATATTAATATGTACATCTTTCTTAAATGATATAAAACAATATTAAAATAAGTCTCAACTTTACGAGGTTCCTTTCGTTTTCCAACTATCAAAAAGTCTTTCTATCTACTTGTCTTTCTTATAACAGTGGTATTTGAGTCAGCTTATGCATCTCAAGTAACGAAAAATCATTGTATCTTGTTTGTTTTTTTTAAAATCATAATATCATGATCAACTTGTGGGCACCTTAGACTACCAAAAAGTTTCTACTCTTTTTTTCAACTTGCACACCTCAACTATCGAGAAGTCATTGTATCTGTTTGTTTTCTTTTCATAATCGTAACATCAGGATCAACTTGCGAGCAGCCCAACTATTAAAAAGTCTCTGTATTTACCATATGAATTATGAAAAGAAAATGTCCAGACCAACATGCGCATACCTTGACTACTTAACCAGAGACCTGCAACTTCCCACCAGCATAAGTACCAGGCAAAGTACTACTTATGCTATATCAATCTGTCAAATAAATCATCAGATGTAAAGATCATCACCACTTTCTTCATATGATTGATTTGGACTCTGCAACTTGTGTTTTTAATCAAAGCCAAAGCAGAACTGTCCTGTTTACCAACACAGTTATTTTTGGATATGTTGGTTGTGTAATATACCACAATCACTAGAAAGTATAGTTTTGGTATCTCTAGATGTGGCATATACCACAATCACTGGAAAGTATACTTTGGCATATCAGGATTTTGACCTTTAAATCCATCAAGAATGGGCTTACAGACTACTTTGGCATATCAGGATTTTGACCTTTAAATCCATCAAGAATGGGCTTACAGACTACTTGCTTAAAGCTTGGAACTTTTCAAGCTTTTACTGTTAGAATATGAATAGGAATAGCATGTAGAATTCTACTTAAAAAGGGATTGTAATGTAGTGTCCTATTAGGAATAGGATTGGAATGTAGTGTGTATAAATAGGATCTCAATGTAATAATTTAGGGACAACAATTTTCAATAATATTTTCTCCATTACAACTTGTTGTTGTTGTTGTAATTCTCCCATGGTATCAGAGCGTTGGTGAGAAACATCGAAAAAAAAAAAAAGGTCACCATGCATCAATTCTGGTGACTGATTTGTGTCATATTTTTATATTGCTCAATCTAACACCACAGGTGATCAACGAGTGTATTTATCTGGCAAGGAATATAATGAGTATCTTCAGTATCAAGCAAGTAAACATATATTTCTACTAATAGCCTCAACTGCACAATCTCCTACCTTTGGATCATGGGTTGTGGACTCAGGTGCTTCTGATCATATTTCTGGTGATAAATCACTTTTGTGTGATATTGTTTATTCACAATCTCTTCCGGCTATTACTTTAACTAATGAAATTCGAACAAAGCCAAAAGGAGTTGGACAGGCCAAACCCCTATCTTCTGTCACTCTAGACTCTGTTTTTTATGTCCTTGGTTGTCCTTTTAATCTTGCATCTGTTAGTCGTTTGACACGTGCCCTTGATTGTAGTATAACTTTTTATGATGATTCTTTTCTAATGCAGGACCGCAAAACGGGACAGACAATTGGCATAGGATATGAATCACAAGGCCTTTACCATCATGCCTCTTCAAATTCCTTCACAAATATTTGGGCTTGATTATAGTGACACTTTCTCTCCCGTGGCTAAAATAGCATCAGTCCGTCTTTTTCTCTCTATGGCTTCCATTCGTCATTGGCCTCTTTATCAGTTAGACATTAAGAATGTTTTTCTGTATGGTAATCTTGAGGAAGAAGTTTATATGGAGCAACCACCTGATTTTGTTGCTCAGGGGAGTCTAGTAGCCTTGTATGTCGTCACTCTTATGGTTTGAAACAATCTCCTCGAGCCTGGTTCGGAAAGTTTAGCACAGTTATTCAGGAGTTTGGCATGATTCATAGTGGAGCTGATCATTCAGTGTTTTATCGTCATTCTGAACCAAATCTGTGTATTTATTTGGTGGTTTATGTTGACAATATTATTATCACCGGCAATGATTAAGATGACAACACTAACTTGAAGCAACATCTCTTTCAACATTTCCAAACTAAAGACTTTGCAGATTGAAATAGTTTTTAGGTATTGAGGTTGCTCAGTCCAGCTCAGGTATTGTTATTTCTCAACGCAAGTATGCTTTAGACATTCTTGAGGAAATCGGAATGATGGGATGTCGACCCATTGACACTCCTATGGATCCAAATGCTGAACTTCTGCCAGGACAGGGGAAGCCACTCAGTGATCCTAGAAAGTATAGGCGGTTGGTTGGAAAGTTGAATTATCTCACAGTGACTAAACCTGACATCTCTTTTCCTGTGAGTATCGTAAGTCAGTTTATGTCTTTCCCCTGTGATAGTCATTGGGATACAATTGTTTGGATTTTGCGATATATAAAGTCATCTCCAGGTAAAGGACTACTTTTTGAGGATCGAGGCCATGAGCATATCATTCGATATACAGATGCTGATTCGGCAAGATCACCCTCTAATAGACGTCCTATATCTGGATATTGTGTTTTAGTATGAGGTAATTTGATGTCCTGGAAGAGTAAGAAACAGAGTGTGGTTGCTCGATCTAGTGCCGAAGCAGCATATCGAGCAATGGCTACAGCAACTTGCGAGCTGATTTGGATCAAGCAATTGCTGAGAGAATTAAAATTTAGAGAAACTGGTAAGATGAAACTTGTACGTGATAATCAGGTAGCTCTTCATATTGCATCTAATCCAGTGTTCCATGAGAGAACCAAGCACATAGAGATTGATTGTCATTTTGTCAGAGAAAAGATACTCTCGGGAGATATTGTTACAAAATTTGTGAAGTCAAGTGATCAACTTGCTAATATCTTCACTAAGTTCCTCACCGGTCCGCATATTAATTACATTTGTAACAAGCTTGGTACATATGACTTGTATGCACCAATTTGAGGGGGAGTGTTAGAATATGAATAGGAATAGCATATAGAATTCTACTTAGAAAGGGATTGTAATGTAGTGTCCAATTAGAAATAGGATTGGAATGTAGTGTCTATAAATAGGGTCTCAATGTAATAATTTAGGGACAACAATTTCAATAATATTTTCTCCATTAATTCTCACATTTACCATGAGTAATATACTCCTTCCGTCCCACTTTATGTGTCATCATTTTCTTTTTGGTCCGTCCCGAAAAGAATGTCAACTTTCCTTATTTGGCAACTATTTAATGACATCATTCTCGTTTTATTCTTAGTGGGCCCCACTTATTAAGAAAAAACAACTAAAAGGTAAATATTAAATTAACTTTAAGAGGGGCAATTTTGTAAACTTTACAAAGTCATTTCTTAAATTCTTTGAAGTTTCCACCTTTGATATTGGTTAACAAAAAGAACAATCTTATCCCTTATTTATCAGACTAAAAATGAGTTCTTGACTGCAACTGACAACAAGTACTATGTAAAGAACAAGTAACTTCCAATTTTAAGAAAAGTACATCCCGATATATTAAAGCTCCCGGACCAAACATCAAACAGCAAGGCATGACTAATCAGAATTCAAACTCAAACAAAACATCAAGGCATCACCAGCAGTTAAGAGGTACACTGAGATATGACTAATCAGAACACGATGAGCTAAAAACTGGAATCACCAGCGGCCAATTTCCATCCAAACTCACACTTAATCATCATCCAGTTCACATCTTAGCCCTCTACCTGACAAGACAACATCGGAACAGCAAACAGTGACACCTTTGTAGACCAACCTTCACAACTGGGGCTGTCTTTATTTTGTACACTACATGACGATAACCTATTAAGAGAAGATATTTATAAGGGGTCATGGTGGAAGAACTAAATTTCAACAGAGAAGAAAGTTTGATGAGGCTAGTGCTATGTTGCCAGATTCAGCACTTCGAATCCTCAGAATGCAACATCTTGTTTGAAGAAAAACGTGGACATGCACAGCCATATTTGTGGGTTTATTTCAAGAAACACCAAAATGCTCCAAAGAAACACCAAAATGTATCATGATCCTTTACTTTAATGAGTCAGTCCAAGTGTATGATTGAAAGTATCCTACTACAACTTTAAATATATCACACGAGTATCTAATAAAGCATAGGAATTACAAAAACAGCTCTTTTTTAAATAAACAGTACACAAAAGTAGTGCTCAATTAGTGTGCCTTCTGCCATGGAGAAATGCATACAGTGTGTTAGTTCAAAATATATGAGTTATTACCTTCATGAACTTTTCTTGAAAATAGCAACACTGACAAAAGTGGAGAACAACGCTAGAAAAGTTCCATTTCTTGAGAGCATAAACTCAATCCAGGTCAAGGGTTTAGTAATCTCAGTTAAAACTTTTTGGAATTGCTCATGCAGAGCTTCCAGTGAGCTGGTGTTATCAATTACAATATCTGCCTTTAACCGCTTGAGATCCAGGGACATCTGTGCATTTATCCTGCTTTTGGCCTCCTCCTCCGTAGATCCATCTCTTGTCATGAGCCGCTGCAGCTGTGTCTCAGGGTCAACCCAAATTACAACAATGGGTTTAGTCCATTTATCCATCTTGGCCTCAAACAAAAGAGGAACATCCAGAACAATAATGGAGCAACCCTTTATCCACAACTTTATAACTTCCATTAAAATGCCACGTGAGATAAATGGTGCTAGCAACCTACAGAGACATAATTCCATGTTCAAAACCTTACATTGCAAAAGAAACCATTATGTGATACTGCACCAATTCAACTCTTAGACAATCTGATAAAACTAGGCCTAAATATTATTTAGAGCAAAGCAAGAAATAAATAGTAGCATCTATTCCAGCAAGCATATGGTGGAAAGTGGAATCTAGAGAAATGCTATATGTTTTGAATACAAAGGAGAGCCCATTGAGAGGATCAAAATGAACTGTTTACTTTTGATTTATTTTGGGTGTAAACAGAGTTATATTAATGATGCTGGAGCTGAGACAAAACTTATAGTATAATATCTTTAAGAATAGAAAGAGATGCATTTTTTGGCAGTTTATAAATACTTTTGACAGCACCAAGATAGTTACCTTTTATCAACAAAAAATTAAAAAAAATAGTAGCCTCATATTCTGTAATTTAAGTACAGTTTACTGCTACTTATCTTCTCCAGAGGCAGCAGTATTGCCAATGATAGAGCAAACAATCTCGACAGGCCAACTTTAGATCATTATAGCCATAAAACTACTATATAGACCATATTAAATCTCCAAGCTTGCCCACAAAGTTGAATAGCTCCTATGTTTGTTGTCGGAATTGTACTCTTAAACAATCAATCAAATAAGCCTCATTGCCAGAGTAATCTGAGGTTGACAATATGAATCCTCTATCTCTGTTCAGGCTGTTTTATTCCACCACTCTATAAGTAATCTTTTAAGACTACTAAGAGTTTCTGTAACCTGGAGCTTCTCTAAATCTAGATGTATTTCTAAACTGATATACAAATCTCTAACTAAACAAGAAACACTGAGGAAAACACATGACCTGATACAATGTAATAAAAACTATGCCTTAATCCTAAAAAATGATAGCGTTTACTTGAATCCATTGCTTCCATAGTGTTCTGTTCTCAATTAAGCTTGCATGGATTCTTCCACTGATATATTCTCAGTCCATGTGACATTAGATTTGAACAGTGATCACCAGTTAATCAACTCACTGTTTGGTAAGAACCAGACTCTTCATTCTGTTAAATGCGATCTTGTTCTTTGAAAAACTTCCGCCAATAGAAAGGATAATTTTATTTTATTTTTTACAAGGTAGGCTTTTACAGGTGTAAACCAGTATTAGCAGATGCTGGTAGGGGATTTGCACACAAAAAGATACATTATATGCTGCTTTATGTACTCGGAAAGTTAAACATCAAAACTAACTGCCAAGTCACACCAAAGATTACTCCTACATTTAAGTAACTAAATTTTCCTTTTTGCCTTAACGAATTCTAAGATTTAGTTCCCTAGATATTAACCAACCAATGACTGCTCGGGCAGAGTTCCATGCATTAGTTACTGCCTTGTGAGTGCCCTTTCTGTTCCAACATCGATGGAGCTCAAACATACATTTTGGCATAATCCAGTCTAACAACAAAGAAAAAATCTAAAATGTGAAAATGCAGTGCAGGAGAAGTTTTTGTTTCTTCAAAGTGGGATTCACAAGGTGGGCACATGCTGCCAGGGTTCATTCTTTTCTTATGAGGATTACTTTTTGTAAGACGAAAATCCCTTGCTACCAGCCATCGAGGGGAGTTTGGTACAACTGTTGAGGAGCTGTAGAAGATAGATCAAACCATCATCTTTACCATTTCAAAAAAAAAGGGATAGATTACCCCATCAAGTTCCAAATCACTACAACTTCTCCTACTGGTTATGTACCCGTCAGAGTCAGATCTAATGTCTTCAATTACTGCCTTGGCATTGGAGGGGATATTAAAGAGTTAAGGTTATTGCTTTCTTCGGGAGAATAACCAAGCCATGCATCTTCCAAGAAGCTTATCTTCATTCCATCTCCAACTTGGAAGCTACTGAGATTGTGGAACTTGTTCCATAGAGCTCTAATGTGCTTCTAAACTCCATGACCATGCAGAGGAGGTTTCTGGTAGTACCTGATTTTTGAAGGTGACATTTGGTTTTTGATGACATTTATCCAGCATGTGTTCTACAAAAGATTCAATGCAGATAATAAAACTATCCTTTCTTATGCAGATGTAGTTCTTTTAGAACATTGCTTTTAAGGCAATTACTAAAGCACTTTAACTTAAACAGAATCTAGTCCAGCAAGAAACAGCAATCCTGCAATTATCATCACATGCCTTAATGAGTGGAAATAGCTTCAAACACGAGGCATCTGTAGGCCTTCATTTCTCAAAGAGTTACTAATCCGCCAATACAATGAGATGATTATTTTTTACTGACCAAAGTCAAAGTAAACAGCCTCTTGGGAAATGCAGGATAAGGCTGCATACAATAGACCCTTGTGGTAGGCTGTTCCCAAGATCCCGCGCATAGCGAGAGCTTAGTGCACCGAGCTTCCATTTTTAAAGTCAATCAAATGCCATTTATAAAAGCGTTTTTAAGCATTTAGTTCCAATATTTTGATATGTAAAAATTTGATATCTCTAGTGTTTACTTGTAGTTTCAATTTCTCTGAGTTCATCCCTAATATCACTCCAAAAGTTGGTTGATGAGCATTCTCAAGTACCAAGGCATGGAAGCACAATGTCTCGTTTTTTGTGGAAAACTTAAAGTTCACAAGGAAGCTCCAAAATCACCATGATGAAAGCAAACTGGAATCAGCAATAGGTTCAGTTCCAGATACACAGTTTTTTTCTAGATATCACTTTCTTATTGATGTTGTTCTGGTGAAAATGAGAAAAAGCAAGATGATGGACTATATTTCTTCTTCTCTTGATTTGACAACAAATATCCAATTGACATAGCAAATACAGGACTAATCAGCTGTCGGGCAATTCCTTTTTTTCATTTTTCTAACCTTTTGACATCACGTTATATCTGACTTACATTTGAGCATGTAAAATTAATAGCAATAAACCAGGAACTCTTAAGCAGTAGAATTTTGCTCTGCAACTATTTTATAGTTTCATAACTATTTTACCTATTAAGAAGCTGACGTTTTTCAGGATCAGCAAATACTATTTGACCTAGCTTTGCCCGATCAACTTCTCCATTATCTAGCAAGATGTCCTCACTAAATGCAGCCACAACCTTTTTCCAACCACCAGTTCCTTTCTTCAAAACGTTCTACATAATTTCATGTTTTTGTCAGTAAAGAGCTAGCTTTATCTAAGGATTTACAAAATTTAGCGGATGGAGACACAACTCAAGTACAAACATTTAAGACTCTTTGCATTCAATAAAAAAACTAAATGAACCTAGTAATAGAATGAGAAAAGCAACAACAACAACAACATACCCAGTGTATTCCCACATAGTGGGGTCTGGGGAGGGTAGAGTGTACGCAGACAATACCACTAGTTAAGGTGAAGTAGAGGTTGTTTCCGATAGACCCCCAGCTTAGGACCGATAACAGTGTAGCAATCACAAAACATAAATGCGTATAGACTAGTACGGTATGCAAAATAAACTAACACCGCTATTCTACATAATTTCATGTTTTTGTCAGTAAAGAGCTAGCTTTATCTAAGGATTTACAAAATTTAGTGGATGGAGACACAATAACTCAAGTACAAACATTTCAGACTCTTGGCATTCAATAAAAAAACTAAATGAATCTAGTAATAGAATGAGAAAAGCAACAACAACAACAACATACCCAGTGTATTCCCACATAGTGGGGTCTAGGGAGGGTAGAGTGTACGCAGACCATACCACTAGTTAAGGTGAAGTAGAGAGGTTGTTTCCGATAGACCCCCAACTTAGAACCAATAACAGTATAGCAATCACAAAACATAAATGCGATAGACCAGTACGGTATGCAAAATAAACTAACACCGCTATCCACAAAAATAACACTACAGCCACAACATAATACTAAAAACAATCTATTCGAAATCAAATAGAATGAGAAAAGCAAGAGGAAAAAAGTAGTTACACGAGCTACAATGTCAGCATCAACAACAGGTATGCCATGAGCCTTGAAAAGATTGGAGACAGTGCTCTTCCCTGAAGCAATTCCTCCGGTCAGTCCAACTATCCTCATTCTTATATCCAGCAAAAAGCAAGTAATGAGGAACAACTAAGGCTGCTCAAAGACAGTTGCTTCCAATGCCTTACTATTCCATTGCTAAACTAGCTTCTTGATTCCAGGATATCTTCAATGTCAAATTCGAACTGACCAATAAGTTGCAGGTTTATTACCAGAAAAAAAAAATACTAAAACACAAAACTTCTTAGCATAAAATTGCAGATCCCTATAGTGCGGTAGAAACATTTTCAAGATAAAAAGAGACAAATATGAAAAAGAAATTTAAATTGCTGACAATGAAACTAAGCAGAGATGAAGAAACTTACCGTGAAATGTCTTTCAGTGACGGTGAAATCGGCGAAGAAGGAGAGAAGAGAGGAGTGGAGTTGGGCCGGGTCGGGTTACTCCGAAATTGGGGGCAATATTGTGGGGAAATGACAATGCATTCGCCATTTATACATATACTAGACACTTCTCTGACACAAATATAATTTTGACAATTAATTATTAAAATAATTTTAATTTTTAATTATTGTGATTTATAATATTATTTCTTCTATATTAATTTAAGTGATACTGATATAATTTTAAAAGTTAACTTATGTGGTAGTAATATAATTTTGATAGTCAATCAAATGTTTTATGTTGACATATCATTTTGTGTCTATTTTATGAAATATTATTAATTTTTCAATATGATCGTAATAATTAATTAGAGGTGATATAGTAAAATCACGATTGAAGCAGCGAAGAACTCGTGTCTTAAATGACTTATAATAACTAATTAGAAGTGATATAATAAAATTACTTTAAAAAATAATTGTGAAAAAAGCATAAATAAGCATCATATAAGACATCAAGTTAATTTAAAAAATCAAAAGTTAATTTATTATTTTTTGTCAATTTTATATTTTTTATTAAATATTATAATTTTTTAATACTTAAATAACCTATAGTAATTAATTTGGGGTAATATAATCAAATTACGGTTGAAGCAGCTGAACCAGGCAACACAAGTAAGCATGTCGATTATTTTATATTTTTATTTAATATTATAAATTTTTAAATATTTAAATAACTTATAGTAATTAATTAGGGATAATATAATAAAATTACGATTGAAGCAGCTGAAGCAAGCAGCACAAGCAGGCATGTAGTAGACGTGTCTGCTTATTGACACTTATTATATATAGTAACTAGTTGGCTAAGCCGTGCTACACACGTGCCCAAAATTCATCTTTGAAAATTTTACGTTATGTAAAATTTTGTCATTTAATTAAAACTTTCATTTGTTTGGTTGATAAATCCATAGTTAAGCATATATTATTATATTTAGATTAATAAAATTTATATAAGAATATTTTGAGCTGTTAATATGACACTCATATAATTTCGAGGCAATCAAATTTTTTTTATGTTTTTTTAAAAAATATTTACAATTATTAATTATTCTGATTTATATTACTTTTCAAATAGTAATTATTAAATATATAATAAAATATCTTAAGTTAGTTAACTGTTGTTATTTAGAAGGCATAATCCCCCCCCCCCCCCCTCCGAACTTGTTGCCAAAACTTACTTTAGCACTTTAACTTTATCAATAATTATTTACCCCTAAACAACTTTCGCATGAATTATATGCTATCCCAAAAATGTGATTTCATTCTCACAATGGGGAGTGTAATACACTCGCCCTAAGTCAGTGCCACGTCATTGTCATGCAAGCCAGGCAAGAAAAAATAAATTAAAAGATAATTTATATATATATATCATTTAACTTGGCCCCAATTGATATTATGTGTAATTAAGCTAGATAGTAGTAAGCTTCTTGTAGAAGAAGAATAAGTACAGATTCAGAAGGAAGAAGAATAAAGAAGTGTAGAGAGAAGGATCATTAGAGATAGAAGAGTAGACATGTTTATGAGCTAACCAACTAACTAACTAACAGTTTATACAGTTCATGTAACTAACTGGAAAACAATTAAAACAGAAAAATGGAAATTAGTCTACTCTGTTTCTTCTTTGTTCTGCTGCATTCTTTGTATATTCAACACTCCCCCTCAAGCTAGGAAGGTGTGAAGATGTCATAAATTCCTAGCTTGGCATTGAGATGAACTTGTTGTGCTATGTCAGCTCCTTAGTTAGCATGTCTGCAGATTGATCTTGAGTTGCAATATAATGAGTTCTGATTATCCCTTGGACAAATTTTTTTTTCTGATAAAGAAGCAATCAATGTTAATATGTTTTGCCTTCTCATGATATATTGGATTTGTTGTTGTTTGAAAAGCAGAATCGCTATCACTGAATACATCTACATGTAGCATCACTTCACATCCAACTTCCTTCTTCAGACCTAGAATCCATATCAACTCTGTTGTTACTGTTGCAAGACTTTTAAATTCATATCAACTCTGCTGTTACTACTGCAAGACTTCTAAATTCTGCCTCAGCTGAGCTCTTAGAAACAAAAGTTTGTTTCTTTGACTTTCAGGATGGTACTATTGATTCTCCAACCTTCACAAAATAGCCAATTACAGACCTTCTAGTTTATGGACAGGACAGGATGCCCAGCCTGCATCATAATACGCAGTCGCTCTATCATTTGTATCACTAGACAGTAGCACGCCCTGACCAGGTCAATTCTTAACATACTTCACAACTCTAAGTGTTGCCTCCATGTGTGATATGATGAAAAAAGGGGCAGCCCGGTACACTAAAACTCCTGCTATGCGTAGGGTCCGGGAAAGGGGTCCCACCATAAGGGTGTATTGTACGCAGCCTTACCTTATATTTCTGCCAGAGACTGTTTCCAATACTTGAACCTGTGACCTCCTGATCACATGACAACAACTTTTCCGATTACTCCATTCTTATGATGACTCAAATAATAATTATTACATCAGAAAGTCACTTTCTTTCTTGTAAATAATTGGAATCAAGAAAATGACAGACTTTCTTAGAAAATAACTATTATATGAAAAATCAACCTTGAGAAAAACACAAACAAGATCAATATGGATTGTGATATTCGCGAAGAAGCAAGCCTTTATGTTCCTATGTTTGTGTATTATGGTGAATAAAAAAATGAAACCCTGAAACAAATAGCATGGGTGTTTTGTATTGTATCGAACCCCCCCACATGGTAGCGATCCACATAAAGATTTTGATTCCAGTGGGAACAACTATGATCATGGTAGCTGCTAGGGGTGTACAGATCAAACCGTCAAGTCAAACCAAATCGAGAAAAAAAAATGACTTATGATTTGGTTTGGTTTGGATGGTTTGGCTTTTGAAAAAAAAAATAATCATTTTTTGTTTGGTTTGGTGTTAACAAAAAAAAAAGTCAAATCGAACCCAAATCAAACCGACATAATATATATATATATATATATATATATATATATATATATATATATATATATATATATATATATATGTGTGTGTATGTATATATGCATATATATAATTTAACTTTTTATACACAAAATATTAATTATAATCTACTTTTTAAATACTTTTTCAATTAGTTTTATTAATTTCCAATATTTAGAAAGTAGGTGTGTATATATATATATATATTAAGTTGTAATATTTGTCCATTAATTGCTAATAAAATAATCCAAAATCCAATATAAACTTAAAACCTATACTTTTCACTTTTTATCTTACTTTTTAGTTTCAAGAGATTTTTTCGCTCCTCAACTTTCTATAATTGAGTTTTTTCATTAGCACATGAGTGAAAACATAATTGATCTAATCTTCAATCACAATATAATTGTAAAAAATAAGGATTATAAAAAAAAACGAGAAAACCCGAAAAAATTAAAAAATCCGAAAGAACCGACTAAAATTTAAACCTAAAAAAACTGATTTTATGTTGATTTGATTTGGTTTATAATTTTAATAAACCAACCCGACCTATGTACACTCCTAGTAGCTGCGGTAAAGTAGGCACGGGTATCAACGTCAAAGGTACATTAAACGAACCAGTATTGGAAAGGACCTGAGCAGCCCTGAGAGGGGTAAAACACAACGTTAAAGTATAGATAAGACTAGCAAAAGAAATATTGTTGTAATTTTTTAAAATAATAAGTTCATAGTATAATTTCATTCATGCTTCATACTTTATTGGTTAAAAGCTATTTATCTTCTTATTTTATTTGTTTAATTATATGGTAGATATAAATAAATAAAATCTATAGATAGAGATATACATTTGATATTGAATATTATATATTACAGAGTGAATATTGTGTCACAAAAAAAGAACTACACAAAAGATCGAGGATAATGAAGAATATATAAGAGAATTTTTCGATAATATTTAACACCTTCTACTATACTAAGGTTTTTGCTCATGCCAATACTAAATATCATTAGTTAATTTATTTTGAACAATTTTTAAATTGTGCAAGTTGAAAAATTAACATTGGGTATATAATGTCATCTCTTATATTCATTTTCCCCCATTTCATATATATATATATATTGCAAGTAAAGTTTTATAGTTTCATAAGATGCTCTAATTGAAGTTGTAGTAGTTAATACCTTTTGTTAGTGTACTTTATTTTAGATAAGGTACAGTTAATGAGTTATGTTATCAGTAATAAGTGATGATTAATAACACTAACAGAATATGAACAGATAAAATATGATTAGTTGAAATAAAGAACAACATAAAGTTGAATTTTAAATGTAAAAAGTATATTTCGTTTGATTGTTTGTTATGCATTTTGCTTCACCTTTTAGATTTTTTTTTTCGTGTGTATGTTTTGTTACTTCAGGGACTTAAAATTAGTTTAAACGAAGACAATATGTATTCTTACTTTTTAGATGAATGAAAGAATAATGATTTTTAAATGCTCACAAAATTTATTGAAAGTTATAAACTTCATTAATGAATAGTAAAATTTTAAAGTAGTGATGGATTCTTTTAATTTGAAACATTGATAAAATAATTTAAATTCACAATTGATAAAATAATAACAACTTTCGTACATCGCGCGGGTACTAAATTAGTTTTTAATAAAAGCCAAAGCACAACTGTCCTATTTAAGTATAGTTTTGGTATATCTAGATGTGACAAATACCACAATCACTGGAAAGTATAGTTTGGTATATCTAGATTTGGCATGAGATAAGCATCCAGTACTCTCTCGAACTATGATAAAAGTTATTACGACACACTCCAACTTCAAAGGAATCTTATTATCCCGTGAACTCAATTTTAGCATATTTTTATCACCCTTTTGTGCTGATGCCACCTTTATTACATAAAATGAGGTCCACGTCAAAGATGCCACGTCAACTAAAATGATTGACAAAAGGTGCTACGTCAGCACAAAAAGGTGAAAAAATACGCTAAAATTGAGTTCAGGGGAGTAATAAGACCCCGGTGAAGTTGGAGTGTGTCGTAGCAAACTTGGTCATAGTTCGGGGTACTAAATGCTTTACTCGGAAAGTATAGTTTAGTGTATCTAGATGTGGCATATACCACAATCACTGGAAAGTATAGTTTGGTATACCACAATCAACGGGAAAGTATGAGATAAGCATCCAGTACCCCCTCGAACTATGATCAAAGTTGCTACGACACACTCCAACTTCACAGGAGTCCTATTACCCCCGAACTCAATTTTAGCATATTTTTGTCACTCTTTTGTGCTAACGCCACCTTTATTACATAAAATGAGGTCCACGTCAACTAAAATGATTGACAAAAGGTGCTACGTCAGCACAAAAATGTGAAAAAATACGCTAAAATTGAGTTCAGGGGAATAATAAGACCCCGGTGAAGCTGGAGTGTGTCGTAGCAAACTTGATCATAGTTCGGGGGTACTAGATGCTTTACTCGGAAAGTATAGTTTGGTGTATCTAGATGTGGCACATACCACAATCACTGGAAAGTATAGTTTGGTATACCTAGATTTGGCATACCACAATCAACGGGAAAGTATGAGATAAGCATCCAGTACTCCCTCGAACTATAATCAAAGTTGCTACGATACACTCCAACTTCACAGGAGTTCTATTACCCCTGAACTCAATTTTAGCGTATTTTTGTCACCCTTTTATGCCGACGCCACTTTTATTACATAAAATGGAGCCCACATCAAAGGTGTCACGTCAGCTAAAATGATTGATAAAAGGTGCTACATCACAACACAAGAAGATTACATAAAATCCTTCTACTTAGTGCATTACCTTTGTATCTTCAATCGTGAACATTATAGTAACGATTTTCCTAGTACTACTCCCGGTATTCCTCCTCCTTGTTCGGAGAAGAGGATCATCGAAGAGGGTTCCACCGGGTTCCCTTGGATTTCCAATCATCGGTCAAAGCCTCGGGCTGCTAAGGGCAATGAGAACCAACACAGCAGAGAAATGGCTTGAAGAAAGAGTACAAAAATATGGTCCTGTCTCAAAGCTAAGCCTCTTTGGCAAGCCCACTGTATTCATTTATGGACAGGCTGCTAACAAGTTTGTATTTAGCAGCGACGACTCTGTCCTTACTAACCAGCAGACACAATCAGTTAAGATGATTCTGGGCGATCGTTGCCTTCTGGAACTCAACGGTGAAGATCATAGACGGGTTAGAGATGCCCTGGAATCATTCCTGAAGCCAGATAGACTGAAGCTTTATGTTGGAAAGATGGAACAAGAAGTCAAAAACCACCTCGAGACTTACTGGAAAGACAATCGAATAATTAAGGTTTGTCATGGAAACAACCCCGGAGGGGAGCCTTGGAGTAACTGGTAAAGTTGCTGTCATGTGACAAGGAGGTCATGGGTTCAAGCCTTGGAAACAGCCTCTGGCAGAAATGCAAGGTAAGGCTGCGTACAATAAACCCTTGTGGTGGGGCCCTTCCCTGGACACCGCGCATAGTGGTAGCTTTAGTGCACCGGGCTGCCCTTTCATGGAAACAACCCCCCACACCCCACTATTCTTGCATGTAATCTTAGACATTAACAACTAACTTTTTTGTATGGGGTTGATGATAGGTATTACCTTTGATGAAGACGCTTACCTTCAACATCATTTGTTCTCTCCTTTTCGGGCTTGAAGATGGAGCTCAAAGAGACCAAATGGTTCATTATTTCCAGGTGATGATAGAAGGGTTCTGGTCAATCCCTATAAACTTGCCTTTTACGCGCTTCAACCGCAGCCTCGAGGCAAGCAAAGATATCCAGAAGATGCTGAAACAACTTATTTCTGAGAAACGCCATGAGTTTAACAACTCAGCTTCATCCCACCAGGACCTCATCACTTGCTTGCTCGGTATTCTTGGAGAGAACAATCAAGAAGTCTTATCTGAAAATGAGATCATTCACAATGTCATGCTCATAATGGCAGATGGATATGACACTTCATCCGTCTTGATAACTTTCATCGTAAGAGTTTTAGCAAAGAATCCAAATGTTCATGAAGCTGTCCTTAAAGGTAAAACCTCTCTGAATTTCATTCCGACTAGAGTCACTCTACCTTTCGGGTTTCTTCTAAATAAGATTGTGGAAAACGCAGAACAAGAGGAGATAGCACATAGCAAGTCATTTGGAGAGAGCCTAACTTGGGAAGACCTTGGCAAGATGAAGTACACCTGGAGAGTGGCAATGGAGACAATGAGAATGTTCCCTCCCATTTTCGGAGGCTTTAGGCAGACTGTAAAAGACATTCAGTACGGAGGCTACGTCATTCCAAAAGGATGGCAAGTAAGACAAAAGATCCCATCTTTGATCTTCAATTCTCCTACCTGTTAATTTTCGTAGTACTCAATCTTTTCTGATTGGCCTAACCCACATTTAACCACTGCTTAATGGCTGCGCACAGATATTCAGGATAATGGCTAAAACACACATGGATAGCAACATATTCCAAGAACCAGAGAAATTCGATCCATCACGATTTGAGAACACAACATCTTTGCCTCCTTACAACTTTGTTCCATTCGGAAGGGGATCCCGTATATGCCCTGGATACGAGTTTGCAAAGATTGAAACTTTAGTCACAATCCATTACCTAGTAACACATTTCACATGGAAGCTTTGCTGTACGGACGATTTCTTCAGCAGGGACCCAATGCCAGTACCAACTCAAGGACTTCCCATTGAAATAGTTCCCAGGAAACCTCTATAGTTCAATCACACATGCTTCTCCAAGAGCAGAGTTTTGCAAACCTATAACTCCATATTATGAAATATTGCTATGAAAAGGTTACTAAAAATATCTAGACTGGAATTGACATCAAATGTGCAATCTCCTAAGGGGAATACTCCCTATATTATGATGTGTTCATGTAAAAAAATGTACACATTAAGGCTTGACATCCAGCCAAATTTCTAAGAACTTTATATTCAGAAATTAAGGGCTAAAAATTAAATGTGAGAAATTGGAAGTTCAAACATGCATAAGCATAATTATCCTATTCTCTAGATTTAGCTATTACTAGTGTTATCAAAAGCAAAAAAGCGCAAAATAGCTCAGGCCCTTTGAGGCTTTAAGTGCAAATAATGTCCAGGCTTTAATGAAAAATGGTGCAAATGGAGAAAAAGATTAACAAATATGAACAAGTAGTCCAAATTAATTACCATAACCATGAATAAAAAATATATGAACTAAGAAATTAAAACAGATAATAATAAAATGAAATATCAATTGTTTAGTGCCGCATCTTTAGGATTACCCTCATTTGCAATAAAAAGTAAGACTTAGAGCCTTGATGACGACACTGAAGCGCTCATTGTGTTTTGAGCCTCGCTTCAAGGCCTAAGCACGCCTTTGATAATACTGGCTATTACGGCTAAAAAATTATACACACTTTTTTCTGATGAAGCCTAAAGTAATACAACTTTTCTTTTCTGAAAGTTGGATGAGAAAGATGGAATTTTTCATAAGCATATTTTAGTACTTGTTAGTTCATTTATGCTATGTAATTTGATTCGTTGGTAATTTTTCAAAATCTTGACTTCAGCATTAAAATAACTTTACAATAGAAAGTTGAGTGTATGTCTAAAGTTTTGAAGGCAGAAAAAATAACAAACATTCACTTTGAATACCATTTCCATATGTACAAGTTCTTTTGGGATTCATTTATCCCAAGCTCGTTAAATATAAATCTAAATTAAAATGTCGAACTTATCAAGCTAACGTTTTGGCCTGTGCAACATTGATCAGGACATACAGTAAGACCAAACTTTGTACAAACTCTTAGATAAGAGCAATATATATATAGCCATCAGCAACCATCCTAAGGCATAGTACAACAACCTAAGAGAACTGATGAGTGAAAAACTATATGCTGCTAACCTCTGAGAACTACGAGGAAGATGGGAAAACCCCTAGTCAACAACCTTCTGGTCTGTAATATTTTGGAGGCATAGATGGACATTTTTCATTCATGTAGGGGTACAGATCCATAGTGTTGTATTCAGGTAATTCCATCCGATACTTCCCTCGAATTTGACAGAACGGAAGGTTCACATTATCATCTGCATTGCACCACTTTGGCAATCGGCTTGAATTGTTTTCGAAAAACTTGAGAGAGTAAGCATCTTTAATCTGTACATCCAGCAATAAATACTTTACTTTTCATGTGCTTTCGATGAGATGAACCACCAGGCTGAGTGTTCAACAAAAAAAAGTAGTGCAAGGACTGTAGTTTTCTTTTGCGCAATGATAAAAGTCAAAAGGTTGATGCAACAGTTTCACAACTAGAAGTAATTTTAAGATAAGACGATTGGATAACTTTCCAAGAATTTAAATACTTCTGGATTAAAATTGACTCCTAACTTTCACATTTTTAGGCATTCAGAAATTGAAAGGTAAGCAGTTTCAGATTCATCCAAGTAAATACCATGCAAATGCCCTGGAAACAAACTGAAAAGTGGAAAATAAAGAATACAAACTCACCGTGAATTCGGTGACCTGAATTGAGCTTGCAAGTTCACCAAATAATCCTGCTTCCTTATACATTTCAAGAATAAAAGCAATACATGATGTTGACTTTCCATCACTATAAACCCAATCATCCTGTTCTGGAATAGCCAACAATTTGGCAAAAGAGGATCCACGCTTTTCAACTTCCACAAGAACATCAGCAAGACTAAGGTTCTGCATGGAACAAAACGGATCAGCATGCAGAACTAATATAGAACAAGTCCATGATAGAAGATACACTAACTTACCAGTTTTGCTTGAAGTATCTGAGAGTTAACAAAACAGAGAATATTTTCAGCGCAACAGCAGTTTTATGTCATCAACCTTTTTATATACAATATTCTGATCTTTAATTTAGTTACTCAATTAATAGTGTTTAGTCTACTATTTTTATCTCAACAAACAGAAGCATCTCACGAATATGATCATACAAAAACATAACCTTAGTTCCGAGTCGCTTGTTCAAGGCTTCATTCCACATGTTAGACGCATATGCAGGCTGTAGATGGTTCCAAACAGTCATGACAGAAGCAACCTGCACCATGCATCACTAAAACATCAGCAGCTACATACCTAGTGAAATCCCGCAACTGGGTCTGGAACAATTCAGAAAATAACATGGTAATTTTTAATTTGCAGAATTTTTTTTGTTATTTTTCTTTAAAATACGAATAGGAGATCGACAAACGACAGAATCACAGTGGACCGTGGTAGTAAGGCCACTCTGGCAGTTCCAAATTTGCAGGAATACAGTAGCAGCTATTCAATGCACAAAAACCAAGTTCTACATTACCCACTTTATCTTAAATGCCTGTCATTTCGACTTGCTTAATGCCATCATCATCTCTTCCCATCCCTCGTCCTTCATCCTTCTAAATTTCTGATTTCAATTGTCTCTCTCATATTAATAGGATATCACATAAAGTAATTTCAAGCGCATTCATGACTCTATGGTGCTTCAAGGTTCTTTCCAATTCACCAAAACAAATACCATTTCAGCTTTCATGAGATGCTAACCTATCATATATTCACTGCTTAAGCACACATGCATGCTGTGTGGAGGTTTTACGAAACACTTGACTCGTAATAGAATGTTAGAGCAGTCAAAAGAAGCTCCATGAAAAGAAATTGATGATACCGTCAAGTTAAAAGTCAAACGGATTTACCCTTATGGCAATCTTGAAATTGTTGGATATATGGAACCTGCAGCTGAATTGGCTGCATGTGAAATGCATGCTTTTACACAAATTCACTTAATGTGCCAACAATATTATTTCACTGGTTGAGCAACTAAATACACTGGTGTCTATGTTACCTTCACTTTGAAGTTATTTTGTTTATTTGTGAGGACATAATTCAGCAAAAAATAGCTAACTACAGCCACAAACCAGAGGAATCAGGAAGTAGAGGACCGTATGAGAGAAATGAGCATCAAAATGATATTGTAAGCACCAAAATTGGCAAGACTGTAATATGAAATAATATGCATTTACCAGATTAGCATCCAACGGTGAGGGGTAATTTCCATCAATTGTGTCTATCCAGCTAAATATTAAGTTGTGGTAACCATAAGGCATGCCGACCATGCTTTTTGCATATTCCCAAGCAGCAGTTTCATTAAACTTGGCACGAAGGTTAGGATGCAGAGGGAGCAATGCGATATGTGGATTGGAGTTGTCTTTTGTCAGCTCAAACTCCCACCACTCTTCCCATGGCAATAAAGCAATAACATCTTCACCCTGAAAGGAAATGTGAAGAATAAAATTGGTGCAAATATGGTACAGAGACAATGTTGCTAAAAAAATATGGCCATTCATGCTTAAAGTTTTCCTTATATCTTCAACCTCCCCACCTCCCCCAAGGTGTTTGGGCAGAGTCGAATTTCCAGAACTACAATCTACGGACCAGCCTCAGAAGTGGTTAACGCCTTGGAATATTGTGTTGTGTCTGCTGCATGCTCAAAAGTTGCTACCTAATTAGTTGTACTTTAAGTTAATACAAGTGTTGACTAGGGATCATACTTTTTAATATGATACTCATATAACGTGATTTGAAGTCTACATTGTAATAGTCACACTAATATCTAAGATTTACACACTACAGAAAGCATCACTTGCAAGACCACAATCACAAACTTACGACGTTTCCTGTCTCAAGTTTGCTGATTTGAATATCACTCTAATACTTTAGTTAATTGTTCCAATACGTATCATTTTTATCTCTTTCTTTTTACTTCATTTGGGATAGAGCCCTTTATTCCCTAAAAGGTGGATTCGCTGTCAATGCTCCTTATTACTTTGTCTCCATTCCCCGTTTAATCTTCACGTTCTTTATTGTGTAGCAGACTATGCCCCTTGCCCCCCAAGAAAAGAAAGAGCAAACACCTAAGAGTATCATAATGCGGAAATAAAATAGTTTAGAACACTACCTTATCGTTCTCATTTCCAGATTCACCAACCCATAGTTTTCCTTCGGCGTCTCTCAAGCAAACAGCAGAATGGCCAGCATAAGCTCCAGATACCCATTTCTCTAAAGTCTCAAAACCACCCCAGCGACCTCTAATTTTTGATATTGCAAGAAAATCTCCAGAATGTATGTCATCAGTAGTAAGATTGGTGACCCATGGCAGCGGACGTTTTTCAAATGAAGCACCCATATGTTTCTTGAGAAAACCAATATTTGAGTTCTCACCCCACCCAGTGTTCGTGAACAAAGGTAGAACATCCCATAGTGCTGAAAGGGTTCCTAACATTCCCGCTTGCATTAGGAAAATCGAGATACCTTTATGTTTGACCTGTTTCAATTTTATTCCATTAGTATCATAAATTATGCTTAAATTAGTACTCTTGTAGCTTCATCTAAGTAAGGATTGGGACTCACGTATTCTAACTCAGCCTGAGACTCCCACTCTTTAATTTCAAGAGTATGCGAACGAGCCAATACGTAGTAGTCCCATGTTACACGATATGGGGTTGCAAAGACATAAAGGTCTATACATGTCCAACTGTGTGCATTGCTTACCTGCAAAATATTTTAATTTGGATACAAGCATTGACATATGGAGAAGTAAAAGAATCCCACTGATAAAGCATTGACATTAAAATGGGTACTCTTTCCATCAAGCATTCAAAAAGAAGGCTTAAAAATAAAAATAAAGCAGGTAGAAAAATACACTTTACGATCTTCATCAACAATCTATCCCAAATACTACGCCAAAAACAAAAAGCACTATCAACAACGCACACAGATTTTGCCTACCAAATGTTTCTAACATTGCTGAGCTACAATTTCAACTAAAATTTTAGTAACATACATAGTCAACACAAGGACTGGGATTCTGTAAAAAGACACCTCTCGTCCGCAGCACGCGGATAAGTTTCAGTTTAATGTTAGTCAGATACAACTCAACTTTTCGAGGTTGATTGGTGCAGGGAATGGGATAGACAACGGTATCCCATAGTCTGGGATATCCTATGGGATTAGTTATCCCACAATATATATGAGATAACGTATTCCGTCATAGCAGTACAAATGGTGGGATAAATAATTTCGGGACTAATTGATACCCCTAACCAAACAGGGGATAAAATAATCCTACATTTTATCCCGGAATTGTTAGCCCTGGTCCCTCACCCCAAACAACCCCTTAGAGTCTCCCATGAAGAGGAGTAGAGCAAGGAACCGAGATCGAGTTCAATTCCACCCATTTTTCTTCCCAACTATCTAGAAGCTAAAACAATCGAGTATCTAATAGCAAAGATATTCAGGACAAGCTGCGAATCACCTCGATTAATACTCCTTGTAAATATATAAGCGCAATCAATGAAGTCAATCAACTATGCCACAATCTGAGCTGATTGAATTCAGCTATATGAATCCTCTATATCCGTTCCGCTTCATTTGGGCCCATTCAATACCAATACTAGTACATAATTTGTATTTCAAGGCAAATTATTAATTCTCTTCTCTAAATCAAGAGGATCTCATATTTATACAAGTTTCTAACCGGACTAGAATACTATTGGTTAAACATCATACCTAAGTGTAACACTAACAACTAATCCTTATCGAAAAATACCAAACACGAGGAAAAATTCATGTTTCAGACCCAACAATGAAGCTGCACTTCCTTCTAACAAGTGGCTGAGAGTCGGGAAGTAATCTTTACCTCTTACAAAAGGAACAAAACTGAAGTGCACTAAACTACATTCCCAAACAGAGGCAAATCTACAGTATCTACTATTTATGGGTTCACGTAAATCCCAATAGCTTCTTCCGAATCCATGTATGTATATTAAGAAATCCGCTAAGGGTGTGTTTGTTATGGAGATATGTTTTCCAATTTTCTTATGTTTGGTTGGTCAAAATGTTCGGAAAACATTTCCTCAAGGAAAATGACTTCTCTAATGGAAGTCAACAACAACAACATACCCAGTATATTCCCACAAAGTGGGGTCTGGGGAGGGTAAGTGTACGCAATCCATACCACTACCTCAAAGGTGAGATAGAGAGGTTGTTTCCAATAGACCCCCTGCTCAACACAAAAACAACTAAGAAAGTTCTGTAATGGAAGTATGGAAAACAAATTGATAAGTGGACTTCCAAATTCATTGTACTCACTCCACCCATCCAATCCCCCGACCCCTTGCCCACCCTTGAACCACCACTTCCCATTCCATTCCGCCTCCATAATATTTTGCTATATAATATATAAATGCTCTTGGAATAATATTTTCTTGCTTATTAACCAAATACTAAAAAATATAACAACATACCCAGTATAATCGCACAAGTGGGGTCCGGGAAAGGTAGAGCGTACGCAGACCTTACCCCTGCCTCGTGGTGGTAGGGAGAAGTTTTTTCCGATAGACCCTCAGCTCAAGTGCAACAAATCAAAGTACTTACGGAAAAAAATACGATAGTGAAGAAAACATGTCAATTAATAAGGGAAGCAATACAGAGCATTCAGAGAAGGGAAAGTGTAACAACAACAAATTAACCAAATACTACAACTAAGTAAGAAATCCACTTATTTTCCAAAAAAAATAAAAAGAAACATTTTCAACGAAAACATTTTCCTTCCTACCAAACACACCCTAAATATTTGACTGTGAACCCAATTATGATTGTATATTAACTTGAGGTAGCTAGGAATCCATAAACTTCAAATCTTGGATCCACCTCAGTCCCAATAAGATTGAACTCAATCAATAGAGACATGTCCAAGAACTTCTATATAAGCAAAACAACTAAAGATACAACATAACAATATAAAACTTTGAAAAATAGCTATTGCAATTACCTACTTGTATGGGATTCAAGAATCTTAGTAGCTCAATTAGTTGACTATCTGAACTTTCACATAGTGAGAATTCGATTTCCCACCTTATAATCCCCTTCCCCTACCCCTACAACAACAACAACAACATACTGGTGTATTCCCACAAAGTGGGGTCTGGGGAGGGTAAAGTGTACGCCGTCCATACCACTACCTCAGCTGAAGTAGAGAGGATGTTTCCTATAGACCCCAGCTCAGGACAGATAACAAATATAATCAAACAAAAAGGAATATCACACCGCTAGATAGTAAAGGAAACAAAACACCCACAAAGTAAAACTATAACCTAGCTATACGAAATCATAGACATCACCAAAACACCACGAACAACAGGCTACAAGACACTAAAGGCACAGATATAAACAAAGCACTCCTCCCTACTATTACGAACATGACTCCTACCTACCACCCCTAATTTAATTTTTTTTTTTTTCAAAAAAGGTAGTTACTTGAACAAAACAACGAACACCCACATGAAAAAACAAAACAATGAACAAGAAAATGGCAAGAATAGATTTAGGTAAACCTTGATATGAAGAGTACCACCACCAAATTGACTTTGAGATTTATTATTCAGCTCCAACCAAGCAATATTCTTGTAAAAGCAAGCACCTTTCCATTCCAAAGTATTATTCCCTTCAATTGAAGCGACCCCAACAAAACTAGGCATAATATCCACAGCACTATGAAGGGAATTTAGTATAGGCCAAGAAACTTGTCTTGGTAATAATGGCAAAACATCTTTTGGATGAAATGGTGATTTAATCCCATGAATTTGACATATCAAGAACTGTAAAAGGAACAAGAAAGTAATAAATTTGTGATTTTTCAAGATTGTTGACATGGTTTTTGTTCAATTGATGTTTGTTTTTTTAAGGAAAATTTGTTGGACTATACAGATTTATCTGAATCTTGTGTCAGTTCTGAGTTGTAATTTAGTTTTATTCAGTTTATACTTACTCGTGAACAGCTTTTCAGTTTCATTAATTTTAAGTTTTTCCATCTCTGTCTCGATTTACGTGACATTTTATTGTTTCGAAAATTAAAATTTTTCTTTGACCAAGTTAATTCAATTACTAGTAATTTTATGCATTATCAATTTAGTTTATTAGTTATCAATTTTAAATATGTGAAATCAATAATTAAATTAATAAGATATTTTTTATTGATTTTTAGTCCTTAACGTTTCGATTTTTTATTTAACCGATAAGAAATAATAACAACTAACAAGAAAAAAACGAAATCTTAATTGCAGCAAAAATCCTACATGATGTGATTTTACAAAAATCTTCAAACTTGAATAGGTTAATAGAAATGAAAGAGAAATATAGGGTAGGTTATATATATATATATATATATATATAAAAGTAGGGATAAAGTGTAATTTGAAATATTCTTATTGGATTATCGGTTTATTTAATAACCCAATAAGAAAAAATTGAATCGAACCAATAACCCAATAAATATTTTTTATAAAACCATTAAAAAATCGTTAACTTAATAACCCAATAAAAATAAACCAATAATATTTTTATTGGTTCGATTTATTGATCGGTTCAGTTCTTATACACCCCTACTAGTACTCCCTCTATTCTATTTTTCTAGATTTTTGATTAATTTTGCTCAATTAATATTATTAATTATATTTAAAATAAATAAATTTGAGTCGTAGCCGATAGTTAGGAGAACTTTGAGATAGTCGGGCTGATAGTCTTGGGGTTTTGTCCATAGATTGGAGCTAATAGTAGGAGGGTATGGGGTGATGAGTGTCTTTGGTTCGTTAGTGTAGGATATTACTCTATGGTGTCTTATTTCTGTTATTTCATGCTTTATTACGACTCTATTTATTATTCTTTGTCTTGAGCCGGTGGTCGATCGGAAACAATCGCTCTACTTCTTCAAATGTAGTGGTATGAACTGCATATATTTTACCTGACCCAAACACGTGGAAATACACTGAATTTTTTTTTTGTTGTTGTTGTATATGGACATTTAATAATAGAAATTAACACTGGAAAAAATATAATATAATATTTATTTTATTTTCCAAATTATAGAAGTAAATTGAAATAATTATTTTTAATAAGAGAATTAAATAAATAAAATAGGTGAAGTATTAGAGTAATATAATTTATTGACTTTTCTTATGCTTGTCATATTTTTATTTTTGACAGTCAAATTATATGAATTTTGACTAGTAGTTGAAGATATATCTCTTCATCACGGAAATATATTAATATGAGTAAAATTGCAAATTAAGACAATTATAGTGACTTACTCCTCATTTCTGTCACAAAATAATTTTTATATAAAAGTTGGGATTTTTTTTTCTTAATTTTATTTTCCTTGTTAGTATAAAATTTTGTCAATTTACGTTTTCGTATACACTACGTAAAGTGATAGAAAATGAAATTTCTGGAATATGCTTATTTTTGTTATAACAAACATTTCATCATAATTAGTTTTGATCACATAATTTTGCTTGTACACATGTTCAACAAAAAATGGGTACATATTGAAATTATCCTTAGAATTTAATAATTTGAAATATTTTTTTTTTCGGTGGTTTCCGGATGTCGCTTTGAAATCCGACTAGCTGTATCCATCGGATCCCGCTATTTCAAGGCGGATCCATCACGATTAGTTACACGAGGCCCTGGAGACGCGGCCGGTTTGTAATGCCTCCAGTGATCCTGGGGCTCGAACTAGCGACCTGAAGGACTTCGTCCTCAGGCCTTTACCAACCAAGCTACCACTCAGGGGTTAATAATTTGAAACATGCGACGTGAATTTGTGTGGGATAATTGTGATTCTTTTATTCTTAATAAAGATATCATGTTCGAGTTCTTCAAAATGGATACGCCCTACAGTGCGTCATTCAAATTTAGTATTGAACCTCTGAATATAGTCAAACTTCAATTTGAATACAAATATTCAATGGAAAAATCATTACTTGGGAAGTGCTAAATGACCACAATTTTTGACCCAAATTTGGCCATAATTGTGAAAAGACTTTCATAATCCTATTTAGATTTTATCATAAAAGGACAAAAAAGTCTAAAAGTTAAGTGCGAACATAATTTTTTTCCATTATAGCCAAAAAGATTTTTCCTACTTGAAATATTGATTTCGCATAAAACATAGTTCGTTATAGTAAAAATATTGTTATAGATAATTATTGTACATGATTGGACCTGTGAACAGTAAAAGAAGAGGGTCTTTCCAAACTTTTTGGAGTAGGACTAGTTATCCATTTTAGTAGTTATCGTATTAGTATCATCTCAGAATGTTGTATTGTTTGTTATATTATTTGGTGAATCTTATCTATAATATTATTGGGTGTGGTAATTTTTGTTGTATCTTGTTCTTTTGTTATTTCTTGTCTAGATTGTCTTATCTTGAGTCGAAAATCTATCAAAAACAGTCTCACTATTTCACTTCTGGAATAGTGATATAGGCTGCGTACACTCACCCCCCTAGATCCCATTTGGTGAAAATATATTGGGTATGTTTTTGTTTTGGAGTTGACTAGTGTCTTCTTTTTCCGGTGGAAGAATAAGCAAATATAAAAATATCATACTCTCTTTATTTCTTTTTAATTGCTCGTTTTTCATTTTTGTAGAGTCAAACAATATAAACTTTGATTAATATTTTAATATACATTTCTTAGTTAAATTGAAAAAAGAAAAATTACAATTTATAATACTTTTTATGTAGTTTTTGAATATCTAAATTTTAATTTAAAAAATTAAATCAATCTAATTTAATTTAGCTCTGAAATTTAATCAAATAGATTCATAAAAAATGAAGGAAGCTATTAAAAAGAGACGGAGGGACTAACAAAAAGAGATTCTTTTTCTTCTATTTAATGGTGTCAGATATTTATATTCAGATTTGACTAATCTACATGCATATAGGAAAGTTTCACTTTGAACGCAAAACAAAAATAAGTTTATTTTTAAGTTTTGAAATACCCGATTAAGTTGTTATCATGTGAGCAGGAGATAACAGGTCTAAGCCTTGAAAACAACCTCTGACGGAAATGCAAAGTAAAATTACATACAATAATATATTCTTATGGTGAAATCTTTTCTCAAATATTACGCATAATAGAAGCGTTAGTACATCCTGTTGAATTTATCTAAACCCCAAATTTTTAGTTGAAGATGAATATGTACTTATCATCCCATCAAGACAATTTGTGGTACCACAACAAGAGTTTGATTGTTTTATTATTAGCCCACTTTTGTAAGGGGAAAATGATGTGTTGTCCTTTTTTTGGTCCACTTTGTTAACTAGTACATTCCCCTTTTTTGTTTTCAACGACAAAAAATCTATTTTTATTTTGAGAAAGCTCCAATATTGAATTCTTGAAATTAACTTCACTTGCCAATTTAATACTCCCTTTCGTTTCAAAAAGAATAATTTGATTTAAATTTACACGAAATTTAAAAAAATAAAGAAAACTTTTAAATCTTATAATCTTAAATAAAAGATACTTTAATCATGTGATCTTAAGCTTGTCACGTGGAAAGTTAAAAGTAAAAAGTTACTAAAAATGAAAAGAAGTCATTCTTTTTTAAACGGACTAAAAAGGAAAGTAGGTTATTCTTTTTGAAACAAAGGGAGTACTAATCTTTTGACTAAGGCTGCATTTTTTTTTTAAGATTCAGATGTCTAAATCTGAATGTACATTTGAATGATTAAGATATTATCTTTGGATTTGAAAATTGAATGATTAAGACTGTTTTTTTTTAACATCTGAATGTGCAAAAAGAAATTATTTATGTATATAATAAAATAGAAAAATACAATTCAAATAAAAAGCTAATTATATATCATAAAAGTATGTAATTTAATACAATAAAATTATTATTTGATTGAAAAAAAATATTTATGTTTGTTAGTGATAGTGTAGATGGTTTATAATGGTGGTTGCAGTGATAATGATTAATGTTAGTGATTAGTAATGTTGGTGGTGATAGTTGTGATGGTTGGTATTGTAGTAACTGTTATGATGATGGTGGTTGATAGTGATAGTGGTGATGGTTGTGATGTGACGTTGCTTGATGTTAGTAGTTGGAGGTGTTAATTGTGATGGCTTAAAAATGAATGCATGATGGTTTGACAATGTGTTGGTGCTAGTTGGAGATATTATTAGTTGTGATGGCGGAGATGGTTGTTAATAGAGACAAATTGTAGCGAAGATAGTGGTTGAAGTGATGGTAGAGGTGTCGTTAATAGTGATAATGGTGGTGGCTGTCGAAGAATGTGTGAAGGTTGTGATGTATAAGTGGTAGTTAGCAGTGGTGTTAGTTGTGATAGATGAGTGGGTCAATATTAGAGATTGGTCGATAGTGGTTGATGATGGTGTTGTTGTTGATGACGGTGAATATAATTAGAATAATAGAGGTAGTAGGTGTAATCGCGGTTGACAATAGTGGTTGATAGCGATATTTATTGTCGATGGTGGTAGTGGGTGGTGGTTAACGTGGTTAGTGGTGGTGACTGATGATTATGAATAGAGTGGTGGTGAATATTATCCAACACCAGAATACCTCTTCAGACCTATTAAGATTTTGATTCTAGATCTGAATGATTTAACACCTATTCAGATCTATTAAGAGTTAAAACCGAAATTCTTTGTTAAATAGACCTTTTAAGTCTATTATTTAATTAAATGGACCATAAATTTTTTTATTTTGTGAGATGACCCATTTTTAAGACAGATTTATTATTTGTCCGACAGTCAATACAACAGATTTATTATCTGTCCGACAAATGAGAAAATAAAAGTAGGTCATTTTGCTAATTAACAACTTGAAGAGGGTTGGACATTTTGCTAAATGCAAACTAAAAAAGGTTTAATAGCCAAATTTTCTCGTTAAAACCTTAATAAAAAACAAATGCACGTCTGAAGTTTGAACCATTCAAATTCAGACCTCCATTAAGTGCAAACAACCTAAGTGAAAAAGGGAAAAGCAAAATCTCTTTACTCTTTTACCCTCATCCCAAATTAAACTTCTGTCAAGTTTTGAACTTTTTTTTTTATATAAAAATGATGTTCGGACCAGTTTGTGTGGACCTCAACTAATTCGACGAATTACCAGCTATCTCCTACAAGCACAACATTGCTCAATAAAGTTAAGGCAACTATACCATGAAAGTTGAGTGTAGTTCTCTTATATTCACTTCAACTACCAACTTTTTTCTGTATGTACAAGTTCTTCAGGATTCATTTTCCCGAATTCGTTCTGTATAAAACTAAATAACAAGAGGGAAATTATCTAGCTATACTAAGGACAGCTCGTCGAGAACTGATGACTGATCGACTGACTATATGCAGTATGCTTGTTGAAGTGTGTGACCATCTCGTCTTAAAACTTAAGCTGTCATGCCTTCAAGAATGTCGATATATGATACTTACGAGGAGGATGTGAAAACCTTGTCAACAACCTTGAGGTCTGTAATATTTCGGAGGCATAGATGGACATCTTTCATTCATATGGGGGTAAAGATCCATGCTATTGTATTCAGGTAACTCCATACGGTACTTTCCTCGAATTTGACAGAAAGGAAGCTTCACCGTGTCACCGTCATTGCACCACTTTGGCAACCGGCTTGAATTGTTTTCGAAAAAGTTGAGAGTATAAGCATCTTTTATCTGCAGTTCCAACAGTAAACGACTGGTTAAAAAACAGTCGACTCCTAAAACTCTTGAACTGGAGTCCAACATAGGTTTTCATGTGTTAGTCGATGAGATGAACCAAACAGGTCTAGCAGAATACAAGTACTAACGCAAGCCTCTAAAGAGAAACTGGATGCGATAGTCATGTATAAACATAGGCAGACTCACCGTGAACTCTGTAACCTGAATTGACCTTGCAAGTTCACCAAATAATCCTCCTTCTTTATACATTTCAAGAATATACGCAACACATGATGCTGACTTGCCATCACTATAAACCCAGTCATCCTGCTCCGGAACAGCCAACAATTTGGCAAAAGAGGATCTACGCTTTTCAACTTCAACAAGTATATCGGGAAGACTAAGGTTCTGTATGGAACAAAAAGGATCCACGTTCAATATCTAATATTGTCAAGTATATGGCTGAGGTTTACCCTGACTAATGAGTTCCATTTACGATATCTGAGAGTTAATAAAGCATGTTATATTTCAGACCAAATAATAGTTTATAACAGCTGTGTAATTCCAGAATTTTGATCCACTTTACATAGCTATCAAACAAGAAGCATATTATACATAGCAGCTGTGTCAAGAGTATTTAGTCAACTAATTGTCACAACAAAAAGAGGCATTACATGACAGTGATAAAATTTTTTATATAACCTGAGTTTCGAGTCGTTTGTTTAAGGCTTCATTCCACAAGTTAGAACCATATTCAGGCTGTATTTGGTTCCAAACAGTCATGACCGAAGCCACCTGCACCACCCAACAATGTTTGTTAACAACAATAACAAAACGTAACATGTAATAATACAGCAACATGCAGTAGCAGCTATCAACAACACAAAAACCAAGTACCACAACCTTTATCTACATAATGCTTTCATTTCTAATTCTGGTAAGTGCCATAATTTCTATTATTATCCTTCACCCTTCAATCTTCATCATCACGAACTTTCTAATTTCAATTGTCTTTCTTACATAAACGTGGTATCTCTTAGCGTAATTTCAACCTCGTAAATGATCAATAAGTAATTTAAGTTTCTTACAGCAAAACAAATTTCGTTCCAGCTCTCACGAAGACACTAAACCAATCAAATATTTACTGCTTCAGCACACATGCATAATTATGGAATTCTATGGAACACTTGGATGATAATAGCATGTTTAAAGCAGTCGAATGAATCTCCATGGGAATTCAAGATAACGTCACACTAAAATTCAAAACACCCCTTTATGGAAATCTAGATAGTGTTCACTGTTCAGTACATCAAACTCGGGTATGAGACCCAAAATAGTCCAAGGCCTTAGTTATTTCAATATAACTCACAAAGATTGCTCATCAGTGCATGTATGAAATCAATGCATTTCACCAAATTTCACTTCACGTGCCCAGCGATATTACTGCATTAGCTCATCAACCAAATATGCCGACGTCTAAGTTAGTTGTTTGTTGTGATTATCAGTTTTTTTAAGAACATAGTTTAGCCAAAAGCAGAGAAAACCTACACCCACAAACAAGAAGATCAGAAAGTAAAGGTATGTAAGGAAGAAAACACCTTCAAGATAAAAGGGAAAACAAAAATTGGCAAGACCATAATCTGAAAATAGCATGCATTACCAAATGAGCATCCACGGGTGGGGGGTAATTTCCATCAATTGTGTCTATCCAGCTAAATATTAAGTTGTGGTAACCATAAGATTTTCCTTCCATGCTTCGTGCATATTCCCAAGCTGCAGTCTCATTAAACTTTGCTCGGAGGTCAGGGTGCAACGGGAGCAGTGCAATATGTGGATTCGTATTATCTTCAGTCAGCTCAAACTCCCACCATTCATCCCATGGTAATATAACAATCACATCTTCTCCCTGAAAGGAAACACAAAGAACAACATTGGTTGAAAAATTAGTCATTTAACGATGAAATTTATTCGGAAACATGAATTTAAATTCTCAATGTTTGTAAATTCCTGTCTGGATGATTCTTAATTGTGTAAAATAACATGCTAAACTACGTGAAGAGAAGCAAATGTGATGTTGATCAATAACATTTTAACACTATTAAAGATTAAAGAAGAACACAAAATTTGGGAACAACGAGATAAACATCATCAGCAAAATATATTTCAAAATAACATCATGTGACAGCAAAATAATTAGACCACCACCTTGTCATTATTATGTCCAGATTCGGCAACCCATAGTTTTCCTTCGGCGTCTCTCAAGCAAACAGCAGTATGGCCAGCATAAGATCCCGTTGCCCATTTCTCTAAAGTCTCAAAACCACCCCAGGTACCTTTAATTTTTGATATTGCAAGAAAATCTCCAGAATGAATGTCATCGGAAGTAAGGTTTGTCACCCACGGCTTTGGACGTTCTTCAAATGAAGCACCCATACGTTTCTCGAGAAAACGAATATTTGACTTCTCACCCCATCCATTATTGACGAACAAGGGGAGAACATCCCATAGTGCTGAAAGAGTACCTAACATTCCCGCTTGCAATAGGAAAATGGAGATCCCACTATGTTTTACCTGTTTCAATTTAGTTGATCTGTTAAGACTATAATCAATGTAAGCTTAGATCAATTACCAATGAGATTCATTTGTGAAACGCTGGTGACTCACATATTCTAACTCAGCTTCAGACTTCCACTCTTTGATTTCAAGAGTATGTTCACGAGACAAAAAGTAGTAATCCCACGTTACACGATATGGGGTGGCAAAGATGTAAAGGTCCATACATGTCCAACTGTGTGCATTACTCACCTGAATAATATTGTAACAGAAATACAAATATAAATATAAGTACAAAACCCCAACGTGATCAAACATCGACACTAAAATGGGGACTCTTTCATCCAAACATTAAAAAGAAACATACGATAAGAACCATAACGGCGGTTTAAACTAAAATTCATAATTAATGTATATTTCCTATACTTAGGCAGAAAACAAACAATCATTTATAGTAATGTATACAGATTTTGCATTCCAAAACTTTCTCATTCTAAATATAGATGAAAAACCATTCAGAGCATTCAGTCGAGTAACATCTGCATTCGCAACTTCTACGAGCTCAAGATGGTTGCAACTAAATACAAGCAGCATATAATCAAATACAAGAGTCTTGTCCGTAAGCGTGCAATAAGTGCTGAATTATATCATTGGGATAAAAGTCCACTTCTTTAGCTTCCCGTGAAGAGGATTCGAGCAAAGGGTCAAGCTTAGTTTAACTTCCCCTAAACTTTTCCATCAATCGAGCAACCAAATCAATAGATATTTAACAACTAAAGGAACTCTCAGAGAAGCTCCGGCAATCATTAGCTAACTACTTCCAGGAATCACCTAAAGATTAAGGGCAGCCCGGTCCTCCAAGCTCGCAAATTCTACGGGGTCGAGGACCACATTGGGTCTACTACATGCAGCCTTACCTTGCATTACTACAAGAGGCTATCTCCATCAGTTGAATGCATGACCTCCTATCCCAGTCACATGACAACTTCTACCATCATGCCAAGGCTCCCCAAAGATTAACTCGAAAAATACTAAACAAGTTGAAAACATTTTCCTAATCCAAGACCCAATTAACAATGAAAATTTTGAATTAGGCCCAACATCATTCCCAAACTCTATAATATATAGACATGGCCAAATTCACTATAGTGTACGTAGACCTTACCCCTACCTTGTGATAGTACGGAGGCTGTTTCCGATAGACACTCAGCTCAAGAAAGATGAAAAAGCAGTACTAACAGAAAGTAACAGCAACAAGATGATAAGATAAACAAAGAGAAAGAAACATTCAGATAGTACTCCCTCCGCTCACTTTTACTTATCATATTTCACTTCATGAGAATCAATTTGACTAATCTTCGAAGCTAGATTGAATTAGATTAATTCAATTATTTTAAATTTAAATTATCAAAAAGTACACATAAATACGATAAGCTGAAATCCTTTTTCATATCAAGACGATACAAAAATACTATCTTAAATATTAATCTAAATTCATACACGTGTTCCATTTCATTTCAGAACTCATAAACTTCAAATCCTGATTCCGTGTCTAATCACTTTATTAAACCCCAACACCCCAAACACCAAAACAATGAAAAACTACCAAAAATAGAATTGGCAAAACCTTGATATGAAGAGTACCACCACCAAATTGAGTTTGAGATTTATTATGCAGCTCCAACCAAGCAATATTCTTGTAAAAGCAAGCACCTTTCCACTCTAAAGTATTATTCCCTTGAGTTGAAGCAACCCCAACAAAAGCAGGCAAAAGGTCCACAGCACTATGAAGGGAATTTAGTATAGGCCAAGAAACTTGTCTTGGTAATAATGGAAGAATATCCTTGGGATTAAATGGTGATTTGATTCCATTTATGTGATGCCATGGAGAGAAAAAATGGAAGAACAATAAAGTGATTAATAAGTAATGATTTTTCAAGATTACAGCCATGGCAGAGTTTCTTAGTGTTTTGTATTTTGGGGTGATGGAGGAGTGGAATGTTAATTAACAGATGTTTATCAAACCAATTTAACATGGTTCAATATTTTTATTTTATTTATTTTTAATACTTTTTTCTGATGAACGTTGTGTCCGAATCTGCTTGCGCCCGACTCAACTAATTTTAAGGATATCCTTTACCTCTCATCGACAACAGAATTGAACGTGATGTTCGGGCCACTTGCGTGCACCTCGATTAATTTTACAAATATCTATCACCTCCCACCAGCAACAGAATTGAGCCTGAGACCTCACGGTGATGTCCAAGCCACTTGCGTACACCTCGATTAATTTTACGGATATCTGTCACCTCCCACCAGCAACATAATTGAACCTGAGACCGACCTGATGATGATGTCCGGACCAATTGGTGTGCACCTCGATTAATTCCACGGATATCCGTCACCTTACACCAGCAACAAAATTGAACCTAGGACCTCATGATTCACGATTTTATTTGGATGATAATTTTGTATTATTTCATAATGTATCGCAACGACAAATAAGGATTGTGACGGAGTGAATAAATGCTCCTTCATCCTTAATCAAAGATCTCGATTCGAGTTGTTTTGAGTATAAAATCACCTTTGTTATACTTCTAATGTGAAATTTTTTGACACGAGTTTAAATTTAATTAAACTCCAATATGAATATCGAACATCGAGTGAAAAATTAAAATAAATGCATAGTAATGTATTGTGTTACATTTGGGTTGTACTTTATTATTTTAGTTGATAGTACAATACTTGAATAGATTAATCATTTTTCGTGTGATATAATATCACATATTAATAATTTAAATGATAAAATCTAGACGAAAACTAGAGCTATTGTAAAAAAAGTAAGAGTAATAGTAGGTAAAATAAAGTTAGTAAATAGTACTAAATAAAGATAAAATGAGACTTGTTATCTAATGATATATTTGATGGTACGATAAAATTTAAGAAATAATCAAATATATAGTATTGTATTCTATTTTTACTCGAAGACATAATTAATATCAGATACATCATTTGAAATTGAGATACTTAATTTTAATTATTTAATTAAATTTATTTTTAAAATTTAGTCGAGATATATGATATATTAACTAGATCAAAAGTAAATACATAATTAAAATTATGTATTCGAAAATTTATGAAATTATGGATATATTCAATCCTTTTTAAAAAAAAGAGAAAATTTAGGTAATTAATAAAAAAATATTTTTTTTATATAATTTAGTAAAAATAAATTGTGATGTTATGTAATTTTTTCAATAAATATTCCAAGGTTAAAACAGTATTTTTTTTTTGGCGTAAAGGAGAAGTTCATTAAGTGGCATGCAAATTTTGGTAAGAAACAATTGAGTCATTGCTATCTATGTAAAACAAAACAAAACCCACATCAAAGTCATGATTTAGAGATAATAAACTTTATAATAATATCAAGATAATATAATACTATATAATTAAGCTTTGAATATTTAATAAAGGTTTTAATATATTTAAATTTGGTTGGTATCCAACTTTGGGCAATTCATCAATTTGTGGGGACTATGAGAGATTAGGGCCAACAGAATCTCCTCTCTTCTTCTGGAATATGCCAAAAGAAGGTTGCGGTAAGCATTATATTCTGATTTGTGTTATTATACTTATTATTATATTACTTTTTGAATACGCTGATTTTAAAAGTTTGATCAAACATGTTATTTAGTATAAAATATTTATGGAGGCATGTATAGGTAATGTATTTATATTTATACATAGACTATAGTATATAATTGTGTATATGCAGATGATGTAGTTTGGATTGACGAGACCCGGGGAGCTGTTAATGATAAATTGGAGGTTTTGAGACAAATCCTGGAGTCGAAAGGGTTCAGGTTGAATAGGATCAAGACAGAGTACTTGAAATGTAAGTTCAGCGATGTGACACAGGAAGACGAGGTGGCAGTGAAGTTGGATTCGCAGGTTGTTTATAGAAGAGATAATTTTAAGTATCTTGAGCCTATGATACAGGAAAATAGAGAGATTGGCGTGGATGTCACGCACCGTATTAGGGTGGGGTGGATGAAATGGAGGCTTGACTCGGGAGTTTTGTGTGATAAGAAGATGCCTTCCAAGCTTAAAGGTAAATTCTATAGAGTGGCGGTCCGTCCGGCCATGTTGTATGGAGCGGATTGTTGTCCAGTCAAGAACTCTCACATCCAAAAGTTGAAGGTGGCGAAGATGAGAATGTTGCGTTGGATGTGTGGACTGACTAGGGGAGATAGGGTTAGGAATGAGTTTATCCAGACGAAAGTGGGAGTGACCTCGGTGAAGGATGAGACGAGGGAAACAAGGTTGAGATAGTTTGGGCATGTGAGGCGGAGGAGCACGAATGCCCCGGTTCGGATGTGCAAGAGGTTAGCTTTGGATGATTTTAGGCAGGGTAGAGGTAGGTCGAAAAATACTGGAGGAAGGTGATTAGACATAACATGGAGCAGTTACAGCTTACTGAGGACATGACCCTAGATAGAGAAGTATGGAGAACACAAATTAGGTTAGAAGGTTAGTACATGTGGGGGAGTCGTAGCCAGTAGTTAGGTGTGCTTTGGCGTGACCTTGCTAGTAGTGTAGGACTTTCTTTTTAAAATGGAGTCTCTAGTTGGATGGGTTGGGGGAGGTGGGTGCTTGCAGTTTGAGAGTGTATCGTACTACATTCTAGGTGTCTTATTTCTGTTATTTCAGCTTGTCTCATGTTTTATTACGACCTTATTTACTGTCTCTGTATCTTGAGCGGGGGGAGGGGGGGGTCTATCGGAAACAACCTCTCTACTTCTTCGAAGTTAGTGGTATGGACTGCGTACATTTTACCCTCCCCAAACCCCACTAGGTGGGAAATCACCGGGAAATATTGTTGTTGTTGTTGTTATATAATTGTGAATATATATAATGTATGATTGTGTGTAAAATGTATATACTTCCATATATACTAGTATTATAAAGTATATATACATTACATAATAATATGCATGCAATACACTTATAATTCATAAATAAAATAAATCGTGTATATATAATGTATAAATAATGTAGCCATATTATTATACACAAAATCAAATGGACAAGGGGAAAATAGACAACCAATATTAAAAGTTTTAGAGTTCTTACTAATAGGTGATAAAATAATTTTCAATGAATATGAAAGTACGTATATGCAATATATATGTTATGTATCAATATTTTATAAATAGTTATGTGGTGTATATATAATGTAGTAGAGTAATAAAATAAAGTTATCAAATAGTACTAGGTAAATATAAAATGAGGGGAAAAATGATATTGATGCAATCACATATGATTAGTCCTTATATAGAATGAGACTTTTAGTTGTTATCTAATAATAGATTTGATGATAGAATAAAATTTAAGAAACAATCAGAAATATATAATATTTAATTTAGACAAATGACACGATATAATAAAATTGATAATAATCATCCAAATAAGTTGTAAAAGGAATTTGATAAAAGGCGATGGGGTCTAAAAGCTTTTGACTACATCTTTCAAGGCTAAGACAAAGAAGTCCAAGTCGTGATCAAGCTAAAGAGCTCGAGGATGCACTTGGTGGATCCCATTTAAGCTTCTAAGGACACAATTCCATGTGTGGATAATCGCTTGGAGCTTGCTTTGAAGAGCTCACGTGGATTATTTCCAAAATAGTTATTTTTGAGCTATTTTTGAAATAAGTTAGTTTATGCAAAGGCAAACATTGTAAATAGAGGTCTTAGTCATTTTATTAGTAATTTTTGATGATATTTGAATGAATGCTCTTATGAGTGAATTGCAGGCTTAGATTAGCTTGTGTTGATACCTTTATTTAGAAACGTGGGTTGCTCGGGAATTATGGGTGTCAAACGGGCCGGGTCGGGCCAACCCGGAACCGGTCCTTCTATTTTAACCGGGTTGAGGGCCGGTTAAGGGCCGATTTTGGCGCTAGACTGGCCGGGCCGGGCCAAACAGTAAAAAAATTAAAACCCACCCTAACCCGCCCCACTTAACCTAACCCGGTCAAACCCACTAAAACCCGGTCAAACCCGATTAAAAAATCGGTCAAGCCCGGTAAAAAATATATAAAAAAAAAATTTCTTTCAATATACATTACATATACCCACCTATATACATTATAAATACGTTAAATAATATATATACACTTTATATATAGTATATACTACATTAGAATTTAAAAAATATATACACATATACACAATTAGTCAATTACTCATATATACGCACCATTCAATGTATATATACTACTACTTATAAAATATACTACAATATATATAGATATACTTATATACTAATTTATAAAACATATACACATGTATACGTTAAATATACACTTCTATAGAAGATATATACACGTGTATACGCACCATTCAATGTATATATACTACTACTTATAAAGTATACTACAATATATATACATTACAATATATATAGATAGACTTATGTACTTATATACTAATTTATAAAGCATATACACATGTATACGTTAAATATACATTTCTATAGAAGATATATGCACAAATATACAAAACATATGCTACTTAATATAATAAATTAATAATATTTGGTAGTAAATTAATAATATATTAGAAGTAAGTTTTTAATTTAAAGTAGAAAACTAGAAATTCAATTTAAAATTTTAAATCGTTAAATGAAAAAATATAAAAAGTAAGGACTAAGGAGTGAATGAATTTGGGAAATTTTACTGATTGCAAAATGATCTAAAATTTATAATTTACATGAATGAAAAATTTATAAATTATGCATCATTTTTTCCAATTCATTCATGTTAATATTAACGGAAACTTGCATAGGATAGTCGAAGTCAACGGGGGCAAAACCATGCATTGGACTTGATTCTGCTGAGTTCTCCCGTGAAGTCATAATTTCTTCAAGTTTCAGCTCGTCGCTCGGCTCTGGTTCCATTCCTTGGTTTCTTCTTTCCGCTCTAATCCAATCTCTGAGGCAAACTAGAACATTCATTGCGTTGCTTCCCAATGAGTGTCGGTTGTCTCCAAGCTGCTGTTGTCCCTGACTAAAAGCGCTCTCTGATGCAACGGTTGACATTGGAACATTCAAGATATCTCTAGCTAATCTCGAAAGCACAGGATATTATTTTTCATTACTCCTCCACCAATCCAACGTGTTGATCCGTCGTCTGCGATCCTATGGTGCCGTCCGAAGATAATATTTCAACTCTTCTCGATAAGTTGATGTGTAAGTTCTCTCATCAACACTGTTCCAACAATTTAAATCATAAAACGAATCAGAAAAACCACTATGTGCCAGTCTTTTAGAAGATGATGGCTCCTCGGGAGGATGAGGAGCGATAGTTGGAGTGATATTTGTAGGTACGGCTAAATCAACTAAATCAGCATAGTGAGTATATAATTTTTCTATGTAATCCTTTGCATCAGCCGTAGCCATCCACAAATCAGGTTGTACTTGTTCAGAATCATGGTTAGTATTTATTTCTAAGTTAGTATAAATAAAAGTATTAAAGTGGCACATATTATTATATTTTATGCACGGATTTAGCATAGCACCAACCAAGTAAATAGGGGGAATCAGGAAAAAATATTTTTTAAATTTCATAAACATGGCGCCAACAGTTTCTTTATAACTTTTTTTTATTTTTATATTCTTTGAGCAAACTAGAAATATCGGCTATATATGCCAAAATATTACAAACAGTAGGATAATAAGCACCAGAAAATTCAACCGTAGCTACATGAATTTTTTCTTAAAACTTAACAAGATCATTAATTACGACCCAATCAGAATTATGTAGCATGCAATCAGCAGAATCAGCAAATGAACCGCAATGTTGGTTAAAAGCTAGTGTAATATGAATTTTATATTTATAACAAGTTTTTAAAAATTCATACGTAGAATTTCATCTAGTATCAATTTCCTCAGGTATCAAAATCGGTGTAAGTCCATTTTCTTGACATTTAACTTTAAATTCTTTAATTCTCGATCTACGATTATTTCCTTGAATTAAACCAACGGCAAGACGAATTTTGTCAATATAAAGCTCAAAAAACTCAAGACCATCTTTTACAATTAAATTATATATATGACATGCACACTTAATATGAAAAATTTCAGGCAAAGGCGGAGATAGTGTAGATTTTAATTTTTTTATAGCAGTCTTGTTGTTAGAAGCATTATCAAAAGCAATACATAAAATTTTACTTTCGATACCATAATATCCGGTAATTTTAACAATAGAATCAACAATAAATTGTCCAGTATGTTTACGATCTTCATCATATAAAAAAGAAAGAATACGTTTTTGCATCACGAAATTACTATCCATCTAATGACAAGTAACGGTTAAATAATCATTTTTATTTACAGCACGACCAAGATCAGAAGTTACGGACAATCTACATTAAATATTTTTTTAACAATGTTGATAAATAAAAAACAATATTGTGAATGAAGTCTAAAAATATCATACCGACAAGTAGTTCTAGGAATACCGTTAAACATAGGATTATAAATTGCTTGTATATAACGAATAAAGGCATCAGAAGAAGGAAAACTAAAAGGCAAACAACCCACAGCTACCATTTTAGCTATTTCTTCTCGGTCCCTCAATTTATTATATTTCTTCGCTACGTGACCGGTTATTGGGTCCATTCTAGTTTGCGTTGGCCCACCAACATCCCCACCACTTTGTGCAATATTTAACTCTCTTTTGTGATCTTCAACTATATGTCTCATTAACGTACCCGTACCCCTTTGCTTGCCTCCACTTTTATGCTTATATATTTGTTGACAAATATTGCATTGCACCTCAATATCTGATATACGTTCAAAAAATTGCCATGCAATACTAGTTCTTTTACGAGGTCTTGGGGCACTGGGAGGACGGGGAGGGAGATTAACCGATTTAGATCTAACGTTAGCATTTCCTACTGCGGGTGTCTCAGCAATATTTTTATTATCTTCGTCTAAATTAACCGCATCTACTTCATTTTCTTCTTCTATACCGTAATTTTTCTGAACTTCTACATAATCCATATCGTGAGCACCTACACCTATTTCTTCCTCAAAAGGTGTACCAAGCGGTACCGGAGGCGAAGACACACGGGTATATCTACTACTTGAACTGCCTCTACCGCTATTAATTCGCTTTTTACTACCACTATCGCTTCCGGGACAAAAATTATTTAACACCTTTAGTAGCGAGGTTTCTTAATTTATCTATAATATAAATTAAATTAAACTAAAAATATTCAAAATACACAAATATAATAAAATTAAATATTAAACAATTAATACAATAAATAAAAATTAAACGTAAGAGATGGAACGACAATACCAAATTTTGGAAGTATCCGAAGGTTGCGACTTTAGAAACTTCCGCTCGTACTTTGTAAACGAAAAATTAAAAAATTAAAGTGAACACTTTAAGAAATTAAATATATTGAATATATGAGAATTGGGAATTTAGATTTGAGAGAGAATGAGATTTGAGAGAGTGAAAAATTGTGTGAAAAATGATTTGAAGTTGTAGGGTATTTATAGAATTTTTTTTGGGATTAAAAAATATTTTTTAAAGTTATTTTTTTTTTTACTAAATGAGCCCAAACTAGCCGTTTTTGGGTCCAAACGGCTAGTTTGACCCAAAATCTCAATTTTTTTTATTTTTTTTTTAAAAGGTATCCGGGCCGGGTTGGGCCGATTAACCTGCGGGCCTGTACCGGGCTTGGTCCGGGCCGGGTTAGCCGGACCCATTTTTAAAAAATAATCGGCCCGGGACTCGAAACCCTAAAGCCCTAGGGCTTACCGGGCCGGGTCAAACCGGGCGGGTTAGTTACGAGGGTCAGGTCGGGCTGGGTCGGACCGGGTCGGCTCGACCCACTTGACACCCTTATCGGGAATCCAATTTCCTTGAGGTTCACATAAGAGTTAGGGGCGTGTGGTAATCGTAAAGGAAGGGTTTAGGGTTTGATACACCCTCTATTGGTCCTTTTGTTATCATATTGTGCCTATCTTTCTATCTCGTTACTTTAGTTGTTATCTTGTGTTTCCCATCGTTTTCCCCTTGTTTTGGTGTGGCGTCTCGTATCTTGTCTAGTATCAAAATCTGCATAAGGTAAAGTCAGTTTTAATATAATAATGCGTAAATAAAATAATAAATTATATTAAATAAATTTAGTGTGATGAGCTCGACAGAAAATATAGATAAAGATATTAAACTAGTATTTGGCCTTCGTTGTTACAAATATCGTCTTTCTTCTAAATTCTAACAAATAAATATTAACAAATTGTGTCATTGCTGTCTATGTAAGAAAAAAAAAAGATCAAATTTCATGATTTAAAGATAATAAATTTTATAATAATATCAAGATAATATAATACTATATAATTAAGTTTATTATTGAATATTTAATAAAGGTTTTGATATATTTAAATTTAGTTGGTATCCAACTTTTGGGCAATTCATCAATTTGTGGGGACTATACGAGAGATTAGGGCCAACAGAATCTCCTCTCAATTCCACGTGTCCGATATGCGTACTGAAACGCGAGTAATTGAAATTCGCGTTACGTAGGGTCCATTCGAGGCATCACTTCTTACCAATTATTTTTGTATATTCAGAGTTTGAATTCGAAATCTCTAATTAAGGAAGAAGCAGCCCAATCCTTACGCCTAATCCATTGGTGGTAAAATTATGTAAATGTTAGACCCTTTTTCATGACTTTTTGTTTTGTAGTTTGTTGATGGAATACATAACTGGTTAATGGTTTTAGTTTCTATGTTAATGTTGAAATTTGCTATCCTTTTTTCCAGGAGAAAAAGATTTACCGTCATACAAAAGATGTTCATTTAAATCGATATAATAGTTAAATTACATTATCAAAATTCATGTTGTATACTTGAGGTCAACCTCCTTGCTTCTCTCACGACACACTCCTCTTTCCATTGAGAATCTGTAATCGATTTGTAAAATCATTTCAAGATATGATTTTGCTCGCCCTCGTACTCCCTCCGTCTCATTTTATGTGTCGTTATTTTTTTTTTAAAAAAATATCATTTTTTTTTATTTAATAACTATTTAAAGACACAATTATACTTTTATTTTTATTATTTTATTAATTTCACTTATAAGGCCCACTTCACTTAACTAAATATAATAGTAGTACATTGACCAAACCATGACACATAAAAATAGTAGTAGTGCACAGTCATAATTGCTAATTGCTACACATTTTCAAGATATATTACACAATAATCTAGTGCACGTGCATCTCAAATCTTATCCAAGACAAACAATGCATCCAAGATAAAGTTTATTAGAATAAGATAAAGAATATTCACTATGTTTCCTTATATTATATTTTCTAATTAATTTGTTTCACAAAAGGTTTATGGATCAACAATTTTAGAATCATACGAATATTGTATATGCCATACCAAAAATTACATGTTTCATACGCCTTTCCTTTTTTTTTTTTTTTTAAAGATTTTGTGTCAATACGAACTATGTCAACCTATGCATATAGTGTAATTTCTTGGGTAGCTAGGGGCATTCACGTAACCACTATTGGATAACACTATAGCTCCGTCACTATAGTAATTTTTTTTGAAAATTATAAATGCCTAAAGTATAATCAGTGACGGAGTCAGGATTGACACCAAGGGGTTCACAAGTGAACATATAAATTAATCGAAGATGGTTCGATATCTACTATATATATATATAAAAAATAATTTTAACCATATATATAGTATAATTTTTCGTTGAAGGGATTCGGATGAACCCCTACCTTATATGTAGCTCTGCCCATGAGTATAACATAATACAACAACAAGCCCAGTATATTCCTACACAGTGAGGTTTGACGTCTGGGGAGGATAAAATGTATGCAGTTCATATCGCTACCCCAAAAAAATAGAGAGACTGTTTTCGATGAGTATAACATAATAATTAGAATAAATATTTGATGAAAGAGAAATTATATCCCAAGAAGAGCAAGATAATATAATCAAACACCTCTTTTAATTAATGTTTTCTATAGAAGACGTGTAAATTAAAAAACAATATACGTGCATGGATGGAAGTGTCATGGAACGATTAATTTTGTTTTTCTACTTAGTTCTTTTTTCGATGCCAACCTTCAAGAATAGTCCTATATTAAACAAATTTATGGGGTCCATAATTACATGATATAAAAATAAATGTTATTTTGTCATGTCAAATTCTTTAATTACAAATTTGATTGAGTAATTTTATAAGAGAAAAACTTAAGTTGAATGACATTGTTAATACAAAATAAACTTGAATAATTTTATTAGATAAATATTTTTATAGTTAAATGACCTTTTGAGATATTTGCGCTACTTATAATTAGCTACACATCTTCAAGCACTTGTTTACAAATAGTATTTTGTTTGGGTCCTGATTTATTTACAAATAGTATTTTTCATTCGATATTTATATTAGAGTTTGAACTAAGTTGAAATCACATCACGTAATACTCTCTAGTGGTATTATTTTCATATCCAAAACTCGAACCGAATAAGGTTAAAAGGTGAAGAAATTTTATCCCCACCACGACATTTACTAGTGGTCCAAAAGAAATAAATACCAATATAAAATATTCTCAAAGGAATTTAATTTTGCATTTTCTTCTAGTTTTTTTTTTCAATGTAAAAAAACTTTTATTGGCAAAATTTGTGCAACACAAAAAAAAATCCCAATACGAATGGCCTTATCTTGTCCCACGCATCTCTTATTTAGACCATATACTAAAATTTCTCATCTTGTTGCTTTCATAATGATCTTTTTGTTATACTTGCAAAGAAAAAGAAAAAGAAATTTCGTAGTAACCACAAAACTTCTAGCTCCCAATTTTGAACCACAAATCAATAGGAACATAGTACATTAATATTGGATATAACCAATGTAAAACTCTAATAATACTATATGGTATTTTGCTTGGCATTTTGATTTTTGATCATAACTAAAAGTTCCATCAATATGTCTTCCATTTTACCTCAAAATCATGCCATTAGGTCCTCTCAACGACTCCTTTCGGGATTATCGTCGGATAAAATTGGTACGATGCAGAGAAGATTCATTGCACGTCGAGTTCAGAGCACCTCCCACCACTTTTTCCTACATGCACGAGTTTATTGTGTCTCTAAAACAATCACCACCAAACCACCACCCGCGAAAGAACCACTCACTTGTACTACTACGACCACTAGTAGTACGAGAAGTGTACTCAATGACCCGAGTTTAAAATCCACGTGGACTCATCGAGCATGGATGGCAAGTGGGTGCACCACGGTGCTAATTTCACTAGTCAAGTCTGCAACAGGGGCTATCGACTCACAAATGTGGGTCGAGCCCCTTATAGCAGGCTACATTGGCTACGTCATATCAGACCTAGCCTCAGGAATCTACCATTGGGGAATTGATAATTATGGCAATGCCAAAACCCCTATATTTGGTAACCAAATCGATGCATTTCAAGGTCACCATAAATGGCCATGGACAATCACTCGTCGCGAATTCTCCAACAATCTACATGCCCTTGCACGGGCGGTCACGCTCACTGTCCTCCCAATCGACCTCCTCTGCACAAACCCTACGACTCTGGCATTCGTAGGGATTTGTTCAGGTTGCATTATGTTTAGCCAGCAGTTCCACTCCTGGGCTCATGGGACAAAAAGTAAGTTGCCTTCAATTGTGTTAGCTTTGCAAGATTTCGGCATACTTGTTTCAAGATCACAACACGCCGCGCATCATCGCACACCTTATAACAACAATTACTGCATTGTAAGTGGTATATGGAATGAATATTTGGATAGATCAAAGTTTTTTGAGTTGCTGGAGATGATTTTCTTCTTTAAATTCGGCGTTCGGCCAAGATCATGGAGTGAACCTGATTCAGAATGGATTGAAGAAACTGAAACACAATCAATTCCTGTTTCAAATTGAATTATATTATAGTAAATTCTTTTCATATATAGTATGTGTCCATGTGAACAAGAATGGTACAAGATTTATATTGATCATTTTATAGTATACCAGTTAATAATACAATTTCTTGAAATTGATCACTTTAAAAAAAAATAAAAAATTTGTTACACCTCCTTTTTTTCTTCTTTTCTAATTAGTATTGGAGTTATAACCATTTTGTGTTTGTGGTGTAGTGGTGGCCGGTGGGACTGCTCCATGCTTAATCAGAGGTCTCTAATTCGAGCCCTGGTATGGATAAAGTCCTGTTGGGAGCATCGGCTCATTCCAGTTTAGTCGAGGCTCCAATATGAGTACCAGACACCGGGTGAAAACCAAAAAAATATTGAAATTATATGAATTTTTAGATTGAATGTAGCGAATTCTTTAAAAAAAAATGAAGACTTATGAAACACCTAATCTTTGATATGCCATAATACTTATATGATTATAAAATTGTCGATCATTAAGTGGATCCAACTTAAAAAGTTAGATGAATCATGTTTATATAAACTAATTTACTCATATATAGTAACTTCTATAGCTGGATCTTCTTCTTTTTCCTCTATAAGCAAAACAACAAGTGATTTCTTCTGATTTGTAGTCTTGAACTCTTGATGGACAGAATTACTTAATACCTGTTGTCGGTCGAAGGTGACAAATATCTCATAAAATTAGTCGAGATGCATGCAAACTAACCGAAGCACCATGATTATAAAAAATAGTTGATAGAACATGCAGAAGTGCTTGGCAATAAGCCAAAAATAAATGTTTGCAAGTATAGCCAAAAATAATACCCTGAGGCCTCAACTTAAATAAATCTTTGCAAGTGTAGCCAACCTTCCTATATAAGCTCTCAATTAATTACTTTAGTATGTTTTAATTTATACGATATCATTTAACTTGATACAATTTTTTTTTAAAGAAAAAGAAATCATTTTTAAAAATTACTGATATAAAATTTTAGACTATTGTGTTGGTGTAAGATATATTTTTATATATATATATAAACTATAACAATTATCCTCTAAAATAAGTACTAGTGAATTATACATTTCTTATTTGGCTATCAGTAGTAATTAATACAAAGTGAAGCTATTATTATTTATGATTTTTAAAATTCTAACTCTAATTCATTAATTAATCTAAATAGATCCCTTTAAAGTTGCTTTGGCCACTTGAGTTCTTCAAAAAAGTTTTTTCTTTCATATAAAGTGACCTTTCTTCCCACCTAGATGCTAATATTTAGTCTCCTCAATCAAAAGGGTTTCTTCAATATGAAAAATCATTTTCACTTAAAACAATATTTCCATAAATTATATTCCTTAAGTTGTCTTCCTTCCATGAATTTTATCCCTTTGGACAATCTCACGTGAACTACTACCTATATGTCCCATATATATAAGGTTAATTGTCTACTTAAGCACAGTCAAAATTAGAGGGTATAAATTGTTGGGTTTAATCAAATCAAAAAGTATATTTATGTATTATGTCTAATTATTTTTATATTAATTGGCTTTATATTTTTTTATAACGTAGTGTTCGAGTCAGCTTGCACGCACTTCCATTAATTTTATGAGAGGAATTGACTTTATTATTATCATGTAAGTTTTCCTCCCAATTGTTCGATTGAATCCATATTCGACCATTAAATTTTGCTTAGATGTTTGCTACCTTCATGGCTACAATTTTTTGCCCACTTAGAGATAGAGAGTCTGTTTCTCTGTTTTCGATGGACCCCGACTCAAGAATAAACATGCTAAAAGCTATGTATATAGAGAGAGAGAACGAAGTAATTGAAATAAAAAAAGTCGGCAAAATGCTATAGACGACGTAACAAATCACCCTAAACATTAGTTGTAACTGAAATTAATGTAAAAGAAACTACGGGTAATAACTAACTCAAAGGGCAAGCAACTACAAGAGTAATTCTATGACTAATCGTATGACAACTAGAATAGAAAAATAAGCGATACAATGCTCAACTACCTAACTAGGATTCATAAATCACACAGATGTTAAAAGAGCAAGGGGAATAAGGTTCTTTTTTCCTAAATTTTGTTTTTGAAAAAGAAACATTGTTTTTCCTACATTTTCCTTTTTTCCTTTCTAACTCAGAAAAGTATAGTGGTCTTGTCTGTTCATTGGATTGATGGTGATAGCTTTTTCTTATCCCACCAACTTAATTTAATTTATATAGCATTGTTAAATTCTTTATCAAAAAACAAATAAATTGGAAGAGTATGAGGTAGGAGTGTGTGCGTGTTAGTAGGTGTTATTTTCCACAATACGGGTACGTAGAATCTGTATAATAGAATAACAACTTCAACTCGAGTTCAAGTATGAACAAGAACACAATGAAAGTTGAACAAATACCCTCAACACAAGATCAAAATGATCTTTACAAGAGTGTATTTTATATTTCAGAAATATTAATGAAACAGAAATTGTTAAGGCCAAGTCGTCCGAATTCAAGGACTTTCCTTAAGGAATAATTCCCCTCACTGTACCCGAGGTTATGGAATCTTCCTCCCAGGATAAAATGGCCTTCAATCCGACTATAGCGGTACCTCAAATAGGCGGATTCTTCGAACACACTCACGGTTTGAATGATCACACTTAGAGTATTTTTAAGAAGAAGAAGAAGCTTGTAATTCTGATTTTTTTTTTGTATTTTCTATCTCTAACTTGTGGATGAAAACCAGGTTATTTATAGCCAAATGATGCCTCTTTAGCCAGGAGGCAATGGTTTACTCCAAAGGTTGCACCTTTGCTGTAAATTCATGTCTGTTCATTAAATATTCCATCCTTTCATGAATAGTTATATCTTTCCATGAATCAGTGTGTTTTTGCTGAATGGTTGCATCTGTTTATTCAACCTGCGCATCAGTTCAATTAAATAACAGAAACCAGTACACCAATTTTGAAGCAATGCAACATTTCCGAAGCAGTGCAACAGTTCTGCATCACTGTTCATGCGAAACAGTAGCATCGCATCACTGTTACTGCATGTAAATGGAGGATTAAAACTCAGAAATATTTCCTGCGTTTTTCATCATTGTTCAGATTTTGTCAAATAAAATTTGTCCAAAAAGAAAGATCTCATCGATCGATCATTTTCCAAATCCAAATCCAAATCCAAATCTGAAGCCGAGCCGAGCGACGACGACGACGGCGCGAGGCATCTCTATTTCCTTGCCTCACTTACCATGTGGAGTAAGTGTTTCTCATTATAAACACTCTCAAGTTCTCTTCTTCCACCAATGTGGGAGAAAGAGTAAACTTGCCAAAATTGAGTACACTTTCCATTTTTGGTGTTAACTCAATTTTTTTTCCTCTTCCACTTGATTTCTCCATTTTTCATTCACACCCTTTCATTACTATGAACCCAACAATCCCCCACATGAATGGGGAATGACTATTTTTCATAAAACTTTTACGGACAAGTATGTGATCATCATGAAAAGACTGATTGCATCTGGATAAGTGGGTTTCCCTTTGAACTTTCCGTAGTGAACATACATTGGATGCACTCGGTCAATCGGTAGATTTGATATCTTTGAACCGTTGAGCTTTAATGTACACCTAGACAACACATGTCACACAACCAGACTTTTACCATTTATGGTTCTTACGATTTTGTTCTTTTCAGCCATGAACACGTCCCGATTTTTATGAGAGCTTAGAGAATAGGCCTTGACTAACATTCTCTTTAAAGTGGCTTCCACTTCGCCCAACATAGGTGATTTCTAAACGTTCAATCCTATAGATTAAACTATTTGGTCAAATTTGTCAAATTTAGATAATCATTAAAAGACTTTTCACCTTAAGTCTTATCCTTGTTTACTATACATTGTCTACATCATGAGAATGGGTTGGGTAATTGACAATGTTGAACCTGTCAGACACATCTTTGTTTGATCTCCTTGAACCTAGCTCTTGGGATCTCCATTATGCTAGGTAGAGTTACCGCCATGCTGATTTGTCCTAGGCCTTAAACCCATTTCCTTGGATGTCCTTTCTACTCCTTCTCTAGATAGGCCTTTCGTAAGTGGATCCGACACATTATCCTTTGACTTTACATAGTCTACAGTGATAATTCCACTAGTGAGAAGTTCTCTAATGGTATTATGTCTTTGTCTTATATGACGAGATTTACTGTTATACATCATGCTCCCTGCCCTACCTATTGCCGCTTGGCTATCACAGTGTATACATACTGGTGCCACTGGCTTGGGCCAATACGGAATATCTTCCAAGAAATTTTGGATCCATTCTGCTTCTTCACTGGCTTTAACTAATGCGATAAATTTAGATTCCATTGTAAAGCGAGCGATATAAGTCTGTTTGGATGATTTCCAAGAAACTGCTCCTCCACCGATAGTAAATACATATCCACTTGTGGATTTTACTTCGTTCGATCCGGTGATCCAATTTGCATCACTATATCCTTCAAGTACCGTAGGAAATTTATTATAATGCAAAGCATAATTTTGAGTGTATTTAAGATACCCCAAAACTCTTTTTATTGCCATCCAGTGAGTTTTGTTGGGATTACTCGTGTACCAACTTAATTTACTGATAGTGCATGCTATGTCTGGTCGTGTACAGTTTATTATATACATTAAACATCCCAATATTCATGCGTACTCCAATTGCGAGTCATTGTCACCTTCATTCTTTCGAAGTGCAAAGCTCGCATCCAATGGAGTCTTGGCAATACCGAATTTCATATACTTGAACTTGTCAAGTACCTTTTCGATATAATGAGACTGTAACAATGCCAACCCTTGTGGAGTACGATGGATTCTTATACCTAAGATCACATCTGCAACTCCAAGGTTCTTCATATCAAACTTGCTCTCGAGCATTCGTTTTGTTGCATTTATGTCAGAAATGTCTCTACTGATGATCAACATATCATCCACATATAAGCATATAATGACTTGGTGATTCGGAGTGTCTTTAATATAAACACATTTATCACATTCATTTATTTTGAATCCATTTGCCAACATGGTTTGGTCAAACTTCACATGCCATTGTTTTGGTGCTTGCTTTAGTCCATATAATCACTTAATAAGTTTACACACCTTGTTTTCCTTTCCTGAAAACACAAAACCCTCAGGTTGTTCCATGTAAATTTCTTCCTCCAAATCTACATTTAGGAATGCGATTTTTACATCCATTTAATGAATTTGAAGATCATATACCTCCGCCAAGGTAATTAACATTCGAATCGAGGTTATCCTTGTTACTGGCGAGTATGTATCAAAGTAATCAAGGCCTTCCTTTTGTTTGAAGCCTTTTACTACAAGTCTTGCCTTGTATTTGTCAATAGTACCATCCGTCTTCATTTTCCTTTTGCAGATCCATTTAGAACCTAAAGGTTTATTTCCGGGAGGAAGTTCAACCAATTCCCATGTGTGGTTGCTTAAGATTGAATCAATCTCACTATTGACTGACTCTTTCCAAAAGGATGAGTCTGACGACGACATCGCTTCTTTAAATGTTTGAGGTTCATTTTCTAAGAGAAATGTTACAAAATCCGACCCAAACGAAGTTGACATTCTGTGACGTGTACTACGTCTTGGATTTTCTTCATTATGTACATTATCACTTGGTTCATCTCGAGGTCGTTTAGATCCTCCACTATACTGTTCATATCTAATTTTATAAGGGTAAATGTTTTCAAAGAATTCAGCATTATCTAATTCAATTACCGTATTTTCATTTATATCCGGATGTTCAAATTTATGAACTAAAAATCGACATGCTTTACTGCTTTTAGCATATCCTATGAACACGCAGTCCACCGTTTTAGGACCTATCTTAACCCTTTTAGGTATAGGAACTTGAACCTTTGCTAGACACCCCCACACTTTAAAATATTTCAAGTTAGGTTTCCTTCCTTTCTATTTTTGTAAGAGATTGATTGTGTCTTACTATGGGGAACTCTATTGAGTATACGATTGGCCGTAAGGATAGCCTCCCCCCATAAGTTTTGCGGTAAACCAGAACTTATAAGTAAGGCATTCATCATTTCCTTCAAAGTTTGGTTTTTCCTTTCCGCAATTTCATTAGATTGGGGTGAATACGGGGCCGTAGTTTTATGAATTATTCCATTCTCTACACATATTTGCGTAAAGGGAGATTCATATTCTCCGCCCCTATCACTTCTTATCATTTTGATCTTTTTGTCTAACTGATTTTCAACTTTAGTTTTATATTGCCTAAACACATCTATTGCTTCATCCTTATTATTTAGCAAGTAGACATAACAATATCTAGTGCAATTGTCAATAAAAGTTATGAAATACTTTTTCCCACCATGAGATGGTGTTGACTTCATATCACAAATGTCAATGTGTATTAAGTCTAAGGGATTGGAATTTCTTTCAATGGACTTATAAGGATGCTTTGCATACTTTGATTCCACACACGTTTGACACTTAGATTTATTGCACTCAAAATTTGGCAAAACTTCTAAGTTAATCAGTTTTTGTAACATTTTGTAATTAACATGGTCTAAAAGTTCATGCCATAAATCATAAGACTCAAGCAATTACGATGAATTCGAACTTTTATTCATTTCAAAAGTCATTATATTCATCTTATAAAGGCCCTCCGTGAGATAACCTTTTTCTACATACATTTCTCCTTTGCTAACTATAATTTTTTTCAGAAACGGTTACACATTTGAATCCGTTCTAATCTAGGAGTGAAATAGAAATTAAATTCCTACATAACTCTGGAACATATAACACATTGTTCAGTGTCAAGACCTTGCCGGAAGTCATCTTTAGGCAAATTTTTCCTGTTCCCTCCACTTTAGCTGTAGCGGAGTTCGCCATGTAAAGCATTTTTTCTGCTTTAGCTGGAGCAAAATGACGAGAACAACTCTTTGTTTGCACAAACATGACGTGTGGCACCAGAATCCATCCACCATTCGCGTGGATTTCTTACCAAGTTGCATTCCATGAACATAGCACATAAATCATCATATTCTTTGTTGGACTCAATCATGTTCGCTTGGTCCCTTTTCTTGCCTTTCTTTGGGGCTCGACAATCTGTGGACTTGTGGCCAATTTTTCCACAATTGAAGCATTTTTTCTTGAATTTTTTCTTGGGTTGATTGTTTCCATGTTCAACTTTCTTTCTTTTCTTCGAGTTGTTTTGGCAATTTTCTATAATATGGGCTCCATTCATTGTAGAATTTCCCTTTGACCTTCTTTCGGCGGCTTTATTGTCCTCTTCAATACGAAGTCGGATGATAAGATCTTCAACGGTCATCTCTTTGCGTTTATGCTTTAAGTAGTTTTTGAAGTCTTTTCACAAAGGTGGTAGCTTCTCAACTATCGCTGCTACTTGGAAAGCATCATTCACAATTAAACCTACAAAAAGTTTATGTGAGTATGAAGAACATTTTTAATTTGTTCAACTAAGGTATTTTTCAAAAATATATCTTCTGCTAGGAGATCATATATGATGACTTGCAACTCCTGTACTTGAAAGACAACGGATTTGCTATCAAATATTTTGAAGTCCAGGAACCATGCAACAAGGAATTTCTTAATTCCCTCATCTTCCATTTTATATTTCTGTTCAAGTGCCCCTCACAGTTCTTTTGATGTCTTGGTTCCACTATAGACATTATAGAGGTCGTCTTGGAGGCCACTCAGAATATAGTTCCTGCAGAGGAAATCCGAATGTTTCGAAGCTTCTATAATAACAAAGCGGTCCTTATCCGAGGTTCCCTCGGGCACCTCAGGAGCGTCTTCGCTAGCGAACCGTTGTAGACATAAAGTGGTGAGGTAAAAGAACATCTTTTGTTGCCACCACTTGAAGTCAATACCAGAAAATTTTCCGGGCTTCTCCGCCAGTGCCATCATTGGCGGAGCATTTGTGCGACTTGATGTGGCAATATTATTTGCCCCCATAGACGTTGTCGCATCCATCATTTGACTTTCAGTTTTCATTTTTTCTATCACCACAAGACAGAAAAATTAGTATTTTTCAGAATACTATTAATAAAGTTAAATAATTTAAACTCTTCTTCTTCTTGTTTATAGTTAACGATGAAGTTTTTATTACTTCAAATCGTCAACCGAGTGAACCTTAACTTGTTATGAAGATTTTATGTCTTCTAATCACTAGTTAAATTCAAGCGGAGTAGAAAGCCTAAGCTTTAATCTCCAAAAACAAGCAATACAGATTCTGTAAGAAATTATTCCTTAAGATTGTTATTTTCCACTATACGGGTACGTAGAATCTATATAATAGAATAACAACTTCAAATCGAGTGCAAGTATGAACAAGAACACAATGAATTTGATCAAATACCCTCAACACAAGATCAAAATGATCTTTACAAGAGTGTATTTTATATTTCAGAAATATAGATGAAACAAAAATTGTTAAGGCCAAGTCGTCCGAATTCACGGACTTTTCTTAAGGAATAATTCCCCTCACTGTACCCAAGGTTATAGAATCTTCCTCCCATGATAAAATGGCCTTCAATCCGACTATAGCGGTACCTCAAATAGGCGGATTCTTCGAACACACTCACGGTTTGAATGATCACACTTAGAGTATTTTTAAGAAGAAGAAGAATCTTGTAATTCCGAAAATTTTTCTGTATTTTCTATCTCTAACCTGTGGATGAAAACTAGGTTATTTATAGCCAAATGATACCTCATTAGAAAGGAGGCAATGGTTCACTCCAAAGGTTGCACCTTTGCTGTAAATTCATGTTTGTTCATTAAAGATTCCATCCTTTCATGAATAGTCATATCTTTTCATGAATCAGTATGACTTTTGCTGAATGGTTGCATCTGTTTATTCAACCAGTGCATCAGTTAAATTAAATAACAGAAACTAGTGCACCAGTTCTGAAGCAATGCAACATTTCTGAAGCAGTGCAACTATTCTGTGTCACTGTTCATGCGAAACAGTAGCATCGCATCACTGTTACTGCATGTAAATAGAGGATTAAAACTCAGAAATATTTCCTGCGTTTTTCATCATTGTTCAGATTTTGTCAAATAAAATTTGTCCAAAAAGAAAGATCTCATCGATCGATCATTTTCCAAATCCAAATCGAAATCCAAATCCAAATCCGAAGCCGAGCTGAGCGAGCGACGATGACGGCATGAGGCATCTCTATTTCCTTGCCTCACTTACCACGTGAAGTAAGTGTTTCTCATTATAAACACTCTCAAGTTCTCTTCTTCCACCAATGTGGGAGAAAGAGTAAACTTGCCAAAATTGAGTACACTTTCCATTTTTGGTGTTAACTCAATTTTTTTTCTTTTCCACTTGATTTCTTCATTTTTCATTCACACTCTTTCATTACTATGAACCCAACAATCCCCCACATGAATGGGGAATGGCTATTTTTCGTAAAACTTTTATGGACAAGTATGTGATCATCATGTAAAGACTGATTGCATCTGGATAAGTGGGTTTCCCTTTGAACTTTCCGTAGTGAACATGCATCGGATGCACTCGGTCAATCGGTAGATTTGATATCTTTGAACCGTCGAGCTTTAATGTACACCTAGACAACACATGTCACACAACCAGACTTTTACTGTTTATGGTTCTTACGGTTTTGTTCTTTTCATCCATGAACACGTCCCGGTTTTCATGAGAGCTTAGAGAATAGGCCTTTACTAACAGTCTCTTTGAAGCGGCTTCCACTTCGCCCACACATAGGTGATTTCTAAACGTTCAATCCTATAGATTAAACTATTTGGTCAAATCTGCCAAATTTAGATAATCATTAAAAGTCTTTTCACCTTAAGTCTTATCCTTGTTTACTATACATTGTCTACATCATGAGAATGGGTTGGGTAATTGATAATGTTGAACCTGTCAGACACATCTTTGTTTGATCTCCTTGAACCTAGCTCTTGGGATCTCCAGTCTGCTAGGTAGAGTTACCGCCATGCTGACTTGTCCTAGGCCTTAAACCCATTCCCTTGGATGTCCTTTCTACTCCTTCTCTAGATAGGCCTTTTGTAAGTGGATCCGACACATTATCCTTTGACTTTACATAGTCTACAGTGATAATTCCACTAGAGAGAAGTTCTTAAATGGTATTATGTCTTCTTCTTATATGACGAGATTTACCGTTAGACATCATGCTCCCTGCCCTACCTATTGCCGCTTCGCTATCACAGTGTATACATACTGGTGCCACTAGCTTGGGCTAATACGGAATATTTTCTAAGAAATTTTGGAGCCATTCTGCTTCTTCACCAACTTTATCTAATGTGATAAATTTAGATTCCATTGTAGAGCGAGCGATACAAGTCTGTTTGGATGATTTCCAAGAAACTGCTCCTCCACCGATAGTAAATACATATCCACTTGTGGATTTTACTTCATTCGATCTGGTGATCCAATTTGCATCACTATATCCTTCAAGTATCACAGGATATTTATTATAATACAAAGCATAATTTTGAGTGTATTTAAGATACCCCAAAACTCTTTTTATTGCCATCCAGTGAGTTTTGTTGGGATTACTCATGTAACGACTTAATTTACTGATAGCGCATGCCATGTCTAGTCGTGTACAGTTCATTATATACATTAAACATCCTAATACTCTTGCGTACTCCAATTGCGAGTCACTGTCACCTTCATTCTTTCGAAGTGCAAAGCTCGCATCCAATGGAGTCTTGGCAATACCGAATTCCATATACTTGAACTTGTCAAGTACGTTTTTGATATAATGAGACTATGACAATGCCAACCCTTGTGGAGTTCGATGGATTCTTATACCTAAGATCACATCTGGAACTCTAAGGTCCTTTATATCAAACTTGCTCTCGAGCATTCGTTTTGTTGCATTTATGTCAGAAATGTCTCTACTGATGATCAATATATCATCCACATATAAACGTACAATGACTTGGTGATTTGGAGTGTCTTTAATATAAACACATTTATCACATTCATTTATTTTGAATCCATTTGCCAGCATGGTTTGGTCAAACTTCGCATGCCATTGTTTTGGTGCTTGCTTTAGTCCATATAATGAATTAATAAGTTTACACACCTTGTTTTCCTTTCCTGGAACCACAAAAACCTCAGGTTGTTCCATGTAAATTTCTTCCTCCAAATCTCCATTTAGGAATGCGGTTTTTACATCCATTTGATGAATTTGAAGATCATATACCGCCGCCAAGGCAATTAACATTCGAATCGAGGTTATCCTTGTTACTGGCGAGTATGTATCAAAGTAATCAAGGCCTTCCTTTTGTTTGAAGCCTTTTACTACAAGTCTTGCCTTGTATTTGTCAATATTACCATCCGCCTTCATTTTTCTTTTGAAGATCCATTTAGAACCTAAAGGTTTATTTCCGGGAGGAAGGTCAACCAATTTCCCATGTGTGGTTGCTTAAGATTGAATCCAGTTTCCCATGTGTGGTTGCTTAAGATTGAATCAATCTCACTATTGACTGTCTTTTTTCAAAAGGATGAGTTTGACGACGACATCGCTTCTTTAAATGTTTGAGATTCATTTTCTAAGAGAAATGTTACAAAATCTGACCCAAACGAAGTTGACGTTCTTTGACGTATACTACGTATTGGATTTTCTTCACTATGTACATTTTCACTTGGTTCATCTCGAGGTCGTTTAGATCCTTCACTAGACTGTTTATGTCTAATTTTATACGGGTAAATGTTTTCAAAGAATTCAGCATTATCTGATTCAATTACCGTATTTTCATTTATATCCGGATGTTCGGATTTATGAACCAAAAATCGACATGCTTTACTGCTTTTAGCATATCCTATGAACACACAGTCCACAGTTTTAGGCCCTATCTTAACCCTTTTAGGTATAGGAACTTGAACCTTTGCTAGACACCCCCATACTTTGAAATATTTCAAGTTAGGTTTCCTTCCTTTCCATTTTTTGTAAGGAATTGATTGTATCTTACTATGGGGAACTCTGTTGAGTATACGATTGGCCGTAAGGATAGCCTCCCCCCATAAGTTTTGCGGTAAACCAGAACTTATAAGTAAGGCATTCATCATTTCTTTCAAAGTTCGATTTTTTCTTTCTGCAATTCCATTAGATTGGGGTGAATACGGGGAAAAGTATCTGAATTACCATGCTAGTAGTGACCGAAAGACATGTTATTTAAGAATAATCTAGTATATGGTAATCTGAGATTAATCTTATATATACTTAAAGATATAGAAATAATAGATATTAAGAAAATGATATTAGAAGAAGTAATAAACTAGATGATAAATAGATTTATAAATCTAGTGCGGATAACTAAGCTGATAAATAGATTTATAAATAGATTATAGATTATACCACACATACCTAACTACTCTTATAAATATTTATTATGTTGAAATTACGTAGGATTTTTAAAGATTCGCAAAAAATATAGTTACTAGAAAAACAGATAAAAATAAATATAGACAAATACATGGAAAATAAAAAATATATAAAATCTCTTAATAAAAATATGCAAAAACTACTAAGTTTAAAACAAATAGCTATAAAATATCAATTTTTTTTAAAAAATAGCTAAATCTATTTATCAGCTTAGTTATCCGCACTAGATTTATAAATTTATTTATCAGCTTAGTTATCCGCACCCCCTACAAATGGTATCAGAGCCAGTAATTTAAAAGATATGGAAGTGATATACGTATTAGAGTTAGTTAAAATAGCTATGTTGGAATTAGTTAAATTAGTTAAGTTAAATTTAAATTTAGTTAAGTTAGAATTAGTTATTTATTAAATTAATTATGAGAAGACCATTTAAAAATAGAGAAGCCTTTAGAAAAATTAAAGAAAATTTAGTTAGTAATTATTCAGAATATATAAGTTTAAATAAAACAAAAGAAAATCCACAAAGATTAGCCTATTTAATTACATTAATATCTAGTATTGAAACAAAATTAATAATCCATTTAAAATCTAGAAGAATGAGACATATACCACCTAATTATGATAAAATAAGATTTAGATATCCGCCAAGATATTATAAACATAATTTAAATGAATAAAGAACAAAAATACAAAGAATTAAAACAATTTATCTCTGAAAAACGTAAAGAATTAAAAATAAGAAAAGAAAGATTACATTATAATATATTTGCCGGAGTTAGTAAAAATTCAATAAATATACAAAAAGATGAAATATCAAAATTAGAATCCCAAATAGATAGTTTAGAATATATATATCAACATGAACTATTCACAATAAAATGAATAAAGAAGAATTTATAATAGATGAAAAAATATATGAAAATCACGAAGGATCAAAAATAAAAATAGTATTTTCTAATTTAGGAAGAAGATATAAGAAAATAGGAGAACATTTATATTTAATGTTAGAAAAAGAAGAATTAAAATTAGAAGATAAATTAACAACAATGGTAAGAATAGAAAAAGAAAATGAAGAAATAGATAGAAAAAAGGAAATAGAAAAAATTAAACAACAAACTACGGAAGAAATACGAAAAATAGAAGAAACTAAAAATAGTAGAATTGCTGAATTAGAAAAAGAACTACAAATGTTAAAAGATTTATATGAACAAAGACAAAAAGAAAAAGAAGAAAAAGATAAAGAACAAAAATTAATAAACGAGATAAATCAATTTAAAGAAAAATTAGAAATAAATAATATAGAGGTAGAAGAAACAGATAATTATGATTCAGAAGATAGTGAAACATATACGGAAATATTAACAAATATAAAAGATTTAGAAATTAACGAAAAACAAGAAAAAATTAATGAAGAAAACTTAGAAAACACCAATACAGAAATAAATACTCTTGATAAAAAAGAAGATGAAAATCTAATACCCAAAACAACAGAAATAAGAAAACCTATATATTACAAAAATAAATTTAAAAGATATAATGAATATGACAAATGGACACCAAAACAAATAGTTAATAAAAATTATAACTTTTTAGATCTAGACTGTGTGATAGATACAGAAAAAACAATACAATTATGGATAGGATATATGACAAAACAATTATTAGATAATAATATAATCATAACAGATGCACCAGAATACATAGAAAAAACATTAATAGGATCAGTAAAATTATGGTTTACAAATTTAACTGAAAATAGTAAGAAAGTATTAAGAGCTAATAAACCTATGGAAGGAGCAGCATCAACAACAACTAAATTAACACCTATAGAATTATTGAAAAAATATGAAACAGCTATAAAAGATGAATTTGGTAGTATGACAACATTAGAAGAAGAACAAGATGAAGAAAAAGATACAAATAGGAATTTAATGATAAAATTAACAATATGTAATATGTGTTATATAGATGAATATACTTGCGCATTTAAAGAATATTATTATAAAGGAGCATATAGTATAGAAGAAAGTAAGGAAATAAGAAAATTATATTTTAATAAATTACCCGAACCATTTAGTTCAAAAATAATAAAAAGTTGGGAAGAAGCAAAAATAGTAGATACATTAGGAGCTAGAATAAAATTTTTACAACAATGGTATAGAAAGTTATGTGAAAAATATAGAGAAGAATTAAAAATGGAAAAAACATTAATAAGAAATTTAGCATGTTGCAAAAATAAGATAGCACCTCAATTTGGATGCGAAGAAAGATATTATAAGAAAAGAAAAAGACATAAGAAATATAAGAAATATAAAAAATCAAAATATAAATATAAGAAACCAAGAAAAAGATATTATGTAAAAAATTACAAGAATAAAAGACCATATAGAAAGAAAAAATCTATAAAAGAATGTATATGTTATAATTGTGGAAAGTTAGGACATTTAGCTAGAGATTGTAAATTACCTAAAAATCCAAAAAATAAACAAATATCAGAAATAAAAATAGAAAATACAGAATATATGCAAATAGATTATATAGATTATGAACTAGAAAGTGAAGATAGTATATATGAAATTTCAGAAAACGAAACAGATACTGAAATAGATAGTGAGCTAGATGAATCAAATGACTGAAGAAGATATAAAAATAATAACAGAGGAAGAATATTTAAATGACGAAGGAACAGAACAAAAGATAATATTTGACAGTAATATATTTGATGAAATAAAAGGAAAAGAGTTAGATTTAAGTGTAGAAAAAATATTTAAAATACCAACAATAAAAAATATTTTTAGTAGGAAAAAAGATGAATATTATGTAGTATGCCAAAAAGAACAAGTAATAGACTGTAGATATGCAAAAGGAAAAACTAGTATACCACTAGTAACAAAGAGGATAATTAATAAAGAAATAAATGATATAAAAAGTAAAGGAGATCCAATAAAATACGTACACCTTGGAGGTACAGAAATATTAATAAAAGCATGTTTTAGAGAAGGAATAGATACACCAATAGAATTATATTTAGCAGATGATAGAATTATAAAACCTATAGAAAAAAGCATAATAACTGCCGTAAAAGAAAATTTAATATACCAAAAATTTAAATTTATAATAAGTGCAAATTATTCATTAGCAGTAACAGATAGAAATATAGATAAATCATTAGTATTATATTGGAAGATATCAGGAATAGAATTAACCCCAGGAAGTAAAATATTTACAGCGAGATGTAAAAATTTATATGTATTAACAACAAAACATAAAATAATAGGGAAAAATAAGATTAACAAAATACAAATAGATAGCCCATTTGAACAAATTGTAAAAACAATAGATTATAATGATTATAGCTATAGAGACATAGATATAGAAGAAAATTTAGAAATAGTAAATGATAGAATAAGTACGACGAAAAGAATAGCTAATGAAAAACCGGAGTCATCGAGCTCATAAAAAAGAATGAGTTATGAAACAAATTCAATAAGTAATTTAAACCAATATTACATAACAGGAAAAATAAATGAAAAAGAATATTTAATACTATTAAACACAGGACAAGAAGAAAATTATATAGCAAAATGCTTAGTAAAAAATGAAGAAATAAAAACTAATAATAATATATGCCCAGATCTACCGAGAATTTTAATAAATAATAAAGATATAGTAGAAAAAGAAATAATAATAGGAGGAATTAGAAAAATAAAAATAGAATTTGAGGTAAAAGAAGAAATGCAAAAAACAGATATAATATTAGGAATAAAATGGTTAGAACAAGTAAAACCATATAATATAGAACATACACAATTAGCCATAACATATAATAGGAAAAGATTATTCTTAAGAAGTGCCTTAACATAAAATGAAAATATATGTATTAATGAAGATAGTAGTGGAAGGATATTACAGTAGATATTATATGCCTATGATAGATACAAGAGCAGAAGCTAATTTATGCAGATATAATTGCTTACCAGAAAGTAAATGGGATAAATTAAAAATACCAATAGTAGTTAAAGGATTTAATAATGAAGGAAGCTTAATTACTTATAAAGCTAGGAACGTAAAAGCACAAATATGGGATAAGATATTGACAATAGAAGAAATTTATAATTATGAACTAACATCAAAAGATATACTTTTAGGAATGCCATTTTTAGATAAACTATACCCACATATAATAACTAGAAACGATTGGTGGTTCACAACACCATGTAAACAAAAAGTAAGAGCAAAAAGAGTTAATAATAAAATAAGAAAGAAAACTGATTGGATAAAAGGAAGTGAAAAAATTACACAAAAGTTAGAAAATATAAAAAACGCTGAAGATACAATAGAATTAGTAGTATTTTCGATAAATAAAACAGAAATAACTATATTTTCAATAAATAAAATAGAAATAGTTAAGAAAAAATTAGAACAATTATATAGCGAAGATCCGTTAAAAGGATGGGAAAAACATAAAACTACCATAAAAATTGAATTAATAGATAAAAACAGTATAATAACCCAAAAACCATTAACATACAATTTTGATGATTTAAAAGAATTTAAAATGCATATAGATAAATTATTAGAAAAACAATATATACAAAAAAATAATAGTAAACATAATAGTCCAGCATTTATAGTAAATAAGCATAGTGAACAAAAAAGAGGAAAAAGTAGAATGGTTATTGATTATAGAAATTTAAATGCAAAAACTATAACATATAATTATCCGATACCAAATAAGATATTAAAAATAAGACAAATCCAAGGATATAATTATTTTAGCAAATTCGATTGTAAATCAGGATTTTACCATCTAAAGTTAGAAGAAGAATCTAAAGAATTAACCGCATTTACGGTACCACAAGGATTTTACGAATGGAATGTATTACCCTTTGGATATAAAAATGCACCAGGTAGATATCAACATTTTATGGATAATTATTTTAAACAATTACCTAATTGCATAGTATACATAGATGATATATTATTATATACAAAAACTAAAGAAGAACATATAAAACTATTAGAACAATTTACAGATATAATAGAAAAATCAGGAATAAGTCTAAGTGAAAAGAAAGCCGAAATTATGAAAAATCAGATAGAATTTTTAGGAATACAAATAGATAAAAGTGGAGTAAAAATGCAACAACATATAGTACAAAAAATAATAAATTCGAAAGAAGAATTAGATACAAAAAAGAAATTACAATCATTTTTAGGATTAGTAAACCAAGTAAGAGAATATATTCCAAAATTAGCAGAAAACCTAAAACCACTACAGAAAAAATTAAAAAAGGATATAGAATATAATTATAATGAAGAAGATAAAAAATAAGTTCAGAAAATAAAATTACTTTGCAAGGATTTACCAAAATTACAATTTCCGGATGAAAATAGAAAATTTACATATATAGTAGAAGCAGATGCCAGTGAATATAGTTACGGAGGAGTACTTAAATATAGATATGAAGCAGAAAAAATAGAACACCATTGTAGATACTACTCAGGTACGTTCAACGAGACAGAAATAAAATGGGAAATAAATAGAAAAGAATTATGTTCAATATATAAATGTTTGTTAGCATTTGAGCCATATATTGTATATAACAAATTTATTGTGCGAACAGATAATACACAGGTACGCTGGTGGCTAACAAAGAAAATACAAAATTCAGTTACAACAAAAGAGATTCGGAGACTAGTTTTAAACATATTAAATTTTACATTTACAATAGAAGTAATCAGTACTAACATAAATGTTATTGCAGATTACATATCAAGACAAAGCTACACAAACTGAAATGATAGAAGAAAATATACATGAAAAGATACTCAACGCCCTGACTACGCTTTCATTAAAAGTGGACAGTATGGGTACTGAGATAGTAAAGATGGGTACTGAGATAGAAACACTAAAGCTAAAGACTAGTGAAGATAAACTGAAGTCTATAGCTATGAATCAGCTAACTCAGCAATGCGCAGAGCTATGTCGATCGGAAGACAATAAAATTCCAGAGCTAGAAGGAGATGTTGGGATACTCCATAAAACCCATAACGTTTATCAATCTACTTCTGCAGGTACAAGCAAAGGAGTTAGAAAAAATATGAACCTAAACTAACTATTTGACAAACCATATACACCAAATACACCAAAAGACCCCATATTTATACCCCCACAAGTTACCACATATCGAGATAGTCTAAATCAAGACAAAAAGACATACAACTACACAACCCGCACATATATAGAAAATATCTACAACGTACAAACTTTCTTAAATAGTAACCCAAAAGCTACAAATATCCAAGAACCAGATACAAACTATATAACCCAGAAATTGACCGGATACAATAAGCTAATTGCCTTACCTAAAACCAAACCCAGCTTAGTTAAAACTTGCTACGAATATGGATTACTTAGTACCGTATATACCACGGACGGAACTGACAAGATATGATTATACCACAAGATATTGGTACACAACCAGAAATACCCAGAATCGAGATACCAAAATTTTATGCGAACAAAAGAGTTATCGGACTATCTACGATTTTACAAGAACTAGCAAATACATATTGTAATCAAAATCCTATATGGAGTTATTATTCAAGAAACCATGTATTAATATATTCAAACTCAAAAGAGCTACGGGAAACAGATATGGAAACTATTAGGCACGGGATTATAACGTTGCTTAAACCAGAGACAGAACCTATCGCCAGAGCTATTAAAGAAAAATTTATTTCAGAGGAATTATTGACCAGATATTGCAAAACTATTGGACACAAATATCCAGACCACAAGTGTTCAAAATGTAATGGAGGAGATAATGACGTCCCAGCAGTGCAGCTAGAATAAAAGAAGATAAGAACGACAGCTGGAAAGATAAGACCAGAGCAATAATGGAGATACAACAGATACGACAAAATAAATGGAAGACAAGATATTTGACATATTTGTATAAATCTTTAATCTTTTTACGTAAAAGATAAGATGAGTAGTTGATAGATTGGTAGCATTTAATGTAGCATTTAATGTAAAATTTGAATTATTGACTTTATAGGGTTAGGTAGGCATATAGAGTAGAAAACTTTTTAGTCTTTTCTTTGTTTTATCTTTAGCCATTAAGGCTTTTTTAACTTTTTGTAGAAATAAGAAAAACGTGTACACAAATATGTATCATTCTCTATAAATAAAAGCTCAGAAGGCATTGCAAAGACAAGCCTTCTCACCTTCAAGCAAAAATTCTCTCCGACCAAAAATACTTTTGCCTAGTTAATTAAATATATACTGCAATGGAAAAAGCTATGGAACAACAAACCTCAGAAATATCAAAGCTACCGGAACAGGTATATCTATTTACGATTATGAATAGCTAAATTCATAATTTTCGACAATCATGATATGATAAAATAAATTCATATTAGTTACTTTATAGTAGAATTATTCGAAAAATAATATGTTAAGAAGTTTATTAGCAAAGTGGAAACGGAGAAAAATCCCAAGGAACTATGCCATCCTAAAGGTGAAACCAATGAGGCAAGAAGCCGTGGCGGGGAGTAACCAAAGTCGAGGCGCTGTTTAAGGAAAAAGTATCCGAATTACCATGCTAGTAGTGACCGAAGAACATGTTATTTAAGAATAATCTAGTATATAGTAATCTGAGATGACTATATTTTATTATGTATATGGTTGAAGGGAATATTTTGAAAAAGCAATTTTTTGATAATGAATGATAATATATCTGATGTCATGGTAGATAAATTCAAGATACTTATTTTGTATGTACTTAGAAATATAGATATTGCAGATATAAGAAAAATTATATTAGAAAAAGCATATGGAAAAAATTATACGGATAGAATAAATTATATAGCACACATACCTAACTACTCTTATAAATATTTATTATGTTGAAATTACGTAGGATTTTTAAAGATACGCAAAAAATACAGTTACTAGAAAAACAGATAAAAATAAATATAGACAAATACATGGAAAATAAAAAATATATAAAATCTCTTAATAAAAATATGCAAAAACTACTAAGTTTAAAACAAATAGCTATAAAATATCAATTTTAAAAAAAAATAGCCCATTTAGACTACCTTAGAGTTTTAATCTTATATATACTTAAAGATATAGAAATAATAGATATTAAGAAAATGATATTAGAAGAAGTAATAAACTACGAAATAGAAATGATAAATTCGCTAGAATGAATATACGAAGACATTTACCCAGAAGGATATTATTCAAACCAAGATTGTGGATGTTAGAATATATTAGAAAAACTAGAGAAAACCAAGATAATCTAAATAACGAGGTTAATTATAGAAACCATATTAGAAAAATAATGGAAGATCTAAAAGAAAAGTTAATATGGATAGAAAAAACCTTAGAAAATTTAGAAAAAAGTACATGTAACAATTTATATAATATAAAAAACTCACTACGAGAAGAACAACACAAAATAATAAATGACATAGAAAATCTAGAATTAGATATACACTACAGTACAGAAAGAATAAGTTATTACACAGAAATTTGTAACTCAGCAGTTACTACAGGATAAAATAATAAACTAAAAATTAATGAATACATCTCACAAAAAGAATAACTTATTAAAACAAAATCTAAGAAATAACCACGCACAAAAAAGAATAGATTCATCAGTTATAATAAATCTATTTATAAACCTATAATCTATTTATAAATCTATTTATCAGCTTAGTTATCCGCACTAGATTTATAAATCTATTTATCAGCTTAGTTATCCGCACCCCCCTACAAATGGTATCAAGTACATGTAACAGTTTATATAATATAAAAAACTCACTACGAGAAGAACGGTCGTAGTTTGATGGATTATTCCATTCTCTACACATATTTGCGCAAAGGGAGATTCATATTCTCCGCCCCTATCACTTCTTATTATTTTGATCTTTTTGTCTAACCGATTTTCAACTTTAGTTTTATATTGCCTAAACGCATCTATGGCTTCATCCTTACTATTTAGCAAGTAGATATAACAATATCTAGTGCAATCTTCAATAAAAGTTATGAAATACTTTTTCCCACCATGAGATGGTGTTGATTTCATATCACAAATGTCAGTGTGTATTAAGTCTAAGGGATTGGAATTTCTTTCAACAGACTTATAAGGATGCTTTGCATACTTCGATTCCACACACGTTTGACACTTAGATTTATTGCACTCATAGTTTGGCAAAACTTCTAAGTTAATCAGTTTTCATAACGTTTTGTAATTAACATGACCTAAACGTTCATGTCATAAATCATAAGACTCAAGCAAATAAGACGAATTCGAACTTTTATTCATTTCAACAGTCATTACATTCATCTTATAAAGGCCCTCCGTGAGATAGTCTTTTCGTACATACATTTCTCCTTTGCTAACTACAATTTTTCCAGAAAAGGTTACACATTTGAATCCGTTCTTATCTAGGAGTGAAACAGAAATTAAATTCCTACGTAACTCCGGAACATATAATACATTGTTCAGTGTCAAGACCTTGCCGAAAGTCATCTTACGCGGGAACATATAACACATTTACGAAGATAACTTTAACATCAATAGCGGAAAGATTCAAGAAACCACCAATGGTGAGATACAGATATCAACCAAGAAACCAAAACATTTACGAAGACAACTTTAACATCAATAGCGGAAAGAATTGCGTACTGAAAATATTAGTGCAGCCACGTTGCTTGTTGTTTTTTCAACTGCTCTGCACTTATAAATAGTTTTTCCGGCACTCTGATATCTAGCCTGGATTCCAGCCTTTTAGCCATTAACTCAGTATATTTGTTCAACATTTTGACAATAATGCAAGAATTTTCTTACTTATACACTTTCAACAAACTGTTTCCTTATTCGTGAATTCTTTGTGGACTTTATATTTATGTAATCCAATTTCAATTGCTGTTCCACGTGGTCCTATATACGCTTAAAACTTCAATTTATTCACAATATTGGATTATATATATATATAATTGAACTGTTTGTAGTCTAAGGCCCCATTTGTCTACACTTAATGAAGGTCTAATACCATTAAGTGCATTTGTTTTTTACTAAGATTTTAACTCTTCATAGCTCTTTATGGGTCTTAATTATTGAGGTCTAGAACCAAGTCTTAATAGGTCTGAAGAGATATTCTGGTGTTAGATAATATTCATCGTCACTCTATTCATAATCATCAGTCACCACCACTAACCACCTCTGTCATAGCTACCATTGTCAACCCCCCCCACCCCCCCAACCACCTCCACCATCGACAATAAATATTGTTACCAACCACTATTGTCAACCGCTGCCACATTTACTACCTTTATTATTCTAATTATATTCACCGCCACCACCGCCGTCAAAAGCACCACCATCATCAACCACTACCGCCAATCCCTACGACCGACCAACTCATTTATCACAACTAACACCACCGCTAACTACCTCTAATACATAACAACCTCCATATATTCTTTGGTCGCCACCACCATTGTCACTAGTAACACCACCTCTACAACTACCATCGCTACATTTTACCTCTACTAGCAACCATCTGCACCATCACAACTAATAATATCTCCAACTAGCACCAACACATCGTCAATCATGATGCATTCGTTTTTTAGCCATCACAATCAACATCTCCAACTACTAACATCAAGCAACTACACAACACAAAACTATCACTATCAATCACCACCATCATAGCAGTCACTACAATACCAACCATCACAACTATCACTACTAATATTATTAATCACTAACATCAATCATTGTCACCATAACCACCATTATAAACTATCTCCACTATCACTAACAAACATAATTATTTTTTTCAATCAAATAATAATTTTGTTGTATTAAATTACTTACTTTTCTAATATATAATTAGTTTTTTATTTGAATTGTATTTTTTATTTTATTATATATACAAATAAATTTTTTTTGCACATTCAGATGTTGAAAAACAAACAGTCTTAAACATTCAATTTTCAGATGTAGAGACAACATCTTAATCATTCAGATGTGCATTGAGATTCAGATCTCTAAATCTTAAAAAAACAAATGAAGCCTAAATGAGAAAAGAGTAATCAACTTTAACTTGAATTCTAAAATAATAAATAATTTGAGATAATTAATTTTAGAAATCGTGACAAATAATTTTAAGACAGAGGAAGTATTTAGTAGGTAATTATAAATAATTACTCGATAAGCATTAATTAGTAATCTCGTAATTAAAAGTATAAACTACTTAAATAACAATAGTTTCTTATATAATTATCTTCTCTCTCAACATTATAAAAAATTACTGAAAATTTCATTTATGATACATTACGTGATTATCTGATACATTGTGGTATGATACATAAGTACCATATTAAATGCGGTTAATTAGTAAACGAACGGTAATTAAGCATAATGCTGATTAATCAAATCCCTTAAATATAGGACTTGCCATTTTGAAATTTGAATGCCATTAATTAAGCATACTGCTGATTAGTCAAATCCCTTAATACATAAATCACGTAACAAACCATTTTGAAATTTGAATATCGTTTTCAATTATTTTTTACCTCATTGCTTCCAAAAAATTTTTTGGTTGTTGATTCTTTCAAACAATTTTTGTCATGCATATTTCGATTTTGCTGAGACATTCCGGTTTCTGGAAAAATAAAATTATTTATGAAAATTACAAGAGTGATGGAATTGTAGTTACCGAAAGTGTTTCGTATTTCGGGTTGATTTCTGTTATTACGACGGAACTTGAGATAGATCAAGCAAAGAAAAATATAGATGTTCGTTACATTGTTCATGGAAATACAACTCCAATGGTGATTAGAAATGATAATGGTGTTAAGGTTTACATTGAATTAAAAAAAATATGCACAAATTTTGTAATGTATCCATTATGCATTACAACAAGCTCTACATCGAATGAACATGTAGAATTTGATGCTCAAACTGGTGCGATAATGTGCGTCGAAGGAACAGAATCAGATGCAGCTGCACTTACTGTTGTTGAGGCGAATAATCAATACTCTTTGTATGTATCAGAAATTGAAATAATAAAATGCATCACTGATTGCCAAAACACTAAAGTTAAGGTGAAACAGTTGTATAAGGATAAGAAAACTCTGAAAGCTGTAATGGAAAAGTATGCGTTAGATCATAGTTTTAATTTTCGAGCATCAAGATCTGATAAAAAAGGTATTATAAACTATGTTGTTCTTGGTTTTTTGTGTGTGATTGGCATTTATGTATAGGTATTAGGATACATTGTAAAATATGTTTTGATTGTGTTATTCATAAGCCATATCGTATATGAAGGTGAATTGGTTTAAAGCAAACAAATGACAGAATGTTGTTATAAAAACTATAAAATTGTTTAAAGTAGCTTAACAGTTAAAAGTATCTGATACATTATTGTTTTGATATTTAGTTTTTTTTTTTAAATAGTGACTATTTGTTTTAATATGCAGCTATTGGTTGGAATGTCGTAATGAAAAATGCAGTTGGTACATGAAAGCATCTTACTTTTTTCATTCTGATCTTTTTCAAATTTGGAAATTCAATGATGAACATACGTGTTCAATGAGTGATAGGGTGTTAAAACAGCTGCAGACTACAGTTAACTTTGTTAGTAATTTTACAAAGCCAAAGTTAGTAAACTACAACAGGAAACACGCTCCAACAGATATTATTGAAGAAATGAAAGTTGTGTATGGTGTTGACATCAATTACATGAAAGCTTGGCGTGCGAAGGAGCGTGCTATAGAAATGCTTAGGGGTGGAGCTGCTGACGGATATAGACAAATGCCGAGATACATCTACATGCTAAACTCTGTATATCCGGGATCACACATCACGATACATAAGGCTGTAGATAATGAATTCAAATATTTATTTATAGCTTTACAACCAATCATCCATGGTTTCAAGCATTGTAGGTCAGTTGTTGTGGTAGACGGTGATCATTTGAGTGGACCGTACCAAGGAACTTTTCTTTGTGCTAGCACTCTTGATGGTGCAGGTATGACTAATCTTGTTATTCCATCTTTAATACTTGTTATGATACATTCCATAATATATATAACATATTATGATATATTACTTTATAGTTTATGATACATCATTATATATTCTGATACATAACTGTATATAAGAAACTGTATGTTATTCCATCTTTAATAATTATTATGATAAGTTCCAGAACATATATAATATATTATGATACATCAATATATAATTTATGATACATCATTATATATTCTGATACATAACTGTTTATATGAAACTTGATTGTATTCTTTGTTAGGTGTATAAACTTTCTAATAACAACAATTTATTAAAAGTCATGCTTTAATTTTTTTTTTTTAGGCTACATATTACTAATTGCTTATGGTGTTTTTGACTCGAAAAATGATTTCGCATGGAGATGGTTTTTCGAGCAATTTAAGAATGCTTTTGGGGAGCGTGAGAACATGTGTGTTGTATCAGATCACAATGAAATAATAATTAAAAGTGTCAGCAATGTCTATCCAAATGTTCCTCACTTAGCATGCATTTGGCATCTTTGGAAGAACGTTTGTACAAATTTCAGAAGGACCAAGGACAGACTTAGCGATCTATTTTTTTTTATGGCCAAAGCGTACAGAAAGAAAGATTTTGAATACATTATGTCGAAGGTTGATAAAATTGATCATCGGGTGAAAGATTATCTATATGATGTAGGATATGAGAAGTGGTCAAGAGTTCATTCTCCTATAAATAGAGGCAGGATGATGACATCTAACATTTCAGAATGTATAAATGGTTGTTTAGTGGAGGCACGTAAATTGCCGATTTTAGTTTTTTTGGAAGAAGTCAGAAAATTATTTGGAGCATGAAACTGTAAAAACAGAGAAATTGCTTCATATATAGAAACAACTTTAGGGAGAAGGTTTGACGAAATCCTCACAGCTAATGGAGTTAAAGCATCTAGAATGACGGTATGCATAAATAATAACTCATTTTATATTTTATTTATTGAATAAAAAATTCTTATACGTTATATTTTGTTTGTGTGTGACTTTTTGTTTGTTAGGTCAAGGCTGCATCAGAGTATCATTATTCAGTTTATGAATCTGGAAGAATATACGTTGTGGACTTGGATGCTAACAAATGCAACTGTTGTAGATTTTAGATTGATGAAATTCCATGTCCACACACGATTGCAGTATTGAAGAGTATAAATGTTACGAAGTTTTGTCCGTGGTGCTCTGATTACTATAAGCCTGCGACATTAGTGAAGACATATGAACTTCCTGTAGTACCTATGCCAGATAAGAAGGATTGGCATGTGCCTAAATGTGTCGAAGAAGAAGAAGTCATACCACCCAAATACAAAAGACCACCTGGTAGGCCGAAAAAGAGTAGGTGTAAGAAAGCAAGCGAAAAACTATCCTCCAGTACAAACTGTTGTGGTAAATGTGGTCGAGAAGGTCACAACATACGTACTTGCAACTTCTTTCCAAAGGAGAGTTGATGTTTTGGTTACCTGATACATTGAATGATCTATGTTTAGTTCATCACTGCTAGTTTGGTTTTGATTTGTCTATGTTTGAAAAATGTTTGAACAATATTTAATTTGAATTAGTGTTTGTTTTAAGTGGCTTATTTTTGCCTTTTCATTTTAATTTCATTTACTATTTAATATGTTTCTTAAGTAATCTGTTAAAATACAATTTTTTAGCATTCTTCGAATTAGAAAGCAACTCTATCATGAAAGGCTATTCATTTTACTGTTGTTTTTTTTGGTATAATTAGTTTCATAAAGCAACTCTTGTATGTAATTGCTCTAAAAACTTAAAAGTTTACTCATAATTGATGCTAGTTTAGGATTCATGATACAACGTAGCTTGTATTATGATAAATTGCAAGAAGTAATTGTAAACATTGTTTATTATTGTCAACTTTATAATAACTGTATTATAGATATTTGTACTGTAACCTCAAAATATATGATAGATGAATATGCGATGTATCATAACTGAATGTGAAGTTTTTTTTTAGTTATATTTGTTTTACCTATTAATTTGCTTTAAATATGTTTCAGATTTGATCTGATTTACTTTGAATTAATATGATACATTGCATATATTTTTTTAAAATTTTTTGTATGATACATGTCTTTACAAGCAAAGCTTGCTGAAAATTGGCACATATATAATTCATTGATTTTCATGTGTCGATGAAAATTTAACATATAATAAATTAAATGTTAATTGATTAAAAACATTGATGAAAATTTTCTACCACAAAAATATTACTGTTAAAAGTAGTGTAAAATTACATTAATCGAGGCCTATAAGATAGCAACAAAAATAATGTTAAGTACTTAGCTATGACACAACCTAGCATCTACTCTATGGCTAGAATATTAGACACATCAGTCGGAGGGACATAAAATGGTCGTACTCTTGGTGAATCGTCATGGTCACTAGAATAAATCTTCTCCGCCTTTTTAACTCCATAGTTCCATAAGAGTATTGCATATCTCTTTCGAAGATATTCTGCATCAAGATTTAATGAAGGATTCTGCATTTGATCGCTAAGAAATTCTGCATAAGCTGCCACAAATACGCCACAATCCCTAAGCATGAAGAATCATTTAGTTAGATTCTTAATAATGTGGAAATTATTGTTGTATCAAAACTTATGAAAATGGACAGTAAATGTATACTAATTTGTCAGCTTGAATTATGTCACTTTATAAAATTTTCAAAAATAAAAAATGAGATGAAATATTTTAAAATATATAAATCTGTGAGGATATACTTACAAACTTTCATTGACTTGTTGTGCAATATCTTCAACGTACTCAACATCAAATTGGGTGTCATTCAAATCACCGACCACTTTACTCATCTTATCTTTATAAGCTTCAAGACTTGACCATACAGTTCTTTCAGTGTTTTTCAATAATCCACTGTAATTAATGTATGTTGACAGCATCACAGATAACCTTTTGATCTCATGTGATGGCTCTCTAGGTTGCGATGACAACATTGAGTCACACACCCTTATACATCTTTTCTTTAAAGATATCACAGCTAGCACCCAGTGAAAATTTCCATAGCAATTTAAAGATAAAGCTGCTTTTCAACGAAAAAGTCCTGTCTCAACGAGTTCATCAACTTGTTGAAAGAAATCTTCCCCCACGGATATTGTTCATATCGACCATCCGCTACCATATTGAATTCTATATAACTAATAGCTGCATCATCAGTTTCAGACAACAAAAACGTATAAATAAAAAACAATATGGTCATCTACAATGTATCCTTTTCATTGTCAAAATTTCCCATCTTATACCGCTAAACAAATTTTTTTTGGATATTTCATTTTTTGCCACTGGGAAATATTTTGTCATTAAAGCAGAGCCATCTGAAGTCGGATACTGAAAGTTCTCAATGTTTGAGGTGCAATTCAGACCACTAATGAGAGCAAATTCAAATATCGTAAATTTCAGAACTGTTCCCTTGACATAAACATGGAATTCATTTGGGTTATCTTTTTTACACTCAAGCATCAACAAGCATTTGGTTATTTGACCTTGAAAATTTGATTGAGGCATATCAACAAACACACCAAAGCATGCCTCCTTAAACATATTTAGCACTTTTTTACCCACATAGTATTCCACATCAGTCGCAAAGTTACGGTTGAACGAAATGTCAAACCTCAAAGGATGAGGTGGAACAGTTTTGATCACGTATTTTATCCCCTGCATTAAAAAACATGATGTATCATGACACATTTATTTGACCTTATGATACATAAGTAATGTATCAGATTATAATACAGAACTTGCAACATAAATATCATACATACTGATAAAATTCATACTTATGTATCAGATTGTACCAGACATCCTGGTAAAATTCTTACTTAGTTCGAAACATTGATGTATCAGAACGCATTCGATTACAGTTGTGTACATAAGTTATGTATCAGATTAATAATTAGCATTAAGAGTTGTTACATCATAGATTATGATACATAACTATACCATATGTATCAGAATATAATACATAACTTCCAACGTAAGTTCCAACATAAGTATCAAACATATTGATAAAATTCTTATGTATCAAATTGTACCAGAAATCTTTGTAAAATTCTTATTTAGTTCGAAACAGTGATGTATCAGAACGCATTCGATTACAGTTATGTACATAAGTTATGTATCAGATTAATAATTAGCATTGAGAGTCGTTACATGATAGATTATGAGATATAACTATAACATATGTATCAGACATATTGATAAACTCTTACTTATGTATCATATGCACAAATTTGTGATGTATCATAATGCATGCCCAAACATTATCTTCCTCGATATGTATCATACTAATTTGTAACACTAACATTTGTTACTAACAATAATAAATAATTAAGAAATTTGTCAATCAAACACATAAATACCATACCTTTGGTAATGGGTCTCTTTTCACAACATCATTTTTTTTCCCTTTGAACTAGCAACAACAGTCTTCTTCCCTTTAACACTAGCAGTCTTCTTTCCTTTAACACTAGCAGCATCGCGTAACTTTTTCATGATTTTCGGATTGTTCCGATACTTAGATCTATTTTCACGAAAATCAACATCTTTATAATCAAAATCACCAGGAACAAACCCAGACACATCAATTTCATTAGAAGTTGACTGAATTTGAGTAAGCCCCAAACTAAAAGAGGGTGCAGAATCCATTAATAATGTTATAATATTCGAAGAACATAAAATTGAAAAGGGATTTGTTCAATTTCAAAACTAATAAACAATATTATTAAGCATAAACTAACTAACCTCGAACAAATTTAGAATAATTAAGTTAATGGAGTAATTGTAATGGAAGATAATGGAAGATAACAGTTGTTGCTTCAAGATTGGATTTTGGCATAATCTTCGCAGCAATCCCGTGATTTTAGACGACAGAATAGTATTTGGGTATTATGTTAAGATGTGGATTGGAATGTATCATGAAAAGCTTGTGTATTGGGTCTTAAAATGGATTTTTGTAATATATTTAGTGGTATGATATTTAAAATAATATAGAAAAGTTAAGGTGTTTGCTTAAGTAATTTTTCCTAATTAAAATGGTGACTACAGTGCCATTGGCAAATTCGTACGCTAGTACTTGTAAAATATCATTATATATTGTCTATTTTTTTCTGGATTGACATCTTTGTTATACTTAAATTTAAAGGTATTACTAATTTACTATGCGTTCATTTCAAACAAGTTGGTGTCTGCTATATGAATTCTTAACGATTATGTTTCTCCTTTTCGAAGGAGAACCTTGGAGTTATCAAAAAAGTTTCTGGCATGTGACTAGTAGGTCACATGTCTTGGTCAGTAAGAGTGCTTAATAGAGCTAAATGAGGACTGTTGTCACGGGCCTAATTTTAGATGCGTGCGGACAGTTTGACACGCTCATTTTCTATGCTAAACTCAGTCCTCACCTCACCCTCACGAAATCAGTCCCAAGAAAACAATAAACATTCACACAAACAAGCTAAGAAAAACACTAAAGAAAAGACAGCACGTTTTTGGGAGGCCAAAGAGCCCATTTTCTTGTATTTCTATGACAATAAAAATATATGGATCATCTGCCCAAGAGGGCTTATCTGATGTATATTAAGCCTACAAACACATGGACTCAATAAATGATCAATGAAAGGACCCTTCACAACTACTCTAGATCCAACTAGTCAAACATGAGGAATTTAATGGGTAGTGACGCAGGGCGTCACACTCTCCCCCACCTGATTTGGTGATGACCGTGGCGCCACATAGCTGCAAATACTTGTGAACTTTATCCTTAAACTACCACAAGTCTTTGTATTTTTCTCACGATGCCTCCTCCGGTGATTGGCCCTTCCAATGGACTAAGAATTGGGCACTTGAATTGTCCCAACCCTTGCCTCGAACCAATTGATGATCAATAATCTCTTCAATTTGTTTATCCGTGGCAGCGGGCGTCATAAAGATTTGAGCCCGGCTGACCGATCCCTTCTTGTCTTCAAAATACGATTTCAATTGGCTTGCATGGAAGATAGGATAGATCTTCAAATGGGATGGCATGTCCAGCTTGTATGAAATTTTCCAACCTTGGCAACAATCTCAAACGGCCCCTCATAACGTCGGATTAAACTTTAATTGACGCTTCTTAATGACTTGAACTGCCGGGGATTGAGCTTAACCATAACCTTGTCTCCAATCCGATAGTGGACTGGACGACGCTTGCGATCCGTGAACTTTTTCATCTTACGGGCTGCCTTATCAAGATATGACCTTGCCATATCACAGTCCATTAAATGAGTCCCATGCTTGTCCCTTTGACCTCCCATGGCTGGTTGCTAACTGTTTCGTAAATTAACAGTCATGCAAAACCTTCTCTTTTTTTCGTGTTTGCAACTATTGCGAATGCAAATTCAAGATTACAGATTACTTTGCCTATGCTTAATGGAGAAACATGGTCGTGTCATATATATATATAGACCCCAACCACTTGTTTGAGACTGAGACGTAGTTATAATAGTTGTTGCAGTATCATGGATTGAGAGCATAGCCACAGGGTCACCTTAATAAAAATCTGTTATTTTCCACAGTATGGTCGGGTACTAGAATCTGTATAGCAGAACAATAACTTCCACTCGTTCAAGTTTATAAAATAAGAACACAATGAAGTATCAAATACCCTCAACCCAAGATCAAAATGACCTTTCAAAGAGGTGTATTTATTTTTCCAGAAAAATAGATGAAACAGAAATGATTTAAGGCCAAGTCGTCCGAGTTCACGGACTTTCCTTAAGGAATAATTCCCCTCACTGTACCCGAGGTTATGGAATATTCCTTCCAGGATAAAATGGCTTTCAATCCGACTATAGCGGTACCTCAAATAGGCGGATTCTTCAAACACACTCACGGTTTGAATGATCTCACTTAGAGTATTTTTAAGACAAGAATAAGAAGTTTGTAATCTGAAAATTTCTGTACTAAAACCTGTGAATCAAAGCAGGTTTTTATAGCCAAATGATGCCTCTTCTGAAAAGAGACAAAGTTTCATCTAAAAGGCGTTATCTTTTTTGAAAATTCATGTCCATTCGGCCATACAGTGTGACTATTCTTGAACAGGCATGTCATTTCGTGAATAAGTGTGTCAGTTCGATAAAGTGCTGCAACAGTTCGTGAATCAGTGCAATTGTTCACGCAAAACAGTGCTACTGTTCACTTAAAACAGTGCTTCAGTGCTACTGTTCACGTAATTCCTGCAGCATTACTGCATACTGTATGGAGTCGAAACACTGTGCAGAAAAATTTCTACTGCGTTTCCCTTTGGAGTACAAATAAAGTTTTTAGAAAATTCATGTCCATTCGGCCAAACAGTGTGACTGTTCTTGAACAGGCATGTCATTTCGTGAATAAGTGTGTCAGTTCGATGAAGTGCTGCACTAGTTCGTGAATCAGTGCAACTGTTCACGCAAAATAGTGCTACTGTTCACGTAAAATAGTGTTACTGTTCACGTAATTCCTGCAGCATTACTGCATACTGTATGGAGTCGCAACACTGTGCAGAAAAATTTCTACTACGTTTCCCTTTGGAGTACAAATAAAGTTTGTCCAAAATATAGATCTCATCGATCGATCATTTTCCAAATCCAAAGCCGAACGACGACGACAGCATGAGGCACAATCTATTTCTTGCCTCACTATCCATGTGGAGTTAGTGTTTTCAATATAAACACTCTCAAGTTCTCTTCTTCCACCAATGTGGGAGAAAGAGTAAACTTGCCATTTTGGGAGTACACTTTCCATTTTTGGTGTCTCATTTCCTCCACCCTTTTACTCTCCATTTTTTCATTCACACCCTTTCATTACTATGAACCCAACTGTAACACCCCGTATTTTTGGGCTAGAGTTTAGACCGTCGTTCCTACGTATAGACCCGAACTGAATTACTCTTTATTAACATACGTGTGGTAATCACTCCTATCGTAATTCTCCATAAAATTCTCGAGTCGATTTCATTTTTAGTGTTATGTTTGAGGGGCTAACAACTAGAATATTTTTCTATGTGTAATGAGGACTTAGAGTCATTTTAGCTGACAATCTTCGAGATATAGCTTTTCAACCTTTTCGACATCCGTTTTTAGATTTTCAAGTTGCGTTACGATCGAGCAAGCTCATAGTACATATCGGATAAGTTTCAAAATTTTTCGGAACGTATAAGGCTGCGTTTGAATTTCAAAACAATAGCAAAACGCATAGCCTATTGCCCAGTTTTCAGCATTTTAGGGTCAATTTCAAATGATCATAACTCTCTGAATATAATGAACTGGGAGAGCATCTACATATCAAATGAAATATCTTTGAGTCTTCTTTCCATTGCAACTAGTTTCATCCAAATCCAACATCTGAGTAAGGAGTTATACCCGTTTTAATTCAGCCTGTCAGCTTATCAACTGAGGGACAGTTTCGAATTTGTTTGTTTTTTTAGGGGCATTTTAGTCATTTCACCTCACTCAAATTTCATCTATAACATCAGATTTAGCCCCCAATTCATCAAAATATAATCCTTTTCTCAAATTTTCTCTCAAGAACACCCCTTAGGGTTTCACAATAAATACCCAAGCACCTCAAGATTCAACCGTGGGTTTTCAAAACAAATTGAAGATTTGGAATCCGCGCAACGTAGGCTTCAAGAAGCACCTAATATTTTCGCATATAGAGGTACGTGGGGTTATCCTAAAAATCTCATGGGCAATTAAATCATGTTTTTCAATGGGGGTTTTGAAATTATGAATATAATTATGCTTTAAATGTTTTAATAATATTGTTGTGGTCTTTTAGGCCTTTCCCCGAAATAATTTGGTATATATATATGTATATGCATGTGTTTCATAATGGTGATAAATTGAGAGCATGAATTACATGGAATCCCTCTCTTGATATGATGTTGTTTTAAATTTTCACATGATATGAATTGTTTGAAATCATCTTGAAATGCATGTCATGAAATGTCTTAAAAATAAAATGTCATGATTTGGATATGGTTTTTGACTTTCAAAGAGAGGGTTGTTTTGTTCATGTTGAAATATGTGCATATGATGATTGAATGGAGAGAATGATATGATACTGATGACTTGCAAGTCGGGTATGACAATATCCTACAGAGTATGACATGTGATTGATTTGAACAAAGTTTGAGTGCATTAATTTTCATGAGAAAAGTGGATATCCGAAGAAGGCGTTTGAGTGAAAGGGCTCATCGCTGGAAACCGTAATTGCCGATGCGGGTTATATGATATTGTATCCTACATGGGAGGATTAATAAAATTATTTGGGGGATCTCACATGGGGGGATTCCTGCGGTGTGCTCAGATGGGGGGTATCACTGGCACCAAATCCTGGCGGCTACTTGGATTGGAGGCTCGGCCGTCGAGCTAAAAGGCGGATTCCACATAGTCGTGGAATTACAAATTGTAGGATATTCCACCTAGCTCAAATGCATTGCATTGGTGTTGAAAAATCATTACATTATGCCCATGTGTTTTCAAATGATTTGATATGAAACTGCTTTATAATGGCTCTCACCTATATTGTGTAAAAATATTATATTTCTGTTTTGATTTCTCTGCATACCAGTACTTTTGTATTGACCCCCTTCCCTCCCAGGTTCGGAGGCACAGTCTAAGGGTCCAGATAACCAGTATATCTCTTCCGACAGATTTGTAGAATCAAGTGGTGAGCCTTCTATGTTTCGGAAGGCCTGATGTCTGTCAGTTCATTTATCATTTAATAGTTTTGGGTCTACTGGGGGCCTTGTCCCAGTTTTCAGACAATAATTTGTTTCAGTCATGTAGTAGAGATTTCGCAGACGATTGTTCAGATGTCGATAGATGTTATGGGACATTAATTTCCCCTTTATTGATTTTTCATTTGACTTATGACCATGTTTCCGTAATACTGCGTATCTTCCGCATTTCTTATTATCATATGAATTATGTGCATGATTACCAGATGGATAGGGGTGTTTCGGGCCTTCATGGTTCGAAATGCTCGTCATGGCCAAGGCCCCGGTTCGGGTCGTGACACCAACAAAATCACCTTCATTAAGAAATCAACAAATGTCACCCTATCTAATATATGTGTGCTTTGTATTTTCAATCATGTATCTGGTAATTAAATAATTTGAAAATAATTTGCAAATTATTTACTAATGTATCAATCTTAACTAGAAAAAAAAGCGTGACAAATTTTAAATGTTGATTAAGTATTCAATTAAAACAAAGCTTAATTAGTTTGAGTGCCTAAAATAAAATATGCTGACAAATTTTAAAAGCTGATTATGAAGCCTCTTTAAAACTTGGAAAGCTTCTAACAATATAGCTAAAATAAAGATAAATTAGCACACAATTGATCAAGAAAAGACAACGTAAAAGAAGCCAGACAACATACTTAAATGTTGATAGTAAACTATAAATTATAACAAAAAATTAAATTAATATGTAAAATTGACAGATGTCACTGTTATAAACCAAACGGGAGAGCCCAACCCAAAAGACTAGCCTAATAGGTGGGAGAACCCATTTGACTTATAATTTTTCTTTTTTAATTTATTTTTTCAATGTGGGACAATTGACACCTTCTACAATATTATAAACCTCTAGTGAAAAATAAGGAATTTATAGTTTTCATAACAAATTCAACAAGTAACATGTAAATTGAATTATGAAAAACATAGGTTAAACACTAATAAATCTAATTCTCCACTAAAAAAAAACCGGGAGAGAAGTAATTATAGAGCAAAATTGAATAATGCCGCCATCGTAAAATGACAAGATATTGTGCTGAATTTTTTTCTCGAAAATCTCAACTCACAATAAATAAACGGAACAACAAAACAATTTTCATAATTACACAAAGTTGTTCATTACCCTTTATATAAGCAAATACAAATCCTTTGTGGACTTTAAATACAAATACCATTGCTAATGGGACTTAACAAGCAACGGAAAGTCGTTTACCAAACTTTCATTAATAATGTACTTATATATCTCATATAAATAAAGCAAAAGGCTCAAATATGTCACTGAACTATAAAAAATAACTTATTTATGTCATCCGTTAAAAGTTGCGCTTATTCATGTCATCGCCGTTACAAAACTGGCTCATCCATGCCATTATTTTAACACCCGATTTTTAGAAAACAACTTTGTCACGTGGCGGCATATTAGAGGTCCATGTCATTTTTATTTTTATTTTTATTTTTTAAAAATTAAATTTCAAAAAAAAATTTTTTTTTTTTGATACATTAAAAAGAATCCACCCAACTGTTTGATCCATTAAAAATTAGTTTGATCTATGCTTTTAAAATTTGAGATTATTTGTATATTGCCCCATATCAATAATTTTTGTTTCCTTTTCTGGCTTTCACGTGTGACTTTGTTCACAATACGGATCAATAATATGATCATCTCCCTTTGAACAAGGTTTTACTTGATTAATTACTGTTAATGAGTTAATTTTGAGATTATTTGTGTATCGCCTCATATCATCCGAGTATTTATAGTTATCAAGCTCATTGACTTTTTTTTTTTGGTTGTATGCGGCTTAAAATTGTGGTCAAATATAGTAAATTGATCCATAGACAAGCAAAGACAATAAGAAATACGTCTCATGCCGTCACTCTATTATCCTCATACCCATCTTGCAAAAATTTCAGTACAGCGACATTGATATCAATTATTGTGCTAATTAATTATCATAAAATAATTTTAATATTGTATGATATCATTCGCTTTGAGCCAAATTGACATTTTTTTTTTCAAGAGACCTTATATATCCGACATTTTATAAATATTTTCATTTCTTTTTTACTTTTCACATGAGGCATTGTTCTCTCAAACACTCATTATAGTGCTCCCTTTCATCTTTTTCATATGTCGTTTAATATTTTGACACAATCATATATTAAGATAATTATTTGACAATCAACATTAATCATTGGAGGTAGAATATTTGTCTAAATTACAATTATGTTTTTCTTAAATTATAATTTGATTTAATGATATAGTTACATAAAAATTGGTGAGACGTCATAGTTTTATATCCTTATATAATTAATTTTAAAGTGGTTCAATCCTAATTAGAAATTGAATAAAAACAATATATAAGTCATGCATGCAAGTTATAACTCACAAGTATTATGTATGTATAGTCTTTATCATTTCATTATATACTTAATTCAATGAATTGATTAATTCAAAATTTTATTATTCTTTTCTCTTTAATGAAATAAAATATCTAAGAAGAAAGAATAAAATGAAGATGACATGAAATTTCTATAATATAGTGTAAGACAGTTGGCATATATAGAAACAAAAGTAAATCCAATATTTTTTTGATAAGTTCGATAACATCAGAGTATATATTTGTGTGAGAGGATAAAATAAATTAATGTATATTTTTTATATATATATATATATATATATATATATGTTCATTGATTTCTTCATATATATTTTTATGTTATTTTAAAATCTTTTAATGAAAATTTTGACTCTACTATTAATCAAATTGTCATAGATCAAACTAATTTTTAATGGATCAAAAAGTTGGGTGGATTCTTTTTAATGGATAAAAAAAATAATTTTTTTTTTAAAAAAATGACGTGGACCTCTAATATGCTGCCACATGGCAAAGCTGTTTTCTAAAAACTGGCTGTTAAAAGTAATGACATGGATGGACCAGTTTTGTTACGGCGATGGTATGAATGAGCCCAACTTTTAACGGATGATATAAATGAACCATTTCTGATAGTTTAGTGGCATATTTGAACCTTTTCCCATAAATAAATAAATATGAAATATATATATTATATATTATAATCATGAAATATAATTTAATTTTTTGTTTTTTAAACTAAAAACTCTAATTTATTCACAATATTGATTATATATTCTGTTTGCTAGCAAAGAATATAATAATTCATTTGGACTAATTATTAATGAGTTTGATAACTTAAATAGATCAATTGTTAAAAAAAGTAATATTTTAATGATATGGTATGTCAATTAGGAGAGACGAAAGCTTTTAAGTTGTTAAGTATCTTTTTAAAGAAAAACAGTGATAGTTAAATGATGTTCTTGTCCTAATTAAAATAAAGGAGATTTTTGTAGGTAACTGTAATAGGTGAATATTTAGGGAATTAACTCCATATTTATGTCTGAAAATATAGTTTTTCTTTATTGGAAATTTGCTTTATTTATATATGTGGCCTCATCCCATAATTGAAGTGTTTGTGGTCTAAACGAGAAAAGTGATTAATTTTATCTTGAATTCTAAAATTATAAATAATCTGAGACAATTAATTTTAGAAATTGTGATAAATAATTTGAGACAGAAGATATCTTGATAAACATTAATTAGTAATCTGGTAATTAAAATTGTGACTACATTGCAATTTGACAAATTAATACACTAGTAAAATATCATTATAGTACTGTCACTTTTTTGGGGGATTGACATCTTTTGTTATACATAAATTTAAAGGTATTACTATGCGTTAATTTCAAACAAGTTGGTGTCGGCTATATGAATTCTTAATGACTATGTTTCTCCATTTAGAAGGAGAGCCTTGGAGTTATCGATAAAGGTGCCGGCATGTGAGTAGGAGGTCACATGTCTTGGTCAGTAAGAGTGCTTAATAGAGCTAAATGAGGACTCTTCATATATAGAAGCATTAGCTTTTTCTTGTTTTCAACTTGTCCTGAATCTTGGAACCTTTCCAGCATTGATGTTTTCAAGGTTTCTAATTCTCATCTCAAGTTTCAGGATATCGATTATTTCAAATCGCCTGCTCGCTTTCTCATGGTTATTAATGTTTCCTTCAGTTATGATGGTACGAGTTGCTGTTACCTCCGGTGCTTCCAATGAAGCTTTGGTCATTTGCAATGTTATAGCAGGATCAGTACTCGAAAGTTCTGCATTTGGACTGTCGCTTTCAAGCTCGATACTATCAGGCAAGTTGAACTTGCAGCCACCTTTGTCATTGTTGTTCTTGCTCTCCAGTGGCACCATTTGCTTAACTACATATGGGCGTCTATCTCCATCTCCATCTGACTTTCTGTTTGAAGCGTCAACTTTTTTGCTTATTGGTTTTGATTCCAGTAGTGTCTCCCTATCTCTGGCGGTTCCATCATTTGAAGCCGGAGAAGATTGGCTTTGGTTGCTAGGTACTGTAATTACTTTCTTCGTGAGCGTCCTCCTACGTAAAGATTCTGCAATCGGTATATTGTCATCATCATCTGATGATTCCACGACTCTCATTTCACAATCTGGAATATTACCATCTTCTCTAACCTCGTCACACTTCTGCAAAAATTCACAGGATACAGACGCATTCATCTCATCATGAGTTCTAGATAGTTTTCCCTTTACTGCACGTTGAACTGCATCCGCAGGTGCAACATTTTGGTTCTTCCACCACTCGAAGTATCGTCTGCTGACATCTGACTCGATGAACCTAGAGGGTATATAGAGCTTGGCATCTATAATTGGTCTGTTATAATTAGTCCAAGCAATTTCTGGGGTATGATTACTGGCATGATTCACACAACCGGGCACATCTTGATCAAATCCGAATTGCATTGATACTCTATGTGGATTATACTGTTCAACACAATCCATTCCAACTAGTTCAGAAGCTCGAACAAGTCGAGCAAAAATCAAGATTTCACTTCCCATCTTTTGTCCAACCACCACATATTCATCTCTCTCCTTGTAAAATTTGTTGGTGTCCCAATTCTTCACAATATCAACCGCATAAGGACGCCACAGAAAACGTTCTGATGCAGAATCTATTTCGCTCCTAGGATCCACACTTTTTATTTTTTGCACCTTATGCCATCTAGCTACTCTTGGTTCCCCAGAGTACACGACATTAGGCTTAGGCTGCAAATTGGTAAATCTCTCCCAAGCCCATAGCTGAACAAAATGAAGTGGAGCGCGAATGATAAGATCTGAATCATTTTCTATACATCTAGAATTATTACCTTTTTCAGCGTTCATAGACGAAGATACAATCAACCGTTTAAGCAAGCTGAGATCCCTATAAATGCTTGCAAGAGCAGCAGGAGCAAGTGCAATTGGAATTCCTTGAGAAAGACAAATTGCAACAGGGAAAAGACCTCTGTCCACAACCTGATAACTTCTAGCAGGAAGCACATACCTTGACAACCAAACGGATAAAAATGCAACATGCTCCAAATCATCACCTCTTCCTGCAAAATGTTCCATCCAGGCACGGTGACCAACACTCATTTTACGTGCTCTAATAAACTTATGAGCCTCACAAAGAGTTTTTCCAACTTCAACAGAATCTTTAGCCTTAACAGGTTCCAACACACAGTGTCCCAAAACAGAGAAACCACCCAAAACTACTATATCCTCCAAAGAAACAGTTGCTTCTCCCCATGGAAAAACAAATGTATTAGTCTCAATACACCATCTCTCAGCTAAAGCGAGAATCAAATCATTGTGCCTATAAATCTTGAATGTTGAAGCTATAATAGCTTCAAAGACTCCAGCTTTCTTCCATACCTCTTGGTGTAAAGGCTTTAACTCACTCACCCATTTAGACCATCCCCTCATGTATGAAGGACCACCCCTAAACTTAACCTTTAGTGAAGAACAAGAAGAAAGTTTGGATCTTGAAGGGAGAAAAGGGAGTTTCTTGGTAGAGGGTATTGTTGGTTTAAAAAAATGGGCAATTCTAAAAATGGGTTTTACTTGTTCATCAACAAGTGAAACCATTAGCTCCTCTCTTTCTTCCATGATGTTTGAATCATCTAAACAATTCACCATTCTTGAAATTTTATTTTCTTTCTGTTTTTTCACCCTTTTTTACATCAGGGTTTTCAAGAATGTAGTAGGACAAAATAAACAAAATTTGGCACTTTTGTATTGGACAAAGTTTCTAGTTCTTTTTAAGGATGTACAAGCAATATAATCAGCATCAAAATTCTATTTGTAGGCAAAAGAATCAGATTGGTGCATTTGCAACTTTTAGCTGGACATGCCAAAAGTGAAAAACAAACAATCATAGGGACATAGTAAGCCACATTTTCATTCCTTACAGAAAAATGTATAGTTTTCAAAACTTGAACTTGTCTTGACTTTTCTAGACTCAGCATCTTTTTGCAATAAATTAGTAGCTACTTCCTCCGTTCATTTAATTTGATCTTTATTGACTTGATACGCTTCTTAAGAAAACTTTAATCAAAGGTACTATGTTTACCAGCTAACTTTATTAATGATGCTTTGGATCTCTAAATTTGACTACCATTACTTTATACAGTAATTTAATATTAAGGGTATTATTAAAAAAAGTAATAAATCTCTCTTGATTTCATATATTGGACAAGAAAATTGAAATAACTAATTTTGGTAAGAGGACCAAGTAAAACGAACGGAGACAGTATATTGTAACTTGATTTAAGGTTCTTATTTCATCAAAAGTACTCTCACTAAATCAAATTATTTCTCGTGTTTATCTCTTGGACAACTCCTTAAGAAAATATTAATTAGAAGGGTATTTTATTTATTTTTTTAATCCCTATTTATACCTTTATCTTAATTGAATATCTACTCTATTTATGTATCATTTGCATAGTAGCAGTGTTTGTAATTTTCAAGAAAAGTAACTACTAAAGGTAAAATGTAAAAGATAAATAATTTTGTCTTGAATCAAAGTAACAAAAAGTTTGAGATTATTATTTTTCAAAATCATGAGAGATAATTTGGGATGTTCAAGATTTAACAGTGCACAACACCCTGTGGCGAAACTAAGAATTTTGCTAAGGATGTTCAAGATTTAACAAAGGGTGTTCAAGTGGCCGTCTTTCGCTCTATGTGGCTACGCCACTCACTGCACCAACCAGGGGCGGAGCTACCTTTTGCTGAGGGGTTTCATCCGAACCTCGTTTCGCGAAAAATTATGCTATATATACGTGGTTAAAATTATTTTTTATGTATATATATTAGATGTTGAACCCCTTTGGTTAGTTCGTATGTTCACTTGTGAACCCTTAATGAATATCTGGCTCCGCCACTAGAACCAGCGAGGCAACTCTGATTTAGAGGATGTGTAGAGTAACTACAGCAAGAAGAGTAAAAACAAAACATGATACCTGCTGAAATCATATTGTATTAAAAGTAGGTTTATTCACTATGCTAGGACTACACACCAGTATTCCATATTCTACTTCTTTGAAGTAAATGATGTTTTCAAAGGATTCATAAAACTTTTGATAACTATGCAGTCGCATTGCAGATCGGTCCTGATAGTCACGCACTAGCTGATCATTTACAGCTAACATAAGAAGGTCCAAAACATCGGTTAATGAGTCCTACGTGGTCTCTCTTCTGGGATACTAGTTAGAGCTTTGGTGATGAAGTGAGTAAGAATTCCATCGGGGCAAAACAGCAACCGTGGAGACAGAGAATGGCGCTTGTTTCAAGTGAAATACTCTAGTTAGATGTCTTAACAGTGGCATCCACCTCAGTCCTCAATGTTGTCCCAAAAAGAAAGCACAGGGGCATACCCCAACAAAGATAAGACACCAGGAGATTGACCTTGTAGCAAAAAGATCTATGGCCAACAGATGAATCCATGCAGAAGCTGACATCACCTCACTGGAAAACATCTTAGCTATACCAGGAAGCTGAATGGAAGCAATTGTTAAGATCCCGACCGTGCAGTTTGTACAAATTATCATGTAGTTGAGCATGGATCTCTGGAAGCCAGTATTTACTAGCAAACATCAGCCAAATTGAATCTGGTGTACAAGAGAGGTATACTAGAATCTAGATATGCATACAGAAGTCCAAGCACAATGTAGGATATGCTACTTTTCATCGCTTTTCTGGTTAGCATTTGAACTTATGTTAAGTTAAACTTCTCTTTGAAATAAAGCTATGAATTAAATCTTTTGCCAAATTCAGCATGTTATAATTAATAACAAACCAAAGCGCTGAACGGAAATCATATACATAAGATAAGGACTTAAGTTCTGCCTCAACAGTTCTACTAGAAATGGAGTATTCAAGTAGTGTATACAAAAACTAATCAAAAGAGAGTATGTAAACAGAAAATTGAAATACGTAAACCAAGCACCAACTCTGGAGCAAGTAAACTACACAAAAGGAAAATAAACAGGCAATGGAAATCGTACTATGTTGGGTCTAGTATCTCCTGCATGAAGCAGCTTGTCTCTCGAGCTTGCTAAGACGAAGTTCTATAGCCATTATAAGATCATCACAGCTGGTTCTTTCCCCACTTTTCTGCTTGTAAACAACAGGATTGTGTGCTATATTACTGTTACTGTCATTTCTATCATGTTCACAGTCAGTATGCTTCTCCGTTGAATCGCAAGCCACTGTTAGACAGACCTCCATAGATAAATTCTCCTTCTCATTTACCCAAGTGCACTTGGGAGGAACTACGCTGCTATTCTCATTGCTGTCATGTGCATCAGTGGATGCGTAAATGCTTTTTCCTGCATTACGCTTCTCCATTAAACCAGGAGGCACAATGTCGCAGGCCACTGTTTGACAAACCATCATAGATACATTCGCGTTCTGATTTTCCACATTGCACTTGGGGGAACCTACACTGCTACTCCCATTGCTTTCATGTGCATGGTAGGTCAATGTGTGTTTTCTTTCTTCTGCAATATGATTCACCACAAAACCAGGAGGCACAATGTCACCACCAGGCAAGTTCTGGACTTGAAGGCAAGCGGGCAATCCATTTAGGGAAGTCCTGATCATATCCAAACCGCATTGCTACACGATTTGGTAGATAAAGTTCTTGAAAATCAAATCCAACAAGCTCTGACACCCTCAAGCATCTAACGAAGGACTCCAATTCTTGGTCCAAATTTTGCCCTTCATTTATCGTCCACTCTTCTTTTTCCTTGTAAAACTTGGGAATTAACCAACCTTCCACAGCCAAGGCATACAGCCTCCACTGAAACGTCTCTCCAGACGAGTCAATAGTAGTCCTCACATTAATCACTCCAGATTGTTTCACATTGTGCCATCGTCCTATTCTCACCCCACTAACCATATTGTAATTCCCAACCTGTTCTGGCCGCAAAGTTACCAACCTCTCCCAGGCCCAAACTTGAACAAAGAACAATGGCGCCCAAAGACTAAATTCTAGAATGTTAAATCCGTCTACATCATCTCCACTACTACTTGGCTCATTTGATGAAGCGATTATCATAGTCTGTTTTAACAAGCTCAAGTCCCTATATATGCTAGCAAGAACAGCTGGATATATATGCTAGCAAGAACAGCTGGAGCAAGAGCTAGTCGCATACCTCTAGCAAGATTAACAGCTATAGGGAAAACATGTATACCTATTTTATCATATTCATTACCTGGAAACACAAATCGTAATCGGTGGCGGAATCAGGATTTATGGGTGCTTACTACATAAAAACTAAAATATTGCCTTAACCAGGTTTGAACCCAGGACACACCTATCAATAGATAAACTTAAGATCAACCTAAATGACAGTGCACCCAATCAACTTTCGGTTTTAATTGGTGCTTTTATATAATTTATACCAATTTTCATATATTTTATATATAATTATACCTATTTCACGTCGAGTTTAATGGGTGCCGGAGCACCTCCAAAATATGCGTAGGTCTTCCCCTGATCGTGATAACCAAAGAGAAAGAAAAGCTCCATGTTCAAAAGGTGACATTAAATTCTCCCTCCATTTACGTTTACTCGTTACTTATTTCTAAAATGATTTTTTATTTTTACTTTATCATTTTTGACATATAAAAAAAATAATTATTTTTTTCCTTGTTTTACTCGTAACATTAATTATTTATTCTTCAAATTATTTTTCAGTATATAATACTAAATATCAATTAACTGGGATATTGTGGTACAATAGTCATGTCAATTATTATTTTTCTTAATGGCGTGTCAAATCAAAATGTGATAAGTAAAATGAACGGTGGGAGTATTAGTCATTGACTTGTGCATAAATTTTATACGAATATAGTAGATTTATTAGTACAAATAAAAGATTTAGACTAAAACTATTGAATTTGCCTTTTAAGTCATTTTTAGAAAATTGATTTTGGATAAACGAATGGTTCCATAAATTGACACAAAGAGAGTTGTTAAGTCCTTAGTTTTGATGAGTAACAAATAGTATGTTGGGAACTGTTTCCGAGAGATTATGTGGTGTCAAAACTGCTATTATTTAGGGAATAAGTTGGGCTCACTTAACACTATCACATCCAACTGTCACAGCTGGCGCAAGCTACAAAAGTTGGTGAAAAAGCTGCTGTCACATTTTTGTCTCAACCAATGAAGTCTCTCCTAGGTTTTCTTATGTCATACATATATATTGATCATCTTCTCCAACAAAAAAAAAAATCAATGCTTCCATATTCTTACAATTAAATATCTCTGAAGCTGTGAATCAAAGACTCTTCGGGAACAGGGAACTGATAGCTCATCAAGTTGTATTTTATTTTCTTGTTGTACTTGAGTCTTTGAAATGTTCTCTTAAATGTTTGCCTACTTTTGCTTATGATTGTTAGTAGGTGGTGTGGTGTAAAACTTCTCTTTGTAATCATCTAGAGTTAGGTGATTTTCAAGCTAGAGTTAGCTTGGGTTTTCAGTTAGAGCTAGCTGGTGTGTGAGTGCAGTAGAGTTGCTGTACTATTTTCTTGTAATAGAATTATTACTTGGAGAGTAAGGATTAAGAGTTTAATCCTGAAATTTGGGGAATGTATTCAAGAAGTTGCTTGGATATAGTAGAACTTAGAAATCCTGGAGGCAGGTCGTAGTTTTTCTCCCTTGAATAAAGAGTTTTCATGTAAAAATACTTGCTGCTATTTACTTTATTCTTGCACTTCATAGTTAATATTTCTCCTAGGTCTTGTGTGTGAGTTCATCTGAGGACAGATTCCAGAGTTTAGGAGCAATCCATTGCAACTCTTCAAGAGTATTCCTTTTATCCCAATTCATGTGTCAATAACAACATATCTGGTAAGGTTCAAATATTGAATTTTGGGGCGAATGATGATGTACACATACCTTAAGAATTCGGACGTAGAATCTTTAAAAACTATGTAAAAAGTGTTATAATCACATTAATTAACAATTCAAAATACATAAAAGGCACTTAAAAAATACACGAAAGAGAAATTTATTTGACTTTTGAAATAAGAAAGGCATCACATGAATCCGGAGAAAAAGAATATTAATTTGCTAAAACAAAAAGAAAGAATTTGACGATGACAATGTATCACCATCAATCGGTACAAAGAGCAAGCCAGCAAGGTAGAGAATATTTAAAGAGAAAATACATAAATATGACCCTAAACTTTACACCAAATTATAACTTTGATCTTAAACTTTGATAGTGCATAAATAAAATCTTTAACTATTCAAAACCTCAACAAAAATGACCTCCGATTTTGCAACCCCCATGCGTGAGTTTCACTCGCGCCTATGTGGAAAGGTAATCCAATCACACGATGCCACGTCGTTAAAAGGGCTGATTTGGAGAGAGGTCAAATTTGTGCAGTTTTGAATAGTTAAAGGTCATATTTGTGCACTGTCAAAATTTTATTTTTTGTGTTAAAACGACGTCGTTATTATTATTATTATTATTATTATTATTATTATTATTTATTTATTTAGGGATCGAACCCGCGCAGTAGGCTGAAGGAAGCTCCTAAGAAGAGCAAATAACACCACTGGACTATCGAAGTGCCTTGTTTCATGTGGCTCAACATTAATATACGTACATAAATATAGATTTTCTACCTTATATATACAACGCAATTTTTTTACCGAGGGAGTTCGGGTGAACCCCATGGCAACCACATAGGTCCACCCCTGCATTAATTTAATAACGTTTTAATAACGTTAATTTAATACACTACTACTATCCTTAATAACGTTAATTTAATAACGTTTTATTAAAACTATAATTTTTTTTATTATTAGTATAGTTTCATCTTTAATTTAATATTTAAATAAATTATATTTAGATATATTATATAACTTAAATTCACCCTCTGCTTTACGATATATATACGTACCCGCGCGATTTTTTCATATGAGGCTGACCCACCTAATTAATAAATCTTCAATATTGCTCTTTTTCCGCTATGACAAAAGAAATTAGATGTCATTTTAATCTTTGAGCCGAAAATAATGAAAAAATAATAGTAAAAAGTCATTTAAAGGTCATATTTATGTAGTTTTGAATAATTAAAGGTCATATTTGTGTACTGTCAAAGTTTAAGGTCAAAGTTATAATTTGGTGTCAAGTTTAGGGTCATAAAAATGTATTATGCCGTTAGATTTTAAGCTGGACGCGCCTAGTTTTGTTTGTTGAACACGCGTTTTGCCACGTAGGATCGGATGTCATATTTGTGCAGTTTTGAATAGTTGAAGGTTATATTTATGGACTGTGAAAGTTAAAGGTCAAAGTTATAATTTGGTCTCATATTTATGTATTATCTCATGTTTAAAGCTATTACAACTTCAAGATTCATCTGCATAATGATTTGATTATCGCGCTTGTTGAGTGATGGTACTTGCAGACCAACATATTAATTTTACCGTGAAGAGAATCAGCTGTTACTTCGGAAGATATGACAGTTTTCGGTGATTTCTCTATTTTAGGCCAACTGTCTTGAACCCTTTAAGGACCAAAGAGTTTGTTGAAATAAAAAAAAATCTCTTAAGGAGGCTTATAAAGTTACTAAAATCTAGAACAATGTTGGAGTATTTTGAAGGAAAAGGTGGTAGAGGCCATTTGGAGCATGTTGCGTTTTTGATCCTTTGGTTGTCGAGGTTCGTGAACCCCTTTAAAAATTCTCTGCCTGTATTACAAGCTCTTATCCCTACTGCATATCATCTTTCTCAAGGAAACTCAATGGCACTTGCCCCTGCTGTAGTTGATACCATTTATATGGATTTGAACTTGCTTAAACAGTCCAGAAAAGAGTACTAATTATGTATGTACACAAGATCTTGTCATTATCGCTTCTCTTCATTTTGTTCAACTACGGGCACGAGAAAGATTTCCCAATTTGCAGCCTAGTCCTAGCCAAGACTAGGTAGATGGCATAAGGTGAAAAAACTACAAGGTGTAGATCCGAGGAATGAAATAGCTTTGGCAGCAGAATGTTTTCTGTGGCGTCCTTACGCAATTGATACTGTGAAGAACTGAGACATCAACAATTTTTACAAGAAAAGGGAGGAGGAATATGTGGCCGTCGGACCCAATATGGGAAGAGAAATGGTGACCTTCGCTCGATTTATTCGACCTTCTAAATTAGTTGGGATGGATTCATGCATAGAGCTGTACAACCCACATAGAGTATCAATGCAATTTGGACTCGAACCCAGATTGGGATATAATCAGCTTGATTATACATACTCTTGATTGAATCCAAATTGCATACATATTCTATGTGGATCAAAGAGGGTGGTGGCTGAGGGAGTAAGAACATTATTACGTTTAGGGGTTGTTTTGGCGTAAGTATAAAATAATTGATGGTGGGCGGAGATGTGGAGGTGGGGAATGGTGGTTGAAAGAGAGAAGAAAGATGATATCAAGGGATCAAAGAGGGTGGTGGCTGAGGGAGTAAGAAAATCATTACGTTTAGGGGTTGTTTTGGCGTAAGTATAAAATAATCCATGGTGGGTGGAGATGTGGAGGCGGGCAATGGTGGTTGAAAGAGAAGAAAGAGGATATTCAAGGTATCAGACAGGCTGGCGGCTGAGGGAGTAAGAAAATTATTAGGTTTAGGGGTTGTTTTGGTGTTAGTATTAAATAACCGATGGTGGGCGGAGATGTGGAGACGGACGATGGTGGTTGGATTAGCGAAGAAAAAGGAGAAAATTATATATTTATGTTCTTATAAAAATATATCTTGCACTATTTATTTTGATACATTAGATATTTTATCTGTCATATGTCAGCTAAAATTTATAGTGATATATTTAATCGTGCTGACCGTAGACCAATTACTTGAAATACTATATTATAGCAATATGCTACATTAAAACTTCCTTGGAATTTTGGAAGGAGTTTTTTTTTTTTTTTAATTCTACAAATTTCTTAGTAGTTAATATTAAATGTTAAACAACTCCAACACTAATACAATTAAGGAAAAACTACGTGACAAAACAAATTAAGGCTATAGTTTATTAGAAATAGCAGTAATTCAAACATTATATAACATGGTGATAGTTTGAGCTTTTAATAACAAATATGTAGGGAATATACATATTATTCAGGTGGATATAATTAGCTAGAGATAAAGTATGTACATGAATATAATGCATTTCATTATTATCAATTCGTGAAAATACAATATATTTCGCTACAAAGATATTGTATATCTGTAGATACATTTATTATGTGTGCAGATATAATGTATGCAAGTGGATATATTTCAGTTGCTCACAAATATAAATTATAGTTGCATTTCGTAAACTGTAGCTATGAACGAAAAATTAAGACTACCAAAAAATAGATTATTAATTTTTTGCGCCTTTAATTCTTGAGATGATAAGGCAGAAGGAAACCAACAAAAACAAACCCAATATATTCCCACATAGTGGATTTAGAGAGGTTAAAATGTACGCAGTCCATACTACTACCTCCGAATAAGTAGAGAGACTGTTTCCGACAGACCCCTACGTAGGATAATAAGGGAGAAGGGGAAAGAAAAAAGAGAAATTTTACTATAGTTAGTAATTCTTTTTGTCATGTTCAAAAAAATGAGGCAATTAATGCAGCTATATAATTCTTTTCCACCAAAATAATTTTTGAGAGTGAAAGATTATTTTTTTGCTCCCCGTCTCATTTTATGTGACACTTTTCGTTTTTCGAGAGTCAAACAATTTAAGTTTAATTGTGAATTTGGACATAAAATTTTTAATTTTTTTGAAATAAAATTTATATATTTAAAAACAACATAACAAGTACTATAAGATATAATAATTGACATTTCAAATTATCTAAAATATATATGAGAAAATACCGATCAAAGATAAACTTAATTGTTTGTTCTCAAAATCTAAAAGGTGCCACAGAGGAAGGAGTATAAAACAAGAACCTTTAAGTCAGGTCATGATATGAGTCCAAAGTCAAATTCATTTTTTAAAGGGAAAATGTTCTGTTTCCATCTGAACTATACACGAAATTATTGAGGACACCCGAACTTTAGGAGGGTCATATTACCTGTGGACTAATTAAAATCGTATTTTTGGCAACCTTAAGTAGGCACACGTATGTGCCACGTAGGCACTAAGGTTGCTAAAAATACGGTTTTAATTAGTACAGGAGGTAATAGGACCCTCCTAAAATTTGGATGTGTCTCAACAATTTCGTGTGTAGTTCAGGATGGAAACATAACTTTTTTTTTTTTTTTTTTAAATAACACTTTCTGTTATATGACTGAAATTGTGGCTTACAACTTATGTCCCTTTGCTGGTTTGTTTTCCACTTTTGGCATGTCCAGATAAAAGCTACAAATGCACCAATATTTAAAAATAGAATTTTGATACTGACCCTATTTTCTTGTTTTCCATAATACTGCAAAAAATAGTACAAGCCTAATAAAAATCAGAAACTTTGACCCATCCATTTTCATGCAAATACTTTATTGGTACATCACACAGACATAAAAACTTTCTGAGCAACTGAAAAATAGAGGATTGTCTTTTATTCTGATTTTGTATCATTATTTCACTAGTGAATGACTTAAGGTTAAAGAAAAAAAATCAATCAATCGATAAGTTGAATCGATAATTCATAAAATCAAATCGAACCAGTTGATGTGCCCCTAAAATCAGGTGAACCTAAGAATAAACTTTGTTACTAACATACTGATTCCATTTTAAAGAGTAAAACATCTAGTATCCCTTGACACACTCCAACTTTGCTATAACACTCCAACTTTATAGGGATTCTATTACTCCCGAACTAAATTTTAGCGTATTTTTGTCAATCTTTTTAGTTGATGTGACACTTTTTGTTAACCTTTTTAATTGATGTGGCACCTTTAACATAGACTTTATATAATAAAGGTTCCACGTCAGCAAAAAAAAATGACAAAAATAAGCTAAAATTCTCTAAGGTACTGAATGCTTCTCTCCATTTCCAATTATCTAAGTTACCATATTGCAACTATTTTATTACAAAAGTAGAAAAAACATGAGTCAAAGTCAAGACAACTTCATGTGTTAATAACTTTACTCCTTCCGTCTCAATTTATGTGACATCTTTTTCTTTTTAGTGCATCCCAGAAAGTCAAATCAAGGTGGTTGCTTCAAGTGTGAGAAGATAGATCACATGATCAAAGATTGTCTAGTCTGGGAAATAGGATGGAGAAAGGAAATGGCTGAAAAAGAATTGAAAGAAAAAAACCAAAAAGAGGGAGGAATATGCAATGGTAGCAGCTTGGGGATTTGACTTAAATGATGATGAAGTTGATGAAGCAACACTCATGGTTCTTGGAGATTCAGACTTGGAGGAAGAATATGATGCTTCTGAGGTAAGTATACTTGAACTTAAGGAAAAGTTGCATTTGTTTTCTAAAACAGAACTTATTTCATTGATGAGTGCACTAATTGATGACTTCCAAGAATCAGTTTCTGATAGGGATGAGCTGTTCAACAGTCTTGCAAGCATCAAATTTGATTTTATTGATTTAGAAGCTTGCAAGAACATTGTCGAACAGGAAAACTGCACTCTCAAGAAACAGGTTGAGCAATTTGATTCTTCAAACAATGATCTGAAGTCTGAAGTTCTAAAATTGACATTCTCTGAAAAGGGAAAAAAGGCCATGAGTAAAGATCAAGAAAATGTTGAACTTGATCTAGGTAGATACAAACAAGAATGTCATGATCTAACTGAAAAAATGAATAAGTTGAGTCAAGAAGTTTCTAAACTAAAACTGGATCTTGAAAGGGCAAATAGATGGACAAACTCTTCAAGAATTGTTCACAAATTGGGGGAAAGAAATTACAGTGAAAAGGCAGGATTAGGATTCCATAAAAATTTTGATGTTCCTAAAGATTTATGTTATATATGTGGTAACCTTGGACATCCAACCACTGAATGTTCAGTTGCTGCCAAAAGTAGATCTAGCAGTCTAAATCTGGCAAATAAACTATCTCAGACCAAGAAAAGGATGAGTAAACCTGGTCAGAGAAACAGGTCACGTAACCTGTTTTCTGCATGGGCTAGAAGAAATCTGATTCATCCATTTACTCATAAGAAAGGACCCAAGCTTGTCTGGGTGTCTAAATTTAACCCCTAATTTATTTTGCAGGTGAGAGTGAAAGGAGGCAAGAAAAATTTGTACATGAATAAGGCTTGCTCAAGGCATAAGACTAGAAGACAATAAAATTTCTTTCACTCACCACATTTAAAGGGAAAATGGATCATTTAAAAGATGGCCAGATTTGTAGTGCTCGTGTAAGGGAGAAGCAACAGAGGTTTAAAGAAAATAAAAAAAGAGGATAATGTGCATGCACAGGAACATGTTGTACCACCTGGTTCAACTGTTGTATAGACTGAGGGCATATTGACAGGGGGAACATGTTGTACCACCTGGTTCAACTGTTGTACAGACTGAGGGCATATTGACAGAGAGAACAACAAATAAAGAAATGGATGCATCAATAAAACCAACACAAGTTTCTAGTAATTTTGTTAGTAGTTCATAAAAATTATTGTTGTCAAAAGAATCTTGAGATATCTCATGGGAATCAATAGCTTGAGACTATGATATCTAAAGAAAAACAATTTCACTCTTGGGGGCTATAAAAATGTTGACTATGTGGGTTACTTAATTGACTGGAGAAGCACCAAAGGCACTAAGTAGAGAGCATTTTAAAAGGAATAGGTTAGACTTGGGGATGATTAAAATTGCATGAACTTCCCTCAATGATTGACTAGAATAATCATTTTTCTTTTTAATCTTATTAGCTAAAAAGTTATTCTATTCAGTCTTGCACATTTAGTTGTGTGTCCCAATTCCAGATTTTTGACCTTTTTAACCTAATTTTGTATTAGATTATGCAGAAAAATAGGTACAAGCAAGTAATTATGACCACAAAGTTCTTCTTATCAGGTACGTTCTACACTGACATAAGCATAGGCTGTCTAAGTTGAAACAGTTAAGCACACCTGTTCAATTCTACATACTTCATCCTTTCATTGTCTAATAAAACTAATGAATTATTGACCTTCTTTCTTTGATTCTCTCCAAATGGGTGTGCACAAGTGTGTTAATCCTATATCAGAAATTCCTTCTTCGTTCTCAACCAAAATATCAGTTGTGTACCATGGATTTGCCAAGCTTGATCATTAATCACATGTAACATATGTTTCTGAAGAATGAAAAGGGCCATGCTTTCTCTTTTAGTTCCTAATTGATAATTTTTTTGGGTTTCTCAGTCCTAAATCAGGTTTGACTTATAAATAAAAAAGATGTTCTTGAACAGATGAATCATGTTGCTCTACCCGTTTCAATAAGGAGGGCTAAGACTCATTTGAGAAAAAAAATCTAAACTAGAAGCTGCATAAGATAGTCATGAAGTTGAATAAGATGTCTTTAAGGCTAGGATCATGAATTTAAAGCTTGACCTTGATTGATAGAGGGATGAAAATATTGAAGTCATTCATCAATTGACACATTTGATATCACCTGTTCCACCATCCTCATCAGCTCCTCACTATTTGTATCCTTAGCCATGTCCCACTTTTATATCAGATTTTTTTAATGCTCAATTGTTTTGCTTTGTTCAGTACTAGCTTAGGTTTAATGTGGAACATGCTCTGTCAGTTAAATGAAATGGTTATATTTTCTAAATTGACTTATATTTTTGCTCTCCTTAATACATTACTAGGTTGGTTAAAGTCTTTGTCTGATTGTTTTGGTGATAGCCCCAGTGGCCATGAATAGCATAACAAATCACTTTGGCTAGTATATTATTGCATTGAAATGGTTTTTCGATGATGCCAAAAGGGGGAAGATAAGAGGGTTGTGTAACGTTTATAACCCATTGACTAACTTGTTTCATTCTAGTGTTTTATACTTTAGTGCCTACAGGTAAAGATATTTGAATGCACAAAGACAAGAGGTTTGTCATCATAAAAAATGGAGAATTTGTTGGAACCTTGAAGTTTTGATGAATGACAATATGAATGAAACAAGTTGATATGAGGTAATTCAATGCAACTAGAAACTTTAACTTACTGATCACATGGGGAATAGAATAAGTTGAATTTGATTCAAACACTTGATGATAAGGGAAAATAAATTGAGTTGAAAAATAAGTCCTATGTGTGGGAGGAGAAAGATTCTGATAAATTAATATGTGCTGATTTAAAGAATTGGAATTTGACTACAACACCAAGGAGACAAGAGTTGGAATTGAAGAAGGAATCTCACTTGAAGTAAAACTCTATGCAATGAGAGTTTTGATTAGAGGAGGAGTTTGAAATAAAGAATGACTCTTTGGAGAGCTGTGCTTAAATAGAAGATGCATCAGTCAGAATAATTCACGCACTTAAAAAAGTAGAAAAGCTCAATCGACAGATTGACTTCACGAAGTGCTACTCAATCACTGAAGAAACACATTGAAGAACCTGGTCCTCAGTACAGAATTCAACTAAGAGTTTTAGCGTTGATTTTTAGAGTTGTTCATTGTGTTTGAGCTATTCATGTAATATTAATTTCAGTGTGTTATAAACTGAATTAGGAGCTAGTCTTCGAGTTGGGTAAAACTCAGAGACTTTGGGAACACATACCTTGGGAGGTGTGTGTGTAGTTAAGAATTAGAGTTTATAATTCCTAGTTGTTGAGTTATAGGGATTAGAGTTTATAATTCCTAGTTGTTGAGTTATAGGAATTGGAGTTTATAATTCTATTTGTTGGTAACAAGAGTTTTGTAATCAGTCGTTGTTGAGGCTCAGAGTTTTTTTAGTGAAGTTGGGGTTAAATCCTGTAGAGGTGCAGGTCGTGTTTTTTTACACCTTTTGAGCCGGGTGTTTTCCACGTAAAAATCATTGTGTTATTTACTTTTTGTTTACTGCTTCCTTAAAACACGTCAGACAACACGTTCCATCGATAAGCAAAAGTTAGGCGAAAATAAGAAAATCAGTTGGGCACAAATTCTTAACACTATCTTTTCTTATTTGGGTTGTTTTGTTTTACTACATTCTTGAAAACAGAAAGAATTTTTTTTTTCAAGAACTTGATACTTGTCAAGAATGGTGGATGCTTTAGATGATTCAAACATCATGGAAGAAAGAGAGGAGCTAATGGTTTCACTTGTTGATGAACAAGTAAAACCCATTTTTAGAGTTGCCCATTTTTTTAAACCCTCTACCAAGAAACTCCCTTTTCTCCCTTCAAGATCCAAACTTTCTTCTTGTTCTTCACTAAAGGTTAAGTTTAGGGGTGGTCCTTCATACATGAGGGGATGGTCTAAATGGGTGAGTGAGTTAAAGCCTTTACACCAAGAGGTATGGAAGAAAGCTGGAGTCTTTGAAGCTATTATAGCTTCAACATTCAAGATTTATAGGCACAATGATTTGATTTTTGCTTTAGCTGAGAGATGGTGTATGGAGACTAATACATTCATTTTTCCATGGGGAGAAGGGACTGTTTCTTTGTAGGATATAGTAGTTTTGGGTGGTTTCTCTGTTTTGGGACACTGTGTGTTGGAATCTGTTAAGGTTAAAGATTCTGTTGAAGTTGAAAAAAATCTTTGTGAGGCTTACAAAGTTGTTAAGGAGAGTGATAAGAACGTATCTCCCCATCCCTGGATGGAACATTTTGCAGGAAGAGGTGACAATTTGGAGCATGTTGCATTTTTGACCCTTTGGTTGTCAAGGTATGTGCTTCCTTGTAGAATTTATCAGTGTGTTGACAGAGCTCTTTTCCCTATTGCAATTTGTCTATCTCAAGGAGTTCCAATAGCACTTTCCCCTGCTGTTCTTGCTAGTATTAATAGGGATCTCAACTTGCTTAAACAGCTGATTGTATCTTCGTCTAAGAACGCTGAAAAAAGTAGTTATTCTAGATGTGTAGACGATGATTCGGATCTTATCCTTCGTGCTCCACTTCATTTTGTTCAGCTATGGGCTTGGGAGAGATTTACCAGTTTGCAGCCTAAGCCTAGTACTGTCATCTACTCCGGGGAGCCAAGGGTAGCTAGATGGCATAAGGTGAAAAGGCTAAATTGTGTGGATCCGAGGAGCGAAATAGATTCTGCATCAGAACATTTTCTGTGGCGTCCTTATGCTGTTGATATTGTGAAGAATTGGGACATCAACAAATTTTACAAGGAAAGAGATGAATATGTGGTGGTTGGACAAAAGATGGGAAGTGAAATCTTGATTTTTGCTCGACTTGTTCGAGCTTCTGAACTAGTTGGAATGGATTGTGTTGAACAGTATAATCCACATAGAGTATCAATGCAGTTCGGATTTGATCAAGATGAGCCCGGTTGTGTGAATCTTGCTGGTGATCATACCCCAAAAATTGCTTGGACCAATTATAACAGACCAATTAAAGATGTCAAGCTCTTTATACCTTCTAGATTCATAGAGTCAGATGTCAGCAGACGATACTTGGATTGGTGGAAGGACCAAAATGTTGCACCAGAGGATGCAGATCAGCATGTAGTAAAGGGAAAGCTGTCTAGAACTCATGATAAGATGAACGCCTTTGTATCCTGTGAATTTTTGCAGAAATGTGATAAGGTTAGAGAAGATGGTAATAGTCCAGATTGTGAAATGAGAGTTTTAGAATCATCAGATGATGACGACAATATACCTATTGCAGAATCTTTATGCAGGAGGAAGCTCATGAAGAAAGAAATTACTATACCTAGCAACCAAAGCCAAGCTTCTTCAACTTCTAATGTTGGAACTGCCAGAGAAAGGGAGACTCTAACGGAATCAAATCCAATAAGCGAAAACACTGACGGTTCAAATGGAAAGCCAGATGAAGATGGAGATGGGCCATATGCAGTTAAGGAAATGGTGCCTCCTAGTTCAACAGAAAAGCATACTGACCGTGAAAATGATAGAAATGAGAGTAACAGTAATACAACCCACAATCTTGTTATTGTCGAGCAGAAAGGAGGAGAAAGAACCAGCTGTGATGGTCTTATAATGGATATAGAACTTCGTCTTAGCAGGCTTGAGAGACTAGCTGCTTCACGCAGGAGATGCTAGACTCAACATAGTAAGATTTCTATTGCCTGTTTATTTCCCTTTTGTGTAGTTTACTTGCTCCTGTTGCTTGGTTTACCTTTTTCAATTTTGTTGATTAGTTTTTGTATACACTACTTGAATACTCCATTTCTAGTATATGATTTCCATTCAGCGCTTTGGTTTGTTAGTTAATTATAACATGCTTATTTTGGCAAAAGATGTAAGTCATTACTTTATTTCACAGAGAAGTTGTAACCTAAGTTGCTCGGACTCTCCAAAAGTGTTGCCTCACTGTCACGACCCGAACCGGGGCCCCGACCGTGACGAGTATCCTGTACCATAAAGACCCGAAATACCCCTATCTGCTTGGTAGTCATGCACATAATTCATATGATAAAGAAATGCGGAAGATAAACAATATTACGGAAACATGGTCAATAATCATACGAAAACAATAATAGGGAATAATGTCCCACAATCTCAACACAACATCTCTATAACATCTGCGAAATCTCTACTACATGACTGAAACAAATGTCTATCTGAAAACTGGGACAAGGCCCCCAGTAGACCCAAAACTGATAAATGATAAATGATACTGCCAGATAATCAGGCCTTTCGAAATATAGAAGGCTCACCAAGTGACTCTGCAAATCTGTCTGAGGAATCTAATTATTTTGTGGACCCCTAGACTGTGCCTCCGAACCTGGGAGGGAAGTGGGTCAATACAAAAGTACTGGTACGCAGAGATATCAAAACAAAACATAATATTTTTACAAAATATAGTTGAGAGCCATTATAAAGAAGTTTCATATCGAATCATTTGAAAACACATGGGCGTAATGTAATGGTTTTTCAACAACAATGTAATGCAGCTGAGCTAGGTGGAATACCCTACATATCATATTTACACCAACTGTCAAACCTCGATCGCCATCGAGATTAGAGTATAAGTGAGGGGAAGACACACAAGATCACACAGCAGGGTGTCTCTACCCAATGGTAGTGCACAAGATCACAAAGCAGGGCTCCTAACCATAGTCCCAATTTGGGAATGACATAAAGTCAGGTACGCAAGATCACAAAGCAGGGTACCAAATTCCCATGTCGGCAAATACGATTTCCAGCGATGAGCCCTTACACTCAAACACCTTCTTCGGACATCCACCTATCTCATGTAAAATCAACGCATTTAAATTTCATCTGATTCAGTCACATATCATATTCTGTAGGGTATCGTCATACCCGACTTGCAAGTCATCAATATCACATCAACATATGCATAATCATGTAAAAATCAAGATGCTTCATCATTTACAAGTAGTGAATAATAATTATTTCAAATTCATGCTCTCTTTTGTTGGTCATAATATAATATGGGGTATCAAAACATTATCATGAGAATTTGAAAGCAATTTATCATTCATATTTATCAAACTTCCATGGAAATCTCAAATCACATATGCATGGTTTCAACCATTGAAGTATATAGGAAAAAACAATTCCCATGACATTCAAATAATGACTTAGAAATCATAATAAAAGCAAGTTATTAGCATTTAATTAAAAACCCCCATTTAAAAGCATGCATATTCATAAAAACTAAACTAATGAGATTTTAGGATAACCCCACGTACCTCGATTACTACGAATACTAGGTGCTTCTTGAAGCCTACGTTGAGAGGATTCCAAATACGCGATCAATTTCGAAAACCGATGGTTGTATCTTGAGTTATGTGAGTTTTTAGTATGAAACCCTTGAGAGAGTTTTTGAGCAATTTTGATGAATATCCTCTTATTTTGGTGATCTTGGGATTAAATCCCGTGTTAGAGAAAATGGGGGAAAGGTTAATTACGAATATGCCATTAATTTCCCAGATGGAACACTGAAAATTGGCCGGGCGCGATAGGAAGGGCGGCGCCCTGCTTAGACCATGGGTGAGACCAGGGCGGCTCCTCGCTTAGAGCGGGGGTGAACCCTTGGCGGCGCCTCCTAATCGCCTTTAGCTACTGGAAATTGCATCCAAACTCACCCTTATGCCCTTCCAAAAATTTCAAAACTCTTCCGAGACGTGCCCTTAACTCATCCGATCATAAGGCAACAAAAATTTCTAAAATCGGAGGTCAGGAAGACTGAAAACTTGTATCCCGAAGGTTGCCAGCTAAAATGACTCTAAGTCCTCAATACACTTAGCAAAATTTTTGTTTCTCAAGCGTAAACCACACTACCCAAAGGCTATTTCATGCACGGCTTGTACGGGGCGTTACATTATCCCCCCTTGAGATCATTCGCCCCCGAATGATAATGCAGAAACAGACAAGCACGATTACGAACAAGGCATAGAAAGAAAAGGACAAGGATCATACCTTTCATGTCATCATCCACTGCATCAAACAAGCTTGGATATCTAGCTCTCATGTCGTTTTTTGATTCCCAAGTTGCTTCTTCCACTTTCTTATTTCTCCACAATACTTTCACTGAGGCTATCTCTTTGCTTCTCAACTTTCGAATCTGATGATCCAGAATCGCAATAGGCTCCTCCTTATATGATAGGGAGTCCGTCACTTTGATATCCGCTACCGGTAACACCAAAGAATGATCTCTCATGCACTTCTTTAACATAGATATATGGAATACCGGGTGAACATAACCCAAATTTGGAGTCAACTCCAACTCATATGCAACTCCACCTATCCTTTTCACAATCTGGTATGGTCCTATATAGCGAGGACTCAACTTACCTTTCTTCCCGAATTGCATAACTCCCTTCATGGGAGAGACTTTAAGGAAGACCCAATCTCCAATCTCAAACTTAACCCTCTCCTCCTAACATCGGCGTAGGATTTCTGACGACTCTAAGCGGTCTTAAGTCGTTATCTAATAAGATTCACATCCTCTATTGCCTGATGAATAAGATCAGGCCCAAACAACCTCGTCTTACCAACTTTATACCACCCTGACCTGCATCTCCTCCCATACAATGCTTCAACCGGTGCCATCTTAATACTAGAATGAAAGTTGTTGTTATAAGCAAAACTCTATTAGTGGCAAGTGATCAACCCAACTACCTTTAAAGTCAATCACACAGGCCCTCAACATATCCTCAAGGGTCTGGATGGTGCATTCAGCTTGCTCATCAGTCTGAGGCTGGACTGCCGTACTTAGGTTCACTTGGGTACCTAAGCCTTTCTGAAACGATCTCCAAAACTGAGAAAAAAATTACGTACCTCCGTCGGATATAATAGAGACAGGCGCTCCATGTAGACGGACTATTTTCTCAATGTACAACTTCGCATAGTCATCTCCCGAATAATTAGTCCTCACCGGCAAAAAGTGAGCTGACTTTGTCAATCGATCTACAATCACCCAAATGGAGTCATACTAGTTTTGGGACTTCGGAAGTCCTGTAATGAAGTCCATGATTATCATCTCCCACTTCCACAAAGGCAACACTATCTCTTGGGAAGTACCTCTTGGCCTCAAATGCTCTACTTTCACTTACTGACAGTTCAAATACTTGGAAACAAAATCAGCTACATCGCGTTTCATATTATTCCACCAATATCAAGTTTTTAGATCATGGTACATCTTAGTAGATCCTAGGTGCACAACATACCTCGAGGTGTGAGCCTCATCAAGGATTCTTTCCCGTAGTCCATCAACATTGGGAACGCACAACCCACCCTCAAATCTCAAAATACCATCACCGCCAATTTGAAACGACATTACCTTTGTTGACCCCCATCTTCCTTTATTTGCATCATCATAGGGTCTTCAACCTTCTTCTCCTTAACTTCAGCACAAAGGGATGACTTAGCCATCTCATGAACAATCACCCCTCCATCTTCGAAATCTAAGAGTCGCACTCCCAGATTTGCAAGGCGGTGAATATCCTTTACCATCTCTTGCTTCCCTTCTTCTACCTGAGAAAGGTTGCCCATAGACAACCTGTTAAGGGCATCGGCTACAACATTTGCCTTGCTCGAATGGTAATGTCAGCTCATGTCGTAGTCTTTCAAAAGCTCCATCCAATGACTCTGCCTGAGGTTCAATTCTTTTTGCGAGAAAACATACTGCAAACTTTTGTGGTCAGTAAATATATCAACATGCACTCCATATAGATAATGCCTCTATATTCTAAGTGCAAACACCATGGATGCTAACTCCAAGTCATGGGTGGGGTAGTTTCGCTCGTGCACCTTCAACTGCCTAGATGCATAATCTATCACCTTTACCACGCTGCATCAATACACAGCTAAGTCCCACACGGGATGCATCACAGTAGATCACAAAGCCATCTACACCCTCGGGAAGGGTCAAAACAGGAGCAGTAGTCAGCTTGTCTTTTAACTTTTCAAAACTATTTTCACACAGATCAGACCACACAAACTTCGCCTTTTTCTGAGTGAATTTAGTAAGCAGAGCAGCTATGGATGAAAAACTCTCTACGAATCTTCTGTAATAACCTGCCAAACCCAAGAAGCTCCGAATATCGGTTGGAGTCGTGGTTCTGGGCCATTTTTTCACTGCCTCAATCTTTTGGGGATCCACTATAATCCCATCACCAGATACAATATGTTGTAAGAATGCAATAACATTCAGCCAGAATTCACATTTGGAGAACTTAGCATATAACTGATGATCCTTAAGGGTCTGAAGGATGATTTGGAGGCGATTGGCATGATCCTCCTCACTTTTGGAATAGATCAGAATATCATCAGTGAAGTCTATGACGAACAGGTCTAGAAACTATCGGAACACCCTATTCATAAGTTCCATGAAGGCCTCAGGGGCATTAGTCAACCCGATAGACATGACTAAGATCTCATAGTGACCATAACGGGTTCAGAAAGCTGTCTTGGGAATATCTGACTCCTTATCTTTCAATTGATGATAGCCCGAACGAAGGTCTATTTTTGAAAAACACTTAGCACTCTGAAGCTGGTCAAAAAGATCATCAATCCTAGGAAGAGGATATTTATTTTTAATAGTGACCTTATTCAACTGGCGGTAGTCTATGCACATACAAAGGGACCCATCATTTTTTCGTATGAAAAGTACGGTGCACCTCATGGGGAAACACTTGGACGAATAAAACCTTTGTCTAGGAGGTCTGTAAGCTATTCTTTTAACTCCTTTAGTTCCGCAGGAGCCATTATGTATGGCGGAATGGAAATAGGACGAGTGTCTGGCAACACATCAATGCCAAAATCTATCTCCCTATCAGGGGGTATCCCCGGGATATCTTCAGGAAAGACTTCTGGAAACTCATTTACTTCAGGGACTGTCTGAAAAGAAAGATTTTCAACTCTTGAATCTTTTATTCGGATTAGATGGTACATACAACCTTTGGAGATGAGTTTTCGGGCTCTAAGATAAGAGATAAAGTGACCTTTAGGTTCCACCGAACTCCCTGCCCATACAATTGGTGTCTCATTAGGGAAAGAAAAAGTAACCTTTTGGGTTCTATAATCAAGTATGGAATAGCACGAATGAAGCCAGTCCATCCCAAGGATTGCATCAAAATCTACCATATCAAGTTATATAAGGTCTACCACAGTATCCCTACTAAGAATAGACACAACACAATTTCTATAAACCCTTCTAGCAATAATAGAATCACCTACAGGAGTGGAAATAGTAAAGGGTTCTATAATAACTTTGGGCACAATTCCAAAACCAACAGCCACATAGGGGGTCACATAAGATAAAGTAGACCCAGGATCAAGCAATACATAAACATCACGAGAAAAGATTCGTAATATACCGGTGACAACATATGGTGAAGCTTTCACCTCCTGGTGGTTAGTCAAAGAATATAACCAGTTACGACCGCTCCCGGTAGCTGAACGGGCACCCTTAGGAGGAGGAGTCGTGGACGCGGCTTGGGGCTTAGTCCCTCCCACATTTCCTCGAGCAGAAGGGCAATCTTTTTGAAGGTGGGGTACCTTGCCACAAGTATAAAAACTTCTCCCCTCAAAATAACACCTCCCTGGGTGATTCTTCCCGCAAGTCTTGCACCGTGGATGAGTACGATGCTGCTGGGACACATTACCCTGTGACTGAGTATCTGGGGTTCTGGATCCATAATGAGTCTAAAAAATTTGAGATCGTCTGTCTGCTGATGGTCTGGGCGCTGGGGCGATGGCAGCAGACTGTGCATTACCCCAATTCTTCTTCTTCTTCTTCTTCTTCTTCTGCTATTTATTTCCCCACCTACCGCTCTGATGCTGGCTGTCACACCCCAAATCCCATTGGAGCGGACTGGCACCCGTAGCCGAGGAGGCTCGGGAGAACCCGTTCATAACCTATACTTTCACATTTACATTACTTATGAAAATTAGAAATTTGGGCAGCACTTCATTGTAAATAGAAGAAAACAGTACTTGTATCAACCCAGCAGACACACATAAATATATATATGAACAGTAATTGGCCGTCAGAGCCATCATGTCTATCAACCAAACACTCCTATGGCTGTACAACATGTCTACAAAAGCCTCTACATAGATACACAACTGAGTTGGGGTCGGGACGAACTCCCGCCCACAAAAGACTTTTATACAAATACCAAAGGTACATATAGAGACGACTTGGGATGCCCCGAAACAACTGGAGCTCACCACTAACAATAGAATGTCCTGGCTCTTACTGCGGAGGTGTACGACCTGAAGTACCTGTTCCTGCAGGCATGAATGCAGGTCCCCCGTGAGGGACGTCAGTACGGAAATATGTACTGAGTATGTAAGGCAGGGAGTATCAACATGAGATACAAAAGATCAACAGAACCCAGATACCAGTGAATAAACAGTATGAGTAGACCACACTTAAAAGAACTAATGGGATACCTGCACATTACTTTCATATCATTACTTCCCGTAATCCTTATCAATACATAACATATGTCATACAATGGCCAACTGATCAGTGGTACTAATACAATACATCAGGGACCACCCCTGGAATAGCATATATATACATAATCTTTATAATACAATGGCCAACTGATCAGTGGTACTAATACAATACATCAGGGACCACCCCTGGAATAGCATATATATACATAATCTTTATAATACAATGACCAACTGATCAGTGGTACTAATATAATACATCATATCATCAATTTAAAATATAGACATTCCATTTCTTAATTCAATTAATCTTTGAGATTGGTTACTTTGCGGTCACACTTTATGGAACTTGAAACCATGATACTTCAATAGGAAAACATGTAAATAGGTAATCAATATTATGAAAATGGAGTAGAGAATCATGGATACCTCATTAAACCATTTCGGAGTCAACAATAGTATATGGATATTTTTTTTTAACTAGCCGGACATCTTAAAAGTGAAAACAAGTTCAATTGGTAGTGTCGAAGATCATATGATGTTATTATGTGTCATGTGTCGTAGGACAATGTTGGAAGCCTACTTGAGAGTGTCATGGGTCATTATTCATGCCAAAGAGTAGATAGAGTATGTCTTACATACCTTGATATAACCACTTCAATACAAGTGACTTCCCGTACTCTTCGAACACTTATCTACAATAAGTCATTTGTGGCAAACTAGTATTAGCAACCAAACCTTACCATTTAGGTATTAACTTCACCAATTAATGTCTAGGAAGTAATCCCTTAGCTCATCAATAAGAGTGCTACATACATCCTCTTATACTCTTATTACATTCACATATCATGCATTTTCATGAAATATCCCTCAACATCACTCTTAGCCTTTATTTCCCTTCTTAATCACCATCCAATACCAACATGATCACTAGGCATGCATAACCACTAATATAATGATATATCACCACAATTCATTCTTCATAATCCAATACAGCAACTTCCATAACTTACTACTAACAATTTATACACAACAATTCATAACTATGTTTCTAGTTATCTTCCAACATCAAGACAATACTCATAATTCTTTATCAATACTTATTCATGGATAAGAATCAAGAATAAACAATATTCATACCTTAACAATGGACTCTTGTATTTAGAATCCTCCTTACATAACCATGGGGTGCTTCTCGAAGCTTTTGAGATGGTGAACACAACTACGGAACCAATTTGAATTTTCTACGGTTGAATCTTGAGTTATTTGGGATTTTGTTTGAAACCCTAAAGGGTATTCTTGAGAGAAAATTAGAGAAAAGGGGTATATTTTGCTGAATTTGGAGCTGAATCAGATGTTATAGACGAATTAGGGGTGAGGTGAAATGACTAAAATGCCCCTAAGAAAACAAGAAAAGTCGAAACTATCCCTCAGTTGACAAACTGACAGGCTGAAGTAAAACGGATATAACTCCTTACTTAGATATTGTATTTGGATGAAACCAGTTTCATTGGAAAGAACACTCAAATATCTTTCGTTTGATATATTATAGCTCACACAGTTCATTATATACAGGGAGTTATGATCGTTTGAAGTTGACCCTGAAATGCTGAAAAAAAAACTGGGCAACAGGCTTTGCGTTTTGCTACTGTTTTGAAATCCAAACGCAGCCTTATGCATTCCGAAAAATTCCAAAACTTATCCGAGATGTACTATGAGATTGCCCGATCATAACGCAACTTGAAAATCTAAAAATTAAGGTCGGGAAGGTCGAGAAGTTGTATCCCGAAGGTTGCCAGCTAAAATGACTCGAAGTTACACTTAGAAAAATTTTTCAAGTTTTTAAGTCTAAGAGCACTCTATTAAAGGCTAATCCATGCACGACTTTTACGGGGTGTTACACTGGCTGTGACCCTGGTCGGCAGATCTTGCTCTCTTTGCCTGTCTTTCTAGCTCCCTAGCCTTAGAATTTTTTCTTTTTCTCCTCTACCTGTTGCATATGAACGGTCATCCTAGAAAAGTCCAACTCCTTATTCAACATAGCTCCTTGGCACTTAAGAACTAAAACATCTGAAAGGTCGGATGCAAACTTCCACATTCGGGCCCTCATACTACCCGTCATCTCATGAGCATAACCGGCCAGCTGATTGAATTTCAAAGTGTAATCCTGCACGCTCATCTTACCCTATTTGAGGTTCATGAACTCTTCTATTTTAGCTTCCCTCAGCTCCAGAGAAAAGAACCTGTCAAGGAAGGCGTCAACAAATTCATTCCATATTGAGGGCTCAGCATTGTCGCCCTTGGCATCTTCCCAATCGTTATACCACTGATTTGCCACCTCTTTCAGCTGGTATGCAGCCAACTCTACCCCTTCTACCTCATCAACATGCATCACTTTGAAGATCTTTTCCATCTCATCCATAAATTCCTGCGGATCCTCTTCTACCTTAGTACCTGTGAATTTGGGAGGATTCATCCTCATAAATTGGCTCACCTGAGTAGCTCCAGAAGTAGCAGATGCAGACCCAGTATCTTCTGACTGCTGAGCCTGTGCAGTCACCAATTGCGTCAGCATATGAATGGACTGCCTGAACTCCGCATTTGATATGTCTCCCTCATTAGCCGGGGGATGATTAACATTGGTCTGTGGAGCCCGAGGTGGACTGGTTGAAAAAGGAGGGACTCCTGGAGTAGGGAAAAGGTCTGGAGTGTGAACTCTGTTATGGGTCCGCATCCCATGGGTGGGATGGACCTCATCTTTCTGAGCATTCTGATCAATATTGCGATAGGGAGGCATGACTGTTATTTTCTAAAATATAAGAGATCATTGATTAGGGGACAGTTCAGACTCTGAAGAACGAACTAAATCACAAAGAAGGAAAATATTTCCTAAATGCCTAGTAGCTTCCTACTTATAAGTGTGGTGCGCTACACACCCATAAACAAGACTCTACCCGACGCGATTTTGCAGACACCCTGGGACCATGAACCATGCTTTGATACCAAGTTTATCACGACCCAAATCGGGGCCCTGGCCATGACGAGTATCCCGTACCATAAAGGCCCGAAATACCCCTATCTGTCTGGTAGTCGTGTAACTAATTCATATGGTAAAGAAATGCGGAAGATAAATAATACTACGAAAACATGGTCAATAATCATACAATAATAATAATAGGGAATAATGTCCCACAATCTCAACACAACATCTCTATAACATCTGTGGAATCTCTACTACATGATTGAAACAAATGTCTATCTGAAAAATGGGACAAGGCCCCCAGTATACCCAAAACCAATAAATGATAAATGATACTGCCAGATAATCAGGCCTTCCGAAATATAGAAGTCTCACCAAGTGACTCTGCAAATCTGTCCGAGGAATCTACTGAGTTTTTGGACCCCTAGACTGTGCCTCTGAACCTGGGAGGGAAGGGGGTCAATACAAAAGTACTGGTACGCAGAGATATCAAAACAAAACATAATATTTTTATAAAATATAGTGGAGAGCCATTATAAAGAAGTTTCATATCGAATCATTTGAAAACACATGGGTGTAATGTAATGGTTTTCCAACAACAATGTAATGCAGCTGAGCTAGGTGGAATACCCTACATATCACATTTACACCAACTGTCAAACCTCGATCGCCATCGAGATTAGAGTATAAGTGAGGGGAAGACACACAAGATCACACAACAGGGTGTCTCTACCCAATGGTAGTGCAAAAGATCACAAAGCAGGGCTCCTAACCATAGTCCCAATTTGGGAATGACATAAAGTCAGGTACGCAAGATCACAAAGCAGGGTACCAAATTCCCATGTCGGCAAATACGATTTCCAGCGATGAGCCCTTACACTCAAACACCTTCTTCGGACATCCACCTATCTCATGTAAAATCAACGCATTTAAATTTCATCTGATTCAGTCACATATCATATTCTGTAGGGTATCGTCATACCCGACTTGCAAGTCATCAATATCACATCAACATATGCATAATCATGTAAAAATCAAGATGCTTCATCATTTACAAGTAGTGAATAATAATTATTTCAAATTCATGCTCTCTTTTGTTGGTCATAATATAATATGGGGTATCAAAACATTATCATGAGAATTTGAAAGCAATTTATCATTCATATTTATCAAACTTCCATGGAAAATCTCAAATCACATATGCATGGTTTCAACCATTGAAGTATATAGGAAAAAACAATTCCCATGACATTCAAATAATGACTTAGAAATCATAATAAAAGCAAGTTATTAGCATTTAATTAAAAACCCCCATTTAAAAGCATGCATATTCATAAAAACTAAACTAATGAGATTTTAGGATAACCCCACGTACCTCGATTACTACGAATACTAGGTGCTTCTTGAAGCCTACGTTGAGAGGATTCCAAATACGCGATCAATTTCGAAAACCGACGGTTGAATCTTGAGTTATGTGAGTTTTTAGTATGAAACCCTTGAGAGAGTTTTTGAGCAATTTTGATGAATATCCTCTTATTTTGGTGATCTTGGGATTAAATCCTGTGTTAGAGAAAATGGGGGAAAGGTTAATTACGAATATGCCATTAATTTCCTGGATGGAACATTGAAAATTGGCCGGGCGCGATAGGCAAGGCGTCTCCTTGCTTAGACCGGGGTGAGACCAGGGCGGCGCCTTGCTCTAACAGGGGGAGAGACCAGGGCGGGGCCTCGCTTAGAGCGGGGGTGAACCCTGGGCGGCACCTCCTAATCACCTTTAGCTACTAGAAATTGCATCCAAACTCGCCCTTATGCCCGTCCAAAAATTCCGACACGTACCCTTAACTCCCCCGATCATAACACAACAAAAATTTCTAAAATCGGAGGTCGGGAAGACTGAAAACTTGTATCCCGAAGGTTGCCAGCTAAAATGACTCTAAGTCCTCAATACACTTAGAAAAATTTTAATTTCTCAAGCCTAAGACCACACTACCCAAAGGCTATTTCATGCACGGCTTTTACGGGGCGTTACACTCACCTGTGTCGGATCCTTCCAAAATACACTATTTTTGGAGGACCGGACACACACCCGTAGACATTTTTGAAGAGTCCGAGCAACTTAGGTTGTAACCGAACATAATTTCAAATTCAAACCAGAATACAGATGAAAAGCAGCATACCCTACATTGTGCTTGGACTTTTGTACGCATATCTAATATACCTCTCTTGGATACCAAATACATTTTGGTTCATGTTTGCTGGTAAATACTGGCTTCATAGGTCTGTGCATAGCTACATGATAATTTGTACAAATTGCATGGTCGGGATCTTAACAATTGCTTCCATTCTGCAGCCTGGTATAGCTAAGATGTTCCCAACGAGGTGATGTTAGCTTCTGCATGGATTCATCTGTTGGCCATGTATTTTTTGCTGCAATGCCAATCTCTAGACGTCTATCTTGTTGGGACAACATTGAGGAGTGAGGAGGATGCCACTGTTTCACATCTAACTAGGATGACAGATTGGAGAATGATATCAAAGCCTGCCATTCTGTGTCTCTCAGCTTGCTGTTTTGCCCTGTTGGGATTCTTACTCGCTCCATCGCCAAAGCCCTAACTAGTAGCCCAGAAAAGAGAGAGCGTAGGACTTATTAACCGATGGTTTAGGCCTTTTTATGTTATCCGTAAATGATCAGCCAGTGTGTGTATAGTGAATTAACCTTCAGGTTATGGAATTGCTGTTACAGTCAGTCTACATATCTGATGCAAAATCGCATTCATACAAATTTTTTATATTAATAGTAATTAACTCCAAAGGTTGTATCATTACATGAATGCATTTACAAACAAGGAATACGTTCCCCAGCTAATGCTTGCTAAGTAGAGCTCATCGTATCAAACTTACTTAGTGCAATTTACATCTCTGGAGCGATTTGCAAGTTATTGCACATAAACAGGTTAACCTAATACATATTCAAAGAATAACCGCTATGTATTTTTCAGGGGGTTCAAAAAGAAGGAGGATAATGAACTTGAACAAAAATAACAAATGATATATAAACAAAGTATCAACACAAGTGAACAAAAGAATAAACTGTGTTACTACTAACCTATTCCCTCCATCTCAATTTTCTATGGTGATTTCTAAAATTAATTATTTATTGTAAACACCTAATTTTGTCCCTCCCCTATGTCGTTTTTACCTAATGTTTACCTTATCCTACCGTGTACCCTCACCCGTGTGATAATCCCTCCACAAAATGACAAAAATAACAACCCCCTAACTAATTTTGTTTTATCCTAATATTCTAACAACCCACCCAATTAAAAAACAACACCTACCTACCCTATCCTAACAAACTCTACCCCACCTCACCACAACCTCCTACCCCACGTGACCCTACCCTCACCTCATATATACACAATTCCACTCACGAAACAGGGGGAGCACTCAGCATCATCTTCTTAACCTCACAAAAGCTCCATTTTTCAACACACACAGAGAACACACACAACACATCTCAAGAAAAAAAATTCCCTTTCTTCTCCATAAACAAAACTGAAATTCACACACATCACTACACACAGAGAGATGGTGAGAAGAGAGTGATAGACTGAGAGAGAGAGATAGAGAAATAGTGAGAAGAGGAAAGTTGATCGGGGATCGAGTTTCTTCTTCTTCCTCATCGTTTACACACAACAAACGCAAAAATCAACCCACCTTGAATCTCCCTTCATCATTGATAGACTTGTACAAATAGTGAGAGAAAAAAGGCGAGCATGAGATCTGATCGGATATTGAATGGGAATGAGGTTTACGACTGAAAACAAAGGAGAACTGGTCGGAGTGAGAAAAATTAGAGAGATTTGAGGAAGATTTGCGTGAGAGAGAGGAAAGAAAGAGGCGGGGAATTACTGTTCCAGCGAAAATCTCACCAAAAAACGCCTTCTTCGACCGGAAAACACTCAAAATCGATCCTTCCGGTGAAGTTGACAGTCCCATCCCATCCCAAAAACATTGAAACAACAACAAAAATAGCTAATTAATCGAGCCCCTCCCCTGTTTCTTCTATTTTCAGACCAAAATCCCATCTCTTCTTCTTGACCTTCACCGTTTGAATTGTGGCTCATTGATAACGCTCAATCTACAGCTCTCGTTTGAGTGTAAAGCGGTCGTTAGCAAATATAGAACCCAACCTGGGTTGGGTGTCGATCCCACAGGGAATAGCTTGGCCAACAAGTAAGTAAAATTAATAGACTTTTGGTGCAAGTCTCGTAAGAAGGGGGGATTGTAATGTGTAACCAAAACAATAAAGTAAAAGCTGAAAATAGCAAAGTAAAAAGAGAAAGAGATTGTTACGTTGGTTGTAAACAATGAGAATTGAAGCGTTGGGGTTATGTCCACCTTCAGAGGTATACGTCTCTATTGGCTATGAGTGTGTAGAGTCTTGACATGCAATTGCTTATAGAGAATTGTAGTCGATGGTAAATCCAAGCGTCTCTCGACCTAAACAAGGACTATTTCACTTTAACTCTCTCGAGCTTAAAGCGTGTCTAGCGGTACGAATTCTCCAAGAGGTTAGTCCAGTTACGGCACTAGCTTTTTAATAGGAAAGGGTGTCCTACTACCTTGACATTATCTCTTTTCCAGACAAATAACCTTTCTCTCGAACAAGTTAAATGTTAGACTGGCGTTATTCTATGCGTCTGCAGCCACAAGAATTTGCATTAAGATGAAGAGAATAATGATATAAGCAATATACGTGTCTCGAACTCACAAACTCACAGCAATAGATAGTATCTCATTCGGCTTCCATAACTCCAACAGAGAAGTTTAGTTATCCATGAGTGCGAAGGAGATCACGATTTGCATTGTTATTGTTGAGTAATGGCGTGTGGATTAGGTGATAGGCGTGTGGCGTGATTCCTTAGCAAGTAACGATTCTCTTGTTGTGAAATAGAAGAATAGAAGAATAGATTAGAAGTATTTGTGGTGGAAGATGAGAAGGATGGAAGAAAATTAATTTTTGAAGAATGAATGTTTCTCTCCACTAAGGGAGGAATGTGTTGTGGAATGAATAAAAATCTCTAGCATGATAGGGTATTTATAATACTCCTATCCTACTCCTACTAAGCTAATGAAATAAATAACCAAATCCTAATAGACTAATGAAATCCTTAACCCAAATGTACTAGGGTAAGGTTACAATATCATAATCCAAGTAGAATAGCGAAATACATAACCTAATTGTACTAGGTTAATGTATCTTTGTAAAAATCCAGCTTTGTGTCTGTAAGTCCCCAAAGTCTTCAGAAATGCTGTTTTAGTCCTGGACAGATTTTCCATGCAGTCCCCAAAGTATTCAGAAATGCTGTTTTAGCCCGAGACAGATTTTCCATGCAGCAGATTTGGTCCTTTAGGCGTCCAGCTCCTTTCTACTTCGTTTGTGAGCTTTCTTTTGCGTCAAGTAAGCCATAAAATGCTGTATTTTGCATCATTTATACCTGAAACTTTCTTAATCATGTTTGTTAGCTCATTTACAGGAAAAAGGACTAAAAGTGCATGAAATATATAATTTGTTCTCAAAACTAGGCTAAAATATGGGCAAAATATATTGATATAGGCGTGTAAATTCGCCTATCATCAACACCCCACACTTGCAGCTTTGTTCGTCCTCGAACAAAATATCATGTCCTTCTAAGCATCAACTTAGGGTTTTTACAGCAACAACACAGAACATTCTTCAAGACAAGCACAAAAATTATCAACAAAGAGTAGCTTTCCGATTATAAGTAGAAACAATTTAACCTCTAGCATAGACTCATGATGGTGATCAACTCGCATGCAAACATTAAGGTGCATAGAATCATATACAACTATCCAAAGCTCATCAACCATGTGTGTCTCACAATATAGTACCCATAATCACTCACACATATAGCATATTTTTCAAACATGGGTATCAAAATGTCCTTGCTCTCACTCTCACAAAGAATTCATATGTAGCAACTGATGACCATAGGCTTGCCCGTAATGTAGTACTCCACTAAATGTCGGAATGTTAAGATTAGGATCAAGTAGGTCTTTTGATGGTTGTAATGTAGGCTAAGGGACGGGTAGGACTATTTTGGCCAAGAATAGTGGCTAGGTTCCTAAGCACTTTAATACATCACATTGTATCATTGACACTTTTTTCTTTCAACCTTTCTTCTTTCCTTTTTATTCTACCACCCTTGTTCTCCTCTTTTGTTTTTCATTTTTAAGCACAACTTACTTTTCAGCTTTCTTTTCCTTTTTTCCTTTTCACAACATACCTCTTATGATAGCACTTTACTTTTCATAACACATTCAAGCACCTTTGCAATTTAAAGCATCATTCTTACCCAATTTCCTCTTTATGTTTGTCATATGACTTTTTATCTTTAAAGCACTTAGGAATTTGGATCAAAATTGTGGTCTTGAAAGAAATGGATTAGGCTTACATACAAGGTTGTCAAAGAAATAGGCTAAAGGCTCAAAAGGGTTTTACGAGGATGATGTCAATGGGTAGGTAAAACTGAAGGTAAACAAATATAGGTTGCCAAAGAAATGCCTAAATCATATCCTAAACTTACACTCCTTATTTTCGCTTTGCATACATACCAGGCAAGTTCTAGCATCAGCCACAAGCATAGAATATACTATTATCTCACACACACACGGCACATGGTCGACTTGATTGGAAGTAATATAGACTCTCGACCCAACAAGTGAAGGAATTAAATCACACAATATCACATAATGAGTCACAACTAGAGCCTAAACGTCTCAATAGTCACAATTGTAGCACATACTCTTGTTATAATCTCATGCTGCCTATCAAAATGATTTCATGCGAAACTAGAAAAGATTTGACTCCTAAAAAAAAACTAAAAAAAAATGAAAAAAATGGACTAAAATAAACAAAGTAAACAAACATAGGTGCAAACAAAGAAGTATAGCATGCGATACCGCCAACCCACACTTAGTCGGGACACTGTCCTCAGTGGAAAATAAATACGAGGAACCTGGTTGGTCGGACTTATCCTCTATGTCTGGGGTCATACCCCTTTGCATTGGAATCATCATCAGAGTTGTCATCCTCAAACGTTCCTGATAAGTATCCCACTTAATTCCAAGCGTGAGTTGAGGTATTTGCTGTGAGGAGGGTTCTCCTTGGTCCTTGCGACTTCTCTTTTTTTGCCCTTTAGGGAGGTGGTAGCCTTCTCCTTGCCTTGTCTCGCTTTAGGTGCCATTGTACCTGGGACTAGAAATAATGTTAGTTGCAGCAGAATCTCACTTGATACAATCTATATGCAAGTACCAGGGGTACCACCCCACACTTAGTTTTGTTGCACAAATCAGCGAGGTGAACGTAGTCGATTTACTCAGATTTCGTCGACATACGTTTTAGGATTGTATTCCAACAAGAAAATCAGCATTGTATCACTTATTTGCAGCTATTGGACTACTTTCATGGTAGATATAGCAACACTACGACATAGGGGTTACCACATGGAATCGTTATTCTTACAACAAGCACAACCTCCTAAGTCGATAGGCACTATAATCTTATCCCGATGGCCGGGATAGTCTAACATGTAAGCATCCAAACAACACTCTTAAGCAATATTCATAGCCATATCAATTCAGCAAATATCATAACAATGCTATTGAAACCAAATTCAAGTCGGAAATAAGTCAAGAATTCCCTACGTCTATGTTCACTCACATGATTATGCAACAACAATTCAAACACATGAACATCACCAACAATCTTATATGATTTAGCAATTTATAATAAGCATAGCAACGTAGTACTTACGATAAATAAATGAAGAATAAGAGAGTACTTACTTGCTTGAAGCTTGTGGAGACGGTGTTGTGAATTGGAAGAGCAAAAGAAGAAAATTTTGAGAAGATTTGGAAGGTTATGTGGCGCCTTTAGGGTGTTTTCTAATGTGGTTGTGTTGTAAAACTATGTCCCCTTTATATAGGAAGAGTATGGGTCGGGTTATGACCCATTTTCAGTCGGATTTGGAGACAAAAACACCACATATGCGGCGCATTTCACTCGGCATATCAATGACATATGCGGCGCATTGTCTATGGCATAATGGGACATATGCGCCGCATAGTCTATGGCATTTGTAGACATATGCGCCGCATAGTCTATGGCATATGAGATACTGAGACCAAATGCCATAGCATAGGCGGCGCATAGTCAAAAGCATACCTAGGAATAGGCGGCGCATAGTGTATAGCACACTAGATTCCGAGACCTTAGGCTATAGGATAGGTTGTGCATCGTTCGTGGCCTAGTTTTACCAAGGCCTAGCCTTCCTCGATGCCTATTTTGGCGTGAGAAATGCTCAATCCATTACCTTATGCATCACCATTCCTAACTTACCAACTTCACCATACCATGCGTCCTAATCGTCTATTGAAATCAGTCTCCTCGTTGAATACTCCTTGCACCTATTTTTGCTCAAAACAAATGAAAACGATTAGTACGATGGGTTGCCTCCCACCAAGCGCCTTAGTTTTGGTCGTGGCACGACTCTTATTTTTGGATTTTCATTTATCAAAAGCAAAAACAAGTACTTAGAATGAAAGAAAGACAAAATGATAAAACGATGGGTTGCCTCCCATCTAGCGCTTTATTTATTGTCGTGGCTCGACGTAGTTACCTCGAGTACTCAGACTTCGTCGAGGTAAATGGTGGATCGTTTTCTGAAAGGATTTAGACGACAATGAGGCTTACCTGTGGGCATGCGATCTTCTTCAAGATGGTTCATACGTTTCCCCGGAGAGTCTCCAATTATATCATCAATAGTCCAACCCATAGCTCTCTTGTATCTCTTCAGAGCAGAGATGAGAGCCTCTACGTGCTGTTCACTTAAATCATCTGCACTCTCCGGAAGTATATTTCTACTTTCCAAGAACACATACCTTAGATAATCGGGGAGCTCTTGTGATTCTAGCATTGGTGGCTCATTAATGAAAGTCTTCGCTGTTGGTGACGGTTGATTCTTGGGATCACAATCCGGTTGCTTAGGAGTATACGACTCTATTTCTATTAGAGCACCCATAAGTTCTTCATTATCCTCATGCTCAATTTTTAGTGGCTCAACAGTAGGCTGTTTCTCTATAGATAATACTTTCATATCCTCATGATGAACATCAGCTGCAGATAACTCATTCATATCGCTGGGCTGCTTCATTGTTTTGCATATATCAAACCGTACCACTTCGTCATTAATTCGAAACAAAAGCTCATTATCTTTCATGTCAATAAGCACACTTCCAGTTGCAAGGAAGGGATGTCCCAAGATGATGGGAACTTCAGAATCCTCCTTACAATCCAGAATAACGAAGTCGGCAGGAAATATGAATGAAGAAACCTTCACCAACACATCATTCAAGATACCCACAGGTCATTTTACCGACCTATCAGCCATCACCAGCCTCATATTGGTTGGTGTAGGGTCTCCCAACCCCAACTTTCTGTAGATAGATAGTGGCATCAAATTGATGCTAGCTCCTAAATCGCACAATGCCTTAGCAAAATCCAACGATCCAATTGTGCAAGGAATAGTGAAAGCTCCAGGATCTGCCTTCTTTTGAACTAGCGATCTTGTAGCGATTGCACTACAATGATGAACATTATCCGCCAAGTCATAACTTGCTGCCCGCTTCTTTGTCAAGAGATCCTTCATAAATTTTGCATACCCAGACATTTGTTCAAGTGCCTCCACCAATGGAACATTAATGGTGAGCTGCTTTAACATATTCATGAATTTGCTGAACTTTGTGTCATCCGCCACCTTCTTCAATCTTTGGGGAAAAGATGGTGGTGGGTATGGAAGTGTTCTCTCCACGGTTTTCTTCTCCTCTTGCTTCCGTTTTTCCACTTTTTCAGGCTGCACAGTGCTGGATGTGGCGTCCTTAACGTCAGGAGTAGTAGCTGGGGTATCTTCTCCTTTTGCGTTGTCATCTATGTCCGCAACTTCGTCAATCACTTTCTTGCCTTTTGCTGAAGTTTCCAGCACCTTACCACTTCTGGTAGTGATGGCCATGCATGACCCATCATTCCTTGGGTTTTGCACAGTATCGCTAGGTAAGGTGCCGGCTTTTCTTTGGTTGAGTGCTGCTGAAAGTTGACTGAATTGCTGCTCTAGTTGTCTTATTGCAATGAAATATGAGTTAACCAACTGATTCATTGAAGACAAATCATTCTTCACCTCGGTTACGCCCATATTGGTTGCCTCTACTCCTTTCAGCAGCTTGGCCATCATATCTTCCATAGACATCTTTTCAGAACCAGACGCCTCAGCCTCATAATTTCTAGGAGGAATATACACACCACTCCTGTCTGAATTATTCTTCCAACTACCATGATCACGGTCCTTGTATCCAGATTCATTATAATAGTTCCGACCTTGGTTTCCTTAGGCATTGCCTCGGAAACCCCCTTGATTGTTCAAGTAGTTGGCTTCTTCCTCAGAATCAGATTCATCTCTTCTATGTGGTCCAACGGCCTTAACTTTTTCGGTCTTCCCTGATAATAGATGCTTGGTAAGAAGATCCATTTGCGTCTTCATGTGAGCCATATCTTGATCGCGTTCCTCTTCTCTTCTCCTTTGTTCTGCAGTCATGCCAATAGATAAAGTAGGGATTGCTACCTCAGAATCCCTGGTATGCCAAGCTCTACTTTGCTTTGTCATTCGGTCTAGCATATTGCTTGCCTGAACAAAGGTGAGGTCCATAAATGATCCTCCAGCCGCATTATCAACCACTGGCTTAGTCACTGAATTCAAGGCTCTATATAATATCTCCATCAAGTGGACATTGGTCATATGATGGTTTGGGCACCGCATTAGCTTCGTCTTGAACCTCTCCCATGTTTCGTGGAGAGCTTCAGTTGGAAGCTGTCGAAAATTGATGATCTCATCTCTCAACTGTGCTCTTTTGGATGGCGGAAAGAATCTTTCTAGGAAAGCGTCTCTCAATTGCCTCCAATTTGTAATAGAATCAGGAGTCAGCCCATTCAACCACATAGTTGCCTCCCCAGACAGAGACAATGGAAATAGACGTAATCGAATTACATTCTGTCCAACGCCAGGATTGTCAAATGACTTGCATGTAGAAATAAAGTTGATCAGATGCATATTCGGATCATCGCCTGCTAGTCCACCAAATAATCCCTTGAGTTGCAAAAGCTGAATCATGGTGCTAGTGATATTGAACTTTGCTCCAGGTGCCAAGGGAGGAAGAATAATAGCTCCTGTGGAACCAGCTTCGTCAAGATCATCTTCATCATCATCGAACAGCATTGGTACAGTTCGACGTTCAGGCCTATATCTTGCTTGACGATCTCTTCTGTTTGCTGGTGTCGCCATCTCAGCAGTATGGCGTGGGTTTAGTAGCTCTTCATCGCCTAGATCCTCATCGTCAGGATTTGTTGATCGCCTACGGTTATCAATATTTTGTTGATGCACTTGAGCAGCCATCTTTTTAATTTCACGTTGTGCCTCCATTGATGCACTGAATAAACCTAAAAAAAAAAAACAACAACTAAAAGTAAAAGTATGAGAATCTTTGACCAAGGGGTCTAGTAATTATCATGGACTTGATTGACACTTGTATTCCCCGGCAACGGCGCCAATTTTTGATAACGCTCAATCTACAGCTCTCGTTTGAGTGTAAAGTGGTCGTTAGCAAATATAGAACCCAACCTGGGTTGGGTGTCGATCCCACAGGGAATAGCTTGGCCAACAAGTAAGTAAAATTAATAGACTTTTGGTGCAAGTCTCGTAAGAAGGGGGGGATTGTAATGTGTAACCAAAACAATAAAGTAAAAGCTGAAAATAGCAAAGTAAAAAGAGAAAGAGATTGTTACGTTGGTTGTAAACAATGAGAATTGAAGCGTTGGGGTTATGTCCACCTTCAGAGGTATACGTCTCTATTGGCTATGAGTGTGTAGAGTCTTGACATGCAATTGCTTATAGAGAATTGTAGTCGATGGTAAATCCAAGCGTCTCTCGACCTAAACAAGGACTATTTCACTTTAACTCTCTCGAGCTTAAAGCGTGTCTAGCGGTACGAATTCTCCAAGAGGTTAGTCCAGTTACGGCACTAGCTTTTTAATAGGAAAGGGTGTCCTACTACCTTTACATTATCTCTTTTCTAGACAAATAACCTTTCTCTCGAACAAGTTAAATGTTAGACTGGCGTTATTCTATGCGTCTGCAGCCACAAGAATTTGCATTAAGATGAAGAGAATAATGATATAAGCAATATACGTGTCTCGAACTCACAAACTCACAGCAATAGATAGTATCTCATTCGGCTTCCATAACCCCAATAGAGAAGTTTAGTTACCCATGAGTGCGAAGGAGATCACGATTTGCATTGTTATTGTTGAGTAATGGCGTGTGGATTAGGTGATAGGCGTGTGGCGTGATTCCTTAGCAAGTAACGATTCTCTTGTTGTGGAATAGAAGAATAGAAGAATAGATTAGAAGTGTTTGTGGTGGAAGATGAGAAGGATGGAAAAAAATTAATTGTTGAAGAATGAATGTTTCTCTCCACTAAGGGAGGAATGTGTTGTGGAATGAATAAAAATCTCTAGCATGATAGGGTATTTATAATACTCCTATCCTACTCCTACTAAGCTAATGAAATAAATAACCAAATCCTAATAGACTAATGAAATCCTTAACCCAAATGTACTAGGGTAAGGTTACAATATCATAATCCAAGTAGAATAGCGAAATACATAACCTAATTGTACTAGGTTAATGTATCTTTGTAAAAATCCAGCTTTGTGTCTGTAAGTCCCCAAAGTCTTTAGAAATGCTGTTTTAGTCCTGGACAGATTTTCCATGCAGTCCCCAAAGTATTTAGAAATGCTGTTTTAGCCCGGGATAGATTTTCCATGCAGCAGATTTGGTCCTTTAGGCGTCCAGCTCCTTTCTACTTCGTTTGTGAGCTTTCTTTTGCGTCAAGTAAGCCATAAAATGCTGTATTTTGCATCATTTATACCTGAAACTTTCCTAATCATGTTTGTTAGCTCATTTACAGGAAAAAGGACTAAAAGTGCATGAAATATATAATTTGTTCTCAAAACTAGGCTAAAATATGGGCAAAATATATTGATATAGGCGTGTAAATTCGCCTATCATCACTCATCGACGTATAGAGTTGCGAGATTTGGGGTCGAGTTTGGTGTTGTTGAGGTTTTGCTCGTTGGTCGAGGTTTAATTCACGGATTTGAAATGCAAATCTATTCTGTTCATCCAAATAATATTTGAATCAGAAAAGCTTTTGAGTTTCGATCGGGAGTATTGGAATTTCTGGTTTTATCTACTTTTGTATCTCGTCACCGGGATTGGACTTTGGTACTTCATCGGGTGTCGTTCCTATTTTGGGAATTAGTTTTTCGTTGGTCTTAATCACTTTTGTGGTTCAAATTCTTTAATATCGGTGTTGGGATTCGTCACTATTGATGTTTTGTTCCAAGTTCTGAAGTCCGGGCCTTCTTAAATGTTATTATCAATGAAATCGACTATTGAAAGGTCCAATTCTACTCTTTTCCTCTTCTATGTTATTGTTTACTACGCTTTGGTGTTTGGATTAAGCTTCGGGTGTTGTTTGATACTTGTTGGTAATGAATGCATGTTGTCTTGATTGGTGATAGGTTGTTATTTTGATATTGACTCGTTGTTTAATTTCGTTGAAAAGTGATTGTGGGTCGTTGAGATGGAAATGGTGAATTGTGAAAATTTAGTATAAAAATGAAAATTGGGGCGGAATTGAGAATTTGATAAAATGGTAAATTTGGATTGATTAAAGACTTTTGGTTTAATTTGATTTAAATATAAATATGGTTGAAATGCAGTAGTATCATGATAAGACCGGCAAAAGCGTAGGTAAACGTAGGACGGGTAGGCAAATTTAGGAATAACAATTTGTTGGAGTGTTTGAATAAGTGCATGAATGTTACTTTTTACTTTATTGCACGAAAAGTTTAAATTGTACTCATTTGGCCGGGGAATGCCCCGAAGGATTTAAATTGATTTATTCGGGGAATGCCCCGAAGTATCTTGTACTTGGAAGATGTTCATGGTGAAGGCCCGAGGCGTCGGGTGAAGCGGTAGAGCGTAGTATAGGATTAGTCTAGGGTAGAATAGATTTATATTTCCGCATTATTTATTTTTGGACTGTATAATTGGACTGGACTTTACATTTTTGGATTGTTTTGTTTTGTTTATTGTTTGATTATTTTGCGTACTTTTGTGTGGTTTATACATTTCGTAATGCCAAAATAGTCGATACACTTTACCAAGCGACCGTGGTTGAACCACGGGATCGAGGGGTGCCTAACACCTTCCCCTCGGTCAACAGAATTCCTTAGCCGGTGTCTCTGTTCGCAAACCAGTTTAAAGAGCCAAATGGTTTTTGAAAAGCATTTTTCCAATGGTGACTTGGCACACCAGATTATGCCAAGTGATGACTCTGAGTAAAAAATGTAAATAATCCTTTTCCGAAACAAATTTTCATTTCTTGTCATTTAAATAATAAAACCCTTTCGAACATTAAAATTATAACCATTTTTTTGGAGTACGTAAAAAGGGGTGTGACAGCTCTAGCGACTCTGCTGTGAAAAATGACAAGTTTTCAGAATTCGAGCTATTTTTGGAGTCGTATCGGCTTTGTTTGGCATTACGAGTGTATAAGCATTGTTTGTGGTTATTGTTTGTGTTATCTTCGCTTTGTGCATTTTTGTGCTCTTTGTTTATAGTATTTATCCTATGTGTTACCGCTTTATATCTGTCATCATGAGTCCACCCCCGGCCTTCTTTCTGCAACAAGTCCGTAGTACACGTGTTGTACACAACCTCTAGTTGAGTCACCCTAATTTTATGGGGGGAGCCGTCGGTGTTATAGAGTAGGTGGAAAGCAAAGCAGCCACTATCGACCATAAGCTCTCCCAAACAGCCTGGTTAGTGAACCACAATGCAGGTCAGCCTTTAGGTCTTGCTTATGTGCATCATACGGAGACCTAGCGGGACCCACATGGCCCTTTGTAGGAGACTCACCTCTAAAGCATCTCTACGTACTAACTGTCGCATCTTTAAGGGTAACGTGGTCGTTTGACGGACTGATCTAAAAAAAAATTGTTAAGAGTAAGGTGCGTTGGCAAAAACAAAAAATAAAAAAAATAAAAAAGTGAGTCGAGAAAAAAAAAGGGAGGAATTTTGTAGTTTATTTTAGAATTCTTTATGGCTTTGGTTCTTCACAATCCAAAAACTCAAAAAGATTTTTTTACGTTTTGCATTTGTCTTCTCAAAGTACCATAAATTTAAAAAAAAAAAAAAAAATTTGTTTGCCTCTTCTACTTATTTGTCAAAGACAAAAATACCAAAAAGATTTTTTTTCATAATTGGTGGTGTCAGTGTCTAGCTGAAAATCCAAAAGTTTTTTTTCGTTTGTTTTGGTAGTGTCTCTTAAGTTAGGGTCAATTTATTAGTTAATCGTTAATTGTCCAATCTGGATGAACTACGCATACGTGATTCCCTTCCCTTGGGTTGGGATATGTAGGCAACCCTCTGTGGGTCCGGTAATTCTTTGTGTTGGCCTTGGTCTTAGTATTAGCCTACGTCTCTCGCCCCGTAATCTAGAGTTGTTTGCCAAGTAGACTGATTTCGCTCAGTTCTTTTGTTCATCAAATTGGAGTCATGAATGTGGGCTGTCCCATCGACATATGTTTGCGTCAAAAATCCCAAGGGTTGGAAATTTTCTACTCCTGTCAAATTTTTGAGATAACGTCTTACATGATGGATTTGTCCACCAAGTCTAGAGTTCTGATGGTTGGCAAGGTGCCTAAAAATTTAATCAAATGGTGGGAAATGTTTAACTATGTTGATCAGCAGAAACTGGTTAAAATATTAGGTGATCTTACGGAACTTCTGCATGTTACCCCTCGTCCAGATTTAATAGAGGCTTTGTTGACCTTTTGGGATCCAAGTAGTTCGGTGTTCAAGTTTGGGGAATGTGAAATGAATCCTACTTTGCCAGAAATATCCGATTTGTTGCATTTGCCCTATATCGAGAAGGATATGATCTGATTGCAAAATCACACTGGCGTGAGATTTTTGCAATTTTGTGGTTTAAAAAGTAAGGGTATCCGTTTGGGTTGTTTAAGTGATTCGTGGGTTTCCTTATATTTTTTGTTCGCTAGATTCGGGCCCTCGAAAGGTTTTGATTGCTTTTGGGATGAATTTCATGTGACTAAGGAGAAGTGGGAGAGAAAGCGTCTTGAAGTCTTCACCCTCGCTTTGTTAGGTACTTTAGTGTTTCCACTACAAGAAAGACGTATTAATACCCGTTTGAAATCTGTGGTGATGGCCCTATTTCATAAGGATCGAAACGACAAAGCCATTAATCAAAAGGGCAGGTTCACTCTTATACCAATGATCTTAACAAAAATATATAAGGCTTTAACCGAAGTGACGGAGGGAAGGAGATTTTTTGAGGGCAGTAACCTGATATTGCAGATATGGGTGATGGAGCATTTGCATGCTCCTTCTGTAGTTAGACCAGACGTGGTAGGCCGTTGTATTCCCAATCAAGTGAAAGCCATGGACTCCAGGTTGCGTTTGGATAAATTCTCGCTACCCGTGGGAGTCGAGGTTTGGATTGAATTTCTTGAATCAAGAACCAGAGATAACATTTTGTGGACTTATCTGTGGCTTCACCCAAAGATAGTATTGTTGGGATGTCAGACGCAGTTCCCTTTAGTTATGTTAGGGCTCAATTGCACTAGACCATACAGTCCTTCTAGGGTAATGCGCCAGTTAGGTAGGCTGCAGGACGTGCCACCAGCAATGGATCTTCTGAAGGATGTTGAGTACTTCAAGGACAAAGCCTCAGCTGAGAGCAAGTATGAGCAGTTTTGGAAGCATGCAACAAAGCTGGGTGTGGACACACTCAAAGAAAGTTTGGATAATTCGGGATGCACTCAAGGATATGGGGTTTGGATTTGATCTATCCCTTGGGGTATCAGTCAACCCTTACCAGCGCAGCTTAGAGGGAGAATATAGGAAGACTGCATAGTAGACGACCATCAGGATGAAAGTGTAGGGTCCGAAGTGGAAACACTGAGAGTTCAGTTAGCAGATTTGTTCAAGATGGTAGAAAGGTGTCAGAATGATCTTTCCAAGTGCACTCCTCATGAATCAGGAACACGGGCCCGAAGCTTCCTCCCCGGTATCAGGGTGTCTTTACAAGACATGCTACAAAGTTTAAATGGGAGAAAGAGAACTTCAGAGGCAGGTCCATATCAGCCAGGGTCATCACGCGGAGCACCAGTCTGAAAGAGCACTTCTTATCTTTATTTAGTTTGAGTCTTTTATGTGTCTGTCATTGTAGGGTGGTGTCGGTTTTAAGTCGAAGTCAAGTTGTTTTTGGTATTAGAGTCTTTATTAGTAATTTCACCTATGTCGTCTTAGGGGTCTATAATGTTGTTTCGTATTTGTTGTTTAGTTTTAAAGTGGTCCCAAACTTTTGTACGTTTTGTTGTTTTCTTTCTTCAAAATGTTATGATGCTTCGTCCTTCCTTGGTTTGTTTATTTTTGTTTTCGCAAAAAAAAATGCAAAAAGATTTTCGTCAATTCTTTTGACAAATTGTTATTTTCTTTTCTTCTTAAAGTTTCAAGGAAAAGAATGAAAAAAGAGTTTAATTGGCCATTTTGGCAAGACTGCCCGAACTACGCAAGATCTGATTCATGTACAACATGATACGTAGGCAACCTACTTTTGGGTTCGATCTAATCATTTTGTTTCGTTGTTTTTCATTATTTTTCCTCTTTTAAGAAAAAACAAAAGCCATAAAGAATGATAAAATAAAGGTAGATAATGAGATAAAGGAGAAGAACAGAGATGGATACGGAATAATAATAATAATAATAATAAGTGTAGATAAAAAAAAATAGTGTAGACAAAAATCAGGATGATGTTAAAATGACCTCGCTACCCTCAAAATATGGTAGAAATGAACATGAATTTAGGACAATTTTACCAATGTGATTCCCATGTTCGTTGTGTGCCCTAATACTAACGGATGTCGTCTTTGATGAGCATGTTCTTTCAGATAATAGTGGTAGGTTTGTAGCACTCTAGCTAGCTACCCATACTTCACTAGATCCAAAGCAAAGCTCGCCATGGCTAGCAGGGAGATTGAAAATTCGCTCATTGACCCAGATCAGGATCACAGGGAAGAAAGTTCTGAACACAATGATGAGGTAGTAAGACTCAGGCAACAATTGATAGATTTAAACTAGGGATGGGCCAGCGGAATGTCTCCTCTCCCGCTCCCTGAAAGTCTTGGGAATATCTCTAATTGCCCACCGCTCTCTCAGGCGCAATTCTCCGCTCCTACTGAGTCACTTGAGCACATGCCAGGATTCACTCCGCGACATTATTATCATGGCAGTTCTGGTGTGCCCTTGGCAGCTCCCCAATCAAGACCCGCTGCTCATCCAGCGCCACCGATCACACCAGTATTCGTGGCTCTGCTACCACTTGAAACTCCCATATATGCTGTGCGTCCCACAATGAGGCTTCCTAGGTCTGCCAGTGATCCAGTACTGAAGGTTCCAGATAGTCAGTGTTATGCCCCGGAGCCTACATTGCAAATGAATGAGCCGTATGGGTATACTCAGCCACCTTCATTTCCATTTGATACGAAGAAACCTGTCGCAACAGAGGAACAGTATATCATAGCCCAGAAATTGAAAAGTTTAGAATAGGCTATGAGGAATTTACAAGGAATCGGAGATTATAGAAGTGTTTCCTATAAAGATCTTTGCATGTTCCCAGACATCAACCTTCCCCTATTTTAAGATGCCTAAGTTTGAGAAGTATGCAGGACACGGTGATACCGTGGCACACTTAAGACGTTATTGCAACCAGTTGAGGGCTGCAGGAGGAAAGGAAGAACTGCTCATGGCCTTCTTTGGAGAGAGTCTTTCAGATCTGGCCTCAGAATGGTTTATAGATCGAGACATCGATAAATGGAACAGCTCGTATGATTTGGCTTCTGAATTTGTTCAACATTTTCAGTACAATATCGACCTGATTCCGGAAGAAAAATCCTTGGTCAACATGAAGAAAAAGAGCACTGAAGGTTTTAGGGAATACGCGATAAGGTGGCGTGAACAGGCTGCCAAGGTAAAGCCTCCAATGAAAGAAAGTAAGTTGGTAGAAGTTTTCATTCAGGCGCAGGATGAGACCTATTTTCAACATTTACTTCCGGCAATGGGAAAATCTTTTATAAAAGTCCTCAAAATGGGAGAGATGATAGAGGACGGAATTAAGAACGGCCGAATAGTGAGTTTTGCCACATTAAAAGCCATCACGCAAACGATTCAAGGTGGATCTGGCGAATTTGGAGGTAGAAAGAAAAAAGAGGATGTGGCGACTGTCGTAGTTAGAACCCATTCCTATCCCAAAAGACCACCTCACCCCTATCCCCAATCCCAAGCCTAAGTCTACGCCCAAGCTCCATATATTCCTCCCCACTATTACTACCCTCCACAAAACCCTTCATATTCTATTACGCTACCCCCATACCAAGTATATAGCGCACAACCATGCCCAAACCCCTTCTTACCCGCAATGGCGCGCGCAAGCTCCACAAAATTGCCTATTCACTCCACCAAATTACCAAAACCCCTCCAGACCCAGTTTTCAGCCTAGGCCCGAGTATAAGAAGGAGAAGGCGGTCAAAAATCAATTCACACCTCTTGGGGAGTTATATGCTAGCTTGTTTGATAGGTTGAGAAAGTTGAAGGTTTTAAGCCCAATTCAAGGAAGGCTTTTAAATCCACCACCGAGGAATCTCGATTATTCTTTAAGGTGTGCGTACTGTTCTGATATATCAGGCCGTGATATCGAGAAATGCTGGCATTTAAAGAGAGCTGTCCAAGATTTAATTGACACAAATCAGATGCTGGTCCAGGCACCGGAGGGTCCAAACATTAACCAGAATCCACTGCCAACCCATGCTGAAGCCAATATATTAGAATTGATATATGATGGGAAAGAGTCTTCGGGGGGTTATAAGCCTATTGTCAAGATACAGACCATTGAGGAGAAATCGGTGAATGTAGCAGAGTCTTTAAAAGCAATGTCATTGAATCAGGAAGGAATGAGAGAAGATAAATCCTAAAAAAGCACAAAGAAACCCTTGATCACAGTACAAGGCACCAGAAGGTATGTTGATTTAAGTTAGGATAAACCTAAGTTGACAGTGGTGGGAGCTCTAAGTCAGCCCATCTTGACGGTGCAAGGAGCGCTGGCAGCGCCTATTGTCCTCAAACCGGTGACCCAATCCCCAATAGTTGATATAAAAAGGGTTCCCTGGAATTATGGGAGGACTGTGATGACCTATCACGGGAAAAAAGTAATGGAAGATGTAGATGAGATAGGGGGTTTGACTAGGTCAGGAAGATGCTTCATGCTTGAAAGCTTAAGAAAGTCCAAGCCAACGGTAAGAGGACCGTCATCTATCAAAAATCCTATCACCAAAGAAGAATCCAAAGAATTTTTGAAAAAGATGAAATTGCCAGAGTATTCAATATTAGACCAGTTGAAGAAAACCCCTGCTCAAATTTCCCTTTTATCTTTGCTGTTGCACTCCAAGGAGCATCGTGATATTTTACTGAAGGTATTAAATGAAGCATATATTCCAAGGGAGATTACAATCAACCAACTTGATAAAATGGTTGGAAAAATCTTTGAGGTCAATCGGATCAGCTTTTCTGACGATGAATTGCCTGTTGAAGGTACAGGGCATAACTGGGGCCTTTACATTACAGTGAAGTGTGAAGATTTCTACGTCACTCATGTCATGATTGATGGAGGTTCAGGTGCAAATATTTGCCTTATTTCTACTTTGCAAAAGTTGAATATTGGTGCTGACAGGATCAGGCCCAACAATGTATGTGTTAGGGCTTTCGATGGTGCAAAATCAAATTCCATTGGCAAAATAGAACTAATGTTGACCATAGGGCCTGTTGAGTTCACCATAGAGTTTCAAGTATTGAATGTAGAATCCTCTTACAATATGTAGTTGGGAAGGCCGTGGATCCACAAGGCCAAGGCGGTTGCATCTACACTACATCAAATGATTAAGTTTGAGCATGACAGGCAAGAAGTAGTTATTCACGGTGAAGGAGATTTGTCAGCCTACGAAGATTCTCCCTTGTCTCTTATTGAAGAAAATAACGTAGAGGAGACATTCGTCTATCAAATTTTTGATACAGTGCCAGTGAATCGTATACTTGAATGGAAGGCTATACCGGGACCGCAATTGTCTTCTGCTTCTATCATGATGGTGAGTGAACTTTGGAAATATGAATTTGAGCCAGGAAAGGGTTTGGGAACGTCTCTGCACGGTATAGTTCATCCCATATGTCTGAGTGAGAATGTGGGTATGTTTGGTCTGGGATTTGAGCCTACAGCTGAAGATCTAAAGAAAGCCAAGGGAAGGAAAAAGGAAATATGGTCACTCCCTCGCCCGATGCCACTACTCAGTGAATCATTTGTTATGAGTGGTGCCACGAAGCATGTGGAATTTGAAGTTGAATTGGTTGAAGACTTCCAGAATCTTTTTATTAAAGTTGATATGGTCGAAGCAGGAGAAGGTACCAGTATGGCAGACGTGCAATTCATAGGTCCAGCTGCCTGGCTCAATAATTGGGAAGTCACTCCTCTCCCCATCATGAGGGAGTTTTGGTAGTTTATTTTGTTTTTCTTTCTATTTATCCGAGTTATTTCAGGGTTGTAATTTAGATTTTAGTTTGTGTATGTTATGTTGGCATCTATGTTTAAACCCTTCTATCTTTTTATTTAATAAATGTAATGTCCCTCTTGTTTCGTGTCTAATATATTTTGTTTTTCTTTTCTTACACAGTTCTCTTTATGCTGATTCTAATGACATGACATGCATGCAAATTTTTCAGCCTGATCTTAAAATCTAAACTAATCAAGATGTAATGAATCAGGATGGGGAATATGATGAAGAAGAAGCACTAGAAGAAATAAGCAAAGAGTTGAAACAGTTTGAAGACAAATCGAATACTAATTTAAATGAGACTGAGACAATAAATCTAGGAGATCAAGAAGATCTTAGGGAAACTAAAATCAGTGTACATGCTTTGCCACAGCTAAAAGATGGAATGATTCAAGCATTAATTGATTATAAGAATGTCTTTGCATGGTCTTATGATGATAGGTCTAGTTTGAGCACTGAATTAGTGGCTCACAAATTGCCAACTGATCCCGCGTTCCCTCCTGTCAAACAGAAGTTGAGGAAGTTTAAAACTGATGTAAGTATTAAAATCAAAGAGGAAATCATGAAGCAACTTGAAGCCAAAGTAATTCGAGTAGCTCACTATCCCATATGGTTATCCAATGTTGTTCCCGTACCAAAGAAAGATGGCAAAATTTGAGTGTGTGTTGATTACCGTGATTTGAATAGAGCAAGTCCGAAAGATGATTTTCCACTGCCCAACATCCACATTTTGTTAGACAACTATGCCAAACACGAGGTTTCCTCTTTTATGGATTGCTATGCCGGATATCACCAGATCATTATGGATGATGAAAACACGGAGAAGACATCTTTTATCACACCATGTGGAACTTATTGTTATCGAGTGGTGCCGTTCGGTTTGAAGAATGCTGGAGCAACATAAATGAGAGCCATGACCACTATGTTTCATGATATGATGCATAAGGAGATTGAGGTCTACGTGGATGATGTGATTATTAAGTCAAAAAGTCAGGACGACCATGTTAAAGATTTAAGAAAGTTCTTTGAAAGTCTTCGCAGGTATAATCTCAAACTCAACCCGGCAAAATGTGTATTTGGAGTTCCATTTGGAAAGCTGTTGAGGTTTGTAGTCAGCCGTCGGGGAATTGAATTGGATCCTTCAAAAATCAAAGCCATTCAGGATTTGCCCCCGCCCAAGAATAGAACAGAGGTGATGAGTTCGCTTGGTAGACTGAACTACATTAACAGGTTTATTGCTCAACTCATAACCACTTGTGAGATTATATTCAAGTTGTTGAAAAAGAGTGCTGCGGTAAAATGGACTGAAGAATGTCAGGAAGCGTTCGATCGAATCAAGAGATATTTGTCAAATCCGCATGTGCTGGTACCCCCGAAACCTGGTAGGCCTTTGATCTTATATTTATCAGTCATGGATAATTCTTTCGGTTGTGTCCTGGGTCAACATGATGTCACAGGCAAAAAGGAGCAGACTATTTATTATCTTAGTAAGAAGTTTTCCGCATATGAGGCCAGGTATACTCTTTTTGAAAGGACGTGTTGTGCCCTAACTTGGGTGGCACAGAAGTTGAAGCATTATCTCTCATCCTATACTACTTATCTCATCTCCCGCATGGATCCTTTAAAATATATCTTTCTGAAGCCTATGCCAACGGGTCAATTGGCAAAGTGGAAAATATTGCTTACCGAGTTCGACATTGTATATACGACTTGAACTGCCATGAAAGCCCAAGCCTTGGCAGATCATCTTGCTGAGAACCCCATCGATGAAGAGTACGAGCCATTAAAGACATATTTTCCTGACGAAGAGTGTCGTGTGTCGATCAAGTTGTTATAGATGCTGATCCAGGTTAGAGTTTATTCTTCGATAGAGCTGTCAATATGAAAGGAGTCGGAATAGGTGCGGTTCTTATCTCTAAATTGGTACAACATTTCCCGGTGACAGTACAACTTCGATTCTACTGTACTAACAATATGGCAGAGTATGAAGCCTGCATTCTTGGTTTGAGGTTAGCCGTTGATATGGGAGTCCAGGAATTATTGGTGTTGGGAGATTCAGATTTGCTCGTCCATCAAATTCAAGGCGATTGGGAGACTCGAGATTTGAAGCTCATCCCGTATCGACAATGCTTGTGGGAGCTATGTCAACGGTTTGTGTTAGTAAAATTTAGGCATATTCCAAGGATTCGTAATGAAATTGCTGATGCTTTAGCTACTCTGTCTTCAATGCTCCAACATCCTGACAAAGCCTACATCGATCCAGTGCATATATAGAGTCGTGATCAGCATGCTTACTGTAATGAGATTGAAGAAGATCTCGATGAAGAACCTTGATTCTTGGATATCAAGCGGTACATTCAGTCAGAAGAATACCCAGCATATGCCACCAACGATCAAAAGAGGGCTATTAGGCATTTGGCTAGTGGATTTTTCTTATGTGGGGGAATCTTATATAAGAGAACCCCAGATCTGGGACTTTTGAGGTGTGTAGATGCAAGAGAAGCCTTGGAAATCATGGTTGAAATACACTCTGGAGTATACGGGTCGTATATGAACGGTTATGTCTTGTCAAAGAAGATTCTTTGAGCAGGTTATTACTGGCTTACTATGGAAAGAGATTCTATTCAATTTGTTCGAAAGTGTCACCAATGTCAGGTATATGGTGATCTGATATGTTCTCCTCCTATTGAGTTGCATGCAGTGGCCACTCCATGGCCATTCCTGGCTTGGGGAATGGATGTGATTGGACCAATTGAGCCAAAGGCATCAAATGGGCATAGATTCATTTTGGTAGCCATTGACTACTTCACAAAGTGGGTAGAAGCAGTAAATTTCAAGGCAGTGACAAAGAAGACTGTGGTAGATTTTGTTCATGCCAATATCATTTGTAGATTTGGAATTCCTAAGATGATCATTACAGACAATGCTGCCAATCTCAATAGTCATTTGATGCAAGAAGTATCTCAACAGTTTAAGATCGCGCATCAAAATTCTAATCCATATCGCCCAAAGGCCAATGGTGCTGTAGAAGCCGCCAATAATAATATAAAAAAGATACTGGAAAAATGGTACAAGGGTCTAGACAGTGGCATGAAAAATTGTCGTTTGCATTGCTAGGTTATCGCACCACTGTTCGCACTTCAACAGGGGAAACTCCATATTTATTGGTGTATGGGACAGAAGCAGTCATCCCTGCAGAAGTTGAAATTTCCTCTCTTCGAGTCATTGAAGAAACAGAGATTGATGATGACGAATGGGTAAGAACCCGACTAGAACATTTGAGTTTGATTGAGGAAAAAAGGCTAACGTCTATGTGTCATGGCCAGTTGTATCAGAGGAGGATGGCTCGAGCATATAACAAAAAGGTTCGTCCCAGGAATTTTGAAGTTGGTCAGTTGGTATTGAGACGTATCCTTCCTCACCAGGTTGAAGCAAAAGGCAAGTTCTCCCCTAACTGGCAAAGTCCCTTCGTTGTGAAGAAAGTATTGCCCAATTGAGCCTTATATTTGACAGATATTGAAGGCAAAATAGAAGAAATGGCTATCAATGCTGATGTGGTCAAAAGATACTATGCATGATATTTGATCCTTCGTTGAGTTTATTGCATGTTTAGTACTTGCATTTTTGAAGATTGATATGATGAAGGCATTTTATTCTTCTATCCAAACATTGTGTCATCCTTTGTTTACCCATTTGAGCTTCGTTTTATTTTTCTTTTATATCCCTCTTTTGGAATCAAAATAGAGTCAAAGATAAGTGTCAAGAAAATAAGAATAAAAGAAAGATTTCAAAAAAAAAAAACAAATCAAATTAGAATAAAGAACAAGTTGATGGAACTACGTGCGACCTGATTCTCCTCTACGTAGGCTGCCCTATTTCGGGCTCGGTCCAACCAAATAAAGATCTAAGATTCACCCAGTCAACAAAGCTGGGGCATGAGTTAATGTGTTGTTTGAGTCGATTCCAAAAGTTGTAAGTCCCACCCCCACATCAAGCATCGTTTGAGCCCCTTACCATCTTTTCTAACCTTGACCAAAAGTTAAGTTACAACCAAAGAAAGTCCTTCAGATCAATTTTTGCTAATGTTAAGGCTAAATATGCAATGGATATGATGATACATTGTGAGGTACAGTTCGTCTCCCTCAGCATAAGAAATCAGGAAAGAAATACAAAAATGAGAGAGTCTTATTGGTGAAAACCCCCGTGGGCATCATAAGGCAATGGTGAGTTGATAGAAATTAAAATGAGAGAGTCTTATTGGTGAAAACCCTCACGGGCACCGTTAGGTGATGGAGAGTTCAAGAGGAAAGCGAAAAGTGAAAAGAAAGAGATTTGTCGACGAGAGTCTTTTAAGATGTCATCAATCGAATGTGTTGTATGAGTCCAATGGATTTGAAGAAGCGTCTCAGCGGCAAATGCACGAACTCAACAACAAATGGGGAGTTTGGATAGGAAGATTAGGCAGCTCAATCCAAAATGCATGTCATACTCATTGGAGTTGGTTGTCGTATTCAGATAAGTTTTCTTTTAAATATGGGACATTGCTCTTTTCTTTCATTTACATATTCATGCTTTTTGTCTTTTTATGTCATTTATCAAAATAAAGTCACAATCATTTCTTTACATTTTAAGTCAAGTTTGTGTCAAAAAAAGCGAGAAAGGATTTCAAAATTTACTACCAGTCTTTTCAATTATATGAGGAAAAGCCAAGGAACAACACAGGAAAGAAATATGATCGTAATTCAACACGAAACAAAGGAATTCTATCAACCGACAAGCTGTTGGATTCGTGGAAACATTCAGATTTGGGAAAAGGGTGCACCTCATAGGCATGGTAAAATGGAAGCCCATTGTTCGAGTCGGAACTCACTTCCCTCAATATGGATCCGGGTCAATGATGCGGCAAGAAAGGGCAAGTGTTAGAGATTTGGAACAAAGATGAAAGGAACGAGCGCTGGGCAGATACCTGAGAAGCCAAGATCTGCAAGCCACCACTAAGTTTTTAACTGACAAATTTTCTTTGTTGATATAGGGGCAAATTCGCTTCACTTAATTCAGCTGTCATTGAAAATGCACATCCAAGGGATTTTACATTCTGTTCAGGACCCTACTGAAAAATGGGATTTTACTTTCTGTTCAGGACCCTCCTGAAAAATGGGATTTTACTTTATGTTCAGGACCCTGAAAAATGGAATTTTACTTTCTGTTCAGGACCCTCCTAAAAAATGAGATTTTACTTTATGTTCAGGACCCTCCTAAAAAATGAGATTTTACTTTCTTGTTCAGGACCCTCCTGAAAAATGGAATTTTTCTTTCTATTCAGGACCCTCCTGAAAAATGGGATTTTACTTTCTGTTCAGGACCCTCCTGGAAAATGGGAATTTACTTTCAATTCAGGACCCTCCTGAAAAATGGGACTTTACTTTCTGTTCAGGAACCTCCTGGAAAATGGGACAACGCTTTAAAAAATGAAATACTACTCTACTATAATTTTTGTTTGGCATAATTTTTGTTCTAGTTTTAATTTTGGGTTTCAAGAGCCCGCCTGAAGAACAGGGTGATGAAATAGCAAGTCAGGAACCCGCCTGAAGAATAGGGTGATGAAATAGCAAGTCAGGAGCCCGCCTGGAGAATAAGGTGAAGAAACGAAAAGTCATGCAACAAAGCGAAGTAATTGAAAGCCAAGCAACAAGTCGAAAGAAATTGCAAGTCAGGAGCCCGCCTGAAGAATAGGGTGATAAAAGTCAAACCAAGAGCCGACAGAAGCTGTATAGATAGGATTTTTGTAATTTCATTTATGTTTTAACTTGTAATTTTTATTTTTGATGTAATAATAGAGCCGCGGACCGGAACCTCGATAGAACCTCACTCGACTCTCCAACTCGGTATAGTCCACTTCTCTTCCAATCCTTTGAAATACCCGTGATTGATTCTCTCATAACTTGAGTAGGAAGGATGTCTTAAGTCAAGACCCGGTTGTTCTTCTTCCTTCTATTTCTTTCTTTGAATAATGGTCGGGTCAAAATTTGGTCTCGCTGTCTACTTCTTTGCCTGAAAACACTTCGTATTTACATTCAAAGGGGGCATGACGTAGACTCCTAATTTCGTCCCTCCTCGATATCGTTTTTACCTATTGTTCACCTTATCCTATCGTGTACCCTCACCCATGTGATAATCCCTCCACAAAATGACAAAAATAACAACCCCCTAACTAATTAAAAAACAACACCTCACCACTAACAACCCACCCAATTAAAAAACAACACTTACCTACCCTATCCTAACAAACTCTACCCCACCTCACCACTACCCCCTACCCCAAGTGACCCCACCCTCACCTCATATATACACAATTCTACTCATAAAAAGGGGTAGCACTCAACATCATCTTCTTAACCTTACAAAATCTCCATTTTTCGACACACACAGAGAACACACACAACACATCTCAAGAAAAAAAAATTCCCTTTCTTCTCCATAAACCAAACTGAAATTCACACATATCACTACACACAGAGAGATGGTGAGAAGAGAGTGATAGATCGAGAGAGAGAGATAGAGAAATAGTGAGCAGAGGAGAGTTGATCGGGGATCGGGTTTCTTCTTCTTTCTCATCGTTTACACACAACAAATGCAAAAATCAACCCACCTTGAATCTCCCTTCATCATCGATAGACTTGCACAGACAGTGAGAGAAAAGAGGCGAGCATGAGAGCTGATCGGATATTGAACGGGAAAGTGGTTTAGGACTGAAAACAAAGGAGAATTGGCCGGAGTGAGAAAAATTAGAGAGATTTGAGGAAGATTTGCGCGAGAGAGAGGAAAGAAAGAGGCAGGGAACTACTGTTCCAGGAAAAATATCACAGGAAAATGCCTTCTTCGTCTATAAAACACTCAAAATCGATCCTTCCGGTGAAGCTGACGGTCCCATCCCATCCCAAAAACACTGAAACAACAACAAAAATAGCTAATTAATCGAGCCTCTCCCCTGTTTCTTCTATTTTCGGACCAAAATCCCATCTTTTCTTCTTGACCTTCGCTGTTTGAATTATGGCTCATCGACGTATAGAGTTGCGAGATTTGGGGTCGAGTTTGGTGTTGTTAAGGTTTTGCTCGTTGGTCGAGGTTTAATTCACGAATTCAGAATGCAAATCTATTCTTTTCATCCAAATAATATTTGAATCAGAAAAACTTTTGAGTTTCGATCGGGAGTATTGGAATTTCTGGTTTTATCTACTTTTGTATCTTGTCACCGGGATTGGGCTTTGGTACTTCATCGGGTGTCATTCCTGTTTTGGGAATTGGTTTTTCGTTGGTCTTAATCACTTTTGTGGTGCAAATTCTTTAATATCGGTGTTGGGATTCATCACTATTGAGGTTTTGTTCCAAGTTCTGAAGCCCGGGCCTTCTTAAATGTTATTATCAACGAAATCGACTATCGAAAGGTCCAATTCTACTCTTTTCCTCTTCTATGTTATTGTTTACTACGCTTTGGTGTTTGGATTAAGCTTCGGGTGTTGTTTGATACTTGTTGGTGATGAATGCATGTTGTCTTGATTGGTGATAGGTTGTTATTTTGATATTGACTCATTGTTTAATTTCGTTGAAAAGTGATTGTGGGTCGTTGAGATGGAAATGGTGAATTGTGAAAATTTAGTATAAAAATGAAAATTGGGGCGGAATTGAGAATTTGATAAAATGGTAAATTTGGATTGATTAAAGACTTTTGGTTTAATTTGGTTTAAATATAAATATGGTTGAAATGCAGTAGTATCATGATAAGACCGGCAAAAGCGTAGGCAAACGTAGGCCGGGTAGGCAAATTTAGGAATAACAATTTGTTGGAGTGTTTGAATATGTGCATGAATGTTACTTTTTACTTTATTGCACGAAAAGTTTAAATTGTACTCATTTGGCCGGGGAATGCCCCGAAGGATTTGTATTGATTTATTCGGGGAATGCCCTGAAGTACCTTGTACTTGGAAGATGTTCGTGGTGAAGGCCCGAGGCGTCGGGTGAAGCGGTAGAGCGTAGTATAGGATTAGTCTAGGGTAGAATAGATTTATATTTCCGCATTATTTATTTTTGGACTGTATAATTGGACTGGACTTTACATTTTTGGACTGTTTTGTTTTGTTTATTGTTTGATTATTTTGCATGCTTTTGTGTGGTTTATACATTTCGTAATGCCAAAATAGTCGATACACTCTACCAAGCGACCGTGGTTGAACCACGGGATCGAGGGGTTCCTAACACCTTCTTCTCGGTCAACAGAATTCCTTAGCTGGACTCTCTATTCGCAAACCAGTTTAAAGAGTCAAATGGTTTTTGAAAAGCATTTTTTCAATGGTGACTTGGCACACCAGATTACGCCAAGTGGCGACTCTGAGTAAAAAATGTAAATAATCCTTTTTCGAAACAAATTTTCATTTTTTGTCACTTAAATAATAAAACTCTTTCGAACATTAAAATTATAATCATTTTTTTGGAGTACGTAAAAAGGGGTGTGACATTTATCATTTCGAAGTTCAAGACGAAAATGTTTATTTTTTTTTAATTTTACCTTTAGTAGGTTCTTTTCTTGAAGACTACAAACACCTTTACTATGGAAAATGACACATAAATAGAGTAGATACTCAATGAAGGTTCATTATACCTAAAGGATAACAAAAAAGAAGCAAAAAAAAAAAACCTTCTAATTTTTTTTTGATTTTCCATCCGTTGTCCGGTGCTCGCATTAGAGCCCCGACTAACCCGCATCGCGCGTTGCAGGGCCCATTAAGGTGGCAGCGCTCCCAACAGAGTTTTCTCCGTACCCAAGGTCGAACGCTCGACCTCTGATTAAGGGTGGAGCAGCTCCATCCACTGTACCACAACCCATGTTGGTAAAAAAAAAAAAAAAAACTTCTAATTAATATTTTCTTATCGGGGAGATAAGCACGAAAATAATTACAGTTATTTTGATAATAAGAACCTTAAGTCAAGTTACAAAATTTCTCCAAATTTATTGCCAAAAATTATGAAAATGTTGCTACTGTGTCCCTATGATTGTTTGTTTTCCACTTTTGGCATGTCCAGCTAAAAGGTGCAAATGCACCAATCTGATTCTTTTACCTACAAATAGAATTTTGATGCTGATCATATTGCTTGTACATCCTTAAAAAAAACTAGAAACTTTGTCCAATACAAAAGTGCCAAATTTTGTTTATTTTGTCCTACTACATTCTTGAAAACCCTGATGTAAAAAAGGGTGAAAAAACAAAAAGAAAATAAAATTTCAAGAATGGTGAATTGTTTAGATGATTCAAACATCATGGAAGAAAGAGAGGAGCTAATGGTTTCACTTGTTGATGAACAAGTAAAACCCATTTTTAGAATTGCCCATTTTTTAAAACCAACAATACCCTCTACCAAGAAACTCCCTTTTCTCCCTTCAAGATCCAAACTTTCTTCTTGTTCTTCACTAAAGGTTAAGTTTAGGGGTGGTCCTTCATACATGAGGGGATGGTCTAAATGGGTGAGTGAGTTAAAGCCTTTACACCAAGAGGTATGGAAGAAAGCTGGAGTCTTTGAAGCTATTATAGCTTCAACATTCAAGATTTATAGGCACAATGATTTGATTCTCGCTTTAGCTGAGAGATGGTGTATTGAGACTAATACATTCGTTTTTCCATGGGGAGAAGGGACTGTTTCTTTGGAGGATATAGTAGTTTTGGGTGGTTTCTCTGTTTTGGGACACTGTGTGTTGGAACCTGTTAAGGCTAAAGATTCTGTTGAAGTTGGAAAAACTCTTTGTGAGGCTCATAAGTTTATTAGAGCGCGTAAAATGAGTGTTGGTCACCGTGCCTGGATGGAACATTTTGCAGGAAGAGGTGATGATTTGGAGCATGTTGCATTTTTGTCCGTTTGGTTGTCAAGGTATGTGCTTCCTGCTAGAAGTTATCAGGTTGTGGACAGAGGTCTTTTCCCTGTTGCAATTTGTCTTTCTCAAGGAATTCCAATTGCACTTGCTCCTGCTGCTCTTGCAAGCATTTATAGGGATCTCAGCTTGCTTAAACGGTTGATTGTATCTTCTTCTAAGAACGCTGAAAAAGGTAATAATTCTAGATGTATAGAAAATGATTCAGATCTTATCCTTCGCGCTCCACTTCATTTTGTTCAGCTATGGGCTTGGGAGAGATTTACGAATTTGCAGCCTAAGCCTAATGTCGTGTACTCTGGGGAACCAAGAGTAGCTAGATGGCATAAGGTGCAAAAAATAAAAAGTGTGGATCCTAGGAGCGAAATAGATTCTGCATCCGAACGTTTTCTGTGGCGTCCTTATGCGGTTGATATTGTGAAGAATTGGGACACCAACAAATTTTACAAGGACAGAGATGAATATGTGGTGGTTGGACAAAAGATGGGAAGTGAAATCTTGATTTTTGCTCGACTTGTTCGAGCTTCTGAACTAGTTGGAATGGATTGTGTTGAACAGTATAATCCACATAGAGTATCAATGCAATTCGGATTTGATCAAGATGTGCCCGGTTGTGTGAATCATGCCAGTAATCATACCCCAGAAATTGCTTGGACTAATTATAACAGACCAATTATAGATGCCAAGCTCTATATACCCTCTAGGTTCATCGAGTCAGATGTCAGCAGACGATATTTCGAGTGGTGGAAGAACCAAAATGTTGCACCTGCGGATGCAGTTCAACGTGCAGTAAAGGGAAAACTATCTAGAACTCATGATGAGATGAATGCGTCTGTATCCTGTGAATTTTTGCAGAAGTGTGACGAGGTTAGAGAAGATGGTAATATTCCAGATTGTGAAATGAGAGTTTTAGAATCATCAGACGATGATGACAATATACCGATTGCAGAATCTTTACGTAGGAGGACGCTCACGAAGAAAGAAATTACAGTACCTAGCAACCAAAGCCAATCTTCTCTGGCTTCAAATAATGGAACCGTGAGAGAATGGGAGAGTCTACCAGAATCAAAACTAATAAGCGAAAAAGTTGATGCTTCAATTGGAAAGTTAGATGGAGATGGGCCTTATGTAGTTAAGGAAATGGTGCCACTAGAGAGGAAGAATAACAATGACAAAGGTAGCTGCAAGCTCAACTTGCCTGATAGAATCGAACATGCATGTGATGGTCCCAATGCAGAATTTTTGAGTACTAGTCCTGCTAAAACTTTGCAAAAGAGCAAAGCTTCAGCTGAAGCACCAAAGGTGACAGCAACCTGTACCAGCACAACTGATGGAAACATTAACAAGCATGAGAAAGGGAGCAGGCGATTTGGAATGATCGATATTCATAAACTTGAGATGAGGATCAGAAACCTTGAAAACATCAATTCCAAGATTTAGGACAAGGTGAAAACAAGATAAAGCTAAACTATATTTCTGATGCTTCTCTAGCTAAGTCTTTTGTTTGTGTCTGTTGTGAACGCAATGTCAAGGTTACAGTGTCCTCCTTCGAGTTCATCTGTCACAATTTTGTTTCCATTTGAAATTCAAATCCTGCTATATTACTAGTGGCTCAACTTGCTATGATCGTGAATGTCAAGTAATTAGTTTAATCGCAAGGAACTCTCCCAAGAACCAACTTAATTTGTCGAATAGTACAACTCATGTGAATAATGCGCACATCTCCTAGCCAGCGGATGAGATAATATTGAATTCTGGCCTTGTCTCAAAGTGTACTTATTGCAGACAGCGAATAATGGAACGTTCGAAAAAAATACGTTCGAATATAATGAGCGGGTTGGGCTGAATTATAATTAAACGAGCAATTTATTTGTAAAATAAAAAAAGATGAATTCCTACGTTACATGCAAAAATGAGTTTCTAATATGATGATCTACTGGAATTCACAAGGCATGTCATGTAGAGGCATTGTATATTATAGGGTATACGATTATTGTAGAACTTGTACCAATTCCATTATTCGCTAACCAGTTTTCTGCCTCAATCTCTGCATCGTCAAATTGATAATCATCAATAGTAAGAGGTTGAATCTCCATCTTCGCGCCCATTGAAATCACACCACTTGGAATATTTTCTTGAAAGAAGTTGTTGCAGCCGATAGAAGGCCACGGACAAGTAGTTTGGTTCATCAAGTTGTAGTCGTTGTTGTTCATGAGCTCGGTGTAGTCCCGTATTTCTTGATGCGAAAGTAACGAGGAGCTTCCAATATTCGCGCTCTTCAAGAATTCGGCTTTTCCTTTTGCATCATCTATCCTTTTCTCAAGAACGCGAGCAAGATTTAGCAATTCTTTTTCCGATAAATAGTCGAATCTTGAATACCAAGTAGGGTACTTCTCCTCTTTGATCTCAGCTTTTTTCTTCTTTTGATTTTCAAAGAAGTTGGACAAGGACTTAGCCCTTTTGCTCCGGCCTTCGAGTGGTTGATTTTTGTAGAGATTTATTAGCTCTTCAACTTCTTTTGGATCATTCGCCCATATTTGATCGTGTTGAGGAAAAACTTGATCATCAATTCCGCCGTATATGATCATGCATGCTTTGATGCCACAAAGTATCGCTAGCTCTGAGATTTTCTTGATTAAGCTAGCCTTTCGCTTCACGAAAGTTGACTTCCTATTCTTATGATCTTGAATAAGCTCCATGTTGATTTTTGCTCTTCCCATATCGAGGATTTTGGTGGGATGGACCAAGGCCCAAACCCACCACTCTTAACCAGAACAAGTCTAATTCTCCAAGAAGAAGGAGAGAGTGCGTCCCACCCCCTACAAATCCCCGAATTTATAGATTTCCAAATAGTAGAATAACTTCTCCCAGTAGTAGTAGTAGAATAACTTCTCCCAGTAGTACAAGGACAATAAATTTTTCTTTTCCAAATTTATTAGGACAATGATTTATTTTTATTTTTTTAAAAAACTAATAGGACAATGATTTATTTTTACTTTTTTTAAAAAAACCAATAGGATTATTTATGGTCAGAGGGGTGGCTCTAGTAAAGCGTTTGCTTTAGGCTCCCAAAATTTTGAGGTCCAAAAAATTTAATATGAATTTTATGATTTTAATTTCACTCCAAATAATATTAAAGATTGAAAAATATAAAAGGTATAACTTTAAACTAATGAAAAAAGAAAGAAGAACTATCTATTGTTTATTAAAAATTAGTCAAGTATACGTGTTTTGCACGTGTGTCTCGTGTTGATAAATATAATTATATATAAAGGAATAAAATTATTAAAAAATAGCAATTAAGTTGCAATAAATGTTGTATCTATTTAAAAGATATAATTTGACACTAAAAGTGTTTCATCTTAATCAATAAAACTATACATAAAATAAAAAATTTAATGAATTAAAAATTTTTTGCTCATCAAAGAAAAAGATTTAGAGGAAAATTAAGCCACAAAGGAGCATTGTTGTACATATACGTCATATTAAATTAAAATGTAAATATTATTAGTAATCTACGAACCAATTTTGGGTTGAGACTAATATTCATAATATAAAATATAATAGAAAGGGAGAGAAAAATCATAAAACAAAGAAAACACAAATTAAAAAAATACTTTGTAAGAATATATTATTATCTTTTGATTTTGTACAACAACACTCCTTTACCTTGCTACAGCTAATGATCGGACATGAACAAACTTTTTACTTTCTTCAATTACTCAAAATCAATATTGTATATTTCCTTAATAAAAGAACGTACATAATTAAATTTAAATATTTAATGATACATTTACGATAACATCATGATGCATATAAAAAGCTTTAACCTTAATTTCTTTGTGACTAATCAATTGACCCACATATGATTGATCAAAAAAATTATTGCGAGAATTATTTCCTCCTAAATAATAAATGTAGATAGATCATCTAACTTTCAAAAATAATAAATCATATGTAACATTAAACCATCAGCAGCGGGTTTTTTCACTGATACACCATACTGGCTGATTCATGCTAAAGGGGAATTTACTGTTAAATCAGCATGGGAGTATGTGCGATACAAAGAGGAGAATAATAGACTTTATAAAGGGATGTGGATTCAAGTATTCCCTTTCAAAATATCTCTTTTGATGCGGAGATTATGGAAATTTAAGATTGCAGTGGATGAAGATGGAGATCTAGTTTATGCTGAAGCAGCTAGGGGAAATCCGGGTTTAAGCTCCTATGCTTTTACTCTCAGGGATGAAGATGGAGATCTAGTTTATGCTGAAGCAGCTAATATAGAAGATACAACAAACACAATGGCGGAACTTTTAGCAATCTTACATGCAACTAAACATTGAAAGCACTCAGGTTTTGAGCAAGTTATTTTCCAAACAGATTCTTTATTACTTAAGAAGGTGTTGTTAGGTGAATGGAAATGCCCATGGAACATAATTCATATTGTGGAGGAGATAAAGAATAACATTCAAGGGATACATACAATCTTTCAGCACATATACAGGGAAGGGAACAAATTGGCAGATTACTTAGCTAATCATGCAATAAATTTAGGAGATTGTTCATATGCAAGCTTCAACAACATGGAATCACAAGGAAGAAAGATCATTAACAGCGACAAATTACAGAGCCCATATTTAAAAGTTTCATCAATTAAGGGATGAAGGGGCAGATAAGGCGGATGCTTCAGTTTTTCAATATCTACATGTAATAAGAATAGATGGGATGGGTTTGGGGCAGAATTGGGCTGCCAGTTTCACTTTTTCTTTAGGAAAAATTACACAAATCCCATATTTAAGACACCACATTACACAATATCCCTTAATGTTTTAAAAATTACATAAAATCCCGGATTCATATTTACTAGTGATACATATGCTATATGTATTACTACTGTATACATATGTATATACTAGTGATACATATACATATGTATCACTAGTCCATATGTATCACTGCTTAACATATGTATCACAATTCAAAATTTTGGGATAAGATGTAAATAGCAAACTATCCGAGATTTTATGTAATATTGCTGAAACTATCTGGGATTTATGTAAGTTACTCTTTTCTTTATTAGTTGTATAGTTGGGCCAATTGGCCCTTGTGATGCTGTTTTTTTTATTAATAAAACCAAAAATTCTCTTAAAAAAAATGAAGAAGAAGATAGAAGTTATACCTCAATTATCTGTGTTCTTTTGAAGCTTAGAGTTTGAATTGAAATTTTTATCCTTACCACATTCTTCGGGCGAGGTCACAAGTCACAGCCTATCAAACATAAATTATGATAGAATCTCAAAAATTAAGGATAGAATCTCAAAATATGACAAAACATATGTTAAAAATCACATAATTAGACAATCAAACCAACATTTAAAAGCAACGAACAACCAATAGCTGATAAAAAGAATTTTAAAGTGCAAAGAAAATAAAATAGAAATTAAATTGAAAAGTAAAGAGACGGATTCATACAATTACTTGGATGCTAACATTAAAAAATAAGGAAGGTGAATTAATAATTAAAAATCAATAGTATTTTTAAGTAGGTTTAAATAAAGAAACATTAATAACCAATTTTTAATAGGACACCTAAAGTATTACAAAATAATTAAATAATAGTTTAGGAAAATGGTAAATGATAGTTTTGTCTATTATGGAGTTTTCTAATGAAGAACAAAAAGTTCAAATCACTTTTCTAAAGGTCTTCACACTTTTAATATATTATATAGGTATTTTAAAACTTTTTATCAAATCTTCATATTAATAAATAAAGTTTTTACAATAATATTCAAGGTAATGTATTGCAAACAAATGACTAATATCTTATTAATTAAAATTAGTCATTACTTTTATAAATAATAATATTACTATGTTCTAAGAATACTACACTAAAAAAAGTAGTACATAAGAATTAAAAAAAAAACCTCTAAATTATTGATAATATTTTTGTTATGTCATATATTTAAGGCCTCATATTAAAATTTGGCTTTAGGCCACTAATTTTATTGAGACGGGGAGAGAGTGCGTACAATGATTTACGAATAAATACAATAGTACCTAACTTAGAAGAACAACGTTTTCCCAGTCGGACAATATATTTTTCTTTTCCAAATTTACTAGGACAATGGATTTTTTTTAAAAAATCAATAGGGATTTTGGTTACTAAAGAGGATTGATTCCTAACGAGTAAAAGAAATTCAAAATATTGTAGGAGTAGATTATATCCATGAATAAATTAACGTGTTTTATAATACTAGTCTAACCGCACATGTAACTCTTGATTATTTAAAATTAAATGATTTTATCTATTGCGAGATTTTAATAAAGCGTAAAAGTTCAAATCACTTTTCAAAAATCTTTCACACTATAATATAATAATGTAAATATAAACATATACGCATATATTTTTTTCGGTTTTCCATCCGATGTCCGGTGCCCGCATTAGAGCCCCGGCTAATCCGGATCGTACATTGCAGGGTCCATATATATTTTACCACAAGAAGTTCCAAATGGTTGATTGAACATCACTTTAGCTTGTTGCCACATGCTAAGACAGACACATCAATTTGAATCATATTTGTGTTACGATTATTTTTCTTTTTGTTTATATTTAAATTCTTTCTTTATTTTTAAAGTTAAATCTTTACAAAATCATTGATTACGTTTTTATTACTAAATCATTGATTACATTCTTTTTACGTACTTAAACTTTTAAAAATATGGTATTTGTTAAACTTTTCTTATTTTAGTGGTTTTATATTTATTTCTAGATTTTTCAAATCTTCTTAAAATCAAATTTAGTTGATTCGAAATCTTTAAACTAATGAAAAAAGTATTAGTTGTCATTAATTTTGATGACTTCTAATAGGGAAAGGTTTTACCATAAATATATTTAATTAATTTTCTACTCTTAAATTAGTATAAAGTAGTAAAATTATGATGACTTCTAGTAAGAAAAGGTTTTACTATAAATATATTATTTAATTAATTTTTAATTCTTAAATATTAAAAAAAATAGTGATAAGACGATTTTGTCTAAAGTCAAAAACTTTTAATGAAGGACAAAAAGTTCAAACAACATTTCCAATACTCTTCACACTTTTAATATATTATAGATTATAGGTTATAGATATAGATTATAGATAGGAAAAAGCTCAAATATGCCACTGAACTATCAGAAATGGCTCATTTATGTCATCCGTTAAAAGTTGGGCTCATTCATGCCATCGCCGTTACAAAACTGGCTCATCCATGCCATTACTTTTAACAGTCGATTTTTAGGAAACAGATTGCCATGTGACGGCATATTAGAGGTCCATGTCATTTTTAATTTTTTTTTTAACTTTTTTTTTGATGCATTAAAAAGAATCCACCCAACTTTTTGATCCATTAAAAATTAGTTTGATCTATGCTTTTAAAATTTGAGATTATTTGTAGATTGCCCCATATCAATAGTTTTTTTTTCTTTTCTGGCTTTCACGTGTGACTCTGTTCACAATAAGGATCAATAATATGATCATCCCCCTTTGAACTAAGTTTTACTTGATTAATTACTGTTAATAAGTTAATTTTGAGATTATTTTTGTATCGCCTCATATCATCCGAGTATTTAGAGTTACCAAACTCATCGATTTTTTTTTTGGTTGTATGCGGCTTAAAATTGTGGTCAAATATAGTAAATTGATCCATAGACAAGCAAAGACAATAAGACAATACGTCTCATGCTGTCACGACCCGAACCGGCCCTGGCTATGACGAGTATCCCGAACCATGAAGGCTCGAAACACCCCTAGCTATCTGGTAATCCTGCACATAATTCACATGATAAAGAAATGCGGAAGACAAAATAATATTACGAAAACATGGTCAAGAGTCATATGAAAGCAATAATAGGGAATAATGTCCCACAATATCAAACAACATCTCTATAACGTCTACGAAATCTCTACTACATGACTGAAACAAATGTCTATCTGAAAATCGGGACAAGGCCCCTAGTAGACCCAAAACTAATAAATGATAAATGAAACTGCCAGATATCAGGCCTTCCGAAATATAGAAGGCTCACCACGTGACTCTGCAACTCTGTCTGAGGAATCTACTAATTTTCTGAACCCCTAGACTGCGCCTCCGAACCTGGGAGGAAGGGGGTCAATACAAAAATACTGGTACGCCGAGATATCAAAACAAAACATAAGATTTTTTCAAAATATAGTTGAGAGCCATTATAAACAGTTTCATATCAAATCATTTGAAAACACATGGGCGCAGTGTAATTGTTTTCAACATCAATGTAATACAGCTGAGCTAGGTGGAATACCCTACATATAACATTTACACCAACTGTCAAACATCGGTTGCCGCCGAGATTAGAGTATAAGTGAGGGAAAGACATACAAGATCACACAGCAGGGTGTCTCGACCCAATAGTAGTGCACAGGATCACAAAGCTGGGCTCCTAACCATAATCCCAATTTGGGAATGACATAAAGTCAGGTACGCAAGATCACAAAGCAGGGTACCAAATTCCTATGTCGGCAAACATGGTTTCTAGCGATGAGCCCTTACACTCAAACGCCTTCTTCGGGCATCCACCTAGCTCATGAAAAATCAATGCACTCAAATTTCATCTGATTCAATCACATGTCATATTTTGTAGGGTATAGTCATACCCGACTTGCAAGCCATAAATGTCATATCATTCTCTCATGCAGCCATTTTATTCAACATATTTCAATATAATGCCCTTTCATGATAAGTCAAAATCATGCCCAAATCATAACAATGCTCAAAACATTTCATGTCATGCCTTTCAATATGATTTCAAATAGTTCACATCATATGAAAATATAAAACAAAATCATATCAAGAGAGGGATTTCATATAATTCATGCTCTCAAGTTAACATCCTTTTTTAATACATGCATATACATATATCATATATCAAAACACTTTGGGAATAGGCCTAAAGACCAAATCAATATCATAAAAAGTTTAAAACAGAATCGCATTAGTAATTTCAAAACCCTCCATTTTGAAAACATGAATTGTAAAGCCCATGAGATTTTTGAGATAACCCCGCGTACCTTTGTTTCGGAAGAAAAAGGATGTTTATTGAAGCCCATGATCTGGGGATTCTGAATATGAAATCAATTTTGAAAATCCACGGTCGAATCTTGATCTGCTTGGATTTTTATTTTGAAACCCTTATGAAGGTTCTTGAGAAATTTTGATGAAAATATGAATGATATGGATTTTTGGGAGTTTAATCCCGTGTTTAAGTTGATAGGGGAGTGGAAAATTACCAAAACACCCTTAATGAGACAGAACTTAAAATCTAAAATCCCTAGGCATGCAGTAGACCAAGCGTCGCATGCTATTTCCCACCACAGTGGAGCATGCGACACATGCTATATCGCATCCTATCACCATGCGATGGAGCATGCGACGTATGCTTATCGCATGATGCTACTATTTTGGAAATCAAACACGCCCTAAACGATGTCCAAAAATTTTGAAACTCCCCTGAGATGTTCTACAACCTTGCCCCATCGCAACACAACAAGAAAATCTAAAAACGGACGTTGGAAAGGTTGAAAAGTTATATCCCGAAGGTTGCTAGCTAAAATGACTCTAAGCCCTCATTACACTTAGAAAATTTCAAGTTTCTTACTCTTAGTGCTAGTCATTGTAAGGTAACACATGTACGGCTTTTACGGGACGTTACATTATCCCCCCCTTGGGATCATTCGTCCTCGAATAATGATACGAAAAACAGGCACGCACGAATTCAAGTAGAGTCAGACATAGAAAAAAAGACATAAAACAAGAATTGTACCTTCCATCTCACTATGCGCTGAATCAAATAGGTTTGGGTATCTAACTCTTATGTCATTTTCTGACTCCCAAGTTGCTTCTTCAACTTTCTGATTTCGCCATAGCACTTTAACTGAGGCTATCTCTTTGCTCCTCAATTTCCTCACTTGGCGATCTAAGATTGCTACAGGCTCTTCTTCATAAGTCAAGGAATCGTTCACCTTGATTTCCTCCATAGGCAACACTAAAGAATGATCTCTAATGCACTTCTTTAACATGGATATATGGAATATCGGGTGATCAGAACCCAAACTTGCAGGCAACTCTAACTCGTATGCAACTCCACCTATCCTTCTTATAATTTGGTATGGTCCTATATAGCGAGGGCTCAGCTAACCTTTCTTCCCGAATGGGAGAAACTTTAAGGAATACCCAATCTCCAACCTCAAACTCTAACTCTCTTCTTCTAACGTCGACATAGGATTTCTGATGACTCTGAGCCGTATTCAGTCTTTCTTTGATAATTTTCACATCCTCCATTGCCTGATGAACAAGATCAGGCCCAAACAACCTTATCTCACCATCTTCATACCACCCTATAGGAGACCTGCATCGTCTCCCATATAATGTTTCAAATGGTGCTATCTTAATATTGGAATGGAAGATATTATTGTAAGCGAATTCTATCAATGGAAAGCGATCTACCCAACTACCTTTAAAGTCAATCACACAGGCCCTCAACATATCCTCAAGGGTCAGGATGGTGCGTTCAGCTTGCCCATTAGTCTGAGGGTGGACTGCTGTACTTAGGTTCACTTGGGTACCTAAGCCGTTCTGAAATGATCTCCAAAACTGAGAAGAAAACTGCATACCTCAGTCGGATATAATAGAGACAGGTGCTTCATACAGACGGACTATTTCCTCAATGTACAACTTCGCATAGTCATCTCCCGAATAATTAGTCCTCACAGGCAAAAAGTGAGCTGACTTTGTCAACCAATCAACAATCACCCAAATGGAGTCATTCTAGTTTCAGGACTTCGGAAGTCCCGTAATGAAGTCCATGTTTATCATCTCCCACTTCCATAAAGGCAGCACTATCTCTTGGGAAGTACCTCCTAGCCTCATAGGTTCTACTTTCACTTGTTGGCAATTCAAACACTTAGAAAAAAAGTTAGCCACATCTCGCTTCATATTATTCCACCAAAACACAGATTTTAAGTCATGGTACATCTTAGTAGAACCAGGATGAACAACATACCTCGAAGTGTGAGCTTCATCAAGAATTCTCTTCCGTAAGTCATCTACATCTGGTACATATAATCTGCCTTGAAACCTCAAAATACCATCACCACCAATTTCGAATGACATCACTTTCTGTTGACCCACATCTTTCTTGATCTGCATCAAGATGGGATCTTCAACCTGCTTCTCCTTAACTTCTGCACAAAGGGAAGACTTAGCTATCTCATGAATAATCACCCTTCCATCTTCAGAATCTAAGAGTCGCACTCCCAGATTTGTAAGGCAGAGAATATCCTTCACCATCTCTTTCTTCCCTTCTTCAACATGAGAAAGGCTGCCCATAGACAACCTGCTGAGGGCATCGGCTACAACATTTGCCTTTCCCGGATGGTAATACAGGCTCATATTATAGTCTTTCAAAAGTTCCATCCAATGCCTCTGCCTGAGGTTCAATTCTTTCTACGAGAAAACATACTGCAAACTTGTATGGTCAGCATAAATATCAACATGCACTCCATAGAGATAGTTCCTCCAGATTCTAAGTGCAAACACCATGACTGCTAACTCCAAGTTATGAGTGGGGTAATTACACTCATGCACCTTTAACTGCCTAGATGCATAAGCTATCACCTTACCATACTGCATCAATACATAACTAAGTCCCACATGGGACGCATCACAATAAACCATAAAACCATCTACACCCACGGGAAGGGTAAAAAAAGGAGCAGTAGTCAGCTTGTCCTTCAACTTCTCAAAACTATTTTCACACAAGTTAGACCACACAAACTTAACCTTTTTTTGAGTCAGTTTAGTAAGCGGAGCAACTATGGAAGAAAAACTCTCTACGAACCTTCTGTAATAACCCGCCAGGCCCAAGAAGCTCCGAATATCAGTTGGCATGGGTCTGGGCCATTTTCTTACTTCCTCAATCTTTTGGGGATCCACTCTAATCTCGTCGCTAGATACGACGTGCCTCAAGAAGGTAATATCATCCAACCAGAATTCACATTTGGAGAACTTAGCATATAATTGATGATCTTTAAGGGTCTTAAGGATAATTCGGAGGTGATTGGCATGGTCCTCCTCACTTTTGGAATAGATTAGGATATCATCTATGAAAACTATGACGAAAAAGTCTAGAAACTAACAGAACACCCTATTCATAAGATCCATGAAGGCTGCAGGGGCATTAGTCAACCTGAAGGACATGACTAAGAACTCATAGTGACCATATCGAGTTCAGAAAGTTGTTTTAGGAATGTCTGACTCCCTAACCTTCAACTGATGATAGCCCGAACGAAGGTCTATTTTCGAAAAACAGTTAGCACCCTGAAGCTGGTAAAAAAGATCATCAATCCTAGGAAGAGGATATTTGTTTTTTATAGTGACCTTATTCAACTGGCGGTATTCTATGCACATACGAAGGGACCCATCCTTCTTTCGTATGAAAAACACAGGTGCACCCTATGGGGAAACACTAGGATAAATAAAACCTTTGTCTAGGAGGTCCGCAAGCTGTTCTTTTAACTTCTTTAGTTCCAAGGGAGCCATTCTATATGGCAAAATAGAAATAGGATGAGTGTCTGGCAACACATCAATGCCAAAATCTATCTCCCTATTAGGGGGTATCCCTGGGAGATCTTCTGGAAAGACTTCTGGAAACTCATCTACAAGGACTGACTAGAAAGAAAGATTTTCAACTCTGGAATCTTTTACTCGGATTAAATGGTACATATAGCCTTTGGATATAAGCTTTCGGGCTCTAAGATAAGAGATAAAGTGACCTCTAGGTTCCACAGAACTCCCTGCCATACAATTGGTGTCTCATTCGGAAAAGAAAAAGTGACCTTTCGGGTTCTGCAATCAAGTGTGGCATAGCACAAATTGAGCCAGTCCATCCCAAGGATGGCATCAAAATTTAACATATCAAGTTCTATAAGGTCTACCACAGTATCCCTACTAAGAATAGATACAACACAATTTCTATAAACCCTTTTAGCAATAATAGAATCACCTACAGGAGTGGAAACAATAAAGGGTTCTTCAATAACTTCGGGCTCAAACACAAAACCAACAGCCACATAGAGGTCACATAAGATAAAGTAGACCCGGGATCAAGCAATACATAAACATCACGAGAAAAGATTCGTAACGTACCAGTGACAATATCTAGTGAAGCTTCCACCTCCTGACGGTTAGCCAAAGCATATAACCAATTACGATCGCTCCCGACAACTGAATAAGCTCCTTTAGGAGGAGGAGCCGTGGAAGCGGCTTGGGGCTTAGTCCCCCCCGCATTTCCTCCAGCAGAAGGGCAATCTTTCTAAAGGTGACCCACCTTGCCACAAGTATAACAATTTCTCCCCTCAAAATAACACCTCCCTGGGTGATTCTATCTGTAAGTCTTGCACCGTAGGTGAGTACCACGCTGCTGGGCCACACTGCCCTGTGACTGAGTATTTGGGGTTCTAGATCCATGATGAGTCTGAAAACTCTGAGATCGTCTGTCTGCTGGGGATCTGGGAACTGGTAGCAGAATGTGCATTACCCTAATTCTTCTTCTTTTGCCATTTATTTCCCCACCAACCACTTTGTGGCTGGCTATGACCCTGGTCGGAAGATTTTGCTCTTTTCGCCTGTCTTTCTAGATTCTTAGCCTCAGAAATATTTTTTTTCTCTTCTACCTGCTGCATATGAACGGTCAGCCTAGCAAAGTCTAACTCCTTATTCAACATAGCTCCCTAGCACTCAAGTACCAGGTCATCAGAAAGGCCGGATGCAAATTTTCTCATTTGGGCCCTCATACTACCCATCATCTCAGGAGCATAACGGGCCAACTAGTTGAATTTTAAAGTGTACTCTTGCACGCTCATCTTACCATGTTTGAGGTTCATGAACTCTTCTACTTTAGATTGTCTCATCTCCAGAGGAAAGAATATATCAAGGAAAGCTTCAACGAACTCGCCCCAAACTGTGGGCTCAGTACTATCAGCCTTCGCAACTTCCCAATCGTTATACCACTGATTCTCCACCTCTTTTAGCTGGTAAGCTGCCAATTCTACCTCTTCTACCTCATCAACATGCATCACTTTGAAAATCTTTTCCATCTCATCTACAAATTCCTGCGGATCCTCTTCTACCTTAGTACCTGTGAATTTGGGAGTATTCATCCTCATGAATTGGCTCACCTGAGTAGCTCTAGAAGTAGTTGATGCAAACCCTATATCTTCTGACCTCTGAGTCCGTACAGCCACCAACTTTGTCAACATATGAATAGACTGCCTAAACTTTGCATTTGAAATCTCTCTCTGATTAGTCGGGGGATGGTTAACATTGGTTCGTAGAGTCCGAGGTGGACTGGTTAGGAAAGGAGGGACTCTCGAAGTAGGTACAGGGTCTGGAGTGTGAGCTCTGTTATGGGTCCGCAACCCATGGGTGGGAAAGACCTCATCTGTCTGAGCATTCTGATCAATATTGCGACGGGGAGGCATGACGGTTATTTCTGAAATACAAGAGATCATTGATTAGGGGATAGTTCAGACTCTGAAGCACGAACTAAATTAAAAAAAGGGAAAACATTTCCTAAACGCCTAGTAGCTTTCTGCTTATAAGTGTGGCGCGCTACACACCCATAAACAAGACTCTACCCGATGCGATTTTGCAGACACCCTGGGACCATGAACCATGCTTTGATACTAAGTTTTTCACGACCCAAACCGGGGCCCTGACCGTGACGAGTATCCCAAATCATGAAGGCCCGAAACACCCCTATCTGTATGATAATAATGCACATAATTCACATGATAAAGAAATGCAGAAGATAAATAATATTACAGAAACATGGTCAAGAGTCATATGAAAGCAATAGTAGGGAATAATGTCCCACAATCTCAAACAATATCTCTATAACGTCTGCTAAATCTCTACTACATGACTGAAATAAATGTCTATCTGAAACATGGACAAGGCCCCCAGTAGACCCAAAACTAATAAATGATATATGAAACTGCCATATATCAGGATTTCCAAAATATAGAAGGCTCACCACATGACTCTGCAACTCTGTCTGAGGAATTACTCATTTTCTAGACCCCTAGACTGTGCCTCTGAACATGGGAGGAAGGGGATTAATACAAAAGTACTGGTACACAGAGATATCAAAACAAAACATAATATTTTTTACAAAATATAGTTGAGAGCCATTATAAACAGTTTCATATCAAATCATTTAAAAACACATGGGCGTAGTGTAATTGTTTTCAACATCAATGTAATGCAGCTGAGCTAGGTGGAATACCTTACATATAACATTTACACCAACTGTTAAAACTCGGTTGCCGCCGAGATTAGAGTATAAGTGAGGGAAAGACACACAAGATCACACAGAAGGGTGTCTCGACCCAATGGTAGTGCACAGGATCACAAAGCTGGGCTCCTAACCATAATCTCAATTTGGGAATGACATAAAGTAAGGTACGCAAGATCACAAAGCAGGGTACCAAATTCCCATGTCCGCAAACACGGTTTCCAGCGATGAGCCCTTACACTCAAACGCCTTCTTCGGGCATCCACCTAGGTCATGAAAAATCAATACACTCAAATTTTATCTGATTCAATCACATGTCATATTCTGTAGGGTATCGTCATACCCGACTTGCAAGCCATCAATGTCATATCATTCTCTCATACAGCCATTTTATTCAATATATTTCAATATCATGCCCTTTCATGATAAGTCAAAATTGTGCCCAAATCATAACAATGCTCAAAACATTTCATGTCATGCCTTTCAATATGATTTCAAACAGTTCACATCATATGAAAATATAAAACAAAATCATATCAAGAGAGGGATTTCATATAATTCATGCTCTCAAGTTAATATCCTTTTTGGATACATGCATATACATATATCATATATCAAAATACTTTGGGAATAGGCCTAAAGACCAAATCAATATCATAAAACGTTTAAAACAGAATCGTATTCGTAATTTTAAAACCCCCCATATTGAAAACATGAATTTTAAAGCCCATGAGATTTTTGAGATAACCCCACATACCTCTGTTTTGGAAGAAAAAAGATGTTTATTGAAGCCCACAATCTGGGGATTCTGAATATGAAATCAATTTTGGAAATCCACGGTCGAATCTTGATCTGCTTGGATTTTTATTTTGAAACCCTTATGAGGGTTCTTGAGAAATTTTGATGAAAATATGAATGATATGGGTTTTTGGGAGTTTAATCCCGTGTTTACGTTGATAGGAGAGTGGAAAATTACCAAAACACCCTTAATGAGACGAAACTTAAAAGCTGAAAAATCCCCAGGCGTGCAGCAGGCCATGCTTCGCATGCTATTTCCCACCACAGTGAAGCATGCGACGCATGCTATATCACATGCTGCCACTATGCGATGGAGCATGCGACGCATGCTTATCGCATGATGCTATTGTTTTGGAAATCAAACATGCCCTAAACGATGTCCAAAAATTTTGAAACTCCCCTGAGATATTCTACAACCTTGCCCCATCGCAACGCAACAAGAAAATCTGAAAACTGACGTCGGAAAGGTTGAAAAGTTGAATCCCGAAGGTTTCCAGCTAAAATGACTCTAAGCCCTCATTACACTTAGAAAATTTCAAGTTTCTTACTCTTAGTGCTAGCCATTGTAAGGTAACACATGTACGACTTTTATGGGACGTTACACATGCCGTCACTCTATCATCCTCATACCCATCCTGCAAAAATTTCAGTACAATGGCGTTGATATCAATTATTGTGCTAATTAATTACGATAAAATACTTTTAATATTGTAAGATATCATTCGCTTTGAATCAAATTGACATTTTTTTAAAGAGACCTTAAATATCCGACATTTTATAAATAATTTTATTTCTTTTTTACTTTTCACGTGGGACACTGTTCTCTCAAACACTCATTATACTTCTCCCTTTCATCCTTTTTAATATGTCGTTTAGTGTTTTGACACAATCATATATTAAGATAATTATTTGACAATCAACATTAATCATTGGAGGTAGAATATTTTTCTAAATTACAATTATGTTTTTCTTAAATTATAATTTGATTTAATCATATAGTTACATAAAAATTGGTGAGACGTCACAGTTTTATATCCTTATATAATGAATTTTTAGTGGCCCAATCCTAATTAGAAATTGAATAAAAATAATATATAAGTCATGCATGCAAGTTACAACTCACAAGTATTATGTATGTATAGTCTTTATCATTTCATTCTATACTTAATTCAATGAATTGATTAATTCTAAAATTTTATTGTTCTTTTCACTTTAATGAAATAAAATATCTAAGAAGAAAGAATAAAATAAAATGACATGAAATTTGTATAATATAGTCTGAGGCCAGTTGATATATATAAAAATACAAGTAAATCCAATATATTTTTGATAAGTTAGATAACATGTGATACGGGTACGACCACGGAGGTGGGTGAGTGCGAGAGTGAATGAATCTGAGACTTGGAGTGTATACGTGAAGTGCAAAGGAAGGCCTAACTAGGCTCCAAAATCAGTCCATACAATGCACTCCAAGGGAGCCCACTTGAAGACTTTGACTAAGGGGTCATTTTGGACATTTCACACTATTCTTATAATACACTATAAATACAACCTTATAGGAATTCATTCATTAGATTTTGATGAATATGAATATTGTATAACATAGAAAGACAAAGTCCTCTTTCCTTGAGGCAAATCTAAAACCTGGAACTAGGTAACAACAAGAGGGTGGAATTACTATTGTTGTTTGTTTGCTTGGAAACTTAGGTCTTGAGGTTCATGAGTCCCTCTTGGTCCAAGTAAGAACTTGATGTTTCTATTCATTTGTCTTAGGGTCCTTTCTCATTGTTAGGGTTCTTAGATTTGTGAATATTTTATGTCAAGTTACTATCCTTTTTGTATCTTGTTATTGTGGAATCCAAATTTGGTTGTTTTTGTTGTCATATTGTTCATCACGTTTTTGTTGTATTTTGTGGCTGTTTTGGGTGTCAAATACACCTTTGTTTCTTATATTCTTGTTATATTTGTCGAATCCGAGTGAGGTCTCCATTTGGTCCACGATTTGTTGTGATTTGTGGACTATTTTGAAAGGTGTATTGGACTGTTTTATGGCTGTTTCGTGTTCCTCTTATTTGTCCCGTATCATTTGGTATCAAAATCTTGGTCTTGTTAGTTGAATTTTTTTTTAAAAAAAAATGTTGAAAAACTAAAAATTCCGAAAAAAGTGCAATCTGCCCGTGTTGTGTTCTTGACCGAGAATTGCGTTCTAGTTGTGTCTTGGCCAATATTTTTTGTTTGTCTTGAGTGTTTATAGTGTTAGCTTTGTTCTTCACTAACACTTGAGTCCATATCTAAGTTTGAGCTTTGTTGTTGTTGTCGTGAACAAGTAAGACCTTGTGGTAGACATTATTGTTGAAAACTTGACTTGGCCGTGTGTGTGGTTATGGTTGTTGAAAGGAGTGTTGTTGTTGTAGTTATTGGTGAATGTTTTTGTGTTCTTGAAGTTCTTCACAACCTTCATCTCTCGTTAAAATCAAAGACACAACACTAAAGAGACTTGGCCGTTTGTTGTTGTGGATTGGAGTTGGCCGTTGGAATTGTTGTTGTTCTTGAAGATTGTTGTTATTGTTGTTGGTGTGGTTGTTGTTGTTCTTGAATTTATTCATCTTCCTTCATATATTTTTAGAACATAAAGTGAGTGCTAGATCCTAAAAGGTGAAGGAAAAAGGTGTATGTACTTGTTAGTCTTGAAAGACCCCCAACCACCAAAAGACTTAATATCACTTCTCAACTACTTTTTCATGATTTAAGGACCCATGTTTTAAGGAGAAGTACAAGAAAAAGAAAAAGTCAAGTCTTGGAAATTGAAAAGGCTCCAAGATTTATTTTCCCTCCTAAAACAAATTCCACCAATCCAAATTAATTTTTGACCAAGACTTGAACATTTGCGAATAACCACTTGATAAAATCGAACCAATACGTGGCCTCCACACCATCACTGCTACTGTTCACGCAATATTTTCGAGCTCAAAATTCTAGATTTCTTAGTTTCATTTTGTTGTCTCTTAGTTTCGTTTAATTGATCCTAGTACTAATTAACAAGCTAGTAAACTTCTACTAGGTTGTCACTTAGTTCTTAAATCCGTTGTTCGTGTCTACGTTTCTGTTGTGCTTTTTCTCTTTTGTAAATTCATTGTATCTTGTTGGTTCAAGTCCGTAAGCAAATTTTCTTTGAGTCAACTCAAATGAAAATCTATTTCGGACCAAGGTGGACTCCTCCCTCAATCACTCACGAAGTACAAGCCATCTTTCAACACTTGTGAAACCAAGTATGAGGTAAAAATTGAGAGTGAGAGTGTGGTGAGGCATTTTTGAGATAAAAAGTTTGTTTGTTTTGTTGTTCGTTGTTGTATTCTCTTAGGTACCATGGCTGCCACCAATCTTGATGCCACGTTTGACCGCATCACCGAAAATATTGAGGACATGAAATGGCACGTTGAAAGGCTACGCCAATTGGTATCCACACTTATCTCAACAAATCTAAAACCTAAGGTCCAAACACCTTGCGGTGAGAGCTTTCCGAAGGAAGTTGCTGCCCAAACTTGTGAAGGACTTTCACACCAAGGTAAAGACGAACGTACTCATGAACGTCAAGGTAAAATACCTATCTCTTACACTTTGGTACATGTGGATGATGAATGTGTGACTAATAAGCCGTTGAGTGTGAGTAGTAGCTTACCTATGTATGAGTATATTGATTTCTTACCACTTGTGGATGATGTACATGTTGTGCGAGTGGATACAATAGTTGGTCCTATAGATGACTGAATTGACTCTTCTAGTAAGATCGATTTGTGTCCACCTAGTGTTGAAGCTATTATGTTGAATGAAAGTACACCGTCGAGTGAAATTTGTGTTGATCAACTTGTGTGTAAAACTTGACCACCACTTGAGAATATGTGTGATGTTATTAATGAGTCTCAAGTGAGTGAAGAATTTAAAAATGTTGGTCAAGAAAAAAGGAGTGAACCCATGAGCCTATGTTGTTGTAAAGATTTTAATGTTTGCTTGGCTCATAGGGTTAATCATGTGTTTGACATATCTTTGAAACTTGGTAATGATTCCTTAGAGAGTGAAAGTTCCAAATCTGTCCGCGGGTTAAATCATTCACTCTTTAGGTACAATGTCTTGTTTGAAGATAGTTTAAACACTCCTAATAGACCTAGTGGTGAAAATGATGGTATAGCTTGCCTTGGAAGCTATAGCCTATATGCTAACCCACTATGGTGTGACAACATTCCTCCTAAAGATGAAAATCTCTTCTTGGAAGATGAGAGTACTCTTAAGGGTAAGAAATATGTGGTCTTGGAAACTACTTCTTATTCTACTTTATGTGGCTTTTCCGAGGACACCATAGTAGAAGTAGAATTGAATGCCACCTTTCTATACTCTTTTTACTTGTGATGCTATGTATGCCAATGTAGAGAGTAGGTCGTGTGGTTGTGGTAAAGACTACGGAAAACGGATGTGTTGTTTAGACCCATGTCTATGGTCACTCTTCCCATTTGATCCCGGTGCCATCTTAGGGTGGGGAAGATTTACTCTCGGCTTAGGTGCGTTTATTTTGAGTGCTTATCATAGCCAAGTCCTTGGTGAATTTGTCGATGACTTCATAATGTTTAACACTAAGGACTCTTGGTTATATGTCAAATATGAACCACCTTGGCATGTTGAGACTTGTTGTTGGCCGAGACTTGAACTCAAAGGGTCCTTGGTTTTTTTTTTTTTTGGGGGTGGGCTGTTTTGAGTGTTTCGAGTGCATACCATTATTGTTTACCTTTTTTGCTAATCCTAACCCTCATGCCATGAGGAAGTGTGCTTGTTTGTCTTCTCTTGATTTTGCAAGGTACGGATTCGAGGTCGAATCCTTTTCAAGAAGGGAAGGATGATACGGGTACGACCATGGAGGTGGGTGAGTGCGAGAGTGAATGAACCCAAGACTTGGAGTGTACACGTGAAGTGCAAAGGAAGGCCTAACTAGGCTCCAAAATCAGTCCATACAATGCACTCCAAGGGAGCCCACTTGAAGACTTTGACTAAGAGGTCATTTTGGACATTTCATACTATTCTTGTAATACACTATAAATACAACCTTCTAGGGATTCATTCATTAAATTTTGATGAATATGAATATTTTATAACATAGAAAGACAAAGTCCTCTTTCCTTGAGGAAAATCTGAAACTTGAAACTAGGTAACAACAAGAGGGTGGAATCACTTTTGTTGTTTGTTTGCTTGAAAACTTAGGTCTTGAGGTTCATGAGTCCCTCTTGGTCCAAGTAAGAACTTGATGTTTCTATTCATTTGTCTTAGGGTCCTTTCTCATTGTTAGGGTTCTTAGATTTGTGAATATTGTATGTCCAGTTACTATCCTTTTTGTATCTTGTTATTGTGGAATCCAAATCTGGTTGTTTTTGTTGTCATATTGTTCACCACGTTTTTGTTGTGTTTTGTGGCTGTTTTGGGTGTCAAATACACCTTTGTTTCTTATATTCTTGATATATTTGTCGAATCCGAGTGAGGTCTCCATTTGGTCCACGATTTGTTGTGATTTGTGGACTGTTTTGGAGGGTGTATTGGACTGTTTTATGGCTGTTTCGTGTTCCTCTTGTTTGTCCCATATCAACATGGGAGTATATATTTGTGTGGGAGTATAAAATAAATTAATGTATATATATATATATATATATATATATATATATATATATGTTCTTTTATTTCTTCATATATATTTTTATGTTATTTTGAAAATTTTTAATGAAAATTTTGACTCTACTGTTAACCTAATCGTCATAAATCAAACTAATTTTTGATGGATCAAAAAGTTGGGTGAATTCTTTTTAATGGATAAAAAAAAATCTAAAAAAAATAAAAAAATAAAAAATGACATAGACCTCTAATATGCTGCCACGTGGCAAAGCTGTTTTCTAAAAATCGACTGTTAAATTAATGGCATGGATAAGCCAGTTTTGTTACGACGATAGCATGAATGAGCCCAACTTTTAACGGATGACATAAATGAGTCATTTCTGATAGTTCAGTCGCATATTTGAGCCTTTTCCCATTATAGATTATAGATTATAGATATAGATATAGATTATAGATTATAGATTATAGATTATAGATTATAGATATAGATATAGATAGTACTTGGTTATTCAGGTCTCGATAAAACAGTTTGGCCTTTTACGCAAATGTGAAAAATGATTATTTTACATATATGAATTTCAACACGAGGATGGCGTGACCGATGGTTAGATTCTCCAAATTATTGGTTCACAAGCAAAAAGAACAACAACAACTACATGCCCAGTGAATTCCCACCTAGTGGGATGTGGGGAGGGTAAAATGTATGTAGTCCATACCACTACCTCCAAAGAAGTAGAGAGACTGTTTCCGATAGACCTCCGATTCAAGACACAGAGACAGTAAATAAGATCGTAATAAAACATAAGAAAAGATGAAAAAATCAGAAATAAGGCACCCATAAAGTAGTATGATACACTAACAAATCGCCAGCATCCACCTACCCCAACCCACATAACTAGAGACTCCATCCTATGAGCAAAGTCCTACAACTGCTAGCAGACTACCCGAGAGCACCCCTAGGCTACGATTCGCCCACACGCACTAACCTACTAACCTAATTCGTGTTCCCCACACTTTCCTATCTAGGGTCATGTACTCAATAAGCTGTAATGGCTCCATGTCATGTCTAATCACTCCAGTATTTCTTCGGCCTACCTCTACCAAAGGGGAAAAAATTTGATTCAAAGGAAGTACTCTATGAAGGTTAGTGTAACACGAAATGTCAAGGTTCGTCAACAGCTTGTATTTTGACTTTAAAGCGCGATATTGTACACCCAGTCAATGTTGGCGATAGCGGGTTTGTTGTTATAAGAGACGGGGGTAATCATTTACAAATCGGAAATTCAGCAAAAAGGATTCAGTTGTCCCTTTCAGTTCGGAAATGGTGATGATCCTGATGATCCAAGCGTGGCACAAGAATTAAGTTTATGATCTGTGCTTGATTAATTCGATACATTATTGTTGTAACAACAAAGAATGTGTTAATTAGCTGTAAAAACAAGTTCTTTTTTTTTGTATGTGTATGTGTGAATGTATGATGTAAACTATGCCTGATCAAATTGGCTAACAGATGAACTCTAATGAACTTTCTTAGGATTCATGCTATTGATGTTCATAATCTTTTTATGTCCCTTTAAGTCTCAGCTTCGAGAATGGAGAAAATTCGCGAAACTCACGGTCCTAGGAGCGCTTCTCCCTATAATGATCCCTACGCTATGCAAATCTGAATTAGTTGAGCTAGTCGGTTCCGGATACCAGATGGTTATACCAGAAAAAATGGAAGGGCTCGCGACCATAGTATGAATTGGAGCCCAAACTCCCAAGTAACGAGAAACATTGTTACTCGGTCTTAGGTGGGGAATGGGAAGTCTTTTTACAGGTAAAATCCAGTGATGAATGCATAGGAGAAAAGTGAGAAGGAACAGAATAAAACAACTAAACTAGTGAACTGGAAGCATAATACAAGTATAAAACTTTCACTACATTAATATTTGGAAAATATTTTTTGGCGATTTAGGACTAATGTCTATTTCTGGAGTTACTTTCTTTTTATCTTTTGTAATTCTTTCTATTTGATTTTTTATTGTACTTGTTCTATCAGTCAAATCCTTCATTTTGGTTTCTATCAGTGAAGAATTTGGCCAATTTCCAGATTCAATTTGACTAAATGATTCATTAATTATTTGATTACTAATTAGATAATCTTTTTCTTTTTTCGTTTCATTCGATTCAGATATTTCTTTGAATCTAAATAATACAATTGGAGCTGAGATAACTATAATTCATTCCATTAGTTCAATAACATTACCGTAGCAAGAGAAGAATGAGGCACTAACACTATCTAACTGTTTTCGATAACTAGGTAATAGAGAAGAACTACACAGCTTCTTGAACAAAAAATAAAAAAAAGAAACTAAGATATAAGCATCAACATTATAGTTTAGCTTTGGTTGTTTTCATCTTGTCCCGCGCCTTGGAACCTTTCCAGCAATGATATTTTCAAGGTTACTAATCCTCTTCTCAAGTTTCGGAATATTGATCATTTCAATTTTCTGCATCTGCATATTTCCTTCAGTCCTGTTGATCAGCATATTTGTAGTTACCTTACGTGCTTCCACTGAATCATTGCTAATCTGCAAACTCATTTTAGCGGTATCAGTACCTGAAATTTTTGCAAATCTACCATTGCTCCTAGTTGCGTTTGGACCCTCACTTGCAAGTTCTAAACTATCTGGCAAATTGAGCTTACAGACACCTTTGTCATTGTTGTCCTTGCTCTCTAGTTGCACCATCTGGTTAACTACATATGCCTCATCTGCATCTAATTCCTCTGATTTTACCTTTGAAGTCTCAAGTGTTCCGTTTAGTGGTTTTGATTCCGTTAAGGCCTCGCTTTCCGTGGGAGTTCTAGCTCCATCATTGAAAGCTGAAGAAGATTGGTTGTGGATGCTAGGTAGGAGTTCTTGATTACCAGGTACAGTAATTCCTTCTTTTAGGAGCCTCCTCCTGCATAAAAATTCTGAAATCGTTAAATAGTCATCTTCATCATAATGTGGTGATTCTACAACTTTCGTTTCACAACCCCGAATATAATTGCCATCTGTTCTAACCTCATCACTTCTCGGTGCAAATTCACAACACACTGAGGCATTTAGTTTTTCCTTGTGTCCTCCCGACAGTCTTGGTATCCTTCCATGAGTTTTGTACCCCTGTCCATTGGTTACACGCTTAACTGCTTCCTCTGGTGCAACGTTTTGGTTTTTCCACTTTTCCAAGTATCGTTTGCTAACATCTGACTCGAAGAGCCTGGAAGGTATATAGATGTTGACATCTTCAATTGGTCTGTCATAGTTTCTCCAAACATGATTCACACAACCAGGCACATCTTGATCGAGTCCAAATTGCATTGATACTCTGTGGGTTGTACAGTTCTTCACAATCCATCCCAACTAGTTCAGAAGCTCGAACAAGTCGAGCAAATATCAAGATTTCTCTTCCCATATTTGGTCCAACCACCACATATTCCTCCCTTGTAGAATTTGTCGATGTCCCGGTTCTTCACAGTATCAATGGCATAAGGACGCCACAGAAACCATTCCGCTGCTGAATCAATTTCACACCTAGTGTCACGACCCGAACTAGGGCCTGGCCGTAACGGACATCCTGAACCAGGAAGGCCCGGAACGCCCTTCTCTATCTGGTAATCTTGCACAATATTCGTATACAAAAAGAAAATGCGGAATTATACATCGAATACGGAAACATGGTCATACTCTGAAATTAATTTAACAATGAAGGAAAACTCCAAGTCCCCAGTAGACCAAAACTAAAATCTGACGACGGTCTAAAGCTGGGACAAGGCCCCCAGTAGACCAAAACTAAAATAATTGTTATGATATGAAAAGACAGGCCTTCTGGAATAGAGAAGGCTCACCACTGCACAATCGGATCACCTGAAATATCTACTGCTTATCTGAACCCCTAGACTGAACCTCAGAACCTGGAGGGAGGAGAGGGGGTCAATACAGATGTACTGGTACGCAGAGTAAATACAAAATAATCATTTATAATCAACATATATGAGAACAGTTTAAAATAGTTCATAAACATGTTATACAGTAACAAATCACATGGGCATTTTAAAAGACTGTGTGAAAATCATCATGACTCTGAAAAATCTGTATTACATCTGCGTAGGTGGTATACTCTACAACTCTGAAAATTCCATGGGCTATATGGAGACTGCCATTAACTCGACAGCGAATCCTCCAACCGAAGTGTGCCGCAAGGGTCAGAGTCTCTGACTCTACTATGCCACACGGCCATCACCAGCGTACAATAATAATCTACCCGTATCGGCAAATACGATTTCAGGCTAAGAGTTGCTTTAACTCGCGCCTTCTTTGGGTAACCACCTAACCCTCTTTAAGCCCCTTTTTAAAACTCTATCAAAACATGCAGTCTCTGAAAACATGCTCTGAAAACATACTCTGAAAACATGCTCTGAAAACATACTCTGAAAACATAATCTGTTATGGCAAAAATACATATGGTATCGTCATACCATTGACTTGCAAGTCACATCTCTGATCCATAATTAGTCTGTCATAAATCTCTGTTTTCAAAACACAAGTTTTGTGACCACTATTTCAATAATTCATTTCAAGAAACTCTTTCTCAAACCTCATGTAAAACACATGCAAGGAACTCAGCTTTGTCAAGCATTTCAATAGTACAGTACAAGGTGGTCATGCCAAAGTTCTCAATTCACATGCAATTCTTTCTTTTAAACATAAGAACACATATATATACATCAAGAACCACCCTCTCACAATTTCAAATCATGATCAAATGCAATAATATTGCGAAAACATCTTTCAAATCACAAAACCATAATCCTTAATTCGATATACGAGAGGGAGTTCATAATTTATGCTCTCAAACAATCTTAAATCTCGAATTCCATACATATACGTATACATGTAAATTAATTTAGGGGATAAGACCACAAGGTCAAAACAATAACAATATTGAAACTTTCAAATTACATAATCAATAATATAGTTTTCAAAACCCCCATAAAATACATGCATCAAAACCTTAAAATCATGCTCTAATAGTTTTAAGCCCATGCAGTTTTTAGGATAAACCCCATGTACCTGTATTTCAGAAAATAATGGATGACTCCTGAAGCTTACGAGGGGATTCCAAATCTCTAATTATCTTCTAAAACCCACGGTTGAATCTTGAGTTATTTGAGAATCTTGTTTGAAACCCTAGGGAGTGTTCTTGAAGACAATTGAGAGAAATATGAGTAATGTGGTGTTTTGGGGTTGAAATTCAGTGTTTAGGCTGAATTAATAGGGTTGGAATTGACCCAAATGCCCCTGGAAAACGTGGAACTGACTGCAGAAAAATACACTACTGCCTCTCATGAAAATGACCATAACTTTTTGCTCGATTGACGGACTTAGGCAAAATTTGTATCGTTGGAAAGCTACTTCGAAGAACTTTCATTTGATATATAGTAGGTCACCCAGTTCGCTATATAACATAAGTTATACTCAACGAAAATTGTCCCAAGTTGAAGTGTCCACTAAAACTTAATCGATAGAATTGTTTTCAACTCGCCTTTGAGTTAGGGTATTTTTGTGACCTCAATTCATATCCAAAGATATTCTTACACTGTAGGTTTTATCACCACATATATATTAGCAAGGAATCATCTAGTTCGGGTTTATACGCGTAGAAACAACGCTTCGATTTCTAGCCCGAAAAATGTGGGGCGTTACACCTAGGATCTACACGTTCTAGTTTTTTCACCTTATGCCATCTAGCCACTCTTGGATCTCCACAGTAAATAACACCAGGCTTAGTCTGCAAAACGGGAGATCTCTCCCAAGCCCATAGCTGAACAAAATGAAGAGGAGAGCGAAGGATAAGTGCCGACTCATCCTCAACACATTGAGAATTACTACTATGTTCAGTGTGCTTAGATGAAGATACAATCAATTGGTTAAGCAAGTTCAAATCTCTATAAATACTAGCAAGAACAGCAGGGGCAAGTTCCATTGAGTTGCCTCGAGAAAGATGAATTGCGATAGGGATAACAGCTTGGTGCACATTCTGTGAACCTTTAGGGGGAAACACAAACCTAGACAACCAAAGGGTCAAAAATGCAACATGCTCCAAATGGTCACTACAACTTTTTCCTTCAAAATACTCACATCCAGGCATGGTGATAAACACATGTTTTACGCGCTCTAACAACTTTATAAAGTTCCCTAAGACTTCTTTCCATTTCAACACACTCTTTGGTCTTAACAGGTCTCAACACATTACGGCCTAAAATAGAGAAACCACCCAAAACTACCATATCTTCCAAAGTAATAGACTACATATATAATTATTAAATACATCTGGGTTATTCTGTAATTAGTTATTCTTCAGCTCTCTATATATACAGATGTAACCCCTTCAATATCAATAAGATCAATTATTATTAAATTATATCATGGTATCAAAGCTAGGGTTTCTTCTTCCGCCCAAACCCTAATCTCTCCTCTTTCCGACGTGTGTGCGCCGCCGCCACCGTCTACACCACGCCGCACGGCCTCCCTCCTCCGCCGTAGGTCGGCGCCATGGACAAGGTTGTTGATCCTTTGTCAAATTTACCGTCTGGAGTAAAATTACTGCTCAGGAATCTCCACAATCTCATCCCCGAAAAATTATCTGACAATAACTACCCGGCCTGGGCACTTAACGTCCGCACCGCCCTCGCAGCCAACTTGCTGCTCGGATGGATTGACGGTGCGGAGAAGCCGCCGCCCGAGACAGCCGAGGAGGACGACGTCATGCTCCCAAATCCCGACTACCTTCCGTGGATGATCGTAGACACTCAGATCCGAGCCTGTCTTCTCGCCGTTATTAGCCCCTCTGTGCACAAACACGCCCGGGGTTTTCTCACATCGGCTTCACTTTGGGACGCACTAGCCACAAGGTACAACTCTGTGTCCACGACTCATATTTTTCAGTTGCGTGACAGATTGCATACTCTTTGGAAGGGAACGAAGACGATGACTCAATACCTTGATGATGTGGCCTCTATTCTGTCTGACCTAGATGCTGTGAACGAGATTATTCCTGAACGAGACGTGGTGAATGCCGTGATACGTGGTCTTCCGTCTGGCTATTCCTCTCTCAAACAGCATATTCGCCTCTCACCTGTCGAAATCACTCTGAATCAACTGTCTGGATGGCTTAATGCAGAAGAATTGAATCTAGACATGGAACACAAATTATTGCTCGGAGAAGCCAGTTCCACCCCTGGCGTCACGGCTCTTTAATCGGCTGGCAGCGGGGGCTCGGCCAGGGGTCGCGGTGACGATCGCCGTAACCAAGGGCGAGGCAGCGGCGGCGGTGACCGTCGGAACGCCGGGCAGCAAGGCAGAGGCGGGCCTCCACCGAGGGACGGCTTCCAGTCAGGCCGCGGACAGGGATGAGGAAACCAACGGGGGCCCACACGAGATCTTCCGACGTGCCAAATTTATGCTAAACGGGGCCATTCTGCGGCTAATTGTTGGTATCGTTATGATGACTCGCAGAATGTAAATCGCCAGTCCGGCGGATCAAGGGCGATGCATGCGTCCACAAACGCTCAATCTGGCGATTGGTATCTAGACACAGGTGCTAACACCCATGTGACGTCAGATTATTCACAACTTCAAGCTCCTCATCCGTATCATGGCTCAGAAACTATTACAGTAGGCAATGGTCAATCCCTTCCCATCACAAACACCGGCTCTGGGTATGTCTATACCCCAAATGGTAAATTTCATCTCTCAACCCTTCACCACGTCCCTTCCCTCACATCCAATCTTTTATCTGTTTATCGCTTTACTAAAGAAAATAACTGCACCCTCATTTTTAATGACACCAATTTCCAGATAGTGGACAATACCACGAACCGGGTGCGGTACACGGGCCGATGTGAGCATGGGCTATACACTCTTCCATCCAGGTCTCCGTCTGTTGTGAGTCAAGCCATTCTCTCGTCCACCTGGCATCGCCGGCTTGGGCACCCATCATCTGCCATCACCAAATCCATTTTATCTTCCTTAGGTTTTAATTTTTCAGGGAAATTACATTACGAGTCCTGTTCAGTGTCTAAATCTTGTCGTTTACCTTTTTCACTGTCTGAACACAAGGCCACTGCGCCATTTCAATTAATTCATTCTGATGTTTGGGGTCCAACCTCAGTTCCTTCTGTTCAAGGTTTTCGTTATTATATCTGTTTTGTTGATGATTACAGTAAATTCACTTGGCTTTATCCTCTGAAATTTAAATCCGAAGCTTATACTGTTTTTGTCAACTTTGACCGAATGGTTCAAAATCAATTTAATGCCAAAATCAAAATTTTTCGAAGTGACAATGGCAAAGAATTTGTCAACAATGCATTTGGTGTTTTTCTTCAAAGTCTAGGGGCTCTTCATCACACTTCATGTCCATATACCCCTGAACAAAATGGCGTTGCTGAGCGCAAACACCGTCACCTAATAGAAACAGTTGTTGCGCTCCTCCATGATTTCACCTTACCTGTTTCCTTTTAGGTTGATGCCCTTGCTACTGCCAACTACCTCATAAATCGCATGCCCACTCACACTCTCTCCAACTCCACTCCATATGCCCGTCTCTACAATCATCCACCCGACTACATCCATCTCCGCCCATTTGGGTGTCTGGTTTATCCCTGGTTGCGTCCACACACTCAACATTAACTTCAACCTCGGTCCACCCCTTGTGTCTTTCTAGGCTATCATCCCACTATCAAAGGTTACAAATGTTTCGATCCTGTATCTCAGAAAACATATGTTTCCTATCATGTTCGTTTTGTGGAGGAACAATTTCCTTACACAAGTCTTTCCTCTACTCCATACTCCCCCAATCCACTTGGCATTGTGCCATTATTTCCGTCCTTTTCACACGCTCATGCTCCGACTCACTCGGCACCTAACCCGGTACCCCACTATGCCACTACCCACTCGAACCAACCACCCACCCACCCGAACCCCTACACCCCCCACCCAAACACCCAGCCGACTGCCACACAACCCACCACTTCCCTACATCATACTCCTAACACACATACAGCCACCCCATCCACCGCTGCACATCCCAGCTCCCACGGCAGCCCCACCCAACCCCCGTCCACACATCATACAACTCCACCACCCCTTCCTAATCACCCTCCACTCAACACTCACCCTATGACAACCCGAGCCAAGGCCGGTACCTTCAAACCCAAAGTCTACCACACTCAAATACCCTTTGATGCACATCCCATAACTGAGCCTACTACCTACAACCAAGCCTCCAAAAATAGTTTCTGGTGCCAAGCTATGGATGAGGAATTTCAGGCTCTGAATGAACAACGTACCTGGGATTTGGTACCTCTGCCTAGTAACCGAAAGTCTATTGGGTGCAAATGGGTGTTTCGCATCAAACGAAATTCAGATGGATCTCTTTCTCGCTATAAAGCACGTCTGGTTGCAAAAGGGTATCATCAGGAGTATGGTGTGGATTATAAGGAGACCTTCAGCCCTGTTGTTAAGCAACAGACTATTCGTCTGGTCTTGTCTCTTGCTCTTCACTATGATTGGCCGCTTCATCAGTTAGACGTCAGCAATGCCTTTCTTCATGGTCATCTTGAGGAAGACATCTATATGGTTCAGCCACCGGGATATGTTAATCCCAACCGTCCTCACTATGTTTGCAAGCTTCGCAAATCACTGTATGGCCTGAAACAGGCCCCACGTGCCTGGTACACACGCCTCTCTACTTTTCTGCAGGGTCTTGGTTTTCGCACCTACCATCATGACAACAGCCTCTTCACCCTTCACTGTTCTCGAGGGACAGTCATCATTCTTATCTATGTGGATGATATTGTTATTACAGGCAGCTCGTCATCACTCATCACTGAAATTACTGAGGCTATGCATCGTGACTTCAAACTTAAGGACCTCGATCCTCTGGAGTTCTTTCTTGGCCTCGAACTCATCCGCAAATCGGGAACCATATTGATGCATCAGACAAAATATACCCTTGAACTTCTAAATCGAGCTGGAATGACAGACTGCAAACCCGCGGTCACTCCCATGGCAGTCCGCCAATCCCCAGGGCCGAATACTCCCTTTGCCGATCCTACACTATATCGGAGCCTCGTCGGTGGACTTCATTATCTTGCTGTTACTCGTCCGGACATCCAATATGCAGTCAATCGAGTCTCCCAATCAATGCATGCTCCCACAGAACAACACTTTCAGGCCTTGAAACGCATTCTGCGCTATCTTAAAGGTACTCTTCAATGTGGAATTTTATTTCAAAAGGGCTCGTTTGATATATCTGTTTTTTCTGATTCGGATTGGGCTAACGACAAAGATGATCGGAAGTCCACTACTGGATATATTGTTATGATGGGACCGAATCTGATTTCCTGGTGCACCAAGAAGCAAACGCGAGTGTCCCGTTCCTCCACAGAAGCAGAATATCGTGCCATGGCTGCGGGTGTTGCTGAAGCCATGTGGTTACGATACCTTACAGATGCACTTGGCATTCCCCCGACGAAACCACAGATTTATTGTGACAATCAGTCCACTATTTGTGTTACCAAAAATCCAGTCCTTCATGATCGTATGAAGCATGTTGGGTCCGACTGTCACTTTGTTCGCGATGAGGTACTTGCAGGAACGATGGCCACGCACTATGTCCCATCTACTGACCGGCTTGCTGATATTCTCACCAAGCCTCTTCCGTTACAGCCTTTTCAGTATCTCTGCTCCAAGCTGCCCCTCGTTACCGCTGATCAGCTTGCGGGGGGATAATAGACTACATATATAATTATTAAATACATCTGGGTTATTCTGTAATTAGTTATTCTTCAGCTCTCTATATATACAGCTGTAACCCCTTCAATATCAATAAGATCAATTATTATTAAATTATATCACAAAGTAACCGTCCCTTCTCCCCATGGAAAATCTGAACGTATTAGTCTCCACACACCATCTCTCAGCAAGCGCGATAATCAAATCATTGTGAAGATGAATCTTGAATGTTGAAGCTAAAATAGCTTCAAAGATTCCAGCTTTTTTCCATGTATCTTGGTATAAAGGCTTTAACTTATCAACCCATTTAGACCACCCCCTCATGTACGCAACCCCACCCCCAAACTTCACCTTTAATGAAGAAGAACAAAGTTTGGATCTTGAAGGGAGAAAAGGGAGTTTTGGGGCAGATGGTATTGTTGGTTTGAGAAAATGGGCAACTCTAAAAATGGGCATTACTTGTTCATCAACAAGTGAAACCATTAGCTCCTCTCTTTCTTCCATGAGTGCATATTCTTGTGATGGATCCACCATTGTTGAGTACTATGCTATTAGCTCTTTGTTTTTACTACTTTTATGTATAAGGGTTTCAAGAATGTTACATAGCAGGACAAAATTTTATATACAAACCAATAAAAAGATAGTAGTAGTTCTGCACCTTGCTTGCCTTTGCACTGATACACTGTCACTGCCAATAGTGGCTTATAGCACTTCTTATGTAGTTTCCAAAAATAGAAACTTTATTTGAAATCACTGTCAAAACTGTAAAATTCAACAACAACGATGTAACCAGTGTAGTCGCATAAAGTGGTGTCCGGAGAGTATAGAATGTATGCAGACTGTACTTCTACTTCAAAGATGAGGTAAAGAAGCTGTTTTCGGTAGACCCTAGCTCAAAACAACAAACAGTGAGATTCGACTCTCGAAATTTGTACTATGCCACAAAAATTGAGAAAATGGGAGTGTACACCTTGTCTCAATTTATTATGGCACCGTTCGAATTTTTCGAGTGAAATTTTCTAACATGGAATCTTTAAGTTTATTTTTTTTTGAACTAAAATTAGAGAGTAAAACATCTAGTATCTCCTGAATTATGACCAAATTTGCTACGCCACACTCCAACTTCACAAGGGTCCTACTACCCTCATGAACACAATTTTAGTATATTTTTGTCACCCTCTTTTTAGTTGACATGACACCTTTTTAGCTAACGTGACACCTTTGATATGAGTCTCATTTTTACATAATAAAGGTGCTATGTCAGGACAAAAGTGTGACAAAAATATGCTCAAATTGAGTTCAGGAGGATAATAGGACTCATGTGAAGTTGGAGTGTGTGCAGAGGTGGAGCCAGAATTTCAAGTAAAGGGGTTCAATATTCAAAGAAAACTAAGTCGAAGGGGTTCAACACGTACTATAATCACATAAAAAATAATTTTAATCATGTATAAATAGCATATTTTTCCATCAAGGGGGTTCGGACGAACCCCTTAAAGAGGGCTGGCTCCGCCTCTGAATGTGTGTCGTAACAACTTTGACCATAGTTCGAGGAATACAAGATGCTTATCTCAAAATTACATATTTGAAAACTTCGTATGAAGTACTACTATAAGTCACTAATTATTTACAAGTCAAAATACTAAAAGGACATATGAAAAAATTACGACTAACAAAAAAATTCGTTTGATTCTCAAAAATCTAACCGAACCACATAAATTTGACCTGAGGGATTAGGACAAATGCACTGAAAAGTTTTTGGTTGTTTTGGTTTGTCCACTATTTTTCAGTGTGAACATGTCAGCTTAGAATTCCATTTATAGGCAAACAATAATCACGTTGCTGCATTAAACTGCCAAAAGAAAATACTACTATAAGAAAGTGAAAGACACCAATAATATTTAAAATCTTGTTCTAAAAAGATTATCACACCCATTTTAAAAATAAATAAATAAATCAATCTCTCTTTTATTCATAACCTTTTCAAAATTCTAATCCAACTCAAATATTTATTAAGAAAGTTTGTTGTAGTATCATATATTATCCTGTTTTAATTTGTTTGTTTGTTTTTTATTTGACACGGAGTTTTAGAAAATAAAGAAAGAATCTTGAATTATATGATCTTAAATTAAAGATATGTTGAATGTATCCAAATAACTTTTATTCGGATGATATTAACATGTCACGTTAAAAGTGAAAACAAAAAGATTGTCGAAAAAAGAAATAAACATTCTTTTTGAAATAAAGTGTTAAATATCTTATTTTTTCCTTTTTATCATCAATATTAAATTACTATATAGTAAATAGTAATTAAATTTAGAGTTTTAAAGTATAATTAATAAAATTAGTTTACTAAAATATGCCCCCAATAAATTAAAAGCTTTCTCAAAGATTGTGCCAAACAAACATTAGCCAAGTAATATGAGCCTATTTAAAAAGTCACAAAATGCTAAACCTTTAGACAAAAAATTTAAAAGGGCTTTTGAATGCACAAAATATTCACTGTTAGCAAGTCTAGGGAAGAACCCTCTAAAGAGGTGTGGTATAGACCGTCTACTCTAATGTAAGTACTAGAAATCATATGAAAACAAAATTTCTGTTGCTCCGGAATTTCCTTATAGACAAAAAGAAAGGACAACCTGGTGCCTAACTTGAGCGGACTCTTCATTTTTGATGCTGTATCGGTGTCGGATTCATAAAAAATATACTAATTTGACGAATTCGACATGCACCTATTGACATTTTTGATGAGTCCGAGCAACATAACCTGGTGCACTAAAACTTCCACTATATGCCTGGTCATTTAAAAAAAACAAATCATAAGGATATATCATTCACGATGTCACCTTGCATTACCTTAATACCAATTAATGCTTATTACTACTCCCTCTGTCTCATACTCCCTCCGTCCCATTTTATCCGTTCCAAATTTCCTAATTTGGTGTCCCATTTTACTTGTTCTTTTTTACTTATCAAGAAAAGAATTTTTTTTTCCATATTTTACCCTTTGCATTAATTACTTTATCTTTAAATTAAAATGTAAACATCATTTAATAGGGGTATTATAGTAACCTAGCCATGTTATTTATTATTTTTCTTAATAGCTGTGCCATCCCAATTTGGGACGAGTAAAATGGAACGGAGGGAGTATTACTTACATGCTAGCCTTTTGCACAACTCTTAAGGAGAAATTAATAAGGGATATAGATTGATTAATATGACATTATTAAACTCACATTAAATATTATCATTACTTGTTGAAGTTAATAACTGTTCCATTAAATTATTAAGGGTAAAGTTGAAAAAAAATATTCAATTCTTTCTTAATTCTTTAAACATGTCAACTATTTTCAAACAAAATTTTTTAGCAACCAAGCCAAGTAGTACTAAAATCCATTTCACTCAACAGACATTCCGAAAGTCTTTTTGTTTTTTTTCACAAGTTTTTTGTCTTTTTTCCGTACAAAGTTTCTTCTTGTTCCAATAGAAACAAACACACTCTTTTAATGAAATTTCCATTTTCAAGAATCAATGAAAGATTCAATCTTTGATGAAAGACAAGAGTTAATGGTTTCACCATTAGGTGGAATCCCACAGCTAAGAAAAGCCCATTTCTTGGAACCCATTGTTTCTTCCATTGAAGGTCCAAATTTGAAGCTTCCTTCACTACCCTTTTCATCTGAATCGGAATGGCCATTGAAAGTTTCCTTCAATGGTTGTAGGCATCAGCAGAAAAAATGGAAGAAATTGGTTGAAACCATGGAGTCTGTCCATCATTCTGTGTGGAAAGCTGCTGGTATTTATGATGCTATTATGGGTTCTTTGTATAAAGTCCATGTAGATAAAGATTTGATTTTTGGGTTGGTAGAAAGGTGGTGTTGTGAGACTAACACTTTTGTCTTTCCGTGGGGTGAAGCTACTGTTACTCTTGAAGATATGATGATTTTGGGAGGGTTCTTTGTCTTGGGTGGCCCTGTATTGTTCACTCTTCAGTCCCCGGGGTTGGTAGAAATTGAAGAAAATCTTGAAAAAGCACGAAGGGACCTTGTTCGATTGAAAGCTGATAATCATAACAGGTGGTTGAATTTTTTCATGGACAGTGGAAGTGATATTGAGCATGAAGCTTTTCTTGCTCTTTGGTTATCAAGATTTGTGTTTCTGGGTAATGAATATGATAAAATAGGCAGACATGTTTTCCCTATAGCTGTTAATCTTGCTAGAGGTACGCGACTAGCTCTTGCTCCAGCTGTTCTTGCTAGCATATATAGGGACTTGAGCTTGTTGAAACAGACTATGATAATGGCCTCATCAAATGAGCCAAGTAGTAATGGAGACGGATTTAACATTCTTGAATTTAGTCTTTGGGCGCCATTGTTCTTTGTTCAAGTTTGGGCCTGGGAGAGGTTGGTAACTTTGCAGCCAGAACAGGTTGGGAATTACAATATGGTTAGTGGGATGAGAATAGGACGATGGCACAATGTGAAACAATCCAGAGTGGTTAATGTGAGGATTACTATTGACTCGTCTGCAGAGACGTTTCAGTGGAGGCCATACACCTTGGCTGTGGAAGAGTGGACATTAGTTGAAGGGCAAAATGCGGACCAAGAATTGGAGTCTTTTGTTCGATTTTTGAGGGTGTCTGAGCTTGTTGGTTTAGACTGTCAAGAGCATATCGACCAAATCGTGTAGCATTGCAGTTTGGATATGATCAAGACTTCCCTAAATGGATTCCTAGCTCATCTTCAAGTCCTTGCCTGGTACAACTATAGCAGACCAATTGATTCTGATTTTAGGTTATACTATCCGTCTAGGCTGTTTGAACCGGATGTAACTATACAGTATTTGAAATGGTGGAGAAGAGATATATTATATCTAGCTTATGCATTCAAAGGATTGTCTCATGGACGAAGGAGTAAAAGAAGGCTAAAACGAATTTCTAGCCTTTATGATTCTCCTGTTTTTGTTCCCAAGCTAAAGCAGGTGAAAGTAGAAATGTAACACCCCGTAGAAAGTCGTGCGTGTGTTAGCCTCTAGTAGAGTGCACTCAGTCTTGAAAAGTATGAAATTTTTTCTAAGTGTTGGAAGACTTAGACTCATTCTTAGCTGACAACCTTTGGGATACAACTTTTCAACCTTCTCGACATCTGTTTTTAGATTTTCGTATTGCGTTGTGATGGGGCAAGGTTTTAGTATGTCTCGGAGGAGTTTTGGAATTTCTAGACGAACCTAAGGTCGTGTACGCGCCGCCCAGCTTAGAGAGCCTCTCTAAGCAAGGCGCCGCCCTGCCAGTCCCGGGGGTGCCCAATTTTCAGCTTTCAACCTCCGAACATTTGAGGGTGTTTTAGTCATTTTCCCCTACTCTATCAACTTAAATACGGGATTAACTTAAACACGGGATTTAATCCCTCAAACACCAAAATATTAACACATTCACCAAATTATCTCAAGAACACTCCTTAGGGTTTCTAAATAAAAACCCAAGCAACTCAAGATTCAGCCATGGGTTTTTGAAACTAATTGAATATTTGGAATCCCCAAAACGTAGGCTTCAAGAAGCACCCATTATTTTCTAATTTCGAGGTACGCGGGATTTTCCTAAATTCTCATGGGCATAGAAATCATGATTTTAGAAAGGGTTTTCAGATTTATGAATATAACCATGTTTTAGAATACTTGATGGAATTGTTTTGGTCTTTAGGCCTTCCCCAAATTTATTTAAAATGATATATGTATATATATGTACAAGTTTTAATGTTGATGATTTAATTGAGAGCATGATTCATGTGAAAACCTCTCTCTTGTTATGATTTTCTTACTTATCATATGATATGGATTGTTTTGAAATGCATCTTGAAAAGCATGTTATGAAGTGTCTTAAATTATGAATGATTTGGTTATGAATCTTGAATTCCAAAGAGAGGGTTGTTTGTATTGAAAAAATGTTGAAAATATATATAATGAAAGAGTGCATGGATTTTGCCAAAAGCACATGACCGCCTTATGTTTGAAGAGTTCTTGCATAGTTTTGACTTATGCTTCGGAACATGAAATTTCTTATACTATTTGCATGTTTGGGTGGTCTGAACTATGTTTTAATAAAAGAATTATGCATGATGCATTATGGCTCAGAAATAGGACTTGCAAGTCTTGGTGTGACGACACCAATTCAGATTTTGCCATGATAATTCAGAACAAATTTAATGCATGTGTAACACCACGCATTTTGGGCTAGAATAAAAACCATGATTCTGATGCATTGATAATCCCAGAGCCTTAAATCCTATGCCAATTTGGCATGTTTATGTAGTATGTGAATCCATTTGAGCAAGAATTTAGACCATAGAGGTCTTTCAACTCAAGGACGAGTTGAAACTATTACGATCGATTAAGTTTTAGTGGACGTTGTAATTTGTGTCAGCTTTCATTGTTTTGGTCCTTTGAAATTCCAAAGTGATTTGAGAATATGAATGTGTGAAACCATGTATTTAAAAATGAATTCTTGTTGAGAGCATGATTTTCGGTGAATTCCCTCTTTAGTGAATTTTTTAGATTTCTCATAGCATATGAATTATTTTGCAATGCATCCCTGAAAAGCACTATATGAAATGATTGAACTCTTGTTATGATTTTAAGACGGTTTTAAATCACTAAAGAGGGAATCTAGCAAGAATGTTTAATGTTCATAATGCATGTAATGAAAGAGTTCTGGGATTTGCTAAAGGCACTAGACCACCATATGTTGATGAAGTTTTTGCATAATTTTGACTTGAGTTTTGAAACACGAAATCTTCTATATCAGTTGCATGTTTTTGGTGGTCTAAATTATGCTTTAAATGAAAGATTTAGCTTAATGTATTATGGCTCAGAAATCATGACTTTCAAGTCTTGGTATGACGATACCAATTTAGACCAATGCCATATCAGACTCAGACTAATAGACATTTCAGACTATTATGATTTTAGACATTCAGAATGTTGCATGTACAGAAAAGGTTAACAAATGGGCATACAGAGATGTTAGGTGGTTCCTTAAAGAGGGCTTGAGTTCAAGCAACTCATTACCTAAAACCGTGGTTTGCCGACCCGGGTATATTATTTTACGCTGACTTAAGTGTTGTGTGACGTATCAGATTCAGAAACTCCAACTCTTGCGGCATACTTGGATTGGAGGCTTCCCCGCCGATTCAATGGCGGATTCCATATCGCCCGTGGAATATCAGACTTGTAGGGGATACCACCTAACTTATAAGTAATACACAGATCAGAGTTTGAGATTTACAGACAGGTTACATGTTTTCAGAAGGTGCCCATGTGTTTTTCAGAAATTGTTGTACGCATAATGTTTGATGAACATTTGCTCTCACGTATTTTATATATATATATATATATATATGTTCAATTACTCTATTTTGGATTGCTTCGCGTGCCAGTACAATTATGCTGACCCTCCTTCCTCCCAGGTACTGAGGCATAGTCTAGGGGTCCAGATCCTCAGTAGAGTCTACAGACATCAGTTGGTGAGCCTTCTTTGCTTCGGAAGGCCTAGTCATTTAGGTACTTATTTCAGTATGGCTTTTGGTCTGCTGGGGACTTGTCCCAGATATTCAGATAGTATGTCAGTAGAGATTTCGCAGACTGTTGCAGATGTTTATCAAATATTGTTGGGCATGTTTTCAGGCCTTTAACTATTTTAAATTGTTGACCACGTTTTCGTATTATTGTGTCTATTCCGTATTACTTTGATCATATGAATTATGTGCATGATTACCAGATAGACAGAGGGCGTTTCGGGCCTTCGGGTTCGGGAATGCCTGTCATGGTTAGGGCCCTAGTTTGGGCCATGACAAACTTGGTATCAAAGCACGGTTCATGGTCCTAGGGTGTCTGCGAAATCGCATCAGGTAGAGTCTTGTTTATGGGTGTGCAGCGTGCCACACTTATAAGCAGGAGGCTACAAGGCATTTTGAACTGTCAATCTTTCTTCATGTTCTAGTTCGTGCTATAGAGTCAGAATGTTCCTCCTTCATACTCTAATTTGTGCTATGGTGTCACCCATACGAAAAGAAAATTTATCCTAATTTCTTCCTCACTCTGGTGTTTCCAGATATTCTCCGATTATCTAGTAGAAATTTTAGAAGTCCCATAAAGGACGGGAGAGGAGTTTCCTAGTGTAAAATTATGTCCTCTTTCTTATGAGGCTTTCAGTTAAGACAAGAGTAAGATGTGTATTCTTGAGTCATTGAATATTGTGTATCAATCTTCTATCTCTTGTAATCTTGAGATCATTGTGTTGTTGAAAATAAAAGTCTAGTGAAGCCGTGTGAGGCCTATTTTGATTCACTAGCAACTTGCTGTTCATCTTGTTGTTCTTGTGTTTGTTGGAACTGTATTTCCACCCGAGTAGTAGTATAATTTAGAGTATCGGTGTCATGACCTATTGGTAGTGAAATTAGACCAAGAAGTTTGTGATACGAAGTCATAAGGTTAGAGGTCAGAGTGAGGGTGACTTTTGTGATTAAATATTTATAGTTGAATAACCGTTGATTAAGAATGATTTACCCTTTCATGGTGGTAGACTAGTGTGGTGGTACCATTTATGAATTGTATGGTAGTCCATGGAGGAAGTGTTGACTCAGAATGTTATTTGTTTTCTTTCTTTCAAAATAGAGAAAGATCCCAGAGTGGATACTTAAGGTGGTTATAGAAACCTCTTATAGGCTATGAATAAAAATGCCTAGATTAGCCAGTAAGTTGTAAGTATAGACTCATTGTCATATGGGGTATCTGAAGGTAGTCTAAATGCCCATTGGGGGTAAGTAAGTGTGATGTGAGAAAGCCGTATAAGTAGATAAGATTGTATGGTTATAATATAAGCTTAAGTTTGATCATGTCTATTATGTGACCTTACCCCTTAGCCTACTTTTCATTGGTAGTTGTAAACTAATACTACTTGTGAGAAAGTATGTAGTACTTTTTGAAGTATTTGGGTAGAATATCCCAATTTGAAGGATTAGTATATTTATATTATGTTGCACTCTTCATTGGTTGTAAATGATTGATACTAGACTATAGGCTTGAATTTAAATGGTGTGGTGGTGAATAGTGGCAAGAGATTGATGATACATGTTCCGTGGGATTATATTTGTAAGCTTGATGTGTTGAAATAGTATGTGCTAATGGATTATGACAAGGAAATCCGTAAGGTCATGATCGATTATTGTGGTTATAAATTTCTAGTGTACTAGTGTTTCTTGATGTTTATTTCATAGTTTCTAAGTGAGGATTGTGTGTAAGGTTGGTTGTAAATCATGTTTAGCGCTGGGCATTGAGTTTGAAACAATTGATGGCCATGGAGGTGGATGTGATGATTTCTTGGTTAATGATACTAGTTATATGGAAGTGATCTATAGGCTTGAACAGTGTATGCAAGTGCCTAAGTTTATTTGATTCGTAATGAAGTATGACGTTGTATATGTGATGTAGAAGTATGCCCAAGGTGGTATGAAGCTGTAGTATTTTTCTAAGGCTATTACATGTTATGTGTGGCTACTGGTACCGTTGAGTTGCTAGGTGGAAAAAGACTAGCTAGATGGTATATGATTTTCTAAATAGCCAAGTTAAGGACCTTTGATTGATAGCGTTGAGCCTTTTGATATGAACTTGACTCTCATAGTAGAGGAAAATAAGTTTGAAGTTGCTATGTTGGTAGGCTACGATAGAAATTAGAGTGGCTTATTGAAGACTTGGTGATACCCATGTTAGGTGTTATAATCTAAGCTCGAGTCCTTGAAAGTCGTGCTAATAGAAATAAGAGTAGAGGCACTAGAGGGTGTGCACTTCAACTTTGGGGATGCTCATGAAGATTCGAAGTTAGTAAGTGTTTGAGTAATAGATGATGACTATTAGGGTTACAGAATGATAGAGTGTGCCTCAGGAGGTAGTATTAGCAGTGGGTGTTCCATTCTCATATGTGGTCTTTCAGGTTAAGTTTTATTAATTTTGTGTATCGTCATATTTCAAAACCCAGAGTGCAGTGAGTGCAGTTAAGTTTAAAGTCTAGTAAGGTATCTCCCAAAAACTTAAGATAATGGCTTGAAGCTAAGGAGGAGATGACTAAACGAATAACCAAGTAAGACTCTCAGATTCATGTAGTGATGTCATGATGTTATAGAACATCAAAAAGTAAGGGTGAATCTCAACCCATTCCTATCTCAGTACTTCTCAGTGATCCTAATACCTACTTATGCTTTACGATTTAGTTCCATGATCAGTTCACGTTCATACATATGATAGAGAGTCATGTACTCACGCTTTATAATGTGCTCCGTTTCCATAACTCATGTTTTACGCCAAATAATTGGCGAGATTCAGCTTATAGCCATGAATACCCTAAATTCAGAGAGCTTTAGTGAGTCCCTGTTGTTGTTTTGCTATTTCTCTGGCCTCAGATGAGTGTCAAGCTTCATATAGTATCATTCCATGCCTCTAGATCTTATGTTCTAACCTTTTTGTGACTCCTCCTTATGCGATGATAGTGGTGGTGAGTAATTATTCCTTGTTGATGGAAGATCATAGTACGCTTGTTAGATAAGGCCATAAGTACGAAGTAAGATTTGTGGCCAAGTTTTTATTTATGTGATGGTTAGTGGAATTTTGTATGCGTATATTCTTGGGGTAGCTAGTGGGAGTGATATTGATAGTGGTTTAGAGAATATGTGAAGTATACCTTTATGAGTGTTTGCTTTGAAGTTCATATGTGGTTATAAAGATAGGCTTGAATGACATGTTGAGATTGTTGTAAAGGAACGCTATATGCGCTTGCGACTTTATAGTAAGAGTTCAGAGTAGTCATTGAAGTGGTAAGGCATGTTAAACTTAGGATGTGATCTTTAAAGGAGATATAGAAGATTGCATCATATGGTTTAGAATAATAGCGTGGTCTGGCATATTGTATTTTTGTGACTTAGAGTTAGGCTTGATCACGGCAAAGGGATTAAGTTATTTCCGACATTACTAGAAAGATTTGTCAATGCTAATATGAGAATTTTAAGCTGAGTTGAATGAATATGATATTTAAGGAGAATATTATAGTTAAGTGATATTCGAGAAGTGTGCTAAGCTTGAAAGTAAGAAGTTGTAATGCCAAAGGCCTAGTAATTCTATCCTAATTCAGGAGTTATATGCTTATGTTCCAAACTGCAGAGTAGCGTCAATGTGGTGATTCCTCAGTTGGATGTCTTGTGTAATCCATACCCAAGATTCATGGCTCCCTATTACTGCTAGAATTTCTTTAGAGAATGGTGATGAAGAGATACTCCAGTTAAGTATGAGGGTGTAGTATAATTCGGTCTATATGGACAATAAGTCAGTTTAGCAGTTACATTCGCATGACTTGTTTTCTTGTCTTTGCACTTATTTATGCTACTCGAAATCTCAGACATGCTACTATTCCAAGATAGAGTATACCAGTAGTTACGAGTATAGCCCATTTCATGCATCATTCATTAAATTCAGATTCCAAATGTTCAGTTATGATTCAATTCGTAGGTTCCCTGTGCATCGCCTTAGTTTTCCGAGTATCTTAGTGAATTGAGCATTCATAGAGGGACATAGGGTACCAAGGGGGAGATACCCCATTCAGTTGCATGCATAGATTCTTATTACAAGCTTCACATAAGTTATTATTTCGTATTTAGCCATACGTTCATATGTTAGTTCAGTCAGAAATGCATGCATTAGAAATACATGTTTAATAGAAAAGTTCAGCTTATCAGTGTATTCAGTCCTGCATTCATGAGAACAACTCGGTCACAGATCCATGCATCAGATATGCAGGATTCATTATGAGAATTCAGCCTATGAGTAACTTTAGTTATGTATTCCATGCCTCGGATATGCATGTCCGGTATAAGCATTTAAAACATCAGTAGTTCCAATCTTATAGTCATGTTTCCGATCAGTGTATTCTTTCTTAGGGAACATATCATGTCCGCATTATCCAATACCCTTTAGACTTCGACATTCTATCCATCATTCGGGGACGAATGATCCCAAGGAGGAGATAAGGTAACAGCCCGCATTTCGGGCGAGAATAAAAACCATGACTCTGATGCGTTGATAATCCCAGAGCCTTAAATCCTATGCCAATTTGGCATGTTTATGTAGTATGTGAATTCATTTGAGCATGAATTTAGACCATAGAGGTCCTTCAACTCAAGGACGAGTTGAAACTATTTTGATCGATTAAGTTTTAGTGGACGTTGTAATTTGTGTCAGCTTCCATCGACCATAACTCTTTGTATATGTCGAATTAGAGAGCCTAATATGTCTCAAATGATAGATCTTCGAGTTAAATTTCCAACGATACCAATTTTGCTAAAATCCGACACCCGAGCAAAAAGTTATAGCCTTTCAAAGTAGTATGCGTTGCCTAACCAATCGCACATGGCCACTGGAAAGCATATGCGGCGCCTATGTAAATATAGGCGATATCATATGCGACGCCTATGTAAATATAGGCTATATCATATGCGGAGCCTATGTAAATATATGCGACATCATATGCGGCGCATATATAAATATATGCGATATCATATGCGGTGCATATCTTATGGTTTCAAGTGACTTAAACACTCCATTTTTGGGCAAAATGGTCCTTTTTCTACCCTTATTCAGCCATAAACCCAAAATTCAGTCCCCAATTCTCCAAAATACATCCACATTCATCTAAAAAATTATGAAGAACACTCCCAAGGGTTTCAAACTAAAAACCCAAATAAATCAAGATTTAATCGTGGGTTTTCAAAATTGATTAGAGATTCGGAATCCCCAATCCACAGGCTTCAAGAAGCACACATTATTTTTCAAAATAGAGGTACGCGGGGTTTTCCTAAATTCTCATTGACATAGAAAAATCATGTTTTAGAATAGAGTTTTTGAATCTATGTATTTATTCATGTATTAAATGTTTTAACATCATTGTTTTGGTCTTTTGACCTTCCCCAAAGTGATTTGAGAATATGAATGTATGAAACAATGTATTTAAGAATGAATTCTTGTTGAGAGCATGATTTTCGGTGAATTCCCTCTTTAGTGAATTTTTTAGATTTCTCATAGCATATGAATTATTTTGCAATGCATCCCTGAAAAGCACTATATGAAATGATTGAACTCTTGTTATGATTTTAAGGTGGTTTTAAATCACTAAAGAGGGAATCTAGCATGAATGTTTAATTTTCATAATGCATGTAATGAAAGAGTGCATGGATTTGCAAAAGGCACTAGACCACTATATGTTGATGAAGTTTTTGCATGATTTTGACTTGAGTTTCGAAACACAAAATCTTCTATATCAGTTGCATGTTTTTGGTGGTCTAAATTATGCTTTAAATGAAAGATTTAGCTTAATGTATTATGGCTCAGAAATCATGACTTTCAAGTCTTGGTATGACGATACCAATTTAGACCAATGCCATATCAGACTCAGACTAATAGACATTTCAGTCTATCATGATTTTAGACATTCAGAATGTTGCATGTACAGAAAAGGTTAACAAATGGGCATACAGAGATGTTAGGTGGTTCCTTAAAGAGGGCTTGAGTTCAAGCAACTCATTACCTAAAACCGTGGTTTGCCGACCCGGGTATATTATTTTACGCTGACTTAAGTGTTGTGTGACGTATCAGATTCAGGAACTCCAACTCTTGCGGCATACTTGGATTGGAGGCTTCCCCGCCGATTCAATGGCGGCTTCCATATCGCCCGTGGAATATCAGACTTGTAGGGGATACCACCTAACTTATAAGTAATACACAGATCAGAGTTTGAGATTTACAGACAGGTTACATGTTTTCAGAAGGTGCCCATGTGTTTTTCAGAAACTGTTTTATGCATAATGTTTGATGAACATTTGCTCTCACGTATTATATATATATATATATATATATATATATATATATATATATATATATATATATATTTAATTACTCTATTTTGGATTGCTTCGTGTGCCAGTACAATTTTGCTGACCCCCCTTTCTCCTAGCAATCTAGGGGTCAGATCCTCAGTAGAGTCTACAGACAAGGTTGTCACAGAGTTCAGTTGGTGAGCCTTCTTTTCTTCGGAAGGCCTAGTCATTTAGGTATTTATTTCAGTATGGCTTTTGGTCTGCTGGGGGCCTTGTCCTAGTTATTCAAATAGTATGTCAGTAGAGATTTTGCAGACTGTTGCAGATGTTTATTAAATATTGTTACGCATGTTTTCAGGACTTTAACTATTTTGAATTATTGACCATGTTTCTGTATTATTGTATCTATTCCGTATTACTTTGATCATATGAATTATGTGCATGATTATCATATAGAGGTTGTTTCGGGCCTTCGGGTTTGGAAATGCTCATCACAACTAGGGCCCCGGTTTGGGTTGTGATAGCATGTTTGAAAACAGACCTTACAGATGTTAAAAATTTGAAACATGCATGATTCAGAATAGGATAAAAATTAGGCATAAAGAGAGCTTAGGTGGTTCCCTGAAGAAGGCATGAGTTCAGACAACTCATTGCTCCAAACCGTGATTTGCCATCCAGGTTTATATATTACGCTGGCCTAGAGCCCTGTGGCGAATCAGATTCAGGAACCCCAACCCTTGTGGCACACTCGGGTTGGAGGCTTCCCCGCCGAGTCAATGGCGGATTCCATACTGCCCGTGGAATATTAGATTTGTAGGGGATACCACCTAACTCAGAAGTAATTAGCAGATTAGAATTTTAGTTTTACAAACAGGTTACATGTTTTCAGAAAGTGCCCATGTATTTTTAGAAAATACTTTATGCATGATATTTAATGAAAACTTTTCTCTTATATTATATATATATATATGTTCAAATACTCTATTTTGGACTGCTTTGCGTGCCAGTACTTTTGTGCTGACCCCCCTCCTTCCAGGTTTTGAGGCACAGTCTAGGGGTCCAGCTAATCAGTAGATATTTTCATATTGCAGATCGAATCTTGCAGTGGTGAGCCTTCTATTATTCAGAAGGCCTAGTCATGTCCTACTTTTATTATTGGTTATGTTTTGGTCTACTGGGGGCCTTGTCCCAGTTTTCAGACAGCTTGTTTTGTTCAGAGTAGAGATTTCGCAGACTGAGTCAGATATTATTATTCAGATACATTTTTAGTTTTAGAATTATGATCTTATTCAGATTGACCATGTTTCCATTTCAGATTTTTATTTCTGCATTATCTTTTATTATATGAATGTTGTGCATGATTACCAGATAGATAGGGGTAGTTTGGGCCTTCATAGTTTGGAATGCTCGTCACGGCCAGGGCCCCGATTCGGGTCGTGACAAACTTGGTATTAGAGCCAGGTTCATGGTCCAGAGTGTCTGCAAAATCGCGTCATGTAGAGTCTTATTTTTGGGTGTGTAGCGCGCCACACTTATAAGTAAGAGGCTACTAGGCGTTTAGGAATATTTACCTTTCTTTATGTTCTAGTTCATGCAATAGAGTCAGAATGTCCCTCTTCCATACTCTAATTCATACTATGATGTTGCCTATATGAGTGTAAAGTCATCCCGATTATTTTCTTACTCTGATGTTCTCAGACATGTCTCATTGGGTTGATTCAGGTACAGAAGTTTAGAGTCTAAATGGTATGGTTCTTTCTGATTGAATCATATAAGATTTTGAATATTGTGCAAGGACTTGAGAAGAGTCCATAGTGCTTCAGAGTGTATTAGTTCTAGTGTGAAGCTTGATCTTGACGAGATCGTGCTTTTCAGCCTGTTGTATGGAGAATATTTGACCCTTTTCAAAAACTTATGTTACAGATGTCGTGCTTAAGGGAGAAGATGTATAGTAGAAGTGTTGGAATTGTATTTCCACCCGAATAGTAGTATAAGTTAAAGTGTCGGTGTCATGAAACATTGGTAGCTAGTATCATGTGTGGATTGTATGATAATTTGTGGGGGGAAATATTCGACTTAGATTTTTATCTATACAAAGTAAGATGTGTATTCTCAGATTATGGATTATTGTGTGTCAAGTTTCTGTCTCTTAAAAATATTTTATCATCTTGTTGATAAAACTAAAAAGTCTAGTGAAGCCGTGTGGGGCTCTTTCAATTCACTAGCATAGTTGCCTTGTCATTCATCTCATTTTCTTGTTCAAAGTACAAAAATCAAAGTCTAGTGAAGCCGTGTGAGGCCTATTTCGATTCACAGCAACTTGTTGTCCAACTTGTTGTTCTTGTGTTGGTTTAGTATATGTATAGCTGAATCTGTTTGCATGAGATTGAGTTGGTAAAGAGGTGATTCGTCCCTGTGTGTTTATAAGGTAGAGAAGGAGTTATTAGTCAGGGTGATTTGTCGATTGCTTGAAATATGAAAATGGCTATACTAGCCAGTAAGTTATAATTATAGATTCATGCCTGTTGGGGTAGGTAAGAATGATGTGAGAAAATAGAATAAGTAGAGGAGATGGTGTGGGGTTATAATATATGATTAAGGTTGACCATGTCTATTACGTGACTTTATCCCCTTGACCTTCTTTTCATTAGTAGTCGTACACTAGTACTACTTGCGAGAGGGTATGTAGTAGATTTTCGAAGCATTTGGGTAGAATGTCCCAATTTAATGGATTAGTATATTTATTTTATGTTGCATTCCTCATTGATGGTAAGTGATTGATGCTTGACTATAGGCTTGAATTTAAATAGTGTGGTGGTAAATAGTGGCAAGAGATTGATGATGTATGTTTTGTGGGATTAATTAGTAGGCTTGATGTGTTGAAATAGTACGTGCTAATAGATTATGATGAGGAAAACCGTAAGGTCACGATCGATTTTTTTTGTGGCTATGGAGTTCTAGTGTACTAGTGTTTCTTGATAGTTATTTCATAGTTTTCAAGTGAGAATTGTGCGTAAGGTTGGGTTGTAAATCATGTTTACGTTTAGCACTAGACACTAAGTTTGAACAGTTGATGCCCATTAAGATAGTTGTGATGATTGATTGGGCAATGATACCGGTTATATAGAAGTGATCTAATAGGCTTGAATGGTGTACGCAAGAGATTAGTTTTTTTTGATTCGTAGTGATATATGATATTGAGTGTATGATGTAGAAGTATGCCTAAGGTGACATGAGGTTGCGGCATTCTTTCTAAGGCTATTACTTTTTGTGCGTGGCTAGTGGTACCATTGAATTGTTAAGTGGATAAAGACTAGTTAGATGGTATATGGTGATCTAAATAGCCATGTTAAGGTGTTTTGATTTATAGTGTTGGTCCTTTTGCGATGATCTTGATTCTCATAGTAGAGGAATATAAATTTGGAGTCGCAATAGTGGTAGGCTATGTCGAAAGAGATATGATTCATCAAAGGCTTGGTGATATCCATGTTAAGTGTTAGCATCTAAGCTTGACTTTTGAAGGTTGAACTGATAGAATAAGTGTGCAAGCATTATACTATGACTATTGGTGGCTAGGGAAAGATAGAGTGTATCCCGGAAGGTAGTCATTTGGGTTAAGTTCTATGATATGCATGTATTGTCATTTTTTTTTTCAGACCCTAGAGTAAAGTAAGTGTAGTTCAGTTAAAATCTGGTAAAGGATCTCCCAAACTTTAGATGATGACTTGAAGCTAAGGGGGAGATGATAGAACGAATGACCAAGTAAGGCTCTCAGATTTTAGTAGTGATACATTATGATCTAGAACATCAGAAAGTGAGGGTGAATCTCAACCCATTCCTACCTCAGTATTTTTTTTCCAATTATCCGGATGTTTACTCATGCCTTACGATTCAGTTTCGTGATCATAGTTCATGATTCCTGTCAATGATAGAGAGTCGCGTACTCTTCCAGTTCCAAGGTAATGAGTTCTAGTTCATTCAAGTTGTCGGAATCACATTCCTTATGTTATGAACTCTAGTTGAGGTTATGCAACTCATGACGCATGTACTCACTCTTTATAGTATGCTCATTCTCGTATAAAGATCTTTTCACGCTTTAGGGTCTTATGTTCTAACCTTTTAGTGACTCTCCCTATGCAATGATAGTGGTGATGATGTAAATTTTCTTGTTGATGGAAGATCATAGTATGCTTGTTTAGATAAGGCCATAAGTATGAAGTGAGATTTGGGGCCAAGTCTTTGATACATGTGATGGTTAGTGGAAAAGTTTGTGTGTATATGTTTTTAGGGTAGCGCGTGGGGGTTGTATTGACAATAGTTTAGAAACTATGTGAAGTATGTATTTTATGGGAGGTTGCCTTGAAGTTAACATGTGGTTATAAAATAGGCTTGAATGATGTTTTGGGATGGTAGTGGAAGGTCGCAATATGCATTAGCGACTTCATATTAAGAGTTCAGAGTAGTCATTGAAGTGGTAAGGCATGTCATGCGTAGGATGTGATCTTTAAAAGAGGTATAGAAGGTGGCATCATATGGTTTAGAATAATAGCATGGGGTAGCATGTTGCATTTTTGTGACTTAGAGTTAGGCTTGATCGCGGTGTAAGGATTAAGCTATTTTAGACATTAGTAGAAAAATTTGTCAATGCTCATATGAGAATTTTAAGCTGAATTGAATGAATAAGATATTTATAGGGAATAGTATAGTTAAGGGATATTTGAGAAGTGTGCTAAGCTTGAAAGTAAGAAATTGTATTGCCAAAGGTCTGGTAATTCTATCCTAATTTAGGAGTTATATGTCTATATTCCAGACTACAGAGTAGTGTCAATTTTGTGATTTCCTCAGTTGGATGTCTTGTGTAATCCATACCCAAGATTTGTGGCTCCCTATTACAATTAGAGATTCTTTAGAGAGACAATTGAAGAGATTCTCCAGTTAAGTATGAAGGTCCAGCATAATTCAGTCCGTATAGCCAGTAAGTCAGTTTAGCAGTCAGATTGACATGACTTGTTTTCTCGTCTTTTCATTTATTCATGCTACCCAAAATCTCAAACATGATACTATACCAAGATATAGTATACTAGAAATTGCGAGTATAGCTTAATTCACGCGTCATGCATTAGATTCAAATTCTGGGTGTTCAGTTATGAATCAATTCGTAGGTGCCCTGTGCATCGCCTCAGTTCCCCGAGTATCTTAGTGAATTGAGCATTCATAGAGACACATAGCGTCCCAAGGGGGAGATACCCCATTCAGTTGCATGCATAGATTCTTATTACAAGCTTCGCACCATTTATCATTGTGTATTCAGTCATACGTTCGTACGTCAGTTCAGTCAGATATGCATGCATTAGAAATGCATGTCCAATAGAAAAAGTTCAGCTTATCAGTGTATTCAGTTTTGCATTCATGAGAACAACTCAGTAACAAATCCATGCATCAGATGTACATGTTCATTATGAGAACTCAGCTTATGAGTAGCTTCAGTCGTGTATTCCATGCATCAGCTATGCATGTCCGATATAAGAATTCAGAATATCAGTAGTTCCAGCCATATGGTCATGTTTCAGATTAGTGTATTCTTTATTAGAGGACATGTCGTGTCTGCGTTATTCCATACCTTTAAGGCTTCGGCAAGTGCCTACCCATCATTCGAGGACGAATGATCCCAAGGGGGAGATAATGTAATACCTCGTAGAAAGTCGTGCATGTATTATCCTTTAGTAGAGTGCACTCAGTCTTGAAAAGTATGAAAATTTTTCTAAGTGTTGGAAGACTTAGACTCATTCTTAGCTGAAAACCTTTGGGATACAACTTTTCAACCTTCCCGACATCCGTTTTTAGATTTTCTTATTGCGTTGTGATGGGACAAGGTTGTAGTACATCTCGGAGGAGTTTCGGAATTTTTAGACGAGCCTAAGGTCGTGTTTGGGTTAAAAAAATAGTAGCTCTCCGTGATAAGGGGGCGCCGCCCAACTTAGAGAGCCTCTCTAAGAAAGGCGCCGCCCTGGTTAGAGAGCCTCTCAGAGCAGGGCACCGCCCTGCCAGTCCCGGGGTACCCAATTTTCAGCTTTCAACCTCCGAACATTGGAGGGTGTTTTAGTCATTTTCCCTACTCTATCAACTTAAACACGGGATTTAATCCCTCAAACACCAAAATATTAACACATTCACCAAATTATCTCAAGAACACTCCTTAGGGTTTCTAAATAAAAACCCAAGCAACTCAAGATTCAGCCGTGGGTTTTGAAACTAATTGCATATTTGGAATCCCCAGAACGTAGGCTTCAAGAAGCCTACCCATTGTTTTCTAATTTCGAGGTACGCGGGGTTTTCCTAAATTCTCATGGGCATAGAAATCATGATTTTAGAAAGGGTTTTCAGATTTATGAATATAATCATGTTTTAGAATACTTGATGGAATTGTTTTGGTCTTTAGGCCTTCCCCAAATTTATTTAAATTGATATATGTATATATATGTACAGGTTTTAATGTTGATGATTTAATTGAGAGCATGATTCATGTGAAAACCCCTCTCTTGTTATGATTTCCTTACTTATCATATGATATGGATTATTTTGAAATGCATCTTGAAAAGCATGTTATGAAGTGTCTTAAATTATGAATGATTTGGTTATGAATCTTGAATTCCAAAGAGAGGGTTGTTTGTATTGAAAAAATGTTTAAAATACATATAATGAAAGAGTGCATGGATTTTGCCAAAAACACATGACCACCATATGTTTGAAGAGTTCTTGCATAGTTTTGACTTATGCTTTCGGAACATGAAATCTCTTATACTATTTGCATGTTTGGGTGGTCTGAACTGTGTTTTAATAAAAGAATTATGCATGATGCATTATGGCTCAGAAATAGGACTTGCAAGTCTTGGTGTGACGACACCAATTCAGATTTTGCCATGATAATTCAGAACAAATTTAATACATGTTTGAAAACATACTTTAGAGATGTTAAAAATTAGAAACATGCATGATTCAGAACAGGATAAAAATTGGGCATAAAGAGAGCTTAGGTGGTTCCCTGAGGAAGGCATGAGTTCAGACAACTCATTGCCCAAAACCTTGATTTGACGATCCGGGTTTATATATTACGCTGGCCTAGAGCCCTGTGGCGTATCAGGTTCAAGAACTCCAACCCTTGCGGCACACTCGGGTTGGAGGCTTCCCCACCGAGTCAATGGCGGATTCCATACCGCCCATGGAATATCAGATTTGTAAGGGATACCACCTAACTCAGAAGTAATAAGCAGATCAGAATTTTAGTTTTACAGACAGGTTACATGTTTTCAGAAAGTGCTCATGTGTTTTCAGAAAATACTTTATGCATGATGTTTAATGAAAACTTTGCTCTCATATTATATATATATGTTCAAATACTCTATTTTGAACTGCTTTGCGTGCCAGTACTTTTGTGCTGACCCCCTCTTTCCAGGTTCTGAGGCACAGTCTAGGGGTCCAGCTAATCAATAGATATTTTCAAATTGCAGACCGGATCTTGCAATGGTGAGCCTTCTATTATTCAGAAGGCCTAGTCATGTCCTACTTTTATTATTGGTTATGTTTTGGTCTACTGGGAGCCTTGTCCCAGTTTTCAGACAGCTTGTTTTGTTCAGAGTAGAGATTTCGCAGACTGAGTCAGATATTATTATTCAGATAAATTTTCAGTTTTAGAATTATGATCTTGTTCAGATTGACCATGTTTCTGTTTCAGATTTCTATTTCCGCATTATCTTTTATTATATGAATGTTGTGCATGATTACCAGATAGATAGGGGTGTTTCGGGCCTTCATGGTTCGGAATGCTCGTCACGGCCAAGGGCCCGGTTCGGGTCGTGACGAGAAATTCCTTGGGATGTTTGTGATGCTCCTCCGGATCCACAGACCGAATGTCAACCGAAACACGTGGAGAATTACCCTGATGTTCCTCCTGGTGTTCCTCCCAGGTGTTGCGGGGAAAATGACAAGAGGAATTTGTCTATGGTATGTCAAACAGTGGCTTACGACGTTGTGCCTCCTGGTTTTGTGGTGAAACATAATGCAGGAGAAAGCGTTCACACATCCACTGATGCACATGACAGCAATGAGAGTAGAAGTGTAGTTCTCCCCAAGTGCTATGGGGAAAATGACAAGGAGAATCTATCTATGTGTGTTTGTCAAACGGTGGCTTGCGACGTTGTGCCTCCTGGTTCAGCGGAGAAGCAAACTGACTGTGAACAAGCAATATTATTTCCAGGTGATGCATTCAAAGGATTGTATGATGGACGAATGACTAAAAGAAAATTAAAACGGATTTCTAACTTTCATGATTCTTCTGTTTTTGCTCCCAAGTTAAAGCTGGTGAAAGTAGAAACACCTTGGGATGTTTGTGATGTTCTTCCTGATCTACCGACTGAATGTCAACTGAAACAAGTGGGGGATTACCCTGATGTTCCTCCTGGGTTTCCTCCCAAATGGTATGGGGAAAATGACAAGAAGAATTTGTCTACGGGGTTTTCACAAAAAATGGCTTGTGACATTGTGCCTCTCGGCTTAATGGAGAAGCATAGTGAAGGAGAAAGCGATTACACGTCCACTGATTCACATGACAGCAATGAGAGTAGCAGTGTAGTTCCTCCCAAGCGCATTGGGGAAAATGACAAGGAGAATATATCTATGGAGGGTTGCCAAACAGTGGCTTGCGACATTGTGCCTCCTGGTTTAATGGAGAAACATAATGCAGGGAAAAGTGCTTACACATCCATTGATGCACATGATAGTTATGAGACTAGCAGTGTAGTTCCGTCCAAGTGTGTTGTGGAATATGACACGGTGAATTTATCTATGGGGATTTGTCAAACAGTGGCTTGTGACTTTGTGCCTCCTGGTTCAATGGAGAACCATATTGATGGTGAACGTGCCAGAAATGAGAGTAAAAGTAGCACAGCCCGCAAACTTGTGATCAACGAGCAGAAAAGATGGGAAAGAACTAGCTGTGATGATCTTATAAAGGTTATGGAAGCTCGCCTTAGCAGGCTCGATAGACAAGTTGCTTCACGCAAGAGATGCTAGATATAGTTTGCTTGCTGAGAGTTGTTTTTCAATTTTATATTTACCCTCTCTTTTGTTTAGTTTTCGTATTCACTACTTGAATACTCTATTTCTAGTTTTTACAGTAAGGATTTTCTGCACTGCTGCTGCATAGTTATCAAAAGTTTTATGAGTCCTTTGTAAAGATCAAATTAAAGAATTCTTGTTTCGTCACTGGTGTAAATGAATGCCTCATTCTCTTGTTGATTAATTACTTCTAACAGATTTAGCGCTAACGAGCATAGAGACATGTCTAAAATTTGAACCCCACATGTTATATTTTGTTTTTCTGTTGATCTTTTTAAGTACAATCTTATTTGGGAAAAATTCCTTTTTGAAAAAAAAGTAAATGGGAAACGGGGAGAGGATTATAATGTGGAATCGATGGACGGGATTCCAAATCCATCCCACCACCCTTAACTAGAAGTATCGGTTTCGTGCTATGAGAATGGATAAAATCTCGATCCTAGGGAGCGCATTCCCTTTTAATGATTCCTATGCTACCAAGTTTGGATAAGTCGAGCTTGTGGGTTCCATATACCAGATGAAAAACGGAAGGATCGACTTGAACTAGTGACCTTGAAGAAAAGAAGTTCTATTATATTTCCTAACCTAGAAAGTATTTGATTCCCTAACATGTAAAGAAATCCAAAATATTGTAGGAGTATGTTACGTCCATATAAATAAATTAACTTGTTTTATACATACTACTTTACCTGGTTTCTCTAGGTGTTATTAAGAGTCTCGATAAAATTGCTTGGCGTTTTATGCAAATATGAAATATGATTTATTTTTTCCGATACATTTGAACTGGTGAATCCCCTGAGATGAAGAAAACGTCAAAATTTGGTTGTTGCTATAAAGGAAACTCAATAATTGCTATAGGTTACAGTTCAAATTCTTAGCGCGATAGTACTCTAGTAATTTTTTTGAATCCCCTTATATAAATTTTCGGCTCTGCCAATTTTTGAATAGTAATATTCTTAAATGGCTACAAACGAGATAGATGTTATAGACTAGATGGATAGAGATGAGGATCTGAACTTTCGTGAGGAAAGTACTAATGTGACGAGTTTTATTAATGGTAATTTCAACACGAAGATGGCGGCTGGCTCATTTTACGTACAAAAATATTGGAAAGCGCCTCTAGAAGAAGATGCACATTTTATTTGCATAGGGGAAGAAACCATAGGTAGTGGATGGCATTGGTGTCTGGGCCAAAAAGGTTACCGATTATAGCAGATAGCATACTGCAATTTTCTTACTAAACATCATCATTGGTGGCGGCGTCTTAAATCACATTAATTTTTCAAGATTTCAAATAACACATTTTGAAGAAGTTAGTCTTGTAGTAATCTTGTAGATGATCTGATAGTGTTAAATATTAATTACTTTGACTGACTGATTTTTTATGTTACAATTTATTGGTCAAACAAGCAATTGAAAAAGCAATTGAAAGCTGTAATCTTGTGCTGATACTTACTATAAAAGACAAAAATGTTTCAGGCAATACACACTCAGCATAAACCATTTGCAACAGACATTCACATTACTAGTAAAGTTTTTCATCAGACATATCGAAAGTCTTTTCTTGTACTTTTACCTGTCCCAACAGTGAACTCACTCTCTTTCTGCAATTTCCATTTTCAAGAATCAATGGAAAATTCAATCTTTGTTGAAAGAGAAGAGTTGATGGTTTCACCTTCTGGTGGAATCCCGCATCTAAGAAAAGCCCATTTCTTGAATCCCATTGCTTCTTCTATTGAAGGTCCGAATTTGAAGCCACCTTCACTTTACTTTTCATCCGAATCTGAATGGCCATTGAGAGTTTCCTTCGATGGTTGTAGGCATCAGCAGATCAAATGGAAGAAATGGGTTGAAGCCATGGAATCTGTCCACCACTCTGTATGGAAGGCTGCTGGTGTTTATGATGCTATTAAGGGTTCTGTATATAAAGTCCATACAGATAAAAATTTGATCTTTGGGTTGGCCGAAAGATGGTGTTGTGATACGAACACCTTTGTGTTTCCGTGGGGTGAAGCTACTGTCACTCTTGAAGATATCATGATTTTGGGAGGGTTCTCCGTTTTGGGTGGCCCCGTTTCGTTCCCTCTTCAATCCCCTGAGTTGGTAGAAATTGAACAGCATCTTGAAAAAGCACGAATGGAGCTAATCGGATTGAAGGCTGATAATCACAACAGGTGGTTGAATTTTTTCATGAACAGTGGAAGGGATTATGAACATGAAGCTTTTCTTTATCTTTGGCTTTCAAGATTTGTGTTTCCAGGTGAGCAGTATGATAAAATCGGTTCGCATGTTTTCCGTGTAGGCATTAATCTTGCTAGAGGAAAATGACTTGTGCTTGCTCCTGCTGTTCTTTCAAGCATATATAGGAATTTGAGCTTGTTAAGGGAGGCCATGACAATCACTACGTCAAGTAGTAATAAAGACGACAGGAACAGATTTCAAATTCTAAGATTTAGTCTTTAGTCGCCATTGTTCTTTATTCAAGTTTGGGCTTGGGAAAGGTTGGTAACTTTGCGTCCAAAGCAGGGTGGAAATTACAATATGGTTGGTGGGGTGAGAATAGGATGATGGCACGATGTGAAAAGATCAGGTGTTATTAATGCGAGGGCTGCGATCGACTCGTCTGCAGAGACGTTTCAGTGGGGGCCATATGCCTTGGCTGTGGAAAGTTGGTCAGCGCCAAAATTTTACAAGGAAACAGAAGAGTGGATAATAGTTGAAGGGAAAAATTCTGACCAAGAACTGGAGTCCTACATTCGATGCTTGCGGGTGTCGGAGCTTGTAGGCATTGATTGTCAAGAGCCCTATCGACCAAATCGTGTAGCAATGCAGTTTGGATTTGATCAGGACTTCCCAAAATGGATTCCTCGCTCGCCTTCAATTCCTCAACTTTCCTGGAACAACTATAGCAGACCTTCCGATTCTGATTTGAGGTTATGCTATCCATCTAGGTTGTTTGAGCCGGATGTGTCTACAAAGTATTTGAAATGGTGGAGAAAAGAAGTATTACCGCTAGTTGATGCATTCGAAGGCTTGTCAAAGGAACAAAGGAGTAAAACAACATTGAAGCTGCTTTCTAGCCATTGTGATTCTCCTAGTCTATCCACTGAATGTCAACTGAAACAAGTGGAGAATTACCCTGATGTTCCTCCTGGCTTACCTCCAAAGTACACTGATGTTCCTCCCGGTTTTCCTCCAAAGTACCCTAATGCTCCTCCCGGTTTTCCTCCCAAGTACCCTGATGCTCCTCCTGGTTTTCCTCCAAAGTACCCTGCTGCTCCTCCTCGTTTTCCTCCCAAGTACCCTGATGCTCCTCCTGGTTTTCCTCCCAAGTTTGGTGGGAAAAATGACAAGAAGAATTTGTCTGTGGTGGTTTCGCAAACACTGGCTTGTGACATTGTGCCTACTGGTTTAAGGGAGAAGCATAATGCAGGAAAAGGAATTCAAAAATCCATTGAGGCACATGACAGTAGCAGAGTAGTTCCTCCCAACTGCATTGTGGAATATGGAAAGGAGAATTCATCCAAGGAAGTTTGTCAACCAGAAGCTCGCAATGTTGCGCCTCCTGGTTCAACGGAGAAGCACACCGACTGTGAACATGACAGAACTGAGAATAACTGTACAGCCCACAATCTTGTTGTCGTCGAGCAGGGAGGAGGGGAAAGAACAATCTGTGATGAGGTTATAGAGGATATAGAACTTTATCTTCGTGAGCTCGAGAGATCAGCTGCCTCACGCACGAGATGCTAGACTTAACCTAGTACGATTTCTATTGCCTGTTTATTTTCGTTATATGTAGTTTACTTGCTCCAGAGTTGTTGCTTGGTATAGCTATTTCAATTTTCTCTTTACACTCTCTTTTGATTAGTTTTTGCATAGTTCTTCAGATCTTTGCTAGTGCAACCTTTAGGTAAAGAGCTCAGCTGCAGATCCCAATGTCTGATTGTAATGCTCCATAAAAGCCGTGCGTGTGTTACCTTGCAATGGCTAGCACTAAGAGTAAGAAACTTGAAATTTTCTAAGTGTAATGATGACTTAGAGTCATTTTAGCTGGCAATCTTCGGGATACAACTTTTCACCCTTCCCGACATCTGTTTTTGGATTTTCTTGTTGCGTTGCAATGGAGCAAGGTTGTAGTACATCTCGGAGGATTTTCGGAATTTTTAGACGAGCCTAAGGTCGTGTTTAGGTTGGAAAAACAGTAGCTCTCCGCGATAAGGGGGCGCTGCCCAGCTTAGAGAGCCTCTCTAAGCAAGGCGCCACCTTGGTTAGAGAGCCTCTCAGAGCAGGGCGCCGCCCTGCAAGTCATGGGGGGTGCCCAGTTTTCAGCTTTCAACCTCCGAGCATTTGAGGGTGTTTTGGTCATTTTTCCCTACTCTATCAACTTAAACACGAGATTTAATCCCTCAAACACCAAAATATTATCATATTCATCAAATCATCTCAAGAACACTCCTTAGGGTTCCAAAATAAAAATCCAAGCAACTCAAGATTCAGCCGTGGGTTTTTGAAACCAATTACATATTTGGAATCCCCAGAACATAGGCTTCAAGAAGCACATATCATATTCTTATATAGAGGTACGTGGGGTTATCCTAAAATCTCATGGGCCTTTAAATTCATGTTTTACAATGGGGGGTTTTGAAACTACGAATATAATAATATTTTGAACGTTTCTATAATATTGATTTGGTCTTCAGGCCTATTTCCGAAGTGATTTGACATATTATATATGTATACGCATGTGTTTCGAAAAGGTGTTAATTTGAGAGCATGAATTATATGAAATCCCTCTGTTGATGTGAATTTGTTTTAAATGTTCATATGATGTAAATTGATTGAAAACATCTTGAAAAGCATGACATGAAATGTTTTGATAATTGATATGATTTTGACTTGAAAACGAGAGGGCTATTGTGTTGTAACATGTTGAATACAATGGTTGAATGTGAAAAATGATGTCATATTGATGGCTTGCAAGTCGGGTATGATGATATCCTATAAAATATGATATGTGATTGAATCAGATGAAATTTTAATGCATTGATTTTACATGAGATAGGTGGATGCCCAAAGAAGGCGTTTGAGTGTAAGGGCTCATCGCTGGAAACCGTGTTTGCCGACATGGAAATTTGGTACCTTGCTTTGTGATCTTGCGTACCTGACTTTATGTCATTCCCAAGTTGGGACGATGGTTAGGAGCCCTGCTTTGTGATCTTGTGCACTACCATTGGGTCGAGACACCCTGCTGTGTGATCTTGTGTGTCTTCCCTTCACGTATACTCTAATCTCGGCGGCAACCGAGGTTTGACAGTTGGTGTAAATGTGATATGTAGGGTATTCCACCTAGCTCAGGTGCATTACATTGTTGTTGAAAAACCATTACATTATGCCCATGTGTTTTCAAATGATTTGATATGAAACTGCTTTTATAATGGCTCTCACCTATATTTGGTAAAAATATTATATTTTGTTTTGATTTCTCTGCGTACCAGTACTTTTGTATTGACCCCCTTCCCTCCCAGGTTCTGAGGCACAGTCTAGGGGTCCAGATAACCAGTAGATTGCTCCCGACAGATCGCAGAATCAAGTGGTGAGCCTTCTATATTTCGGAAGGTCTGATGTCTGCTACTTCATTTATCATTTGTTAGTTTTGGGCCTACTGGGGGCCTTGTCCCAGTTTTCAGATAGACATTGTTTCAGTCATGTAGTAGAGATTTCGCAAACGGTTTTTGAGATGTTGATTGAGATTGTGGGACATTATTCCCCATTATTATTTTCCAGTGAATTTTGACCATGTTTCCGTAATACTGTTTATCTTCCGTAATTCTTTTATCATATGAATTATGTGCATGATTTTCAGACAGATAGGGGTGCTTTGGGCCTTTATGGTTTGGAATACTCATCACGGCCAGGGCTTCGGTTCGGGTCGTGACAAACTTGGTATCAAAGCACAGTTCATGGTCCCAGGGTGTCTAGAAAATCGCATCGGGTAGAGTCTTGTTTAATGGTATGTAGCACGCCACACTTATAAGCAGGAGGCTACTAGGCGTTTAGGAAATGTTTCCTTCTTTGTGATTTAGTTCGTGCTTCAGAGTCTGAATTGTTCCTTAATCAATGATCTATTGCATTTCAGAAACATGGTTATGCCTCCCTATCGCAACATTGATCAGAATGCTCAGATAGATGAGGTCCGTCCCACCCATGGGATGCGGACCTGTAACAAAGTTCCCACTCCAGAGCCCGTCCCTACTCCAGGAATCCCTCCATTCTCGACCAATCCACCTCGGGCTCCATGGACAAATATTAACCGTTCCCCGACTAATCAAAGAGATATTTCAAATGCAGAGTTCAGGCAATCTATTCATATGTTGACACAATTGGTGGTTGCACAGACTCAACGGTCAGAGGATACCGGGTCTGCATCTGCTACTTCTGGAGCTACTCGGGTGAGCCAATTCATGAGGATGAATCCTCCCAAATTCTCAAGTACTAAGGTAGAAGAGGATCCGCAGGAATTTGTAGATGAAATGGAAAAGATTTTCAAAGTGATACATGTTGATGAGGTAGAGGGGGTAGAATTGGCAGCTTACCAGCTGAAAGAGGTGGCAAATCAGTGGTATAACGATTGGGAAGATGTGAAGGGTGATAGTGCTGAGCCCGCGGTTTGGGGAGAGTTCGTTAAAGCTTTTCTTGACAGGGTTTTTTCTCTGGAGCTGAGGGAAGCTAAAGCAGAAGAGTTCATAAACCTCAAGCAGGGTAAGATGAGCATACAGGAGTACACTTTGAAAATCAATCAGCTGACCCGTTATGCTCCTGAGATGACGGGTATTATGAGGGCCCGAATGAGGAAGTTTGCATCCGGGATTTCAGATGATTTGGTACTTGAGTGCCAGGGAGTTATGTTGAATAAGGAGTAGGAGTTTGCTAGGCTAGTCGTTCATATGCAACAGGTGGAGGAGAAAAAGAAGAAGATTTCTGAGGCTAGGGAGCTAGAAAGACAGGAAAAAAGAGCAAAATCTGCCGACCAGGGTCACAACCAGCCTCAGAACGGTAAGTGGGGAAATAAATGGCAGAAGAAGAAGAATTGAGGTAATGCACAGTCTGCTGCCAGCGCCCAGACCACTAGCAGATAGACGATCTCAGAGTTTTCAGACTCATCATGGATCCAGAGCCCCAGATACTCAGTCACAGGACAGTGAGGCCTAGAAGCATCGTACCCATCCACGGTGCGAGACTTGCGGAAAGAATCACCCAGGGAGGTGTTATTTTGAGGGGAGAAATTGTTATACATATGGCAAGGTGGGTCACCTTCATAAAAATTGACCTTCTGCTGGAGGAAATGCGGGGGGGGGGGGGGGGGGGGGCACTAAGCCCCAAGCCCCTTCAGCTGCTGGGAGCGGTAGTAACCGGTTATATTCTTTGACTAACTGCCAGGAGGCGGAAGCTTCACCAGATATTGTCAAAGGTACGTTATGAATCTTTTCTCGTGATGTTTATGTATTGCTTGATTTCGGGTCTACTTTATCTTATGCGACCCCCTATGTGGCTGTTGGTTTTGGGTTTGAGCCTGAAGTTATTGTTGCTAGAAGGGTTTATAGAAATTGTGTTGTGTCTATTCTTAGTAGGGATACTGTTGCATACCTTATAGAACTTGATATGGTAGATTTTGATGCCATCCTTGGGATGGACTGGCTCCATTCGTACTTTGCCGCACTTGATTGCAGAACCTGAAAGGTTACTTTTTGTTTCCCAAATGAGACACCAATTGTATGGGCATGGAGTTCTGTGGAACCTAGAGGTCACTTTATCTTTTATCTTAGAGCCCGAAAACTCATCTCCAAAGGTTGTATGTACCATCTAATCCGAGTAAAAGATTCAAGAGTTGAAAATCTTCCTCTTCAGTTAGTCCCTATAGTGAATGAGTTTCCAAAAGTCTTTCCCAAAGATCTCCCAGGGATACCCCCTGATAGGGAGATAGATTTTGGCATTGATGTGTTGCCAGACACTCGTCCTATTTCTATTCCGCCATATAGAATGGCTCCCGCGGAACTAAAAGAGTTAAAAGAACAGCTCGCAGACCTCCTAGACAAAGGCTTTATTCTTCCTAGTGTTTCCCCATGGGGTGCACCCATACTTTTCGTGCGAAAGAAGGATGGGTCCCTTCGTATGTGCATAGACTACCGCCAGTTGAATAAAGTCACTATTAAAAACAAATATCCTCTTCCTAGGATTGATGATCTTTTTGACCAGCTTCAGGGTGCTAAGTGTTTTTCGAAAATAGACCTTCATTCGCGTTATCATCAGTTGAAAGTTAGGGAGTCAGACATTCCCAAAACAACCTTTCGAACCCGATATGGTCACTATGAGTTCTCAGTCATGTCCTTTGGGTTGACTAATGCCCTTGCAGCCTTCATGGATCTTATGAATAGGGTGTTCCGTCAGTTTCTAGACTTGTTCGTCATAGTGTTCATTGATGATATTCTGATCTATTCCAAAAGTGAGGAGGACCATGCCAATTATCTCCGAATTATCCTTCAAACCCTTAAGGATAGTCAGTTGTATGCTAAGTTCTCCAAATGTGAATTCTGGCTGAGTGCTATTGCTTTCTTGGGGCATATTGTATCTAGTGACGGGATTAAACTGGATCCCCAAAATATTGAGGCAGTGAGAAAATAGCCTAGACCCACGACTCCAACCGATATTCGGAGCTTCTTGGGCTTGGAAGGTTATTAAAGAAGATTCGTAGAGAGTTTTTCCTCCATAACTGCTCCGCTTACTAAATTGACCCAGAAAAAGGCAAAGTTTGTGTGGTTTGATCTGTGTGAAAATAGTTTCGAGAAGTTGAAAGACAAGCTGACTACTGCTCCTGTTTTGACCCTTTTCGAGGATGTAGATGGTTTTGTGGTTTACTGTGATGCATCCCATGTGGGACTTGGTTGTGTACTGATGCAGCGTGGTAAGGTGATAGCTTATGCATCTAGGCATTTGAAGGTGCACGAGCGAAATTACCCTACTCATGACTTAGAGTTAGCAGTTGTGGTGTTTGCGCTTAGAATTTGGAGGCATTATCTTTATGGAGTGCATGTTGATATTTATACTGACCACAAGAGTTTGCAGTATGTTTTCTCGCAGAAAGAATTGAACCTCAGGCAGAGGCGTTGGATGGAGTTTTTGAAAGACTATGATATGAGCCTATATTACCATTCGGGAAAGGCAAATGTTGTAGCCAACACCCTCAGCAGGTTGTCTATGCCCCTAAGAAAACAAAGTCGAAACTGTCCCTCAGTTGACAAACTGACAGGCTGAAGTAAAACGGGTATAACTCCTTACTCAGATGTTGTATTTGGATGAAACTAGTTGCATTGGAAAGAAAACTCAAAGATCTTTCATTTTATAGGTAGAATTTCTCCCAGTTCACTATATTCAGAGAGTTATGATCGTTTGAAGTTGACCCTGAAATGCTGAAAACTGGGCAACAGGCTATGCGTTTTGCTACTATTTTGAAATCCAAACGCAGACTTATGCATTCCGAAAGATTCCAAAACTTATCCGAGATGTACTATGAGATTTTCTAATCATAACGCAACCTGAAAATCTAAAAACAGAGGTCGGAAAGGTTGAAAAGTTGTATCCCGAAGCTTGCCAGCTAAAATAACTCTAAGTCCTCATTACACTTAGAAAAATTTTCAAGTTTTTAAGTCTAAGAGCACTCTATTAAAGGCTAATCCATGCACAACTTTTACGGGGTGTTATATTATCTCTCCCTTAGGATCATTCGTCCCCGAATGATGGATTAAAAATGTTGAAGCTCAAAGGTATAGAATGACGCTGACATGATGTGTCTTCTAAGAAAGTATATAACTGATCTGAAACATTTAAACTTCTATCACGAAACTGAATTCTTAGTTGACTTGCCCTTACTTGCTTCAAGAAGCTGATTTATGCTGAGAGTTTAGGATTCCCTTGAAGTGTTCATGATCCAATCATGCATATTGAATTGAGAAGTGATAACTTATGCAATTACGAATCATAAGGCATCAAGACTTCGATCTTACCAGGGTATTATACTAACTGGGCTAAAATACTTGGAAGTCTTTGAGATTATGCACTGAACACTTATGAACTGAGTCACGAATAAATAGCTGAATCTGAAACATGATGCTTTGACTGAACTGAATTTACAACTTAGGATGAAATATATTATCTCTTAGGATGGTCATACGCATGAGACTTCGGATAGCAGGATTGGGTGAAAAGTTGCAAAACCACCGTAACTTGTCTTCCTGACTGCTAAACTGAAATACACCGGAAACTTATATTCAACGGGAGTATCTCTTCAACACTCTGTCTAAAGAAATTTTAGTAGCATTATGGAGCAAAAGATCTTGAACAATGCAACTTCTTGTTTTTCAAGATTAGCACACTTCTTTAATACTCCCTTAACTATACTATTTCCCTTAAATACCATATTCATTCCATTCAACTTATAATTCTCATATGGGCATTGATAGCTCTTTCTACAATGTCTATAGTAGCTTAAATCCTTTCACTGTGATCAAGCATAACTCCAAGTCACAAAAATACAACATGTCATACCATGATACTAGTCTAAACAATATGATTCAATCTTCCATATCTTTTTAAAGTTGACACCCTAAGCATATCATGCCTTCCCACATTAATGACTAACACTGAACTCTTACTATAGATTCACTAGCGCATATTGCGTCCCTTCACTAAAATCCCAACATGTCATTCAAGCCTATCTTTACAACCTCATATGAACTTCAAGGCAAACACCCATGAAGACACACTTCACATATTCTCTAAACCACTATTAATATAGCTACCACACGCTACCCCAAGAACATACACACACAAATTTCCACTAACCATCACATATATCAAAAACTTGGCCCCAGATCTTACTTCACACTTATGGTCTTATCTAAAAAAAGCATACTATAAAGCGTGAGTACATGAGTCATGAGCTACATGACCTTAATTTGGAGTTCATAACTTATGGAATGGGATTCCGACTACTGAATGAACTTAAACTTCTCATTTTGGAACTTGAAGAGTACATGATTCTCTATCATAAGCATGAACATGAATTTTGATCATTGGACTAAAGCGTAAGACATGAGTAGATATTGGGATAACTGGAAAAAAATACTGAGATAAGAATGGGTTGAGTCTCACCCTTACTTTCTTACATTCTATATCATCATGACATCACGACTAGAATCTGAAAGCCTGACTTGGTTATTCACTCTATCATCTCCCCCTTAGCTTCAAGCCATCATATTAAGTTTGGGAGATCCCTTACTAGACTCTAAACTGAAGTACACTCACTGCACTATGGGGTCTGGAAAACTACTATACACGCATATCATGGAACTTAACCCAAATGACTACACCTGAAAGTGGAAAACCCACTGTTAATATGTCACGACCCGAACTGGGTCCCTGGCTGTGATGAGTATCCCAAACCATGATGGCCCAAAACACCCATATCTGTCTGGTAATCATTCACATAATTCAAAAGATAAAGAGATGCGAAAGATAATAACATTATGGAAAACATGGTCAAGAGTTATATAAAAGTAATAATAGGGAATAATGTCCTAAAATCTCAAATCAACACCTCTATAACGTGTGCGAAATCTCTACTACATAACTAAAACAAAGTCTATCTAAAAACTGGGACAAGGCCCCCAGTAGACCCAAAACTAATAAGTGATAAATGACATTGCCAGATAATCAGGCCTTCCGAAATATAGAAGGCTCACCAAGTGACTCTTCAAATCTGTCCGAGGAATCTACAAATTTTCTAGACCCCTAGACTGCGCCTCCGAACCTGGAAGGAAGGGGGTCAATACAAAAGTACTAGTACGCAGAGATATCAAAACAAAACATAATATTTATACAAAATATAGTCGAGAGCCATTATAAAGTATTTTCATATCAAGTCATTTGAAAACACATGGGCATAATGTAATTGTTTTCAACAACAATGTAATGCAGCTGAGCTAGGTGGAATACACTACATATCACATTTACACGAACTGTCAAACCTCGGTTGCCACCGAGATTGGAGTATACGTGAGGGGAAGACACACAAAATCACACAGCAGGGTGTCTCGACCCAATGGTAGTGCACAAGATCACAACGCAGGTCTCCTAACCATAGTCCCAATTTGGGAATGACATAAAGTCAGGTACGCAAGATCACAAAGCAGGGTACCATATTCCCATGTCGGCAAACACAGTTTCCAGCGATAAGCCCTTACACTCAAACGCCTTCTTAGGGCGTCCACCTATCTCATGTAAAATCAATGCATTCAAATTTCATCTGATTCAATCACATATCTTATTTGTAGGGTATCGTCATACACGACTTGCAAGTCATCAATATCACATCAACATATGCATAATCATGTAAAAATCAAGATGTTTTCATCATTTACAAGTAGTGGACAATAATTATTTCAAATTCATGCTCTCTTTTGTTGGTCACAATATAATATGGGGTATCGAAACATTATCATGGGAATTTGAAAGCAATTTATCATTCATATTTATCAAACTTCCATGGAAAATCTCAAACTACATATGCATGGTTTCAACCATTGAAGTATATAGGCAAACAATTCCCATGACCTTAAAAAAATGACTTAGAAATCATAATAAGAGCAAGTTATTAGTATTTTTTGAAAACCCCCATTTAAAAGCATGCATGTTCATAAAACTACACCCATGAGATTTTTGGATAACCCCACGTACCTCGATTGCTATGAATATTTGGTGCTTCTTGAAGCCTACGTTGAGAGGATTCCAAATATGCAATTAGTTTCTAAAACCCATGGTTGAATGTTGAGTTGCTTGGGTTTTTATTTTGAAACCCTAGAGAGAGTTCTTGAACAATTTTGAAATATGAAGGTGTATTTTGGGGTCTTTTGGGAACTGAATTTCGTGTTTAGGGCTAAGTAAGGGTGGAAAAGGACTATTTTGCCCCAAAAACAGAGTGTTTAAGTCACTTGAAACCTTTACATAGGCGTTTCCTATGCTATCACCTATGTTTACATAGGCGCCGCCTATGCTATCGCCTATGTTTACATAGGCGCCGCCTACTACTTTGAAAGGCCATAACTTCTTGCTCGGGTGCTGGATTTTAGCAAAATTGGTATCGTTGGAAAGATAACTCAAAGACCTATCATTTGACACATAGTAGGCTCTCTAATTAGACATATATAGAGATTTATGGTCGATGAAATCTGACACAAATTACAACATCCACTAAAACTTAATCGATCGAAATAGTTTCAACTCGTCCTTGAGTTGAAGGACCTCTATGGTCTAAATTCAAGCTTGAATGGATTCACATACTACGCAAATAATTAATATGCCATATTGGCATAGGATTTATGGCTTTAGGATTATCAACTCATCGGAATCATGGTCTATATTGTAGCCCAAAATGCGGGGCATTACATTATCTCCCCCTTGGGATCATTCGTCCTCAAATGATAGGTAGGAACATATTGAAGCTTAGAGGTATGGAATAACGCGGACATGACATGTCCTCTAATAAATAATAAACTGATCTGAAACGTGACCATAGCTGGAATTACTGATGTTCTGAATTCTTATACCGGACATGCATATCTGATGCATGGAATACACGACTGAAGCTACTCATAAGCTGAATTCTCATAATGAACATGCATACCTAATGCATGGATTTGTTACTGAGTTGTTCTCATGAACACAGAACTGAATACACTGCTAAGCCGAACTTTTTCTATTGGACATACATTTCTAATACATGCATATCTGACTGAACTGACGTATGAACGTATGACTGAATACGCAATGATAACTGGTGCGGAGCTTGTAATAAGAATCTATGCACGCAGCTGAATGGGGTATCTCCCCCTTGGGACCCTATGTCCCTCTATGAATGCTCAATTCACTTAGACACTCAGAAAACTGAGGCGATGCATAGGGCACCTATGAATTGAATCATAACTGAACATCTAAAATATGAATTTAATGCACGATGCATGAACTAGGTTATACTCGTAACTACTGGTATACTCTATCTTTATATTGTAACATGTCTGAGATTTCGAGTAGCATGAATAAGTGCAAAGATGAGAAAACAAGTCATGTAAATTTGACTGCTAAACTGACTTATTGGCCATACAGACTGAATTATACTACATCCTCATACTTAACTAGAGTATCTCTTTAGCACGATTCTCTAAAGAAATTTTAGCGGTAATAGGGAGCCATGAATCTTGGGTATGGATTACACAAGACATCCAACTGAGGAAATCACAAAATTGACACTACTCTCCAGTCTGGAATATAGACATATAATTCTTACTTTCAGGCTTAGAGCACTTCCCGAATATCCCTTAACTATACTATTCCCTATAAATATCATATTTATTCAACTCAGCTTAAAATTCTCATATGAGCATTGACAAATCTTTCTACTAATGTCCGAAATAACTTAATCCCTTCACCGTGATCAAGCCTAACTCTTAAGTCACAAAAAAAAAATACAACATGCCAGACCACGCTATTATTCTAAACCATATGATGCCACCTTCTATATCTCCTTTTAAAGATCACATCCTAAGTATAACATGCCTTACCACTTCAAAGACTACTCTGAACTCTTAATATGAAGTCGCTAATGCATATTGCGACCTTCCACCACAATCCCAAAATGTCATTCAAGATTAATTTATAACCACATGTTAACTTCAAGGCAACCACCCATAAATACATACTTCACATAGTTTCTAAACTATTGTCAATATAACTCCCACGCACTACGCTAAGACATACGCACACAAATTTTTCCACTAACCATCACATGTATCAAAAACTTGACCCCGAATCTTACTTCACACTTATGGCCTTATCTAAACAAGCATACTATGATCTTCCATCAACAAGAACATTTACATCATCACCACTATCATTGCATAGGAAGGGTCACTAAAAAGTTAAAACATAAGACCCTCAAGCTTGAAAAGATCTTTATACGGGACTGAGCACACTATAAAGAGTGAGTACATGCATCATAAGTTGCATGACCTCAACTAGAGTTCATAACATAATGAATGTGATTCTGACTACTTGAATGAACTAGAACTCATTATCTTGGAACTGGAAGAGTACGTGACTCTCTATCATATACCGGAATCATGAACTATGATCACGAAACTGAATCGTAAGGCATGAGTAAGCATCCGGATAACTAAAAAAAATACTAAGGTAGGAATGGGTTAAGATCCACCCTCACTTTCTGATGTTCTAAATCATAGTGCATCACTACTAGAATCTGAGAGCCTTACTTGGTCATTCGTTCTATCATCTCCCTCTCAGCTTCACGTCATCATCTAGAGTTTGGGAGATCTTTTACTAGATTCTAACTGAACTACACTTACTGCACTCTAGGGTCTGAAAAAAATGACAATGTATGCATATCTTAGAACTTAACCCGAATGACTACCTTCTGGGATACACTCTATCTTTCCATAGCCACCAATAGTCATAGTATAATGCTTGCACACTTATTTCTATCGGTTCAACCTTCAAAACTCAAACTTAGATTCTAACTCTTAACATGGATATCACCAAGCCTTTGATGAACCATATCACTTTCGAAATAGCCTACCACTATTGCAACTCCAAATTTATATCCTTCTACTATGATAATCAAGATCACATCAAAAGGCTCAACATTATCCATCAAGGCTCCTTAACTTGGTTGTCTAGAACACCATATACCATCTAACTAGTCTTTTTCCAACTAGCAACTCAACGGTACCACTAGTCACACGCAACATGTAATAGTCTTAGAGAAATGCCACAACTCCATATCGCCTTGGGCATATTTACCCACCATACCTACAACATTATACGTCATTACGAATCAACTTAAACTTAAGCCATTTCATACACCGTTCAAGCCTATTAGATCACTTCCATTATCATATAACTAGTAACATTAACCAAAAAATCATCACATCCACCTTCATGGACATCAACTATTCAAACTTAATATCTAGTGCTATGCATGATTTACAACCCAACCTTACACAAAATTTTCTCTTGGAAACTATAAATAAACATCATGAAACACTAGTGCACTAGAACTTCATAACCACAATAATCGATCATGACCTAACAGTTTTCCTTATCATAATCCATTAGCATGTACTATTTCATCACCTCAAGCCTTCTAATTTAATCCCACAAAAGATGCATCATCAAACTCTTGCCACTATTTACCACCACACCATTTAAATTCAAGCCTATAGTTTAGTATCAATCATTTACCACCAATGAAGAATGCAACATAATATAAATATACTAATCCATCAAATTGGGACATTCTACCCAAATATCTTAAAAATCTACTACATACCTTCTCACAAGTAGCACTAGTTTACAACTACCAATGAAAAGAGGGTCAAAGGGGTTAAAGCCTCATAATAGACATGGTCAACCTTATCCTTATATTATAACTCCGTACAATCGTATCTTCTTACACTTCTTTCTCACATCACAATTACTTACCCAAGCGTACATTTACACTACCTTCAAATTCCTCAAACAACCATGAGTCTATAATCATAACTTACTCGCTAATATAGCCATTTTCACATTCAAGCAACCAACAAATCACCTTGACCAACAACTCCTTCTCTACCTTCTACTAATAACACCCAAGGATAAATCACTTCATTACCAACACTATCTCATGCAAAAAGATTCAGCTATACATATATTCAACCAACACAAGAACAACATGTTGAAAGACAAATTTCTAGTGAATCGAAATAGGCCTCACACGGCTTCACTAGACTTTGATTTTTTTTTTGAACAAGAAAATGGGATGAATGACAAGTCAACTATGCTAGTGAATCGAAAGAACCCCACACGGCTTCACTAGACTTTTTAGTTTCATCAACACAATGATAAAATATTTTCAAGAGATAGAAACTTGTCACACAATATTCCATAATCTGAGAATACACATCTTACTTTGTATAGATAAAAATCTGAGTCAAATATTACCCCCACAGATTATCATACAATCCACACACGCTACTAGTTACCAACAGGTCATTACACTGACACTTTAACTTATACTACTATTTGAGTGGAAATACAATTCCAACACTTCTACTATACATCTTTTCCCTTAAGCATGACATCTTCATTATAAATTTCTGAAAAGGGCAAAATATACTCAATATAGAAGGTTGAAAAGCAAGATTTTGTCAAGATCAAGGTTCAAACTAGAACCCATACACTCTGAAGCAATAACGGACTCTTCTCAAGTCCTTGCACAATTTTAAGATCTTATATGACGTGATCTGAAGGGACAATACCATTTAGACTCTAAACTTCTGCACTTGAATCACCGCAGGAAAGTGACGGGTCTGAGAACATCCGAGTAAGGAAAGAATTTGGGATGATTTTACTTTCGTATGGATGTCACCATAGCACGAATTAGAGTATGAAGGAGGAACATTCTGACTATGTTGCACGAACTAGAACATGAAGAAAGAGAGACATTCCTAAATGCCTTGTAGTCTCCTGCTTATAAGTGTGGCACGCTACATACCCATGAATAAGACTCTACCCGACGTGATTTTGTAGACACCCTGGGACCATGAACCGTGCTCTGATACCAAGTTTGTCACGACCTGAACCTGGGCCTTGGCCATGACGAGTATCCCAAACCATAAAGGCCCGAAACACCCCTATCTGTCTTGTAATCATGCACATAATTCAAATGATAAAGAGATGCGGAAGACAATAATATTATGGAAAACATGGTCAAGAGTCATATGAAAGAAATAATAGAGAATAATGTCCCAAAAATCTCAAATCAACACCTCTATAACATTTGTGAAATCTCTACCACATGACTGAAACAAATGTCTATCTAAAAACTGGGACAAGGCCCCCAGTAGACCCAAAACTAATAAGTGATAAATGACACTGCCAGATAATCAGGCCTTCCAAAATATAGAAGGCTCACCAAGTGACTCTTCAAATCTGTTCGAGGAATCTACTGATTTTCTGGACCCCTAGACTGCGCCTCCGAACCTGGGAGGAAGGGGGTCAATACAAAAGTACTGGTACGCAGAGATATCAAAACAAAATATAATATTTTTACAAAACATAGTTGAGAGCCATTATAAAGCAGTTTCATATCAAGTCATTTGAAAACACATGGGCATAATGTAATTGTTTTCAACAACAATGTAATGCAGCTGAGCTAGGTGTAATACCCTACATATCACATTTACACAAACTGTCAAACCTCGATTGCCGCCGATATTAGAGTATACGTGAGGGAAAGACACACAAGATCACACAGCAGGGTGTCTAGACCCAATGGTAGTGCACAAGATCACAAAGCAGGGCTCCTAACCATAGTCCCAATTTGGGAATGACATAAAGTCAGACATGTAAGATCACAAACCAGGGTACAAAATTCCTATGTCGGCAAACACGGTTTCCAGCGATGAGCCCTTACACTCAAATGCCTTCTTGGGGCATCTACCTATCTCATGTAAAATCAATGCATTCAAATTTTATCTAATTCAATCACATATCTTATTTGTAGGGTATCGTCATACCCGACTTGCAAGTCATCAATATCACATCAACATATGCATAATCATGTAAAAATCAAGATGTTTTCATCATTTACAAGTAGTGGACAATAATTATTTCAAATTTATGCTCTCTTTTGTTGGTCACAATATAATATGGGGTATCGAAACATTATCATGGGAATTTGAAAGCAATTTATCATCCATATTTATCAAAATTCCATGGAAAATCTCAAATCACATATGCATGGTTTCAACCATTGAAGTATATAGGCAAACAATTCCCAGGACCTTAAAAAAATGACTTAGAAATCATAATAAGAGCAAGTTATTAGTATTTTTTGAAAACCCCCATTTAAAAGCATGTATGTTCATAAAACTACACCCATGAGATTTTTGGATAACCCCACATACCTCAATTGCTATGAGTATTAGGTGCTTCTTGAAGCCTACGTTGAGAGGATTCCAAATATGCAATTAGTTTCTAAAACTCACGGTTGAATCTTGAGTTGCTTGGATTTTTATTTTGAAACTCTAGAGAGAGTTCTTGAACAATTTTTATGAATGAAGGTGTATTTTGGGGTCTTTGGGAACTGAATTTTATGTTTAGGGCTAAGTAAGGGTGGAAAAGGACCATTTTGCCCCAAAAATAAAGTGTTTAAGTCACTTGAAACCTTTACATAGTCGTTGCCTATGCTATCGCCTATGTTTATATAGGCGCTGCCTATGTTTACATGGGCGCCGCCTATGCTATCACCTATGTTTACATAGGTGCCGCCTACTAATTTGAAAGGCCATAACTTCTTGCTTGTGTGACGGATTTTAGCAAAATTGGTATCATTGAAAAGATAACTGAAAGACCTATCATTTGACACATAGTAGGCTCTCTAATTAGACATATACAGAGAGTTATGGTCGATGGAAGCTGACACAAATTACAACGTCCACTAAAACTTAATCGATCGAAATAGTTTCAACTCGTCCTTGAGTTGAAGGACCTCTATGGTCTAAATTCAAGCTTGAATGGATTCACATACTAAACAAATAATTAATATGCCATATTGGAATATGATTTATGGCTTCGGGATTATCAAAGCATCGGAATCATGGTGTATGTTGTAGCCCAAAATGCGGGGCGTTACATAATACTACCTTCTGAGATACACTTTATCATTCTATAGACCCAACAGTCATCATATAATACTTGCACTCTTACTAACTTCGGGTCTTCATGAGGGAAAGGTGTTAGCCACCCCTCGATCCCATGGTTTGACCACGGTCGCTTGGCAGAGCGTATCGGCTAAATTGACATTACAAATGCATAAACCACACAAAGCACGCAAAAACAATCACTCAGCAAACAAAACAAAATAATCCGAAATATAATGTCCAGTACAATTATACAGTCCCGAAAAATGAAAAATGCGAAAATGTAAACCTATTCTATCCTAAACTAATCCTAAACTACTCCTATGCTTTGCCCGACACCCCAGGTCTTCCTCACGAACGTCTTCAGCCAACATAATACATCGAGGCATTCCCCGGTAAATAAACACAAATCCCTCAGGGCATTCCCTGGCCAAATAATACATTTGAATTAAATAAGCTGACTAACTAAACAAAACGTTCAAAACACACATTTAAACATTCGATCAAACACATCACATCCTAGATTTCTGCCTACCCGAACCTATATTGCCTATCCATTTCAATAGGTCATAAATTTATCACATTCATGCTTATTCCTAATTAAACAACAATAAACCAAAGTTAATCTACATTCTAATTTTATCAATTTCTCTATTCCCACCCGAGTTCCCTTTTTATCAATCACCACCAAAATTACTCAAATTCGTTCCACATATCATCAAAATCAAATCATCTAGCACATAACCATAACATCAACTAGATCAAACAATCGTAATCACTCCACGCATAATCATAATCAATTCAACAAATCAAGATAAAGAAAAAAGAATGGGTTAAGGAAATGGACCTCAATAGAACTTGTTTTTGTTGATAATAAAAACAAATCCGAGAGCGAAATCCTCAAACGGAGACCCCAACAATGAGTTGAGCTCCAACTCATGAATATTGAACCCACTAGATTCGAGATACCCCTAAAGAACGATATCAAATAACCAATCACGAAACTGACGAACCCAAAGCTCTCTAAATCCGGTGAAGAACTAAAAAACCTATAGGAACTGAACTCCGGTGAGTTGACAGTGACCAAAACCAACGAGAAGGGTCAAATTCCGGCGAACACGTCATTTTTCTGTCCAAATCTACTCGAAAATCTAAGGAAACTGGCAAAATCTCTGGATTTTGGGACTGAAACGAGTAGACGACGGCCTGTAAACTAATTTCGGCGAAAGGTTCATTTGAAAAACTCAAGAAAACGACAGATCTCGCACCATCTTCGCTGTTTCATGCCAAATTTCCATCAAAACACTCCGATATTGCTATTCTTTTCCTAAATCCCCATCAATCGCCCTCCATTATCTCATTTTTTTTACTGGGTGCGTGCGTTCGTATGTTTTTTTTTGGTGAGAGAACGTGTTTCTGGTGAGAGGGTGTATTTTCGGGCATGCTGAGAGTATGCGAGTGTATTTTTGTTGAGAAAAAGATGATTAAGAGTTCTCCCTCCTCTCTTTCTCTCTATTCGTGTATGTGTTGTATTGATAGGAAAATGGAGAAGAAGCGTGAATCGTCTATCCGTTCTTGTTCCCTATGTGTGTATGTATATAAAAAAAATGAAAAAACAAAAGGGTTCTTGGCACCTTCCTCGAAGGTTCCCTCGTGGGACCCCCTTTTTAGTGTATGTTTATCCTTTTTACCTTTGTGGACAAGAAATGGAGGGGTGGTGAGGTGTTGCCATTTGATAGGGTAGGTTGTTGGTTTGTTATTTTTGTATTTTTGCAGAGGAATTATCATACGGATGAGGATACATGGTAGGATAAGGTAAATAGGCAAAAAATATCTTTCGGAGGGACTAAATTACGTGTCTACATCATGCCCTCTTTGAATGTAAATGCGCCGTATTTTCAGACAAAGAAGTAGACAATGAGACAGAATTTTGTCCCGACCCTTATTTAAAAATGAAACAAAAAGAAGGAGGAAAACTAAGTATTGATTTAGGACATTCTACCTACCCATGTTATGAAGGAATCAAGTGACGGGTATCTCAAAGGGTTGGAAAAGAAGTGGACTATACCGAGTTGGAGAGTCGAGTGAGGTTCCATCGAGGTTCTGGTCCGCGGCTCATCATTACATCCAAAATGAAAATTACAAGTTAAAACATAAATGAAATTACAAAATCCTATCTATACAACTTCTGTTTGCCCTTGACTCAACTTTTATCACCCTATTCTTCAGGCGGGCTCCTGACTTGCAATTTCTTTCAACTTGTTGCTTGGCTTTCAATTGCTTCGCTTTGTTGCTTGACTTTTCATTTCTTCACCCTATTCTCAAGGCGGGCTCCTGACTTGCTATTTTATCACTTTGTTGCTTGACTTTTCATTTCTTCACTCTGTTCTCTAGGCGGGCTCCTGACTTGCTATTTCATCACCCTGTTCTTCAGGTGGGCTCCTGAAACCCAAAATTAAAACTAGAACATAAATTATCCCAAACAAAAATTATAGTAAAGTAGTATTTCATTTTCGAAAGAGTTGTCCCATTTTCCAGGAGGGTCCTGAACAGAAAGTAAAATCCCATTTTTCAGGAGGGTCCTAACTGAAAGTAAATTCCCATTCTTCAGGAGGGTCCTGAAAAGAAAGTAAAATCCCATTTTTTAGGAGGGTCCTGAACAGAAAATAAAATCCCATTTTTCAGGAGGGTCCTGAACAGAAGGTAAAGTCCCATTTTTCAGGAGGGTCCTGAATAGAAGGTAAAGTCCCATTTTTCAGGAGGATCCTGAACTGAAAGTAAATTCTCATTCTCCAGGAGGGCCCTGAACATAAAGTAAAATCTCATTTTTCAGGAGGGTCCTGAACAGAAGGTAAAGTCTGATTTTTCAGGAGGGTCCTGAACAGAAGGTAAAGTCTGATTTTTCAGGAGGGTCCTGAACATAAAGTAAAATCTCATTTTTCAGGAGGGTCCTGAACAGAAGGTAAAGTCCCATTTTTTAGAAGGTTCCTGAGCATAAAGTAGAATCCCACTTTTCAGGAGGGTCCTAAACAGAAAGTAAAATCTCATTTTTCAGGAGGGTCCTGAACAAAAGGTAAAGTCCCATTTTCTAGGAGGGTCGTGAACATAAAGTAAAATTCCATTTTTCAGGAGGCTCCTGAACAGAAGGTAAAATCCCATTTTTCAGGAGGGTCCTAGATAGAAGGTAAAGCCCCATTTTTCAGGAGGGTCCTGAACAGAAAGTAAAGTTTCATTTTTCAGGAGGGTCCTAAACAGAAAGTAAAGTCCCATTTTTTAGGAGGGTCCTGAACAGTAAGTGAAGTCCCATTTTTCAGGAGGGTCCTGAACATAAAGTGAAATCCCATTTTTCAGGAGGGTCCTGAACAGAAGGTAAAATCTCATTTTTTAGGAGGGTCCTGAACAGAAGGTAAAATCCCAAGTTACAACCCTGAAATAACTCGGATAAACAGAAAAAAAACTACCAAAACTCCCTACTGATGGGGAGAGGAGTGACTTCCTAATTATTGAGTCAGACAGCTGGATCTATGAATTGCACGTATGCCATACTGGTACCTTCTCCTTCTTCGACCATATCAACTTCAATAAAAAGGTTCTGGCAGTTATCAACTAATTTAACTTCAAATTCCATATGCTTCGTGACACCACTCTTAACAAATGATTCACTGAGTAGTGGCATTGGGCGAGGGAGTGACCATGTTTCCTTTTTCCTTCCCTTGGCTTTCTTCAGATCTTCAGCCGTAGGCTCAAATCCTAAACCAAACGTGCCCACGTTCTCACTCGAACATATGGGACAAACTATACCATGCAGAGACGCTCCCAAACCCCTTCCTAGCTCAAATTTGTATTTCCAAAGTTCACTCACCATCATGATAGAAGTGGAAGACAATTGCGGTCTCGATATAACCTTTTATTCAAGGATACGATTCACTGGCACTATATCAGAAATTGGATAGATGAATGTATCCTCTACGTTATTTGCTTCAACAAGAGACAAGGGAGAATCTTCGTAGACGGACAAATCTCCTTCACCGTGAATAACCACTTCTTGCCTGTCATGCTCAAACTTAATAATTTGGTGCAGTGTAGATGCAACCGCCTTGGCCTTGTGGATCCACGGCCTTCCTAACAACAGATTGTAAGAGGAGTTTATATTCAATACTTGAAACTCTATGGCGAACTCAATAGGACCTATGATCAACATTAGTTCTATTTCGCCAATGGATTTTGATTTTGCACCATCGAAAGCCCTGACACATACATTGTTGGGCCTGATCCTCTCAGCACTAATATTCAACTTTTGCAAAGTAGAAATAGGGCAGATATTTGCACCTGAACCTCCGTCAATCATAACATGACTGACGTAGAAATCTTCGCACTTCACTATAATGTAAAGGCCTCGGTTATTCCCCGTACCTTCAATAGGCAATTCATCATCAAAAAAGCTGATCCGATTGACCTCAAAGAATTTTCCAACCATTTTCTCAAGCTGATTTACTGTAATCTCCCTAGGAATATATGCTTCATTTAATACCTTTAGTAAAATATCACAATGCTCCTTGGATTGCAAAAACAAAGATAAGAGGGAAATTTGAGAAGGGGTTTTCTTCAACTGGTCTATTATTGAATACTCTGGCAATTTCATCTTTTTCAAAAATTCTTCGGCTTCTTTTTCGGTGATAGGCTTTTTGATAGATGACGGTCCACTCACAATTGACTTGGACTTTCTTAAAATTTCAAGCACGAAGAATCTTCCTGATCGAGTCAAACCCCCTACCTCATCTACATCTTCTACTACTTCTTTCCCGTGATAGGTCATCACAGTTCACCCATAATTCCTGGGAACCCTTTTCGTATCAAGTATCGGAGGTTGGGTCACCGGTTTAAGGACAATAGGCGCTGCCAGTGCTCCTTTCACCGTCAAGATGTGCTTACTCGGAGCACCTACCACTGTCAACTTAGGTTTATCCTGACTTAAATCAACATACCTTCTGGAAACTTGCACTGTGATCAGGGGTTTCTTTGTGCTTTCTTGGGCTTTATCTTCTCTCATTCCTCCCTGGATCAATGACATTGCTTTCAAAGACTCTGCTACATTTACCAATTTTTTCTCAATGGTATTTATCTTGACGATAGGCTTATAAAACATTGACGACACTTTCTCGTCATATATCAATTCTAATATATTAGTTTCAGCATGGGTTGGCAACGGATTCTGGTTAATGTTTGGACCCTCTGGGGCCTGGACCAGCATCTGGTTTGTGTCAATTAAATCTTGGATAGCTCTCTTTAAATGCCAACATTTCTCAAAATCATGGCCTGGTATGTCAGAACAGTACGCACACCTTAAAGAATAATCGAGATTCCTCGGCGGTGGATTTGAAAGCCTTCCTTGAATTGGGATTAAGACCTTCAACTTTCTCAACCTATCAAACAAGCTAGAATATGACTCCCCAAGAGGTGTGAATTGATTTTTGACCGCCTTCTCTTTCTTATACTCGGGCCTAGGTTGAAAACCAGTTCTGGAGAGATTTTAGTAATTCGGTGGAGCGGATGGGCAATTTTGTGGAGCTTGCGCACGCCATTATGGGTAAGAAAGGGTTTGGGCATATGGCTGCGTGCTATATACTAGGTACGGGGGTGGTGTAATGGAATATAAAGGGTTTTATGGAGGGTAGTAATGGTGGAGAGGAATATATGGAGCTTGGGCATAGACTTGGGCTTGGGATTGGGGATAGGGGCGAGTTGGTCTTTTAGGATAGGAATGGGTTCCAGCTACGACAGTCGCCATGTCCTGTTTTTTTCTTTTTACCTTCGAATGGGCCAGATCCACCTTGAATCGCTTGTGTGGTGGCTTTCAATGCGGCAAAACTCACTATTCGGCCGGTCTTGATTTAGTCCTCTATCATCTCCCCCATTTTGAGGACTTTAATAAAAGACTTTCCCATTGCCGAAAGTAAATGTTGAAAATTGGTCTCATCCTGTGCCTGAATGAAAACCTCTACCAACTTACTTTCTTTCATTGGAGGCTTTACCCTGGCGGCCTGTTCACACCACCTTATCGCTTCTTCCCTAAAACCTTCAGTGCTTTTCTTCTTCATGTTAACCAAGGATTTTTGTCCGAAATCAGGTCTATGTTATACTGAAAATGTTGCACAAACTCAGAAGCTAAGTCATCCCAGTTGTTCCACTTGTCGATATCTTGATCGATAAACCATTCTGAAGCTACATCAGAAAGACTCTCGCCAAAGAAATCCATGAGCAGCTCTTCCCTTTCTCCTGCAGCCCTCAATTGGTTGCAATAACGTCTCAAGTGTGCCACGGGATCACCGTGCCCTGCATACTTCTCGAACTTGGGCATTTTAAAATTGAGGGAAAGGTTGATGTCTAGGAACATGCAAAGATCTTTATAGGAAACACTTGTATAACCTCTGATGCAAATTCCTCATGGCCTGTTCTGTAACACCCCGTAAAATTCGTGCATGGATTAGCCTTTAATAGAGTGCCCTTAGACTTAAAAACTTGAATTTTTTTTGTGAGTGTAATGAGGACTTAGTGTCATTTTAGCTGGCAATCTTCGGGATACAACTTTTCAACCTTTCCGATATTCATTTTTAGATTTTCAAGCTGCGTTACGGTCGGGCAAGCTCATAGTACATCTCGGATAAGTTTTGAAATTTTTCGGAATGCATAAGGCTGCGTTTGGATTTCAAAACAGTAGCAAAACGCATAGCCTATTGCCCAGTTTTCAGTATTTCTGGGTCAATTTCAAACGATCACAACTCCCTGTATATAATGAACTGTGTGAGCTATAATATATAAAATGAAATCTATTTGAGTCCTCTTTAAAATGAAGTTGGTTTCATCCAATTTGAATATATGAGTAAAAAGTTATAATCGATTTACTCCAGCCTGTCAAACTGTCAACTGAGGGACAGATTTGACCTTAATTATTCCTTAGGGGTATTTTGGTCATCCTCCACCCCTATATATACCACCAACACGGGATTTAATCCATCAAATACCATAATACACATACTTTTCCAAAATTGCTCAAGAATTCTCCTTAGGGTTTCAAAATAAAAACCCAAATAGTTCAAGATTCGACCGTAGGTTTTCGAAGATAATTACATATTCGGAATCACCAATCCGCAAGCTTCAAGAAACATCTATTATCCTTGGAAATAGAGGTACGTGGGGGTTTTCCTAAATTCTCATGGGCATAAAAAAAATCATGTTTTAGAATGGGGTTTTAAATTATGTATATATATTTATGTATAAGATGTTTTAACATCATTGTTTTGGTCTTTTGACCATCTCCAAAGCGATTTGACAGTTTATATACAAATATGAATGAATGTGTTTCAATTTTGAATACATGAACTTGCTAAAGACATTTGACCACTAGGTGTTTGATGAAATTTCTGCATGAATTGAACTTTATGTTTCGGAATATGAAATCCTTTATATCAGTTACATGTTTTGGTGGTCTAAACTATGTTTTGAATGAAAGCTCTTGCTTAATACATTATGGCTCAGAAAAATCATGACTTGCAATGTCTTGGTATGACGATATCAATTCAGACTAACGCCATATTAGACTCAGACTAACAGACATTTCAGACTTTCATGATTTTAGACATTCAGAATGTTGCATGTATAGAAAAGGTTCAAAATGGGCATACAGAGATGTTAGGTGGTTCCCCGAAGAGGGCTTGAGTTCAAGCGACTCATTGCCTAAAACCGTGGTTTGCCGACCCGGGTATACTATTATGCGCAGACTTAAATGTCTTGTGGCGTATCAGACTCAGACACTCCAACCCTTGCGGCACACTTGGGTTGGGGGCTTCCCCACCGAGTCAATGGCGGATTCCATACAGCCCGTGGAATATCAGACTTGTAGGGGAATACCACCTAACTCAGAAGTAAAACACAAATCTTGATTTGAAATGAACAAGCAGGTTACATGTTTTCAGAAAGTGCCCATGTATTTTTCGGAAACAGTTTTATACATGATGTCTTGATGAAAAATTGCTTTCACTTAATATATATATATATATATATATATATATATATATATATATATGTATGTTCCATTATACTATTTTTGGATTGCTTTGCATGTCAGTACTTTTGTGCTGACCCCCCCTCCTTCCAGGTTCTGAGGCACAGTCTAGGGGTTCAGCTACTCAGTAGATATTCTCGGATTTACAGACTTGATCTCATAGTGGTGAGCCTTCTATTATTCGGAAGGCCTAATTATGTCAGACATTATATTATTTATTATATTTTTGGTTCACTGCGGGCCTTGTCCCAGTTTCTTTTCAGACGAATGTTTGTGTTCTTAGTAGAGATTTTTGCAGACTGATGTCAGATAGTATTATTCAGAAATATTGCAGGACTTGACCATGTTTTTCGTACTCAGTTTAAATTACGTATTTTATTATGATTATGAATGTTGTGCATGATAACCAGACAGAGAATTGGTGTTCCGGGCCTTCATGGTTCGGGATGCTCGTCACGGCTAGGGCCTAGGCTAGGGTCGTGACAAACTTGGTATCAAAGCACGGTTCATGGTCCTAGGGTGTTTGCGAAATCGCGTCGAGTAGAGTTCTATTTATGGGTGTGTAGCGCGCCACACTTATAAACAGGAGTCTACAAGACGTTTAGGAATGTCTCTCTTTCTTCATGTTCTAGTTGGTGAAACAGAGTCAGAATGTTCCTCCTTCATTCTCTAATTCGTGCTATGGTGACGTCTATACAAAAGTAAAATCATCCCAAATTCTTTCCTTACTCTGATGTTCTTAGACCCATCACATTTCTGGGGTAAATCAAGTGCAGAAATTTAGAGTCTAAATGGTATTGTCCCTTCGGATCGCGTCATATAAGATCTTAAAATTGTGCAAGGACTTGAAAAGGGTCCGTTATTACTTCAGAGTGTATGGATTCTAGTGTGAACCTTGATCTTGACGAAATCGTGCTTTTCAGCCTTCTGTATTGAGTATATTCGGCCCTTTTCAGAAATTTATGTTGCAGATGTCATGCTTAAGGGAAAAGATGTGTAGTAGAAGTGTTGGAATTGTATTTCCACCCAAATAGAAGTATAAGTTAAAGTGTCGGTGTCATGACCTATTGGTAGCAAGTAGCGTGTGTGAATTGTATGATAATCTGTGGGGGAAATATTTGACTCAGATTTTTTTTTATCTATACAAAGTAAGATGTGTATTCTCAGATTATGGAATGTTGTGTGACAAGTTTCTATCTCTTGAAAATATTTTATCATCGTGTTGGTGAAACTAAAAAGTCTAGTGAAGCCGTGTGGGGCTCTTTCGATTCACTAGCATAGTTGCCTTGTCATTCTTCTTATTTTCTTGTTCAAACTACAAAAAAATCAAAGTCTAGTGAAGCCGTGTGAGGCCTATTTCGATTCACTAGCAATTTGTCATTCAACGTGTGGTTCTTGTGTTGGTTGAATATATGTATAGCTGAATCTTTTTGCATGAGATAGAGTTGGTAATGAAGCAATTCGTCCTTGTGTGTTAGTTTATTAGTAGAAGACAGAGAAGGAGTTATTAGGCAAGGTGAATTGTCCTTGCTTGAAGTATGAAAATGGCCAGATTAGCCAGTAGGTTATAAGTATAGACTCATGGTTGTTGTCGATTTTGAAGGTAGTGTAAATGTACGCTTGGGTAAGTAATTGTGATGTGAGAAAGAAGTATAAGTAGATACGATTGTACGGGGTTATAATATAAGGATAAAGTTGACCATGTCTATTATGAGGCTTTAACCCCCTTGACCCTCTTTTCATTGGTAGTTGTAAACTAGTGCTACTTGTGAGAAGGTATGTAGTAGATTTTTGAGATATTTGGGTAGAATATCCCAATTTGATGGATTAGTATATTTATATTATATTGCATTCTTCATTGGTGGTAAATGATTGATACTAAACTATAGGCTTGAATTTAAATGGTGTGGTGGTAAATAGTGGCACGAGTTTGATGATGCATGTTTTGTGGGATTAAATTAGTAGGCTTGATGTGCTGAAATAGTACGTGCTAATGGATTATGATAAGGAAAACCATTAGGGCATGATCGATTATTGTGGTTATGAAGTTCTAGTGCACTAGTGTTTCGTGATGTTTATTTCATAGTTTCCAAGTGAAAATTTCGTGTAAGGTTGGGTTGTAAATCATGCATAGCACTAGATATTAAGTTTGAACAGTTGATGTCCATGAAGGTGGATGTGAAGATTTCTTGGTTAATGAATACTAGTTGTATAGAAGTGATCTAATAGACTTAAATGGTGCATGCAATAGAGTAAGTTTATTTGATTCGTAGTGGTGTATGATATTGCATTTATGATGGAGAAGTATGCCTAAGGTGACATGAGGTTGTGGCATTTTTCTAAGGCTATTACTTGTTGTGCGTGGCTAGTGGTACCATTGAATTGTTAAGTGGAGAAAGACTAGTTAGATGGTACATGGTGATCTAAATAGACATGTTAAGGTGTTTTGATTGATAGTGTTGGGCCTTTTGCGGTGATCTTGCTTCTCATAGTAGAGGGATATAAATTTGGAGTCGCAATAGTGGTATGCTCTATCGAAAGAGATATGGTTCATCAAAGGCTTGGTGATATCCATGTTAAGTGTTAGCATATAAGCTTGACTTTTGAAGGTTAAACCGATAGAATAAGTGTGCAAGCATTATACTATGACTATTGGTGGCTAGAGAAAGATAGAGTGTATCCCGGAAGGTAGTCATTCGGGCTAAAATCTATGATATGCATGTATTGTTATTTTTTTTTTCAAACCCTAGAGTGTAGTAAGTGTAGTTCAGTTAGAATATGGTAAAGGATCTCCCAAACTCTAGATGATGACTTGAAGCTAAGGGGGAGATGACAGAACGAATGACCAAGTAAGGCTCTCAGATTCTAGTAGTAATGCAGTATGATTTAGAACGTTAGAAAGTGAGGGTGAGACTCAACCCATTCTTATCTTAGTATTTTTCAGCGATCCCAATGCCTACTCAAGCTTTACGTTTCAGTTCCGTGATCATAGTTCGTGATTCCTGTATATGATAGAGAGTCACGTACTCTTCCAGTTCCAAGATAATGAGTTCTAGTTCATTCAAGTAGTCGGAATTACATTCCTTATGTTAGGAACTCTAGTTGAGGTCATGCAACTCATGACGCATGTACTCACTCTTTATAATGTGTTCAGTCCCATATAAAAATCTTCTCATGCTTCAGGGTCTTATGTTTTAACCTTTTAGTGTCCTCCCTATGCAATGATAGTGGTGATGAAGTAAATGTTCTTGTTGATGGAAGATCATAGTACGTTTGTTTAGATAAGGCCATAAGTATGAAGTGAGATTTGGGGCCAATCTTTGATACATGTGATGTTTAGTGGAAAAGTTTGTGTGTGTATGTTTTTTAGGATAGTGTGTGGGAGTTATATTGATAATAGTTTAGAAACTATGTGAAGTATGTATTTATAGGTGTTTGCCTTGAAGTTAACATGTGGTTATAAATTAGTCTTGAATGACATTTTGGGATTGTAGTGGAAGGTTGCAATATGCATTATCGACTTCATATTAAGAGTTCAGAGTAGTCATTAAAGTGGTAAGGCATGTTATGCTTAGAATGTGATCTTTAAAAGAGGTATAGAAGGTGGCATCATATGGTTTAGAATAATAGCGTGGTGTACCATGTTGTATTTTTGTGACTTAGAGTTAGGCTTGATCGCGGAGTAAGGATTAAGCTATTTTAGACATTAGTAGAAAAATTTGTCAATGCTCATATGAGAAATTTAAGCTGAATTGAATGAATATCATATTTATAGGGAATAGTATAGTTAAGGGATATTCGGGAAGTGCGCTAAGCCTGAAATTAAGAAGTCGTATTGCCAAAGGTCTGAAAATTCTATCCTAATTTAGGAGTTATATGTCTATATTTCAGACTGCAGAGTAGAGTTAATGTTGTGATTTCCTCAGTTGGATGTCTTGTGTAATCCATACCCAAGATTCGTGGCTCCCTATTACTGTTAGAACTTCTATAGAGAGAGTGTTGAAGAGATACTCCAGTTAAGTATGAAAGTCCAGCATAATTCAATCTGTATAGTCAGTAAGTCAGTTTAACAGGCAGATTCGCATGACTTGTTTTCTCGTCTTTTCATTTATTCATGCTACCTGAAATCTCAGACATGCTACTATTCAAAGATAGAGTATACCAGTAGTTGCGAGTATAGCTCAGTTCATGTGTCATGCATTAGATTCAGATTTCAGATGTTCAGTTATGATTCAATTTGTAGGTTCCTAGTGCATCGCCTCAATTTTTTTTCCGAGTATCTTAATGAATTGAGCATTCATAGAGGGACATAGTGTCCCAAGGGGGAGATACCTCATTCAGTTGCATGTATAGATTCTTATTACAAGCCTTGCACCAGTTATCATTGCGTAATCAGTCATACATTCATACGTTAGTCCAATCAGATATGCGTGCATTAAAAATGCATGTTCAATAGAAAAAGTTCAGCTTATCAGTGTATTTAGTCCTGCGTTCATGAGAACAACTCAAGGACAGATCCATGCATCAGATATGCATGTTCATTATGAGAATTCAGCTTATGAATAGCTTCAGTCGTGTATTCCATGCATCAGATATGCGTGTCCGATATAAGAATTCAAAATATTTGTAGTTCTAGCCATATGGTCATGTTTCAAATCAATGTATTCTTTATTAAAGGACATGTCGTGTCCGCATTATTCTATATCTTTAAGGCTTCAACAAGTTCTTATCCATCATTCGAGGACGAATGATCCCAAGGGGGAGATAATGTAACACCCCGTAAAAGTCGTGCATGGATTAGCCTTTAATAGAGTGCCCTTAGACTTAAAAACTTGAAATTTTTTTGTGAGGGTAATGAGGACTTAGTGTCATTTTAGCTGGCAATCTTCGGGATACAACTTTTCAAACTTTCCGATATTCGTTTTTAGATTTTCAAGTTGCGTTACGATCGGGCAAGCTCATAGTACATCTCGGATATGTTTTGAAATTTTTCGGAATGCATAAGGCTGAGTTTGGATTTCAAAACAGTAGCAAAACGCATAGCCTATTGCCCAGTTTTCAGTATTTCTGGGTCAATTTCAAACGATCACAACTCCCTGTATATAATGAACTGTGTGAGCTATAATATATAAAACGAAATCTATTTGAGTCCTCTTTCAAATGAAGTTGGTTTCATCCAATTTGAATATATGAGTAAAAAGTTATAATCGATTTACTCCAGCCTGTCAAACTGTCAACTGAGGGACAGATTTGACCTTAATTGTTCCTTAGGGGTATTTTGGTCATCCTCCACCCCTATATATACCACCAACACGGGATTTAATCCCTCAAACACCATAATACACATACTTTACATCAGTTACATGTTTTGGTGGTCTAAACTATGTTTTGAATGAAAGCTCTTGCTTAATACATTATGGCTCAGAAAAATCATGACTTGCAATGTCTTGGTATGACGATACCAATTCAGACTAACGCCATATCAGACTCAGACTAATAGACATTTTAGACTTTCATGATTTTAGACATTCAGAATGTTGCATGTACAGAAAAGGTTCAAAATGGGCATACAGAGATGTTAGGTGGTTCCCCGAAGAGGGCTTGAGTTCAAGCGACTCATTGCCTAAAACCGTGGTTTGCCGACCCGGGTATACTATTATACGCTGACTAAAATGTCCTGTGGCGTATCAGACTCAGACACTCCAACCCTTGCGGCACACTTGGGTTGGGGGCTTCCCCGCCGAGTCAATGGCGGATTCCATACAGCCCGTGGAATATCAGACTTGTAGGGGAATACCACCTAACTCAGAAGTAAAACACAGATCTTGATTTGAAATGAACAGGCAGGTTACATGTTTTCAGAAAGTGCCCATGTATTTTTCGGAAACAGTTTTATACATGATGTCTTGATGAAAAATTGCTTTCACTTAATATATATATATATATATATATATATATGTATGTTCCATTATACTATTTTTGGATTGCTTCGCGTGCCAGTACTTTTGTGCTGACCCCCCCTCCTTCCAGGTCTTGAGGCACAGTCTAGGGGTCCAGCTACTCAGTAGACATTCTCGGATTTGTAGACTTGATCACGCAGTGGTGAGCCTTCTATTATTCGGAAGGCCTAATTATGTCGGACATCATCTTATTTATTATGTTTTTGGTTTACTGGGGGCCTTGTCCCAGTTTCTTTTCAGACAGATGTTTGTGTTCTTAGTAGAGATTTCGCAGACTGATGTCAGATAGTATTATTCAGAAATGTTGCAGAACTTGACCATGTATTCCGTACTCAGTTTCAATTCCACATTTTATTATGATTACAAATGTTGTGCATGATAACCAGATAGAGAATGGGTGTTCCGGGCCTTCATGGTTCGGGATGCTCATCACGGCTAGGGCCTAGGCTCGGGTCGTGACATATTCTAAACTTTTCAAATTCCACTCTATGACTTCCTGTTCCTCTGTTGCGATAGGTTTCTCCATATCAAATGGAAATGCAGGTGGCTGAGTGTACCCATATGGTTCATTCATTCTCAAAGTAGGCTCCGGGGCATAACACTGACTATCTGGAGCCTTCAATACTGGCTCACTGGAAGACCAAGAAAGACCCATTGTCGGACGCACAACATATGCGAGAGCTTCAGGTGGTGGTGGAGCCACGAATACCGGTGTGATCGGTGGCGCCGGCTGAGCAGAGGGTCTTGATTGGGGAGCTGCCAAGGGCACACTAGAACTGCCAGGAAAATAATGTCGCGGAGTGAATCCTGGTGCGTGCTCAGGTGACTCAGTAGGAGCAGAGAATTGCGCCTGAGAGAGCGGTGGGCAATTAGAGATATTCCCCAGACCTTCAGGGAGCGGAGGAGGAGGAATTCCACTGGCCCATTCCCGATGCAAATCTATCAATTGTTGCCTGAGCCTTACTACCTCATCACTGTGTTCTGAACTTTCTTCCCTGTGATCCTGATCTGGGTCAATGAGCGAATTTTCAATCTCCCTGATAGCCATGGAGAGCTTTTCTTTTGATCTAGTGAAGTATGGGTGACTAGCCAGAGTGCTGCAAACCTACCACTGTTATCTGAAAGAACATGCTCATCAAAGATGACATCCATTAGGATTAGGGCACACAACAAGCATGGGAATCACATTGGTAAAATTGTCCTAAATTCATGTCCATTTCTACCAGCTTTTGAGGGTAGCGAGGTCATTTTAACATCATCCCAATTTTTATCTACACTTATTTGTTTCTTTCCTCCAAACACACCCCTTTTTTTCGCCGTCCTTTCCCTCTCTCTTCTTTTTTTTCGTATCAGTCTCTATTCTTTCCCTTTATTGTCTCATCATCCTTTCTTTCTTTTTTTCTCTCGCTATCTACCTTTATTTTATCATTCTTTATGGCTTTTGTTTTTTCTTTAAAAGAGAAAAAATAATGAAAAACATCAAAACAAAATGATTAGATCGAACCCAAAAGTAGGTTACCTACGTATCATGTTGTACATGAATCAGATCTTGCGTAGTTCGGGCTGCATATGCATAAACATCACATAATTGAAGGTTTTTTTTTCGAAAAATGAAAACAAACAAACAAAAGAAAGACGTAACATCACAACATTTTGATGAAAGAAACAACAAAAACATACAAAGAATTTTGGACCACTTTAAAACTAAACAACAAACACAAACAACATTCTAGACCCCTAAGACGACATACGTGAAATTACTAATAAAGACCCTAATATCAAAAACAACTTGACTTCAAATTAAAACAGACACCACCCTACAATGACAGAAACATAAAAGACTCAAACTAAATAAAGATAAGAAATGCTCTTTAAGACTGGTGCTCTGCGTGATGACCCTGACTGAGATGGACCTGCCTGTGAAGTTCTCTTTCTCCTATTCAAACTTTATAGCATATCCTGTAAAGACACCCTAATATTAGGGAAGAATCTTCGGGCCCGTATTCCTGCCTCATGAGGAGTGCACTTGGAAAGATTATTCTGACACCTTTCTACCGTCTTGAACAAATCTGCTAACTGAACTCTCAGTATCTCAACTTTGGACCCCGCACTTTCATTCTGATGATCGTTAACTATGCATTCTTCCTGAATTCTTCCCCTAAGCCGCGCTGGTAAGGGTTGGCTGATACCCCAAGGGATTGATTGAAGCCAGACCCCATATCCCTGAGTGTACCCCGGACTATCCAAACTTTCTTTGAGAGTGTCCACACCTAGCTTTGTTGCATGCTTCCAGAACTGCTCGTATTTGCTTTCACCTAAGGCTTGGTCTTTGAAGTACTCAATATCCTTTAGAAGCTCCACTATTGGTGGCACGTCCTGCGGCCTACCCAACTCGCTCATTACCCTAGAAGGACTGTATGGTCCAGTGCAATTGAGCCCTAACATAACTAGAAGGAGCTGCATTTGACAACCAAACAAGATTATCTTTGGTCAAAGCCACAGACAAGTCCACAAAATGTTAGCCCCGGTTCTTGACTCAAGAAATTCAATCCAAGCGTCGACTCCCACGGGTAGTGAGAATTTATCGAAACGCAACCTGAGGTCCATGGATTTCACTCGATTAGGAATACAACGATCAACCACGTCTGGTCTAACTAAAGAAGGCGCATGCAAATGCTCCATCATCCATAACTGCAATATCAGGTTACTACCCTCAAAAAATCTCATCCCCCCTTCACTTCGGTTAAAGCCTTATATATTTCTGTTAAGATCATGGCTATGAAAGTGAACCTTTCTTTTTGATTAGTGCCCTTGTCATTTTGATCCTTATGAAATAGAGCCATCACCACAGATTGCAAATGTGTATTAATACATCTTTCTTCTAGCGGAAACACTAAAGTACCTAACAAAGCGAGGGTGAAGACTTCAAGAAGCTTCCTCTCCCACTTCTCCTTAGTCATATGAAATTCATCCCAAAAGCAATCAAAACCTTTCGAGGGCCTGAATCTAGAGAACAAAAAATCTAAGGAAACCCACAAATCACTTAAACAACCCAAATGCATACCCTTACTTTTTAAACCACAAGACTGCAAAAACCTCGTGCCAGTATGATTTCGTGGTCGAATCATATCTTTTTTTATATAGGGCAAATGCAATAGACCGGATATCTCTACCAAAGTAGGAGTCATTTCACATTCTCCGAACCTGAACACCAAACTACTTGGATCCCAAAAGGTCAACACAGCCTCTATTAAATCTGGACGATGGGTAACATACAGAAGTTCCATAAGATCACCTAATATTTTAATCAGTTTCTGCTGATCAACATAGTTAAACATTTCCCACTACTTGATTAACTTTTTGGGAACCTTGACAACCATCAGGACACTAGACTTGGTGGACAAAACCATCCGGTAATAACACGTAAGACGTTATCTCAAAAATCTGATAGGAGCAGAAGATTCCCAACCCTTGGGATTTTTGACGCAGACATATGTCGATGGGACAGACCACTTCATAACTCCAATTTGCCGAATAGAAGTACTGAGCAAAATCAGTCTACTTGGCTAACAACTCTAGATTATGGGGTGAGAAACCTAGGCTAATAATAAGACAAAGGCGAAAATAAAGATTACCGGACCCGCCGAGGGTTGCCTACATATCCCAACCCGAAGGAAGGGAATCAGGTATGCGTAGTTCGTCCAGATTGGACAATTAATGATTAACTAATAAATTGACCCTAACTTAAAAGACACAACCAAAAACAAACTAATAAAAGCTTTTTGGATTTTCAACTAGACACTTCAACTAAGACTGACACCACCAATTATGAAGAAAAATCTTTTTGTTATTTTTTGCTTTTGACAAATAAGTAGAAAAGGCAAACAAAACCCTCTTTTTTTTTTTTGTTGAACTTACGGTACTTTGAGAAGATAAATGCAAAACGTAAAAAACAATCTTTTTACGTTTTTGGATCGTGAAGAACAAAAGCCATAAAGAACTCTAAAATAAACTACGACACTCCTTTTGATTCATTCTTTTCGACCCACTTTTTCTATTTTTTTTCTTTTTTTTTTTTGCCTACGCACCTTACTCCTAACAAATATTTTTTTTTTCAAATCAGTCCGTCAAATGACCACGTTACCCTTAAAGATGCAACAGTTAGCACGTAGGGATGCTTTAGAGGTGAGTCTCCTACAAAGGGACATATGGGTCCCGCTAGGTCTCAGTATGATGCACATAAGCATGACCTAAAGGCTGAACTACGTTGTGGTTCACTAACAAGGCTGTTCGGGGGAGCGTATGGTCGATAGTGGATACTTTGCTTTTCACCTACTCCATAACACCGATGGATCCACCCCTAAAATAAGGGTGACTTAACTAGAGGTCATGTACAATACGTGTACTTTGGACTTGTAGCAGAAAGAAGGCCTGGGGGTAGACACATGATGCCAGATATAAAAGCGGTAACATATAGGATAAATACTGTACACAAAGAGTACGAAAACCCACAACAGTGATAACAATAACACAAACAATAATCACAAACAATGTTTATACACCCATAATGTCAAACAAAGCCGATACAACTCCAAAAATAAGACCGAATTCTGAAAAGATTCCATAATAGAGTCGCTAGAGCTGTCACGCCAGATACGTATTAAAGGATTATTTTTAACAATCAAAACTTAGAGTTGCCACTTGGCATAAATCGGGTGTGCCAAGTCACCCATGGATATCCTTTTTCAAAATGGTTTTGACTCTTTAATACTAGTTTGCGAACAGAGATTCCAGCTAAGGAATTCTGTTGACCGAGGGGAAGGTGTTAGGCACCCCTCGATCCCGTGGTTTGACCACGGTCGCTTGGCAGAGCATATCGGCTAAATTGACATTACAAATGTATAAATCACACAAAACACACAAAAAACAATCACTCAAGCAAACAAAACAAAATAATCCGAAATATAATGTCCAGTCCAATTATACAGTCCCGAAAAATAAAAAATGCAAAAATGTAAACCTATTCTATTCTAAACTAATCCTAAACTACTCCTATGCTTTACCCGACGCCCCGGGCCTTCCTCACGAATATCTTCAACCAACATAATACGTCGGGGCATTCCCCGGTGAATAAACACAAATCCCTCGGGGCATTCCCCAGCCAAATAATACATTTGAATTAAATAAGCTGACTAACTAAACAAAACGTTCAAAACACACATTTAAACATTCGATCAAACACATCACATCCTAGATTTCTGCCTACCCGAACCTATATTGCCTATCCATTTCAACAAGTCATAAATTTATCACATTTATGCTTATTCCTAATTAAACAACAATAAACCAAAGTTAATCTATATTCTAATTTTATCAATTTCTCTATTCCCACCCGAGTTCCCTTTTTATCAATCACCACCAAAATTACTCAAATTCGTTCCTCATATCATCGAAATCAAATCGTCTAGCACATAACCATAACATCAACTAGATTAAACAATTGTAATCACTCCACGCATAATCACAATCAATTCAACAAATCAAGATAAAGAAAAAAGAATGGGTTAAGGAAATGGACCTCAATAGAACTTGTTTTTGTTGATAATAAAAAAAAATCCGAGACCAAAATCCTCGAACGGAGACCCCAACAACGAGCCGAACCCAATGATTTCGAGATACCCCTAAAGCACGATATCAAATAACCAATCACGAAACAGACGAACCCAAAGCTCTCTAAATCCGGTGAAGAACTGAAAAAACCTATAGTAACTAAACTCCAATGAGTTGACAGTGACCAAAACCAACGAGAAGGGTCAGATTCCGGCGAACACGTCATTTTTCTGTCCAAATCTAAGGAAACTGGCGAGATTTCTGGATTTTGGGACTGAAATGAGTAGATGACGACCTCTAAACTAATTCCGGCGAAAAGTTCGCCGGAAAAACTCAAGAAAACGACAAATCTCGCACCAGCTTCGCTGTTTCTTACCGAATTTCCGTCAAAACACTCCGATGTCGCTATTCTTTTCCCAAATCCCCATCAATCGCCCTCCATTATCTCATTTTTCTTACTGGCTGCGTGCGTTCGTATGTTTTTTTTTTGGTGAGAGAACGTGTTTCTGATGAGAGGGTGTGTTTTTTGGCGTGTTGAGAGTATGCGAGTGTATTTTCGTCGATAAAAAGATGATTGAGAGCCCTCCCTCCTCTCTTTCTCTTTATTCGTGTATGTGCTGTATTAATAGAAAAATGGAGAAGAAGCGTGAATCGTCTATCCGTTCTTGTTCCCTATGTGTGTATGTATATAAAAAAAATGAAAAAACAAAAGGGTTCTTGGCACCTTCCTCGAAGGTTCCCTCGTGGGACCCCCTTTTTAGTGTATGTTTATCCTTTTTGCCTTTATGGACAAGAGATGGAGGGGTGGTGAGGTGTTGTCATTTGATAAGGTAGGTTGTTGGTTTGTTATTTTTGTCTTTTTGCAGAGGAATTATCATACGGATGAGGATACACGGTAGGATAAGATAAATAGGCAAAAAATATCTTTCGGAGGGACAAAATTACATGTCTACACATATCCCATTCAAGCCTATTAGATTACTTCCATAAAACTAGTATCATTAACCAAGAAATCATCATATCCACCTTCATGGACATCAATTGTTCAAACTTAATGTCTAGTGCTAAACATGATTTACAACCCAACCTTATACATAATTCTTACAAAACATACATCATTAATCTTAAGTCATTATTTTTACAACCACGTTGTGATGCTCAACGTCACAACCCATTAAACTCCTCACGTTTTGGGCATGTTTCGGACTATTCGGGCGCGTTTTCGAGCTTGGTGAGGCTTCGATAAATGCCCCGCATTGCTGCCAACATTCCAGCACCTTCTAGATGGTCAAAATAGGCTGGCAGCACATTTATTAGACATTAGGAAGTTCACACGGGCTGGTATGAAAGTGCAAATTTTCCAGCTTTAAAAGGTCCACAAAAGTTGGCATGCATGTGCAGAAATTTCAGCATGCATGTGCAGGATTTTCAGATTTTCAGCTTGTAGTTGATAATTGTATAGCTTACATTGTTGTACCTTGTTGACTTAGGGACTTTTAGGTACTATAAATACATGTTGTAAGGCATCATAGGCATCAGCTCATACTTGTTTTATTCAGTAAATACCACCCATGAAGAATACAACATAATTTACTAGTCCATCAAATTGGGACATTCTACCCCAAATACCTGATTTTATCTAGATACTATCCACGACCAAAGAACCTTTATGACATTACTACTATACCTCAAAAATCTACTACATACCTTCTCACAAGTATTTCTAGTTTACAACTACCAAGAAAAAGAAGGTCAAGGGGTAAAGTCACATAATAGACATGATCGACATTAATCTTATACTATAACCCCATACAATCTTATCTACTTATACGGCTTCTCACATCACGCGTACTTATCCAAGCATACATTTAGACTAGCTTCAAATTCCATAAATATTCATGAGTCTATACTTACAACTTACTGGCTAATATGGCCATTTTCACACTTCAAGCAACCGACAAATCACCCTAACTAACAACTCCTTCTCTACCTTCTACTAAACTAACATACAAGGACGAATAACCTCTTTACCAACTCAATCTCATGCAAAAAAATTCAGCTATACATATATTAAACCAACACAAGAACAACAAATTGGACAACAAGTTGCTAGTGAATCGAAATAGGCCTCATACGGCTTCACTAGACTTTGATTTTGTATTTTGAACAAGAAAATGAGATGAATGACAAGTCAACTATGCTAGTGAATCGAAAGAACCCCACACGGCTTCACTAGACTTTATTTTTTTTCAACAACACCTTGATGACAAGATTACATGAGATAGAAATTTAATATGCAATATCCAATTAACTAAGAATACACATCTTACTCTGTATAAATAAAATCAGAGTCAAACACTTCCTCCACGGACCACCATACCATCCACACATGCTACTAGTTACCACATTAGTCTATCACCATAAGGGGGGTAAATCATTCTTGAACATCGGTTATTCAACTAAAATATTCATTTACACAAAAGTCACCCTCACTCTGACTTCTAACTTTGTGACTTCACATCACCAACTTCTTGGTCTAATTTCACTACCAATAGGTCATGACAACAACACTTTAACGCATACTACTATTCGGGTGGAAATACAGTTCCAACATTCTACTACATATCATCCCCCCTTAAGCAAGACATTTGTAACATAAATTTGAAGGGGACTAAATACAATTAATACCTCAAGCTGAAAGCACGATTCCATCGGGATCAATGTTTACATCGAAATCAATACACATTGAAGCACTAATGGACTCTTCTCAAGTCCTTGCACAAATCTTAACTCTTATATGGTTCAATCAGAAAGGACTATACCATTTAGATTCTAAACTTCTGTACTTGAATCACCTCAATAATGAGACATATCTGAGGACATTAGAGTAAGGAAAGAATTTGAGATAACTTTTTACTTTCATATGGGCGACACCATAGCACAAACTAGAGTATGAAAAAGGAACATTCTGACTCTATTGCACAAACTAGAACATGAAGAAAGAGAGATATTCCTAAACGCCTAGTAGCCTCCTACTTATAAGTGTGGCACGCTACACACCCATAAACAAGACTCTATCCGACGCGATTTAGCAGACACCCTGGGACCATGAACCGTGCTTTGATACCAAGTTTGTCACAACCCGAATCGGGGCCCTGGCTGTGACGAGCATTCCCGAACCGTGAAGGCCCAGGACGCCCTCTGTCTATCTGGTAATCATGCACAATATTCATATAATAAAAGATAATGTGAAAATAGAAATCTAACCTGGAAACATGGTCAGTCTGAATGTGATCATAATACTGAAAATTGAAATCCAAAATATATCTGGATAATAATAATGTTTGACTCAGTCTGCGAAATCTCTACTATGAACTAAACAAAACTATTTGAAAATTGGGACAAGGCCCCCAGTAGACCAAAACATGACTAAAGATAAATATCTAAAAGTAAACAGGCCTTCTAGAATATAGAAGGCTCACCCCTGCACAATTTTCTCTACGATCTAAAATATCTACTATTTATCTGGACCCTTAGACTGTGTCTCAAAACCTGGAAGGAGAGGGGTCAACACAAATGTACTGGCATGCGAAGCAATCCAAAATAAAGTATTTGAACATATATATAATAGATGAGAGCAATTTTCATCAACACATCACGTATAAAATAGCTTCTGAAAACACATGGGCATCATTCAAAAATCATAAGACATTCTTGTCAAAATAATTTATGATTTTTGTATTACTTCTGAGTTAGGTGGCACTCCCGTACAAGTCTGATATTCCACAGGCTATATGAAATCCACCATTGACTCGGCGGGGAATCCCCCAACCCAAGTGTGCTGCAAGGGTTGGAGTGTCTGAGTCTGATACGTCACATGGCACTTAAGCCAGTGTATAATAATATACCCGGATCGGCAAATCACGGTTTTGGGCAATGAGTTGTTTGAACTCACGCCTTCTTTAGGGACCACCTAACATCTCTTTATGCCCAATTTTTAACCTTTTCTGAACATGTATCATTCTGAAATTTCTTAATCATGAAAGTCTGATAAAATTTGATTTCTGAACTAGTCTGTGTCTATTATGGCATTTGTCTGAGTTGGTATCGTCATACCAAGACTTGCAAGTCCTATTTCTGAGCCATAATGCATTAAGCATGATCTTTCATAAAAGTGTAGTTTCAGACCACCCAAACATGTAATTTGCATAAAAGATTTCATGTTCCGAAAGTCAAGTCAAAACCATGCAAAAACTTTCACCAAACATATGGTGGTCATGTGATTTTGAAAAAATTATGCGCTCTTTCATTATATGTATATTCAATATTTATAACCCTCTCTTTCGTGTTCAAAATCGTATTCCAAACATAGCAAAGTCAAAGCATTTCATATCATGATTTTTCAAGACGTATTTCAAAACAATCTATATCATGTGAAACATGGGAAAATTACATCAAGAGAGGGATTTCATGTAAATCGTGCTCTCAATTCATATTTCAAGGCAAAACACATATATACATATACATATAATTTTCAAGTCACTTTGGGGAAAGACAAAAGCCTAAAACAATATCATTTAAAGCTTCTAAACCATGAATATGTACATGAATTCAAAAAACCCTTTCTTAAAACATAATTTCTATGCCCATGAGAATTTAGGAAAACTCCGCGTACCTCTATTTAAGAAATTGAGGGATGATCCTTGATGCCTACGATGTGGGGATTCTAAATCTCTAATTATCTTCCAAAACCCACGGTTGAATCTTGAGTTATTTGGGATTTTTGTTTGAAACCCTAAGGGATGTTCTTGAGAGAAAATTTGAGAAAAGGATTATATTTTGATGAATTGGGGGTTAAATCTGGTGTCATAGATGAAATTTGGGTGAGGTGAAATGACTAAAATGCCCCTAAGAAAACAAACAAAGTTGAAACTGTCCCTCAGTTGACAAACTGATAGGCTGAAGTAAAACGGGTATTACTCCTTACTCAGATGTTGGATTTGGATGAAACTAGTTGCATTGGAAATAAAACTCAAAGATATTTCATTTGATAGGTAGTAGCTCTCCCAGTTCATTATATTCGTCGTTTGAAGTTAACCCTGAAATGCTGAAAACTGGGCAACAACAGGCTATGCGTTTTGCTACTGTTTTGAAATCCAAACGCAGCCTTATGCGTTCCAAAAATTCCAAAACTTATCCGACATGTACTATGAGCTTGTCCGATCATAACGCAACTTGAATTCTAAAAACGTAGGTCGGAAAGGTTGAAAAGTTGTATCCCAAAGATTGCCAGCTAAAATGACTCTAAGTCCTCATTACACTTAGAAAAATTTTCAAGTTTTTAAGTCTAAGAGCACTCTATTAAAGGCTAATCCATGCACGACTTTTACGGGGTGTTACAATTATGTCCCTAAGTATTGTTGTGAATGCAAAATGCAAGGACACGATAAGGATACTTGCAGATTTCTAAGGAGTAAGGAAGAGAAAAATTCTTATCATTTTAACAACAATAGTCAAAACAACCACATCATACAGAATTCTCAAGCAAAACAGATCCCAAGACTACAAACTGGAAGGGCCAAAGTTCTCTCTAGTGGGAGAGTTGTAGGGGATCTAGGAAACTGGAATGTGGTTAGGGACAGGAGAAGAATTGCAAAGAGTGACAATCAATCTCTTCCAATTACTAATCAATTCCAAGCGATAGTCAGTGAAGACATAATGCAAGCAGAATGCAGCACTAAAGACCACAACGATGCTATAATGAATAGAGAAGATAATATGCAAACAGAATGTAGCAATCAAGGCAACAACGCAGCTAGAATGACTAGTCAACAACATACTAACCAGGAAGATAACGACAAAAGTGGAAAAGAATCAACAAAAGATTGGGTCTCCAAGGCTTTTGTTTCCAGATTGCAGAAGGAAATTTCATCACCAGTGAAGTAGAGTCCTGCCGAAAGAAATAAAGTTGCAGCAATGAGTGATGCACCTAATTTTCAACAAAACGGCAATTTAGAGCAGTCCAAATGTGAAACAAATGTCAACATAGGTTCCAGAGAGGAAGGAGAGAAGCTGCAGAATGCAAATGGAGGAGTAGAAGGTGCTACCGAGGAGTTTTTAAGTGTTGCTCTACAAGGAATACATGATGGTACTTGCAACAATCAAGCAGGTAAAGGAAATTCAAACCATCGGGATGAAGATACTAGCACTGTTCATGATTGCACAATTGATGGGGGAAGTCTTCAGGTGGATCCTCATGTAAAATCTCAAGATGATAGTTTAGCATTGATGGAGATACCTATTGCTATGCAGATAGATGAATCACAATTGATTAGGATGGAATCTCCTAACAGAATCTTACATGAGATTGTATCTCATAACTTTGGAGAAAACACTGGTGGAGAAATTGCATATCAAGAACAGATTGCTAAAGGTATCACAGAATCAGAGCTGTCAGATGACTTAATAGAGAATATCTTCATTGAAGCAGATCTATCACCAAGGGTAATGAAATCTGCAAGAAAGGGAAAGAAACAAGGTAATGGAGAGAACACTCAGCCAATCAGAGTTCAGCCAAAGAGAATTAAATCAACCCCTAAAAGATACCAATGATGGCTTTTATATGGAATATAAGATCAGTGAAATCTCAACAAGCTTTTCAAAGGGTGCAAATGCTTCACAAGTTCCATAATTTTTCATTCATTGGACTAATGGAACCATTTCAGAATTCCAGATGCATCAATAAATATAGGAGGAGATTGAAGATGCCAAGTTCTATAACTAATTGTAACGGCAAGATTTGGTGTTTTACAAATAATGATGTAGATACAACAGTTATTAAAGACACAGAACAAAAACTAACTATGCAGTTAAAGCATCACAGCCACGCAAATAGCTTTTATGTTACCTTGGTGTATGCTAAATGCACTTCTGATCAAAGATTGATCCTTTGGGAGGATTTACATCAATTGGCAGCAGAAATGGATAATCCAGGGTTGATCGGGGGTGATTTTATTGTGGTGCTTAATTCAGAAGAAAAGATTGGTGGTTTACCGGTTAATGAAGCTGATTGTGAAGATTTTGGGAGTTGCATATCATCTTGTGACTTAACAGAAGTACAATTAAAGGGAAGTCCATTCACCTGGTGGAATGGTAGAGCTGGTAATGATTTCATTTTTGAAAGATTAGATAGAATTCTAATCAATCAACAAATGCAAGATTGGTTTAATTATACTGAGGTTGAACATCTACCCAGAACTGGATCTGATCATGCCCCTATGTTGCTGAAGTGTGAAGCTAGGTTGACCATTTATAGGAAACCTTTTAGGTTTCTCAAATTCTAGACGGAGAACGATTCCTTTAAGGAGATCGTTAGACAGAATTGGAATTCAAGTGCCTCTCAGAATCCTTTTCTAGATTTCAAGGAGAATATCAAGAAAGTTAAAGCAGCACTGACAAAATGGAGTAGAGATACTTATGGTGACATTTTCAAGCAACTTATCATTAGAGAGGACATTGTGAAGATTAAAGAAAAGTTGTTTGATGAGGTTCCCACAGAAGAAAATAGAGAAGTACTGCAAAGAGCTCAAGCTGAATATAGAAGATATCTACACTTTGAAGAGATATTCTGGCAACAAAAATCAGGATATGATTGGTTTGAGAATGGTGACAGAAATACTAAGTTCTTCCACAGTATTGTGAAATGGAGGAGAAAAATACTGCACTTGCAAAGGATCCAGAACAATGAGGGAAATTGGTTAGAGGATGAACAAGACATAACAGAGGAAGCAGTTAATGTTTATCAAAATCAGTTCTGCCAAGAAAGAGATGCCATATCTTTCTCACTTCTCAAACATATTCAGAAATCCATCCGGGATGAAGATAATGTAGAACTTTGTAGACAACCTGATTTAAATGAAGTTAAAAGGGTTGTTTTTGAATTAAACGGGGACAGTGCTAGTGGCCCTGATGGACTAACAGGAAGATTCTATCAAATTTGCTGGGAGATTGTAAGGAATAATATTCTCAGGCTGGTACGTGATTTTTTTAGGGGTAATACACTTCCTAAATCCATTACTCATACTAATTTGGTTCTACTGCCTAAGAAAGACCGGGTACAAGCTTTTACAGATTTGAGACTTATTAGTTTGAGCAACTTTATTAACAAGATAATCTCCAGGATTGTTCATAACAGAATAGAAATCCTTCTTCCCAGATTTATCACTTGCAATCAATCAGGCTTTGTGAAGGGTAGAAGCATCATTGAGAATGTTCTATTGGCTCAAGATATTGTCATTGATATTAGAAAGAGGGGTAAACCTTCCAATGTTGCCATAAAGATGGATAGGGCTAAAGCTTATGACAGAGTATCTTGTTTTTTTTTTTTATGAAAGTTCTAAGGAAAATGGGTTTTTCAGAAGTATTTGTTGATATTATTTGGAGGATAATTTCAAATAACTGGTATTCTATATTGGTTAATGGTCAATCTCATGGTTTCTTTCATTCTACCAGGGGAGTGAAGCAAGGGGATCCTTTGTCCCCTGCTTTATTCGTTCTATCAGCAGAGGTTCTAAGCAAGGCCTTAAATTCTTTATTTGAAGATACTCAATTTGTAGGGTATGGTTTACCCAAATGGAGTGCTAATTTGAATCATCTTGCTTATGCAGATGACACTATTATATTTGCTTCAACTAATAAGTATTCTTTAGAGAAAATTGGGTCAATTTTGTAGGAGTATGAGGTTCAATCAGGGCAAAAGGTTAACAAGGATAAGAGTTCTTATTACCTGCCCCAAAATGTAGCCTCTAATATGAGACAATTGGTGGAAGAGTGCACAGGTTTTACAAGGTCACTTTCCTTTGATATACTTAGGGTGTCCCATAACCCATGCTAGAAAAAATAAAAGAACATTATGTTGATCTTATCAAAAGGGTTAAGACAAAGTTACAAGCCTGGAAAGGAAATCTGTTATCATATGGTGGCAAAGAGGTGCTGATCACAAGTGTTTTACAAAGTGTTCCTATACATGTACTTTTGGCTGTTGTTCCTCCTAAGTGTGTTGTCAAGGAATTGCACAAAATCTTTGATAAATTCTTTTGGAGTAATAAGGTCACTGACAGGAGAAAACATTGGGCTGCTTGAGATAAAGTTTGCTTGCCAAAACACGAAGGAGGACTGGGTTTTAAATCTTTGTTTGATGTCTCACAAGCCATGTATGCTAAGCTATGGTGGAAATTTAGAGCAGAGAACAATTTATGGGCGGCTACATTTTTGTGGAACAAGTATTGTAAGAAACAATTACCTTCATTGGTTCAGTGGAGGGAAGGTTCTCAACAGTGGAAACATATGCTACACAATAGAAATTGCATTGAACAACACCTATAATGGGAACCTAAGGGAGGTTCAGTAACTATTTGGTATGATAATTGGACAATGCTTGGTCCACTGAAGCAGGCTGGAACTATGAGGAAATGCAAAATCACATACCTGCCCACATTGTAGATCATGTTAGAAATCATATGGATCATGTCAGGCAATCTGAGATGGAGGATAAACCTTGGTGGACTAAGACAAGTTCTGGAATTTTTTCAGTAAAGAGTGCATGGGAAATCTTGAGAAAAAAAGGATGAAGTTTCAGATTTTTGTAAGAAAATCTGGGTGAAAGGATTCCCTTTTAAAATTTCATTCTTTGGGTGGAGAGTATGGACTAACAGGGTCCTGTTGCAGCTATTTTGGCTAACTGGAACCCTAGTATATCTCAATTTTGTTCTTGTTGTTCCGTACCAGCTAGAGAGACCATGGAACATCTTTTTCTAAATGGTGAAATAGCTACTAATGTTTGGAATTATGTGTCAAATGCAGCTGGCATCATTGGTCCTCAGATTCAAGTAAAACAGACCATGAAAAAATGGTAGGATGCATATGGAAATGCTAGACAAAAGGTGATCTTTCAAGCTATTCCTAATATTGTTTTATGGTTTATATGGAAGAGGAGAAACACAGTATTACATGGAGGAGTGTATTCTATAAGTAATATGTTCATGATATTAACACTACTCTTCAGAAGTTTATCAAACTGAAGTTTCAATATACTGAGATTCCGAGAACTTGGCCTTATATGGTAGCTATGCTTGATGGTTATAGGCCAAGTTTTCAATGCAAATTTGTTAAATGGTTACCACCACCAGTTGGTTGGTGGAAATGTAACACAGATGGGGCCTCAAGAGGTAATCCAGGTGCTAGCTCTGCAGCTTTTTGTGTAAGAAATAGTGATGGTGATCTAGTGGGTGCAAAGGGTTGGAAGATTGTTGATTCAACTAATCTGGTGGTTGAGGCTGTGGCTGTTAGAGAAGGTTTACAGCATTGTTTGGAAAATAATTTCCTTAATATCATCATTGAATCTGATTCTTTAGCTCTGGTGCACATTATTAATGGAGTTTGGGAAGTCCTTTGGAGTGTGACAATGGTGGTCAAGTCCATTAAAAGGATTATTGAGGCTATGTCAGTAAAAGTACAACACTCCTTGAGGGAGGGAAATACTCTTGCTGACTAATTTGCTAACTTGGCTTTTGATTTTGTAGGTACAATTGAATTCAGAAATTCCGAGGAAGTTCCAATTAAAGGCAAAAGGATTATCAATCTTGATAAGCTAAGTTACCAAACATGAGAATCAGAAACTCTGTTACAAATTTCACATCTTAAGCAGTCATACTTTCTGGTACACTCTTACGATATGAATACTAATGCGGAGTTTAAAAGATTGAACCTATTAATGTACTTTGTGAAGTCTGAAGTAATTTCGGTTGGTTACTATACCTTGCACCTGGTGAGAGCTTTGAGGTGTTACATATGGTATGAAACCAAGACTCAAGTCAATAGTAGGAGATTCGTTAATATTCCAGTTAGTATTTATACACTTGTCACAGATATTACTAATTCACTCAAGTCTTGACGCTCTTCAATTAAAATGGTGGTATTAACCTATGTGGGTTCACTCCATTAAAGAAAAGAGGGTAAAGACTAGAGTGTTAGTACAGATTTGTGGAGTGTTAGTCGTACCTCTACTTTCCAATTTAAGATTTCAGCTTGGTACTGTGACTAGCATGACTTCTTGTCAATGGAGTTTTCTCAGAAATTCTCGGGTCTTGGTTTGTTTGGTAGAGCATTTCCTCAGATTGTAATGATGGTCAAGTCATCTGCAGTATATGCAACGTTTTCATCCAGAAGCCCAATCATTACTTGAAAGGCTTGCTTTGCTCCTCTGCGTTGGGCTTATCTGGGCTATTCTTGCTATTGTTACTTTTAATGGTTATGCTGCATCAAGGCTTGCAGGGGCCACAATCCATCAGGTGCATGTCACAGCCAACTAATGCATCTTATATGGTATAGTTGCTGCTATTGATTCCTCCGTATATCTATCTCCCAATTCTTCGGGATGAACACGGATATTGCTGGCCATGGACCACTCCAGCTGGATGGTTAACGACATATGGTTGTTTCCCTTCCAGAGGTGGAAAGGAGATAGCAGAAATGAGGAGTTTCATAGTTACCCTCTTAGTGTTGTATGATTTTGGAGGTTTTGGCCTAGTCCCCCTCCTTGTACTTTTATATTATCGAAATAAAAAGCTTGGGGGTGTTGCTCAACCCCCGGCCCACACTGGGTCATTAAATTAAAAAAAAAAAAAAAAAAAAAGAAACTCGCATGGGTGGGAAACCAAAAATATTGATAAGTGTTTTTTTAGAATGTTTTTTAATAAGTTCACAAATCACATTATGAATTAATAAAATAGTACTATTGAGTGAATATATGTCCTAATTAGAAGGGTTGGCATGTTTCTTTTGTTATATCCGGCACAAATTTATCAGTTTTATGTTGGCAGTCAGCCAATGGCAATCGTCTTCTTCTATCGGGGATTAAGACTGAAACCTCATGCACGTAAAGTTCAAGTAATATCAATATGCACCTGATGGTACGATATGAATCTTACGACATGTATTTTGTTTTTTAGTTCCATCACAAGTTCACCTGTTTTACGTTAGCAGGTAGTGTACTGCAATTTCCTTCCATTATCGGGACTTGAAAATAAAAGCTCATGCACGTAAAGTTTAAGTAAAATACTACGTGTTGTGTTGAATCCTTAAATATTATATCAAATGATTAATAGTGATGGGAATTCAAGTTTTTTCTATAAAATATAATCCCCACCCCCCACCCCACCCACGCACACACACTCAAAAAAAAGGTAAATAATGATAAGTGATTTTTGTAGAATGTTCTTAAATAAGTCATAAATTGCATTATTAATTAACGAAATACTATTGAGTGAATATATGTCGTAATTAGTAGGATTGACATTTTTTGCTTTGCTATTTCCATCACAATTCACTAGTTTTATGTAGTTAGCCAACTTTAATCTTCTTCCTCTATTGGAGCATAGGACTGAAAGCTCATGCACGAAAAGTTTAAATAATGTACATCATCATTAGTGGTGGCGCCTTAAATCACATTATGGATTAATGAAATACTATTGAGTGAATATATGTCGTAATTAGAAGGGCTGGCATTTTTTGTTATGTTATTTCCATCACAATTCACTAGTTTTATGTAGACAGTTAGTCTACTTTAATCTTCTTCCTCTCTCGGTGCATAGGACTGAAAGCTCATGCACGTAACATGGCGGTGCTACATGTATTCAAAAGGTGTCAACTCACACCACTTCGCTAAAGAAGTATACTATGTAGATGGGTGAAATGTTTTTATATATATAGATACAAGTATGTGTGGAAGCCCAAAATTTACTCGTATTTTTACATTTTTATATTTTTAACACTCCTCGAAAAAAACTTTGTTCATTAAAAGCATTGATCCCTCGACGAAGGGGAGGGGGGTCGTGATGTGGGCCCTATTGCGGAGGCCCATCCTCGCGGTGCGAGTCCCGTCGCGAGGCTTGCCCCTCGCGGCCCGGGGCGAGGCAGTGTGCCCTCGCGGGGACGTCATGTGACTGTCCCCTCGCGATGCCCGGCCATTTTTTTCGCCCAAAACCCCTCCCAACCCATCTGTACCCTTTCCGAAGTGTTTTGCGCTCAATTTGGGCACCACGTAGTCTTGTTTTAAGCTAGATTTAGACTCCCAAACACCGGGGGTGTTACATAAGCGAAGGCAGTTTCGTTTTTTTGCTGGGATAGAAATAGATGATGATGAACTTGCACGTTTTGTGGAACATGTTGATATGGATAGTAATGGGATTTTCACTTTCGAAGAATGGAGGAATTTTCTTCTACTTTATCCACATGTGGCCACCTTGGAGAATATTTACCGGTAGCGAAGGCATCAATAAGCATGTTCATGCAGCTAAATATTCGATTGCTGTGGGAGTTGCAGGAGCCACTTCCCGTACCGTCACAGCTCCCCTTGATCTGCTAAAGGTGATTTTACAAGTTCAGATTTCTCGTATTTCTATTGATTTTACTGTCTGAGAAATATGGAAGGACTGTGGTGTATTGAGCTTTTTTAGGGGCAATGGAATAAATGTGATGATAATCAGATTGGTGATGTTCAAGGGACACTCGAAAAAGATCAAACAAGTCTTACCGGTAGATTATCATTGGAACATCTTCACTTAAATGACAGAAATGCAAGATCTGAGCAGACATTAAAATGATATATTTTTGTTTAGGTGATTTTGTAGAATGTTCTTAAATAAGTCTTAAATCGCATTATGAATTAATGAAATATTATTGAGTGAATATATATCGTAATTAGTAGAATTGACATTTTTTGTTTTGTTATTTGCATCACAATTCACCAGTGTATGTAGTCAGCCAATTTTAATCCTTTTCCTCTATCAGGGCATAGGACTGAAAGCTCATGCACGGAAAGTTTAAATAATGTACATCATCATTAGTGGCGGCGCCTTAATTAAGGATTAATGAAATACTATTGAGAGAATATATGTCGTAATTAGAAGGATTGACATTTTTTGTTATGTTATTTCCATCACAATTCACCGGTTTATTATGTAGACAGTCAACCTACTTTAATCTACTTCCTCTATTGGTGCATAGGATTCTTTAATCTACTTCCTCTATTGGTGCATAGGATTGAAAGGGCATGCACGTAAAGCATAAATAATATACATCATCGCATCAGTGGTGGAGCTACGTGTATTCAAAAGGTGTCAACTCACACCAGTTCGCTAAAAAAGTATAGTATGTACATAGGTGAAATGTTCATATATATACACACACAAACATACTATGTGTAGAATCTCAAAACTTACTCATATTTTTACATTTTTATATTTTAACACCCTTCGAAAAAAATCTTTGTTCCTTAACTATTTTGTCAATCTAAGTGATTTCATATTATCGGAATATATTAACATGTTGTAGCACATGATTTATCTTAAGTTTTCAAGATTTAAATAACACATTTAAAGAAGTTCGTCTTGTGGTAATCTTGTAGATGATCTAATAGTGTTAAATATTGATTATATTGACTGATTGATTTTTTAAGTTACAACTTCTTGGTCAAACATGCAATTAAAAGCTGTAATCTTATGCTGATACTTACTATAAAAGACAAAAAAGTTTCAGGCAATACACACTCAGCATAAACCATTTGCAACAGACATTCACATTGCCAGTAAGCAGCATCACCTTTTCGTATACAACTTCTAAAAAACTGAACCAGGAAAGTTTTTCATCAGACATATCGAAAGTCTCTTCTTGTACTTTTACCTGTCCCAACAGTGCACTCACTCTCTTTCTGCAATTTCCATTTTCAAGAATCAATGGAAAACTCAATGTTTGTTGAAAGAGAAGAGTTGATGGTTTCACCTTCCGGTGGAATCCCGCATCTAAGAAAAGCCCATTTCTTGAATCCCATTGCTTCTTCCATTGAAGGTTCGAATGTGAAGCCACCTTCACTTTATTTTTGATCTGCATCTGAATGGCCATTGAGAGTTTCCTTCAATGGTTGTAGGCATCAGTAGATCAAATGGAAGAAATGGGTTGAAGCCATGGATCTGTCCACCACTCTGTATGGAAGGCTGCTGGTGTTTATGATGCTATTAAGGGTTTTGTATATAAAGTCCATATAGATAAAAATTTGATCTTTGGGTTGCCCGAAAGATGGTGTTGTGATACGAACACTTTTGTGTTTCCATGGGGTGAAGCTACTGTCACTCTTGAAGATATCCTGATTTTGGGAGGGTTCTCCATTTTGGGTGGCCCCGTTTTGTTCCCACTTCAATCCCCTGAGTTGGTAGAAATTGAACAGAATCTTGAAAAAGCACGAATGGAGCTAATCGGATTGAAGGCTGATAATCACAACAGGTGGTTGAATTTTTTCATGAACAGTGGAAAGGATTATGAACATGAAGCTTTTCTTTCTCTTTGGCTTTCAAGATTTGTGTTTCCAGGAGATCAGTATGATAAAATTGGTACCCTGATGCTCCTCCTGGTTTTCCTCCCAAGTTTGGTGGGAAAAATGACAAGAAGAGTTTGTCTATGGTGGGTTCACAAACGCTGGCTTGTGACGTTGTGCCTCCTAGTTTAAGGGAGAAGCATAACGCAGGAAAAGGCGTTCACACATCCACTGAGGCACATGACAGTAGCAGTGTAGTTCCTCCCAGTTGCATTGTGGAATATGGCACAGAGAATTTATCCAAGGAAGTTTGTCAATCAGCGGCTCGCGACGTTGAGCCTCCTGGTTCAACGGAGAAGCACGCTGACTGTGAACATGACAGAACTGAGAATAACAGTACAGCCCGCAATCTTGTTATAGAGGATATAGAACTTTATCTTCGTGAGCTCGAGAGATCAGCTGCCTCACGCAGGAGATGCTAGACTCAACATAGTACGATTTCTTGTCACGACCCGAGCCTAGGCCCTAGCTGTGACGAGCATCCCAAACCATGAAGGCTCGGAACACCCATTCTCTGTCTGGTTATCATGCACAACATTCATAATCATAATAAAATGCGGAATTTAAACTGAGTACGGAAAACATGGTCAAGTCCTGCAATATTTCTGAATAATACTATCTGACCTCAGTCTGCGAAAATCTCTACTAAGAACACAAACATCCGTCTGAAAAGAAACTGGGACAAGGCCCCCAGTGAACCAAAAATATAATAAATAAGATAATGTCTGACATAATTAGGCCTTCCGAATAATAGAAGGCTCACCACTATGAGATCAAGTCTGCAAATCCGAGAATATCTATTGAGTAGCTGGACCCTTAGACTGTGCCTCAAAACCTGGAAGGAGGGGGGGGGTCAGCACAAAAGTACTGGCACGCGAAACAATCCAAAAATAGTATAATGGAACATACATACATATATATAAATGAAAGCAATTTTTCATCAAGACATCCTGTATAAAACTATTTCTGAAAAATACATGGGCACTTTCTGAAAACATGCAACCTGTCTATTCATTTCAAATCATGATCTGTGTTTCACTTCTGAGTTAGGTGGTGTTCCCCTACAAGTCTGAATATTCCACGGGCTATATGGAATCCGTCATTGACTCGGCGGGGAAGCCCCCAACCCAAGTGTGCCGCAAGGGTTGGAGTCTCTGAGTCTGATACGCCACGAGACATTTAAGTCAGCGCATAATAATATACCCGGGTCGACAAACCACAGTTTTAGGCAATGAGTCTCTTGAACTCAATCCCTCTTTGGGGAACCACCTAACATCTCTGTATGCCCATTTTTAACCTTTTCTGAAACATGCATCATTCTGAAATTTCTAAATCATGAAAGTCTAAAATGTCTGTTAATCTGAGTCTGATATGGCATTAGTCTGAATTGGTATCGTCATACCAAGACCTTGCAAGTCATGATTTTTTTCTGAGCCATAAGGTACTAAGCAAAAGCTTTCATTCAAAACATAGTTTAGACCACCCAAAACATGCAACTGATGTAAAGGATTTCATATTCCGAACTTAAAGTTCAATTCATGCAGAAATTTCATCAAACATATGGTGGTCATGTGCATTTTGGCAAAACCATGCATTCTTTCATTACATGCATATTCAACATTCACAACCCTCTTTTTCGTGTTCAAGAATCGTATTCCAAACATAGCAAAAGTCAAAGCACTTCATATCATATAGGCTTGGGTATCTCACTTTCATGTCATGCTCCGACTCCCAATTTGCTTCTTCAACTTTCTGATTTCGCCATAACACTTTAACTGAGACTATCTCTTTACTCATCAATTTTCTCACTTGTCGATCTAGGATTTCCACGGGCTCTTCCTCGTAAGACAAGGAATCGCCCACCTTGATCTCATCAATGGGCACCACCAAGAAGTGATCTCCGATGCACTTCTTCAACATGGATATATGGAATACTGGATGAACAAAACCCAAACTTGCAGGCAATTCTAATTCATACGTAACTCCACCTATTCTTCTTACAATCTGATACGGGCCTATATAGCGAGGACTTAGCTTACCCCTCTTCCCGAAACGCATAACTCCCTTCATGGGAGAAACTTTGAGGAAAACCCAATCTCCAATCTCAAACTCTAACTCTCTTCTTCTGACGTTGGGATAGGATTTCTGACGACTCTGAGCTGTCTTAAGTCGTTCCCTAATGAGTTTCACATCCTCCATTGCCTAATGAACAAGATCAGGCCCATACATCTGCATCTCACCTACTTCATACCAGCCTATTGGAGACCTGCATCTCCTACTATATAATGCCTCAAAAGATGCCATCTTAATACTAGAGTGGAAACTGTTGTTATAGGCAAACTCTATCAGTGGCAAGTGATCAACCCAACAACCTTTAAAGTCTATCACACAGGCCCTCAACATGTCCTCCAGGGTCTGGATGGTGCGTTCAGCTTGCCCATCAGTCTGAGGGTGGAATGTTGTACTTAAGTTCACCTGGGTACCTAAACCTTTCTGAAAAGATCTCCAAAACTGAGAAGAAAACTGCGTACCTCGGTCGGATATAATGGAGACAGGCGCTCCATGCAAACGGACAATTTGTGCAATGAACAGCTTGGCATAATCTTCCCCCGAATAGTTAGTCCTGACAGGCAGAAAGTGAGCTGACTTGGTCAGCCTATCTACAATCACCCATATAGAGTCATACTGATTTCGGGACTTCGGAAGTCTTGTGATAAAGTCCATATTGATCATTTCCCACTTCCACAAGGGCAACGCTATTTCTTGGGAAGTACCTCCTAGCCTCAAATGTTCTACTTTCACTTGTTGGCAATTCAAGCACTTAGTAACAAAGTTAGCCACATCTCGCTTCATATTATTCCACCAAAACATAGATTTCAAATCATGGTACATCTTAGTAGAACCAGGATGAACAACATACCTCGAGGTGTGAGCTTCATTAAGAATTCTTTCTCGAAGCCCGTCAACATTCGGAACACATAATCTACCCTGGAACCTTAGAATGCCATCACCACCAACTTCAAAAGACATCACCTTCTTTTGACCCACATCTTTCTTGATTTGCATCAGGATGGTATCTTAAACCTGCTTCTCCTTCACTTCAGCACAAAGGGATGACTTAGATAACTCATGAACAATCACCCCTCCGTCTTCGGAATCTAACAGTTGCACTCCCAGATTTGCAAGGCGGTGAATATCCTTCACCATCTCTTTCTTTTCTTCTTCTACATGAGAAAGGCTGCCCATAGACAACCTACTGAGGGCGTCGGCTACCACATTTGCCTTGTCCGTATGGTAATGCAGGCTCATATCATAGTCTTTCAGAAGTTCCAACCACCGCCTCTGCCTGAGATTCAATTCTTTCTGCGAGAAAACATACTGCAAACTCTTGTGATCAGTGAAGATATCAACATGAACACCGTACAAGTAGTGCTGTCAAATCTTAAGGGCAAACACCACAACCGCTAACTCCAAATCATGAGTAGGGTAGTTCCGCTCGTGCACCTTCAACTGCCTAGATTCATAAGCTACCACCTTACCATGTTGCATTAAAATGTAGCTAAGTCCCACACGGGACGCATCACAGTAAACCATAAAACCATCAACAGCCTCAGGAAGAGTCAAAACAGGTGCAGTGGTCAGTCTGTCTTTCAACTTCTCAAAACTATTTTCACATAAATCAGACCACACAAACTTTACCTTTTTCTGAGTCAGTTTAGTGAGTGGAGCCGCTATGGATGAAAAACCCTCTACGAATCTTCTGTAATAACCTGCCAAACCCAAGAAGCTTCGAATATCGGTTGGAGTCGTGGGTCTGGACCATTTTCTCACTGCCTCAACTTTCTAGAGGTCTACTCTAATCCCGTCACTGGACACAATATGCCCTAAGAAGGCAATAGCATCTAGCCAGAACTCACACTTGGGAAATTTGGCATACAACCGATGGTCCTTAAGAGTCTGAAGAATGATTCGAAGGTGATCGGCATGATCCTCCTTACTCTTAGAATAAATCAGAATATCATCAATAAATACAATGACAAACGAGTTAAGAAACTGACGGAAAACTCTGTTCATAAGATTCATGAAGGATGCAGGGGCATTAGTTAACCCGAAGGACATGACAAGAAACTCATAGTGACCATATCGGGTTCGGAAAGCTGTTTTGGGAATGTCTGACTCCCTAACTTTCAACTGATGATAGCCCGAATGAAGGTCTATTTTTGAAAAACATCCAGCACCCTGAAGCTGGTCAAAAAGATCATCAATCCTAGGAAGAGGATATTTGTTTTTAATTGTGACCTTATTCAACTGACGGTAATCTATGCACATACGAAGGGAACCGTCTTTCTTACGCACGAAAAGTACAGGTGCACCCCAAGGAGATACACTGGGGCGTATAAATCCCTTATCTAGGAGGTCTGCTAGCTGCTCTTTCAACTCTTTTAGCTCTACGGGAGGCATTCTATATGGCGGAATAGAAATGGGACGGGTATCTGGCAACACATCAATACCAAACTCTATCTCCCTATCAGGGGGTATCCCTGGGAGATCTTCGGGAAAGACTTCTGGAAATTCATTCACCACAGGGACAGACTGAAGAGGAGGATTTTCAACTTTAGAGTCCTTGACTCGAATAAGGTGATACAAGCAACCCTTAGAAATGAGTTTTCGGGCTCTGAGATAAGATATAAAGTGCCCTTTGGGTGCTAAAGAATGCCCTTCCCATTCTATCATTGGTTCATTCGGGAAAGAAAAAGTAACTCTATGGGTCCTACAATCCAATATGGCGTAGCATGAATGGAGCCAATCCATCCCTAAGATAGCATCAAATGCAACCATGTCCAATTCTATAAGGTCTGCCACCGTATCCCGACTACCAACAGTCACCATACAACCCCTATATACCTTTCTAGCAACAGCAGAATCCCCCACCGGGGTAGAAACAGAGAAGGGTTCAGAAATCACACTGGGCTCAAACCCGAAACCAACAGCCACATAAGGGGTTACATAGGATAAGGTAGATCCGGGATCAAGTAACACACAGACATCACGGGAAAAGATTTGTAACATACCGGTAACAACATCTGGGGAAGCTTCCGCCTCTTGGCGGTTGGTCAAGGCATATAACCGGTTGCGACTATTCTCGGCAGCTGATGTGGCGCCCTTCTGAGACGAGGGTGGCGCTGTGGAATTGCCCTGAAACTTCGCACCACCAACACTCCTCCTAGTAGATGGACAGTCCCTCTGGAAGTGGCCTGGCTGACCACATGAATAACATACACGTGTGCCCAACTGACATTTCCCCGGATGATTCTTACCACACTTTTCACATCGTGGGTAAGTGCGATGCTGCTGAGCCACACTACTCTGCGACTGAGTATCTGGTGCTCTAGATCCATGAGGAGTCTGAAAGCTCTGAGTCTGTCTGTCTGCAGGGGGTCTGGGCGCTGGGGCGCTGGCTACTGACTGTGTATTATTCCAAAATCGCGTCTTCTTCGACCACCTATTTCCCCAGTTACCACTCTGCGGCTGACTCTGGTGCTGGTCCGCAGATTTGACTCTCTTGGCCTATCTGTTCTTCTCTCTAGATTCAGCAATCTTTCTCTTCCTCTCTTCCACCTGCTGCATGTGGACTGTCAGTCTAGCAAAGTCTAACTCCCTATTCAACATTGCCCCCTGGCACTCAAGTATTAGGTTATCAGCAAGGTCGGATGCAAATTTCCTCATCCGGGCTCTCATATTGCTAGTCAATTCTGGTGCATAGCGGGCTAGTTGATTAAACTTCAAAGTGTACTCCTGTACACTCATACTACCCTGCTTCAGATTCATGAACTCTTCTGTTTTGGCCTCCCTCAACTCCAGAGGAAAGAATCTGTCAAGGAAAGCTTCTACGAACTCACCCCAAACTGTAGGCTCAGCACTCTCACCTTTTGCATTTTCCCAGTCTGCATACCACTGATTTGCAACATCCTTAAGCTAATAAGTTGCCAATTCCACTCCTTTAATCTCATCTACATGCATTACCTTAAAGATTTTCTCAATCTCATCCACGAACTTCTGTGGATCTTCCTCCACCTTTGTACCAGTGAACTTAGGTGGATTCATCTTCATGAAATGCCCGACTCTAGTAGCCTCAGACGTAACGGATGCAGACCCAATATCTTTCGATCGTTGAGCCTGGTTAGCTACCAGCTGTGTCAGCATATGGATAGACCGTCTGAACTCTGCATTTGAGATATCTCTCTAAGCAGTTGGTGGACGGTTGACATTAGTCCGCGGAGCTCGAGGTGGACTGATTTGGACTGGAGGGACTCCCGAAGTATGGACAGGTTCCGGCTTAGAAGCTCTATTACGGGTCTGCATCCCATGGGTGGGACGGACCACATCTGCCTGAGCACTCTGATCGATGTTGTGACGGGGAGGCATAGTTGTGTTTCTGAAATACAAGAGATCATTGATTAGGGGACAGTTTAGACTCTGAATCACAAACTAAATCACAAAGAAGGGAAACATTCCTAAACGCCTAGTAGCCTCCTGTTTATAAGTGTGGCGCGCTACACACCCATAAACAGAACTCTACTCGACGCGATTTTGCAGACACCCTGGGACCATGAACCGTGCTCTGATACTAAGTTTGTCACGACCCGAGCCTAGGCCCTAGCCGTGACGAGCATCCCGAACCATGAAGGCCCGGAACACCCATTCTCTATATGGTTATCATGCACAACATTCATAATCATAATAAAATGCGGAATTTAAACTGAGTACGGAAAACATGGTCAAGTCCTGCAATATTTCTGAATAATACTATCTGAGCTCAGTCTGCGAAAATCTCTACTAAGAACACAAACATTCGTCTGAAAAGAAACTGGGACAAGGCCCCCAGTGAACCAAAAATATAATAAATAAGATAATGTCTGACATAATTAGGCCTTCTGAATAATAGAAGGCCCACCACTATGAGATCAAGTCTGCAAATCCGAGAATATATACTGAGTAGCTGGACCCCTAGACTGTGCCTCAGAACCTGGAAGGAGGGGGGAGTCAGCACAAAAGTACTGGCACGCGAAGCAATCCAAAAATAGTATAATGGAACATACATACATATATATAAGTGTAACGCCCCGTAAAAGTCATGCATGTATTAGACTGTAATTTCTGAGCTTTAGACTTAAGTTTTAAAATTTTTCTAAGTGTTGAAATGACTTAGACTCTTTCTTAGCTGGCAACCTTCGGGATACAACTTCTCGACTTTCCCAACCTTCATTTTTAGATTTTCAAGTTGTGTTACGATTGATCAATCTCATAGTACATCTCGGATATGTTTTGGAATTTTTCGGAATGCATAAGGCTGCGTTTGGATTTCAAAACAGTAGCAAAACGCATAGCCTATTGCCCAGTTTTTTCAGCATTTCAGGGTCAAATTCAAACGATCATAACTCTCTGTATATAATGAACTGTGTGAGCTATAATATATCAAACGAAATATCTTTGAGTCCTATTTCAAATGCAGTTGGTTTCATCCAATTTGAATATATGAGTAAAAAGTTATAATCAATTTACTCCAGCCTATCAAACTGTCAACTGAGGGACAGTTTGACCTTAATTGTTCCTTAGGGGTATTTTGGTCATCCTCCACCCCTATATATACCACCAAAACGGGATTTAATCCCTCAAACACCATAATACACATGCTTTTCTCAAAATTGCTCAAGAATTCTCCTTAGGGTTTCAAAATAAAAAACCAAATAGTTCAAGATTCGACCGTAAGTTTTCAAAGATAATTACATATTCGGAATCACCAATCCGCAAGCTTCAAGAAACATCTATTATCCTTGGAAATAGAGGTACGTGGGGTTTTCCCTAAAATCTCATAGGCATAGAAATCATGTTTTAAGTATCGGGTTTTCGAATTCATGTGCATACTCATGTTTTAGAAGCTTTAATGATATTGTTTTGGCCTTTTGGCTTTCCTCCAAAGTGGTTTGAAAATTATATATATATATGTATATATGTATTTGTCCTGAAATATATGAATTTAAAGCATGATTTTCATGGAACCCCTCTCTTAATGTAAATTCTTCCATGTTTCACGTAATACAAATTGTTTTGAAAGACATCTTGAAGAAAAGAAATTATGATGTGAAGTGCTTTGACTTTTGCTATGTTTGGAATACGATTCTTGAACACAAAAGAGAGGGTTGTGAATGTTGAATATGCATGTAATGAAAGAATGCATGGTTTTGCCAAAATGCACATGACCACCATATGTTTGATGAAATTTCTGCATGAATTGAACTTTAAGTTCGGAATATGAAATCCTTTACATCAGTTGCATGTTTTGGGTGGTCTAAACTATGTTTTGAATGAAAGCTTTTGCTTAGTACCTTATGGCTCAGAAAAAAAAATCATGACTTGCAAGGTCTTGGTATGACGATACCAATTCAGACTAATGTCATATCAGACTCAGACTAACAGACATTTCAGACTTTCATGATTTAGAAATTTCAGAATGATGCATGTTCAGAAAAGGTTAAAAATGGGCATACAAAGATGTTAGGTGGTTCCCCGAAGAGGGCTTGAGTTCAAGCGACTCATTGCCTAAAATCGTGGTTTGCCGACCCGGGTATATTATTATGCACTAACTTAAATGTCCCGTGGCGTATCAGACTCAGAGACTCCAACCCTTACGGCACACTTGGGTTGGGGGCTTCCCCGCCGAGTCAATGGCGGATTCCATACAGCCCGTGGAATATTCAGACTTGTAGGGGAACACCACCTAACTCAGAAGTAAAACACAGATCATGATTTGAAATGAACAGATAGGTTGCATGTTTTTAGAAAGTGCCCATGTATTTTTCAGAAATAGTTTTATACAGGATGTCTTGATGAAAAATTGCTTTCACTTATATATATGTATGTATGTTCCATTATACTATTTTTGGATTGCTTCGCGTGCCAGTACTTTTGTGCTGACCCCCCCCCCTCCTTCCAGGTTCTGAGGCACAGTCTAGGGGTCCAGCTACTCAGTAGATATTCTCGAATTTGCAGACTTGATCTCATAGTGGTGAGCCTTCTATTATTCGGAAGGCCTAATTATGTCAGACATTATCTTATTTATTATATTTCTAGTTCACTGAGGGCCTTGTCCCAGTTTCTTTTCAGACGGATGTTTGTGTTCTTAGTAGAGATTTTCGCAGACTGATGTCAGATAGTATTATTCAGAAATATTGCAGGACTTGACCATGTTTTTCGTACTCAGTTTAAATTCCGCATTTTATTATGATTATGAATGTTGTGCATGATAACCAGACAGAGAATGGGTGTTCCGGGCCTTCATGGTTCGGGATGCTCGTCACGGCTATGGCCTAGGCTCGGGTCGTGACAATAAGTGAAAGCAATTTTTCATCAAGACATCCTGTATAAAACTATTTCTGAAAAATACATGGGCACTTTCTGAAAACATGCAACCTGTCTGTTCATTTCAAATCATGATCTGTGTTTTACTTCTGAGTTACTTCTGAGTTAGGTGGCGTTCCCCTACAAGTCTGAATATTCCACGGGCTGTATGGAATCCGCCATTGACTCGGTGGGGAAGCCCCCAACCCAAGTGTGCCACAAGGGTTGGAGTCTCTGAGTCTGATACGCCACGGGACATTTAAGTCAGCGCATAATAATATACCCGGGTCGGCAAACCACGGTTTTAGGCAATGAGTCGCTTGAACTCAAGCCCTCTTCGGGGAACCACCTAACATCTCTGTATGCCCATTTTTAACCTTTTCTGAACATGCATCATTCTGAAATTTCTAAATCATGAAAGTCTGAAATGTCTGTTAGTCTGAGTCTGATATGGCATTAGTCTGAATTGGTATCGTCATACCAAGACCTTGCAAGTCATGATTTTTTTTTTCTGAGCCATAAGGTACTAAGCAAAAGCTTTCATTCAAAACATAGTTTAGACCACCCAAAACATGCAACTGATGTAAAGGATTTCATATTCCGAACTTAAAGTTCAATTCATGCAGAAATTTCATCAAACATATGGTGGTCATGTGCATTTTGGCAAAACCATGCATTCTTTCATTACATGCATATTCAACATTCACAACCCTCTCTTTTGTGTTCAAGAATCGTATTCCAAACATAGCAAAAGTCAAAGCACTTCATATCATAATTTCTTTTCTTCAAGATGCCTTTCAAAACAATTTATATTACATGAAACATGGAAGAATTTACATTAAGAGAGGGGTTCCATGCAAATCATGCTTTAAATTCATATATTTCAGGACAAACACATATATACATATATATATAATTTTCAAACCACTTTAGGGGAAAGCCAAAAGGCTAAAACAATATCATTAAAGCTTCTAAAACATGAGTATGCACATGAATTCGAAAACCCGATACTTAAAACATGATTTCTATGCCCATGAGATTTTAGGGAAAACCCCGCGTACCTCTATTTCCAAGGATAATAGATGTTTCTTGAAGCTTGCGGATTGGTGATTCCGAATATGTAATTATCTTTGAAAACTTACGGTCGAATCTTGAACTATTTGGGTTTTTATTTTGAAACCCTAAGGAGAATTCTTGAGCAATTATGGAAAAGTATGTGTATTATGATTTTTGAGGGATTAAATCCCGTGTTGGTGGTAAATATAGGGGTGGAGGATGACCAAAATACCCCTAAGGAACAATTAAGGTCAAACTGTCCCTCAGTTGACAGTTTGATAGGCTGAAGTAAATGGATTATAACTTTTTACTCATATATTCAAATTGGATGAAACCAACTTCATTTGAAAGAGGACTCAAATATCTTTCGTTTGATATATTATAGCTCACACAGTTCATTATATACAGGGAGTTATGATCGTTTGAAGTTAACCCTGAAATGCTGAAAAAATTGGGCAATAGGCTATGCGTTTTGCTACTATTTTGAAATCCAAACGCAGCCTTATGCATTCCGAAAAATTCCAAAACTTATCCGAGATGTACTATGAGATTGACCGATCGTAACGCAACTTGAAAATCTAAAAATGAAGGTCGGGAAGGTGTATCCCGAAGGTTGCCAGCTAAGAATGAGTCTAAGTCATTTCAACACTTAGAAAAATTTTAAAACTTAAGTCTAAAGCTCAGAAATTACAGTCTAATACATGCATGACGGAATTGTGATGAAATTGACGTTGTACCTAACTCACACCCCAAAAGCTAGCTTATGAGGAGGAGGATTTTCCAAGCTTATGAAGTGATTACCCATCTCATTGGTCAGCGATGTGGGACTTTCTAACAAATTGCTGGTGCAACCTTCAGGTAAGGGGCTAAACTGCAGATCCCAGTATCTGACCTGCACTGCACTTTGTGTGATGATCAAGAACTCAGGTGCTGCAATGGGCTGGAGATATGTTGGATTGCATCAGGAGAAAGAGTTGGAAGATGATTCAATAGTAGATAGTTGGTCGTATTTTGTAGGCTCTGATTTACCGCACTTGGAGAGAAGTAAAGGAACTGCTAGATAGAATATAATTGCCTTACTTTTATAGTAAAGCTCATAGATGCAGAGGGTTCTTGCATAGATTACAAATGTAATTAATGCTGCTCTTTGACGTGTGAAGTCCACAGCACTCTTCCTAGAATGTGGATGGTGATCATAGATTCATCAGTGTATTTTTCTCTATGTTTGTTTGTTAACGGTAATATTTACATTGTTACCGGTAAAACAGTTGCATGTGTTTTTGTGTGCACTATATTGGTTGTTTCCATGATCAGATTGGTGATGTTCAAGGGACACTCGAAAAAAATCAAACAAGCCTTACCGTCAGATTATCATTGGAACATCTTCACTTAAATGACATAATTGCAAGGACTTGAGCATACATTAGAATGATATATTTTTGTTTACATGAACTAATTCATGAATAGGGATTCAATGTCGTAGATAGATTATTCAAACGTGGTCCCTGATTCTATTTCATTGATTTTCATTGTTTTTGCACCTGAGAAGCAGGACATAAGATAAATAGTCTTTTATCTTAGGATTCTTTCTCCGGTGACTGTTGCGGCAAGGTTCACCTTAGACGGGAAAATTAGGAAGTAATTTTTGAGAATTCAAAATTTGTTGGTATTATTTGTCAGGGAGCTCCTTTACCTCCAATGTGGGACTTCTCGGTGCAAATTCGGATTTAGCTGGGTCAATGTGGGTGACCTCGCATGGGTGGGAAACCAAAAATATTGATAGGTGTTTTTTTAGAATGTTTTTTAATAAGTTCTCAAATCACATTATGAATTAATAAAATACTATTGAGTGAATAATATGTCCTAATTAGAAGGATTGGCATGTTTCTTTTGTTATATCCGGCACAAATTTACCAGTTTTACGTTGACATTCAGCCAACGGCAATCGTCTTCTTCTATTGGGGATTAAGACTGAAACCTCATGCACGTAAAGTTCAAGTAATATCAATATGTACCTGATGGTACATTATGAATCTTACGACATGTAGTATTTTGTTTTTTAGTTCCATGACAAGTTCATCTGTTTTACATTAGCAAGCAGTGTACTGCAATTTTCTTCCATTATCGGGACTTGAAAATAAAAGCTCATGCACGTAAAGTTTAAGTAATATACTGCGTGTTGTGTTGAATCCTTAAATATTATATCAAATGATTAATAGTGATGCGAATTCAAGTTTTTTCTATAAAAAATAATCCACCCCCCCACCACCCCCCCCACCCCCAAAAAAAAAAGAATAATGATAAGTGATTTTTGTAGAATGTTCTTAAATAAGTCTTAAATTGCATTATTAATTAATGAAATACTATTGAGTGAATATATGTCGTAATTAGAAGGGCTGGCATTTTTTGTTATGTTATTTCCATCACAATTCACTAGTTTTATGTAGACAGTTAGTCTACATCTATCGGTGCATAGGGCTGAAAGCTCATGCACGTAATTTGGCGGTGCTACATGTATTCAAAAGGTGTCAACTCACACCACTTCGCTGAAGAAGTATACAATGTAGATAGGTGAAATGTTTTTATATATATAGATACACGTATTTGTAGAAGCCCAAAATTTACTTGTATTTTTACATTTTTATATTTTTTAACACTCCTTGACAAAAATCTCTGTTCCTTAAAAAATCCATCCGTCGACGAAGGGTAGGGTGTTCGCGGTGTGGGCCCTATTGCGGAGGCCTAGCCTCGCGGTGCGAGTCCCATCGCAAGGCTTGCCCCTCGCGGCCGGGGCCTGGTGCGGGGGCGAGGCAGTGTGCCCTCGCGGGGACGTCATATGACTGTCACCTCGCGACACCCGGCCATTTTTCGCGCCCAAAACCCCTCTCAACCCATCCGTACCATTTTCGAAGTGTTTTGGGCTCAATTTGGGGACCAGGTAGGGTCGTTTTAAGCTTGATTTAGACTCACAAACACCCGAGGTGTTACATAAGTGAAGTGTTTTGCGCAGTTTCATTTTTTTGCAGGGACAGAAATTGATGATGGTGAACTTGCACGTTTTGTGGAACATGTTGATATGGATAATAATGGGATTATCACTTTCGAAGAATGGAGGAATTTTCTTCTACTTTATCCACATGAGGCCACCTTGGAAAATATTTACCGGTAGTACTGGGAGAGGGTATGTCTTGTGGATATTGGTGAACAGACTGTCATACCCGAAGGCATCAGTAAGCATGTTCATGCAGCTAAATATTTGATTGCTGTGGGAGTTGCAGGAGCTACTTCCCATACCGTCACAGCTCCCCTTGATCTGGTAAAGGTGATTTTACAAGTTCTGATTGCTCGTGTTTCTATTGATTTTACTGTCCGAGAAATATGGAAGGCCGGTGGTGTATTGAGCTTTTTCAGGGGCAATGGAATAAATGTGATGAACATCAGAGTGGTGATGTTCAAGGGACACTCGAAAAAAATCAAACAAGTCTTACCGGCAGATTATCATTGGAACATCTTCACTTAAATGACAGAAATGCAAGATCTTAGCAGACATTAAAACGATATATTTCTGTTTACGTGATTTAATTCTGGATTTTCTATTCAATGTCGTAGATAGATTTTCCAACATGGCCCCTGAGTTTATTTCATTGATGTTTCTATTCATATCTAGCTCGTAAATGAACTGATGAATTCCCCTGAGATGAAGAAATACGTTAAGATTTGGTTGTTGCTATAAAGGAAACTCAATAATTACTTTAGGTTACGGTTCAAATTCTTAGTGCGATAATACTCTAGTAATTTTGAATTCCCATAGATAAAATTTTGGCTCTGCCACTTTTTAATAGACTCTTAAAAGGCTACAAACGAGATAGATGTTATAGACGAGATGGATATAGATGAGGATCTAAACTTTCGTGAGGAAAGTACTTGTGTGCCGAGTTTTATTAATGGTAATTTCCACACGAAGATGGCCGCTGGCTCATTTTACATACAAAAATATTGGAAAGCGCCTCTAGGGGAAGATGCACATTTTATTTGCATAGGGGAAGAAACCATAGGTAGTGGATGGCGTTTGTGTCTGGGCCAAAAAGGGTATCAATTCTGGAGAATAGCAAGACAGCTTGTTAGAAATCATCGATTCCCAAGCAGAAAGATCAAGGGAATAAAATTCACCCAATGAAAGTTCTCGTTGAGGCTTATTTTAACCTGAACTGTCAAGGTTCTTCAACAGCTTGTATTTTGACATTGACAGGCTAGTGGATTTGGGCAAAATTGAAATAATTTCGAAGATGTTAGCACAGATGATTGCCGAATATCTACTGCAGAATTCAGAAAATGAAAGGATTTATACACCTTTTGCTAGAGAATGCTCCAAAGTTGGCAAACTTCATTTTGGTGGCAAGCATGATGAAATTATAGTGATAGCTGCACATATTTTGCCTCTATAGTTTGATTTAGAGGTTTAGGATTTATGGTGTGCGCTTATCGATGATGTAACTGTCACACCCCAAATCCCATTGGAGCGGACTGGCACCCGTAGCCGAGGAGGCCCGGGAGAACCCGTTCATAACCTATACTTTCACATTTACATTACTTATGAAAATTAGAAATTTGGGCAGCACTTCATTGTAAATAGAAGAAAACAGTACCTGTATCAACCCAGCAGACACGCATAAATATATATATGAACAGTAATTGGCCGTCAGAGCCATCACGTCTATCAACCAAACACTCCTATGGCTGTACAATATGTCTACAAAAGCCTCTACATAGATACACCACTGAGTTGGGGTCGGGACGAACTCCCGCCCACAAAAGACTTTTATACAAATACCAAAGGTACATATAGAGACGACTTGGGATGCCCCGAAACAACTGGAGCTCACCACTAACAATAGAATGTCCTGGCTCTTACTGCGGAGGTGTACGACCTGAAGTACCTGTTCCTGCAGGCATGAATGCAGGTCCCCCGTGAGGGACGTCAGTACGGAAATATGTACTGAGTATGTAAGGCAGGGAGTATCAACATGAGATACAAAAGATCAACAGAACCCAGATACCAGTGAATAAACAGTATGAGTAGACCACACTTAAAAGAACTGATGGGATACCTGCACATTACTTTCATATCATTACTTTCCGTAATCCTTATCAATACATAACATATATCATACAATGGCCAACTGATCAGTGGTACTAATACAATACATCAGGGACCACCCCTGGAATAACATATATATACATAATCTTTATAATACAATGGCCAACTGATCAGTGGTACTAATACAATACATCAGGGACCACCCCTGGAATAACATATATATACATAATCTTTATAATACAATGGCCAACTGATCAGTGGTACTAATACAATACATCAGGGACCACCCCTGGAATAACATATATATACATAATCTTTATAATACAATGGCCAACTGATCAGTGGTACTAATACAATACATCAGGGACCACCCCTGGAATAGCATATATATACATAATCTTTATAATACAATGGCCAACTGATCAGTGGTACTAATATAATACATCATATCATCAATTTAAAATATAGACATTCCATTTCTTAATTCAATTAATCTTTGAGATTGGTTACTTTGTGGTCACACTTTATGGAACTTGAAACCATGATACTTCAATAGGAAAAACATGTAAATAGGTAATCAATATCATGAAAATGGAGTAGAGAATCATGGATACCTCATTAAACCATTTCGGAGTCAACAATAGTATATGGATATTTTTTTCGACTAGCCGGACATCTTAAAAGTGAAAACAAGTTCAATTGGTAGTGTCGAAGATCATATGATGTTATTATGTGTCATGTGTCGTAGGACAATGTTGGAAGCCTACTTGAGAGTGCCATGGGTCATTATTCATGCCAAAGAGTAGATAGAGTATGTCTTACATACCTTGATATAACCACTTCAATACAAGTGACTTCCCGTACTCTTCGAACACTTATCTACAATAAGTCATTTGTGGCAAACTAGTATTAGCAACCAAACCTTACCATTTAGGTATTAACTTCACCAATTAATGTCTAGGAAGTAATCCCTTAGCTCATCAATAAGAGTACTACATACATCCTCTTATACTCTTATTACATTCACATATCATGCATTTTCATGAAATATCCCTCAACATCACTCTTAGCCTTTATTTCCCTTCTTAATCACCATCCAATACCAACATGATCACTAGGCATACATAACCACAAATATAATGATATATCACCACAATTCATTCTTCATAATCCAATACAGCAACTTCCATAACTTACTACTAACAATTTATACAAAACAATTCATAACTATGTTTCTAGTTATCTTCCAACATCAAGACAATACTCATAATTCTTTATCAATACTTATTCATGGATAAGAATCAAGAATAAACAATATTCATACCTTAACAATGGACTCTTGTATTTAGAATACTCCTTACATAACCATGGGGTGCTTCTCGAAGCTTTCGAGATGGTGAACACAACTACGGAACCAATTTGAATTTTCTACGGTTGAATCTTGAGTTATTTGGGATTTTGTTTGAAACCCTAAAGGGTATTCTTGAGAGAAAATTAGAGAAAAGAGGTATATTTTGCTGAATTTGGAGCTGAATCAGATGTTATAGACGAATTAGGGGTGAGGTGAAATGACTAAAATGCCCCTAAGAAAACAAGAAAAGTCGAAACTATCCCTCAGTTGACAAACTGACAGGCTGAAGTAAAACGGATATAACTCCTTACTTAGATGTTTTATTTGGATGAAACTAGTTTCATTGGAAAGAAGACTCAAAGATCTTTCGTTTGATATATTATAGCTCACACAGTTCATTATATACAGGGAGTTATGATCGTTTGAAGTTGACCCTGAAATGCTGGAAAAAAAAACTGGGCAACAGGCTTTGCGTTTTGCTACTGTTTTGAAATCCAAACGCAGCCTTATGCATTCCGAAAAATTCCAAAACTTATCTGAGATGTACTATGAGATTGCCCGATCGTAACGCAACTTGAAAATCTAAAAATGAAGGTCGGGAAGGTCGAGAAGTTGTATCCCGAAGGTTGCCAGCTAAAATGACTCGAAGTTACACTTAGAAAATTTTTTCAAGTTTTTAAGTCTAAGAGCACTCTATTAAAGGCTAATCCATGCACGACTTTTACGGGGTGTTACATTATCTCCCCCTTGGGATCATTCGTCCCCGAATGATGGATTGGAAATGTTGAAGCCTTAAAGGTATGGAATAACGCAGGCACGGCATGCCTTCTAATAAAGAATACACTGATCTGAAACATGACCATATGGATATAACTACTGATATTCTGAATTCTTATATCGGACATGCATATCTGATGCATGGAATACACGACTGGAGCCACTCATAAGCTGAGTTCTCATAATGAACATGCAAACCTAATGTATGGATTTGTTATTGAGTTGATCTCATGAACGCAGAACTGAATACATAGATAAGCTGAACTTTTTCTATTGAACGTGCATTTCTAATGCAGGCATATCTGACTAAGCTGACACAAGAACGTATGACTGAATACGCAATATCAATTGAGGCGAAGCTTGTAATAAGAATCTATGCACGCAACCAAATGGGGTATCTCCCCCTTGGGATCCTACATCCCTCTATGAGTGTTCAATTCACTAAGATACTTGGAAAATGGAGGAAATGCACACGGCACCTATGATTTTGATTCATAACTGAACCTCTGGAATCTGAATCTAGTACATGACACATGAACTGAATTATACTCGCAACTACTAGTATACTCAATCTTGGAATAGTAACATATCTGAGAATTCGGGTAGCATGATTAATTGAAAAGACAAGCAAACAAATCATGAGAATTTGACTTTCTGACTATTGAACTGATTTGTTGGCTGAACAGACTGAACTACAAAGGAAACTTATACCCAATCTGGAGTATCTTATCAACACTCTTCGTAAAAAAAATTCTAGTAGCATTAGGCAGCAAAAGATCTTGGGCATGAGTCACACGATACATCCGACTATAGGATCCCAACATTGACATTACTCTGCACCCTGGAATATAGACATATAACTCATAAATCATGATAGAATTGTCAGTCCTTAGTCAATGCGACTTCTTACTTCCAAGATTAGCACACTCCTCGAATACTCCCCTAAATGTACTATTTCCCTTAGATACCACTATTAATAGAACTTTATTGAAAGAAAGAAAGGCTAAGGTTTACAATATAATCTGAAAAGCATAAAAACTGACTAAACCAAAAGGAGGCTATATATACATAGCCAATAACCTAAAGGTACATAAACTAAAGGCCCAATAACATATGGGCTAACATCCCCCCTCAAACTCACAATGCAACAGCAATAAGCATTGAGAGTTTGTCACACAAAAAACGAAATCGAGACGCCGACTGAGCCTTCGTAAAAAGGTCAGCAATCTGCAAAGACGATGGAACAAAAGGAAGCGATATGGTCCCGAGCTGCAAATGATGACGGGTGAAGTGACAATCAATCTCAATGTGCTTCGTACGCTCATGGAAGACAGAATTCTTTGCAATTTGTACCGCACTTTTGTTATCACAATGCAGGGGAGTAGGCATAGAAATGTGAACCCCCATATCTGCAAGAAGCCAACGTAACCAAATAATCTCACATGTAGTCACAGCCATGGCACGATACTCAGCCTCCGTGGAAGATCTAGAGACAACATCTTGTTTCTTGCTCTTCCACGAGATTAAAGAGTCTCCAAGAAACACACAAAAACCAGTGGTGGATTTACGATCATTGCGATCTCCATCCCAATCAGCATCACTATAGGCTCGCAACTCGAGAGATGACGTCGAGGGAAACAAGAGATTCTGAAACTGAGTGCCACGAAGATACCTTAGAATACGAAGTACAGCTCCCCAGTGCACAGAAGTAGGAGCAGTAACAAACTGGCTAACAACATGAACTGCATGTGCTATATCTGGACGAGTAACCGTAAGATAAACCAAACTACCCACAATAGTCCGATAAAGACTCGGATCTGATAATGGAACACCATCACTAGGAGAGTAACGTGCATTGGTTTCAAGGGGAGTATCTACAGTCCTGTTGTCAGAAAGACGCGCCCGTGTAAACAAGTCAGATATATACTTAGTCTGAGAAAGAAGATACCCTTTCTTAGACTGAGCCACCTCAATACCCAGAAAATAACGCAGCAAGCCCAAGTCCTTCATTGCAAATCGATGAGCCAAATCATGCTTCAATAACTCAATACCACTATGATCATCACCAGTAATAATCATATCATCTACATATAAGGACAATAGAATTCGCCCTGCACTTGTATATCTAACAAACAATGCTGAATCATGGTTACTCGGGACAAATCCAAGGGAAGTAATAACAGTGGAGAATTTCTCAAACCAAGCACGAGGGGCTTGTTTGAGACCATATAAAGCTTTTCGAAGCCGACAAACTTCACCTGGCTGGTGGTCAATACCTGGGGGAGGAGTCATATAAACTTCCTCGTGGAGATCACCGTTCAGAAAAGCATTCTTGACATCCATCTGAAATATCTTCCACTGTCGAACGGATGCAACAACAATCATAGTGCGAACAGTCGTCATCTTTGCTACGGGGGAAAAAGTCTCCTCATAATCCATACCATATTGTTGTGAGTACCCTTTTGCCACAAGTCTCGCCTTGTATCGCTCAACAGACCCATCAGATTTTGTTTTTATCTTATACACCCATCGACAACCAACCGCATGCTTACCAGGTGGGAGAGTAACCAAATCCCATGTATGTGTATGATGAAGAGCAGCAAGTTCCTCAGCCATAGCATTCTGCCAAAGAGGATCAGACACAGCCTCTCTATACGACTCAGGTTCAGACAAATGATGTATGTTTGCAATAAAGGAAGCAAATGAGGCTGAATATGTAGAATAGGAAAAATCTGGCAGTTTGGTGGACTTACAAGGTCGAGTAGACCTCCTCAGAGGTGGTGGGTCTCCAGTCTCAACAGTCGAAGGAGCAGACTCAGGCACAGGCGAGGCTGAAGCACTATCAGGTGGCACACCAGATGGCATGGATGAATCCGGAACTGGAACCTCTATGTCAATCCCAAAGGGATCAATAAGCCGAATATCTGACTTTGTCACATCATGGGTTTTAGCTGGAATGGAATAAAAAGGAATATGTTCCAAAAAAGTGACATGTCGTGAAACATATAATTTCTGACTTACAGGATCATAGCAATGATATCCTTTTTGTCCAATACCATACCCCAAAAACACACATATAGCTGATTTTGACCCTAACTTATTTCGTTCAACATGAGGACGAAGAACAAAGCAAGTACATCCAAAAACTCGTAATGCAGAATAATTCGGCGGGTGACCATATAGTTTCTCAAACGGAGACATCCCTGAAGTCAATGCAGTAGGAATACGATTAATCACATATACAGCAGTTAGGACTGCTTCTCCCCAAAAAATACTAGGAACCTCTGCAGACAAAAGTAAAGAGCGTGTTGTCTCAACAATATGACGATGTTTTCTTTCTGCCAGACCGTTCTGCTCAGGAGTGTCGGTACAAGATGACTGGTGTATGGTACCATCAGAGGCAAGTAACTGAGTGAAGTCATTAGAGGTATATTCACCCCCTAAGTCACACCTGAAACACTTTATCACAGCCGAATGTTGTGTTTTAACAAGGGCTCTAAAGTTGTTGTAAATGCCAAAGAAATCAGATCTGCGTTTCATAAGATACACCCAGGTATAACGAGTATAGTCATCTATAAACGAAACATAATAGGTCGATCCACCCTTAGTGGAAACTGGCGCTGGTCCCCATACATCAGAATGAATAATATCAAAAGGAGCAACAGAATAAGACACACTTTTATTAAACGGTAAGGCAGAAAATTTTGCCAGTTTACAACCACTACAATCTGAAATATCACTAGTGTTCACATGACCCAAAGCACCACTAGAGACCAAAAAACGTAAACGTGAAACTGACACATGTCCTAATCTGGAATGCCAAAGATAAAACGGAGAAGACAAAGGACTCAAACGAAAAGAAGATAAATCTATGCTAGAGGCAGCAACTGCAGACACTTTGAGATTCTCCAAGACATAGAGTTCCCCCAACCTACGGCCGGTCCCAATCACCCTCTGAGTGTGTTGGTCCTGTATAACACAAACAGATTCAGAAAAAAACACCCAATTACCAGCCTTACACAACTGACTGACCGAAACAAGATTTAAAGCAAGTTTGGGAATGTAATAAACATCAGAGAGGACAATGTGAGGGGTAGTAACAGAGCCAACACCCTCGACTGACATAGGTACAGCACTCGCGGACATAACAGAAACTGGTGAAATGGGTGACAAAGAACCAAACGATGACAAATGAGGGGACATGTGATGAGACGCACCAGAATCCAATATCCACAAGGAGGAAGGAATACCTGAGGTACTAGAAGAAACCGAACCCGAATGAGACATAGATGCTGACATGGCCGTAGGATTAGAAACGAAGAACTGTCTGAACTGTTCGAAAACCTGGGGATCCAACGCAGAAGGTGGCATAGTGCTAACAGACTCAACATCTACAGATGGTGCAGCAGCAGCGAACTGTGGAGGACGAGATGACCATGGAGGAGCACCAGAGGAGCGTGACGGAGACTTTTGCTGCCCATATTTCTGTTGCTGCCCAGATTGAGGCTGTTTGACCTTGTTAAGTAACAACGGACACTGAGCCTTCCAATGATTTTTCTGTTTGCAGAATGCACACTCATTAAATGCAACTTTAGGAGATTGTCGAGTCTGAGTACGTGGTGGCCTAGACTGATCAGTTGAAGCAGCAAACACGACAGGAGTAGTAGTTACTTTAGACCCTTGAACCACTTGAGACTTGATACGAGTCTCCTCTGCAATCAGTTCATGAACCACAGAATCAACAGTAGGGAGGGGAGATCGATGAAGGATTGTTCCACGTAGGCCCTCAAAGTCAGAACGTAGTGCCATCAAAAACTGAACCAAGCGTTGCTCTTCCCGTCTAGCAATGTACGGCCCAAAACCTTTTAACTCTGCAGATTCAGTAAGTGCCAATTGATCCCACAAATCCAACATGGCAGCATAAAAATCTTGAATACTGAGGTCATGCTGTTGAAGAGCACGGATATCATACTCCAACTGGTACTGTTTAGCAAAATTAGACTGAGTGTACAGTCTTTCCAAATGATCCCAGACCTCCTTTGCTGTGTCATACTTAGCCAATTGCATACCAATTGACTGAGTTACAGAATTGTTGATCCAAGTGATAATCTTGGAGTTATTAGTTTCCCATAAGTCCACCAACAAATCAAAATTTTCAGTTGTATCATCGATAGGTCTTGGTTTTACTCCAGTGATATAACCCCACATATTCTTCCCACGAAGAAAATTCTTCATGACATAACTCCAATAGGCATAGTTCTTACCATCTAATTGAGTACTAATGGACTGGAGAGAATCATCCTTTCCAGTCATTGTAAACACAGCAACACACAAATAATTCAAAAAATAAAAAGATGCAAAACCCTAGGTTGAACAATTCCGAACGAACAACAATGGCAGCAAGCAAAAGAACGAAAGACGAACAATACCAGACAGCAAACGAAGACAGCAACGAATCAATCCAACCAAAAAAAAAAACCAACGAAAACAGCAGACGAATACAGCAGCACCTCAAAAAATAAAATTCGGGGCTCCGCCCCGAACCCCGGACGGGGGCGCGCTGCCCCCCGTACCCCCCAGCGAACTCACCGCGGAGTTCGATCCGCGCAGTAGGTGCCTGCTACAAAATCTTCAACCAACAAATCAAAGGACATGGATCGAACTAGCTTTGATACCATATTAATAGAACTTTATTGAAAGAAAGAAAGGCTAAGGTTTACAATATAATCTGAAAAGCATAAAAACTGACTAAACCAAAAGGAGGCTATATATACATAGCCAATAACCTAAAGGTCCATAAACTAAAGGCCCAATAACATATGGGCTAACAACCACATTCATTCGATTCAACTTATAATTCTCATATGGGCATTGATAGCTCTTTCTACAATGTCTATAATAGCTTAAATCCTTTCACTGTGATCAAGCCTAACTCCAAGTCCCAAAAATACAACATGTCATACCATGATACTAGTCTAAACAATATGATTCAATCTTCCATATTCTTTTAAAGTTCACACCCTAAGCATATCATGCCTTCCCACATTAATGACTAACTCTGAACTCTTACCATAGATTCACTAGCGCATATTGCGTCCCTTTACTAAAATCCCAACATGTCGTTCAAGCCAATCTTTATAACCTCATATGAACTTCAACCCAAACACCCATGAAGAAACACTTCACATATTCTCTAAACCACTATTAATATAACTCCCACGCGCTACCCCAAGAACATACACATACAAATTTCCACTAAAACTCACATATATCAAAAACTTGGCCCCAGATCTTACTTCACACTTATGGTCTTATTTAAAACAAGCATACTATAAAGCGTGAGTACATGAGTCATGAGCTACATGACCTCAATTTGGAGTTCATAACTTATGGAATGGGATTTCCGACTACTGAATGAACTGAAACTTCTCATTTTAGAACTTGAAGAGTACATGATTCTCTATTATAAGCATGAACATCAATTTTGATCATTGGACTGAAACGTAAGGCATGAGTAGATATTGGGATAACTGAAAAAAATATACTGAGACAAGAATGGGTTGAGTCTCAACCTCACTTTCTGACGTTCTATATCATCATGACATCACGACTAGAATCTGAAGGCCTGACTTGGTTATTCGCTCTAACATCTCCCCCTTAGCTTCAAGCTCTGATATTAAGTTTGGGAGATCCCTTACTAGACTTTAAACTGAAGTACACTCACTGCACTCTGGGGTCTGAAAAACTACTATACACGCATACATGGCACTTAACCCAAATGACTACACCTGAAAGTGGAAAACATATTGTTAATACTACCTTCTGAGATACACTTTATCATTCTATAGACCCAGCAGTCATCATATAATACTTGCACTTACTAACTTCGGTTCTTCATGAGTATCCCCATAGTCGGACAGCACACCCTCTAGTGCTTTAACTCTTATTTCTATTAGTTCAACCTTCAAAAACTCAAACTTAGAATCTAGCACTCAACATGGATATCACCAAGCCTTCAATGAAACATACTACTTCCGACATAGCCTATCAATATCGCGAGTCCAAACTTACATCTCTATACTATGAGAATCAAGATCATAGAAAAAGGCTCAACACTATAAATCAAATAAACTTAGTCTCTTACATACACCACTCAAGCCTATTAGATTACTTCTATAAAACTAGTATCATTAACCAAGAAGTCATCACATCCACCTTCATGGGCATCAATTGTTCAAACTTAATGTCTAGTGCTTAACATGATTTACAATCCAACCTTATACATAATTCTTACAAAACATACATCATAAATCTTAAATCACTATTTTTACAACCACATTTTGACGCTCAACGTCACAACAGATTAAACTCCTCACGTTTTGGGCATGTTTAGAACTATTCGGGCGCGTTTTCGAGCTTGACGGGGCTTCGATAAATGCCCCGCATTGCTGCCAACGTTCCAGCACCTTCTAGATGGTCAAAATAGTCTGGCAGCACATTTATTAGACTTTAGGAAGTTCACGCGGGCTGGTATCAAACTGCAAATTTTCCACTTTAAAAGGTCTACAAAGGTTGGCAAGCATGTGCAGAAATTTCAGCAAGCATGTGCAGGATTTTCAGATTTTCAGCTTGTAGTTGATAATTGTATAGCTTGCATTTTTGTACCTTGTTGACTTAGGGATTTTTAGGTACTATAAATACATGGTGTAAGGCATCATAGGCATCAGCTCATACTTGTTTTATTCAGTAAATACCACCCATGAAGAATACAACATAATTTACTAGTCCATCAAATTGGGACATTTTACCCCAAATACTTGATTTTATCTAGATACTATCCACGACCAAAACACCTTTATAACATTACTACTACCAAGAAAAAGAAGGTCAAGGGGTAAAGTCACATAATAGACATGATCGACATTAATCTTATATTGTAACCCCATACAATCTTATCTACTTATACGGCCTCTCACATCACGCTTACTTACTTAAGCATACATTTAGTCTGCCTTCAAATTCCACAAACAACCATGAGTCTATACTTACAACTTACTGGCTAATATAGCCATTTTCACACTTCAAGCAACCTACAAATCACTCTAACTAACAACTCCTTCTCTACAATCTACTAAACAACACACAAGGACGAATAACCTCTTTACCAACTCAATCTCATGCAAACAAATTCAGCAATACATCTATTAAACCAACACAAGAACAACAAGTTGGACAACAAGTTGCTAGTGAATCGAAATAGGCCTCACACGGCTTCACTAGACTTTGATTTTGTATTTTGAACAAGAAAATGAAATGAATGACAAGTCAACTATGCTAGTGAATCGAAAGAGCCCCACACGGCTTCACTAGACTTTATTTTATTTTATTTTTTTTTCAACAACACCTTGATGACAAGATTACATGAGATAGAAATTTAATACGCAACATCCAATGAACTAAGAATACACGTATTACTCTGTATAAATAAAATCGAAGTCAAACACTTCCTCCACGGACTACCATACCATCCACACATGCTACTCGTTACCACATTAGTCTATCACCATAGGGGGGGGGGGGTGTAAATCATTCTCGAACATCGGTTATTCAACTAAAATATTCATTTACACAAAAGTCACCCTCACTCTGACTTCTAACTTTGTGACTTCACATCACCAACTTCTTGGTCTAATTTCACTACCAATAAGTCATGACAACAACACTTTTAACGCATACTACTATTCGGGTGGAAATACAGTTCCAACATTCTACTACACATCATCCTCCCTTAAGCAAGACATTTGTAACATAAATTTGAAAGGGACTAAATGCAATTAATACCTGAAGCTGAAAAGCACGATTCCATCAAGATCAATGTCTACATCGGAATCAATACACATTGAAGCACTAACGGACTCTTCTCAAGTCCTTGCACAATTTAAACTCTTATATGGTTCAATCAGAAAGGACCATACCATTAGATTCTAAACTTCTACACTTGAATCACCTCAATAATAAGACATATCGGAGGACATTAGAGTAAGGAAAGAATTTGGGATGACTTTTTACTTTCATATGGGCGACAACAAAGCGCGAATAAGAGTATGAAAGAGGAACATTCTGACTCTATTGCACAAACTAAGAAATGGAGAGTGGAAATAATCCCTAAATGTCCAATAGCCTCCTGTTTATAGATGTGGTGCACAACACACCGATAAACGAGATTCTACGTAGACACGGCTTTGTAGACTCACTAGGACGAACTTCTCTGATACCACTTCTGTCACACCCCAAATCCCATTGGAGCGGACTGGCACCCGTAGCCGAGGAGGCCCGGGAGAACCCGTTCATAACCTATACTTTCACATTTACATTACTTATGAAAATTAGAAATTTGGGCAGCACTTCATTGTAAATAGAAGAAAACGGTACCTGTATCAACCCAGCAGACACGCATAAATATATATTTGAACAGTAATTGGCCGTCAGAGCCATCACGTCTATCAACCAAACACTCCTATGGCTGTACAATATGTCTACAAAAGCCTCTACATAGATACACCACTGAGTTGGGGTCGGGACGAACTCCCGCCCATAAAAGACTTTTATACAAATACCAAAGGTACATATAGAGACGACTTGGGATGCCCCGAAACAACTGGAGCTCACCACTAACAATAGAATGTCCTGGCTCTTACTGCGGAGGTGTACGACCTGAAGTACCTGTTCCTGCAGGCATGAATGCAGGTCCCCCGTGAGGGACGTCAGTACGGAAATATGTACTGAGTATGTAAGGCAGGGAGTATCAACATGAGATACAAAAGATCAACAGAACCCAGATACCAGTGAATAAACAGTATGAGTAGACCACACTTAAAAGAACTGATGGGATACCTGCACATTACTTTCATATCATTACTTTCCGTAATCCTTATCAATACATAACATATATCATACAATGGCCAACTGATCAGTGGTACTAATACAATACATCAGGGACCACCCCTGGAATAACATATATATACATAATCTTTATAATACAATGGCCAACTGATCAGTGGTACTAATACAATACATCAGGGACCACCCCTGGAATAACATATATATACATAATCTTTATAATACAATGGCCAACTGATCAGTGGTACTAATACAATACATCAGGGACCACCCCTGGAATAACATATATATACATAATCTTTATAATACAATGGCCAACTGATCAGTGGTACTAATACAATACATCAGGGACCACCCCTGGAATAGCATATATATACATAATCTTTATAATACAATGGCCAACTGATCAGTGGTACTAATATAATACATCATATCATCAATTTAAAATATAGACATTCCATTTCTTAATTCAATTAATCTTTGAGATTGGTTACTTTGTGGTCACACTTTATGGAACTTGAAACCATGATACTTCAATAGGAAAAACATGTAAATAGGTAATCAATATCATGAAAATGGAGTAGAGAATCATGGATACCTCATTAAACCATTTCAGAGTCAACAATAGTATATGGATATTTTTTTCGACTAGCCGGACATCTTAAAAGTGAAAACAAGTTCAATTGGTAGTGTCGAAGATCATATGATGTTATTATGTGTCATGTGTCGTAGGACAATGTTGGAAGCCTACTTGAGAGTGCCATGGGTCATTATTCATGCCAAAGAGTAGATAGAGTATGTCTTACATACCTTGATATAACCACTTCAATACAAGTGACTTCCCGTACTCTTCGAACACTTATCTACAATAAGTCATTTGTGGCAAACTAGTATTAGCAACCAAACCTTACCATTTAGGTATTAACTTCACCAATTAATGTCTAGGAAGTAATCCCTTAGCTCATCAATAAGAGTACTACATACATCCTCTTATACTCTTATTACATTCACATATCATGCATTTTCATGAAATATCCCTCAACATCACTCTTAGCCTTTATTTCCCTTCTTAATCACCATCCAATACCAACATGATCACTAGGCATACATAACCACAAATATAATGATATATCACCACAATTCATTCTTCATAATCCAATACAGCAACTTCCATAACTTACTACTAACAATTTATACAAAACAATTCATAACTATGTTTCTAGTTATCTTCCAACATCAAGACAATACTCATAATTCTTTATCAATACTTATTCATGGATAAGAATCAAGAATAAACAATATTCATACCTTAACAATGGACTCTTGTATTTAGAATACTCCTTACATAACCATGGGGTGCTTCTCGAAGCTTTCGAGATGGTGAACACAACTACGGAACCAATTTGAATTTTCTACGGTTGAATCTTGAGTTATTTGGGATTTTGTTTGAAACCCTAAAGGGTATTCTTGAGAGAAAATTAGAGAAAAGAGGTATATTTTGCTGAATTTGGAGCTGAATCAGATGTTATAGACGAATTAGGGGTGAGGTGAAATGACTAAAATGCCCCTAAGAAAACAAGAAAAGTCGAAACTATCCCTCAGTTGACAAACTGACAGGCTGAAGTAAAACGGATATAACTCCTTACTTAGATGTTTTATTTGGATGAAACTAGTTTCATTGGAAAGAAGACTCAAAGATCTTTCGTTTGATATATTATAGCTCACACAGTTCATTATATACAGGGAGTTATGATCGTTTGAAGTTGACCCTGAAATGCTGGAAAAAAAAACTGGGCAACAGGCTTTGCGTTTTGCTACTGTTTTGAAATCCAAACGCAGCCTTATGCATTCCGAAAAATTCCAAAACTTATCTGAGATGTACTATGAGATTGCCCGATCGTAACGCAACTTGAAAATCTAAAAATGAAGGTCGGGAAGGTCGAGAAGTTGTATCCCGAAGGTTGCCAGCTAAAATGACTCGAAGTTACACTTAGAAATTTTTTTCAAGTTTTTAAGTCTAAGAGCACTCTATTAAAGGCTAATCCATGCACGACTTTTACGGGGTGTTACAGTAACCACAAAGAATGTGTTCTTAAATAAGTCTTAAATCGCACTATGAATGAATGAAATACTATTTAGTAAATATAAATCGTAATTAGAAGGATTGATATTTTTTGTTGGTTATTTCCATCACAATTCACCACTGTATGTAGTCAGACAACTTTAATCTTTTCCTCTATGGAGGCATAGGACTGAACGTAAAGTTTAAATAGTACACTTCGTCATTAGTGACGGCGCCTTAAATAACACTAAGGATTAATGAAATACTACTGAGAGAATATGTGGTATAATTAGAAGGATTGACATTTTTTGTTATGTTATTTCCATCACAGTTCACCAGTTTATTATGGTCAGCCTATTTTAATCTTCTTCCTCTATAGGTGAACAGGATTGAAAGCTCATGCACGTAAAGTCTAAATACAATGCATCGCATCAGTGGTGGCATCACATGTATTCAAAAGGTGTCAACTCACACCACTTCGCTGAAAAAGTATACTATGTACAGAAGTGAAATGTTCATATATACACACACACACAAACATACTATGTGTAGAATCTCAAAATTTACTCGCATTTTTACATTTTTATATTTTTAACACCCCTCAAAAAAAATCTTTGTTCCTTAATTATTCTGTCAATCTGAGCGATTTCATATTATCGGAATATATTAACGTGTTGTAGCACATGATTTATCTTAAATTTTCAAGATTTAAATAACACATTTTAGTGAAATTAGTCTTGTAGTAATCTTGTAGATGATCTGATAGTATTAAATATTGATTACATTGACTGATTGATTTTTTAAATTACAATTTTATTGGTCAAACAAGCAATTAAAAGCTGTAATCTTATGCTGATACTTACTTATAAAAGACAAAAAAGTTTCAGGAAATACACACTCAGCATAAACCATTTGCAACAGACATTCACATTACTAGTAAAGTTTTTCATCAGACATCGAAAGTCTTTTCTTGTACTTTTACCTGTCCCAACAGTGAACTCACTCTCTTTCTGCAATTTCCATTTTCAAGAATCAATGGAAAATTCAATCTTTGTTGAAAGAGAAGAGCTGAGGGTTTCACCTTCTGGTGGAATCCCGCATCTAAGAAAAGCCCATTTCTTGAATCCCATTGCTTCTTCCATTGAAGGTCCGAATGTGAAGCCACCTTCACTTTATTTTTCATCTGCATCTGAATGGACATTGAGAGTTTCCTTCAATGGTTGTAGGCATCAGCAGATCAAATGGAAGAAATGGGTTGAAGCCATGGATCTGTCCACCACTCTGTATGGAAGGCTGCTGGTGTTTATGATGCTATTAAGGGTTCTGTATATAAAGTCCATACAGATAAAAATTTGATCTTTGGGTTGGCCGAAAGATGGTGTTGTGATACGAACACTTTTGTGTTTCCATGGGGTGAAGCTACTGTCACTCTTGAAGATATCATGATTTTGGGAGGGTTCTCCATTTTGGGTGGCCCCGTTTTGTTCCCACTTCAATCCCCTGAGTTGGTAGAAATTGAACAGAATCTTGAAAAAGCACGAATGGAGCTAATCGGATTGAAGGCTGATAATCACAACAGGTGGTTGAATTTTTTCATGAACAGTGGAAGGGATTATGAACATGAAGCTTTTCTTTCTCTTTGGCTTTCAAGATTTGTGTTTCCAGGTGAGCAGTATGATAAAATCGGTACGCATGTTTTCCGTGTAGCCATTAATCTTGCTAGAGGAAAATGACTTGCGCTTGCTCCTGCTGTTCTTTCAAGCATATATAGGGAGTTGAGCTTGTTAAGAGAGGCCATGACAATCGCTACGTCAAGTAGTAATAAAGACGACAGGAACAGATTTCAAATTCTAAGATTTAGTCTTTCGTCGCCATTATTCTTTATTCAAGTTTGGGCTTGGGAAAGGTTGGTAGCTTTGCGTCCAAAGCAGGCTGGCAATTACAATATGGTTGGCGAGGTGAGAATACGAAGATGGCATGATGTGAAAAGATCAGGTGTAATTAATGTGAGGGCTGCGATCGACTCTTCTGCAAAGACGTTTCAGTGGAGGCCATATGCCTTGGCAGTGGAAGGCTGGTCAGTGCCAACATTTTACAAGGAAACAGAAGAGTGGGAGATAGTTGAAGGGAAAATGTTGGACCAAGAATTGGAGTCCTTCATTCGATGCTTGCGGGTGTCGGTTCTTGTTGGCTTTGATTGTCAAGAGCCCTATCGACCAAATCGTGTAGCAATGCAGTTTGGATTTGATCAGGACTTCCCAAAATGGATTCCTCGCTCGCCTTCAATTCCTCAACTTGCCTGGAACAACTATAGCAGACCCTCTGATTCTGATTTGAGGTTATGCTATCCATCTAGGTTGTTTGAGCCTGACGTGTCTACAAAGTATTTGAAATGGTGGAGAAAAGAAGTATTACCGCTAGTTGATGCATTTAAAGGCTTGTCTAAGGAACGAAGGAGTAAAACAAGATTGAAGCTGCTTTCTAACAATTGTGATTCTCCTAGTATACCCACTAAATGTCAACTGAAACAAGTGGAGAATTACCCTGATGCTCCTCCTGGCTTACCTCCAAAGTACCCTGATGCTCCTCCTGGCTTACCTCCAAAGTACCCTAATGCTCCTCCTGGTTTTCCTCCAAAGTACCCTGATGCTCCTCCTGGCTTATGCAACGCCCCGTAAAAATCGTGCATATACTAGCTCCAAGTGGTGTGGTTTTGAACTCAAAAACTTGAAAATATTCTAAGTGTTGAAAGACTTAGACTCATTTTTAACTAGTAATCTTCGGGGATTTTATTTTCGACCTTCCCGACCTCCGTTCTTAGATTTTCTTGTTGCGTTACGATGGACCAAGGTTGTAGTACGTCTCGAAAGAGTTTCGGAATTTTTAGATGGGCTTAAGGGCGAGTTTGGATTGCCATTCCAGTAGCAACGCGCGATTAGCTCGCGCTGCCCGCTGGATTGCCTGGCCTGGAAGGAAGGGCGCAATAGAGCAGGCGACGCCTGCTAAAAAGCGGTGCTCTAGAGCCCGTGCCGCCTGGTGGATCACCCTAGGCTAATGTTTTAAGTCCATCCGGAAAATTAATGGCATTTTGGTAATTGTCCAATCCCCCATCAACTTAAACACGGGATTTAATCCCTCAAACACCAAAATAGAGTCTCATTCATCAAAATTGTTCAAGAACACTCTCAAGGGTTTCAAAATAAAAACCCAAGTAGTTCAAGATTCGACCGTAGGTTTTTGAAGCAAATCACATATTTGGAATCCTGAGGTCGCAGGCTTCAAGAAGCACCCATTGTTTTCTAAATTCAAGGTACACGGGATTTTCCTCAAATCTCATGGGCATAGAAATCATGATTTTAAGAATGGGGTTTTGAATTTATGAATATAATTATGTTTTTAGAAGTTTTGATGGAATTGTTTTGGTCTTTAGGCCTTCCCCAAATTTATTTAAATTGACATGCGTATATATGTACATGTTTTAATGTTGATGATTGAATTGAGAGCATGATTCATGTGAAAATCCCTCTCTTGTTATGATTTTTCTTATTTATCATATGATATGAATTGTTTTTTAAAAGCATCTTGAAAAGCATGTTATGAAGTGTCTTAATTTATGAATGATTTGGTTATGAATCTTAAATTTCAAAGAGAGGGTTGTTTGTATTGAAAAATGTTGAAAGTGCATATAATGAAAGAGTGCATGGATTTTGCCAAAAGCACATGACCACCTTATGTTTGAATAGTTCTTGCATTGTTTTGACTTATGCTTTCAGAACATGAAATCTCTTATACTGTTTGCATGTTTGGGTGGTCTGAACCATGTTTTAATGAAAGATCATGCTTATTGCATTATGACTCAGAAATAAGACTTGCAAGTCTTGGTGTGACGACATCAACTCAGATTTTGTCATGATAATTCAGAACAGATTTAATGCATGTTTGAAATCAGACTTTCCAGATGTTGAAACTAGAAACATGCATGGTTTAGAACAGGATAAAAATTAGGCATAAAGAGAGCTTAGGTGGTTCCCCAAATAAGGCATGAGTTCAGACAACTCGTTGCCCAAAACCATGATTTGTTGATCCGGGTTTATATATTACGCTGGCCTAGAGCCCTGTGGTGTATCAGATTCAGGAACTCCAACCCTTGCGGCACACTCGAGTTGGAGGCTTCCCCTCCGAGTCAATGGCGGATTCCATATTGCCCGTGGAATATCAGACTTGTAGGGGATACCACCTAACTCAGAAGTAATACGTAGATCAGAAATTTAAAATTTACAGACAGGTAACATGTTTTCAAAAAATGCCCATGTGTTTTCAGAAACTATTTTATACATGATGTTTAATGAAAACTTTGCTCTCATATTATATATATATATATGTGTGTGTGTGTGTGTCTGTATGTGTGTTTAATTACTCTATTTTGGACTGCTTCGCATGCCAGTAATTTTGTGCCGATCCCCCTCCTTCCAGGTTCTGAGGCACAGTCTAGGGGTTCAGATAAACAGTAGAGATTTTAGATCACAGACCGGAGTTTACAGTGGTAAGCCTTCTATGATTCAAAAGGCCTGGTTATTTCATATTACTACTATTAGTTAGGTTTGGTCTACTGGGGACCTTGTCCCAGCTTTCAAACAACTTTGATTGGTTCATAGTAGAGATTTCGCAGACTGAGTCAGACATTATTATTTGGACATATTATGGATTTCAGTTTTCAGTATTATGATTACATTCAGATTGACCATGTTTTCATATTAGATTTTTATTTTTGCATTTTCTTTATTTTATGAATGTTGTGCATGATTACCAGATAGAGAAGGGTATTCTGGACCTTCATGGTTCGGAATGCTCGTCACGGCTAAGGCCCCGGCTCGGGTCGTGACAAACTTGGTATCAAAGCACGGTTCATGGTCCTAGGGTGTCTGCGAAATTGCGTCGGGTAGAGTCTTATTTATGGGTGTGTAGCGCGCCACACTTATAAGCAAGAGGCCACTCGACGTTTAGGAAAATATTTTCCTTCTTTGTGATTTAGTTCGTGCTTCAGAGTCAAGTCTATTCCTAATCAGTGCTCTTTTGTCTTACAGAAATAACAGTCATGCCTCCTCGTCGCAATACTAATCAGAGTGCTCAGAATGATGAAGTCCGTCCCACTCATGGGATGAGAACACATAATATAGCTCCCACTCCAGACCGCGTTCCTACTCCAAAAGTCCCTCCAGTCCTGACCAGTTCACCTCAGACTCCACGGACCAATGTTAACCGTCCCCCGGCTAATCAGAGAGATATTTCGAATGCAGAGTTCAAATAATCCATTCATATGCTAGCACAATTGATGGCTGCACAGACTCAATAGTCAGAAGATACTGGGTCTGCATCTGTTACTTCTGGAGCTACGCGGGTGAGCCAATTCATGAGGATGAATCCTCCCAAGTTCATAGGTACTAAAGTAAAAGAGGACCTGCAGGAATTTATAGATGAAATGGAAAAGATCTTCAAAGTGGTGTATGTAGATGAAGTAGAAGGGGTAGAATTGGTGGCGTATCAGCTGAAAGAGGTGGCGAATCAGTGATACAACGATTGGGAAGATGCGAAGGGCGACAATACTGAGCCCTCGGTATGGAATAAGTTTGTAGACGCTTTCCTTGACCGATTCTTTCCTTTGGAGTTGCGGAAGGCGAAGACGGAGGAGTTCATGAACCTTAAGCAGGGTAAGATGAGTGTTCAGGAGTATACTCTAAAGTTTAATCAGCTGGCCCGTTATGCTCCTGAGATGACAAGCAGTATGAGGGCCTGAATGAGGAAGTTTGCATTCGGCTTTCAGATGATCTGGTGCTTGAGTGTCAGGGAGATATGCTGAACAAGTAGTTGGACTTTGCTAGGCTGACAGCTCACATAGCAGGTGAAGAGAAGAAGAAGAAGAAAATTTTTGAAACTAGAGAGAAAGACAGTCAAGCAAAGAGATCCAGAACCGCGGATCAAAACCACAGCCAGCCACAGAGTGGCAACTAGGACAATAGATGGCAAAAGAAGAAGTTTTGGAGTAACGCGCAGTCTGCAGCTAGTGCCCCAACTCCCAGACCCCCAGTCGATAGACGATCTAAGAGTTTTCAGAATAACCATGGACCCAGAGCTCAGGATACTCAGTCACAGGGTAGTGTGGCTCAGCAGCATCGTACTTTTCCGAGGTGTAAGACTTGTGGTAGAAATCATCCGGGAAGGTGTCAATTGGGCTCGTCGATGTGTTATTCATGTGGTCAGCCGGGTCACTTTCAGAGGGACTATCCATCTGCTAGAAAGAATAGTAAGACCCCATAAAAATCCCAAGTCAAATTCAGCTCCTTAAGGCTTGGTAAGGAAATCCAACACTTACAAGAATTTTGCTAAGTGTTAGAAACACTTAGTTTCATCTTATACCTCCGAACTTCAGAAATTTATTTGATGACCTTTTCGACCTCCGTTTTTGAATTTTCAAGTTGTGTTATGATCGAGGAAGTCAAGAGTACATCTCGAGTGAGTTTCAAAATTTTTGGAATCCGTTTAGGGCGTTTTTGGATTTCAAAACATAAGCACTATGCGATTTGCATGCGTCACATGCTTTATAGCATGCTCCAGAAATTTTCAGCATTTCAGGGTCAACTTCAAACGATCATAACTTCTTGAATATTTCGAACTGTGAGAGATGCTATATATAAATGGAAATATTTTTGAGTCATCTTTCCAATTTAATTGGTTTCATCTAATTTAAACATCGGATCAAAGAGTTATGATCAATTTACTTCAGCCTATCAGCCTGAAAACAACATAGAACATCTATGTCTTTCTCTCTTTCTCCAGGGGTATTTTGGTCATCTTACACCCCTATATATATGCATAAACTTGGAATTTATGCCATTTTTCAGAAAAATATACTCCATATCATGAATCTCTCTCAAGAACAAGAAAGAAGGTTTCAATAGGGGATCCAAATTCAAGACTCAAATTCAAGAATCTCTACGTCAATCTTCTAAAATCAAGAACTAAGGTATGCGTAGTGTTCATCCATGGATTTCTTTCATCCATGGAGCTCAAAAATCAAGTTCTAAATCATGTATGGTGAATACTTTGTTATGGTATGATTATGTTCATGTTGATGGTTGTTGTATGGTTTCAAGTTAGGATCTTTATGTATTTTCATAAAGCTATGTTAGTATGTAAGTTGAAATCTATGAACTTAGTTGTTTATGATGTCTATATTGTTTGATGTTGATAATCAAGTAGTTGATGATGAATGATTCTCAAGTTGAAAACTTTATGTGTTTCTATGAATCTATGATGTCATATGAGTTGGAAACATGTAAACTTGGTTGTTCATGATGTAAAATTTTATGATTTCACCTACGCCTAAATTGTGCATGTAAGGTGTTTGATTAAATGTTTAAGAGAAACAAGAAACATGTATTATGCATTATTATGGTATAAAAGATGAATTCATGCCATTAACCATATGCTTGAATGGTTCCCATGTTATTGTTGTACAATGAATATGTTGTTGGAATTCCATGATGTTAAGAGTATGAAATCATGATCTTGATTATGTGCATTCCTACCATGTACAAGTTTATGATATCCATGTACTTCATGAAATTTCCCCCAACTTATTTTATTATGAATGGTTGATATTGATCATGTATTCAAGATTGTCAAGAAGTGTTAGTTTTTTTCTATCAAGTCCTGGGGGTACTTGTACCCAAAAAATATAGTTGTGTGCCTAGATCCATGTCATGTTTTCACGATACTCTCAGTCAAGCCATGCTCAGTAGACTTCAATCAGTCTCATGACTCAGAAAAACTGATGTAAATTCAGTATCAGTTCAGTCCTACTCAGTATTCAGTATTCAACTCAATTCTCAGGAATTTCAGTAGTACTCAGCTATCTAACAGAACTTATGTTCAGTCAGTTATAAAAATTCAGTAGTATTCCACCAATCAATGGAAATCAGCCGAGCTCACTAAATAAATGCTATTAGTTCAGTTCAGCTAATTAGTTCAGTCCAGTTAATCAGTTCAGTTGATCAGTTCAATTAATCTCAGCAAAATCTCAGAAATTCAATAATCTCAGTATTATTCCGTCAGTTAACGAAACTCAGTGAATTCAGCTTAGCTCAGCTAAGTAACACTATCAGTCCAGTTAATCTGTTCAATTAATTAGTTCAGCTAATTATGTTTAGAGTCTATTCAGATGGAAGTAGGTGTTAGCACCGAGTGAACCCAAGGATGGGAACTCACCTGCTTCAGATGAGGGTGTGATTCCTAGAAGCAATCCTTGCATTCCAAAACTATGTATGCAGCATAGGTCGAGACATCGACACTGCCAGCTTGAGGGTTGATGAGGTGGACATCCGTCGTTCTCTTTTGGGGACACTGCCAGATTTGAGGGTCACTCACATCTTGTCTTTACCAGTGGTGCGGTATTGACACTCTTCCAATCAGGGCAAGGATTGGACCCCAATCCAGCTATATTAGCATACATGGGGCATGTCGATTAAACCACTACTTCCCACAGTTTTAGTCTCAGTCTCTGTAAAAGAACTTGGATAGTTCTTCAGATTACAGATTTTAGGACTGTCAGATACAATCAACTCAGATTCAGTGCAAAACTCAGATAGTTCCATCAGTTTCAGGACTTTCAAATATAGTTACCCATGTTATCAGTATTCAGATTCAGGACTGTCAAATATAGTCACCCATATTATCAGTATTCAGATTCAGGACTGTTAGATACAGTCGTTCATGTTATCAGTTATATCAGTTATCTAAACTCTCTTATCGGTCATGTTAGATATCAGTAACTCATGTTATCAGTACTTAGTTTCAGGACTATCAGATACAGTTAATCAGATACAGTTAATCAGATCAGTTCTTTATAATCAAAACTGTCAAAAATAATCATCTTTTTATCAATAACATAGTACCAGGCTCTCAGTCATTCAGTATCTCAGCATTCGTAAATTCATGTTGTTAGTATTCAGACTCAGTAGTCAGTGTCACCACGAGTTTAGTTGCAGTTACGTATGTATGTATGTATTCTCATGTTTATATCAGTCAGCATTGTTCATGCATATGAACCCTTTGCATTTAGCCTACCTCATTCGTATACTCAGTACATTCAGTCGTACTGACGCATTTGCGCTATGGTATTTTACTTGACGCCATAGGTACAAAGGCATGTGTTTCAGAGTAGCAGCAACATTAAAGATTTTAGCACTAGATTCGCAGTGAATCCTCATCATTCAAGGATGATATGATCACTTTATTATTATTTATTATTTCAGTATTTCAATTAAATTTTCTTTAGTAGACGGAGTTAGTTGGGAACATGTCCCCTCAACTCCTTATTCAGACAGTTTAGAGTCTTTCAGACTATAGCATGTTCAGACTTTAGTATTTTTAGTTTGTTATTATCATACCACATTTTCAGATGTTTTGTATTATTTTCAATTTTGAACCTTATGGCCCTACAATATTATGTTTCCGCATATTTTACAGTATGGTTATTTAGTGCTCAGGTACAGATATAAGTCATGGGTTAGTTTGTGGTCCTTCGGGGTCATAGGCACCGTGTAGCATTTCAATTCAGAAAATCGGGGCGTTATAAACTTGGTATCAGAGCCTAAGGTTCAATAGAGTCCTAGGAAGTCTGAAAGCCGCATCTAGTAGAGTCGTGTACATGCGTGTGTTGTGCACCACACTTATGTGCAGGAGGCTATGCAATGTTTTAGAAACAGTTTCCCTTCTTTCATGTCTCAGATCGTGCTATAGCAAGGTTCTCTAGGGAACCCATGCAGATTCACATCATGCTCTCCTCATGTCAACTTTACCTTACTTTCAAGGTAATGAAAGCAATAAAGCTCAAGTCCTACAGATAGGGCTTTCTCAAAAAGTCCCCACAGACAGCTATGGGATTTATGACATGCTCAACAGTATCCTATCAGTTCAGTTATGCTCCAAAGATGTACAAATCTCATTCATGATTATGAGAACTCGTTCTCGAACCCAGATTTATATATGCCATCAGATCCCTTCTCAAAATCCTATGATAGCATGTGACCCAAAGTTAGAAGTATAAACCCAGGGGGTTTAGCAGTAGACAAGTTAGGATACGATATCCAGATTGAACAGACTAAGTATTCATGGGAAGATTTGTGCCAGAATGAACCAATAGGCTTGAACAGTATGAGTTAAAAATTTAAGGTTAGTGACTTGAAATTAAGCATGAAGGTGTTAATGTGATATTAGTAGGATGTGAGGAAACAGAAGCAAACAATGGGTTTAGTAAGGCAAGCATGTATTGAACAGAGCGTAAGTATATGGTTATGGTTACAGTTTAGTTCAGTGTTTAGTAAAGTGTTCACAGATTTAAGATGATGGCTTAAAGCTAAGGGGGAGATTATAGATCAAGCAACCAAGTCAGGCTCTCAAATTCTAGTAGTAGTTCCAGTATATGTAGAAAGGTAGTAAGGGAAGACAATTCCCGGTCCAGCCTTATCTCAATACAAAGTCTTCCATTTCAGTCAGTATGATGCCAATGTATGCTTCACATTTCAATTCCATGAATACAACTTATGTTTACACGTATTCCATAGAATCGTGTTCGCTTTCAGTTCCCATCATAGGAAATTCAGTTCTAGTTCACTCAGTGTTACGAATCATGTCTCACGAATACAGAAACTACAAACTCGGGTGATACAACTCATGACTATGTACACATGTCACACCTTATAGTATATTCAGTTTCCATGAATCATGCTATGCTTCTACAGATCAGATAAATTCAGACCACATCATGTATATCCTCAGTTTAGACCTTTTTGGTAAATCCATGTTGTTGATATTTTATCCCTCAAAGTTTTAGTCATGTGTCAAGTTTATTTTGTATCCATTCATGCTTCAGGTCCTTCTGATTTAATCCTTCACTAAGCTCTCCTTGTGAAATAGTGTAGTTATGAGCATTTGCTTAGATGGGAGAGAATAGATGTTTCATGTTAAGAGAAAATTTTTGCATTTATGTTTTACACGAGGGTGTAGATTTGAAGATAGGCTTGAATGTCATGTTAGTATGTAAGTAAATGGCTAGCAGGGGATAGTACTTAGAAATTAGGAAAGTTTAGAGTATGAATGTATATTCACATCCCTAACTTATATCAGCTTTCATTTTTTTCTCGACTACTATAACTCAATAACCAATTTCAGTCATAGAGTTCAGTTTTAGTAGTTCAGTATCAGTAATCAGCATTTGTCCAGTATTCAGAAACCAGAAACCAGTATTCAACATTCAGTTATCAGAAACCAGTATTCAATTTCAGTATTAGTCCCAATTACAGTCTTAGTTATAGTGTTAGCTTCAGATCAATATTCAGCTCAGAAACCCAGTTTAGTTTCATACTTGCTTGATCATAGTGTACAATTATCAGTTACCCAGTTATAGATATTTCATATCTCAGTCTATGGAATGTTTCCAAATTATGTAATATGTTTGGTCCTGTATTTTCAAACAATATAGCTTTCATGAAATCCATGTTTAGTTACCTCATGTTACTTAGTCAGTCCCTTCTCATACGCATAATACTTAAAGATCTCAGTCCAGCTATTCAGACTAAGTACAATTCATTCTTGCATACCCAGTATTCAGTTACCAGTTATCCAGTTGATTAGATAAGTTAGTATATTTATGCACTAGTAATCAGCTCAGTTCATGCATCATGTCTCAGTTTCAGATCCCAGCTATTAAGTAATAATTCAGTTAGTAAGTGCCTTGTACACCGCTTCAGTTTTTCCTTAGTATCTCAGCCAAGTTGGTATTCTTTGAAGTAGGGAATACTCATAAGTTGACCCTCAAACTCCAACCTCAGTCATATGCCATGTATTTAAGACTTAGTTTAGATCATGATATTCAGTTCATGTATCACATTTTAGACTTAGTTATGTTCTCATGTTTCCGATCATGCATACTGAGTAATTAATCTCAGAATCGTCGGTATTTTTAGTTCAACGTAATAGCCTTCCTTAAACTTACTCGTTCTCATGTTCAGATTTTAGTACCAAACGTGGTATTTAGTTTCATGCCAGTTTTTAGTTAAACTTGGAACCTTTTACTATTGCATATTCAATCGCATGTTCACGAGCCAGTTCAGTCATATAATCATACATCAGATATGCATGGATTCAGCTTATCAGTTATGCACCAGATATGTATTCTCATTTTGAGAAACTCAGTTCATCAGAACACTCAGTCCTTCATTCATAAATCAGTTACACATGCATCAGATATGTATGTTTAGTTTGATACAAATTCAGCTTATCAGTCATGAAATCATGTTTTAGTTATTCATGTTCAGTATATGCCTCAGTTGGTCTCTTCTCCCCTTCTTAGTAAGTCTCATTCGAGCATGAATGTTCCTAAGGAGGAGATATTGTAAGACCCCATAAAAATCCTAAGTCAAATTCAGCTCCTTAAGGCTTGGTAAGGAAATCCAACACTTACAAGAATTTTGCTAAGTGTTAGAAACACTTAGTTTCATCTTATACCTCCGAACTTTGGGAATTTATTTGACGACCTTTTCAACCTTCATTTTTAGATTTTCAAGTTACGTTGTGATCGAGGAAGTCAAGAGTACATCTCGAGTAAGTTTCAGAATTTTTGGAATCCGTTTAAAGCGTATTTGGATTTCAAAACAGAAGCATCATGCGATTTGCATGCGTCGCATGCTCTATAGCATGCTCCATAAATTTTTAGCATTTTAGGATCAACTTCAAACGGTCATAACTTCTTTAATATTTTGAACTGTGAGAGCTGCTATATAGAAATGGAAAGCTCTTTGAGTCCTATTTCCAATGCAATTGGTTTTATCCAATTTAAACATCGGATCAAAGAGTTATGATCAATTTAATTTAGCCTATCAGCCTGAAAATAACATAGGACATCTGTGTCTTTCTCTCTTTCTCTAGGGGCATTTTGGTCATCTTTCACCCCTATATATGCATAAACTTGGAATTTATGCCATTTTTCAGAAAAATGTACTCTATATCACGAATCTCTCTCAAGAACAAGAAAGAGGGTTTCAATAGGGGATCCAAATTCAAGACTCAAATTCAAGAATCTCTCCATCAAATCTTTCTAAAATCAAGAACTAAGGTATGCGTAGTGTTCATCCATGGATTCCTTTCATCCATGGATCTCAAAAATTAAGTTTTAAATCATGTATGGTGAATACTTTGTTGTGGTATAATTATGTTTATGTTGATGGTTGTTGTATGGTTTTAAGTTAGGATCTTTATGTATTTTCATGAAGCTATGTTAGTATGTAAGTTGAAATCTATGAACTTAGTTCAGTCAGTTATAAAAATTCAGTAGTATTCCATCAATTAATGGAACTCAGCCCAGCTCACCTAATAAATACTACCAGTTCAGTTCAGCTAATTAGTTCAGTCCAGTTAATCAGTTCAGTTGATCAGTTCAGTTAATCTCAACAAAATCTTAGAAATTCAATAATCTCAGTACTATTCAGTCAGTTAAGGAAACTCAGTGAATTCAGCTTAGCTCAGCTAAGCAACACTATCAGTCCAGTTAATCTGTTCAGTTAATCAATTCAGTTAATTATGTTCAGAGTCTGTTTAGATAGGAGTAGGTGTTAGCATCGAGTGAACCCAAGGATGGGATCCCACCTACTTCAGATGTGGGTATGATTCCTAGAAGTAATCCTTGCATTCCAGAACTATGTAGCTAGCATAGGTCGAGACATCGACACTTCCAGCTTGAGGGTTGATGAGGTGGACATCTGTCATTCTCTTTTAGGGACACTGCCAAATTTGAGGGTCACTCACAGCTTGTCTTTACTAGTGGCGCGGTATTGACACCCTTTCAATCAGGGCAAGGATTGGACCCCAGTCCAGCTATTTTAGCATACATGGGGCATATCGGTTAAACCACTACTTCCCACAATTTTAGTCTCAGTCTCTGTAAAAGAACTTGGATAGTTCTTCAGATTACAGATTTTAGGATTGTCAAATACAATCAACTCAAATTCAGTGCGGAACTCAGATAGTTCCATCAGGTTCAGGAATGTTAGATACAGTTACCCATGTTATTAGTATTCAGATTCAGGACTGTCAGATACAGTCACCCATGTTATCAGTATTCAGATTCAGGACTGTCAAATACAGTCATTCATGTTATTAGTTATATCAGTTATCTGAACTCTCTTTTTGGTCATGTTAGATATCAGTAACTCATGTTATCAGTACTCAGTTTCAGGACTATCAAATACAGTTAATCAGATCAGTTCTTTATAATCAGAACTGTCAAAAACAATTATCTCTTTATCAGTAACATAGTATCAGGCTCTCAGTCATTCAGTATCTCAGTATTTGTAAATTCATGTTGTCAGTATTCAGACTCTGTAGTCAGTGTCACCACGATTTTAGTTGCAGTTATGTATGTATGTATGCATGTATGTATTCTCACGTTCATATCAGTCAGTATTGTTCATGTATATGAACCCTTTGTATTTAGCCTACCTCACTCGTATACTCAGTACATTCAGGCGCACTGGCACATTCGCGCTATGGTGTTTTACTTGATGCCATAGGTACAAAGGCATGCATTTCAGAGTAGCAGTAGCATTGAAGATTTTAGCAGTAGATTCGCAGTGAATCCTCATCATTTAAGGATGATATGATTACTTTATTATTTCAGTATTTCAGTTAAGTTTGTTTAGTAGATGGAGTTAGTTGGGAACATGTCCCCTCAACTCCTTATTCAGACAGTTTAGAGGCTTTCAGACTATAGCATGTTCAGACTTTAGTATTTTTAGTTTTGTTATTATCATACCATACTTTTCAGATATTTTGTATTATTTTTAGTTTTGAACCTTATGGCCTTACAATATTATGTTTCCGCGTATTTTACAGTATGGTTATTCAGTGCTTAGGTACAAATATAATTCATGGGTTAGCTTGTGGTCCTTCGGGGTCATAGGCACCATGTAGAATTTCGATTTAGAAAATCGGGGCGTTACAAGAATATTGGTGGTGCAAAGTCTCAGGCAAATTCTTCGGCACCACCCCCGCCCCAAAAGGCCGCCACATCAGCTGTCGGGAGCGGTCACAACTGGTTATACGCTTTGACCAATCGCCAAGAGGAGAAAGCTTCCCCAGATGTTGTCACCGGTACGTTACAAATCTTTTCCCATGATGTTTATGTGTTACTTGATCCCGAGTCTACCTTATCCTATGTGACCCCTTATATGGCTGTCGGATTTGGGTTTAAGCCCGATATGATTACTAAACTTTTCTCTGTTTGCACTCCGGTGGGTGATTCTGTTGTGGATAGGAGGGTGTATAAATATTATGTGGTATCTATTCTTGGTCAAGATACGGTGGCAGACCTCATTGAACTTGATATGGCTGCTTTTGATGCTATCTTAGGGATGGATTGGCTCCATTCGTGCTATGCCACATTAGATTGTAGGACTCGAAAAGTCACATTTATTTCCCGAATGAACCAGTGATAAAATGGGAAGGACATTCTTTAGCACCTAGAGGGCACTTTATATCCTATCTCAGAGCCCGTAGACTCATTTTCATGGGTTGTTTATATCACCTTATCCGGGTCAAGGACTCTAATGCTGAGAGTCTTTCTCTTCAGTCCGTCCCTGTAGTAAATGAATTTTCAGAAGTCTTTCCATATGATCTCCCAGGAATACTACCTAATAGGGAGATAGAGTTTGGTATTGATGTGTTGCCAGATACCCGCCCCATCTCTATTCTACCATATAGAATGGCTCCTGCAGAACTAAAAAAGTTGAAAGAACAATTAGCAGACCTCCTAGATAAAGGTTTTATATGCCCCCGTATGTCTCCTTGGGGTGCGCCTGTACTTTTCGTGTGAAATAAAGATGGTTCCCTTCATATGTGCATAGACTACCGTCAGCTGAATAAGGTCACGATTAAAAATAAGTATCCTCTTCCTAGGATTGATGATCTTTTTGACCAGCTTTAGGGTGCTAGATGTTTTTCAAAGATAGACATTTCTTCGAGCTATCATCATTTGAAGGTTAGGGAGTCAAATGTTCCCAAAACAGCTTTCCGAACTAGATACAACCATTATGAATTTTTGGTCATGTCCTTCGGGTTGACTAACGCTCCTGCAGCCTTCATGGATCTTATGAATAGGGCATTCTATCAGTTTCTAGACTTGTTCGTCATAGTGTTCATTGATGATATTCTGATCTATTCCAAGAGTGAGGAGGACCATGCCAATCACCTCCGAATTATCCTTCAGACCCTTAAGGATCATCAGTTATATGCTAAGTTCTCTAAATGTGAATTCTGGCTGAATGTTATTGCTTTCTTGAGGCATATTGTGTCTAGTGACGGGATTAGAGTGGATCCCCAAAAGATTGAGGCAGTGAGAAAATGGCCCAGACCCACGACTCCAATCGATATTCGGAGCTTCTTGGGCCTGGCGGGTTATAACAGAAGATTCGTAGAGAGTTTTTCCTCCATAGCTGCTCCACTAACTAAATTGACTCAGAAAAAGGTAAAGTTTGTGTGGTCTGACTTGTGTGAAAATAGTTATGAGAAGTTGAAAAACAAGCTGACTACTGCTCCTGTTTTGACTCTTCCCGAGGGTGTAGATGGTTTTGTGGTTTACTGTGATGTATCTCGTGTGGGACTTGGTTGTGTTTTTATGCAGCATGGTAAGGTGGTAGCTTATGCGTCTAGGCAGTTAAAGGTACATGAGCGAAACTACCCCACTCATGACTTGGAGTTAGCAGCCGTGGTGTTTGCACTTAGAATCTAGAGGCATTATCTCTATGGAGTGCATTTTGATATTTATACTGACCACAAAAGTTTGCAGTATGTTTTCTCGCAAAAAGAATTGAACCTCAGGAAGAGGCGTTGGATGGAGCTTTTGAAAGACTATGATATGAGCCTGCATTACCATTCGGGCAAGGCAAATGTTGTAGCCGACGCTCTCAGCAGGATGGGCAGCTTTTCTCATGTTGAAGAAGGGAAGAAAGAGATGGTGAAGGATATTCACCGCCTTGCAAATCTGGAAGTGCGACTCTTAGATTCCGAAGATGGAGGGGTGATTGTTCATGAGATAGCTAAGTCATCCCTTTGTGCTGAAGTTAAAGAGAAGCAGGTTGAAGATCTCATCTTGATGCAAATCAAGAAAGATGTGGGTCAACAGAAGGTAATGTCATTTGAAATTGGTGGTGATGGTTGTTGACACCCAATTTTGACTCTCCTTTTTCATAAAATTAATTTCTCGATGCTTAGGAGTTTTTGTTATATATATCTATATCTATATCTATCTATCTATCTATCTATCTATCTATCTATCTATCTATCTATCTATCTATCTATCTATATATATATATTTATTTATTTATTTCATAATATATTTTGATGTTAATGGTTTGAAAATTATGCTTTTCTTATTAATATCGCATCTTATAAATTTATTCGAAAATAAATAAATAATATATGTTAAATGATCATTTCACTATTTTTTCTAAAATGAGTAAATAAATATATGTTAGCGTATTAACATAATACTTACTATATTATTATATTTTTTGCAAAATTCATTTTGTTAATATATATATATATATATATATATTCAAGAATAATTAATTGAAGCATCGTTAAATTAGTCAAGTGAAATCGGTTTGGGAAAAATTAGATTAATTATCTATTCATTTGGACCCATTTCCTTAATTAATTTCCAGTCCAAATGCCCCCTAAACTTAATTAAAATCAGCCCAACTCCTTTTCAAACATCAGCAACATTTATCCCAACAGCAAATTAACTGCCCCAGCCCACTAAACCACCAACCCGGCCCATATTTCTTTCTTCTTTACCCAGCAGCAACAACATACAGCTTCAACAATCGTACAACCATAGACAACTCAACAAGCGGCTCCACCCAACGACCCTACAACCAATCCGACCTGTATCCACCATGGATTCCTCGAAGCTTCCCGAAGTGGGACAGCTTAGCACCAAAACGTTCAAATTAATGATTGTGCTGTTGCAGCTCCTATTATCTTTTAATTTTTGAAAATTTTCCTTCTTTAGCAAAAAGCCAGAACACTCACTCCGTAAATTCTGGGCTTTCATTATAATTCCTTGTCCCACATGATTTGGCTCCCCATTTTTTTGATCTATAAAAAGCTCAATCAGAAAGGGAGAACAGAAAAAAAAAAAAAAAGAAATAGAGAAGAGCAGAGCAGAGGAAGAAGAGGCATCAGCTATCAAAATTAGTTTGAATTACTATTTCTATCCAGTCATTTTTTGCCCTTTTCCCGAAATTAAGGTCCGGGTCTGAGTTTGGATTTTCGACGGAAAGCCTTATTTCGTTGCGCCGCAAAAGGTCAGTAATTACTCCCAGCTTTCGTTCCATTTCAGTTTCTATAAAAAATATAGTCGCTCAGTAGTCCTTTGTTTTTCTTGCTTGCTGAATTTCTGCTTATTCAATCCCGTTGGAATCCTCTGTTTGCTTGTTGTAGTATATCCTTGAGATATTAAAACCTGACTAATAAGTGAATAAATATGTTGTTCACTTCGTCGGAATCTATCAGAACCTACGGTACTTGTTTGTTTTATTACGATATCTAGGCCAATAGTCTTTTTAGAAAACGAACGATGAACGTTTAGGAAGATGAGACTTTGGTAGTATGTTTTGAGTTTTTGTCTGTAATTGTGCGTATAGAAAAGGGCCAATTAGTTATTCAAATACATATGTGTTCATCTTGTTCTAGAATATTTAATCGCTTTTGCATATTGAATTCAAAATACGATTGTGTTTTAAAATTTTGTTTATTTACATAATTCCTTGGCATCTGGGAACGGGAGTAATGTAATATTTCTTCCAGATTGTATATTTATTCCTTTGGAATTCTATTTTCAAGTATGCATTTTCGTTTCGGTTATCTTGCTTCCCTTTGTCGATTAATCTTTAGAATTGTATAAACCTTTCATCTAATAGTACACACCATCGCTCCATTTGAAGAAATATAGTTGGGTCAGTCAACTGTAATGGAATTGATACTAGGACGAAATTCAGCTTTTCTCACCCTTTTAATGTTTCTGAAAATACTTGACTGCCCATCATGAGAATTCATATGGGCGAATGTTGCGGCAGTTACGTAGTTATGGCCCCCTCTTGATCATATGCTTATAATTATTATTATTTTTATTATTTTTAGTTTCTAAATGAGAACAAAAAAGCTATGCGGGTTTGAATTTTGAGGTGCTACTAGTTGTTAGTTTACAGATGACTATGTCATTTTTTTATTAAATATGAGCATGGAAACAACAACTTGAATCCCAGTTATCTAAATTAAAAAAAAAACTCACTGTTAAGCATACATGAGACTCACTTTAATTCTTTAGTTATCAGGTCTTGGGTGTAAAAAATGCAAATTCCTAAAGCTTACTCGTGGTTGTCATGTTCTATTCGGTGATCAAAATTTAATTTGGTAGTGTTCTTCGTCATCATCTTGCACGTTTTATCTTGCCTTAATGTCTTGCAGTAACTTAGTTCTTGCTATAAATGATACTTTTGGGTCCATAAGTCACATTCAAGCTCATGCCTTGGTACCAAAAGAGACGTCTCTGAAAATTAGTTTAATCTTTCTTTACGTCTTTATAATTGATAGAGAACGTTATAAGAGTATTTGTCATACTGAAGGGATCTTACTCCACATATTCGCACTTTTTTCCAGTCCATTAGTCCCCTATGGAAATTTTGTATGGCAGACTTCATGGTTAATATCTTTGCTTCAAAGTTTCCCTGTGCTTTCGCACACAGTGAGTTTTGTGAGTCATGGACAGAGAGGAGTATGTTTTGCATACAGTAAGTTGTGAATGTTCCCTTTAATTTTTTAGTTGGGATTCTTGATGGTGAAACTTTTTTAGAAGAGATTCCAAATCTCATAGGTTTGGATCCCTTTCTCTTATTAGAATCCGTTCCTAGTATAAGATTGACATGTCAACATTTATTGTACTTTGGAGAAAAGGCTCGATACCTTCCACTTGTGGTATTTATATATTTTGTTTCATGGGCTAAAAAGGGGCTGGTCGGGTTAGTTGTTTTATCCTAACTCGCATTCATGACAGCTAAATAGTGAGTAAATATGCCGTGTTTATTTGATTTGCGAAAGTATCGATAATTTTTTTTTTACTATTTTGTGATATCTTGAATGGACTGCTCATGGGATACTTTCCTGTAAACCTCGTCGATTGTATTCGAAAGAATTAATATAACATGAACATACTTAGATTTGTTTTTAAAGTGTCGAATGGTCTCAATGAGTTATTTATTATTTTATTTTTTTTGTTTGGTTTCATTGAATTCTAAAGTTATTAAGCCATTTTTAGATCATACTTTTTCTAATGAACAGTTTGTGCTATTCATTGAGGCCACTGGCCAAGATCTTACCATTTTTTGAGTTTTTTTTTTTAGCTCCTTAATATTTTTTTTTTACTTCTACTACTTTGAATTAGGTAAACAAATTTTTTTTTTTTTGTTTATTTACAGTTGGGTGTCATATCGTTTAGTCAAAACGTTTCTTTTCCCTGTTAATTTGATCTAGAGCTTTAGTTTTCAAGCTTACTTGGATAACGACTTGAAATAACTAGTTATTATAACCGGATTAAGTGATAGCTCAAGTGGAATTGATGTGTGCACATCTTTCCTTTTGGTTCTCTGCTAATGATGTAAGTGACATAGTTAAAGCAAAGATTTACCTTTTAAAACATTGGTTTTCGATGGTTAATTTATCCTCAAGTATGGTTTGTGTTCAAAGCATAGTCTCATTGTATTTTGTTCTACTGTAACATTAAATTTTGGAAGGGCCAATCAATATATAAATTCTGCTTGTTTCCAGTTTTACTGTATGTTGGAATTACCATTGATCAATTTGTTCAGGCAAGAGTTATCCTTCAAAAACAGAGTTCGGTCATATATGATTTTGTTGTGATCGAACTTTCAATTTTTTTTTTTTTAAAATTGATTTCTCAGGTCTTATGTTATCGTGAATAGTTGCTAGTTTTTATTTCTTCTTCTTTGTTTCATGTACATTCGGGAGCGCCTTTGGGGTCTCATGGTTTGACCCCATCTCTGTCCAAATCAGAAAAGCGAACAAATATTGCACTATATATCTCCATCTACCAGTCTAATGTTTCTTTCCCTCTCTTCCAGATTTATTCTTTTTAGACATTCGTTATTATTTTTGTTTAATATTTCGCATATTTTATTCGAAATTTTTATATTTTGTATGTCTCATTTGAATGTGAATCTTTGAATGTAACAGCAACTTAATTGCTCACTTCTCGTCTCTTGGGTTTTAAATTTAGCATAATCACCAAACATATGTAAGTTAATTCAATGTCCCCAAGTTAAAATTTGGTAGGTAAAATATGGTCTTTGGAATAATGACCAAGTTTGTTAGAATCTTTTTTTAATGCTTCTTTAATACGAAATAGTAGCTTATCTTTAGAATCAAGTTAGTTTTTTTATTTTTAGATAATACTTTTGAAATCCTTTAAATATAAATTTGCGGTAGATAGGCGTATTATTGCTAACTCAGAAAATCAGCCTTACTAATTTTGGACATGATAAATCAAATTTCCTTTTTTTTCTTTGTTCATTTATTTGAAATAAAAGATGGCATTTCGCAAGCTCCTTTTTAGGATTTATAATGAATAAAATATTTATTTATGTCGTATCAAGCTAAATAATAAATTCTCAAGACATTATGCATTTAGACAATTATATATTTTATTTATTCACTTAGTGTGGGATAATTAACTTATTTTTATGAATTTTGAATTAAAAAATCAAAGTCATTTTTAAAATAAAAATGAGAAGTTCTTAATATAACTAACCCTTTTAAATTATTACTTGAAAACTTTGTAAAGAATTAATCTCTCTCTTTTGATGACAAAAAAGTAGAATTATATTAGTAGTTATCCTTGACATATTTCATAAGTGGATAAATCTCTCTAACCTTCTCTTAAGTAATTAGCATGTTTTTAATAAGATGTATATATTTGATAACTTATTTATATCTTTCTTAATTTAATATTTGATTTCATTATCTAATCTAAGTTTGGTTGGTTAATCGTAGTTGGCGGATCCTTTAGGGTGCCTAATCCTTTCCCTTTAGGATAATTAGAATCCTTACCTAGAATTTTGGGTTGTGTAGACCCTAAAATGAAGTCTTTAATTGCTTTAATCACATAGTTTATAATAGGTGTCCTAATTCACTGTAGAATTAATTAGGTGGCGACTTCCTTATTAACTCAGAAGTTTTCCAATATGTTGTACGCTATTTTGACCTCGTGTTAAAATGGGGTATGACAATGGTATTCTGAGATATCAGGGTAGGTTGTGCGTTCCGAATGTTGATGGACTGCGGAAAAGGATCCTTGATGAGGCTCACACTTCGAGGTATGTTGTTCACCCGGGCTCTACTAAGATGTACCATAATCTGAAAACTTTGTATTGGTGGAATAATATGAAATGCGATGTAGCTGATTTTGTTTTCAAGTGTTTGAACTGTCAACAAATGAAGGTAGAGCATTTGAGGCTAGGAGGTACTTCCCAAGAGATAGCTCTACCTTTATGGAAATGGGAGATGATAAACATGGACTTCATTACAGGACTTTCGAAGTTCCGAAACCAGTATGACTGTAACACCCCGTAGAAAGTCGTGCGTGTGTTAGCCTCTAGTAGAGTGCACTTAGTCTTAAAAAATATGAAAATTTTTGTAAGTGTTGAAAGACTTAGACTCATTTTTAACTGATAACCTTCGGGATACAACATTTCAGTCTTCCCGACCTTCGATTCCAGATTTTCTTGTTGCATTGTGATTGGGGGAGTTAAGGGTACGTCTCTGGTGAGTTTCGAAATTTATAGACGAGCATAAGGGCATGTTTGGGGTCCCATTCCAGTGAGACCCCGCGATCTGCAGGCGTCGCTTGGCAGATCGCCCGTTCCTGGAAGGGCCCTCGCGATATAGTAGGCGACGCCTGGCCTAGAGCGGTGCTCTAAGGCAGGCGACGCCTGGTGGATCGCCCCATGCCATTTTCAATTTTCCCTCCGAGATTTTAATGGCGTTTTGGTAATTTGCCATTTCCCTATCAACTTAAACACGGGATTAAGCTCCCAAAAACCCATATCATTCATACTTTCACCTAAATTTCTTAAGAACCCTCATAAGGGTTTCAAAATAAAAATTCAAGCAGATCAAGATTCGACCGTAGGTTTCCAAAATTGATTTTATATTCAGAAACCCCATAACGCGGGCTTCAATAAGCATCCATTATCTTGCGAAACAAAGGTGCGTTGGGTTTATCCTAAAAACTACATGGGCTTAGAAATTGTTAAAGCATGTATTTTATGGGGGTTTTGAAAATTATATCATTGATATGCATTTCGAAAATGTTTAATACAACTATTGCTTTGGTCTTGTGGCCTTTACTCCTAAGATTGCTTTATATGTATACATATATGTATGAATTTTAGATTAAAGATTGTTGAGAGCATGAATTATGATCTCCCTCTCTGGCATTGCATTAAAGATTGTGGTTTGTGATTTTGAAAGATGTTTTTGTCGAAATACCCTGGCATTTGAACATGATTGGAATTGTGAGAGGGTTTTGTTGATATAAATGTGTCCTTGTGATCATGAGAAAGAATTGCATGTGTTTACATGAGAGTTGAGAAAATGATTTGTTGCATTGAATTATTGAAATGCGAGTTTCAAAACTTGTGTCTTGGATACAGAGATTTATGACAAACTAATAATGACTCAGAGATGTGACTTGCAAGTCAATGGTATGACGATACAATATGTATTTATGCCATGACAGAGTATGTTTTCAGAGACTGGATGTTTTCATAGAGTTTTAAAAAGGGGCTTAAAGAGTGTTAGGTGGTTATCCGAAGAAAGCGTGAGTTTAAGCAACTCTTAGCCTGAAACTGTATTTGCCGATATGGGTAGATTATTATTGTACGCTGGCGACGGCCGTGTGGCGTAGTAGATTCAGAGACTCCGGCCCTTGCAACACACTTGGGTTGGGGGCTTAGCTGCCGAGTTAATGGTAGTTTCCACAAAGCCCGTGGAATTTTTAGAATTGTAGGGTATACCGTCTAACGCAGAAGTAGTACAAAGAGTGTCTCAGATTTCAGATGTTGTCATAAAGTCTTTAAAATGCCCATGAGATTTCTTACTATACGATTGCTTATGAACGGTTTCAAACTGCTCTCATATATGTTTATTATAAATGATTATTTTGATTTGCTCTGCGCACCAATACTTTTGTGCTGACCCTCTCCCCCCTCCAACCATCTCAGGTTCTGAGGCTCAGTCTAGGGGTCCAGACAACAGAAGAGGTTGTGCAGAGTTTGGGGGTGAGCCTTTTATGTTTCAGAAGGCCTTATTGTGTTCAGTTGTTTTAGCATACATGGTGTTTGTAGACACCTAATTTTGTCCCTTCCCGATATCAATTTTATTCATTTTTACCTCACTTTATCATACACCCTTACTCATGTGATTATACCCCACAAAAATACACAAAAAAATAATAATAACAAACCCGCTAACAAACTTAATCCTCAATTATTCTTTTGATAACAAAATTAACCACTCCTCCTACAACACGTCACCACCCCACACCCTACCCCACTACCCACCCACGTGACCCCTCACACTATCACCTTTCATATATACATACACACATAGGGAACAGGAAACACAGATTCACACCTCATATACAACAACAATATACAAACCCACATCATCATCTCCATATTTCTCTTCTACACAATACACCATTAACCTCACCATTAACGGACAACTTCCTCACCATTCCAACAGCTTACACATCTGTCTCGCAGATCTATGCACGAAATCACATGAGTATAAGGTGAGTAAACTGAAAAATGAAGAGAGCTTTGAGGGAGTTCCAGTCAGTTTCTTTGAGATTTTTCGGCTAAGTTTTGCCGGAATCAGTTAGGTTCGTCGTTTGCTCGTTCCTATTCCAAAATCTCCATTTGTTTTCTCTCTCGTCGTTTCTTTTTTTATTTCCAGGCGAACCCAGTTGGTAAACGTCAAAAGTAACCAGAATTTGCCTCGATTCATCTTCTTTGCAGCCACTTGAGCTCACCGAAGCTCGGGTACACTGTCCTTTGGCTCTGTCGTGTATTGGAGTTTTGTGTTCGTAGTTTTGTTCGAAATTATCGATTTAGGAGGTCGAATTGAGTTTATTCTTGCTGGTTTGGAACTTGTCTGGATCGATTCACGACCCTCAGGTGAACAACAGTAACCTTACCCCTTTTTGTTCATCAGAAATCGATTTTGAGACCAGTCAACGTTGGGTACTGCATTGGATTTGGGTCAGTTAGTTCTTCGTGCTCTATTTTGGATTAGTTTTTCTCTATACCGAGTTGGATTCATCGCAATTGAGGTTTTCTATTCGAGATTCTAAGTGCGGGTCTTCTTTAATATTATTACCCACCGAAATCGATTATCGGAAGGTCCATTTTCTTTAAATCATTCTCTCTTCTTTATCGTAATTTGTTGAATTTGGCATGTTTGAAATTGGATGAGTTGGTGAATGTTTGATGTTATTCATGTGAAATTTGTATGATTATCATGCTTTAATTGTCGTTGGGTCTGTGTTGTTTATATTGGATTCTGAGTTGAAAAATTGAGTTGATAGTCAAAGCATGTGTTAATTTTTGGTTGAAAAAGGATTTCGGGGTGGGAATAATGTAGTTAAATTTTGGACCGTTGTCATTTTATTTAATTCGGATTAAGCATGAATTTGATAGAATCATTTTAAATCAAAAGCTTGATAGGAAACATAGGTCGGGTAGGCGAATTTAGGGATTGTGGATTGATGGAATATTCGATTTGTGTGATTGAATGGTTCTTGGCTATATTGCTTAGGGATCACTTGTATCATTTGGCCGGAGAATGCCCCGAAGTACTTGTATTATTTTTATCCGGGGAATGCCCCGAGGTATTTTGTATTCGGAGGACGTCCGTGATGAAGGCCCGAGGCGTCGGGTAAAGCATAGGAGTAGTTTAGGATTAGTTTAGAATAGAATAGGTTTACATTTTCGCATTTTTCATTTTTTGGGACTGTATGATGGACTGGACATTATATTTTGGATTATTTTGTTTTGTTTGCTTGAGTGATTGTTTTTGCGGGCTTTGTGTGGTTTATGTATTTGTAATATCAATTTAGCCGATACGCTCTGCCAAGCGACCGTGGTCAAACCACGGGATCGAGGGGTGCCTAACACCTTCCCCTCGATCAGCAGAATTCCTTAGTCGGAATCTCTGTTCGCAAACCAGTATTAAAGTGTCAAAATCATTTTGAAAAAGGATATCCATGGGTGACTTGGCACACTCGATTTATGCCAAGTGGCGACTGAGTTTTGATTGTTAAAAGTCTTTTTCGAAACAAATTTTCATCTTTGTCACTTTAATAATAAAAATCCTTTCGAAACCATAAAACGAATCTTTTGGATGTTGAAAAAGGGGTGTGACAACTCTGGCGACTCTGCTGGGGATTTTTTCAGAATCTGAGCTTTTTTTGGAGTCGTATCGGCTTTGTTTGGCATTACGAGTGTATAAGCATTGTTTGTGATTTTGTTTGTGTTTTCACTTTTGTGTATTTTCGTGCTCTTTGTTTACAGTATTTATCCTATGTGTTATCGCTTTTATATCTGACATCATGTGCATAACCCGAGTCATTCTTTCCGCAACAAGTCTCGGAGCGCACGTCGTGCGCACGAACTCTAGTTGAGTCACCTTTATTTTAGGGGGAGCCGTTGGATGTGTGGAATAGGTGGAAAGCTAAGCAGCCACTATCGACCATATGCTCTCCGAATAGCCTTGTTAGTGAACCCCAACGTAGGTCAGCCTTTAGGTATATTGAAGACCTAGCAAGGCCCATTTAGCCCTTTGTAGGAGACTCACATCTAAGACATCTTTACGTGCTAAATGTTACATCTTTGAGGGTAACAAGGTTATTTGACTGACTGGTTTGGGCAAAAACATGAGTTAGAAGCAAAGTGCGTAGGCAAAAAACGAAAAAGAAAAAAATTATATATAGAGAGAAAAAGTGAGTCGAAAAGAATGAATCAAAAAGAGTTTCGTAGTTTTTAGAGTTTTTTTATGGCTTTTATTTTTCACAATTCTAAAATTCAAAAGGACTTTTTTACCTTTCGCACTCATTCTCTCAAAAACATCAAAAAGATTTTCTTTTGTCTCGTTTAGACAATTCGAAAACTTCAAAAAAAAAGAATTCATTCATAGGATGTGTTTACAAAAGAAAAATGAAAAAAAAAAAAAAGAGATAGAAATTTTTTACATTCCGTATAACGAAAATACCAAAACAATTTTTCTTTCATAGTTGTTGATGTCATTTTTCTGTGAAGTATCAAAATGAAAACTCAAAAGATTTTATTAACATGGTTCATCGTCTGTCTTTGATCGTGTCTCTTATGTCAGGGTCTAGCTCATTATTTAATAATTAATTATCCAATTTGGACGAACTACGCACCCCTGATTCTCCTCTTTCGGGAGTGAGATACGTAGGCAGCCTATTGTTGGTTCGGGGATCTTATTTGAAAAATTCAAAAATATTTCTTCACTCTCCATTTAGAGTAGACGTTTCATATACGTCTTTAAAAGAAAACTACAAAAATATTTTCCTTTAATAGGTTCATGTTTCATTTTCACATGAAATTCAAAAATCGAAAACTCAAAAAGATTTTTCTTTAGTAATCACAGGTTTCATTTTGTATAGAGATTTAAACCTTAAAAAAAAATGCAAAAAGATTTTCGTCAATTCTTTTGACACTTTGTTTCAACAAAGAAAAAAGAGTTTAATTGGCCATTTTGGCAAAACTTCATGAACTACGCACACCTGATTCTCCTCTTTCGGGAGTGAGATACGTAGGTGCCCTTCTTGGGTTCGGTGATCTTTTCAAGAAAAAAAAAGAGGTTTTGATAAACTATTGAACTCTAACCATTTGCTATCTCTTGTTCAGTTAGTTTAAGGTGGTTGGTTTGTGGCATTTTGGCTGGTCCTCTATATTGCTCCAAGTCACAGAGGAAGTTATGGCCAACAAGGATACCGAGTTAGTTTGTCACTAATCAGATAGGGAGTTCGAGGAATGAGAATGTAGGAGATAATGAAGAGATTCGAAAATTAAGGCGGCAAATAATAGAAATGCATCAAGCTTGGGCTAATGGGTTGTCGCCTCCTCCAGTTCCCACTGATAATCTGGAATATCTTTCTAGCTTGCCTCCCGTGTCACATGCACAATTTTCCATTTTTGTTGATAGGCCTTAACATACATCAGGATCGACTCCGGGGCAACAATATCCAACCACTTCCAATGTTTATTTCCTTACTCCCCAATTCAAGACTACCACATACTCCGCTCCAGCTGCTGTTCATGCTTTTGCGGTGCCACCCCCACCTCCTACTTTTGATGTTTATCCACAAGTTGTGCCTCCCTACTCTACAAGAGAGACTGCATTGAATATTTTTAGTGATCAGCATTATGCTCTCGAGCTTACATTTAAGTCGACTGGTCCTTACGATTGCCCTCAACCGCCTGAATTTCCTCCTAACACTGAGAAGCCTGTTATGACAGAAGAACAAGAAGAAATAGCCAAAAAATTGAGAAGTTTGGAACTGACTATGAAAAACTTGCAAGGACTTGGGGGGTATAAAAGTGTCTCATATAAAGATTTGTGCATGTTTCCTGGTGCATATCTTCCTTTTGTTTTTAAAATGCCGAAGTTTGAGAAGTATGATGGACATGGCGATCATGTAGCACATTTGAGACACTATTGCAACCAGCTAAGGGGCGCTGGAGGGAAGGAAGAACTACTCATGGCATATTTCGGTGAGAGTCTTTCAGGTCTTTCAGAATGGTTTGTTGACCAAGACATTGACAAATGTATTAGTTGGGATGGCCTAGCTAACGAATTTGTACAACAATTTCAATACAATGTGGAGTTGATGCCTGACGAAAAATCCCTAACTAGTATAACAAAGAAGAATACTGAGAGTTTCAAGGAGTATGCGATCAGATGGCGCGAACAAGCTGCTAGAGTAAAACCACCAATGAAAGAAAGCAAAATAGTGGAGGTGTTTATTCAAGCGCAGGACGAAACATATTATCAACACTTGTTACCTGCATTAGGCAAGCCGTTCATTGAGGTCCTTAAAATTGGGGAGATGATAGAAGAGGGAATTAAGACTGGTCGCATTGTGAGTTTTACAACATTGAAAGCGACTACTCAAGTAATTCAAAAGGGTTCAGGAAGTGTTGGGGAGAAAAAGAACGAGGAAGATGCATCTGCAATTATAGTTGGGCAGCAAGAAAGGTCAAGAAGACCACGTTGTCGTCGATCTCAGGCTCAAGCTCAAGTTTATGCCCAGGCTCCACATAATCACTCCTAAAATTCATTATACTCTATTCCTCCACATCCATATCCAGTGTATAATGTACAACCACATGTTCAACCCTCATCTTACCCACAATGGCATACCCCAACGCCCCAGAGTCATCCTCTAACTCCACAAACATACCAAAACCCTTCTAAGCCAGATTTTCTATCCGAGCCAAACAATGAAATGAGGCAGAAGTCGAGAGATAGCTTCACACCAATTGGAGAGTCATATGCCAGTTTATTTCAGACATTGGTACAGGAGGGATGATCACTCCTTTCCTTGGGCACATCCTTAATCGGCGTTCAAGAAATTTTGATCCTAACGCACGATGTGCGTATCATTCTGAGGCTCAGGGTCATAGTATTGAAGTTGTCGAGATTTGAAAAGAGAAATTGAAAAGATGATTCATGATGGATCAATTATGGTGCAGAACATTGATAGTGAGGGAAGCTCTAGTCATGCTGATATGCAAACCAGCGGCTAAATTGTCAGGCTGAGCAATTGAGAATTCACCCATCTCCCTACTAGGAAGAGGTCTGGTAGTTTATTTTGTCTTTTTTTTTTTCGAATTATTTCAGGGTTGTAGTTCGAGATCTATCTTGTTTTGTCCCTTTGTCGTTTATGTTCAAACCCTTTTATCTTTCATTTTTATTAAATGGAGTGCCCTCTTTTCCTTTATGTTTTAAATTTGTGTTGTTTGTTTGTTTTCTTTACATAGTACATTTTATGTTGATTCTTCGTGATATGACATGCTAGTGAAATTTTCAGTCAGATCTTAAAATCCACTTGATCAGGAAGCATTGGATCAGAGAGTTAAAATTAGGAAAATAAAGTATCTGAGAAAATAGATAGAGTGCTGGGGCATTTGGTGACAAGTTGAGGACTTTCCTGAAAATTAAGGCACTTATTTTGAGAATCACAAGAATAACTTGGTCATCAATTGAAAGACATGTCTCAATTAGATCAAATAGTGGCCGTGTGAACAAAAAGAAAATCAGCTCCACAAAATCACGAGTCATTCAATGTGAGGAATGTGCAACAAAAGTGGAGTTGTATGCCATATAAACGCAAAAGAAATAGTGATGCACAAACTCAGTCAAAGTTAATGCTATAAAAGATGTCAAAAGATCTTCATCTTTCACTTTCATATTGCATGATATGTACTTGCATTTTCAAAGATTGATATGACGAAAGCATTTCATTCTGTTATCCAAACATCGTGTCATCCTTTATTTACCCCATTTGAGCTTTAGTCTTATTTTCTTTCATACATCTCTTTTGGAATCAATATAGTCAGCAAAGCTCGAAAGAAAAGTGTCGAGAAAAACAATAGTCAGAAAAGTTCAAAAAAAAAAAAAGAGTAGAGAGAAAAAATGTGTCAAAAAAAAGAGAAAAAAAAGAGTGTCAAGAAAAATAGAGTCAGAAAAATCCTCTAAAGAAAAAAGTCAATAAAAGAAAAAAAAAAGAATCAAAATCAAGCAAAAGAACAAGCTGCCAGAACTACGCATGACCTGATTCTCCTCTCTCGGGGGTGAGATACGTAGGCTGCCCTACTCAGGGCTCGGTCCAACCAAATAAATAATTTAGAGTCACCCAGTCAAAAGAAACTGGGGCATGAGTTAATCCTCATTGTTTGAGTCGATTCCAAAAGTTGTAAGTCCTACCCCACTTCAAGTATCGTTTAGGCCCCATGTCATCCTTTCTTTTAACATTATCTAAAAACCAAGTTACAACCAAAGAAAGACCTTCAGATCAATCTTTGAGGATATTAAGGCTGAGCATGCAAGGGATATGATGATGCATTTGGGAACTATTTATCTTCCTCAGCATACGAAATCAAGAGAGAAATAAAAATGAGAGAGTCTTATTGGTGAGAACCCTTACGGGCAACATAAGGCAATGGTAAGTTGAGAGAAATAAAAATGAGAGAGTCTTATTGGTGAAAACCCTCATGGGTACCATAAGGAGATAGTGAGCTGAGATGAAATGAAAGAATCTTGTTGGCGAAAACCCTTCAAGGCACCACTAGCCAAATGGGGTCTTAAACGCAATTGACCTAAGAAAGCAACTCAGTTTCAAGGACATTAACTCAACAACAATGGGTAAAAAGTTTGGATGAAAAGATCAAGCTGCTTAATCCAAAATGCATGGCATAATTATTAGTGTTGACTATCATTTTTAGATGAATTTTTCGTTTCTTTGTTTTAAAAGGGGGCATTCACTGTCTTTTCTTTCTTCTCTTTATTTTAATTTTATCTTTCTTGAGTCAATTATCAAAACAAAAATTGTCATTCTTTTTTTCGTTTCTTGTCTTTGAGTCAAGTCTGTGTCAAAATAAGTGAGAAAAGATTTCAAAACTGGCTACCAGCTTCTTTAATTGCACAAAGCAAGACAAAATCTAGCACATGAAAGAGACATAATTGTGAGCCCAAAAAGGGCATGCAGAAAGTTTTGTCAACAGAGAAGTCGAGGAACTCATAAAAATACCAAGGTTCAAAGGGTTTATTTGAGAAACACGACAAAGCAAAAATACTGTGTTTGTTTCAGCGTCACTCTTAATAAGCTGAGTTTGAGTCAATGATACAGCAAGTCAATGACATATGCTAATGGTTGGAAGCAAAGCTAAATGTGATGGGGCCAGGAGCAATTGCCTCAAAAGCCAAAGCCACAAACTAGCCACCATGTTTTTAAACTCAAGTTTTCTTTATATGTAATAGGAATACATGTTGCATTCATATCAAGGATTTCAAAGCCTAAACATCAAAGGCCGTAATTTCTCACCTCAACAAATGTAAGAGGCAAGGTTGCTGAACAGGTTTGATAATCAAAACCATGGTAAAACTCATAATTCAAGATCTCTAGGAGACACACTTCCTTGTTTTGGTAATTCAAGCAGCTTTGGTAAGGAGACACACTTCATTGTTTTGATAATTTAAACAACATTGATAAGGAAACACACTTCCTTGATTGGGTAATTCGAATTTCGCTTCTTAGGTAATTCAATTCCTAACTTAAGTTTTGACTCCTATAAAACGTACCTTTTAGTCGAGTCATCCCCTTTGATTCCTATAAGACGTACCTTTTAGTCGAGTCATCCCCTTTGATTCCTATAAGACATACCTTTAGTCGAGTCATTCCTATTGATTCCTATAGGACGTACTTTTTAGTCGAGTCATCCCCTTTGATTCCTATAAGACGTACCTTTTAGTCGGGTCATCCCCTTTGATTCCTATAAGACGTACCTTTTAGTCGAGTTATTCCTATTGATTCCTATAGGACGTACCTTTTAGTCGAGTCATCCCCTTTGATTCCTATAAGACGTACCTTTTAGTCGAGTCATCCCCTTTGATTCCTATAAGACGTACCTTTTAGTCGAGTCATTCCTATTGATTCCTATAGGACGTACCTTTTAGTTGAGTCATCCCCTTTGATTCCTATAAGATGTACCTTTTAGTCGAGTCATCCCCTTTGATTCCTATAAGATGTACCTTTTAGTCGAGTCATTCCTATTGATTCCTATAAGACGTACCTTTTAGTCGAGTCATCCCCTTTGATTCCTATAAGACGTACCTTTTAGTTGAGTCATTCCTATTGATTCCTATAAGACATACCTTTTAGTCGAGTCATTCCAATTAACTCATACAAAATGCATTTCTTTGTTTGGGATAATTTTTTTTCAGTTTTTATGTGATTTCAGGAGCATGCCCGAAGCACAGGGCGAATAAATGGAAAACCAAGCAACAAGGTGAAGAAATTGAAAGTTAAACAGATTGAAAAATAGCAAGTCAGGATCCCATCTACAGAACAGGGTGAAAAAAATTGAAAGCATAGAAACAAGTTGATGAAATAGCAAGTCAGGAGCCCGCCTGCAGAACAGGGTGATGAAACTCAAGTCATGAGTCCAAAAGAAGTTGTATAGATAGGATTTTTGTAATTTGAAAGCATAGAAACATAGAAACAAAATTGAAAGCATAGAAATAAGTTGATGAAATAATAAGTCAGGAACCCGCCTGCAGAACAGGGTGAAGAAATTGAAAGCATAGCAACAAGTTGATGAAATAGCAAGTCAGGAACCCGTCTGGAGAACAGGGTGATGAAACTCAAGTCAAGAGTCCAAAATAAGCTGTATAGATAGGATTTTTGTAATTTCATTTATGTTTTAACTTGTAATTTTCATTTTTGATGTAATGACAGAGCCGCGGACCGAAACCTCGATGGAACCTCACTCGACTCTCCAACTCGGTATAGTCCACTTCTCGTCAACCCTTTGAGATACTTGTGACTTAATTCCCTCGTAACTTGGGTGGGTAGGATTTCCTAAGTCAGGACTCAATTGTCCTTCTTTCTGTTTCTTCCTTTGAATAATGGTCGGGACAAAATTTTGTCTCGTAGTCTACTTCTTTATCTGAAAATACTTCGTGTTTACATTCAATGGGGTCATGATGTAGACGCCTAATTTTGTCCCTCCCCGATATCAATTTTATTTATTTTTACATCACTTTATCATACACCCTTATCCATGTGATTATACCCCACAAAAATACAAAAAAACAATAATAACAAACCCACTAACAAACTTAATCCTCAATTATTCTTTTGGTAACAAAATTAACCACTCCTCCTACAACACGTCACCACCCCACACCCTACCCCACTACCCACCCACGTGACCCCTCACACTATCACCTTTCATATATACATACACACATAGGGAACAAGAAACACACAGATTCACACCTCATATACAACAACAATATACAAACCCACATCATCATCTCCATATTTCTCTTCTACACAATACACCATTAACCTCACCATTAACGGACAACTTTCTCACCATTCCAACAGCTCACACATCTCTCTCGTAGATCTATACACGAAATCACATGTGTATAAGGTGAGTAAACTGAAAAATGAAGAGAGCTTAGAGGGAGTTTTGGTAAGTTTCTTCAAGATTTTCTGGCTAAGTTTTGCCGGAATCAGTTAGGTTCGTCGTTCGCTCGTTCCAATTCCAAAATCTCCATTTTTTTCTCTCTAGTCGTTTCTTCATTTATTTCCAGGCAAACCCGGTTGGTAAACGTCAAAAGTAACCAGAATTTTCCTCGATTCATTTTCTTTCCATCCACCTGAGCTCACCGAAGCTCAGGTACACTGTCCTTTGGCTCTGTCATGTATTGGAGTTTTGTGTTCGTAGTTCTGTTCAAAATTGTCGATTTAGGAGGTCAAATTGATTTTATTCTTGCTGGTTTGGAACTTTTCTGGATCGATTCACGACCCTCAGGTGAACAACAGTAACCTTACCCCTTTTTGTTCATCAGAAATCGGTTTTGAGACCAGTCAACGTTGGGTACTGCATTGGATTTGGGTCAGTTAGTTCTTCGTGCTCTATTTTGGATTAGTTTTTCTCTATACCGAGTTGGATTCATCGCAATCGAGGTTTTCTATTTGAGATTCCAAGTGCGGGTCTTCTTTAATATTATTACCCACCAAAATCGATTATCGAAAGGTCCATTTTCTTTAACTCATTCTCTCTTCTTTACCGTATCTTGTTGAATTGGGCATGTTTGAAATTGGATGCGTTGGTGAATGTTTGATGTTATTCACGTGAAATTTGTATGATTGTCATTCTTTAATTGTCGTTGGGTCTGTGTTGTTTATATTGGATTCTGAGTTGAAAAATTGAGTTGATAGTCAAAGCATGTGTTAATTTTTGGTTGAAAAAGGATTTCGGGGTGGGAATAAGAAGTTGTTAAAAAGTTGAATGTAGTTAAATTTTGGACCATCATCATTTTATTTAATTCGGATTAAGCATGAATTTGATAGAATCATTTTAAATCAAAAGCTTGATAGGAAACATAGGTCGGGCAGGCGAATTTAGGGATTGCGGATTGATGGAATATTCGATTTGTGTGATTGAATGGTTCTTGGCTATATTTCTTAGGGATCACTTGTATGATTTGGCCGGGGAATGGCCCGAAGTACTTGTATTATTTTTATCCGGGGAATGCCCGAGGTATTTTGTATTCGGAGGACGTCCATGATGATGGCCCGAGGCGTCGGGTAAAGCATAAGAGTAGTTTAGGATTAGTTTAGAATAGAATAGGTTTACATTTTTGCATTTTTCATTTTTTGGGACTGTATAATTGGACTGGACATTATATTTTGAATTATTTTGTTTTGTTTGCTTAAGTGATTGTTTTTGCGTGCTTTGTGTGGTTTATGTATTTGTAATGTCAATTTAGCTGATACGCTCTGCCAAGCGACCGTGGTCAAACCACGGGATCGAGGGGTGCCTAACACCTTCCCCTCGATCAACAGAATTCCTTAGTCGGAATCTCTGTTCGCAAACCAGTATTAAATAGTCAAAACTATTTTGAAAAAGGATATCCATGGGTGACTTGGCACACCCGATTTATGCCAAGTGGCGACTCTGAGTTTTGATTGTTAAAAGTCCTTTTCAAAAAAAAATTTCATCTTTGTCACTTTAATAATAAAAACTCTTTCGAAACCATAAAACGAATCTTTTGGATGTTGAAAAAGGGGTGTGACAGTATGGGTTGGCTGGGGGCCTTGTCCCAGTTTTTAGACTTATTGTTTAGATATTTAGTAGAGATTTCGCAGACAGAGTCGGAGATTTATTCAGATATTGTTGAGTTTTATTTCTAATATTTTATATTATTCAGAGTTTGACCATGTTTCCGTATTAAACTGTATTTCCGCATATCTTTATTAAATGAATATTGTGCATGATTACTAGGCTCAGAAGGGTGTTCCGGGCCTTCATTGTTTGGGATGCTCGTCACGGCTAGGGCCCCGGTTCGGGTCATGACAAACTTGGTATCAAAGCATGGTTCATGGTCCCAGGGTGTCTGGAAAATCACGTCGGGTAGAGTCTTGTTTATGGTTGTGTAATGCGCCACACTTATAAGCAGGGGGCTACTAGGCATTTACCAATGTTTCCCTTCTTTGTGATTTAGTTCGTGCTTCAGAGTCTGAACTATCCCCTAATCAATGATCTCTTATATTTCAGAAAAACAGTTATGCCTGCACGTCATATCATCGATCAGAATGCTCAGGCAGATGAGGTCCATCCCACCCATGGGATGCGGACCCGTAATAGAGCTCACACTCCAGAACCTGTCCCTACTCTGAGAGTCCCTCCAGTCCCGACCAGTCCACCTCGTGCTCCGCGGACTAATTTCAATCGTCCCCCGACTGCTCAGAGAGATATTTTGAATGCAGAATTTAGACGGTCAATTCATATATTGAAACAGTTGATAGCTAACCAGGCTCAATGATCAGAAGATGTTGGGTCTGCATCTGTTATATCTGAGGCTACTAGGGTTGGAGATTGGATATTCCTTAAAGTTTCTCCCATGAAGGGAGTTATGCGCTTCGAGAAGAAAGGTAAGCTGAGTCCTCGCTATATAGGACCATACCGGATTGTAAATAGGATAGGTGGATTTGCATAAGAGTTAGAGTTGCCTGCAAATTTGGGTTCTGTCCACCCGGTATTCCATGTATCCATGTTGAAGAAATACATATGAGATCATTCTTTAGTGCTACCTGTTGAAGAAATAAAGGTGACCAATTCCTTGTCTTATGAAGAAGAGACTGTAGCAATCCTATACCATCAAGTGAGAAAGCTAAGGATCAAAGAGATAGCCTCAGTTAAAGTGTTGTGGCGGAATCAGAAAGTTGAAGAAGCAACTAGGGAATCAGAAAATGACATGAGAGTTAGATACCCAAGCCTATTTGATCCGGTGAATGGTGAGATGGAAGGTATAATTCTTGTCTTATGTCTTCTTTTCTATATCTGAATATACTTGAAATCGTGCGTGACTGTATTCCGTGTCATCATTCGGGGACGAATGATCCCAAGGGGGGATAATGTAATGCCCCGTAAAAGTCATGCATATACTAGCTCCAACTGGTGTGGTTTTGAACTCAAAAACTTGAAAATATTCTAAGTGTTGAAAGACTTAGACTCATTTTTAACTAGTAATCTTCGGGGATTTTATTTTCGACCTTCCCGACCTCCGTTCCTTGATTTTCTTTTTGTGTTGCGATGGGTCAAGGTTGTAGTACATCTCGAAAGAGTTTCAGAATTTTTAGACGGGCTTAAGGGCGAGTTTGGATTGCCATTCCAGTAGCAACGCGCGATTAGCCCGCGTCGCCCGCTGGATCGCCTGGCCTAGAAGGAAGCCCGCGATAGAGCGGGCGACGCCTGCTAAAAAATGATGCTCTAGAGCCAATTTTTCTAGAATGGGTTAAATGTTAATTGAAACTATTTTTCTAAACTATCCATCCCATTTTTAAACCCAATTTTGCCAAAATCCTGGGCTCATTTCTTATTTTCTTCAAACAGTAGCCCATTTCTCCCTTTTCAATTAAACAAGCCCAACACTAACAATTCCGGGCCCAAGAAACAACCAACTTCAGTGGCCCATTCCCCTTCATTTTTTCCAATCAGCAATACCAGCCCCCAAATTGGCCCAATACTCTTAAGAACCCGGTCCAAACCCCCTTATCTTCTCAACAACACCCACTCTCAAACCCTTAGCCACAAACAATCTCAACCAAATGACCCACTCCCCAACAACGGTGAAACCCAATCCCTTCAACTCCAAATACCCGATTATCCTTCAGCCCTTCTCCTCACAAAATGCTCAAACAACGGCGAGCAACATCGATTATCAGAGAACAACAGCAACAATTGAAAAATCGACCCCAAATTCATCGACCCAAGCTCGACCCATTTTCAACCCGAAAAAAACCCAAATACATCCTTTCACCATTAATTCGTACGGATTGCGTGACCCCCACATGAATGCGTACGTCGAGGAGTTTCAAACCTTCTAGAATAGTGTTGAGGTATCCTCCAACGTTCAATTCTATGAATTTCAGGATAGGGGTACGAATCTGGTACATATTTGGGTGTTTTTTAGTAGTTGGAAGGGGGGATTCATTTTTTCCAATGGTGATTGATCCACCTATTTAGGAATCATCCAAGAATTTGGTCCAAAGGGGTACAATCTGTTAGGGGTAGCCTGATCCGAGTGAAATTTTGAATTACTCCCCTTTCGAAACACCTAGATTCTCCCCAAATTTGGAGCCCTATATAAACACTGATCAGGTCACTGTGAGGGGGAGGTTTTTTTGTCTTGAATCTAGGGTTCTAAGAGGGAAAGAATTGGAGGGTCTAGAAATTGTGTTTAGAAAAAGCTTTGGGAACTCGAATTCTGTTTCGAAATTTAGGTCGAAAATCGTAGTTAAAAATCTGGGTGGTCTCTTTCTTTTCTTCAAAGAGGATTTTGAGGGAGTTTTGTTCTTACTTCTTTTGTCTTGGTGTCCGAAAGATTGAGGGATGATCTCTGGTGGTTGAGACACTGCTGATAGCTCGTTTGTTCCTATTTTGCTGCTCCCCGAACAGGTAATGTTCTTTCCATTCAGTTCTTAAATATTTCAGCTTTATCTCACTATTATATGGTGACAATTGACATTTTGGTATGCTGAGATGTTCACTGTTTTCTTTGCAATGTTCTAAACACATTCATTTCTTGTTGGTTGTAAGTTGCTATAGCTAAAAGAAAATGCATTCCCTTTGCATGTTCAAGTTAATTTTCCTCCCTAGTGTAGTTACTGTTAGAGTATGAGGCATTAAATTATTTTTCCGTCATCTTACCTGTGTCATGATTATTTTGATGATGGACGTTAAGTTTGTGCTTTGATGAACGTTGCGCAAATTTGCCCAGAATTTGCTCTATTCAAAGTTATTTGACCCTCTCTAGAGATGCTATTATTCATACTCTATTGATACTTAATTGCTCAGAATGGTTATTATAGAATTATGTAAATCTTATATCTCTTGGTTATTACGGAATGATGTAAATTTTATGTCTTTTTTGAGTGATATTTTGCAAAACTTGTTTCGAGTTCTACGCACATTTTCGCATCGTTCGTCTCATCGTTTCTTGGTTAAAAGAGGACTCTTCACTTTGTTTTCCCTAACTTACAATGTCAAGAAGAAAACACTGGAATTTACCTTTCAGGTGTCAAATCCTTACTTTTTGTCTTTAATGTCTGCAAGTATCATGTTATGAAAATGCCCTTATCTTTCTTTTGATACAAATAATACAGGATCTTAGTTTCCATAAAGCTGACTGTTCCCATCGTTGATTAGCTTTCTTTTTTTTGGGTCCCAACTTAAGTCAGTGAATTGATTTGCCTCATATATTCGTTGAATAATATGGTTTAATTCTTTTCTGAAAATTTTATGGTTATATTGGTACCATACGTGATCAAAAGTAGCGGAGACTTGGTCAATTAAGCTCCTTAACATTGCTTTGAAATAATGTGGAGATTGTAGTGTGTGGATCTATTTGTGTGAGTGTTATGATTGACACATTATTTAACTAATTGACTTGATTGCAAGCCATACTTTTCATAATCTTGAGATTGATGTATTTAGACATTTTTTACAGTCCACATGTTTATAGGTAGCAAGTGAATCACTGTTTTCCTTTGCCTAAAATGTTGTATTTTTTGTTGAATAATTTATCTATAAATGTAAGGACTCTTGAGAACATACATTAATTCATTCACCTTTTCTTTGCATGAACCCACTTGGGAGTCCCATTGGACTCTCAGATTATGAATTGGGCCATTGAGGCCCACCCCCTTTAGAAGACTTTGAATGCTGATTATAAAGAACAAGTAAGAGGAGTCGAAAGAAGAAGGAGGGGTCGAAATCCCACATTCGAAGCGGCTAAGAGACAAAAGTCTCATTTGTTATTTTATTTTATTTTAGTTAATCATTGTTGTCCTTGTTTATTTTTATTCATTTATTTATTCCTTTATTCATTAGGGGCCTCGAAGCCAAAGTTGTAAATTTAATGCAGGTGGAGCGAGACTCGAGCAAAAGGCTCGAAAACTAGACTAAGATAGGTGAAATGGGTTGAAAACCTAACTAGATTAGGACAGGGCCGGTGGTTTGGGCTTGAAAGCCTAAATCACTACTTCCCCACTTTTCTCCCCTTTTCCTTTCATTTACTTATTTACATATTTCTTTGCGAACTTAGTTAAAATCCCTAACTAAGTCACCTAAAAACTGGTTTTGCATGAACACTAAAATATCACTAAAATTGCTTTTCTTTGTAGAAATAAACTTTTTCCAAAGTTAGTCAAAGACGATTTTCAAACAGTCCAGATAACCGCAAGTTAGCAGACGTTTTAGGTGCCTAACACCTTTCTAAAACGTTAATAGGAACCACTTACTCAGAATCTCTTAACTTAAACGATTTTTCTATTTTAGATCGTTTAAAGTTTTTTATAAAGGTTTCTTAATTCCTTTTCAAAATTAAGTGGCGACTCTTTCAAAAATAAAAAATTTCCGCAAAATAGAAATGGCGACTCTGCTGATTTTTGACTAGGTTCTAACCAAATGTTTGATTTCGTCTTTTGATTAATTGTTTATGTATTTATGTGTTTCGATTCTGTAGAATTTAAATATCGCATCTCATGGCATATTCCTACATTATTTAAACTGTTTTGGGGTTTCGTGGGTATCCCGGCCCCTATTGATTAATTCCAAAAATGTGTTGGAAATACAAAAAATTTATTAGCACGCGAGTCGTCTGATGGTTGTTTGTAGTTTCAAACTCAAGTTGTCCGCTTGAGAACCAGTGTTCAAACCCACTCTAGATACCTAGGATAGAGCGAAACCAAATTTCCAGCCATTGTGTCACATAAATTGCCGATAAATTCTGGGTTTGATCCAGTCAAGCAAAAAATGAGAAAATTCAAGCCAAATTTAAGTCTAAAGATCAAGGAAGAAGTGACAAAACAAATCCAGTCTAAGGTTGTCGAGGTCACAAAATATCCGACATGGTTGGCTAACATCGTCCCTGTGCCAAAGAAGGATGGAAAGATTCAAATTTGTGTTGACAATAGAGACTTGAACAGAGCCAGTCCTAAAGATAATTTTCCGTTGCCCAACATCCACATTCTCATCGATAACTGTGCAAAACATAAAATGCAGTCATTCGTTGATTGTTTCGCCGGCTATCATCAGATACTGATGGATGAGGAAGATGCAGAAAAAATGGTTTTTATTATGCCCTGGGGTGTTTATAATTACAGGGTAATGCCGTTTGGTCTCAAGAACACAGGTGCAACATATATGAGGGCCATGACGATGATTTTCCATGATATGATCCATAAGGAGATTGAGGTGTACGTGGATGATGTAACTATCAAATACCGCGGGAGTTCGGATCATCTAACTCATCTGGAGAAATTCTTCAACAGATTAAGAAGGTACAGTTTGAAGATAAATCCTGCTAAGTGTGCTTTTGGTGTGCCATCAGGGAAGTTGCTAGGGTTCATAGCCAGCAGAAGAAGGATTAAGCTAGACCCATCCAAAATCAAGACAATTCAAGACTAGCCCCCGCCGAGGACCAAGAAAAAAGTTATGAGTTTCCTGGGTCATCTGAATTACATTAGCAGATTCATCACTCAATCAATAGTCATATGCGAGCCAATTCTGAAGATTTTGAATAAAAATGCACTCAATGAGTGGATAGAAGAATGTCCGAGAGATTTTGATCGCATCAAGGAATACTTGTCTGCACCACCGGTTTTGGTCCCACCAAGAGAAGGAATTCCATTATTACTTTACCTGTCAGTCTTAGAAAATGCTTTCGGATGCGTCCTCGGGCAACATGATGAGACCGGCAGGAAAGAAAAAGCCATTTACTACTTGAGTAAAAAGTTCACACCATATGAAGCCCATTACACTCCTATAGAAAGGACATGTTGTGCTTTGACTTGGACGTCACAAAAGTTGAGGCATTATCTGTCGTCCCACACAACTTACCTCATCTCGAGAATGGATCTATTGAAGTATATATTCCAGAAGGCCATGCCTACAGGAAAGCTAGCCAAGTGCCAAATGTTGCTGAGTGAGTTTGACATTGTGTACGTAACCCAAAAGGCAATCAAGGGGCAAGACTTATCAGATCATTTGGCTGAAAACCCAGTTGATGAGGAATACGAGCCACTTCAGACATACTTTCCAATGAGGAAGTTTTGTTCGTAGGAGAAGATATCATGGAAATCTATCCCAGATGGAGGCTATTTTTGATGGGGCGGTCAACTTCAAAGGTTCAGGAATTGGAGTAGTTTTGGTGTCAGAAATGGGCCAGCATTATCCGGTAACTGCTAAGTTACGTTTTCTATGCACCAACAATATTGCTAAATATGAAGCTTACATCCTGGGGCTCAAATTGGCACTTGATATGGGTGTTCGTGAATTGCTAGCCATCGGAGATTCAGATTTACTGATTCACCAGGTACAGGGAGAATGGGCGGTAAAAAACTCCAAGATTACTCCTTATATGGAGCTGGTGCAAGAATTATGTGGAAGATTTAAGGATGTTGATTTCAGACATATTCCACGGACACAAAACGAGTTTGCTGATGCTTTGGCCAAGATATCTTCCATAATTCAACACCCGGATCAGAGTTACATCGATCCTTTGGAAATAAGCCTGAAGGACCAACCCGCGCATTGCATACACGTGGAAGAGGAGCCTGATGGAACGCCTTGGTACTATGACATTAAGAGGTATTTAGAATCTGGAATATATCCTGAAGAGGCTAGTAATAACCAAAAGAAGACAATCTGGCGTTTGGCAAAGAATTACTTTCCAAGTGGAGAAATTTGTTTTAGGAGGACTCCTGATTTGGGATTCCTAAGATGTGTTGATGCGGCGGAAGCCAATAAGTTGATAAACGAGGTACACGCTGGAGTTTATGGGGCCCAAATGAATGGGTTTTTCCTTGCCAGAAAGATCCTGAGAACTGGTTACTTCTGGATGACTATGGAAAATGATTGTAGTAAGTTTGTGCAGAGATGTTCAAAATGACAAATACATGGAGATCTGATTCGAATGCCTCCACACGAGCTTCACGCAATGAATTCTCCTTGGCCTTTCGTAGCTTGGGGAATGGATGTCATCGGACCAATAGAGCCACTAGCATCGAATGGGTATAGATTTATTTTGGTTGCCATTGATTATTTCACTAAGTGGGTCAAAGATGCTTAGTACAGAGCCATCACTAAGAAAGTGGTTGCAGATTTTGTCAGGAATAACTTGATTTGCCGATTCGGAGTGTCGGAATCGATTATTACTGATAATGGGGCAAACCTGAATAGTTACTTGATGAAAGAAATTTGTGATCAGTTCAAGATTATGCATCGCAACTCGACAGCGTACCGTCCCCAAATGAATGGGGCCGTAGAAGTTGCTAACAAGAATATCAATAAGATCTTGAGAAAGATGGTTGAAAATGATAGGTCATGGCATGAGATGTTACCTTATGGCTTGCTAGGGTATCGAACAATAGTTCGAACCTCCATAGGAGCAACTCCCTATTTACTAGTTTATGGGAATGAAGTTGTGATACCCGCTGTGGTCAAAATACCTTTCCTAAGGATTATTCAGGAAGCTGGATTGAGTAACGAAGAATGGGTCCGTGCTCGCTATGAACAATTCATGTTAATTGATGAAAAGAGAATGATCGTTGTATGCCATGGTCAGCTGTATCAACACAGGATGGTTTGTGCCTTTAACAAGAAGGTAAGAACTCGAGCATTTGAAGTGGGGCAACTGGTTCTCAAATGAATATTCCCTCACCAAGAGGATTACAAGGGCAAGTTCGCTCCAAACTGGCAAGGGCCATACATAGTTCGTAAGGTGCTACCTGGAGGAGCTCTGATTTTGTTTGAGATGGATGGTACAGAGTGGACCAAACAAATCAATTCTGATGCGGTAAAGAGATATTATGTTTGAATGACGTTCTAGTTTTTGTGTTTTCTTAGTTTGTTTGTAATCACCTTTGTAATAATGTTGTTTGCTAGTGTGTAACTGCCTAGAACCCTTTCCCTTTATGTACGAACTATGTTTGACCTGAATTCCCAGGAAAGGGATACGTAGGCGGCCTATGTCAGCTTTGGTCAACCCCTTAGGATAATTTGTCGTTTCTCTTTATGTACGAACTACATTTGACCTGAATTCCCAAGAAAGGGATACGTAGGCGGCCTATGTCGGCTTCGTTCAACCCCTTAGGATAATTTATCGTTTCTCTTTATGTATGAACTACGTGATGACCTGAATTCCCAACAAAAAGGATACATAAGCGCCCTATGTCGGCTTCGGTCAACCCATTAGATTTTTCTATATATATCCCTAGCGTAGGCCTGAACTACGTTTGACCTGATTCCTACTTCAACGGGATACGTAGGCGCCCCAACAGCTCAGTCATATAATGTAACGCTCCGTAAAAGTCATGCATGTATTAGACTGTAAATCTGAGCTTTAGACTTAAGTTTTAAAATTTTTCTAAGTGTTGAAATGACTTAGACTCATTCTTAGCTGGCAACCTTCGGGATACAACTTCTCTACCTTCCCGACCTTTATTTTTACATTTTCAAGTTGCGTTACGATCGTACAATCTCATAGTACATCTCAGATAAGTTTTGGAATTTTTCGGAATGCATAAGGCTGCGTTTGGATTTCAAAACAGTAGCAAAACTCATAGCCTATTGCCCAGTTTTTTCAGCATTTCAGGGTCAACTTCAAACGATCATAACTCCCTGTATATAATGAACCGTGTGAGATATAATATATCAAACGAAAGATATTTGAGTCCTCGTTCAAATGCAGTTGGTTTCATCCAATGTTAATAAAGGAGTAAAAAGTTATAATTGATTTACTCCAACCTATCAAACTGTCAACTGAGGGACAGATTTGACCTTAATTGTTCCTTAGGGGTATTTTGGTCATCCTCCACCCCTATATATACCACCAACACGGGATTTAATCCCTCAAACACCATAATACACATGCTTTCCTCAAAATTGCTCAAGAATTCTCCTTAGGGTTTCAAAATAAAAACCCAAATAGTTCAAGATTCGACCGTAAGTTTTCAAAGATAATTACATATTCGGAATCACCAATCCGCAAGCTTCAAGAAACATCTATTATCCTTGGAAATAGAGGTACGCGGGGTTTTCTCTAAAATCTCATGGGCATAGAAATCATGTTTTAAGTATCGGGTTTTCGAATTCATGTGCATACTCATGTTTTAGAAGCTTTAATGATATTGTTTTGGCCTTTTGACTTTCCCCCAAAGTGGTTTGAAAATTATATATATATGTATATATGTGTTTGTCCTGAAATATATGAATTTAAAGAATGATTTTCATGGAACCCCTCTCTTAATGTAAATTCTTCCATGTTTCACGTAATATAAATTGTTTTGAAAGGCATCTTGAAGAAAAGAAATTATGATATGAAGTGCTTTGACTTTTGCTATGTTTGGAATACGATTCTTGAACACGAAAGAGAGGGTTGTGAATGTTGAATATGCATGTAATGAAAGAATGCATGGTTTTGCCAAAATGGACATGACCACCATATGTTTGATGAAATTTCTGCATGAATTGAACTTTAAGTTCGGAATATGAAATCCTTTACATCAGTTGCATGTTTTGGGTGGTCTAAACTATGTTTTGAATGAAAGCTTTTGCTTAGTACCTTATGGCTCAGAAAAAAATCATGACTTGCAAGGTCTTGGTATGACGATACCAATTCAGACTAATACCATATCAGACTCAGACTAATAGACATTTCAGACTTTCATGATTTTGAAATTTCAGAATGATGCATGTTCAGAAAAGGTTAAAAATGGGCATACAGAGATGTTAGGTGTTTCCCCAAAGAGGGCTTGAGTTCAAGCGACTCATTGCCTAAAACCGTGGTTTGCCGACCCGGGTATATTATTATGCGCTGACTTAAATGTCCCGTGGCGTATCAGACTCAGAGACTCCAACCCTTGCGGCACACTTGGGTTGGGAGCTTCCCCGCCGAGTCAATGGCGGATTCCATACAGCCCGTGGAATATTCAGACTTGTAGGGGAACACCACCTAACTCAGAAGTAAAACACAGATCATGATTTGAAATGAACAGACAGGTTGCATGTTTTCAGAAAGTGCCCATGTATTTTTCGGAAACAGTTTTATACATGATGTCTTGATGAAAAATTGCTTTCACTTAATATATATATATATGTATATATATATATATATATGTATGTTCCATTATAATATTTTTGGATTGCTTCGCGTGCCAGTACTTTTGTGCTGACCCCCTCCCCTCCTTCCAGGTTCTGAGGCACAGTCTAGGGGTCCAGCTACTCAGTAGATATTCTCGGATTTGCAGACTTGATCTCATAGTGGTGAGCCTTCTATTATTCGGAAGGCCTAATTATGTCAGACATTATCTTATTTATTATATTTTTGGTTCACTGGGGGCCTTGTCCTAGTTTCTTTTCAGACGGATGTTTGTGTTCTTAGTAGAGATTTTCGCAGACTGATGTCAGATAGTATTATTCAGAAATATTGCAGGACTTGACCGTGTTTTCCGTACTCAGTTTAAATTCCGCATTTTATTATGATTATGAATGTTGTGCATGATAACCAGACAGAGAATGGGTGTTCCGGGCCTTCATGGTTCAGGATGCTCGTCACGGCTAGGGCCTAGGCTCGGGTCGTGACATATAACCCTAGGAAATGGAAACTGTGGCAGAATTTTCAAGAAGGAATCTCAAAAATTCACAAGAGAAGATCGACATCCAACAAAGAGAATGAAGATCAGCAAAGACTTCAGATTCACTCAGATTGGTATTATCTCAAACAAGTTTAAACTAGGGAAGAAATTTTGAGGATGACCTCAAAATTTCTACTAAATGCCGAAACATATTCCAAATTCTCCAGCACCAGAGGCTAAAGCTTTGGAAACAACCAATTGTAACAAAGTTTGGGTAGACTCAACTTTTGGCTATGATAGAACTACTTGAAGAAACCCTCCAACAATAATCATGAGTTTTGGAAACCATCCGTCTGATATAGTCAGAACTGCGAGGAAGACGTTCATTGAGCTAGTACATGACATGACTAGCAGAAATTTTCTAAAATTTTACAGAAGTTTTCAAAATTATTTTCAAAAATTTAAGACTATTTTCAAAAATCTTACGACTCACTTACTTAGTACTTGCCTAGACATCATTTGGGATAGAGTGTCAGGGTGGAAGTTTTAATATAGTAGAATGCCCAAGAGATGGCAAGGAGAAAATCAAGGATCGAAGAAGGTCAACATGGAGTAATTTCATTATGATTCAGAAATATTGCAGGACTTGACCGTGTTTTCCTTACTCAGTTTAAATTCCGCATTTTATTATGATTATGAATGTTGTGCATGATAACCAGATAGAGAATGGGTGTTCCGAGCCTTCATGGTTCGGGATGCTCGTCACGGCTAGGGCCTAGGCTTGGGTCGTGACAAACTTGGTATCAGAGCACGGTTCATAGTCCCAGGGTGTCTGCGAAATCGCGTCGAGTAGAGTTCTGTTTATGGGTGTGTAGCACGCCACACTTATAAACAGGAGTCTACAAGACGTTTAGGAATGTCTCTCTTTCTTCATGTTCTAGTTGGTGAAACAGAGTCAGAATGTTCCTCCTTCATACTCTAATTCGTGCTATGGTGACGTCTATACGAAAGTAAAATCATCCCAAATTCTTTCCTTACTCTGATGTTCTTAGACCCATCACATTTCTGGGGTAAATCAAGTGCAGAAATTTAGAGTCTAAATGGTATTGTCCCTTCGGATCGCGTCATATAAGATCTTAAAATTGTGCAAGGACTTGAAAAGAGTCCGTTATTGCTTCAGAGTGTATGGATTCTAGTGTGAACCTTGATCTTGACGAAATCGTGCTTTTTAGCCTTCTGTATTGAGTATATTCGGCCCTTTTCAGAAATTTATGTTGCAGATGTTATGCTTAAGGGAAAAGATGTGTAGTAGAAGTGTTGGAATTGTATTTCCACCCAAATAGTAGTATAAGTTAAAGTGTCGGTGTCATGACCTATTGGTAGCAAGTAGCGTGTGTGGATTGTAAGATAATCTGTGGGGGAAATATTTGACTCAGATTTTTTTTTTATCTATACAAAGTAAGATGTGTATTCTCAGATTATGGAATGTTGTGTGACAAGTTTCTATCTCTTAAAAATATTTTATCATCCTGTTGGTGAAACTAAAAGGTCTAGTGAAGCCGTGTGGGGCTCTTTCGATTCACTAGCATAGTTGCCTTGTCATTCTTCTTATTTTCTTGTTCAAACTACAAAAAAAACAAAGTCTAGTGAAGCCGTGTGAGGCCTATTTCGATTCACTAGCAATTTGTCATTCAACATGTGGTTCTTGTGTTGGTTGAATATATGTATAGCTGAATCTTTTTGCATGAGATAGAGTTGGTAATGAAGCGATTCGTCCTTGTGTGTTAGTTTATTAGTAGAAGACAGAGAAGGAGTTATTAGGCGAGGTGAATTGTCCTTGCTTGAAGTATGAAAACGGCCAGATTAGCCAGTAGGTTATAAGTATAGACTCATGGTTGTTGTGGATTTTGAAGGTAGTGTAAATGTACGCTTGGGTAAGTAATTGTGATGTGAGAAAGAAGTATAAGTAGATACGATTGTACGGGGTTATAATATAAGGATAAGGTTGACCATGTCTATTATGAGGCTTTAACCCCCTTGACCCTCTTTTCATTGGTAGTTGTAAACTAGTGCTACTTGTGAGAAGGTATGTAGTAGATTTTTGAGATATTTGGGTAGAATATCCCAATTTGATGGATTAGTATATTTATATTATGTTGCACTCTTCATTGGTGGTAAATGATTGATACTAAACTATAGGCTTGAATTTAAATGGTGTGATGGTAAATAGTGGCACGAGTTTGATGATGCATGTTTTATGGGATTAAATTAGTAGGCTTGATGTGCTGAAATAGTACATGCTAATGGATTATGATAAGGAAAACCGTTAGGTCATGATCGATTATTGTGGTTATGAAGTTCTAGTGCACTAGTGTTTCGTGATGTTTATTTCATAGTTTCCAAGTGAAAATTTCGTGTAAGGTTGGGTTGTAAATCATGCATAGCACTAGATATTAAGTTTGAACAGTTGATGTCCATGAAGGTGGATGTGAAGATTTCTTGGTTAATGAATACTAGTTGTATAGAAGTGATCTAATAGACTTAAACGGTGCATGCAATAGAGTAAGTTTATTTGATTCGTAGTGGTGTATGATATTGCATGTATGATGTAGAAGTATGCCTAAGGTGACATGAGGTTGTGGCATTTTTCTAAGGCTATTACTTGTTGTGCGTGGCTAGTGGTACCATTGAATTGTTAAGTGGGGAAAGACTAGTTAGATGGTACATGGTGATCTAAATAGCCATGTTAAGGTGTTTTGATTGATAGTGTTGGGCCTTTTGCGGTGATCTTGATTCTCATAGTAGAGGGATATAAATTTGGAGTCGCAATAGTGGTATTCTCTATCGAAAGAGATATGGTTCATCAAAGGCTTGGTGATATCCATGTTAAGTGTTAGCATCTAAGCTTGACTTTTGAAGGTTAAACCGATAGAATAAGTGTGCAAGCATTATACTATGACTATTGGTGGCTAGAGAAAGATAGAGTGTATCCCGGACGGTAGTCATTCGGGCTAAGTTCTATGATATGCATGTATTGTTATTTTTTTTTCAGACCCTAGAGTGTAGTAAGTGTAGTTCAGTTAGAATATGGTAAAGGATCTCCCAAACTCTAGATGATGACTTGGAGCTAAGGGGGAGATGACAGAACGAATGATCAAGTAAGGCTCTCAGATTCTAGTAGTGATGCAGTATGATTTAGAACGTTAGAAAGTGAGGGTGAGACTCAAGCCATTCTTATCTTAGTATTTTTCAGTGATCCCAATGCCTACTCAAGCTTTACGTTTCAGTTCCGTGATCATAGTTCGTGATTCCTGTATATGATAGAGAGTCACGTACTCTTCCAGTTCCAAGATAATGAGTTCTAGTTCATTCAAGTAGTCGGAATTACATTCCTTATGTTAGGAACTCTAGTTGAGGTCATGCAACTCATAACGCATGTACTCACTCTTTATAATGTGTTCAGTCCCATATAAAAATCTTCTCATGCTTCAGGGTCTTATGTTTTAACCTTTTAGTGTCCTCCCTATGCAATGATAGTGGTGATGAAGTAAATGTTCTTATTGATGGAAGATCATAGTACGTTTGTTTAGATAAGGCCATAAGTACGAAGTGAGATTTGGGGCCAATCTTTGATACATGTGATGTTTAGTGGAAAAGTTTGTGTGTGTATGTTTTTAGGATAGTGCGTGGGAGTTATATTGATAATAGTTTAGAAACTATGTCAAGTATGTATTTATGGGTGTTTGCCTTGAAGTTAACATGTGGTTATAAATTAGGCTTGAATGACGTTTTGGGATTGTAGTGGAAGGTTGCAATATGCATTATCGACTTCATATTAATAGTTCAGAGTAGTCATTAAAGTGGTAAGGCATGTTATGCTTAGAATGTGATCTTTAAAAAGAGGTATAGAAGGTGGCATCATATGGTTTAGAATAATAGTGTGGTGTAGCATGTTGTATTTTTGTGACTTAGAGTTAGGCTTGATCGCGGGGTAAGGATTAAGCTATTTTAGACATTAGTAGAAAAATTTGTCAATGCTCATATGAGAAATTTAAGCTGAATTGAATGAATATCATATTTATAGGGAATAGTATAGTTAAGGGATATTCGGGAAGTGCGCTAAGCCTGAAAGTATGAAGTCGTATTGCCAAAGGTCTGAAAATTCTATCCAAATTTAGGAGTTATATGTCTATATTTCAGACTGCAGAGTAGAGTTAATGTTGTGATTTCCTCAGTTGGATGTCTTGTGTAATCCACACCCAAGATTCGTGGCTCCCTATTACTTTAGAACTTCTTTAGAGAGAGTGTTGAAGAGATACTCCAGTTAAGTATGAAAGTCCAGTATAATTCAATCTGTATAGTCAGTAAGTCAGTTTAACAGGCAGATTTGCATGACTTGTTTTCTCGTCTTTTCATTTATTCATGCTACCCGAAATCTCAGACATGTTACTATTCCAAGATAGAGTATACCAGTAGTTGCGAGTATAGCTCAGTTCATATGTCATGCATTAGATTCAGATTCCAGATGTTCAGTTATGATTCAATTTGTAGGTGCCTAGTGCATCGCCTCAATTTTTTTTTTCCGAGTATCTTAATGAATTGAGCATTCATAGAGGGACATAGTGTCCCAAGGGGGAGATACCTCATTCAGTTGCATGTATAGATTCTTATTACAAGACTCGCACCAGTTATCTTTGCGTAATCAGTCATACATTCATACGTTAGTCCAGTCAGATATGCGTGCATTAAAAATGCATGTTCAATAGAAAAAGTTCAGCTTATCAGTGTATTTAGTCCTGCGTTCATGAGAACAACTCAAGGACAGATCCATGCATCATATATGCATGTTCATTATGAGAATCCAGCTTATGAATAGCTTTAGTCGTGTATTCCATGCATCAGATATGCGTGTCCGATATAAGAATTCAAAATATCAGTAGTTCCTGCCATATGGTCATGTTTCAAATCAGTGTATTCTATATTAGAGAATATGTCGTGTCCGTGTTATCCTATATCTTTAAGGCTTCAACAAGTTCCTACCCGTCATTCGAGGACGAATGATCCCAAGGGGGAGATAATGTAACGCCCCGTAAAAGTCATGCATGTATTAGACTGTAAATCTGAGCTTTAGACTTAAGTTTTAAAATTTTTCTAAGTGTTGAAATGACTTAGACTCATTCTTAGCTGGCAACCTTCGGGATACAACTTCTTGACCTTCCCGACCTTTATTTTTACATTTTCAAGTTGCGTTACGATCATACAATCTCATAGTACATCTCAGATAAGTTTTGGAATTTTTCGGAATGCATAAGGCTGCGTTTGGATTTCAAAACAGTAGCAAAACTCATAGCCTATTGCCCAGTTTTTTCAGCATTTTAGGGTCAACTTCAAACGATCATAACTCCCTGTATATAATGAACTGTGTGAGATATAATATATCAAACGAAAGATATTTGAGTCCTCTCTCAAATGCAGTTGGTTTCATCCAATTTTAATATAGGAGGAAAAAGTTATAATTGATTTACTCCAGCCTATCAAACTGTCAACTGAGGGACAGATTTGACCAACACGGGATTTAATCCCTCAAACACCATAATACACATGCTTTCCTCAAAATTGCTCAAGAATTCTCCTTAGGGTTTCAAAATAAAAACCCAAATAGTTCAAGATTCGACCGTAAGTTTTCAAAGATAATTACATATTCGGAATCACCAATCCGCAAGCTTCAAGAAACATCTATTATCCTTGGAAATAGAGGTACGCGGGGTTTTCCCTAAAATATCATGGGCATAGAAATCATGTTTTAAGTATCGGGTTTTCGAATTCATGTGCATACTCATGTTTTAGAAGCTTTAATGATATTGTTTTGGCCTTTTGACTTTCCCCCAAAGTGGTTTGAAAATTATATATATATGTATATATGTGTTTGTCCTGAAATATATGAATTTAAAGAATGATTTTCATGGAACCCCTCTCTTAATGTAAATTCTTCCATGTTTCACGTAATATAAATTGTTTTGAAAGGCATCTTGAAGAAAAGAAATTATGATATGAAGTGCTTTGACTTTTGCTATGTTTGGAATACGATTCTTGAACACGAAAGAGAGGGTTGTGAATGTTGAATATGCATGTAATGAAAGAATGCATGGTTTTGCCAAAATGGACATGACCACCATATGTTTGATGAAATTTCTGCATGAATTGAACTTTAAGTTCGGAATATGAAATCTTTTACATCAGTTGCATGTTTTGGGTGGTCTAAACTATGTTTTGAATGAAAGCTTTTGCTTAGTACCTTATGGCTCAGAAAAAAATCATGACTTGCAAGGTCTTGGTATGACGATACCAATTCAGACTAATGCCATATCAGACTCAGACTAACAGACATTTCAGACATTCATGATTTTGAAATTTCAGAATGATGCATGTTCAGAAAAGGTTAAAAATGGGCATACAGAGATGTTAGGTGTTTCCCCGAAGAGGGCTTGAGTTCAAGCGACTCATTGCCTAAAACCGTGGTTTGCCGACCCGGGTATATTATTATGCGATGACTTAAATGTCCCGTGGCGTATCAGACTCAGAGACTCCAACCCTTGCGGCACACTTGGGTTGGGGGCTTCCCCGCCAAGTCAATGGCGGATTCCATACAGCCCGTGGAATATTCAGACTTGTAGGGGAACACCACCTAACTCAGAAGTAAAACACAGATCATGATTTGAAATGAACAGACAGGTTGCATGTTTTCAGAAAGTGCCCATGTATTTTTCGGAAACAGTTTTATACATGATGTCTTGATGAAAAATTGCTTTCACTTAATATATATATATATATATGTATATATATATATATATGTATGTTCCATTATAGTATTTTTGGATTGCTTCGCGTGCCAGTACTTTTGTGCTGACCCCCTCCCCTCCTTCCAGGTTCTGAGGCACAGTCTAGGGGTCCAGCTACTCAGTAGATATTCTCGGATTTGCAGACTTGATCTCATAGTGGTGAGCCTTCTATTATTCGAAAGTCCTAATTATGTCAGGCATTATCTTATTTATTATATTTTTGGTTCACTGGGGGCCTTGTCCTAGTTTCTTTTCAGACGGATGTTTGTGTTCTTAGTAGAGATTTTCGCAGACTGATGTCAGATAGTATTATTTAGAAATATTGCAGGACTTGACCGTGTTTTCCGTACTCAGTTTAAATTCCGCATTTTATTATGATTATGAATGTTGTGCATGATAACCAGACAGAGAATGGGTGTTCTGGGCCTTCATGGTTTGGGATGCTCGTCACGGCTAGGGCCTAGGCTCGGGTCGTGACATATAACCCTAGGAAATGGAAACTGAGGCAGAATTTTCAAGAAGGAATCTCAAAAATTCACAAGAGAAGATCGACATCCAACAAAGAGAATGAAGATCAGCAAAGACTTCAGATCCACTCAGATTGGTATTATCTCAAACAAGTTTAAACTAGGGTAGAAATTTTGAGGTACCTCAAAATTTCTACCAAATGCCGAAACATATTCCAAATTCTCCAGCACCAGAGGCTAAAGCTTTGGAAACCACTAATTGTAACAAAGTCTGGGTAGACTCAACTTTTTGCTATGATAGAACTACTTGAAGAAACCCTCCAACAATAATCATGAGTTTTGAAAACCATCCGTCTGATATAGTCAAAACTGGGAGGAAGACGTTCATTGAGCTAGTACATGACATGACTAGCAGAAATTTTCTAAAATTTTACAGAAGTTTTCAAAATTATTTTCAAAAATTTAAGACTATTTTCAAAAATCTTACGACTCACTTACTTAGTACTTGCCTAGACATCATTTGGGATAGAGTGTCAGGGTGGAAGTTTTAATATAGTAGAATGCCCAAGAGATGGCAAGGAGAAAATCAAGGATCGAAGAAGGTCAACATGGAGTAATTTCATTCAACTAATCATTTTTCTGTGGATGCAGGTATCAATATGCAAAATGAGAGTCTCTTTCAAAAATCCTCGAGCAAATTGGGAGCCACAACAGATCATTAATGCCCAAGAACGGTATTTTAGGGCAGCCCTAAAAATAGGTTTAATGCCCATTTATTGAAGACCTTTTGATTTATCCATCTCATTTCTTGAGATCGTAGGCGACAAAACAAAATCACTTTGTCTTCTTTACACGTATCGTATTTAGAAGTTTCCTAAAAATAGTCGCTAGTAAAAACAACTTTGTGTCTACTAATCGTCTACCTTGAGTACAGGTACATGTAGAAAGCAGGACACTGACAAATAAAGCCAGGTAAAATTATTTTATCACTGCCACAATGACCATTGCACATCATTACCGCAAAGTCCATCACATATCATTGCCGCAAAGGCCATTACATATCTGTTGAAGCGCTAGACACAACACTGGCATTGAGGATATCATCATCATTCAATATCTGTTGACGCGCTAGACACAATACTGGCGTAGAGGATATCATCAGCATCCAATATATATGTCTACATACTAGACACAACGCTGGCGTCGAGGATATCATCAGCATCCAATATATCTGTCGACACGCTAGACACAACGCTGGCGTAGAGGATATCATCAGCATCCAATGTATCTATCGACATGCTAGACACAATGCTGGTGTCGAGGATATCATCAGCAGCCGATATATCTGTCGACATGCTAGACACAACGTTGGCATAGTGGATATCATCAACATCCAATATATCTATCGACACGCTAGACACAACGCTGGCGTTGAGGCTATCATCAGCATTCAATATATCTATTGACATGCAAGACACAACGCTGGCGTCGAGGATATCATTATCTTTTCATGAATCAGCATCTAAATACATTAAGAGCACACGATTTGGAGGAACGCCTTCAGGTCTCTATCTAAGGATGAATGATATATAAGATTTCCTAGCAATTGACAATTTGAAAGTCTTCTACAGTCTTATTATTTGAAATAGGATAGTGTGCAAGATCACCTATGAGTTGATAGCCTGTAGGTCATTCGTAAGCCACAATAACATCCTAACCGGATAGTGTGCAAGATCGCCCAAAAGTTGATAGCTCAAAGGTTATCTGTAAGTCGCAACTAAATCCTTACCGGAGGTATGCAAGACTGTCAAATTGATATGTCCAAGTGTTCTCTATAAGTCGCATCATATCCAAGATTGATTATGTACAGGATTACCCAAAGACGAACAATTTGAGGGATTATCTATAAGTCATATTGTATCCAAGGTCAGATGATGTGCAGGAACACCTGAAAGCTAGCGATTGGAGGGATATTTGTAAGTCATCTCTTATCCAAAGTTGGATGATGTGCAGGATTACCTAAAAGCTAGAAATTCAAAGGATATCTGTAAGTCGCCTCGTATCCAACATCAAATAATGCTCAAGATCATCTGAAGATTGACAATTTAGGAAAAATTTATAAATCAATCATCGGCTACAATCGGAGAGGTTATCATGCCACATACAACAAGTGATATAGGTAACCAAAAGGGCTACCCCACTTTGAAAACATATTCGCTCGACAGATGAGCTAATTATACAACAACCAAGGAGGTTGTTGTGTCTGTTATTGCGAGTTATTTCCCATCAAACTGGTACAACAAAGGATGACTTCATTTTTCAGGCCACAACTCACGTAGAGATATGGTAAAAGATTACTTACCTATTTCGTGAATTATGTTCAACACTAACACTTTTTTCTTGAAGCATTGTCGAGAGCATTCGAGTGGATGAAAATCTCAAATCAAAACCACAGGTGTGGACGACTCCAAAAAGGACGCAGCACAACGTGAAACTCTTTCTCAGCAGCAAAATGAGACATAGTCTGGAGAGGGATATCAAACTCTCTAGACGCGAGCTAAATGATGATCACCACCACCATTTAACCACGCCTCTATTAGAAGGCATGTGGGTATTTTTCGGATATTCTGGTCTCACCTTTACCTCTAGGATGTTTGTTAACTCATACTGATGGGAACTTTCTTTTTCTTTCAAATTCGGGTGGCAACACACTTAGAGTTTTGGAAATTATGCTTACGTAAGTTCTTACCTATGGATGTGAAGAGCTCCACGTTCATGGTTAAGAGGTTACAATCCTTTTTTCCGCAACTCGATTAACTTGTCACTCATCCTAAGCTAAAGATCGTCTAAAATAAAAGACTATCTTTTCTACCGATTGAGTCGAACTACAAGAAGTCTAATTACCTGAGTCTCAAGGATATGTGGGTTGGGATCTATGTAGAAAACTCGACTACATTTCAATTTCCCCCAAAATTCATCTATTCCCCAGCTTCTAGGTTTAACCAAAACACTCTAAAACCATGATAGTTAGTGAATTTTCTTGAAGATCGTGCTCAAAATCAAACTTTATGAACAACAAGTGGCCTGAATTCTCATGAATCCTGAGATATGTAGGAAACCTGATACCGAGGTTCGGCCATAATTCCCGAAACTCGTGCAGAAAACCAACCTCTTTTAGAAATGAATTTGTGGTCGGACAAAAATTAGGAACGTCAACCTCCCTTTGCCCAGGGTAACCTACATCCACCCTACACAAAGGGAGGGGCAGTTGTTGACACCTAATTTTTGCCCTCCACAACCACGTTTAATCTCGAGTTTCTTCGATTTTCAAATAAAACTACAACAATTATTTTTTCCAAATAAATGCATTTTAAAATAGGTAGTTGGGCTAATTTTGTGATTCAGGTGATAATTATTTATTTTCGTATTTGCATTGTACAAATGATGTCATTTAAATAAAAATTTTCATCAAAATTGGACTTTAAATTAAGGATTATTTGGAAAATAAATTTAAATAATTAAATCTTGATTAAAATTTAATTTATTCTCACAAATAATCTATTTGGAGAATTACTTGTTTGATTTTATTAAATCAAGAAACACGGTATTAAAAGAAGTATTAATTCGTATTTAATTTCAATTCAGTTTAATCAATCTATTAAATTTGATCATAAATTGAAAATAAAATTGGCCACAATCGCAATACATTTGGCCAATTAGCCTTTAATTTGATCAAAATTTAATTAGAATGGGTTAAATGTTAATTGAAACTATTTTTCTAAACTATCCATCCCAATTTTAAACCCAATTTTGCCAAACACCTAGGCCCATTTCATATTTGCTTCAAACAGTAGCTCATTTCTCCCTTTTCAATTAAACAGGCCCAACAATAACAATTCCGGGCCCAAGCAACAACCAACTCCAGTGGCCCATTACCCTTTATTTTTTCCAATCAGCAATACCAGCCCCAAGATTGGCCCAATACTCTCAAGAACCCGGTCCAAACGCCCCTTATCTTCTCAACAACACCCACTCTCAAACCCTTAGCCACAAACGATCTCAACCAAACGACCTATTCCCCAACAACAGTGAAACTCGATCCCTTTAGCTCCAAATACCCGATTATCCTTCAGCCCTTCTTTTCACAATATTCTCAAACAACGGAGAGCATCATCGAATATCATAGAACAACAGCAAAAATCATAAAATTGACCCCAAATCCATTGACCCAAGTTTGACCCATTTTCAACCCAAAAAAAAACCAAATACATCCTTTCACCGTCAGTTCGTACGGATCGTGTGACCCCACGTGAATGCATACGTCGAGGAATTTCAAACCTTCTAGAATAGTGTTGAGGTGTCCTCCAATGTTCAATTCCATGAATTTTGGGATAGGGTACGAATCTGGTACATATTTAGGTGTTTTCTAGTGGTTGTAAGGGGGGATTCATTTTTTCCAATGGTGATTGGTCCACCTATTTGGGAATCATCCAAGAATTTGGTACAATGGGGTACAATCTGTTAGGGGTAGCCTGATCCGAGTGAAATTTTGAATTACTTCCCTTTCAAAACACCTAGATTCCCCCTGAATTAGGAGCCCTATATAAAGACTGCTCAGGTCACTGTGAGGGGGAGTTTTTTTTGGTCTTGACTCTAGGGTTATAAGAGGGAAAGAATTGGAGGGTCTAGAAATTGTGTTTAGAAAAAACTTTGGGAACTCGAATTTTGTTTCAAAATTTAGGTCGAAAATCGTAGTCGAAAATCTGGGGGATCTTTTTCTTTTCTTCAAAGAGGATTTTGAGGGAGTTTTGTTCTCACTTCTTTTGTCTTGGTGTCCAAAAGATTGAGGGCTGATATATGGTGGTTGAGACACTGCTGATAGCTCGTTTGTTCCCATTTTGCTACTCCCCGAACAGGTAACGTTCTTTCCATTCAGTTGTTAAATATTTTGGCTTTATCTCTCTATTATATAGTGACAATTGACGTTTTGGTATGCTGAGATGTTCACTGTTTTCTTTGTAATGTTCTAAACACATTCATTTCTTGTTGGTTGTAAGTTGCTATAGCTAAAATAAAATGCATTCCCTTTGCATGTTCAAGTTAATTTTCCTCCCTAGTGTAGGTACTGTTAGTGTATGAGGCATTAAATTGTTTTTCCGTCATCTTACCTGTGTCATGATTGGTTTGATGATGGACGTTAAGTTTGTGCTTTGATGAACGTTGAGCAAATTTGCCCAGAATTTGCTCTATTCAAAGTTATTTGACCCTCTCTGGAGATGCTACTATTCATACTCTGTTGATACTTAATTGCTCAGAATGGTTATTATAGAATGATGTAAATCTTATATCTCTTGGTTATTACGGAACGATGTAAATTTTATGTCTTTTTCAAGTGATATTTTGCAAAACATGTTTCGAGTTCTATGCACATTTTAGCATCGTTCGTCTCGTCGTTTCTTGGTTAAAAGAGGACTCTTCACTTTGTTTTCCCTGACTTACAATGTCAAGAAGAAAACACTGGGATTTACCTTTCAGGTGTCAAATCCTTACTTTTTGTCTTTAATGTCTGCAAGTATCATGTTATGAAAATGCTCTTATCTTTCTTTTGATACAAATAATACAGGATCTTAGTTTCCATAAAGCTGACTGTTCCCATCGTTGATTAGCTTTCATTTTTTTGGGTCCCAACTTAAGTCAGTGAATTGATTTGTCTCATATATTCGTTGAATAATATGGTTTAACTCTTTTCTGAAAATTTTATGATTATATTGGTACCATACGTGATCAAAAGTAGCGGAGACTTGGTCAATTAAGCTCCTTAACATTGCTTTAAAATAATGTGGAGATTGTAGTGTGTGGATCTATTTGTGTGAGTGTTATGATTGACACATTCTTTAACTAATTGACTCGATTGCAAGCCATACTTTTCATAATCTTGAGATTGATGTATTTAGACATTTTTTACAGTCCACATGTTTATAGGTAGCAAGTGAATCACTGTTTTCCTTTGCCTAAAATGTTGTATTTTTTGTTGAATAATTTATCTATAAATGTAAGGACTCTTGAGAACATACATTAATTCATTCACCTTTTTCTTTGCATGTACCCGCTTGGGAGTCCCATTGGACTCTCACATTATGAATTGGGTCATGGAGGCCCACCCCCTTTAGAAACTTTGAATGCTGATTATAAAGAACAAGTAAGAGGAGTCGAAAGAAGAAGGAGGGGTCGAAATCCCATATTCAAAGCGGCTAAGAGACAAAAGTCTCATTTGTTATTTTATTTTATTTTAGTTAATCATTGTTGTCCTTGTTTATTTTTATTCCTTTATTCATTTGGGCCTCGAAGCCAAAGTTGTAAATTTAATGCAGGTGGAGCGAGACTCGAGCCAAATGCTCGTAAACTAGACTAAGACAAGTGAAATGGGTTGAAAACCTAACTAGATTAGGACAGGGCCGATGGTTTGGGCTTGAAAGCCTAAATCACTACTTCCCCACTTTTCTCCCCTTTTCCTTTCGTTTACTTATTTACATGTTTCTTTGCAAACTTAGTTAAAATCTCTAACTAAGTCGCCTAAAAATTGATTTTGCCTAAACACTAAAATATCACTAAAATTGCTTTTCTTTGCAGAAATCAACTTTTTTCCACAGTTAGTCAAAGACGATTTTCAAACAGTCCGGATAACCGCAAGTTAGTGGACGTTTTAGGTGCCTAACACCTTCCTAAAACGTTAATAGGAACCGCTTACTCAGAATCTCGTAACTTAAATGATTTTTCTGTTTTAGATCATTTAAAGTGTTTTATAAAGGTTTCTTAATTCCTTTTCAAAATTAAGTGGCTACTCTTTCAAAAATTAAAAATTTCCGCAAAACAATAATTATATTTTTAGAAGTTTTGATGGAATTATTTTGGTCTTTAGGTCTTCCCCAAATTTATTTGAATTGACATACGTATATATGTACATGTTTTAATGTTGATGATTGAATTGAGAGCATGATTCATGTGAAAATCCCTCTCTTGTTATGATTTTCCTTACTTATCATATGATATGGATTGTTTTTGAAAAGCATCTTAAAAAGCATGTTATGAAGTGTCGTAATTTATGAATGATTTGGTTATGAATCTTGAATTCCAAAGAGAGGGTTGTTTGTATTGAAAACTGTTGAAAGTACATATAATGAAAGAGTGCATGGATTTTGCTAAAAGCACATGACCACCTTATGTTTGAAGAGTTCTTGCATAGTTTTGACTTATGCTTTCGGAACATGAAATCTCTTATACTGTTTGCATGTTTGGGTGGTCTGAACCATGTTTTAATGAAAGATCATGCTTATTGAATTATGACTCAGAAATAGGACTTGCAAGTCTTGGTGTGACGACACCAAATCAGATTTTGCCATGATAATTTAGAACAGATTTAATGCATGTTTGAAATAAGACTTTCCAGATGTTGAAACTAGAAACATGCATATTTCAGAACAGGATAAAAATTGGGCATAAAGAGAGATTAGGTGGTTCCCCGAAGAAGGCATGAGTTCGGACAACTCGTTGACCAAAACCGTGATTTGCCGATCCAAGTTTATATATTACGCTAGCCTAGAGCCCTGTGGCGTATCAGATTGAGGAACTCCAACCCTTGCGGAACACTCGGGTTGGAGGCTTCCCCGACGAGTCAATGGCGGATTCCATATCGCTCGTGGAATATCAGATTTGTAGGGGATACCACCTAACTCAGAAGTAATACGCAGATCAGAAATTTGAAATTTACAGATAGGTTACATGTTTTCAAAAAATGCCCATGTGTTTTTAGAAACTATTTTATGCATGATGTTTAATGAAAACTTTGCTCTCATATTATATATATATATATATATATATATGTGTGTGTGTGTGTGTGTGTGTTCAATTACTCTATTTTGGACTGCTTCGTGTGCCAGTACTTTTGTGCTGACCCCCCCTCCTTCCAGGTTCTCAGGCATAGTCTAGGGGTCCAGATAAACAGTAGAGATTTCAGATCACAGACTGGAGTTTGCAGTGGTGAGCCTTCTATGATTCAGAAGGCCTGGTTATTTCATATTACTACTATTAGTTAGGTTTGTTCTACTGGGGGCCTTGTCCCAACTTTCAGACAACTTTGATTGGTTCATAGTAGAGATTTCGCAGATTGAGTCAGACATTATTATTTAGACATATTATGGATTTCAGTTTTTAGTATTGTCACTACCCGAACCGAGGCCCTAGCCGTGACGAGCATCCCGAACCATGAAGGCCCAAAAAACGCCTATCTATTTGGTAATCACGCACATAATTCATATGATAAAATAAATGTAAAAAATACACAATATTACGGAAACATGGTCATAACTCTAATAAAATCAATAATGGGAAATAAAGTCCCATAACATGTATCAATATCTGAAATCCGTCTGTGAAATCTCTACTACATGACTTATAGCAACTCTCTAAAATCTGGTACAAGGCCCCCAGTAGACCAAAATATGACTAAATATGAACATCTGAAAGTAAATCGGCCTTCTGGAATATAGAAGGTTCACCACTACATAATCTGATCTGCGATCTGAAATATCTACTGTTCATTTGGACCCCTAGACTGTGTCTCAAAACCTGAAAGGAGGGGGGTCAGCACAAATGTACTGGCACGCGAAGCAATCCAAAATAAAGTTTTTGAACATATATATATAAATATATAATAGATGAGAGCAGTTTTCATCAACACATCATGCATAAATAGTTTCTGAAAACACATGGGCACTTCATGAAAACATATAACCTATCTGTAAACTTAAAATTTGGATCTGCGTATTACTTCTGAGTTAGGTGGTATCCCCTGCAAGTCTGATTTTCCACGGGCGGTATGAAATCCGCCATTGAATCGGCGGGGAAGCCTCCAACCCAAGGGTACCGCAAGGGTTGGAGTTCCTGAATCTGATACGCCACAGGGCTCTAGGCCAGTGTAATATATAAACCCGGATCGGCAAATCACGGTTTTGGGCAATGAGTTTTCTGAACTCATGCCTTCTTAGGGGAACCACCTAAGCTCTCTTTATGCCCAATTTTTATCCTGTTCTGAATCATGCATGTTTCTAATTTCAACATCTCTGGTTTCAAACATGCATTAAATTTGTCCTGAATTATCATGGAAAAATCTGAATTGGTGTCGTCACACCAAGACTTGCAAGTCCTATTTCTGCGCCATAATGTCATAAGCATGATCTTTCATAAAAATATAGTTTTCAGACCACCCAAACATGTAATTTGCAGAAGAGATTTCATGTTCCTAAACTCAAGTCAAAATCATGCAAAACTTTCATCAAACATATGATGGTCATGTGCTTTTGGCAAATCCATGCACTCTTTTATTATAGGCATATTCAACATTCACAACCCTCTCTTGCGTGTTCAAAAATCATATCATTCTTTTCAAAACAATTCGTATTATATGAAAATGGGAAAACTCACAACACGAGGAATTCATGGTCTCAAGATTGAAACACATACATACATATACATATAAACGGTCAAGTCACTTTAGGGAAGGCCAAAACAATGTCATTGAAACTTCTAAAAACATGAATATGTTCATAATTCAAAAACCCCATTCTAAAACATTATTTTTCTATGCCCATGAGAATTTAGGAAAACCCTACGTACCTCGATTACGAAGAATAATGGATGATTCTTGAAGATTGAGGATTCCGAATCTCTAATTATCTTCTAAAACTCATGGTTGAATCTTGGGCTATTTTGGTTTTCAGTTTGAAACCCCTTGGGAGTGCTCTTGAGACAAAGGAGTGTATTTTTGGTTATTGAGGGCTGAAATTCGGTGTTTTTGATGATTGGGGTCGAGGGGAAAGGACCAAAATGACCCTTGACCCTTAAGAAGCTAAAACTGTGTAGGAATAGGCCCCACATCGTGACCCCTAATTGGGTTAATTAGCCCTCGTGACGCGACCCTATTCAGGTCAAGCGAAATTCGCGTCGCGGAGTTATCGCGACCCCTCACTGCCTCTGATGTCCTAACTTCTCACTCTCTTATCGAAATTTAACGAAATTGGTATAGTTGGAAAGCTAATTGAAAGATACTTCATTTGATAGATAGTAGGCCACCCAGTTCATCATATACAATGAGTTATGGTCGTTTGAAGTTGACTCAAGTTTTGACGCTCACTAAAACTCGAACGTTAGGAAAGTTTTCAACTCATCCTTGAGTTAGGGGACCTCTATGATCTCAATTCATGCTCAACTAGATTTATACACTACATAATTGATAACATGCCAAATTTGCATAGGATTTATGGCTTTTGGATCATCTACGCATAGAAACGACGGTTTTCGTTCTAGCCCAAAAATGTGGGGTGTTACAAGTATCATGATTACATTTAGATTGACCATGTTTTCTTATTAGATTTCTATTTTCGCATTTTCTTTGTTTTATGAATGTTGTGCATGATTACCAGATAGAGAAGGGTGTTCCGGATCTTCACGGTTCGGGATGCTCGTCACGGCTAGGACCCCGGCTCGGGTTGTGACAGCTTACCTCCAAAGTACCCTGATGCTCCTCCTTGTTTTCCTCGGAATTACCCTGATGTTCCTCCCGGTTTTCCTCGCAAGTACCCTGATGCTCCTCCTGGTTTTCCTCCAAAGTACCCCGATGCTCCTCCTGGCTTACCTCCAAAGTACCTTGATGCTCCTCCTGGATTTCCTCCAAAGTACCCTGATGCTCCTCCTGGATTTCCTCCCAAATCTGGTGGGAAAAATGACAAGAAGAATTTGTCTGTGGTGGTTTCACAAACACTAGCTTGTGACGTTGTGCCTACTGGTTTGGTTTACGGGAGAAGCATAATGCAGGAAAAGGCGTTCACACATCCACTGAGGCACATGGCAGTAGCAGTGTAGTTCCTCCCAGATACATTGTGGAATATGGCAAGGAGAATTTATCCAAGGAAGTTTGTCAATCAGCGGCTCGCGGCGTTGCGCCTCCTGGTTCAACGGAGAAGCACACCGACTGTGAACATGACAGAACTGAGAATAACAGTACAGCCCACAATCTTCTTGTAGGCGAGCAGGGAGGAGGGGAAAGAACAATCTGTGATGATGTTATAGAGGATATAGAACTTTATCTTCGTGAGCTTGAGAGATCAGCTGCCTCACGCAGGAGATTCTAGACTCAACATAGTACGATTACTATTGCCAGTTTATTTTCCTTATATGTAGTTTACTTGCTCCAGAGTTGTTGCTTGGTTTAGCTATTTCAATTTTCTCTTTACACTCTCTTTGATTGGTTTTTGCATAGCTCTTCAGATCTTTGTATTTTGAATTAACCTTCATATAATGGAATTGCTGGTGCAACCTTCAGGTAAGGAGCTATACTGCAGATCCCAATGTCTGACCTGCACTGCAGCTTGTGTGATGATCAAGAACTGAGGTGCTGCAATGGGCTGGAGATATGTTGGATTGCATCAGGAGAAAGAGTTGGAAGATGATTCAAAAGTAGATAGTTTCTCGTATTTTGTAGGCTCTGATTTACCGCACTTGGAGAGAAGTTGGAACTTATTCAAAGGAACTGCTAGATAGTATAATTGCCTTACTTTTATAGTGAAGCTCATAGATGCAGAGGGTTCTTGCATAGATTACAAATGTAATTAATGCTGCTCTTTGACGTGTGAAGTCCACAGCACTCTTCCTAGAAGGTGGCCGGTGATCATAAATTCATAGGTGTATTTCTCTCTTTGTTGTTTATTAATGGTAATATTTACATTGCTACCAAAAAAAAAGATGCATGTGTTTTTGTGTGCATTATATTGGTTGTTTCTATGATCAGATTGGTGATGTTCAAGGGACACTCGAAAAAGATCAAACAAGTCTTACCGTCAGATAGTTATTGGAACAACTTCACTTAAATGACAGTATTGCAAGGACGTAAGCAGACACTAAAATGATATATTTTTGTTTACATGAACTAATTCTGGAATAGGAATTCAATGTTGTAGATCAAACGTGGTCCCTGATTCTATTTCATTGATTTTCATATCCATATGGATGCAAAAGTCCATATCAACATATCTGATGCAAAATTTGCTTTTGTCAATTTTCTAATGCTGATTCATGTTTGCAATCTGTTAAAACAGAATCTGACTTAAGTAGGTACCATGATAGTTCTTTTACTCTTCTTGCTTTAATACAGCCTCTCTACCTCCCTCCACGAGGTAGGGATAAGGTCAGCGTACGTTCTCCCCTCCCCAAACCCCACTTGTGGGATTTTACCAGTATGTTGATGTTGTCGTTACTTTAGTTACTGTGCACATCCTATAAACCAAAGTTGCCTTTCTTGGTATTAAGTGTGAATTTCCATGATGACTATGTTCTTGGTAAAATCTTCACAAACTAGTTCATTGGTTTCGAATCATTTATCATATTTCATGATTGGAGATAACTGAGGGGAGGAGGTGAAGATTGAAATTTGCACACGTGGATAATTAAGTGTTGATGAAATTTGTCATGGTGTTATAATAGTTAAACAATATACTGGCAAAGATTGTATTAGAAGTAGCTAATGGTCTTGACATATTATGTGTCCCATATCATGTCTTGTAAACTAGCTTTACAGTTAAGTCAAACATATTAAAATTACGTTGTCAACAAAATGTCGAAATTCTTGACTATAAATAAAAAGAATATTTTCTTTTAAATGGAAATATTTTATTCATTTCATCACAAAAATATGTAAAGGGGCCAAAAAAAGGGTGGGGGGTGCATTCTTGTTTTTGCACCTGAGAAGCAGGACATAAGATAAATAGTCTTTTATCTTAGGACTCTTTCTCCGGTGACCGTTGCTGCAAGGTTCACCTTAGACGGGAAAATTAGGAACTAATTTTTGAGAATTCAAAATTTGTTGGTATTCTTTGTTAGGGAGCTCCTTTACCTCCAATGTGGGACTTCTCGGAGCAAATTCGGATTTAGTTGGGTCAATGTGAGTAACCTCGCATGGGTGGGAAACCAAAGATATTGACAAGTGTATGTTTTTTAGAATGTTTTTTGTAATAAGTTCTCAAATCACATTATGAATTAATAAACTATTATTGAGTGAATATATGTCCTAATTAGAAGGGTTGGCATGTTTCTTTTGTTATATCCGGCACAAATTTACCAGTTTTACGTTGACATTCAGCCAACGGCAATCGTCTTCTTCTATCGGGGATTAAGACTGAAACCTCATGCACGTAAAGTTCAAGTAATATCAATATGTACCTGATGGTACAATATGAATCTTACGACATGTAGTATTTTGTTTTTTAGTTCCGTCACAAGTTCACCTTTTTTACGTTAGCAGGTAGTGTACTGCAATCTTCCATTATCGGGACTTGAAATTAAAGCTCATGCACGTAAAGTTTAAGTAATATACTATGTGTTGTGTTGAATCCTAAAATATTATATCAAATGATTAATAGTGATGCGAATTCAAGTTTTTTCTATAAAAAATAATTACCCCCCCCCCCCCCCAACACACACACACACAAAAAAAAAAAAACAGGAAAATAATGATAATTGATTTTTGTAGAATGTTCTTAAATAAGTCTTAAATTGCATTAATAATTAATGAAATACTATTGAGTGAATCTTTATATTTGTGTGGTGTGTGGTGCCTCGTGTCTTGAGCCGGGGGTCTATCGGAAACAGCCTTTCAACTTCTTCAGAGGTAGAGGTATAGACTGCGTACATCTTACCCCCCCAGACCCCACTAGGTGGGAATACACTGGGTTTGTTGTTGTTGTTGTTGTACTATTGAGTGAATATATGTCGTAATTAGTAGGATTGACATTTTTTGTTTTGTTATTTCCATCACAGTTCACCAGTTTTATGTAGTCCTCTATCAGGGCATAGGACTGAAAGCTCATGCACGGAAAGTTTAAATAATGTACATCATCATTAGTGGCATATTTGGTTGCTGTGGGAGTTACAGGAACTACTTCCCGTACCGTAGCTCAGAATAACCACTGCAGAATTCAGAAAATGCAAGGATTTCTACACCTTTTGCTAGAGAGTGCTCCAAAGTCGGAAAACTTCGTCTTGGTGGCAAGCGTGATGACATTATAGTGATAGTTGCACATCTTTTGCCTCTCACCTATAACTAGGCAATAGAGAAAAACTACCACTAACTTCTTGAACAAAGAAAAGAAACTACAATAGAAGCATCAATGCTATAGTTTAGCGTTTCTTGTTTTCACCTTGTCCCGATCCTTGGAACCTTTCCAGCAATGATATTTTCAAAGTCCCTAATCCTCTTCTCAAGTTTCGGAAATCAATCCTTTCAATATTCTGCATCTGCATATTTCCTTCAGTCCTGTTGATCAGTACATCTGTAGTTACCATATATGCTTCCACTGAATCATTGCTAATCTGCAAACGCATTATAGCAGTGCCAATTCTTGAAAATTTTGCATATCTACCCTTTCTCCTAGTTGCGTTAGGACCCTCACTGACAAGTTCAAAAATCAGGCAAATTGAGCTTACAGACAACTGCAATCGTCTTCTTCTATCAGGGATTAAGATTGAAACCTCATGCACGTAAAACTCAAGTAATATCAATATGTACCTGATGGTACAATATGAATCTCACGAAATGTCATCTTCCATCGATTAAGTTTTAGTGGACGTTGTAATTTGTGTCAGCTTCCATCGATCATAACTCTCTGTATATGTCGAATTAGAGAGCCTACTATGTGTCAAATGATAGGTCTTCGAGTTAAATTTCCAACGATACCAATTTTGCTAAAATCCGACACCCTAACAAGAAATTATGGTTTTTCAAAGTAGAGTGCGTCGCCTAACCAATCGCACATAGCCACTGGAATGGATGTACGATACACAATACGGCGCATATCTTAATCTATGCGATACACAATGCGGCGCATATGTTAATCTATGCGATACACAATGCGATGCATACCTTAATCTATGCGATACACAATGCGGCGTATATCTTAATATATGCGATGCAAAGTGCGGCGCACACTTATGGTTTCAGGTGACAAAAACACTTCGTTTTGAGTTATTTTAAGTGCAATTTAGCCCTTTGAAACCCAAAATTATCCTTAATCACTCCCAAACGGATTTAGGCCTATTAACAACATTGAAGCCTCCCATAAGATCCCAAAATTCATCCTTCAAGAACTTAAGAGGAGAAGCAACTAGGGTTTGAGAAAATAAGGTTGAAGGTCCGATCGTTCCAAAACTTCTTCGTGAATTCTTCACAACTAAGGTACGCGGGGTTTGTCCTAAAAACTACATGGGCTTGAAATTGTTAAAATATGTATTTAATGGGGGTTTGAAAGCTATATTACTGATTTCTTATTCCAAGAGTTTTATTATTGGGACTGTTTTGGCCTTGTGGCCTTTTTCCCCTTAAATTGAGTTTTACATATATATATATATATATATATATATATATATATATATATATATATATATATATATATATATATATATATATATATATATATATATATATATGTATGTATATGCTAAGAGATTTTGATTTATTGAAATGCTAGTTTCAACACTTGTGTTTGAAATACCATCTAACACAGAAGTAGTACAAAGAGTGTCTCAGATTTCAGATGTTGTCATAAAGTCTTTAAAATGCCCATGAGATTTCTTACTATACGATTCCTTATGAACGGTTTCAAGCTGCTCTCATATATGTTTATTATAAATGATTATTTTGATTTGCTCTGCGCACCAGTACTTTTGTGCTGACCCCCTCCCCCCTCCAACCATCTCAGGTTCTGAGGCTCAGTCTAGGGGTCCAGACAAGCAGTAGATAGTTCAGACAGCAGAAGAGATTGTGTAGAGTTCAGGGGTTAGCCTTCTATGTTCCAGAAGGCCTTATTGTCTTCAGTTGTTTTAGCATACATGGTGTTGGTCGGCTGGGGGCCTTGTCCCAGTTTTCAGACATATTGTGTAGAGATTTAGTAGAGATTTCGCAGACAGAGTCAGAGATTTATTCAGATATTGTTGAGTTTTATTTCTAGTATTTTATATTATTCAGAGTTTGACCATGTTTCTGTATTAAACTATATTTCCACATATCTTTATTATATGAATATTGTGCATGATTACCAGACTTAGAAGGGTGTTCCGGGCCTTCATGGGTCAGGATGCTCATCACGGCTAGGGCCCCGTCTCAGGTCATGACAATGACTCCATTTGGGTGATTGTAGATCTGTTGACAAAGTCAGCTCACTTTTTGCCTGTGAGGACTAATTATTCGGGAGATGATTATGCGAAGCTGTACATTAAGGAAATAGTCCATTTGCATGGAGCACCCGTGTTTATTATATCCGACCGAGGTACGCAGTTTTCTTCTCAGTTTTGGAGATCATTTCAGAAAGGTTTAGGTACCCAGGTGAACTTAAGCACAACATTCCTCCCTGAGACTGATGGGCAAGCTGAGCGCACCATTCAGACCCTTGAGGATATGTTGCGGGCTTGTGTAATAGATTTTAAAGGTAGTTGGGTAGATCATTTGCCGTTGGTTGAGTTCGCTTACAATAATATCTACCATGCCAGTATTAAGATGGCACCGTTTCAAGCATTATATGGGAGGAGATCCAGGTCTCTTATAGGGTGGTATGAAGTTGGTGAGACGCGGTTGTTTGGTCCTGATCTTGTTCATCAGGCAATGGAAGATGTGAAATTAATTAGAGAACAACTTAAGACAGCTCAGAGTCGTCAGAAATCCTATGCCGATGTTAGAAGAAGAGAGCTAGAGTTTGAGGTTGGAGATTGGGTATTCCTTAAAGTTTCTCCCATGAAGGGAGTTATGCGCTTCGGGAAGAAAGGTAAGCTGAGTCCTCACTATATAGGACCATACCGGATTGTAAATAGGATAGGTGGAGTTGTATAAGAGTTAGAGTTGCCTGCAAATTTGGGTTTTGTCCACCGGGTATTCCATGTATCCATGTTGAAGAAATGCATAGGAGATCATTCTTTAGTGCTACCTGTTGAAGAAATCAAGGTGACCGATTCCTTGTCTTATAAAGAAGAGACTGTAGCAATCCTATACCGTCACGTGAGAAAGCTGAGGATCAAAGAGATAGCCTTAGTTAAACTGTTGTGGCGGAATCAGAAAGTTGAATAAGCAACTTGGGAATCAGAAAATGACATGAGAGTTAGATACTCAAGCCTATTTTTTCCAAATAAATGCATTTTAAAATAGGTAGTTGGGCTAATTTTGTCATTCAGGTGATAATTATTTATTTTCGTATTTGTATTGTACAAATGATGTCATTTAAATGAACATTTTCATCATAATTGGACTTTAAATTAAGGATTATTTGGAAAATAAATTTAAATAATTAAATCTTGATTTAAATATAATTTATTCTCACAAATAAGCTATTTGGAGAATTATTTGTTTGGTTTTATTAAATCAAGAAACTCGGGATTAAAAGAAGTATTAATTCTTATTTAATTTCAATTCAATTTAATCAATCAATTAAATTTGATCATAAATTGAAAATAAAATTGGCCACAATCGCAATACATTTGGTCAATTAGCCTTTAATTTGATCAAAATTTAATTAGAATGGGTTAAATGTTAATTGAAACTATTTTTCTAAACTATCCATCCCAATTTTAAACCCAATTTTGCCAAACATCTGGGCCCATTTCATATTTTCTTCAAACAGTAGCTCATTTCTCCCTTTTCAATTAAACAGGCCCAATACTAACAATTCCAGGCCCAAGCAACAACCAATTCCAGTGGCCCATTCCCCTTCATTTTTTCCAATCAGTAATACCAGCCCCCAAATTGGCCCAATACTCTCAAGAACCCGGTCCAAACCCCCCTTATCTTCTCAACAACACCCACTCTCAAACCCTTAGCCACAAACGATCTCAACCAAATGACCCATTCCCCAACAACGTTGAAACCCGGTCCCTTCAACTCTAAATACCCGATTATCCTTCAGCCCTTCTCTTCACAATACACTCAAAAAACGGCGAGCAACATCGAATATCAAAGAACAACAGCAACAATTGCAAAATTGACCCAAGATCGACCCGTTTTCAACTTGAAAAAAACCCAAATACATCCTTTCATAATCAGTTCGTATGGATTTTATGAGCCCATGTGAATGCGTACATCAAGGAATTTCGAACCTTCTAGAATAGTGTTGAGGTGTCCTCCAACGTTCAATTCCGTGAATTTTGGGATAGGGGTACGAATCTGGTACATATTTGGGTGTTTTTTAGTGGTTGGGAGGGGGGACTCATTTTTTCCAATGGTGATTGGTCCACCTATTTGGGAATCATCCAAGAATTTGGTACAAAGGGGTACAATCTGTTAGGGGTAGCCTGATCCGAGTGAAATTTTGAATTACTACCCTTTCGAAACACCTAGATTCCCCCCGAATTTGGAGCCCTATATAAAGACCGATCAGGTCACTGTGAGGGGTAGTTTTTTTTTTGTTCTTGACTCTAGGGTTCTAAGAGGGGAAGAATTGGAGGGTCTAGAAATTGTGTTTAGAAAAAGCCTTGGGAACTCAAATTCTGTTTCGAAATTTAGGTCAAAAATCGTAGTTGAAAATCTGGGGGATCTCTTTCTTTTCTTCAAAGAGGATTTTGAGGGAGTTTTGTTCTCACTTCTTTCGTCTTGGTGTCCAAAAGATTGAGGGCTGATCTCTGGTGGTTGAGACGCTACTGATAGCTTGTTTGTTCCCATTTTGCTGCTCCCCAAACAGGTAACGTTCTTTCCATTCAGTTCTTAAATGTTTCAGCTTTATCTCGCTATTATATGGTGACAATTGATGTTTTGGTATGCTGAGATGTTCACTGATTTCTTTCCAATGTTCTAAAAACATTCATTTCTTGTTGGTTGTAAGTTGCTAAAGCTAAAAGAAAATGCATTCCCTTTGCATGTTCATGTTAATTTTCCTCCCTAGTGTAGGTACTTTTAGAGTATGAGGCATTAAATTATTTTTCCATCATCTTACCTGTGTCATGATTGGTTTGATGATGGACGTTAAGTTTGTGCTTTGATGAACGTTGCTCAAATTTGCCCAGAATTCGTTCTATTCAAAGTTATTTGACCCTCTCTGGAGATGTTATTATTCATACTCTGTTGATACTTAATTGCTCAGAATGGTTATTATAGAATGATGTAAATCATATATCTCTTGGTTATTACGGAATGATGTAAATTTCATGTCTTTTTCAAGTGATATTTTGCAAAAGATGGTTCGAGTTCTACGCACATTTTAGCATCGTTCGTCTCATCGTTTCTTGGTTAAAGAGGACTCTTCACTTTGTTTTCCCTAACTTACAATGTCAAGAAGAAAACACTGGGATTTACCTTTCAGGTGTCAAATCCTTACTTTTTGTCTTTAATGTCTGCAAGTATCATGTTATGAAAATGCTCTTATCTTTCTTTTGATACAAATAATACTGGATCTTAGTTTACATAAAGCTGACTATTCCCATCATTGATTAGCTTTCTTTTTTTGGGTCCCAACTTAAGGCAGTGAATTGATTTGCCTCATATATTCGTTGAATAATCTGGTTTAACTCATTTCTGAAAATGTTATGATTATATTGGTACCATACGTGATCAAAAATAGCAGAGACTTGGTCAATTAAGCTCCTTAACATTGCTTTGAAATAATGTGGAGATTGTAGTGTGTGGATCTATTTGTGTGAGTATTATGATTGACACATTCTTTAACTAATTGACTCGATTGCAAGCCATACTTTTCATAATCTTGAGATTGATGTGTTTAGACATTTTTTACAGTCCACATGTTTATAGGTAGCAAGTGAATCACCGTTTTTCTTTTCCTAAAATGTTGTATTTTTTGTTGAATAATTTATCTATAAATGTAAGGACTCTTGAGAACATACATTAATTCATTCACCTTTTTCTTTGCATGAACCCGCTTGGGAGTCCCATTGGACTCTCACATTATGAATTGGGCCATTGAGGCCCATCCCCTTTAGAAGACTTTGAACGCTGATTATAAAGAACAAGTAAGAGGACTCGAAAGAAGAAGGAGGGGTCAAAATCCCACATTCGAAGCGTCTAAGAGAACAAAGTCTCATTTTTTATTTTATTTTATTTTAGTTAATCATTGTTGTCCTTGTTTATTTTTATTCGTTTATTTATTCCTTTATTCATTTGGGCCTCGAAGCCAAAGTTGTAAATTTAATGCAGGTGGAGCGAGACTCGAGCCAAAGGCTCGAAAACTAGACTAAGACAGGTGAAATGGGTTGAAAACCTAACTAGATTAGGACAGGGCCGATGGTTTTGGCTTAAACGCCTAAATCACTACTTCTCCACTTTTCTCCCCTTTTCATTTCGTTTACTTATTTACATGTTTCTTGGCGAACTTAGTTAAAATCCCTAACTAAATCGCCTAAAAATTGGTTTTGCATAAACACTAAAATATCACTAAAATTACTTTTCTTTGCAGAAATCAACTTTTTTCCAAAGTTAGTCAAAGACGATTTTCAAACAGTCCGGATAACCTCAAGTTAGCGGACGTTTTGGGTGCCTAACAACTTCCTAAAACGTTAATAGGAACCGCTTACTCAGAATCTCTTAACTTAAATGATTTTTCTATTTTAGATCGTTTAAAGTGTTTTATAAAGGTTTCTTAATTTCTTTTCAAAATTAAGTGGCGAATCATTCAAAAATAAAAAATTTTCACAAAACAGAAATGGCGACTCTGCTGGGGATTTTTGACTAGGTTCTAACAAAATGTTTGATTTCGTCTTTCGATTAACTGTTTATGTGTTTATGTGTTTCGATTCTGTAGAATTTAAATATCGCATCTCATGGCATATTCCTACATTATTTAAACTATTTTGGGGTTTCGTGGGTATCCCGGCCCCTATTGATCAATTCCAAAAATGTGTTGGAAATACAAACAATTTATTAGCATGCGAGTCGTCTGATGGTTGTTTGTATTTTCAAACTCAAGCTATCCACTTGAGAACCAGTGTTCAAACCCACTCTAGATACCTAGGATTGAGAGAAACCAAAACCCTATTTCAGGCATGAGCCTAGGACGACCCAATACTCGAGCGGGGTACTGGGCCCATTAGAAAACCTGCCCTGCGTCTATTGACCCCGAGTAAATTATAGACGAACCATATTTATGTGTTGAAGAAAATGTATGTCTGTCTAATTCAATCCATTATCCTTTGGAGGTCGGGAAAAAGCTTGATTTGCTTTCTTTTGTAAGAAGAATTGAAGCAAGATAAGCAAGAAATTGATCGATTTAGGAGGTTGCATCTAAGGCACAGTTTGAACGTCAACGGATGTCACCAATAAAAGAAGTGGACGAAGCTAAGAAGGCGAAGGTTGATAGAAGAAGCACTCGAAAATTAGTATTTTCTATCCCCTGTGTCGGAACGTGGCTTCTTTCAAGTTATTTCCCTTTCGCTAAAGTTTGTATCCCTATTTTGTTATCATTTGTAAGCATTTATGCCCTTTTTGTGTCTATATAAGTTGGAGGTTAATGGATTGACTTCGAGGAATCATATATTTTCTTCAAACATTGTTAGGCCTGAACCCTTGGCTCAAAAGGGTCACCCCAGCTAGGATACGCGTTATTATAACATTTTTGTGTGATATAACTGTTTCATGTGCGTATGTTTGAATCAAAGGCAAGTTTATCCACTATGTCTTATGGACGAACTTGGCTATGACTCAAACAACTCTATGTGGTTATTTCATGTCAAATATATTCCATTATTTATCATAGACGGAAACTAATACATCTGCCTTTGAGTTGTTTTACTTTAAAGATAATAGAAATTACTCCGTGTTGATAAACTGGCAAAACATCCCTACTTCACCCGATCGAAAGCGCCGAAAATCCCATCCTTTGACAATCATTCAAAAATGACGGGAAATGACGAAGAAAGTGCACTGATTATTCGGGATAATGTGATAGCGGAACAGAATGAGATAATTGCGGAACTTGCAAGAAAGTTAGAAATGCTTCAGGAGGAAATAAATCGCACTCGAGATTTGGCTAACTTAGCCATCACCGTCAATTCCCCTGCTCCGGGGGACACGGGACTCCACTCCAAATCCCTCCCCTCAGTACCCCTATTCTCGGGGACCAACCAACTAACGTATCATCCGGCTCCGCTCCTCCATTCGTCCAAAACACTAATCGTGAAAATAATCCAGACGCCTACCATCCACAAAATCCATCCGCAACCCCACAGAACCCGTCTTCGAATCAATTCCCAAATCCTCAAAACACATTCTCAAATCAACAAAACGCATTCCCAAATCCGCAAGATTTACTCCCAAATCCACAAAATATGGCAAACCTACCTTCAAATCCACCAAATTTATTTCCAAATCCACAAAATCCCTATCATATTCCGCCAAACTACTTACAAGGCCCATATAACCTTCCCAATTTCCAAAACGTTCTCCCCACTTACCAACTAAATTCCCTCCATCTGCAAAATCAAGCCTTCCTTCCAAATCCCCCTCAAGCCATCATATCCCCTAATATTTATGAACCCCTTCCTAACCCTGAGATGGACCATTATGAGGAGAAGGAGAAAGAATGAAGGGCCCAGCATGTAAGGAATTTACTAGCCATGCAAGAAGAGATCATGAGGATCAAAGAGTCTCACGGGGCCAAGTACCACGACCGTTTGGGGTTTGACGATTTGTGTGTTCACCCAGGAGTAGACCTACCAGAAGGATACAAGGTCCCTAAGTTTGAGACGTTTGACGGTACCGGAAATCCAATGGCCCATCTAAGAAGGTACTGCGAGCAACTAGTAGGGATAGGGAAAAACGAGGCATTATTAATGCGCCTATTCAGTCGAAGTTTGAATGGTGAATCCTTGGAGTGGTTGATGTCTCAGGAGCCAAAAAGGTGGACTGGTTGGAAGACATTGGCCAAGAGTTTCCTTGACCGGTTCGCATTCAACATTGAAATAGTCCCTGATCGGTATTCACTAGATCGGATTAAACAAAAGAACATTGAGAGTTTTTGATATTATGTTTTTCGTTGGAGGAAAGCAGTTGCCAAAGTGCAGCCCCTCATGTCCGAGGAGGAAATGGTATCCATGTTCTCTCGCGCTCAAGAAGGAGAATATTATACCAGGATGGTGTCTGCTGTCAGAGCGACCTTTGCAGATTTGGTAAAAATAGGAGAATCATTAGAGGAAGGTATTCGGAAAGGAAAAATTGCCAAAACCCCGACATCATCTGGAACTGCCATGTTTTCTAAGAAGAAGAAGGAAGAGGTAGGTGGGGTTTCTGCCAATTCTGTTACAAAATTAAAATAGCGGTTCAACTCTAAAAACGTTTTATCTTCCCCGCCATCACCTAACCTTCTGCACGCATTCTACGTCCACCCCCAATCTCTACAACCAAATATCTTTCCCCAATACCCAGTTCCACCTCCAAATTATCAGTCTTATTTCCAAACTACTCCCCCAAATAGCCGAACAAATTTCCAAAAACCTCCAAATTACCACCCCCTCCTAAAACCTAAGCCCGTATAACCCCCATCGTCCAAACCACAAAAAGAAACCTCCCCAAAACGTCACCCCACTAGCTGAAAATTGCACCTAATTGTTTGAAAGATTGAAGAATGTTGGTTATTTGCAACCAGTACAGCCAAATCCTGTCAATCCTAGCTACCAGTTTTATCACCCTTATCAAAATTATGCCTATCATTCAGGAGCAGCAGGGCATAGTACCGAGGACTGTCTTATATTGAAACACAGAATCCAAGATCTGATTGATTAAATGGTCATCATGCTCCAGGAACCTACTCCAAATGTTAGCAGTAATCCACTTCCCAACCATAGGGGCTCTACAGGTAACATGATTGAAATAGAAGGCGAATGGGCATCTGGCAAGACCATTAGCTAAGTGAACTTAAAAAAGCGCAAAAGGGCGGAAGAGGTAAGAAAGATAGAGAAAGTTGTGGCTGCCTTAAGTATCAGTGAGAAAGCCCCATTTATAGTGATGACTGCACCGACTCAAGTGTACGCTCCCCCTCCAAATAAGGAATTTATTATGCAAACCACCGCTGCCCAGGGGATGACACGATCAGGATGATGTTACATCCCTGAGAAATTGACCAACAAGAAAGATTCACAGAAAAGGTTAATCACTAAAGAAGAGGCTGAAGAATTTTGGAGGCGTATGCAATCAAAGTATTACTTAATTGTCAAACACTTGGAGAAAACGTCAGCCCAAATCTCTGTCTTAGCACTATTATTAAGCTCACAACACCATCGACAGGCTCTGTCGAAGGTCTTAGAGAAAACATATGTTCCCACAGGAAAGAGCATTGAGAATTTGGCTCTGATGATAGGGAACATTGTAAGGAACCATCGCATATCATTCAGTGATGAAGATTTGCCGTTTGAAGGAGAAATGCACAACAAAGCCATGCATGTCACCGTCATTTGTCGAGATTATGCAATTAATCAAGTATTAATAGATGACGAATCTAGTGGGAATATTTATCCCCTCTCCACGTTGGTCCAAATGGGCTATGATCTGGGGAAAATTCGTCAAAGCCACATAAATGTGAGAGCATTCGATGGAGGGCAGAGAGATACTATAAGAGAGATTGATTTGCACATCCAAATGGGGTCTGCTGAGTTTAAGACTAAGCTTCATGTTATGGATATCCATCCTAGCTACAAACTGCTTTTGGGAAGACCATGAATACACGGAGCAAAGGCAATTTCATCACCCCTTCATCAATTAGTGAAGTTCATTTGGAAAGATCATGAAGTAGTCATCCAAGGAGAAGGAAAGCGAGCGGATCGTCCCAATGGTTATGTGCCGGTGATTGAAGATGTTCCAAAAGGTAGCAGTTTTTATACAGTGGAAATTGTAAACACTGCGGAAAGAGATTCGACACCCAAAATATCAATGCCTTCTGTCTACAAAATGATTGCAACTGTGATGTTAAGAAATGGGTTCGAACCTAGTCGAGGTTTGGGCAAGAATTTACAAGGAATACTCGAGCCTATTGTGATCCCAGAGAGAAGCTCTAAGAATAGGTTAGGGTATCAGCCAACCAGAAAAGATAGGGTTGAGGATGAGCTAGAAAAGAGTCTATTTAGGCCCTTGCCACTCCTGTTCCAGTCATTTCCCGTATGAGAGATGTCAGATGATGGTATTGGGGATGGGATAGGAGATTTGTTTGAAGGATGCAATGTTGTACCAGAAGATATCCTAGACTCCAGTGGGGTGAAGCAGATTGTGCCAGGGAAGGCCTTAAAAAATTGGACCTCCACTCCACTCATAACCCGTCGCCCGTCATGGTAGATGAAAGGGCAATTACTAATAGTTTTGAAATCACTGATGATCCGGAGGAGGCCCACAGATCTACCTTTTATATCTCAAAACTTTATTTTCGTATCTTACTACTTTCAAAAAAAGGCGGGGGCTTGTATTTGTGCAAGTCACAATCCATGGTGTTGTAATTATTTCTCAAATTTTGATGAAAAGGCCTTCATTTATTTAGAAAACTATATTAGTTCTAAAATGCTCCTAGTCATATGTTTTGTTATTTTCTTATCATCTAACTTAGTTTGTTTGTCCATTACAGTAACAGTAGCTTAAAACCTACCAATGTTGTGTCATATCAAAGCCTAAACGAACAAAATGAAGGGGATGATGATGGTTGGAAGGACGATGATGAGGAATGGTTAGTTGAAGATATGGAGGAATTTGAGAATCGCAAAATACCCAATTTGGAAGAAACTGAAACAGTCAACTTGGGAGATCACGATGAAATCAAAGAGACCAGTATCAGTGTCCACCTCGCGGCACCACAAAGGAAAGAGCTCATCCACCTGTTTCGAGAGTATATCAACGTGTTTGCTTGGTCCTATTATGATATGCCAGGGTTGAGCACCAGCATTGTGTCACATAAATTGCCGATAATTATGAGTTTGATCCAGTCAAGCAAAAATTGAGAAAATTCTAGCCAAATTTAAGTCTAAAGATCAAGGAAGAAGTGACAAAACAAATCCAGTCTAAGGTTGTCGAGGTCACAAAATATCCGACATGGTTGTCCAGTATCGTCTCTGTGCCAGAGAAGGATGGCAAGATTCGAATTTGTGTTGACTATAGATACTTGAATAGAGCCAGTCCTAAAGATAATTTTCCGTTGCCCAACATCCACATTCTCATCTATAACTGTGCAAAACATGAAATGCAGTCATTCGTTGATTGTTTCACCGGCTATAATCAGATACTGATGGATGAGGAAGATGCAGAAAAAATGGCTTTTATTATGCCCTGGGTTGTTTATCATTACAAGGTAATACCGTTTGGTCTCAAGAACGCAGGTGCGACATATGTGAGGGCCATGACGATGATTTTCCATGATATGATCCATAAGGAGATTGAGGTGTACGTGGATGATGTAATTATCAAATCCCGCGGGAGTTCGGATCATCTAACTCATCTGGAGAAATTCTTCAACAGATTAAGATGGTACAGTTTGAAGTTAAATCCTACTAAGTGTTCTTTTGGTGTGCCATCAGGGAAGTTATTGGGGTTCATAGTCAACAGAAGGGGGATCGAGCTAGACCCATCCAAAATCAAGACAATTCAAGACTAGCCACCACCTAGGACCAAGAAAGAAGTTATGAGTTTCCTGGGTCTTCTGAATTACATTAGCAGATTCATCGCTCAATCAACAGTCATATGCGAGCCAATTCTCAAGATATAGAAGAAAAATGCACTGAATGAGTGGACAGAAGAATGTCAGAGAGCTTTTGATCGCATCAAGGAATACTTGTTTGCACCACCGGTTTTGGTCCCACCGAGAGAAGGGATTCCAATATTACTTTACCTTTCAGTCTCAGAAAATGCTTTCGGATGCATCCTCGGGCAACATGATGAGACCGACAGGAAAGAGAAAGCCATTTACTACTTGAGTAAAAAGTTCACAGCATATGAAGCCCGTTACCCTCTTATAGAAAGGATATGTTGTGCTTTGACTAGGACGGCACAAAAGTTGAGGCATTATCTGTCATCCTACACAACTTACCTCATCTCGAGAATGGATCTATTGAAGTATATATTCTAGAAGGCCATGCCTACAGGAAAGCTAGCCAAATGGCAAATGTTGCTGAGTGAGTTTGACATTGTGTATGTAACCCAAAAAGCAATCAAGGGGCAAGCCTTATCAGATCATTTGGCTGAAAACCCAGTTGATGAGGAATATGAGCCACTTCGGACATACTTTCCAGACGAGGAAGTTTTGTTCGTAGAAGAAGATATCATGGAAATCTACCCCGGATGGAGGTTATTTTTTATAGGGCGGTCAACTTCAAAGGCTCAGGAATTGGAGCAGTTTTGGTGTCAGAAATGGGCCATCATTATCCGGTAAATGCTAAGTTACATTTTCCATGCACCAACAACATTGCTGAATATGAAGCTTGCATCCTGGGGCTCAAATTTGCACTTGATATGGGTGTTCATGAATTGCTAGCCATCGGATATTCAGATTTGCTGATTCACCAGGTACGGGGAGAATGGGCGGTAAAAAACTCCAAGATTACTCCTTATGTGGATCTGGTGAAAGAATTATGCGGAAGATTCAAGGATGTTGATTTCAGACATATCCCACAGACACAAAACGAGTTTGCTGACGCTTTGGACACGATATCTTCCATGATTCAGTACCCGGATCAGAGTTACATCGATCCCTTGGAAATAAGCCTGAAGGAGCAACCCGCACATTACATACCTATGGAAGAGGAGCCTGATGGAAGGCCTTGGTACTATGACATTAAGAGGTATTTGGAATCTAGAATATATCCTAAAAAGGCTAGTAATAACCAAAAGAAGACAATCCGGTGTTTGGCAAAGAATTACTTTCCAAGTAGAGAAATTCGTTTTAGGAGGACTCCTGATTTGGGATTCCTAAGATGCGTCGATGCAGCGAAAGACAATAAGTTGATAAATGAGGTACACGCTGGAGTTTGTGGGGCCCACATGAATGGGTTTGTCCTTGCCAGAAAGATCCTGAGAGTTGGTTACTTCTGGATGACTATGGAAAATAATTATAGTAAGTTTGTGCAGAGATGTTCAAAATGTCAAATACATGGAGATCTGATTTGAATGCCTCCATACGAGCTTCACGCAATGAATTCTCCTTGGCCTTTCGTAGCTTGGGGCATAGATGTCATCGGACCAATAGAGCCACTAGCATCGAATGGGCATAGATTTATTTTGGTTGCCATTGATTATTTCACTAAGTGGGTCAAAGCGGCTTTGTACAGAGCCGTCACTAAGAAAGTGGTTGCAGATTTTGTCAGGAATAAATTGATTTGCCGATTTGGAGTGCCGGAATCGATTATTACTGATAATGGGGAAAACCTGAAAAATTTACTTGATGAAAGAAATTTATAATCAGTTCAAGATTGTGCATCGCAACTCGACAGCGTACCGTCCCCAAATGGATGGAGCCGTAGAAGCTGCTAACAAGAATATCAAGAAGATCTTGAGAAAGATGGTCGAAAATGATAGATAATGGCACGAGATTTTACCTTACGCCTTGCTAGGGTATCGAACAACAGTTCGAACCTCCACAGGATCAACTCCCTATTTACTAGTTTATGAGAATAAAGCTGTGATACCCGCTGAGGTCGAAATACCCTCCCTAAGGATTATTCAGGAATCTGGACTGAGTAACAAAGAATGGGTTCGTGCTCGCTATGAACAATTCATGTTAATTGATGAAAAGAGAATGGCCACTGTATTCCATGGTCAGCTGTATCAACACAGGATGGTTCGTGCCTTTAACAAGAAGGTAAGAACTCTAGTATTTGAAGTGGGGCAACTGGTTCTCAAATGAATATTCCCTTACCAAGAGGAGTACAAGGGCAAGTTCGCTCCAAACTGGCTAGGTCCATACATAGTTCGCAAGGTTATATCTGGAGGAGCTCTGATTTTGTCTGAGACGGATGATACAGAGTGGACCAAACCAATCAATTCTAATGCGGTAAAGAGATATTATGTTTGATTGACGTTCTAGTTTTTGTGTTTTCTTAGTTTTTTTGTAATCACCTTTGTAATAATGTTGTTTTCTAGTGTGTAACTGCCTAAAACCCTTTCCCTTTATGTACGAACTACGTTTGACCTGAATTCCCAAGAAAGGGATACGTAGGCGGCCTATGTCGGCTTCGGTCAACCCCTTAGGATATTTTATCATTTCTCTTTATGTATGAACTACATGATGACCTGAATTCCCAACAAAAAGGATACGTAGGCGGCCTATGTCAGCTTTGGTCAACCCATTAGATTTTTCTATATATATCCCTAGCGTAGGCCTGAACTACGTTTGACCTGATTCCTATTTCAACGGGATATGTAGGCGCCCCAACAGCTCGGTCATATAACCTTAGGAAATGGAAATATAGGCAGAATTTTTGAGAAGGAATCTCGAAAATTCACAAGAGAAGATCGACATCCAACAAAGAGAATGAAGATCAGCAAAGACTTCATATCCACTCAGATTGGTATTATCTCAAACAAGTTTAAACTGGGGAAGAAATTTTGTGGAAGACCTCAAAATTTCCACCAAATGCCGGAACATATTCCAAATTCCCCAGCACTAGAGTCTAAAGCTTTGGAAACCACCAACTGTATCTGGGTAGACTCAATTCTTGGCTATGATAGAACTACTTGAAGAAACCCTCCAACAATAATCCTGAGTTTTGGAAACCATCCATTGGATATAGTCAGAACCGCGAGGAAGACGTTCATTGAGCTAGTACATGACATGACTGGCAGAAATTTTCTAAAATTTTACAGAAATTTTCAAAATTATTTTCAAAAATTTAACGCTATTTTCAAAAATCTTACGACTCACTTACTTAGTACTTGCCTAGACATCATTTGGGATAGAGTGTCAGGGTGGAAGTCTCAATATAGTGAAATACCCAAGAGATGGCAAGGAGCAAATCAAGGATCTAAGAAGGTCAACATGGAGTAATTTCATCCAACTAATCATTTTTCTGTGGATGCAGGGATCAATATGCAAAATGAGAGTCTCTTTCAAAAATTCCCGAGCAAATTGGGAGCCACAACAGATCATTAATGCCCAAGAACGGTATTTTAGGGCAGCCCTAAAAATAGGTTTAATGCCCATTTATTGAAGACCTTTTGATTTGTCCATCTCATTTCTTGAGATCGTAGGTGACAAACAAAAGCACTTTGTCTTCTTTACACGTATCGTATTTAGAAGTTTCCTAAAAATAGTCACTAGTAAAAGCGACTTTGTGTCTACTAATTGTCTACCTTGAGTACAGGTACATGTAGAAAGCAGGACACTGACAAATAAAGCCAGGTAAAATTATTTTATCACTGCCACAATGGCCATTGCATATCATTACCGCAAAGGCCATCACATATCATTGCCGCAAAGGCCATTACATATCTGTTGACGCGCTAGACACAACACTAGCATCGAGGATATCATCATCATTCAATATCTATTGACGCACTAGACACAACGCTAGCATCAACGATATCATCATCATTCTATATCTATCGACACAATAGACACAATGCTGGCGTAGAAGATATCATCAGAATCCAATATACCTGTTGACATGCTAGACACAATGCTGGCGTCGAGGATATCATCAGCATCCAATATATCTGTCGACACGCTAGACACAACATTGGTGTAGAGGATATCATTAGCATCCAATATATCTGTCGACACGCTAGACACAATGCTGACAATTCCGAGCCCAAGTAACAACCAACTCAGTGGCCCATTCCCCTTCATTTTTTCCAATCAGAAATACCAGCCCCCAAATTGGCCCAATACTCTCAAGAACCCGGTCCAAACCCCCCATATTTTCTCAAAAACACCCACTCTCAAACCCTTAGCCACAAACGATCTCAACCAAATGACCCATTCCCCAACAATGGTGAAACCCGATCCCTTCAAGTCCAAATACCCAATTATCCTTCAGCCCTTCTCTTCACAATATGCTCAAACAACGGCGAGAAACATCAAATATCAGAGAACAACAGCAATAATCATAAAATCGACCCCAAATCCATCGACCCAAGTTTGACCCATTTTCAACCCGAAAAAACCCACATACATCCTTTCACCATCAGTTCGTACGGATTGCGTGATCCCCATGTGAATGCGTAGGTTGAGGAATTTCGAACCATCTAGAATAGTGTTGAGGTGTCCTCCAACGTTCAATTCCATGAATTTCGGGATAGGGGTACAAATCTGGTATATATTTGGTGTTTTCTAGTGGTTGGAAGGGGGGATTCATTTTTTCGAATGGTGATTGGTCCACCTATTTGGGAATCATCCAAGAATTTGGTACAAAGGGGTACAATCTATTAGGGGTAGCCTGATCCGAGTGAAATTTTGAATTACTCCCCTTTCAAAACACCTAGATTCCCCCTGAATTTGGAGCCCTATATAAAGACCGATCAGGTCACTGTGAGGGGGAGTTTTTTTTTTGTCTTGACTCTAGGGTTATAAGAGGGTAAGAATTGGAGGGTCTATAAATTGTGTTTAGAAAAATCTTTGGGAACTCGAATTCTGTTTCAAAATTTAGGTCAAAAATAGTAGTTGAAAATCTAGGGGGTCTCTTTCTTTTCTTCAAAGAGGATTTTGAGGGAGTTTCGTTCTCACTTCTTTCTTCTTGGTGTCCGAAAGATTGAGGGCTGATCTCTGGTGGTTGAGACGCTGCTGATAGCTTGTTCGTTCCCATTTTGCTGCTCCCCGAACAGGTAACGTTCTTTCCATTCAGTTCCTAAATGTTTTGGCTTTATCTCGCTATTATATGGTGACAATTGACGTTTTGGTATGCTGAGATGTTCACCGTTTTCTTTGCAATGTTCTAAACACATTCATTTCTTGTTGGTTGTAAGTTGCTATAGGTAAAAGAAAATGCATTCCCTTTGCATGTTCAAGTTAACTTTCCTCCCTAGTGTAGGTACTGTTAGTGTATGAGGCATTAAATTGTTTTTCCATCATCTTACCTGTGTCATGATTGGTTTGATGATGGATGTTAAGTTTGTGCTTTGATGAACGTTGAGCAAATTTGCCCAGAATTTGCTCTATTCAAAGTTATTTGACCCTCTCTGGAGATGCTATTATTCATACTCTATTGATAATTAATTGCTCAGAATGGTTATTATAGAATGATGTAAATCTTATATCTCTTGGTTATTACGGAATGATGTAAATTTTATGTCTTTTTCGAGTGATATTTTGCAAAAGATGTTTCGAGTTCTACGTACATTTTAGCATCGTTCATCTCGTCATTTCTTGGTTAAAAGAGGACTTTTCACTTTTTTTCCCTGACTTATTATGTCAAGAAGAAAACACTGGGATTTACCTTTCAGGTGTCAAATCCTTACTTTTTGTCTTTAATGTCTACAAGTATCATGTTATGAAAATGCTCTTATATTTATTTTGATACAAATAATACAGGATCTTAGTTTCCATAAAGCTGACTGTTCCCATCGTTGATTAGCTTTCTTTTTTTTGGGTCCCAACTTAAGGCAATGAATTGATTTGCCTCATATATTTGTTGAATAATCTGGTTTAACTCTTTTCTGAAACTTTTATGATTATATTGGTACCATACGTGATCAAAAGTAGCGGAGACTTGGTCAATTAAGCTCCTTAACATTGCTTTGGAATAATTTGGAGATTTTAGTGTGTGGATCTATTTGTGTGAGTGTTATGATTGACACATTCTTTAACTAATTGACTCGATTGCAAGCCATACTTTTCATAATCTTAAGATTGATGTATTTAGACATTTTTACAGTCCACATGTTTATAGGTAGCAAGTGAATCACTGTTTTCCTTTGCCTAAAATGTTGTATTTTTTGTTGAATAATTTATCTATAAATGTAAGGACTCTTGAGAACATACATTAATTCATTCACGTTTTTCTTTGCATGAACCCGCTTGGGAGTCCCATTGGACTCTCACATTATGAATTGGGCCATTGAGGCCCACCCCCTTTAGAAGACTTTGAACGCTGATTATAAAGAACAAGTAAGAGGAGTCGAAAGAAGAAGGAGAGGTCGAAATCCCACATTCGAAGCGGCTAAGAGACAAAAGTCTCATTTGTTATTTTATTTTATTTTAGTTAATCATTGTGGTCCTTGTTTATTTTTATTCATTTATTTATTCCTTTATTCATTTGGGCCACGAAGCCAAAGTTGTAAATTTAATGCAGGTGGAGTGAGACTCGAGCCAAATGCTCGTAAACTAGACTAAGACAGGTGCAATGGGTTGAAAACCTAACTAGATTAGGACAGGGCCGATGGTTTGGGCTTGAAAGCCTAAATCACTACTTCCCCACTTTTCTCTCCTTTTCCTTTCGTTTACTTATTTATATGTTTCTTTGTGAACTTAGTTAAAATCCCTAACTAAGTCTCCTAAAAATTGGTTTTGCAAAAACACTAAAATTGCTTTTCTTTGCAGAAATCGACTTTTTTCCAAAGTTAGTCAAAGACGATTTTCAAATAATCCGGATAACCGCAAGTTAGCGGGCGTTTTAGGTGCCTAACACCTTCCTAAAACGTTAATAGGAACCGCTTACGCAGAATCTCTTAACTTAAATGATTTTTCTGTTTTAGATCGTTTAAAGTGTTTTATAAAGGTTTCTTAATTCCTTTTCAAAATTAAGTGGCTACTCTTTCAAAAATCAAAAATTTCCGCAAAACAATAATTATAGTTTTAGAAGTTTTGACGGAATTATTTTGGTCTTTAGGCCTTTCCCAAATTTATTTGAATTGACATACGTATATATGTACATGTTTTAATGTTGATTATTGAATTGAGAGCATGATTCATGTGAAAATCCCTCTCTTGTTATGATTTTCCTTACTTATCATATGATATGGATTGTTTTTGAAAAGCATCTTGAAAAGCATGTTATGAAGCATCGTAATTTATGAATGATTTGGTTATGAATCTTGAATTCCAAAGATAGGGTTGTTTGTATTGAAAAATGTTGAAAGTACATATAATGAAAGAGTGCATGGATTTTGCTAAAAGCACATGACCACCTTATGTTTGAGGAGTTCTTGCATAGTTTTGACTTATGCTTTCGGCACATGAAATCTCTTATACTGTTTGCATGTTTAGGTGGTATGACGACACCAAATCAGATTTTGCCATGATAATTCAGAACAGATTTAATGCATGTTTGAAATAAGACTTTCCAGATGTTGAAACTAGAAACATGCATGTTTCATAATAGGATAAAAATTAGGCATAAACAGAGCTTAGGTGGTTCCCCGAAGAAGGCATGAGTTCGGACAACTCGTTGCCCAAAACCGTGATTTGCCGATCTGGATTTATATATTACGCTGGCCTAGAGCCCTGTGCATATCAGATTCAGGAACTCCAACCCTTGTGGCACAGTCGCGTTGGAGGCTTCCCCGCCGAGTCAATGGCGGATTCCATATCTCCCGTGGAATATCAGACTTGTAGGGGATACCACCTAACTCAGAAGTAATATGCAGATCAGAAATTTGAAATTTACAGACAGGTTACATGTTTTCAGAAAATGCCCATGTGTTTTCAGAAACTATTTTATGCATGATGTTTAATGAAAACTTTGCTCTCATATTATATATACATATATATATGTGTTCAATTACTCTATTTTGGACTGCTTCGCGTGCCAGTACTTTTGTGCTAAACCCCCCTCCTTCCTGGTTCTGAGGTACAGTCTAGGGGTCCAGATAATTTCATATCACAGACCGGAGTTTGCTGTGGTGAGCCTTCTATGATTCAGAAGGCCTGGTTATTTCATATTACAACTATTAGTTAGGTTTGATCTACTGGGGGCCTTGTCCCAGCTTTCAGACAGCTTTGATTGGTTCATAGTAGAGATTTTGCAGACTGAGTCAGACATTATTATTTAGACATATTATGGATTTTAGTTTTTAGTATTGTCACGACCCGATAAAAGAAATGCGTAAAATACACAATATTATGGAAACATGGTCATAACTCTAATAAAATCAATAATGGAAAATAAATTCCCACAATATCTATCAATATCTTAAATCCGTCTGCGAAATCTCTACTACATGACTAATAGCAACTATCTAAAATCTGGTACAAGGCCCCCAGTAGACCAAAACATGACTAAAGATGAACATCTGAAAGTAAATCGGCCTTCTGGAGTATAGAAGGCTCACCACTGCACAATCTGATCTACGATCTGAAATATCTACTATTCATTTGGACACCTAGACTGTGTCTCAAAACCTGGAAGGGGGGGGTGGTCAGCACAAATGTACTGGCACGCGAAGAAATTCGAAATAGAGTTTTTGAACATATATATATAAATATATAATAGATGAGAGCAGTTTTCATCAACACATCATGCATAAATAGTTTCTGAAAACACATGGGCACTTCATGAAAACATATAACCTGTCTGTAAACTTAAAATTCTGATATGTGTATTACTTCTGAGTTAGGTGGTATCCCCTACAAGTCTGATATTCCACGGGCGGTATGAAATCCGCCATTTACTCGAAGGGGAAGCTTCCAACCCGAGTGTACCACAAGGGTTGAAGTTCCTGAATTTGATACGCCACAGGGCTCTAGGCCAGCGTGATATATAAACCCAGATCGGCAAATCACGATTTTGGGCAATGAGTTGTCTGAACTCATGCCTTCTTCGGGGAACCACCTAAACTCTCTTTATGCCCAAGTTTTATCCTGTTCTGAATCATGCATGTTTCTAATTTCGACATCTGTAAAGTCTGGTTTCAAACATGCATTAAATTTGTCCTGAATTATCATGGCAAAATCTGAATTGGTGTCGTCACACCAAGACTTGCAAGTCCTATTTCTGAGCCGTAATGTCATAAGCATGATCTTTCATAAAAATATAGTTTTCAGACCACCCAAACATGTAATTTGCAAAAAAGATTTCATGTTCCTAAACTCAAGTCAAAATCACGCAAAACTTTCATCAAACATATGGTGGTCATGTGCTTTTGGCAAATCCATGCACTCTTTTATTATAGGCATATTCAACATTCACAACCCTCTCTTGCGTGTTCAAAAATCATATCATTCTTTTCAAAACAATTTGTATCATATGAAAATGGTAAAACTCACAACACGAGGAATTCATGCTCTCAAGATTGAAACACATACATACATATACATATAAACGGTCAAATCACTTTAGGGAAGGCCAAAACAATGTCATTAAAACTTCTAAAAACATGAATATGTTCATAATTCAACAACCCCATTCGAAAACATGATTTTTCTATGCCCATGAGAATTTAGGAAAACCCCGCGTACCTCGATTACGAAGAATAATGGATGATTCTTGACGAATGTGGATTCCGAATCTCTAATTATCTTTTGAAACTCACGGTTGAATCTTGGGCTATTTTGGTTTTAAGTTTGAAACCCAGGGGAGTGCTCTTGAGAGAAAGGAGTGTATTTTTGGTTATTGAGGGCTGAAATTCGGTGTTTTTGATGATTGGGGTCGAGGGGAAAGGACCAAAATGACCCTTGACCCTTAAGAATCTAAAACTGTGTGGTAATAGGCCCCGCGTTGTGACCCCTAATTGGGTTGATTAGCCCTCACGACGCGACCCTATTCAGGTCAAGCGAAATTCGCGTCGCGGAGCTATCGCGACCCCTCACTGCCTCTGATGGCCTAACTTCTCACTCGCTTATCGGAATTTAACGAAATTGGTATAGTTAGAAAGATAATTCAAAGAGATTTAATTTGATATATTGTAGGCCATCCGGTTCACCATATACAACGAGTTATGATCGTTTGAAGTTGACTCAAGTTTTGACGCTCACTAAAACTCGAACGTTAGGAAAGTTTTCAACTCATCCTTGAGTTAGAGGACCTCTATGATCTCAATTCATGCTCAAATAGATTTATACACTACATAATTGATAACATGACAAATTTTCATAGGATTTATGTCTTTTGGATCATCTACGCATAGAAACGACGGTTTTTGTTCTAGCCCAAAAATGTGGGGTGTTACAAGTATTATGATTACATTTAGATTGACCATGTTTTCGTATTAGATTTCTATTTTCGCATTTTCTTTGTTTTGTGAATGTTGTGCATGATAACTAGATAGAGAAGGGTGTTCCGGATCTTCATGGTTCGGGATGCTCGTCACGGCTAGGGCCCCGGCTCGGGTCGTGACAGCTTACCTCCAAAGTACCCTGATGCTCCTCCTTGTTTTCCTCCGAAGTACCCTGATGTTCCTCCCGGTTTTCATGGTGTTATAATAGTTAAACAATATACTGGCAAAGATTGTATTAGAAGAAGCTAATGGTTTAACATATTATGTGTCCCATATCATGTCTTGTAAACTAGCTTTACAGTTAAGTCAAACATATTAAAATTACGTTGTCAACAAAATGTCAAAATTCTTGGCTATAAATAGAAAGAATATTTTCTTTTAAATGGAAATATTTTATTCATTTCATCACAAAAATATGTAAAGGGGCCAAAAAAAGGGTGGGGGGTGCATTCTTGTTTTTGCACCTGAGAAGCAGGACATAAGATAAATAGTCTTTTATCTTAGGACTCTTTCTCCGGTGACCGTTGCTGCAAGGTTCACCTTAGACGGGAAAATTAGGAACTAATTTTTGAGAATTCAAAATTTGTTGGTATTCTTTGTTAGGGAGCTCCTTTACCTCCAATGTGGGACTTCTCGGTGCAAATTCGGATTTAGTTTGGTCAATGTGAGTAACCTCGCATGGGTGGGAAACCAAAGATATTGACAAGTGTATGTTTTTTAGAATGTTTTTTGTAATAAGTTCTCAAATCACATTATGAATTAATAAAATATTATTGAGTGAATATATGTCCTAATTAGAAGGGTTGGCATGTTTCTTTTGTTATATCCGGCACAAATTTACCAGTTTTACGTTGACATTCAGCCAACGGCAATCGTCTTCTTCTATCGGGGATTAAGACTGAAACCTCATGCACGTAAAGTTCAAGTAATATCAATATGTACCTGATGGTACAATATGAATCTTACGACATGTAGTATTTTGTTTTTTAGTTCCGTCACAAGTTCACCTGTTTTATGTTAGCAGGTAGTGTACTGCAATCTTCCATTATCGGGACTTGAAATTAAAGCTCATGCACGTAAAGTTTAAGTAATATACTATGTGTTGTGTTGAATCCTAAAATATTATATCAAATGATTAATAGTGATGCGAATTCAAGTTTTTTCTATAAAAAATAATTACCCCCCCCCCCCCCCACACACACACAAAAAAAAAAAAAAAAAAAAAAGGAAAATAATGATAATTGATTTTTGTAGAATGTTCTTAAATAAGTCTTAAATTGCATTAATAATTAATGAAATACTATTGAGTGAATATATGTCGTAATTAGAAGGATTGACATTTTTTGTTTTGTTATTTCCATCACAGTTCACAAGTTTTATGTAGTCAGCCAACTTTAATCTTCTTCCTCTATCAGGGCATAGGACTGAAAGCTCATGCATGGAAAGTTTAAGTAATGTACATCATCATTAGTGGCATATTTGATTGCTGTGGGAGTTGCAGGAGCTACTTCCCGTACCGTAGCTCAGAATAACCACTGCAGAATTCAGAAAATGCAAGGATTTCTACACCTTTTGCTAGAAAGTGCTCCAAAGTCGGAAAACTTCGTCTTGGTGGCAAGCGTGATGACATTATAGTGATAGTTGCACATCTTTTGCCTCTATAGTTTCATTTTGAGGTTTAGGATTTACGGTGTGTGCTTATCGATGATGTAACAACAAAGAATGTGTTCTCTTGGTTCTTCTCGAATATTTTCAGTTTCATGCTCAGCGAAGGCAGATGCTCTTGGTTTTAGAGAGAACTTCCCGTTGTAATATGCAATATTTTACTCGAGCCTTTTACAGTCTTCAATGCAGAGAAGAAAAGTGAGAAAGATCTAAATGAACAACTAAACTAGTGACATGAAGCATTATAAAAGCATTATAATTAGCTGAGATAATTATAATTCATTCCACTACTTCAATAAAATTATCTTAGCAAGAGGATAGTGAGACAGTAACATTATCTAAATCTCACCTATAACTAGGCAATAGAGAAAAACTACCACTAACTTCTTGAACAAAGAAAAGAAACTACAATAGAAGCATCAATGCTATAGTTTAGCTTTTCTTGTTTTCACCACTTCCCGAGCCTTGGAACCTTTCCAGCAATGATATTTTCAAAGTCCCTAATCCTCTTCTCAAGTTTCGGAAATCAATCCTTTCAATATTCTGCATCTGCATATTTCCTTTAGTCCTGTTGATCAGCACATCTGTAGTTACTATATGTGCTTCCACTGAATCATTGCTAATCTGCAAACGCATTATAGCAGTGCCAATTCTTGAAAATTTTGCATATCTACCCTTGCTCCTAGTTGCGTTAGGACCCTCACTGACAAGTTCAAAAATCAGGCAAATTGAGCTTACAGACAACTGCAATCGTCTTCTTCTATCAGGGATTAAGATTGAAGCCTCATGCACGTAAAACTCAAGTAATATCAATATGTAACTGCTGGTACAATATGAATCTCACGAAATGTCATATTTTATTTTTTAGTTCCATCATAAGTTCACCTGTTTAATGTTAGCAGATAGGGTACTGCAATTTTCTTCCTTTATCGGGACTTAGAAATAAGAGCTCATGTAAGTAAAGTTTAAGTAATATAGTAAGTGTTGTGTTGAATCCTTAAATATTATATCAAATGATTAATAGCAATGCGAATTTACCACACACACACACCCCCTCCCCCACAACCCCCACCCCAAAATAAATGGAAAATAATGAAGTGATTTCTGTAGAATGTTCTTAAATAAGTATTAAATCGCATTATGCATTAATGAAATACTATTGAGTGAATATATATAGTAATTAGAAGGATTGACATTTTTTGTTTTGTTATTTCCATCACAATTCACCGGTGTATGTAGTCATCACACTTTAATCTTTTTCCTCTATCGGGGCATATAGGACTCATGCACGTAAAGTTTAAATAACATACATCGTCATTAGTGGCGGCGCCTTAAATAACATTAAGGATTAATGAAATACTATTGAGAGAATATATGTCGTAATTAGAAGGATTGACGTTTTTTGTTATGTTATTTCCATCACAATTCACCAGTTTATTATGTAGACAGTCAACCTACTTTAATCTACTTCCTCTATCAGTCCATAGGATTGAAAGGAAATGCGCGTAAAGTATAAATAATATACATCGTCGCATCAGTGGTGGTGCCACTTGTACTTCGCTGAAAAACTATACTATGTAGATAGGTGAAATGTTTTATATATACATACTATGTGTAGAATCTCAAAATTTACTCGTATTCTTATATTTTTATATTTTTAACACCCCTCAAATGAAAATCTTTGTTCCTTAATTACTCTGTCAATCTAAGCGATTTCATATTATCGGCATATATTAACGTGTTGTAGCACGTGATTTATCTTAAATTTTTGAAGATTTAAATAACACATTTTAAAGAAGTTAGTCTTGTAGTATTCTTGTAGATGATCCGATAGTATTGAATATTGATTACATTGACTGATTGATTTTTTAAGTTACAACTTATTGGTCAAACAAGCAATTAAAAGCTGTAATCTTATGCTGATACTTACTATAAAAGACAAAAAAGTTTCACGCAATACACACCCAGCATAAACCATTTGCAACAGGCATTCACATTGCCAGTAAGCAGCATCACCTTTTCATATACAACTTCTAAAAAACTGAACCAGGAAAGTTTTTCATCAGACATATCGAAAGTCTTTTCTTGTACTTTTACCTGTCCCAGAAGTGAACTCACTCTCTTTCGGCAATTTCCATTTTCAAGAATCAATGGAAAACTCAATCTTTGTTGAAAGAGAAGAGTTGATGGTTTCCCCTTCCGGTGGAATCCCGCATCTAAGAAAAGCCCATTTCTTGAATCCCATTGCTTCTTCCATTGAAGGTCCGAATGTGAAGCCACCTTCACTTTATTTTTCGTCAGAATCTGAATGGCCATTGAGAGTTTCCTTCAATGGTTGTAGGCATCAGCAGATCAAATGGAAGAAATGGGTTGAAGCCATGGAATCCGTCCACCACTCTGTATGGAAGGCTGCTGGTGTTTATGATGCTATTAAGGGTTCTGCATATAAAGTCCATACAGATAAAAATTTGATCTTTGGGTTGGCCGAAAGATGGTGTTGTGATACAAACACTTTTGTGTTTCCATGGGGTGAAGCTACTGTCACTCTTGAAGATATGATGATTTTAGGAGGGTTCTCCGTTTTGGGTGGCCCCGTTTCATTCCCACTTCAATCCCCTGAGTTGGTAGAAATTGAACAGAATCTTGAAAAAGAACGAATGGAGCTAATCGGATTGAAGGCTGATAATCACAACAGGTGGTTGAATTTTTTCATGAACAGTGGAAGGGATTATGAACATGAAGCTTTTCTTTCTCTTTGGCTTTCAAGATTTGTGTTTCCAGGTGAGCAGTATGATAAAATCGGTACGCATGTTTTCCGTGTAGCCATTAATCTTGCTAGAGGAAAACGACTTGCGCTTGCTCCTGCTGTTCTTTCAAGCATATATAGGGATTTGAGCTTGTTAAGAGAGGCCATGACAATCGCTACGTCAAGTAGTAATAAATACGACAGGAACAGATTTCAAATTCTAGGATTTAGTCTTTCGTCGCCATTGTTCTTTATTCAAGTTTGGGCTTGGGAAAGGTTGGTAGCTTTGCGTCCAAAGCAGGCTGGCAATTACAATATGGTTGGCGGGGTGAGAATAGGAAGATGGAACGATGCGAAAAGATCAGGTGTAATTAATGTGAGGGCTGCGATCGACTCGTCTGCAGAGACGTTTCAGTGGAGGCCATATGCCTTGGCTGTGGAAGGCTGGTCAGTGCCAACATTTTACAAGGAAACAGAAGAGTGGGAGATAGTTGAAGGGAAAATGTTGGACCAAGAATTGGAGTCCTTCATTCGATGCTTGCGGGTGTCGGTTCTTGTTGGTTTTGATTGTCAAGAGCCCTATCGACCAAATCGTGTAGCAATGCAGTTTGGATTTGATCAGGACTTCCCAAAATGGATTCCTCGCTCGCCTTCAATTCCTCAACTTGCCTGGAACAACTATAGCAGACCCTCTGATTCTGATTTGAGGTTATGCTATCCATCTAGGTTGTTTGAGCCTGATGTGTCTACAAAGTATTTGAAATGGTGGAGAAAAGAAGTATTACTGCTAGTTGATGCATTTGAAGGCTTGTCTAAGGAACGAAGGAGTAAAACAAGATTGAAGCTGCTTTCTAACAATTGTGATTCTCCTAGTCTACCCACTAAATGTCAACTGAAACAAGTGGAGAATTACCCTGATGCTCCTCCTGGCTTACCTCCAAAGTACCCTGATGCTCCTCCTGGCTTACCTCCAAAGTACCCTGATGCTCCTCCTGGTTTTCCTCCAAGGTTCCCTGATGCTCCTCCTGGCTTTCCTCCCAAGTACCCTGATGCTCCTCCTGAATTTCCTCCAAAGTACCCTGATGCTCCTCCTGGTTTTCCTCCCAAGTCTAGTGGGGAAAATGACAAGAAGAATTTGTCTAAGGTGGTTTCGCAATCATTGGCTTGTAACGTTGTGCCTCCGGGTTTAAGGGAGAAGCATAATGCAGGAAAAGACGTTCACACATCCACTGAGGCACATGACAGTAGCAGTGTAGTTCCTCCCAGCTGCATTGTGGAATATGGCAAGGAGAATTTATCCAAGGAAGTTTGTCAATCAGCGGCTCGCGACGTTGCACCTCCTAGTTCAACAGAGAAGCACACCGACTGTGAACATGACAGAACTGAGAATGAGAATAACAGTACAGCCCACAATCTTGTTGTTGGGGAGCAGGGAGGAGGGGAAAGAACTATCTGTGATGATATTATAGAGGATATAGAACTTTATCTTCGTGAGCTCAAGAGATCAGCTGCCTCACACAGGAGATGCTAGACTCAACAAGTAGTACAATTTCTATTGCCTGTTTATGTAACACCCCGCATTTCGGGCTAGAATAAAAATATGACTCTGATGCGTTGGTAATCCCAGAGCCTTAAATCCTATGCCAATTTGGCATGTTGATCAATTTTGTAGCATGTGAATCCATTTGAGCATGAATTTAGACCATAGAAGTCCTTCAACTCAAGGACTAGTTGAAACTATTTCGATCGATTAAGTTTTAGTGGACGTTGTAATTTGTGTCAGTTTCCATCGACCATAACTCTCTGTATATGTCGAATTACAGAGCCTACTATGTGTCAAATGATAGGTCTTCGAGTTAACTTTCCAACAATACCAATTTTGCTAAAATCCGACACCCGAGCAAGAAGTTATGGCTTTTCAAAGTAGAGTGCGTCGTCTAACCAATCGCACATAGCCACTGGAAGGGATGTGCAATACACAATGCGGCGCATATCTTAATCTATGCGATACACAATGCGGCGCATATCTTAATCTATGTGATACACAATGCGGCGCATACCTTAATCTATGTGATACACAATGCAGCGCATATCTTAATCTATGCGATGCAAGTGCGGCGCACACTTATGGTTTCAGGTGACAAAAACACTTCGTTTTGAGTAATTTTAAGTGCAATTTAGCCCTTGCAAAACCCAAAATCATCCTTAATCACTCCTAAACGGATTTAGGCCTATTACCAACATTGAAGCCTCCCATAAGATCCCAAAATTCATCCTTCAAGAACTTAAGAGGAGAAGCAGCTAGGGTTTAAGAAAATAAGCTTGAAGGTCCGATCGTTCCAAAACTTCTTCGTGAATTCTTCACAACTAAGGTACTCGGGGTTTGTCCTAAAAACTACATGGGCTTGAAATTGTTAAAGTATGTATTTAATGGGGGTTTGAAAGCTATATTACTGATTTCTTATTCCAAGAGTTTTATTATTGTGACTGTTTTGGCCTTGTGGCCTTTTTCCCCTTAAATTGAGTTTTACATATATATATATATGTATATGCTAAGAGATTTTGATTTGAAACTACGTTTTGTGTTTACAAGAAATAGATGCATGTGTTTACTTGAAGCTTGAGGAAGAGATTCATTGAATTGAGTTGATTTATTGAAATGCTAGTTTCAACACTTGTGTTTGAAATATAGAGATTCATGATAGACTAAAAATGGCTCAGAGATTAGACACGGGATTAAGCTCCCAAAAAACCCATATCATTCATACTTTCACCTAAATTTCTCAAGAACCCTCATAAGGGTTTCAAAATAAAAATCCAAGCAGATTAAGATTCGACCGTAGGTTTCCAAAATTGATTTCATATTCAAAATCCCCAGAATGCGGGCTTCAATAAGCATCCATTATCTTCCGAAACAGAGGTGCGTGGGGTTTATCCTAAAAACTACATGGGCTTAGAAATTGTTAAAGCATGTATTTTATGGGGGTTTTGAAAATTATATCATTGATATGCATTTTGAAAATGTTTAATACTACTATTGCTTTGGTCTTGTGGCCTTTACTCCTAAGATTGATTTATATATATAAATATATGTATGAATTTTAGATTAAAGATCGTTGAGAGCATGAATTATGAACTCCCCTCTTGCATTGCATTAAAGATTGTGGTTTGTCATTTTGAAAGATGTTTTTGTCGAAATACCCTGGCATTTGAACATGATTGGAATTGTGAGAGGGTTTTCTTGATATAAATGTGTCCTTGTGATCATGAGAAAGAATTGCATGTGTTTACATGAGAGTTGAGAAAAATATTTGTTGCATTGAATTATTGAAATGCGACTTTCAAAACTTGTGTCTTAGATACAGAGATTTATGACAAACTAATAATGGCTCAGAGATGTGACTTGCAAGTCAATGGTATGACGATACCATATGTATTTATGCCATGATAGAGTATGTTTTCAGAGTATATTTTCAGATCATGTTTTCATAGACTGCATGTTTTGATAGAGTTTTAAAAAGGGGCTTAAAGAGTGTTAGGTGGTTACCCGAAGAAGGCACGAGCTCAAGCAACTCTTAGCCTGAAACCGTATTTGCCGATACGGGTAGATTATTATTGTAAGCTGGCAACGGTCGTGTGGCGTAGTAGATTCAGAGACTCCGACCCTTACGGCACACTTGGGTTGGGAGCTTATCTGCCGAGTTAATGGTAGTTTCCACAAAGCCCGTGGAATTTTCAGAATTGTAGGGTATACCCTCTAACACAGCAGTAGTACAAAGAGTGTCTCAGATTTCAGATGTTGTCATAAAGTCTTTAAAATTCCCATGAGATTTCTTACTATACGATTGCTTATGAACGGTTTCAAATTGCTCTCATATATGTTTATTATAAATGATTATTTTGATTTGCTCTGCGCACCAGTACTTTTGTGCTGACCCCCTCCCCCCTCCAACCATCTTAGGTTCTGAGGCTCAGTCTAGGGGTCCAGACAAGCAGTAGATAGTTCAGACAGCAGAAGAATTGTGCAGATTTCAGGGGTGAGCCTTCTATGTTCCAGAAGGCCTTATTGTCTTCAGTTGTTTTAGCATACATGGTGTTGGTCGGCTGGGGGCCTTGTCCCAGTTTTCAGACATATTGTGTAAAAATTTACTAGAGATTTCGCAGACAGAGTCAGAGATTTATTTAGATATTGTTGAGTTTTATTTCTAGTATTTTATATTATTCAGAGTTTGACCATGTTTCCGTATTAAACTGTATTTCTACATATCTTTATTATATGAATATTGTACATGATTACCAGACTCAGAAGGGTGTTTCGGACCTTCATGGTTCGGGATGCTCGTCACGGCTAGGGCCCCGGCTCAGGTCGTGACAATGACTCCATTTGGGTGATTGTAGATCGGTTGACAAAGTCAGCTCACTTTTTACCTGTGAGGACTAATTATTCGGGAGATGATTATGCGAAGCTGTACATTAAGGAAATAGTCCATTTGCATGGAGCACTCGTGTCTATTATATCCGATCGAGGTACGCAGTTTTCTTCTCAGTTTTGGAGATCATTTCAGAAAGGTTTAAGTACCCAGGTGAACTTAAGCACTACATTCCACCCCCAGACTGATGGGCAAGCTGAGCGCACCATTCAGACCCTTGAGGATATGTTGCGGGCTTGTGTAATAGATTTTAAAGTTAGTTGGGTAGATCATTTGCCGTTGGTTGAGTTTGCTTACAATAATAGCTACCATGCCAGTATTAAGATGGCACCGTTTGAAGCATTATATGGGAGGAGATCCAGGTCTCTTATAGGGTGGTATGAAGTTGGTGAGACGCGGTTGTTTGGGCCTGATCTTGTTCATCAGGCCATGGAGGATGTGAAATTAATCAGAGAACAACTTAAGACAGCTCAGAGTCGTCAGAAATCCTATGCCGATGTTAGAAGAAGAGAGCTAGAGTTTGAGGTTAGAGATTGGGTATTCCTTAAAGTTTCTCCCATGAAGGGAGTTATGCGCTTTGGGAAGAAAGGTAAGTTGAGTCCTCACTATATAGGACCATACCGGATTGTAAATAGGATAGGTGGAGTTGCATAAGCGTTAGAGTTGCCAGCAAATTTGGGTTCTGTCCACCCGGTATTCCATGTATCCATGTTGAAGAAATGTATAGGAGATCATTCTTCAGTGCTACCTATTGAAGAAATCAAGGTGAACGATTCCTTGTCTTATGAAGAAGAGCCTGTAGCAATCCTATACCATCAAGTGAGAAAGCTGAGGAGCAAAGAGATAGCCTCAGTTAAAGTGTTGTGGCGGAATCAGAAAGTTGAAGAAGCAACTTGGGAATCAGAAAATGACATGAGAGTTAGATACCCAAGCCTATTTGTTCTGGTGAATGGTGAGATGGAAGGTACAATTCTTGTCTTATGTCTTCTTTTCTATATCTGAATATACTTGAAATCGTGCGTGACTGTATTTCGTGTCATCATTCGGGGACGAATGATCCCAAGGGGGATAATGTAATGCCTCGTAAAAGTCATGCATATACTAGCTCCAACTGGTGTGATTTTGAACTCAAAAAATTGAAAATATTCTAAGTGTTGAAAGACTTAGACTCATTTTTAACTAGTAATCTTCAGGGATTTTATTTTCGACCTTCCCGACCTCCGTTCTTAGATTTTCTTTTTGCGTTGCGATAGGGCAAGGTTGTCATAAGCATGATCGTTCATAAAAATATAGTTTTCAGACCACCCAAACATATAATTTGCATAAGAGATTTCATGTTCCTAAACTCAAGTCAAAATCATGAAAAACTTTCATCAAACATATGATGGTCATGTGCTTTTGGCAAATCCATGCACTCTTTTATTATATGCATATTCAACATTCACAGCCCTCTCTTGCGTGTTCAAAAATCATATCATTCTTTTCAAAACAATTCGTATCATATGAAAATGGGAAAACTCACAACACGAGAAATTCATGCTCTCAAGATTGAAACACATACATACATATACATATAAACGGTCAAATCACTTTAGGGAAGGCCAAAACAATGTCATTAAAACTTTTAAAAACATGAATATGTTCATAATTCAAAAACCCCATTCTAAAACATGATTTTTCTATGCCCATGAGAATTTAGGAAAACCCTACGTACCTCGATTACGAAGAATAATGGATGATACTTGAAGATTGGGGATTCCGAATCTCTAATTATCTTCTAAAACTCATGGTTGAATCTTGGGCTATTTTGGTTTTTAGTTTGAAACCCTTGGGAGTGCTCTTGAGAGAAAGGAGTGTATTTTTGGTTATTGAGGACTGAAATTCGGTGTTTTTGATGATTGGGGTCGAGGGGAAAGGACCAAAATGACCCTCGCGAAGCGACCCTATTCAGGTCAAGCGAAATTCGCGTTGCGGAGCTATTGCGACCCCTCACTGCCTCTGATGGCCTAACTTCTCACTCGCTTATCGGAATTTAATGAAATTGGTATAGTTGGAAAGATAATTCAAAGATCTTTCATTTGATATATAGTAGACCACCCGGTTCGTCATATACAACAAGTTATGGTCATTTGAAGTTGACTCAAGTTTTGACGCTCACTAAAACTCGAACGTTAGGAAAGTTTTCAACTCATCCTTGAGTTAGGGGACCTCTATGATCTCAATTCATGCTCAACTAGATTTATACACTACATAATTGATAACATTCCAAATTTGCATAGGATTTATGGCTTTTGGATCATCTACGCATAGAAACAATGGTTTTCGTTCTAGCCCAAAAATGTGGGGTGTTACAAGTATTATGAATACATTTAGATTGACCATATTTCCGTATTAGATTTCTATTTTCGCATTTTTTTTATGAATGTTGTGCATGATTACCAGATACAGAAGGGTGTTCCGGATCTTCATGGTTCGGGATGTTGGTCACGGATAGGGCCCCGGCTCGGGTCGTGATAGCTTACCTTCAAAGTACCCTGATGCTCCTCCTTGTTTTCCTCCGAATTACCCTGATGTTCCTCCTGGTTTTCCTCGCAAGTACCCTGATGCTCCTCCTGGTTTTCCTCCAAAGTACCCCGATGCTCCTCCTGGCTTACCTCCAAAGTACCTTGATGCTCCTCCTGGATTTCCTCCAAAGCACCCTGATGCTCCTCCTGGTTTTCCTCCCAAGTCTGGTGGGAAAAATGACAAGAAGAATTTGTCTATGGTGGTTTCACAAACACTATCTTGTGACGTTGTGCCTACTGGTTTACGGGAGAAGCATAATGCAGGAAAAGGTGTTCACACATCCACTGGGAGTGTAGTTCCTCCCAGCTACATTGTGGAATATGGCAAGTAGAATTTATCCAAGGAAGTTTGTCAATCAGCGGCTCGCGGCGTTGCGCCTCCTGGTTCAACGGAGAAGCACACCGACTGTGAACATGACAGAACTGAGAATAACAGTACAGCCCACAATCTTGTTGTAAGCGATCAGGGAGGAGGGGAAAGAACAATCTGTGATGATGTTATAGAGGATATAGAACTTTATCTTCGTGAGCTTGAGAGATCAGCTGCCTCACGCAGGAGATTCTAGACTCAACATAGTACGATTACTATTGCCAGTTTCTTTTCCTTATATGTAGTTTACTTGTTCCAGAGTTGTTGCTTGGTTTAGCTATTTCAATTTTCTCTTTACACCCTCTTTGATTGATTTTTGCATAGTTCTTCAGATCTTTGTATTGTGAATTAACCTTCATATAATGGAATTGCTGGTGCAACCTTCAGGTAAGGAGCTATACTGCAGATCCCAATGTCTGACCTGCACTGCAGCTTGTGTGATGATCAAGAACTGAGGTGCTGCAATGGGCTGGAGATATGTTGGATTGCATCAGGAGAAAGAGTTGGAAGATGATTCAAAAGTAGATAGTTGCTCGTATTTTGTAGGCTCTGATTTACCGCACTTGGAGAGAAGTTGGAACTTATTCAAAGGAACTGCTAGATAGTATAATTGCCTTACTTTTATAGTGAAGCTCATAGATGCTGAGGGTTCTTGCATAGATTACAAATGAAATTAATTCTGCTCTTTGACGTGTGAAGTCCACAGCACTCTTCCTAGAAGGTGGCCGGTGATCATAAATTCATAGGTGTATTTCTCTCTTTGTTGTTCATTAATGGTAATATTTACATTGCTACAGAAAAAAAAGATGCATGTGTTTTTGTGTGCATTATATTGGTTGTTTCTATGATCAGATTGGTGATGTTCAAGGGACACTCGAAAAAGATCAAACAAGTCTTACCGTCAGATAGTTATTGGAACATCTTCACTTGAATGACAGTATTGCAAGGACGTAAGCAGACACTAAAATGATATATTTTTGTTTACATGAACTAATTCTGGAATAGGAATTCAATGGTGTAGATCAAATGTGGTCCCTGATTCTATTTCATTGATTTTCATATCCATATGGATGCAAAAGTCCATATCAACATATCTGATGCAAAATTTGCTTTTGTCAATTTTCTAATGCTGATTCATGTTTGCAATCTGTTAAAACAGAATCTGACTTAAGTAGGTACCATGATAGTTCTTTTACTCTTCTTGCTTTAATACAGCCTCTCTACCTCCCTCCACGAGGTAGGGATAAGGTCAGCGTACGTTCTCCCCTCCCCAAACCCCACTTGTGGGATTTTACCAGTATGTTGATGTTGTCGTTACTTTAGTTACTGTGCACATCCTATAAACCAAAGTTGCCTTTCTTGGTATTAAGTGTGAATTTCCATGATGACTATGCTCTTGGTAAAATCTTCACAAACTAGTTCATTGGTTTCCAATCATTTATCATATTTCATGATTGGAGATAACTGAGGGGAGGAGGTGAAGATTGAAATTTGCACACGTGGATAATTAAGTGTTGATGAAATTTGTCATGGTGTTATAATAGTTAAAGAATATACTGGCAAAGATTGTATTAGAAGTAGCTAATGGTCTTGACATATTATGTGTCCCATATCATGTCTTGTAAACTAGCTTTACAGTTAAGTCAAACATATTAAAAATAAGTTGTCAACAAAATGTCGAAATTCTTAGCTATAAATAAAAAGAATATTTTCTTTTAAATGGAAATATTTTATTCATTTCATCACAAAAATATGTAAAGGGGCCAAAAAAGGGGTGGGGGGTGCATTCTTGTTTTTGCACCTGAGAAGCAGGACATAAGATAAATAGTCTTTTATCTTAGGACTCTTTCTCCTGTGACCGTTGCTGCAAGGTTCACCTTAGACGGGAAAATTAGGAACTAATTTTTGAGAATTCAAAATTTGTTGGTATTCTTTGTTAGGGAGCTCCTTTACCTCCGATGTGGGACATCTCGGTGCAAATTCGGATTTAGTTGGGTCAATGTGAGTAACCTCGCATGGGTGGGATACCAAAAATATTGACAAGTGGATGTTTTTTAGAATGTTTTTGTAATAAGTTCTCAAATCACATTATGAATTAATAAAATATTATTGAGTGAATATATGTCCTAATTAGAAGGGTTGGCATGTTTCTTTTGTTATATCCGGCACAAATTTACCAGTTTTACGTTGACATTCAGCCAACGGCAATTGTCTTCTTCTATCGGGGATTAAGACTGAAACCTCATGCACGTAAAGTTCAAGTAATATCAATATGTACCTGATGGTACAATATGAATCTTACGACATGTAGTATTTTGTTTTTTAGTTCCGTCACAAGTTCACCTGTTTTACGTTAGCAGGTAGTGTACTGCAATCTTCCATTATCGGGACTTGAAATTAAAGCTCATGCACGTAAAGTTTAAGTAATATACTATGTGTTGTGTTGAATCCTTAAATATTATATCAAATGATTAATAGTGATGCGAATTCAAGTTTTCTCTATAAAAAATAATTACCCCCTCACACACACACACACAAAAAAAAAGGAAAATAATGATAATTGAATTTTGTAGAATGTTCTTAAATAAGTCTTAAATTGCATTAATAATTAATGAAATACTATTGAGTGAATATATGTCGTAATTAGTAGGATTGACATTTTTTGTTTTGTTATTTCCATCACAGTTCACCAGTTTTATGTAGTCAGCCAACTTTAATCTTCTTCCTCTATCAGGGCATAGGACTGAAAGCTCATGCACGGAAAGTTTAAATAATGTACATCAGCATTAGTGGCATATTTGATTGCTGTGGGAGTTGCAGGATCTACTTCCCCTACCGTAGCTCAGAATAACCACTGCAGAATTCAGAAAATGCAAGGATTTCTACACCTTTTGCTAGAGAGTGCTCCAAAGTCGGAAAACTTCGTCTTGGTGGCAAGCGTGATGACATTATAGTGATAGTTGCACATCTTTTGCCTCTATAGTTCCAGTTTGAGGTTTAGGATTTACGGTGTGTGCTTATCGATGATGTAACAACAAAGAATGTGTTCTCTTGGTTCTTTTCGAATATTTTCAGTTTCATGCTCAGCGAAGGCAGATGCTCTTGGTTTTAGAGAGAACTTCCCGTTGTAATATGAAATATTTTACTCGAGCCTGTTACAGTCTTCAATGCAGAGAAGAAAAGTGAGAAAGATCTAAATGAACAACTAAACTAGTGACATGAAGCATTATAAAAGCATTATAATTAGCTGAGATAATTATAATTCATTCCACTACTTCAATAAAATTATCTTAGCAAGAGGATAGTGAGACAGTAACATTATCTAAATCTCACCTATAACTAGGCAATAGAGAAAAACTACCACTAACTTCTTGAACAAAGAAAAGAAACTACAATAGAAGCATCAATGCTATAGTTTAGCTTTTCCTGTTTTCACCTTGTCCGGAGCCTTGGAACCTTTCCAGCAATGATATTTTCAAAGTCCCTAATCCTCTTCTCAAGTTTCGGAAATCAATCCTTTCAATATTCTGCATCTGCATATTTCTTTCAGTCCTGTTGATCAGCACATCTGTAGTTACCATATGTGCTTCCACTGAATCATTGCTAATCTGCAAACGCATTATAGCAGTGCCAATTCTTGAAAATTTTACATATCTACCCTTGCTCCTAGTTGCGTTAGGACCCTCACTGACAAGTTCAAAAATCAGGCAAATTGAGCTTACAGACAACTGCAATCGTCTTCTTCTATCAGGGATTAAGATTGAAACCTCATGCACGTAAAACTCAAGTAATATCAATATGTACCTGATGGTACAATATGAATCTCACGAAATGTCATCTTCCATCGATTAAGTTTTAGTGGACGTTGTAATTTGTGTCAGCTTCCATCGATCATAACTCTTTGTATATGTCGAATTAGAGAGCCTACTATGTGTCAAAAGATAGGTCTTCGAGTTAAATTTCCAACGATACCAATTTTGCTAAAATCCGACTCCCGAGCAAGAAATTATGGTTTTTCAAAGTAGAGTGCGTCGCCTAACCAATCGCATATAGTCACTGGAATGGATGTGTGATACACAATGCGGCGCATATCTTAATCTATGTGATACACAATGCGGCGCATATCTTAATTATGTGATACACAATGTGGCGCATACCTTAATCTATGTGATACACAATGCGGCGCATATCTTAATCTATGCGATGCAAAGTGTGGCGCACACTTATGGTTTCAGGTGACAAAAACACTTCGTTTTTAGTTATTTTAAGTGCAATTTAGCCCTTACAAAACCCAAAATCATCCTTAATCACTCCTAAACGGATTTAGGCCTATTAACAACATTGAAGCCTCCCATAAGATTCCAAAATTCATCCTTCAAGAACTTAAGAGGAGAAGCAACTAGGGTTTGAGAAAATAAGCTTGAAGGTTCGATCGTTACAAAACTTCTTCGTGAATTCTTCACAACTAAGGTACGCGGGGTTTGTCCTAAAAACTACATGAGCTTGAAATTGTTAAAATATGTATTTAATGGGGGTTTGAAAGCTATATTACTGATTTCTTATTCCAAGAGTTTTATTATTGGGACTGTTTTGGCCTTGTGGCCTTTTTCCCCTTAAATTGAGTTTTACATATATATATATGTATATGCTAAGAGATTTTGATTTATTGAAATGCTAGTTTCAACACTTGTGTTTGAAATACCATCTAACGCAGAAGTAGTACAAAGAGTGTCTCAAATTTCAGATGTTGTCATAAAGTCTTTAAAATGCCCATGAGATTTCTTACTATACGATTCCTTATGAACGGTTTCAAGATGCTCTCATATATGTTTATTATAAATGATTATTTTGATTTGCTTTGCGCACCAGTACTTTTGTGCTGAACCCCTCCCCCATCCAACCATCTCAGGTTCTGAGGCTCAGTCTAGGGGTCCAGACAAGCAGTAGATAGTTCAGACAGCAGAAGAGATTGTGCAGAGTTCAGGGGTTAGCCTTCTATGTTCCAGAAGGCCTTATTGTCTTCAGTTGTTTTAGCATACATGGTGTTGGTCGGCTGGGGGCCTTGTCCCAGTTTTCAGACATATTGTGTAAAGATTTACTAGAGATTTCGCAGACAGAGTCAGAGATTTATTCAGATATTGTTGAGTTTTATTTCTAGTATTTTATATTATTCAGAGTTTGACCATGTTTTCGTATTAAACTGTATTTCCACATATCTTTATTATATGAATATTGTGCATGATTACCAGACTCAGAAGGGTGTTCCGGGCCTTCATGGTTCGGGATGCTCGTCACAGCTAGGGCCCCGGCTCGGGTCGTGAAAATGACTCCATTTGGGTGATTGTAGATCGGTTGACAAAGTAAGCTCACTTTTTGCCTGTGAGGACTAATTATTGGGGAGATGATTATGCGAAGCTGTATATTAAGGAAATAGTCCATTTGCATGGAGCACCCATGTCTATTATATCTGACCGAGGTACGCAGTTTTCTTCTAAGTTTTGGAGATCATTTCAGAAAGGTTTAGGTACCCAGGTGAACTTAAGCACAACATTCCACCCCTCTGAGTGCACCATTCAGACCCTTGAGGATATGTTGCGGGCTTGTGTAATAAATTTTAAAGGTAGTTGGGTAGATCATATGGCATTGGTTGTGTTTGCTTACAATAATAGCTACCATGCCAGTATTAAGATGGCACCGTTTGAAGCATTATATGGGAGGAGATCTAGGTCTCTTATAGGGTGGTATAAAGTTGGTGAGACGCGGTTGTTTGGGCCTAATCTTGTTCATCAGGCAATGGAGGATGTGAAATTAATTAGAGAACGACTTAAGACAGCTTAGAGTCGTCAGAAATCCTATGCCGACGTTAGAAGAAGAAAGCTAGAGTTTGAGGTTGGAGATTGGGTATTCCTTAAAGTTTCTCCCATGAAGGGAGTTATGCGCTTCGGGAAGAAAGGTAAGCTGAGTCCTCGCTATATAGGACCATACCGGATTGTAAATAGGATAGGTGGAGTTGCATAAGAGTTAGAGTTGCCTGCAAATTTGGATTTTGTCCACCCGGTATTCCATGTATCCATGTTGAAGAAATGCATAGGAGATCATTCTTTAGTGCTACCTGTTGAAGAAATCAAGGTGACCGATTCCTTGTCTTATGAAGAAGAGCCTGTAGCAATCCTATACCGTCAAGTGAGAAAGCTTAGGAGCAAAGAGATAGCCTCAGTTAAAGTGTTGTGGCGGAATTAGAAAGTTGAAGAAGCAACTTGGGAATCAGAAAATGACATGAGAGTTAGATACCCAAGCCTATTTGATCCGGTGAATGGTGAGATGGAAGGTACAATTCCTGTCTTATGTCTTCTTTTCTATATCTGAATATACTTGAAATCGTGCGTGACTATATTCTGTGTCATCATTCGGGGACGAATGATCCCAAGGGGGGATAATGTAATGCCCCGTAAAAGTCATGCATATACTAGCTCCAACTGGTGTGGTTTTGAACTCAAAAACTTGAAAATATTCTAAGTGTTGAAAGACTTAGACTCATTTTTAACTAGTAATCTTCGGGGATTTTATTTTTGACCTTCCCGACCTCCGTTCTTAGATCTTCTTTTTGCGTTGCGATGGGGCAAGGTTGTAGTACATCTCGAAAGAGTTTCAAAAATTTTAGACGGGCTTAAGGGCGAGTTTGGATTCCCATTCCAGTAGCAACGCGCGATTAGCTCGTGCCGCCCGCTGGATCTCCTGGCTTGGAAGGAAGCCCGCGATAGAGCGGGCGACGCCTGCTAAAATGCGGTGCTCTAGAGTACGCGCCGCCTGGTGGATCGCCCCAGACTAATTTTTTCAGTCCATCCGGAAAATTAATGGCATTTTGGTAATTGTCCAATCCCCCATCAACTTAAACACGGGATTTAATCCCTCAAACACCAAAATAGAGTCTCATTCATCAAAATTGTTCAAGAACACTCTCAAGGGTTTCAAAATAAAAACCCAAGTAGTTCAAGATTCAACCGTAGGTTTTTGAATCAAATCGCATATTTGGAATCCCCAGGTCGTAGGCTTCAAGAAACACCCATTGTTTTCTAAATTCGAGGTACGCGGGGTTTTCCTCAAATCTCATGGGCATAGAGATCATGATTTTGAGGATGGGGTTTTGAATTTATGAATATAATTGTTGACACCTAATTTTTGCCCTCCACAACTACGTTTAATCTCGAGTTTCTTCGATTTTTAAATAAAACTACAACAATTATTTTTTCCAAATAAATGCATTTTAAAATAGGTAGTTGGGCTAATTTTTTCATTCAGGTGATAATTATTTATTTTTGTATTTGCATTGTACAAATGATGTCATTTAAATGAACACTTTCATCATAATTGGACTTTAAATTAAAGATTATTTGGAAAATAAATTTAAATAATTATATCTTGATTTAAATATAATTTATTCTCACAAATAATCTATTTGGGGAATTATTTGTTTGGTTTTATTAAATCAAGAAACTCGGGATTAAAAGAAGTATTAATTCTTATTTAATTTCAATTCAATTTAATCAATCTATTAAATTTAATCATAAATTGAAAATAAAATTGGCCACAATCGCAATACATTTGGCCAATTAGCCTTTAATTTGATCAAAATTTAATTAGAATGGGTTAAATGTTAATTGAAACTATTTTTCTAAACTATCCATCCCAATTTTAAACCCAATTTTTCCAAACACCTAGGCTCATTTCATATTTTCTTCAAACAGTAGCCCATTTCTCCCTTTTCAATTAAACAGGCCCAACACTAACAATTCCGGGCCCAAGCAACAACCAACTCCAGTGGCCCATTCCCCTTCATTTTTTCCAATCAGCAATACCAGCCCCCAAATTGGCCCAATACTCTCAAGAACCCGGTCCAAACCCCCCTTATCTTCTCAACAACACCCACTCTCAAACCCTTAGCCACAAACGATCTCAACCAAATGACCCATTCCCCAACAACGGTGAAACCCGATCCCTTCAACTCCAAATACCCGATTATCCCTCAGCCCTTCTCTTCACAACACGCTTAAACAATGGCGAGCAACATCGAATATCAGAAAACAACAGCAACAATCGCAAAATCGACCCCAAATCCATCGACCCAAGCTCGACCCATTTTTAACCTGAAAAAATCCAAATACATCCTTTCACCATCAGGTCGTATGGATTGCGTGACCCCCACGTGAATGCGTACGTTGAGGAATTTCAAACCTTCTAGAATAGTGTTGAGGTGTCCTCCAACGTTCAATTCCGTGAATTTTGGGATAGGGGTACGAATCTGGTACATATTTGGGTGTTTTCTAGTTGTTGGAAGGGGGGGTTTATTTTTTCCAATGGTGATTGGTCCACCTATTTGGGAATCATCCAATAATTTGCTACAAAGGGGTACAATCTGTTAGGGGTAGCCTGATCCGAGTGAAATTTTGAATTACTACCCTTTCGAAACACCTAGATTCCCCCTGAATTTGGAGCCCTATATAAAGACCGATCAGGTCACTGTGAGGGAGAGTTTTTTTTGGTCTTGACTCTAGGGTTATAAGAGGGGAAGAATTGGAGGGTCTAGAAATTGTGTTTAGAAAAAGATTTGGGAACTCGAATTCTGTTTCGAAATTTAGGTCCAAAATCGTAGTTGAAAATCTGGGGGATCTCTTTCTTTTCTTCAAAGAGGATTTTGAGGGAGTTTTCTTCTCACTTCTTTCGTCTTGGTGTCCAAAAGATTGAGGGCTGATCTATGGTGGTTAAGACGCTGCTGATAGCTCGTTTGTTCCCATTTTGCTGCTCCCCGAATAGGTAACGTTCTTTCCATTCACTTCTTAAACATTTCAGCTTTATCTCGCTATTATATGGTGACAATTGATGTTTTGGTATGCTGAGATGTTCACTGTTTTCCTTGCAATGTTCTAAACACATTCATTTCTTGCTGGTTGTAAGTTGCTATAGCTAAAAGAAAATGCATTCCCTTTGCATGTTCAAGTTAATTTTCCTCCCTAGTGTAGGTACTGTTAGAGTATGAGGCATTAAATAATTTTTCGATCATCTTACCTGTGTCATGATTGGTTTGATGATGGACGTTAAGTTTGTGCTTTGATGAACGTTGCGGAAATTTGCCCAGAATTTTCTCTATTCAAAGTTATTTGACCCTCTCTGGAGATGCTATTATTCATACTATGTTGATACTTAATTGCTCAGAATGGTTATTATAGAATGATGTAAATCTTATATATCTTGGTTATTATGGAATGATGTAAATTTTATGTCTTTTTAAAGTGATATTTTGCAAAAGATGTTTCGAGTTCTACGCACATTTTAGCATCGTTCGTCTCATCGTTTCTTGGTTAAAAGAGGACTCTTCACTTTGTTTTCCCTAACTTACAATGTCAAGAAGAAAACACTGGGATTCACCTTTCAGGTGTCAGATCCTTACTTTTTGTCCTTAATGTCTGCAAGTATCATGTTATGAAAATGCTCTTATCTTTCTTTTGATACAAATAATACCGGATCTTAGTTTCCATAAAGCTGACTATTCCCATCATTTATTAGCTTTCTTTTTTTGGGTCCCAACTTAAGGCAGTGAATTGATTTGCCTCATATATTCGTTGAATAATCTAGTATAACTCTTTTCTGAAAATTTTATGATTATATTGGTACCATACGTGATCAAAAGTAGCGGAGACTTGGTCAATTAAGCTCCTTAACATTGCTTTGAAATAATGTGGAGATTGTAGTGTGTGGATCTATTTGTGTGAGTGTTATGATTGACACATTCTTTAACTAATTGACTCGATTGCAAGCCATACTTTTCATAATCTTGAGATTGATGTATTTAGACATTTTTTACGGTCCACATGTTTATAGGTAGCAAGTGAATCACTGTTTTCCTTTGCCTAAAATGTTGTATTTTTTGTTGAATAATTTATCTATAAATGTAAGGACTCTTGAGAACATACATTAATTCATTCACCTTTTTCTTTGCATGAACCCGGTTGGGAGTACCATTGGACTCTCACATTATGAATTGGGCCATTGAGGCCCACCCCTTTAGAAGACTTTGAACGCTGATTATAAAGAACAAGTAAGAGGAGTCAAAAGAAGAAGGAGGGGTCGAAATCCCACATTCGAAGTGGCTAAGAGACAAAAGTCTCATTTGTTATTTTATTTTATTTTAGTTAATCATTGTTGTCCTTGTTTATTTTTATTCGTTTATTTATTCCTTTATTCATTTGGGCCTCGAAGCCAAAGTTGTAAATTTAATGCAGGTGGAGCGAGACTCGAGCCAAAGGCTCGAAAACTAGACTAAGACAGGTGAAATGGGTCGAAAACCTAACTAGATTAGGACAGGGTCGATGGTTTGGGCTTGAAAGCCTAAATCACTACTTCCCCACTTTTCTCCCCTTTTCCTTTCGTTTACTTATTTACATGTTTCTTTGCGAACTTAGTTAAAATCCCTAACTAAGTCGCCTAAAAACTGGTTTTGCATAAACACTAAAATTGCTTTTCTTTGCAGAAATCAACTTTTTTCCAAAGTTAGTCAAAGACGATTTTCAAACAGTCCGGATAACCGCAAGTTAGCGGACGCTTTAGGTGCCTAACACTTTCCTAAAACATTAATAGGAACCGTTTACTCAGAATCTCTTAACTTAAATGATTTTTCTATTTTAGATCGTTTAAAGTGTTTTATAAAGGTTTCTTAATTCCTTTTCAAAATTAAGTGGCGACTCTTTCAAAAATCAAAAATTTCCGCAAAACAGAAATGGCGACTCTGCTGGGAATTTTTGACTAGGTTCTAACCAAATGTTTGATTTCGTCTTTTGATTAACTGTTTATGTGTTTATGTGTTTTGATTCTGTAGAATTTAAATATCGCATCTCATGGCATATTCCTACATTATTTAAACTATTTTGGGGTTTTGTGGGTATCCCGGCCCCTATTGATCAATTCCAAAAATGTGTTGGAAATACAAACAATTTATTAGCACGCGAGTCGTCTGATGGTTGTTTGTATTTTCAAACTCCAGTTGTCCGCTTAAGAACCAGTGTTCAAACCGACACTAGATACATAGGATAGAGCGAAACCAAAACCCTATTTCAGGCATGAGCCTAGGACGACCCAATACCCGAGTGGGGTACTGGGCCCATTAGAAAACCTGCCCTGCATCTATTTACCCCGATTAAATTATAGACGAACCATATTTATGTGTTGAAGAAAATGTATGCCTGTATAATTCAATCCATTATCCTTTGCGGGTCGGGAAAAAGCTTAATTTGCTTACTTTTGTAAGAAGAATTGAAGCAAGATAAGCAAGAAATTGATCGATTTGGGAGGTTGCATCTAAGGCACAATTTGAACGTCAACGGATGTCACCAATAAAAGAAGTGGACGAAGCTAAGAAGGCGAAGGTTGATAGAAGAAGCACTCGAAAATTAGTATTTTCTATCCCCTGTGTGGGAACGTGGCTTCTTTCAAGTTATTTCCCTTTCGCTAAAGTTTGTATCCCTATTTTGTTATCATTTGTAAGCATTTATGCCCTTTTTGTGTCTATATAAGTTGGAGGTTAATGGATTGACTTCGAGGAATCATATATTTTCTTCAAACATCGTTAGGCCTGAACCCTTGGCTCAAAAGGGTCACCCCAGCTAGGATACGCGTTATTATAACATTTTTGTGTGATATAACTATTTCATGTGCGTATGTTTGAATCAAAGGCAAGTTTATCCACTATGTCTTATGGACGAACTTGGCTATGACTCAAACAACTCTATGTGGTTATTTCTTGTCAAATATTTTCCATTATTTATCATAGACGGAAACTAATACATCTGCCTTTGAGTTGTTTTGCTTTAAAGATAATAGAAATTACTCTGTGTTGATAAACTGGCAGAACATCCCTACTTCACCCGATCGAAAGCGCTGAAAATCCCATCATTTGACCATCATTCAAAAATGACGGGAAATGACGAAGAAAGTGCACTGATTATTCGGGATAATGTGATAGCGGAACAGAATGAGATAATTGCAGAACTTGAAAGAAAGTTAGAAATGCTTCAGGAGGAAATAAATCGCACTCGAGATTTGGCTAACTTAGCCATCACCGTCAATTCCCCTGCTCCGGGGGACACGGGACTCCACTCTAAATCCCTCCCCTCAGTACCCCTATTCTCGGGGACCAACCAACTAACGTATCATCCGGCTCCGCTCTTCCATTTGTCCAAAACACTAATCATGAAAATAATCCAGACGCCTACCATCCACAAAATCCATCCGCAACCCCACAGAACTCGTCTTCGAATCAATTCCCAAATCCTCAAAACACATTCTCAAATCAACAAAACGCATTCCCAAATCCGCAAGATTTACTCCCAAATCCACAAAATATGGCAAACCTACCTTCAAATCCACCAAATTCATTTCCAAATCCACAAAATCCCTCTCATATTCCGCCAAACTACTTACAAGGCCCATATAACCTTCCCAATTTCCAAAACGTTCTCCCCACTTACCAACCAAATTCCCTCCATCTGCAAAATCAAGACTTTCTTCCAAATCCCCCTCAAGACATCATATCCCCTGATATTTATGAACCCCTTCCTAACCCCGAGATGGACCATTACGAGGAGAAGAAGAAGGAATGGCGGGCCCAGCATGTAAGGAATTTACTAGCCATGCAAGAAGAGATCATGAGGATCAAAGAGTCCCACGGGGCCAAGGACCATGATGGTTTGGGGTATGATGATTCGTGTGTTCACCCAGGAGTAGACCTACCAAAAGGATACAAGGTCCCTAAATTTGAGACATTTGACGGTACTGGAAATCCAATGGCCCATCTAAGAAGGTACTGCGAGCAACTAGTAGGGATAGGGAAAAATGAGGCATTATTAATGCGCCTATTCAGTCGAAGTTTGAATGGTGAATCCTTGGAGTGGTTCATGTCTCAGGAGCCAAAAAGGTGGACTGGTTGGAAGACATTGGCCAAGATTTTCCTTGACCGGTTCGCATTCAACATTGAAATAGTCCCTGATTGGTATTCACTAGATCGGATTAAACAAAAGAGCATTGAGAGTTTTTGAGATTATGCTTTTCATTGGAGGAAAGAAGCTGCCAAAGTGCAGCCCCTCATGTTCGAGGAGGAAATGGTATACATGTTCTCTCGCGCTCAAGAAGGAGAATATTATACCAGGATGGTGTCCGCTGTCAGAGCGACCTTTGCAGTTTTGGTAAAAATAGGAGAATCATTAGAGGAAGGTATTCAGACAGGAAAAATTGCCAAAACCCCGACATCATCTGGAACTGCCATGTTTTCTAAGAAGAAGAAGAAAGAGGTAGGTGGGGTTTCTTCCAATTCTGTTATAAAATTGAAATAGAGGTTCAACTCTAAAAACGTTTTATCTTCCCCGCCATCCCTAACCTTCCGCACGCTTTCTATGTCCACCCCCAATACCAAACTCCACTCCCAAACATCCTACCATCATACCAAGCTCCACAGCCAAATATCTTTCCCCAATACCTAGTTCCACCTCCAAATTATCAGTCTCATTTCCAAACTACTCCCCCAAATAGCCAAATAAATTTCCAAACACCTCCAAATTACCACCAATTACCCCCTCCTACAAACCTAAGCCCGTATAACCCCCAGCGTCCAAACCACGAAAAGAAACCTCCCCAAAAATTCACCCCACTAGCTGAAAGTTACACCTAATTGTTTGAAAGATTGAAGAATGCTGGTAATTTGCAACTAGTACAGCCAAATCCTGTCAATCCTATCTCCCGATTTTATCACCCTAATCAAAATTGTGCCTATCATTCAGGGGCAGCATGGCATAGTACCGAGGACTGTCTTATCTTGAAACACAGAATCCAAGTTCTTATTAATTAAAAGGTCATCATTCTACAGGCACCTACTCTAAATATTAGCAGTAATCCATTGCCCAACCATGGGGGATCTACAGTTAACATGATTGAAATAGAAGGCGAATGGGCATCTGGCAAGACTATTACCCAGGTGAACTCCAAAAAGCACAAAAGGGTGGAAAAGGTAGGAAAGATAGAGAAAGTTGTGGTTACCTTAAGTATCAGCGAGAAAGCCCTATTTATAGTGATGGCTGCACCGACTCAAGTGTATGCTCCCCCTCCAAAGAAGGAATTTATTATGCAAACCGCCGCTGCCCAGGGGATGACGCGATCAGGACGATGTTACATCCCTGAGGAATTGACCAAAAAGAAAGATTCACAGAAAAGGTCAATCACTAAAGAAGAGGCTGAGGAATTTTGGAGGCGTATGCAACCAAAGGATTACTCAATTGTCAAACACTTGGAGAAAACGCCAGCCCAAATCTCTGTCTTGGCACTATTATTGAGCTCGCAACACCACCGACAGGCTCTGTCGAAGGTCTTGGAGGAAGCGTATGTTCCTGCAGGAAAGAGCATTGAGAATTTGGCTGTGATGATAGGGAACGTTGTAGGGAACCATCGTATATTATTCAGTGATGAAGAGTTGCCGTTTGAAGGAGCAATGCACAACAAAGCCATGCATGTCACCGTCATTTACCGAGATTATGCCATTAATCGGGTATTAATAGACAACAGATCTGGTGTGAATATTTGTCCCATCTCCATGTTGGTCCAAATGGGCTATGATCTGGGGAAAATTCATCAAAGCCACGTAAATGTAAGAGCATTCGATGGAGGGCAGAGAGATACCATAAGAGAGATTGATTCGCACATCCAAATAGGGCCTGCTGAGTTTAAGACTAAGTTTCATATTTTGGATATCCATCCTAGCTACAACCTACTTTTGGGAAGACCATGGATACATGGCTTAAAGGCAATTTCATCATCCCTTCATCAATTATTGAAGTTCATTTGGAAAGATCATGAAGTAGTCATCCAAGGAGAAGGAAGTCGAGCGGACCGTCCCAATGGTTATGTGCCTGTGATTGAAGATGTTTCAAAAGGTAGCAGTTTCTATACAGTGGAAATTGTAAACGCTGCGGAAAGAGATTCGACACCTAAAATATCAATGTCTTCTGTCTATAAAATAATTGCAACTGTGATGTTAAGAAATGGGTTCGAACCTGGTCAAGGTTTGGGCAAGAATTTACAAGGAATTATCGAGCCTATTGTGATCCCAGAGAGAAGCTCTAAGCATAGGTTAGGGTATCAACCTACCAGAAAAGATAGGGTTGAGGATGAGCCAGAAAAGAGTCTATTTAGGCCTTTGCCACTCCTGTTCCAGTCATTTCTCGTACGAGAGATGTCAGATAAAGATGGTCTTGGGGATGGGATAGAAGATTTGTTTTAAGGATGCAATGATGTACCAGAAGATCTCCCAGAGTCCAGTGGGGTGAAGCAGATTGTGCCAGGGAGGCTTTAGAAGTACGATGATGAGGAATGGTTAGTTGAAGATATGGAGGAATTTGAGAATCACAAAAAACCCAATCTGGAAGAAACTGAAACAGTCAACTTGGGAGATCACGATGAAATCAAAGAGACCAGTATCAGTGTCCACCTCGCGGAGCCATAAAGGTAAGATATCATCCACCTGTTTTGGGAGTATATCGACGTGTTTGCTTGGTCCTATGATGATATGCCAGGGTTTAGCACCAGCATTGTGTCACATAAATTGTCGATAAATTCTGAGTTTGATCCAGTCAAGCAAAAAATGAGAAAATTCAAGCCAAAGTTAAGTCTAAAGATCAAGGAAGAAGTGACAAAACAAATCCAGTCTAAGGTTATCGAGGTCATAAAATATCCGACATGGTTGGCCAATATCATCCCTGTACCAAAGAAGGACAGCAAGATTCAAATTTGTGTTGACTATAGAGACTTGAACAGAGCCAGTCCTAAAGATAATTTTCCATTGCCCAACATCCACATTCTCATCGATAACTGTGCAAAACATGAAATGCAGTCATTTGTTGATTGTTTTTCCGGCTATCATCAGATACTGATGGATGAGGAAGATGCAGAAAAAATGGCTTTTATTATGCCCTGGGTGTTTATCATTACAAGGTAATGTCGTTTGGTCTCAAGAACGCAGGTGCGACATATATGAGGGCCATGATGACAATTTTCCATGATATGATCCATAAGGAGATTGAGGTGTACGTGGATGATGTAATTATCAAATCCCACGGGAGTTTGGATCATCTAACTCATCTGGAGAAATTCTTCAACAGATTAAGAAGGTACAGTTTGAAGTTAAATCCTGCTAAGTGTGCTTTTGGTGTGCCATGAGGGAAGTTGCTGGGGTTTATAGTCAGCAGAAGGGGGATCGAGCTAGACCCATCCAAAATCAAGACAATTAAAGACTAGCCACCGCCGATGACCAAGAAAGAAGCTATGAGTTTCCTGGGTCGTCTGAATTACATTAGCAAATTCATTGCTCAATCAACAGTCATATCCGAGCCAATTCTCAAGATGTTGAAGAAAAATGCACTGAATGAGTGGACAGAAGAATGTCAGAGGGCTTTTGATCGCATCAAGGAATACTTGTCTGCACCACCGATTGTGGTCCCACCGAGAGAAGGAATTCCATTATTACTTTACCTTTCAGTCTCAGAAAATGCTTTCGGATGCGTCCTCGGGCAACATGATGAGACCGGCAGTAAAGAGAAAGTCATTTACTACTTGAGTAAAAAGTTCACACCATATGAAGCCCGTTACACTCTTATAGAAAGGACATGTTGTGCTTTGACTTGGACAGCACAAAAGTTGAGACATTATCTGTCATCCACACAACTTACCTCATCTTGAGAATGGATCTATTGAAGTATATATTCCAGAAGGCCATGCCTACAGGAAATCTAGACAAGTGGCAAATATTGCTGAGTGAGTTTGACATTGTGAATGTAACCCAAAAAGCAATCAAGGGGCAAGCCTTATCAGATTATTTGGCTGAAAACCCAGTTGATGAGGAATACGGGCCACTTCGGACATACTTTCCAGACGGGGAAGTTTTGTTTGTAGGAGAAGATATCACGGAAATCTACCCTGGATGAAGGCTATTTTTATTGGGGCGGTCAACTTAAAAGGTTCAGGAATTCGAGCAGTTTTGGTGTCAGAAATGGACCAGCATTATTCGGTAACTGCTAAGTTACGTTTTCCATGCACCAACAACATTACTGAATATGAAGTTTGCATCCTGGGGCTCAAATTGGCACTTGATATGGGTGTTCGTGAATTGCTAGCCATCGGAGATTCAGATTTGCTGATTCACCAGGTACAGGGAGAATGGGCAGTAAAAAACTCCAAGATTACTCCTTATGTGGATCTGGTGCAAGAATTATGCGGATGATTCAAGGATGTTGATTTCAGACATATACCACGGACACAAAACAAGTTTTCTGACGCTTTGGACACGATATCTTCCATGATTCAACACCCGGATCAGAGTTACATCGATCCTTTGGAAATAAGCCTGAAGGAGAAACCCGTGCATTACATACCTATGGAAGAGGATCCTGATGGAAAGCCTTGGTACTATGAAATTAAGAGGTATTTGGAATCTGGAATATATCCTGAAGAGGCTAGTAATAACCAAAAGAAGACAATCCGGCGTTTGGCAAAGAATTACTTTCCAAGTGGAGAAATTCGTTTTAGGAGGACTCTAATTTGGGATTCCTAAGATGCGTCGATGCGGCGGAAGCCAATAAGTTGATAAACGAGGTACACGCTGGAGTTTGTGGGGGCCACATGAATGGGTTTGTCCTTGCCAAAAAGATCCTGAGAGCTGGTTACTTTTGGATGACTATGGAAAATGATTGTAGTAAGTTTGTGCAGAGATGTTCAAAATGTCAAATACACGGAGATCCGATTCGAATGCCTCCATATGAGTTTCACACAATGAATTCTCCTTGGCCTTTCGTAGCTTGGGGCATGGATGTCATCAGACCAATAGATCCACTAGCATCGAATGGGCATAGATTTATTTTGGTTGCCATTGATTATTTCACTAAGTGGGTCAAAGCTGCTTTGTACAGAGCCGTCACTAATAAACTGCTTGCAGATTTTGTCAGGAATAACTTGATTTGCCGATTTGGAGTGCCGGAATCAATTATTACTGATAATAGGGCAAACCTAAAAAGTTACTTGATGAAAGAAATTTGTGATCAGTTCAAGATTGTGCATCGCAACTCAACAGTGTACCGTCCCCAAATGAATGGAGCTGTAGAAGCTGCTAACAAGAATATCAAGAAGATATTGAGAAAGATGGTTGAAAATGATAGATCATGGCACGAGATGTTACCTTATGCCTTGCTAGGGTATCGAACAACAGTTCGAACCTCCACAGGAGCAACTCCCTATTTACTAGTTTATGAGAATAAAGCTGTGATACCTGCTGAGGTCGAAATACCTTCCCTAAGGATTATTCAGGAAGCTGGACTGAGTAACAAAGAATGGTTTCGTGCTCGCTATGAACAATTCATGTTAATTGATGAAAAGAGAATGGCCACTGTATGCCATGGTCAGCTGTATCAACACAGGATAGTTCGTGCCTTTAACAAGAAGGTAAGAACTCTAGCATTTGAAGTGGGGCAACTGGTTCTCAAACGAATATTCCCTTACCAAGAGGAGTACAAGGGCAAGTTCACTCCAAACTGGCAAGGGCCATACATAGTTCGCAAGGTGCTATCTGGAAGAGCTCTGATTTTGTCTGAGATGGATGGTACAGAGTGGACCAAACCAATCAATTCTGATGCGGTAAAGAGATATTATGTTTGAATGACGTTCTAGTTTTTGTGTTTTATTAGTTTTTTTGTAATCACCTTTGTAATAGTGTTGTTTGCTAGTGTGTAACTGCCTAAAACCCTTTCCCTTTATGTACGAACTACGTTTGACCTGAATTCCCAAGAAAGGGATACGTAGGCAGCCTACGTCGGCTTCGGTCAACCCCTTAGGATAATTTATCGTTTCTCTTTATGTATGAACTACGTTTGACCTGAATCCCCAAGAAAGGGATACGTAGGCGGCCTATGTCGGCTTCGGTCAACCCCTTAGGATAATTTATCGTTTCTCTTTATGTATGAACTACGTGATGACCTGAATTCCCAACAAAAAGGATACGTAGACGACCTATGTCAGCTTCGGTCAACCCATTAGATTTTTCTATATATATCCCTAGCGTAGGCCTGAACTACGTTTGACCTTATTCCTATTTCAATGGGATACATAGGAGCCCCAACAGCTCGGTCATATAACCCTAGGAAATGAAACTGGGGCAGAATTTTTGAGAAGGAATCTCAAAAAATCACAAGAGAAGATCGACATCCAACAAAGAGAATGAAGATCAGCAAAGACTTCAGATCCACTCAGATTGGTATTATCTCAAACAAGTTTAAACTGGGGAAGAAATTTTGAGGAAGACCTCAAAATTTCCACTAAATGCCGGAACATATTCAAAATTCCCCAGCACCAGAGGCTAAAGCTTTGGAAACCACCAACTTTAACAAAGTCTGGGTAGACTCAATTTTTGGCTATCATAGAACTACTTGAAGAAACCCTCCAACAATAATCCTGAGTTTTGGAAACCATCCATCGGATATAGTCAGAACCGCAAGGAAGACATTCATTGAGCTAGTACATGACATGACAGGCAAAAATTTTCTAAAATTTTACAGAAGTTTTCAAAATTATTTTAAAAAATTTAAGGCTATTTTCAAAAATCTTACGACTCACTTACTTAGTACTTGCCTAGACATCATTTGGCATAGAGTGTCAGGGTGGAAGTCTCAATATAGTGGAATGCCCAAGAGATGGCAAGGAGCAAATCAAGAATCAAAGAAGGTCAAAATGGAGTAATTTTATTCAACTAATCATTATTCTGTGGATGCAGGGATCAATACGCAAAATGAGAGTCTCTTTCAAAAATCTCCGAGCAAATTGAGAGCCACAACAGATCATTAATGCCCAAGAATGGTATTTTAGGGCAGCCCTAAAAATAGGTTTAATGCCCATTTATTGAGGACCTTTTGATTTGTCCATCTCATTTCTTGAGATCGTAGGCGACAAACAAAAGCACTTTGTCTTCTTTACATGTATCGTATTTAGAAGTTTCCTAAAAATAGTCGCTAGTAAAAGTGACTTTGTGTCTACTAATCGTCTACCTTGAGTACAGGTACATGTAAAAAGCAGGACACTAACAAATGAAGCCAGGTAAAATTATTTTATCACTGCCACAATGACCATTGCATATCATTACCGCAAAGGCCATCACATATCATTGCCGCAAAGGCCATTACATATCTATTGACGCGCTAGACACAATGCTGGCATCGAGGATATCATCATCATTCAATATCTATTAAAGCGCTAGACACAACGCTGGCGTCGAGGATATCATCATTCTATAAATGTCGACACGCTACACACAACGCTGGCGTAGAGGATATCATCAGTATCTAATATACCTGTCGACATGCTAGACACAACGCTGGCGTCGAGGATATCATCAGCATCCAATATATCTATCGACACGCTAGACACAACACTGGTGTAGAAGATATCATTAGCATCCAATATATCTGTCGACACGCTAGACACAACGCTGGCGTCGAGGATATCATCAGCATCCGATATATCTATCGACATACTAGACACAACACTGGCATAGAGGATATCATCAGCATCTAATATATCTGTCAACATGCTAGACACAAAGCTGGCATCGAGGATATCATCAGTATTCAATATATCTATTGATACGCAAGACACAACACTGGCATCGAGGATATCATTATCTTTTCATAAATCAGCATCTGAATACATTAAGAGCACACAATTTGGAGGGACGCCTTCAGGTCGCTATCTAAGGATGAATGATATATAAGATTTCCTAGCAATTGACAATTTAAAGGTCATCTATAAGTCATATTATTTGAAATAGGATAGTGTGCAAGATCACCTATGAGTTAACAGCCTGTAGGTCATCCGTAAGCCACAATAACATCCTAACCGGATAGTGTGCAAGATCACCCAAAATTTGATAGTTCAAAGGTTATCCATAAGTCGCAACTAAATCCTTAACAGAGGATATGCAAGATTGTCAAATTGATACGCCCAAGGGTTCTCTATAAGCCAGGTCATATCCAAGAACGATTATGTGCAGGATTACCCAAAGATGATCAATTGTAGGGATTATCTATAAGTCATATTGTATCCAAGGTCAGATGATGTGCAGGAACACCTGAAAGCTAGCGATTGGAGGGATATTTGTAAGTCATCTCTTATCCAAAGTCGGATGATGTGCAGGATTGCCTAAAAGCTAGAAATCCAAATGATATCTATAAGTCGCCTCGTATCCAACATCAAATAATGCTCAAGATCATCTGAAGATTGTCAGTTTAGGGAAAATTTATAAATCGATCATCGGCTACAACCGGAGAGGTTATTATGCCACATACAACAAGGATATAGGTAACCAAAAGGGCCACCCCACTTTGAAAACATATTCGCTCGATAGATGAGCTAATTATACAACAACCAAAGAGGTTGTTGTGTTTGTTATTGCAAGTTATTTCCCATCAAACAGGTACAATAAAGGATGACTTCGCTTTTCAGGCCACAACTCACGTGGAGATATGGTAAAAGATTACTTACCTCTTTCGTGAATTATGTTTAACACTAACACTTTTTGCCTGAAGCATTATCGAGAGCATCCGAGAGGATGAAAATCTCAAATGAAAACCATAGGTGCGGACGACTCCAAAAAAGACGCAGCACAATGTGGAACTCTTTCTCAGCAGCAAAATGGGACATAGTCTGGAGAGGGATGTCAAACTCTCTAGACGCGAGCTAAATAATGATCACCACCACCATTTAACCATGCCTCTATTAGAAGAAATATGGGTATTTTTTCGATATTCTGGTCACACCTTTACCTCTGGGATGTTTGTTAACTCATACTGAGGGGAACTTTTTTTTTCTTTCAAATTCGGGTGGAAACACACTTAGAGTTTTAGAAATTATGCTTACTTAAGTTCTTACCTATGGATGTGAAGAGATCCACGTTCATGGTTAAGAGGTTACAAGCCTATTTTTCGCAACTCGATTAACTTGTCACTCATCCCAAGCTAAAGATCGTCTAAAATAAAAGACTATCTTTTCTACCGATTGAGGTGAAATACAAGCAGTCTAATTCCCTGAGTCTCAGGGATATGTGGGTTGGGCTCTATGTAGAAAACTCGACTGCATTCCAATTTCCCCCCAAATCCCTGTATTCCCCAATTTCTCGGTTTAACCAAAACACTCTAAAACCGTGATAGTTGGTGAATTTTCTTGAAGATCGTGCTCAAAATCAAACTTTATGAACTATAAGTGGCCCGAATTCTCATGAAGCCTGAGATATGTAGGAAACCTGATACCAAGGTTCAGCCATAATTCCTGAAACTCGTGCGGAAAACCAACCTCTTTTAGAAACGAATCTGTGGTCGGACAAAAATTAGGAACGTCAACCTCCCTTTGCCCAGGGTTACTTACATCCACCCTACCCAAAGGGAGCAGGCAGTTGTTGACACCTAATTTTTGCCCTCCACAACTACGTTTAATCTTGAGTTTCTTCGATTTTCAAATAAAACTACAACAATTATTTTTTCCAAATAAATGCATTTTAAAATAGGTAGTTGGGCTAATTTTGTCATTCAGGTGATAATTATTTATTTTCGTATTTGCATTGTACAAATGATGTCATTTAAATGAACATTTTCATCAAAATTGGACTTTAAATTAAGGATTATTTGGAAAATAAATTTAAATAATTAAATATTGATTTAAATATAATTTATTCTCACAAATAATCTATTTGGAGAATTATTTGTTTGGTTTTATTAAATCAAGAAACTCGGGATTAAAAGAAGTATTAATTCTTATTTAATTTCAATTCAATTTAATCAATCAATTAAATTTGATCATAAATTGAAAATAAAATTGGCCACAATCACAATACATTTGGCCAATTAGCCTTTAATTTTGATCAAAATTTAATTAGAATGGGTTTAATGTTAATTGAAACTATTTTTCTAAACTATCCATCCCAATTTTAAACCCAATTTTTCCAAACACCTAGGCCCATTTCATATTTTCTTCAAACAGTAGCCCATTTCTCCCTTTTCAATTAAACAGGCCCAACACTAACAATTCCAGGCCCAAGCAACAACCAACTCCAGTGGCCCATTCCCCTTCATTTTTTCCAATCAGAAATACCAACCCCCAAATTGGCCCAATACTCTCAAGAACCCGGTCCAAACCCCCCTTATCTTCTCAAAAACACCCACTCTCAAACCCTTAGCCAAAAACGATCTCAACCAAATGACTCATTCCCCAACAACGGTGAAACCTGATCCCTTTAGCTCCAAATACCCGATTATACTTCATCCCTTATCTTCACAATATACTCAAACAACGGGGAGCAACATCGAATATCAGAGAACAACAGTAAAAATTGTAAAATCGACCCCAAATCCATCGACCCAAGTTCGACCAGTTTTTAACCCGAAAAAACTCAAATACATCCTTTCACCATCAGTTCGTACGGATTGCATGATCCCCACGTGAATGGGTACGTTGAGGAATTTCGAACCTTCTAGAATAGTGTTGAGGTGTCCTCCAACTTTCAATTCCATGAATTTAGGGATAGAGGTACTAATCTGGTACATATTTGGGTGTTTTCTAGTGGTTGGAAGGGGGGATTCGTTTTTTCCAATGGTGATTGGTCCACCTATTTAGGAATCATCCAAGAATTTGGTACAAAGGGGTACAATCTGTTAGGGGTAGCCTGATCCGAGTGAAATTTTGAATTACTCCCCTTTCAAAACACCTAGATTCCCCCCGAATTTGGAGCCCTATATAAAGACCGATCAGGTCACTGTGAGGAGGAGTTTTTTTTTTGTCTTGACTCAAGGGTTATAAGAGGGGAAGAATTGGAGGGTATAGAAATTGTGTTTTGAAAAATCTTTGGGAACTCGAATTCTATTTTGAAATTTAGGTCAAAATTAGTAGTTGAAAATCTGGGGGGCCTCTTTCTTTTCTTCAAAGAGGATTTTGAGGGAGTTTTGTTCTCACTTCTTTATTCTTGGTGTCCGAAAGATTGAGGGCTGATCTCTGGTGGTTGAGACGCTACTGATTGCTCGTTTGTTCCTATTTTGCTGCTCCCCGAATTTGCATTCAGTTCTTAAATGTTTCAGCTTTATCTCGCTATTATATGGTGACAATTGATGTTTTGGTATGCTGAGATGTTCACTGTTTTCTTTGCAATGTTCTAAAAACATTCATTTCTTGTTGGTTGTAAGTTGCTATAGCTAAAATAAAATGTATTCCCTTTGCATGTTCAAGTTAACTTTCCTCCCTAGTGTAGGTACTATTATTGTATGAGGCATTAAATTGCTTTTCCGTCATCTTACCTGTGTCATGATTGGTTTGATAATGGATGCTAAGTTTGTGCTTTGATGAACGTTGAGCAAATTTGCCCAGAATTTGCTATTTTCAAAGTTATTTGACCCTCTCTAGAGATGCTACTATTCATACTATGTTGATACTTAATTGCTCAGAATGGTTATTATAGAATGATGTAAATCTTATATCTCTTGGTTATTACGGAATGATGTAAATTTTATGTCTTTTTTTAGTGATATTTTGCAAAAGATGTTTCGAGTTCTACGCACATTTTAGCATCGTTCGTCTCGTCATTTCTTGGTTAAAAGAAGACTCTTCACTTTGTTTTCCCTAACTTACAATGTCAAGAAGAAAACACTGGGATTTACCTTTCAGGTGTCAAATCCTTACTTTTTGTCTTTAATGTCTGCAAGTATCATGTTATGAAAATGTTCTTATCTTTCTTTTGATACAAATAATACAGGATCTTAGTTTCCATAAAGCTGACTGTTCCCATCATTGATTAGCTTTCTTTTTTTGGGGTCCCAACTTAAGGCAGTGAATTGATTTGCCTCATATATTCGTTGAATAATTGGTTGAACTCTTTTCTGAAAATTTTATGATTATATTGGTACCATACGTGATCAAAAGTAGCGGAGACTTGGTCAATTAAGCTCCTTAACATTGCTTTGAAATAATGTGGAGATTGTAGTGTGTGGATCTATTTGTGTGAGTGTTATGATTGACACATTCTTTAACTAATTGACTCGATTGCAATCCATACTTTTCATAATCTTAAGATTGATGTATTTAGACATTTTTTACGGTCCACATGTTTATAGGTAGCAAGTGAATCACTGTTTTCCTTTGCCTTTAATGTTGTATTTTTTGTTGAATAATTTATCTATAAATGTAAGACTCTTGAGAACATACATTAATTCATTCACCTTTTTCATTGCATGAACCCGCTTGGGAGTCCCATTGGACTCTCACATTATGAATTGGGCCATTGTGGCCCACCCCCTTTAGAAGACTTTGAACGCTGATTATAAAGAACAAGTAAGAGGAGTTGAAAGAAGAAGGAGGGGTCGAAATCCCACATTCTAAACGGCTAAGAGACAAAAGTCTCATTTGTTATTTTATTTTATTTTAGTTAATCATTGTTGTCCTTGTTTATTTTTATTCATTTATTTATTCCTTTATTCATTTGGGCCTCGAAGCCAAAGTTGTAAATTTAATGCAGGTGGAGCGAGACTCGAGCCAAAGGCTCGAAAACTAGACTAAGACAGATGAAATGGATTGAAAACCTAACTAGATTAGGACATGGCCGCTGGTTTGGGCTTGAAAGCCTAAATCACTACTTCCCCACTTTTCTCCCCTTTTCCTTTCGTTTACTTATTTACATGTTTCTTTGCGAACTTAGTTAAAATCCCTAACTAAGTCGCCTAAAAACTGGTTTTGCATAAACACTAAAATATCACTAAAATTGCTTTTCTTTGCAGAAATCAACTGTTTTCCAAAGTTAGTCAAACACGATTTTCAAACAGTCCAAATAACCGCAAGTTAGCGGACGTTTTAGTTGCCTAACACCTTCCTAAAATGTTAATAGGAACCGCTTACTCAGAATCTCTTAACTTAAACGATTTTTCTGTTTTAGATCGTTTAAAGTGTTTTATAAAGGTTTCTTAATTCCTTTTCAAAATTAAGTGGCGACTCTTTCAAAAATCAAAAATTTTCGCAAAACAATAATTATATTTTTAGAAGTTTTGACGGAATTGTTTTGGTCTTTAGGCCTTCCCCAAATTTAATTGAATTGACATACGTATATATGTACATGTTTTAATGTTGATGATTGAATTGAGAGCATGATTCATGTGAAAATCCCTCTCTTGTTATGATTTTCCTTACTTATCATATGATATGGATTGTTTTTGAAAAGCATCTTGAAAAGCATGTTATGAAGTGTCGTAATTTATGAATGATTTGGTTATGAATCTTGAATTCCAAAGAGAGGGTTGTTTGTTTTGAAAAATGTTGAAAGTACATATAATGAAAGAGTGCATGGATTTTGCTAAAAGCACATGACCACCTTATGTTTGAAGAGTTCTTGCATAGTTTTGACTTATGCTTTCAGAACATGAAATCTCTTATACTGTTTGCATGTTTGGGTGTTCTGAATCATGAATGAAAGATCATGCTTATTGCATTATGGCTCAGAAATAGGACTTCCAAGTCTTGGTGTGACGACACCAAATCAGATTTTGCCATGATAATTCAGAACAGATTTAATGCATGTTTGAAATCAGACTTTCCAGATGTTGAAACTAGAAACATGCATGTTTCAGAACAGAATAAAAATTGGGCATAAAGAGAGCTTAGGTGGTTCCCCTAAGAAGGCATGAGTTTGGACAACTCGTTGCCCAAAACCATGATTTGCCGATCTGGGATTATATATTACGCTGGCCTAGAGCCCTGTGGCGTATCAGATTCAGGAACTCCAACCCTTGCGGCACACTCGGGTTGGAGGCTTCCCCGCTGAGTCAATGGCGGATTCCATATCACCCATGGAATATCAGACTTGTAGGGGACACCACCTAACTCAGAAGTAATACGCAGATCAGAAAATTGAAATTTACAGACAGGTTACATATTTTCAGAAAATGCCCATGTATTTTCAGAAAATGCCCATGTATTTTCAGAAACTATTTTATGCATGATGTTTAATGAAGACTTTGCTCTCATATTATATATACATATATATATGTGTTCAATTACTCTATTTTGGAATGCTTCGCGTGCCAGTACTTTTGTGTTGAACCCCCCTCCTTCTAGGTTCGGAGGTACAATCTAGGGGTCCAGATAAACAGTAGAGATTTCAGATCATAGACCGGAGTTTGCAGTGGTGAGCCTTCTATGATTCAGAAGGCCTGGTTATTTCATATTACAACTATTAGTTAGGTTTGATCTACTGGGGGCCTTGTCCCAGCTTTCAAACAGCTTTGATTGGTTCATAGTAGAGATTTCGCAGACTGAGTCAAACATTATTATTTAGACATATTATGGATTTCAGTTTTTAGTATTGTCACGACCCGAACCGAGGCCCTAGCTGTGACGAGCATCCCGAACCATGAAGGCCCGAAACACCTCTATCTATTTGGTAATCATGCACATAATTCATATGATAAAAGAAATGCGAAAAATACATAATATTACGTAAACATGGTCATAAATCTAATAAAATCAATAATGGAAAATAAAGTCCCACAATATCTATCAATATCTTAAATCCGTCTGTGAAATCTCTACCACATGACTTATAGCAACTATCTGAAATCTAGTACAAGGCCCCCAGTAGACCAAAACAGGACTAAAGATGAACATCTGAAAGTAAATCGGCCTTCTGGAGTATAGAAGGCTCACCACTGCACAATCTGATCTACGATCTGAAATATCTACTGTTCATTTGGACACCTAGACTGTGTCTCAAAACCTGGAAGGAGGGGGTCAGCACAAATATACTGGCACACAAAGCAACTCGAAATAGAGTTTTTGAACATATATATATAAATATATAATAGATGAGAGCAATTTTCATCAACACATCATGCATAAATAGTTTCTGAAAACACATGGGCACTTCATGAAAACATATAACCTGTCTGTAAACTTAAAATTCTGATCTGCGTATTACTTCTGAGTTAGGAGGTATCCCCTACAAGTCTGATATTCCACGGGCGGTATGAAATCCGCCATTGACTCGGAGGGGAAGCCTCCAACCCGAGTGTGCCGCAAGGGTTGGAGTTCCTGAATCTGATACACCACAGGGCTCTAGGCCAGCGTGATATATAAACCCAGATCGGCAAATCACGGTTTTGGGCAATGAGTTGTCTGAACTCATGCCTTCTTCAGGGAACCACCTAAACTCTCTTTATACCCAATTTTTATCCTGTTCTAAATCATGCATGTTTCTAATTTCAACATCTGTAAAGTCTGGTTTCAAACATGCATTAAATCTGTCCTGAATTATCATGGCAAAATCTGAATTGGTGTCGTCACACCAAGACTTGCAAGTCCTATTTCTGAGCCGTAATGTCATAAGCATAATCTTTCATAAAAATATAGTTTTCAGACCACCCAAACATGTAATTTGCAGAAAAGATTTCATGTTCCTAAACTCAAGTCAAAATCACGCAAAACTTTCATCAAACATATGGTGGTCATGTGCTTTTGGCAAATCCATGAACTCTTTTATTATATGCTTATTCAACATTCACAACCCTCTCTTGCGTGTTCAAAAATCATATCATTCTTTTCAAAACAATTCGTATCATATGAAAATGGGAAAACTCACAACACGAGGAATTCATGCTCTCAAGATTGAAACAACTACATACATATACATATACATATACATATACATATACATATACATATACATATACATATACATATACATATACATATACATATACATATACATATACATATACATATACATATACATATAAACGGTCAAATCACTTTAGGGAAGGCCAAAACAATGTCAATAAAACTTCTAAAAACATGAATATGTTCATAATTCAAAAACCCCATTCTAAAACATGATTTTTCTATGCCCATGAGAATTTAGGAAAACCCTACGTACCTCGATTACGAAGAATAATGGATGATTCTTGAAGATTCGGGATTCCGAATCTCTAATTATCTTCTAAAACTCATGATCGAATCTTGGGCTATTTTGGTTTTTAGTTTGAAACCCTTGGGAGTGATCTTGAGAGAAAGGAGTGTATTTTTGGTTATTGAGGGCTGAAATTCGGTGTTTTTGATGATTGGGGTCGAGGGGAAAGGACCAAAATGACCCTTGACCCTAAGAAGCTAAAACTGTTTGGTAATAGGCCCCGCGTTGTGACCCCTAATTGTGTTAATTATCCCTCGCGACGCGACCCTATTCAGGTCAAGCGAAATTCGCGTCGCGGAGCTAGCGCGACCCCTCACTACCTCTGATGTCCTAACTTCTCACTCGCTTATCGGAATTTAATGAAATTGGTATAGTTGGAAAGATAATTCAAAGATATTTAATTTGATATATAGTAGGCCATCCGGTTAGTCATATACAACGAGTTATGATCGTTTGAAGTTGACTCAAGTTTTGACGCTCACTAAAACTCGAACGTTAGGAAAGTTTTCAACTCATCCTTGAGTTAGAGGACCTCTATGATCTCAATTCATGCTCAAATAGATTTATACACTACATAATTGATAACATGACAAATTTTCATAGGATTTATGTCTTTTGGATCATCTACGCATAGAAACGACGGTTTTTGTTCTAGCCCAAAAATGTGGGGTGTTACAAGTATTATGATTACATTTAGATTGACCATGTTTTCGTATTAGATTTCTATTTTCGCATTTTCTTTGTTTTGTGAATGTTGTGCATGATAACTAGATAGAGAAGGGTGTTCCGGATCTTCATGGTTCGGGATGCTCGTCACGGCTAGGGCCCCGGCTCGGGTCGTGACAGCTTACCTCCAAAGTACCCTGATGCTCCTCCTTGTTTTCCTCCGAAGTACCCTGATGTTCCTCCCGGTTTTCATGGTGTTATAATAGTTAAACAATATACTGGCAAAGATTGTATTAGAAGAAGCTAATGGTCTTAACATATTATGTGTCCCATATCATGTCTTGTAAACTAGCTTTACAGTTAAGTCAAACATATTAAAATTACGTTGTCAACAAAATGTCAAAATTCTTGGCTATAAATAGAAAGAATATTTTCTTTTAAATGGAAATATTTTATTCATTTCATCACAAAAATATGTAAAGGGGCCAAAAAAAGGGTGGGGGGTGCATTCTTGTTTTTGCACCTGAGAAGCAGGACATAAGATAAATAGTCTTTTATCTTAGGACTCTTTCTCCGGTGACCGTTGCTGCAAGGTTCACCTTAGACGGGAAAATTAGGAACTAATTTTTGAGAATTCAAAATTTGTTGGTATTCTTTGTTAGGGAGCTCCTTTACCTCCAATGTGGGACTTCTCGGTGCAAATTCGGATTTAGTTTGGTCAATGTGAGTAACCTCGCATGGGTGGGAAACCAAAGATATTGACAAGTGTATGTTTTTTAGAATGTTTTTTGTAATAAGTTCTCAAATCACATTATGAATTAATAAAATATTATTGAGTGAATATATGTCCTAATTAGAAGGGTTGGCATGTTTCTTTTGTTATATCCGGCACAAATTTACCAGTTTTACGTTGACATTCAGCCAACGGCAATCGTCTTCTTCTATCGGGGATTAAGACTGAAACCTCATGCACGTAAAGTTCAAGTAATATCAATATGTACCTGATGGTACAATATGAATCTTACGACATGTAGTATTTTGTTTTTTAGTTCCGTCACAAGTTCACCTGTTTTACGTTAGCAGGTAGTGTACTGCAATCTTCCATTATCGGGACTTGAAATTAAAGCTCATGCACGTAAAGTTTAAGTAATATACTATGTGTTGTGTTGAATCCTAAAATATTATATCAAATGATTAATAGTGATGCGAATTCAAGTTTTTTCTATAAAAAATAATTACCCCCCCCCCCCCCCCACACACACAAAAAAAAAAAAAAAAAAGGAAAATAATGATAATTGATTTTTGTAGAATGTTCTTAAATAAGTCTTAAATTGCATTAATAATTAATGAAATACTATTGAGTGAATATATGTCGTAATTAGAAGGATTGACATTTTTTGTTTTGTTATTTCCATCACAGTTCACAAGTTTTATGTAGTCAGCCAACTTTAATCTTCTTCCTCTATCAGGGCATAGGACTGAAAGCTCATGCATGGAAAGTTTAAGTAATGTACATCATCATTAGTGGCATATTTGATTGCTGTGGGAGTTGCAGGAGCTACTTCCCGTACCGTAGCTCAGAATAACCACTGCAGAATTCAGAAAATGCAAGGATTTCTACACCTTTTGCTAGAAAGTGCTCCAAAGTCGGAAAACTTCGTCTTGGTGGCAAGCGTGATGACATTATAGTGATAGTTGCACATCTTTTGCCTCTATAGTTTCATTTTGAGGTTTAGGATTTACGGTGTGTGCTTATCGATGATGTAACAACAAAGAATGTGTTCTCTTGGTTCTTCTCGAATATTTTCAGTTTCATGCTCAGCGAAGGCAGATGCTCTTGGTTTTAGAGAGAACTTCCCGTTGTAATATGCAATATTTTACTCGAGCCTTTTACAGTCTTCAATGCAGAGAAGAAAAGTGAGAAAGATCTAAATGAACAACTAAACTAGTGACATGAAGCATTATAAAAGCATTATAATTAGCTGAGATAATTATAATTCATTCCACTACTTCAATAAAATTATCTTAGCAAGAGGATAGTGAGACAGTAACATTATCTAAATCTCACCTATAACTAGGCAATAGAGAAAAACTACCACTAACTTCTTGAACAAAGAAAAGAAACTACAATAGAAGCATCAATGCTATAGTTTAGCTTTTCTTGTTTTCACCACTTCCCGAGCCTTGGAACCTTTCCAGCAATGATATTTTCAAAGTCCCTAATCCTCTTCTCAAGTTTCGGAAATCAATCCTTTCAATATTCTGCATCTGCATATTTCCTTCAGTCCTGTTGATCAGCACATCTGTAGTTACTATATGTGCTTCCACTGAATCATTGCTAATCTGCAAACGCATTATAGCAGTGCCAATTCTTGAAAATTTTGCATATCTACCCTTGCTCCTAGTTGCGTTAGGACCCTCACTGACAAGTTCAAAAATCAGGCAAATTGAGCTTACAGACAACTGCAATCGTCTTCTTCTATCAGGGATTAAGATTGAAGCCTCATGCACGTAAAACTCAAGTAATATCAATATGTAACTGCTGGTACAATATGAATCTCACGAAATGTCATATTTTATTTTTTAGTTCCATCATAAGTTCACCTGTTTAATGTTAGCAGATAGGGTACTGCAATTTTCTTCCTTTATCGGGACTTAGAAATAAGAGCTCATGTAAGTAAAGTTTAAGTAATATAGTAAGTGTTGTGTTGAATCCTTAAATATTATATCAAATGATTAATAGCAATGCGAATTTACCACACACACACACCCCCTCCCCCACAACCCCCACCCCAAAATAAATGGAAAATAATGAAGTGATTTCTGTAGAATGTTCTTAAATAAGTATTAAATCGCATTATGCATTAATGAAATACTATTGAGTGAATATATATAGTAATTAGAAGGATTGACATTTTTTGTTTTGTTATTTCCATCACAATTCACCGGTGTATGTAGTCATCACACTTTAATCTTTTTCCTCTATCGGGGCATATAGGACTGCAAGCTCATGCACGTAAAGTTTAAATAACATACATCGTCATTAGTGGCGGCGCCTTAAATAACATTAAGGATTAATGAAATACTATTGAGAGAATATATGTCGTAATTAGAAGGATTGACGTTTTTTGTTATGTTATTTCCATCACAATTCACCAGTTTATTATGTAGACAGTCAACCTACTTTAATCTACTTCCTCTATCAGTCCATAGGATTGAAAGGAAATGCGCGTAAAGTATAAATAATATACATCGTCGCATCAGTGGTGGTGCCACTTGTACTTCGCTGAAAAACTATACTATGTAGATAGGTGAAATGTTTTATATATACATACTATGTGTAGAATCTCAAAATTTACTCGTATTCTTATATTTTTATATTTTTAACACCCCTCAAATGAAAATCTTTGTTCCTTAATTACTCTGTCAATCTAAGAGATTTCATATTATCGGCATATATTAACGTGTTGTAGCACGTGATTTATCTTAAATTTTTGAAGATTTAAATAACACATTTTAAAGAAGTTAGTCTTGTAGTATTCTTGTAGATGATCCGATAGTATTGAATATTGATTACATTGACTGATTGATTTTTTAAGTTACAACTTATTGGTCAAACAAGCAATTAAAAGCTGTAATCTTATGCTGATACTTACTATAAAAGACAAAAAAGTTTCACGCAATACACACCCAGCATAAACCATTTGCAACAGGCATTCACATTGCCAGTAAGCAGCATCACCTTTTCATATACAACTTCTAAAAAACTGAACCAGGAAAGTTTTTCATCAGACATATCGAAAGTCTTTTCTTGTACTTTTACCTGTCCCAGAAGTGAACTCACTCTCTTTCGGCAATTTCCATTTTCAAGAATCAATGGAAAACTCAATCTTTGTTGAAAGAGAAGAGTTGATGGTTTCCCCTTCCGGTGGAATCCCGCATCTAAGAAAAGCCCATTTCTTGAATCCCATTGCTTCTTCCATTGAAGGTCCGAATGTGAAGCCACCTTCACTTTATTTTTCGTCAGAATCTGAATGGCCATTGAGAGTTTCCTTCAATGGTTGTAGGCATCAGCAGATCAAATGGAAGAAATGGGTTGAAGCCATGGAATCCGTCCACCACTCTGTATGGAAGGCTGCTGGTGTTTATGATGCTATTAAGGGTTCTGCATATAAAGTCCATACAGATAAAAATTTGATCTTTGGGTTGGCCGAAAGATGGTGTTGTGATACAAACACTTTTGTGTTTCCATGGGGTGAAGCTACTGTCACTCTTGAAGATATGATGATTTTAGGAGGGTTCTCCGTTTTGGGTGGCCCCGTTTCATTCCCACTTCAATCCCCTGAGTTGGTAGAAATTGAACAGAATCTTGAAAAAGAACGAATGGAGCTAATCGGATTGAAGGCTGATAATCACAACAGGTGGTTGAATTTTTTCATGAACAGTGGAAGGGATTATGAACATGAAGCTTTTCTTTCTCTTTGGCTTTCAAGATTTGTGTTTCCAGGTGAGCAGTATGATAAAATCGGTACGCATGTTTTCTGTGTAGCCATTAATCTTGCTAGAGGAAAACGACTTGCGCTTGCTCCTGCTGTTCTTTCAAGCATATATAGGGATTTGAGCTTGTTAAGAGAGGCCATGACAATCGCTACGTCAAGTAGTAATAAATACGACAGGAACAGATTTCAAATTCTAGGATTTAGTCTTTCGTCGCCATTGTTCTTTATTCAAGTTTGGGCTTGGGAAAGGTTGGTAGCTTTGCGTCCAAAGCAGGCTGGCAATTACAATATGGTTGGCGGGGTGAGAATAGGAAGATGGAACGATGCGAAAAGATCAGGTGTAATTAATGTGAGGGCTGCGATCGACTCGTCTGCAGAGACGTTTCAGTGGAGGCCATATGCCTTGGCTGTGGAAGGCTGGTCAGTGCCAACATTTTACAAGGAAACAGAAGAGTGGGAGATAGTTGAAGGGAAAATGTTGGACCAAGAATTGGAGTCCTTCATTCGATGCTTGCGGGTGTCGGTTCTTGTTGGTTTTGATTGTCAAGAGCCCTATCGACCAAATCGTGTAGCAATGCAGTTTGGATTTGATCAGGACTTCCCAAAATGGATTCCTCGCTCGCCTTCAATTCCTCAACTTGCCTGGAACAACTATAGCAGACCCTCTGATTCTGATTTGAGGTTATGCTATCCATCTAGGTTGTTTGAGCCTGATGTGTCTACAAAGTATTTGAAATGGTGGAGAAAAGAAGTATTACTGCTAGTTGATGCATTTGAAGGCTTGTCTAAGGAACGAAGGAGTAAAACAAGATTGAAGCTGCTTTCTAACAATTGTGATTCTCCTAGTCTACCCACTAAATGTCAACTGAAACAAGTGGAGAATTACCCTGATGCTCCTCCTGGCTTACCTCCAAAGTACCCTGATGCTCCTCCTGGCTTACCTCCAAAGTACCCTGATGCTCCTCCTGGTTTTCCTCCAAGGTTCCCTGATGCTCCTCCTGGCTTTCCTCCCAAGTACCCTGATGCTCCTCCTGAATTTCCTCCAAAGTACCCTGATGCTCCTCCTGGTTTTCCTCCCAAGTCTAGTGGGGAAAATGACAAGAAGAATTTGTCTAAGGTGGTTTCGCAATCATTGGCTTGTAACGTTGTGCCTCCTGGTTTAAGGGAGAAGCATAATGCAGGAAAAGACGTTCACACATCCACTGAGGCACATGACAGTAGCAGTGTAGTTCCTCCCAGCTGCATTGTGGAATATGGCAAGGAGAATTTATCCAAGGAAGTTTGTCAATCAGCGGCTCGCGACGTTGCACCTCCTAATTCAACAGAGAAGCACACCGACTGTGAACATGACAGAACTGAGAATGAGAATAACAGTACAGCCCACAATCTTGTTGTTGGGGAGCAGGGAGGAGGGGAAAGAACTATCTGTGATGATATTATAGAGGATATAGAACTTTATCTTCGTGAGCTCAAGAGATCAGCTGCCTCACACAGGAGATGCTAGACTCAACAAGTAGTACAATTTCTATTGCCTGTTTATGTAACACCCCGCATTTCGGGCTAGAATAAAAATATGACTCTGATGCGTTGGTAATCCCAGAGCCTTAAATCCTATGCCAATTTGGCATGTTGATCAATTTTGTAGCATGTGAATCCATTTGAGCATGAATTTAGACCATAGAAGTCCTTCAACTCAAGGACTAGTTGAAACTATTTCGATCGATTAAGTTTTAGTGGACATTGTAATTTGTGTCAGCTTCCATCGACCATAACTCTCTGTATATGTCGAATTACAGAGCCTACTATGTGTCAAATGATAGGTCTTCGAGTTAACTTTCCAACAATACCAATTTTGCTAAAATCCGACACCCGAGCAAGAAGTTATGGCTTTTCAAAGTAGAGTGCGTCGTCTAACCAATCGCACATAGCCACTGGAAGGGATGTGCAATACACAATGCGGCGCATATCTTAATCTATGCGATACACAATGCGGCGCATATCTTAATCTATGAGATACACAATGCGGCGCATACCTTAATCTATGTGATACACAATGCAGCGCATATCTTAATCTATGCGATGCAAGTGCGGCGCACACTTATGGTTTCAGGTGACAAAAACACTTCGTTTTGAGTAATTTTAAGTGCAATTTAGCCCTTACAAAACCCAAAATCATCCTTAATCACTCCTAAACGGATTTAGGCCTATTAACAACATTGAAGCCTCCCATAAGATCCCAAAATTCATCCTTCAAGAACTTAAGAGGAGAAGCAGCTAGGGTTTAAGAAAATAAGCTTGAAGGTCCGATCGTTCCAAAACTTCTTCGTGAATTCTTCACAACTAAGGTACTCGGGGTTTGTCCTAAAAACTACATGGGCTTGAAATTGTTAAAGTATGTATTTAATGGGGGTTTGAAAGCTATATTACTGATTTCTTATTCCAAGAGTTTTATTATTGTGACTGTTTTGGCCTTGTGGCCTTTTTCCCCTTAAATTGAGTTTTACATATATATATATGTATATGCTAAGAGATTTTGATTTGAAACTACGTTTTGTGTTTACAAGAAATAGATGCATGTGTTTACTTGAAGCTTGAGGAAGAGATTCATTGAATTGAGTTGATTTATTGAAATGCTAGTTTCAACACTTGTGTTTGAAATATAGAGATTCATGATAGACTAAAAATGGCTCAGAGATTAGACACGGGATTAAGCTCCCAAAAAACCCATATCATTCATACTTTCACCTAAATTTCTCAAGAACCCTCATAAGGGTTTCAAAATAAAAATCCAAGCAGATTAAGATTCGACCGTAGGTTTCCAAAATTGATTTCATATTCAAAATCCCCAGAATGCGGGCTTCAATAAGCATCCATTATCTTCCGAAACAGAGGTGCGTGGGGTTTATCCTAAAAACTACATGGGCTTAGAAATTGTTAAAGCATGTATTTTATGGGGGTTTTGAAAATTATATCATTGATATGCATTTTGAAAATGTTTAATACTACTATTGCTTTGGTCTTGTGGCCTTTACTCCTAAGATTGATTTATATACATAAATATATGTATGAATTTTAGATTAAAGATCGTTGAGAGCATGAATTATGAACTCCCCTCTTGCATTGCATTAAAGATTGTGGTTTGTCATTTTGAAAGATGTTTTTGTCGAAATACCCTGGCATTTGAACATGATTGGAATTGTGAGAGGGTTTTCTTGATATAAATGTGTCCTTGTGATCATGAGAAAGAATTGCATGTGTTTACATGAGAGTTGAGAAAAATATTTGTTGCATTGAATTATTGAAATGCGACTTTCAAAACTTGTGTCTTAGATACAGAGATTTATGACAAACTAATAATGGCTCAGAGATGTGACTTGCAAGTCAATGGTATGACGATACCATATGTATTTATGCCATGATAGAGTATGTTTTCAGAGTATATTTTCAGATCATGTTTTCATAGACTGCATGTTTTGATAGAGTTTTAAAAAGGGGCTTAAAGAGTGTTAGGTGGTTACCCGAAGAAGGCACGAGCTCAAGCAACTCTTAGCCTGAAACCGTATTTGCCGATACGGGTAGATTATTATTGTAAGCTGGCAACGGCCGTGTGGCGTAGTAGATTCAGAGACTCCGACCCTTACGGCACACTTGGGTTGGGGGCTTAGCTGCCGAGTTAATGGTAGTTTCCACAAAGCCCGTGGAATTTTCAGAATTGTAAGGTATACCATCTAACGCAGCAGTAGTACAAAGAGTGTCTCAGATTTCAGATATTGTCATAAAGTCTTTAAAATGCCCATGAGATTTCTTACTATACGATTGCTTATGAACGGTTTCAAATAGCTCTCATATATGTTTATTATAAATGATTATTTTGATTTGCTCTGCGCACCAGTACTTTTGTGCTGACCCCCTCCCCCATCCAACCATCTCAGGTTCTGAGGCTCAGTCTAGGGGTCCAGACAAGCAGTAGATAGTTCAGACAGCAGAAGAATTGTGCAGATTTTAGGGGTGAGCCTTCTATGTTCCAGAAGGCCTTATTGTCTTCAGTTGTTTTAGCATACATGGTGTTGGTCGGCTGGGGGCCTTGTCCCAGTTTTCAGACATATTGTTTAGAGATTTAGTAGAGATTTCGCAGACAGAGTCAGAGATTTATTCAGATATTGTTGAGTTTTATTTCTAGTATTTTATATTATTCAGAGTTTGACCATGTTTCCGTATTAAACTGTATTTCCACATATCTTTATTATATGAATATTGTACATGATTACCAGACTCAGAAGGGTGTTTCGGGCCTTCATGGTTCGGGATGCTCGTCACGGCTAGGGCCCCGGCTCAGGTCGTGACAATGACTCCATTTGGGTGATTGTAGATCGGTTGACAAAGTAAGCTCACTTTTTGCCTGTGCGGACTAATTATTCGGGAGATGATTATGCGAAGCTGTACATTAAGGAAATAGTGCATTTGCATGGAGCACCCGTGTCTATTATATCCGATCGAGGTACGCAGTTTTCTTCTAAGTTTTGGAGATCATTTCAGAAAGGTTTAGGTACCCAGGTGAACTTAAGCACTACATTCCACCCCTAGACTAATGGGCAAGCTGAGCGCACCATTCAGACCCTTGAGGACATGTTGCGGGCTTGTGTAATAGATTTTAAAGGTAGTTGGGTAGATCATTTGTCGTTGGTTGAGTTTGCTTACAATAATAGCTACCATGCCAGTATTAAGATGGCACCGTTTGAAGCATTATATGGGAGGAGATCCAGGTCTCTTATAGGGTGGTATGAAGTTGGTGAGACGTGGTTGTTTAGGCTTGATCTTGTTCATCAGGCCATGGAGGATGTGAAATTAATCAGAGAACGACTTACGACAGCTCAGAGTCGTCAGAAATCCTATGCCGATGTTAGAAGAAGAGAGCTAGAGTTTGAGGTTGGATATTGGGTATTCCTTAAAGTTTCTCCCATGAAGGGAGTTATGCGCTTTGGGAAGAAAGGTAAGTTGAGTACTGGCTATATAGGACCATACCGGATTGTAAATAGGATAGGTGGAGTTGTATAAGAGTTAGAGTTGCCTGCAAATTTGGGTTTCGTCCACCCGGTATTCCATGTATCCATGTTGAAGAAATGCATATGAGATCATTATTTAGTACTACCTGTTGAAGAAATCAAGGTGATCGATTCCTTATCTTATGAAGAACTGACTATAGCAATCCTTTACCGTCAAGTGAGAAAGCTGAGGAGCAAAGAGATAGCCTCAGTTAAAGTGTTGTGGCGGAATCAGAAAGTTGAAGAAGCAACTTGGGAATCAGAAAATGACATGAGAGTTAGATACCCAAGCCTATTTGATCCGGTGAATGGTGAGATGGAAGGTACAATTCTTGTCTTATGTCTTCTTTTCTATATCTGAATATACTTGAAATCGTGCGTGACTGTATTCCGTGTCATCATTCGGGGACGAATGATCCCAAGGGGGGATAATGTAATGCCCCGTAAAAGTCATGCATATACTAGCTCAAACTGGTGTGGTTTTGAACTCAAAAACTTGAAAATATTCTGAGTGTTGAAAGACTTAGACTCATTTTTAGCTAGTAATCTTCGGGGATTTTATTTTCGACCTTCCCAACCTCCGTTCTTAGATTTTCTTTTTGCGTTGCGATGGGGCAAGGTTGTAGTACATCTCGAAAGAGTTTCAGAATTTTTAGACGGGCTTAAGGGGGAGTTTGGATTGCCATTCCAGTAGCAACGCGCGATTAGCCCGTGCCACCCGCTGGATCTCCTGGCTTGGAAGGAAGCCCGCGATAGAGCGGGCGACGCCTGCTAAAAAGCGGTGCTCTAGAGCCCGCGCCGCCTGGTGGATCGCCCCAGACTAATTTTTTCAATCCATCCGGAAAATTAATGGCATTTTGGTAATTGTCCAATCCCCCATCAACTAAAACACGGGATTTAATCCCTCAAACACCAAAATAGAGTCTCATTCATCAAATTGTTCAAGAACACTCTCAAGGGTTTCAAAATAAAAATCAAGTAGTTCAAGATTCGACCGTAGGTTTTTGAAGCAAATCGCATATTTGGAATCCCCAGGTCGTAGGCTTCAAGAAACATCCATTGTTTTCTAAATTCGAGGTACCCGAGGTTTTCCTCAAATCTCATGGGCATAGAGATCATGATTTTGAGAATGGGGTTTTGAATTTATGAATATAATTGTTGACACCTAATTTTTGCCCTCCACAACTACGTTTAATCTCGAGTTTCTTCGATTTTCAAATAAAACTACAACAATTATTTTTTCCAAATAAATGCATTTTAAAATAGGTAGTTGGGCTAATTTTTTCATTCAGGTGATAATTATTTATTTTTGTATTTGCATTGTACAAATGATGTCATTTAAATGAACATTTTCATCAAAATTGGACTTTAAATTAAGGATTATTTGGAAAATAAATTTAAATAATTAAATCTTGATTTAAATATAATTTATTCTCACAAATAATCTATTTGGAGAATTATTTGTTTGGTTTTATTAAAGCAAGAAACTCGGGATTAAAAGAAGTATTAATTCTTATTTAATTTCAATTCAATTTAATCAATCTACTAAATTTGATAATAAATTGAAAATAAAATTGGCCACAATCGCAATACATTTGGCCAATTAGCCTTTAATTTGATCAAAATTTAATTAGAATGGGTTAAATGTTAATTGAAACTATTTTTCTAAACTATCCATCCCAATTTTAAACCCAATTTCGCCAAACACCTGGGCCCATTTCATATTTTCTTCAAACAGTAGCCCATTTCTCCCTTTTTAATTAAACAGGCCCAACACTAACAATTCCGGGCCCAAGCAACAACCAACTCCAGTGGCCCATTCCCCTTCATTTTTTCCAATCAGCAATACCAGCCCCCAAATTGGCCCAATACTCTCAAGAACCCGGTCCAATCACCCCTTATCTTCTCAACAACACCCACTCTCAAACCCTTAGCCACAAACAATCTCAACCAAATGACCCATTCCCCAACAACGGTGAAACCCGATCCCTTCAACTCCAAATACCCGATTATCTTTCAGCCCTTCTCTTCACAACACGCTCAAACAACGGCGAGCAACATCGAATATCAGAGAACAACAGCAACAATCGCAAAATCGACCCCAAATCATCGACCCAAGCTCAACCCATTTTTAACCTGAAAAAATCCAAATACATTCTTTCACCATCAGGTCATATGGATTGCGTGACCCCCACGTGAATGCGTACGTTGAGGAATTTCAAACCTTCTAGAATAGTGTTGAGGTGTCCTCCAACGTTCAATTCCGTGAATTTTGGGATAGGGGTACGAATCTGGTACATATTTGGGTGTTTTCTAGTTGTTGGAAGGGGGGATTTATTTTTTCCAATGGTGATTGGTCCACCTATTTGGGAATCATCCAATAATTTGCTACAAAGGGGTAGAATCTGTTAGGGGTAGCCTGATCCGAGTGAAATTTTTAATTACTACCCTTTCGAAACACCTAGATTCCCCTTGAATTTGGAGCCCTATAGAAAGACCGATCAGGTCACTATGAGGGAGAGTTTTTTTTGGTCTTGACTCTAGGGTTATAAGAGGGGAAGAATTGGAGGGTCTAGAAATTGTGTTTAGAAAAAGATTTGGGAACTCCAATTCTGTTTCGAAATTTAGGTCCAAAATCGTAGTTGAAAATCTGGGGGATCTCTTTCTTTTCTTCAAAGAGGATTTTGAGGGAGTTTTGTTCTCACTTCTTTCGTCTTGGTGTCCGAAAGATTGAGGGCTGATAAATGGTGGTTGAGACGCTGCTGATAGCTCGTTTGTTCCCATTTTGCTGCTCCCCGAATAGGTAACGTTCTTTCCATTCAGTTCTTAAATATTTCAGCTTTATCTCGCTATTATATGGTGACAATTGATGTTTTGGTATGCTGAGATGTTCACTGTTTTCTTTGCAATGTTCTAAACACATTCATTTCTTGTTGGTTGTAAGTTGCTATAGCTAAAAGAAAATGCATTCCCTTTGCATGTTCAAGTTAATTTTCCTCCCTAGTGTAGGTACTGTTAGAGTATGAGGCATTAAATAATTTTTCCATCATCTTACCTGTGTCATGATTGGTTTGATGATGGACGTTAAGTTTGTGCTTTGATGAACGTTGCGGAAATTTGCCCAGAATTTGCTCTATTCAAAGTTATTTGACCCTCTCTGGAGATGCTATTATTCATACTCTATTGATACTTAATTGCTCAGAATGGTTATTATAGAATGATGTAAATCCTATATCTCTTGGTTATTACGGAATGATGTAAATTTTATGTCTTTTTCAAGTGATATTTTGCAAAAGATGTTCCGAGTTCTACACACATTTTAGTATCGTTCGTCTCATCGTTTCTTCGTTAAAAGAGGACTCTTCACTTTGTTTTCCCTAACTTACAATGTCAAGAAGAAAACACTGGGATTTACCTTTCAGGTGTCAAATCCTTACTTTTTGTCTTTAATGTCTGCAAGTATCATGTTATGAAAATGCTCTTATCTTTCTTTTAATACAAATAATACAGGATTTTAGTTTCCATAAAGCTGACTGTTCCCATCATTGATTAGCTTTCTTTTTTTGGGTCCCAACTTAAGGCAGTGAATTGATTTGCCTCATATATTCGTTGAATAATATGGTATAATTCTTTTCTGAAAATTTTATGATTATATTGGTACCATACGTGATCAAAAGTAGCGGAGACTTGGTCAATTAAGCTCCTTAACATTGCTTTGAAATAATATGGAGATTTTAGTGTGTGGATCTATTTGTGTGAGTGTTATGATTGACACATTCTTTAACTAATTGACTCGATTGCAAGCCATACTTTTCATAATCTTGAGATTGATGTATTTAGACATTTTTTACAGTCCACATGTTTATAGGTAGCAAGTGTATTACTGTTTTCCTTTGCCTAAAATGTTGTATTTTTTGTTGAATAATTTATCTATAAATGTAAGGACTCTTGAGAACATACATTAATTCATTCACCTTTTTCTTTGCATGAACCCGCTTGGGAGTCCCATTGGACTCTCACATTATGAATTGGGCCATTGAGGCCCACCCCCTTTAGAAGACTTTGAACGTTGATTATAAAGAACAAGTAAGAGGAGTCAAAAGAAGAAGGAGGGGTCGAAATCCCACATTCGAAGCGTCTAAGAGAACAAAGTCTCATTTTTTATTTTATTTTATTTTAGTTAATCATTGTTGTCCTTGTTTATTTTTATTCGTTTATTTATTCCTTTATTCATTTGGGCCTCGAAGCCAAAGTTGTAAATTTATTGCAGGTGGAGCGAGACTCGAGCCAAAGGCTCGAAAACTAGACTAAGACAGGTGAAATGGGTTGAAAACCTAACTAGATTTGGACAGGGCTGATGGTTTGGGCTTAAAAGCCTAAATCACTACTTCTCCACTTTTCTCCCCTTTTCCTTTCGTTTACTTATTTACATGTTTCTTGGCGAACTTAGTTAAAATCCCTAACTAAGTCGCCTAAAAATTGGTTTTGCATAAACACTAAAATATCACTAAAATTACTTTTCTTTGCAGAAATCAACTTTTTTCCAAAGTTAGTCAAAGACGATTTTCAAACAGTCCGGATAACCGCAAGTTAGCGGACGCTTTAGGTGCCTAACACCTTCCTAAAACGTTAATAGGAACCACTTACTCAGAATCTCTTAACTTAAACGATTTTTCTATTTTAGATCGTTTAAAGTGTTTTATAAAGGTTTCTTAATTCCTTTTCAAAATTAAGTGGCAACTCTTTCAAAAATCAAAAATTTCCGCAAAACATAAATGGCGACGCTGCTAGGGATTTTTGACTAGGTTCTAACCAAATGTTTGATTTCGTCTTTTGATTAACTGCTTATGTGTTTATGTGTTTCGATTCTGTAGAATTTAAATATCGCATCTCATGGCATATTCCTACATTATTTAAACTATTTTGGGGTTTCGTGGGTATCCCGGCCCCTATTGATCAATTCCAAAAATGTGTTGGAAATACAAACAATTTATTAGCACGCGAGTCGTCTGATGGTTGTTTGTATTTTCAAACTCAAGTTGTCCGCTTAAGAACCAGTGTTCAAACCCACTCTAGATACCTAGGATAGAGCGAAACCAAAACCCTATTTCAGGCATGAGCCTAGGACGAACCAATACCCGAGCGGGGTACTGGGCCCATTAGAAAACCTGCTCTGCGTCTATTGACCCCGAGTCAATTATAGACGAACCATTTTTATGTGTTGAAGAAAAGGTATGCCTGTCTAATTCAATCCATTATCCTTTGGGGGTCGGGAAAAAGCTTGATTTGCTTACTTTTGTAAGAAGAATTGAAGCAAGATAAGCAAGAAATTGATCGATTTGGGAGGTTGCATCTAAGGCACAGTTTGAACGTCAACGGATGTCACCAATAAAAGAAGTGGACGAAGCTAAGAAGGCGAAGATTGATAGAAGAAGCACTCGAAAATTAGTATTTTCTATCCCCTGTGTGGGAACGTGGCTTCTTTCAAGTTATTTCCCTTTCGCTAAAGATTGTATCCCTATTTTGTTATCATTTGTAAGCATTTATGCCCTTTTTGTGTCTATATAAGTTGGAGGTTAATGGATTGACTTCGAGGAATCATATATTTTCTTCAAACATCGTTAGGCCTGAACCCTTGGCTCAAAAGGGTCACCCCAGCTAGGATACGCGTTATTATAACATTTTTGTGTGATATAACTGTTTCATGTGCGTATGTTTGAATCAAAGGAAAGTTTATCCACTATGTCCTATGGACGAACTTGGCTATGACTCAAACAACTCTATGTGGTTATTTCATGTCAAATATTCTCCATTATTTATCATATACGGAAACTAACACATCTGCCTTTGAGTTGTTTTACTTTAAAGATAATAGAAATTACTCCGTGTTGATAAACTGGCAGAACATCCCTACTTCACCCGATCGAAAGCGCCGAAAATACCATCCTCTGACCATCATTCAAAAATGATGGGAAATGACGAAGAAAGTGCACTGATTATCCGGGATAATGTGATAGCGGAACAGAATGAGATGATTGCGGAACTTGCAAGAAAGTTAGAAATGCTTCAGGAGGAAATAAATCGCACTCGAGATTTGGCTAACTTAGCCATCACCGTCAATGCCCCTGCTCCGGGGGACACGGGACTCCATTCCAAATCCCTCCCCTCAGTACCCCTATTCTCGGGGACCAATCAACTAACGTATCATCCGGCTCCGCTCCTTCATTTGTCCAAAACACTAATCGTGAAAATAATCCAGACGCCTACCATCCACAAATCCTCAAAACACATTATCAAATCAACAAAATGCATTCCCAAATCCGCAAGATTTGCTCCCAAATCCACAAAATACGGCAAACCTACCTTCGAATCCACAAAATTTATTTCCAAATCCACAAAATCCCTCTCATATTCCATCAAACTACTTACAAGGCCCAAATAACCTTCCCAATTTCCAAAACGTTCTTCCCACTTACCAACCAAATTCCCTCCATCTGCAAAATCAAGCCTTCCTTCCAAATCCCCCTCAAGCCATCATATCCCCTAATATTTATGAACCCCTTCCTAACCCCAAGATGGACCATTACGAGGAGAAGGAGAAAAAATGGCGGGCCCAGCATGTAAGGAATTTACTAGCCATACAAGAAGAGATCATGAGGATCAAAGAGTCCCACGGAGCCAAGGACCACGACGGTTTGGGGTATGATGATTTGTGTGTTCACCCAGGAGTAGACCTACCAGAAGGATACAAGGTCCCTAAGTTTGAGACGTTTGACGGTACTGGAAATCCAATGGCCCATCTAAGAAGGTACTGCGAGCAACTAGTAGGGATAGGGAAAAGTGAGGCATTATTAATGCACCTATTCAGTCGAAGTTTAAATAGTGAAGCCTTGGAGTGGTTCATGTCTCAGGAGCCAAAAAGGTGGACTGGTTGGAAGACATTGGCCAAGATTTTCCTTGACCGGTTCGCATTCAACATTGAAATAGTCCCTGATCGGTATTCACTAGATCGGATTAAACAAAAGAGCATTGAGAGTTTTTGAGATTATACTTTTCGTTGGAGGAAAGAAGCTGCCAAAGTGCAGCCCCTCATGTCCGAGGAGGAAATGTTATCCGTGTTCTCTCGCGCTCAAGAAGGAGAATATTATACCGGGATGGTGTCCGCTGTCAGAGCGACCTTTGCAGATTTGGTAAAAATAGGAGAATCATTAGAGGAAGGTATTCAGACTGGAAAAATTGCCAAAACCCCGACATCATCTGGAACTGCCATGTTTTCTAAGAAGAAGAAGGAAGAGGTAGGTGGGGTTTCTGCCAATTCTGTTATAAAATTGAAACAGCGGTTCAACTCTAAAAATGTTTTATCTTCCCCGCCATCCCTAACCTTCCGCACGCATTCTACATCCACCCCTAATACCAAAATCCACTCCCAAACATCCCACCATCATACCAAGCTCCACAGCCAAATATCTTTCCCCAATACCTAGTTCCACCTCCAAATTACCAGCCTTATTTCCAAACTACTCCCCCAAATAGCCAAACAAATTTCCAAACACCTCCAAATTACCACCAAGTACCCCCTCCTACAAACCTAAGCCCGTATAACCTCCAGCGTCCAAACCACGAAAAGAAACCTCTCCAAAACTTCACCCCACTAGCTGAAATTTGCACCTAATTATTTGAAAGATTGCAGAATGCTGGTCATTTGCAACCAGTACAGCCAAATCCTGTCAATCCTATCTCCCGGTTTTATCACCCTAATCAAAATTGTGCCTATCATTCAGGGGCAGCAGGGCATAGTACCGAGGACTGTTTTATCTTGAAACACAGAATCCAAGGTCTGATTGATTAAAAGGTCATCATTCTACAGGCACCTACTCCAAATATTAGCAGTAATCCACTGCCAAACCATCGGGGATCT